>OZ057400.1:64633665-67096882 GCA_964056695.1 Melieria picta
ATAAAAGCCCGCATGGGCATTCCAAAATAGGAATGACGGGCATGACAACCCCGCGGTCCCTAGTCAACCATCGGCCCCGGCCAACCACCACCCGATGTGTATCACTGGTTCCAAGACTACAAAGCAAGCCTCGGACGAGCGTCGTAATGGCCGAGAACGACGCGGGAATCAACTGCTCGGCCCCTATACCGACCCTAGCACCGAAAAAGGAACTCCTCACACTGCCGGAACTGTTTTGCCAGGACAACCAGCAACCACAAAGGCAGGCAAACCCCGACAGCGCCTAACTTGGACAACCCGAATGAATGTGGACGTTATACACTGTTACTACACATGCACCAAACTAGAAGCAATTAAAACAGGATATCGCAACGAACTTCATACAATGTTTCTACAAAAATACTCCGAATACACAGGAAAAGTATTACAACAAAGACTACTTGACAAAAGACGAGCAATTCTAACAAACAAACTATTAACGAACACCCAAATACAAAACAAAACAAGAAGTTGCCGCAAACATGGATAGTGACAATAATAACAATCAAACACACGACAGCAACCTAACTAACAGACCACAATACAACCGAACACTAAAAGACACAATACACAGTCCCAGTAATCACACCCAAACTCAAAGCAATATTACAACAGATCCTCTCAGCAATAACACTTCTACATCAAACCAAGCTACCACAATTACTACCGAAAATGATCCAAACTCCAACGAAATAAAATCACAACTGCAAGTAGAAATGCAAGCAAACATTATAAAATGGCAAGGAACAAACCCAAATAACAGAAATCACCTACCGAAATTAAAATTCAACAAAAATACCCCAAAATTAATTCAAATTATGAACAAGGAAATACTCCCAACATATATAGACACAATCCATAATCTCACAGGCATACAACTCATCACATATACAGCAGCAAATACAATCCTTACATGCAATAACCAAAGTACAAAAAACCAAAGCAAACCAAAATGGAAAATACGAATAGAAAATAAAATCAATATAATTAGAAAAGATCTTGACTAACGCAATATAACAAAGGTAATAGATCGAAACACCTAACAAAACACATAGAGATGATAAAAGCTAAACCTGAACATGTAAACAGAACCTTCAATGAAATAATAGACACCACGAAACAAAAACTTGCCGTATATGCTGCAAGACTACGTAGATACATTGAATCAAACGCTCGAAGAATACAAAACAGAACATTCATACAAAACGAAAAACTATTCTACATACAACTTAACGAACCCCAACACTGTATAAAAGACACACCTTCCAAAGAAGAAATAGAGGAATTTTGGAAGAAATTCTGGTCAGAACCACAAGAATACAATAAAAATAGCCCATATATTAAAGAACAGACACATAAATGTCAAAACATTACACCGCAGGAAGATTACATGGCAACTACAGAGGAACTACTAACAATAATAAAAAAAACACATAACTGGAAATGCCCCGGCAATGACTTTATACATAATTTCTGGTACAAAAAAGGAACCACACTCCATCACACTATATTACGATTAATAAATGAAGCAATAAGAGATCCACACAAACTACCTACAACTTTGACGGAAGGAAGAACCTACATTAAACCAAAAAACCAAGAGACCAATAACCCAGCCAACTATAGACCGATCACCTGCCTCCCCACCCTATACAAAATTATGACTGCAGTGATTGCCTACAAAATAGATACTCACCTGACCGCACAAAATATACTTACCACCGAACAGAAAGGATTCGAGAAGAGAAGCCAAGGGTGTAAAGAACAATTAATAATAGACTCTGTAATAATAAAACAAGCAACGAAACAACAGAGAAACCTACACATGTCCTACATAGATTACAAAAAAGCGTTCGACTCGATACCTCATAGTTTCCTCATAGACATATTGCAGATCTACAAAATCCATCCAATTACCCGAAACTTTCTAACACAAGCAATGAAACACTGGAAAACAACTATAAACTTGAGGACAACCACAACTGACATAACTACAGAACCAATAACGATAAGACGCGGAATCTTCCAAGGTGACTCGCTAAGCGCTCTATGGTTTTGTATTTGCCTTAATCCATTATCAAACACACTAAACAATACACCATACGGTTTTAATATTATCCATAAAAAAGAACAAAAACACAAAATCAATCATCTTCTATACAGGGACGATATCAAACTATATGCTGGTAACATTAGACAACTACAAAAACTAATAGAAACGGTTGAAACAATAACAAATGACATGAAAATGGAATTTGGCATCTCAAAATGCAAAACGCTACACATTAATAAAGGAATTTGGAAGGATGAAAACACAACAATCACAGTCAACGATGAAATAATGAGCAACCTAGAACAACACGAGACATACAAATACCTCGGCTTTCAACAAAATACAAAAATAGACCACAGCAAAATTAAAACCGAGCTAAAAAAAAATTACAATACTCGCTTAAACCAAATACTAAAATCATACCTCAACTCAAGAAATCTCTTCAAAGCAATAAACACATATGCCATAGCCATCCTGACATACTCTTTCAGCATAATAAACTGGACAACAACCGACATTGAAGACCTAGAAAGACTCACCCGCAAACAACTTACAAGACATGACAAACTACACCCTAGATCGTGTACGCAAAGAATTACCATACCACGGAAATCAGGAGGGCGGGGGCTCACCGATATACAAAACTTAAACAATAAACAAATCATAAAACTAAGATACTACTTTCAACAAAGTGATGACCCCCTACATGCTGCAATAGTTAAAGTCGACGAACAATACACACCACTCCATCTCAGTAATCTGGATAAACAGTACAATATACAATCAATAGAAGAAAAATAGACACAATGGGCACAAAAGGAGCTACGTGGAAGACATCCACACATAATGCAAAACAGCAACATAGATAAAGACAACACATATACATGGCTTAATCGAGGTGAACTACAACCGGAAATAGAAGGACAAATAATAGCAATACAAGATCAAATAATACCCACAAGAAACTTCTTAAAATATTGTAATATATAAACTTTATTTAAAATTAATTCCGAAATTCCTTTACGTCTGTGCACACTGATAGTCACGAATAAAGTGAAGATGACGTTTTTGGCTGGTCAGCACCGCAGCCCAGGGTCGTATCTCCTGAACTCCGGTGCTGCCAAGTTATTCAACTTAAACTACTTAAAACTATGGCGTTGCCATTATGAAACATCTTACAACTCGGGCAACCTGACAACTTATCGTCCCGATAATTAGCCTACCGTATTGCCCGAATCCCTTTCAACGGCAACCTTTTCACTCAGCTTCAAGATCCACCTACGTATTCGATTCGCCTCCACCACTCCATCATACGGCAGCTGAGTCAATTGGCAGTTATCAATATCACGTACGACGTAACGGTCGTTTCTTAAGCTGTCATGAATTACATACGGGCCTCGGTATTTGGGTATTAACTTTTTATTCGTACCGACGACAGTGTCAACGTTCCGAATAACTACAAAATCACCTACGTCATATTTTTTAGCGTCAGTACTATGCTCGAGAAAATACTTTAGATTATATTCCTGTGCATCCTCTATCGCCTGCGATGCTTTTGAGCGTATATCCACTAGATCCCTAGTAACGTCATTCTTTTCGTCAAGATATTCCGTCAGCTCGTCAATCACGTCACCTCGCTGTTCCACACCAAGCAACAGGATACTCGGAGTAGTTTTCGTGGCACTATGAACTGAGTTATTGATAGCATGTTCGACCTGTAGTAATCTGCTACACCAATCAGCATGTGTGATTGGATCGCTTATTTTTCCTAGCATGGTTTTGATAACTCGATTCACTCTTTCTACCTGCCCGTTGGCCTGTGTATTCTCCAAATTCGAGTGACGTAAAGCAAGTTCCTCTATCGGATATTATCCGTTTGGGTCGACTATAGTAATTGAAGTATTTGTCCAACGCGGCAGTAACCTCTCTCGTACTAGTCGAATTTGTAGGATATAATTTTACAAACTTCGTAAAAGCGTCAACCACGACCAAAATGTGTTTTCTCTTCGAGTTCAGAGACGGCAACGGACCAAAATGGTCGATGTGAATTGTATCAAACGGAATTGGGTTCTTAGGGATATTGTATAGGCATTTTTCGTTTAACCGAGTTGGTACGGCATACATAATACATTTCAGACAATTTCTTACAAAGGTCTCTATCTTGCGGCGCATGCTCGGTTTTTCAACCGCCTGGTGGCCTAACTTCTCATGGATCAAACGTATTACATTTTCCTCCATTTCACTCGGTACGTACAAGAGTTTCCGACCGGATTCTATGACTTTATAAGCCACACCGTCAACTAAGTCAAAATCCTTCATTTCCCTGGTTCGTAGTTCATTGCGTACACCCCTTATCAATTCGTCGCGCTCTTGGGCTATTTGTATCTGGAAGTCTACGTCGTTAACGTCCGTAACCATGGCGACATGGCACCTACTTAGGGCGTCCACATGACCCATGGATGCACCCCCGCGATGTTGTAACCTGTAGTCATAGTTCTGCAGCTCCAAAGCCCATCTAGCAATTCTCGGATTAACCTGCTTCCTTTCCAAAGTCAGCGTCAGGGAGTTACAGTCGGTTACTATCTTGAAGGATATACCCTATAGGTAAACTCTAAATCGTCTTAAAGCATAAATGATGGCCAGCGCTTCTAACTCAAAGCTGTGAAACTTAGACTCGGCAGCAGAAGTGGTTTTAGAGAAATATGATATTGGATGAAATTTGCCATCATTCTGTCGCTGCACTAGCACAGCACCGAAACCGGCAGAACTAGCGTCACAATGAAGCTCCGTTTCCCTCTCGGGGCTATAGATAGCTAAAACCGGTGCTTCCGTCAGTTTGGCTTTTAACTCGTTAAAGGCTGCAATGAAGTGATCATTGATTATAAAGTCGGCACCCTTTTTCAACAGATCCCTTAATGGTTTAGCTATAGTCGAAAATGATTGCACAAAGCGGCGAAAATATGACAAAAGACCTAAGCAGGACTGCAATTCTTTCTGATTGGTCGGCAGCGGGTACTTTCTAATGGCTACCACATGAGAATCACTCAATGTTATACCCGTGGCCGTTACCTTGTAACCCAAATATTCTATTTCGTTGTAGCAAAACTTACATTTCGGAAGATTTAATTTCAGTTTTCTACTTGTAATACGTTCCAAAACTAAACCACAGAACAAACAATACATACAGAATGCGCATCTGGTGTAAAGAAAATTTTCTTTGCGGGTTCCAGTGGTAGGACGTGTTTGTGGATGCGGGGAGAAGCTGTAAAGGGGACGAGAACGCACAGAGCGCGAGAGCGTAGAATGAGAAGCTGTGAGAGCGCAAAATCAAATGTTCGGAGAGCAAACAGATAAAAGTATTGATCGCATGCCGGTGTACAAAACAGTAACGCACCATATATGTGGTTGTTGTTGTTGGCCAACAAAGCGATGTGCCGCATGCATGGTGATGGAGGAAACGCGTACAGGGGAAAGGCGACAGCCTGTGGTTGTTGTTGTTGCTGGCTAACAACTGAAGTTAGAATAAATTTTTGCTTTGGCTGATTTCTGTAAGGAGCTCAGCGACTCACAATACTACGATAAAAAAACCGCCAATTGTGGGAATAAGTCAGGGAATAAGTTTGGTCAAAATAACCAGAGTTTATTACGATTTTAGGATTTTAAGTTTTCGGGGTTTAGTTACATTTTTCTTTTCTGAGGCCCATGAACAATGCTTCCTGAGAAGAACTAAGATCATAAATCCAAAAATTGTGTTTTTATGATCAGGACATGTGGAAAACCATTGTGGTGTAGCATTTTGACATTTAACTTTTATTAAATTTTTTATGCCTACAATTTGTGGCTGTTTTTCAAAAATGCTGCGGAAAATTGAAATGTGTACTTTGCTTATCTCTAATAGAATTTGCGATGGACTAATAAGATTGCCGAAATCTATGAGAGAGTTAAAGTTTTTGTGAAATATGAAAAGTTCACTAGGAACTGTTAGTACCTCATCTTCTTTTCTCAATTCACCTGCACATGTTTCACAGTTTATTTTGGGAAGTATTTTGTAAACAACATAAGCCAAAAAATATCTTAAAGACGCTAAATCAATGGTAAATTCAGAACAGTTCTGAAAATTATCATTTAATATGAAATCGGCAAGGACGGATGTATTATTATCCACTCCGAAATCATCGGTTTGACTAGTTTCTTCGTTATGTTCAGGAGCTGAGTCGAGATTTAATACGATATTAGAAAGCGTTTGAAACGTAATATCATTTAATTCTTCACAAATGCTGTGGGAACTCAATTGCACAATTTTGGCGGCCATTAAGCGTGCTAATATATTATTAATATCAGCCACTGATGGATTTATATTATTACCACCTTTTTGTCGTAGTATAAATAACATATTTTCAAGCTTGTCTTGAAAAAAAAAAATTTCGGATTTTTTCTCAAAAAGCTCGTCTACTAATAGCAAAACAGCATTTAGAGTAAGTTTCATCCCATCTAAAAAAAATAGTTTTTTCTTTTTGTCAACAAATGAGATTTCATCCAGGTATTTAAGGAAGAATTTTATGTCATGATCCCGTCTAGATTTTCGGCAACTTGTTATGCAGCATTGAAGCCCTGACTTTATTAAATTTTTACCCACCAAGGGTAGTACATTTTTACTCGGAGCCGGATCCATTTTTCGTATACTAGTAAAGTCAATGAATATGCCAAATCAAAGGTAATATAATGACCAGAAAGGATCAACTACGTCAAAATATCTGTAAAAATTTTTAATTTGGATCAACCACGTCAAAAAATAGCAAAAAATTCAAAATTGGAATCAACCACGTCAAAATTTAGACAAACAATTATACTTGGAACTAGCCTTGTAAATATATTTGTACAAATTTTTATTTTGGATCAAACACGTCTAAACATTTGCAAAATTTAATATCAATTAATCCAAGCGCAGCATGAACAAAAAACAACCATTCAGCTCAAAGATTCGATTGATAATGGCAATAAACCAATTCGCCGGCTCGTGCTCGCTCTGCGCTTGCTTTTTTACAAACAAGAACAAGAAGCGGCCAGACAAAATTTGCGTAGGAAAAAGTGACTGGCGATCGCTTTGCCGAAACAACCACCATTTCAAAGTGCCCGAGTAAAGCCAAGCTGGCTTGCTGCGGAAAACAACAACATTGCGTGTTGTTGTCGAAATTAGAATAACCCAATCCGTCGAATGAATGCGAGAATGCAAGAGAGGATCGCAAAGCAGCTCTCCGCTCGCTTGGGCTTACTCTCTCGGTTCCATATACATTTTCCTCATCTTTGCTGCTTCCCGCCCGCGTCGGAAATGAAATCGCAAAATTATTTCAGATGCGCCTTCTGTATACTGTTTATTCTGTGACTAAACGCAACGTCTCATTGTGGTCCTTAAAGTTCTCGGCAGCAATTAGTATATCGTCCATATAGATTAAAATTTTCTTAGCGTCGATGAGATCACGGAAAATATCATTGATGAAACGTTGGAATACGGCTGGCGCATTTTTGAGCCCAAACGGCATTTTTACATATTCGTACTGACTGTCAGGGGTCACAAAAGCGGTGTATGGTATGGAATCAGCCGAGATGCTAACGTGATGAAACTCACTTTTTAGGTCCAGAACGAAAAAGTATCGTTTACCCTCTAAATATTCTATACAGTCTTCAATGAGCGGCAGCGGATAGTTATCCCGTACAGTTATCTTATTAAGTCCCCGATAATCTACACACAGTCGTGTTTGGCGATTTTTCTTCTTCACCAAAACAATAGCAGACACGTACGGAGAGTTACTTGACCTAACAATGCCCTCCTGTTGTAATTCTTTTAAAATTTCTTTAACCTCGGTCCGTTCCTTGTAAGATAATCGTTTAGGGCTACAATAAAAGGGTACGTCGGAACTTAAATGAATCTTCATCTCATATTCGTAAGGGGTAACGGAAATATTTTTTGGCACTAAATAGCAATTCGTTATCAGCTCCGTAAGTTTCTCACGTTGTACCCGGATTAATTAATTAATTAATTTATTTCTTACGGCTACATTGAGCCTAGTTCATACACTCTAAAAATTGGATATTTTATTGTATAACAATACTAATATTCCTACTTAACAGTTACCTAATATTTAAAGTTTTACAGTAATTAAAAAGATTTCGTTTAAACATATTTTTATCACCATTTTTAAGTTCTTCAGGCAAATCATTAAAACACTTAAGGCCTTTATAGAAAAGACTATTTTTATCAAATTCGGTTCTAAAAAATGGTAGCTTAAAATTATGTTTATTTCGAGTATTCACATTATGTGTATTGCTGATTAAAACTAAGTTACTGCTTAGGTATTCAGGTAATACGCCATTTTTGAGATTATTTATAAACTTCATGGCAGCGATAAGGCGATTGGAAAGTGGGAGAGTAAACCGATTTTTGAGCCTTTTTTGCTGGCAGTGATCAGCTCTTCACTGTTTCCGCTCTTATCCCGATATTAGGGATTATTGTGCAAACCAAAATTCCGCCAGTTTCCTTTCAATTATTTGCTTTTTAAAGTATTTTCTCATTAATTTTCTGCATCAAATACACCACATATAAACTTTTTGGTTTCATTATGTAAATATTATTGATAAATAGACCAAAGAACACAAAGCAAAATGCATTGAATATGACAGGGTCACATGCCGTCCTTTTTATTTCGCATTTCTTCATTTAGCGAATCTCTAACACAGGGTTGACGATCAGATCAGAACAGGTATGCTTTTGGTGATAAATGCTCTAGTTCGAACGCAGGACTGTTTTTGTTGGATGCAGCTTATAAAACCTTTAAAATTTAATTCAATAAAAAGCATACCGAACGGTTCTTTTGACACTTTTGGGCAATAATATATTTTTGTAGTTAGTTTTATACAAACGTATTACGAAATTGCACAAAAAAAATACAAATAAAATCTGATCAACCTGATCAAGCTTGCAAGGTTGCAATTTTGCAATAATATTAGTGAAATTCTGTTTATGTATTTCTACCGGCTCTCCCACTTTCACATCGCTTATTCGCTGCTTCATGGTGTGGAAAAAAATATGCTGCCTAACACCAAAGAAAATAAACATACAGAATGCGCATGTCATACAAGCAAAAATTGTGTATGGCGGGTTCTAACATTGGAACCCGCGCTCTGTTCGCACAGATCACGTATGTGGTGAGAGCGTTGCTTTACAAGCGAGAACGTAGTTTTATGTGTTGCGCTCTTTGGTTGCGCTCACTGCAGCGAGTTTGCGTTAGCACTCTGCTGCGGCGTGGGATGATTGGGAGATGAAGACGATGTGCTGTTGTTGTTGTTGTTGTTGAGCTGGCGAAAAGTTGAAATTGTAAAACGTTTCTATTTTCTGGCTGGCTTTTGTTCTTCTTCTATAAGCCTGCACGGCGTCGCATATTGCTCCTGAACTCACTGCCGACTTTAGTGTGCGCAAAATCATAGAAACGAAAATAAAATATGGTTGGCATGGCGACTTATATGATCGCTAAAAACAAAGTTCCTAAAGAATTTATCAAAAAAGTAGACCCAATATTTGATTGCATGAATAGGGCAATCGGATAATTGCTTTAGATCGGCTTTACAATTAAATAATGAGTCGTACAAATTTATAAAGATTTTTTTTAATTATTTGAAAGATGTTAAATGTATGGATGATAAATGTTTTTTTTTAGAACAAAAATCTGTTTTTTAATCACTGATGAAATTAAGCAAAATAAATTAATACAGTGCAAGCTCGGTATTCGCGACTACCCATTATCGCGACGGCCCGGTTATCGCTACGGCTTAATTTTTAACATTGCAGGTTCTATAATCGCGACAGTTTACGAAAAACGAGGTTCTATTTTCGCGACTTTTATCTGTTTTTTTTCATTTTATTACAATGTCTTTAACCAAAAAAGGAAAATCGCCTCCTTTTGGTATATTAACCTTTTTGGATTTTTAAGCCGACAACAGCACTATATGAACTACGTGATTCAGCTGTTATTTTAAAAAATTATATGCCAAAAAAGCAACTCAAAATCTCCAACTTCTTTAAAAATGTTTAAAATGTAAATATATCAGTTAAAACAATTGTAATTTTAAAAATTACATACAATTTTTCAACAAAATTTTGGGTTCTGTTATCGCGAAAATTCGGTTTTCGCGACATGTCTGGTTTTTAATTAGTCGCGAAAATCGAGCTTGCACTGTACATAAATACATACAATACATAAATTTTGTATAACAAATAAGTTTTTTAACCAAGATAAACTAGAAAATACTTTTGCAATTTTGGGACAAAATTCAAGTATCACTCGGTCAAGTGTAGCAACTAATTTCGAAGATACACAGGATTCTATGGATCAACTCCTATTACATGCTGAGACAGACGAAACTGTCTTTTGTATTATTTTATTTCAGCAGTAATGATTACGCAAAATATTTTGTAGATAAGAAATATTAAATTATTAATTAAATAATTAAAAAATTAATTGCGGCATCTGTTTCCAAAAACTAAGAAATGATGACGTTTTCACTGCGCTAAGTGAAACATGTTCCATAAAAATTGTAATAAAAATTATCAATCGATTACAGACTTTTGTTATAACCTATTTGCTCCTTCAGATTCCCTGATGAATGCTGGTACAGTAAATTAAAAAAGGAAGTTCCAAACGATGCAAAACATAAACAATAAAAAAACAACAAAGGAAGAGCTGTTTTATTGACCCGCAAAAATTTTTAACTTCCGTTGTTTGGAGCTTCCTTTTTTATGGCCCACATACAATGTTTGCGTAAAAGAACTAAAATAAGAAAATCTAGGATTTTCAATTTACTGTCACAGCATTCATCACTGAACCATTCGGGAGTAGAATTCTTGCATAAGTCGGATGTACATATCCGATATATATATATATCCGACTCAAAAATTTTGTGAAACACCAGAATGTGTTTTTTGCTTGCTTCCATAAGGGAATCCGAAGTAGCTAATAGGTTACCAAAGTCTGTAACCGATAGATAATTTTTATGGAAAATAAATATTTCACTTGGCGCAGTTAAAACTTCATCTGCCTTTCTAAAGGTTTGGAAACATTTGTCACAATTCATTTTTGAGAGAATTTTGTAAGCAACATATCCCACAAAATATCTTATTGAAACTAACTCCACGTTAATTTCTGCTCGATTGTCGCAAAGTAAACATTCTGTTCAATATTGACGTCACATTTTTCTCGAACTGTGTTGCAAAACCAATCGCCAACCCAAAAAACGAGTGTGCTTATGACCACACGACTGAAGTGAAACTTCTTTCGCTCCATCTGTATGTATATATATATATAAGTGACATATATGTAGACTTAAGAAATAAATTTGACGCGTGAATCTGCTGAATTGCAGATTCACACGCCAAACAACGAATGCACGAAATTGCATTTTCAAGTGCAGATGTCATACGACACCTTGCCCTTGAAATGCAGTTTTGCCGTTTGTTGCGCAAGTAGCTTAAGACTTTACTGTAAGTTAATTTGAAGAAACTGGATTCAGAATAAACTCAGCTATCTGAAAAGTTGGACGTGTGTTCATCATTGGCGCAGTCGGTCAGTCAAGCGAAAATTGACTAAAA
Organism: Melieria picta; assembly: GCA_964056695.1. NCBI lineage: Eukaryota > Metazoa > Arthropoda > Insecta > Diptera > Ulidiidae > Melieria > Melieria picta. Next base: position 64,645,398 of record OZ057400.1, read on the forward strand.
AACGTTCCTTCGCGTCCGACAACCTTAATAAATACACTATCGCAGTGTAAAATAAAATAAATAATATAAATTAAACGAAGATTTTGCAAAATAAAACAAACATTGTGCGAAGTGCACACTATCGCAGTGTAAAATAAAATAAATAATATAAATTCAACGAAGATTTTGCAAAATAAAACAAACATTGTGCGAAGTGCACAGTATCGACAGTGTAAAATAAAATCAAAAAATTTATTTTTACAATATTTGCGGTGAACATTCACACTATCACAGTCGCGAAACAAAATAAGCCAAAACCAAATTGAAGAAAATAGTGTCAATGACGACAGAAAACGACCTAAGTTCCTTGCTGCAAAACATATCAATCACCGAAGCAAAAATGGATAACAAAGCTATTGTACTGGAACACATAAAATTACTACAACAATTCGGAGGAGAACAATCAACGTTGGCCACATTCATCCAAGACGTAGATGAGATCGTAAAAAATTCAACTTCTCTATCAGCAGACGAGAAAAGCTTATACTTCAACTGCATTAAAAGAACATTACGAGGACCTGCATTGGATCTAGTGAGAAGAGAACAACCAGGAGATTGGAGAACCCTAAGGAAGTTACTCATAGAGGAATTTGGTGAGTCAATTCCAATTGCCACACAAATCTTAGAGTTAAACAACATACGATTTAAAAATAATGTTAAAATTCTATGCGATGAAATAAATGTATCAATATGCAAAATTAAAGATTGTATTAAACTAAGTGAAGAACTAGAATCAATAAAAATACTTTATCAAAACGAAGCTGAAAGTACTAGCCTTAGGGTACTAAAAAAGGAATTACCTAATTATTTAACTGCCTTGCTAAACGCAAACCTTGTCACAGATTTCAAGGGAGCTCTAAAAATACTACGAGAAAACAATGAATTAGTGTCGGGTAACACACGAAAAATTTATTCAAAAATAAATCCAAATCAATACATTCCAAATAAAACTTACCAATACAATTTAAGTAATAATGCGCACTCACAATACAGGCCCACCCTAATCCAAACTACCAACAACTAAATCCATTCCAACCTCCTTATTACCCTACTGCGAATCGTCAACAATTACAAATGCAATATAGACCCCAACAACACCCACAATACAATGATCATTATGGTCAGGGTAGGCAACTAAGCCAACAAGCTAACTCATTTCAACCTTTCAAACGTCAGAGGGAAAACGACTCTAATCAATCGCGCATAAGGCGGTATGGTGCTCCCATCCCCATGGAACAAGATACTCCAAATTTTCACTTGGGGGCGTCGGAAAATTACCAGCAGTAAAACTAAAGATAGCGAACAAATTCATGAAGTTCCTGATAGACACAGGTTCTTCAGTAAGTTTAATTAACCCAAACACCCTCCCTAATGCTATTAAACATGTCGACCCAATAAAAATAACAACAGTCACAGGGAATGTCGAATTAAACAAAGTCCAAGAAATTTTCGATGAGAATGAAAACAAAATCACACTTTACATATTCGAATTTTCTAAAAGCTATAATGGACTACTGGGATACGATGCATTGACAAAGCTAAACGCAATCATCGGTTTACCGAATAGAACCATCAAGTTAAACGGTCATCGGTACCCCTTTTTGAACAATGAAAATGCTGATACATATTACAATTTAACAAAAGAACTAGGGTTTCACCAAATAGAAGAAGATGAAGGAAAATCAAAATTCCGAACAGACCATCTTAATGATGAAGAGAAACGTGAGCTAGAAAAACTCCTAAAAACTTATCATTCCCTTTTCCATTCAGATGAAAAGAATTTATCGTTTACAAGCGTTGTTAAGCATAAAATAATTACAAAACACGAGGACCCTATATACGTAAAGTCTTATCGCTATCCCCAAATTCATAAAGCGGAAGTTAATAAACAAATAAACGAAATGTTGCATCAAGGGATCATTCAACATAGTCAGTCACCATATTCTGCCCCACTTTGGGTTGTCCCTAAAAAGAAGGACGCCTCAGGCGAACAGAAATGGAGGATCGTAATTGACTATCGAAAATTGAATGACATAACCGTCGATGACAGATTCCCTATTCCTAACATCGATGAAATTTTAGATAAACTAGGACGCTCACTTTACTTCACTACCTTAGATTTAGCTAAGGGGTTCCACCAAGTGGAAGTAGAAGAGTCAAGTCGACCGAAAACGGCTTTCTCCACACAAGATGGCCACTACGAGTTCCTTCGTATGCCATTCGGGCTGAAAAACGCCCCCGCAACTTTTCAGAGGTTGATGAACTCCGTCCTAGGTGAATTAGTAGGTGTAGACTGTATGGTTTACCTTGACGACGTCATAGTATTTAGCACTTCACTCCAAGAGCATATCGTCTCCCTAAACAAAGTATTCAAAAAACTTAAGGACGCAAACCTTAAGATACAGATAGACAAGTGCGAATTCCTTAAAAGAGAAACCGAATTCCTAGGACATGTTGTCACCCCACATGGAATTAAACCAAACCCAAATATCACAAAACGGCTGACTAAATGTCTGAAAAAGGGTGAAAAAATTAACTACCAAGATGGCGAATACATCAAAGCGGTAGAAACAATTAAAACTTTAATTATAAATGATCCGATTTTAAAATATCCTGATTATAATAAAAAATTCATTCTAACAACTGATGCTTCAAATTTTGCGTTGGGCGCCGTCCTTAGTCATGATGGACATCCAATTTCTTTCGCGAGTAGAACTCTCAATGAACATGAGATAAACTACTCAACTACCGAAAAAGAACTCCTCGCAATTGTATGGGCTACGAAGTATTTTCGCCCTTACTTATATGGAAGGAAATTTTTGATCAATAGCGATCACAGACCGTTGCAATGGTTACATAACGTTGCGTTGGGCTCTTTTAAAGCCCAACGCAAAACTTCAACGTTGGAAAATTAAATTGAATGAGTACGACTTCGATATAAAATATTTACCCGGCAAAGAGAACTACGTTACAGACGCATTGTCAAGAATATAAAATTGCTATAACAATGAAATAGCATCCGACGAGGCAACTATACACTCGGCGGAAGAAGACAATTCAAATTTTATTGAAATTTCAGAAAAACCCCTAAACGTATTTAGGAGGCAATTTATCTTTACAAAATCTGTAAATAATAAAGAAATTCTAAGAATTATATTTAAGAACACACGAAACCAAATTTTTTACACCGAAATGAATGAAGATTTTATAAAGAACCTTATACTCGAAAAATTGGCGGGAATAACTGCTGCCATTCATTTCGAATCAGATGAAGACTTTATCATATTTCAAAACATCTACTCAAAGCTAATCAAACAAACGCCAAAAAACAAAGTTTACAGAACCACAACAATTTTAGAAGATGTTACATCTTATGACAAATTCAAAGAAATTATTTTGAACATCCACCTACAAGGCTTACATCAGGGCATTGATAAGGTTCAATATGAATTCAGAAAAAAATATCACTATCCGAACTATGTCCTAGAAATATCCAATATTATAAACAACTGCGAAATATGTAACGTTTGCAAAAACGACCATATAGCGACGAGAATGCCTTTTAAATTAACACCCCCTTCTTACGAAATAAGAGAGAAATTCGTCATTGATATATGGAAGTGGGACAAAGATGCCTATTTAACATATATCGATATCCATTCAAAATTCGCAATGGTAGAAAAAATTAACCACTCAAATTGGTTGGAAGCCAAACGTGCGCTTTTGAAGATTTTCAATTCAATGGGTCCACCGAAGAAAATCAAAACAGATCAAGATACAGGTCTAATAAATATGAACCTGCAAGAATGGCTTGTAGGCCTAGGTGTGGAAATCGAAATTACAACAGGTAAAACAGGAATAGCGGATATTGAAAGACTACATAAAACACTAAACAAAAAACTTCGAATCATAAACAGCTCCCAAGACAAAGAACTTCAGCACCACGCAATCGAGCAAACTGTATTTACCTACAATCATACTATAAACCACTCTACGACCGGCCAAACACCCTACAATATATTCTTCAACAAAGAAAGCCCGTCAAAAGATACCCAAGCCTTAAAAGAAAGAAGAATTACGAATCTACCAGGTATGCGCCTATGAAACCGGTAATTATTTTTGAAAAAAACACGTTTATTGTGAGGAAATGATTACAATTTTATTCTTCAAAGTAATGGCCATCGCTAGCTACACATTTTTCCCATCTCTCAGGCAATTTATGGATGCCTCGCCAAAAAAATGTTTCGTCTTTTGCCTGAAACCAATCATCGATCCATTTTTTGACTTCTGCGTGAGAATTGAAGCGCCGTTCCGTTAATGCGTGGCCCATCGATGCGAACATGTGATAATCCGAAGGCGCCAAGTCTGGTGAGTAAGCCGCATGAGCAAGAGCTTCCCAGTTGTACGATGCAACCAATTCTTTGGTGGCTCTAGTGCGGTGTGGTGGTGCGTTGTCATCGAGGAAAATCACTTTGTGTTGCCTGGCTTCATATTCTGGGCGTTTTTGGCGTATAGCACGGTTCAAATCGGCCAATTGTTGTTGGTAACGTTCACCGTTAACCGTTTCACCAGGTTTTAGAAGGTCATACCATATGACACCACGCTTGTCCCAGAAAACACATAGCATGGCCTTCTTTCCGAAGCGATCTGGCCTTGCGGTCGATTGCGCACTTTCGTCGCGGTTAACATACGATCTTTTTCGTTTGGGATTCTTGAAATAGACCCACTTTTCATCACCAGTTACGATTCGATGCAAAAACGACTTTCTTTTGCACCGGGCGAGCAGCATTTCACAAGTGGTTTTTCGGTTTTCTTGCTGCCTTTCAGTCAGTTCATGTGGCACCCATCTACCGACCTTTAAAATTTTTCCCATTGCTTTTAAACGTTTTCCGACGGTCCGACGGTCAACACCCAATTGTTCTGCGAGCTGTTCTTGCGTTTGGCCATCATCTTCATCGAGCAATGCTTGCAATTCGGCGTCTTCAAACTTTTTTGGTGGCCGGCCACGCTCCTCGTTTCTCACATCAAAATCACCACTTTTAAATTTATTGAACCACTCGTTACACTGTGTGCGACCAAGAGCATGCTCGCCGTAAGCTTCCACAAGCATTCGATGCGATTCAGAAGCGTTTTTCTTCAAATGGTAACACAAAATTAACTGTGTCCGCAAATCGTAATTTGTAGGCACGTAATCCGACATTTTCCGGAGCGTCAAACAATGCGTTGTTGGATGAAACTTGACAAATTGTGAACTGAATATTGTTGACATATGACAGAAGAAGTAAACATGACATTTGGTACGGTTCCGAAGTTTATAAATATTCGGCTATTTACCGCTAAATGTCGTTACCGGTTTCATAGGCGCATACCTGGTAAATAAAAACAGAAAAGAGTATGAAATCGACCCTAGATATATTGCGGCAGAAAATAGCAGGAAAAGATTAGACAAAAAATCTAACCCTTTTAAAAGGATAGAAGTAATGCCACAAGATGCTGGCGAAGACCATCACATAGTAAAATTTCGAACAAGGACTTCAAGAAAATACAAATCCCATTTTAAACGTAAAAAGAAAACTAACAATACGAATCTTTTCAGGAACGAAGGAAACACACAACAAACCCACGCCCACAAAGTTCCTACCAAACCTACCGAAAATCATTCCTATCCTAATTATAATGGTGCTGATACCCCAATCAACCAGCCAATCCATCCAAATCAACACAATTAAGAACGACCAAGGGTACATAATAACCGAGCAGGGCAAATTTTGTCAACCAACTAACTTTATTAACAAAATTCTGTTTATAAATCAGACCGAACTAGAGGAAGCCTACGGAAAACTTTACTTGGAATTTAGCACAAATAAGCATTTACAAACAAATGTAATCACAAGGTATATGAATTTGGCTAACAAAGAAAAGGAGATGTTTCATATTAGACATAAACGGGCACTTTTTAATGCCATAGGTAGCGGGTTAAAATTTCTATTTGGTACCCTCGATTAAAATGATAGAGTTTACAAACATCATTAGAAAATATTCGAGAAAACCAGATTAGCACTGAGGAAATACATTCAATCATACAACATGTAAACGAAGAGAACAGACTAATTAACCAATTAAGAAAAGAAATAGTAGCAAATACTTTCCTTAACACTATTAAGAGTTATCTCGAACACATACAAGACATCCAGTTAGGTCTGCAACTAGCTAGGTTAGGAATTATTAATCCAAAACTAATTGATATAGAAACAGCAAGTAAAATTACCTCAGACCAATTTCAAGAAATTAAAACGTCAGTATGGAAAAACAAAAATATCTTGTATTTTGTACTATCGATACTACAGGAAACAATAACTTATCCGAAATTTAGGATATTTCCAATGCCTAATAACCAAAACTTCGAGATAACATCAGATCCTATGTTCTACACACTGCAATATTTGAATACATGTAAATTGCACACCTTGCATGCTAAGAATATTCTACATATTTGAAGCAGACGAAAATTTCAATGCAAAATTTCCATTTTGATAATTTTCGTTTGTTTTGATTTTGAACTGTCAAAAAGAAGCAAAAGCTTTTGAAGCTTTTGAAAGCGCTTTCATTTTGTGATGCGTTCGATAAAATTGGTCATGCTTTATCGCATTTGCTTCGTCGTTTTGTTGAAATGAGTTATTTCCTAGATTTGAATTTGTATGGGGAAATGCGTGATTTGGCTTCGCATTTGAGAATTTTTGCCCAAATCACGCATTTGGGCTCAATGTAACCGTAGTATTAACAAAGACAATTAAACTATAAGATGTCTTACGTTCATACAAATCAGTGGCGCTTAAAAAATTTGCCGTGGCTTTTTCAATAAAGCCACGTGAGAGTGGTTTTTACAGCAGCGCCACATCCGGAGAGCAACAATGAAGCCACGCAAGTAACTCTCTCTGCGCAACGATGAGCCACGCAAGCAACTCTCTCTGCTTGCAGTCGGCAGAGATGTGAATATGCGTGTGATCTCTATGTGCTCTTGTGTTGATTTTTTTGGTGGTTGATTGTTTTAATCAGTAGCGCACACGGGACAGGAACATTTGGGGATTCAAACCCCCTCAAATACAAAAAATAGTAGTGAAATATCCCTCCAAAAATAAATTCTGCCTGCGCCACTGACTTCAACGCATGTGAAGTGAGCGCACATAATTTTTCTTTTGCTTGGCAGTGATCAAAGCCGTTGTGCTTTCTGTGAGCAAAACAAAGAGCGTTAATATTATTACGCTCTCACTGTACCGACGCTTGCTTGCTCTCGATAATGAAAATTTTGCAAATTCGAGCTCGCCCTATGCCATTCGGTTGTATGGACGTAAGACATCTTATTGTTTAATTGTCTTTGGTATTAATCTGTTAGTACACAGCCAAATATACAGAGAATATAATTGCAACTTATGTTGAATTTCATCTATATTAGTCCCACTGATCATAATTAAAGCATTCAACCAGGAAGTTTACCCGAAAACTGTACGTAGAGTACTGCACCGCGCTGGGTATAAAGCCAGGGTAGCAAGGCGAAAACCTTTCATCAGCCTTATAAATCGAAAAAGGCGGAAAGAGTATGCCCAGCAATACAAAACTAAATCTGAAGACTTTTGGAACAATATTTTACTATCAGATGATAGTAAATTTAACATTTTTCGATCTGACGGCAAAATATTAGTATGAAGAAGACCGAACACAGAATACGACAAAAATAATACAGTGACTACATTGAAACAGGGTGGCGGAGGAGTTATGGTGTGGGGTTGTATGGCTGCATCGGGCGGGGGAAAGTTGGTATTTGTAGACGAAATAATGGACAAAACCGTATACCTAAATATACTTAAAGAAAATTAAAAATAAAGCATTGAAAAATTGAATTTACAGACAATTTTTTATTTTCAACATGATAATGACCTTAAGCACACAGCTTTCGACGTCCGTATTTGGCTTATATACAATGTTCCACATATTCTACCACATCCGCCACAATCACCCGACCTAAATCCCATCGAACACCTTTGGGAAGAATTGGAAAGACAGGTTCGAAAGCACAATATAACTAATAAAAGCCAACTAATGAATATCCTTTCACTAGAATGGCAAAATATAAGAGCAGACATTACCAAAAATTTTGTAAAATCAATGCCCAAAAGACGTAACGAAGTATTGAAGAGAATGTGTTATGCTACAAAGTATTAAGTATGCCATAACATAATGTTTCTTTAGTTTATAAGTAAGTGTGCCAATACTTTTGTCCATGCCAAAACCGACTATGAAATAAATTTTTGTTTATTTTTTCTAAATATAAGAAGTAGTATGTGAATTTGTTATGCCCTGAAATGAATGTGATATAAATGCATAAGTTAACATTAAACAATTTATAAATGGTATATTTTATTTATCTGAAAATTGCTGTTTTATTGAATAATTGTTGCTGTGCCAATACTATTGTCCGTCACTGTAAGTTCACCACGATTTTTTCTTATTGGCCGCACAACAATTACATAGAAAGTGACGGCAGAATAATGCCAGAAAAGTATCAACAAAAGCAACTACGAATATGATTTTATGATGGCACACCATTTAAATATTCAGTTAGAATCGAAAACGCACATATAGTATATCCTTGTTCCGGAGTAGTTTTTCATATAAAATAATATTGTTTGTCGAAAGCGGTGATGCCGGCAAATTCGCGAACAATTACCAGCTGATTGTTTTCCACCTCGCATTTCAGCAGGACCATCCAAAGGAAATTGATATGAAAATTTGCTCGTATATAATGCAAGACTGTAGCTACATAAACGAAAATGAACAATATTTGTTGATTGCAAATTGCTAAGAACTTGCAGTGGAACTTCCTCAATAGTAAAAAGTTTCTTCCGGGTTACATGTAAGTAAAAAACCAATGTTCATTATTTTGCATTTTCATAAGTCCGCGAGCTGCCACTTCCGATAGATAAATTTTAGACGCGGAAATGTATCTACAGAAACAGCTGTGTACTTATTCAACACTTTTTCATAGAGAGAGCAAAATTAAATTTGTATGAAACAACAACAAGAAAACAACATAAATGCAAGAGGTCGCATCGCATGCAAATGAAACAATTTACAATTTTAAATTGATTAATGTACATAAAGTCTTATTTACTAATCCTTTTAGTGGGGATCAGGGTTTGGGTCCATAAGGTAAAGCTCGTGACTGCACGGATGGGGACATGGTCTGCATCTTCGGCTGCGATCCTTATGGGTACCAGGCCAAGCGGACTCAACGCCTCCACGAAGGTTGCTTCTGTAACCGGGCGGTCCCTGGGCGGCTGCTGGAGCCAGTCTTATCAGCCGGCTAAGTTTGAGCTGTGGAAATCCAAGAGCGTCTGACCCACAGTGGGCGGCTCCTTGGTCAGCATCTGATCTCCATGTTAGGGGCGGCTGTCTTTCTCATCATCTTTTGGTGGCGTGATAGATGTCAAAGAAACGCCACAGGGGAAGGCGACCCCCTTCATCAAAACCATTCTGGAGGGCTGCCATAAGGACCCTTTTACGGTGCAGGGAGTCGGATCCCCAGTACCGGCGGTAGACAGTGGGCGAGCGGGCTGTCGGGTCGTCATCCAACGACCGCTTAGGCTGTGCAGCGGGACCCCAGGCTGCGCAGTCTAAAAATGTTACTGGGAAGCAGGAGGCGCCCAAACCTGCATTAAACAGGCAAAAGGCGCAGGAGACCAGGATGGTCCCTCACTTTCGGGGGTGGTGCCTCGGCTCCGGGGCCTTCGACTCGACGCTGCTATAGAGGGGGGAATCTATGATTCTCTCTCAAAGTAGCGGCGCCGGGTCGGTGGACTCTGGGGCGGAGGCGGCACTCCTGGAGGAGGGGGACGGACCTGCGGCCACTGGTTCCACTCCTGGAACACTACCGACGGGGGAACGTAAGGCGAGCAGTGCTGCGAAGAAAGCCAGAAATGGCTACCAGCACTCTCTTGCGTTTCTCCGTAGAATGAGCAAAGAGCCTGGATCCTTGTCTGATAAGGAGAAGGATTTGGTAACGAAGCACCAGAAGATCGTGGCTAAATTCGAGAAGAAACAGGCGGCGATTTCTGGTGCAAAAGGCACGACCGATGCAGCAACGCCTGGAAACAGTTCCACGGCTGCACGGCCCACCGGGGGTGCAGTGGGGGCGGAAAAGCCTAGAAACAAGGCCACATCCACCATTACTGCACGACCGGGGGGGAGAAAAGACAGGGACGGCAAAGCCTGGAAACAGTGCTGCGGTCGCTCCGTCAAGAAAGACGAAAGACTGGTCAGAGACCCACCACCTCTTCAAGGCCCACTTCCACCACGGTGGAAAAGGCCGTAAAAAGAGGAAGATCCGGTGACGATCAGCCGACAGGGGAGGGGAAAAAGCTGAAGCCCTCAGCTAGCTTCTCTTCTCCACAGGAGTTACAGATTGCCGTGGTGACCGGAGCGATCCTGGTGGGAAAATCCGCCCGGAAAACTGGCTATCTGTAGAGGCGCGCATTCTGCGAGCGATGCTCGAGGCGGCCGATGGCGAAATTGATTTCGACGGCGCTGGCTGGCAGAGGCGTGTCGAAATCGTCGGCTGTGGCAACAAGGAGTCCCTCAACTTCTTGGTGCGCACTATCGGCGGTCTTGAGCCCCTCTGGCAGGGGGCAAAACTCGAGGTCATACCTCGTGACCGTCTGCCACTCCGGCCTATCGTCACACTATTGGTCCCCCCTCCAGTTATGGAGGACGCCGACACGGTGAAGCTGATAGGCCGACAGAATAGTGGCCTTAACACAGGAGAGTGGAGAATTGTATCCTCCACTACTTGTAAAAATGAGGCGGGCAAGGACCTCGTGATCGCGGTAGATCAATCGTCCTTTGCCCATCTGCGGGACTCCTTGGGAGCTGTTAAGTTCGGTTTGGGTTCCCTCAAAGCTCGCTTCCCTAACAAGGAGCGCGCCACACAAGGGAAGGCTGAAGGTGGTGCAAATAAACCTGCACCATTCTAAAGCCGCCACCAGTGCAGTTCCTTGAGGAGACCGGAGTTGAATTGGCTCTAATTCAGGAACCCTGGATCGTAGGAAACAGGGTTTGTGGGTTGGATTCAGGTCAATTTAGATTGCTTCATTCACGCGGTGAAGGTAAGATACGAGCCTGTATTGTATACAGAAAGTGCATTAATTTGTTCCTTTTGTCCCATTACAGTACTGGTGACCTGTGTGTGGCTGCATGCGAACGACACGATGGGCGAGACTTCATCCTGTCGTCCGCATACATGCCATTCGAAGGGGAGGAACCACCGCCGAAGGAAGTCCGGGACCTTGCTGCGCACTCCCGATCACGGAGGTTCGACCTCATCATCGGGTGTGATGCCAATGCACACCACATACTGTGGGGAAGTTCCGAGACCAACAGTAGGGGTGAGTCAATTTTTGATTTTCTTCTTGGCTCTAACCTTGTGCTGTGCAATAGAGGCAATACGCCGACTTTTCACAACAGGGTTAGGGAGGAAGTTATAGATATTACCTTAGTTACCGACTCCAACACTATCTCCGTGGTCGACTGGAAAGTACTGACGGAATGTTCGTTCTCGGACCACAACTGTATAGTCTTTTCAGTGGCCATAGAGGTTGGATGTCTACAAACCTATAGGAATCCGAGAAAGACTAACTGGCCTAAATTCAGTGCACTAGTTTCTCAGAAACTGGCATCGCGTGAAGCGAGTGCTACATTCGAGAGAAACAACATTGACAGGTCAGTTGGTCTTCTTACGAAAGTGCTTAACAAGTCTTTTAACGAATCTTGTCCTAAAAGTCGAGCTACACCGAAAACCAACGCGGTTTGGTGGACCCCAGAGCTAAGACAACTTAGAACAGATACTAGACGTCTCTTCAATAAGGCTAAACTTAGACGAACTGAAGAAGACTGGGGAGCCTACAAGGCTAGCTTTAATAAGTTTAAGAAGACTATTAGGGCGGCTAAGCGGGATAATTGGAGGAAGTACTGCGAATCCCTCGACAATGTCAACGAGGCCGCCAGACTTCGCAAGGTGCTAGCTGGGGCATCACATACCCCTGGCAGCATTAGGAAACCTGACGGCTCGTGGACAGAATCGAGAGAGGAGCTTTTAGAGACTCTCATGAACACCCACTTTCCTGGATGCACGAGTGTTGTTGAGGCGACCACGTCTCATAGACAGCACTCGTCCCGACCAGATGCTTTGGTTCAGGGGGTTATCGATGAGGTCAAAGTGGCATGGGCGATAGACACCTTCAACCCGAACAAATCTCCGGGTCCCGATGGTGTCATTCCAGCTATGCTGCAATGGTCTAAGGAGGCAGTGGTCAAAGTCTTGATGCGGGTCTGCAAAAGACTACAGACCGATCAGCCTGTCATCGTTCTTTCTTAAGACTTTGGAGAGGCTGGTTGATGTCTATGTCAGGAGAGTGGCACAGTCCAGGGGACTCTGCAGGACGCAACATGCGTATTTCAGAAGAAAATCTGTAGACAGCGCCTTGCATGAGGTTGTTCAGACGACGAAAAATCGCTGAACGTCAAGGAGTATACGTTAGCCGCTTTCCTCAATATTGAGGGGGCCTTTAATAACGTCACTCTAGAGGCAATAACCAGTGCACTTAGAAAATTCGAAGTGGACGAAATAGTGGTGACGTGGACTAGTGACATGCTTAGTAGCAGAAGGGTTCACTCCAGCCTAGTGTGGAGATTTAGGCCCTATGGGTGGTGCTATAGTCCGTCTGAGTCCGGGTTCTCCTTTTTTATAGCGGGAGTACGCAAAGAGTTTTAGCCACAAAGGCCGCAATGTTTTCCCGATGAAAAGAAAAGCAGACAACAGCGTCGCTTGATCTCAGCACGAGAAGTTAACGTTTATTTCCAAAAATCCATCTTAAATACTAATTTTACAAACTGTTATACTGAGGGGCAATTCCAGTGCTCCTCCCTATATTTCCAATGGCTTCTCATCGCGCCAATCACAACGCGGGTCAAATCTGACAACGCGGCACTTTCCCAAAGTGGGCCAGCGCTCTGCGTTGACCTGCGGTAGGTCGGGTCGCGTTGCATGCGCGATCGGTGCAAGTGCCCACATGTGTTGTGACATGTGTCGCTTGTGCAAGTGCAGGCCACTTGAGTGACGCCGGCGTTCTTGTGCATGCGACACTTGACACTTGCAAATGTAAACAAAGTGGCGCGCGCACCGATCGATGCACGTCGGTCTTGCCGATTGGCTTGCGCGCTATGGTGTTGGCATTAGTGGTCATGCGGTACCACTACACCCTTACCCTTAAGTGAAAAATTATTCCTTGGAAAAATTTTTAGAATTTCGGGGGGGGCCTTGGAGTTGCTTTACAATATGATGGTAGCTATTATCAAATAAATTTACAATGTGATATTTATCTTATAGAACGAGTTTGATTTTTTTTTTTTTTTTTTTTGTAGTTAAGTTATGTTCTAATAATAATTGTATGTGTTCTTAAAATGTATTTTATTTTTGTTGAGTTAGATTGATGTCTATGTTTAGTTTTTACATTTATTGTTTATCTCCTAAGTATTTCTTTAGATTGTTGTTATGTAATTCTTTGTGTTCTCCATTTATATCTATTACCGTATTTACTCCCTTCCTTTCAACTATTCTGTACGGTCCGTGGTATGGACTTTGCAGTTTCTTACGTGTCTCTAATTTTACATATACTAAATCTCCTACTTCTAAGTTAGTTACATTAATGTTGGTGTCGTATTTTAGTTTTCTTTTATCTTTGGCTAATTCTATCATATTCCTAGCCTTATTTATTGATGTTCGTAACCTAATTTGTAGCTCATTTGCATAATTTTCAATGTCATACGTTTTTTCATTTCTGTTTATTGTGTCACTTGGCAATTGTGGCAATTTACCAAACACTAGTTCATATGGTGAATATAGGGATTCGACGTGTGGTGTCGTGTTGTACGCGAATGTGTAGTACGGTACCCACTTGTCCCATTCATAATCGTTCGTAAAAGCAAGTAAGTATTCGTGATCTCTAAACAATAAACAATAATGTTCTGTGGTTGCGTTCAAGTGCGCCAATTGTTTGGTGGTGGTAAGGCGTTGAAAAAATTTGTCGCGTGTCAAGTAACTTGCATATGTTGTGCATTAGCTCGTTTGTAAATTCGGTGCCTCTGTCTGATTTCAACGTGTTGAAGCAACCGTACTTGAGTATGAATTGTTCTACTAGTGTTTTTGCTATAGTTTCCGCGTCTTTTGTTTCTATCGGGTGTGCTATGACGAATTTTGTAAGGTCACACTGCATTGTCAGTATGTATCGGTATCCGTTTGATATACGTAACGGTCCGACTGTGTCAATTGTTATTGTTTCAAAACTTTTTACTGGTGTGTCTGTTTTAGTCAGTGCTTCTTTTGTGTGTCTCGTTATTTTGTTTGCTGTGCATTTCGAACAGTTGTTTACAAATTCTTTAACCATTTGTCTCATATTTTTCCACACGTATCTTTGTTTTAGTTTTAGTATGGTTTTTCTTATACCCAAGTGTCCTGCTGTGCATGAGTTATGGAATTCGTCAATCATTTTATACTGTTGTATTGGGCTTAGTATTTGGAGTGGCGTGTCATAAATTAATATTTTTATGGGCGAACCTTTGTTTACATGTAGTTCATTGTACTTTCTTTTGAACTCATTCATTTCAATATTTTCAAACTTAAAGTTTTGTCTGCAAAGGGCTAGCTCCTTTATATGCAGCTTACTTAGTGAACTGTGTAGCTTCTCCAACATTGGATCTAGTTCCAAAGGGTCATCACTACAAGTCACGTGCACTTCATTATTACATATTTTGATCGTCGGCCGACGCTTTTCAATTATAAAATTCAATCTTTTCATATTCTTCACGTCAGTCATGGAGGTACATTCCCAAATGTGGAGTTGCGCAGGCTCCTTTGGAGATATGTCCGTCCTGTTGATGCGTGTATTCATTTCTTTCTTCTTATTTTGCCCTTTTTCAATTTGTTCTTGTGTTCCTATTTTTGTCGCCTTACTCCGTGTTATAGCCAGTACTTCTTGTGTCGGTATCATTGCTTTTAAGTCGTCACTGTCTAGCTTGATGCGTGATAGTGCATCTGCGTTCTTATTAATTTTGCCTTGTTTGTAGATGATTTCGAAATCATAGTCGGATAAATCTAGTCTTATTCTAGTCATTTTCGACGATGGGTTTTTATGGGAAAATAGTGAAACTAGTGGTCTATGGTCAGTTACTACAATGAATTTTCTACCGTAGAGATATGATCTGAAATAATGTATTCCCCAGTGTATTGCTAAGAGTTCTTTTTCTATAATTGGTTTATTTATATCGTGTTTCTGTAGTGACTTGCTTGCATAAGAGATTGGTAGGCCATGTCCTATTTCACCTTGTGATAGTACTGCACCTAGTGCAAAGTCTGAGGCGTCTGTCGTTAGTATGAAGGGTTTGTTAAAATCTGGATATTGTAGTACAGGTGGATTGACTAATTTTTCTTTTAATTCTTTAAAGGCTCGTTCGCACTCGTCTGACCAAATGAAAGGTGCCCCTTTCTTGAGTAGAGAGTTTAAACATTTAACGATATTTGCAAAGTCAGGTATGAAACGTCTGTAATAATTGCAGAAGGCAATGAATCTTCGTACGTCATCTGCGTTTTTTGGCGTGGGGTATTTCACTGCTTCGCATTTGGTTGGATCTGTCTTAACGCCTTTGTCGGTGATTAAATGGCCTAAGTAAATGACTTCTGGTCTAAGAAAGTGGCATTTGCTTGCGTTTAGCTTCAGGTTGTATTGTTGTAATCGGTCAAATACTTTGATTAAGTTTGCGTTGTGATGCTTCAGTGAGCATCCAAACACAATAATGTCATCAACGTATAAGAACGCTTCTGAGCTTAATCCGCTGAGAGCTATTGTTAGCATTCTTTGGAAACTATTGGAGGATATTTTAAGTCCAAAAGGGAGTCTTTTGAATTGGTAGTGTCCATCTTGAGTTGAAAATGCTGTGGGTGGTCTTGAACTTGGTGCTAGAGGGATTTGGTGAAAAGAACTGGTCATGTCTAAAGTTGAAAAGTATTTTGCTCTTCCTAGGACGTCTAGAACGTCTTCTAGCCGTGTGAGTGGAAATTTGTCGTTAATTATTTTGTCATTTAGTTTTCTGTAGTCTACTACTAGTCGCCATTTTTTTGTGTTATCATCACTCTTTTTCGGTACTAGTAGCAAAGGTGCATTATAGGGGCTTGTTGAAGGTTCTATTATGTCGCTGTCTATTAGTTTCTGTACCTGTTGTTTTATCTCTTCTTGTTGTGTCTGCGGTAGCCTGTAATTCTTTATATAAACTGGTGTTGTGTTTTCTAGATTTAGGCGCTGTTCATAAAAATTGTTTGTAGTAAGTTCTTCTCCTTCCAAATGAAATATTGATTGGTACCGTTCAAAAATGTCCATTAGTTCTTGTTTAATTTGTGGGTCAACAGTGTCTAGCTTTAGCGTGGCTATGAGTTTTTCAAATCTGCTATTGTTTGTGTATTTATTTCTGTGTTGTGTTCTTAATATTGTATAATTTGACAGTTTTTCTATTTGTGGTTCTATGTTTTTTATTGTGACTGTTTTGTTTGTTGTGTTAATGATTTTGATGTGGCAGTTGCCTTTTGCTGGTGCAATGGAGTTGGCTAAGAATACTCCGTTTGTGAGTTCTTTATTTAAAATGACGGTGTCTTCTTCTAGGCTTAAATTTATCGGTACTATCATTTCACATCTGGGTGGAATTGTGTGTGTTTTGTTGTGTGGGGTTTTTGTTGTAATGGGAAGTACGTGTTCAATTTCGTTTATAATAATTGTTAAAGTGAGGGTTTCGTAATCTACTTTGCACATGTATTTGAGTAGAAAATCTCTTCCTAAAATTCCATCTGTGATAATTGGAAAATCGTCGTTGACCATTTGAAAGGTTAGTTCGGTTTTTGCGTCTCTTAGGGGAAGTGTCAATTTAAATGTTCCTAACGAGTTGATTTCTGCAGGTGATATTCCTGTTAGTTTGCGCATCTGTTTTCTGTATTAATGTCGAAAGTGTCGTCGTCGTTTACTTTGCAAATTGATACGTCTGCTCCGGTGTCAATGAGAAATGTCTTGGGTTTGCAAAATTGACTGCATTTGAATGTGACATAATTTGTTAAGTTGTCTGTTATTAAATATATTCGTTCATTGTTTGTTCTTCTTCCCCCGGAGGATTCGAATTCTGTTCCTCCGGGTCGCCCTCGTTTCCCTGTATGTAATTTATTCGAGTTGGGCGACCTTGTCGGTTATTATTGTTATTACCTTGGTAAGCATTTCGATTGTTGTTGGTATATGACCGTGAATTGTTTCTGTTGCTTTGGTTGTTGTTTTGGTAGTATTGGTTTCTGTCGTTCTGGTTTTGATTTCGGTTCGGTTGGTAGTGATTTGAGTGGTTCACATACCCGTTTCGCTGCTGGTTATTGGCATTGCGAAAATTGTTTTGGTTTACGTTTCTGTTTTGGTAGTTGTTTCTGTTTTGGTAATTGTTCTGATTTCTATGGTTGTTTGGGTTGTTTGGGTTCCTGTAGTTTTGCTGACTATTGTGGTAATTTCTATTGTTGTTGTTGTAGTTGCTGTTCCTATTGATAAACATTACTCTTGTTTGGTTTTGCTGATTGTCTTTTTCAAGCTCTAAGGCCAATTCGACTGCTTGGTTAAAAGTTTTTGGCATTGCTGCGAAAATTGTCTGTTTGAAAGATTCGTTAAGCCCATTCTTAAAAACTGTAAGGCTGTATTGTTCATTTAGTTTAGTTATTATCGTTTGTTCTGCTGTTGTTGGGTTGTCACCGGCTTGAGCAATTTGAAGCTTGTTTAGCTCGGCTATCATGTTTAATATTCTGTCTTTGTATGAGGTGATACTCGAGTTGCGTTGTGTCAGACATGACAATTGGTTTTGTAATTGCGGAATTGTGGTTGTGCTTCGCTATCTTGCTTTAAGCAATGTAGTTAGTTCTTCTAGCGTATTCGGTATGCAGTTACCGATTGCCGTTCTTGTTGTTACTGTTAATTTTGCATAAAATATGAACTCTAGTAGTTCATTCTTGCTGTCTGTGTCAAGTTTTCTGTTTACTAATTCTGTAATCTTTATGAACGTTTCTAGTTCTTTATGGTTGCCAGAAAAGTTTGGGATGGCTTTCATAGCCGTTTCTATGCTAAATGATGCCATTGTGTTTGTCGGATGTTTTTCTTCTGTATTGTTGTCGATCTGTTTCTGTTTAAGTATTTTTATGGTGTTTTCGTATGTTTTGTTGAAGGCAATTTTTATGCCAGCTATGTAGTCGTCATCTGTGTGTTCATTTATTAGTTCTTCAAACCGTTGTTTTAAATTGAGTGCAGCTTGTTGTTTTGTCGTTAGTGTCTCTTGAGTGTATGTTCTGTTCGGTGTTTTTCTTAGGTTTGTTAGGACTCTATTCAGTTCGTTGAAAATGTCCTCCATTTACATGCGGCATGTTTGTTCTTTGTCTAGAATCGCAGATTGAACATGTTTAGCATGCGGACAGTCTCTTCTTCCATCGTTGTGGGATTCCTAACGTCTTCTAGTGTTGGTGTCCGCGTCATCCCTATTATTTTCCAATGTTTTGTTAGAAATTCTAATTTTTTCTGTTCGTCAGTGTCTTCGTGCTTTAGTACTGTTTGTTTCTTGTGTCTTCTGTCCATATTCGTAAACTTTGATGTTCTTATATTGGCATTGGTGATATGTAGTGTCCGA
This sequence comes from Melieria picta, assembly GCA_964056695.1. Taxonomy (NCBI): domain Eukaryota; kingdom Metazoa; phylum Arthropoda; class Insecta; order Diptera; family Ulidiidae; genus Melieria; species Melieria picta. The sequence goes on from OZ057400.1 coordinate 64,664,232, forward strand.
CCGAATATTCGGTTTCGGTTTCGGCCCAAATAAGTGGTTTCGGCCAAAAAATGGCCGAATAGCCGAAACCGAAACTTTCTAGAATATTTTTTACATTTTATTGTGTAGCAGATATATAGTGAAAGGAGGAATAATTTAGATGCCAGCAATGTAAATAAACTTCTTTTTTTAGCATATAATATTAAATTATTTAATTTTGAATATTAGCGAGTAAGGTACGAAAGGGTGATTTTTTCATGTTTACGTTTTTAAAAAATGAATAAATTGTTTTTATTAATAAGTATTTATTTATTTATGCTATGTTTGTTTGTTTGTTCTTTATTTACTTAATGTAAAATTCGTTTGTTGAAAAAAATTCTTGATATGGTGATTTTTATTTCAACTAGAAAGTTTCGGTTTCGGCCGAATATTAAAAAAAACCGAATATTCGGTTTCGGCCCAAAAAAGTGGTTTCGGTCGGACACTAGTGATATGTGACAAATTTTTCGTATATGCAAATTTATTTATTCATAATTTTGGTTTATGTTGTTTTACTCAAATTAAACTATTGTATTGATTTTGACTTTTTTAGACACTAATTTCTTAACGTAATTCTTATAATATTTATTTATTTCTATTACTAAAATAGTTAACAGGTAAAGTAAGTAAGTATTATTGTTAGTTGTGTTGCTGGTTGTGGTGTTGGAGCTGGCTGCGTTGTTGTTCGCTACTATAATTTCTTCTTTTGGGGTCCTGTTGCCCATCTCTAAGTCCTCAGGGCGTTGAGTTGTTTTATTAGGGTTGTTTTTTGTTTTGGATCGTTCGTAATTGCGATTATTTTGTGTAACGCTGCGCGTTCACGTCGTAGTCGTGCTTTCTTTCCGGCACGTGTGCGGCGCTTTTGGGGTTGTGCTATTATTGGCTGTGCTGGTTCGCTTGTTTTTTGTTGACGGGCCTTGTACTGTTCAATCGTCAGCGGTCGGGGGCCTGCTGTCTTCGGGGTTGGCACGTACTTTGGGGGGCAATCAGTTGTTGGTTTGATTGGTGTGGGGACGTATATTTCGGTATCTGCCTCGTGTTGGGGAGTGTACTCTATCCACCGTTCAAATTCGGCGACTTCTTCCGATGTTGCCATTAAATGTGATTTCTGTTTTAGCAAGTAATAGGTCTTGCTGTCGGCTTAGTTGGTGTTTCTAGTGTTTATTGTGGTGTATTTTTCATCAGTCTGTTTTTCCGAATCAGGAAACAGGAAGATGTGGTCGAAATTGAACAGGATCATCAGGTTGTAGTCTGCAGGATCGCCATGTGGAGATTTAGGCCCTATGGGTGGTGCTATAGTCCGTCTGAGTCCGGGTTCTCCTTTTTTATAGCGGGAGTACGCAAAGAGTTTTAGCCACACAGGCCGCAATGTTTTCCCGATGAAAAGAAAAGCAGACAACAGCGTCGCTTGATCTCAGCACGAGAAGTTAACGTTTATTTCCAAAAATCCATCTTAAATACTAATTTTACAAACTGTTATACTGAGGGGCAATCCCAGTGCTCCTCCCTATATTTCCAATGGCTTCTCATCGCGCCAATCACAACGCGGGTCAAATCTGACAACGCGGCACTTTCCCAAAGTGGGCCAGCGCTCTGCGTTGACCTGCGGTAGGTCGGGTCGCGTTTCATGCGCGATCGGTGCAAGTGCCCACATGTGTTGTGACATGTGTCGCTTGTGCAAGTGCAGGCCACTTGAGTGACGCCGGCGTTCTTGTGCATGCGACACTTGACACTTGCAAATGTAAACAAAGTGGCGCGCGCACCGATCGATGCACGTCGGTCTTGCCGATTGGCTTGCGCGCTATGGTGTTGGCATTAGTGGTCATGCGGTACCACTACACCCTTACCCTTAAGTGAAAAATTATTCCTTGGAAAAATTGTTAGAATTTCGGGGGGGGGCCTTGGAGTTGCTTTACAATATGATGGTAGCTATTATCAAATAAATTTACAATGTGATATTTATCTTATAGAACGAGTTTGATTTTTTTTTTTTTTTTTTTTTGTAGTTAAGTTATGTTCTAATGATAATTGTATGTGTTCTTAACATGTATTTTATTTTTGTTGAGTTAGATTGATGTCTATGTTTAGTTTTTACAGAGCTCTGGCTCCCAATTCTTCCCTCACAACTTTCTCAAAAATAATCACCTCTCTCCCCCCAACTTGTCATATACAAACATCAGTTCCGCTACTCCAACTTCAACAACAACAAAACTAAATGAAACTACTTCACCCACAAATTCACCACAACCACTCGTATCAGCAGCAAACACTACCATAAACAACAGTTCAACCTTCTCCCTCCTAACAAACAACAACAAACATATTTCCTCTCTTCGTGCTTCTAGCACTACTTCAACAACCAAAGAAAATGCACAAAAGCTAAGTAACAATTCACCAAACACTCTTTTATTTTCTCTTATTCGAGGTGGCGACTGTGGCGATACAGTGTTCTCGAGCTTGGTTAAGCTAAGCTCGACAACGCCAGCGATCGCGGCAGCGACTTTGAATTATAATACGACTGCTCGCGATCTGCTTAAGCAGACTGCGACGCAGTCACATACATGTAGGATCGTCGTCGTCCAAGAGAAACACTGTGCACTTTAATTATAGGATCGCAAATGAAACACTGGGCACTTTAACTTTAATTTAAAAAACTTAGTATTTTTATTGAAACATCACCAATTGTCCGCCGTCCGTTCCGTCTCGTGATTGCCCGCTAACTCCGTCGTTGTCGTCCTCGCTCGTTCGTGCAAAACGTCTCGTCCGCTTTGTCCCGTCGTTCGTCTGTCAGGGTCGCACTGGTCTGTCCGCTGTGCAGAGTCGCACTTGCTCGTCCCCAGTCCTACATTCGGCCAGCCTGACCTATCGTTCGGCTCGAACGATGGCTCCCATTTTTTTTAGGTATTCAGCAACAGTAGTTGTGCGATTCGGGCCCTCGTGGTCTCCCACCTTCTCCACTTCATATCTGCCGCGATTCATCCGTTTGGTGATCTTATATGGGCCAAGGAACTTAGGCTTTAGTTTGAGCCCTGTCCCAAATTGGGTCCGCTTGATGGCTACCAACTGGTTAACAGCGTACCCTGTCTCAGGCTTACGTTTAGCGTCGAATTGTCTTCGGTTTTCCTCTTGAATCCTTGCAATGTTCTCCTGCGCCCGCTCACGCTCTCGTTGTCACCCTTTGGCATAGCCGATTATTCGGTAATTCGCTTCACGTCCCTTAATGGACCCCTCAGCAACAACAGTGCGCACGCTCACGCTCTCGTTGTCACCCTTTGGCATGGCCGTTTGCACCTCGTGTACTCCCGCGACCATCCAACTGCATCTACGCTGCGAATTACCTGCTACTGCCTTACACGCAACTGCGCCAACGAGCTTTTTCCACCGGCCCTCCAGCCGCTACTTGTCTCGCGTCCTCACCGACTTGTGCTTTACGCTGCACTACCTTTTGCCTGAACTCAGCTCCATCTTCAGTTACAATCATGTCAACTTGCTTCTATTTACAATCTCGGGCCACATGCCCAGCCGCTCCACACCGGACGCCTGTCGTCGCTACCTTGCGTATTCGGAACAGTCTGATTTCTGTTATCCGGAGAGTTTCGGGCCGGATTAGTAATGGGTTGACGCCCAGACCGCACCTTTTCGTAAACTCTCAGCTGCTCCTTTAATTCTTCAACGGACCTTGCTTGGTAAAAATTACTTTTGTTCGCTCGCGAGTCAGGAATACCCTCGACAAAATATTCCAGAAGACTTCTTTCATCCAACTCGATCTGCTTGCCAATCTCCATCAAACTGTAAAGGTATTCGCGGTAGTCTTTGTTCGGGCGCTTGCGCCAATTCCTAAGTAGTCGATGCACGTCGATGGACGCGGTAGTGGTTCCAAACTCCTTCTGCAAGGGTCGCTTTAGTGAGCTCCAGTTTGTGATACCACGTTGACTACGCACGAATGTCCTAGCTGCGCCTTTCAGCAATTGCTTCGCATAAATGTATTTTTGCAGACTGCCCCATTACACCGCAGTTGCGTTATCTTCGAAGTCCTCGAGCCATTCCTCTATCGATGGATGAACCGCTGAATGAAGACAGCGAGCCCTCAATGTCGCGCAGTGTGAAGGTGGCACACCCGGTTGTCGGCGACGCACTACTTTGCATCGACTCGCTATCGTTGTCGGAGCCATCGTCTTCGCCTACCGTCAGACCGAAATGTTCGCATAACCTGTCCTGTAACGTAGCTTTTCGTCCAGTCGTCGAAAGATCAAAACCCCCTAACTTTTCCTTTAGTTCGTTCACCGTCAGTCTAAAAATTTGGTCGCGGTCCTTGTCAAGGTAATACAAACGAATCAATACAATTTCAAAAAGGTATCTTAAAGCTATACAAAACAATTTCAAGGTTGAATAAATTTCAAAACATTTCGATTTATGTTGTAATATTAAACATTTTAATTATTTAATTCAAGTTCAATATTCACTCACGCGCCTGCGTTTCCACCCACGCTTACGCTGCTGCCTCGTTCGCTGTGCCTGTGGTGCACTCGTTTGCGCCTGCTGCGCGCTTGACCTCGTATCTGCTTCTGTTCGTTGCTGCTTGCGCACTAGACTGCGCCTTCGATGCCTGCTTGCTTGCGCACTGGACTGCGCCTTCGATGCCTGCGCAGTCGGCTGCGCCTTCGCTGTTGCTTATTCGCGCACTGGACTGCGCCTTCGATGTTTGCTTGCTTGCGCACTTGGTTGTGCCTTCACTGTTGCCTGCGCACTAGACTGCGCCTTCGATGCCTGCGCAGTCGGCTGCGCCTACGTTGTCGCCTGCGCAGTCGGCTGTGCCTTCGCTGTTGCTTACTTGCGCACTGGACTGCGCCTTCACTGTTGCCTGCGCACTAGACTGCGCCGTCGTCGTTGCTTGCGCACCAGTTTGCGCCGTCGCTGTTACTTGCGCGCCAGATTGCGCCTTCGCTGCTGCTTGCTTGCGCACTTGGTTGTGCCTTCATTGCTGCCTGCGCACTAGACTGCGCCGTCGCCGTTGCTTGCGCCTTCACTGTTGCTTGCGCCCCAGATTGCGCCTTCGCTGCTGCTTGCTTGCGCACCAGATTGCGCCTCCACTGTGGCCTGCGCACTAGACTGCGCCTTCGATGCCTGCGCAGTCGGCTGCGCCCTCGCTGTTGCTTACTTGCGCACTGGACTGCGCCTTCACTGTTGCCTGCGCACTAGACTGCGCCGTCGCTGTTGCTTGCGCACCAGATTGCGCCTTCACTGTTGCTTGCTTGCGCACTTGGTTGTGCCTTCACTGTTGCCTGCGCACTAGACTGCGCCGTCGCCGTTGCTTGCGCACCAGTTTGCGCCGTCGCTGTTACTTGCGCACCAGATTGCGCCTTCGCTGCTGCTTGCTTGCGCACTTGGTTGTGCCTTCACTGTTGCCTGCGCACTAGACTGCGCCGTCGCTGTTGCTTGCGCACCAGATTGCGCCTTCGCTGCTGCTTGCTTGCGCACTTGGTTGTGCCTTCACTGTTTGCTTCCGCACTAGACTGCGCCTTCGATGCCTGCGCAGTCGGCTGGGCCTTCGTCGTTGCGCGCTGAACTGCGCCTTCGTTGCCGGAGTTAGCGGGACTTTGATGGCATGATTGCCGTGGTCCGACGTTCCGTTAGCGGGACTTTGGTGGCGTGATTGCCGTTCCGTTATGCCCGCAACGGGACCCAAACGCACTTTCCTTCGGGGAAACTGCATCCCACTTCTGACACCACTTGTAGGATCGCCGTCGTCCAAGAGAAACACTGTGCACTTTAAGTATAGGATCGCAAATGAAACACTGGGCACTTTAACTTTAATTTAAACAACTTAGTATTTTTATTGAAACATCACCAATTGTCCGCCGTCCGTTCCGTCTCGTGATTGCCCGCTAACTCCGTCGTTGTCGTCCTCGCTCGTTCGTGCAAAACGTCTCGTCCGCTTTGTCCCGTCATTCGTCTGTCAGGGTCGCACTGGTCTGTCCGCTGTGCAGAGTCGCACTTGCTCGTCCCCAGTCCTACATACATATATACATATATAAATACACATATCTAATCTTTTTCACTTCCCCACATCTCTCACCCCTTTAACCCTTTTCCTTTCGTCATCTTCGGTATGGTATCGATTATGCAGTGGAATATGAATGGATACTTCAATAATTACCATGAACTAGAAATTTGGCTGAGCCAATATTCTCCTTCAATTCTTCTGCTAAACGAAACACACATCCCTTACAATCAAACAGCTTACACTCCCAAAAGATACGTAGGATACTTTCATAATCTTCCTCACATCTCATCCAAAAAACAAGGAATAGCGATTCTAATAAAAGGTGCATCCCACACAAATTTCTACCTTTACAAACAAACATCTCAGCAGTTGCAATCGAAATCAATACAACAGTTAAGCTAGTAGCTTCCTGTTTGTACATTCATCCCAATGACAATTTTTCTTGTTCTGATATATTGCAACTGCTAAGACAATTCAACTCCCAATGCATCATTGGAGGTGATGTCAACGCCTGGAGTACAATCTGGGGATCAAATCACACAAACGCAAGAGGAGAAAAAATAGAAGACGCGCTAATGGCATCTGATTTATTATGCTTAAATAATGGCTCCCCTACTCACTTTTCGACTCACTCCACCTTCTCTATAGTCGACATTACTCTTTGCTCTGCATCCTTAGCACCATATTGCGTCTGGAAAGTCTTAGACTCACTGCACGGAAGTGATCACGTCCCTATTTTAATACAAACGAACTCCACCTCCAATCTTTCTCCATGTAAATTCACATCGCGATTTAAAACCTCACAGGCAGATTGGGACAAATTCAATGAAATTTGCAACGAATTATGCATAAACTCTCCAATTGCTATTAACATCAACCAAGAAGCAGCGAAAATTCTGAGAATAATACGCTCCGCAGCCCATTTCACGATTCCACAAACTACACCGAACAATTTTACTAAAAAAAACTCCATGGTGGAATGCTGACTTAGGCCGATGTTATCCTGCCGGTCAAATGATCGTCGGTCACGTCACTTTTTACGCTCTCGTTGTAATTTCTCTACTCCGTGCCCAAAGCATGTTATGCTGACGATCATTTGATCACCGGTCACCACTACGCTTTGCGCTTACTTTTACTACTTTTTCCGCACTTTTTATTGGGACTTTACTTTTTCAACTACAATTAGCAATTAAAATATAAAATTCTTTTTCGCGCTTGCATCGATCTGAATAGCACACATTTCTAAAGGGATTCCTGCTCCTGGAACATTGTTATCAGCGCCTCAGTAGTTGATTGGGCCGAAATTTCTGGCATTCTCAGCTAATAATTTATACATGAAATTAATATAATATGTGTGTCAAAGTATCACAATATGTATTTACCATTTAAATTTCCATTTTTCTTTCTTCTTTTCCACCGAAAACACAAATATAAACACACGCTAGTAATGAGGGTTGCTACCAACCATTTTCTTGCTCATTCCATACACATTTTCACCAAAAAGGAAAAAATTTGTTACCAAAACAGAACTATTGTGAATAATCTCACAACGCAACACTGATTTGATCGTTTGATTTGGCATCGAAAGCCTCATCATCCGGTGATCGGTGCGGTCAAATTTTATCCGCTCGCTCGCTCTCCCAATTTTCTCTTTTACATTGAAGCAACAACAATTTTATCCGTGATCGGTGCCCGTGACCGGCAGCATAACATCGGCCTTAGCCAAACTTCAATTAGCCAAACAGAAACTGTGGCAACATTATAAAAGAGTGCGTTCATTTGAAAACTTGGTGTTATACAAAAAAAGCAAACGCAAAATTCAAACGATCAGCAAAACTGGCCAAAGCTAAAGCTTTTGAACAATTTACTGACAACATAAACCTATCATCATCTCCTAAAACAATATGGAATAACATTAAAACGCTTACTGGCTCCCCAAAACAGTCCTCTTTCTCTCAGATTAACTTTTCCAATGGGCCACTCTCAAATCCCGATGAGATAGCCACCCTTTTTGGCTCCTCTTTCGCCCTTGCCTCATCCGATTTATCCTTTACAAGCACATTTCGTAACTTCAAAACTGAACCATCAATTCCTTATCCCTTATCACTTCCCGCAAGGCAACAATCAAAGATTTAGTTTGCAGAATTTGAATTTGCGCTATCCTCAGCAAAAGGGGAATCTCCTGGATTAGACAAAATCTCCTATCCTATCATTCAGAACCTTCCCAATCCCGTAAAAAATCGACTTCTCAATCTATATAATCGAATATTTGATAGTGGCTGCTACCCACAAGCTTGGAAAATTGCCCGCGTTGTCCCAATACTCAAGCCCAACAAATCTCCCTCCGACGTGAGTAACTACAAACCAATATCGCTCTTGCCCTGTCTTGGTAACATATTAGAAAAAATCATTGTCAATCGACTATCGTGGTACGCAAATAGAAAAAATCTTATTAGTCCCAATCAGGTGGCTTACAAAAAAGGACACAGCACCATAGACGCACTCCTACGCCTAGACCATTTCATTCAAAATGCATTATCTGCAAAAAATCAGGTATCACTACTATCACTGGATTTTCAAAAAGCGTTTGACCGCATCGGCATACATATCGTCATGAGACAACTCGATGCTTGGAAGGTAGGACCAAAAATCAAAAGCTTCGTAAAAAAATTTTCTCTCCCACAGAAAATGTATAGTTCGAATTAATGGTTACCTCTCCAATGCAGTACCTCTAGATAATGGCACTCCTCAAGGATCGCCCTTGTCTGCATTTTTATTTATTACCGCCTTCGATGAAATCGTTCACCGAACTTCCAGCATCCGTGACATTCAATGTCAGCTGTATGCCGACGATGTCGTATTTTACACAAAACAAAACGACCTTACTCATGTCACTCAAATTTTTGAAAATATCTTAGATGAACTAACAATGTGGTCACAATCTTCGGGTATTTCTATATCCACTGTTGGCAACTCCGCCAGCAAGCCAAACCAACTCAAAAATGTAGGTGTTGGCAACTCCGCCAGCAAGACAAACGAACTGAAAAATGTAAGAGTAATATGCAACCCTGTGTGGGAAATTTGTTCATTTTAAATTGAAGAAAGCGAGCGGTGGCGCGACACCGATTTTGTGAGTTTAATTTTTATTTATTCTTTGTATGAAATTAATATTCCGTTTATTTGAAATACAGTTTGAAGCAACGTCGGGAACTACCGCGTTTTCATTAGAACGGGTTCCGGCGGCAACCAGGAAGCGACATCGCTACACAATATTCTTCAAAAAAATCGACGCCAACAGCCATTTTGGGTATACAACGGTAAACGGGTGCTCCCGCGGAAGCTGCAATGTCGGACGGGCAAGGTTCGGAGAATTGTGCTGTTTGTCGAGGCCCTGATGGTGGCCCCATGGTCCAATGCGATGTGTGTGATGAGTGGTCACATTTTGAGTGCGTAGGCGTTTCGGAGGAGGTGTCCGCAACGGCCTGGAGCTGCAAAAAGTGTACCGCTGCATCGACGACGCGACAGCGACACGGCAAACCACAGAGACGACAACAGACCAGCCGGCAGTCATGCAGGTATAGGGTGTTTTTTTTAGAGGTTTGTTTTTCGAATAGAGATAAAACTGGCATTTTGTGGTCAAATCTGGCAACTCTAATGTCATTTATGTTCAGTTTGGTTTGCCATTTCATCATGAACAGGTTGACAAAAGAACAACGCTTGCAAATCGTGCAAATTTATTTCGAAAATAATGGTTCAGTTCGCGAAGTTTACCGCAAGCTCCGTCCATTTTATGGTCGACATAATCGTCCATCAGAGCAATTAATTCGGTTAACCATGGGTCGTTTTCGCACTACGTTTACTCTATGTGATAATATGCATCCGCAGAGACGTCGAACAGTGCGCACCGAAGAAACAATTGCCGCTGTAGAGCAAAATGTTGAAGAGGACCCGAATGAATCGATTCGCCACCGTGCACAGCAATTGGAGCTTTGTCCATCAACTTTATGGAAGATTTTGCGCAACATGAATGTGGATGAGTTGTGGTTCCAACAAGACGGCGCTACATGCCACACAGCGCACGTCACAATCGATTTATTGAAGGAAACATTCGATGAGCGCATAATTTCGCGGAATGGACCTGTCAATTGGCCACCAAGATCGTGTGATTTGACACCATTGGATTATTTTCTTTGGGGATATGTGAAGTCGCTCGTCTACGCCAACAAACCAGAAACGTTAGGGGACTTGGAAGCCAACATTCGTGGCGTTATTGCCGACATACGGCCCCAAATACTCGAAAAAGTGGTTGAAAATTGGACCTGTAGAATTGGCTTTATTCGAGCCAGCCGCGGCGGCCACATGCCCGAAATCATATTTAAACATTAATGGCATAAAATTATCCTTCCAATAAAGCCAAATTGATGGACATTAAAACGATTTTCTTGTGTTTTATTTCAATTCGAAGTTCTATACCTCTAAAAAAAACACCCTATAGAAGGGGGCGCCAAGGTGGGTGAACAGGTTGAAGTGATGAGCAAGTGCGGTTCGGCAAAATCTAAACGTAATATGAAGCTTGATTTAATGCGTTTAGAAGAACAGAGAAAGGCCGAGCTTTCGTACGTCGAAAAGAAATATGCAATATTGCGTAGCTATAACAGTTCAGATGAGTCAGGAGGTGAAGATGATTTTCGCTCCTTAGAGGAACATCGCGTGGCACAGTGGGCGAATGGCAAGGGCGAGTTGGCTAGGGCAGGTGGCTGCAGGAAGGCGCTGGGTATAGACCGTGGCGCCGCGCGGGCCGAGCCAGTGGCAACGTCGACAGGCCTTAGTGCCTAGCAGTTGAGTTCGCGACAGGTTGTTCCAAAAGACCTTCCTATATTCAGCGGTAAGGCCGAAGAATGGCCACTATTTATAAGCAGTTTTGAAAATTCAACCCGGCTTTGTGGATTTAGTGACGATGAAAATCTGCTCCGGCTGCAAAGCGCGCTGCGAGGAAAGGCACTAGAGTACGTTGGTAGCAAGTTAATGAATCCTGCACTGGTTCCAGAGATTATATCCACACTTCGGATGGTATTCGGGAGACCTGAACACATCATTAATAGTGTGCTTGTAAAACTACGTGCGGCCCCACCAGTTAACGCCAACAAGCTGGAGACCCTGATAGCGTTTGCGCTGGAGGTAAGAAACTTGGCAGCAACTATGGAGGCTTCCCGACTGCAAGGTCATATGACTAATCCGTTGCTGATGCAAGAGTTGGTAGAGCGGCTGCCAGCGCCAATGCGGCTGCAGTGGGCTCTGTTCGCGAGGTCCTCCACAGGAACTATTTTGAAGGTATTCAGTGAATATTTATTTGACTTGGCAGACGCCGCCAGCAGTGTGGCGAGAATTTCAACAGCAGCGCAAGATGCGGAAAGGTGTAAGATGCAACGCGTGGGGATTCACCAGGAAGACTCCGAGGTTAAAGGATGATGCGCCCCAAACGGGTAATTATAGAACCTTAGCATGTTATTTGTGCGGCGGAGCGCATGTGTTGGTAAATTGTGAAAAATTTAAGTATTTAAATTACAATGAAAAATGGGAATCAGTTCGGGATTTGAAGCTATGTCGATCATGCCTGAAGAAGCACGACCCAAGAAACTGTAGAGAGCGTAGAGACTGCGGGGTAAACGGTTGTGTTATTAAGCACCATCCACTACTACATAAGCGATGATTGCCATCCATCATCAGGCGACCTCGGACGTGCTGTATATATTTGTGCCGATAACAATACATGGGAATGGCACTTCTTGCAACGTTTACGCCTTTCTGGATGACGGCTCAGGCCCAACGCTGATTGAAAGAAGCATACTGCAGCAGCTTAAACTGAAAGGTCCCGAAAAGGAGCTATGCCTCAGATGGACGGACGGGACCATACGTACTGAAAAGAATTCGGAAATATTGGATTTAGAGATTTCACCCCTCGGGAAGAAGAAGAAACCAGCGCTACGAGACATACGGTCTGTGGAAGCACTCGACCTACCTGAACAGACACTTAATATGGAAGAGCTTGCCGACAAGTACACTCATCTCAGGGGACTTCCCGTCGATTCGTATAGAAACGTCAGACCGCGCATGATAATCGGGTTGAGCAATAAGAACGTCGCCATGCCGTTGAGATTTAGGGAGGGAAAAATTGATGAGCCGGCCGCCACAAAGACTCGTCTCGGATGGACAGTATATGGTGTCGTCAATCAGAGGTTAGGCCGCGAAGTTCCCAGTTTGCAACTACATGTATGCGAGTGCGATGATGATGTGGCGCTGCAGAAATTGATGACAGAAAGCATGACCGTCTAGAAGATGGATGACGAAAATGAACGACAAGCGAGAATTGATAACGAGCGTCAGATGAAAATACAAGAATACGTTAGCCGCGAGGGCGAAGCTTTCGTTGTGAGACTGCTTTGGAAGTCGGAAAAGGTAACGATGCCAGACAATTACTCAATGGCTCTACAGAGATTGAGATGCTTTGAGAGAAAGCTAGCCAGAGATCCAGAGTTGCGAATCCGCGTCAACGCTCACATCGAGTCAATGGAAACTAAGGGTTACATACGAAGACTGAACCCCGCCGAAGTTATCGCCAATCACCCACGAAAATGGAATCTGCCAATATTTGCCGTGCAAAATCCAAACAAGCCGCAAAAGGTAAGGGTCGTCTGGGATGCTGCCGCGCAGTTTGAGGGCGTATCTTTGAACGCGTTTCGAAAAGGGACCTGATTTGTTAACCTCGTTGGTTGCCGTATTGTTTAACTTCAGAATTGGCAGGATAGGAATATGCGGCGACATCAGTGAAATGTTTCACCAAGTTTTCATGAACAAGGATGACCAGCAGTCTCAACGGTTTTTGTGGCGAGGATGTGATGTAACTCGGGCTCCAGACGTTTACGTGTTGCAAGTGATGAGCTTCGGCGCAAGCTGCTCGCCAACTTTAGCTCAATTCGTAAAAAACCAAAATGCCGCAGAATTCATCAATACGCATCCGCGAGCTGTAAAGTAGATCGTAGAAAGGCATTACGTAGACGACATGTTGGATAGTGTCGAATCAGTCCAAGAGGCAATTGATCTAGTCAAGGACGTCCGCAGAATTCATAGAAACGCAAACTTCCACATTCGTAATTGGCTGTCGAATTCAAGGGAGGTCATCGAAGCGCTCGGAGGCACAGAAGGCGCAGATAACTTTTGCAGTGCCGGGAAGCGAGTAGAGCACGCCGTTGAGGCGGACAAAGTACTAGGAATGTGGTGGCAGACCTCCACCGACGTCTTTACTTTTAACCTGAAATTTACCAAGTCAAGTGAAGAGATACTACTAGGAGCTAGGTTACCAAGCAAGAGGGAGCTACTACGACTGCTGATGTCAATTTTCGACCCGCTGGGTTTCTTAACGTTCTACCTAATCGACATGAAAATACTGTTGCAGCAGATTTGGCGCAGCGGAGTAGGATGGGATGAGACAATTCCTGAAGGATTCGCCGAAGAATGGACGAGATGGCTGGCTTTACTCCCAAAAGTGCAAGACGTAAAGATACCACGATATTATTTTGGGACGACAAGTAGCGAAGCCAGCAAATGCGAGCTACACGTACGCATACGTCGCCGTTGCTTACCTGAGAGTAGAAGCTGAAGGCCATCAAGAAATCTCTCTAGTGTGTTCTAAGTCTAAAGTTGCTCCGCTGCAGCCAATATCGATACCACGAATGGAACTCTTTGCTGCCGTGATGGGGGCCCGTCTCGGAAACACTGTAGTAAAGGCTCACGACTTAACGATTGAACGCGTTTATTATTGGACTGATTCAAAGACTGTCCTGTGGTGGATACGGTCGGATCCAAGAAGATACAAGCAGTTCGTTATGTTTCGCGTCGGAGAAATTCAAGAGACCACGGAGATCGCGCAGTGGAACTATGTTCCCACAAGGCTGAATGTGGCCGATTTGGGAACCAAACGAACTGGTGAACCAGATTTTAGCCAGACAGGACGTTGGTTTGCGGGTCCTGAGTTCTTGAGGAACCAGAGGGATACGTGGCCTAAGTGCCAGTCAAATGTGGAGCAGGAAGAAGAAACGGAACTAAGGGGACGACCACAGATGCAGCTAGTAGCAGCCCACGTTCGAGCAGGGTCAGCAGTGATAAATCCTGAACGTTTTTCAAAGTGGGAACGCTTACTCCGGAGTACCGCATACGCCACACGATTTATACTGAAGTTGCAACGAACCGCGGTGACCGACAATATCTCGATAGAAGAGCTCAGCTGGAGCCAGCACTACCTATACGGCCTTGCACAAGCCCAAGCCTTTTCGATGAGATCAACCTGCTGCGACAAAATCCTCACTGTGCCTTCGCGAAAACAAGCCCCTTGCGAAAACTTTCACCGTTCCTTGACGAAACCATGACGTTACGAATGCGAAGCCGCCTGGAGAGGGCGACGTGTGTAGACGATAGTGCAAAAACCCTATTATATTACCGAGAAGTCACTACATAACCAGACTGGTTATTGACTGGTATCACAGAAAGTGGAAACACACGAATCATGAAACGGTGATCAATGAGATCTTCCAGAAATTCTACATTCCGGGACTACGGACGCTCTTGAGATCCGTCCGACACAACTGTCAGGCCTGCAAGAATCGCACCGCAGGCCCACGACCGCCCGAGATGGGCGCTCTCCCTGAAGCTCGTGTACCAGCGTTTTCTCGACCATTCACCCACGTTGGCGTAGACTTTTTTGGCCCGTTCCTGGTGACCAGCGGTAGACGAACTGAGAAGCGCTATGGAGTCGTGTTTACTTGTATGACATGCCGCGCGGTGCATGTAGAGATGGCATACAGTCTTACCACAAGCTCGTGTACGATGGTAATACGCAACTTTGTCGCTCGGCGGGGAACGCCGCGGGTCTTCTACAGTGACAACGGAACCAACCTTAAGGCTGCGGAGAAGGAACTACGCATCGCATTATCGCAGATGAACTTCGGTGACCTGAAGGCTGAACTCGCCGGCGGTGAAACTGATTGGGTCTTCATTCCCCCGCCGCTCCTCATATGGGGGGAGCCTGGGAGCGCATGGTGCGCTCAATTAAAACCGTCATGTATCAGATAGTATCTCCCGAGACCAAGCTTACGGATGAGAAGTTAAGTAACCTGTTTAGATCCCTAAACACTGCCGGCCGCGCGGCTCTTAGAAATGCCAATATTATTGTATTATGTTGTCCATTTATGTGTTTATATGTACGGATGGCAACCCTGGCCATCCCGAAGGGAGCTTGCGCGACCGGCGGACACTCGATGTACGAACGCTGGCTAACAAACACCGATCCCCCGCGATCAACTTAAAACTTAATCTCTAAATTTCAAATAATAAACAAACACTCCATAAATTAAATAAAACAGACCTAGACATATAACCGACAATCACGTCTTTTATTTTGGCACGCTCGCGCGGTTTAGTTAATACACAGAATTAAACATGGTCCTTCGAGCCGGATACGATTTGAAACTGGCACATAAACAAAAACTAAAAGTGAACAAAATATATTGTAACGATAAGACAGTTTGTCGCTGTGCAAAGCAACCCTGTCGCTACGCGCCGTGCTATAATTCAATCTGGCAACGACGGCCGCGACAATGATGGCAACTTTTAGTCCAATCTGGCAATGATGGTCGCGATCATCATGGAAACCTTTAGTCCACTCCGGAATGTGCGAGAACGATCTGCGCGATGGCCGGACAGGTATAAAAGACAGCCGGGTGTGGCGCAGCGAGTCAGTCTGATTTTGACTAGTGAAGGTGCCACACGGAGTAATTGAGCAAATACTTAAGTGTAAAGACAAACAAGTGTAAATTAGTAAATAAAGTGGTTGTTGGTTTATTTTATTGACTGCGTTTGAGAAACTAAGTGTGTTTTATTTTCAAATTACGCAATCCAGAGATACGTACTAGCCCACTAAAACTCATATTCGTAACATTTGGTTCAGAAGTGGGATTGTAGAAAATTGAAGATAAACAAAACAATAAAAAAAAAAAAAAAAAAAAAACTAAATAAATAAAATTATAAAAGCACGGACATGGTTAAACTCGAGCTGCTGAAGGTGGACCAGCTGAAGAAGGAGCTGGCTGCCTGGAATTTGCCGACTGCTGGCGGGAAAGTGGAGTTGCACTCGGATCAAGGCCGGAATTTCGAGTCTGCGGTATTCAAGGAAGTGTGTGAGCTGCTGGGGATAAAGAAAACGCGTACCACCCCTTTGCACCCACAGTCCGACGGCATGGTGGAACGCTTTAACCGGACACTAGAGGAATACCTGCGGAAAGTGGTAGGCAGGAATCAAAAGGATTGGGACACGCATATCCCCTTGTTCCTAATGGCGTATAGGTCAGCCCCGCACGACACGACATCACTCACTCCAGCCCGAGCAGTATTCGGCACAGAATTACGGTTACCCGCTGACTTGAAGTTCGGGGTAGTCAGCACGACGGGAGGCGCTAAGACGGACTACGTGGCCAATAAGCGGGCGGAACTGGAGGAGATTCACCAGTTTATAAGGAGCCGCACCAAACTGGTCAGCGATAAGGCGAAAGCCAGATATGATCTACGGGCCAACTCAGCAGGGTTCCAAGAAGGCGATCTGGTAATGCTCTACAACCCGCAGCGGAGGAAAGGTTTGTCTCCGAAACTTCAAGCGTCATGGGAAGGACCTTACGAAGTCGTGACTAGCATAAACGACGTGGTATACAGGATTCAACGTTGCAGCAATAAAGGCGCTAAGCTGAAGGTAGTCCATTTGCAGCGCCTGGCGCCTTATCACAGCGGAACCTCGGCACTTGTTCGGGACGAACAAGTCTAAGTGGTGGGCAGTGTAACGATAAGACAGTTTGTCGCTGTGCAAAGCAACCCTGTCGCTACGCGCCGTGCTATAATTCAATCTGGCAACGACGGCCGCGACAATGAAGGCAACTTTTAGTCCAATCTGGCAACGATGGTCGCGATCATCATGGAAACCTTTGGTCCACTCCGGAATGTGCGAGAACGATCTGCGCGATGGCCGGACAGATATAAAAGACAGCCGGGTGCGGCGCAGCGAGTCAGTTTGATTTTGACTAGTGAAGGTGCCACACGGAGTAATTGAGCGAATAATTAAGTGTAAAGACAGTAAAGTGTAAACCTGTGAAATAAAGTGATTGTTGGTTTATTTTATTGACTGCGGTTGAGGAACTAAGTATGTTTTATTTTCAAATTACGCAATCCAGAGATACGTATTAGCCCACTAAAACTCATATTCGTAACAATATGAAAGCACAGTGACAAAACACGACCAAACAAACAAAGTGTAAAGTGGCAACACAAGAACAGTGCGAAATAGTGCAAAACACAAAACGAGTTAAAGTGCATAAACGAAAATATTAATCACATTGAAAACAATTGAAAACACACCACACAGTGATTAAAACAACACGCAACAAACGCGCAAACAAAAAGTAGCAACAATTATACACGCAGGCACAAATAAGCACACGATCACCAATAACAACCACATAAGGAGCACAGTGAACAACGAAAACACGAGCAACAACAACCACAAGGAGAACAGCAGAGCAACGGTCAGCAGCGTGGGAGTAGCGGCAAATACGACTGCAGCGAGCGCTACGTGAGAGCCCCTTACGTTAAGTATTGTCTGTCCCTGCGACAATACCGGCTGTAAGTTGCTTTGTTTCATTTTTTATAACGAGCGGTTTTATCCCTACCCTGTATATCATCTATATACAGAACCAACCAGCTCGTCGGTTGTAGTCGCACTGGTAGTCGTAACATACCTTGCATGTGTACATTATCCCATATGTACATATGTAAATAGTGTCGCTGACCTCTCAGTGCAGTTCCACATACTTACAGTGGCACTACATGAACCTCTTTATGTAGTACACTGAAGAGTAAAAAATAAGTTGTGGAACAATTTTGCTAAAACATAATTTCTTAACGCCTTTAAGAAAAATAATTATTGTTGCTTGTTGTCTCCAATTCCTTTGGAGAAATTACTTCGTTTTCATTACCTTTTCGTCCCATCACAAGATTCTTTCGTGTGTTCACTCAAAACCCCTCTGAGGTGATACACTTCAAAAAATTTCTTGCACTTTTCGTGAAAGTGCTCCACTTTGCGACATTCCTAGTCGGGTTTGTGCAACATTTGTTGACAATTCGAATATCCTTCGAATTCTGTTGGTGTCTTTTTCTTAACTCTTGCCTCCTGTATCTCTCAACCATCGATTTATTTGTTTATTTTAATTCTAAATTATTCTCAATTCCGACATGCCAATCCAAAAATCATTCGAACAGTCTCATGTTCTCTCCAAGAACATTTTTAATTTCGAAGCGGACAATTTGGTCCACTTTTGTTCCAAATTCTCTTCTGTTCCTATCGAAGAGTTAGCGCCCGCAATCCTCAAAACGTATTTAGCCGATCTCAATGGCTATTATGCGGATCTGAAGGCAGCTTTTTCACAAGTCGGCATCACCCCTGATGACGACCTGCCTAAAACTTTCAAATAGATCGCTCGCTCCAAAATGGAACCATGACCCAGATTTCGGACCTCATGCACGCTCAGCAACCTCCTCTCGCTGAAACCACTAGTCCAGCAGAAATCCCCTTCCCTTCTGCAACAGAGCAGGCAAGTAATTCTATTTGCCTGAATGTCCCTCCTTGCGACACTGAAATCTTCTCCGGTGGGTGTGAAGAGTGGCCGTTCTTCCGCGACATGTTTTCGGCGGTTTATATTAACCACCCGAAACTCACCTCTGCCCAAAAGTTATATCACCTCCGATATAAAACAACCGGAAAGGCTGGCGCCATCGCTAGGCAGTATCCATTGAGCGATTCTAACTTCGAATTGGCATGGAATGCGCTGAAGTCCCGATTCGAAAATCGGCACATTCTGGTTGATAAACAGGTCAACACGATCTTGAGCCTCCCTCAAGTAGCTGTGGAAGACAGTGAAGCGCTGCAAAGCCTTCAAAATGCAATAAACAATTCTCTGTCCGTCTTATCTTCTCAAGACGTCTCGGCAGAGGGTTGGGACCCGATCCTGGTCTATATTTGTTCAACAAAACTCCCGGAAGAGACTTTATCCCTGTGGGAACAGTCCCTTAGTTCCCGGAAAGATCTTCCAACCTGGGAGCAAATGAACACTTTCTTGACCAGCAGATATGAGGTCGTGGAAAGGCTAAATCTTATGAGGCCGACCAAGTCCGTGTTTTCTCACAACCGGGATCATAACAGAGCTCAAAACTTAGCTGAGAGCAGATGGACTTTCCTATGTCCGGTTTGCAGCGCGGCTCATGCGCTAAAACTATGCTCGAAGTTCAAAAGGTTATCTGTTAATGATCGAGTAAAGGCAGTACGAGCCCACAACTTGTGCACGAACTGCCTATCCCATACTCACTTGAAGCGGGATTGCACAAGTAAACACACTTGTTCGCAATGTCAGAAGCGGCATGATTCTATGCTTCACTTCGCTTCTGACAGCACCCCAAATCGGCGAAGAGACACCCTCTCACCAATTTTCACGACTCTGCCTCGGAGTCCATCAAACAACTCATCCGTCTCGAGAAAATCCCGGAGTTCTCAAGATGAGTCATCTTCCGTCACCTCGCGAAGACGGAAAAACCGTCCTGTGCAGTCCCTTAGCACGACGGTTAAGGAAACAGCCCTTCTCCCCGTGTCTGAATATAGACCGTTTGGGCACATCGCAGCCGAAGCGCAACCCCCGCGCAGCATTCATCCCCGATCAGCAACAAGCCGTAGACGACGACCACAGGAATTTAGTCCGACTCACTCCCCTCGCCTCTACAACGCATCTCGTCCGCACGCGAATCAACATCACCCTCGCGACAGCAGCTACAGGCAACGGACATCTGAGCCAAGGCTCCAGCCTAGCAAGTTGCGCGGACCCGAGTTCGGACCCTTCCAACCTGAGCCATCCAAGCCCTAGTGGAGCTCCGGGGGGTCCCATCAATGCACGAGTGCATCCGGCCCCAGGATGTTTAGATCCCTAAACACTGCCGGCCGCGCGGCTCTTAGAAATGCCAATATTATTGTATTATGTTGTCCATTTATGTGTTTATATTGTTACGAATACCACTTCTAGTGGGCTAGTACGTATCTCTGGATTGCGCAATATAAATAAAAACACACTAAATTTCTCAAACGCAGCCAATGAAAACCAACAGTCACTTTATTTCACAAATTTCACACTTAATTTGTCTTTGCACTTAATTATTCGCTTACTTATTCCGTGTGGCACCTTCACTAGTCAAACCAAGACTGACTCGCTGCGCCGCACCCGGCTGTCTTTTATACCTGTCCGGCCATCGCGCAGATCGTTCTCGCACATTCCGGAGTGGACTAAAGGTTTCCATGATGATCGCGACCATCATTGCCAGATTGGACTAAAAGTTGCCATCATTGCCAGGTTGGACTAGAAGTTGCCATCATTGCCAGGTCGAATTATAGCACGGCGCGTAGCGACAGGGTTGCTTTGCACAGCGACAAACTGTCTTATCGTTACACTGCCCACCACTTAGACTTGTTCGTCCCGAACAAGTGCCGAGGTTCCGCTGTGATAAGGCGCCAGGCGCTGCAAATGGACTACCTTCAGCTTAGCGCCTTTATTGCTGCAACGTTGAATCCTGTATACCACGTCATTTATCCTAGTCACGACTTCGTAAGGTCCTTCCCATGACGCTTAAAGTTTCGGAGACAAACCTTTCCTCCGCTGCGGGTTGTAGAGCATTACCAGCTCGCCTTCTTGGAACCCTGCTGAGTTGGCCCGTAGATCATATCTGGCTTTCGCCTTATCGCTGACCAGTTTGGTGCGGCTCCTTATAAACTGGTGAATCTCCTCCAGTTCCGCCCGCTTATTGGCCACGTAGTCCGTCTTAGCGCCTCCCGTCGTGCTGACTACCCCGAACTTCAAGTCAGCGGGTAACCGCAATTCTGTGCCGAATACTGCTCGGGCTGGAGTGTGTGATGTCGTGTCGTGCGGGGCTGACCTATACGCCATTAGGAACAAGGGGATACGCGTGTCCCAATCCTTTTGATTCCTGCCTACCAAGGGGTGGTACGCGTTTTCTTTATCCCCAGCAGCTCACACACTTCCTTGAATACCGCAGACTCGAAATTCCGGCCTTGATCTGAGTGCAACTCCAACGGAACTCCGAACCTACCCAGTTGTTTACCAGCTTTTCCGAGATCGTAGTGGCCTCCTGGTTAGGAATTGGGTACACTTCGGGCCATTTGCTGAAGTAATCCATTACCACCAGCACATATTTGTTGCCCTGAGTACTAGTTGGGAATGGACCGGCGACGTCCATAGCAATCCGCTCGAAGGGCGCTCCCACGTTGTACTGCTGCATGCGGCCTCGAGATCTTCTTGTTGGCCCTTTCGCTGCTGAACATCGGTCGCAGCTCTTAATCCACTCGGCTACAGACTCCTGACATCCTACCCAGTAGAATCGTCTTTTTATTTTGGCGACGGTTTTGGTGATGCCTAGATGCCCTCCACTGAAGTCGTCATGGTATGCCTGGATGACCTCGTTGATTCTGCATTTCGGCACTACCATTAGGGAGTTGCTGGTCCGTCCATCCGCGCTCTACCATTCGCGGTACAGGCATCCTTCCTTCAGCCGCAGACTTTTCCACTGTGCCCAGGCTTTCACCGGCCATCTCCTGCCAGTCTGGACGTGCGCCTTGCTCTTTGCCTTCGACGATTTTTGCAAGATCCGCATCCTCACGCTGGTCCTTTTGTAGCTTCTCCGCAGACCACTCTTCCTCTGGCATAACGCTCACCAACCGGACGTCCACTATCTGTTCTTTGCTTTCGGCTCGCGAGCACGCCCTGCATTCGACTTTGCACGGACGGCGTGACAAGGCATCGGCATTGCCATGGCTACTGCCCTTCCGATGCTCTATCGTGTAGTCGTAGCTCTGCAGTCGCTCGATCCACCGCGCCAATTGGCCTTCAGGATCCTTAAAGTTCAGGAGCCATCTCAATGCCGCATGATCTGTGCGCAGGCGAAACCTTTGTCCATACAGATATTTGTGGAAGTGTTTTACGCAGTCCAATACCGCCAGCAGTTCTCTCCGTGTCACACAGTAGTTGCGTTCCGGTTTCGATAGAACCCTACTGTAGTATGCTATCACTTGTTCTTGGCCGTCTATTATCTGTGATAGCACACCGCCAATACTATGCCCGCTCGCATCCGTATCCAGCACAAACATCTCTCCAGGCACGGGGAAGGCCAGAATTGGAGCAGTGCACAGTTTTTCCTTCAGACGTACAAAAGCCTGCTCCTGCTCAGCTTGGCTCTTTTTCGTCAGTTTGTGCAAGCTGCTGGCTATGTTCGCGAATCCCGGAACAAATCGGCGGTAGTATGTGCACAGGCCCAGGAAACTGCGGAGTTCGTGTAGATTGCGTGGCCGGGGCCACTCCTTCACCGCCGTGATTTTGCCTTCATCCGTATGTACTCCGCGGGCGGAAACCGTATGACCCAGATACTTGACCTCTTTTTGGAACAGCGAGCACTTCTTTGGGTTGAGTTTAAGCCCGGCTTTTTGTATCCGCTCGAATACCTCCTTTAGCTTTCCCAGGTGGTCGTCGAAGCTTTTACCCATCACGATTATGTCGTCGAGGTACACCAGACACGTCCGCCAATGCAGCCCTTTTAGCACCCGTTCCATTAGCCGCTCGAATGTTGCTGGGGCGTTGCAGAGTCCAAACGGCATGACGGTGAACTGCGACAAACCATCGCCAACACTGAAAGCCGTTTTCTCCTTGTCTTTGTCTGCAAGCTCTACCTGCCAGTAGCCGCTGCGTAAGTCGAGCGTGGAGAACCACTGCGTGCCTGACAGTGTGTCCAGGGTGTCATCGATCCGAGGTAGTGGATAACTGTCCTTCTTGGTCACATCATTGAGTTTCCGATAGTCCACACAAAACCGGGTACTGCCATCCTTTTTCTGGACCAGCACGACCGGCGAGCACCAGGGGCCCGAAGAAGGCTCTATGACCTTTTCTTTCCGCATGTTTTCGATCAACTTTGTGACCTCCTCCCTCTTGGCCAGAGGAACCCGTCTTGGCGGTTGGCGAATCGGTTTTGCGCTTCCGGTGTCGATGTTGTGCTTCACTATGGATGTTCTTCCGCCTGCTTCTGCCGCAAATATTGACCCATAGTGCTGCAGGAGTGACTTCGCCTTCTGTTTCTGATTGGCCGTCAATTCGCTGCTCCACTGGTTCTCCTGCGGTATGACGTCCATGTTAAAACCGCTCTTCTTATTTCCTCCGGGTGGGCTACTCTCGCAATTGACCACTGCTACGGCTTCCCTACACTCGCCAATTACCTCATCTTTCCCGACATATCTGGGTGCATTCAGGGGGTTCAGTATTCTGACTGGTATTCTGCCATTCTTAGGTTCCACTAATGTACGTCCGATGATGATGTTGTCGTGTCCTTGTTTCGGTGCTTCTACGACCCACAGCCGACTTGTCCCATCGTCCTCGTCCACCTTTGCCCACACAACCGCCTCGGAATTCGCTGGTATCCTCCGGAGTTGACACGAGACAACTTTCCTTACCGCCACGCTTCGCTCATAGCCGGTGTGCAGGGGAAATTCAACATTGGCATACCTCAGCACATTTTCTTTCAGGTCCAGCGTAAAACCGTGCCTAATCATGAAATCCACGCCGATAATCACGTCGTCCATTATATCCGCGACGATGAACTCATGCTCCAGGCTGCTGGTGCCGATAGCAATTGTTTTTGTTACTTTCCCTCTTACCAGCGCACGCTCGCCAGTCGTAGTCCTCAGCTGTATGCCATGCAGTGGTTCCCAGTTCTTCAGAAGCTGCCTTTTTATGATCGAATATGACGCTCCAGTATCCAGTGTCAACACGAACAACTTTCCATCTATCTTTCCCTCAATCGTCAAGCTGCTGGGTTGTCGTTTCAACTGCGAGACAAGGACGGTGGGGCAGCAGGTTGTGGGGATCAGCTCACGCCCCTTTGGGCTGACCCTTTTTAGTTTAACGGCTCCTCGTCCTCAGCCCTGCGCTTGTTGGCTGAGCCTCGATTGTCAGCATTCCTCGCTTCAGGCGATTGCGATCGAGAACGGGAACGCCTCTTTCGTTGGCGGCAGTGTCGTGATATGTGACCCTGCTTGCCACATACCCAGCAAACAACTTTAGTGGAGACCACCCGTGGCCTGCCCGGTGTCTCAGAGCTTATGGCCTGGATCGGAATGTCGCTGTCTGGCTGGATTTGGCGTATCCTTGCAGGTGCATACCGAGTGCTCCCAATCCATGTCGCCTCGTATGTCATCGCGCTGGTCACCGTCTCCCTAAATGTCGGCTTGCCCATCATCAACGCACTGCGACGTGTCTCCGGATCATGAAGACCTTCAATAAACGCCTCAATCTTCATCCTCTCGAGATCATCAGCGCCTAAGGACGGGTAGCACAGCTGTACGAGTCTGCTGCATATGCCTGCAGCGCCTCGTTGGATCTTTGCCTGCGGTTCTTCAGCTCACAGTAGTACAGCGTTCTGTTGTGCTCGTCGCTGTACTTCGCTGCCAACACCCTTATGACGGTCTCGTACTCACTTCTTAAACATTCTGGAACTGATTTTATTACCTCAGCCGCAGCACCTTTTAGAGCCAGCGCCAATCTCCGACCTTTCCTTACATCGGTCCACTGATTTTCCAGAGCAGCCAGGTCGAATTGTAGCTTGAATGTATCGAACGGCGTAGTCCCATCATAAGTAGGCACTTCTGCTCGGATGGCAACACTTTCCGGAACCGGCGGCAACCATTCTCGCGGCTGTACCTCCCTAAGCCGCTCGTCCATTTTTCTGTTCATCGAGTCTTCCAGACTATCAACTCGTTTGTTCAGGGAATCGTCAAGATCGCCAACACGTTTGTTCAGGGAATCATCCAGGTCGTCGACTCGTTTATCCAAATGTTCCACTCGAGTTCCCAGGTGCTCCACCTTCACATTCAGCTGGTTGGCGATTTCTTCCACTTTCTGCTCCCAGCGCGCAGAATTTTCCTGAAGCTTGTTTTCCATTCGCTCTGCCATTTCCCGATTCGTAGTTTCCAATTTCGACATTTCGCGATTGACATTCTCGATTTTCGCAGAAGTTTCCTGAGACATGCTTTTCATTGCAACCATGAGCTGGCTCATGTCCATTGCTTGTGGTGGCGCAGCCGTTGCAGCCGTACTTTGCATCGACGCAGCACCCGCAGGCGATTCCTACACTTTACCCGACACCTCTAGCTCCTGCGTTCCGAACTCGTGCGCAGCCCAATCGATGCCTCGCGATTCACACGCCTCTCGCAAGCGCAGCTGCAACTCCACCTTTCCGCCAGCAGTCGGCAAATTCCAGGCAGCCAGCTCCTTTTTCAGCTGGTCCACCTTCAGTTGCTCGAGTTTAACCATGTCTGCGTTTTTGCAATTTTATTTAATTTTTTTTCTTTATTTATTCAGTAGCACAATCCCACTTCTGACACCAAATGTTACGAATACCAGTTCTAGTGGGCTAGTACGTATCTCTGGATTGCGCAATATAAATAAAAACACACTAAATTTCTCAAACGCAGCCAATGAAAACCAACAGTCACTTTATTTCACAAATTTCACACTTTACACTTAATTTGTCTTTGCACTTAATTATTCGCTTACTTATTCCGTGTGGCACCTTCACTAGTCAAACCAAGACTGACTCGCTGCGCCGCACCCGGCTGTCTTTTATACCTGTCCGGCCATCGCGCAGATCGTTCTCGCACATTCCGGAGTGGACTAAAGGTTTCCATGATGATCGCGACCATCATTGCCAGATTGGACTAAAAGTTGCCATCATTGCCAGGTTGGACTAGAAGTTGCCATCATTGCCAGGTCGAATTATAGCACGGCGCGTAGCGACAGGGTTGCTTTGCACAGCGACAAACTGTCTTATCGTTACAATATGTACGGATGGCAACCCTGGCCATCCCGAAGGGAGCTTGCGCGACCGGCGGACACTCGATGTACGAACGCCGGCTAACAAACACCGATCCCCCGCGATCAACTTAAAACTTAATCTCTAAATTTTAAATAATAAACAAACACTCCATAAATTAAATAAAACAGACCTAGACATATAACCGACAATCACGTCTTTTATTTTGGCACGCTCGCGCGGTTTACTTAATACACAGAATTAGGTTAGGTTAGGTTGCGGTGGCTGCCTCTATAAGGACACACTCGGAGGCCTGAAAGGCCCATTGTGATACCACATATTTCACCCGTTTTTGAACTGTGTATGCAACACTGTTTTTGCCAACATATGTTACAGCACACATTTCAAGCGGATGGGGAAAGGGAGGGAGGGACCTACAGTTTAACGCCGAATCCGAACGGCGATTGGCAGTTTTTCGTTCACACTTGGAGGTTTTGCCATTGCCTGCCAAGAGCGCACTTGTGCGATTCTTGTAATTCTCATTCCCTTCATGTGGATAGCGACAGAAGTAGATGAGTGTTTTTTCCAGCCCAAGCCAGGAATCGAACCTGGAGCGCTCGGTATGAGAAGCCAGCGCGCTACCCGCTGAGCTATCGAGGCCGACATATACACAGAATTAAACAAACCTGTTTGCCGAAGTGGAGAGCATCGTCAACAGCCGACCATTGACATACCTGTCGCTTGACACGGCTGAAGCCACTGAACCACTTTCTGTTGGGGTCGTCGTCCGGGGGCAAACCACCGGGGGTGTTTGCCGAAACAGATCAGTACGTGAAGGCTTCCTGGCGACATTCTCAATACCTGGCAGAAAGGTTCTGGAAGAGATGGGTCGCAGAAGTGCTGCCTATGATGACGCGAAGAACGAACTGGTACGAGAAGGCGAAACCGATCGAGGAAGGCGATGTCGTCGTAAGTGTTGACCCGAATTCACCGCGCTATTGCTGGGCAAAGGGCGTCGTTGTGGCCACTACTCCAGGGCGAGATGGTCAGGTGAGAAGCGCGGTCGTAAGGACTCCTCATGGTAAGTATCATCGACCGGCTGCAAAGATAGCGGTGCTGGGGGGAGGATGTTGGCAACTCCGCCAGCAAGCCAAACCAACTCAAAAATGTAGGTGTTGGCAACTCCGCCAGCAAGACAAACGAACTGAAAAATGTAAGAGTAATATGCAACCCTGTGTGGGAAATTTGTTCATTTTAAATTGAAGAAAGCGAGCGGTCGCGCGACACCAATTTTGTGTTTATTTTTTATTTATTGTTTGTATGAAATTAATATTCCGTTTATTTGAAATACAGTTTGAAGCAA
This sequence comes from Melieria picta, assembly GCA_964056695.1. Lineage (NCBI taxonomy): Eukaryota > Metazoa > Arthropoda > Insecta > Diptera > Ulidiidae > Melieria > Melieria picta. Next base: position 64,691,618 of record OZ057400.1, read on the forward strand.
CGTCCGGGACTACCGCGTTTTCATTAGAACGGGTTCCGGCGGCAACCAGGAAGCGACATCGCTTCACAATATCCACTGAGAAAAGTAAAATTCTGCACATCTGCAAAAAACATCGTTGCTCTAACCTAACTAACCTTTCTTCTAACCTTAATTTAAGTATGGTAAATGAACTAAAAGTTCTTGGATTAACAATAGATTCTAAGTACAATTTTAAGCCACATTGTAAATATCTAAGAGACAGCCTGTTAACTAGATTAAATATAATAAAATACATTTCTTCAAAGAAAAGTCCTATCCATCCGTCTTCGCCTATTAATGTGACTCGAGCGTTGGTACTTTCAAAGATCGACTACGCACTACCATTTTACGGCAACTGTCCTGCGTCTACAATCAAAAATGTATCTACTCCATGCCATATCGCAATGCGGAGGAGTATAAGAGCATTTCCTACAACACCGCTAAGTAATCTTTTTGCAGAAACTGGCTTACCTACGATAGCCAACAGAGCAATCGATTGCACCCGACGACTACTCCCTAAACTGGTATTCGTTTCCAATGCCCTACTCGCAAAAGATGTAAGCACTTCGTTATCAAGAAAACGGCAACCAAGATACCCCTCCGTTTTACTGCGAATCCTGAACTTTGGAAAGCAATTGCAAATTCAGCCAAGATCTAAAACTTCGGCAACACACCCACAGTGGATGATCAACAACACTTCGCACACAATCAAATCACTACAACTTCCAAAGGCAGACACACCTAAGGAATTATATAGGGTACTTTTCGCCAAAGAAAAGGCACACTACACTGACAATGGATGGAACTTCATATTTACTGATGGCTCAAAAACCCTGCATAACACCACATTTGCGGTTACTAATGAAAATGGAAAGCTTATCCGAAATGGGCTCTTACATCCAATGTGCTCTGCTTTTACCACCGACGCCGCAGCAATACTTGAAGCTGTCTCCTATGCCAAGTGCAGCAAAGGAAAGTTCATAATATGCACCGACAGCAACGCCTGCGTTGATGCCATTTAAGCTCCCTGCAATGATGTTAAAGAAATAGTTACAACACGTAACACTTTAATAACAACTCCAAAGAAAATCAAGCTAATGTGGATTCCTGGACACGTGGGAAAACTGGTAATGAAAATGCCGATAGTGCGGCCAAAAACGTTGCAAATACACCATCCATTGCATTCAACTATATAACAAAAAAAGACATCTTCAACGCAATTTCAATTTCAAGACACAACACGTTATTTGAAGATTGGCAAACATACAACCACCATTACTCAGTCTTAAGCCCCCTTAGGAAAAAAGCAACTTTTGTTGCCGACATCTCCTTGTCAGTCATCAAGCCATTCACTCGCCTACGCCTGGGACATACGATAATTACGCATGGTCACATCCTCCAAGGTGCCCCACACAGCAAGTGTCCCTACTGCAGTGAAAACATATCACTGAAGCACTTATTATCCGAATGTCACTACCTAACCACGGCGCGGCAAGAACTACTGGGTAATTCCGACCCTTTCGAGCTGTTAAAAGAAACAACTCACCAAAATATCCACAAGATTTTCCCGTTCCTAAAAAAGGCTGATCTCTTAACGAGTATTTAATAAACAATCAAACAATATGTAACTTTAGTTTCTTTTTTCTCGTTTTCTTTCCTACTAACTAAAACTAACTAAAAGTCAGCCGAAGGCCCCTGCCGCTAGTGCTTCAATATAAGTATTTGTAAAATAATTTATTATTGTACAAATGTTCAAAAATAAAAAAAAATAAAATAAATAATGTAATACTTTTAATTGCAGCATATTTAATATGCTTAACTGTGTTGTTTTTGTACTGAATTTCATTGGTTTTGTTTTTAAATAATAGATTTATGTTTACGTGTTTGAAACTAAATTTTTGTTTAACAAATTTATTTTGGTAGACAGATTGATTTTGGCCCAACTTTGGTAGGGAAAAAATTCTCAGTGGCAGCACTGTTTACAACTGGTAGAGTGTAGAAAGTAGTTGGTGAATGTAACGATTCGGAAGTTCTTCTGTGTATCCCACGTAACCATCGTTTTGCTTCAGGTTTACTATATTTTAAACACAAATCATCGTGGTGCAAGTTATAGAGTTTTAAAGGTACTGTACAATGATTAGAGAGAGTATTTATTTATAGAGTTTGGTTTTTTACATCGAGGTTGTGACAACTAGCGTGTGCCATATGTACCATGGTGTATGCATAATATTACAGTAGTCTAATAAACAAAAGTAACTATTGTACATCTATTATGATTGACAAAGTCTTGAAATTGTGCACGATCAAGACAGTTGTATTTCGTCTATGACTAATTTTTCCTTTTGTTTTTACTACGATTTTGTGAATAAAAATGCGACAACAATTTTGAACTAATAAATTTCAGACATCAAAATTAATGAAATTTCAAAAAATTATGCTATTATGTGAGTTTACATTAGACTCTTATCATATTAAAATAACAGCTATAGTGAAATCAATAAAGTGTACCAGGTAGATGACGTACACTTATTTCTCTGAGTAACAATTGTCAAAGTGTAAATTTTTTTGTGTCAGTTCGATTAACCTTTATTTTTGTTGTCGCTAAAATAGCACAAAATTTAAAATTGACTTTCAGTACTCCACAAATATATGTTTTCGTAATGCATTTTATGTTAGAAAAACATAGAAACTGCATTGTCGGTCGTTTTTTTTACAGAGATAGCACGTTTTTCCTGGCATGTAATTGCGTTTTTGTTTCGGTTTTGCTGCAGAACGTATTTTCAAAAAACAATTTATTTTGAAATTTTTTCATACAGCACAGACGGGTTATGAACTCTTGACACAAAGTAAATCCTAAGTAGCGCGACTCTTTGACAACCAGACGTCGATTCTGTATGACAAGAACTGTCAAATTGTTGTTGTTCACGTGTAAAACTGAGCTCACCACGGTGGCCGGTCACTAGTGGCAGGATTGCGTGTACGTGAAAAATACTGAACAAATTGCTGTTTCTATGAATTTCTTAAACGTAATTTAAGACGATTTTATAAAGGAACCGCTGACTTTTGATGTTGGTATCGCCAAAGAGAGGAACATTGAATAAAACTCATAAATTAGTTGATTTTCGGCAAAATTTTTGAACAAACTTTAATTATTTCGTTTGCTGTTCAAAATCAACTCTGCCTGGATATATATATTCACCACAAATAAATGTTGGTATGACTTTGAAATTTAATTTAAAATTTTGCTTAATGCTGGAATTGGTACATGATGAAATGATTTAACAAATAATTTACAATAAGTAATAGTTCATTTCATCATGGAATTGGTATAAACGGTATAATAACATATATGACAAGACTCAGCGAGCCAGTCTGCTAGCTGCTCCGGCGACTGATGCGCAATGTGGCTACATGAAAGCGACAATACGTTTAAGAAATAATACATGATTGCAGACTATTTGGCACCGCACCACAGGCAGGCAACATTGCAAACACTGCGTTTTGGGCCAGTTTGCACATTTTCCTTGATTTTGCGCGACTTTCCATGAAATTTTTTTATAAACAAATGGGGTTATTTGCGCACCGTGGGGAATATTTACACATTGTGAGGTGAGAGGTAAAATTATTATATGATAAGACAGGGTTGAAATTTTTGCTATCGATGGTGAATATAGAAATGTATTTAGATGGGAAATGTTTGTTATGATTATGATTTCATTTAAATTATTTCATTCAGTTCAGTCGCATCAAAGATATTTAATAATGAATACGAAAATGTTCTTCTGAACACATTCATCATCTTTTGATTAGATTATCGTGTTGTGAGTTAGTATTACCAATCAAAATGAATGAAAACATATTTTTAGTACGTATTAAGAGTTCTGAAGATGCACGACATTACTATAACACAAATTTCGAAATAATTTATTACAAGAAACTTTGTCGTTCGCATTTTACCTTATACGATAACAAAATTACCTTGATATTGATTCGGAATGTTTTATGTTCGGAGTGTTTTATCATGAAATTATTTGTGCGAAAGCAAAATAGAAATTTGTATTAAAATGTTGTCTATTTTAATCAATTGTGGTTATAACTATTGTATTTCTACAGTAATGTTAGAGTTTCGTTAAGATATTTAATCTTTCAAACATTTCTTTATTTGTTGATTGGAAAGAGCAGTCAGAAAATTAGGCACAAAATTTGCTCCCAAAACCAAACGAAAATCGTTGTGGGTTAACACTGCTTGTGCGGCAACACTGCCACTAGTGTCCGGCCAAAAATAAGTCGCGCTACTTAGGATATACTCTGCTTGACATTTGTCAGCATAGTGACAATAACTCAGAAAATAAGTGTACGATGAAGAGAGAGTTCCTGCTATCTGGCACACTTTATTAATTTCACTATGATAACAGCGATCTAACTACCCAACGGGAAGCAAAGGGAGCGCGCTCCCTAAGGAGCACAATGTGAGCACTTGAAAAAGAAAAGTTCTGTATGCTGAAGGAAGTTTAAAAATTAAAAAAAAAGTGTGAAATGTAAACATCTCTCAATTAGTTTTGATATATTAATTTTATAAAAATTAGCTTTACAACGTTTTATGTGTAGCAAGACTTAAAAATGTTTGTGTGATAAGAGTTAACAATTGTTAACCATTAATGGTTAGATTTCATATTCTTCTTCTATCTATATTATATATATATAAATGAAAGTGGATGTATGTGTGTGTAAGCGCATCACGCTCAAACGGAAAGGCAGATTTCCATGGGGTTTTCTTTGTTGGATTCGTCTTGAGTCAGTTCAGGATTATGCGAAAAGAAAATTCCGGAAAATCTATTGGGGAAAAGTCGAAAAATCCCAGCCACGTTTTACCGTGAATTCTGAACATTTTCAGACGATAACTTCGGAACTATAAGTCACACATCAATTAAATTCAATACGGACTTACTATTTAGTCATGTCCTTCGACACAGAGCATGAGGTGGGTATTGTACAAGGGGGCGTGGCACCGCCCATATAAATTAATTCTGGTTCAAGCGCAGTCAATTTCTTTACTAAACTTTAGACTAAAACCATAGTGGAGCGGCGAGCAAAGCGACGAAAACAAATCAACGGCCGTATTCCTAAACGTCAGTTGCGCTGCATAAGTACAAAGCAATATGTTCCTAAACGCAAACAAAAAAATGCTGCACGTGCACTTTGTTCCTAAACGCAGGCATCAAGTAATCGATAAGCATCGGAAGCGTAAACTGCTCATCACAAATTTTGGCGATGCGTTCATGTTTCTGTGTGCAAGATGGCGGAGTCGGATGTGTCGCACTGGAATTTGTGGGCAGCGATTAATCGCTTTCGGCTCCTCAGTTTTGCAATGTATTTTGCGTTGCTGTATATTGGTTCACTTGCCAAATCCGAAAATAAGTTCAACATATAATTAGTTACGACTGCATCTTCATTCACAATGTTGCGCATGAAATGAATTCCTAAACAAAATAGTGTTGGCAACCTGATTTATGCAAAGCATCGCAGTAGCATTCAGAAAATGTTTCACTGCGGCAGTAGTTTATTAGTTGGATTATTTTTTAGTTGGATTACAGCCAACGCTTTTGACGCAAAGCGCACATAGTGACGAGCAAAGCGGAAAGCGTTGATTTGTTTCCGCCGCTTTGCTCTTCGCTTTGCTCGAAATCAACGCTTTTGACGCAAAGCGCACATAGTGACGCGAAAAGCGTGTATTTGTTTTCGTCGCTTTGCTCGCCGCTCCACTATGTTTGCGGCCTAAGGAGGGCTCCTCGAGCGCTCGATTTCCCGTTGGGTATCAAGGGGAAATACACTGACGTACACCTATTTTGGCATGTTTACAGTTTTAATAGATATGACAGTAAAAAGTATTCCCCAAAAACACGTTTTGACAATAAATTGGTTTGGCGCGTTTGAAATTTTCGAACTGTGAAAACATTGGCAAAACGTGTGCCATCTGCAAAACTGCTTAGGGCGATGTTATGCTGACGGTCAAATCGTCGTCAGTCACGTCACTTTTTACACTCTCGTTTTGATTTCTTTACTTAGTTTCTCTTAGATTTCTCTACTAGTTAACGCACCAATTGAGATGGGGCTTTTCGAACCCTGCCGATGAAGCGGAACATGTAACTGAGAACCCTAAGGGCCTGAGAGAATCTCGAAAACCTATTGAGTACATCCTCGACTTCGAGCATGTGGAAGCTCTCGATTTTCCGTTGTTCTGGAGCCTGAATCTGACGAGGCTCGTCTTTGGGCCATGATTGGGGTTCGTCTCGGAGCCAACTGGGGCCGTGCCATCATAATGTATTGGCAATCATGTCTTGCAGCTTGCATCCGCGTGTACCGAGATGTGCTGGATTGTCAGAACTGGCCGCGTAACGCCAAGTGGCATTGCCTACATTATGGAGAATTTGAGTGGTGCGGTTTCCTACATACGTTTTCAAAGTATGGGGTGGTTTCTCGAGCTATGCTATTATGCTATGCATTAATTTTTCCCTTTTCTTCAAGTGGCAATTACTTTCCTCTTGGCATTTTCACAGGTCTGGAGAAAATAAAAATTTTACTTTTTTAATAGTACAAAAATCGACTAAATCAGTTTATAAAGGCATAACTTACCTCAAATGACTTATATTTTTGTTCCACTGATCAATTTAAGTCGGTGAGTTTATGTGAACTGCCACATTTCAACTCTGAGAAAACACTAGTCGCTCTGAATGTTTTGCACGATCACGCAAACTATAAAAGAGTGCATAACGGTACACCTGCCGTTTCTTACAGCAAACTATGGAAATGTAAACTACAACCTTTATTTGTTTTTTAAATCATCTCCTCTACTCCTACAAGACTTTTCATAACTCAGCTCAAAGTGAGTTTATGGGAATTGCCACCAGTGTACATACACATACACATCACATACAGCCAACCATAAAAAATTCGGCAGAGATTATGATATTTTGATTTTTGAATTTTATGTTTTTCTTGGATATAGGAAAATTATCAAGACATAAAAATTATCAGTTACATACATACATGTGTTAATACTTTGAAGGTAATGTAACTTTACTTTCATATTTTTTTAAAGGTGTGTATATAACACCAACTGAAGTTTAAGTTATTTATTTTTAAATTTAATTAATCAATACGCAAGAATGAATATTTATTTACGTTGTTTATCTATTTGACCTCTATATAAAAATGTTACTGAAATGCTTGTTAATGGTTTTGTTTGTATTGGTTGTGATTGAATAAATATATTTGATTTAATTTGAAATATGGGGCATTTCACGTCAAGCGGACAACCCAAAAAATGAATTTTGTTTATATTCTGGTCAGTTATACTTCTAGTAGACGTGGATGTGTACACCCAATTTTTTTTTCGTATGATGTGCTGAGTTATGAGCTTCTAAAAATTGACTAAACATAAAGTCATGAATTTTTGGATGCTTATTATCTGTATCAATTAATTTGTAAAAAAAACTAAAAAGTATTGTTTCTTATAGTAAAAAAGTTGTTGTTTGTTTGGTTTTGTCGAATTCTAAATTTTAATTTTTTTTACGTATAGTAAACCGGAAGTGAAAATTTGAAATCGATATTTGAGTAACTTCGACACCTTTTTTTTTTTATTTTAACGTAAATTAAAGCTTTAAATGTACTCATTCTCCACAAAAAAAATTAAAACGTGATCTCCAACCGTTTAAGACTTAGAGCACATACAGTACATACACATAGCTGAAAATAATGGATTTTATGTAAGAACTACATATTTTTTTAATCGTCCGACCAAGGGGGATCTATCCCCCTAATCCCCCCTGGATACACCACTGGTATCAAGCAATGTAGAGCAGTTTCTACAGATTTACCTCTGCAGTACGCATGTTGTGAGGGCGAGATTGGTCGATCGACCAACAACTGCATAATATGAGTAGCCACTAACCGTTTCAGGATTTTGAGGAGGAAAGAGGAGAGACTTATCGGTATGAGGTCTTTTGGATGAACATGCGAGCTTTTGCCAGCCTTAGGTATGAAAACTACCTTCACATGTCTCCAGATACTCGTATGTGATTCAGGAGTAGGCAGCTCTTCATGATCTCCTTAGGTTAGGTTAGGGTGGCAGCTGAAGAGTTCACGTAGGCCATATTGCGGCCCGTTGTGATACCACGTGATGGACGTGGCCGCCCTTCAGGCTTGCACACCCCCCGGGTGTTGGGCAGGAGCCATACCGATTCCGCAATGAATCGGGCGATGCGGCCGATGCTGGGTCCTGTAAGGTCGGCCAAATTGCTGAAGAACGGCGCTCCCAGCACCCGGAGTCGTCTCCTCGCTAGTGCTGGACAGTGACACATCAGGTGCTCAACGCTCTCCTCCTCGCTCGCATCGTCGCAGCTGCGGCAATGGTCGTTGAAAGGGAGACCGAATCTCCTGGCGTGTGCGCCGTTCGTCCAGTGTCCCGTTAGCACAGAAACTGTGGAAGAGATGGAATTCCGCTTTAGTCGCAGTAATTCGCGTGTTCTCCCATGGTTAAGCGACGGCCAGGTTTCTCTGGAGATCCTACAGAGGTTCTCCTCCGCCCAGAGTCGATTAGCCAGGCGGAGATAGGCCTGCCTGACCATCAACTTGACGGTCGCAAGGGGGATGCTACACTGTAGTAGGTGCTGGAAGTAGAGTGCCTTTTCTGGCCAACTCGTCTGCCACGCAGTTGCCAGTGATGCCACTATGCCCCGGGACCCAACTCAGGTGAACCCTGGCATGCTCCGATATGTCATTCAGAGCGGCCCGGCACTTTGCAACCAGTTTAGAGGAGGTATATGTACCTATCAAGGATTTGATTGCAGCCTGGCTATCTGAGAAGATACATATAGCCGAGGGAATGGGGGGTTGCGATTGCAACCGATCCACTGCCAGCAGTATTGCTATGGTCTCCGCTTGGAAGACACTACAGTGGTCAGGGAGACGAGCAGAGAAACTGGCCCCCAATTGATCGCAGAAAACCCCACATCCGACCCTATTCTCAAGTTTATAGCCGTCTGTGAAGATTTCGATAGCGTTTGGCAACGAGCGACGGCCTTCCGTCGAGTCGCTCCTGCTAGGGATCCCTATAGTGAACTTACGCTCAAAGCTAGGGGGAAGGACTGTATAGTCAATGTGAGTCGGGGTTGGGAGATCCAGCCCGAGGATTCTAGAGTAGCCTTGGTCCGCTCGTGCCCAACTGCATATGGCATTTAGCCGTACAGCGGGAATCTTGGCGGCCTGCCTGACTAGCAGGGTCGAAGGGACCCAATTAAGAAAAGTAAAAAGCGCCTTAGTAGGCGTGGAACGGATGGCTCCAGTTATGAGAGTGGCAGCAAGTCTCCTGACCCTGTCGAGCTGCTTCAGGTTAACCCGGCTATCCGCATCAGGCCACCAGACAACAGCTCCGTAGAGTAGGATAGGCTCAACCACTGCTTCATAAAGCCAGGAAACGACGCGTGGCTGGAGCCCCCATCTGGCACCCACCGCCCGTTTGCAGCAGTAGATGGCCCTGGAGGCTCTTTTCGCCCTTTCAGCGACGTTCGCGCTCCAGGTGAGCCTAGAGTCTAATATGAGCCCCAGGTATTTCACCTCTTTGCTCAGTTTGAGCGAGGTTCCATTTAGGGCTGGGAGTCTGAAAGGCGGAACTTTGTACTTCCTTGTGAAGAGAACAAGATCCGTCTTTTCCGGATTGGCCGTAAGGCCGCAGGAGCTGCTCCATGAGGAGAGTATGTCCAAGAAGTGATTCATCCGTTCGGAGAGCACACTTGGAAATTTGCCGGCTATGGCCATTGCAACATCGTCGGCGTAGGCGACGACCCTGCAGCCAACAGCCGCTAACTTGACAAGCAGTCTGTTCAGGGTTAGATTCCACAGGAGTGGCGACAGAACGCCCCCCTGGGGGGTTCCCCTTGTGACTGAGCTGCGAAGATACGCCGTCCCTAGCGTAGAGTTTACGCAACGGCTGCTAAGAAGGGCGCTGATGAAATCTACCATTTTACTACCAACGCCAAGTTCCGAAAGAGCCACTATCGCTAGAGGGCAGACATTATTAAATGCGCCCTCTATGTCTACAAAAGACACCAGGGTGTACTCCTTGTATGTTAGTGACCTGTCTATATAGTCAACTGACCTACCCCTTGTGTAGGCATGTTGCGACTCATAAAGAAGAGCTGGGTTAATAAGGCTCCTAATATGGACGTCGAGTATCCTCTCGAGGGTCTTTAGGAGAAATGATGTCAGACTTATTGGCCGGCCTCGATAGTTCACCGGGTAGCGCGCTGGCTTCTCATACCGAGCGCCCCGCGTTCGATTCCTGGCTTGGGCTGGAAAAAACACTCATCTACTTCTATCGCTATCCACATGAAGGGAATGAGAATTACAAGAATCGCACAAGTGCGCTCTTGGCAGGCAATGGCAAAACCTCCAAGTGTGAACGAAGAAAACTGCCAATCGCCGTTCGGATTCGGCGTTAAACTGTAGGTCCCCTCCCCCATCCGTTTGAAATGTGTGTTGTATCACATGTTGGAAAAAACAGTGTTGCATACGCATTTCAAACGGGTGGAATCTGTGGTATCACAACGGGCCCGTTAAGAGGCCTAAGTGTGTCTCATACAGAGGCAGCCACCGCAACCTAACCTATTGGTATGAAGTCCTTTGCCTTGACGTGCGAGGTCTTGCTGACCTTGGGAATGAAGACGACATCCACCTCCCGCCATAGGTGGGGGATGTATCCCCATTCCAAGCACGCCTTAAAGATTCCGTGGTTTGCTGCAGCTCAGCCGGAATGGCGCCATCCGGTCCCGGAGATTTGAAAGGCTCGAAGGAGTTAATGGCCCACGTGACCATGGTGCTATCGATGCGGACGTCCGTTAAGGACCAAGAATGTGGTTCCCCCGGAACTGCCGCTTCGACAGAGGTGGGGGTACTCCCAGGAAAGTGCGCGTCAACTAACACTCCCAGGGTTTCCCCGCTGGACTCCGTCCAGTCACCGTTTGCCTTCTGAATGGTGGTGGGAATGGACGGAGAGCCACTGAGAATCCTGCGGAGTCGGCCGATGTCCCAGACTCTTTCAATACCGCCGCAAAAGGATTCCCACGATTCCCTCTTTGCCCGCCTGATCTCCTGCTTGAAAGCTCTGAGGTCGGATCTATACGCGTCCCAGGTGTTATTCCTCTTGGCCGCGTTGAAGGAGCGTCTGCATGCACACTGCAACCTAGCGATTTCGGCGTTCCACCAAGATGGTTTTGGTTTGCCCCGGTAAATCCTAGGCTTGCAAGCAGCAGACGAAGCACGACTAAGTGAATTAGTTAAAGTGGCCACCGCAGTATCGATTTCTCCTGGACACAGGAGCCGCGGAGGAGATGAGTTTAAACTAGATGACAGGGACAAACGGAAAATCTCCCAATTTGTCCTGCGCTTGTTGCGGAAGGGGGGTCTGGCCGGTGTACTCAGGTCCAAACGGAAACTGATATACCGGTGATCGGAGAAGGAGCACTCCTCCAAGACACGCCAGTCCCTGACCAAGCGCCCAGAGAGCGCATTGGTCAGTGTGACGTCCAGAACCTCCCACCGAGTAGCGGTAAGGAATGTCGGTTCCCTCCCTCTATTTGCAATGCCTAGATTGGTATTCAATATAAATTGAAAGAGCGACTCACATCGTTCGTTTAGGTCGCTGCTGCCCCAGGCGTCGTGGTGGGCGTTGGCATCCGCCCCGATGATGAGTGAAATGCCCCGCTCGCTGGCTGCTACAACTATCTCCCTCAGTGGCCCGTAAGGATGTGTAGGCCCGTGGTCGTGCGCATGTAGCTGGATACAATCCAGTAGACCTGGGACTGTATTTCAACAGCTATGGCCACGCAGTCCCCGTCGCAGTACCTAGGGAGAAGAGAGGCGTTAAAAGAGTCTCTAAGCCTAGGCGTATACGGAGACGCAGGCCGCACACGCAGCACAACTCAACGCAGTTTAGTTTTTTGTAAATAACGCAGTACCGTATAACGGCGTATACAGCGACATAGCCGCGTGAGTTACGTCCATTGACTTAACGCCCCAATTCCACACCAACCTTCTGGCTAAGCGAATATTTCGCAATTTACCGAATAAGCAATTACCAGTGCACTGACCGTTTCATGCTGATTCAAACTGTCAATGCACTGGAATTGATTCAAAATGCCTACTCGGCATTATCACCTTTTGGGTTCATACGAACTTTCGCTATTTCGGAAAGTTAGTCTTAAGACCTCGTTGAACAAATAAAGTACGGATCGGAAGAATCGTGTTTTCTTTATTTTTCTCAATATATGTAATTGGCGCAGTCGGAGTGCTACAAATTCGAAGACTTGTATAAAGTGCCTAAAGTGCCCCAAAAGCAAGGGACGAAAGCCAATTCCGAAGGAATTACTAAAAAATCTCAACAACACAACACCAATAGTGCATAATGCCCAACAACAACGTCGAAACGCAACAGCTTCACGCCATTAGTCAACGCCAAGAGGATGTAATTGCTAGCCTGGAACAACAACTCCGCGAACAACACAATCCAAATAACAACGTAATGTACAACGAAGCAGACGGACACCTCAATGGTTCCACTGAACATAGTTACCAAAACATCGGGGAACTCCTATTGAGCCAGGACAGCGTTATCAACCAGTTCCGACACCTCAAAGCATTCGGAATGAACAAAGAATACAGCCTACTACAATTCATCGACGCAGTGGAGAGATGCCTCAAACTATGTCGAAACAACCAGCAACTTCAAGACTTTGGAGTCCAAATCGTCATCAACGAAAAACTTCTCGGAGATGCCGCCAGGTGTATCCGACAATTGGGAGACTGCAACGATTGGAACACTATCAAATGGAAATTGGCCCAACAATTCCGACCACAAAGAACATATGCCGAAGTATTCAACAAATGCAGAACTGCGAAGGTCAGTAATCTAAGAGAACTGTTCGATTTATTTAAACAAGCGATGTATAATATTAACGAGATATACGAATTCGATGAAACCAAACCAAGCATCTATAAGCCACAATTCGTAGAAAGAGATCTCAGGGAGATTTTAATTGACAAAATCGATGGTAATTTTAGAATTCACATAGACGAATACGCAAGTATAGACGATTTATATCACAAATATTCCAGACTAAGACTTCTTGATGACAAAAGGGCTATATCATTTAATCATAAAAAATTGACTACTAACTCTAAGAGCACAACACACATACTTGAAAGGCAATACAATAACCCCGAAAAACATTCGGATTCTAGAAAAGGCACAACCTTCTCGACAAATTATCAAAATAATGCAAATAATAATAACCATAACCTCTCGAAACGAGATCATTATAATACAGACAACGGAAATAGCAGTAATCAAAGTTTCTCGAAATGGGGTCATCCCAATACGAATAGCCACCAATACCAACGTAGAAATAGCAACTCACATTCCTTTCCAAACTCCAGAAATCACCCGTTAGAGTCCCATAATATCGAACAAACTATGGAAATCGGCAACACCCAAGTAGATGATGTAAATTTTTCCCAGGAGCCCCCAACTCAAAACTACCCCTAGTAACCCTCACCATTAATAATAAACCAATAAAATGCCTCACCGATACAGGCTCAGATATAAGTATCGTTAGATCAGGCATATTAAATAAAAGTACATCGACCGAAGAGAAACTTTCAAAACCACTCTGGTACAGCACCTTAAACGGTGTAAACAAAATAAACACCAAAATAATTACACCAATACCCGAAGAATTTAAAGCCTCAGGAACCCTCTCCTGGAAAGTTGTAGATTTTAGTGATCGAAGATACGATGCCATTATCGGCATGAACTTTCTAACCCCTCTCAATGCTAAAGTAGACATTGAAAATGAGTACCTCTGCATCAACAAACATAATATCCCATTCGACAACCGTAAATTCCCTTATCCTTTACATGAAATACACGCTTTAGAGTCTAGTAGTACAGACAACATAAACTTAGATCACCTTAACTCCGAAGAGAAACGATCTATAACTAAAATTCTGTCGCAGTATAATCATCTCTTTTATAAAGAAGGACATCTTCTAACAGCAACAAACGAAATTAAACACGAAATAATAACGACACACCCATTTCCTGCAAGATATACAGGTACCCCCAAATACATGAGAAAGAAATCGAAAAACAGATCTCCGAAATGCTTAGTCAGGGGATCATCAGAAACAGCAACTCGCCTTACAATAGCCCATTATGGATCGTCCCAAAAAAAATTGACAACTCTGGCAAACAGAAATGGCGAATAGTTATCGATTACAGAAAACTCAACGAAGTAACCGTTAGCGACAAATTTCCCATCCCTAATATCGAAGGTATCTTGGACAAACTAGGCAAAGCACAGTACTTCACTTCCTTAGACCTTGCTAAAGGATTTCACCAAATCCTAGTAAGAGAAGAAGATAGAAGGAAAACTGCTTTTTCCACCTCATTTGGCCACTACGAATTTGTACGAATGCCATTCGGCTTAAAAAATGCGCCTTCAACCTTCCAACGGTTGATGAATTCGGTTCTAGGAGGGCTCATAAACAAAGTGTGCGTCGTCTATCTTGATGACATTCTAGTTTTCAGCACCTCCTTAACAGAACACATAGGTAACTTAAACAAAGTTTTCGATAAATTACACGAAGCCGGCCCAAAGATACAAATTCACAAGTGTAACTTCCTGAAAAAGGAAACTGAATATCTAGGCCACATCCTAACTTCAAACGGAGTAAAACCAAACCCACAAAAAGCTCAAATAATCCAACAGCTACACCTACCTACAACACAGAGACAAATAAAGTCCTTTTTAGGAGCTACTGGCTTCTACAGAAAATTCGTTAAAGATTACGCTAAAATAGCGAGTCCAATGATTAAATACCTGAAAAAAAACGCCAAAGTCAACACAAACGACCCAAATTATATATCTGCGTTCGAAAAACTAAAAGTAATTCTCACCAATCCCCCTATCCTTAGATACCCAGACTTTCACAAAAAATTCAAACTTCTTACTGATGCCAGTAATACAGCATTGGGTGCAGTCCTAACTCAAGATGGACACCCAATTTGCTTCGCATCCAGAACTCTCAATGATCACGAAAAAAATTACTCCACTATCGAGAAAGAACTGCTGGCCATCGTTTGGGGAACGAAGTACTTCCGACCCTACCTATATGGAAAAGAGTTCGACTTACAAACCGATCATCAACCAACCAAGTGGCTGTATGCAAAAAACTCTGGCAAAGATATTAACCCACGTCTACAACGTTGGTTAGTATCGTTAGGAGAATATAACATAAAAATCGACTATCTGAAAGGAAAGGAAAACGTCATAGCAGATTTCCTGAGCCGAATCGACAGTAGTGAAACAACCGAATCAATAGGTGATGGAAATGACGACCAAGAAGCCTTAACAATTTCTGACCCGACAACTAACCCATATCCGAATGAAAACTCTCAAATTCTTAACACGGTCGTAAACCGTTTCAAAACACAAATAATACTTCAAGACACCAAAACATCCGAAATACAACACACGAAATACAAAACAAACGAATTTTTATAGAAAGGCAAGACTTTATAAACGACAATATTAATAACATCATCCGGAGACATGTCGAAAAAGGAAAAATCGGAATATACTGCGAATTAGATGATGACGAATATAACAGGCTACAATCAAAACTATTGTCCATATTTTCAAACAACCAAAATGTCAAATTTGTTCGTTGTAGCATTTTCGCAAGAGATATTGAAGATGTAAACGAGCTAGCAAAACAAATTGCATTGTTCCATAAACACGAAACAGGACACTCAGGAATCATTCCTACTTACGAGGGATTGAAAAATAAAATCTCCAACCCTCAACTTAAAACCAAAGTATATGAAATCATAAACAACTGTGATGTTTGCACTGGCGCTAAATACGATAGAAATCCAATTAAAAAGAAATTTTCTCTTACTGAAACCCCCTCCGATATTAACCAAATAGTCCATGTAGATACATATGTGAACTCCAAGCATTCATTCATAAATTTTATCGACAAATTTTCGAAGCATGTCACATGTTTCTTTTTAGAAGATCGCAGTAAACCAACATTGCTAGAGAAAATACGTCTATATATATCAATAAAAGGAAAAATGAAAAAACTAGTCTGTGATAATGAATTCAATAATTCCACCATAATAAACTTTTGTAACGAAGAAAACATTGAAATCCACTTTACAAAACCCAATAGTCATACAGGAAACTCAGACATAGAAAGATTCAATAATACATTAACAGAAAGAATTCGGGCCCTTAACTTAGACAACAAAATCCCTATTACACAACAAATTTTAAAAGCCGTAACACAGTATAACAACTCATATCATTCTACTATCAGAGACACACCCATTAACGCTGAAAATAACAAAATCGACCGCGCTGAATTAAGACAACGCACCCAAGCAAAGAAAACAAACTCTATCTCGAAATTGAACGCTAACCGTGAGGATTATCAGGAAAATAGACAGGAAGGGTTTATCAAAAATTACACAAATTTGAGACACAAAGAGCAACCGAAGTTTAGAAAATTCAACCTCGAAAACGTTCATGAAAGTAACATTAAAAGACCTTTGAAATTTTCAGACCACGATTTGGTGCATCATGCTTCTAGCCCTTATTCCGTTAACTCACCAGTCAATGACACTCGAGAGGATTGAGTCAAACTTAGGCTACTCAGAAATCAACATGAATGTCGAGGAAATCGTCAATGACTACGATATAATTTTACATATTATAAACCCGCAAGAGATTTTGAATATTACTAACCAATTCGAAACAATTACCAATCACATACGAGATAATAATTACAAAAATATGATGCTCTCAGAAATATACAACGTCAAAAACAAAATTCATACAATCATACCACATAGATACAAACGAGGACTTATAAATGGCTTAGGTACAGCAATGAAGTGGCTATATGGTACCCTAGATGATAATGATAGGCAAAACATTGAAGAGAATTTTTCGGTAGTTGACTCTAACAACCACAATATAATAAATGACATGAATCAACAGATAAAAATCAACAATAACTTCAATACTTCACTTATCCAGTTAAAAAATGCTATCAATTCCGACAGACAAAAGATTCAACAAGAAGTTAACAAAATCAATAAAGAAAACGAGCAATTGTATAACTCAAATCTGTTTCTCCAACAAATGTTTAAACTCAACATACTCAAAGAGCAAGTCGAACACATCCAACAAAACATTGCCTCAGCTAGAACAGGTACATTACAACCCAATATTCTCACTAACGATGAAATAATTAAATATGACATTGATTTCAAAAAATTACTACATATTCGACTAGGCGTTGCTATTTCTAAGGAAGAAAATGTAATCTTTGTTATAAAACTACCCGTGAGCACAATCAAAGTTACAAAAAAACTACTAATACCGATGCCCGACACTAATTCTTTTGAAATCGAGTCCGAACTGGAATATATCGTAGACATTAAAACTAAAACATACACCTTTGAGGAAAACAAGTATATTTTTGAGTTAAAGGAAAGTAAAAACTGTGTAGTCCATAAGAAATGCGCTCTTATTAAAAATGCAAACCAAGAAATTATTGAACTCGATAAAGACACTATTATTCTAAAGAATTTCAAAAACAAGCTAATGAATAGTACTTGCGATGAAAGGAAAATCTCAATCAATGGAAATTATTTTATTACATTTAATAATTGTACAATAACCATAGATGGCAAAAAGTTCTCAAATAAAAAATTCTATTTCAAAGAACAATTCGTCATTCCAAAAAACAATACACCATATGTAAACAAAAAGTTGTCATTAGATGAAGTAATCCTGAACCAAGAGGAAAACATAAAAGCCATCGAAGAATTAAAATTTCACAAGATTATCAATTATGGCATAGGAAGCTTATCAATTAGCATAATTACTATCATAATTATTTCTATTTTAATAATCCAATGCTATTGTAAACGTAGAGCCACTGAAATCAAAATCAGAAATGAAATACCCCAAAATAAGTCAGTAAAAGACGACACTATAGAAAAACTCAAAGAGAAATACAATGTATAAAGAAACAAAATCAATGTGAAACAAAAGTATGTCAACAAATATGTATGTTCGTATGAAAACACAAGGCCCAATCTCCAATCGCAACTTCAGGAGAATTGCGAGACCAAGGGGGGAAGAGTTACGTCCATTGACTTAACGCCCCAATTCCACACCAACCTTCTGGCTAAGCGAATATTTCGCAATTTACCGAATAAGCAATTACCAGTGCACTGACCGTTTCATGCTGATTCAAACTGTCAATGCACTGGAATTGATTCAAAATGCCTACTCGGCATTATCACCTTTTGGGTTCATACGAACTTTCGCTATTTCGGAAAGTTAGTCTTAAGACCTCGTTGAACAAATAAAGTACGGATCGGAAGAATCGTGTTTTCTTTATTTTTCTCAACATATGTAATTCGTGCGGCGGAGAGACGTGTTTGTGTTTTCATACGAAATACAGTTTCCTACGCGCAGCCGACACGTTAGTTTGCAGAAATTTAAGAACTAATTGAAAAAGTGCGTGAACAGCCGATATTACACCCATATTATATTGTATAGGTTCTATTTCAAAGTCCAATTCACACAAATAACTCGTTTTGCTGGGTTTATGGAATGAATACGGAACACGTGTGCTGGTTTTACGAGATTCGTATACGCAGTTCACATATTTTCTGCCTCACAAAGTTTAATTTTCGCTGCGCTGCCTTGTGCTGTGTTGCGCGGCCTGCGTCTCCGTATACGCCTAGGCTTATAAGGGTGCAGGCCCTGATTTTACCTGCGCCGCGGTGGGATACAGTTATGTATCCGTTGAGGCTGAGCCCTCGAACCCGATCCTCGAAGATCCATGGCTCCTGGACTAGCACGTCCTCCCTGCTAGATGACAGGCGGAGGAGAAGGGCGGCCGAAGCCGCCTTGGAGTGGTGGAGATTAATTTGGAGTATCCGCACCATCTCTAGGAGCGTCGACCACCGTAACGTCGCCATCCTCCTTCCCGACGAATATGTCGTCCAGGTCGGACAGCGAAATGTTGTCGTCTTCGGGATCGCCTTCGGTCCTCATTTCAAGGCCTTCGAAGAAGTCGCCGATCATCTCCGACGCGGAGACGACGCTATCGGCGCCATCCTCGGAGGCGGTGTCCTCCGCAGACGGAGTCGAAGCCGTAGCTGACAACGCCTACGGTAGCGGCAAGTGGCTGGAGGGATTCCTTATTTAGGATCACCATCACCTCCCTCAAAGAGCCCCGCGGTTCGCTGACCCAAGCCACCTTCCAGTTATGGGTGGGGAGCTCGGGATTGCCGGTCCGGAGCTAATGTAGGATGGCTGCTGGGTTCGATGGTACATTGAATGTCGAATTTTTAACGTGAGTGCCGCCACAGTGTGGCCTAACCCCACGGTGCTCAAAAGCACAGGTTCGATGGTACAGCCGGAACCCAGGTTTTGGCGCGCGGTCTGCTTGGGATTTCATCCCGGGGCACCGCACGCAGATTGGCCCCTGGCCACACTTCGCCCAGCTTGCTGACTGCCATGCGGAACAAATCCGCAGAGCGCTGGTCGGAGCAAGCCATCAGCTTGATGTGGCCTTGGTGCCAGCCTGCGTCTCTGCACTTGGGAGGTGGGCCTGGATTTGCCGCCAGGACCTCATCATAGACGGACAGTAGGGCTGACCTGACTGTCCGCCATTTCTCCGCCGAGATTGCTCCGTCCGCGTTGCTAGCGTCAACGAGAGCCCACACCAGGCTATCCTTGGTGATTTCACTGAAAGTCCGGCCGGGCGCCGGAGTCGGAGCCGCCAGTCTTGGCTTCTTGCTAGCCTGGGCCACTTGCGCAGGCTGTTGCTGCTCCCGCGACCTCTGTCGCTTGGAGGCGAACTGAAGGGCCTGAGGCGAGGTGTTCTGCGTGTGGATATTTCGCCTCGCCCATTCTAAGGAGGCTTTGTCCCTCTCCGTGAGTTCACTCGGAGGGATCTTCTCTAGCCTTTGCAGGACCTTGTGGGCTGTCTTTCTGGTCCTGTAAGCCCGTGTAGAGGGGGCGACGTTGGAGCCAGCGCCTGAAGTGGGGGCGGCGTTACGAGAGGCTGCAGGGGCAGGCTGAACCGGTTTATTCACCATAGGACGGCCGCCCTGAGCGAGAACGGGCTTTTGGGGCAGGACACGACCGCCCGGCGGTTTTGGCCTGGTAGCGGTCGCGCTGCCCGAAGAAGGGTGATTCTTTGAACCGACCTGCTGCTGCCTAGCTATTGGAATCCTAGCTGCAGCGGAGGGTTTCCGCTCCCCATGCGGGTTAAGCGGGCGCGTCCCCTGGGGGATAGGCGTGCGCTTCCCTTGCAGGTTAGGCACGCGCTTCCCCTGTGGGTTGGGCGCAGTTGAGGAGGGTTTTGACGTGTTCATGTCGATTGGGTCCCCACTAGTGGCCGCTATCGCCGCCCGAATGCGTAGTCACTATAGGATCCCATGGTTATCTTTGCAAGCAGTGAGGCCATGCGAAGGGTTGGCAGCCGCCCTTATGGGGTCAGCTGCTCAGAGCCAGATCCAGTGCAAGTCAGGAGTAAACTCAACTGACGCCTACGCCACCAACCTAATGGCGACGGGCATTGAACGTACCACGAGGCCTGCCAGGGTTTTAACGGGACGGAGGCAGCCGTGGCATTAGCCTGGAAGCCATTTCCACTGGATGTCACTCCAGTGTACTCAGGTAACAGAATACCACGACCACCAGCCCAAAGCAAACAATGTCCAGATAGAAAATGAGAGTGGTCCGGAGACGAATCAGGGTCGTGCCAATCGATACGTATATCGACGGGGGTCAGGCAGGTCATTTAGCGTTACCCAGGATGCACCACGAGGAGGCGACCTGCACTACATCCCCATCCTATAGCTTTGGAAGAATCAGATTCTTGGCGACCTGAATTTCTATCTATCTATTTGTAGGGTACAAAACTATCTACGGCCCATAACAATTTCTGTCTAGTCACAATGAGGTCGACATCTGGGACCGGTAGACGGTTACCCGACCAGGGGGGGTCTGCCAACTTTGAGCCACCTGGGAAGTGTGTGTCTAGCAGAATATCGAGTGATTCTTCACTACTAGAGGCCCATGACCCGTCTTCCTTCTGGAGGTAGCAGGTGCTTGATGGGCTTTTTGAGAGTATTTTCCTGAGCCTGGAGGCTTCGGTACTAAGTTCTATGATACCACAGAACAGAGGCGTAGCCAAGGGGGGTTTAGGGTGTCAGAACCCCCCATAGCCTATAATTTGTCAACATTTTCAATCACTATGCATCGTATGTACGTTCCCATATTAGCAAAAAGGTCTTTTCATCTTTAAATATTTAAAAGAATATTAACAAAACCCTTTTTTACCGAAACTAATTTGTTTTTTTAATAGTCACGTTTAGGCTTAATGCAGCGATTTGAATGTTCTAAAAACATGTTTAAAGAGTAGTTTGTCGGTACAAGCCTTTTGGCTGGTTTCTACGTTCTCAAAGCGCTTTTTGCCATCGGCAAATGCATTCTTTGAAAAGGTGAAATTCGCACGGTGCACATCATGTGAAAACAAAAAAACAGTCAAAACAAGTGTCAATAGATGGGATGGCATCCTTCGATAGCCAAATGTTCAGTTAAAATGCAATAAATTTATGCTATTGAGATGCTTAACCTTCGCCTTACTAAAAATTATCCCAGGCACTTCCGCTGCTATTTTGAGTAAAACTCACAATAAATATATAATAATTTATAAATTTTTTTCATACTTCAGTATTTAGTATCTTCCTCTGGCGATAGTTCGTATTTCGAAAAAAGGCCTAACTTTAATGATTTATTTTGAGACTATGGAAAATATTAGAAGATTTCTTTCCAGAGGGTTTATTAAACACATAATGAAGTACGCAAAAAAAATTTATCGTGAGTTTTAATCAAAATGGTAGCGAAAGCACCTGGGATCACCCAGGTACATTTGTATAAAAAATTATCAGGTGTACAACTTTGCTTCCGCCGTTTTTTTTCCAAAATTAAAAGCTTTATTGCGAAAAAGTGCTTACAGATGTATTATTCAAAGTATTGTCCGTCGCTAGCGACAACTTTCTCCATCTTTCCGGCAATTTTCGGATCCCGGCTCGAAAAAAGGAGTCCTCTTTTGACGCTATCCATGAAGCAATCCATTTTGCCAATTCTTCGAAGGATTGAAAATGTTGATCTGCCAGGCCGTGTGCCATCGAACGGAATAGGTGGAAGTCAGAAGGGGCGACATCTGGGGAATACGGCGGGTGGGGCAAGACTTCCCATTTCAGCGTTTCCAGGTACTTTTTGACCACTTTTGCGACGTGAGGCCGAGCATTGTCGTGTTGGAGGATGACTTTGTTATGTCGCTCGTGATATTGTGGCCGCTTTTCTTTTAGCGCGCGACTAAGGCGCATCAGTTGCGTTCGGTAGCGATCTCCTGTGATGGTTTCACCCGGTTTTAAGAGCTCGTTGTTCATCTTTGAAGGTTTTTTCTCTTCCACCAACATGTTTGTCTTCGACATCGAAATCACCATTTTTAAAACGTTGAAACCACTCCCGACACGTTCTTTCACTCAGAGCAGCATCACCGTAAGTTTCTGAGAGCATTCGATGCGCTTCAGCTGCATTTTTTTGCGAATTGTAACAGAAAAGTAAAACTTCCCGCAAATGGCGAGAATTGGGCACATAAACGGACATTTTCGAGCGTGAATAATACGAAAACAAGAACAACTGTCACTGAAACGGCGATGACAATTCGTTAGGCACTGTCCACACTCACTTTAAAGGCATTACCATCTATGTATTTCAACCAGCCTCAGCCGGTACAGCCACCTATCGGAAAACGGCGGAAGCAAAGTTGTACACCTGATACAAAATTCAAGTTTAAACATGAACAAAATTTCATAAAAATTTTGTTTCATGTTATTGAAAATTACCTTAAAATTTGTGCAGATATTAAACATGAATATTAAAAAGACCACCTTGGTGGGTATAAGTAAAGCGAAGGTTAAATCCAATTTCAAGAATTTCAATGAAGATTTTGGCTTATCTTTTATGAATTACCGCCCAGTTTTGATCTACGGTGATCGCGGATTCAGTTGGCTAACACTTTGATCATCATTTATGTTCTGACAATCGTTTTTAAATCGCTTTTACCACTTATGAACTCCGCCACGGTATAAACAAAAATCACCATAAACTTGGTCCATCAATTTAAATGCTTCGGTTAAAGTTTAAACATTTTTAAAACAATAGTTAATATTGGATCTTTGTTCGATGCACATTTTTGTACGATGACACAAACATACTTCCACTTCAGATGCAATAACTTCGCTTTCAGTCCACCAAATTTTCATGAAATTTTTACTAAAAATCAGGGAAAAAATTTCGTTTTTAATGCATTAAGTCACATAAGCCACAACAAAATGCCCTATTTGGAAAGTGCACTTTACTTTAAAAAACATGTAATACTAAACTGGCAAAACTGGCAAAACAAGTTCTGGCTACGCCCCTGCCACAGAAGTCTCTCCAGTACTCCCTCTTATTGTAGTATGCTAGGTGGTTTTCACAATAATTGTGCTCTTTAACAAACTTGACTCATTCGTGCACTGAAAGTGACTTGAATTTTTGGCAAGTTTTGAGTGGGTGGTTCGATTTGCATAGGTTGCAAGTGAACGACTTGTATGTTTCTCAATGAAACGTTTTAGTCTTATTTTGCGGTTTGTTAAAATATAAGTTTGGTTGCGTAGTTCGAGGGGGTTTGGGCTTGTACGCGCTTAATCTTTCCACCACTTCGGACCTGTTTGTGAGGAATGAGTTCATTTGCGACCATGCTGGGAGCTCTTTTCGGGAAGTAAGCGATTCCTCCCACAGAGCTATGGTCTCTTCGAGTAGTTTCGAAGAACATATGAAGACTAGGGTTGGATCCCAGTTGTCTACCGAAACCCCTTGTGAACTCAGAACAGACAAGCAATTGTTTATTGTATTTTGAAGTTTTTGAATGGCAGCGCTATTTTCCGAAGCGGCAGGCGAAATATTCAAAAGCGCCTTGATCTGATTATCAAATAAGATGCGTCGATTCTCATACCGAGCTTTAAGTGCATCCTAGGCCAATTCAAAATTTTCATTACTCAAGGGATATTGTTTGACGATGGCACCCGCTGTGCCTTTTGTCTTGTATCGGCGGTGATACAATTTTTGTGCGGGGTTCAATTTGGGGTGGTTTATATAAACCGCAGTAAACAGTGACAGTTCATTTATTTTGGAAATTTGAAAAGCGCAATTACAATTTCTCGGTATGAAATAAATATAGTTCGACCAAAAATAGCAATGAGTTTTTCTTCTGACGAGGAAGATCATAGCGATGCAGAAATGTTTGATGTGTTAAATATTACGGTGTGAGAACGCTGCCGGACCACTTCCATTTATTTGGGCCCCAAAGACTTTTACGATCGCTTTCGCATGAGCAAAGCTTCTGCTTATAATATTTTACAGCTCATCGGTCCTCATATAAAGCATCCTACACTTGTTTATTTTTCCCCACAAGTACAAGAAGACTTCGATTTCCCGAGACGGAAAATTTGCGCTACGTTTGCTTATTTTGAATTTTTTTGATGAAGTATCATACATTATTTGAGCGCAAAGAATTTATTTACGAATTACAATCAAAACAAAGAAAAATTATTATCTAAATAAAAATATTGTCAGTATTGCCACACTCAAATGACAAATATTTGCTCCAGTTAAACCAGCACTGAAAAACTGCTTTGTCGTTTAAACTAAGTTTAAATGTAAACGAAGTTCAAGCAAACTACGTTTGAACTGGGTTTAAACTCGTACTGAAAAATTGGCATTCAGTATCGCAAGCGGGAACTTTCAGGGATCGTTCACTGTGGCAACGCTGTGACAAGTGCAAGTGTTTTTTCTGGTCGTGCTCTTGGCTACTTTTTAAATTTACAAAAGCCTAGACCAAAGCTTGTGACAGCTCGAGATTTCGTGCCAGGGATTCTGCCCTGCGTCTGGAGCATCTGTGCTGATCGAGTGCTGGGTCTTCTGTCAACCCTGACTCATCACGAGCTAGGAGCCTGCTGTGCTGGACTGCTGCGTTTTGTGCTGTGTTGCTGTTGTTGCGGCTGGTGCTGTGTTGCTGTTGTTGCGGTTTGCGCTGCGTTGCTTTCTATCCGCCTTTCGCGGCTGCGTGGGCGCTTAAGCATTGCTGCAAGGCGCCATCTAGCGTTGGCTAGCAACGTTGATTGCTTGCTGGTTACTTTTGCGGTTCTCGGACTCTGCGCTGTTGCCCTCTCTTCGCACTACCGTTGTCGTGTGCCACCGTGACTGCTTGTCTCTTTGTTGAGCGGTGTTTACTGGCAGGCAGCGCAAATGTCACCGACTCCAATGTTGACACGCCAGCAACGTGAACAGCGTGGTAGCAACAAAATCGAAGGTACTCCTAAATCGGTGAGCAGTAGTACAAATACCTTTGGTGAGCAACTTCATGCTCTGGAAGTAAGGCTGAAAGCGAATTTGAAAGAGGAGTTCAAACAACTAGAGGATCGACTTCGGCAACATTCCGACTGTTTGCTTGATAGACTTTCGGCTGAAATAGCTCGTGTAGTAAGCAATTTGGAGAGCGAAGTAAGCTCTATCAGCGCTAATTTTGCAAAGTATGATGAAAAAATTAATTGTTTGGAGGAACAAATTAATGCTCTGACTGCGCGATGTGATGAGCTTTCTCAACAGCTAAGCAAAAACAATAATCACTACAGCACGGTTGACCATTCTTTGGATGCAGTTCTTTTCGGTGTGCCTTTTTCTAAGGAGGAAAATCTCAAGAGCATTTTCAATTTAATTTGTCGCTCTATTGACTTTTTGTCTCCTCAGCTTAAAGATATTTTTCGCATCAAGTCAATATCCAACAACTCCAATCCTGCGGTCATCATAAAATTCTACACTCCTTACGATCGCAATCGGGTGCTGAAGGCTTTTGGCGATTATCGCCGGCAAGCAAAACAAGCAGTCAACCTGAGAAATGCTGGAATTGACTCTGAAAACAACGTATACATACATGAAAGTATCTCAGCTGATACCCGAAAAGTTTTACATGCAGCGATTGCCTGTAAGCGTAAGAGAAGTATCCATAATGCGTTTACTCTGCGTGGCTCCGTGTATATCAGATTGGAGAAAAACGGAGATCGAATCAAAGTTGATAGCATTGAGGAACTGCGAAAAGTTACGAGCGCTGGTGCTCGCTGCGAATGATTTCTCTTCTCTTGTCACACTATCTAATTCCTTTCTGTGCACTTTTATTTATAATTTAGATAAATCTAATCTAACCTACTATTTTACTATCTATTATCTTGCTACTTTTTATTTTGCTATTCTTTCCTTCACTACCTTCTTCTTCTATCTATATTTCTTTCCTTAATGCTTACTGCTTGGCCACCACTCAGCTTTCTTATGGTGACTGCGAATAAATCCAATTCTAATGCTAACGAGAATTACAAAATTATGATTGATGTTCTTTGTAGACAACACTCTGGACTAAAAATCGTACATTTCAATGCCAGAAGTCTCAATGATTTCAAGCTTGACTGCGCCAAGTTCACTTTTGCTGACTCTTCTGTCGATATAATCTGTGTCACCGAAACTTGGTTTCTAGAGGATGTAAATGATTCGTCTCTAAATATAGTAAATTACAAACTTTATCGCAATGACAGATATGGTAAAAGAGGCGGAGGGGTGGCAATATATTGCAAATCTCATCTCAATGTTAAGCTTCTAGGGAAGTCCTGTGGCTCGGAGGTGGAGTTCCTATCTGTTGAAATCAGTGACCACCAAACTAAAGTTTTTCTATCATGCGCATACAACCCTAATCATAGTTGCTGTTTAGATCCATTTTTTGATGCTATATCGACCTGTGTTACTGAATATGATAATTTTGTCTTGTGTGGAGACTTCAATATTAATCTATTAAGCAAGGACACTGCTGCTATCAAATTCCTTGATTGCTTAACCGAGGTGGGTCTTTCTGTGGTAAATACTACATCTCCAACTAGGTTCTCTCACAACTCTAGTCCTAGTCTGCTAGACTTGTTCGTTGTCTCGGATGTTTCGCTTGTGCTGCTGTTTGATCAAATTTCCTTTCTATCCAATCATGATCTGATTTTCTGCACTTTGAATATTAGTCTTGCCCCTGAAACCTCTAATACATTTTACTCTTTTCGGGACTACAAATCAGTTGATTATGTTTCGCTGTTCAATGACTTGTCTTGTATAAATTGGTCGGATTGTTGGTTTCTGCGTACTGTTGATGATAAGCTGAATTTTTTCATTGATAAGGTTAATAATTTGTTTGAGCTACATGTTCCGCTTCGTACAAAACGTGTTCCTGGCGCAGCTCATACGTGCCCCTGGTTCACACATTGCGTGCTCTTGGCACTAAAGAAGCGACATAAGGCATACAGCAAATGGAAACGAAATCCTACTGCCTATAACTGGGAAACGTATAGGAGGGCCAGGAATGGTGCTACTTCTGCTGTCAGCATATCGAAAAAAAAATTCTTCATGTCGAAACTTAGCCCGTCACTTCCACCGAAACTGCTATGGAATAATTTGAGGCAAATAGGTATTTGTAATAGGGAGACTGAGGCATGCCGGATTGATCCCAATATTCTTAATGATCATTTCATTTCCAATTCTGTTTCTAGCGCGCCCTTTGTATCCGTATTTCAGCGTACGCGAGTCTCTAAAATGAAATTTCAATTTGACGCGGTTAGTGAAATGGATGTTGCTCGCTGCATAATGAAAATCAAGTCGAACGCCATTGGAGATGATCGAATAGTTATAAAGTTTATAAAAATCATATTGCCTGCTGTGTTAGGTTCTCTAACTCACATCATCAACCACTGTTTCACTACTTCCAGATTCCCTGAAGTGTGGAAAGTAGCAACAATTATTCCAATAGCAGAAAAATCAGTAGCTCGTGAACCTGGTGATTTTCGCCCCATTAGTATTCTGTGCTCTATTTCCAAAGTATGTGAGTCACTCATGGCTGAGCAGATCACCACGTATTTGAACAAGTTTAGCCTTATGTCTTCTTTACAATCAGGATTTCGTATTTGAACAAGTTTAGCCTTATGTCTTCTTTACAATCAGGATTTCGGTCAGGGCATAGCTGTTCTACTGCTGTGGTTAAAATCTTAGATGATCTTAGAGGGCCTTATGATATGGGACACTTGTCTCTACTCTGCCTGTTAGACTTCTCAAAAGCGTTTGATACAGTTAATCATGCAGTGCTCTGTCACAAACTTGAATGTTATTTTAATTTTTCTGATTCTGCGGTTAACTTGCTAAAAAGCTACCTGGTTGGCAGATCTCAAGGAGTGAAGGTTGGTGATACTTTCTTTGCATTTAAAGGTATTGCCAGCGGGGTGCCTCAGGGTTCTGTCCTGGGTCCTCTGCTGTTTACAATGTTTATTAATGATATCTTTAGCAGCTGCAGACATGTTACCATGCATGCGTATGCTGATGACCTACAATTGTACTTGTCGAGACCAATTGGGATGGTAGAGGATTTATGTGCAAGAGTTAATGTAGACTTAGAAGCTATAGGTGAGTGGGCTCGGGAAAACCAACTATTTTTAAACCCCCTAAAATCATTTGTCCTACCCATATCGAGAACTGTTTCCCACTGTTCAGATCTTCCACCTATTCTTCTCAATGGCGTAGAACTAAAATTCGTTAGTAAAGTTGTCAACCTTGGGTATCAAATCAACTCTTTACTGTCTTGCGTGGACCACATCAATTCCGTTGTGTCGAAAATCTATTATGGTCTACGTAATCTGAGGCGGACCTCGGGGTTTGTACCAGTCGAAACCAAACGGAAGTTAGTGATTCAGTTGTTGTTGCCTATTATGACATACTCGGAGGTTGTGTATAGCAAATTGGATTCCAGATCCATGCATAAGCTGCAGGTTGCTTTCAATAATGCAGCTCGATATGTGTACTCTGTCAAAAGGTTTGAGCACATTTCCATCTACAGCAACAAAATACTGGGCTGCAGCTTACAGAGCTACATGGAAGCAAGAAATTGCATATTTTTGCATAAAATTATCTATTCCAAAAGGCCCCCAGTATTTGTATGAAAAACTTCAGTTCTCTAAGTGTCACCGAAATATGAACTTGCTACCTCCAGCCCACAATTTCCCCAACTCCAGTCGACTATTCTTTGTTAGCACCATTAGATTATGGAATTCGTTGCCCATACATATTAAATCAATTGCCAATAGACGCCACTTTAAGCATTATATTTTCAAACACTTTTCTTAACTCTGTCCTTCTCTACTTTTTGCACTCTTTTTTATCCTTTTCTTTCTTCTCTTTTTTATATTAAGATTCCGTTGAATTCATATATATGGTTAATAATTAATTGTTGTTAATCAATTGTTATTTGTTGAGCTAATCGATTGTTAATTAATAAGTTATTATTTGTTAAACTAATCAATTGTTATTTAATAAGTTATCCTTGTGGCATGCAAAAGAATTAATTCTTAAATGCCGATGTTTCATAATTAAAAAATAAAATAAAAATAAATAAAATACTGGAGAATCGATTTGAGATCCTAAGTCTGCGCGAGGTGCAGAAACCGAAACATAAGTTGCCCGGTGAGTTTTTAGCAGATCATTTAAGTGAGCTTTGACTTTTTGTATGTCACAAATACGCACCTTGGTATGCCTGCAGTACACGTGCCCAGTTTTGATCAAGCTCTTGTAGTTGAATTTCAATCAGTGATTCTGTTTGGTCTTCGATGGGGATTGACGAGTATTTTGTATAGAATGTGTCGAGCCGGTCGGTTTCGAAAATAAACTTACGAATCGTTAAGTCGATTTTATATTCTACTTCCGCTTTTGAAGCAGCTCTCGAAGTTCTGGTAGTTTCCTTGGTGCTTAGTGGATTATCGCTACCGTTTTCTGTCATTTTATTGGGATGGGGTTTTCAAGTAAAGAACGAACCTAATATTTATTTCTTTCAGTGAATTTGAAAAGCACTGAATGTAGTGTTTTTTTGGGAAAACCCGAAATAAGTTTTCCTATGAGAGTTCTAAAAAAACTTAAAACAAAATGTTTCTCAGTGTATCAGGGATCAACGGCGGTATAGCGTTGTATGATAACACCTATGAATGAGAAGTCACAAAAATTCAGCAATGGGTGAGAAATAAAAAAGTTAAATAGCGAGAATAGCGTGTCGTTGCCTGTTGTTGTTGTTACTTTTGTTTTAATTTATCCTTTCTCAAATGCATAAGTTTTTATTGGCCAGAAATTATTTTGGTGGTAAAATAAAAAACCTAATATTATAACTTTATGGTCACAGCATTGGCCGTGGAACCATTCAGGTGTAAAACTACTATTAAACGTACTATTTTTAAACGTAGGCATGCCTTAATAACAGTTTTTTAAGGTTTTACTTCGAAAACTAACAGGGCCCTGCTGCTCTGCACGCATGTTTGAAATCAATGAACCCAATAAATCGAGTTTCTTTTACCCTTTTTTTTCCCTTGTCGGAACGATCTCGCAAGCGCAGCACTCAGACAATTATACGTCCATTGTACTACGACTTGTTGTTCCCCTTTTAATATGCTTTAAATTTACCCGACTTCCGAAGAAACCTTGATAGATCCTTGGGTGCCAAGGAGCCAAGGTGGTCGCTTCTTAGCACATCAGTGCCAAACGTCTCAAACCTGATACAACGTCCTCCCCACACGCAGGACATAGGGCACTGTCAGATATGCCTACCATTTCCATGTGCTTTGCCCATAGAAAATGGCCCGTCATTAACCCGACCATCTGCCTGCAGTCCCCTCTGCTTAGTGACAGAAGAAACTGCGAGCATCTGTCGGATATGGCGGGAAGCATAAGTTTCGTCCACCTGCAGCCGCTCTCAGCCTGCCATGCTCGCTCCTGGATCATAGTGACCCATTCGTTAACAGTGGCTTTGATGGCCGCAGATGGGAGTGGCAGAACAGGTTCAGGGCCGACAAAAGCAGCCTCAGCCTGCTTTAAATCTACCCGACTTCCGAAGAAACCTTGATAGATCCTGGGGTGCCAAGGAGCCAAGGTGGTCGCTTCTTAGCACATCAGTGTCAAACGTCACAAACCTGATACGAGCGAACGCGGGGCAGAGACACAGGAAGTGTTCCGCCGTCTCAACGTCCTCCTCAAAGGCAGGACATAGGGAACTGTCAGATATGCCTACCATTCCATGTGCTTTGCCCATAGAAAATGGCCCGTCATTAACCCGACCATCTACCTGCAGTTCCCTGTGCTTAGTGACAGAAGAAACTGTGAGCATCTGTCGGATATGGCGGGAAGCATAAGTTTCGTCCACCTGCAGCCGCTCTCAGCCTGCCATGCTCGCTCCTGGATCATAGTGACCCATTCGTTAACAGTGGCTTTGATGGCCGCAGATGGGAGTGGCATAACAGGCTCAGGGCCGACAAAAGCAGCCTCAGAGCTCATTCTAGCTAAGGAATCCAAGGTCTCGTTACCCTCAATTCCTGCGTGTCCCGGGACCCAGGTGAGCATCAGGCTATTGTATTTGCCGACATAATTATTAGCCAATAGAATCAAGGCACAAATACGAAATGGTTTATCTGATGACCTCGGGAACAGGCACAAGGTGGCCTCGCCTCTTACTTTAATACCTTGGGAAGAGCAAATATCAGTGACATAAACCGACGAAGATTGGCGTGGGAGACGAAGACGCTGGACCCAAGACTCGAGTGATGCATGTGAGCCGTTATCAAATAAAGCCCGAGTGGGTTGCTTGCGACTAGGGATGGCCAAAATCTGTAATCACTGATTACTGATTAAGATTACAGAGTGATCACTGATTACTGATTAAGATTACAGAGTAATCACTGATAACTGATTAAGATTACAGAGTAATCACTAATGATTACTTTTGAATATTTTTCAAATAAAAATTCCTTTAATTAGTTTTATAATTTTTGAATTTTGAGTCATTTTTGCAACACAACAATATTTCGATTGCCACCGTGACTGCTTGTCTCTTTGTTGAGCGGTGTTTACTGGCAGGCAGCGCAAATGTCACCGACTCCAATGTTGACACGCCAGCAACGTGAACAGCGTGGTAGCAACAAAATCGAAGGTACTCCTAAATCGGTGAGCAGTAGTACAAATACCTTTGGTGAGCAACTTCATGCTCTGGAAGTAAGGCTGAAAGCGAATTTGAAAGAGGAGTTCAAACAACTAGAGGATCGACTTCGGCAACATTCCGACTGTTTGCTTGATAGACTTTCGGCTGAAATAGCTCGTGTAGTAAGCAATTTGGAGAGCGAAGTAAGCTCTATCAGCGCTAATTTTGCAAAGTATGATGAAAAAATTAATTGTTTGGAGGAACAAATTAATGCTCTGACTGCGCGATGTGATGAGCTTTCTCAACAGCTAAGCAAAAACAATAATCACTACAGCACGGTTGACCATTCTTTGGATGCAGTTCTTTTCGGTGTGCCTTTTTCTAAGGAGGAAAATCTCAAGAGCATTTTCAATTTAATTTGTCGCTCTATTGACTTTTTGTCTCCTCAGCTTAAAGATATTTTTCGCATCAAGTCAATATCCAACAACTCCAATCCTGCGGTCATCATAAAATTCTACACTCCTTACGATCGCAATCGGGTGCTGAAGGCTTTTGGCGATTATCGCCGGCAAGCAAAACAAGCAGTCAACCTGAGAAATGCTGGAATTGACTCTGAAAACAACGTATACATACATGAAAGTATCTCAGCTGATACCCGAAAAGTTTTACATGCAGCGATTGCCTGTAAGCGTAAGAGAAGTATCCATAATGCGTTTACTCTGCGTGGCTCCGTGTATATCAGATTGGAGAAAAACGGAGATCGAATCAAAGTTGATAGCATTGAGGAACTGCGAAAAGTTACGAGCGCTGGTGCTCGCTGCGAATGATTTCTCTTCTCTTGTCACACTATCTAATTCCTTTCTGTGCACTTTTATTTATAATTTAGATAAATCTAATCTAACCTACTATTTTACTATCTATTATCTTGCTACTTTTTATTTTGCTATTCTTTCCTTCACTACCTTCTTCTTCTATCTATATTTCTTTCCTTAATGCTTACTGCTTGGCCACCACTCAGCTTTCTTATGGTGACTGCGAATAAATCCAATTCTAATGCTAACGAGAATTACAAAATTATGATTGATGTTCTTAGTAGACAACACTCTGGACTAAAAATCGTACATTTCAATGCCAGAAGTCTCAATGATTTCAAGCTTGACTGCGCCAAGTTCACTTTTGCTGACTCTTCTGTCGATATAATCTGTGTCACCGAAACTTGGTTTCTAGAGGATGTAAATGATTCGTCTCTAAATATAGTAAATTACAAACTTTATCGCAATGACAGATATGGTAAAAGAGGCGGAGGGGTGGCAATATATTGCAAATCTCATCTCAATGTTAAGCTTCTAGGGAAGTCCTGTGGCTCGGAGGTGGAGTTCCTATCTGTTGAAATCAGTGACCACCAAACTAAAGTTTTTCTATCATGCGCATACAACCCTAATCATAGTTGCTGTTTAGATCCATTTTTTGATGCTATATCGACCTGTGTTACTGAATATGATAATTTTGTCTTGTGTGGAGACTTCAATATTAATCTATTAAGCAAGGACACTGCTGCTATCAAATTCCTTGATTGCTTAACCGAGGTGGGTCTTTCTGTGGTAAATACTACATCTCCAACTAGGTTCTCTCACAACTCTAGTCCTAGTCTGCTAGACTTGTTCGTTGTCTCGGATGTTTCGCTTGTGCTGCTGTTTGATCAAATTTCCTTTCTATCCAATCATGATCTGATTTTCTGCACTTTGAATATTAGTCTTGCCCCTGAAACCTCTAATACATTTTACTCTTTTCGATACTACAAATCAGTTGATTATGTTTCGCTGTTCAATGACTTGTCTTGTATAAATTGGTCGGATTGTTGGTTTCTGCGTACTGTTGATGATAAGCTGAATTTTTTCATTGATAAGGTTAATAATTTGTTTGAGCTACATGTTCCGCTTCGTACAAAACGTGTTCCTGGCGCAGCTCATACGTGCCCCTGGTTCACACATTGCGTGCTCTTGGCACTAAAGAAGCGACATAAGGCATACAGCAAATGGAAACGAAATCCTACTGCCTATAACTGGGAAACGTATAGGAGGGCCAGGAATGGTGCTACTTCTGCTGTCAGCATATCGAAAAAAAAATTCTTCATGTCGAAACTTAGCCCGTCACTTCCACCGAAACTGCTATGGAATAATTTGAGGCAAATAGGTATTTGTAATAGGGAGACTGAGGCATGCCGGATTGATCCCAATATTCTTAATGATCATTTCATTTCCAATTCTGTTTCTAGCGCGCCCTTTGTATCCGTATTTCAGCGTACGCGAGTCTCTAAAATGAAATTTCAATTTGACGCGGTTAGTGAAATGGATGTTGCTCGCTGCATAATGAAAATCAAGTCGAACGCCATTGGAGATGATCGAATAGTTATAAAGTTTATAAAAATCATATTGCCTGCTGTGTTAGGTTCTCTAACTCACATCATCAACCACTGTTTCACTACTTCCAGATTCCCTGAAGTGTGGAAAGTAGCAACAATTATTCCAATAGCAGAAAAATCAGTAGCTCGTGAACCTGGTGATTTTCGCCCCATTAGTATTCTGTGCTCTATTTCCAAAGTATGTGAGTCACTCATGGCTGAGCAGATCACCACGTATTTGAACAAGTTTAGCCTTATGTCTTCTTTACAATCAGGATTTCGTATTTGAACAAGTTTAGCCTTATGTCTTCTTTACAATCAGGATTTCGGTCAGGGCATAGCTGTTCTACTGCTGTGGTTAAAATCTTAGATGATCTTAGAGGGCCTTATGATATGGGACACTTGTCTCTACTCTGCCTGTTAGACTTCTCAAAAGCGTTTGATACAGTTAATCATGCAGTGCTCTGTCACAAACTTGAATGTTATTTTAATTTTTCTGATTCTGCGGTTAACTTGCTAAAAAGCTACCTGGTTGGCAGATCTCAAGGAGTGAAGGTTGGGGATACTTTCTTTGCATTTAAAGGTATTGCCAGCGGGGTGCCTCAGGGTTCTGTCCTGGGTCCTCTGCTGTTTACAATGTTTATTAATGATATCTTTAGCAGCTGCAGACATGTTACCATGCATGCGTATGCTGATGACCTACAATTGTACTTGTCGAGACCAATTGGGATGGTAGAGGATTTATGTGCAAGAGTTAATGTAGACTTAGAAGCTATAGGTGAGTGGGCTCGGGAAAACCAACTATTTTTAAACCCCCTAAAATCATTTGTCCTACCCATATCGAGAACTGTTTCCCACTGTTCAGATCTTCCACCTATTCTTCTCAATGGCGTAGAACTAAAATTCGTTAGTAAAGTTGTCAACCTTGGGTATCAAATCAACTCTTTACTGTCTTGCGTGGACCACATCAATTCCGTTGTGTCGAAAATCTATTATGGTCTACGTAATCTGAGGCGGACCTCGGGGTTTGTACCAGTCGAAACCAAACGGAAGTTAGTGATTCAGTTGTTGTTGCCTATTATGACATACTCGGAGGTTGTGTATAGCAAATTGGATTCCAGATCCATGCATAAGCTGCAGGTTGCTTTCAATAATGCAGCTCGATATGTGTACTCTGTCAAAAGGTTTGAGCACATTTCCATCTACAGCAACAAAATACTGGGCTGCAGCTTACAGAGCTACATGGAAGCAAGAAATTGCATATTTTTGCATAAAATTATCTATTCCAAAAGGCCCCCAGTATTTGTATGAAAAACTTCAGTTCTCTAAGTGTCACCGAAATATGAACTTGCTACCTCCAGCCCACAATTTCCCCAACTCCAGTCGACTATTCTTTGTTAGCACCATTAGATTATGGAATTCGTTGCCCATACATATTAAATCAATTGCCAATAGACGCCACTTTAAGCATTATATTTTCAAACACTTTTCTTAACTCTGTCCTTCTCTACTTTTTGCACTCTTTTTTATCCTTTTCTTTCTTCTCTTTTTTATATTAAGATTCCGTTGAATTCATATATATGGTTAATAATTAATTGTTGTTAATCAATTGTTATTTGTTGAGCTAATCGATTGTTAATTAATAAGTTATTATTTGTTAAACTAATCAATTGTTATTTAATAAGTTATCCTTGTGGCATGCAAAAGAATTAATTCTTAAATGCCGATGTTTCATAATTAAAAAATAAAATAAAAATAAATAAAATACTGGAGAATCGATTTGAGATCCTAAGTCTGCGCGAGGTGCAGAAACCGAAACATAAGTTGCCCGGTGAGTTTTTAGCAGATCATTTAAGTGAGCTTTGACTTTTTGTATGTCACAAATACGCACCTTGGTATGCCTGCAGTACACGTGCCCAGTTTTGATCAAGCTCTTGTAGTTGAATTTCAATCAGTGATTCTGTTTGGTCTTCGATGGGGATTGACGAGTATTTTGTATAGAATGTGTCGAGCCGGTCGGTTTCGAAAATAAAATTACGAATCGTTAAGTCGATTTTATATTCTACTTCCGCTTTTGAAGCAGCTCTCGAAGTTCTGGTAGTTTCCTTGGTGCTTAGTGGATTATCGCTACCGTTTTCTGTCATTTTATTGGGATGGGGTTTTCAAGTAAAGAACGAACCTAATATTTATTTCTTTCAGTGAATTTGAAAAGCACTGAATGTAGTGTTTTTTTGGGAAAACCCGAAATAAGTTTTCCTATGAGAGTTCTAAAAAAACTTAAAACAAAATGTTTCTCAGTGTATCAGGGATCAACGGCGGTATAGCGTTGTATGATAACACCTATGAATGAGAAGTCACAAAAATTCAGCAATGGGTGAGAAATAAAAAAGTTAAATAGCGAGAATAGCGTGTCGTTGCCTGTTGTTGTTGTTACTTTTGTTTTAATTTATCCTTTCTCAAATGCATAAGTTTTTATTGGCCAGAAATTATTTTGGTGGTAAAATAAAAAACCTAATATTATAACTTTATGGTCACAGCATTGGCCGTGGAACCATTCAGGTGTAAAACTACTATTAAACGTACTATTTTTAAACGTAGGCATGCCTTAATAACAGTTTTTTAAGGTTTTACTTCGAAAACTAACAGGGCCCTGCTGCTCTGCACGCATGTTTGAAATCAATGAACCCAATAAATCGAGTTTCTTTTACCCTTTTTTTTCCCTTGTCGGAACGATCTCGCAAGCGCAGCACTCAGACAATTATACGTCCATTGTACTACGACTTGTTGTTCCCCTTTTAATATGCTTTAAATTTACCCGACTTCCGAAGAAACCTTGATAGATCCTTGGGTGCCAAGGAGCCAAGGTGGTCGCTTCTTAGCACATCAGTGCCAAACGTCTCAAACCTGATACAACGTCCTCCCCACACGCAGGACATAGGGCACTGTCAGATATGCCTACCATTTCCATGTGCTTTGCCCATAGAAAATGGCCCGTCATTAACCCGACCATCTGCCTGCAGTCCCCTCTGCTTAGTGACAGAAGAAACTGCGAGCATCTGTCGGATATGGCGGGAAGCATAAGTTTCGTCCACCTGCAGCCGCTCTCAGCCTGCCATGCTCGCTCCTGGATCATAGTGACCCATTCGTTAACAGTGGCTTTGATGGCCGCAGATGGGAGTGGCAGAACAGGTTCAGGGCCGACAAAAGCAGCCTCAGCCTGCTTTAAATCTACCCGACTTCCGAAGAAACCTTGATAGATCCTGGGGTGCCAAGGAGCCAAGGTGGTCGCTTCTTAGCACATCAGTGTCAAACGTCACAAACCTGATACGAGCGAACGCGGGGCAGAGACACAGGAAGTGTTCCGCCGTCTCAACGTCCTCCTCAAAGGCAGGACATAGGGAACTGTCAGATATGCCTACCATTCCATGTGCTTTGCCCATAGAAAATGGCCCGTCATTAACCCGACCATCTACCTGCAGTCCCCTGTGCTTAGTGACAGAAGAAACTGTGAGCATCTGTCGGATATGGCGGGAAGCATAAGTTTCGTCCACCTGCAGCCGCTCTCAGCCTGCCATGCTCGCTCCTGGATCATAGTGACCCATTCGTTAACAGTGGCTTTGATGGCCGCAGATGGGAGTGGCATAACAGGCTCAGGGCCGACAAAAGCAGCCTCAGAGCTCATTCTAGCTAAGGAATCCAAGGTCTCGTTACCCTCAATTCCTGCGTGTCCCGGGACCCAGGTGAGCATCAGGCTATTGTATTTGCCGACATAATTATTAGCCAATAGAATCAAGGCACAAATACGAAATGGTTTATCTGATGACCTCGGGAACAGGCACAAGGTGGCCTCGCCTCTTACTTTAATACCTTGGGAAGAGCAAATATCAGTGACATAAACCGACGAAGATTGGCGTGGGAGACGAAGACGCTGGACCCAAGACTCGAGTGATGCATGTGAGCCGTTATCAAATAAAGCCCGAGTGGGTTGCTTGCGACTAGGGATGGCCAAAATCTGTAATCACTGATTACTGATTAAGATTACAGAGTGATCACTGATTACTGATTAAGATTACAGAGTAATCACTGATAACTGATTAAGATTACAGAGTAATCACTAATGATTACTTTTGAATATTTTTCAAATAAAAATTCCTTTAATTAGTTTTATAATTTTTGAATTTTGAGTCATTTTTGCAACACAACAATATTTCGATTAAATAGAACAGTGGAATAAAAAATAATGAATGCAATCAATTTAATTTTTGCATTAGCTTTGGCTAAAACTCGAATTTCAAAATTTTTGTCAGACAGACGGTTGTACCGTGGGAGGTTTGCCATAGTGGCACGAGAGAATAACCTCTCCACGGGGGTCGATGATGGCAGAGGTGTATTATACAATAGAAACATTTTCTTAACCAAGGGATCTGCTTTTATTTGGTGCAAGTCTTTTGAACAAGGATTTCTAAGATATTCAAAAATGGCAATATCGGTGCCGTACTGATTGCTTGCGATTCATTGACGTTTGTGATGTTTTCAAACTCGTAAAAATCGTCAAGATTTTAATTTTCGTTTTGTATCCTTTGGCCTTCTAAGATTTTTATTTTTTTGGCGGCTTGCAGGACTATCTCTTTTATTTTTCGCGCAGTTCAACTGGGAAACTATTAAGCCATCGCAGTTTAACCGTTTGAAAGCGCTGCGTTCATTTGTCTCGAAAACCGCGAGTTTCAGTGTGTATTTGTTGCTCCGTGGGAGTGAACGTAGTCTGTTTATTTGTGTTTATGAATGTAATGTTAATTTTTTCTTATTCACAATCAATTAATATTGTTTCTTTATAATACGAAGAGAATTATTAAAATTGATTGATATTTGTCTAAATGAGAGTGTTTTATTTGACAACATCAAGTCAAAATATGTCCCGCAGTTTTCGTGCGTTCTTGCAAGAATTGCTTAGCAAACAAACGGTTAAATTATGGGTGAATAGCAGCAGCGACAGCAGCATCGCGACCACGTCCTTCGATTTAAAAAAAATCCGAAACCCTTCTTTAGATTGCTGTAAGCAATGCTGTATGCAGTGGTTTGCAATATATAAGATTGCTTACTTCTACTATTTTTGTAATTTGTTTAACCTTCGGAGAACATACTTATGTTTTTCAAATTCCGGAACATTTTGGGTCAATTAGGTCCTATAATTCCACAACTTTTAAATCGTTTAACTTAAAAAATCGCTGTTGTATTTTGAATATTGTAATAATTTTTAAACATGATAGGTGATGTGATAGGGTGGGCAGGAAGGCTACAAGCCTTCCATAGCACTCAATCCATTTCGGACCGTTGTACTATACCAATGGGGGATAGGGAAGGATAGGAGAGTAATATCTCATATTTTCACCCGCGCACTTGTGCGATTCTTGTAATTCTCATCTGCTTCATGTGGATAGCGATAGAAGTAGATGAGCGTTTTACCAGCCCGAGCTAGGAATCGAACCTAGGGCCTCGGTATGAGAAGCCAGCGCGCTAACCGCTCGACTATCAAAGCCGGCCTGCATGATAGGTACCTATGAATTGTGTAACATACTTAAAAAAAGTCCGTGGTGTATTTCATTATTGTCTTAGCAATTTGTAAATATTATAGGTACCTTTTTTTTTTTTTAAATACGAGCCAACGCGCAGGGGATACCCCTATAAATGCGAGGCATTGCGCTGGTTCAGGAAGGATATATAGGTTGGGAGAAAGGATGTTGGGTGAAGAAGTTGTGGACTCTTGCCTTGAACCCATCAAGATCATAAGTGCTGGGGAAAATATCCGCAGGGAGACCATTCCACAATCGCGCTGTACGGGCCAGGAACGAACTTTCTCTGTAGTGCGTAGTGCGCTGGAACATCGTTTCAACGTGGAATGCATGGGTGCCAGTGTTCAAACGGGTTGCCCTGGCGAATACCCGGAGTGATGGCAGCAAGCTGCTCATCTCCACTGAGCAATTACCGAAAAAGTATCGGTAAAATAACACCACACATGCCACGTTTCGACGATGTTCCAAGGAGTCAATAGAGCTGGATGTCCTACTGTCCCCTATAAGCTTGATCGCACGGTTTTGCACCCGGTCCAGGAGCTCCAAATGGGTTTTTGAAGCCCCCGCCCATAGGTGCGAGTTAAACTCCATTTTAGGTCGGATATAGGTGGTATAAATAATGCGGAGATCAGACGGAGTGAAATATTTTTTGCACCACTTTAGGAAGCCTAGGCACTTGGCTGCTTTTTTCGACACGCCAAAAATATGATCATTCCAACGAAGATCGTTCTTAATGGGCATGCCCAGAACATCAAGAGCTGCCGATTCCGTAATACCAAAGACAATTAAACAATAAGATGTCTTACGGCCATACAACCGAATGGCATAGGGCGAGCTCGAATTCGCAAAATTTTCATTATCGAGAGCAAGCAAGCGTCGGTACAGTGAGAGCGTAATAATATTAACGCTCTTTGTTTTGCTCACACAAAGCACAACGGCTTTGATCACTGCCAAGCAAAAGCAAAATTGTGTGCACTCACTTTACATGCGTTGAAGTCAGTGGCGCAGGCAGGACTTCTTTTTGGAGGGATATTTCACTACTAATTTTTGTATTTGAGGGGGTTTGAATCCCCAAACGCTCCCGTCCCGTGTGCGCTACTGATTAAAACAATCAACCACCAAAAAAATCAACACAAGAGCACATAGAGATCACACGCATATTCATATCTCTGCCGACTGCAAGCAGAGAGAGTTGCTTGCGTGGCTTCATCGTTGCACAGAGAGAGTTACTTGCGTGGCTTCAGCGTTGCTCTCCGGATGTGGCGCTGCTGTAAAAACCACTCTCACGTGGCTTTATTGAAAAAGCCACGGCAAATTTTTGAAGCGCCACTGATTTGTATGAACGTAAGACATCTTATACTTTAATTGTCTTTGGTAATACCCACACCACCCATAACCAGGGATGTGTTGGGATGTGAGGAGACTCGCTTATGGGATAACAGACAACATTGGGTCTTGCGAGGATTAAAATCGACCCTGTTCGCTTGACCCCACTTGGAGATTTTTTGTAGGTCGCTATTAAGTGTGTCATTCATACGGCGCCGTTCTCTCTCAATCTCCACAGAGCTGGGGCGCTTTGTGAAGGAGTATGAATGACAAATGGTGCTGTCATCTGCAAACGAGTAGATGGGATTCTTCGTCGACGACAATAGGTCGTTGATGAAGATAAGGAAAAGGGTTGGAGAAAGGACCGAACCCTGCGGCACTCCCGCGCTAAGGGAATGTTTTTCCGAGGCTATGCCGTCTATTACAACACGAATAGAGCGATCATAGAGGAAGCGAAGATACTACCGACGCCATAGGCAATAAGTTTTGACACGAGTGCTTTATGCCACACCCGGTCGAAGGCCTTGGCAATATCCAATGCAACAACCTTGCTTTCACCGAGGTTAAGAATGCTGTGGTTCCATTTCTCGGTGAGGACCGCCTTAAGGTCTCCTGTCGATCGCTGTCTCCGAAAGCCGTATTGGCGCTCACTTAGCAGTCTATTGTGCTCCAGATACTTCACAAGGTTGAAGTTTACAATGCTTTCCATTGCTTTGGAAAGCACCGAACAGATTGCTATAGATCGGTAGTTCGCAGGGTCGCAGTCTTGCCTTTTTTAGGAACTGGTTGAACATTTGCCACCTTCCAACATGTCGGAAATACACCTGTGGTGTATGACATGTTGAAAAGTTTGCGTAATGGACAAGCCAGTGAGGTAGCGAACTTTTTCAAAACAAGCCTGAAGCCTTATTTACATCGAGATTTGCAAGCACTCTTTTAACTACCCGTGTCCGAAAATGAATTTCTGGCATAGAGCAAGGGACGTTCTGGAGTACGGGTAGTGGTTGATCGCTGGGGGGCAGAGAGGAATCCTCTGCGAAAATTTTAGCCAACAAATTAGCTTTATCAACCGAGTGTGTGATGATTTGATCATTGTTAAGAAGAGTTTTAATTGAAGACGATGTTTGGTTCTTCACCTTCTTAACGAATGACCAAAAGTTCTTACTACCACGCTGGCATTGAAGAACTTTTTTCCTTTAGCGCTGTTCGTGCAGAAACTTTTGGCGCCTTAGGATGGCATTGCATCGATTTCTAGCCTGTTTACGCAGCTGTTCAGTGGCGGCATTTTTATTTGCTTGCCATGCTCTGAAAGCTTCCTCTTTGGACCTGACAGCAATTCTGCATGTCTCATTAAACCAGAGAATGTCCTTAGGTTTAATGCAAATTTTCTTATTAGGGATGAAGGACCGCATTCCCAATAAAATAATTTCTTCAACCATTTTGGCTGCGGCATTTATGTTTCTATCTAGAAAACACAATTTCCAATTGAAGTGGGCGAAAAATGCATTAAGTCCACTCCAGTTAGCTTTATCATACATCCACACTAGGCGCTTCGGGGCTAAGGGCGAAGCATTGCGGATAGAAGAGTATGAGAAAGACGCCAAAATGGTACAATGGTCCGAGTTACCAAGAGGTGCGTGCATTTCAACATCATATTTTTCATGATGTGAAGTGAGAAAAAGGTCTAGAGTATTGAGAGCTTGCCCCGCAACGCAGGGGATATGCGTTGGTTCATGCACAATTTGAGTCAAGTTATTAGACTCGGCAAAGAGCTCGACATATAAGCCTTCAGGAGTTGTGTGGCTGGAATGGCGTAGCCAATTGGAATTATGAATATTGAAATCACCAGCAACTACAATTTCACTATTCGGATACGATTCCAGAATACGGGAAATAGAATCAGAAGTTCAAACTTGTTATAAGTAAAATCTCTCCCTGAATTCGGGCTTCTGTACAGAAAGCAGAAGTGCAGAATGTGCGACTGGATATTGAATTTAACCCACATGGAGCTAAATTCGGCATCCGTCGTGTATAGTTGTTGCTGGCACTGGTACGCAACATTACTGCACACATAAAGGGCAAGACCCCTGTGAGGAGAGAATAATGGCAGTAAGTGGTACCCTGGGATGTGGAAATCCAGTGGATCTGCATCCTCACACACCTGGGTCTCACTTAGTGCCATTAGATGGGGTTTGTGGAGGTTGTAACATACTTCAAAAAACTTGCGAGAAAAACAAGTTTTAGACCAGGGGGGCTACTCAGTAATGCGATGCGAAAGCGATGCGAAAGTGAATTGCGATGCGAAAGGCAATAGGTACTCTGTATCGCTTTCGCATCATTGAAAAGCGGCCCTTATTTTGTTTCGAGAGTAAGTTGGCATTACTAGCGTTGAGTGTCATAAAATGTAAACATAATAAAACAAAAGTATAACGAGCAGTGCTACTAATGCGAAAGGGAGAATTTCAATGCGATTGTCGCATTTCAGTGTACTAGTTGTGTAAATGCGATACATTTTATGTTCGCATCGCATTACAGAGTAGCCCCCAGGTTTAATCGCTTAAAGTAGGAGTATGGTCTGCTTGACCCAGTGTGATCTCCAAAGGTTAAACAATGCATCTTACGCCGAGCACGATACAATCAATACAGGTGTATTCACGATAGGTCTTCTCGCAACTGCTCTCGCTTCTATGTAAGTTTTGATATAAAAAACAATGTTGCTTCTTTTTTGTTTGCTTCTTCTATTTTAAATTTCTTGCGTGTCTATACATTTGTGAACGCCGAGTTTATAGTGCAAATATTTATAAACCGACAAGTTTTGTTTTTCATAAAAATTCACCTTCACATACTACCGTCGTCGAAATATTTTTTTTCCTAGGTTGGTATGACTGTCAGTGACATCTGTGCGAAATGTCACATCAAAATAATCATTAGTGTTTAGTCAAAGACAATTAAACAATACGATGTCTTATGGTCATACAACCGAATGGCTTAGGGCGAGCTCGAATTTGCAAAATTTTCATTATCGAGAGCAAGCAAGCGTCGGTACAGTGAGAGCGTAATAATAATAACTCTCTTTGTTTTGCTCACACAAAGCACAACGGCTTTGATCACTGCCAAGCAAAAGCAAAATTGTGTGCGCTCACTTTACATGCGTTGAAGTCAGTGGCGCAGGCAGGACTTTTTTTGGAGGAATATTTCACTAGTAATTTTTGTATGTGAGGGGTTTGAATCCCCAAACGTTCCCGCCCCGTGTGCGC
Source organism: Melieria picta (assembly GCA_964056695.1). Lineage (NCBI taxonomy): Eukaryota > Metazoa > Arthropoda > Insecta > Diptera > Ulidiidae > Melieria > Melieria picta. The sequence continues at coordinate 64,736,479 of OZ057400.1, forward strand.
TACCGATTAAAACAATCAACCACCAAAAAAATCAACACAAGAGCACAGAGATCACACGCATATTCATATCTCTGCCGACTGCAAGCAGAGAGAGTTGCTTGCGTGCACTGTTGCCAACTTAGTGCTTTTCGCACTAAATTTAGTGCTTTTTGAAAATCAAAACGCGGAAAATATTTAGCCCTGTTCCAGAATCCGAATCGGAATCGGATTCGAAGCGAAATGAAATCCGATTCCGATTTGTAGAGGTGTTCTGCAATCCGAACGGAATTGTCACATTCGAAGTTTATTTCGAATCCGATTGTTAGCAAATTAAACAAACCTTCAATCAGCTATTGGCTTGAAATGTTCTAATGAAAAAGTCAGTTGTAAAAGTTTGAGATTTTTTGTTTTATTAAATGAGTTCGGTTATTTTTTTGGCAGTATTTCTTGAGAACGAGCAGTCCGCCGTTGAAAAAGTGAAGCGCAGAATTTTGCGAGACCACAGCAATCCGATGGAATTGCCAGATTCTTCGTAACTAGTACAAGCTATTTCAGTTATGTTAAAAATTTCCTATTTCAGGTTTATTGCTCAGTACCGCCTTAACAAAGTAGCATTCAACATGATCTTGACCGAAGTGAAACCTTTTTTCCGGCAATGCTCCATCCCGCCAGTATTGAAATTGGCGACGGCTTTGCGATTTCTTGCCGAAGGAGGCTATCAACGATCAACGATTACATTTACCAAAAAGGCTGATTATTCAAAGTAATCATTTGATCATAAAAAAATGATTACAGATTACGATTAATTTGTAATCAGAGTGTAATCATTACGCAAATGTAATGATTAATGGCCAACCCTAATTGCGACCAACCAGAAGAATATTTGAGCAATGGTCAACAAAATGGCGCTGTCAGCATTTGTCTGGTGAGATGTAATGTGTTTAGCTGTAGCTGGATATGGCACTGCGGCAGTGCTCATCGCGGTAGTCTGATTTGTAGCATATTTAGAAGCGAATGTACATACAGATGCGGCGGGCTCAGATTGCGGGGCGAAAGACGCTGCATGAGCGTTTAATCGCTCAGACATTACGCCGTTTTCATGACGGTTAAGATATAGTAACGTATGGTGATGTCGATGACAAATATGGCATGACGACACACTGCGACATTTAGATTGGAGGTGGACTTTACTAAGACAATTCAAACAAGCACCTCATATTTTGATGGCGGCTAGTCGAGTAGCTATATCCAGTTGACCAAACTCTGGACAAGTGTATATTCAGTGATTAGCATTGCAATAGATACATACCGACGTACTCGACGGGGATTTGGATTCCAGTTTCTCTGTTTCGTCGATCGCATGTAACACATTCGTGCTCCTTTTTGTTGATGGTTTGCTGCCTGTCGTTGTAGTAGCGGTTGCAGCAGTTGTTGGTAGCGTTTCAAGTGAACGTACCCGAGTTTCTAAAAATTCTCGTAACTCTTCAAATAATGGCAGCTGATCGTTTATAAGAGACAACTCCTATTGCTTACGCGTCTCAAATGCTAATTTGGATACCGTTAGATGCACCAACCAATCGTCCAAAAAAATCCACGCGTCGCCCTAGAGCTCGTAGCGGCCCTGCGTGCTGCAATGTAGCGTTCAGCACATGCTTGATCGCCTTGCTAGAATCCTTCCCAGCCTTCTCGATCGCGAATATAGCCTTGAAATGAACGTCTACGATGACCCGCATGACTTTGTAGCGTGTGATCAGCAAGCTTCACGCTTCCTTGTAATTTGCATCCCGTATTGCCAAATTGTTGACGAGCTGCAATGGCTCGTCGATTAGACAACCTCGTAACTAATGTAACCTTTGTCCGTCTGAAAGGCTGTCATTCGAATGCACGAGCGCTTGGAAAGTGGAAAGATAGCCAATCGGTAGGCTCGTCGTTGAAAGTGGGCAACTTCAATTTCGGCAACTGAACCGATGCGGACACTGTTGCCGACTGGTTAATAGATTAGCTTGTAAGCGAAATTTGACTTCGCGAGGTGGTACCACTCTTCAGCTTGTATGCGCGACTGCTGTTCCATTGCAGCACACTCCTCACCACACAATACTTCTACCGTCTGTTGAGCTCCACAAAAGCGTCGCCCTTGCTCGTCAAGTAGCTCTACGTGCGATGGCTTCAATATCCAATTCACAAGAGCCGCATTTGCTTATTTGCAAATATCGTTTTAAGGCATTCAATACCGAGTCGCGGATCTTTGCGACATTTCGCAATCGTACCATAATCAAGACAAAATGAATGAACGTTTGAAAACGACGAGAAATGTTCGCCTCGTGGTTTCCTTGCAATGAGGTTAGGTTCACGTAAAGTCAGCGTAATTTCTTCAATTGTAAAACGTGAGCTTTAATTTATATTTTCGCGTAACGAATGACCAGAAATGGTTTCTTTAATGTTATTTCAAACCAGCGCGAAGTAGCCGATCCGGCTCGAAGAACCAAAAATTTTGTGGTTGTTTGCGGAAAATGCGGTTTATGCGGTTTGATCTTTATTCAGAATGTGTGTGTTCAGAACTTTTACAAAAAAGACTTAAAACTAGCCGAAACAAAGAGAACAAGGAAAATGGCGGCATTGCCAGCATAACATTTTAGGTAATTTGCTATAATGGAGCCAACACTTCGGTTGCATCGTCGTCAAACCGTAATGCTGCAAAATCCATATCTTCGGTTTATATTATAATTACTAAGCAAATTGTACAATTTCTCGTTTTGTTACATTCTTTGACGTTTCGAAAGTCATTTTTGTGGTGTTACATAGTGTCAGTTATTGTTCGAACCGCATTCGCTGTGCGAATCGCAATACATAATAGAGGCCCAAATCTTCTTATTAGATTTCTTCAACTTTACTGATCCTTCGCCGTTATTGCACTTCTGCTGCTACCCTGACTCTTGCCGACGCTGCCCACAACCTCTCAATTCTCTTTGCAGTACGAAGTGCTGACTTTCTTGGTCACCAATTTCGTAGCTCAGCTTATATCAATTTCTACCCATAACTCATCAAGTAGATGTCTCGCGGCCAAGAAAAAATTTTTCAAAAACTTCTACAAATATGGCCTCTAATGTCACTCACACAAATACTTTTTTCCGGTTAAGCTGATTTTCCAGATTGTCAACTCGTTTACTCAGGGAATCATCTACTCGAGTTCTCAGGCACTCGACCTTCACATTCAATTTGTTGGAGGCACTACACGCGCGGAATTTTCTTGCATTTTGTTTTCATTTTTGCCGAAGGTTCCTGATACATACATACCCCAGCAGTCTGCAAATTCCAGGCAGCCAGCTCCTTTTTCAGCTGGTACACCTTCAGTTGCTCGAGTTTTATCATGTCTGCGTTCCATAATATTTTTTTAAGTATTCCAACGCGCAAGTATTCTACTTTTCAGTTCCGTGCAAACTTCACAGTGACATCGAAAAATTCGAAATTCCGTCGAGTAACTTGATTGCTTTTCGGAGTGAGTTCACAAAAATACTTTCCGCCGAGCATTCGTCGGGGAACGTGATTGGGCTAGTGATTTAATTTAATATGAAAAGTTTCATTGCATTTGAAGAAGGGTTTAATTTGGAAAATATATCATTGCATTTAAAAACGGTTTGACACAATTTGCAAAATGTTCCACCTTTTTGAAAATGTATGACTTTTATTTGGTTATGCTATAAAGTCGTTCACTGTAAAAACCTTCGGTTTCATTGTAGAAAAAATGAGGGAGTCGGCACACGAAATTAGCATGGATACTTGGAGGCAATGGATTTTGGATGCGATCTCAAAAATTCGTTCGCAAAAACAACGTCCAAGTGTGCAACGTATTTGCCAAGCAATAGGCAGTCATCATAAGTTTCACGAAGACATAGTTGCCGACAAATTGGAGGAAGCAGTGGAATCAGGATCTGTTATAAAGGTCTACAACAAAGGGCTTCATTCCTACAAAGCGCCAATGGCTAAACGTCGGATAAAAATTGACAAGAACAGTAATCTATCCAAACTCGTAGCGAAAGCTGTTAATGATTTAGGTGAATGTGAAGGATCAACAGTAAAAACCATTGAAAATTATATTCAGAAGTTTAACAACATTGATCTTGCTCCTGATGTCGACTTCAAGTTAGTGATAAAAAGCTCGATTCGGAAAGCGGTTGACTCCGGTTTTCTAATACAAGACGGAAAATTGTACAAGAAGGGCAGGTCCTTAACAACACCCCGCAAGTCGTTTTCGGCATTGGAAATTCCAGTTAACGCCGTAAGTACCAATAATTTTGTGTACGCTCGCACACGTAGAATGTCACATTTTGGGAGAGGTCAACATTTTTTGATCCTGCTAAAGAAATGCAATTAACAGAAACAGTATTTTATCAGATAAAGATAGTAATGAGAATAAATATTTTAAAATATTTAGCAGTGAGCTGCGCAAGCTCTATAACGTTGCTGTATTGAAACGCCTTTCAAACGTGAAGTGCCTTCGTTGTTGTAGAGCAAACAAATTGTACATTTGTACTACACTGAAGACAATAGCATGATACAATTAACAAGGTAGACTGAATGTGGAGAGCCACGAGAATTGGCGAACGAAAAATTACAGTTGTCGTCAAATGTTCTCATTGAACAGGGTAGTGGTGCAGCAGTTTAAATAAATTTATGACCAAAAAGAAGATCGCCAGGGTGTTTGTTTTTATATATCATATAACTATGAAATTTATACTTTTGTTCGGGATTGGAAATGTCGCAGCTCCGGGCAATTGAAAGGTTGTTTTCTGTCGGAACTGCGTTACTCAGATTTGTTGCCTAAAATTGTGCGGTTGTTTGCAGTAGTGGTTTATTGCCAAGTGAGGCCATAACATCAGAGTTATACCATATATCGCAATAAAAGAAATCACTTCTCTAGGCATTATTTTATATAATATCGCCATAGTAGTTGCCCCTTCAAAAATGAATACTTCAGGTTTTAAAGCCCACAAGTACAAACTACATATTTTTTCCGATACATTGAAGCTTTTGAGTTTTTAAACTTCGGACGCACTTTTCTTTCTACTCTGCAATATCAAACTCTAAACCAGATATTTGATAAAATCAAAAAGTAATTTGCTCCATCATCCATGATACTGCAATCAATTTTTGTCGAAAGGTCACTGTACAATCTTTAAGCGCGGGTTTGGCACGATTTTTTGTTTTTTTAAATGGGAGACCAGAAATGATCCATTGTGCCCCCTACAATTTTCAGAGTACATCCCCTAATCCCACCGACCTAATAAAGCTGAGAAGGTGTTTGACATTGTCTTCTGCAAGCCAGTGTTGGACCAGGTGTTGCCTCTACTGCGACATACCGTATCGCAGTGCGGTATAATGTGCTCAGGTGTCTCCTCTGCTGTTCCGCAGAGTCTACAGACACCTGTTCTAGCCCGATTGTATGCATATGTTTTCTCAGTCTGCAGTGCCCGGCTCAGCCCGGTGACCAGTCTAAGCTGGGTTTTCCCTAGTTTGAGGCATTCTTCACTCCATTTGGAGTTATAACCCTTAATGAATATTTTCGATTGCCTAAGACCCGAGGCATTTATCCAGTGCTCTCAATTCATGGTTCTTTCCTCAAGTCTTAGTGGCTCTGCTAGAGTGGTTTTGCCCAGCCCAATGAAAGGTTCTTGTCCAAGGGGGATCGTGGCTGCCCCAGTTCTAGCAAGACTATCCGCCTCCTCATTTCCATCAATTCATCTGTGTCCTGGGACCCAGAAGATTTTGTCCTGGTTATGTTGCCCTTTTCAGGGCTTCTATACATTCCAGCAACAACCCTGCGGTTATCTCGTACGAGATTAGTGCTTTGATTGCTGCTGATAGCATATAGTTCTGCTTGAAAAATGCTGGGTGTTTCCACCATGGGCTCATAGTGCTTGAAGCGAGGTCCAAATACCCCTCGTGCGTTTTCGAGCCGTCTGTAAACCACTTAACCTTCACTCTGTGCATGGGGTATACAGTTCCCCATAGCCACAGAAAATATGAATTTGTGAAGGTATTTCCTTCTAAACGATATATTAATACATATATCATTGGATAGCTATTGATGAAAAGATTCTAAAAATAAAATCAGTTCTTTTTTTTGAAGTGTGATTGGGCCAGTATACCCACATATTGCACACAAACTGTTTGTTGTGCTTTGGGGAATAAATGACCCCGTTATTTATACCAATACATTTTGCAAGCAAAACTTAGCCAAGTTCTGAACCACTCAAGTTCTAAATCACGAGCACACTCACCGGTGGAATAACAAATTCAAAGACGGTGTGCAAATAAATAACAAAAAAATACTAATACAAAAAACAAACAACAACAACGTTAATAATATTTCATATTATAATGATAATATAATTGTTTCCCAAAAAACTATTATTTTCCTCATTCCCATACAAACTATATTGGTTCAAAAATTGGGAACTCAGTTCCCCATTGCACGGGATTAGGGTGCAAAAACCATGCACAGAGTGAAGGTTAATAGTGTGTGGTCGGAAATGGGCCTGGTGTACTTCCCAGTCCCAATATACTTCATTGCTCATGTAAACTACGAAGTTTTCCTCCTAATTATATGTTTTTGTTATTGTATCCATTGGGTAAAATACATAGTGGTTGCTGATAGATATGTAGCGCATCTAAGTTCTTGCGCCTTAGGATGTGGTCTCCCCCTTTACTGGTTTTGGCCAGTCCAAAATAGTGCGCCTGGCCGCCATAAAAGAGGCTTAAAGAGGTACAGCCACGAGAATGGTTGCCGCCAGTTCAGGAAAGTTTTGCCACCAGAACACAAGCGCCTACTTATGATGGTGCTGCGCCGATCGATACATTCAAGCTACAGTGCGACCTGGCTGCTCTGGAAAATCAGTGGACCGATGTAAGAAAAGGTCGGAGATTGGCACTGGTGCTTAAAGGTCCTGCGGCTGAGGTAATAAAATCAGTTCCGGATTGTTCGAGAAGTGATTACGAGGCCATCATGAGCGCGTTGGCAGTAAAATACAGCAACGAGCACAACAAGACGCTGTACTACTGTGAGCTGAAGAACCGCAGGCAAAGAACTAACGAGGGGCTGCAGACATACGCAGCAGACATTGAGCGGCTCATACAGATATCCTACCCGGAAGTGGGCGCTGATAATCTCGAAAGAATGAAGACAGAGGCATTCATCGAAGGTCTTCATGACCCGGAGACACGTCGCAGTGCGTTGATGATGAGCAAGCCGATATTTAAGGAGACGGTGACAAAGATACGCCGAATCCAACCGGAAAGCGATATATTGATCCAGACCATAAGCTCTGAGACACAGGCCAGGCCACGGATGGTCTCCTCTAAAGTTGTTTGCTGGATATGTAACAAGCAGGGTCACATAGCACGAGACTGCCGTCAACGAAAGAAGCGTTCCCGTTCTCGATCGCAATCGCCTGAAGCGAGGAATACTGACAATCGGGACTCAGCCAACAAGCGCAGGGCCGAGGACGAGGAGTCGTTAAACTAAAAAGGGTCAGCCCAAAGGGGCGTGAGCTGATCCCCACAACCTGCGGCCCCACCGTCCTTGTCTTGCAGTTGAAACGACACCCAGCAGCTTGACGATTGAGGGAAAGATAGATGGAAAGTTGTTTTTGTTGACACTAGATACTGGCGCGTCACTAGATAGAGAATAGAATAGAATTGATTAGGGTAAATTGCACTGAGACCAGGATTGATCTATTGTGCCCCCTACAAATGTTAGAGTACATCCCCTAGACCTACCGCCCTAATGAAACTTAGTAACTCGTGGGGGTCTAGGTGTTTGACGTCCTCTTCTGCAAGCCAAAACTGGCCCAGGTAACGCAACCTGCTGCGACAAGCCGCATTACAGTGCATTATGATGTGTTCGGGAGTTTCCTCTGCTGTTCCGCAGAGTCTACAGACGCTTACCTGTTCTATCCCGATTGTATGCATGTGTTTCCTCAATCTACAATGCCCAGTTAGAAGACCTGTGACCTGTCTAAGCTGGTTTCTCCTTAGTTTGAGGCATTCTTCACTCTATTTGGGGTTGTAATCTTTGATAAAGATTTTCGATTGCCTGAGACCAGAGGCGCTAGTCCAGTGTTCTGTGTTCCTGGTCCTTTCCTCTAGTCTCAGTGACTCCGTTATGGCGCTTTTGCCCAGCCCAATAAAGGGTTCAGGTCCTAGGGGGGGCGTGGCTGCCGCGGTTCTAGCGAGGCTGTCCGCTTCCTCGTTTCCTTCGATACCTCTGTGTCCTGGAACCCAAAGGATCTTCACCTGGTTGCATTTGCCCAGTGCATTCAATGCCTCAATGCATTCCAGCACTAATCCTGAGGTTATCTCATATGAGATTAGTGCTTTGATGGCTGCTTGGCTGTCGGAGCAGATGACGATGTCCTGCCCTCTGTACGCACGCTCGAGGTTGACTTGCACGCAGAGCCTGATTGCATAGAGTTCAGCCTGGAATATGCTGGGTGTTTTCCCCATGGGCTCATAGTGCTTGAGGCGAGGTCCAAACACCCCCGCCCCTGTTCCCTCGTGCGTTTTCGAGCCGTCTGTAAACCACTTAATTGTGTGTGGTTTAAAATGGATTTGGTGGTCTTCCCAGGCCCAGTCCACTTAATTGCTCATATAAACTTCGAAGTGTTTTTCGTAGTTATATGTTCTTGTTATTGTATCCATCGGATACAAAACATAAGGGTTACTAGTGGAAAGCACATCTAAGTCTCTCTGCCTAAGGATGTGATCCTCCCCTTTACTGGTTCTGGCCAATCCAAGGATTGTACGCTTGGCCGCCATTTCAATTGCTACGTGCAATGGCGATATATTAAGTATCACCTCCAGTGCCGCCGTGGGACAGGTTCTCATAGCTCCTGTAATGCACGTGCACGCAAGTCGCTGGACCTTGTCGAGCCTTTTCTTCACTGTCGTGAGTGTGGCTCTTGGGGCCCATGCCACTGCTGCATATGTGAGTGTTGGCCTCACAATCATGGTATACATCCATTTCAGTATGCTCGGTTTGCATCCCCAAGTTTTGCCTGCTAAGGATCTGCATACCATGACCGCCTTCGTTGCTATACTGATAACTGCCTCCGCGTGCTTATTCCAGAGTAACTTCGAGTCTAGTGTTACACCTAGGTACTTCACCTCTGGTTTATAAGCTATGCCCTTCCCGAGCGCGTCACTATATACTGGCGCGTCGATCATAAAAAGGAAGCTTTTGAGGAATTGGGAACCACTGCATGGCATACAGCTAAGGACTGCGACTGGCGAGCGTGCGCCGGTAAGAGGAAAAGTTACAAAAACGATTGCTATCGGCACCAGCAGCCTGGAACATGAGTGCACCGTCGCGGATATAATGGACGACGTGATTATCGGCGTGGATTTCATGATTAGGCACGGATTTACGCTGGACCTGAAAGAAAATGTGCTGAGGTATGCTAACGTTGAATTCCCCCTGCACACCGTCTATGAGCGAAGCGTGGCGGTAAGGAAAGTTGTCTCGTGTCAACACTAGAGGATACCAGCGAATTCCGAGGCGATTGTGTGGGCAAAGGTGGACGAGGACGATGGGACAAGTCGGCTATGGGTTGTAGAAGCACCAGAACAAGGACACGACAACATAATTATCGGACGTACATTAGTGGAACCCAAAAACGGCAAAATACCAGTCAGGCTACTCAACCCGCTTAATACACCCAGATATGTCGGAAATGATGCGGTCATTGGCGAGTGTAGAGAGGCTGAAGCAGTTGTCAATTGCGAAAGTAGCCCACCCGGAGGAAGTAAGAAACGCGGTTTTAACATACAGAAGGCGCGGTCACTCCCGCAGCACTATGGGTCAATATTTGCAGCAGAAGCGGGCGGAAGAACAGCCATAGTGAAGCACAACATCGGCAGCGGAAGTGCGAAACCGATCCGCCAACCGCCAAGACGAGTTCCTCTGGCCAAGAGGGAAGAGGTCACAAATTTGATCGAAAACATGCGTAAAGAAAAGGTCATAGAGCCTTCGTCAGGCCCTTGGTGCTCGCCGGTCGTGCTTGTCAAGAAAAAGGATGGCAGTACCCGGTTTTGTGTGTACTATCGGAAGCTCAATGACGTGACCAAAAAGGACAGTTATCCACTACCTCGAATCGATGACACCCTGGACACACTGTCAGACACACAGTGGTTTTCGACACTTGACTTGCGCAGCGGCTATTGGCAGGTAGAGCATGCGGACAAGGACAAGGCGATGGTTTGTGGCAGTTCACCGTCATGCCGTTTGGACTCTGCAATGCACCAGCGACATTCGAGCGGCTAATGGAACGTGTGCTAAAAGGGCTGCATTGGCGGAAGTGTCTGGTGTACCTCGACGACATAATCGTGATGGGCAAAAGCTTCGACGACCACCTGGAAAAGCTGAAGGAGGTATTCGAGCGAATACAAAAAGTCGGGCTTAAACTTAACCCAAAGAAATGCTCGCTGTTTCAAAAGGAGGTCAAGTATCTGGGTTACACGGGTTCCGCCCGCGGAGTACATACGGATGAAGGCAAAATCACGGCAGTGAAGGAGTGGCCCCGACCACGCAATCTACATGAACTCCGCAGTTTCCTGGGCCTGTGCACATACCACCGAAGATTCGTTCTTGGATTTGCGAACATAGCCGGCAGCTTGCACAAACTGACGAAAAAGAATCAAGCCTTCGCGTGGGGCGAAGAGCAGGAGCAGGCTTTTGCACGACTGAAGGAAAACTGTGCACTGCTCCAATTCTGGCCTTCCCCGTGCCCGGAGAGATGTTTGTGCTGGATACAGATGCAAGCGGGCATAGTATTGGCGGTGTGCTATCACAGATAATAGATGGTCAAGAACAAGTGTAAGAGGCAAGAACAATGGCAACCGCGGCGAAGTGGAAGTGACGGCGAGTTTGCAGCGGGAAGACGGGCGAAGAGTCAGTCATTGAACGGACAGCGGACGGAACGGGCGTATTGCACCAGCGCGGCGTGAAAATTCATTTGATTCATACCTTTAACTAATAAACAACAAACCGTGTTACATACATTTAAATAATAAATAAACAACCAATATCACCGATGCCATACATTGTTGGCGTAGCGTGTCTGCCGTCGAATCGTCGTTTCGCTTTTTCCCGTTCACACTGGATCGTCGCTGTTGCAGCCTGTCGAGCTGCGTGTAGTCCTTCTTCGTCCATGGGCTCGGCGTCGTCTTGAAGTGCAAGGATGATCTTGTTTTTCAACAAGTCGCGCCGGGTGTAGTTCAGCAATAACTCGTGGGGTGTTCGCTGCGTTGTCTTATTTTTCATGGAATTTATCTCCCACTGGATTCCGCGAAGCTTTTCGTCCCATTCACGCTCGTTCGTCGTAGTTGGCAACAGCATGGACAGGATTGTCCGATTCATGCGCTCCACCTGACCATTTGCTCGAGGTGTGCGCACGGCGTTCTTGACGTGTTTGATACCGTTCTCGCTACAATATCGCTCGAACTCACGGGATGTAAATGCCGTCCCACGATCCGTTATCACCCGCTCCGGCATGCTCACATAGCTGCTTACCTCGTCCAAAACGTCTAGCATGCACTTGGTTCTGGTGCTTTTGGTCGCTCGCACCACGGTAAATTTAGTAAACGCATCGACTAAGACCAGGATGTGTTCGTTTCGCCGCTTACTCTTCGGAAATGGACCCAGATGATCTAAGTGAAGGGTTTTAAATGGGATTGGTTCGACCGCGTCGAAATGATATTCGCCTTCCTTTCGTCCGCTGAGCGTTTTATTGTACGCGCACTCCACACACGCCTTAACGTATGATTTAACAAATTTACGCATACCTGCGAACCAAAGGTATTGCTGTATTCGTTCCATCGTCTTCTCGACTCCAAGATGACCCGCGTTGTCGTTGCAGCACCTTCCATCGCAGCGTTTTTGGCACCACCCAGAGTTTCCTGCCGCTCTTTTTGCAAAACAGTCGTCCTCCTTCCATCACGTAGTTTTCGTCTTCGCGCTTATTGTTGCTTCGTAACTCATTGACAATCCGCTGAATGTTGTCATCTTGCAGTTGCATGCTATGCAGCCAGTCATCTTCGGCCAAATGGGTTACCCCAACCCGCAGCGACGCTTCTTCCGCTTCCCACGCTTTTTCGTTAGGCACACGACTCAATGCGTCTACATGTGCCATCCGCTGGCCGGACCGATGCTCGATGTCGACGTCAAAATCTTGGATTTTCAGCCACCAACGCGCTATCCTTGGTATGAGCTCCCGCTTGCTCATTGCTGTCTTCACTGCATTGCAATCCGTCACAACTTTCACTGACTTGCCGTATATGTAGTACCTGAATCTCCCCAACGTCTCCACCACCGCCACAACGTTTCCAGCTCATAGCTATGAAATTTCTCCAATTCTGTCGTCGCTCTGCTAAAGTACGCGATCGGTTTCAGGTCATCTCTTTCCTGCTGCATCAATACACCAGCTAGCCCCAGGGCGCTAGCATCCGTATGAATCTCGTGGTTCGCGTCGCACAGTGTGACTTTTATCATTTTTAGGATGCCAAAAGTCATAGAAGCCAAACTAAAGTAGATATGATAATGAAATTTTGCAATAACAATGTAGAGATCAACATTGTATTAGACAAAAAAAATGGGTGTGATCCGCCCACTTTTTCTTTGACTCCCCATATAAGGTGTTATTTCAGATGACCATAATTGCTAAATAAAAATAGTCAAAAAAATTTTTGGAATACTTTTGAATTAGATTTATTCCAAACCATTTAACATTTTGAAAGATTATTGACAAAAAACTCCAATATCCGTAAAGCTGAGAAAAAAAAGCGTGCTCAGCAATAACAGGTTGATCTCAAGGTTTATACTCAAGTTGACTTTAACATCACATCAACATTATTTTAATTTAACATTTTTAAATTAACATAGAGTTTTAAAAACAATTACATAACAAACAAACAACCATAACAAACAATACATTAAAAAAGGAAGTTATACGAAATTTAGTCGGAATCAGTATCTTCGTCATATTCTGGTTCTGCTAACAACCCAATAACTTCATTAGTTAATGGTCGCCGCTTTGTCTTAGTCGCTTTCCGCAAGCTGCATATAAACGGGTCTGACGATATGAGCAATCTGTGCAACAAATCCGAGTTGCTTTCAATTCGTGATGTTTTTCGAGTGAAATGTTCGCGATAATATTTTGCATCTTTATTTCTCGATTCCTGAGCTTCTTCAGACAGTTGCCCGATGGGAAGAATACAAGACGCAATTATATCTTTCCCATGAAAAAGAATTTTATGCACACTCACTGGCATATTGTACCATGCAATTTAGATAAGTACAGTTCCCTTGTCTCTGTGGCATAGTGGTCGAAAGCTGCAGAATTTATTTTATATCCACATCCTATGCACGAAAGTATGGTATGAAACCTTCTCAATAGATTTATATCTATGCCTGTTATTTCTGAGGTTATTTCAGGATCTCCAAAAAATCGTCTTGCCGTGTTGCCATCATTTGTATTGCCTGCTTTTTGTTTAGGCATATCGATCAAAAGACCAACTTCTTTCCTGAATCTATTTTGAATGTATTCTTTTGTCTTTTCCATTTTGTTTCTATTTTCTTCGTCCCGTACACACCATATCTTCATTTCCATTCGATAAGCGATGTGTAGCATACACTCCATACATCGTATCCACGAATGTAATGGAGAAATTCCAAACTCAAGCATGCTTTGGTCAACTTTTCGCTCCGATAAGGCACTCAAATTATTCATGTCCTTCGATGAAGCCCCACATATGTAACACTTTTGAGATGATGTATATGCCGACAGGGCATTGCAAACTTTTCCGTCAATCATGCACAATATAAGCGTACTTTTCACTTTGAAGTTTAGTGTGTCAGATTGAATTGTTTTTGGATGCAGATCCGAAATTTGGTCTTTGACATATTTAACCTCCCTTGAAATAACGTCTCGAGTTTCTTTTGTAAATATAAATTTTATCGGCCGACAATATCTCGTAGAAGAAGGAGCAGGATTATTCCATATTATAATCTTTTGGTTATTAACTTTTGTATACATTTGAAGGACTACTAGTGAAATAAAAAACATACTACTATCTGATTGGTTTTCTTCCGCAAATTTTTGTTTGTAGTTGCTATGCTCAGCGCCATCGCACCCCCACTTTATAATTGCATTTACTTCTTCAATTTCGGAAAATGAAAGTAATACTTCCTCTTGTGCAGCACACAATCTTTTTAAAGTATGATCAATTAGCGATTGCAATTGAATTTCAGCATAAGTTTCCGTGACCGTTATTTGTTCAGGATAGCATAAAATCTTTGATTTTTTTATACAGTTATATGAAGGATACATCTTTTTGCTTATGTCTAAAGTGTGTTTCCGTATCATGTTATATTCATGTGTTGAAAGATTTGCATTAACTATCATTGCAAGTGCTTGGTCTGGTGACAAACTTTTAGTATTTTCATCGGAAAATCGTGATTTTTTTAAAACAGTGCCTCTTGATGGGGAACTCGTGCTCAACTCTTCAAATATTTTTGCAGAATTTCTTTTTCCGGACAATCTAAGCTTAATTTCCGCCGCCATTAACAATTGGTCGTTATCAGTATTACTCATGAGTTCCTTGGCTTTTCGTTTTTTTGAGCGCAAAGAAGATTCAGAAAAGTGTTTTTTTGGCCTTCCCATCTCGGAAGTATCACGAGAAGTACACGGTCCAACATCAAGAATAAAATCTGATAAGTCTAAATATTTCGAAAGCCAGTCAAAGTTGTTTTTAAGGAAACGGCTATTGATTCGACTAGAATGTGCCCATCTTGAGCGAAATTTAGAGCAGAGTTTCTTTACACATGATTTTAATTTAGAGTGGACAACATCTTTTCCAAAAAAACTCAAAATATATTCAAAAACTGCTTGGCTCTTATTTTTTTGCTTGGATTTTAGCCAAAGATCAAAAAGTTCACTTCGCGGAACTGCCATGTTTGATTGGCTGTGAACTAAATTGGTGCAAAAAGGAGCAAGAATTGATTGCAGAATCTGAAACTAGGCACATTTTTCATTAATGTGGTTATAAACATCACATGGGACTCTACGGAACTCTATAAGTTTTACTCTATTAAAAAAATAAACAATTTTGGGAATCACCTAATTTTTAGTAACTAGCTATTTTAATCTATAAACAATTAAAATAAATTAATTAAAGCTTCAAAAACTTACCGGAGTTTGCACAAAATATTCAAGTAACTAAAATTAAAACGATTTGTGTAAAAATATTTCTGACAGAAAAATTATGGGACTGTACACTTCACAAAAAATCTCACATTGAGAAAAGTGTTTTTGCGCTTGTCGCAGTGAGACAAATTCGATAACGGTTATCATGCTAACTGTTGTTTTTTGTTTTGCTTTGAGCATATATTCGTAACATTTGGATATTCCTCTATTGCATACCAAAAAATTTTTGCGATCGGAGAACATTTTTTTTTTTACTTTTGGCATCCTAAAAATGATAAAAGTCACACTGTGCGTCGACCCGATAAGCGACTACCACCGGTCGAGATGTTAACTTTGTTTTTAGCTGTCTGAACGATTCCTCCTGCGGTTCTGCCCATTCAAACTGTCGTCCTTTACGTAAGAGTTGTCGCAACGGTTCAGAGATTATTGCGTACCCCGGTACGAACTTTCGGAAGTAACCGCTGAGACCAAGGAACCGCCGTACTTCTGTCACGTTACATGACGTAGAGAACTCAGCGATAGCGCGCGTTTTTATTAGCCCAGGATTTATGACTTCGGGGACTAATTCGTGACCGAGAAACGTGATAGTGTCTTTCATGAACTCGCATTTGTTCCTGTTCAGCGTAAGCCCTGATTCGCGTAAAACCGTTAACACCCGTTCTAACTTTTCTTTCATTTCGTTAACGTCATTGCTCCCGATCAGAATATCGTCCATGTAGTGGATCATATCGTCCTTGTGCATTTTTTCTTTGATTTTTGCCATCAAACGTTGGAAGGCGATAGGCGCGTTTTTTAAACCAAACGGCATGCGTTTGAATTCGTAAAGCCCCTCGGTAGTGATGAAAGCCGTGTATTTTCGACTTTCCTTCGCGATCGGAATCTGATAATATCCGCTATTTAAATCTAGCACCGTGAAATACTTGTACCGCTTGGCCTCATGAAGCCGTTCTTCGATATTCGGAACCGGAAAGTTCTCTTTGTCGACAAGTTCATTTAAACGACGATAATCAACACATAGACGGTCACTACCATTCTTTTTCTTAACTAGCACCATCGGGCTCGCGAATTCAGATTCCGACTTTGCAATTATATCGTTCATTTCTAACTCTTCAATCATTCGTGCAACAACCTCACGCTTTGGGGCTGGTACACGATAGGGCGACTGTGACACAACTTTGTCCGTTTTCGAATCTTCATTTCAATTAAATCTGTTTTCCCGATTCCATCTAATCCGTCCGCGAACACATCACGAAATTTGTACAGTACCTGTTGCAACCGCAAACACTGTTCATCACTACCCATTACATATTTGAATATCATTACATCGTTCTCATTGCTCACCACTGATTCAGTTACGCGCTTCGGTTTGCAAAACGTCATCATCGACAATATAAAAAACTGGACGTATCGTTGTCGCGTCGATGTTTATTTCGATTACGCATTTCTCACACAAAAGCCGCGTACCACCGCCGATACCACAAATTTGCATCGAACACTGCTCGCGTATGACGGGTAGCTTATTTACGGCCGACGAACGTGCTAAACTACATTGGCTACCAGTATCAACAAAGGCACTGAAGGGTTGCCCGTTAGCATAAACTGTTTTTGTGAAACACTCATCCAATGTCGACGAGTCGACCTTTCGCACTTCCGCACCACGCCTGCCGCAATTGACTGGAGCGTCTTTTGAGTGCACTTTGTGGCAATCCTCGCATCGCCGCCGCCGCTGCGGTTTTGTGCACTTGCTGGAAATATGTCCACTCTCACCACAATTGTAGCACACAATTTCTTTGTTTTTCGCTTCAACATTTGACTTCGCGCCCGTTTTGTTTTCTTTTTCCGTGTTCCGATTGCCACGATTACCACCGTATAATGCAAAATTTCGTAAATAGTCATCAACCGTTTCCCGCATGTGCTTCATGGACGTAAAATAAAGAGGGACAATCGAAAATTGCAATTAACGGTGTTTCAGCCCATCGCGCGCATATTTGATTGCCGCCGCTTCACTAAGTTTGTATCTTTTTGCCAGTGCACTTATGCGAAAGCAATAGTCGGTCGCCCTTTTGTTCGACTGACGCACCGCACTACTCATTTTATGATGGACGTCCGCTTCATCGCGCACCGCACCGAACTCTTCCACCAACGCACTCGATAGTTCTCGCCACGTTTCATACAACACCGGCGACGCGTCTAGCCACTGCTTCGCAGGCCCTTTTAGCTTGCTGTAAATCGCCAACAAAACGCACTTTTCGTCCCACCGATACGCGGCAATGGACTTGTTCACCCGTTCCCTGAATTGAGAAAATGTCATCTTTCGTGGGGTCATATTCCGGTATGGTCTCGGCTATTTCTTTCACCGAATAGTTCGTACGTGTTGCGCCACGAATAGCCGTTTCACTCGCGCTGCCTCTGCTCCCGTTGTCGTCTGCTTCGTCGCTTTGCTGTACCGGCCGCCTTTGCACCGCTTCCACCACGTTCGTCAACATTTCGCGCAACTCGTTAATTTGCTCCTGCAGCCCCGTTTCGCACGTCACCGAAACTTCATCGCTTCCAGGTCCTCGCACGAGTTCAGTTTTTGTGCCACCGGTCGGCAACCCCTTCCCACGCAACATTTCTTTTAGTTGCTGTATTGACAACGTATTCACTTTCACCATTTTTCAACTTCGTTCCTTTTGCTTGCCGTGTCTCTCGTTTCTCCTGCACTCTTCACCGTTTCGCTAGTTTTTCGTTTGCCGTGTCTATCGTTTTCCTTCACTTTTCACCGTGTTCGCTCGTTTTTCGTTCTTTACGTTTGCCGTGTCTATCGTTTTCATTCAGTTTCCACCGTTTCACTAGTTTTTCGTTCTTTACGTTTGCCGTGTCTATCGTTTTCATTCAGTTTCCACCGTTTCGTTAGTTTTTCGTTCTTTACGTTTGCCGTGTCTCTGGTTTTGCAACTTCCTTCATTTGCCGTTTCTACCGTGTTTCGTTCCCCTTCCGCTCGTTCATGTGTGCGTGCGCTTGTGTCGTATGCGCGACCGTACACGCCTGCGCGTGGCGTGCTCGTTTGCGACTGCGCACCGTGTGTGTCAGCGTATGACGCGACTGCGTAGGGCAGCGACTGCGTAGGACAGCGTATGACGCGACTGCGTATGGCGTGACCGTACCGTTAGCTCGCACGTACAGCCGACTTGCGTGTACAGTTCTTTTCTTTTGTAAACTTCACTCGTATTGGCGTTTATTGTTTCGCGGCTTCCGATCCCACTTCTGACTATAGGATATTGGTTGTTTATTTATTATTTAAATGTATGTAACACGGTTTGTTGTTTATTAGTTAAAGGTATGAATCAAATGAATTTTCACGCCGCGCTGGTGCAATACGCCCGTTCCGTCCGCTGTCCGTTCATTGACTGACTCTTCGCCCGTCTTCCCGCTGCAAACTCGCCGTCACTTCCACTTCGCCGCGGTTGCCATTGTTCTTGCCTCTTACACAAGTGATAGCATACTACAGCAAAATTGTGTCGAAACCTGAACGCAACTACTGTGTGACACGATGAGAGCTGCTGGCAGTATTGGAATGCGTGAAACACTTCCACAAATACCTGTATGGGCAAAAGTTTCGCCTGCGCACAGATCATGCTGCATTGAAATGGCAGATCCTGAAGGCCAATTGGCGCGGTGGATCGAGCGGCTGCAGAGCTACGACTACACTATAGAGCATCGCAATGGTAGCAGTCATGGAAATGCCGATGCTTTGTCACGCCGTCCGTGTAAAACCGAATGCAGGCATTATTCGCGAGCCGAAAGCAAAGAGCAGATAGTGGACGTCCGGTTAGTAAGGGTTTTGCCAGAAGCAGAGTGGTCTGCGGAGAGGATACAAAAGGACCAGCGCGAGGATACGGATCTTGCAAAAATCATTGAAGGCAAGGAGCAAGGCGCACGTCCAGATTGGCAGGAGATGGCCGGTGAAAGCCCGATCGCGAAAGCTTACTGGGCACAGTGGCAAAGTCTGCGGCTGTCTGATGGCCGCCTATACCGCGAGTGGGAGAATGAGGATGGCCGGACCAGCAATTCCCTAATTCTAGTCCCGAAATGCAGGATCAACGAGGTGATCGAGGCATACCATAACGACTCCAGCGGAGGGCACCTAGGCATCACAAAAACTGTCGCCAAAATAAAAAGACGATTCTACTGGGTAGGATGCCAGGAGTCTGTAGCCGATTGGATTAAGAGCTGTGAACGATGTTCGGCTGCGAAAGGGCCGAAAAGAAGATCTTGGGGCCGCATGCAGCAGTACAACGTGGGAGCGCCCTTCGAGCGAATTGCCATGGACGTCGCCGGCCCATTCCCACTTAGCACTCAAGGCAACAAATATGTGCTGGTGGTAATGGACTATTTTAGCAAATGGCCGGAGTGTATCCTATTCCTAACCAGGAGGCCACCATGGTCGCGGAAATGCTGGTAAACAACTGGGTGGCCAGATTTGGAGTTCCGCTGGAGTTGCACTCGGATCAAGGCCGGAATTTCGAGTCTGTGGTATTCAAGGAAGTGTGTGAACTACTAGGAATAAGTAAAACTCGCACCTGTCCTTTGCGTCCCCAGTCCGACGGCTTGGTGGAACGATTCAATCGGACGCTGGAAGAATATCTGCGGAAAGTAGTAGGCAGGAATCAAAAGGATTGGGACACGCATATCCCACTGTTCCTGATGGCGTATAGGTGAGCACCGCACGATACGACATCACTCATTCCAGCCCGAGCAGTGTTCGGCACGGAGCTGAGGTTGCCTGCTGACTTGAAGTTCGGAGTGGTCAGCACGACGGAAGGCGCTAGGACTGATTACGCAGTCAATAAACGTTCGGAACTAGAAGAAATCCACCAGTTTATAAGGGACCGTATCCAACTGGTCAGCGATAAGATAAAAGCCAGATATGATCTACGGGCTAATACAGCAGGGTTTCAAGAAGGCGACCTGGTAATGCTTTACAACCCGAAGCGGAGGAAAGGTTTGTCTCCAAAACTTCAAACGTCATGGGAAGGACCGTACAAGGTCGTGACCAGGATTAATGACGTGGTGTACAGGGTTCAACGCTGCGGCAACAGAAACGCCAGGTTGAAAGTAGTCCATTTGGAGCGCCTGGCGTCTTGCTCCGGCGGAGCCTCGGCACTTGTTCGGGACGAAAAAGTCTAAGTGATGGGCAGTGTAACGATGAGGCACTCTGTTGCTATGCTATGTATGAATGCTTTTACGGGCATACTTTTAGGCACGCACTTTAACGTATGGCAAACTTGCTATAATTCTGATATGGCAAGGATGGTTCGCGATGGTAATGGGCTGTGCGAGAACGATCGAGAGAGAGAGTCCAACTGGAATGTGCAAGAACAATCGGCGCGATAAAGCAAACAAGTATAAAAAGCAGCAGTGTGCAGCGCAGAGGGTCGACTCTGATTTGAACCACCAAAGTAGTAACAAGTGTAGATACAAGCAGAGTGTAAATCTGTAAATAAACCGATTGTTGGTTTCTGACTGCGTTTTGCGCTGATTAATTGAAGTGGTTTTATTTTCAAGCATAATCCAAAACGAACTTAGAGAAGTCAATTCCGTAACAATATGTAACCTTACCCGGACACAATATTCTTTGGTTAGTCTTAGGCGTCTCTGAATTATGTCACAGAGAGTGTCTTCGAATCTACCTCGGGCAATAATAACTATGTCATCGGCGTAGCCTTGACAATGTATGCCATTACTTGTCAGAAGATCAAGGAGCTCATCTTTCACAAGGCTCCACAGTAGCGGTGACAGTACCCCGCCTTGTGGGCACCTTCTGTTCGTTAGTACGCTCCTAGTGTATTTATTTATTTATTTTATTTCAAAGGCACTTGTAAGACTAAGTCTTTTTATTAAGCGCACTACGCCTAGTATAACATACAAATGGTATAATATAATGTAATATAATTATGTTGTAACAAAAATGAGAAGCGGAAAAGAGTAAAGATGAATAATGAAATTAAGGAGAGCAGAAGAGGGAGAGAAGAAAATAGAGAAGAAAGAAAATTTCATTTAAGATTAGAAAAGTATTGGAAAAGTTTATTTTTGAAATTGATGGCGGTGGTCTCACGTTTTATGCTTGTGTGAGGTGCATTCCACAGAGAAACTGAGTGGACAAAAAATTGTCGACCAGTTATTAAGTGCTTGTGCCTGGGCAGTATGAGCTGAAAAGATCTGGTTTTGGTACCGAAACGCCATTTATCGTACTATTTTGGCTGTTTGGAGTTTATTAATTTAATGTAGTTAATTTTATGTATCATAGAAAGATAAGCGCACGCGACTTCAACAGATTAGTAAAAGAGCATCCAAGCATTATTTTAACATAGTCGGAGATATGCTCACGCCGTTTTACACCAAACACATACCTTGCACAGTCATTGAGCGCCACCCTCAACTTGCTGTTACTTTCTTGGTCCAAGCTGGAAAAAATCTCAGTCGTCGAAAATTAAAGGCAAAATAAAAGACTTCACGAGTTTTAACTTAACAGCGGTTGATAAGTAACTCGTTGTCGGACTAAGACCAGAAAGTGCACCATAGACACGGGAAACTG
Source organism: Melieria picta (assembly GCA_964056695.1). Classification (NCBI taxonomy): domain Eukaryota; kingdom Metazoa; phylum Arthropoda; class Insecta; order Diptera; family Ulidiidae; genus Melieria; species Melieria picta. Next base: position 64,758,292 of record OZ057400.1, read on the forward strand.
TCTTGTTGACATGTGTTTTAAAATTAAAATTGCCGTTGAAATATATTCCAAGGTTTTTTATATTGTCAACATAATCAACCGCCGAGCCGTTTAAATAGATCGTGGGAAGAACTGACGTTCTACTTCGATCGATCGATAAACAACGCTTTTGTTTTGCTTGGATTGAGTTTTAGCTTATTGGTAGCAGACCACTGATGTATAATATTCTAATCGTTGTTAATTTTTCCTATAGCCAAATTAATATCTGATTTTGGAAAAAACATATACGCTTGCACATCATCTGCGTAAATGTGGTGTTGACAGTGATTGAAACAATTCCAGATGTCATTAATAAACATAGTAAAAAGTAGAGGACCCAGTACCGACCCTTGCGGTACACCAGCTGAAATAAGGCACGGTTTTGAAAAGTTGCCATTGTGACTGACAAACTGGGACCTTTTTCTCAAATACGAAGAAAGAAGTTTGCATGCTGAATTGTCGAAGTGAAAGTTATATTGCGCCTTCTCCAGTAGGACAGCATGGCTGACAGAGTCGAACGCTTTTGAAAAGTCGAGAAAAACAATAAGGCCCATGTTGTCAGCATCAAGACCTAAACGTATATCATCACATACTTTTAAAAGCGCAGTGGTGCAACTGTGTTTAGGACGGAAGCCTGATTGGTGTTTAGCTATTAGGTTGCTCTCAACAAGGAACTGTTTAATTTGATCACTGATCAAAGATTCGAAAACTTTACTTAGAAAGGGCAAAATTGCAATGGGCCGGTATTTCGTTGGTGATTTCGGAAGTGGAATAATTCTAGCACATTTCCAGCAGTCAGGAAAAGAAGACGTCATGATAATGCAGTTAAAGATATATGTGATATGCTTCAGGATGACCGGAATCAATAATTTTATAAACGAGGGACTAATTTCATCCGAACCAATGGCATTCGATTGTATCTTTATTATCGCTAGACCAAAACAAATTTCATCAAAACCTACAAACGAGAAACTATTATCAACAATCGCAGAAGCACAACAGTCAGTATAAAAGGACGTCGCCGGGCAGTCCGCTGGTTGAATAAATTTTTTGCTTAATTCGTCAAGGTCTATACATTCTGGTGCGTTGATCCTGTTGCGATTAATCCCTGGCTGCCGCATGTTCTTCCAAAAACTAGCACTAGAATTTGTATGTGTAAATTTACTTTCAAAGTAAAGCCTTTTGTTCTTGCGAATAAATGGTGTAACGTTGTTACGTGCTACCTTATAATCATGAAGGATGTCGGTATGCTTATATTTTCTCCAATTAGCTTATAAACGGTTGCGTTTATCGATGAGTAAACTTAATTCAGCTGTCAGCCATGGGTACGCTACTGCTTTTTGTGTTTTTTTTGCTCTAACAGGGACATGTTTCTTAAAAAGCGAACAAATATTTTTATTAAATAGATCAACCTGCTTATTCACATCATTTGTTGAATAAAGGGGGGAACAGTTCAGGCTCATGCACTCACCGAAAAGTGATGCTACATCTATCGCTGAATAATTATAATAGGTCTTAGTTCCCTCTCCACTTACATCCCTAACAGCGTTTAACTTTAGGAAGATTGAATCATGATGGGAAAAAGCAGGCGCTATCAATTGGTCATATCTCAAAATAAGTTCAGGATCAGAGACCAAAAAAACATCAAGCAGCGAGGGTGATGCCCCTGAAGCGAAGTGAGTGGGTTGGGTGGTGTTGCACAAATGTGCATTAGAAGCTTCAAGCATATCCAGAAAATTCTTGTTTTTGTTGCGTAGTATATCTAAGTTCAGATCTCCACAGATCACAACATCGGTGTAGCTACATACCACATCCGCCAACTGCTTGCGTATGAGATTATAATTAGCAACGTTTGGCGCCATATAGACACAACCAAGCAAAAGTTTTTTGTAACCGATTGAAATTTCAACAAAAATAAATTCTATTAGATCAGTAATATTAGATTTCTTTACTACGTTGCACAAAGAATGTTTTCGCATAAATGCATAGTGGTCCTGCTCACTGCCGTTCTGGTGGCTTTTATCCAGCGGCTTAGGGTGGTGTTTACCCCTCTTCTGCTGAGTGCCCTTTTTTATCGCCTCATGGGAGGTATTACCGAAGGCTCCTATATCCAAGAAGGCGCACAGCATGATCTCTTTGTTTTTAAGAGCATCCTGTATTGAATTCGTAAGCTGAAATAGGGCCGTCTATGTCGATCTGCCTGCCTTGTACGCGTGCTGTTTAGCGTGCAGAGGCTGTCTCTTAAGCGTCACGGCTCTAATGTACTGATCTATCACCTTCTCCATGGTCTTCATGACGAAGGATGTTAGACTAATTGGCCTAAAAGATTTCGGGTCTGTGTACTCTTTTTTGCCAATTTTCGGTATAAAACCCACTAGGGCACTTCTCCAGCTTAGGGGGATGTATCCTGTAGCTAGACAGCTCCTCATGATGCCAGATAATTGCCTTAGCAGGATCCCCTTGCCCTTTGTAAGAAAGCAGAGATGATCCCGTCCAAGCCTGTCGATTTGAAGGGTTGAAAGGTGTTCAAGGCCCAATCAATTTTTTCCTGAGAGATGAATTGATATGCCATATTGTGCACTCGCTCGGTGTGTCCTGTAGGACTGCCCCAGGGAAGTGTGCACCTAGAAGAGCTTTCTGCTCTTCAGTGCGCGTATAGCTGCCATCCGAAAGTTTGAGTGCCATCTTATTCTCCGCTCCCTTCGCGAGCGCCTTGTGTAATCTCGCTGCGTGAGGAGTGGAGGAAATTTCTTCGCAAAACGTCTGGAAACTAGTTCTTTTCGCTTTCAGTACTTCCTTTATGTACTTGGTGAGTGAGGGGGAGTATTCCTCCCATTCACCAGTCCGCTTTGCCCTATTGAAGATCCTCCGCGTTTTAGTTCTGAGCTTTACCAGGGTATTCTCCCACCACGGTGTGAATTTTTTCCTGGACTCCCTACTCTTCAGGCTGCTTGAATGATATACCTACAAGTACATTTATTACTCCCTTGTGTAGGATTTCGACCGCTTGCTCAACTTCTAGGGGATGCCGCATCCTGCCTCAGATATCTAGCAAGGATCTATCCTCTACAAGCAGATTGGTAAATTTTTCCCCAGTCGGGTTTCCAGGGTTTTTAGTTGGAAGTATCTACATAATGCCACCCGCTAATTTGAATTCAATTATCCTATGGTCTGATAAGGATAGCTCGCTAGACACTCCAATCAGACACATAGTCACTAATTCTACTGTTTCCTATGGTAAGGTCAAGGACCTTCTGCGTAACTCTAGTGACAAATGCCTGGGAAGATCGCGTGTTAAATAGGACTAGGTTAGTAGCTAACGGGTACTCACCCCTGATGTTGTCATCGTTGGTGCCCCAGATGGTGTGGTGGGCGTTCATGTCCCCGCCTATTATGACCGGCAAGGCGTTTGCCCTGCAGTTATCCACCAGGTCCTACACCTCGTGTGGGGGCACCGTCAAGTCTTCGCCTGGAAAGTACGCCGACGCTAGGATGACCTCGAGGTCACGACCTTCGATTTGAACCGTCATTGCCACCGCTACCACGTCATGTACTCTAATACAAACATAGTATTTTCCTCAACAATAATATAGCCACGAGGTATCCCGTGTCTTGTGTCCCAAATTACCTGGGTCTGCTACGAGTTGAGCCCGCAGACTCTACCATTATAGCACCAGGGCTCCTGGACAAGCGCCGCCCCGAAGTGGTCTCAGGTGAACTTCTGCGCTAGGACGGTCGATGCCGCCTTCGCGAGATGAAGGTTGATCTGTACAACCTTCATTGCTCGAGAGTTAGAGCTTAGAAGAGTATTCAACATCTATCTCAAGCAATGTCGTTACCGAAATCTCGTCTGACAACTGCTCCTTTTCCTCGGTGGTACAGCAGCCTCAGCGCCCCAAGGTTTATCTCAAAGGAGTCTTGAGAAGCTCCTACTACTACTGTTCCTGCCCCGGCTTGCTTGCCGTCCCCCGGTGCGGTCCCGGGTTCGGCAGATTGCGTCGCGCCTCCGCTGCCTGCTTCAGCTAGTAACGTGGGGGCACTATCACACTGTGCGGGCCTCTAGAATTGGGAATACGGACTGGGATACTCTCATACCCCAACAGTTTGCGATTGCATAAGTGCAAATAGCTTGCTGGGTTTCCTGTTCCGCGCTCCTGGGAAGGACGTGTGACGTGGTGTGTCTTGGGGACATCATCTTCATCCTTCCATTCTTTTAGCTTCGGAACTGTCTGCTGAAGCCAGTTTCCAGTGCTCTTGTCACTACAGTCTATCAGCAGATGTCCCGGCCGGAAGTGGATGCCGCTGAACACTAGTGGGGTAGCCCACCCTTTAGCTATCTCGCTCACGATAGCTTCTTCCAGAAAAGGGAGCTCCTTCTTTCTCAGTGTCTTCTGGGGATATTCCTTCGGCAGGATCGCCACTCGAATGGCCTCAAGTGTTCTGAGGGCACTCGAGTACGTTGCACCCGCCTTGGGCCTATCTCTAGACTGACCGCTATTCTGGGGCCTTCCCGTCTTAGCAACTGGTGCCTGAGTGCACGTCCTGGACTTTTTAGTTCCAGGACGTTGGGAGGAGGAGTTAAGCTGTCGGTTCCTCTCTTCCTTGGTAGAGTCGGTTGAGCAGCATCGGCCGTGGCCGTAGCTGTGGGTCCTCCCCTGTGCTGCTCCGCTTTATTTCTGGCCTCCTTCTTGCTCAGTCCCTGCCTTAGGTGTCGGAGGTACCACTTTCCCCAGCTCCACTCAAACCACGTCTTAGGGGGTCATCCACGCCACCTGGTTGCTCTAAGAAAGGTAGTTCCAGGAGCTACTTTTTGGGTCTTCTCACCTCTATGTCAGCAGCTCGTCCTACGGCCGGAGCCGAAGCAGTGGTCGGCGGGGGAACTTCGCGCTAGGAGCCGAGCCTGTGGGCTTTGTTCCTACCACCAGTCTGGATTGTACACATCTTGGACTAGTGGGAAGAGCCAAATCCCTGCTCACTTCACTCGTAGTGTGTCTGGTGCGAGTCGATGCTGCCAGAGCAGAGGTATCAAACAAAGGTTTACCCCGTTTTGATGCCCCCCTGCCAGCACCGCAGGCCCTTCGACCGCCCCTGAGTGAGCCTCTCGCCTCCCTGGAAGGTATTCTTCCACGACTGGTGCTGGGCCTCTGCTTCTGTGTTGCGGAACTAATGCTCCGGCACAGCTGCAGCTCTGTTGCGGTGTCATCCCGCAGAACGAGTGAAATTGCTCGTTTATTTTCACCGCTGTTTCTTTTGAACGAACTCATCATATTGCGGTACGGCCGCTTTCCCGCGCACAAGGCGAAGGCGATGGCGGCCAAAGATTCTGGCTGGGACTGGGTTGATCGATCATGGCAGAACCCGCATGCCATGGCAACGCCATTCGACTTCTTGAGGCGGCCCGGTATCAAGAAGGTATCGTAAGAATACAGCCGGTACACCCCCTGTCTGCAAACCACCCAATGGGCACGGTCCTTTCCACACACCACGACAAGGCCACTACCCTTGTGGCGGGCAAGGATCTTTAGTCTGCTCTTTAGTACCATCTCTTTTCGAAACTTTTTCCACTTTAAACGTATTTAGGCTCGTTCTACTTTTGATTCTGTGAATAGTTGACGTTTTATGTGATAATTGTGATATTTTAACTTAAGCGGCAACAACACGTTCAGGAAGGTTTGGATCTCACTTGTAAGACAAATATTTTATTTAATTTAAAAGTTGCCACATTTTGAAAAAAACTGTTACAATTTAGCTGTTTCATTTAAATGAAATCCCGAAAATGCCGGGATAAGAGGGTTTGAATTCCTGTAGTTTTTTTTTTATATTTAGTCTGCGATATATTCACATTTACACTTACATTTAAATTTTATGTCAATAAATGTACATAGTTATATGTATACGTAATTGATCATATTTTTGGAAATTTATTGTTTCATTTAAAGTTACACACAAGTTACTTACGTACTTAACTGGCCATAACAACCCGTTATCGGGTTACGGCCTGCCGCAAAACTTCTCTCCAGGCGCCTCTGCTTCGCGCGCGCCTTCTCCAGTTGGTCACACCAAGAGATACCAGGGCCTCTTCCACTTGGTCCTTCCACCGGAGACACGGCCTGCCTCTTCGCCGTCGACCTCCAACCATCGCATTGAACACCTTTTTCGCCGGAGCTTCGTCGTCCAGACGGCAGACATGACCGAGCCAGCGTAGCCGCTGGATGTTAATTCGTTGCGCTACGTCCATGTCCTTATACAGCTCATACAGGTCGTTATTGGTTCGTATGTGATAGTCGTCACCAACACGAACAGGGCCGAAGATTTTACGAAGTACCTTCCTCTCGAACACTCCAAGGGCCGCTATGTCGTTTCGTGTCATTGTCCATGCTTCAGCGAGCACGGGCAAGCTGAGCGTCCTATAGAGTGCAAGTTTTGTCGGTCGAGAGAGGTCTCTACTTCTCAATTGCCTACCGAGACCGTAGTAGTACCTGTTGGCAAGAGTAATCCTTCGCTTTATCTCCAGGCTGACATCATTGCTGCTGTTGATGGCGGTGCCAAGGTAGACGAATTCCTTGACAACTTCAAAGGTATACCTGTCGGCCTCGACGTGAGACCCTAGCCGCTGCGAGTCCCTGCGTGTAGACAGCATATGGGTCATTCTTTTACAAACCGAACAACTTTTTTGACCCCATAATTTATATTCATCCCAAAATTTTTTTTCACTTCTGGGCATAAAATTAACCGACACGTATATCAGAATTTATTCGAAAAAAATTTTTTTTCTTTATATAATTTAAAATTTTGAAAGTTACGCGTATTTTGCTAGATTCTAACATGTTTAAATTTCAATATCTCCGGTTCGGCTTATCTTATCGACACAATTTCAAAACCGTTTTTTAGCTTATTGTATGCACTTTAGAGGAATATGTTTTAAAATTTTTTTTATTTTTAATAAAAAAGTATATTAACAATTTGATTGTTTAAACAATTTTTTTATGATGTTCCCCAAAATCAATTTGATTGAAAAAAATACTGCTATTTTCGCAATGTTATTACCTACAAAACGCATATTTCAAAAAAGTGGAGACTTAATTAGATCATAAGATAGAAAAAAATTTCCACCGCAAGTCAAGCGCGCGCGACTTGATGGGACTCGTCACACATTGCGAAGATAGCAGTATTTTTTTCAATCAAATTGATTTTGGGGCACATCATCAAAAAATTGTTTAAACAATCAAATTGTTAATATACTTTTTTTATTAAAAATAAAAAAAATTTTAAAACATATTCCTCTAAAGTGCATACAATAAGCTAAAAAACGGGTTTGAAATTGTGTCGATAAGATAAGCCGAACCGGAGATATTGAATTTTAAACATGTTAGAATCTAGCAAAATACGCGTAACTTTCAAAATTTTAAATAATTATATAAAGAAAAAAAATTTTTTTCGAATAAATTCTGATATACGTGTCGGTTAATTTTATGCCCAGAAGTGAAAAAAAATTTTGGGATGAATATAAATTATGGGGTCAAAAAAGTTGTTCGGTTTGTAAAAGAATGACCCATATACTTCGTCTTGCCCTTATTTACCACCACACCCATTTTGGCAGATTCTCTTTCGATAGCCGCAAATGCAGCGGTGACATCTCGCTTGTTACGCCCGATGACATCAATGTCATCAGCGTAGGCAAGGAGCTGGACACTTTTGTTGAAGATTGTGCCATTACGATGTACACCGGCCTTGCGCAGAACACTCTCCATGGTGAAGTTGAAGAGGTCGCAGGACAAAGGATCGCCCTGTCTGAAACCTCGAACGGTATCAAAGAGGTCGGAGAGGTCACTTCCAACCTTGACGGAGCTGCGCGTATTGCTCAACGTCGCTATGCAAAGTCTAACGAGCTTTGCAGGGATACCAAGTTCAGACAATGCGGCATATAGGCGATCCCTTATCAGGCTATCGAATGCTGCCTTGTAATCGATGAAGAAATGGTGTGTATCGATTTGGTTCTCATGGGTCTTTTCCAGGATTTGGCGTAGAGTGAATATCTGGTCGATGGTAGACTTACCAGGTCTAAAGCCCCACTGATAAGGTCCAATCAGCGCCTTGGCGAGTGGCTTTAATCTTTCACATAGTACGCTCGTCAGGACCTTGTATGCAATGGGAAGTAGGCTGATACCCCTGTAGTTGGCGCATATTGTTGGGTCGCCTTTCTTCATCACAGGGCAAAGGGCACTGAGGTTCCAATCGTTGGGCATTCGTTCCTCCAGCCATATTTTGCAAATGAGCCGGGCTTGAACAATTCAGCTGGTAGCCCATCCGGCCCTGCAGCTTTGTTGTTCTTGAGTCGCTGGATAGCGACCCGGACCTCGTCATGGCTGGGCGGTGGCACATCCACACCGTCGTCGTCGATTGGTGCCGTCTGGACATCTTCACCACTGGCGGTATTATTCCCTTCGTCGCCTGCCATCAGCTTGGTGAAGTGCTCCTTCCACAACCTCAGCACACCGTGCGCATCCGTAATCAGATCCCCGTTTTCCTCTCTGCAAGAAGATGCCCCGGGCTTAAATCCTTCCGTGAGACGCTTAACTTTTTGGAAGAATTTTCGGGCGTCATTCCTGCTCCTGCACTCCTCGATTTCCTCACGCTCGCGCCTTTCTTGCTCCCGTTTCTTGCGTCTAAAAAAGCACCTCTCTTTCTTCCTCTCCTCCCGGTATTTTTCTGTCATGGCTCGCGTGGCAGCCGACTGCAGGGTCTTCTTGTAGGCAACATTCTTCGCTGCAGTGGCTGCGCGACACTCTTCATCGTACCATTGGTTTTTTGGTGGTGGGCGTCGAAAACCAAGGACATTTTCTGCGGCGGCGCGCATAGAGTGGGATAAGTGAGCCCATAATCCGCCGATGTCATCAGGTGGAGAGGGGGAGCGACCGAGCTGGTTGGAGAGTTGAGCGGAGTAGGCTTCGGCTACCCCTTGTGATCGCAGCTTACTGATGTCCAGCTTTCTTTGCGAACTAGGTTGCGCGGTCTTCGCTGCGTACCTTGGCTGCAACAAGGTAGTGGTCCGAGTCGATGTTGGGTCCTCGGAACGTGCGCACATCTAGAATGCTAGAAGCATGCCTTCCATCAATCACAATGTGATCAATCTGGTTGCGGGTGGATTGATCGGGGGATAACCAGGTGGCCTTGTGGATATCGAGGTGCTGGAATCTGGTGCTACTAACTACCATATTTCGTGCCGCGGCGAAATCGATCAGCCTCAGGCCGTTGTTTGAAGTGGTTGCATGGAGGCTGAACTGCCCGACTGTGGGGCCAAAGATGCCTTCTCGCCCGACCTTTGCGTTGAAGTCCCCGAGGACAATTTTGACGTCGTGGGCCGGGCACCTGTCGTAGACGTCCTCGAGCTTCGCATAGAAGGCATCCTTGGTCGCATCGTCCTTCTCTTCCGTCGGGGCGTGCGCGCAAATTAGGCTGATGCTAAAATATTTAGCTTTGATGCGGATCGAAGCCAGCCGTTCGTTCACCGGAGTGAACCGAGAGACGTGGTGGCGAAGTCTCTTGCTGACCACAAATCCGCAGCCAAATTCGCGCTTCTCCGCATGGCAGCTGTAGTAGATATCGCAGTCTGCTCGCTTGGAGCAACCTTGTCCTGTCCATCGCATTTCCTGGATGGCGGTGATGTCGGCCTTACATTTCGTGAGGGCTTCCGCCAGTTGGATAGAGGCACCTTCCCTATAGAGGGTCCGGACATTCCAGGTGCATATCCTCAAATCATGGTCCTTGAATCGTTTGCTGTGGTCTTCAACATTGTGGGTTCCTTCCGAGGCTTGCTTTTTGGCTTTCATTGGTAGATGATTTTCCGTGGCGGGCACCAAACCCTGCGCACAACCCAAATTTTAAGTCCGGGGGATTGGACTCGCTGCACACATTAGTTCACTATTCAGCGGGTGCCAAATAGCTATCCAGAAAGGCCGCGCGGAGGCTGTGCATCAGCTTGGATTGGACAGGGACAAGGATCGTTCTGGCGTTCGCCAGGTTGAACGCAATCAGAGACTTTACCTTGTATGTCCGTTCCCTTCCTTCACAACACACAAGTTATATAACTTTTTATTCACATTTTCATAGACATTTTTCCAACATGTTTAAATACAGGGTTGTAAACTGGTTTTTAAAGATACGCAATCACAAATTCCCGTTCATATTTCACATTTATTTACACTTTCGTCTAAAAATTGTACGGCTTTCATTCGCGCGAATAATATAACATTAACTGATAAATATACTACTGTGTACAAAGAATACCCGGAATTCGATTTCTTCGATTATCGTGGTGTTGTGCATTATGAGTTCCTTCCGCCGGGCCAAACTGTCAACAAGGAATATTACTTGAGCGTTATGCGTCGTTTGCGTGAAGCTATTCGCAAAAAGAGGCCGGATTTATGGAGAGACAACTCTTGGTTTTTGCATCACGATAATGCACCATCTCACACGGCATTGGTTCTTCGTGAGCATTTCGCCAACTCATATCGTTCCACAGCCACCGTATTCGCCTGATTTAGCTCCTTGTGACTTCTGGCTATTCTCCAAACTCAAAAGACCACTTCGAGGACACCGTTTTGAATCGATTGAAGAGATTGAACGTGAATCGCCGCGCGCATTGAAGGCCATACCGGAAGGTGACTATTTGGCATGCTTCGAAGATTGGAAAGTCCGTTGGCATAAGTGCATTGCATCGGGAGGGGACTACTTTGAAGCCGATGAAATTGATTTGGAAGAATAAATAAAGATTTTTTGAATTATAAACAAATTCCGGGTATTCTTTGTACACAGTAGTATGTAATTATATAAACACAATGTGACGTTGATTTTTCGAGCCACAATCAGGCAAAAATCATTGAACAGACATGAAATTTGAACTGTAGGTACATTTACAGGTAAATTCTGTGCATTTGACACATTCACCAAATTGCTTATTTAGCAAGATTGAATATTTATCAAGTATTTGGTATTCTATCAGGTGTACAACTTTGCTTCCGCCGTTTTTTTCCAAAATTAAAAGCTTTATTGCGAACAAGTGCTTACAGATGTATTATTCAAAGTATTGTCCGTCGCTAGCGACAACTTTCTCCCATCTTTCCGGCAATTTTCGGATCCCGGCTCGAAAAAAGGAGTCCTCTTTTGACGCTATCCATGAAGCAATAAATTTTTCCAATTCTTCGAAGTTTTGAAAATGTTGATCTGCCAGGCCGTGTGCCATCGAACGGAATAGGTGGAAGTCAGAATGGGCGACATCTGGGGAATACGGCGGGTGGGGCAAGACTTCCCATTTCAGCGTTTCCAGGTACTTTTTGACCACTTTTGCGACGTGTCCCTCGGTTTCAACTCGTACGGCACCCAGTTTCCTTCTTTCTGAATCATGCCCAGGGCCTTGAGACGTTTTGAAATGGCTTGCTGACTCACTCCCAACGATTCGGCAAGCTCTTCTTGGGTTTGGCACGAATCTTCATCAAGCAATGCTTCTAGTTGTTCATCTTTGAAGGTTTTTTCTCTTCCACCACCATGTTTGTCTTCGACATCGAAATCACCATTTTTAAAACGTTGAAACCACTCCCGACACGTTCTTTCACTCAGAGCAGCATCACCGTAAGTTTCTGAGAGCATTCGATGCGCTTCAGCTGCATTTTTTTGCGAATTGTAACAGAAAAGTAAAACTTCCCGCAAATGGCGAGAATTGGGCACATAAACGGACATTTTCGAGCGTGAATAATACGAAAACAAGAACAACTGTCACTGAAACGGCGATGACAATTCGTTAGGCACTGTCCACACTCACTTTAAAGGCATTACCATCTATGTATTTCAACCAGCCTCAGCCGGTACAGCCACCTATCGGAAAACGGCGGAAGCAAAGTTGTACACCTGATATGTCAAAATTAAAAAGCTCTTTTCTTGACTAACTGTCAAAATGTCAAATGCTCTTGACAAGACTATTGAACAATTCAAATTTCAATTATAGTTTCTTCATCCAGTTCTTAATTTTGCTTAATTGTGTAACTAGTGAAAATGGAAAAAGGCTTTTTGAGGAAATGAGCAAAATAGAAACCCTAAGGGATGCCAGCGATCCATTTTCTCTGAGTGAGAATGTGTTAATCCAAAACTTTCGTTTGACCCGTCAATTGTGTCGCCGACTTATAGATGATTTGGAACAGCATCATGACCAAAAACGTCTTTGTCACTGACTATACGCATTCTGACAGTGTTGATCTTCTTTGCTAATGGATCCTACCAAAAATGCGTGGGCACCAATTGCAATTTGCCAATGAGTTAAGGGCGGAGAAATTAAATTTCCGCGAACAGTTGAGGAAGGTTAGGTTAGGTTACGGAAGGGGTGTGTGCGGCAAGCACTTCCACTCGGAGACCCTGTTGGGTCCATTGTGAATCCCTTCATTTTCGGAGAAACCGGTGCCTTTCTCTATCTGTTGGGATCCCTGTAGATCCGGGCGGGATCTTTTGGGAACCATTTGGTCTTGGCGAGGAAATTTTGTAGATCGGTAATCTGTGCGTCTGCTACTTCCGCGAGCCCATCAAAGAACCTTGCCCCAAGAGTCTGGAGCCGTCGTCTTTGTAGTGATGGGCAGTGGCATAGCAGATGCTCGACTGATTCTACTGCATCCTCGTCTCCGCAGCTCCTGCATAAATCGTCGGTCGCCAAACGCCATTTGCATAGCATGACACCAATGGCGCAGTGACCTGTGATTACCCCCGTGACCATGCGTATAGCATGCTTGTCGAGGAGCAGGAGGCTCTTAGTTTTTCTCGCGTTGAGCGCCGGTCACAGGGTACGTGCAATCCTGCAGTCGCAGCTAGTTGTCCAAGCTCTATTTGTAGCTTGTGTGAGCCACTCCCCTATTGAACCCATCGTAGCAGAGATCGGTGGTAGCACCGTGTTGACCGCCTCGCTGGCTGGCATCGCTGACCCTGCACGGGCTAATTCGTCCGCCTGCTCTTTCCCTTCGATATTGCTATGTCCGGGAACCCAGCACAGACGGACCCTGCGCTGTCTTATGCCACCCAGTGCCTTCCGACAGTCTAGTACTACCTTTGATTTCACTACGGTGGATTCAATTCCTTCTAGAGCAGCCTGGCTATCAACACAAATGACGGCCACACTAAGTGCCGAGTTTTTTATGTGCTGCGCTGCTTTCATGATGGCGAAAACCTCCGACTGAAAAACGCTGCAATAGTCTGGTAGTCTGTACGACCAGTAGACATTTTGCGTTTCGCAGTAGACACCCGCACCGGTCCCATCCTCTGTCTTCGAGCCGTCGGTAAAGTAGACTCCCGCGGAGTCTGCCACCTCGGGCTGTTGCCAGTTGTCTCTGGACGGATAATCGATGGGGATCTTCAATTTGAAGTCACTGCTCTTTACCAGGAAATCAGTGGCCTTATCTAGAAGACCTTGTCCTGTAGAGCTAGTCATTAGAGCATTCAGAATGCTGGAATGTCCGTAGTTGCCTGGCTTCAGCTGGTTAGACTCCCTCAACCTGAGGATTGTCTTTGCTGCGCTGGCCTTAACGAACAAGTCCACTCGGGAAAGGTGCAGAAACATTTCCAGGGCCATCCGTGGAGCGCTTTTTGCCGCCCCTGTGATTGCCAAGGTGGCAAGTCTCTGCACCTTCTCCAGATTGCTTCGGTTGCTCTTTTTGTCCATGGCTGGCCACCATACATGAGAACCATGGGCAATGATGGGTCTGATTACCACAGTATACATCCAACGGATGATATACGGTTTTAATCCCCATTTCTTACCAAAGGCTCCTCTGCAGGCATACAGCGCATTGAGTCCTTTCTTCATACTTTCTTCAATGTTTCGCATCCACGAAAGTTTTGAGTCCAGAATAATGCCAAGATATTTGGCCTCTTTTGATAGCTTCAGGGGATGACCGTCCACACAGGGAAGAGTGAATTCCTGAATCCTCGTTTTCTTGGTGAACAGGACTAGTTCGGTCTTTTTGGGATTTATCCCGAGGCCGTTGTCCCTCGCCCACGCTGACAAATCAGCCAATGAGGATTCCATCAATTCACTGATAGTTGGCAAAAATTTGCCTTGTATCATGATGACGATGTCGTCCGCATAGGCCACCATTCTAATGCGTCTTCTCTGAAAGACTCTTAGAATCTCATCTACTACCAGTAGCCACAAAAGAGGGGATAGCACCCCACCTTGGGGTGTACCTCTTGTGGCTCTCCTTCTGATGGAAGCCGGTCCTATCGTTGAGTTGATTATCCTGTCTTGCAGCATAGTTCCAACCCAATCGATAACGAAGCTTTCCACACTATGTGCACGAAGTGCTTCTGTTATGGCCTCAGTGGTAACATTGTTGAAAGCTCCCTCTATATCGAGGAAAGCAGCCATTGTGTACTCCTTTAAGACCAATGAATTCTCTATGGGGGCAACTACGCTGTGCAGTGCACTGTCTACCGACCTCCCCTGGATGTAGGCATGTTGTGCATTGCAGAGCTCAGAAGCCAGTCCCCGGTTATCCCTTATATGTTTGTCCAGTAGCCTCTCCAGCGTTTTCAATAAGAATGAGGAGAGGCTGATAGGTCTATAGTCTTTACCCGTGGTGTGGCTGGGTTTTCCTGCCTTTGGTATAAAGCCTACTTTGACCTCTCTCCACTGCTTTGGCACTACATTCCCTAATAAGCATCCCTTAAAGATGCTTACCAGGGGTTGCAGAATACAGTCTGCGGCCTGTTGTAGCATTGCTGGAATGATACCGTCAGGCCCTGCGGACTTGTAGGGGTCAAACTACCTTCTGGCCTATTCGACCTTATCTTTGTCCACTATTGTGGCAACAGCTTCCGGTGGTGTAGTTGTTCCGAGTTGCTCTGGAAGATTATCCGAGTCAGTAGGAACATGACACTGGGGAAAGTGTGCCTCCATTAGAGTCACGAGCGAATCTTCACTGGACTCCGTCCATGATCCGTCCGGCTTGCGGATGCAGCTAAGAGCGCAATGCTGCTTAGACAGGACTTTCCTTAGCCTGGACGCCTTATTGACACAGTCTATCGATTCGCAGAAGGTTCTCCACGATTCTCTTTTGGCTTTGCAAACAGCCTTCTTGAAGGCGTTGAAACTGGATCGGTATGCATTCCAGTCCCTTGCATTTCCACTTAATTTTGCTCTATTGAACAGTCGCCTTGTCTCCTGACGTAGTAGTCGAAGCTCAGGATTCCACCAGCTGTGGCTGTGCTTCCTCTTGACTCGACTTACAGGAAGACTTAAAAGCAGCGTTCAAAGTGCCCGTTAGGAGTTCAACCGAGTTCTCAATCGCGCGCTTGTAGGCGAAACGTTTCGGCCTCAGTCTTGAACGAACGATAGTCGCGAATTTCTCCCAGTTTGCCCTCCTTGGGTTCAGAGGTGGTAGTTTGCAAACCACGTCAAAATTGACATCGAAGAGTATTCGGTTGTGGTCCGAGAAGGAACAGCCGTCCGATACTCTCCAGTTGTCAACCCTAACGTCGTATGCCTCAGAAAGCGAGGTTAAATCAATTACTTCCTCCCTGACCCTATTCTGAAAGGTTGGGCGTGTTGCCCTTATTACAGATAGATAGAGAAGTGGAAAGAATAAATTGAAAAATGGACTCACCCCTCACGTTGATGTTGCTGCTTCCCCATTGCGTGTGATGGCCGTTGGCGTCGCAGCCCAACACCAACGCGTGCCGTTTCGCGCTGGCGAAGCCGACCAGGTCTCGGACCGCCTGGGATGGTGGGTCCAGCTCCTCGTACGGCAGGTACGCTGACACCAGAATCAGGCTATGCCCTCCTCTTCGTTCAACCATACCCGCCGTTAGGTCTCCATTGCTGTATTGGGAGAGAAGAAATAAATTAATATTATTCTTGACTACTATACAGGCTCGTAACCTACCTTCGGTTGAGGGTTGATATAATTTATATCGACCTGACCCCAATCCAGAAATTTTGGATCTTACAATCCACGGTTCCTGAATCAGGGCCACATCGATATCCTCCTCCTCTATGAGTCTCATCAAGTTGTGGGTTGCTGCTTTGGAGTGATGCAAGTTAATTTGCACCACTCGTAGCTGTTGCTTCTGTGGCTTGTTCACGGTAACCCGGAAAACGCGCCTTGATGGAACCCAGCCCGAACTTGATGACGCCCGAGCGCTGAATGAGGTGAGTGTATGACTGACGATCAATAGCGATCGTCAAATCATTTCCCACGCCATTCTTGCTCTTCGCGTTCGTCAAAACTCTCCAACTCTGGACCGCAAGTTCCTTGTTTTGCACGCCTATAACCTTCAGCATGGATTCAGCCTCCGGCACCGGGGGTGGAATCCATACTGAGACTATAGGCCTCAAAGGGAGGATGGATCGGGAGACGACCTCTAACTTGGCGCCCGGCCAAAGTTCGCCCAGGCCACCGATTGCGGAACGGATGAAATCCAGAGATTTCGTGTTACCGCAGCCGATGACCTTGACGCCTCTCTGCCAGCCCGCTCCGTCAAGATGGTCTCTTCTCCATCAGCCCGAACTATGGCATCCAGAATCTTCGATTCAACAAACAGCCAGTTGGCGGCCGAAATTTTCCCATCAGGGTCATTCCGGTCAATAACGGCTGCTTGCAACTCGTTGGGGACGGAAAAACTAGTCGACTGGTTAGTCTTAGGTTTTTTCGCCTCTTTCTGAGTCTCTTCACCGGATCTGGCCCTCTTAGCATATTTGCCAGCCTTAGAGGTAGACGTATCTGCTTCTGAGGTACCGTCCCCGGTGATGGTCGGCTTTTTTGCCCTTTTGGCAGCCTGCACGGCAGCAGCCACAGTGTTGCTGGGTCCTTAGCGGCCTTGCCACCAGGTAGCTTGTTGGCTGCAACGTGGACTGCCGTCGCATTCCCCCCCGCGGCGGGAGCTGCCTTAGAGCTAGTTGGGGCCTCAGGTACCCCTGGCTCCGCCGGTCCGACTGTTGCCGTTTTCCTCTCGAATTTCGCAACAATCTTTCGGTGTTTCTTGATGAGAACCTTGTCCCTGTTGGTCAAGGACGACGGTTCCACCAAGCTCATTTTCCGGAGATACTGAGCTGAACATTTGTAAGCCTTGCGGGCTTTCTGCTCAGCGGTTCTCCCCGCAGCTTTTGTGTCTCAGGGGGTCACCCAGCAAGGTGGCTTCCAGATCAGGGTCCAGTGTATCGATGCTGCTGCCCTGTGATAAGGTGATAGCCTCATCGTCGGTGGCAGCACCGATGCGCAGACCGCACAATCTGGAGCCTATGTCTAGGCCCTCCTCATTCGACTGTAAGGCTGGTTGTCGCTGAAGCGACATTGCCTTCTTCTCAGTAGCATTAGTAGACTGCGTGACCTGGGGTCCCGCCACACAGCCTGAGAAGTTGCTTGATCTTGACGCCAGGTGGCCTTCTCGCTCACCACCTACCGCCGGTACTGGGGATCCGACTCCCTGCACCGTAAAAGTCCTTTCTTTCTCAGCCACTTCAGACGGACGAAAGACACCTCTTCGCTGTGGGATTTCTTTTGAGTCTGCCATCCCACGCACAAAAAGACTCGGACGCGACCGCCCCTAACATGGGGAAAACAGACGTCGTTGTGTGCCGCCCCTAACCTGGGGAACAGACGCACACTGGGTAGGTCTTAGTTGTTGCTCCTCAACCGGCCTGCCTATCTTGGGTACCCCTGTCAGGAGACAGCGCAATTGCTGCCTCCGGTCAGTATAGTCCGGTGAATCATCGCTAACGTAAGCGCCCACACCACGACAAGGTGCCTACCCAAGTGGGGGACAGTTGAGGAAGAAAACAAAAAAAAAACAAAAAACAGTTGAGGAAGAAAACATTACGAAAAAAGGGTATAAAAGATATTAAACGGCTTGATCTGAATTTTTGTATTTTATCCAAGGTTTTTTCGGAAATTCGGCATAAAAAGTACAATAGGAGGAATTGACTGCACCCACATTGCTATTGTTGCTCCGCCTTCAAACAATGTAGAACGTCCGCTTAGTCAGTATTTAAACAGAAAAGGATTCTACAGCATAAATGTTGAAGCGGTTAGTTACACTTTCCTTGACAAATACAATTTATAGGAGTATTTTTATAGGTATGCGATCATCGTTCGTGCTTTACATTTCTAAACGCTAATTTTCTGGGAGCAACTCATGATTCTGGGATATGGGCCACGTCTGACCTACGGGCGTATTTAATACGGCAGCATACTCCCAGGTCTACATCTCACCACAGAGAATCTTGGCTCATTGGTGATCAAGGATAGCCTTTAGGGCCATGGCTTCTTACACCAGTTGGAACTCCAAATATCCACAAAGAAGTAAGATACAATAAATTGCATGGGTCTGCTAGAAACTGTATAGAAAGGGCATTCGGTGTTTTAAAGTCGCGCTTCAGATGTTTGCTAAAGCACCGAGTGCTTCATTATTCCCACGAAACAACTGCACTTATTGCCGTAAGTTGCGTCATATTGCACAACATAATCACAAAAGCGGGCATTTCGGCAAACGAGGTAGCTGTCGATGAAGAAGATAACGATTCTACAATGGATTTCAATGATTTTTCGCAGTACACCCGCGAAGGAGAGAGGACAAGATCGAAATACATTTGAACGCTTTAATAAAACATTTCATTTAATAAAACAGTTTATTCAGTTTACAAACTGTTTATTTACTTTTGTTTCAAAGCTTGTATTAATTCAGCCACACAGCTCGTTAACTTTTGAATAGCCTGCATCGTTTCACGGTGTTCCTGGCGTTCCTCCTCCGCGCGACGTTGCCTCTGCTCTTCGATAGTGTTCCTTTTTGCTATATTATATTAGTAATGAGGGCATGAATTAGTTTGTTTCGTTCCCCACGAGGCAGACGCCCTGAGCCAAGATCCAAAACGGTATTCCTCGCTTAGAGCGCTATATTCGGTAATATCAATTATTTCTTTAGTTTTTCTACTAAGTTCGGTGATGCTTCCTACTCTTAGGTTAATAATGTCATTAGTCAGGATCATTTGGTCCTTTGTTGGCCTGAAGTGCTGTTTTAATTTTATTTTGCATGTCTCCCAATTTTCTGGAGGGTTTACTGCCAACAGATTTTTTGCCGAACCTAAGATTTTTAAATCATAAATTATTCTGAAAACCGGGTGTCGCTGTCCTTCATAGTCGGTCAATATTCTGTCAATTGTTTCTATGAATGCTGGTAGTTTTCTTGCGTTGCCTTCGAATGGTTGTAAGTATTTGATGTGTTTTTCTACTCTTTGCCTAAGACTTCTGGTCTGCTGTGTAGCGTTTTGTTGGAGTAGTTGCGTTATTGCTACCAAGCAACGTTCCATTTCGGTTGCACTATTTTGAGGCATCTTTCTTTATTTTAATTTAATCTAACCCACTTTATTATTTATTTATTGTATTTGTTTTATCGTTACTAACTTATTTATTCTATTTGTTTATTTTTTTTTTTAAATTTTATTTTATTTTATTTACTGTATAAATTTGTATGGTTTTTCGTTTTTTCTGTACAGTAATAATATACTATACATACATGTACATACTGTTACTGCTAGTTGTTGAGTTGATTGTTGTTGTCGTCGCTTCTCTTCTTGACTTCGATTCGGTTGTGGTTGTTGTTTTTGGTTTTCTTAATGTAGTCGCTTCTTGTTACTACTGGTTGTTGAGTTGATTGGTGTTGTCGTCGCTTCTCTTCTTGACTTCGATTCGGTTGTGGTTGTTGTTTTTGGTTTTCTTAATGTAGTCGCTTCTTGTTACTACTGGTTGTTGAGTTGATTGGTGTTGTCGTCGCTTCTCTTCTTGACTTCGATTCGGTTGTGGTTGTTGCTTTTGGTTTTCTGTATGTAGTCGCTTCTCTTTTTTTTTTGTTTTCTTGTAGCTGCTTAATTCTGCTATATGCTTGTTTTCTGCCGCTACTTCGCTGTATTTTTGTTTTCTGCTGCTACTTCGCTGTATTTTTGTTTTCTGCTGCTACTTCGCTGTATTTTTGTTTTCTGCTGCTATTTCGCTGTATTTTTGTTTTCCGCTTTTTCTTCTCTTCTTCCCTTTTATTGCCGTAAGTACAGTTATAAGGTCAATTAGGGTTTAGGCTTTATGCACCAGTCATAGTCCACAATTAAGTTTCTAGTTCACCGTCGTAAGCACTTGTATCTTAATTATTTGTTATAGTTCGTTCTGCGACTGCGCCAGTTATGGAAATTGCGTTTAATTTGTTAATTAAAATAAAAATTGGTTTTTTTTCTTTATTTTAAGAACACCGAATTTATTTATTTATTATTAAATTTAGCAACCGGCTCGGTAGGAGTCCAAATCTCGACTGGCCACTCTGCGATGCTGCTGCAGTTTCCACAGATCTTGCATCCAGCACTATCGCAGCTGCACAGAGTCAGATATCTAAAATATGCTGATTCTGTGCATTCCTTCACGTACCGACTCGTTGCTTTTAGCTTGCAGTTCAGTGCAGCGAGTCGGTTCGTTTATGGCTAGGGTGTCCCCTGCCATAACTCGCGCGTTGTTTTAACTTTTCATTCATTATAAACATCGTCACAGAACCATTTTTCGACTTCTTCGTATAGACGCCAATCGAATACTAATCTTAAGATATGCGTAAAAATTTGACAGAACACCAATAAAAGTATTGCCAACGTTGAAAAAATAAAAATTTACCGATTGGATAAGCGCGGCAATTCAAAATTCCCGTTCTTTTTTTATCATAAGGTATTTGATAGTTTTCCATACAAAGAATGTCCATTAAAATAAATTTCATTGATTAAAGTACATTGCAACTCTATTGGAATGTGCATGGTACGGTTCGGGTCGCTCTCTCTCATGCATGTCAAAGTTAACGAAGGGCGAGAAACTGAACGGAAAGTATGCATGTGCTGAGCATAGTTGCCTCCATATGATGCCATGCATTCGATGCTTTGCATGGATTGCCATGTGCATGCCAAAGTTGAGCATGGTTGGGCTTTTATTCGCGTAGCTAACACCAATTCTTCGGTTGATTTGCTCCTTTTGTTTTTTTTTTTGTTTTTTGTAGGAGACAATACCAAGTGCTCAGACATGATTTGTCCATAGTACTTGTTGGTATGAGCGTTAATGTAGTGAAAATCTCTTGCTCTTCTGAATGAAAAAGAGGGTTTCATTAATTGGCAGCATACTAATTAATGTAGTGTCCACCACATCAGTGTTCAGAGTTTATAACCTAATCCTGGAATAAGCCGGGCAACTACATAGAAAATGCATTGCCGGGTAATCTTCCTCAAGGCATGAGGGCAATACACTGTCCACTGAAAACCCTAACCTACACATATGGTTCGCAAAGGAGAAATGGCCGGTTAGAGTACCGACGAGGATTCTACTTTCTTTCTTAGATAACGATAATAAGAAGTTAGAAACCCTACTGTCGATATTTGGCAGAAAAGCCTTGGTGTGTGCATTGCCAGGTGTCAAACGCTATCTGTGTTTATGTTGAAAATCAACCCATTCACAAATTGTATATTTAACCATGGCAGTAGACACACCAAAAGCAGGTTCAGGTCCTATGAAATGTCCGACGGAACCCTGCCTAGCAAGGTCGTCAGCAATCTCAATTCCTAAAATGCCTCTATGACCAGGAACCCAGGTCAATAGAACATGATTGCAGGAACCCACTATGTTTATGTTGGCCTTACATTCATACACCAACTTAGAAGACATCTGCGGGTTGGCTAAAGCCTTGATCGCGACCTGGCTGTCAATACAAACATAAAGAATTGTTTCCGCCATTTGTGTTCTATAACAGAGACAGTAAAGTGTAAACTTGTAAATAAATTGACTACTATTGTAGAGCTGCGTTGAAGAAATCTAGTGTGTTTTATTTTTGAGCACAATCCAGAGAAACGAATACACCTGCGTTGAGGTGGCCCAACTAATTTTCGTAACAATAGTATAGATAAAGTTGGCAGACTACCGAATATTGTAAAAGATCTTCATTTGCTCCTCTTCAGGGAAAAAAATTACAGTTAATTCATAATATAATAAAACTAATGTAATTTTATTTATCTGTATGAACAGTAGAGTAAGTTCGGGTAATACGATATGGTCGGGTACTGTGATATAGGTGCTTATTTCACAAGTGCGTTGACCTTTTTCAAAATTAACCTTCTTAAAACATCATAACAGCTACCAACTCGTGCTGCATGATTTTGGATGTTTTTGCTTAAATAGTTTACAGTCAGTGTTATGAAGTGCTTGGAGGAGTGCTTCCAACAGTAGGTCAAGGTTTGTTTATGAAAATGGGCCTATTGACTTCAAAAATAAAAATTAGACAGGTGTTTCTCATTATTTTCAAAATCGAAATTTAACTGGATTAACGACGGGTTAAAAGTTTGTGTGGATAAATTGTGAAAAAACATGAATTAATGGGCCGATTGACTTCAAACTTGGTGGAAGAACTCTAAGTTAGGGATAATTTCACACGTGTTTTCACTTTCTTCATTTCGGGAATCGGGAAATAATAAAAACGTGCTTTTAATTTGTTTGAAAATCGAAATCTACCGTGGTGAATCAATTGTTTAGAATTTGTTTAGAGCAAATGTGAAAACACATGATTTAATGGGCCTTTTGACTTACAAATTTTTGGAAACACTTGAAATCAAAGATAATTAGACACATGTTTTTTTTTTGTTTTTTAATCGAAATCTGACGGGGTCAACAATGGGTTAAGCATTTTATCAGGGGAAAATGAGAACTTGCGTGCAAAGCCGCAGGGCCCAGCTAGTACTGTATAGAAATAAGCACACCTAATGACACCAACATTCACAAGAAATACACCGAAAAACTTGAAAAATACAGCGAACTAACACAAGAAATCAAACGCATATGGAAACAAAATAAAGTAAAAACAATACCATTTGTGATCTCTGCAACAGGAATCCTGCACAAAACATTTATCTCGAGTTTAAAAAAGCTCAACATCGAACAACCAGCATATTACAAAATACAAAAAGCAGTAATATTAAAAACTTGTAACATTACAAGAAAATGTTTAAATCTATAAATTTTAAGGCCTAATTTACTAATTTATGAAATTAAAATAATATTGAGCCCAATCTCTTGACGTAGTCCGAGATGGGTGAATTCCAATAGCAAAGCTATTGAGAATGTAGAATTCATAATAATAATAATAAGCCCGCAGGGCATTCTTCTCGACGAGGAATGACGGGTGTAACAATCCCGCGGACCCTAATCACCCATCAGTAAGGCTAACCACCTACTGATGTGGGCCAATGGTTCAAAAAACAAGAAACCAAGCCTCGGACGAACGCCGTACCGGTCGAGAACGGCGTGGGACAACAGAGCTCGACCACGATAACGACCCCACAGCTAATAATGAACCAACCTGTAGTGCTTTGCTAAGACAAACAGCAACCACTAAGGCTGGAAAAACCAAGACAGCGAATGACATGGAACATTGATATAAATAGAAACGTCATGCGTTATTACAGAGCAACAGAACTCGAAAAAATTAAAGTAGGATATAGAGAAAAATTGTATGAACTCTTTACAAATATATACCCACACATTAACATCACACAACAACGACTTGCAGACCAAAAGAGAACAATCCTAATTAACAAGCGCCTTACAGATATCGAAATACAACAGATCAAAGAACAAATAGCAATAGAATTACAACTGCAGCAAAATAATCAAAATGATAAAGACGAAAATGGAAATGCCACAGATAGTAATAATAATGAGTCAATAAGCCCCAACAGAAACCATATAGAAAAAACCAATATAACCAACAACAATATACAAGACACCGGAAATAATACAAACGAGCACGCAAACATCGAGACCTCCGAGACAAACCACCAAACAACCAACGAACAACAGCACCTTAAAAATGCAATAGAGACTATCATAATAAAATGGAAGGGTATACACCCACAATATAGGACGCCAATCCCGAAACTCATTTTTAAAACAAATACCAACCGAATTATCAATACAATAAACAACATACTTACCCAATACGCGTTCGAATCAACTGATCTCGAAGAAATACTCCTACTAATGTATGCAGCGGCCATGACAGCGATTACACTCAACAATCAAAAACCAATACCTCCGAACAACGATAAACAACACAATAGATATCGAATACGTATCGAAAATAAGATAAGAGATATTAGAAAAACAATAGGACATCTAACACAATCCAACCCGAAATACAATCATATTGGGAAAGCATATGGACGACCCCCAAACAACACAACAAAAAAGCAATTTGGGTAATTGACGAAAAAAGAGACATAACAACATCAGCCAACAAGAAGCAAGCAACATAACAATAGATGAACTTAAAAATGCAATCAATAAAACTCATAACTGGAAAGCACCCGGAATCGACCACGTATGTATGTACATAACTTCTGGTACAAAAAATTCACCTCACTCCATTTAACACTTGTAAAGCAGATAAACCATATTATAACAAACACCCACGATACACCACATTTTTTAACACTAGGAAAAACATACATCAAACCGAAAAACCAAGACACAAAAAACCTAGCAAACTACAGACCGATCACGTGCCTACCAACAATATATAAAACTAGCTGACCCGGCGAACTTCGTCCCGCACGACATTTGTTGTTTTTTTATAATGAAATACGCGAGATGGCGAATCAATGGCGATGTGGCAAATAGCAAATTGACGAAGAAAACCAACTAAAGGAAGAGGAGGGAGCTACTGATTAACGCAATCGAGGCCCTTAAATAAGCAATGTTGCTGCTAAGTTTCAGTAAAGAAATGGATAGCGCTTGAACCATATTTAAGTTATATTGGCAGGGCCACGGTCCCTTATTCAATATCCGCACAATGCCCTCTGTCGAAGGAGAAAATGGTAGGTTCGTACTAAGTGTCATTGCTGAGCGACTTATAAGATATTCTCTATTAAATTTGGTTTGTATGGGCAGTGCCACGCCCCCTTGTTCAATACCCTCATCATTCCCTCTGTCGAAAGATATGAATAAATGGTAGGTTCGTACTTAATTTCATTGCTGTGCGACCTATAGTTCAGCTGAATATTTGGATCACAAAAAATGTGACACGCCCCTTGCCCAACGCCCATCAAATCCTACCAGTAGAATGACTCATCTGTGTGATGACGGGGTACTCAATTTCAGTGTTGTGCGACTTACAATTCCAAAGCAATTCCATATAAAAGATTTGAGTTGTATGGGCGGAGCCACGCCCTCTTGTTAAATACCCGCCTCATTCCCTCTGCCGAAAGATATGACTAAATGGTAGGTTCGTACCAAGGTTCATTGATGTGCGACTTACAGTTCTGCTGAAATGTTGGGTCAAACAAATGTGCCACGCCCCTTGTCCAACCCCCATCAAATTTTAACAATAGAATGACACTTCTATGGGACGATTTCGTACCAAATTTCAATGCTGTGCGGCTTAGAATTCCGAAGCTATTCCATATAAAAGATTTGAGTTGTATGGGCGGAGCCACGCCCTCTTGTTAAATACCCACCCCATTCCCTCTCTCGAAAGATATGACTAAATGGTAGGTTCATACCAAGTTTCATTGATGTGCGACTTACAGTTCTGCTGAAATGTTGGGTCATAAAAAATGTGCCACGCCCCTTGTTCAACGACCATCGAATTTTAACAGTAGAATGACACATCTATGAGACGACGGTACACCAAATTTCAATGCTGTGCGACTAACAATTCGGAAGCTATTCCATTTAAAAGATTTGAGTTGTATGGGCGGTGCCACACCCCCTTGTTCAATACCCACCCCATTCCCTCGGGCGAAGGACATGACTAAATAGTAAGTTCGTACCAAATTTAATTGATGTGTGACTTCTGGTTCCAAAGTTATTGTCTAAAAATGTATTCTTGTGGTGCCACGCCCCGTTTCGCCGACTTTTCTTTTTTCCTAAACCTTCACGTAACAATTTCAAACAAACTCGCCGAAGGAAGTATCCAAGTTGGTCCAGTCGTTTTTAAGTTTTAAGCAGCCGAACGAACCACGATTCATTTTTATATATACATATAGATGTAGTGCCGTTGGTTTTATTTTGAAGTGTGATATCTGGTCTATTGTTAATTATGGTTTTATCAGTGTGTATTGCTATGTCCCAGTACAAGAGATAGCTTTCATTTTCAAGGATACTGGATGGTGTGTATTTGTAATATGTATCTATGTTTTTTGTTAGTTGGAGGTTGTTGGCTATTTCTTGATGTATTATTTTGGCAACTATGTTATGTCGTTGCGTGTAGTCTGTGCCGGCGATAACTGGACATCCCGCTATTATATGATTTATTGTCTCTATGTGCATGTGGCATCTGCGGCACAGGTCGTTGGTTATGCTCGAATCTTTTATTATAAATTTTGTGTAGTTTTTAGTGGGGATTACCTGATCCTGGATGGCGATTATGAAACCCTCTGTTTCAGGGTGCGGTTCTCCTCTTTTTAACCATGTGTAGCTGTTTTTCCTGTCTATGTTTGGATCTCCCATCAGGTGTATGTGTTTGCCGTGTAATTGTTTCTGTGTCCATGCGGATTTCTTTTCTTCGATAGATGTGATGGTGGGTGTTAGTTCTGTGTTATGTAGATTTAATGGTGTGTGGTTTTTATCTGCTTTCACTATTGCTTGGTAGATTGGATGTGTGTGTGAGAAAATATTTTCTTAGTTTGAGGATTTGATTATTGTGTAGGTTGTGGATGTCTATGAGCCCTCTTCCTCCTTCTGATCTTGGTATTGTGAGTCGTTGTATGCATGAGTTTGGGTGTAGTTTCCTATATTTTGTTAACTGGCTCCGTGTTGTTATTTCTAAGTTGCTTATGTCTGTTTTTGACCAGTGTATAATACCGAAAGAGTATGTGAGTATTGGTATGGCGTAAGTGTTGATTGCTTTGCAAAGATTTTTAGAATTCAGGTGTGTCTTTAAGATTTGGTTGAGTCGTTTTTCTTACTGTTGTCCGAGCTGTTTTTTAATGGTGGAATGGTCTATTTTTGTGCTTTGTCGGAATCCCAAATATTTATAAGATTCGAGTTCGTCCATATTGTCAAGGGTCTGGTTGTCTAATATTTCGGTATGTGTCTCTATCCATTTTCCACGTTCTATATGTTGTGCTTTACATTTGTTAGTTCCGAATTTCATTTTTATATCCGCCGTTATTTGTTCTATGATTTTTAATAGTGCTTTAAAATGTGTTTGTGTGGATGCATATAATTTGATGTCGTCCATATATAATAAGTGGTTTATTCTGTGTTTTGTTACTTTTTCGTGCTTAATATTGAAACCGTGGGTAGTACTGTTGAGGGTATTGGATAGAGGATTCAGGCATAGACAGAACCATAGAGCGCTTAGAGAGTCACCTTGGAAGATTCCTCGTTTTATGTATATATCTTCTGTTATTATTGTGTTATTTGGTGTAATTAGGTTAATTTGTGTTTTCCAGTTATTCATGGTGTCTTTTAAAAATTGCGTCAGTTTAGGGTGTATTTTGTATATTTGGAGCACTTTAATAAGCCAGCTATGTGGTACTGAATCAAAAGCTTTTTGGTAGTCTATGTAGCATGAGTGTAAATTTCGTAGTTGTGTTGTGGTTTGTTTCATTATTACGGCATCTATTATTAACTGTTCCTTACATCCTTGGCTATTTTTTCTACATCCTTTTTGTTCATCTGTCATTACATTTTGTTGTGTTAGATGTTTCTCTATGAGGGTACATATTGTAGCGGTAATTATTTTATAAAGGGTGGGTAGACATGTTATTGGTCTATAGTTCGCGGGGTCGGCGGTTTGTTCATTTTTTGGTTTAATGTATGTTTTGCATGCCGTCAGAAAGTGTGGGAGTTTTTGTGGTTGATCTATTAATTCGTTAATCGTTCTTGTGAGGTGTTGGTGTGTGTAGGTGAATTTCTTATACCAGAAATTATGGATGTTATCTTTCCCTGGGCACTTCCAGTTGTGTGTTTTATTAATTATTTCAGTTAGCTGTTCTGTAGATACTTTGATGTTATTTTGAGGCTGCAGATCTTTATGTCGTTGTTCTTCGAGTTGGATCCAGTTTGCTGAATCATCGTGTTGTGCCGATGTAGGCCATATTTCCTTCCAGTAGTTCGTGATTTGTTCTTTTGTTGGTGGTATGATTTGTGGTGCATCGGTAGAAGTAAGCCTTCTGTAGAACGTTTTTTCATTGTTCGTGAATATTCTATTGTCTAGTTTTCTTTGATTTGATTCTTTATACCTCGCAAGTCTGGCGGCATATACCTTAAGTTTCTGTTTCTGGGTGTCTGTTATATCTTCTAGCGGTTTATTGTATCTTTGTTTTAGGGCATTTATGTGTTTGATAATATTTTTAGATCTATTGCCATTTTTATATTGTGTTATCCGTCCTAGGTTTTTCCTGAGTTCGTTGATGTTTCTTTCGATCCGGATTTGCCATTTAGGTTTTTGTAGCTCAGGAGACTTTTTGTTTTGTGGTAAAGGTTGTTGGTTGTTGACGAGTGTGGTGGTTATGGCAGCTATGTATATGTGTGTGTGTATGTCTTCTATTGTGGAGTTATTCAGCCCAATCACGTTGCTCGACGGAAATCGTCGCCCGAGTATTCCTCCCTTCGCCTTAATACCCGTGTACCCTGCTTTTGTTTTGTTTACATTTGTGCAAATATTTTGTGATTTGTTTATTTGCGCCTCCGTCAGCACCAATATTTCGGTTAGTGTTTTTAATTCTTAAAAACATGGACAGCATTTATGCTTTTATTGCTGCCAGGCGCGCGGAAGGCGCTGAAGATACATTGGCAATGATGCGGAAATCGTTGAGGCACTTCAATGTCCTCAGTCAAAGTGATGCAGAGTAAGTAATTTTGACTTCAACTCTTGTAAAAAAATTAATAACCACTATCTTCCAGATTCATAAAGAACTGCTTCGTGAATTCGGATTGCTTCGTGAGCAAGTAGAAGGACAACGGCAATTATATCGTGCTATTCGAAACAATCATCGCCGCCAAAATCAAAACTTAGCTGCTATGCAAAGAAGCCTTTTACGCATAGCGAAACAGCTTGAGGATGACGGGAAGGAGAGGCGGCGGCACTATTTGGAGCTAGAGAGGATAAAATTGGAGGAGTTAAAAATTAAAAAAAGGATGCTGGAGTTACAAAGTAATTTGTAATGTTAATTAAAACTATTTTTTATTAAAACGAGTTTCTTTGATTCTTATTGCATTTTACATTTCTTTTATCTAAAAATATCAAAGATTCGTTTGCTTTTTCACTGGCTCACTTCCAAAATCAAAAGTGAGTAAATTTGACAGAAAACTTGCTCCCGACGAGTAACGTGATTGATTTTTCCCCCCATAATATTCCCGTCGGGAATTTCGAATTTCCGTCGAGTAACGTGATTGCTTTTCGGAGTGAGCTCACTGAAATGCTTTCCGACGAGCACTCGTCGAGTAACGTGATTGGGCTGATTGTCTATCTGAGTTGGTAGTATGTATTTATTTATTATGTCAATGTATTTTATGGTTTCGTTTTTTATTATAAGTTTTGGAATAGGGGGACGTGAGAGCGGGTCACTTCCTTCCCATTTCAGTTTATTTGTAAGGATTTAATTTCTAATTCTGTCTATTTCTATATCTTCAGGTGTGTCGGTGATCTCTGTATTACTTTGGTGTCTGTTGGGACTTTGTCCCTGGTTATTATTGTCGTCTGTCATGTTATAATTTTGGATGTCGCTATATCTTGCTATGCTGAGATTTTCTACATGTACTATTTCGTTGGCTGTTTGTTGTTTTATATTTTCAATTTCCATATTACTTAGCAGTTTTTTTATTACTATTGCACGTTTTTGATTAGCTAGTCTTTGTGCGGTTATTTTGTTCTCGTATTGAGGGTATATTTGCAAGAAAAGGTTGTGGAACTCTGTTCGATATCCTGTCTTTATTGTGTCAAGTTTAGTAGCTTTGAAGTAGCACCGCATAACAGCTTTATTCATTTCGGTGTTCCATGCTATGCGTTGCCTAGGTTTTCCTGCCTTTGTTGTTGCTGGTTGTGTCAGCAAAACATTTGGGGCAGGTTGTGGTTGTTGGCTATTGTTGTCATCGTAGTCGGGCTGTTGATTCCCGCGCCGTTCCCGACGTTCGCGGCGCTCGTCCGAGGCTCTTGAGTTGAGTGGAACCGATAATCACACTGGGGGATGGTTAGTCCTTTCCAGCGGCCAACTAGGGTCCGCGGGCTTGTCACACCCGTCATCTCCGTTTGGGAGATGCCCTTGCGGGCTTATTATTATTATTATTGATGGGGACGATGCACTGCGACCTGTAGATCTATTGTGCCCCCTTCTTGGACTTCACAGACTGTCAGTGAGTCCGGTATCCAGGAGGAATTTTAATATACTTCCTACACCTCTGGATACCCAGTCCGTACCTGGTATAAGATGGTCCCCCAGCAGTTTCTTTTATGCATGACTACAGGGCATTTTCCTGGTATATGTAATGCAGTCTCGTTTTCTTGCAAGCAGAACCTGCAATACCCGTTTTCACGGATTCCTAGTTTTAGCCAGATGATTATTCAATCTGCAGTGCCCTGTTAGCATTCCCGTGATAATTCTTAGATTATTCTTTGATAGGGTCATGCAATCCTCGAATCCTTTCCTATTGTAGGACCCGATAACCATCTTGGAATGCTCTAGACCTGGTAGATTTTCCCAGTATTGAGTCCTTCTGGTTATCTCGTTCTTTCTCGTTAGGATAGAAGAAGCTCCTTTTCCCAAACCACAAAAGGGTTCAGGGCCGACAAAAGGTGTGGAAGCTCCCTTCCTTGCCAGTTCGTCGGCCCTTTCGTTTCCCTCAATGCCAGCGTGGTCCGGAACCCAAAGTACCCAGACCTGGTTGTAACGGCCAAGTTCGTTAAGCTTCTCAAGGCACTCTGAAACCAGTTTCGAGGACACCTGGTAGGATCTAAGAGCCTTGATTGCCGCTTGGCTGTCGGAGAGGATAGCAATCATACGGTTCCGGTATCTCCTCGCCCGATTGAAATAAGCACACCTTTCAATGGCGTATATTTCCGCCTGGAAGATAGTGGTGTGTTTTCCCGTAGGTTCCGAGTATCTTATCCTCGGTCCGTATACGCCTATCCCGGTACCCTCCTCCGTTAAGGAGCCATCTGTGTACCAGGATATCATATGCTGGTCTATCAGATACGTTTCCGATATACCTACCCAGTTTCTTTTGTTACTAAGTTCAGTTTTAAATCTTTTGACAAAACTGAACTTTAGTGCGATTGTGTCCCTCGGTATTGCAATGTCAGGGTACTGATTTGTAAGAGTATCAATCCTCTTACGGCTCAGGAAGCCCTCATTCCCGATATTTATATCAGTCATCCGTAGAAGAGCCCTCTTCGCCTGGGTCTGTATGTGTAAGTGAAGAGGTGTTAGTTCGAGGAGAACCTCTATGGATGCTGTTGGACACGTTCTCATAGCCCCTGTTATGCATACGCATGCCAGTCTTTGTAGCTTGCTGAGCGCCTTGATGGTGGTTAGTTGGCTGGTCTTGTTTACCCAGACAGCTGAACCATACGTTATCATAGGTCTCACGATCGCCGTGTAGATCCATCTCAGTATAGTCGGAGTGCAGCCCCAACTTTTACCTGCTATGGACCTACAGGTCATGAAGACCCTGGTGGCCTTCCTTATCGTTTCCTCCAAATGTCCTTTCCAGAGTAGTTTCTGATCTAGTATAACTCCTAGATATTTCACCTCCTTCTGGAATTCAAGCTATCCAGCCTATCCCGCAGGGTATCTTTAAATTTCTCCCTGCAGAGGATTACAATGTCAGCTCCTGTAACAGGTCATCAACCACAAGGCTCCACAGAAGCGGGGATAGTACTCCACCCTGTGGGCAGCCGCTGGTTGTGTTAGCTATTACTAGGCCGCCCGTACTAGTCTGTATCTCCACCAACCTCTTAGAGGGTTTGTCAGGCCCTTTCTGGTTAGAGAATTGTCTATAACTTCATGAGAGGTGTTGTCGAAAGCCCCTCTATATCCAGAAAGGCACATAGAGTCATTTCCTTCTCTTCTAGACTTTCCTGTATCTCACTTGTCAGCTGGTATAGAGCAGTTTCGTTGGAGCGTCCTGCCCGATATGCATGCTGACAAGTGTGAAGAGGACTGTCTAATAGGACTGTCGTCCTTACATAGTTGTCCACAACCTTCTCTAGAGTTTTCAGTACAAGTGAAGTAAGGCAAATTGTTTTGTTGTTAACTGTTGCCAAAAAAAAGTTGGGGGTTTCTTCATGTCTCGATTTACTGTCGGCAGCAATACACAATAGTAACTTATTTTTAGTTGTGTCGAGAATTATGATGCTATTTTATCGCTGCTGCTCGATGTGAAATAGTGCTAATTCAAATTGTGACACTTTTGACGAAAGAAATCGTCGTTTGAGTTAATTTTAAATAGAGTTATGACAATTTAAGTTTATATTTTGGCATAAATAAATTTTTTGCGTATTTAAAAATTTTTTTTTAACTTTTTTACTGTCATTTATAATTTTAAACTGAACTACAGTTTTACAACGTGAAAGACAACTCAGCAAAAGTGACATAACTTAAAATAACCCGGTAATTAATTAATTTAAATATCATTAAAAAAGTCATAACCACCAATTTTTGATTTTCTAGTGTAAAATAAACTTTTGTTACTTATCCTAGAGCATAATCTGTATGCATTTTCTACTAAATGGTCTATACGTTATTTACAAAAAAAATTTAATTCAACTCTGGCTAAATGTATCGTGCCAGTGAACTGTGGACCCTGCAACATTCCAATCCTCTCCCTTCCAATTCCCCTCTGTAAACATGTTCCACTTTACCAATCCACCGGCTCAAGCCGTTTGTGTCGTCCAGTGTCTTTCTCTATTGTCATTCGTGTTTAAACAGCCAAATAAACCGCACCAAGCGAAACCCCACGTCTTTACATTTTTAACGCGTTCCGCCGACGGCTAAGTACAGAGGCTTATTTAAACTCAAAAATAGTTGTTCTCGTTTTCTTAGAAATTAAAACTTTCGAGTTCTGTCACTTTTGAAGTGGGTGTACGATATATTCAAGTGTTATGCGGCAAGCCAAACTGTTTGCAGCAGTTGAGTTGAGTGAAAGGGGTGAAAAAGGAATGGATAATCGAATCGTAAATTGTTGTTGTAAATTGTCAGTTTTGTTCTAGCAGTTTTAATGCTTTAAGTTCTCGTATTCGTTGCTCAGTATTCAGGTGTGTATCAAAACCTTTCCTCACTGCACTGTTTGTTTTGCAGAGAGAAAGTATTTAAAAGCACAGCTGATAGCTTGCAATACATTTTTATAGTGCTTGCGCAGCTTACTCGTAAGATACATTGTTGTCTTTTATTTAAAGCTTAATATTAGAGTCCGACCGATACCAAATTTTTTGGCCGATGCCGATTATTAATCGGCCAGAAGGGCGAGTTTGGCCGATGCCGATTAATTGGCCGAAAGGGCGAAAATCGGCCGATACCGATGCCGATTACATAGAAAAAATAACACAAATGAATTCAATCAAAAACACAGTCTATTTTATAAAATAATAAAATGAACTATTACATATTGTTTGTAATATTCATCACAAAATAACAAAACAACGAGAAAAGAAATAATTAAAAACTAAATAACGAGAATAAGTAAAAACTAAATAAAATAACAAGAGAATTCAGAATTCTAATACATTAACATGTATAAAAAAAAATAATATATCACATTTATCCACTGAGAGAGGACCAAAAATAGTGACGTAAATATTGCATACAAATTCAGTTTTTTATTCAACTTTAAATTAAAATTTTTATATTAAAATTTGTACTCTCAAATTGCGACCCGTTGTACAGATGCAGTGGGAAGAAGTCAGAAAACAAATTTGGAAAAAATAAAAGGCCTGTTAAAAAATGCTTCCAATTAAAAAAGAAGGATAAGATTGAAAAATTAAATGCCCCTTCTTCCGATATCCTGATAGATGAGACGAAATGCATAGACATTTCGAAAAAATCTGTGTTTTTAAGAATACCTAGTTTTAAAAAAACATTTCTAGGAAATATTTATATTAAACAGTATCTAAAAAATACAATACTGAAAATGGGTATAAGAACCCGTTGGTACAAAAAATGAAAACAAAAAAATGAAAGCAGAAAAATAGGCCGAGGTATAATCGACCAAAAACGGCCGATGCCGATTCTTTTTTTTTTGGCCGTTGCCGATACCAATTTTATTGGCCGATACTAGCCGATGCCGATTAATCGGTCGGACTCTACTTAATATATATTCCGATCAGCATCTTTGTTTTAAACTGCAAAAATAAATAAGTTAAGACATTTGGTTTTATTGTTATATTGCTGAAATTTGTTTGTCCGGTGTAGTTATTTCGCTCCCTTTGCCTGTGGATGGTTCAGAAATAGAAAAATAGATTTTTGTTAATTTCTAGATTTCTTCACTACTCACCGCACTACTCGCCGCACGGAGTCGACATAAAAATGTTGGTCTCTGCTAAACCATAGGCTCTTAATCGGACTGTATTCAGAGTAATGTACTGTTAACAGGCATCGTTATAATTGAGCAATTTTCTTCTTTTCGTCTAAAACATAAAATAAAATGGCTAAATTATTTATTTCAGGGCGATGACAACTGCACACATTGCTCTGGTAACGCCCAGAAAAATAGGAATGGCATACCAGAACCTCTTAGTTCTTGCAAAAAATGTGGAATGTCCCTGCACACGACTTGTGCCAACATAGCTGCCAAGTGCAGGTCGCAGTCGTTTGTTTTACTGTACATGCTAGTCACAAAGGGAAGCATATGGTACTGCAACAATTGTGCACATTGCAGCGTTTGTAATAATAGTGACAAAGGATCCTGTTTGCTGCAGTGCTCTTCCTGTTACAAGCTTTTTCATTTAACTTGTTTGGATACCGTCCCTGACAAGAAACCGAGGCATCCTTACAGGTAATTTAAGTGATTTACGATATTCACCAGCACAATGAGAAGTGGGCAATGACAAATTTCATGACTAATTATCCTTTTTTTACAGATACATAATATTCATGATTAAATATTTCTTTTTTACAGATGCAAATACTGCTTATTACAGAATCATGACCTAATTAAAAAGGAATCTTCAAAGAAGGTTTTAGATTTAGTTAAATACCGGTACGTAATTATAATGTTACCTTTAATAAATAATTCATGCATGAAGGTGATTTTTATGCACTTAAATAAATTATGCATCTATTCGGTTTTTACTAAGAATATACTGTGATGATAAGACACCCTGTCGCTGTGCAAGGCGCCCTTTTGTTGTGCATGGCACACGGTCGCTGCGCGCGGCAACCTGTCGTTGTCCAATGTTTTACGGGCATACTTTTAGGCACACACTTTTAGAATACGGCCGGCTTGCTATAATTTCGACATGGCAAGTATGGCTCCCGATGATAATGGAAATTTTGAGTCCAATTGGAATGTGCGAAAATAATCAGCGCGACAGGCAGACAAGTGTAAAAGGCACTGGTACAGGGCAGAGGGACAGGTGGAATACGGAATAGTCCAATAAGCAATAAGTGTAAAGACAGTAAAGTGTTAACTTGTATATAAAGTGGTTGCTGGTTAAACATAGTTTAAGAATTTAAGTGCTTTTTTCGAAGCGCAATCTAAAAAGACGAACAAGCCTACAGAGAACTCATTTTCGTAACATTTGGTGTCAGAAATGGAATTGTGCTACTGAAAATAAATAAAACAAAAACAAAAAAATTATCAGGTGTACAACTTTGCTTCCGCCGTTTTTTTTCCAAAATTAAAAGCTTTATTGCGAAAAAGTGCTTACAGATGTATTATTCAAAGTATTGTCCGTCGCTAGCGACAACTTTCTCCCATCTTTCCGGCAATTTTCGGATCCCGGCTCGAAAAAAGGAGTCCTCTTTTGACGCTATCCATGAAGCAATCCATTTTTCCAATTCTTCGAAGGATTGAAAATGTTGATCTGCCAGGCCGTGTGCCATCGAACGGAATAGGTGGAAGTCAGAAGGGGCGACATCTGGGGAATACGGCCGGTGGGGCAAGACTTCCCATTTCAGCGTTTCCAGGTACTTTTTGACCACTTTTGCGACGTGAGGCCGAGCATTGTCGTGTTGGAGGATGACTTTGTCATGTCGCTCTTGATATTGTGGCCGCTTTTCTTTTAGCGCGCGACTAAGGCGCATCAGTTGCGTTCGGTAGCGATCTCCTGTGATGGTTTCACCCGGTTTTAAGAGCTCGTAGTAAATCACACCGAGCTAATCCCACCAAATACAAATCATAACCTTGGCGCCGTGAATATTCGGTTTTGCCGTCGACGAAGAAACCAAGAAACCACTCCCGACACGTTCTTTCACTCAGAGCAGCATCACCGTAAGTTTCTGAGAGCATTCGATGCGCTTCAGCTGCATTTTTTTGCGAATTGTAACAGAAAAGTAAAACTTCCCGCAAATGGCGAGAATTGGGCACATAAACGGACATTTTCGAGCGTGAATAATACGAAAACAAGAACAACTGTCACTGAAACGGCGATGACAATTCGTTAGGCACTGTCCACACTCACTTTAAAGGCATTACCATCTATGTATTTCAACCAGCCTCAGCCGGTACAGCCACCTATCGGAAAACGGCGGAAGCAAAGTTGTACACCTAATATGAAACGCAGACATGGTTAAACTCGTGCAGCTGAAGGTGGACCAGCTGAAAAAGGAGCCGACTGCCTGGAATTTGCCTACTACTGACGGAAAGGTGGAGTTGCAACTGCGCTTGCGAGAGGCATGTGAGGCACGAGACGTCGATTGGACTGCGCACGAGTTCGGAACGCAGGGGCCAGAGGCTTCGGCCAAGGTGGAGGAATCGCCTGTTGGTGCTGCGTCGCTGGAAAGTACGGCTACAGAGGCGTCACCACTGCAAATAATGGACATGAGCCAGCTATTTGTGGCGATGAAAGGCATATTCCAGGAAACCGCCGCGACACTGTCTGGTGAAATGGCAGCGAAACTGGAAACTACGAATCAGGAAATTTCGGCAAAAGTCGAAAACTGCGAACCGAGAAATGACAGCAAATTCTGCAATTCCTGTTCGGCTGAACATGAAAGTTGAGCATCTGGAGCCGCGAATGGACAATTAGGATAAACCAGTTGACGACCTGGATGATTCCCTGCACAAACGAGTTGAGTCTGGAAGATTCGATGAACAGAAAAACACACGAGCGGCTTAGAGAGGTACAGCCGCGAGAATGGTTGCCGCCGGTTCCGGAAAGTTTTGCCACCCGAACAGAAGTTCCTACTAATGATGGAGCTACGCCGTTCGCAGGCGTTCGATACATTCAAACTGCAATTCGACTTGGCTGCTTTGGAAAATCAGTGGAGAGATATCAGGAAAGGTCGAAGATTGGCACTGGCGCTTAAAGATCCTGCGGCTGAGATAATTAAATCAGTTCCGGAATGTTTAAAGAGTGATAACGAGGGCGCCATGCGAGCGCTGGCAGCAAAGTACAGCAACAAAAAAAAAACGCTGTACTACTGCGAGCTCCGCGACACCGGCCAGGCCACGTGCGGTTTCCTCTAAAGTTGTTTGCTGGCTATGTAACAAGCAGAGTCACATAGCACGAGACTGCCGTCGACGAAAGAATCGTCCTCGATCGGAATCGTGACAATCGAGACTCAGCCAACAAGAGCAGGGCTGAGGAGGAGGCGTTACACAAAAGGTCAGCCCAACGCGGCGTAAGCTGATCCCCACAACCTGCGGCCCCACCGTCCTCGTCTCGCATCTGAGACGACAACTCAGCAGCTTGACGATTGAAGGAAAGACAGATGGAAAGTTGTTTGTGTTCGCACTGGATACTGGCGCGTCATATTCAATCATAAAAAGGAAGCTTCTGAGGATTTGGGAACCACTGCATGGCATACGGCTGAGGACTGCGACTGCCGAGCGTGCGCCGATATGAAGAAAAGTCACGAAAACGATTGCTATCGGCACCAACAGCCTGGAGCATGAGTTCATCGTCGCGGACGCAGTGGTCAATTGCGGAAGTAGCCCACCCGGAGGAAGTAAGAAAAGCGGTTTTAACATGGACGCTATACCGCAGGAGAACCAGTGGAATTAACAGCCAAGCAGAAACAGAAGGCGCGGTCACTCCTGCAGCACTATGGGTCAATATTTGCGGAAGAACAGACAGTGAAACCGATCCGCCAACCGCCTGGACGAGTTCCTCTGACCAAGAGGGAAGAGGTCACAAATTTGATCGAAAACATGCGGAAAGAAAAGCTCATAGAGCCCTCGTCAGGCCCTTGGTGCTCGCCGGTCGTGCTAGGTAAGAAAAAGGATGGCAGTACCCGGTTTTGTGTGGACTATCGGAAGCTCAATGATGTGACCAAGGACAGTTATCCACTACCTCGGATCGATGACACCCTGGACACACTATCAGGCACACAGTGGTTTTCCATGCTCTATTTATACGGCGGCTATTGGCAGGTGGAGGTTGCAGACAAGGACAAGAAGAAAACGGCTTTCAGTGTTGGCGATGGTTTGTGGCAGTTCACCGTCATGCCGTTTGGACTCTGCAACGCACCAGCGACATTGGAGCGATTAATAGAACGTGTGCTAAAAGGGCTACATTGGCGGACGTGTCTCGTATACCTCGACGACATAATCGTGATGGGTAAAAGCTTCGACGACCACTTGGAAAAGCTAAACTAGGCATTCGAGCGGATAGAAAAAGCCGGGCTTAAACTCACTCCAAAGAAAAGCTCACTGTTCCAAAAGGTGGTCAAGTATCTGGGTCACACGGTTTCCGCCCGCGGAGTACATACGGATGGAGGCAAAGTCACGGCGGTAAAGGAGTGGATGAGACCACGCAATCTACACGAACTCCGCAGTTTCCTCGGACTGTGCACATATTACCGAAAATTCATTCCTGGATTTGCGAACATAGCCGGCAGCTTGCACAAACTGACGAAAAAGAGCCAAGCTTTTGATTGGAACGAAGAGTAGTAGCAGGCTTATGCACGACTGAAGGAGAAACTGTGCACTGCTCCAATTCTGGCCTTCCCCGTGCCCGGAGAGATGTTTGTGCTGAATACAGATGCAAGCGAGCATAGTATTGGCGGTGTGCTATCACATAATAGATGGCTAAGAACAAGTGATAGCATACTGCAGCAGAATTCTTTCGAAACCTGAACGCAACTACTGTGTGACACGGAGAGAGCTACTGGCGGTATTGGACTGCGCAAAACACTTTCACAAATATCTGTATGGACAAAAGTTTCACCTGTGCACAGATCGTGCTGCATTGAAATGGCTACTGAACTTTAAAGATCCTGAAGGCCAATTGGCGCGGTGAATCGAGCGGCTGCAGAGCTACGACTACACAATAGAGCATCGCAGGGGCAGTAGCCTTGTGATGCCATCCCGATGCCTTGTCACGCCGTCCGTTTAAAACCGAATGCAGGCATTGTTCGCGAGCCGAAAGCAAAGAGCAGATCGTAGACGTCCGATTGGTAAGCGTTACGGCAGAGGAAGATTTGTCTGCGGAGAGGCTACAAAAGGACTAGCGCGAGGATGCGGTTCCTGCAAAAATCGTCGAAAGCAAGGAGCAAGGCGCACGTTCGGACTGGCAGGAGATGGCCGGCGAAAGCTTACTGGTGGCAGTGGCAAAGTCTGCGGCTGAAGGATAGCTGCTTATACCGCAAATGGGAGAGTCAGGATGGTTGGACCAGCAACTCCCTAATTGTAGTCCCGAAATGCAGAATCAACGGGTCGTCGAGGTATACCATAACGTTTCCAGTGGAGGGCACCTAGGCATCACCAAATCTGTCGCCAAAATAAAAAGGCCCCCATCACTCACTCCAGCCCGAGCAGTGTTCGGCACAGAGTTGAGGTTCCCTGCTGACTTGAAGTTCGGAGTGGTCAGCACGACGGAAAGGACTGACTACGTGGTCAATAAGCGGTCGAAACTGAAAGAAATCCACCAGTTTATAAGGAGCCGCACCCAGCTGGCCTGCGATAAGATGAAAGCCAGATATGATCTACGGGCTAACACGGCAGAGTTCCTAGAAGGGGATCTGGTAATGCTCTACAACCCGTTGCGGAGGAAAGGTTTGTCTCCAAAACTTCAAACGTCATGGGAACGACAGTACAAGGTCGTGACCAGGATTAATGACGTGGTATACAGAATTCAACGTTGCAGCAATAGAGGCGCTAGGCTGAAGGTAGTCCATTTGGAGCGCGTGGCGTCTTACTACGGCGATGCCTCGGCACTTGTTCGGGACGAACCAGTCTAAGTGGTGGGCAGTGTGACAATAAGACACCCTGTGCAAGGCAGCCTGTCGCTGTGCAAGGTGCCCTGTCGTTGTGCAAGGCACCCGTTTGCTGCGCGAGGCACCTTGTCGTTCTGCAATGCTTTTACGAGCATACGTTTAGGCACGCACTGTTAGAATACGTTCAGCTGCTATAATTTCGATGTGGCAAGTATTGCTCCTGATGGTAATGGAAATTCTTAGTCCAATTGGAATATGCGAGAACATTCGTATTACGAAGCACAATCCAGAGAGACGAACAAGCCTACAGAACTAATTTTCATAACAATACACTAATGCTGAGGAATTTATGACGGAGTATAGCGTGCAAAAATGCAGGGGAATCAGTAACAAACGAGGTTGATATACTGACTCAAAAGATCACTACCGTGCGTTGGCATGATTAACATAATTAAAATCAAATTAGATTAATATAATATGAACACAATTCAAACAATTATAGTATAATATGCCCATTCGAAATGTATGCATGGGCAAGTAATTTCCAAATGCAATAAAAAATTTTTAAATAAATAAAAATAAACAAATCTATAAAATTGCGAAAGTTAAGAACTTTATTACCGAGTAAATATTAAAATAAATAACTTAATTATGTTTCAATATGTTCATTTTAGATCGTTTTGGCAGTTTATTTTGAAATGTTATACAGGTTACTGCAGTGCTGAATATTCATTATTCGTTCATTATTCATGTTGTTGTATTTTCATCATAAACATTTTTCATGGAAAATAGTTTGAAAAGCTTTGATATTGTTATACTTATACTTACAGACTGCACTTAACGTAAGTGCGCAGTACCACAGAACAAACAATATACAGAATGCGCATCTGGTGTATAGAAAATTTTCTTTGCGGGTTCCAGCGGTAGGACCCGTTTGTTGATGCGGGGGGAAGAAGTAAAGGGGACGAGAACGCACAGAGCGCGAGAGCGTAAAATGAGAAGCTGTGAGAGCGAAAAATCAAATGTTCGGAGAGCAAACAGATAAAAGTATTGATCGCATGCCGGTGTACAAAACAGTAACGCACCATATATGTGGTTGTTGTTGTTGGCCAACAAAGCGATGTGCCGCATGCATGGTGATGGAGGAAACGCGTACAGGGGAAAGGCGACAGCCTGTGGTTGTTGTTGTCGCTGGCTAACAACTGAAGTTAGAATAAATTTTTGCTTTGGCTGATTTCTGTAAGGAGCTCAGCGACTCACAATACTACGATAAAAAAACGCCAATTGTGGGAATAAGTCAGGGAATAAGTTTGGTCAAAATAACCAGAGTTTTTTACATGTTTCTTTTCTGAGGCCCATGAACAATGCTTCCTGAGAAGAACTAAGATCATAAAATCCAAAATTGTGTTTTTATGATCAGGACATGTGGAAAACCATTGTGGTGTAGCATTTTGACATTTAACTTTTATTAAATTTTTTATGCCTACAATTTGTGGCTGTTTTTCAAAAATGCTGCGGAAAATTGAAATGTGTACTTTGCTTATCTCTAATAGAATTTGCGATGGACTAATAAGATTGCCGAAATCTTTGAGAGAGTTAAAGTTTTTGTGAAATATGAAAAGTTCACTAGGAACTGTTAGTACCTCATCTTCTTTTCTCAATTCACCTGCACATGTTTCACAGTTTATTTTGGGAAGTATTTTGTAAACAACATAACCCAAAAAATATCTTAAAAACGCTAAATCAATGGTAAATTCAGAACAGTTCTGAAAATTATCATTTAATATGAAATCGGCAAGGATGGCTTATTATCCACTTTGAAATCATCGGTTTGACTAGTTTCTTCGTTATGTTCAGGAGCTGAGTCGAGATTTAACGTAGTATCATTTAATTCTTCACAATTGCTGTGAACGCATATAAATAATGGTTTGGTGTATTCTTTAGTTTTAATGCTACATTTTTCTCGCCAACTTTGGCCCATAGCTGAGTCATAGGGCGGAAATTTAAACATTTTAAGTTTTTCATCATCCCATATAGATTTCCGGCAACTTGTTATGCAGCATTGAAGCCCTGACTTTATTAAATTTTTACCCACCCGGGGTAGTACATTTTTACTCGGAGCCGGATCCATTTT
Organism: Melieria picta; assembly: GCA_964056695.1. Taxonomy (NCBI): domain Eukaryota; kingdom Metazoa; phylum Arthropoda; class Insecta; order Diptera; family Ulidiidae; genus Melieria; species Melieria picta. The sequence goes on from OZ057400.1 coordinate 64,800,795, forward strand.
TCGTATAGCAAAAAATTCAAAATTGGAATCAACCACGTCAAAACTTAGACAAATAATTATACTTGGAACTAGCCTCGTAAATATATTTGTAGAAATTTTAAATTTGGATAACCACATCGAAAACAATTGCAAAAAATTCAAAATTGGAATCAACCACGTCAAAATTTAGACAAATAATTATACTTGGAACTAGCCTTGTAAATATATTTGTACAAATTTTTATTTTGGATCAACCACGTCTAAATATTTGCAAAATTTAATATCAATTAATCTAAGCGCAGCATGAACAAAAAACGACCATTCAGCTCGAAGATTCGATTGATAATGACAATAAACAAATTCGCCGGCACGTGGTCGCTCTGCGCTTGCTTTTTTACAAACAAGAACAAGAAGCGGACAGGCAAAATTTGCATAGGAAAAAGTGACTGGCGATTGCTTTGCCAAAACAACCACCATTTCAAAGTGGCCGAGTAAAGCCAAGCTGGCTTGCTGCGGAAAACAACAACATTGCGTGTTGTTGTCGAAATGAGAATAAACCAATCCATCGAATGAATGCGAGAATGCAAGAGAGGATCGCAAAGCAGCTCTCCGCTCGCTTGCGCTTACTCTCTAGGTTCCATATACATTTTTCTCATCTTTGCTGCTTCCCGCCCGCGTCTGAAATGAAATCGCAAAATTATTTCAGATGCGCCTTCTGTATACTGTTTATTCTGTGGCAGTACTCAGCTTGTACATAACAAGTGTGCTTAAGAGATGGAGGGTTTCACATACATAGTGTGTGACATACATAGAGTGTCATATACATATATGCTGGGATACTATACACTACACTTACCCCCTTTGAAAATATACACTCTTTTCTGCTTTTTTCTTTTTGTTCAATACAATTCACTTATGTTCACTTTTCTTCATCTTTTTCATGTAAATAATATTATTGGTTTTTGTTTTGTTCTTAATTTACTACCCTACTTCTCAATTTAGATTTGTAATTTTGTGGTTCGCTTTCGTCAAATCTTATAGTACCTGTTGAATCTAGGAGGGTTTTCCTAAATTGATGCGAGATGCGCACTCGAGGAAGTTCGTTTTCGTTCTGATTTATTTTCCACTCGTTCTTACATTCTAAAGACATCCGCTTTGTAAACATTGTTGCTAAACATTGTATTCAAACATTAATGTTTCACTCTAGAAAACAGTGTTGTTATATGAATTCTTAAACATTTGCAAAGGTTTGAAAAACATTATCGTTATATAAAACTTCAAAGACAATATCATTATAAAGCTTAAATATTTACAAGTTGGGGCGTGACCCAACAGTACCGGTGTTTGTATCTTGCTGTTCATTAATTAGTTCGTGTTCATTATTAGCTTCTGGAAGCAAATTAATTGAATTTTCATCATTGGTTTTATTCCTATTGGCATTTGAATCTATACTTTGCTTCTTGAGTAGATCAAGTAATTCGTTAGGAATACCTGAAGTATTCGTATTCCAACTGTTTCAAAAAACCATTTGATGTGCATGACATTTCCAAGTTTTACCTGTAGCTTTTGTTTTTAAAATGAATGTTCGTTGACCTAGTATTTCAATAATTTTGGCCATTGACCAACTGACCCGTCCCGGTGTCATGTAATCTCTAATGATAACTTGATCACTTTCCTTACAAGTTCCTATTTTGTTGCCCGTATAATGTTGTTTCTGTTTCAATTGCTGACCTTTTACATTGTTTTTTATAATAGTGTGACGATAATGCACCATGTCGCTGCGTCAGGCACTAGAATGCTTTTACTTGGCATGCTTTTATGCGCGTACTTTCAGAATACTACCGACTTGCTATAATCTCGCTAGAATATTCGCAAAGATGACTCGTGATGATACTGGAAATTTTTAGTCCAATTGGAATGTGCGAGAACGATATGCGCGACAAGCAGACAAGTATAAAAGGCAGCCGGGTACAGCGCAGAGGGAAGAGTTTTGTACAAGCAAGCAGCGGTGCAACACGGGATAGTGCTATGCGTAATAAGTGTAAAGACAGTAAAATATTAATATTGTAAATAAAGTGACTGCTAGTTTGAGCTGCGTTAGAAAACTGTAGTGTATTTTATTTTCTTGAGCACAATCCGCTCACGAAACAAGCGCAGTTTGAAATTTTTCTAAATTTGATGGCGGACCACACACATTTAGCAAAGGGGTATGTAAAGGCTCCAGACGCCAAGCAAGCAACCAATAATTTATGGAAGCGATTGGCTGAAGTTTTAAATGCAGCCGGGCCACAAAAGGGGGGTGTGTTTGGTTGGAAAAAAGTAAGTTAACGATAGTTTCCCCTTAAACAAAATTTTGCTTATCTTATGCGGCCCATACACGTTGCGATTTGTTGTACAACTGGACACGGTTGTACACAAAATCGCATCGTGTGTAGCGCAGTTATACGTGTCGCACAACCGGTTGTATGAAAATCAAAATATTTTGTACAATTTCGTGCAATTTTCTGAGTTCATTCGTGTTTCAGCTTTTGTGCGTTGCGAACGAAATGGACGAGCGCAACGAAAACTGGAGCGATTTTATCGAAATTTGCCGGAACTATGGAACAGCAAATGTGGAAAACACAAAAATAAAAGTTTTCGTCATACCGCACATGAAAAACTTTTGACAGCTTATAAAAAATTGATCCCAATGGTACTATTGAGGGCGTGAAGATGAATGAGCTGAAAAAAATTCACCAAAATGAAAATTCGGACGATGAATTGCAGAATATTTCCACGGACACTCCGTTTAAGAAAACACTGCGTTTGAATTTCCACTGCTCTCTTCCTCTTCTATAATTTCATTGATGATCAGAACCGCAATTATTTTGTTTGTCATTTCGTCTGCACTCAACAAAATTTGTGAGAAAAATGAAGTTGGGCGAACGAGTTGTGTCGGAAATCGCAACGTGCGTGTCCTAACGACCAACCTTTCGCACGACCAGATTGTATCGTGTATTATATATGTTTTAGGTTTGGGCAGATCACAAGACCCATCTGAAAAGTAAATTGCGAAAGAACGGCATTAATTTATCGGGCACAGGTGGTGGCCCATCAAAAATGTGTTCATTCCCAGCGCTGGAGGAAGCTATTATTGATTTATTGGATATAAGAGGGGCGATGGATGGTATTAGGGGGGTCCGCAAATTTGGCGTCAACACCAGAACACCCCCAACCTGCAACGACACTATTACGCCCTCATATCGCAACGACGTCGAGCAAGAAGAAGAAAATTCTATCATACATTGTATCCGTCAACTGCATGATATTTACACCGTCGCGTAACATTTTACGTTCCACTCGCTCGTCTTCATTTTCCATCCATACGTCAACCGAATCCATTTTAAACACAAATTAAATTTTTTTTTACTTTTAATGTTTACTTTTTTGGCATTTCTTCTAATAGCTGCTGTCAACTTCAATTAATATATTCGAAAGCACTTTTCACTCGATCCGAAAATCTTACATAGTGCGAATTTAAATAAGAATCGAATTCAACTTTCGAGCAGTTTCAACATTCGAATCGAGTTGCATAGTAGCCCCCCTGCAGAATTCGTTTTCACGAATTCCTAGTTTAGTTAGATGATAGTATAATCTACAATGCCCTCGAATCATTTCCTAAGGGGTGACTTTCTTTTTCGCAACACTGTTTTTGGCAGCTCAGCTGTTTTCGTGTAACATGTTACTGTCAAACATGTTCAAACATGTTGGTCTATAATTTAACCATGAATCGACTTGCAAATGAACAACGCTTGCAGATTATTGAATTTTATTATCAAAATGCATGCTCGGTTACGAAAGTGCATCGTGCACTTCTTCCATTTTATGGTCAGTTTGGGCCACCTTCTGAGGCGGCTATTCGGAATCTTGTGACTAAATTTCGCACCAAATTTACATTATTGGACATTAAACCACCAACACGCATACGTAGAGTGCGGACAGAGGGAAAATATCGCAGCTGAATCCGCCAGTGTTGATGACCGTGAATTTCGCAGCAATTGGGCCTCTGTTACTCCACTACGTGGACAATTTTGCGGAAGGATTTGGGTGTAATCTCTTTTAAAATACAGCTGGTGCAAGAACTGAAGCCACACGACCTACCACAACGGCTAACTTTTGGTGAATGGGCGCTGGCAAAGTTGGATGAAGATCCACATTTTTATCGGAAAAATGTGATCAGCAACGAAGCTCATTTCTGGTTGAATGGATACGTGAACAATCAAAATTGTCGTATTTTGTGTGAAGAGAAGCCAGAAGCATTGCAAGAACTGCCAATGCATCCCGAAAAATGCTCTGTTTGGTGTGGATTATGGGCCGGTGGCATTATTGGACCGTACTTTTTCAAAGACGACGAAGGAACGTTACTGTAAATGGCGAGCGCTACCGTGCGATGATTACAAACTTGTTTTGCCCAAAATGGAAGAGCTGGACTTGGCTGACATGTGGGTTCAACAAGACGGTGCCGCATGCCACACAGCACGCAAAACAATGGCCCAATTGAGAGGCGATTTCGGTGAACAGTTTATTTCACGTTTGGGGCCGGTCAATGGGCCGCCTAGATCGTGCGATTTAACGCCTTTAGACTATTTTTTGTGGGGGGCTATGTTAAGGCTCACGTCCATAGCGACAAGCCCGCAACGGTTGACACACTGGAAGCCAATATTGAAAAATTCGTGAGATACAGGCCGATATGTTGGAGAGAGTATGCAAAAATTGGAGCCAGCGTATGAACCATTTGAGGCGCAGCCGCGGTCAACATTTACATGAAATCATCTTTAAACATTGAATTATATAGATCATTTTATCGACTCAAATAAAGATTTCGTACATTTCTCTAAATTTTATGTGTTTTTGTTTTAATCAAATCCGAAGGCTCTTAAAAAATCACTCTTTATTATATCTCTCGATAAACGCCTTGGAATCAGCTGATGGGTTGGCCCAGTATTGATTCCTACTGATTATCCGTGTTTCCTGGTTAGGACGGATAGAGCTCCTTTTTCCCAAACCACAGAAAGGTTCTGGGACGACGAAGGGGGTAGGCTGTCGGCACTTTCATTCCCCTCAATACCAGCGTGACCTGGAACCCATACCTGATTGTAGAGGCCAAGCTCATATAGCTTCTCAAGGCACTCTGAAACCAGTTTCGAGGATACCTGGTAGGAGCTTAGTGCCTTGATTGCCGCTTGGCTGTCAGAGATGATCGCAATCTTCCGGTTCCGGTATTTCCTCGCTAGAGTGAAATAGGCACACCTATCAATGGCGTATATCTTCGCCTGAAGATGGTAGTGTGCATGCCCGTAGGTTCCGAGTATCGCATCCTCGGCCCGTAAACACCGATCCCAGTACCTTCCTGCGTTAAGAAGCTATCTGTTTCTGATGTACCTGCTCTGTTTTTAATCTTTTGATGAAAGTGTACTTCGATGTGGTTGTATCCCTCGGTACTGAAATCTCGGGATACTGGTTCGCAAGAATATCAATCTTCTTGCGACTCGGAAATCCCTCAGCCCCGATATTAACATCAGTCATCCACAGGATAGCCTTTGTTTAATCGTCGGTGGAGCGGAGGAAATAAATACACGGTTGAGCTTCGGGGTTCGGTGTCTTCATTCGCGGTAGTACGAATAACGAAATGACAAATAGTATACAGTAAACATTAAACGATACAAGCGGCCGAAGCCGGGGAGCAGAAAATAGGGGGAACATAAGTACAAAAGGAGAAGGAAAGATTGGGATTAGGGGTTTATGGCTGACGGCTGGCTGGTGATGATTTGGCGGTGATGCGCGACTGCCTGGCTGTAGGATGGGCTGACGGCTGGGGGGTTGTCGCCGATCAGCGATGACGGAGCGCTGGGGAGTGCGCTGAGGGCCTCTTTGCTGGTAATGCTCGGGGCGGGCAATCTGGAGGGCAACTGCTACGGTGGTCGTTAGCGCTGGATCTGGAAAAGAGGAGATGTCAGTTGTATGAAATTATATTGTTGACATCGTTGGTGTACAAAACAGTAACGCACCATATATGTGGTTGTTGTTGTTGGCCAACAAAGCGATGTGCCGCATGCATGGTGATGGAGGAAACGCGTACAGGGGAAAGGCGACAGCCTGTGGTTGTTGTTGTTGCTGGCTAACAACTGAAGTTAGAATAAATTTTTGCTTTGGCTGATTTCTGTAAGGAGCTCAGCGACTCACAATACTACGATAAAAAAACGCCAATTGTGGGAATAAGTCAGGGAATAAGTTTGGTCAAAATAACCAGAGTTTTTTACGATGTTAAGTTTTCGGGGTTTAGTTACATTTTTCTTTTCTGAGGCCCATGAACAATGCTTCCTGAGAAGAACTAAGATCATAAAATCCAAAATTGTGTTTTTATGATCAGGACATGTGGAAAACCATTGTGGTGTAGCATTTTGACATTTAACTTTTATTAAATTTTTTATGCCTACAATTTGTGGCTGTTTTTCAAAAATGCTGCGGAAAATTGAAATGTGTACTTTGCTTATCTCTAATAGAATTTGCGATGGACTAATAAGATTGCCGAAATCTTTGAGAGAGTTAAAGTTTTTGTGAAATATGAAAAGTTCACTAGGAACTGTTAGTACCTCATCTTCTTTTCTCAATTCACCTGCACATGTTTCACAGTTTATTTTGGGAAGTATTTTGTAAACAACATAACCCAAAAAATATCTTAAAGACGCTAAATCAATGGTAAATTCCTGCATCATGTAATGTAAATTTAAATAGCACAATAGATAGAGATGTCTCTGTACTTAAAATTTACTATCAAAATATGTCTGGTATGAGAACTAAATCGAACTCCATTTTTGCTTGCACATCCCGTCTTGATTACGATGTGTTTGTCTTTGTTGAAACGTGGCTTAACGCTGATTTTTTTGATGAAGATGAATTCTTTGATAGGAATTTATTTCACATTTTTCGCAAAGATAGGGACGTGGTTAAGACGGGTTGTGTTCGTGGTGGTGGAGTTCTTATAGCGGCAAAAAGAACTCTTCACGCCACTTCTGTGTGCTTACACAATTGTGATACACTGTTGGACCAGTTGTGTGTCTGTATATCTGGCGTTAATCATGTGCTTTACGTTTGTGTGTCATATATTCCTCCTAATAGCCCTGATGCTCTCTATGCGATGCATGTGAATAATGTCTTGCATTTGCCGCCGGTGAATGATAGCACTCAACTTTGCATTCTCGGTGATTACAATCTGAATATGCTTGTGTGGAATTGCTCGCCTGTTGATGGTTTCTTCATACCAGGCAATGTTAATCACTATCATGAAATTAATTTAATTGATGGTTTTTTTGGTATAGGGCTTTCTCAAATTAATAAATTTGTAAATAAACTTGATGGAATCTTGGATCTAATTTTTATCAGTAGTAATCTGAATTCCAATCTTCTTTCCTGTGATTCCCCGATCTGTTCTACTGATATGCATCATGTACCATTAGTTTTAGATCTTGAATTTTATGACTACCCTGTTCTTAAGACGTAAAGTAATTGTTTTAATTTTAATTATAATTTGTGTGATTTCAGTAATTTAAATAATCTAATTGGCGATATTGATTGGCACTCATTATTTATGACCCTTAGTTTGGACGAGTGTTTTGCATGTTTTGTGACCAAGCTGCAATATATTATTAGTAATAATGTTCCTCGTCATCCTTTGAGATCTTATAGATTGCCTTGGTATACTAAGGGCTTAAAACGGTTAAAAAACTTGCGAAATAAGTTCTATAAGCGCTTTAAATCTACGGGTAATCCTGACTTCCGAGACAAATATTTGTATTACTTGCAGAAATTTAATTGCCTTGATAAGTTTCTTTATAAGCAGTATCTCCTTAGGTTTGAAGCTAATATTAAATCTAATCCCAAGTCGTTTTGGACTTTTATCCAGTCCAAGCGGTCCTCCTCGACATTTCCAGTGGCGATGTCCTTCAATGGTAGGGTTTCTAATTCTGCATTACAGACCGCAAACTTTTTTGCGGAGTTTTTTGAGGCCAATTTTGTTGCAGATAGTTCATGGCATGACCAGGACTCCCTCAACAATATTAATTCAAATATTTATTTTGGGTCCTTAGTACTTTCTGAAGAGGACATTTTGGTTGGGATAAATAATCTGAAGAATTCTCAGCAGGCTGATGTGCATGGTATCTCACCATTCTTGCTGAAAAATTGTGTGTCGTCCATTGTTGGTCCCTTGTTGCTTTTATTTAATATGTCTTTGAGCTGTGGAGTCTTCATTGTTGCTTGGAAAATCACGTTTATTACTCCGGTGTTTAAAAGTGGCAAAAAGAATGATGTGTCCTTAATTCTTCACAATTGCTGTGAACGCATATAAATAATGGTTTGGTGTATTCTTTAGTTTTAATGCTACATTTTTCTCGCCAACTTTGGCCCATAGCTGAGTCATAGGGCGGAAATTTAAACATTTTAAGTTTTTCATCATCCCATATAGATTTCCGGCAACTTGTTATGCAGCATTGAAGCCCTGACTTTATTAAATTTTTACCCACCCGGGGTAGTACATTTTTACTCGGAGCCGGATCCATTTTTCGTATACTAGTAAAGTCAATGAATATGCCAAATCAAAGGTAATATAATGACGAGAAAGGATCAACTACGTCAAAAAATCTGTAAAAATTTGTAATTTGGATCAACCACGTCAAAAAAATAGCAAAAAATTCAAAATTGGAATCAACCACGTCAAAACTTAGACAAATAATTATACTTGGAACTAGCCTCGTAAATATATTTGTAGAAATTTTAAATTTGGATCAACCACGTCGAAAACAATTGCAAAAAATTCAAAATTGGAATCAACCACGTCAAAATTTAGACAAATAATTATACTTGGAACTAGCCTTGTAAATATATTTGTACAAATTTTTATTTTGGATCAACCACGTCTAAATATTTGCAAAATTTAATATCAATTAATCTAAGCGCAGCATGAACAAAAAACGACCATTCAGCTCGAAGATTCGATTGATAATGACAATAAACAAATTCGCCGGCACGTGGTCGCTCTGCGCTTGCTTTTTTACAAACAAGAACAAGAAGCGGACAGGCAAAATTTGCATAGGAAAAAGTGACTGGCGATTGCTTTGCCAAAACAACCACCATTTCAAAGTGGCCGAGTAAAGCCAAGCTGGCTTGCTGCGGAAAACAACAACATTGCGTGTTGTTGTCGAAATGAGAATAAACCAATCCATCGAATGAATGCGAGAATGCAAGAGAGGATCGCAAAGCAGCTCTCCGCTCGCTTGCGCTTACTCTCTCGGTTCCATATACATTTTCCTCATCTTTGCTGCTACCCGCCCGCGTCTGAAATGAAATGGCAAAATTATTTCAGATGCGCCTTCTGTATATTGTTTATTCTGTGCTCCAACCCTTAATGGGGCTCCCATACAAAATGGTCGTTTTCTAAAATGGGCTCCCATTGCTCCCAGGTTGCCCCCAGATGTATCAAATGTATAACCGACACCCACTTATTTTCTCTTCCGAATGTTTCTTCCAAACATACTTACCCGCTAACTCCAAGACCTAACGGGGCTGCCATACAAAACTGGCCATTTTCTATGCCATTGGCTCCCCACTTGCAAATGTAGTAGTTAAGTGAGTGAGAAAACATCGTATCTCGGAAACTACTGAACCGATTTCAGCCGATCGCCAACATTCTTGAGTACAAAAAATACAAAATTAATTAAGGTTCAAAAGTTCACCACCAGATGGCGTCTCCCGTACAATCGGAGTTGTAAATTTTTCGGTTTTTACCATTTTTCTCCCAATTTTAAATACGAGTGAAATATTGCTTCAAATAATTGTTTTTTATTGTTTTAGAAGATAATTTTTTATTCGATTATTTTTTTTCCGCTTGACGGATATTTCTTGCGGCTCGCATAGACAACTTGGAACAAAAGCTGTTTTTCTTTTTCGTTTCGGCACAAAACGTCATTGTAGTCCTCCATTAGTTTGACGCCCCTTTCGGCAGCATCGTTGACCACATGCAATTTATGTATAATGTCTTCTGCTTGCTAGTAGCTTTTGCATTCTGACCAGGTATTTGGTTCCGCGAAAATAAAATCGTTCGGCAATTCAAACCGCTCAAAAAGGTGTATTGTCTCATGCGTTACCAAACAGCTCAAATCGTTTGCGATGAATTCTTGACTTACTTGTTGCGGTGATAGTATAAGCCTTTTTACCAGGGACATAACAGTTATAACGTTTTTAGAAAAAAAGTTGGAAAATAACTTTCACTGTAACAAATATTTTAATTGTTACATATAACTATTATTTTGAAATAATTATTTTTACATCTATGTATAACTATTATTCGTGACAAATCTTTTTTTCTGTTGCTTAATAACAAAGAATATGAAGTAATATAGAACGCGCATGTGGGCACAAAAGTGTTTTCGGCTATTATGATGCGAGCGGGAAGAGCGAAGCGTAGGCATTTGAGCATGTTAAGTTCATAACATTTTCTGTTAGATTTGCGTAGGACAACAGCAAAAAGCAATGTTGTTGTTCGCAACGGCTTCATTCGTGTATATTGAAATGGTGGTTGTTGTGGCGTAGTGATCGCTCAATCATTTTTTGCATATATGTTTATTGATATTGTTTGCCGAAGCGCAAGCGGAGAGCAAACAACGAACCAAAGCATCGTCATCGTCGTTTCAACGAAGATAATTCGGGATTCGCTAATGTTTTTGTTGTTGTCGTTTTATGCCTTTTTGTGTTTCGAATTGGTTTTGCTGCAAAAATTTCTGTAATGTTTTATTTTGCAAAAAGCGAAAAGCAATATTTTGCAAAAAGCGAAATGGTTGAGTGATGTTGCGTGGGTAGTTTGAGTTATTCGGAGCAGCATTGATCGTTTAGGAAACGAAAGAAAGCAGTTCAAACGTGATTATGTTCATTCAAGTGTCATATGTTCGTATGCAAACATCTCAGTGTGACGACGGAACGAATTTTACTAAACGAAAATTTTAAAATCGCAGAATCGTAGTGAAGTTGAAGTAGTGAAGTGACTTTTAAAATGGGACGAAAGCAAAACAGAGTAATAAGAAGTTATTTTACTTTTGTTTTTGAAGAAAAAAAAGCAAAGTGCAACATATGTGGTTTCGAGTTTCAAAGAAATTACTTGACCAACCGAAGCGTCATATAAAATCTCAGCATGAAAGCGCTTGGAATGATATTCATGGTGAGACATTTTGTAATTTTAAAGTCATTGTCATATTTATACAAGTCATACAGACGCATAATTATAGTCCCGTATAACAGCCGATTGGGAGTTCCAAATGAAAATTTATTTTCCGAGTTTTGCCAATACAGCTTAATTTGTGTGCCTATAGCGGTAACTACATTCCGATGTAGTTATCAACCTTTTCCTTTATCTGCTTTCGCGGTACGCTACGGTAGAACAATACGCAAAGCGTATTCAAGAATGGAAGCAATGCACAACAGATGGGAAAGTGCATGCTAGCTCAATAACATGTGTGAGCGCAGCAGCCGAATCGCTTCATACCAACACTTCACGTAGCGCAGTGCGGCCGAAGTGTATTTCGTATCCCGCCACTTCGGACAAAGAGAAATGTGCCAACGCAGAACGAAAGTGCAGCGAAAGAGTGCACCGCGAAAGCTATTAGCTCACCATCGCACAGTGCTTCGACTCCATACAAAATTACGGCAAAAATAGAAGGAGTACGTGAAATTCGCTGAAAATTTGCAGTCTAAGTCATTTGGGACTGCTGACTTCAGAATTTGTGTTTGTTTCCAAAAAAAAATATATAGTTTAAAAAAATCGAATATAGGTATATGGTTATATATTATTTCATCATCACCGAGCCCATACCGCTGGAGCTATAATGATGAAATTTGGTCAAAAGTTGTATTTTAGAAAGTCAACCCTTAAAAAGAAGCGATTTCAAAAACGTCGATCTTGAAAGGGCGGAAAGGGGGTGGTGAAACTTATATACGGACATTGTTTTTTGGTCGGATTGTTTAAATGTGTATATGTACACCGTGGCGACGAATAACTGTTACTTACGTTTTGTTAAAAATAAAAAAGACCGTGATTGATTTTGAAAAAAAAATATTTTATTTTTATTTCAGTACTTATTTCATTTAGTTTTTAATTATTAATTTCAAATCTTTCACCCTTGTTTTTGTTCGCCAGCCGTTAACGCTTTAGGAAGGCAGCGCAGGCGGCACGCACGACTTCGTCAGATATTTTATTCCATATCTTCTGAAGGCGTCGCTTGAACTCTTCTATCTTCAGGTGTTTTATGTTCTTCATTTTGTCCAGCATGAAGCCCCATATAGAGAAATCCAATGGATTCAGATCCGGAGAAGAGGATGGCCATTCATCTGCCGAAATAAAACATGGAAGTTCGTCTTTGCACCAGCTCTGAACAAGTTTTGCCTTGTGAGCTGGAGCGGAATCTTGCTAGAAGCAAAATTGTGCATTTCCAAATAACTGCGTGGCATGGGGCAACAAATGCTTTTCAAAACCTCTTCCAAGTAGTAGTTTGCGTTAATTTTTACGCCTTTTTCGTTAAAAAGGAGAGGAAACTTGCCTTTCTGCAGAAATCGCTCCCCATACCATAACGGAGGACACGTTTTGATACCTCCCAATCGCTTTTTTATGAGTCGGGATATCAGCCATCCTTGTTACATACACGCAATCATTTTGAACGTTATGACTGTCTTGTAACAAAAAGAGTTTTTCATCCGAAAAAATATTTCGCAGCTTGCGTGCCGCCGAAGGAGCTGCTCACTTCTTTTCTTTCTCATTATTTTTTGACGCCCTGTAAGACCGTGAATTGTTTTTTTTTTGTTTAGACATTCATCTTCAAATTTTTTTTAATAATATTTTATACGGCTTTATGGCACACACCCATGTCTTTAGCCATCTTTCTTACATAAATCGCACAATTTCGACGTATGAGCTCACGCACTTTCTTCACCATTTCTGGAGTTCTTCCGGTACTTTTGCGACCGGTCTTTTTTGCGATTTTGAAGGTTCTAGTTTTCTTAAACCGCGCTATAGTACGATATACAAACATTTTGTTGATTTTCAGATTTTTTAGCGATTTAACAATCACCCTTGGTTTTTCACCCTTCAAATGTAATTTTACCCCAAGTTCTCGTTTGGCGTGTATGCTTCTCAAATTGTTTACAGTGAATGATTTCGTTGCCTAACTAGTGTATTGTGTACAGTATTGATACAAAAAAAATACAAAAAAATATAATAAGTCTAGGCCTAATACGATAGGCGCAGCAGCGCTTTGAAAAAAGGTAACAGTTATTCGTCGCCACGGTGTATACTATAAAAGCAATAACAAAAGACGTATTTTAGCGTTTTTCTAAATTCGTCATTTAAAGGGTGGAAAGAGGGCGGTAAAGTTGCTTAAAGGACATATTTTTTGTTTATTTGATTTCCGTAGAGCTTAACATGGAGATGAGACAGGTGAATATGCAATGCAGCTCAATTTATAACGGCGAGACTGTTATAAAAATGATTCTTCAAAATTAGACCTTCAAAATTAGACATTCCTCCTTTTTTTAGAATATATTAGCGTTTAATTACATTTTAGCAAACAAATTCCATAATAAATGGCTCATAATGGGTTAAATAGGCGTGCCAAACCTATTTTTATAAAAAACATTCATAGTTCGTGGCATTGACTTGGTTATACATTTTGGTCGCAATTTTAACTCAAGAGATTTCTGTAAAAAAATCAACATTAGTAGTTTCGAAAAAATTGAATATTTTCCAAAGGCGCAAAAAGACGCAGAATTTTTTTTGCGGACTTAAGAGAAAAAAGTCCATCTAAAAAAGGTCATAAAAAGGATTTACGCCAGTTCACGCCATTCGATTTAAATTGCCTTTCTAAATTTGGTTATTTTTAATTTCCATTGGTTCAAAAACATTCATTTTTGAGAATTCGTACAAAAAAAATTATTTATGCTAAAAAACAAAACCGATCAGTGGTCTCGCTCCTATCAATGTAGTTTTAATTTTAAAAGAAATTAGTAGCCTATCTATAACAACACATTTTCTACAATTTTATTTTATACAAGCACCTAATTTCATTTTTCCCCTTCATAAATTTTTGTAAACATATATCCGACTTTGAAAAGCTATATCTCCTAATCTCAACAATTTTTCGAGAAAGTATTTCGGATCCAGCATAATTAAACAATTACCTTTAACATGATACTACTTTTGTCAAAATCCGCGATAATTTTTTTTCTTATTTTTGTCCACTCTCGAAGCACTGTGCATCGGTAACGTGGGTGGTTGCTCAGAAGGGCAACAACAACACATATTGGCTGGCATTATACTAGCGCTCGCTGATGATTATCGTTGGCTTAAATAGCTCGAACCTGATTAGCGTGGTGTAGTAAAGTCCAGCGGCCTTGTTTCTTCATGTAGTTCAGCTTTCTATGCAACCCATGTACAATGTTAATTTACATTGTTTGCTTCATAATATCGAAAATGTGAATTTTTTTTTTTATTATTGAGGAGCCTGATCTATTTTAGCTTTGAGTCACTGTATGCCTCAATATGTACATACAAATATCAGGTGTACAACTTTGCTTCCGCCGTTTTTTTTCAAAAATTAAAAGCTTTATTGCGAAAAAGTGCTTACAGATGTATTATTCAAAGTATTGTCCGTCGCTAGCGACAACTTTCTCCCATCTTTCCGGCAATTTTCGGATCCCGGCTCGAAAAAAGGAGTCCTCTTTTGACGCTATCCATGAAGCAATCCATTTTTCCAATTCTTCGAAGGATTGAAAATGTTGATCTGCCAGGCCGTGTGCCATCGAACGGAATAGGTGGAAGTCAGAAGGGGCGACATCTGGGGAATACGGCCGGTGGGGCAAGACTTCCCATTTCAGCGTTTCCAGGTACTTTTTGACCACTTTTGCGACGTGAGGCCGAGCATTGTCGTGTTGGAGGATGACTTTGTCATGTCGCTCTTGATATTGTGGCCGCTTTTCTTTTAGCGCGCGACTAAGGCGCATCAGTTGCGTTCGGTAGCGATCTCCTGTGATGGTTTCACCCGGTTTTAAGAGCTCGTAGTAAATCACACCGAGCTAATCCCACCAAATACAAATCATAACCTTGGCGCCGTGAATATTCGGTTTTGCCGTCGACGAAGAAACCAAGAAACCACTCCCGACACGTTCTTTCACTCAGAGCAGCATCACCGTAAGTTTCTGAGAGCATTCGATGCGCTTCAGCTGCATTTTTTTGCGAATTGTAACAGAAAAGTAAAACTTCCCGCAAATGGCGAGAATTGGGCACATAAACGGACATTTTCGAGCGTGAATAATACGAAAACAAGAACAACTGTCACTGAAACGGCGATGACAATTCGTTAGGCACTGTCCACACTCACTTTAAAGGCATTACCATCTATGTATTTCAACCAGCCTCAGCCGGTACAGCCACCTATCGGAAAACGGCGGAAACAAAGTTGTACACCTGATATTTCCAGCAGAGACGAGCAGCGAGGTACCCAAGAAGAAAAAAAAATTGTGGTCGAGTTCTCCGAAAAGGATGTCAAGGCAGCATGCGTTCAATTGGTTACCAGTGAAAAGGTACCCTTTGCTATCCTGGACTCGAAGCCATTCAAACTGTTAACAACGCAAATATTCAGTGGCCTTGATATGACTCCGATTACATAAAAAGTGTAATGAACATTATAACGGAAGAATTCGATCGCATAACAGAAAATATTCGATTTGCCTTAAGATGCAAAATGGTTTGCCTTAAATTTGACACTGCTACGCGTCTTAATCGCAGCATTTTAGGCATCAATGTGCAGTATTATGACGGAAATAATCTTCAAATATATACTCTCGGCATGATTGAGTTGAACAAAAAACATACAGCTGTCAACTTATGTCAGGAAATTGAAGAGGTACTGAACAATTTTGAGATATCTAAAAAACATACTGCATAAAAGCCGTTGAAGTATTGAACGAGGACGATATACCCAGTACATCTACTGCTGTGGTGGAAGACATTGATTATGACACCTTAGTTAATGAAGTCGAAATATATAACAGTTCTTCTATTAAATGTGCTGCGCACACTTTGCAACTTGGCATTAATTCTTTTTTAACAGAAATAAAATCAGATGCTGTTTTATCGAAATCGCGTGAATTAGCAAAAAGATGATGTCCTTCTAACAGGTAAATTATTTATAATTTAACATTTGAAGGTGTATATTAAAGTTAGCTAAATTTCTATGGTAGGTATATTATTTCGAGTCAGGGCTTGCCACAGCCAGAGGTAGACGTACCAACACGGTAGAATTCCACATATACCATGCTGAAGACGTTGGTCAGTTTAAAATCTTTTTGCGAAGAGCATTTTGAAGACGTCACATTAGAGTCAAGTGAGTGGAATGAGATAAGCTCACTCTTAAAGGTATTAGAACCTGTTTACGTTGCTACGCAAAAACTTCAAGAAGAGCAACTGTACTTCAGCGATTTTTACAAACTTTGGCTCGAAATGAAATTGACGATAAAGGCAATGCATTGTGAAAAAAGCAGTTTGCTTGTGGAGTTTTTAGAAAAAAGGGAAAGGATTTTATTAGAAAATGAAAATATTGTTTCGGCGATATATTTGGACCCTCGGCTGCGAAAGATCTTGGCGAAAGACCCCATTCGGCTAATGATGGCTAGAAATTATTTAAAGCGGCTTATCCGACAAGTTTATATGGTCACAAAAGAAGTAAGTAAAATTCAGTTTCGATTGACACCAAATTGTAGTTAAAGCCAAAACTACAAAATTCGATTTCCCTCAAATGTCTAACCATACAGTGGAAGGTTAATTAGTTTGACCACTTTGCTTTTCAGAAACGTCAGACGGTTCCAAGAAAATCAACAGATGTGGACAGCGCAACACCTGACTGTCAAATCCACGTACCTGAAACTACATCTTCATTACTAAGGTCATTTTTAAATAATATAGACGTAACTTCAAACGACGAATGTTTGAAGAAAGCAATCACAGAAATTACTCAATACAATCCCAAGCCAATTGGTATAGATACCAATATAATGGAGTATTGGGAAGAAAAAAAATATTCACTTCCTCACCTGTACCAATTGGCTAAGGTAATAAACAGCGTGCCCGCTACTCAAGTAAGTGTTGAAAGAGGATTTTCTGCACTTAAGGGGTTAGGTCCACTTGTAAGGCAAAAAAATAACGCTTTTTTGCAAATTTTTTCTGAAGACGGATATTATTATTTATGAATAAATCTTTTTGTACATTAAAGATACACATTTCAAGAAGTTACACAAAAATTGTCATGTCAAAATGTCCATAATATTAAGAGATATAGTCAATTTGCTGAGACACCAAAAAAAAAAAGACGTTTTGCGGTGATCACGATTGCAGCAGTCTGGATCATCTGAAACCAAAAAAACGAACTGGGATCTTTAGTAAATCAGTTAATGCTCCGGATGGACGAAGGGTTTGTTCATATTTTGATTTGTCGCAACATGGCGGACGTTCAAAGTCAACATTTTTTTTTTACCCAAATTTTCGTCACTTTTTCGGCTATAAAAAAAAAAATTTCATCGTACAAAAAAATCCTTCGTCCATCCGGAGGACAATTATATGTAAAATAAGTCGTTAAAATTTCAAGAGGATCAATACAGCCGTTTTCGAGTTACAGTGATCACCGACTTCGAAAACGTGGTTTCGAGAAAAACGCGTTTAAAGTTTTGAGTATAGTTTGAGTATAGTCAAAATTATACAATAGAGATGTATTTCAATGTAGTACATCTCGGCGAAAAATAGTCCGATTGATCTAAAAATTTCAGGGAATACTTTTGAAATGTTATACTTTTAGAAAATGTATTAAAAAAAATCGATTTTTTGAAAATCATGAGTGGACCTAACCCCTTAAATTGGTGCTAACGGACCTACGCGTTAACTTGTTTTCTGAATCCCTACAAAAAATTATGTTCATTAAATTAAATAAAAATTAAAATTTTGGAAAAAATGAAATCTGTGAGAAATTATTTGATTTCTCTTTTTTGAATATCTAAATTTGTCAGGGTCAACAATGGGTTAAAGTTTCGTATGTGGAAACATGATTTAAGAGATGGCTTGACTTAAAAATTGGTGAAAGCACTTCAAATGAGATGCCAATGATGTTTTTTTAAGCCCTGGGCCCTTCTCGTAATATATATGTGGTTTGTTCGATTGTTTTTGTTCAGCCGATCAAGAATATATATACATTTTGATATTTAATGAATCCTGCGATTAATGAAAATGACTTTTATGTTGCGACTTAAAAAATAAAAGTCATTGAATGATTTTTATTGATGACTTTTATAAATAAAAGTCATGGACTGATTTTTATTGATGACTTTTATAAATAAAAGTCATTGAGTGATTTTTATTGATGACTTTTATAATAAAAGTCATTGAATGATTTTTATTGATGACTTTTATAAATATAAGTCATTGAATGATTTTTATTGATGACTTACAAAATAAAAGTCTGACTGATTTTTATTGATGACTTTTATAATTAAAAGTCATTGAATGATTTTTATTGATGACTTAAAAAAATAAAAGTCACTGAATGATTTCACTGTGCAAGTCCAAAATTTAGACATGGGGGGACCTACTGGGTGAGTTTCCTATAGGTATACTGAGTTGAGATCCACCAGCCGTTTGGTAAGATTGGCTCTAGTTTATGAGAAATCCGACTTTGAAGTTTGCTCATGTTAGTCCAGTTTGTCGCTTAAGTCCTAAATCGTTTCGAATATCGCATTACTGTCTTCGGCAAGTTTGTAGATATTTTAACGACCAACAAATTTGCTTAAGACACCAATCCAAAAAAAGTACATTTAAACTGTGTAATTGCGATATGTGCATTTTTTTGCGCAGCGCTACGTGGCGTATGAGTGTCATTTAATTATAATTAACACTCATATAATTGACACTCATACGCCACGTTGCGCTGCGCTCAAAAATGCACATATCGCAATTACACAGTTTAAATGTACTTTTTTTTGGATTGGTGTCTTAAGCAAATTTGTTGGTCGTTAAAATATCTACAAACTTGCCGAAGACAGTAAAGCGATATTCGGAAGGATTTAGGACCTATTCGAATTTAAACGTTCGAAGACTTAAGCGACGAACTCGACAAACTTCAAAGTCGGATTTCTCATAAACTAGAGCCAATCTTACCAAACGGCTGGTGGATCTCAACTCAGTATACCTATAGAAAACTCACCCAGTAGGTCCCCCCCAAGCACTATGGTCCAGAAGACCGATTTTTTGGCATAAAATCAGGGGAAGGAGCTAGAGCGCTGAAATTTGGCACATATGCTTTTCATATATTCCTAAGACTTCTGTAAAAATTTGGGCGAAATCCGACCACTGCCACGCCTACTTATCATAGAAATAAAATATTGAAATTTCTTTAATACGTGAATGCTTCAATGGTTGATAAAAACGGAGTTTATTTTATGTAAAAAATAGTAATATAAAGTAAAAAATTTCATGTTTTTAATGTTTACTTTAAGGCAAACACAAACGGATTTTCTGACAGCTGCAAATTTGTCTGAAAAAAACATTAAATATATGCATAACTGAGATTTTTGAAAGGAATTACGTTATAACCATACATTACTCCAAATCATGATCATCATCAACTTCCAGCTCAAAAGAATATTCAGAAAACATCTCCATATCGTTGTCCGAATCGCAATTTCTATCATCGAAATCGTGATGCGATGTAGACGCTATGTCTAAATTAACAGGAACGGCAGGCAACTCCAAAAGTTCAATAACTGCATGCGGAATTGTTTGGATTAACCCTTATTCTCATACCCGGGTACCCGGGTGCCCACTGCGATGTATTTTCGTGAAAAAAACTGACAAATAATGAAAATTTTTTTTTTACCTTCCGGATCCTCGTTATTTAGGTGAAAAGCGAACAAATCATATATTTAAAAAATTTTGTTTTCTATATTGAAAACTTAAAAATTTCATGAAATGGGTACCCCGGGTGCCAAACGACGTTAGTAAGTTTGGGTATGAGAATAAGGGTTAATCTATTTTTATTTCGACTATTTATGCAGATACTTGACAACAAGGGGTCAGAAGAATCCATAGCTCTGTTAAACACATCGATAATATTGTTACTTCGTGAATTTTTCCTCGCATGAGCAATACGATCATTTTTGTAGGACTTATTTCTTGCTTCTGATGCATTTTCGCCTAGGCAGCCAACTGGTACTAGTGATGCTTCCATTATTTGTGCAGAATGAACTAAAATTTTATGTACTGTTGGTGACATTGGGTACCAATAATACTTTTTAAAATATACATCAGCTGTCTCTTTACAGAAATCATTGAACTTTTTAACGTTAATGCAAAATTCACATGAAATGGATACCAGTATTATGTGAAAACGCCTCAATACGTCAATATCAATATTAGTAATTGATGCAAATAATTCTAAGTTGCCGAACACTCTTCTTGCCGTATTCCCATCGTTTGTTGTGCCACTTCCATTTGACTTAGGTTTGTCAATATGCAATCCCATTTTCTCCCAAAAACTTTTCTGTATTTCCTGTTTTCTTTGCTTAATGGTATTCTTCTCGTCCGGGTCCCTTATTTGCCATTTTCTTATGTCGATTCTATACGAAAGATGTAATATAAATTCCAGAAATCGTATCCATGCATGTAGTGGACTGACACCATATTGCAAGGTGTTTGATTTCGGCTCGAAAACAGGAGATTTTAAATCTGTCACAGACATAAATTGTTTCGGATTTGCACCACAAATAGGACAAGATTGAGTCGATTTTGTTCCAGTTAATATATTCAAAACCTTGCCATCTATCAACGTCATGTTTAGATCATAGTTAATAACAATTTTTGTACCATCTTTCAATCTCCATTCTAACGGAGTTAAACTTGATATTTCGAGATCTAATTTATTTTTTCAGTCAAAATGTGTTCTTTAGTTTCTTTAACGAATTCAATTTTCATTGGTCTGCAAAAGCGTATGGATTGAGGGGTGCGGTTAAGCCAAATGATCTTATTGGAATATGATATTAATTTAAGAGGTATAATTGAGGTTGCAAAAAGTGAATGATCAAAGGACTCAGGCGTGCCTTCGTAAAACATCTGTTTAAACATACTTTGTCCTGTTGACCCATCGAAACCGTAGCTAAGTATCAATGTAGCGTTATTTATATCTGTCATTTGTTCAATAACTTCTTGTTGCAACAATAAAATTCTCTTGGCTGTATGATCTACCAGCTTTTGCAACGAAACATGAGCTGAAGTTTCGGAATTCATTATTCCTTCTGGCCTGCAGTGAAACTTACATTCAATTATTTTATTGTAAGCAGGGTATATGTCGCAGTTACGAGCTTTGTTAAGTAATCGCATGTTTACGTATTGTTGCTTGCTCAAATTATTCTCTAATAAAAATACCAAAGCTTCTTCAGGAGATAACACTATTGGATTTTGCTTGTCAGAAATAATCAATTTCTTAATTTTTGCCGGTCTGGTCGGAGAGGCAAGGGACTCTTTTAATACAAATCGTAAATCACCTTCCTTTGAAGTTCGCGCTGCAGTAGAAGCAGCGTGAACCAGTAGCATAGGGTCGTGTAGTTGTTGCGAAGACACATCGTAAGCAAGTTTTCTTTTCAATCGATCGTTCCCCTCACTATAACTAAGTGACGGTCGTCCTTTTTTTACATTTACGACCAGTTAGGAAATTCGTCTCACCGGCTAGCCAGTCATTATTGGATTGCTTAAAGCGAGTCAGTGACCTTTGACATTTGATCCATTTTGCATTAATGAATGAACAAATGTTCTGAATTTTCTTTTTGCACGATTCCATTTCATCTACATTTATATTCATTTCATGAGCAATCCAACCCACAACTGCATTTTTATTTTTGTTGTTTTTTAACCATGCATTAAAAATATCTTCGTTTTTGAGGTTAATTGATTCTGAAAACACACATTATTTTGAACATTCGCAAAAATTCGCAGAATTTTAAATTGCCACATGAAAGTACACATTATCACCTTTCACCAGTTAGGTTGTTTAATCAAAAGCCATCGTAAGCAACCAAAGTTTTACTCCACAGAACACAAACACGATTGTTGAATTTACACGACAAAACCACAAACTTATTTGTAATTTAATTTCATTCACAACACTAACTAAGCAAATACTGGATATTACGTTTTATACTAAATACCTTCAGAATTATTCTCCATTTTGGAAAAAAAATTGTTTTGTAATCTTTAAAAATTATGAGCACTTGAACTTGAACTTAATAATCTTCACACGAAGCACGAAAGACATATGATTGAAAATGTCAACATTAAACGAACGGTAAATAAATAGGGTTGCCACCTGACCATACAAAAATTAGTCTTTTGAGATATACAAAGTATTATTAATAATATGCATTAACTATATATTTTTGTAACGCAAAAAAAAAATTGACTTTATGCCAAAAAACTGGTCCGCTGGACCATAGTGCCATGTCTAAATTTTTGAGGGCAAATTTCACGCACAGTGTTTTTATTGATGACTTTTATAAATAAAAGTCATTTAATGATTTTTATTGATGACTTAAAAAATAAAAGTCACTGAATGATTTTTATTGATGACTTTTATAAATAAAAGTCAATGAATGATTTTTATTATGACTTTTTTAAATAAAAGTCAAAAATAACTGTTATCATAGGACAACTATAGGGTGTTTTTTTAGAGGTATAGAACTTCGAATTGAAATAAACCACAAGAAAATCGTTTTAATGTCCATCAATTTGGCTTTATTGGAAGGATAATTTTATGCCATTAATGTTTAAATATGATTTCGGGCATGTGGCCGCCGCGGCTGGCTCGAATAAAGCCAATTCTACAGGTCCAATTTTCAACCACTTTTTCGAGCATTTGGGGCCGTATGTCGGCAATAACGCCACGAATGTTGGCTTCCAAGTCCCCTAACGTTTCTGGTTTGTTGGCGTAGACGAGCGACTTCACATATCCCCAAAGAAAATAATCCAATGGTGTCAAATCACACGATTTTGGTGGCCAATTGACAGGTCCATTCCGCGAAATTATGCACTCATCGAATGTTTCCTTCAATAAATCGATTGTGACGTGCGCTGTGTGGCATGTAGCGCCGTCTTGTTGGAACCACAACTCATCCACATTCATGCCATCCAATTCGGGAACAAAATAGTCGGTTATCATGGCTCTATACCGGTCTCCATTAACGGTAACTGACTCTCCAGCATTATTTCGGAAGAAATATGGCCCAATGACTACACCAGCCCATAGAGCACACCAAACAGTCAGTTTTTGTGGATGTAATGGCGTCTAAAGGGTCTCATGTGGATTCTCTTCACTCCAAATGCGGCAATTTTGCTTGTTGACGTAGCCATTCAACCAAAAATGAGCCTCATCACTGAACAAAATTTTGCGATGAAAATCAGCATCGAGATCAATCTCATTTTCGGCCCATACACCAAAATCACGACGCATTGCATGGTCTCGCGGCTTTAATTCTTGCACAAGCTGGATCTTGTAATGTCGCAAGCCAAGATCTTTGCGCAAAATCTTCCATAAAGTTGATGGACAAAGCTCCAATTGCTGTGCACGGTGGCGAATCGATTCATTCGGGTCCTCTTCAACATTTTGCTCTACAGCGGCAATTGTTTCTTCCGTGCGCACTGTTCGACGTCTCTGCGGATGCGTACAAAACAAAACCTCTAAAAAAACACCCTATAAAATAAAAATCGAAAGAAAACTGATACTTATGGACTAATAAGAAAAAAATCAAAAATAATTGTTATCAAAGGATTTTTAAAATATGTATAAATAAAAAATAATTCTTATTTTTTGATATTTCCGTAAAAATTATATAATAAAAGTTTATTGCCAAATTTGTTTCTTGACACGAAAAGAAATGTGTTGGTATATTTAATTTATTTGTATGACTTTTCCTTCATAGTAAATTTTTCAAATATAGTTTTCATAAATAACTGTTATTTCCGGTCCCTGATTTTGAAGAATACGGGAAAACTATGAAAAAAATGAATCGGTATTCCTATTGACTTCCAAATTGGTGAAAACACTTGAAATCAAAAATAATTAAACATGTGTTTTTCTTTTTTTTGAAAATAGAAATCCAACGGGGAAACCAAGCGTTAAAAGTTTGTGTGGAAAAACGTAATTTAATAGGTCTATTGACTTCAAATATGGTGGAAGCACTAAAATTCAGAAATAATTAGATAAGTATTTTGTCATAAAAATTTGACCTACGTTTAAGAACAGTGTAAATATTCTACACCTGAATGGTTCCATGGCGAATGCTGTGACCATAAAGTTACAATATTAGATTTTCTTATTTTACCACTCCTACGAAAACACTGCCTGTGGGTTGTATAAAAAGTAGGATTGAAAATAAAAACGTATGCATTTTAGAAAGGATAAATTAAAACAAAAGTAACAACAACAACAACGGTCAACAACATCCACGCTATTCCCGCCTACATGGCATAGCGCAATAATTCGTTTGCCAATAATATGTATTAATGCTTCTCGCCTCAAGAACAAAATCTAAAATTTTTGCAAGGTACAAATATTTGGGAGGGGTTGACCATAAAACTTGGTATTGAGGCATATATGTACATATATCCGCCTAATGCAAGAAATTTACTTCAGAATGGTTCAGTGACGAATACTGGGACAGTAAATTTAAAATCCTAGATTTTCTTATTTTAGTTCTTTTACACAAGCTTTATATGTGGGGGCGTAAACAAAAGTTCCAAACATCGGGACTTTAAAAATTATTGAGGGCTAATAAAAAAATTTTTCCTTTCTTTCCATTTCCCTTTTTAATTGTCTTTATTGATTACTTATTATTATTTCTTTTTTATTGCTTGAAGCGATCATTTAAGTCGCCATGCCAACCATATTTTATTTTCTTTTCTATGATTTTGAGCACACTACAGTCGACAGTGAGTTCGGGAGCAATATGCGACGCCGCACTATGCCTCGTTTTGCCTTTTTTCGTTGCAAAAATCATAACTCCTGAACCAATAAAGATATTTAAAAAATTTAAATTGCATCTGAAAGTGTAATATCCAAGCTTTAAATTAGCATAAAAAGGGTGCCACAGTAATAGGGGGCTTTACAATTCGTTGCCAAAGTTAAGATTTACTAAAACTTCATACTAAAATGAAATGACTTTTTTGTTTGCATTGAAAAATTCATTTTATTTATATATTTTTTCCAATAAATTAATATAAGTTATTGATTCATACGTAATTTTTACAAAAAATTTTTTTTTTAAAGTTAAATTTTTTCAAAATCGCTATCTACACTGGAAGGAATGTCTAATAATGAAATCATTTATTTCCAAGCTATAAGTATCTGTAAGTTCTTTTTGTGATCTTACAGATCTCATAGATGAAATAACTGGATCAGAAGAGACTGCTAACATGTTGAAAAGCTCTTCATTTTGTCTAGATCGTGATATTTTGCAAGTGTTCATACATCTATACCTTTTGTAGTCCTTATTTTTGCATTCTTGAGCTTCTCCAGACAATTTCCCTATTGGTAAGCACTGGTATTCTATTAAATCCTTTCCATGTGCTAAAATTTTATGTACCGTAGGAGCAAGTTTCTTCTCTGATTAACTCAATCGAGGCTGCAATCAAGACTGCTAAGTTTCAGTAAAGAAATGGACTGTGCTTGAACCAGATTTAAGTTAAAATGCAGCGCCCCCTTGTTTAATACCCGCACCATTCCCTCTGTCGAAAGATATGAATAAATGGTAGGTTCGTACTTAGTTTCATTGCTGAGCAACGCCCATCAAATCTTACCAGTAAAATGACTCATCTATGGGACGACGCTATACTAAATTTCAATGCTATGCACCTTACAATTTCGAAGATATTCCATTATTAAGATTTGGCTTTTATGGGCGGTGCCACACCCCCTTGTCCAATACCCGCCCTATTCCCTCTGTCGAAGGACATGACTTAATAGTAAGTTCGTAATGAACTTAATTGATGTGTGACTTATGGTTCCAACGTTATCGTCTGAAAGTTTTCAGAATTCACGGTCAAAAATGACAGTGGTTTTCCGACTTTTCCAATAGATTTTCCGGAATTTTTTTTCTTTTCGCACAAACCTGAACTGACTCAAGACGAATCCAACAAAGAAAACTTCATTGAAATCGGCCAGTCCGTTTGAGCGTGATTAGATATATAGATATAGATAGATGCCAGCAACACAAAATGGGTTTTTGACCGTACTAAATGTGCGCGAGTTTCTGTAGCCCTGCGTGTTTTTCAACCCGAGGTTGTTTCACTTTTATTGCTCTAGAAAGTAAAGCGGCAAAAAGCGGCAGCAGAGTTTTGGAAGTGAGGTAAATAATTGAATAATAAATAACCACACTCAATTTCGCGGAGGTTATTTGTGGTACATTTTTTATTCTCGATCAAAGTTGGAAAAAAGGTCGAAATATATTTTAGACTTTTCGAGCAATCGGTAGATCGAAAAACTTTTAATACAAAACAAACATTTTTTATTTTTATTTTTTTTATTGTTTTTATTTATTTTATTTATTATTACCTTTTAGAAAAAACCAACAAGTTACCGATTGGTCGCTTCATTTACATACAAATCAATCTTAAAGATGACAAAAAAAAAACAAAAAATACACATTTTTCTCGATGTGGAAAAATTGCCAACTTTGAGCGGTTCTACCTCCCGAATTTAATGAAAGTTACATTTTCGTAATCCCTGGAAAATTCTCAATAAGATGCGTGTATTCATTTTATCGAACGCTTTCATGAAATTTTTGATTTTTGCAACGTTTTGCCGGCAGATGAGCCATAGTGCGCCGTGCAGGCTTATAGAAGAAGAACAAAAGCCAGCCAGAAAATATAAATTGTTTTACAATTTCAGCTTTTCGCCAGCGCAACAACAACAACAACAGCACATCGTCTTCACCTTCCAATCAGCCCACGCCGCAGCATCGTATCGTATTATTTATGATCAGCGAACCGAATTCCATACAAAATTTATAGTCGCATTCACCGATCAGACATTTGTTTCTTTTGTGTGCCGGTATTTTCAACGTAAAAAATATATATTGCAAAATAATAGTTATCAGACAACGTAAAAAAAATATGTCCCATTCACAATAGTTACTGGCAACGGAAAAAATATTTCTCACAAAATAAACGTTACCGAGCAACGTAAAAAATATTTCTCACAAAATAAACGTTACCGAGCAACGTAAAAAATATTTTTCTCTCGTAACAGTTATGCGATGACGGAAAAAATATTTTTCAAAAAATAAACGTTACCGAGCAATGGAAAAAATATTTCTTACTGATAATAGTTATTAGGCAACAGAAAAAATATTTGTCATGAATAATAGTTATACATAAATGTAAAAATAATTATTTCAAAATAATAATTATATGTAACAATTCAAATATTTGTTACAGTGAAACAGTTATTTTCCAACTTTTTTTCTAAAAATGTTATAACTGTTATGTCCCTGGTTTAGACCATTATAATACGTCTGTAGTTGCATCAGTACATTGCTGATCTGCTCATTCGGTAGAGTGACGCCGTTCTTTGCAATGCCATCCACTCCTTCATTCCCTCGATGCCTTTATGCCCGGGTACCCAGTAGATGTGTAGCCTGCGATTCACAGCTAACCTTTCTAAGGCTTCCAGGCTTTTCAGAACAACTTTGGATGATATGCAGTTAGAGGTGACCGCTTTTATTGCCGTTTGACTATCGATGTAGAAGTTTATAGTTTTCATAGTAGCGTTTACGCTGGCGAGTTCTGCAGCCTTACCAACTGTAAATACCTTAGCTTGAAATATACTAGTGTAATTCGGTAGGCGATATAGTTGTTCTATGCCGAGTGTTGGGCAGTAGACACCGGCTCCCACACCTTCCGCCATTTTGGAGCCATCTGTGAAGATGGTGAAAGACCTGCGATCGGACTCTAAGCCTTCACGCCAGCCTTCATTTCCAATCGTAGTTTGATCTTTTTTCCGAAGCGAAGAAGCGGAATCGTGTAGTCGAGCTCAACTGCTAGATTCCGACCAATCACGCTGTGTCCGAATGAGCTGTTTACATATTGCCCCGTGGCAATAGAGAGTTAAGCGCTGCCGTTGGAGTAGTTCTTAGCGCACCCGTTATACAGAGTGTAGCGAGGAGTTGAGCTTTATCCAGCGGCGTAAGGTATGCAAATTATTTTATCACCGTCCACCACACCAAAACACCATAAAGTAGTATTGGCCTTACTATTGCCGTGTAGCACCAACGCATCTTTTTGCAGATGTAACGGGTGATTTTTTAAGAGCATTCGGATTTGATTAAAAAAAAAACCATGTACAATTTTGAGAAATGTATGAAATCGATAGTCGATAGAGCGATCTATATAAATCAATGTTTAAAGATGATTTCATGTAAATGTTGACCGCGGATGCGCTTTAGATGGTTCATACGCTGGGTCCAATTTTGGCATACTCTCTCCAACATGTCGGCCGGTATCTCACGAATAAATTCTTCAATATTGGGGCTTCCAGTGCGTCAACTGTTGCGGGCTGGTCGCTATAGACATGAGCCTTAACATAGCCCCACAAAAAATAGTCTAAAGGCGTTAAATCGCAAAAATTGTCCACGTAGTGAAGTAACAGAGGCCCAATTGCTGCGAACGGCGCCGAATCGATAATTCACGGTCATCAACAAAACTGGCGCATACAGCTGCGATATTTTCCTCTGTCCGCACTCTGCGTATGCGTGTTGGTGGTTTAATGTCCAATAATGTAAATTTGGTGCGAAATTAAGTCACAAGATTCCGAATAGCCGCCTCAGAAGGTGGCCCAAACTGACCATAAAATGGAAGAAGTGCACGATGCACTTTCTTAACCGAGCATGAATTTTGATAATACAATTCAATAATCTGCAAGCGTTGTTCGTTTGTAAGTTGATTCATGGTTAGATTATAGACCAAACTGAACATGTTTGACAGTAACATGTTACACGAAAACAGCTGAGCTGCCAAAAACGGTGTTGCCAAAAAGAAAGTTGCTAAAAAAATCACCCTTTATATAGCATTACTGGCCTTTTTCACCCTCTCTTCAACGTTCGCCTTCCACAACAACTTGTTGTCCACTATTACCACAAGGTATTTCGTATGTGATTTAAGCTTCAGTACTTGTCCGTTAAGTTTTGGTAATGTCCACGATGGGTTTCCTTGTGAATAAAAGCATATCCGTTTTGTCGGCGTTTACGCTTAAGCCGCCCTCGGTTGCCCAGTTGTAGATTATTTTTAGAGTTGCCGTCATGAGGTCAGTAAGTCATATAAAGGGGAAACACGTTTGCTACATCTGGCAAAAAACGACGATAGAAATTAATCACTCCTAGAAAAGCTTGAAGCTTGTTAACCCTTTCGCTATTTTGTTGCCATATGGCAACATGCTACTGTGTGGACGTCTGAATCCTCTGTGGTTTCGAGAATACATTTTTTGTTGGTCCTTAGAATAGTTTGAAGTTTTAGGAAAAATACGAAATTAATAAACTGAATATTTAAGTTTAAAGAGAAGTATACACTTTTTAACAGTATATCTTGACATAGTAAAGGAAAAAGAAGCCGAAAAATTGGATCACTTTGACGTTTTCTTTCAATTTAGATACTTTTTTTTTAATTTTGGCTGAAGTAAATGAACTATTCAAATTTTCGTTATGCGTAAAAAGTTTTATGTTTAAGTAATTATTACAACCACAACGACGTGGTTGCTCTCATAGAAATGCACTCTAAAATAAAAAAGGTCCGATTATAAAAATTAAAAAATTTCTTATAAAATGTTGCTAATGTAACCACATTCAGGGCTGCCAGAGGGCCATTCTTCAGAGGAAATAAATGCTGGTAAATTGTTTTGGAGCCAGGTTTGAGTCGTTTTAGCTTTATGGGCCGGCGCAGAATCTTGCTGGAAAGTCCACGGCTGGTTTTGGAACAAAGAATGGTTAAGTGGTTTTACAACAGCTTTCAAAACGGTTTCTTGGTAAACTGTGGCCGATGTTTTGACCCCTTGTTCGCAGAAATGCAAGTCAGTGACCCCATCGTAAGAGACACCCCACCAAACCATGACTGAAGCTGGTTGATGACCCTTTTCGACCCGTGGAATCAGTTCAGATGCTTCCTTAGATGACCGTGCATACACCCTATCATTTTGCTTGTTAAATTTTTCCTGCACGGTAAAAATTTTTCATCGGTAAACAATATTTTTCTGTGCAAGTTCTCAGCGTACTTCACCAAAGGACGTTTGCATTTTTCCATTCTTTTTTTTCAAAGCTGCAGTCAACAAATGTCCGGTACGGCGTTTGAAAGCCCCAAGTCCCAAGTCTTTTTTAATAATTCGACTCATGGACTTTTGCGAGATATTCATCTCCAGGGCCATGATTTTCTGTTTTCGGAGCGGATTTCGCTGAATTCTTGATTTGACAGCTTTAACGACTTGTGGTGTTCGAACTGTGCGCGGATGGCCTGACCGGTGGCGATCTTTAACATCTCCAGTCTCCTCAAACAGTTTTATGCACCAGTAGACGAACATGCGACTAATCCCGAGCGGGTGGAGCGTTTTGAAAATATTACCTTTTTTTATTTCACACTTAAGTAGTGCTGTAACAGCGATACGGTTCTCGTTATCTGACCACTCCATGGTGAAATCTAGAACAATTTAGAATTCCCGGTGCAGACTAACGCTTTACAGGTTATGTTTCATAAACTATGTGGAAATAACGGGGTATGTTCAATTCAACTATTACAATGGGTGTGTTCAATGTTGTAACAATATTTATGTCCCTACTAACTAATATGTAGGGGAATTCTTTGTAATGTGCCACCCCATGGCTTTTTGACGTATAACTCGTTAGAAAATTAACTTATCGCCAATGTTAATATACCGTTGGAAAGAGGGTTTAAAGAGCTATGATCCAAGGAAACACCTCATTTGAATTTTTCGTAAATACTAATTTTACAGCCAATTTCCCAAAGTGTTCAAAATCGACACCCTAAAATTTTTTAATGCAATGCAGAATCAGAAAAATCAAAATAACATAAGGTTGTGACAGAGCATCGCATGATTAACTGTATCAAACGGTTTTGAGAAGTCTAACAGGCGGAGTAGAGACAAGTGTCCCATATCATAAGGCCCTCTAAGATCATCTAAGATTTTAACCACTGCAGTGGTTACAGCTATGCCCTGATTGTAAAGAAGACATAATGCTAAACTTGTTCAAATACGTGGTGATCTGCTCAGCCATTAGTGACTCACATACTTTGGAAATCGAGCACAGAATACTAATGGGGCGAAAATCACCAGGTTCACGCGCTGCTGATTTTTTTGCTATTGGAATAATTGTTGCTACTTTCCACACTTCAGTGAATCTGGAAGTAGTGAAACAGTGGTTGATGATGTGAGTGAGAGGATCTAACACAGCGGGTAATATGATATTGATAAACTTTATCGCTATTCGATCATCTCCAATGGCGTTCGACTTGATTTTCATTATGCAGCGAGCAACATCCATTTCACTAACCGCGTCAAATTGAAATTTCATTTTAGGGACTCGCGTACGCTGAAATACGGATACAAAAGGCGCGCTAGAAACAGAATTGGAAATGAAATGATCATTAAGAATATTGGGATCAATCCGACATGCCTCAGTCTCCAGTGTCGATTTAGACACCAGTGCGAGCGGTCGTGTGGTTGCTAGTGCGTTTACTTTTTCGAGTGTGAAATTTGTGCGCGAGTGCAATTGTTAGTGCATTGAAGTAGCGGTAAGCGTTCATTGAAAATTGTAAACAAGTTACCGTAAGGTGCTTGTGCGCAATTGTTTGTGTAGCTTAGCGCGTAGTTTAGCGTAAACAAGTCACCGTTGGTGGCTTGTGTGCGAATTGTTGTTGCGCATTTTTGCGCATTTTGCGTAAACAAGTTACCGTAAGTAACTTGTGTGTGAATTGTTAGTGTGCACAAAAGTGTAAACAAGTTACCGTAAGGTGCTTGTGTGCATTGTTTGTGTACTTGACTGTGCTCAAGCAAGTAGCCGTAAGGCACTTGCAGTGTGTGTGGTTGTTGTTGTACAACAACAACTACTTGAGTTGAGTGACTGTTGTTGTTGTAGAATAATAAATAGCGTAAATAGTAGTAATAAGTCAAGTGTATAGAAAAGTAGAGTGTAAAGAGTGAATGGGGCGCCCTAAGCGCAAGGGGAGTGTGGCAGGGGACTCTGCCCGGGAGCCGTCCGGTCGTGAAACGACCGACATGACGTCTTCCGATGCGGAGTCAGTGTCGGCGGACGTCCGGTCGCCCCCTCGTAAGAGGGTTGGGCATGTGGCTTCGCCCGGCAAAGGGCGCGCGGCTTTGCCCGGGGTAGGGCTAGGCCGTGGCGCTTCGTCCGAAGAAGGACGTGGCGCTTTGCCCGGGGTAGGGCTTGGGCGTGCGGCTTTGCCCGGGGGAGGCAGGTCGCCAAGGCGCGCGGCTTCGCCCGCCGACATTGTAGGAGGAGAGATGAGCGTGGATGAGGCCAGCACGAGCGCGAAAGGCGCTAAGTCGTTGGCCGTGAAGGCGGGTGCGGTCGTACCCGTCGTTGCGGCTGACGGTGAGGTGTCGGATGCGTCGTGCATGGTAGAGCGAAAGAAGAAGAAGAAGGGGGTGAAGGCGGCGGCTGTTGACCAGGGGCCACCTGCGTTGGAGGCGCCGGCGTCGGTGGTTGCCCTGAAGGCCATCACAGCGCGCGTCATGGCTGCTGTGATTGGACTGGATGGTGTTAGCGCCGTCGCCATGGGGAAGGTGGCTGAGGTCACCGGTGAGTATGAGCTCTTGCTCATGAAGCTCGTGGCCGAGAATGCCACCCTGAAGGGCCGCATCGCTGGCCTGGAGTTTGCGGGGGCTCCGGCCTCACGGGCCATGCCGGCGCCGGGTGCGGTGCGTGTGGGCGCCCCCCAGGCGGCCGCTATTTCGGTGCCGGTCCCTGTACCGGTTGCGCAGGCCATGACTGTGCAACCGGCGCAGACGTGGTCCGTCGTTGTCCGGAGCCGTGATGCGAAGGCATCGGGGAAAGAGGTGGCCACCAAGGTCGTCAAGGAGGCGGGTCCTTCTCTGGGCGTGAGGGTTCACACGGTGAAGCCACTGCGTGGTGGCGGTGCGATTATTCGCACCCCCTCCAAGGCCGAAGCGGAGAAGCTGACCAAAAACGCCAAATTGAGCGAGCTTGGGCTTGATGTGGCGGCGAATGAGAAGCTAGGCCCGAGGGTTGTGATCCATGGGGTTCACTCGGAGATTTCTCCGAGTGAATTCATGGAGGAGCTCTATGAGTTAAACCTCAAGGAGCGCATAAGCCCGGCTGCCTTTAAGAAAGGCGTCCGCATGGTGAGTCGCCCGTGGACCGCTGGCTCTGGTGGAGCATCCAACGTCGTGTTGGAAGGGAACGAAGGCTTGCTTTCGTCCCTTCTGGAGGCGGAGAGATGCTACATCAAGTGGTTTTCGTTTCGCGTGCGGCCCTTCATGCCGATGCCTGGCTGCTTTAGGTGTCTGAGTTTTGACCATAGAGTGGCTGAGTGTCGTATGAAAGCGGACGTTTGTCGGCGCTGTGGCCAGAGCGGTCATCGCGTCCAGCAATGCAGCAATGAGCTGCATTGCCGGAATTGCGCGTTCCGGGGCAAGCCGGCTGGACATTATATGATGTCCACCGACTGCCCGGCGTACAGCCAAATTCTGGCCAGGGCGCAGGCTCGTCATTAATGAGTCTGCAGGCAGTACAATTGAACTGTCAGGGCGCGTATGCCGTGATGTGTGAACTTGGTGCGTGTATGAGTGAATGTGGCAGTGCAATTGCCCTGGTGCAGGAACCATCGCACCCGCATCGCTGCAGGTATTCCTCGTACGACACCATTGGTGGCGTACGGGGAATACCTGCAGCGATGCGGGTCTTTTCTGACACCAGGGCAAATGCGGCTGTAATTGTGAACGATGTCCATCTGGACTGTATGGTTGTGTGTGCGAATCAGTATGGTGTTTGTGTTAGTGTGCAAGGGCACATTGGCGAATTGATTGTGGGCAGTGTATACTGCAAGTATGGTGAGCCTCTAGAGCCCTACTTGGAGTATCTGGACATGGTGTTCCGTCTAGCAGGCGGCACACCTGTTCTGATAGGTATGGATGCAAATGCCGTATCTCCGCTGTGGTTCAGCAAGGTAACCCGGCTTTCTGCCGGTTACCAGAGCCACAGTAGGGGTGAGGCAATGAGTGAATGGTTGGTTCCGCGAGACATTGTTGTTCTCAACGAACCAAGTGAGTGGTATACGTTTGACGGGCCTAGAGGGGTGAGTGACATCGACGTGACGCTTGTGAATGGGGCAGCGAGCAGAATGTTTGAATTCAGCTGGCGTGTCCGTGGTGGGTGGGGCATAAGTGATCACAATTTGATTGAAATTGTGATTGCTGTGCCTGCCCACAGTGTGAATGAAAGGGCGGGTGTGTGCGATAGGCGATGGCGCACCTGTGGTGTGAATTGGGAAACCTACGGTTTCCATGTACGTGAAGTGGTCACTGAAGTGCCACTTAGTGAGTTTGAGAGCATGGATGTGGACGACCAGGTCGCTCAACTTAACGAGTGTGTCTGGCGCGTGAATGACAGCATGCTTCAAAAATGGGAGAGAGTGAATCAGAGGCGGGTGAAGTGGTGGACGAGTGAGCTGAGTGCGAAGAGGAGGTCGGTCAGGCGACTGAGACGAAAGTTTCAGCGCGCCCGGGCGACCAATTCTGAGCACTTGGCCCAGCGCAGGTGTGATTTCAATAGGTGCATGAATGAGTATAAGAGTATGCTTGTTCGCGTGAAGGAAGATAATTGGCGGGAGTTTGTGGCAGACCATAGAGATGATCCATGGGATCATGTCTATCGGATCTGCCGATCTAGGAAGAAGCAGGTGGATGTGAGCGCCCTCCGTGTTGGTGACACTATGACATCAACATGGAGGGACAGTGTGAACGTTCTCTTAGCCGAGTTCTTTCCTAGGGCGGTTCAGCAGACGCCACCAGCACAAGTGGCAGCTGCTGAGCCATTAGAAGACGGTGAGCTAGCGTATGCATTTGGCCTGGTTAGGTCTAGAAGGTCACCGGGTGTCGATGGTTTGACTGGCGAGATGTGCAAATCTTTGTACAAAGTCATTCCGGAGTACCTGGAGGCCATCTATGAGAAATGCCTTAGTGAGGCTTATTTTCCACTCGCGTGGAAAATAGCTAGGGTCGTGGTACTCCTGAAGTCTCCTGATAAGATTAGGACTAACCCCCGTTCTTATCGGGGCATCTGCCTCCTACCAGTACTTGGAAAAGTACTGGAAAGGATTATGGTGGATCGGCTTCAGGCGCAACTGGGTGGGCTGTCGGATAGGCAGTTTGGGTTTAGAAAGAGACTCGGCGTGGAAGATGCGTGGTTGTACGCTAAATCGGTGGTGAGTGACAGTAGCGAGAACTATGTTCTCGGTGTGTTTGTAGATTTTAGGGGGGCCTTTGATCACCTGCGCTGGGATAAAGTGGTAGAACGTCTGAATCATGCCGACTGCCTGGAAACAGCTCTCTGGAAGAGCTATTTCACAGGCAGGAAAGCATGTGTGATTGGGAAGAATGAACGGGTTGAAATAGATGTGGCTCGAGGATGCCCGCAGGGATCCGTCTGTGGTCCATATATATGGAACTACATGATGGATCCACTACTGCGGCGTCTGGCAGCAGTATGCAAGTGTTGTGCGTATGCGGATGATCTGCTTATCCTTGTGGAGGGCAGATCAAGAGCGGATGTAGAGCGCTTGGGGGAGCAATATATGTGTATGGTGTGTGAATGGGGTGAATCGGTGGGTGTGGATGTGGCAATGGACAAGACTGTGACCATGCTGCTGAAAGGCAAATTGGCTCGCAGTCGTCCGCCCATTGTGCGTGTGAATGGTGTTGGCCTCCGGTATGAGACGCAAGTCAAATACTTGGGGCTAACAATTGGTGAACGAATGAGTTTTGCTCCTCACTTGGTCAGGCTGAAAGAGAGGGTTGTGTGCATAATGGGTCAGGTGCGCCGGATACTCAGGAGTGACTGGGGACTCGGCCGACGCGCAGTTCGTACCATTTACCACGGTCTGTTCGTAGCTTGTGCTGCGTACGGAGCGTCGGCATGGCACGAATTGGCCGCGACGGTTGTAGGCCGCAAACACTTGCTGTCTATTCAGCGTGTAATGTTGCTAGGTTGTATGCCTGTGTGCCGCACTGTATCAACAGATGCATAGCAAGTGTTGATGGGTGCGGCCCCTCTAGATCTCGTAGTCATACGGCGTGCCGTAGGCTTCGGGCTAAGGAGGGGGTACAGAGAGGTGCTGCTGCAGTATGAGTGGCTGCAAGGCGAAGGTGTGGAGAGTGCTGACAGTATGAAGCGTAAGCGAATACTGGAGGACTGTGTTCTGCAACGTTGGCAGCAACGTTGGGACGAAAGTCCCCATGGCAGAACGACTTATGAGTACATACGGGACGTGAGGTTCGTGGTAGGGCTCAAGGATTTCGGCTTCGGCTTGAGCCTTGGGTTCCTACTCACCGGACACGGGTCACTCAATGCATTTTTGCATGAGAGAGCCCTGAGTGCAAGTGCTGAGTGTATGTGTGGGGCTGTGCGTGAGGATTGGTTGCATGTGTTGTGTGAGTGCCCGTTGTACTCAGATTTGAGGGACCTTGGGCGGATGGGGATTAGTCGGACGGACGGTGTGTGGTGTGTGCGTGAAGCACTCTCCACCAGCCAGCTGATTGCCATTTTGAATGAATATGCGAATGCTGTGTTTCGGCGGCGACGGCAGTTTGGCGTATTGCCAAGTGTGAATGTGTGAGTGGGCGGGGGGGGGGCTGGTCTGTTTGAGTGGATGAATGAGTGCGCACGTGAATGGTGTCAAGTGCGGTGCGGTGGTCACCAGTCCACGAGCTAAATGGGGCTCAACTGGTAGTAGCACGGCTACGAAGTCTGACCAGAGGCTTTGTCTGGTACCACGGGAGTCAGGGTGCCCCTGAAGCCTTGTGCTTCAGCCTGATTATGGGAATGGCCCCCTCGGGGAGTTTCGTGGTGGCGTGGTTTAACACCCAAATGCGGGTAGAGTTTCGTCTCGGCGTGGAGTTGCGTTTACAACCGGGTGCCGGACCCATAGCACGGCAGAGGTTTAGATAGGCCTCGATCCCTACCAAGGAGGGGTAATGTCCATTTACATTAACCCAATTGGTACCGGGAGCTTGCTCTCGGGGCGCTTATCAATGCTTAATTTTGATACGCTGTGCTTTTGAGCACCGTGGGGTTAGGCCACACTGTGGCGGCACTCACGTTAAAAATTCGACATTCAATGCCTCAGTCTCCTTATTACAAATACCTATTTGCCTCAAATTATTCCATAGCAGTTTCGGCGGATGTGAAGGGCTAAGTTTCGATATGAAGAATTTTTTTTTTTGATATGCTGACAGCAGAAGTAGCATCATTCCTGGCCCTCCTATACGTTTCCCAGTTATAGGCAGTAGAGATTTCGTTTCCATTTGCTGTATGCCTTATGTCGCTTCTTTAGTGCCAAGAGCACGCAATGTGTGAACCAGGGGCACGTATGAGCTGCGCCAGCTGAAGCTCAAACAAATTATTGACCTTATCAATGAAAAAATTCAGCTTATCATCAACAGTACGCAGAAACCAACAATCCGACCCATTTATACAAGACAAGTCATTGAGCAGCGAAACATAATCAACTGATTTGTAGTCCCGAAAAGAGTAAAATGTATTAGAGGTTTCAGGGGCAAGACTAATATTCAAAGTGCAGAAAATCAGATCATGATCGGATAGAAAAGAGATTTGAACAGCAGCATTTGAAACAGCAGCACAAGCGAAACATCCGAGACAACGAACAAGTCTAACAGACTAGGACTAGAGTTGTGAGAGAACCTAGTTGGAGCTGTAGTATTTACAACAGAAAAACCCACCTCGGTTAAGCAATCAAGGAATTTGATAGCAGCAGTGTCCTTGCTTAATAGATTAATATTGAAGTCTCCACACAAGACAAAATTATCATATTCAGTAACACAGGTCGATATAGCATCAAAAAATGGATCTAAACAGCAACTATGATTAGGGTTGTATGCGCATGATAGAAAAACTTTAGTTTGGTGGTCATTGATTTCAACAGACAGGAACTCCACCTCCGAGCCACAGGACTTCCCTAGAAGCTTAACATTGAGATAAGATTTGCAATATATTGCCACCCCTCCGCCTCTTTCACCATATCTGTCATTGCGAAAAAGTTTGTAATTTACTATATTTAGAGACGAATCATTTACATCCTCTTGAAACCAAGTTTCAGTGACACAGATTATATCAACAGAAGAGTCAGCAAAAGTGAACTTGGCGCAGTCAAGCTTGAAATCGTTGAGACTTCTGGCATTGAAATGTACGATTTTTAGTCCAGAGTGTTGTCTACTAAGAACATCAATCATAATTTTGTAATTCTCGTTAGCATTAGAATTGGATTTATTCGCAGTCACCATAAGAAAGCTGAGTAGTGGCCAAGCAGTAAGCATTAAGGAAAGAAATATAGATAGAAGAAGAAGATAGTGAAAGTAAGAATAGTAAAATAAAAAGTTGCAAGATAATAGATAATAAAATAGTAGATTAGTCTAGTCTGTAGCAGCAACACTTTTAGCATCAGGAAGTTCATCAACACCGCTGGTTTGAATGCCATCGCCACCTTTATGCATTCTAATATACACGGACTGTAAACGCATTATAGATGGATTTATTGCGCTTACATGCAATTGCAGCATGGAGAAGCTTCCTAACATCAGGACTAAGCCTCTCATGAATATACATTTAAACATTGTAAATATTGTTGTCATACTCAAGCCCGGCATCTCTTAGATTAACTGCCTTAATTGTACGCCTGCGATAATCACCGAAAGCCTTCAGTGCACGATTACGATCATACGACGTGTGGAATTTGAAGATCACCAGCGAGTTTGAATTGTTGGAATTACTTTTTACTCGGAAAACGTCTTTTAGTTGCGGATATAAGAAGTCAATTGAGCGGCAGATCGAGTTAAAGACACTTCTCAGATTTTCTTCTTTAGAGACGGCACTCCAAACAAGACAGCATCCGTAGAGTAGTCTACTGAGGGTTTCTCACCACTTATGTTGTTGCTGGTGTTTCTGACAAATTTATTCAGCTGGTCAGTGAGTTTATCGCAGCGCGACCCCAGGGCACAAACGCTCTCCTCTAGTGTAAGAATTTTTCTATCGTACTCCGCGCATTTGGCACCAAAAGCGCCCACTTCAATTTCGAGCTTACCAACAATGCGAGCAATTTCGTCAGAGAGTCGACTAACCAGCTCGTCAGTATGCTGACGATTCTCTAGTTTCCTCAGCTCCTCTTTCGCATTTGCCTTTAGCCTCTCCTCCAAGGCTAGGAGTTGAGCACAGTATGTGTTGGCACTACTGCTCCCCGATTGTAACGTGCTGTCCCCTTTGTTGCTATTCACACGCAAAGCCAACTGCTCACGTTCATGGCGCGTAAGCACAGGAGTAGAAGTCATTTGCTCGGTATGTGACGATGAGTAGAAAATTAGCGCTGGCAACGCTGCCCGTAACCGGCAAGCGATCAACGTTGCTAGCCAACGCTAGATGACGCCTTGCAGCTATGCTTTAGCGCCCACGCAGCCGCGGACACGGATAGAAGGCAACGCAGCGCAAACCGCAACAACAGCAACACAGCACAGAACGCAGCAGGCTCCTCGGAAGGCTCGCGAAGAGTTAGGGCTAACAGAAGACACAGCACTCGATCAGAACAGATGCTCCAGACGTAGGGCAAGATCCTTGGCACGAAATCTCGAGCTGCCACAAGCTTTGGTTAGGCTTTTGTAAATTTAAAAAGTAGCCAAGAGCACGACCAGAAAAAAACACTTGCACTTGTCACAGCGTTGCCACCACGTTTTTTTAATAAACAAAACTGAACTAATTTATTCCTCATGATAGGATTAGAGAAAAATTTACTAAGAACACTTTAAATCCATTTTAATGACGATTCCGAGCAATAAAAAGTCATTTTACCGATATAGGATCACAAAACAATGAAAAAAGAGGGGTGGCACTTTACAAAGAAAAAAAGGTGTCATTTTACATTTTCACGCCATTTTGGAAATCATTGAATAAATTTTCTCCTCTTACGATATGCTCGGATATCATTTCGGATTATGAAAAAGCATTAAAAATTAAGTGCAACACTAATATTTACTTTAGTTGTTTACACGTATTTGATTTCTTTTCATCGCAAGAAAAATCTTCAGTTTTTATTTTCAAGTTTTTTCTTAACCAAATTTGAAACTTTTTTGACCCACACTGTGTTATTGCGCCTATTCCCTCAAAAACCACATTAAAATTTACGGTAGAAATTTTTTTGCTTGTATTGCTGGAACCTCAAAATCGAGCAGGGGTGGCACATTACAAAGAGTGGCACCTTAAAAAGAATTTCCCTACTAATAAGAAGTTTTCAACAAAGAATATATTTTTTTATACTAATTTTTCAAAAACGGTTTTTTTTCTCGAAAAATTATTAAGGTCGAATCTATTATAAAGGTAGAATAAATTTGTAACCATATTGTAGCCTATGGAATTCCCTTTACGATGAGATATAAAAGTGTACACTTTTGTTTTATATAAATTTTTATTTTTTTTTTCTAACTCGACTCTTGGTCTAAAGCTATTTCGTATTGACCTTCGTTATCACTTTCGGTCAATGAGGGCTGAAGGGGATTGTACAAAGTACCTGCCTAAAAAAGTTTTTGAAAGATCTAGATTTCTAGCTTTACATTATTTTTAAAGCTTAAATTTCGCGAAATAGCCATTAAAATATTGTTTGCTTTTATGGTATTGTGGCATTGAATGTTTCGCTTGATTGTATGTGTGTGTTGGTTTTATTTTTCCATTACATGGACGATGGTAGTACCCTGCAGTTTTTCTGTCTTCAAATACAT
The DNA here is from genome assembly GCA_964056695.1 of Melieria picta. Lineage (NCBI taxonomy): Eukaryota > Metazoa > Arthropoda > Insecta > Diptera > Ulidiidae > Melieria > Melieria picta. The sequence continues at coordinate 64,841,972 of OZ057400.1, forward strand.
TTTCTAGGGCTGGGCTTCAAAAAAATAACCCCCATGGTAAGTACTAGGGCATCGGGATCAATAAAGTTTTTACTGTAGTTTTTTTATTCAAAACCTTGATGCGCGGTCTGTCGCTCCTAAGCGATAGTCTTCATAAACGTAACTTCGGCTTTGTGTCAAACAGTTTTTGGCATTCAAATACCTTTCGTGTGGCCGGCCTTCGGCCGGGCTTCAAAAATTACCCTCAGGGGAGTAACTAGGGCATCAGGATTAGTAAAGTGCTAACAGTATTTCTGTATTCAAATCCTATGATTGCAAAGAAGCGCGCCTTAGCAATAACCTTCATAAGTGCCATTTCAATATTGTCAACAGATGCTTTTAATTCAATTCAAACTGAAACATAAACGCAAAAACACAAAAATATCAAATGTGTTATTTGCCATATTCACGATCTGTGGTTTTTGTAGTAAATTGGGTAAAATTTATCAAATCTTACATCAGATCTTGAACGACCACGTTGTAAATACTTTATATTTGCAAAAACAGCTTACATTTTGTAAACAAGATCATTTTGATTACATTTTGTAAACAAGATCATTTGAAAATTTTTGGTACAGATAAAAATTCCGCGACACTTTCAATTTGAAGAATTTTCATTAATACGTGCAAGTAAACAATGCCAGGAATAAGCAAAAAATTCGAAAAAAGCATAAATTCGAACGCAGTTCAGAATGAAAATTTATATTTAAGTGTCCTTAGAACAAGTTTTGTAAGAATTGACGAAAATTAAATTAAAATACTTGCCATGGGTGGAGGAATTTATCGATAGTAGAATCTATAAAGTGAAATCACTATCATGAAAAAAAAAACAGAATACTACGCAATGTTACAATAGGGTTTTGTGATTGTAAATTTGGTAAATTGGTTGTACTTTCAGTTGCATGTATTAATTTTTGTTGTTATAAAATTTACCACAAAAACCAAGAATACACGATACAAGACCAAAAACCACAGATCGTGAATACGGCTTTTGTAAAGGAAAATCCACAGGCTACAACATGGTAACAAACTTATTATACTTAATAATAGATTTGTTTTCGAGAAAACACCTATTTGGAAAATTTTGTATAAAAAAATATTTTTCGCTTAAAACTCCTTATTAGTAAGTATATATAATAGAAAGGTATGAAAGGACCTTTCGTTTGATACCCATATCGTGTAAATCAAATGGAAATTGATTGAGTTTTTTTTATAAAAGCTTTGAACTTTGACCCCGAGCCACGCCTTTTGTGCCCTAAATATTTTACTCGTTGGCAACAAAATTTACACTTATTCATTGCTGGTTTTAATCCGGCGTTTTGTAGTACTTCTAGAGCAGCCTTGACCCTCTTCAAATGAATTTCTTTGTTCGGTGCCGTAATTAAAATGTCCAAAAATGACTTCTCCTAAATGCATGAGGAGACCCTCCATAATCTTTTGGAAAAATTCCGCCCCAGCATAAACGAGCCTAGTGTATTGAAAAAGTTCTTTCGTCGTAGCAATCGTTGTCAGGTTGCGTGATCCATGCTCAAGTTCTACTGGCTGATAAGCTATAGATAAGCCGAGTTTTGTAAATTCCTCTCCACCATTAAGTTTTGCAAAGATATCCTATATCCGAGGTAGTGGATAGATTAGGTTAGGTTAAAATGGTTGGATAGCAATTATCCTACACTTAGGCCTAGATACTGGCCCATTGTGATGCCATATACAGCTTAAACTAACTTGGTTGCTCCTGGTCAAGCCATCTAGACGATGTTATTAACCTAAGCAGTTTTTTAACATCTATGCAGGATGTTAAGTGTCAGGTTTGAAAGAATTGGTTGTCCTAGGATGTGTAGCCTACTTCTACTAATTGCTGGCAATGACAGAGGAGATGCTGCACGCTTTCTTCCTCTTCAGCGCAATGGCAGCTTCTACAAAAGTCTCTTGCGTTGACACCCAGTCTGATGGCGTGTGCTCCGATTAACCAGTGTCCTGTGAGAGTCCTTGTTAGAGTGAATATCTCGGTCCTTTTGAGGCCTAGGATACCCGCAGTCCGCTTCCTGTCGTATGACGGCCATGTGAGCCTAGCCGTTGCGCATGAGGAGAGATTGTGCCAACGCTCTTGAGCTGTCCGGATTGCATACGTTCTGGCGCGAAGTTTGAAAGTGGCCAGTGGCATACCTACCGTCTCCTTGTCGGGAAGGATATGGGTGGTCGTGCCTTTCCTGGCTAGCTCATCCGCTTTGCAGTTACCCACAATCTTGCGGTGTCCAGGCATCCAGATGAGGTGAATACTGTAGTGCTTGCCCATCTTGTTTAGAGATCTGCGGCACTCACTGAGAGACTTTGTGTTGTCCACGCACGAGTCCAAAGCTTTCAGCGCAGCTTGGCTGTCAGAGAAGATGAAGACTTGCTTCCTTCTGTTAGGCGTTGGGTTCAGGTTCAGAGTGGCCTCCTGGATGGCGATCATCTCCGCCTGATATACACTGCAGTGATACGGGAGTCGGAAAGAGATTTAAATCTCCAAGTCTGGGGAGAATACGCCACCTCCAACCTTCCCGTCCAGCCTAGATCCGTCAGTGAAAAAGTTGATCGTATCTCGTATCTGCCGAGGTCGATTGAGCCACTCCTGTCTGCTTGGTATGGATACATTATATTCCAAGACCAAAGCAGGTATACAGTAGTCAGTATGTTTGGGTATTGATATAGAGCTTGCGTACCGAGGATGAGGGAGTGTCCAAAACTTCCCATGCGCCTTGGCGTCTTGACCTAGACTCCCTGAGCCTTAGTGCGCGAGCTAAAAGGATCTTCCCTGCCTAATGGTATAAACAGAACCAAATCGGCGGCCGAATTTATACGCACCGAAAAATGACGCAGCGCGTCAGTCGTCGTGAAAATACGCACAGTGAAACAGAATGGGTGCGACATTCGCATCAGCTTCGCAAAAATTATTCCTACAAACACGGCAAACACACTTCTTCTTTCACACTTCCTTCTTCCTAACTTCCTCAATTAGCAGCTCCGTCTTGTCCATTTTCTAAAACATACGAAAGGGAAAGACAATTGATTATTTAGCACAATTTTTTATTAAAATTTGAAGCACTTACATCTTTGCAACCTTAAAATAGCACAATTCACAACATTTTTGCCGAATTTTTTGTTTGTTTATATTTTCGATTTTCACCCCCGACAGCTGCACAGCTGATTGGTTCGCACGACGACTGCGACAAAATTAGAATTTGTTCTATCATCGGACGACCAGTCGTCGGCCGAATATCGCAGTCGTCGTCGTTGTGGGCAATCACATGCACTGCTGTGTGTTTTAATTTTGACAGCGTACGTTCGGTGCGTAAAAATCGGCCGACGATTTGATTCTGTTTATACTATAAGGGATGAAGACGACTTTTACTTCCCTCCAGCTTAACGGGATATAGTTTAGCCTTATGCAACTAAAAAATATAATTCGCAGCCAGGACTTGGTGATGTCCATAGTGGATTGCAGTTGTGCCGGATAGATACCGTCTGGTCCCGGCGATTTATACGGTTTAAAGGTAGACAGAGCCCAAGCTATTTTTCTGTCCCTTACTATATCCGAGTATAGTCGAGGTTTGGCCAATAGCGACTCCTTTGGAGTAGTAGGAAGTGAGGTGCAACCTGGAAAGTGACTATCCATAAGAAGTTGTATCGTTTCCAGACTAGAGTCTGTCCACTATTTGAATGAAACTAGGGGAGTTTGGTGCCTTAGCCAGCACTTTCCTAAGTCGGGAAGCGTCTCTGAGGTAGCCTTTATTTGACTGCAGAAATCTGCCCAGGAGGTACGTTTGTACGCCTCGTGGTATTTCCTCCTAGGGCAAGCCTTATTTAATGCTGCTGAACAGCAGCCTGTAAATAGTTCAACTAAGCTATCTATCTCTATCCGAGTTTTTGGTTTGTAAGGTGGTTCGTAGGATAGATTTTTAGAGACAAGTTTGGAGTAGAACCCCCAATTTGTTTTCCTCACATTTTGTAGGATTTTCGGGGCTGGAGGTGAGTCCAAAAATGTGAACTCTACACAAGCGGTGGTCTGAGAACGAGTGTTCTTTGAGTACCTTCCATGTCGCTCTTTTACTATTGTGAATGTCGGTGATAAGAGTTATATCTATAACTTCACAGCGGTTACTAGTTACGAATATGGGGTCGCAGCCTCTATTACATAATTAAGATTCGTATTTAATATGTAGTTATAAAGTAACTCACCCGCTCATTGATACCTGTGCTGCCCCACTGGGTACAGTGGGCGTTCGCGTCTCCTCCCATAATCAGGATTGCCTTATTTGGGACCGTGTACCACACTAGCTGATGCAGCAATCTGGTTGGGAGTGGTCCAAAACTGGCTATCTTGTACGTCTGTGGCTCTAGCTCCCAGCTCACTGTCGTGATATCCCCGTCGCTAAACTGAAGAAGAATAAAGGTATTGAGGCTAGCTATGGCTAATATACAGGTACAGAGTTTTCCTTTACTGTCAACGAGATGTAGCGTATACTTAGGGGTCCTCAAGCCACGGATCCTATCAGCAGTGATCCATGGTTCTTGGACCAGAGCGATGTCAACTTCGCCCGAAAACAGGCGAAGCATGAGTGCAGCTGAAGTTGCCTTGCTAGATGAAGATTTATTTGGAGGACCTTCACCATGGCTGTGTTTGACCCTGTCCTCCGTGAGCGTAGCATCGGCTTCATCCTCGGCTAAGAGTTCCTCTGCGTAGAGCCTACGCATTACTGCACCTGCTTCTGAGCTGGAGGATGCGTAGCCACTCAGCTCGTCATTGGCCTTGCCCGTTTCCATGTCGATGTCGCTCTGCGGCCCGTCCTCATCAACACAGGACGCCAGATTGACAAGAGCTTCGATATCGGTTTTATACACCTTAAGATGGATCTTACCGAAGCCATAATAGATTTGATGGCTGCGCTGCTTTAGCGCCTCCAGGCTCTCATTGTTTAGAAGCAGGACCACCTGCATAATTGCTCTATCCGTCTTTTCCGTATTAACAACCCTCCAGGTGGCGGTAGGGATGTCAGGATTAAATTCCTGAAGCATTTCCAGAATCTCCGCTGGTTCCGAGGGTGTGGCCGGAACCCATGCTCGAGCCCTGGGGCGTGATGGTATGTCTCGGGCTTCCACGACTTTGAGGCGGGCTCCAGGGTATAAAGGTAGTGGATACTGTTCAACGATTTTATTCGAATTAACTGAAACTTTGAAATCGCCGTAAATGCGATCTCCCCCGTCTTTAGTCAAAAGAAAACCACTGGTTCTAGGGCCTTTATTTGCACTAATTGCTAATTTCCATTTCAACCTTTGCTTGAATTACTAACGGTACCGGCCTGGGCTTAAAAAACTTGGGAATAGCCTTTTCTATGAGCTGCAGCTTCCACTTAAAAAAACGCTGTAAACTAATTGCAGAGAGAATACTGTATTCGGAACCAGTGTTCAACTCCATACAGATTGGAACTTTGTTTAAACGGACATCTACTCTAATAGCCTATTTCCACTGGGCCTTAACTGCAGTTTACGCTTAACTGCAGTTTGACATCGCATTTAAATGCTCAAATTCCTATATAATTGTTTTTTTATCAAAGTGCGTAAACTCACTTTCAAAACTGAGTTAACTCAGTTTTGCCATTTACAGACGTCTAACAGAAAAGGTTATGTTAAAAGCGAGAGTAATGCTCACAAATGTACAAATTTTGATAGCATGTTTTCAGGCGCTGCAAGAGCAAGGATTTGAATTGCGTTCGGTGTGGTAGATTTTTTGCTTAGACAATTACTTTTTACTGCATTTTTCGCAAAAATACATATTGTCTGTCATAATCAAAGTCAAAACTTCTATTATTTGCCAATAATAAAACCTGAAAAAGAAAATAAAAAACGTGGAACTTCTCATGAACCCTCTTGACATTATAAATTCAGACAGCTCTGATATCAATCAGCCGGCAACTTTCACAAATGAAATAAACCTTGACAAATTATAAATAAATTTAAAAATAAATAAATAAATTGATAAATTTTCACAAATATGAAAACGCAGACATTCCTAGACTGTTGAGAAGGAAAGCGGAGTGGTTTTCATGCAGTAGAGGGGCTACAAGAAACCATGTATACGTATACAAGAAGATGGCGGCGATGGGTAAGCTGTGGCTGCCCAGAAATAAATGCAGAATTTGGCTTGACCAAATAAAAATGTAAACAAGAACCAGCTGTTGGAGTTAACTCAGTTTCGGTGGAAACGCTTGACAGTTCTCAAATTTAACAGAGCCCTAAACTGCAGTTAAGTGCTCAGTGGAAATAGGCTATTATTGGACCGTCGTTTACACTCTCCAAATAAATTCATTTCACTAGTTTCGGCAAACTTAAGTTGTGCGTATATAACTGTACATACTTTTTGAAATGCCCTTTTTGGCAGTTATTACATTTAAAGTTTTTGTATTTACATACTTTACTCCCATGCACAGTGGTTGCTGTAAAAGGGTTAAAAGTAACTACATAGTCTCCCATATAATCAAACTTTCTAACGGTAAATTTGTTTTGGTTTGATTCTTGCTGTACTTTCCAAAAATAGCATCAGAAGTGAGAACACGTATTCACTTGGTAAGTGTATTGTGAGCACGGTTATACTCAATTTTGAAGTGTTAAAAACTTTATTAAAAAATCACCAACTTTGAAATTCAATAAATGGTTATAGAATATACAGCTATTAAGCTTAATATTAATAAATGAGATATATTTAAAGTGAAGTGTACTTAAAAACCCAAAATCAAAAATCACAACTACGAAATTCTGTGTTTTTCATCTGACTTCTACAATTTCATTAAAAGTTTTGTTGTGTTCCCCCTCGTTGCCCTCATTGATCTTTTGTTTTTAATACTAAGTCACGTTTTAAGATTATAATGTGTTAGCTTCAGCTGTCAAGATTTGCCAGGCTTCGTGCAATCTTCCACAGACTGTGAGTGCCTGGACTAAAAATGGGGCGCAAACCCAGAAGTGCAAAAGAAGCTTGGCATTTTGTGCGGCCGTGTTGTTGTTTGTGCTATTGAATTGTTGTTTTTAAGTAAAGTGATGTAAATATGTGTTTTGCAATTTTTTACTTTTCTATTTTAACCTTCACCTTGACACCAATTTTTATATACCGTGACTGACATTATTTACACATGTAAATATTTTTGTTTTCATAGGATTTATGACGACAGTTTTAATTGTTTAAACCAGTTGGTAATATTAAAGAGGTTTTAGGTCGAAATGTGGAAGGGGATAAGGGAGCAATGGGGTTTTAGACCCCACAAAGTGGGCGAATAAGTAAATCTGGCAAAATAAATGTCATAACAAGTATATCGTATTTGAGATTTGTATGTAATACTGAATCGCTTATCTCAATTTAAGATCGCCCAACTACATATATCATATAGCTGCCATAGGAAGAATCAGTCAAAAATGTGCCGTAAGGAAAACTTTTTCTAACCAAATTTGATGCATTTAAGTTAAAATATGATTTACATAAGTACTAAACTTTATGTAATAAGCGACCGTGACCGAATAACTGAAAGACGGCGGGTTATTGGGTGTGAGCGCAGCGGGGGCGTTTTATTTAAAAGTTGCGTGTGTTCGCTTTGAGTAGTTCTTATGGACTAACTGAAATTGGGGACAGAGTTCATTTTTGGAAAGGGAAGAAAGTGGGTAAAGGATGAGAAGATAGCATGTGTATGCGTGTGTGTGCGTGCGTGTGGGAGTTGAAGTGAGCCACCGACTCAGAGATCAGTCAGATTCTCTTCGTCGGCGATCTCAACATCGCGCCCTCTTGCACTAGTGCAACTTTTAATGCACGGCCCAACTGCTCCAGTGTACAGACCGCCGTCTTGATTAGTTGCTCCGTCGTGGCTGCTCGTCGGCCCTTGCTGGCCTTTTTGGTCGTCGCAGCCCTCGTCTTCTTTGCCGCCTTGCGCGGTGGCTGACTCTGGCTGCACCGACATACGGCGCTAGGCGGGTGTGCCTGCGTGCGAATGGTGGTGGTCGCTGGTAGACGCCGCGTCGGTGGAGCCGGTTGAGACGCCACCTTGCGCCTAGCAGGTAGCGCCGGCTGGCGCGTCGTCTGGCGGTTGGCTGGTAGGGCCGGGCGTCGTCGTGCCGCCCCGACCCGCTGATGTGCTGGCATGGCTTGGTGCAGCATAGTGTGGTGGCCCAGGCCACACTTATAGCAGCTGGCCGTGGACGAGCAATCGCCCGTCGTATGGGACCTGGCGAAACAATTGACGCTGTATCGGTGCCGGCGTACTGCGCCCAGCCTCTCCGTCGGCGCCATCCGTGTGAACGCCGAGCAGTATCGCAAGGGATGGTTGCGCTCGCAGATCAGGCACTTGCGAAGGGCCTCCTTCTTGGACTCAGCGTCTGGAATATAGAAATGATTAGCACCAGGTGAACGGTAAAATTGAAAATTGTGGTAGAGTGGGAAATGGAGTCTATTTCTACGGCTATTAGGGGGGTAACACGCAGAGTTTTTCGGGAAATAAGTTTAGAGGATGATAGCGCGGCATGTTGATCGGGGAAGTGATGGCATTGCGCGAGAGAAATTTGTCGAGCTTTCACCCTTTTTATTTCCGTGTGAGTTAATGCACCAATTGAGATGGGGGCTTTTCGAACTCTGTCGATGAATCGGAACATGTAACTAACCCTAACATGTAACGAACCCTAAGGGCCTGAGAGAATCTCGAAAACCTATTGAGTACATCCTCGACTTCGAGCGTGTGGAATCTCTCGATTTTCCGCTGTTCTGGAGCCTGAGCCTGACTAGGCTCGTCTTTGGGTCAGGATTGGGATCGTCTCGGAGACAACTGGGGCCGTGCCACCATAATGTATTGGCAATCATGTCTTGCGATTTGCATCCGCGGGTACCGAGATCTGCGGGATTGTCAGAACTGGACACGTGACGCCAAGTTGCATTGCCCACATTATGGAGAATTTGAGTGGTGCGGTTTGCTACATACGTTTTACAAGTATGGGGTGGTTTCTCGAGCCATAACTCAGACCAGAGTTATAAGTCTGACAACCAAGGTGTGTTCGTGCTTGTTTCACCAGCTTGGATAGTAGCAGGGCGCCGCACAATTCTAGGCGTGGCAAGCTTATCGTCTGCAGAGGAGCGACTTTGCTTTTGGCTGCCAAGAGATGCGAAGAAGCGCTTTCATGGTCGGCATGGGTTCGTACATAGATACATGCACAATATGCCTTTTCAGAGGCGTCGCAGAACCCATGAATTTGGACCTGGACGCTTGGAGAATACTGAACCCAGCGCGGAATTTTATCGGTGGATGCTAGATTCTCAATGAATGCGTTCCACTTGTGAAGAGATTGTGGTTTCACGCATTCATCCCAGTCTGTTCCTTCCAACCAGAGTTGTTGGAGAAGCATTTTCGCTTGAATAATAATAGGCGATAGCCACCTTAACGGGTCAAAAAGTTTCGCGACAGATGTCTCTTTGTTATCGACACTGAATTGGAGATGGGGTCAAGGTCACGCATTCGGTGTTGATTTCTTTGACTTTCGTCGAAAATGTGGAAATCGATTATCTAATGGGGCCGCTGAGAATCAAAACGAATATTGACTTTTGGGCCAGAAGGCTGTCTCCGAAATTGTGGTGAAGGCCTTCTTGCAGAATTTGGGGGGTCAAATCGCTACATATCACTAGGTCGATTCTTGAGGAACGGAAACAGTTTGGATCTGCTAATTGGAGTTTGGAGTATTTTATCCAATTGGGTTCTTTTACCGAGAAGGTGGGTAAAAAGTGTGTGAGTTGCGGGAGGATGATGGCTTGAGCTTTAATTTGGGGATGGTCATCCCAGCCTCAGAGGGTAGAGTAAGTTCGGGTAATGTGATATACCTGTTTGTTTTACAGCGATTCCCGACACATTTTGCCATAAAACACACTTTTTTGGTCTCAAACTGTTCACTGATACATTATTTAGTATATCTATGATTATTAACTCTTTAAGATAAACTGTTGACGAGTTTTTTAATTAAAAATCAAAATATCCAAATATTGGCGTCTGATAAAAGTGGCGGGTAATGTGATATACCCGAAAAAACGTTAATTAACAGACCGATTAGTTTTAAACTTGGTGAAAATACTCCAAATCAAAAATAATTAGAGACGTGTTTCTCATTTTTTTTTTTTAAATTACAATCTGACGAGGTAAACCAAGGGTTAAAAATTTTTACCGAGAAACATGATTTCATGAATTTTTTTATCTGAAACTTAACCATAACAGATTTTTGAGAATATTTCACTTCAAATATTATAAAATGGAGTATATATACATTTCTGTATACAAATAGTATTACTGCCATAAGTTTCGGTACTCTAATGTAGTATATCACATTACCCGAACTTTGGTATATCATATTACCCGAAATTGACTTTTTGCGAAAAAAATATTATAAAAAAACAATAATAATTTTGTTGAGAAGAGCGTACCTCGCAAACTCATAATCGATATCACTGATTTATTTCTGATTAGCCTCGAACTATTTTGTTTGTACCTTTTATGCTTTCAAACTTCGTGACCAAAAACTTGTGCAAGCCTACTGAAAGCACTGACACTCACTGTAAACTATTTACGCAAACACATCCAAAATCATGCAGCACGACTTTTTTAGCAGTTATGATGTTTTAATTTTGAAAAAAGTCAACGCACTTGTGAAATAAGCCACTATATCACATTACCCGAACTTACTCTAATTGTACAAATTTTATTGGCATTTTGGACGACCTTGCCACCTAGGCCAGAGATTTCAAAATGAATTTCCCTCGTGGGCAGATTCAAAGTCCTTTGAATTTTGGACGAAATGAAGGTCTTTTGGGAGCCGGGGTCTATGAGGGCTCGGACCTTATGTATCTCTCCTAAATGAACAATAGAAACAATTGCTGTGGGGAGAAGCGTTTTCGCTCTAGTGCTCGAGTGATGAGCATGAGTCTGTTCATGGCTGCAGGTACAAGTGTGTAGATCTTGGGGGTGATCCTTTGAAATGGAGGACTTTCGGCTTGTGGAGGGTTCTTCGTGATCACTCGGCCGAGTTATTGTGGTTTGAGCCACTGGCTTTTTGGAGCCGGAGATTTTGCCTATGCGTTTGACTGCTTGTCGGAAAGTGTAGCATCGAATGATGCTTTCTTTGGCAGTAAACGCATGAAAACTTGCTAGGGCATTCATTCCGTAAATGAGAGTATGCGAGGCAGTTTTCGCAATAATTGTTCTCTTTAACAGACTTGACTCTGTCGTGCACTGAGAGTGACTTGAATTTTTAGCAAGTTTTGAGAGGGTGGTTCGACTTGTATAGGTTGCAAGTGAACGACTTGCCTCTCTGAATGAAACGTTTGAGTCTTACTTATTTTGCGGTTTGTTGAAAGAGAAGTTAGGTTGCGTACTCCGAGGGGGCTTGAGCCTGTTTGTGAGGAATGAGTTCATTTGCGATTGCTCCCACAGAGCTATGGTCTCTTCGGGTAGTTTCGAAGAACATATGACTAGGATTGGGTTCCAGTTGTCTACCGAAACCCCTTGTGAACTCAGAACAGACAAGCAGTTGTTTATTGTGTTTTGCATTTTTTGAATCGCAACGCTATTTTCCGAAGTAACAGGGGAAATATTCAAAAGCGCCTTGATCTGATTATCAAGTAAGATGCGTCGGTTCTCATACCGAGCATTGAGTGCATCCCAAGCCAATTCAAAATTTTCATTACTTCAGGGATATTGTTTGACGATGGCACCTGCTGTGCCTTTCGTCTTGTATCGGAGGTGAAATAATTTTTGTGCGGGGGTAAATTTGGTGTGGTTTATATAAACCGCAGTAAACATATCCCTAAAGGAAGGCCATTCTTCATATCTTCTGTAAAAAACTTCAGTATCGCAAGCGGGAACTTTTAAGCAGATACTGGAAGAATCGGTTTGAGAACATAAGTCTGCTCGTGGTGCAGAAACCGAAACACAAGTTGCCCGTTGAGCTTTTAGCAGATCAGTCAATTGAGCTTTGCAGTTCTGAAAGTTTTCACTGCATGCAGCATATTTTTGGTCAATTGACTTTTTGTATGTACTGTATGAGTCAGACAAATACGCATCTTCGTATGCCTACTGTACACGCGCTCAGTTTTGATCAAGCTCTTGGAGTTGAACTTCAATCAGTGATTCTGTTTGGTCTTCGATGGGGATTGACGACCATTTTATACAGAACTAGCTGGGCCCCGCGGCTTCGCACGCAAGCTCTCTTGTTTCCCCCGATACAAATTCTGAACCCATTGTTGACCCCGTTATGTTTTGATTTAAAAAGAAACATATGTCTATTATCTTTGATGTCACCTGTTTCCAAAACTTTTAAAGTCAAAAGGCCTTTTAGATCATGAGTTTTTACATTTACTCTAAACAAATTCTTAACCCTTAGGTTGCTAGATTTCGACTTTGAAAATAATTAGAAACGCGTGTCCAATTTTTTTATTTCAAGTATTTTTACAATTTTTGAAGTCAATAGGCCTATCGGTTCATGTTTTTTTCGAGTCTTCCCGTAAACAAAACTTAACCCATTGTTGGTCCAGTTAAATTTAGATTCTCAAAAAATTATAAGATATGGGTTGAATTATTTTTGATCTACATTATTTTCAGGAAGCCCGAAATCAATATGTCTATTAAATCACGATTCTTCATACAACACCTTAATACATGTTTTGCCCCCTTTAGACCCTGAATTTCAAAAAATCCCGTCTTAGCGGAGGTTCATTCTTCAAGAAGTACCCAAAGTTAAAATTTCAGCGATTATGAGTCAATCAATATATCAGTCAGTCAGTCAGGACCAACAATCTATGTATATAAAAAAGCAGGCGATACCACGCCCCCTTGTCCAATGCTCACAACATTCTTCTAGTCCAGGGGTCAGCAACCTTTTTAAACAACGGGCCAATTTAAATTGTAAAATTTTTTGGCGGGCCGCAAATTAAGTAACACTTATTAATTATATACAAAACTTTATTTATAATAAACATTTGAACAAAAACATATAAAACTTAAAAAAAAGTGAAGATTTCATATACAAATTTTAATGCAAAATAAAAACAAACAAGAAAAGAACAACAGAAAAACGAATGTACTTGAAATTTTTAATGAAAAATTTGGCACTGTTTTTTCGATACAAGCTGATCAATATCAGCCGGAATTGATGAGGTAGCTACACGTACGCAGCTTTCTAATCGTGCATCACTCAGTCTTGATCGGTGATCATTTTTGATTAATTTCATGGTTGAAAATAATTGTTCGCAAACATACGTACTTCCGAACAAGGACATCATTTGCTTTGCATTTTTCGTCAAAAGCGGAAATTTCTCAGGGCTCACATACGATTTATAAAAATTTTCGATGTTTACTGAGAAAAATATTTTTTTTAAATCGGTATTAATCTGCATCTCAATCACTTCCATTTGAAAGTCTTCGGGAACTGTATCCACATCGATATTAAATGGCGAGGAAAACATTTTCATGGAAACCACTGTCTTCTTAGCTTTGAACATTTGGAATCGTATTTGAAATTCGTTGATTAAAATGTCTATATATTTTGCGTATTTTTGAGATGTAGTAACGCTTTCTTTTTCTAAATGTGGAAAGTGAGACACATTATTCTGCAAAAGATGCTGTTTCCACAATTTTAATTTGCGCTCAAAGCCCTGAATTTTATTATACAAATCGTTAATAAACTGTCCTTTGCCTTGAAGCTCCACATTATCATTGAGATGCTGAGTCATGTCGATAAGAAACCCAAAATCGCACATCCATTCTTTATTACCAAAATGAGGAAAGTCATATCCAAGAACAATTGTATTTCGCTTTTTAAGTTGTATACTCTTTTTAGCATTGCACCTCTACTAAGCCAACGTACTTCGGTATTAAAAACCACGTCGCCATATTCAGTTTCTAAATCTTTCAGAAATTCTTTAAATTCACGGTGATTTAACGCGCGCGACTTTATAAAATTGATTAGTTTAATTATTGGTACTGTGACATTTGGCAAGCTCAATCTTTTCGCACACAAATTTTCCTGGTGAATTATGCAGTGGTTAACGAATATTTCCCTTCCTGTAACCTTCTTAATGTCTTGAAATAGCCTTCCCGATACTCCTACCTCCATGCTTGACATTGCTCCTGCTCCATCTATCGATATACCAATAATCTTTTCTAATAAAATTGAAAAATTTTCCAACACAGACTTTAGTTCATCGTACAGGTCTTTGCCGGTTGTAGTCCCTTGCATTGGAATCAGTGAACACAATTCTTCGGTAATATTAAATTTGGTGTCAATACCACGTAAAAATATAGCCAGTTGTGCTGTATCGCTAATATCGCAACTCTCATCAAGTGCCAAAGAACAGTATTCGAATTTTGCAATGCGTTCACGAAGCGTTGTTGCTATGTTCTCGGACAAGTCTTCAATTCTCCTTGCAATGGTGAATCTTGATAAACTGATATTTGAAATAATATTTATTTTATCAGGAAATGCTATTTCTGCAACAGCAGTCAGACATTCTTTTATCATCTCTCCATCCGCGTACAAATTCACACGCACAACACGGGTGGTTGCGGGAAGCTAGGCCTTAGTCTCGCGTAAGCGGGCTGTCGTGCCAGTCAATTATTAATTATTATTATATGACTGACAACAAAACTAGCCTTTACTGCCGTATTTGATAAAAAAGCTTGATTTTTAAAAATAGCCCGTTGTTTTCCCAAGGTTTTCTCCATTTGATTAGACTTATCTATCCGGAGTTGTCCTGTTAAGTTTTTATATTGTTGTTCATGTTTTGTATCGTAATGCCTTTTTATGTTATATTCTTTTAATGTCGACACAGTCTCTGAGCATATTAAGCATACAGCTTTATCTTTGATGAAAGTGAAAAAATAATCAAATTTCCACTTTTCTTGGAAATGCCTGTGCTCATCCGCAACCTTCCGTTTTTTTGTTTGGTTTTCCGACATGCTATTATGGGTAACAAATTTGAAAGTTAAAAAAAAATTATAGGAAAACTTAATTTTTAATAAACAAAACTCTAATATTACCTTTTTGACAATAATATTGCACTCACGCCTTTCAAGAAACACAAGAATTGCTAAAATTACTAGTTAACAGGTTACCAGTCTGACTGATTGTGTGACAGAAGCAAACACAAACAAGCACAGACGCGGCGCGTTCGTATTGCATGTTTGAACAAGTCGCCGACATGTGAGTAACTCGTCACAAAAAATTTTGTCGGTTTAGTATGTACTACCATTTTATTATAATTAATTTTATAACCCTATATTGATGGGAGAAAAACGATAAAATAAATTCAATTTTAGAAATGCTTGGCGGGCCGCATCAAAATGTTTAACGGGCCGCGTGTTGCTCATCCCTGTTCTAGTCGAATTGTGCTACTAAGTGGAAAATTCGTAGCAAGTTTCACTGATGTGTGTGTGTGTGTGTGTACTGCGTAACTGTTGGGTCATGAAAAATGTGCCACGCCCCTTATCCAACGCCGATCAAATCTCACCAGTAGAATGACACATCTATGAGACGACGGTACACCAACTTTCAATATAAAAGATTTGAGTTGTATGGGCGGTGCGGGGCGGATGCCCCCGTGTTAAATACCCGCCCCATTCCCTCTGTCGATAGATATGACTAAATGGCAGGTTCGTGCTAAGTTCCATTGATGTGCGACGAACAATTTCAAAACTATGCGGATAGTTTTGATCAAAAAAATGTGCCAAGCCCCTTGTCCACCGCCCATCAAATTTTAACAGTAGAATGACACTTCTGTGGGAGGATGTAATACCAAATTTCAATGCTGTGCGACTTACAATTGCGAAGCTATTCCATATAAAAGATTTGAGTTGTATGCGTGGTGTCACGCCCACTTGGTAAATACCCGCCCTATTCCCTCTGTGGAAAGATATAACTAAATGGTAAATTCGTACTAAGTTTCATTGATGCGCGACTAACAGTTCCAAAATTATGCGGATAGTTTGGGTCAAACAAATGTGCCACGCCCCTTGTCCGACGCCCATCAAAATTTAACAGTAGAATGACACTTCTGTGGGAGGATGTAATACCAAATTTCAATGCTGTGCGACTTACAATTCCAAAGCTATTCCATAGAAAAGATTTGAGTTGTATGGGCGGAGCCACGCCCTCTTGTTAAATACCCGCCTCATTCCCCCTGCCGAAAGATATGACTAAATGGTAGGTTCATACCAAGTTTCATTGATGTACGACTTAGAGTTCTGCTGGAATATTGGGTCATAAAAAATGTGCCACGCCCCTTATCCAACGCCCATCAAATTTTAACAGTAGCATGACACTTCTACTGGACGATGTCATACCAAATTTCAATGCTGTGCGACTTACAGTCTAAAAATGTATTCTTGTGGTGCCACGCCCCGTTTTCCCGACTTTTATTTTTTCTTAAACCTTCACGTAAGAATTTCAAACAAACCCGCCGAAGGAAGTATCCAAGTTGGTCCAGTCGTTTTCAAGTTTTAAGCAGCCGAACGAACCACGATTCATTTTTATATATCGCACACGCACAACAAAAGTGACACAACTCAAAATATGTGATTTTTCAGGAAACGCAAAAAACTGTTTTTGAGCTAAATAAACATTTTTTTTAATAACGAATAGACCGTTCAGTAGAAAATCCTTACCAATTATGCTTTTTGATAAGTTCCAAGTATTTTTTTTTTATTTTACACTAGAAAATCCAAAATTTTTATCATTGTTGGGACTGTTTTGATGGTATTTTAATTCAATAATTACGGAACTATTTCAAGTTATGCCACTTTTTCTGAATTTAATAATTATAAATGACAGTTAAAAAGTTGAAAGAAAAATTTTGAAAATTCATAATTAATTTTAAAAATTAAAAATGTATACAAAAATTGTCAGAATTTTGCTTAAAATTAACTTCAATAAAAATTTATTTCGTCAAAAGTGACACAATTTGAGTTAGGACTCTTTTGCATTGAGCTGCAGCAATCAAATAGCATCAAACTTCTGACATGAAAAGAGACCTAACTGTATTTTTGTAACAGTTAACAACAACAAAATATACTGAGCTTTTGCTGATTGGTAGATTTATGCATTGTGCACAGCAGGGGCGTAGCCAAGGGGGGGGGGGGGGGGGTTAGGGTATCAGAACCCCCCCCATGGCCTATAATTATTAAAAATTTGTACTCACTATGCATGGTATGCACGTTCCTACATTAGCAGAAAGGTCTTTTCACCTTTAAACATTTGAAAGAATAAAAAAAAATTTTGTTGGTGAAACCGATCTGATTTTTTTAAATAGTTCAGGCTCAGTACAGCTATTTGCTTGATCTAAAAGCATGTTCAATGAGTGTTTTAGATCGTCGGCTGGAATGTCCTTCAGGATGTCGGTGCAAGCCTTTTGGATGGCTTCGACGTCCTCGAAACGCCTTTGTTTAATCGGTAAATGCATTTTTTTGAAAAGGTGAAAGACGCACGATGCCGCAAAACGTGAAAACGAGGAGTGGTTGATGGTTAAAATTCAACTTTTAGTCAAAAATCAGTCACAAGTGTCTATCGATGAGATGGCGTCTTTCGATAGCCAAAAGTTCAGTTAAATGCGATACGGAAGCGCCTGGGACCACCCGTGTGGGTATGTGGTATACAAAATAACAAAAATAACAAATAAAGCATGACTAATATTTCCAAAAAATATATTTTATGTTATTGAAAACGACTTTCGAATTTGTTCAGTAAGTCGAAATCATAACTACATTAGATAAACACTCTGACAGATATTGAACATGAATATTAAAAAGATCACCCGGGTGGGTATAAGGAAAGCGAAGGTTAAATCCAATTTCAAGTCGATTTTGGCTGATCTATGATGAACTACCGTCAAGTTTTGATGGAATCTGCGCTGATTGCGGGTTTTAGTTGGCTAACACGTTGGTCATCATTTATGTCCGACAATCGTTTTTAAATCGCGTGTACCACTTATGAACTCTGCCACGGGATAAGCCATCATCACCATAAACTTAGTTCATCAATTGAAATGTTTCGCTAAAAGTTCTACCAACTTTAAAGCAAAACTTAATATTTGCTTTTTGCAAATTAGCATCGAATTTTTGTACCAGTGACAAAAACATACTCTTACTTCGAACCAAATTTCATGAAATTTTAATTGCACTAAGTCACATATGGGTGGCACCACCACAAAATGCCCTCTTTGAAAAGTGTAGTTTACTTTAAAAAGCATGTAAAGGATGATTTTTTAATAGCCTTCGGATTTAATTTAAAAAACAAACACATACAATTTAGAGAAATGTATGAAATCTTTATTTGAGTCGATAGAATGATTTATATAATTCAATGTTTAAAGATGATTTCATGTAAATGTTGACCGCGGCTGCGCCTCAAATGGTTCATACGCTGGGTCCGATTTTGGCATACTCTCTCCAACATATCGGTCGGTATCTCACGAATAAATTCTTCAATATTGGCTTCTAGTGCGTCAACCGTTGCGGGTTTGTCGCTATAGACATGAGCCTTAACATAGACCCACAATAAATAGTCTAAAGATGTAAATCCCACGATCTAATTGCCAATTGTCCGGGGCCCAAACGTGAAATAAACTGTTCACCGAACTCGCCTCTCAATTGGGCCATTGTTTCGCGTGCTGTGTGGCGGATACAGCTGCGATATTTTCCTCTGTCCGCACTCTATGTATGCGTGTTGGTGGATTAATGTCCAATAATGTAAATTTGGTAAATTTGCATCAGAAGGTCGCCCAAACTGACCATAAAATGGAAGAAGTTCACAATGCACTTTCTTAACCGAGCATGAATTTTGATAGTAAAATTCAATAACCTGCAAGCGTTTTTCGTTTGTAAGTCGATTCGTGGTTAAATCATAGACCAAACTGAACATGTTTGACAGTAACATGTTACACGAAAACAGCTAAGCTGCCAAAAACAGTGTTGCCAAAAAAAAGTTGCTAAAAAATCACCTTTTAATATTAAATTGGCAAACAAAATTTTCAAAACCCCCCCCATGACCAAGTTCTGGCTACGCCCCTGGTGCACAGTATTAACACATAAACCCGAAAATGAAAAATTTTGAGTTGTGTCACTTTTGTAGTGCGTGTGCGATATATAGATAGAAGATAGATTGCGGGTTCTAACATTGGATCCCGCACGCTCTGCTGTCACAGATTACGTAGCTCAGCTGGCTAGTGCTTTGGGTCACGAGTCAAATGCGACGCTCGAACCCAGGTTCAAGATTCCGTTGCTGCTAACACCGAAAAAAAAGGAAAAACAAAAATTTTTCTGTCGGCGGCTGTTCTCTCAGCAGGAAATGGCAAAACTCTGAGAGTAAAATTGCCTATGAAAAAGCTCCCAACTCGCCGTTCGGAATCGGCATAAAACTGTAGGTCCCTTCTAACCTTGTACAAATTCGCACGCACAACACGGATGGTTGCGGGTAGCTAGGCCTTAGTCTCGTAATCGGGCTGTCGTGCCAGTCAATTATTAAAAAATTATTATTTAACCCCTTCACTGGGATACCGTTGCTAACTTATCTGAGCAACCGAGGCTACCACGCTTCTGGCACAAGTCAAGAATATCGAAATCCTAAGACTTGTCGGATCCCCCACAAAAATTATTTACATATGTAAAGAACAACGAGGCTTTTATCAAAGAGTCGCAAAGGAACTCAAGTGGCTCGCAAATTGTTGATTTATTTTGACTCTTTGAACTGTCATTGTGATGAAAAAATTATATAATTAATTATTGGCCGCTCCATATGCCATTGCACGAACTTTGCGGCGAACACGCGCCATTAGCGTTTGCACGAGAGTTTCGCCAACCTTGCGTGAGGCCCACGTCCACTTTGACCTGAAATCCCGAATGTTTTCGACGCTTCCGTTAGTCTTCTTCAATATTCCTTTGACTATGGACTAGTGTCCGACCGAAACCACTTTTTTGGGCCGAAACCGAAACCGAATATTCGGTTTTTTTTTAATATTCGGCTGAAACCGAAACCGAAACTTTCTAGTTAAAATAAAATCACCATATCAAGCATTTTTTTTTCAACAAACGAATTTTACATTAAGTAATTAAAGAACAAACAAACAAACATAGCATAAATAAATAAATACATATTAATAAAAACAATATATTCATTTTTTAAAAACGTAAACATAAAAAATCACCCTTTCGTACCTTACTCGCTAATATTCAAAAATAAATAATTTAATATTATATGCTAACAAAAGAACTTTATTTACATTGCTGGCATCTAAATTACTTCTCCTTTCACTATATATCTGCTACACAATAAAATGTAAAAAAATATACTAGAAAGTTTCGGTTTCGGCTATTCGGCCATTTTTTGGCCGAAACTGAAACCGAAACCACTTATTTGGGCCGAAACCGAAACCGAATATTCGGTCGGACACTACTATGGACCAATATTCCTCAATGGGACGAAGCTCTGGGGTATTTGCAGGATTGCAGTCGCGATGCACAAAATCGATACCATTAGCTTGGTACCACTCCATCGTGTCTTTGGCGTAATGACAGCTTGCAAGGTCAGGCCAGAAAAGTATTTTTATGTTGTGGCTCTTTATGAAAGGCAGAAGACGTTTTTTAAGGCACTCATCACGATAGATTTGACCATTCATTATTCCCGACGTGATGTAAGGTCTGCTTTTCTGATCACATGTGCAAATTGCGTGCCATACCATTAATTTTTTTTTGAAATTTCGTTTTCATCTTCATCTTGCAGTCCTCTGGAGCATTTTTGCGACTTGGTGCAGTGTAAAAATCCTGTCCGGCGATGTACGTGAAGTTTTGGAAGCAATATGTTTCGTCGTACATAACAACACAGTCGAATATCGTGAGTTGTGTTTCGTACAATTTACGACAACGCGACTTCGCCGTCAAATTTTGTTTTGCGTCTCGATGTGGAACAGTTAGTGCCTTGTAACTCCTCAACCCAGCCTTCTTCTTTACTTTTTGCACAAATGATTGCGACCTTTGCACATTTTTGGCCACTGTTCGTGAAGAAACTTTTGGATTTTCGGCAAAGGCGTGAAGGACTTTTTGAGCGCTGTTTTTATCCTGTTGGCCGTGCTCACCACCGCTACCACTTTTTCTTTTAGTTGATAAATGCTCCTTGTAGCGTTTTAATACCCTCGATACCGTTGAATGGTGCACACTAACTTTTTTTGAGATTTTACGCGTACTTAACTGTGGATTTTCAAGGTGTTCGTGCAAGATAATTTTGCGTACTTCCTCTTCTGAAGCCATTTTAAGCTCAACTATAATTTCTATTTTAATGAAACTTCATAGTTTTGAAGTTAAAGTCGTACCCTACTATTACTATGAATACCAGAATTTTTGCATTTCTATTCTAACCGTTACTCACTTCCAACAGTGTCGCAATTTTGGTGTGTTCAGCCTTTATGTAATACCTCATTTCCGAGCGCTATATTCAAAAATTGATTACTAGAAAACTACAAATGATTTCGGGAAGCAGTTTTTTGTAATGTTATCATTCATTATTGAACTTTACATAGTTTTTTTGGTTTTACATAAAAATGACGTATGTGACCGCTACACGTCCTTCACTGCGTCCTCGTCTAAAGTGTCCAGGGCGCACGGGGTGATCTGAAACCAAAAAACCTTTAAAATTTCTTTTTCTCATCCCCTTGGCTATGGATAGACACGAGCTTTTTAAAAAATTCAAAAAATTCTTATAGTAATAGAATTTTGAAAAAAAAAATTTGGCACTTTTTTCTGCTATTCAAGGCTGTTAAAAATTTTTGGACAAGAATTTCAAAAAAACTCGTGTCTATCTGTTGCGACATGTTTTCTGATAATAAAAATGTTTAGTATGACAAGATCGGTCAGGTAGATTTTTCGAAAACGTTCACCCCACCTCTAAAAAGACGACTTTCGGAAAGGACGTGTAGCGGTCACATACGTCATTTTTATGTAAAACCAAAAAAAAATATGTAAAGTTCAATAATGAATGATAACATTACAAAAAACTGCTTCCCGAAATCATTTGTAGTTTTCTAGTAATCAATTTTTGAATATAGCGCTCGGAAATGAGGTATTACATAGTAAGACCCCCTTAAGGGCTTTTCTACGTAAAAACGCACAATACTGTCTTTTCGCACTACTTGAGGGCTTTCGCGCGTTGACAGCACTACTTAAGGGCTTCTTACGCCAACGCACGATACTGTCTTTTCGCACTACTTGCGGGCTTTTCGCGCGCCCTGCTCGGGCGCCAGTAATGTTCCGACCAGATCGGATAGTCTTTATTCACTCAAGTTCAACTTTAAACTGCCTTAACAGCTAACATTCTCTTAAAAGCTAACCTAAGCCCATCGCTCAAAAGCGCTGCGAAATCGATACTCGCAGCCTTGTCAGCGTTTTTATCCGAAAGGCCGGACGCCGCAATGCGTTGCGAAATTAGACGCAGACGCATTGCCAGCGTTCTTCGCCAACATTGTAAGGCTGTTGACATTAACTGAAATGCTAATGTCAACATCCGGAAATATTGGTGCCGTCCGTCAGCTCGTACCATTCCTCTGCATAAGAAATAGTTTGGTACTTATTTATCTCAATCGGTTCAGTGGTTTTTGCCTGATTGTGGCTCAAACAGCAACGTCACTATGGTTTTTATATAGTAGTATAGATACTTGTATACTACTGTGTCCAAAAAATAAGGTGACATTTGAATTATCGATTATCATGGTGTTGTGAATTATGAATTCCTTTCGCCGGCCCAAACAGTCAACAAGGAATATTACTTGAACGTTATGCGTCGTTTGCGTAACGCTATCCGCCTAAAAAGGCCGGAATTGTGGAAAGACAATTCTTGGTTTTTAGACCACGATAATGCACCATCCCATACTGCACTCATAATTCGTGATCATTTCGCCAAAAACTCAACCCATATATTTCCGGATGTTGACATTAGCATCTTAGTTAATATCAACAACCTTACAATGTTGGCGGTTGCACTTTTTTCGGCTGTTGGCATTGGCACTTCAGTTAATGTCAACAACCATACAATGTTGGCAAAGAACGCTGGCAATGCGTCTGCGACTAATTGCGCAACGCATTGCGGCGCACAGTGGCTGATTCTGCCGACGTAGGTTGCAAAAGTCGATTTCGTCATGTTCGATTTGGGGGAAACTGTTATACTTGTCCGATAGATAAATGCTTGGACCTAAGAAATCCGAAAACCTTAACTAAATTGGACAAATAGTTTTGCTTGTAGAGCCCGTCAAAGTTGAGCAATTTTTAGAGTGTGAAATAATATCAGCAATTTGCACTTATCCGGCAAAGCTGAAGTTTTAAAATACGGACAAGAGCAAATTGATTGAAACTTTTTGCACCAGCATCGTAAAAGAAGGCATTTGTAGTAAATAATTAAATATAGAAAAAAAAAGTTGGTTGTTGTTGTTGTCTTTTCATAGGCACTCACTTGAAGCACTGTTTTTATCACTCTTTTTGAACTTTCGATAGACTTTCAAAACTAGACTTTTCTTTGGGAAAATTGTTCACTAGTCTTCTGTGAGTACTGCTCTGAAGAGATCGGGTGCCCGATTTTGCCCGACTGGATTTTACAGCGATTTTTCTGTGGCCACCTCGCGCAATTTTGTGCTTTCGGGTGCGTGCGTTCGAACAAGTTCGTCAAGATTTTGATAGTGAATCACTTACACGCGATTATAATCGTTGCCAGGGCATGCAAATTTGGATTTTGGCTTCATTTAAGATGTGATACAAGCTTGCAACTCCATGTTAAGTCGACTTTTTTTTTGGCGTATATTGCTGTAAGCTCGAAGTAAAGAGTACTTTTGCTGGATGCGCAGTTCGCACGTACGAAAAAAAAGTTGGCTTTCATTTCCGGCAATCAGCTATCATGTATCCTTTGATGTAATGTGTTTGTTTTTAATAAAATACTAACACTGTGTCTGGCATACAATTTTTTTTTTAATTTGAGCAAAACTCAGTCAGTTGCCATTAGTCTTTGAGTTGAATCGCGCCAATGAAACAATTAGTTATTGAAAAACAAAAAGCAGACTTATAAGTATCTATGTGCATTGTCTAAAACTCACTTATGTGTCTGGGCTGTTCAAAAATCCCACAACGCGGGAAAACCTAAAAACTGTTTAGGTACCTGCTAGTACTAGAAGCTTAGTACCTGCTATTTGAATGCATATGCAAATCCTACTTATAAATAAAGGAGTTTGGAGTAAGTGAAGTTAGTTTCGAATTTAATTTGAACTAAACATCACTTCAACTCCGCCACTGCAACTAAACCGAAGAAGAAGCACAAAGATGTTTTTGAAAAATTCGAAGCTGTTTGAAATATTTACTATTTCGAAGACAAAGGAGAAGTTTTTTCTGGCTGTCACTAAATAAATTGGTTACGTCGAAGGAAGTTTGCCTGCAGCCAACATATCTATGACTAAAGAGAAGATATCCAGGACTTATCGCACTACAAAGTTGAAATGGATTGCGGCAAACCGTACCAAATTCAATTTTGTCCAGAATAATGAGGAGTGGTTGGAAAAAACAATTTACTTCGATGCAGGAGATGCATGTAGCATAAGCGATGACCAACCATCGACATAAAAGGCGGCAAAAGGAAGGCCGAAAAAGTCAATTCAGGACTGTGCGTCATTTAATAAAAAACGAAGCTTATGGAGGCAACTGAAACAATAACTACCACCCACCTGTCAGAAGCTTTGATCATAAAATAAAATAAGGATCAGGAGAAAATGAAAGGCGTTATAGTGGAAGCAGTTTTACCAACAAGCCCGGGTCGTGTTAAAAGAATAAAAAACAGTATTCCCACCCCACCCAATGTGCTACCCATCAAATATAGTCATAATAAAACTTTAGCATTGTTTTTGTGCAAAGAAAAATTGACTTTTTATCTAAATTTTTCGAATTCTAGTTCTAATTTTGAAAGCGAAATTTATTAATTTTTATCTTTAAATTTGACTCTTTCAGCTTATTTCTTAAATTTCTTATTACTTTTCATCTTTTTTAATGCATTTTCATTAATTTTGCAACTAAAACTTATCATTGTTGCTCGCATTATTCTTATTTACAGTAAGCCGAATTTTGACAAAGTATTACGTAGCATCCTGTACTTCGATTGAGTTTATTTTCGAGAATACAATAGCCTGATGAATTTCTAATCAATAGCAAAAAATTTTCCAATTATCTCTATTCGTTCAGGAGTTATTAATTTTGGAACCTGAAATGACAAATTGAGCCACTGTGCGGCGTCCGGCCTTTCGGATAAAAACGCTGACAAGGCTGCGAGTATCGATTTCGCAGCGCTTTTCGGTGGTGGGCTTGGGATAGCACGTAAGATAATTTTAGCTGTTGATTTAGTTTTAAGTTAAACTTTAACCCTCCATTACTATCGTCAGGGTGGAATCCACCCTGTGAGTTTAATTTCTTAGTAAAATATAGATTTTTTAACCAAAACCAACATAAAGTTATAATGTAATCCACATTTGCATATTTCGGAAGGTTTTAGAGTACATTGCAGTTGCATAAATGAAGCTGATGCTTTTATACAATCGTTTTAAAAAGTCACTGGGTGTACACCCCGTCTCAAAATTATAACCGCAATCGATTTTTACTAATATCTTTTGCTGTGGGCATCAGAACATGTTTCTACTTTTACCGTTGGATAAGTGTGTTGACAACAATTGTTGTATATAACGAACAAGAACAACAACAACATTCACACATAAAAAAATTTACATACGGGAAATACCGCTGTTGCAAAATTATAACCGCATTTAATTTTTTGATCAGAATATATTTTTATTGTTAATTTTAGTAATGGGTTATGTTTCCATGTTTTTCTATAACCTCAAAAATTCTATTTGACATTGAGTCAAATAAATTTTGGACTTGCTGTTGGCTGAATGAGGCCCAAGCTTGCAAAATAGCTTCTTGCAGCTCTTCCTTCGTTGAGTATTGGGTATTTCCTCCATAAACAATGCGTACTAAGGCACCCCACACATTTTCCATTATATTGAGGTCAGGAGAAAGTGATGGCCACTCAAGAACGCTAATGTTTTGGCTTTGAAACCAACGCAAAGTGGCTCGTGATGCGTGGCATGCGGCATTGTCTTGTTGAAATACGAGTGTTTCGTCCGCATGTTCATTCAGAAATGGCAATAAATTTGTAGTTAACACACCAATGTATTCTTCTGAGTTTATCCGAGTGGTTGGAAAATGGAGATTGAGCTTTCCAAGGACACTAACTGCACCCCATACCATTAGTGACCCACCACCGAAATTTCTTTTTGAAAAATATCGGGGTTCGTGTCGTATATCCCGCCAGTATCCATTGTAGCCATCTGGGCCATCCAGATTGAACTTCTTCTCATCAGAAAAGATAATCTTAAAAGATAATTTTAAGAAATCGTAAATGTACAAAAAGCTAAAATTTTTACGAAAACAATACCTGATTCCAATTACATGCCATATTGCTACGAGCGAATTGTTTTCGTTTCTCCTTATGTTTGCTGGTTAGTCGAGGTGCTGGTTTCATTTTGGAAAACTGAATGTTCTCGGAACCCTTTAAAACGCGGTGAATTGTACTTCGAGAAACATCCAAGTCGCATTCTGCCTTTATTTCTCGCAAGCTTTTCGTGCTGTTGCTAGCAGTTCTTAAAACACGACGCACTTCATAATCGCCGAGAAGTTTTTTGCGTCCACGCTGATGGTTTTTGGATCCATAATTTTCCTTATCTTGCAAAAAATTTCGCACAACTCGATCACTTCTCCCGATTAAGCGACTTATTTCTCGAAAAGACTTTTTTTCGGAAAAATACGCTTCGATTTGCCCTTTTTCACGCTCTGTCAACTCTGTGCCACGTGGCATTTTGTAAATGAGTGGAAGAAATGGGCTACTTTTTCTGATTTACTAAAAAATTTCGTGTGCGGTTATAATTTTGCAACAGCGATATTTCTCGTAAGTAAATTTTTTTGTGTGTGAATGTTGTTGTTGTTCTTGTTCGTTATACACAACAATTGCTGACAACAAACTTATCTAACGGTAAAAGTAGAAACATGTTCTGATGCCCACAACAAAAGATATTAGTAAAAATCGATTGCGGTTATAATTTTGAGACGGGGTGTATTACACCCACGATAGTAGTGGCGTTATAAAATTGCTGGATGCTTAACACCGATTGTTAGTAATGAAGTTTTATTTTTTTTAAATTACATTTACATATTTGTATTCACTTTTTGGCGATAATTTTTTTAATAACGTATAGAACATTTACTTAGTAGAAAATCCTTAAAAATTATGCTCTAGGATAACTAAACAATTTTTATAACATTAAATTTGTTATATCTTAAACTGATAAAGTTAGAAGGACGAAATTCAAGGATGTAGTAGTGTACATATTATTCCTTAAGATATATTTTTTTCAATTTTTTTTTCCAATAGTTTTTGGAAATTTCCAAGGATATTCAAGGATAAAGTTTCAAAAGGACATTTTTAATACCTATTTGTCCTTTTGCACCAAAATATTAAATTTTCTAAGATTCTAAGGATTTTTCTGTTTCATTTGATACCCATATTGTTATTCTACAATGCGCTCAATTTTTGAAATAATTCCTTGAAATAAACATGTCCTTGAAATTTCAAAGTCCTTTTAAAAAAAATCCTGACGTCAGAGAGAAAAACTAAAAACGCAGTTTTACTACATTTGTCCCCTAGTTTCGCAAGTATATAGATTTTTTCGTGTGTTTGGAAATTTTTTGATTTTTGTCGCACGGTGTAACCTTAAAAAGTAGCAGGTTATTGTTGATTTTTGTTTGAGTTTTTACGCAAAATTTTACCTCGGTCCGAAAAAAATTATTAAATAATTATTTATTACTTATTTTTTCAGCTTTCTGAATCACTAAGCCCAAGAAGCATATCTTGAATATTATGCAAGTTGTGGCAATTTTTCCAATGCAACTTTTTATTTCAACTGTCTTTTTTTTTAAATGAAGTGTACATAAACAAATGTTTTTATTAAAAAAATGAATTAACAAAATTATGCAATTTATTTTTTCTTTTAAATGTTTTGATGCTGTGATTATGAAAAAATTTGGTTTTTGTTTATTTTACCTCAATGGATAAGTAAAACGGATAATCAAAAGTTGTGGGTGGATTACACCCTTGGTTAGTAATGGCGTTATGAAATAGACGATAGTAATGGAGGGTTAACCAATAAAGACGTTCCGATCGACGCGGAACATAACTTATATATAAATGAATCTTGGTCCGTTCGGATGCTTAAAACTTGAAAACGACTGGATCAAATTAGATACTTCCTTCGGCGGATTTTTTCGTAATTGCTATGCGAAGGTTTAGAAAAAAAGAAAAGTCGGAAAAACTGGGCGTGGCCCTACCAACCAATTAAATTTGGTACGAACTTACTATTTAGTCATATCCTTCGACAGAGGGAATGGGATGGGTTTTTAACAAGGGGGCGTGACACCGCCCATACAACTCAAATATTTTATATGGAGTAGCTTCGGAATTGTGAGCCGCACAGCATTGAATGTTGGTGTACCGTCGTCTCATAGATGTGTCATTCTACTGGTGAGATTTGATCGGCGTTGGACAATGGGCGTGGCACATTTTTTATGACCCAACATTAACGCAGTACTGTAAGTCCACACCAATGAAACTTGGTACGAACTTTCCATTTAGTAGTACAATTCGACTAGAAGAAAGTTGTGAGCATTGGACAACAGGGCGTCGTACCGCCTCTATTTTTATATATATGGTAGAGTGTCCCATCTGTTGGTTGCATTTTGAACTAGCGAGTAAATCGACTTTGGAAGCACCTACGTCTGTCATTCTTTGACGGACAATAAGTTTATTGTTTGCGGTTAACGGATAAGGATCGCTTTTCGCTCGAAAAACGCTGGGAAGTGTTGAAATTTTACTTCCAAAGTGAACATCGTTTGAAAATCGTGTAATCAGCCGTTTTTAAAATGTACACTGGCCACCGCGCAGTTGCGATTCGACTCCGCTAGACTATTTTTTTTTGGGGAACCGTGAAGAATAGATGTTATGTAGTCCCGCCAGCGTCGATTGACGGGTTGAAAGCCAATATTTGACAAGCCATCGGTGAGATAGAGCCGCACACATTGGAAAATGTAGTGAAAATTGGGCCGAAAGAATTACGTACTGTAAAGCCAGCAACGGCAGTTACATGAATGAAATTGTATTTCATACATAACGGCATGGATATACCTTTCCAATAAACAAAACCCGTTTGGAAACATACCTGTGCGTTCATTATTTTTCAGCCAATTTAACGAACCGCTGAAGCTACAAACATGAAATTTAAACTGTAGGTACATCTTGAAGGATGAACCTCCGCTAAGACGGGATTTGTGAAAATTCGGAGTCTAAAGGGGCAAAACATGGGTTAAAGTGTTGTATGAACAACCCTGATTTAATAGACATATTGATTTTAAACTCCCTGAAAATATCAAATCAAAATATCAATCAAAATCAACAATGGTCAACAATGGATTAACAGTTTGTATGGAGAAACAAGACTTATTGGGCCTTTTGACTTCAAACTTAGCAAAAGAACTTCAATCGGGAAGTAATTAAAATTAAAATACAATATAAATAGAAGAAGAAATTCTACTAATGTGTTCGGTCGTTTTGGCAGAAAAGGAAGCAACTGTTAAAAGGAGAAGCTTGTTGCGATCCTTGCGCGCTGAAGTCCATCCATCCAGCATTTTCGGTTCCCAAAATCGCTCTGCCGAGAATTAATTCTGGAATTGGAGCCACACGACACACAGAAATCGTCTATGACCTTTCAGAGTCGATTTCTGGCGTGCTTATATTTTTATGCACACGGCTCCTACCAGAAGAGTGTGGGTAGCAGCTACCCAATAGGAATGAACCAAGCATCTGTGTCTCGAGCGTTGGCCCACATATCCAAATTAATTGTGGATGCCAAAGGGAGTGAAATTCACTTCCCAACAACTTTGGAGGAGCTTGGAAACACAAAGAAAGGGTAATTTATTTAACCATTAGAATGCTACGCGGCGCAAAACTGATTCGATAGTTTGTATCGAAAATTGCGGCGCGGCGCAAAACTGCTGCGCGCGTCAGTGTGTTTTTGGTGCTCCGCGGGAGTAAACGTATTCTAACCTGAATTAGAGTGTTTTATTTGACACCATTATTTTTTCCTTTAAAATAATCAAAATAGGCATAGCAATTTTCATACATGTTTACAAAAATTGCTTAGCACTAAAACGGTTAAATAACATTTCGCTGTGCATATGTGAATTTTGCTGTTTATAGATTCTATAACAGGTTTGGTATAAAAGGCACAATAGGAGCTGTGGACTGCACACAGATAAGAATTGTTTCGCCTTCTGTCAAAGACACCCAAAATCCTCATGAACAGAAAAGGCTACTATAGCATCAATGTTGAAGCGGTATGTGCGATTGTAAGGTATAAATACCTACATAATGTTATAGTTTCGTAAATTTGTCAGGCATGTGACCATCGATTGCAGTTTACAGCTGTAAACGCGAGGTTCCCTGGATCTTGCCACGACTCAGGAATATGGACAACGTCACCAACGCAATTCCAATTGATCGCAAATCACAACCCTCAACAAGATACCTGGTTGTTGGGCGACCAAGGCTATCCCTTGGAGCCGTGGCTTCTAAATCCAGTGGCAGATCCTGCAAATGACAAAGAGGTGAAATATAACAAACTTCACGCCAATGCACGCAACACAATAGAAATGGCTTTTGGAGATTTGAAGTCACGCTTCAGGTGCCTTTCAAAACATCGTATATTGCATTATTCCCATCGTATATTGCATTATTCCCACGAAAAAGCAGCGGTCATCATATATGCATGCACAACATTACATAACATATTGCTCAAAAACGGTGCGGCGGTTGACGTTGACGAAGAGGCTGATGACGTTGACGAAGAGGCTGATGACGATTTTTAAAATCCAGATGGGAGTTTGAAATCGCAGAAAGAGGGTACTTAAGGGAAGGTCGAAGAATAAGAGATAGATATATAATGTCCTTGTAACTGTACAAGGACATTATATCTATCCTTTTCCGACTCCCTTAGTTTATTACATTGTTAAGCAATTAATTGATCTCTGATCTGATTGATCACACACTCACACATTCGCACACGCCCATAGCGGCAATCTATCTTTCTCTCCGCTTACCCACTTTCTCCCACTCCCAAAATGAATTGTGTCCCCCTTTTCCGACTCCCTTACTTTTAAGATTACATTGTTAAAAACAATGTTAACATTTAAAACCGTGCATACGTACGAACCAAATAGAACCACGCTTAAACCTCACACACCTCATCGTGTTTTAATTATTTTCCACCGTTTCACGCCCCCCCTTCCACCGACAATATATGTCTAAATTCAAACATCGAAAACAAGTAATTTATTAGGTGTACAACTTTGCTTCCGCCGTTTTTTTTCCAAAATTAAAAGCTTTATTGCGAAAAAGTGCTTACAGATGTATTATTCAAAGTATTGTCCGTCGCTAGCGACAACTTTCTCCCATCTTTCCGGCAATTTTCGGATCCCGGCTCGAAAAAAGGAGTCCTCTTTTGACACTATCCATGAAGCAATCCATTTTTCCAATTCTTCGAAGGATTGAAAATGTTGATCTGCCAGGCCGTGTGCCATCGAACGGAATAGGTGGAAGTCAGAAGGGGCGACATCTGGGGAATACGGCGGGTGGGGCAAGACTTCCCATTTCAGCGTTTCCAGGTACTTTTTGACCACTTTTGCGACGTGAGGCCGAGCATTGTCGTGTTGGAGGATGACTTTGTCATGTCGCTCTTGATATTGTGGCCGCTTTTCTTTTAGTGCGCGACTAAGGCGTAAGTTTCTGAGAGCATTCGATGCGCTTCAGCTGCATTTTTTTGCGAATTGTAACAGAAAAGTAAAACTTCCCGCAAATGGCGAGAATTGGGCACATAAACGGACATTTTCGAGCGTGAATAATACGAAAACAAGAACAACTGTCACTGAAACGGCGATGACAATTCGTTAGGCACTGTCCATACTCACTTTAAAGGCATTACCATCTATGTATTTCAACCAGCCTCAGCCGGTACAGCCACCTATCGGAAAACGGCGGAAGCAAATACACCTGATACATATGTACATACATATATTAATATAAAGACAATTACAAAGTTTTGGTTCGTCAAACCGGAAAATTATGATAGTTTGAAAAAAAATGTTGGCACTACAATCCAAAGTATTAAAATGCATACAGATAAAAGTAAACGTTTCTTGGTAGTGCATCGGCGCTGAAGAAATGTAATGAGAATGAATAATTTGCAACTCAGCTGCAGAGCTTCTCATTTAATTTCTCCAGCGTTTGATTCATAGCCAGTAAGCTTTGGCTCATCTGACCAAGGCCAGAAATCAACTGAGCCTGCTGCGCAAGAGCCCAGCAGGCTCAGTTCACGCACTTTAATGCTTTCCATCATAGCGCGGAAAAGTGTTTCCAAACTAATTTTGCGGTTTGGAGTGGTTGCTTAATCCACTGGTGGTGGAGGAGAAACAGCCATGGGGCACAACAGTTCTGGCGGAGGTGAGAGGCTTTCTACTGGTGACGAAGCTGAGGGTGGATTGTCTTCCGGTGACGACGGATTTGCATGAGGAGTAACGCTTTCCTCCGGTGGAGGCATCTATAGTGCAAGGAAAACGTTATGAATGAATGTAATGAATGTTTATGTTACCTGCACCCTAACGTCCCTATTCCCGGCAACCCATCCACCGCTGTAGCGCCAACAATTTGCAATGCCTGTGCCTCGAACTCCGTTACATCCGGAGTTCGAGGACCCGTTATCATGGCCTGTGCCTTCGATTGGCGCGCACGGCAGCGCAGCTGCTTTTTCCACTGCGACAAGCTCTAAAACAAAAAAGTGTATGAAAACTTGTGCCAATAGTAATTTTTTCAGAATACGAGAACAATCAAATTAAATTCAATTGTTACGAGGGGTAACAATTGTTACGGTAGCGCCAGAATAGGGCTGTAAATCAAAGATTAAAATTTGACGGGGTCAACAATGGGTTGTATCGGGGGAAACAAGCGAGCTTGCTTGCAAAGCCGCGGGGCCCAGCTAGTTATAGTATAGATAAAAGCCCATAATACATATAACAAGTATAGGTCTAAACGTAAAAGAGAATCTGTTGTTTAATAAAAACTTATCGTGAGCATTATATACATTTTATTTTAATCCTTAACCACCTAGCACCTATTATTGTCACACTACCACCTAACATACGTCTGTGAGACCCCGGAACAAAATTATTCGCGTTTGTAAAATTTTGTGAATTAACTTTTAGTTTTTAATTAAAATCAGTTAAGGAACATATTGAATTATTTATTAAAATAAGAAAAGCACAGGAAAATCAACATTTTGAATTTAAATTTCATTTAAGAAGTCAACATTTCTTATTTTATACTTATAAACTAACACATTTGGAAAATGAGATCCATTATAATAATAACATAAAGTAGGTACTTCTTTGTCCCTTTTTTTATATATTCAGTCATCGAAAAACTTAAAAAAAATAAATATTCTCAATAAAAACAAAACTTAAACAAAATTGCAAGACCTTAACTTGCAGTTTTTCGCGAGAGTCAAAACACAGTTTGTGTGAGCATTCCAGGCAAATAGAAGCTTTGCATTCGAAACACATGTATTGTGTTTTGCGTTTCTTTGTCGAGTCGCAAATAGAGCAGTTCTTACGCATTGCTAACCTTTCTTCAGCGCTACTACAAGATGGAGCTGCTGACGGAGTGGTTACATTGTTACTCTGGAGGATGCGTTGAATAGTGGCGCTAGGAAAAGGTACAAGAACTAACACCGTATAAACGTAAAAGCTCGGGCATATTCACACTTAAAAATTCCTGGGGATCTGTGAGACGTATGCTAGGTGGTTAAGGGTTAACAATTTAATCTGGTTTTCTTTTAAAAATTCTGAAAAAAAATAGCACGGAATTAGGTATACATCAACAAGGAATTAGGAACACAAGAAATTGTTTGTACGGAATTAGGGATAAAATCCGATTTTAGAAAAGTAAAGAAGAAATTTATATTACTGTAAAACACTTAAACACAACACTTAAAAATAATGGTGCAACATCTATTTACTGCGCTACAATAATTCGCTGTTTTTTAATCTGCCTTAACATGCCGGAATATGGTGCATTTACCTTAGTTTTTGGTGGTTTTCCTTATGGGCAAAACAACCATAGGCAATGTAATTCACTAAATTACCACATTTCGTAGCGTTGGGCAAACACAAACGATTTGTCAGCAAATTAACCCTCTAACTCCCAAATTTTTGATTTCTTTCATAAAATTAAACAATGTTAAGAACCTTAAAAAAAATATTTGCCGTCTCAAATGTTCGAAAAGGTGTTTTTTTTTTAGCCTGTGGAGCTAAAAAAGTTTACCCCGCCTGAAGATGGGCCTGGGTCGTTAGTTCTAAAAAATATGTCATCTGCAATGCAATTCAAACTTTATTTTTTTTACAAAAATCAATGAAAACAAAGTAAATATAATCGAGAAAGCATGAAAATTCAGATTAGTGAAAAAAAATAATTGTATGTTTGATTGGCGTGCATATAAATTCCTTTCTTCGGCTACGAACTCTAAAAACTCATTAGTAACAAAATATTGAAAGCAGTTGATTGGCGTTTTGAGATTAGTCGCCACTTCTTTTTTACCACGAAAGACAATTTCGTTCACATGCAATTGAAGATTTTTCTTTTTCCGAATCATTGATTTGAATTCAGGGGAATAATTCTTCATGCCGTTTACGTTTCCCCTGAATTGGGCACTTGTTTCTGGCCCATCTGCTTCCTTTTCTCGTTCGGTTAAGTATTTGCGCTTGTTTCGAAATATATTATTAGAAGATCTAGGCGCAGCAACATTAGCAGCAGGCGCAGTGCATGCCAGTGATGATGAAGAAGCGACCATCATTTTCAAAATCACTGATTTTGCTAAGATTTATGCTAATAATTTCTGTCGAATTCAAGCAGTCATTAATCAGGTCGTCCATATCATCAAAGAAATAATGGGGATTAACGTCATCATCACTATCAATATCCTCTTCCCCACTAGTTTCAATGTCGGAGTCTATTGAATTTATCAATTCTTCAATTTCGGCCTCCGACATGGCCGACAGATTATAACGTTCCTTGCGGAATGACATAATTACAAACAACAGCAAACAAAGTTACGTTTAGTGAGTATTGCAAAAAAGTAATAAAATACACTAAATCAATACTAATTCTGAAATGCTCTACGCAAACAAATTTCACTTGGCACTTCCAAATATACTTCAGAAAATCAGTTCCAAAAGTACACCACAAAGAATAGTTAATTTTACTCACAGATAATTTTTTTAATTCGGTACGATCACTAGGAGAATTTATTTCAATTTTTTAATATTTACTATTCGACTGAAAATTTTAAAACGTCCTATTTCGGCAATTCCAACTTTCAAATGATGTAACTGCCAAAAAGCACGTGATGTAGCAACGATAAATGTATCAGCAGATACATACATACATATTTCAACAATAAATTTTAATATCATTTTTTTCAAACAAAATTAAACTGTGAGTTTTAGCCCATTAGGTTAAGGCCGTCTACAGGCAGTCTTGGGAGTTAGAGGGTTAATTTTTGGTGTCAAAAAGTGTCTGACACCAATTCATGACAACGAATACGACAACCCGTTCTCATTTAACTGACTAAAAATGCCGCAGTATTTGACATAGAATGGGACATTAGTCGAACCAAATAAGAAATAATTCGGCACTCAACAATTATGAACACGGGGCTATTTGATAAAATCTCGGGAACCGATAAGTGTTTGTCACGTTAAACGTCGAAAAAGACACGTTAATGAGGGTATATTATAAATATGCGTTTTGTTTTTAAACTAAATCGTAAACGTTTGTGGGAACACGTTATAGTTGTTAGTAACATTTAACGTTGCAAAGAAAGAAAAAAAAGAAACCAGAGCGTTTCATAAACGAGAGCGCTTCATTACTATTTTTAACTGTTTAACTGCAAATAGATTGCAGTGGACCTATTTTATTTTCAAGAACTGTTGTTCAGCAAACAGCGAACTGTGTTTACAGTGATTACAAAAATGACTGTTTCACGTTCGCTCAATCACGAGTTGTTGCTGTTTTTTTGAACTTAAAAATAATGTGTTATTATTACATCGCTCGGTTTCCTTTTTGCCTCATTTTAGACAACCAATTGAAGCATCTAAGAGTTCGTCGAAGTTAATACATCCAGCCATTGCATCTACAGAGTTGTCAGGTAGTATTCAACATAAAGATGGTACAAACAAATTAAAATTTTTATTATTTTCTGCAGTGACCTGTAAACGTCAGATCAATAATGAATTGTCAAATATTGAAGACTGTCCAACAACATCGAAAGTATCAAAATATGATGAATCAAAAGGATATTACAAGGACATTTCTCTAAGTCATGCCTTTAAGTCAACTCAATATATTCAGAAAAATATAGCTCACAACTCGCATTTAAAAATGTATAAACAGCGTAAAGATTTTCCCATTTTTAAAATAAATAATGAATCAAAACATTTGAAGAAGCGCACCCAGTACGATTTATCATCTTCGAGTTCTTCGAGCGACAGCGATGATGATAACGCTGAATGTGAAAATGACAATCAAAATGACAGTACGTCTAGTGGTTCATGTTCTTCAACAACCTCTGGCTCCGACTCTAGCGAAAGCAGCAGTGATAGCTCTGAGTTCGATAATGAAGATGACAATTACGAGGAAAATGAGGATGAAGATGGTGATTCTGACAAAAGCACTTCGAAGTCCAATTATTTTATTTCGCAAGTTCCGGTTAAAAAAGAAATTAACACGTTATCGAAAAATGATTCTGTTCAAAATGTAAATACTAAAGAAGAACATTGGGGCTTTGCAGCAGTGGCTAAGAATCGTGTTGATATATTTGCTCAGTCAAAAAATTTAGGATACAAGTCATTTCCGCTGAAAAAGTGTGGTAATTTACTTGGATTCAATAAAAATTTTTCACCAAGTGACAGTCTTCTGAACAATCAAAATATAACATGCACTGATGAAGTAGGAAATAATATTGACCTGAGCAGCCGCAAGAACGCAATAAGCAGCGAAGTTAAAGATATAAATTCCCATTTGAGCAAAGGAAGTAAAACAACTAAGAAAAGTGTCCTGCCAAAAAAAAAAGTGGTGCCCTTGAAAACTGTGACTTTGGAAACCAAGAACACAGTTTATAAAAGTGAATACGAAGTGCCATATTTAGACGAAAGTGCAGTTATTAAATATCAGTTAATGGATGCCACTCACTACGTTAAAAATACTCAGCTTTACTCAAATGAAGACCACACTAATAATCAATCAAAAATGTGTGCTTTCAATGAAAACCCTTTTGGTATGTATATTTGATTTTATACTTAGATTATACTTAGAGGAGCTGGGGGTTCGCGCGTATTGGAATATTGTGAAACATGTCATTGTCTGGCGCAGCTAAGTGAGAAGTTGTGAAATATGACAAAATAGGGGAGAAAATTAAATATTGGCCCGTATAAATAAAAATCTGAACACTTACTAGAGCATGATCAAGAATTTCGGACCTAAGCGTCTATGCTCAAATACTTCGTACAGCGGTGGCCAATTAAAAGTAGGAAATATTAATAAGGAACAATAATGTTTTTATTTATTACTTAAAAGAAGCATTTCATTTTTTCATCGATCTTATATTGACCTCATACACTTCTGTTTTTTTCTTTATACTCTGACATCAGCGAAGACTATTTTTAAAAGGCGTTGTCTAACAGTTCTAGTTGTGATGCTTACGCCATATTAACCCTTTCGCTATTTTGTTGCCATATGGCAACATGCAACTTTGAGGGCTCCTGGGTGCCTTATGGTGTGAAATTGAATTTAAGTGAATTTTGAATTAAAGAAAACCTTATGTTAGGCCTTAAAATACAAAAATATACACTTTTTTTCATGCTATCTTTCCATGTGGAATAGTTAGGGTAAAGATGGAACTACCTTAACCTAGTGAAGGTCACCCTAAAATTTCGCCATCTAGCTAGAGTTACCAGAGTTACAAAAATCGTGAATTTTCCGGAGGTGGAAAATGTGGCGAAACGTAGTGGCCTTAGAACTTCACAAAAATCTGCCTCCTAACTCACCTGTAAAAAATACAACTTTTGTTCTCGTGTTTAGCTGATCACTTCACAAAGTATGGAAAAAAGCTACCATTGCGTAATGGGTACAAAATACCTAATGAATATCTCAGCAACGTGCAGAGATATAAAGTTGAAATTTTGTTTCTGATCATTTTGGGTCACTTCTAGGTCGTGTATGAAATTTTATCAAAATCGTATGGGCGGAACTGGTACCCGGCAGCAATGATGGGTTAATATTGTTTGTTGCCATATGGCAACAAATTACTTGTAGGGTCGTAAAATGTTCGTCTGAATGGAAGGCTGGGTTCGTAGCGTTCGGTTGTGTTGCTTGCTTGTTAAAAAGAAAATATTTTCTATGATGCCTAGATATACTGAGGATAGTGAAATCGAGAAAATGTTAATAAATTTTTAAGACAGACTTATCTGATTAAGAGGAGCTAGAAGAACCCGATCTTTAAAATGACTTGCTCGACGCATTTGATAAAACTAAGGCGTTTCCGCCAGAAGATCTATCTCGGCAAGATCAATACGAAATTAATACTGATATTGTTTTAATTAAAGCTTTTAGTTTCAAGAGGAAAAAATCTTAAACCAATCAAATCGAATGTGCCACAAAATATTGTAACCATGCCTTTTTTATTAACGTTGAAGTAAATTATTGCCATATGGCAACATCCCAAAAAACAGATTTAGGAACTTTTTTTCCAAAAATTTTTACGGAACGTTACTATGACCACACAGGGGGTAAAGTCGAAGAATTTGGAATTTTAACATTCTCCAGTAAAAAGCTGTAGCGAAAGGGTTAATGCAGGTGTTTATTAATGTGCCAACCCATACCATTATAAACTGAAATAGAATGACTGATTTAGAATTTCAATAAACAAATCTTTCTTAAACAAGTGAAAATTTTTTGGAAAAACATCGTTGCGTCACGAAAACTTCGACTGCTGTAGTTCAGTCAAAAGTAGTGCAAATTATTCTGCC
Source organism: Melieria picta (assembly GCA_964056695.1). Classification (NCBI taxonomy): domain Eukaryota; kingdom Metazoa; phylum Arthropoda; class Insecta; order Diptera; family Ulidiidae; genus Melieria; species Melieria picta. Next base: position 64,881,337 of record OZ057400.1, read on the forward strand.
ACCGCTGTAGTACTTAATAACAATGCTTGGCCTCCTCGAAAATGGTCAAGTACGTGCTCTGAAGTTCTTAACACATTATCGAGTTCTACAATTGTGTAAAAAAAATACCCAATTCCGAAGTGTACTTTTCGATATTTGAGTGAATTTACCAAGAAAGACTAACTGCAGTAATTTTGACCGCATGAAGAATAAACGCGGATTTGAAATTGTATGAGTGGAAAGTGGACGTTGCTTATAAGCAGAGACCTAAAGTAGTTATGATCCATATATTTGGAAATAAAAAAAATGCCCTAATTAAAAAAATTTGTATAAAAATTGCTTTGTAGTAATTATTCCCCATAAGAAATGTTTACGTAGCCTTGTAACTTCTATCATGTAATAAATATTTTTGACTTGCATAATTATTATAAGAAACAAGTATGTTTTTCGTTGTCGATAATTGTTATTTTGGGATTTTTTTTTACGTTACTTCATAACTTTTATTTTATTTTTTTATTTACGTTGCTGATAACTATTATTTAAAAAAAAAGTACGTTGCCTTCCCACTTTTTGGGTATGCATTGATTTTAATTATTCCAATACATTTATTAGTACAATAAATTGACAAACGCAAATTAATTGCAGAAAACCAATTTTCCACCCACAACTAAAAAATTAAAAATCCATTCGTACTTAAAATATGATAAGGCAACGTAAAAAAATTGTTCATTAAAGTTGTGAAGCAACGTAAACAAAATTTCTTAAAATAATAGTTATCGGCAACATAAATGAGTTCTGTTTACGTTTCGTCGCGGAGCGGGTAAAGGAAAACGCGGGTTGATGTTTTCGAGTCGGTTTTGGGATCTTTATTGGTCGACGTACGAATAACGAATGACAAAGATAAACAGTAAACATTATACGATACAAACGGCCGAAGCCGGGGAGCAGAAAATAGGGGGAAACATGAGTACAAAAGGACAAGGAAAGGAAGGGATTAGAGGTGGGATCGACAGATCACTAGAGACAGCACTCATTTAGCCAAGTTATAATAAGTTATATAAGTTATAATGCAACGTAAAAATTAATTGGGAACAAATGCAGTATAGCGAACCCTCCCGAAAATTGGCCCACATGGACCTTTTTTTTTGGAAATCTAATGAACTAAAAATATTGCCCGGGAAACGGCCACAAAGGGCGTGGCTCGGGGTCGAAGTTCAAAGTTGGTATCAAAATGACTCAACCCTCAATCGATTTACACGATATGGATATCAAACGAAAAGTCTTTTTCATGCCTTTCTATTGGTGTACAACATTAGATACGTAATATGTAGGGGAATTCTTTGTAATGTGCCACCCCATGGCTTTTTTGCGCATAACTCGTTAGAAAATTAACTTATCGCCAATGTTAATATACCATTGGAAAGAGGGCTATTAAAGAGCTATGATCCAAGGAAACACCTCGTTTGAATTTTTCATAAGTACGAATTTTACAGCCAATTTCCCAAAGTGTTCAAAATCGACACCCTAAAATTTTTTAATGTAAAGTGCCACCCCCAAAAAAATCGCGAAAAACGTAGAAATCTCAAGTACAAATGCATGATTTAGAAAATTTATAAAAGATTATTGAATTTAATTTGAATTGAATAGAAAATTACCGAAAGCAAAATGCAAATTGAATGTTAACGAATAAAACGGTATTTATATGGAAATTAATAAACAAAACTGAACTAATTCATTCCTCATGATAGGATTAGAGAAAAGTTGACTAAGAACACTTTAAATTCATTTTAATGACGATTCCGAGCAATAAAAAGTAATTTTACCGATAAAGGACCACAAAACAATGAAAAAAGAGGGGTGGAACTTTACAAAGAAAAAAAGGTGGCACTTAACATTTTCACGCCATTTTGGAAATTATTGGATAAATTTTCTCCTTTTACGATATGCTCGGATATCATTTCGGATGATGAAAAAGCATTAAAAATTAAGTCCAACGCTGATATTAACCTTAGTTCTTTACACGTATTTGATGTCTTTTTCACCGCAAGAAAAACCTTCAGTTTTTATTTTTAAGTTTTTTCTTAGCCAAATTTGACACTTTTTTTACCCAGACTGTGTTATTGCGTCTGTTCCCTCAAAAACCACATTAAAATTTATGATGTCATATATAACTTAAATGACGGTAGGAGTTTTGTTTCTTGGATTGCTGGAACGTCAAGAAAGGTGCCACAAAGAGTGGCACCTTACAAAGAATTCCCCTACTAATAAGAAGTTTTCAGCGAAAAATATTTTTTTAATACAAATTTTTCAAAAACGGATTTTGCCATATTGTAGCCTGTGGAATTCCCTTTACAATGAAATGTAAAAATGTATACTTTTGTTTTTATGAATATATTTTTTGAATTTTTTCTAACTCGACTCTTGGTCTAAAGCTACTACGTATTCACTTTCGGGCAATGAGGGCTGAAGAGGGTTGTACCAAGTACTTGTCATATTAAAAAAGTTTTTAAAAGATCCAGATTTCTGGCCTTACATTATTTTAAAAGCTTAAATTTCGCCAAATAAAACCTTTTTTGCTTTTATGGTATTGTGGTGTAGTGGTACCACATGACCACTTATGCCGACACCAGTCGATCGCGCTGCACTTATTACTTCACATGTGTCAAATGACACCACGCGCACGACAGTGCAGCACTCAAGTGGCTGAGCCAGCGATTAGCCGACACCACCTACCGCAGTGTAATGCTCCATTTACGGAAAAATGCACTGATCGGCATGTTGTGTGTTGCCACCTACCGCAGGGCACTGGCGCTTGAGGAAAGTGCTGAGTTGACCCAATGGTCCCGTGACGCTGATTGGACATAGCCTTTGGTCACTGGAATAATGGGCGGAGCGCTGGAAATGCTCCGTTGTATAACAGTTTGTAGTTTTTTTTTTTTTTTTTTTTATTTCTTATTCCTTGTTCACTCCTCACTGCAGCATAGGGCCTCAACAAGACTCTTCCATCGTACACGATATGTATCCGAGGCTTTGCCTTGTGTTGGTTACGTTAATCGGTTGTGTTGTTCTGCCAGGGTAGGTGATTGGCCTGCCGCAGGTAGTCCTAAGTGATATTCTGCCATCTAACGCCGCTTAGAATAGAATAGATACGGGAGCCGAGCATCAACTGCCCGAGACACTGCGTCCAAAGAGAACTATTGTGTCGTATCCCTTATTCTTTATTGGAGGAGTTCATCCCCCCCAATACTGTCCAGGAACTCCTTGATTTTTCCCAGATTAGTTCCAGACAGCTCGTTTGTCTGAATTAGTTCCCTTCCCAGTATACGCTTCCTTGCGTGTAAGAGAGCGGGACACTCGGTTATAATGTGCACGGATGTTTCATCATCTTCCATGCAAAACCTGCATAGTTCGCTGTCTGTTAATCCCAGTCGCGCTTTATGCATATTTAGCAGGCAGTGCCTGCTCAGGATTCCCGTCATGAATTTAAGCTCCTTTCTGCTTAGGTCCAATAGGTATTTAGATTTGCCTTCCGAATAGGCCGGAAAGAATAGCTTGGAACAGCGTTGTCCCACCGTGTTGGACCATTTCTGGTTGGCCCGATTTTTGAATTCCTGTTTGACACAATGCCTGAAATGAGATCTGCTGACACCTATGATTGGTTCAGGTCCATAGGGTCGTTTTGCCGCCCCTTCCTTTGCCAATCTGTCCGCTTCCTCATTTCCATCGTGCCCACAGTGCGCAGGAACCCAGTGTATTATCACCCGGTTATCCTTTGAAATGTCTTGGAGAACATTTGCTGTCGCCCAGACTAGTTTGGAGTCAAACGTCGTCGAGCTCAGAGCTTTTATTGCAGCCTGGCTGTCGGACATTATGATTATCCTCTTTCTCCTGACATTGAGAGTCAGTATCTTTCTAGCACACTCGTTTATGGCAAAGACCTCAGCCTGGAAGACTGTTGCCGTGTCTCCCAGACTGACTGCTAATTGGGAGCTAGTATTAAATATTCCAGCTCCCGTCCCGCCTTCCATCTTTGAGCCATCGGTGTACCAGACAATATCATCACACGTGAGACTGATTCTATTAGCAGCCCAGTCTTCTCTATGCGGTATGTACGTAAAGTAGTTCTTCCTGAAGAGGTGTCTCGGTGGCATCAGATCCAGAGGCATCCAGAAGCCTCCATCTCGCCTCCTATCCTTCAACAGCGATAGGTGACCGATTGCATGTGCATCCCTATGTATGGATCCACTATGCATTAGTCTGTGTGCGCTGATGGTTGCAGCCATTTACACATTTAGTTCCAGCGGCAGAATCCCTAGTATAACATTTAGAGCTGCCGTTGGTGTAGTACTGAGACATCCTGTTATACAGGTATTCGCTAGTCTTTGCAGTTTTCCCAGCTTAGTCACAGTTGTTATTTCCGTGGTTTTCCTCCACCACACTATCGCCCCGTAGGTGATAGTCGGCAGAACTATTAGGGAGTATAAACTCTGAAGCCACTTCGGTCTCAGTCCCCAATTTTTGCCACAGATTCTTTTGCAACTCCAGAGAGCATTACCTGCCCTCTTGATGATGCGATCAACATGAGGTTTCCAGTTCAATTTGCTGTCCAGGATTACCCCTAAATACTTAACTTCCCTCGAGAAGTTCAGTTCTTTTCCAAAGATCATAATCTGTCTAAGGTCGATCTTGCTTTTATGTGTAAAAGGGACTATGATTGTCTTGTCTGGATTCACAGACAGTTTCTGTCTGATACACCAGTGCTCGACTATCCTCAGCGCGCTCTGAAGCAAGTCTGAGACGGTATGTCCGTCTCTACCTCTGACCACAATGACTAAATCGTCTGCATATGCGATGACTTCATGTCCCAGCTCTTCCAGAGAGCGGATTAGTCCGTCAACGACTACAGACCACAGCAGGGGGGATAGTACTCCCCCTTGAGGACATCCTCGCGCTGTGCTTGCTGACAGCTCTGCCTCCCCTAAGTTGGACTGAATCACCCTGCTCTCCAGCATTGATGATATCCATCTTAAAAGGGTGGCAGGCGCCTGTAGTCCTTCTAGCGCCGTTTCTATCGCTTCGAGGGTTGTGTAGTTGAAAGCCCCTTCTATGTCCAGGAAACCTACTAGACAGATTTCCTTTTCCGCCAGGGACTTCTCTATCTTGCCTACCAGTGCTGAAAGGGCCGTTTCCGTGGATTTACCTTTCTGGTAGGCATGTTGGTTCGTGCTCAGAGGATACTGAGTGAGTATTTCCTCCCTCAGATACCTGTCAACGACCTTTTCTAAGCCTTTAAGCCGCTTAGGAACGTCGCCTCCGTTTTCGAGCTACGCTCGTAGCGCCATCTGTTGTGTAAGGAGGTTACAAGCAGGATGGTTGGGGACCTCGCTAGATCAATTTATGGTGCGCTGTTTTTCGCAGTTGTCCGCTTCCCCTTTGCAGATGTCGCTGACGCACCGTGTAACTGCATATTTTTTTGTTTTTTTTTTTCTTTTTTGTCAGTCACACAGCGCATAATTGCGCATTCTATTGCGTGGAGGTGAGTGGAATAGGAATAATTGGGTTGGGAATCGATGAACTTGGATATGTTGCAGGGTTTTTAGGAAAATTTAGAGAAGAGGAAAAATCGGAAAAATTGGTTTGGAAAAGTGCGGGACCGTGCACACGGCGGGAGTTTAACCCACGACCTCTGGGATGACAGGCTAGTGCACTCACGCTAGTCTATCGAGGCTGCAGTGAGGCTGAAGTTATTAGTATTTAGTATTTAAGCACCCAATTTTCAGAAAATAAACCAGCTTGCTTAGAACCGTCAATCTGCGTGTATTTCTTGGCAAGACACTGAGGCTCAAACTTAGCCATCCTTTTTGAGGCGAGGTCCGCCAAAAGACCATTCTACCTTTACATGGCGATCCTGCTGACCGGACTTAAACTTTCCAACTAACATACTAAGACTCAACAATTCATCCAACCGACCCAGATGTCCGATCACGAGGAGTTCAACTCCATTTTCGAAAAATTAGTCAACATCGCAGAGCAACACCTGTACGACCCTCGAAAAGATACATACGAGGAGTACCAACCCACACCGACCTCAACTCAACACACCGCACCACCTTATAAACCAACTCCGCTAACGGCTGGGCCAAAACCTCTAACAATAGAGGAATACAAAAGGCGCCAAGCACGGAAAAATACATAACATAACCCCACCCACCGACCCGACAGAAGACCACGCACAAAGACAAGCACTAGCAGCCCTGCACCGAGAGCTGCAACAAGAACCACAAAAAGAGGAGAAAAGGAAACTACGCCAGGCGATTCAGGCGGCAAGACGACACTAATGGGAGCACGACAAAGCAAAGGCAAATAAGTAAAAACAACAATGATGAGGGACGAAAATACGTCACCAATATCTACATAACACTTTGAAAACCAATATACAAAAAATATATATCTACTACAGATAGGACATTTACATAAACAATATACAAAGAAAAACCAAAATGAACAAAAGAATTAACAAAAAACCCAAACAGTTGAAACATGAGGAAATAGATGAAGAGGCAAAGCTAAACTTTTTGATAAAATTCTGGCAACTAATTGGTATGCCCAGAAAACCAACAATAGAGGACATAGAAGAAGAATCATACCGCATGTTCAACATGCTCAATATGAGTTTCTAAATGGAGGACATCCTTGACGAACTGACTAAAATACAGAAAAACTTAAGGAAAACACCGAACAGAACATATACTAAAGAGACAATAATAAGAAAACAACAAACTGTAGCTGAGCTAAAAACACAGTTTGAAGAACTCTTAACAGAACACACAGACAACGACTACATAACTCGCATAAAAATAGCCTTCCACAAAACATACGAAAATATTACAAAAACATTAAAACAGAAACTGATCGACAACTACACAGAACAAAAACCCCCCACAGCAAACATGGCTTCATTTAATATAGAAACGGCGATGAAAGTCATTCCGAACTTCACAGGGAACCATAAGGAGTTAGACAATAATAATTAATAATTGACTGGCACGATAGCCCGATACCGCGACTAAGGCTTAACTACCCGCAATCATCCATGTTGTGCGTGGGAATTTGTGCAAGGTTGGAAGGGACCTACAGTTTTATGCCGATTCCGAACAGCGAGTTGGGAGCTTTTTCATAGGCAATTTTACTCTCAGAGGTTTGCCATTTCCTGCTGAGAGGACAGCCGCCGAAAGAAAAATTGTTGTTTTTCTTTTTTTTCGGTGTTAGCAGCAACGGAGTCTTGAATGTTCAAGAAGCGATTAAGAGGCCATCATGAGAGCGTTGGCAGCGAAGTACAGTAACGAGCACAACAAAACGCTGTTCTACTGTGAGCTGAAGAACCGCAGGAAAAGAGCAAACGAGGCGCTGCAGATATATGCGGCAGACATTGAGCGGCTCGTACAGTTGTGCTACCCGGAGATCGGCGCTGATGATCTCGAGAGGATGAAGATTGCGGCGTTTATTGAAGGTCTTCATGACCCGGAGACACGTCGCAGTGCGTTGATGACGAATTATCGGACGTACATTAGTGGAACCCAAAAACGGCAAAATACCAGTCAGGATACTCAACCCGCTTAATACACCCAGATATGTCGGAAATGATGGGGTCATTGGCGAGTGTAGAGAGGCTGAATAAGTTGTCAATTGCGAAAGTAGCCCACCCGGAGGAAGTAAGAAAAGCGGTTTTAACATACAGAAGGCGCGGTCACTCCTGCAGCACTATGGGTCAATATTTGCAGCAGAAGCGGGCGGAAGAACAGCCATAGTGAAGCACAACATCGGCACCGGAAGTGCGAAACCGATTCGCCAACCGCCAAGACGAGTTCCTCTGGCCAAGAGGGAGGAGGTCACAAAGTTGATCGAAAACATGCGGAAAGAAAAGGTCATAGAGCCTTCTTCGGGCCCCTGGTGCTCGCCGGTCGTGCTGGTCAAGAAAAAGGATGGCAGTACCCGGTTTTGTGTGGACTATCGGAAACTCAATGATGTGACCAAGAAGGACAGTTATCCACTACCTCGGATCGATGACACCCTGGACACACTGTCAGGCACACAGTGGTTTTCCACACTCGACTTACGCAGCGGCTATTGGCAGGTGGAGCTTGCAGACAAGGACAAGGAGAAAACGGCTTTCAGTGTTGGCGATGGTTTGTGGCAGTTCACCGTCATGCCGTTTGGACTCTGCAATGCACCAGCGACATTCGAGCGGCTAATGGAACGTGTGCTAAAAGGACTGCATTGGCGGAAGTGTCTGGTGTACCTCGACGACATAATCGTGATGGGTAAAAGCTTCGACGACCACCTGGAAAAGCTGAAGGAGGTATTCGAGCGAATACAAAAAGTCGGGCTTAAACTTAACCCAAAGAAATGCTCGCTGTTTTAAAAGGAGGTCGAGTATCTGGGTTACACGGGTTCCGCCCGCGGAGTACATACGGATGAAGGCAAAATCACGGAAGTGAAGGAGTGGCCCCGACCACGCAATCTACACGAACTCCGCAGTTTCCTGGGCCTGTGCACATACCACCGAAGATTCGTTCCTGGATTTGCGAATATAGCCGGCAGCTTGCACAAACTGACGAAAACGAATCAAGCCTTCGCGTGGGGCGAAGAGCAGGAGCAGGCTTTTGCACGGCTTAAGGAAAACTGTGCACTGCTCCAATTCTGGCCTTCCCCGTGCCCGGAGAGATGTTTGTGCTGGATACAGATGCAAGCGGGCATAGTATTGGCGGTGTGCTATCACAGATAATAGATGGTCAAGAACAAGTGATAGCATACTAAAGCAAAATTTTGTCGAAACCTGAACGCAACTACTGTGTGACACGATGAGAGCTGCTGGCAGTATTGGAATACGTGAAACACTTCCACAAATACCTGTATGGGCAAAAGTTTCGCCTGCGCACAGATCATGCTGCATTGAAATGGCAGATCCTGAAGGCCAATTGGCGCGGTGGATCGAGCGGCTGCAGAGCTACGACTACACCATAGAGCATCGCAATGGTAGCAATCATGGAAATGCCGATGCTTTGTCACGCCGTCCGTGTAAAACCGAATGCAGGCATTGTTCGCGAGCCGAAAGCAAAGAGCAAATAGTGGACGTCCGATTGGTAAGCCGTATGCCAGAGGAAGAGTGGTCTGCGGAGAACAAAGGACCAGCGCGAGGATACGGATCTTGCAAAAATCATTGAAGGGAAGGAGCAAGGCGCACGTCCAGACTGGCAGGAGATGGCCGGTGAAAGCCCGATCGCGAAAGCTTACTGGGCACAGTGGCAAAGTCTGCGGCTGTCTGATGGTCGCCTATACTGCGAGTGGGAGAATGAGGATGGCCGGACCAGCAATTCGCTAATTCTAGTCCCGAAATGCAGGATCAACGAGGTGATCGAGGCATACCATAACGACTCCACTGGAGGGCACCTAGGCATCACCAAAACCGTCGCCAAAATAAAAAGACGATTCTACTGGGTAGGATGTCAGGAGTCTGTAGCCGAGTGGATTAAGAGCTGCGACCGATGTTCAGCAGCGAAAGGGCCAACAAGAAGATCTCGAGGCCGCATGCAGCAGTACAACGAGGGAGCGCCCTTCGAGTGGATTGCTATGGACGTCGCCGGCCCATTCCCAACTAGTACTCAAGGTAACAAATATGTGCTGGTGGTAATGGACTATTTTAGCAAATGGCTGGAGTGTATCCTATTCCTAACCAGGAGGCCACCACGGTCGCGGAAATGCTGGTAAACAACTGGGTGGCCAGATTTGGAGTTCCGCTGGAGTTGCACTCGGATCAAGGCCGGAATTTCGAGTCGGTGGTATTCAAGGAAGTATGTGAGCTACTAGGAATAAGTAAAACTCGCACCTGTCCTTTGCATCCCCAGTCCGACGGCATGGTGGTACGATTTAATCGGACGCTGGAAGAATATCTGCGGAAAGTAGTAGGCAGGTATCAAAAGGATTGGGACACGCATATCCCACTGTTCCTGATGGCGTATAGGTCAGCCCCGCACGATACGACATCACTCACTCCAGCCCGAGCAGTGTTCGGCACGGAGCTGAGGTTGCCTGCTGACTTGAAGTTCGGAGTGGTCAGCACGACGGAAGGCGCTAGGACTGATTACGCAGTCAATAAGCGGTCGGAACTGGAAGAAATCCACCAGTTTATAAGGGGCCGTATCCAACTGGTCAGCGATAAGATGAAAGCCAGATACCAGCGATCTGGTAATGCTTTACAACCCGCAGCGGAGGAAAGGTTTGTCTCCAAAACTTCATATGTCATGGGAAGGACCGTACAAGGTCGTGGCCAGGATTAATGACGTGGTGTACAGGGTTCAACGCTGCGGTAACAGAAACGCCAGGTTGAAAGTAGTCCATTTGGAGCGCCTTACTCCGGCGGAGCCTAGGCACTTGTTCGGGACGAACAAGTCTAACTGATGGGCAGTGTAACGATGAGGCACTCTGTTACTGTGCTATGCATGAATGCTTTTGCGGGCATACTTTTAGGCATGCACTTTGGAGTACGGCCGGTTTGCTATAATTCCAATATGGCAAGGATGGTTCGCGATGGTAATGGCCTGTGCGAGAACGATCGAGAGAGGGAGTCCAACTGGAATGTGCAAGAACAATCGGCGCGATAAAGCAAACAAGTATAAAAGGCAGCAGTGTGCAGCGCCGAGGGACAGTCTTATTTGAAAAAGCAAAGTAGTAACAAGTGTAAAGATAAGTAAAGTGTAAATCTGTAAATAAAGTGATTGGTGGTTTTTGACTGCGTTTGCGCTGAATAATTGAAGTGGTTTTATTTTTCAAGCACAATCCAAAAACGAACTTAGCTCATTTTCGTAACAGTATATTTACTTTACGATCAGTGTATTATTTCCTAAAAATGTATTTACAAATTATATTTTTTTTATTACTGATGTTGGATTTAGTCTTCAATAAAACACTTTAATTTCGTTTAAGAACTTATTTATTTGACGACCTGTCACCAGCACTGATCAGCGAAGAAAGAATCGAAGTAAAACTTCTTGCGCAGAAGTAAAGTGCAACTACGCATTGCGCAATAGATACACAACTGCAAGACAACGGATACACATGCGACTAGCGCACAAACTATCCTTTTAGTTAGCAGACAATTGAGCGGCCTAACGGGACTTTTTCCGTTGCTGCATTGCGCATCAAATAAACAAACGCAATCGGACACGATCAATGCATTTTTGCTACGCACGAGCAGAATTCCTGCGCAATAACATATTACGCAGTTTATTAATAAAGGAATTCTTCTCGTGTATTCAACACACCTCCTCAAAAATTAATTGATCGCCACAAACTGATTCACATGTTTCTACATTAATAAAAAAAATATTTGCTGGTGAAAAGTCGTGTAATCTGGGGAATGACAATATTATGGTTCAACATTCGTTGCAAGGATTGGGAAAACCCAGAAAAACCCAATCAAACCATACATTATTACATTGTTTCTCAATATATCATATTACATTTTTATACATACTTATATACATTACATTTTTTTTAATTAATTTTTTTGTTTTCCTTCATATGCTTTATTTCAAATTCATTTTACTTCTTAAATCTAAAAATCTGGCTCCAGACAGCGGCTTTGTCAAAATATCAGCTAGTTGTTTATCTGTAGGAATATACTCAATTTTAATTAGTTTATTTTCAACTTGCTCCCGTGAAAAATGATATTTAATATCGATATGCTTCGATCTTTTGTGACATGACGGATTATTTGCTATACTTATGCAACCTTGGTTATCTTCATATATTTTCATTGGTTCTTTCAATTCAATTTGTATACTATTCATTAACGACTTCAGCCACAAGGCTTCTCTAACGGCTTCAAAAAGTGCCATATACTCTGCTTCAGTAGATGAAGCAGCAACAGAGTGTTGTTTCTTTGTATTCCAACAAACTATACATGATTCGAACATCATAAATACATAACCAGTAGTGCTTTTCCTGTCACTAACACTTCCACCCCAATCAGAATCAACATAACCAGTTATCATTTCTTTGCAATTTAAGTTTTTAGAATAGACTAATCTTAAATCACTCGAACCTTTAAGATATCTTAGAACTCTTTTAAGGCACTGCCACAATTCTTTATTATTTTTATTGCTATATCGACTCAATATATTAACCGATGTACTTAAATCGGGTCGTGTGCACAACATAATATACATTAAACAGCCAATTAAATTACGACACGGTGCATCACAATTTTCGTCTGAATTCAATGCTTCATAATCTAGCCTACTTGGAAGTGGAGTACTAACTGCTTTAGAATCAATCATCTTAAATTTCTTTAAAACATTTTCGATATAAGCGGACTGACTAAGACTTACGCTATTATTAACTCTTTCGATCTTTATCCCAATAAAATATTTAATCTCAAATAAATCAGTCATCCTAAATTTGCTCTTCAAATAATTTTTAAAAGTGGTCATTGTTTCAATATTCCCTGTTGCTATTACTAGGTCATCCACATATAATAACACATACAGGTTGTGATGTGCATCACCCTTATCAAGAATGTAAATACAACGATCTACAGCTGAATTCATGAAACCGATTTCTTTCAATGCTTGTTCAAAAATTTCAAACCAACACCTTGCAGCCTGCTTAAGACCATATATTGCTTTATTCAATCTGCAGACTTGATCACTACCACAGGATAATCCCGGAGGAGCTGTCATATAAATCTCTTCTTTCAATATACCATTCAAAAATGCGGTTTTAACATCCATGTGGTGAACTTTCAAGTCAAATTGGTTTGCAAAAGCTAATATAAATCGGAGACTAGAAATTCTTGCTACTGGAGCAAATGTTTCATCATAATCAATTAAATATTCCTGTGTGAAACCACGCGCGACCAGCCTTGCTTTATATCTAATTGGATTGCCTAGCTCGTCATATTTCCTTGTAAAAACCCACCTACAACTAACTATGTTCTTATTTTTAGGTTTTGATACAAGAGACCAAGTTTTGTTATAAAAATGAGAATCAAGCTCTTCTTTAATTGCTTCTTCCCAATGTGACCTATCGCTTCTATTTTTAATATGATCAAAAGAATTTGGAACGCTATCAATGAAACTTTGTGCATTCATTATGCAACTTTTGACTAACAAATCACTTTCTTTGTATGATATCTGTGGCCGTTCCTTCAATCGATCACTTCTTCTGACTTCGTTTTTTTTCTCACTTAACTGTGAGTTTTGTAGCTGACCATTGTGTTCATCAGTATTCTCTAATACATTTTCACCAGTCTCAACTGGATCGGCATTCTCTTTACTTGTTACCACACCACTAGGCTGTTTATCTAATGCAAATTCATTAGATATCCTTTCCGTACTCTCATTCGGGAATTCAATTTCATTACCAGAGTTTCTCAACTCTACTCTGTCTTTTACAACAGTCCTAGAATTTACCATGTTTGTTTCATCAACGATCACATCTCTCGCTGACACAAACTTTCCAGTTGCCACATCCCACACTTTGTATCCATTTGGTTCGTATCCAACAAGAATACCTTTCCATGATTTTTCATCAAATTTTCGTTTTCTTGTTTTATTATGGATATATACTGTCGAACCAAATACTTTCAAATATCTTAAATCAGGCTTTCTATTGTGCCACATTTCAAATGGTGTTCTCATACTATTTTTCAACGCTTTACTTGGACTTCGGTTAATCAAATAGGTAGCTGTCAATACAGCTTCACCCCAAAACCGTTTGTCCAATTTCGCTCCACTAACCATAGTACGAGCTTTTTCCGTTATTGTTCTTATCATGCGTTCAGACACACCATTTAGTTGTGGAGTATGTGGAACTGTTAGGTGGTAACTGATGCCTTTTTGAACACAATAGTCGCGCATCTCATTTGACATTCTCTCCCATTATCAATATATAAATTTACAACTTTTAAATTGAAATGGGCTTCACTTTTTGCAACAAAATCTTTGAAAGTGGCAAAAACGTCAGACTTATAGGTGATCAAATAAGTTACACAGTAGTGTGTATATTGATCAACAAAAATTACGTAATAGTTCTTTTCATCAACTGTAGAAGGTGTTATCGGGCCACAGACATCTGAATGGACTACAAATAGAGGTCTTTTAATGTAATTTTTATTTTTAGATATATTAAAACTTAGTCTAGCTTGTTTTCCATATATACATGCCTCACATAATTCATCAGTTGGTTGCACAGTCTTTAAAAGTGCAATATCATTAAACATATTTTTGTTTTTTATTTCCAAGAACTTTCCTTTACTAATATGTCCTAATCTTTCATGCCACAAAAGATAACCATTATTTTTAACCATATTTGATGCATACGCTTTTCTGCTTAAAACAAAGTCGATAATAGGAACATTATGAATACATTTACCATCAATGATTACTTGACCATTCTTGCTGACTTTAACACCTCCTGCATCAAAATCGATTTTCAATCCAGCATCCTGCATCCGTTTCACTGAAATTAAATTCTGTGGAACATCTTTACAAAAAAGTACATCTTCCAGGGTAATTTCGTTTTGAGAATCATCACAGAGCCTAACGATGCCCTTCTTTGTAGCATAAATATATTCCCCACACTTTGCGATTGATATCCTTATTGGGTACTCCAGATCGACACAATCGGTGAAAAGATTTTCGTTATTAATAATGTGGTCAGAAGCTCCAGAATCCAGGAGAAAAGACACGTCGCCGACAGTAGGAATTACAGCTTCATTTCTTATCATAAACGCGAAACCGTTTCGCGGTGAAGTAGTTGCAAATTGTGCAGCTTTGGCATGTTCATTCTTTTTGTTACTCAAAAACCTTTTAAATGCATAGCAGTCTTTTTTTATATGTCCATTTTTACCACAGTGATAGCATTTCACAATTGGCTTGGTATTTGTTTTAAAAGTTTTGAATTTATTTTGGTTTTTAAAGTTTTGCGAGAAATTTTTATAGCTTTTATTGTTATTATTACACATCGCTTGCAATATTTTGGAACTTGTGTCTTTATTATCGCTTCTTAACTTAATTTCATGATCCAGCAACCGGTTCTTTACGAAAGCCAATGTTAAATTATCTTCTGACAGTGTTTCAATTGCGGTTACAACTCCATCATAAGATGGTGGTAATGTTAATAATAAGTGAGACACTTTGTCCATCTCATCAATTTTAGCTCCCGAAGCCAACAGTTCGTTAATTAGGTCATCAAATAAATTAAAGTGACCTAATAATGGGGATTCACTCTTTAATTTTAACGAAAGCAACCTTTTCCGCACAGCTAGTTGCGACGCTAAACTCTTTCGCTCGTATATCTGATCTAAGTTCTTAAAAATTTGCCTTGCAGTACTTTCACTACTTGCAAAGCCAAGAAATGAATCACTTAAATACTCGATGATGATGCTTTTAGCATTTCTTTCACTTTTTCTCCATTCGTCCGTAATGTCTTCTGGCACTTCAGTGTCTATCACTTTTAGAGCATCTGTTTCCGCCAAGAGTGCTCTAACTCTAAATTTCCAAATTGAATATTTTTCGCCATCGAAAGGCTTAATGTTTCTTTTAATTTTCTCCATTATTTTATATTAATTAATTCAAGTTTTCCAAGTTCACTGATTTACACCAAAAAATATTTACACGGATTATTTACAAAGTGGACGGGAGCTGGGCCCATAACCTGTTGGATTTAGTCTTCAATAAAACACTTTAATTTCGTTTAAGAACTTATTTATTTGACTGATCAGCGAAGAATGAATCGAAGTAAAACTTCTTGCGCAGAAGTAAAGTGCAACTACGCATTGCGCAATAGATACACAACTGCAAGACAACGGATACACATGCGACTAGCGCACAAACTATCCTTTTAGTTAGCAGACAATTGAGCGGCCTAACGGGACTTTTTCCGTTGCTGCATTGCGCATCAAATAAACAAACGCAATCGGACACGATCAATGCATTTTTGCTACGCACGAGCAGAATTCCTGCGCAATAACATATTACGCAGTTTATTAATAAAGGAATTCTTCTCGTGTATTCAACAACTGAGTTACATTACTGTATTATCTTTAGACATTTTTCTAAAAATTTATTTCTCGTTTATGTTATTTTTTTCATTATTCAACTTATTGAAGTGAAACTTCTTTACGCACGCTTGACTTGGGGAGTAAGCTGGCGAACGCGTGACGTAAGCGTTACGAAAAGTGTGATCGGGCGAGGCGAACGGGAGTTGAGTGGGGGATATAAGCAAGAGACTGAAATATATACATATTTCATTTACTAGCTATAAGAGAAAGAGAGAAAGAAAATGTGCGCGCGCACTGCTCTCTCTTGCTCCTACACTGTGATACAGACAATAGGCCTGCAGTGTGCTTAGATATATGGAATGTATTTGGCTATGAGAGGAAGAGAGAAAGAACACACACATATATATATATACATACAGATGGAGCGAAAGAAGTTTCACTCCAGTCGTGTGGTCATAAGCACACTCGTTTTTTTTTTTAAGTGAAACTTCTTTACGCACGCTTGATTTGGGGAGTAAGCTGGCGAACGCGTTACGAAAAGTGTGATCGGGCGAGGCGAACGGGAGTTGAGTGGTTTACGCACGCTTGACTTGGGGAGTAAGCTGGCGAACGCGTGACGTAAGCGATACGAAAAGTGTGATCGGGCGAGGCGAACGGGAGTTGAGTGGGGGATATAAGCAAGAGACTGAAATATATACATATTTCACTTACTAGCTATAAGAGAAAGAAAATGTGCGCGCGCACTGCTCTCTCTTGTTCCTACACTGTGATACAGACAATAGGCCTGCAGTGTGCTTAGATATACGGAACGTATTTGGCTATGAGAGGAAGAGAGAAAGAACACACACATATATATACATATATACATACAGATGGAGCGAAAGAAGTTTCACTTCAGTCGTGTGGTTCTTTATTACTGAAAGCAAAATAACGATTTCATATTATGTAACTATTTCTGAAATAAATGTTTATACATTTTTTAATGATGCATATTCATTTTACCTTACATTGCACACATGGTGTTCAATCCGCTCCTCGCAATAAAAATTTTCCGAGGAGCGAGCTGTACACCCGGTGTGCAATGATCTTATTTATGTGAATTCACTTACGAATTGGGTGATTTCCATAGCAAACATGTTTTTTTATTAAAAAGGAACAATACAAAGAAAAAAAAAATTTCGCTCTTGGGGACCGTGTTCGAAAAAAATCGTCGTCTCGAATGGGCTAACCGATAAAGTGACCTTTAGTTATTCCTCACTTTAAAGTGCCCGGTAACTAGTTTCGTTTTCTCAACTGCCTGATAAATATAAATTTAACAAGTCTGATTTTTTGGCAACTCTGGTCTACGATGGGCAGCACTTGGCGGCGCAATCAGCTGTTTTTGAAAAAATATAATTATTTTTGAAGGAAAAAAAGAAAAATTTTGCCTGGCAGAATCTTGCTGATGCTTTTGCTGCCGAATGGGGCGTGTCGCGACGTTGGAAATCGTTGAGGGACAAGTTCGACAGCTTGAAGCGCAAATCCAAGCTGGAACTTGCAGCGGAGAAGAGCGAGACGTATCGCACAGGTGGCGGCCCAGCAGCGATTGGAAATGTCAGCAGTGCAAAGCAGTGAAATAGTCCAATCGGCTGTTATATGTTCTATTTGCCGCATTTTGCAACTCCGTACCTTCAAAAGCGTCTTCCAGTGCATGAATATAAAAAACACGCCTATTTTCCATACCGAAAGATCTCAAATTCAAATTTCATTCCAAATTGTAATTTCATTACAGCTGTTTTTTGTTTGTAATCAAATATATGCATGTACTTGGCACCACTTCCACTTAACCCTCCATTACTATCGGGTGGAATCCACCCTGTGAGTTTAATTTCTTAGTAAAATATAGATTTTTTAACCAAAACCAACATAAAGTTATAATGTAATCCACATTTGCATATTTCGGAAGGTTATAGAGTACATTGCAGTTGCATAAATAAAGCTGATGCTTTTATACAATTTTTTTAAAAAGTCACTGGGTGTGTTACACCCTACGATAGTAGTGGCGTTATAAAATTGCTGGATGCTTAACCCATTTTTTACCGCCCCTAGATCCCGTGGACCGATTTTGAAAATTTTCATAACATTTAGACCCTCCGTATGCCATTTCTGCTTTCAAAAAAATTAAAAAATTTTTTTTTTTGGGCAGGAGCAGATGTGACTTTTAAGACACGCTGGCAAAATACGTAAGCCAAATTCGGAAAATTACACATTTTTCAAGTTTAAGTTACTGTTTCTTTTTAACTACGCATCGAAAGTAGTTGCAACCAAGGAAAAAGTTGAATATAATGCGATTCCCGTGTTTTTGAGGACACACCAAAATATTTCAAGCTAGAACACGCTTAAAACTTTAGAAAACTGAAAGTTTCATAATTTGTATGTCAACTTTGTTTTTTTGGTAAGCAGTATTAAGTGTTTTATTAAAAACAAAAATTCATTTTGTATTAAAAAAAAAATTTTTTTAAAACCCTTAAAAAAGGTGGTCCTGTTTATACCAGTTTTACACTAAGTGAAACCCTAAAATTCGGAAATAGTTGTTCGCAGTTTGAAAGCCAATGAATGTAGCTTTCCGATAATGTAAAAATATTTAATATGCGTTAGAAACTGTTATTTTCAGAATTTTTCAAAGTTGCCGTGTCTTTAAAGACACGGCAGTAAAAAATGGGTTAACACCGATTGTTAGTAATGAAGTTTTATTTTTTTTTAAATTACATTTACATATTTGTATTCACTTTTTGGCGATAATTTTTTTAATAACGTATAGAACATTTACATAGAAGAAAATCCTTAAAAATTATGCTCTAGGATAACTAAAAAATTTTTATAACATTAAATTTGTTATATCTTAAACTGATAAAGTTAGAAGGACGAAATTCAAGGATGTAGTAGTGTACATATTATTCCTTAAGATATATTTTTTTCAATTTTTTTTTCCAATAGTTTTTGGAAATTTCCAAGGATATTCAAGGATAAAGTTTCAAAAGGACATTTTTAATACCTATTTGTCCTTTTGCACCAAAATATTAAATTTTCTAAGATTCTAAGGATTTTTCTGTTTCATTTGATACCCATATTGTTATTCTACTATGCGCTCAATTTTTGAAATAATTCCTTGAAATAAACATGTCCTTGAAATTTCAAAGTCCTTTTAAATAAATCCTGACGTCAGAGAGAAAAACTAAAAACGCAGTTTTACTACATTTGGCCCCTAGTTTCGCAAGTATATCGATTTTTTCGTGTGTTTGGAAATTTTTTGATTTTTGTCGCACGGTGTAACCTTAAAAAGTAGCAGGTATATTGTTGATTTTTGTTTGAGTTTTTACGCAAAATTTTACCTCGGTCCGAAAAAAATTATTAAATAATTATTTATTACTTATTTTTTCAGCTTTCTGAATCACTAAGCCCAAGAAGCATATCTTGAATATTATGCAAGTTGTGGCAATTTTTCCAATGCAACTTTTTATTTCATCTGTCTTTTTTTTTTAAGTGAAGTGTACATAAACAAATGTTTTTATTAAAAAAATGAATTAACAAAATTATGCAATTTATTTTTTCTTTTAAATGTTTTGATGCTGTGATTATGAAAAAATTTGGTTTTTGTTTATTTTACCTCAATGGATAAGTAAAACGGATAATCAAAAGTTGTGGGTGGATTACACCCTTGGTTAGTAATGGCGTTATGAAATAGACGATAGTAATGGAGGGTTAAAGTTTACTTTAAAGTTTAACAGGCACTCAATCTGACCGGTAAGTTTTATCGGGCCGATAGCTTAACAAGCGGTTGAGAAAACGAAAATGCGTTTATTAGCCCAATAAAGTGAACTTTAAAGTTAAAGGTAAGTTGAGAAAACGGCCCTAAGGGTCGCAAATAATTGTTATAATTATGGATCGGAATTATATGCAAGTGCATATTTTTTTGGAGCTTCGGATTTGAACGGGACCAAGACAGAAACTATTTTTATTGAAAAATATTAAGAATGGGCTAACATATGCACTGCATATTTGTGCATATTTTTTTGGCATATTTTGCATATTTGTTGCATATTTTGCATATTTTTTGCATACTTTTTGCATATTTTTTTTTCCATATTTTGCATATTTGTTGCATATTTTTGGCATATTTTTGCATGTTTTTTTTATTTTTTGCCGTATTTGGCGTAAGTATGTATATAAACATATTCATATAGACTTATGTTTTTCTATGCAAACGAACAAGAGTGAGGTTGATGTGCTCCTGTGTGTGAAAGGGTTGGGAGAGACGGGGGGTCAATTTGGACAAACCCAGACTTTTGTTATTTCGAGAATGATGTTCTTACGATCATTATTGAGGGTGTTGTAGTTTGGCTCACTAAGCTACTTTTTAGGGCATTGCTGGGTACAGCATACAGAAATAATGAACGTTTTCGTACTCCACGAGCTGGTGTACGGCATAGGCATGGCATATGCTGACCGTAGAAAACTTGGAGCAAATTTTAGTTATTTACTGTAATAAGTAGTTAATTTTTTACATTTCATTTTAAGTTTTGTTATTATTTGAGTTAAGATTTTGTTTTTTGGACTTCAAGTTAAGAAATGATTTTTTTTAAAATACAATGTTTTTAAACTTTTTTGAACTTCCCAAATTTCACGCAGCCGCCGTGGCTCAGTTGGTTAGTGCGTTGGACCGCGAGTCGAAGGCAGCGACCCAGGTTCAAATACTGCCTGTAATAACACCTAAAAAAATAACGGGAAAACTCGTTTCCTCTTTCGGTGGCTGTCCTCTCAGCTGGAAATGGCAAACCTCTGAGAGTAAAAATTACTTATGAAAGAGCTCCCAACATGCCGTTCGGAACCGGCATAAAAACTGTAGGTCCCTTCCACTCGCGTACAAATTCACAGGCACAACACGGGTGGTTGCGGGAAGCTAGGCCTTAGTCTCGCGTAAGCGGGCTGTCGTGCCAGTCAATTATTAAAAAAAATTATTATTAAATTTCACGAAATTCCTGGAATATAAGAAATACTATCAATTACCCCCGGCTTTGCACGGAAGAATTTCATACTTTTATTAAAAAAATGTTCATCCCACAACTAGCAGGGCCCCGCGGCTTTGCACGCAAATTTTAAGTCAATGCACTGTGATTCGTTCCATAGACAAAATTCAAAAAATTTATAGTCAGAATTTAACGATTTTGATGTCATTTGAAAGGTAAAACTCCAACTAAGAAAACCCCAAAAACTCTGTGCAAAACATGAATTAGTGTCTGTGCAACAGCGGCTCAAAGTTGAAGCTTTTTTCACACAAAAATTTAAACACATATTTTCTGTTTTTTAGTCTATTGAGGAAAACAAATTGTAAAAATATATGGTTATCAAGAAGTTGCTAAAACTTTCCATATATATTAAGAAATGATGTGGCCATTTTCGCTTTTAATGTTTTGTCAAAATTGGCAAAGCTGAGGCTGTTACATCACTTTTAATTCAAAATATTTTTCTAAATTAAAAATCTGAAAATTGGCAAAACGTAAAAGAAAATATCTAAAAAGTATGTGAAAGTATGTTCCTGGATTTTGTTTTATTTTAAGAAGCATTCTTTCTTTGTCGGATAATATAATTACATCCTCCGATATCTTCCGATCTCAGAAAATAATTCAATTTGAAAAGTGGTCTAAACACGTATTTTTCGACAAAATTTATTTTATTTATCCCTAAAAGTATGCAATCAGCATGAAAAATGAAAAAATCTGCACAAATGCAAAACATACATCTATTATTATCGTTTTTATTGCAAAACCAGAGGGTCCTAAGACAATTTCTGTTACTCTTTGGAATTATCAATGTTGACGTTACCGATTAAATGTAAAATCTGAAAAATCTAGCGAACACACTTGGTGCTATAGCTCTCCAAAAATTATGAAATTTGCAAATTTAAGTCTCAGGCATTGCCAAACTACAAAAGTTTAAGAAAAACAAATGGAGATTTCAATTCAGCAGACCATGATTAACTAGTATACCAAATTTTATGGAGAACGGACCACTCCTTCTAATTTTGTCCCGCGGTTGTATGGAGTCGAATCACTGTGCAATGGGCTCAATAAATCAAGTTTCTCTTAACACTTTGCCGTCCGCTCGTCTTGTAAATATTTATTCGCTTGGCGCCGGTAGCGCTAATCCGGATTACTTGGCTTGTCGCCGGCCGTTTTTGACATTATCGGGAGATTATGAATTGTTATATTTTACTAATCTCATCGTTAGTTCTCATAAGTTCTCAACCTTGTTCCCCTACTATCATGAAATTTCGAAGATATACATATGTAACTATATACACATTTTTTTGTTTTATATAATTCGCGCACGACACCACTGTCAGATTTCGATTTTCGAAAAAATAAAAAACAGGTTTCGTTTTATTTATCAGTTGGTGCACTTTAACTAAGTTTGAAGACAAAAACCCCATCAAATCATGCTTATCCATACAAACATTTAACCCTTAGTTTACTCGTTTGATTTCGATTTTAAAAAAACTGAGAAACACGTGTTTGATTATTTTGCATTTGAAGTACTTTTACCAAGTTTGAAGTCAAACGGGCCAAACCATTTTGTTTCTCCTTACAAACATTTAACCCTTGGTTTACCTCGTTAAATTTAGATTTTCACAAAAGTAAAAAAATATGTGTCATTATTTTTTATTTGTAATGTTTTCACCAATTTTTAAGTCAATAGGCCTATCGGGTCATGTTTTTTTCGTAGCCTTTCCGTATACGAACCAACCAAGGGTTGACCCCGTTAAGTTTTGATTTTTGAAAAATTGAAATATACTGTCGAATCAGTTTTTATTTGAAGTGTTTTCACCAAATTTGACATCAATAGGTCCATTAAATCAACTTTTTTCATACAACGCCTTAACCTATGGTTTGCCCTTTTAGACCCCGAATTTCAAAAAATCCATTTTTAACGAAGGTTAATTTTTCAAGATGTACCTACACTGCAAATTTCATGTTTGTAGCTTCAGCGGTTCGACCTGGATGGATTTGTTTTGCATATATTTTGCATATTTCGTGCATATTTTGTGTGCGTATAAATCCGATACCTAGTTATAATCAACAAAAAAAATTTATGTTGCATTATAATAAGGTTTGCGCACGATGAAATTAGTTCATACGTTTTTAATCATACTGTTCTATTAGTTCAAAATTTAAAATTTTGTTCTTATGGAAATAGTTTTGTTAAACATGTCCAAGCCCTCAGGTCGAATTTTGAGATCATTCGATAGTTTTTGTCTTCAAAATGAGCAGCGAAATAGAAGTGCGTGAAAAAATTATTAGACTGCGCAATGAAAATCCAAATTTGACTTTCAAAGCAATTGCTCGAAAAGTACAGATTTCGCGAAATACCGTTTTATCTGTTATTAAAGTATACAATGAACGTCTGGCTATTAATAGAAAACAATGAAGTGGCAAAAAAACGGGTCTAAGTAACCCTGCTATGGGCAAGAAGGTGATAGCTCTTTTGAAGAAAAATCCCAATGCTTCAGGCACAAAAGTGGCTGAAAACCTAGGATGCTCTGAAACTTTTGTTAGAAAAGTTCAGAAGAAGGAAGGGCTGAAGTTATACAAGGTCTAAAAAGTTTCAAACAGAAAATCGAAGAAGAATAGCGAGGCAAAAGAGCGAGCCAAAATATTGTACCGTGATTTCATACGGAATTTTGATTGCTGCATTATGGACGATGAAACCTAAGTACTGGGTGGCTTTTCACAGCTTCCAGGTGTCGATTTTTATGTTGCAGATCATAGAGAAAATGCACAGGAGCAGTATAAGACTCATAAGAAGTCTAAATTCCCCAAGAAGTTCTTGGTGTGGCAGGAAATCTGTAGCTGTGGTAGAGGAAGCAGTTCATTTGTAACAACTAGGACAATCAACACCGATATATATATCCAGGAGTATCTGCAAAAAAACTTTCGCCATTCACAAAGCAGCACGCAGTTTCTACTTTCTTTTGGCCTGATTTGGCTGCATGCCATACAGTAAAGCAGCAGTTAAGTGATACTAAAAGAATTATGTAAAACTTGTACCCAGATATGCGAATCCACTTAACTGCCAAGGGCTCAGACCAATAGAAAGATATTGAGCTCTGGTAAAAAGGACCATAAAAGGCACAAAACAGTTTGCTGACCCCATTGCTAGTTTTTCCAAAAAGTAGCTGTCATTAAGTAAAAAAATTTCTGAAAACCCTATAAAAAGCTTAATGCGAGGCATTTCGGAAAAAATCGAAATTTTTATCAAAACTTAATTTAAAACAATAGTTTGTTGATGAATCAAAACATGAATAAAATTTCTGTTAATATAACGTTGTTTTCATTTTAATATGTTAACTAGTTCAGAAGTAATTTAAATTTATTTGTGCACTAATTTCATCGTGCGCAAACCTTAGTTACATTGGAATTATTTTCTTAAAAAACTTATAAAGTCCCTGCCTGTAACATTCAACATTCTGTTTCTGAATCTGTCGCAACCCAATATCATTTTAATGTTTATTTCAAACTAGCAGGGCCACGTGGCTTTGCACGCACGTTTAAAGTCAATGGGTCCAATAAATCAAGTTTCTTCATACAACACTGTATGGGCGGTGCCACGTCCCTTTAATGCAATGCCCAATCCATTCCTCTAATCGAAGGGTGCGACCAAAGACAATTAAACTATAGGATGTCTTACGTTCATACAAATCAGTGGCGCTTCAAAAATTTGCCGTGGCTTTTTCAATAAAGCCACGTGAGAGTGGTTTTCACAGCAGCGCCACATCCGGAGAGCAACGATGAAGCCACGCAAGCAACTCTCTCTGCTTGCAGTCAGCAGATATATGAATATGCGTGTGAACTCTATGTGCTCTTGTGTTGATTTTTTTGGTGGTTGATTGTTTTAATCAGTAGCGCACACGGGACGGGAACGTTTGGGGATTCAAAACCCTCAAATACAAAAATTAGTAGTGAAATATCCCTCCAAAAAGAAGTCCTGCCTGCGCCACTGACTTCAACGCATGTAAAGTGAGCGCACACAATTTTGCTTTTGCTTGGCAGTGATCAAAGCCGTTGTGCTTTGTGTGAGCAAAACAAAGAGCCTTAATATTATTACGCTCTCACTGTACCGACGCTTGCTTGCTCTCGATAATGAAAATTTTGCAAATTCGAGCTCGCCCTATGCCATTCGGTTGTATGGCCGTAAGACATCTTATTGTTTGTCTTTGGTGCGACCCAGTTTCATTGATGTGCCACTTACAGTTCCAAAGTTACGCAGGAAATTTGAGTCACAAAAATTGTCCACACCCCTTGTCCAACGCCAGTTTAACCACTGGAATGACACATCTGTGGAATGACGATATACAAAATTACTGTGCGACTTATAATTTCGACGTTATTCTATATTAAACACTCCTTTATCCAATACTCAACCCATTCTTCATTGGTCATGCTTACTCGTATTTTTCGTTAAATTGTCTCTCTTCTGTGCCAAATGTCATTGGTGTATGATCTGTAGCTCCAAAGTTATTAGAAACATTTGGGTCGCTTGAAAAGTGCCACGCCCCTTGTGCAACCCTTATGAAAATTTACCAGTGAAACGACACACTAAATTTCAATGCTGTCCGACCTCCAATTCCGAAGATATTCCGTATTAAAAATATCAGTTGTATGGAAGGTCCACGCCCTCCTGTCGGGTCGTGTTCGCACTATGTGGTTTACCGAGATTAAGCTCGGGATACATGGGCAACTTAGTTACAAACATACTACTGTGCCCAAAAAATAAGGTGACATTGTATTTATTTTGAAAATTCTTTATTTATTCTTCCAAATCAATTTCATGCCCTTCAAAGTAATCCCCTCCCGATGCAATGCACTTATGCCAACGGATTTTCCTATCTTCGAAACACTGATTGTAGTCACTTTCCGGGATGGCCTTCAGTTCCGTCTTCGCTGCGGCTTGAATCTCCTCTATCGTATCAAAACGGTGTCCCCGGAGCGGTCTTTTGAGCTTGCTGAACAGCCAGAAGTCGCACGGCGCCAGATCAGGTGAATACGGTGGTTGCGGAACGATATGGGTTGAGTTTTTGGCGAAATGATCACGAATTACGAGTGCAGTATGGGATGGTGCATTATCGTGGTGTGAAAACCAAGAATTGTATTTCCACAATTCCGGCCTTTTTAGGCGGATAGCGTTACGCAAACGACGCATAACGTTCAAATAATATTCCTTGCTGACTGTTTGGCCCGGCGGAAGGAATTCATAATTCATAAATTCAATTGTCACCTTATTTTTTGGACACAGTAGTAAGTTTAAAACTTGCTCGCTGCTGCTGTAAAAAAGACCGTAAATTAGTTGCAAACATCATTTTGTTACACGCGTCACCGGTTACACACGCCTGTTTTTGTTGCGATGCAATGAGTGCAAAAAAAGTTTTGAAAATTTTAATTATTGGTGATCCACAATTCAGGAACCTCCCTCCAAACAAAAAAATTCTTCCACTCTCCAGTTTCTGGAATATTTGACATGTTCACTGGAGAGCACATTCACACGAACTCAAGTTACAATTCAAGTGCTCACCGTGCCCATACACACTGTAATTTAGTTACCAACTTGCAACCAAAATCAAAAATTTTTTAAAAATTTTAAAATTTTAGCGCAACTCCAACCCTAACTTGAAATGAGAGCGTAACCTAGTTACAAACAGGCCCAAACACGAGCAACTTTGACCGTAACATAGCAAGTTTCAAACTTATGTTTGTAACTAATAACCCGTTTATACGACAGCTCAAGTCGCTATGAGTCAATACGCATCGACTCAATACAGTCGTATAAACACGTTTTCAAACCGCTTTGAACATTTTAAGCGTATCGAGTCAAACCGCTTTTCAAATGAGTTCTTAAACCTTCAAGTCGCTTCCAAAATGCGTATAAACGGTTAAACATTTTGAAACTGCTGTGAAAATCAGCTGATGGTGATGTACACTTAGTTTTTTTTGTGCATTTTCAAAAAGCAAGCAACACTAGCAGCTGATCGTTGTTAGCCGTAAAAAATAATTCAAAAAAGCTACGCGAGGAAAATGGAAAAAGCAAAAAAAACGAGATTTGTGGAAAGATAGTGAAATACGCGAAATGCTTACCATAATAAAAGAAAAACATGTTCTAAAACTGCTTGATAGCAAAACCAAAAGAAATAATGTAATTTTTGAAGACGTTGCAAAAGAAATGAGTGACTAGGGACTTATAAGAAGCGCTACCCAAATTCGCGCAAAATTCAAGACGCTGAAGATTGAATATTACAAAATAAAAAGAAATAACAATAAAAGTGGATCGCAGCGGCAAACCTGTGGATATTTTGACTTGTTGGATGAAGTCCTGAGTCATCGCCCAGCCATAACTTCGCAAGGCGTAGACACATTCGCTGGCCCTCTCGACTTGCCTGATGAGGATAACATGCAATTTGACGACATAGCGCTTATTGAAGTTGAGGACAGCAGTGCCAACAGCAGCGCGCGAAATGAGTCTGCAATCAGCACTTTTACAAGTACAAGTAAGTATGCACAAATTCAGAAACTGGTTGTTCACAAATTTTAAGTTGGTTTATTTTATTTAGAAAAACAGACGTACCAAAAGGTGGTAGAGTCTTTCAGCAAGGAATGGAAAGAGACCCAAGAAAATTTGGTGGAAGAGTTAAAAGCACACGATGAGAAGTATGTAGGAATCGTAAACAAAATGTTGGAAGAGGATCGCAAGAACACAGCAACGATTTTGGAAGATGATCTCCGAGAAACAGCCAAGATGTTGTCGTCTTTCCTGACCACGATTCAGTCTCAAACGCAACCAGGCGTGCAATTCTGGAGTCCTCACCAATTCAGTTTTCTGGGAAGTAACGCTTCCCCTGCAGTGTCTGCATCTACATCATCTGCAGCCATTTCATCAGCCCAGAGACCTATTTGCATTACAGTGCCAGTGTCTCCAGCAGCAACTGGTATATTTACGTCAACATCATCGCCTGTGGACAACACTGACTCCAATTTATCGAATAAGAGTTTTGAATAATAATATTTTCCACCACAGCCAACGAACAGGCCAAACCTTTTGTTTAAGTGTACATACTACTGTGTACAAAGAATACCCGGAATTTGTTTATAATTCAAAAAATCTTTATTTATTCTTCCAAATCAATTTCATCGCCTTCAAAGTAATCCCCCCCCCCCGATGCAATGCACTTATGCCAACGGACTTTCCAATCTTCGAAGCATGCCAAATAGTCACCTTCCGGTATGGCCTTCAATGCGCGCGGCGATTCACGTTGAATCTCTTCAATCGATTCAAAACGGTGTCCTTGAAGTGGTCTTTTGAGTTTGGAGAATAGCCAGAAGTCACAAGGAGCTAAATCAGGCGAATACGGTGGCTGTGGAACGATATGAGTTGGCGAAATGCTCACGAAGAACCAATGCCGTGTGAGATGGTGCATTATCGTGATGCAAAAACCAAGAGTTGTCTCTCCATAAATCCG
Source organism: Melieria picta (assembly GCA_964056695.1). NCBI lineage: Eukaryota > Metazoa > Arthropoda > Insecta > Diptera > Ulidiidae > Melieria > Melieria picta. The sequence goes on from OZ057400.1 coordinate 64,909,923, forward strand.
GCCTCTTTTTGCGAATAGCTTCACGCAAACGACGCATAACGCTCAAGTAATATTCCTTGTTGACAGTTTGGCCCGGCGGAAGGAACTCATAATGCACAACACCACGATAATCGAAGAAATCGAATTCTTTGTACACAGTAGTATATGCATATGAAGCTGTGCACAATGCATTTATTTAACGCTAAATACATGTTTATTTTTTATTTAAAATCCCATTGAGTTTGTAGAAATTTGTTTATTTAAATGTTTTGTTTGTTTAAGTTTTATTTTGCTTAAAACAATTGAAGTAATTTAATGAATTAAATAAAAGAAGTGAATTGCCTTTCGTGGCTAGAATGCAAAACATAAGTTTAATTTAATAAGAGTGAGACTTTCGCGACTGCGGTCAGGCTTCCAATATATGGCTTCAACAGCCATGGTAATAGTGGATAAGCTGGATCGCCAATCAAAAATAATGGAACTTCAATGCCATCTATTGACTTGGTGTAACGCGATGAGTTTTGGAAGGCACCGGGTTCCTTGAACACTAGCATCATGTGTACTTCCAGGTAGTTTTACGCTAACAGCGGTGAACCTTTGTGGGGGAAAAATATGAATTTATTTATTGTTACAATACTTAATTGTGACTTTAGACTTACATGTAGTGATTGTCGACTACGCCTTGCATGACAATCGAAGACCATCCTTTGCGATTAATATAATCCAGGTACCCTTCGCTAGGTGGTAACAATTTAAACTTTGTGGTGAAAATTGGCTAAATACCTATTTTTATATGGCATTATTACCGTCGATTGCACCTATAATATTTGGGATATGTGATTTTTTTTCAAATTCGCTGGCGATGCGCTAGGATTCCTCCAAATCAGGAAACTTCATAAATTCATTTTGGATTTGTATTATAGCTTTCACAACGCGGTGAAAATATTTATGGACGGTACTCTTATGAATGCCGAACACATCGACGACGACTCTATATTCTGCACATGATGCTAATTTGTAAACACACACCGCGACTTGCTTTTCCAGAGGCGAAGGCGGAGTTACATATAAAACAGTCGGTTCAGAGTCCTTCAAAAATGGTTCAAGCTTTTTACAAAGCTGTCGAAAAGATGTAATGTAATGTAATGATTATGGGTTGGGCCAAGCCCTTGCGCACCGCAACCTGAAAGGTTTATTGTGCCCCTTAAATCATCTGGTGTTTTATATACTCAGGTATTGAATCAGACCTTTCTGCGATATTTGCATCAGGTCCTCTTCACCGAGGCTATGTTTCCCCAGAGACTTTGCACGTCTGTGTGTCAGGGCAGGACAGTTGGTGATAATGTGTTCCATTGTTTCATACGCTTCCTGGCAGAATCTGCAAGTTCTGCTGTCGGTAAGACCAAGTTTATAGAGGTGGTTGTTACAGAAAAAGTGGCGTGTTACAGCACCACATAGGGTCCTAAGTTGTTTCTGTTGAGGTCTAGAGCGGAGATAGCTCTCTCTCTGTTGAAGTTTAGGAACTTTTTGGAGTGGTGTAGACCTTCCAAGTTGTTCCAGTATTTCTGTTTATGTTTTTGCGTCCAGTTTTGAATGTCCTGTTTCAGGTCTTTTTTGCTAAAACCGAACATCGGGGCTGGCCCTATGAATGGGCTCTCTGCTCCATTTTTGGCTTGTGCATCCGCCATTTCATTGCCTTCATGGCCCTCATGCCCCGGTATCCAAACCAAAACTACACGGTTCCGTGTACCTAGGTTGTTGAGATCCTTGTGGCAGTCCAAGAGTGTTTTCGATGAGAAAGAGTAGCTGTCTAAAGCTTTTAAAACTGAAAGGCTATCAGAGAGTATTGTAATTTTTGCTCTTTCGGGTTTGCCTTTGGTGATGATCCGAACTGCCTTTATTATTGCAAAGAGTTCAGCTTGAAATATGGACGTGTCGTTGCTTAATGAAAAGAATGTTTTGACTGTTGGTCCCACTATGCCAGCTCCTACACCAGCAGAGGTTTTGGAGCCATCGGTGTACCATTTTTGTGAGTCGTCGTTTAACCATACTGGATTGCTGCCCCACATCTCCCTAGTCGGGAAGATTATAGTGTACTTCTTCACGTGACTAAGTTGAGGATCTATGAGGTCAAGGCAAGCTGCTTTATAGAGAGTATTCTCTATTTGGTTTAGTATTCCCAGGTGACCTGTGAGGTTGCCTTGTTTGTATCCATTGTGCCTGTATAGCGTGAGTGCACTCGATAGCGCTTCCTCTTGGATGGCTAAGTGAGGAGGTGTAAGGTTAATTAGGGCTTCCATGCCTGCAGCCGGGGTCGTTTTCATAGCCCCTGTAATACTGAGGCACGCAAGCCGTTGTATTTTGTTTAGTTTTCTTATGACTGTGCTCTGATTTGTTTTGCCCCACCATACTAGAGCACCGTATAGAATGATGGGTCTGATCATTTGAGTGTAGACCCAGTGCGTCATTTTGGGTGATAGGCCCCAAGACTTGTCAAGGCTACGGTTTGTTGTCCACAATGCTTTGGTCGCCTTCTTAATTGCGGAGTTTAGATGAGGTTCCCAGGTGAGCTTTCGATCTAGAGTGATGCCTAGATACTTGACCTCTTCCTTTAGGGGAACGACCGTGTTATTGATTCTGAGATCCGGAAGATTTAGTTTCCTTCTTTTTGTAAATGGTACAATTGTAGTTTTGCCGGGGTTAATTGATAACCCTTCAGCCCTACACCAGCTCCATGTGTCGTTTAGGGCTTTCTGCATTAAGTCACTTAGTGTGCCCTCATGAGTGCCCATTATTATTACGACCAGATCATCAGCGAATCCCAGGGTTTTGAAGCCTTTTGAGTTGAGAAGTTTAACTAAGTCATCAACTAGTATAGACCATAGTAGAGGAGACAGAACCCCTCCTTGTGGGCAGCCTTGTACAGCGTTGATACTTAGCTCCTCAGACCCTAAGTTGGCTTTAATCGTTCTTTGGCTAAGGACTTTTCCTATCCATTTGATTATTTTTGGGTTAGTACCTCTATTTGTGAGGGCCGAAACCATTGATTGAAAGTTGGCATTATCGAAAGCTCCTTCAATGTCCATAAAGGTACAGAGAGCGATGCCTTTGGTGTCCATTGTTTTCTCTATGCTGCACACCAGCGAGTGTATTGCCGTGATCGTGGATTTGCTCTTTTGATAGGCAAATTGAAGTTTATTTAGTTGAGATTCTATTAGCACCTCCTCCCTTATATAGTAATCTATGATTTTTTCCAACGTTTTTAACATGAAAGATGAGAGACTGTAAGATTTGGGGGAGTCCGGTGGTTTATTACCTCCTTTAGGTATGAAAATTACCTTAACCCCCCTCCAGGTTTTTGGAACGTATTCCAATGTTATGCTGGCTCTGAATAACAGAACCATTTTCCTAAACAGTTTTTCCGTACCTCTAGAAAGAAGTGCTGGAAATATACCGTCTGGTCCTGGCGATTTGTAGGGTTTGAAGGAGTTTACCGCCCATTTTACCCTATCAAAGGTTATTATCCTATTCACTATTGTGTCCAATGGCCCGCATGGCTCGGGTTGGTCACTATTGGGAGTGAGTAGATCCCTCTCTTGTACCCTGCAATCTGGGAAATGAGTTCTTAGAAGAAGCTCTAAAGTATCACCAAACGATTGCGTTAAGGTACCATTTGAGTTTTTTAGTGTACCTATTGGAATGGTGGTCCCTTTCGAGAGGGTCCTTTGCAGTCTAGCGGTGGCAGGGATGTCCCCTAAATCCTCACAGAATTTCCTCCAGGATTTTCTTTTGGATTTTCTTATTTCTTTGTTGTATAGTGTTAGGGCTACTTTGTAGGTATCCCATATGTTTGTTTTCTTGGCCCTATTGAATTCAATTCTGGCCTTTCTGCGAAGTTTCGAAAGGAAGCTGTTCCACCATGGAACCCTCTGTGTAGAGGCCTTAGTTTTTGGTGGACAGCAGTCATGATACGATGAGATAAGTAGGTTCGTTGTGTTCGTTACCTCCCTATCTAATTCATCTGTTTTTCTAATAAAATGGTGTTGGTCATCTAGTTTTCTAGAGAGGTTTTCAGTGTACCTCACCCAATCTGTTGTTTTTGGACAGCGGTAGAGTGCCACACTCTTTACCGGGCCCTCAATGTCGAACAGAATATACTTATGATCCGACATCGAGTCCTCATCCGAGACTCTCCAGTTCTGGATCATGTCAGAAAATTTATTTGTTACTAGAGTTAAATCTAGAACTTCTTGGCGAATGGCATTAACAAAAGTTGGTTTCTTCCCCTTATTTGCAATAGTCAAATTACTGTTTATTAGGTACTCAAAGAGCGACTCACCCCTACTGTTAGTGTCCGTACTGGCCCATGCTATATTGTGGGCATTTGCATCACATCCGATGATTAATCTCCTCCTGTGGACCTTGCAGTAATCCACTAGCTGCTTTACCGTCGATGGAGGCACCACATCGGTGTCACCCGGGAAGTAGGCTGAGGCTAAAACAGCCTCTGTCCTCACTCCCTCCTGCTCCACCTCCAGAGCTATTGCCACTGTGTCTCCGTTTAGAAATTCTGTAAGAGGCAGAAATTTTATATCGGTGTTTATAATGATAGCGGCCCTAGGCCTATCAGCACGAATGTCATAGATTACCTGATGATTTTTTATGTTTAGTCCTCGTATACGGCCTTTATTTATCCAGGGCTCTTGAATTAGCCCTATGTCAGTTGTGCCGCCAGCAAGTCTCCTGCTAAGTTCCGCGGCTGCCCCCTTAGCATGATGGAGATTTACTTGGAGGCATCTCATGATTGTGTTGTTGTTAGACTGGAGCCACTGAGAGAGTCTCATCTTCCGCGATCTCCACGTTGTCAAGTTGTCTGGCTAGCTCTTCAGCATTGGTATCGGCGGTCTTCATTCTGAGGCTAATTACTCCAAGGCAGTAGCTTGCTCTGCCATTGAGTTCCTCTAGGACCGCTGCCGATTTTTGATCGACTGCCAGTACAAGCATGGCGTTCGATCCTTTTTCGACCCTCCTAAGGGCCCTCCAGGCCTTTGTGCTTAGGCCCTTGTTTTGGACTTCGAGGAACCTCAAAATTCTTGCTGTCTCAACGCCAGCGGATTTTGGAAAGTACCCCACTGCGACCCTGGAATTAGGAATTTTGGATTCCTCTACGGCCCATAGTGAGGCACCCTCCCACGGTGCCATTTCTAAGGCGATGGACCTCACCCACTCTGCAGTTGCGCTCTCCTTACAGTGCAGGACCAGATATCCTGCCTTGTAAATAGAACCCAAGAACTGAGGTCCCACTGTGTCGCTATCCAAATTAAAGATTTTTTCCAGTAATGTGTTCTGGATAGAGTCCATCTGCTCTGTTGACAGAACCATATCTGGATATTTTTTTTCCAGAATGGCCATTCTTACGCCCTGCAGAGCGTCCTTGTATGAGGCAGTGGGCTGCCTCTTCGTACTGGCTATAGCAGCCTTTGATGTTGAGGGCTCATCTTCCCTCGGCTTCTTCTTGTTGGAGGCCTCTGGTGGAGTTTTCTCCACTGACCGGGTCCTCTTGGAGTACGGCTTGTTATCTAGCCGTCGTTTTGGTATCGGTAGGCGGGCCTTTTCATATGCCTCCTCCTTGTCCATGCCTTGCTTTAGGAGGTACATAAGCCTCTTTTTGCCAGCGCCATTAAGCCTCTGCCTTTGCTCACCTGAAGGCCCCACCTTATCTGCACCAGCCGTGGATGGAGTTGGTCCCACTGTTACCTCCTGTGGTATTTGAGGTTTAGAGGCCTCTGCTGCCAAACTTTTCTGGTCGCTTGCGCCACCTCTGTCTTTTTGGGGGTCCATCGGACCACCGGTCGACCAGTGCTGGCAATAGCGCTGTCCCGTAGATGCTTTCTACTAAGGGTTGAAATATTAGTTAATAATAGTTATTTAGTAATAATAAATCAATTAATAGTTAATTAATTAGTTAATTAATAGTTAATTAATTAATTAATTATTAGTAATAATACTAATTTTTTTTATAATTTATAATTTCTTTTTATTAGTTAGCACTTTTTATTTTATTTGTTTCGGGATTACCGAACACTACGCGTGGCAACTCCGCCAGCCGTGGGCAGCCATACATGGCTACCACCCAACAGATGGCGCCGCAGGCGCTCACAGCTTTTGTTTTTTATGTATGGTAGCGCCGTCAGCTGTGGCCAGTCAATAATGGCGCCTGGCCAACAGATGGCGCCGTGAGTACTTACGGTTACGGTTATAACGGCAAATTTTGCAAACCAGCCGGAGCACCGGTCCAATTCCAGCCACTGGAGCACCTCCAGAAACGGCCAAGGCGACTGTCCACAGACCGCTCCCTCTCCAGACCAACACCGTGCACTCAGCGACGACACACGCGACGAGTATGCAGCGCATCACGGACCGAGCCCTCACCGAGCGAACCCAACAGTCACAGCGCCTGCACACCAGGCTCCGCAGCGCCTGCACACCAGTTTCCCACTCCAAGTTGCACTTCACGAAGCACCTGCAATGCACACTCGCGACGCTCACACCGGAACACACAAAAATGCAAATTTGCAGCCAAATAAGTTGCGAAAACTAATTTTTTTTAGAAATTTTTATCAGAGCGAACGAACACTGGACTGCCTACGTGCAGGGTTGCCAGATCTCACAAAAAGTAGAGTCGAAAGGAGTCGAAAAGATGCTGCGCTCATACGGAATGATTCCAGGTAGCATTGCTCATTTCCTGGCTGCTATAGAGTCCACCAAAAATTTTCGTTTCGTTGACGACGCTGAAGAAAAGAACTTTCTTGGCAAAGCGAAATTTTTTTCCATTATTGCTTTCTGCCTGGAGACTTTTCTTGCCCTAACGATTTCCTTTATTATATTCTTATGAGACTTCACCAATTTATTAATTAAAATTATTCTTCTTTTTTGAAGAGATTTTAAAATTATTGTAAAAATTAGTTCACATATTTTATTTTGCTCCATTTTATGTTTTGAATGTCAATATCAGCTGCCAATAGCAGCTGAGCACACTTTTCAAACCGTTTTCAGTCAATTCGCTTCTGAAGTTAATGCATAAACACCTAGCTCGAAAGCGTATCGAGTCAATGCGAATCGACTGGGGCTGTCGTATAAACATGGTATAAGTTGCTCATGTATCCAGCTCAATCGGCTTTCTAATTTTTGAGATTTAGTGTCGTCTGACCAACAAAAAAAAAAAACAAGCAAACGTTGGTATATAGATTGGTTGATAATTGTTTTTTAAATAATCTGTCTATATGTATATTGTTACGAAAATTAGCTCTCTAAGTTCGTTTTTGGATTGTGCTTGAAAATAAAACCACTTCAATTACTCAGCGCAAAACGCTGTCAGAAACCAACAATCACTTTATTTACAGATTTACAATTGTTACTACTTTGCTTGTTTAAATAAGACTGTCCCCTCTGCGCTGCACCCGGCTGCCTTTTATACTTGTCTGGTTATCGCGCCGATTGTTCTCACACATTCCAGTTGGAATCTCTCTCGATCGTTCTCGCACAGCCCATTACCCTCGCGAACCATCCTTGCCATATCGGAATTATAGCAAACTGGCCCTACTCCAAAGTGCATGCCTAAAAGTATGCCCGTAAAAGCATTCATGCATAGCACAGCAACAGAGTGCCTCATCGTTACACTGCCCACCACTTAGACTTATTCGTCCCGAACAATTGCCGAGGCTCCGCCGGAGTAAGACGCCAGGCGCTCCAAATGGACTACTTTCAACCTGGCGTTTCTGTTACCGCAGCGTTGAACCCTGTACACCACGTCATTAATCCTGGTCACGACCTTGTACGGTCCTTCCCATGACGTTTGAAGTTTTGGAGACAAACCTTTCCTCCGCTGCGGGTTGTAAAGCATTACCAGATCGCCTTCTTGAAACCCTGCTGTGTTAGCCCGTACATCATATCTGGCTTTCATCTTATCGCTGACCAGTTGGATACGGTCCCTTATAAACCGGTGGATTTCTTCCAGTTCCGACCGCTTATTGACTGCGTAATCAGTCCTAGCGCCTTCCATCGTGCTGACCACTCCGAACTTCAAGTCAGCAGGCAACCTCAGCTCCGTGCCGAACACTGCTCGGGCTGGAGTGAGTGATGTCGTATCGTGCGGGGCTGACCTATACGCCATCAGGAACAGTGGGATATGCGTGTCCCAATCCTTTTGATACCTGCCTACTACTTTCCGCAGATATTCTTCCAGCGTCCGATTAAATCGTACCACCATGCCGTCGGACTGGGGATGCAAAGGACAGGTGCGAGTTTTACTTATTCCTAGTAGCTCACACACTTCCTTGAATACCACAGACTCGAAATTCCGGCCTTGATCCGAGTGCAACTCCAGCGGAACTCCAAATCTGGCCACCCAGTTGTTTACCAGCATTTCCGCGACCGTGGTGGCCTCCTGGTTAGGAATAGGATACACTCCAGCCATTTGCTAAAATAGTCCATTACCACCAGCACATATTTGTTACCTTGAGTACTAGTTGGGAATGGGCCGGCGACGTCCATAGCAATCCACTCGAAGGGCGCTCCCTCGTTGTACTGCTGCATGCGGCCCCGAGATCTTCTTGTCGGCCCTTTCGCAGCCGAACATCGTTCACAGCTCTTAATCCAATCGGCTACAGACTCCTGGCATCCTACCCAGTAGAATCGTCTTTTTATTTTGGCGACAGTTTTTGTGATGCCTAGGTGCCGCTGGAGTCGTTATGGTATGCCTCGATCACCTCGTTGATCCTGCATTTCGGGACTAGAATTAGCGAATTGCTGGTCCGGCCATCCTCATTCTCCCACTCGCAGTATAGGCGACCATCAGACAGCCGCAGACTTTGCCACTGTGCCCAGTAAGCTTTCGCGATCGGGCTTTCACCGGCCATCTCCTGCCAGTCTGGACGTGCGCCTTGCTCCTTCCCTTCAATGATTTTTGCAAGATCCGTATCCTCGCGCTGGTCCTTTGTTCTCCGCAGACCACTCTTCCTCTGGCATACGGCTTACCAATCGGACGTCCACTATCTGCTCTTTGCTTTCGGCTCGCGAACAATGCCTGCATTCGGTTTTACACGGACGGCGTGACAAAGCATCGGCATTTCCATGACTGCTACCATTGCGATGCTCTATGGTGTAGTCGTAGCTCTGCAGCCGCTCGATCCACCGCGCCAATTGGCCTTCAGGATCTGCCATTTCAATGCAGCATGATCTGTGCGCAGGCGAAACTTTTGCCCATACAGGTATTTGTGGAAGTGTTTCACGCATTCCAATACTGCCAGCAGCTCTCATCGTGTCACACAGTAGTTGCGTTCAGGTTTCGACAAAATTTTGCTTTAGTATGCTATCACTTGTTCTTGACCATCTATTATCTGTGATAGCACACCGCCAATACTATGCCCGCTTGCATCTGTATCCAGCACAAACATCTCTCCGGGCACGGGGAAGGCCAGAATTGGAGCAGTGCACAGTTTTCCTTAAGCCGTGCAAAAGCCTGCTCCTGCTCTTCGCCCCACGCGAAGGCTTGATTCGTTTTCGTCAGTTTGTGCAAGCTGCCGGCTATATTCGCAAATCCAGGAACGAATCTTCGGTGGTATGTGCACAGGCCCAGGAAACTGCGGAGTTCGTGTAGATTGCATGGTCGGGGCCACTCCTTCACTGCCGTGATTTTGCCTTCATCCGTATGTACTCCGCGGGCGGAACCCGTGTAACCCAGATACTTGACCTCCTTTTGAAACAGCGAGCATTTCTTTGGGTTAAGTTTAAGCCTGACTTTTTGTATTCGCTCGAATACCTCCTTCAGCTTTTCCAGGTGGTCGTCGAAGCTTTTACCCATCACGATTATGTCGTCGAGGTACACCAGACACTTCCGCCAATGCAGCCTTTTTAGCACACGTTCCATTAGCCGCTCGAATGTCGCTGGTGCATTGCAGAGTCCAAACGGCATGACGGTGAACTGCCACAAACCATCGCCAACACTGAAAGCCGTTTTCTACTTGTCCTTGTCCGCAAGCTCTACCTGCCAATAGCCGCTGCGCAAGCGTCGAAAACCACTGTGTGTCTGACAGTGTGTCCAGGGTGTCATCGATTCTAGGTAGTGGATAACTGTCCTTTTTGGTCACGTCATTGAGCTTCCGATAGTACACACAAAACCGGGTACTGCCATCCTTTTTCTTGACAAGCACGACCGGCGAGCACCAAGGGCCTGACGAAGGCTCTATGACCTTTTCTTTGCGCATGTTTTCGATCAAATTTGTGACCTCTCCCCTCTTGGCCAGAGGAACTCGTCTTGGCGGTTGGCGAATCGGTTTCGCACTTCCGCTGCCGATGTTGTGCTTCACTATGGCTGTTCTTCCGCCCGCTTCTGCTGCAAATATTGACCCATAGTGCTGCAGGAGTGACCGCGCCTTCTGTATGTTAAAACCGCTTTTCTTACTTCCTCCGGGTGGGCTACTTTCGCAATTGACAACTTATTCAGCCTCTCTACACTCGCCAATGACCCCATCATTTCCGACATATCTGGGTGTATTAAGCGGGTTGAGTATCCTGACTGGTATTTTGCCGTTTTTGGGTTCCACTAATGTACGTCCGATAATTCGTCATCAACGCACTGCGACGTGTCTCCGGGTCATGAAGACCTTCAATAAACGCCGCAATCTTCATCCTCTCGAGATCATCAGCGCCGATCTCCGGGTAGCACAACTGTACGAGCCGCTCAATGTCTGCCGCATATATCTGCAGCGCCTCGTTTGCTCTTTTCCTGCGGTTCTTCAGCTCACAGTAGAACAGCGTTTTGTTGTGCTCGTTACTGTACTTCGCTGCCAACGCTCTCATGATGGCCTCTTAATCGCTTCTTGAACATTCTGGAACCGATTTAATTACCTCAGCCGCAGGACCTTTAAGCGCCAGTGCCAATCTGCGACCTTTCCTGATATCGGTCCACTGATTTTCGAAAGCAGCCAAGTCGAATTGCAGTTTAAATGTATCGAACGGCGCAGCACCATCATAAGTAGGCACTTTTGTTCTGGTGGCAAAACTTTCCTGAACTGGCGGCAAAACTTTCCTGAACTGGCGGCAAAATTTTCCTGAACTGGCGGCAACCATTCTCGCGGATGTACCTCTTTAAACCACTCGTCGACTTTTCTGTTCACCGAATCCTCCAGACTGTCAACTCGTTTGTTCAAGGACTCATCCAGGTCGTCAACTCGTCTGTTCAGAGAATCATCCAGGCCGTCGACTCGTTTATCCAAGTGTTCAACTTGAGTTCCCAGGTGCTCCACCTTCACATTTAGATTGTTGGAGATTTCTTCCACTTTCTGCTCCAAGCGCGCAGAATTTTCCTGAAGCTTGGTGGAAAGCTCGCAATTTGCGCTTTCGAGTTTCGCTGACACCTGCGCCGATATTTCATGGGTCGCCGTTTCCATTCGCGCCGAAATTTCCTGATTCGTAGTTTCGAGTTTTGCTACAGTGCGTTTCAAAAACAAGTGTTGGCCATATCTTTTTAACCGTAGAAGTTTGCCATTGTTTTAATATCAGATCATCTTCTATATTAAAATACCGTTTTCGCGTGTGTTTCTGTTTTCTTAGTTGGGTACAAGTTTTCGCGGAAATATCAAGAATTAAAAATGAGTGCTATATTTTTAAAGCGTTTCGAAGTAGTGTTTTTGGTAAACCCGCCAAAGGGTCCAAAATTGAAACCTCCACAAGTCGGAAAATACACGAAAACATCAGTTTCATTTGTGAGGAAGTGGATCAGTCGATTTATAGAGTTCGGAAATGTTGACGACGAACCACGGAGGGACAGGAAAAGAACCACTCATATATGGCGGTAGTCCGGATGTTTGATAACACTCCAACTCTTAGCCTGAAGCAAGCGAAGGAAACATTGTCGCAGAAGACAGTTGAAGTATCAACGGCCACTATTCGACGCAGGCGTCTGAAATCGGGCATTCCTCATAGAAGTACCATGTCGAAATCGCTATTGGGTAAAAACATGTGGAAAATCGTCTGAAATAGCATAGAGAAAATTTGGGTTGGAAACACTAAATTGACCATCTCAAAGTCCAGATACAAACCCAATCTAAAATGTTTGGTTCTTAATGAAGCCAAAGCTTAGAGGAAAAAGAATATCAACAACAAAACAGCTCATTTTGGCATTAAAACGGATTTCAAGAGGGGTTTCTTTGGAGTACACTCAAAAATAAGCCAAAATTGTAACAAAAGATGCCAAGCTATTACTGACAACAACGGAGACTGGACAAAGTATTGATAATAATGCGAAAAAGATATTTGCACAGCCTTTCAGAAAATATATATAATTCATTATTATATCTTCTTTTGTAACTACTATATCTTTTTTTTTGCACTGTATTTCGTCCCAGTTGCAGTTTGAAAGCGTCATTTTCGTTATTGCCGTTGTTTTCCGCTTGTGTCAAACATTGTTGTTTTTGACAAACCAACAATTAGCAATACAGGATTTCAAAAATTCTATTCATTCTCTATTTCGTGCTCAGTATACTGCTTTTTGAATCATGTAAATATTGTTTCTCGTTTGGTTTTTATGAGCATTTTCCCAAACCCTAGTAAAACTGTGAAATTCGGCCGGTTATTCTCGCATAAGCACCTCTTTTTCGCCCGGCACTAAAAGGGTTAAACAAAATTAAACAAACTGCAACTTCTGGCGTGTATAGGCATGAGTGGGGCAATGAGAACGTGCCCGACAATTGCAATGGAGGCAATTTTAAGTGTGCCTCCTCTTAACATAGCCATCAGGAAAGAAGCCTGCTCTCAGGCCTTAAGGCTTGTCTGCAGTACTGAACTAAAGAGTGGAGATCTTAAGGGACACATGAGCTTATTGAAAATGCTCGAAAAGGACCCAATGTTTAGGATCTCCGACATTATTTCACCAAAGGTGGAATTCTCCAAAAGGTACAAGATAAACATCTTGGACAGACAATTATGGAGATTAAATCGATTCATACCAGACCCAGGGTCGCAACTCTGGTACACGGATGGATCGAAGTTGGAAGATGGAAGCACTGGAGCCGGGGTATATGGTCCCAGATTTCACAAAGCTTTCCCAATGGGGAAGCTACCTACCATCTTTCAGGCGGAAACACACGCCATCATAGAGTGTGCTAGCAGGTGCCTACGCAGGAAGTCGTCTGGCACACATATCTATATACTGTCCGACAGTCAGGCAGTCCTAAAGGCGCTTGGAAGCCTACTCGACTACCTCAAGGCTGGTGACGGACTGCCGCAATCTCTTGAATGAACTGGGCAGGCGCAACACTGTAGAACTGCACTGGATACCAGGACATGAAGGACATGACGGCAACGAACAAGCGGACCGCCTAGCGAAAAAGGGTGCTTTACGCCCACTGATAGGCCCGGAACCATTCTGTGGACTACCAAGAGGACACATTCAGGAGTGGTTACGGAAATGAGTTGACCAGGAATTTACTGACCAATGGACCAACACAACGGGACTACGGCAGGCAAAACAATTCCTGGCCCCGGACAGAGGGGTATCCAACAAACTCCTCAAGCTAAACCGAGAGGACCTTCGCATCCTCACTGGGCACCTAACAGGGCATTGCTCACTTAGGTACCATCTCAAAAATATTGGAATATCCTCAACGGATGTGTGCAGGATATGTGAGCTAGAACAGGAAACATCACTCCACATTCTATGTGATTGTCCTGCACTCAGTCGAAAGAGATTTCTCCAGTTTGGTCAGGCGTCTATACCGCCATCAACCATCTGGAAACTACAACCCCAAAAAGTGCTAAAATTTATAAAAAGCCTTAACTTGGACGGTTAAAACAAAGGCTGCACAAAAGATCAAATTGGTCGTAGTGCACTATAGCCTATATAATAATAATAATAATAAAAGGGTTAAACATAAGTAAAGAAAAGCGAAGGTTAAATCCAATTTCGAGAATTTCAATGAAGATTTTGGCTAATCTTTTATGAATTACCGCCCAGTTTTGATGGGCGGTAATTCAGTTGGCTAACACGTTGGTCATCATTTATGTCCTGACAATCGTTTTTAAATCACGTTTACCACTTATGCACTCCACCACGGTAAAAACAATCATCACCATAAACTTGGCTCATCAATTTAAATGCTTCGGTTAAACATTAAACATTTTTAAAACAAAAGTTAATATTGGGTCTTTGTTCGATGCTTATTTTTGTACGAAGACACAAACATACTTTCACTTCAGATGCAATAACTTCGCTTTCAGTGCACCAAATTTCATGAAATTTTTACTAAAAATCGGGAACAAATTTAATTTTCAATGCATTAGGTCACATAAGCCACCACAAAATGCCCTATTTGGAAAGTGCAGTTTACTTTAAAAAACACGTAGTACTAAACTGACCCCCAAAAAAAAAACGAGTGTGCTTATGACCACACGACTGAAGTGAAACTTCTTTCGCTCCATCTGTATGTATATATATATATATATATGTGTGTGTTCTTTCTCTCTTCCTCTCATAGCCAAATACGTTCCGTATATCTAAGCACACTGCAGGCCTATTGTCTGTATCACAGTGTAGGAGCATGAGAGAGCAGTGCGCGAGTTAAGTTCCGAAGAACTTAATCCAATTAAAAAAAAGATTTATTTTCACTCTGAGCTTAACCGCTCAGCTCGGTGGACAATTATATTCTGTCTTAAATTTGATTTTTACTTAAAACGAAAGTACAAAAGTGCTTACGTACTAATTTACAATAATGCTTACCAACTAAAAAGTTTCGTGAGAACCGTAGTTGCGTAAGTAGCGGGTTCGGGTTTCTGAAGTTGGCTGGATTTTTACTTAAACGAAAATACAAAGGTGCTTACGTACTAATTTACAATAATGCTTACTAACTAAAACGTTCTGTGAGAACCGTAGTTGCGTAAGTAGCGGGTTCGGGTTTCTGAAGTTGGCTGGAAACGCTGCGTCAGTAGTTATCGGTGGTGGCGTTGGGTGCCAACGTAACTCCTCCCCCCTTGGAGTAGAGCGATGGCCACAAGGAAGGTGAAGTGGCTGGAGCGATGACTGGTGTTGGCGGTATTCCGTAGGTGATTCTGGTTTTTCTGGCGATGATTAGGATTGCTGCTATTGCTAATGCGACCAGCGTTCCCACTGCTGCATATGTATATGAGATGCTCTTCTTG
Organism: Melieria picta; assembly: GCA_964056695.1. Lineage (NCBI taxonomy): Eukaryota > Metazoa > Arthropoda > Insecta > Diptera > Ulidiidae > Melieria > Melieria picta. The sequence continues at coordinate 64,925,097 of OZ057400.1, forward strand.
GTTTCTTCCCATATGGTTATTGCGGCTTTTTGATGTTCGAAGTGGTAGTCCTTCAGTTTTTGCAGGTTGATCGTCTCTATTATTGATTTTGGCTGGATTTGTACGTATGTTGGTGGAGCGATGTGTACTTCATCCCAAAATATGCTGGGGTTGTCTTCGTAGGTTGATGTTGGTAGGTACCGTTGATGTTGATGCTGCAGTTTCTGAAGTGCAGCACGGCTGTGCCCTCTACTGCGAGAACGTTTTTACTGCAAGTGGAATTGATTAGTGTTTCTGGTATATTGACAAATAGGATATGATTCTCTTCAAGTTGAAGAATTGTTTCCGTTTTTCCTATATCGTTGAAGACGCAATGGGGAGGTTTGTTCCTTAACAGGTTTCCAATGCATGCTGAGTCCTGTGTGTCTTCTTGGTGTGGTGAAGATGGACAATAGTAGATGCGCTCTATTTTTGGGCATGCCTTGTCAAAGTGGTGAACATTCTTTTCGCTATATCCTACATATGGCTTTGTTACAATTTGTTTTGTTTCATTTACCGGTAATGGTATAATATGGTAAAATTTATATTGTTCTGGGGCCAGTATTGGTATTTTTATATTGAATATTATATAGGAATTATTATAATAAGCTTGTAGCCCGAGTAACTCGTATATGTGTTCTTCAGATATTAGTGTAATGGATTGGTTTTTTATAGCTTCATGAATTACTTGCAGTTCGGTTTGGCTTAATATGAATTTTGATATAATATTTAATTTAGCTAATACGATTGCTTCAGCTAGGTTTGTTAGATGGTCGGTTAATAAATCTATATTATAATTAAGTTGGTTCAAATATTGAATTTCTTCGAGTATATTTTCTTCTTTGTTGATCCTGTTTGATGTTTCTTGTGACAATTGGTTTAAGAACAATTCTATTTTCTTTTGTTCTTTGTTTATGTGAGACGTCAGGTTTCTAAATCTTTCAATCATTTGTGTGTTTATGTTATGCTGTTTTGTTAGCGTTATTTGTGTGTTAGTTTTGTCATGTTTTAGTTTTTCTATTTGGTTATTTAAATTTTGAGCGTCTTTGGCATCCATATTTCCAGTTATAAATTTAATGGCTGATCCTAACCCGTTTATTAGTCCTCGTTTTGTTCTTTTGGTAGGGGTTAGTGAGTTTAGTTTGCTTTTTAGTTCGTTAAGTTTGAGGTATGTTATTTTGATGGAGTCCGTTAACGTCCCATGTTTTTGGAAAGTTACTAATATGTTCGTGATTTCCCTGATGTTTGTGTCGTATTCCTCCAGGTCTACTATGTGAATGAGGTTGCTGAAGTGATTAATTATCCGAGCTGGTCCGAGTTCTAAGTGAATTGTGCCTTGGTCCTTTTTGATGTTTTGAATTTCTATCATTTGGGTGGCGACCAGTGGTAACCTGAGGGTGGGGTGAGGGTGATTTTATAGTTTCTTTTTATTTTTTATTCTGGATTTGTGTATTTTTTGGTTGTTGGTGGTGATTAATGTTACTCTTTTGTTTTCTTTGATTCTATGTTTTGTGAAACGGGGTGTGATTTTATTTCTTCTACATTCCTTCCTATAGACGCTGTCGTTTCCTTCGAAATTCTCTGGTTCCTGCCTAGTTTGGTTCAACTTATCGATTCTATTGCTTACTTCTGTTTCTAACTATTTCTTTATGGAGGGGTATAGGACTTGTTGGAATTCGTTCAGTTTCCTCAAATAGTCGTGTTCGTTATCGAATGTTATGTCCCTGTCGAATTTGTAAGTTCGTCCATGGAAGAGTTCAAAAGGGGTTAATTTTGTTGTAGAGTGAATTGCGTGATTGTAGGTAATTAGTGTCTCGGAGAGGATTTCGTCGTGATTCAAATCTAGTTTTTGCTCTTTCCTTTTTGCTATTATGATCCTATAGATTTCAGTAAGGGTTGAATGTAGTCGTTCTACTGGCCCATTACTGCTGGTTTGTTGGAATGAAGTTGTGTGTAATGTTATATTGTATTGTTTGCAGAAATCTTTAAAGATGTTACTTGTGAATTCTGCACCTTGATCGCAAATCAATTTTTTTGGGATTCCGTATTGGGTTATGAAGGTTTGTAATGATTTTAGAACAGTAAGACTGACTCTGTTCGAGAGGGTGTGTGCGGCTGCGAATTTAGAGAATTTGTCAATAATTGTTAATATTTGCTTGTTGTTTATGGAGTAAAGGTCAATGTGAAGTATTTCTAGTGGTTTCGTGGGTGTTTCCGGTTTCTCGTATTTTAGCTTGGGTGGACTTCTGTCGTACTTTAGTGTTTGGCATCTGTCGCAATTGTTAATGGTTTGAGTTATTTTGTTTCTCAAGAATGGAAAATAGTATTTCCTCTTGAGGTGTAGGAGGGTTTCGTTTATGCCGCGATGGTTATTCTTTTCGTGGTACTCTCTAATTATTTTCTCTTGTTCATCGTTATTCCTGATATCTATTAACATTTCCGTACATCGTATTACTTTAAAAAGTCTATTGTGTGAAAAGTGTTTGGAGTAAGTTTGTTGTACTATGCGGAAGGTTTCGTCGTCTGCGAATATTGCGTTTAACTTATTAGGTGCTATACATTTTTTTAGGATATCCGTCATATTTTCTTCGTTGAAGGTTGGTCGTCGGACGATTCTTCTTTGTTTGTTTCTAAACACCGTTTCCAGAGTCATTGGTGAGCCTTTGTTGGATTTTTCTAATATTAGTTGTAAATTGAATTCGTTTAGTGGTTTTTCTGAGATGAAGATACCGTCGTCCAAATTCTCGTCTGCTGAATGGATGGTTGTTCCTTGTGTGCCTTGGTTCGATAGGGTGTCGTTTAGATTAATATCTTCACGTGTCTTGGGGTTTTCTATCCTGATTCTGCTTAAGGCGTCCGCATTTGTGTTGCTTTTTCCTTTTTTATAGATGATTTCGTAGTCGAATTCTTCTAATTTGAGGCGCCACCGAATTAACTTTGAATTGGGCTCTTTCAGGGACATTAACCAAGTGAGTGGTTTATGATCGGTTATAATCTGGAATTTGCGGCCGAAGAGGTATGGCCTGAAATATTTAGTGGCCCATACTATGGCCAAGAGCTCTTTTTCTATTGTTGAATAATTTATTTCAGATTCCGATAGAGTTCTGCTAGCGTAACAAATTGGTTTGTCGCTACCAATGTTCCCTTGTGACAGAACTGCGCCTAGAGCTACATTACTGGCATCTGTTGTTAGGACGAAGGTTTTCGTAAAGTCAGGATATTGGAGGATCGGGTCGTTTGTCAAAATATGTTTACAAGTTTCAAATGTTTTAATAAATTGTTCAGAATGTTCTACTGACCTACCTTTTTTTAGGCATATTGTGAGGGGTTTGACCAGCTTAGCGAAGTCTTTTATGAATTTCCTATAGTATCCTAAGAGACCTAGAAATGCTTTAATGTCTTTTTGGGTTTTGGGAATAGGGAATTCTTTTATGGCTGAGATTTTATCAGGGTTTGGGTTTATTCCCTCAGTTGTGACTATATGGCCGAGAAACGCAATTTCTTTCTTTAAAAATTCGGATTTGTCCAGTTGTATTTTAAGATTTGCGTTGCGCAATCTTTCAAAAATTTCCTTTAGGTTTCCTATGTGTTGTTGCAGTGAGGTCGAATATATAATGATGTCATCAAGATATACTAGACAAGTTTTTCCTATCAGATCTTTGAGCACGTTATCCATGACCCTTTGAAACGTAGATGGAGCATTCTTCAGTCCAAAGGGCATCCTCAAATACTCATAATGTCCTCCTTCAACCGTGAAAGCCGTCTTTTGTATGTCTTTCGGATCCATCTCAATCTGATGGAAACCGCTGGCAAGGTCCAATGTTGAGAAGTACATGCATCTTCCAAGCTTGTCAAGGATTTCCGCGATGTTAGGGATTGGATATCTATCAGATACAGTCTTCTCGTTCAGCTTCCTATAATCTATGACTAACCGCCATTTCTGTTTCCCACTGGCGTCCTTCTTCTTGGGAACTACCCAAACTGGAGAGCTCCAAGGGGAATAACTTTGTCTAATGATGCCTTGGTTAATCATATTGTTTATTTGTTTGCTGACTTCGTTCTTATGGATGTAGGGATATCTGTAGGATTTTGTGTATATTGGGATATTATCTGTAGTGGTGATACTATGTTTAATATTGTTGGTAAATGTAAGTGTTTGCCCTTCTCTAAAGAATACATCGTCGTACGATTTACAAAGTGATATGAGGTGCTTTTTTTCTTCCGTGTTTAAGTGGTTTGTACGTATTAGCTCTGAAATCTCTTTGAAGGTAGAGTGGGGTGGGCCTTCTAGGTTCCAGTTATTTATTTCAATATGCCCTGCCTCGGAGTATGTTTCTGCTTTTATGGGTTGTTCTAGAAACAAGATCTGGTCTTCACCTGAAGTATTCTGGATTTCTATTTCACTGAACCAGTTACTTGCGGTGTAAAGACCTTCGGAAATGTGAAGGTGGGGTTTAATTGCTATTGACTTTATTAGTACGTCTCCGTTCTGGACGTCAACTGGAAGCTTCAACATTACTTTTGAGTAAGGGGGAATAAGATGTTTGCCTGAGGTTATGTTTGGTTTCAATTTTAGCATTATGGTGGAGTTAGAAGTTTTTAGTTGTTGGGTGGATAGGTCTATTTTCGCTTTTAGTTGTGTTAATGTATCAAGTCCCATTAGTCCGTCGAAATAGTTATGGAACTTAAATATCAGGAATGTTAGTTGACCGGGTTCTTTAAATTCTACGAAAGTGGGAAGAATTGTTTTCTTATTTATTTTGTATTTATCTAAAATTGTTGTGATCATGACGGGATTACAGTCTATTTGGGCGTTTTCGTCAATGAATTCAGGGTTTATAAAAGATGCTGATGCACCGGTATCTATTAGAAATCGTAAAGGTCTACCAAACGGGGATGAGATGTTAATATAGGGTAACGTACTACCGTGTTTATTAACATCTATGTATCCTGTTGGTTGAGCCAGGCAGGTATGCGAAAATTTTGGGAGTCTTCGATGTTAGATAGGTCATCTACATCGTTTTGGTAGCCGGGATTCTGGGATTTATTTTGAAAGTTAATGTTATGCATTTCTCCCCTATTAGGGTGCGAGTATCTTGATTGATGGGTACGTGAGGTTTGGTTGCTATTGTGTGTCATGGTTGAGGATCTCATGTTGGTGTGTCCAGAATCTATGTCCATTCGTTCTGGTTTGTTAGATTGTCTGAAATTGCTAAAACCCGATATTGTGTCCATTGGTTCAGGCTTTTCTACGTCTGGCAAGAAGTTCCTGTTAGTGAAGTATTGGTTCCTGGGGGTCCCTGGGGTTCTGTTCTGATTAAAGTTTTTATATGGTTGGAAATTTTGGGTGTAGGCCGGTATTTCCTGTTGGTTTGCATAGTGTCTTGGTTGGAAATATCTTGGGCTTTGATATGGTTGGTATGTGAATCTTTGGTTGTACTGTTTCTTAAAAAGGGGTCTGGTTAAATCCGTTCTTTGGTAAAATATATTTTGCTCCTTGATGCACATGGCCAAAGCTGTAGCCAGTGAATCCGGACGCATAGCCCTTACCGTTGAGCCTAATGGTTCCCTTAGCCCTACCAAGAATGAATTCAAACACATCTCCGCAAATAGCTCTTTTTTTGCTGCGATGACTCCTTTTTCGGTCTCATGAATGAGGACGTTATTACTTAACGCGGATTGGATTTCTACGATCTGACTATAGAAGCTTTCCACGTTTGAATTGGTCTGTCTGAGGTTGTGTAGGTCTCTTATTAATGAGGTTTCGGTTCTTTTGTCAGAGTAGTGCAATGTTAGATTGTTCTTAATGTCATCCCAGTTCAAAGGCGTGCCGTACATATTAAGAACTTCGTTTGCGGGTCCCTCAATTTTATTCCTAATTGCTCTTAGAAGGATCTTAGCATATGGCGTGCTGTCGACTCCTCTCAAATGAAGCAATATTTCTTCGACATTAATTATGAACTCGTGGAGGAGTCTCTGGTTCCCATCGAATTTGGGTAGGTCCTTAATTGCATCTGGGATGCGCAAGGAGTTGAAGATGTCACTTGTCACTTGTGTGTTGGGGGGTGTTATACCTGTGGGTTGCGTTGCTTTGAGCCATCATAAAGGATGTTTCTGAGTCTTCCGGTATAGTTGACAAACTTTTGCTTTTGTAGAGATTTGGGTAGGGAAGATATTTGTCTTTTGGTTGTTTTAGTTTCCTGAACATTAAATTTACGTTCAATTGTCTGACCGTTGGAGGGGTTAGTATGTTAATAAAAATTGCTTGTATATTTTCTGAGTAAATTTATTTAATATTTTTTTTTTTGTTTTCTTTGTTTAAGGATCTATATGTAGGGGACAGTGGGGAGTTTTGAAGCATGGGGAGTTGCGAAGCACGGCCATAGATGTCGCTTAGTAGTGGTTTTGATAGCTCTTACCTACTGTCAACATTTTTTAACCTAAAATCTCAGTTTTGTACTAGCACTCGTCTCGATAGCACACTTTTTTTGTATCTATCCAGACAGTGTGTTGAACATTTTGTTCGAAAAGTTTTTTTGAGCATTCGTGTTAGTGGAATTTTTGTAAAATTTTTAAGCGAATCGAAAAGGTGAGTACAAACAAAATAATGAACAATGATTAGGCTTTTAACGTTCAAAAGGATTTATGCAAAAACATTCGATGTGTTACTGAGGCGGTGGCATTTTTAAAATAGTAGCGAATGGGGAGAATTGAAGCACATCTAGTGGGGAGATGTGAAGCACGTCAAATATTACAGATGTCAACCTGAAATCTATTTTACATGCGTATGCGCCATCTGTAAAGGTCCCATGCCGAAAAAATTGACAAAAAACAACGCAATTCATTGCAATGGATGCGACCGAGCAGTCCATTTGAAGTGTGCTCGTATATTGGCCGACGGTATTACTTGCGTTCATTGCGAATCGGAATGATTGAGCATCTTGCCATTTTTCACATTTTTTAAACAAAAGTTTAATTTTTGTTCCATTTTCTCAACTCTAATACATAAGAAACCTAATTATTTGTCATTTTCTCCGATCCCAATAAAGATTTTTCACCAAAAAATGTAATTTTCTGCGATTTTTAGTCGTGCTTCACAACTCCCCACGATTTTTGAATACTCCGAAAACCAGTTTTTTGGGCCAACAGACAAAAATCGTCGATTATTTTTGATTTTATGCATATCCATGAACTAGGAAGTGTATTTTAAGACGCTCTAGAGATTCTGTTTGAGAGAACGTGAAAAAAATTATTTTTGTGGTAGTTTTAACCCCCAAAAAAAGCGTGCTTCAAAACTCCCCACTCTCCCCTAATTTTTACAAAAAAATTTTTTTTTTTTTTTGTTATTACTCTGTTAACTTGGAGGGTCCGGCTTTTTGGGCTACGGAATCGCAAGTTTGAGTTTGTTATACTGGAGTGCCCGGGGTAGGTGGGATCGCAGTACTGGAGTGCCCGGGTAAGTGGGATCGCAGTTTTGGATGTTATCTTTTTACGGTTATTTATATTCTTAACTAATTATAATTTTTGTGTAATAGAACATGGATATCATAGATATGATTTAAGATATTATTTGAGCCATTTACAAATTGTTAGCAGTGTTCACTTGACTTACAGGCACCCAATTATGATGATGAGCCGCATCAGTATTGTCGCAGTAGCCGGTGGTTGGAGTGTGGTTTGTGTGTAGTCCTTAGGCGTTGAAACGCGCCGGTTGCGGAATAGTTGGTTGGAATAGTGTTTTCTTTTGTCACAAGTACAGGATTTGTTCACTGTTCTTTATGAACTTCAGTTTTCTATGATATTCCGTCATAGAGTTCTATATTCACTGTTTTAGTTTTCTATGATATTCCTTCATAGATTCACTATTCACTGTTTTCGTTTTCTATGATATTCCTTCATAGATTCACTATTCACTGTTTTAGTTTTCTATGATATTCCTTCATAGATTCGCTATTCACTGTTTTAGTTTTCTATGATATTCCTTCATAGATTCACTATTCACTGTTTTAGTTTTCTATGATATTCCTTCATAGAGTTCACTATTCACTAACAACCGTGGACTACTCCGGATGACTGCGCCAGTTAAGTTCCGAAGAACTTAATCCAATTAAAAAAAAGATTTATTTTCACTCTGAGCTTAACCGCTCAGCTCGGTGGACAATTATATTCTGTCTTAAATTTGATTTTTACTTAAAACGAAAGTACAAAAGTGCTTACGTACTAATTTACAATAATGCTTACTAACTAAAAAGTTTCGTGAGAACCGTAGTTGCGTAAGTAGCGGGTTCGGGTTTCTGAAGTTGGCTGGATTTTTACTTAAACGAAAATACAAAGGTGCTTACGTACTAATTTACAATAATGCTTACTAACTAAAACGTTTCTGAAGTTGGCTGGAAACGCTGCGTCAGTAGTTATCGGTGGTGGCGTTGGGTGCCAACGTAACTCGCGCGCACATTTCCTTTCTCTCTTTCTCTTATAGCTAGTAAATGAAATATGTATATATTTCAGTCTCTTGCTTATATCCCCCACTCAACTCCCGTTCGCCACGCCCGATCACACTTTTCGTAACGCTTACGTCACGCGTTCGCCAGCTTACTCCCCAAGTCAAGCGTGCGTAAACCACTCAACTGCCGTTCGCCTCGCCCGATCACACTTTTCGTAACGCGTTCGCCAGCTTACTCCCCAAGTCAAGCGTGCGTAAAGAAGTTTCACTTCAAAAATTTTAAAACCCCCGCATGACCAAGTTCTGGCTACGTCCCTGCGCTCAGGCATTGTGCTCTCATTTCAAGTGTTTCCTCTTGTTGCCTACCCCCCGCATCATGAAGACGGGTGGCGATATCAGCACCCGCATTCAAATTTTTGCTTGTACGCGATGCACACTCTTTATGTTCTATACTTTTTGGTAATACTTTGTCAAAGTTCGGCTTACTGTAATTAAGAATAATGAGGGCAACAATGTTGAGTTTTAGTCGACAATTAATGAAAATACATTAAAAAAGATGAAAAGTAATAAAACATTTAAGAAATAAGCTGAAAGAGTCAAATTTAAAGATAAAAAATCATAAATTTTGCTTTCAAAATGAGAACCAGAATTCGAAAAATTAACGTAAAAGTCAATTTTTCTTTGGACAATCCTAAGTTCAAAAACAATGCTAAAGCTTCATTAGGACCATATTTGATCGGTATCACATTGGGTGGGGTGGGACTACTGTTTTTTATTCTTTTAACACGACCCGGGCTTGCTGGTAAAACTGCTTTCACTATAATGCCTTTAATTTTCTCCTGATCCTTATTTTATTTTATGATCAAAGTTTTTGACATGTGGGTGGTAGTTATTGTTTCCGTTGCTTCCATAAGCTTCCATTTTTAGTAAATGACGCACAGTCCTGAATTGACTTTTTCGGCCTTCCTTTTGCCGCCTTTTATGTTGATGGTGTTGGATAACAAAAACACTATACAAATATACTGACTGTATAAACTGTATGAATCCTTAGAATCCTTGTTCTGAAATTCAATGTTTGAAATTTGTATGGAAATAATTTTCATTCCTGAAATAAACTTTGTATTGAGAGGATCTCGAAACTTTAGTTTTTCTTCCGATTCCACAATAAACTTCCAATAGGTTATGGGCACGCACAGGAGCGAGGAGTTCAAGGCCGTTGTGGCGAAATTAAACCGGGAAAATTATGTAGTTTGGGCGCTGAAAATGGAATTGCTCCTTATAAAAGAAGACATCTGGGACCTGGTTCAGGAATCGATACCGCCTAATCCGGATGCCAAATGGATTAGGAGGGACGGCCAAGCACGCGCGTGCATTGGGTTAATGGTGGACGATGACCAACTCATACACTTCAAAAATGCCAAAACAGCAAAGGACTACTGGACAAATTTGAAAGACTTCTATGAGAAGCCTTCATTGAGCAGTCGGGTATATACGATGAAGAAAATTTGCAAAATGCAATTGACGGATGACGAGAAGATGGAACAGCACATAAATGAGATTTTGATGCATGTGGAAAAATTAAATGTAATGGGCGATCCACTTAGCGAATCATGGACGGTAGCTATGATACTAAATAGTGTACCAGAATGGTACGATCCTTTGATAGTTGCACTGGAAGCAAGGGAAGATTCGCAGTTGAACGTAAGTTTCGTAAAAGGAAAACTTTTGGAGGAAGCCAAAAGACGGGTGCATAAACGAGATGCAAATGACGGTACAGTCATGAAAGTGTTCAAGAACAAAAATGAAAAGGAAATGGAGTGTTTCTATTGCAAGAAAAAAGGACACATACAGAAAAATTGTAAGTTGTACAAAAATAATAAACAAAAGGTTAATTTGACTGAAAAGGTAATAAAAGAATATAAACAACTTGGGATGACAAGTAAGATGCGAGGCGATTGGTACGTAGATTCCGGAGCTACATGCCATATAGCAAACGATGTTTCATTTTTCGACACACTGAACAAAGATGTGTGCGAATTGATACATGTTGCCAACGGTTTTCAAATACGGTCACAAGGAAAAGGTAGTGGACGTATTCGGGTCTTCAATCGTTGTGGTAAGATGGACGATATACGCCTCGATGATGTTTTGCTTGTTTCTTCGATAGAAACCAATTTACTTTCTGTAAAGAAGTTGACGGAAAGTGGGTACCAAGTCAAATTCGATGCAAGGGGTTGTGAAATTTTGAAGAATGGCGAAGTTAAAGCAATAGCAGAAGTCAGCAAGGACTTATACAAGTTGAAGCTCACCAGTGCAGCAATCAAAGCAGTGACACAAGTCAACGAGCATGAAGGATGCATACATGATTGGCATCAACGTCTGGGTCATCGGGACATAAATGCAATCAGTAAGTTTCTAAAAGATAAAGATATTAAATTAGCAGTTTGCGAAAGAAATTTTCAATGCGAGATATGTATAGCTGGTAAATTGTGCAGAAAACCATTTAAAAAGCGGGTGATCAATCAAAAGATATTCTAGATCTGGTTCATACAGATATAGCACAGATGAATGTTACCACGCCGAGTGGTTATCGATACTTTATTACATTCATTGATGATTACAGTCGTTTTTGCACAATAAACTTACTCAAACGCAAGTCAGAAGCAGAAGATTTTTTGATGGTATTCGTCAAGAGTATGCAAACGAAATTTAATAAAACACCAAAAATTATGAGATCAGATCGAGGAGGAGAGTATACAAGTGCAAAAGTAAACCAGTACTTAGCCAAGGAAGGCATACTGCAGCAGTTTACCGCTCCTTATACACCACAGCAAAATGGGGTGGCAGAAAGAAGAAATAGATATTTGGTGGAAATGGTACGATGTATGCTGATTGATGCGCAATTAGAAGAAGAGTTTTGGGGTGAAGCAGTAATTACTGCAAATTATATGCAAAATCGCTTACCAACAAAATCTAGAAATATAATACCATTTGAAATATGGGAAGGAAAGTCTTTTGATGTTAAGAATTTTAAAAAATTTGGATCAATTGCTCAAGTTCTTAAGCCATCTCAAACACGAAAAAAGTTGGATCAGAAAACTGAAAGGTTAATATTCGTGGGATATTCTTTAGAATCCAAAGCATTACGGTTTTTAAATAAACAAAAGGAAACAATTGTAATAAGTAGGGATTTTAAATTTATCAATGGTTTACCTGAAAGGCAGCCAGGGAAACAAAAATATCAAGAAATGCCAATGATATCTCTAAATGGTTACTATGAAGAGGAGGAGGACGAAAACGATTCTGGTGAAGATAAATCTATCGAAGGCTACATAACAGCAGAGAATAGTGAAGATGAGATTGAGAGAACAAGTGAGAGTGTAGAGCAGATTGGATTAAATCCGAATAATGGTTTCAATATTGATGCAAATAGATTATTAGAATCAAACAATGCTGACATTCTTGTGGACGATTCAAACAGGTTAGAATCAGAGCAGCCAAGAAGATCAGAGCGAATACGAAATCAAGCCAATGTTAAATACGCTTGTTTTATATCGGAATCTGAGGAGCCAAAGAGTTTTAAAGATGTTTTGTCTCGCACAGACAAGTTAGAATGGTTATCAGCAATGGAGGATGAAATCAAATCAATACATAAGAACAAGACTTGGGACATAGTACCACTCCCAACAGAAAGGAAGGCAATCGGATGTAAATGGCTATATAAAATAAAAAGAGATGTGAATGGTGAAATATCAAAATACAAAGCAAGGTTAGTTGCTCAAGGTTTTACGCAAAAGTATGGTGTCGATTATGATGAAGTTTTTGCTTCAGTAGTTAGGCAAACTACTTTACGAATGTTTCTCACCATCGCGGGTAGTCATAATTATAGAGTTAAGCATTATGATTTAAAAACAGCATTTCTAAACGGAGACTTAAACGAAATAATTTACATGCGGCAACCGCAAGGATATGAAGTCACATCAAATAATGGAGAAACTTTGGTATGTAAGCTTAATAAGAGCTTATACGGTTTAAAACAATCGGCAAGATGTTGGAACATGAAACTCTTTGATGTTTTAAGAAAAGAAAACTTTGAACAAGGAAAAGCAGACCCATGCTTATTGAAGAAACGAGTTGGAGATAAATATATATATATGTTGGTCTATGTAGACGACATACTTATAGCCGCGAACACAGTCGAAGACTTCGCTTATGTCGAAGGAATTCTTGATAGCAATTTTGAGAACTCTAAATTAGGAGATATACAATTCTATCTTGGTATCAAAATTGAGAGGGGGAATAATGGAATATACTCTTTAAGCCAAGAAAATTATATAAATAAAATTATTGACAAAGCCAAATTGCAAGACGCTAAAACATCAAAGATACCTATGGATGTTGGATATCTCAAGATGGATAGAGATAAAAGCAATTTATTAGAAGACAATAAGTTATACCACGACTTAGTTGGATGTCTTTTATACTTAAGTGTTAACAGTCGTCCAGACATCGCAGCTACGATTTCAATTCTAAGTCGTCATGTGAGCAAACCAACAGAAGGGGATTGGACAGAATTGAAGAGACTAGTAAAATATTTAAAAGGAACAAAGGAATTGCGACTAATTCTTGGAACAGGTGACGGAATTAACACACTCATAGGTTTTGCAGATGCAGACTGGGCACAAAACTGTGACGACAGGAAGTCAAACAGTGGATATGTATTTAAGTATGGAGGTTCATGCGTCAGCTGGATTTGTAGAAAGCAGAACTGCGTGACGCTGTCATCAACAGAAGCAGAGTATGTAGCAATGGCTGAAGCAGTGCAAGAAGCGATGTGGATCAAAAAATTGTTAATGGATTTCGATGCAGACCCGAAAGAACCTATTACTATCTACGAAGACAACCAAAGCTGCATTAAGTTAATCGACAATGAAAAGTTTAGTCGGCGGACAAAACATGTCGACACAAAGTTACATTTTGTTCGAGACCTAAAGCAGAAAGGCATTGTAAATATTAAATATTGTCCAACAGAAAGTATGCAAGCAGACATATTTACAAAACCTTTAAATTGTATTAAACTTAAGAAATTCAGAGAAGGGTTATTACTTATATAATTCAATTGTATTTTTGAGGAGGAGTGTTGGATAACAAAAACACTATACAAATATACTGACTGTATAAACTGTATGAATCCTTAGAATTCTTGTTCTGAAATTCAATGTTTGAAATTTGTATGGAAATAATTTTCATTCCTGAAATAAAGTTTGTATTGAGAGGATCTCGAAACTTTAGTTTTTCTTCCGATTCCACAATAAACTTCCAATAGATGGTTGATCATCGCTTATGCTATAGTACATGCATCTACTGCATCGAAGTAAGTTGTTTTTCCAACCACTCCTCATTACTCTGGACAAAATTGAATTTGGTACGGTTTGCCGCAATCCATTTCAACTTTGTAGTGCGATAAGTCTCCTTTGTCTTCGAAATAGTAAATATTTCTAACAGCTTGGAATTTTTCAAAAACATCTTTGTGCTGAAAACATCTTTGTGCAGCCGCCGTGGCTCAGTTGGTTAGTGCGTTGGACCGCGAGTCGAAAGCAGTGACCCAGGTTCAAATACTACCTGTAATAACACCTAAAAAAAATAACGGGAAATGCTGCTGGAAATGGCAAACCTCTGAGAGTAAAAATTGCTTATGGATGAGCTCCCAACCTGCCGTTCGGAACTGGCATAAAACTGTAGGTCCCTTCCACCCGCGTACAAATTCACACGCACAACACGGGTGGTTGCGGGAAGCTAGGCCTTAGTCTCGCGTAAGCGGGCTGTCGTGCCAGTCAATTATTAATTATTCTTTGTGCTGAAATCTTCTTCGGTTTAGTTGCAGTAGCGGAGATGAAGTGTTGTCTAGTTCAAATTAAATTCGAAACTAACTTCGCTTGCTCCAAACTCCTTTAATTATAAGTAGGATTTGTATATGCATTCAAATACAAAACACTAGCTGGTACCTAAACAATTGTTAGGTTTTCCCGCGTTTTGGGATTTTTGAACAATACAATACAAAAAAAGTAAACAATAAATCGGCTTTTTGGTTTTCAATAACTAATTGTTTCATTGGCACGGTTTAACTGAAAGACTCATGACGACTGACTGACTTGTGCAAGTTAAGGGTTTTCTTTATCAGAATAACCCAAAGAAAGAGAAAACTTAATTTTCTTCTGCGGACTATGTCCGTATTTTATTGAGTCCAAACTCAGACTGATTTTCAACTTAAAACTACTTTCGCATTACAACTACGCTAGGTCGCCGCGGTGCTGGTGGCACGATCTGTTTCTCCGTATTTGACTGCTGACTCCGCTGTCCAATTGGGTCGGATGCCGCCCGGTCAGTGGCTCGGGGCAGTAGACGGTGCGTCAGCACGGTTGGTCGATCGGCTGCAATCGAATTGGGTCACCTGCCGGTCGATGGTTCCGTGCAGTAAATGGTGTGTCAGCATGGTTGGTCGATCGGCTGCAATCGAATTGGGTCACCTGCCGGTCGATGGCTCCGTGCAGTAAATGGTGTGTCAGCGTAAGCAGCGGTGTCGCTCGGTCGATGGCTCTGGGTAGTGGGTGGTGTGTCAGCATAAACAGTGGTGTCGCTCGGTCGATGGCTCTGGGTAGTGGATGGTGCGTAAGCATAGTTTGGTGACACGAGGTTTGTGTCAGCAAACGCTGCTAACGTAGCCTGTGCTAACTCTTCCCCTCTTAAGTCGATTGTCCTCAATCGGAGTGTTGGAGCGCGGTGACACAATTTCTAAATATGGACCTTTTGGTGCAATGACGATGCCTCCAGCGTCGCATTGTTGCTTTTGGGCGATGTACAATTTTTGCTTATTTCGTATAACAAAGGTGAATATTATGATTATGGTTATCATGGTAGAGATTATTGCTACATCTGTACTTAAACTAATGACATGCGTGTTGTCATTTTTGCTAATTATGAATTTAATGTTGTCTTCGTGCTGTAATTGTTTTAGATGGAGGGTTTCAAGTTTTAGGTTAACATTTGTAGTGTTCGTGTTTTCTTTAACTTTTATAATCAAATTTGGTAGAACAAATGTATCGTATATTCTAATATTGACATTAGTGTAGGTTTTATTTGACACCGTTATTTGACAGTTTTCGAATTTTTTTTAAAAGTTTCCTTCCAATTTTATTTCCATTTTATTGCAATTGTGACTTATTTTTGAATAGAAGTTTTTGAATATAAGAATACCGGGTAATATTTCTGAAATTTCTTCTTGATGTGAGTTTTGCATATTACATTGCGTTTCCTTAAAATTAAGTATGTTTTGAAGACAATCATCTTTTATCTTAACTAAATTCTTTTCTAAGTTATCTCTAACATCTATTCTATATATATTGTTATTACTATCGGCTAATATTTCATACTGTTTTAAGACTATTGATTTATTCATGGCATTTGGGAGGGGTTCAAATTTTATTTTGGAGAGGACATTGGTAGAGAATTGAGGAATAAGTAGGGTTATGATTATGTTGTTGTCTTGGAAGAGAACTGCAGTTTTCATGTTGCTGTAGCTGTCGGGGTCAGTGATTAGGTCGAGTTCTGTTTTTGAAAGTAATTCAGCTGGTATTATGCCCATTTTACTAGAGAATATTACTTGTCCTATGTCGTCTATGTGATTACGCAGTAGGGTTATGTCGTTATTTATTCTGTACGTGTTTTCGATAAATTGGAATTCGTCTTCTAAAGTTTTGATTCTATTCTGTGTTATTTCCTTAAATGTTTTTATATAATTACCAATGGACAATTTGTTGTTTGTTTATATGATCTGTAATGTTGTTAATCTGCTCGGACATAAAATTGTTAATGAATGTTAGATTGTTTAGATAGTTGGTGGTAGTTTTTCCGTTTTCGTATAATGAGGCTAATTTTTTACTAATTTCCTGTTCATCATCACTGTCCATGGAACCTGCTATGTATTTTAGGCTCTTACCTACAATATTAAAGAGGCCTCGTTTTGATTTAAAATGTGGGTGTAAATTGTTTATTTTGGCTTGCAGCAAGATAAGTTTTTGTTTATTGTATATATCTAATAGTTGACTATCTTCGAAAGTTGCTGCTTTCAATGTATTAATATTATTAGAAATTAGGGATGTTGTTTCTTCGAATATTGTTAGGTTGATGAAATGAAGAATTTTGTTGTAGCGACTGATTGTTTTTAGTTCCCCTATCTTGATGGGTATATATCCGTTGTTGTTAGTTAGGTCCTGAATATCGATCTGTTGCGCTGTTCCTGTAAGAACTAGCATCAGCATTACTGCACAGGTTTCCACGGTTCCCATGGTTCTTCGTTGTTTCTGAAAGGTAATTTTTTTCTTTTTTTAATTTTGCTTTATATTATTTTTGTGAATTATCCTGCCTGCTTTAGTTTTAACCGTTGTATTGTAGTTTTCAGCCACAATCTCTTTTTTATATCTTGGTGATAATTTATTTCCTAGTCTCCGGTTTATTTTTACGAAAATTTCGTCCCCTTCAGAATATATTCTGGGTACGGTGCGATTTTTGTTGTGGTATGAAAGGTCCGTGTTTTGTTTTTCTAGTAGTTTTTGAACTGTTTCCTGTCTGTCTTTGTCTAATAACGCAGGGTCGCTACTTACTCTCCTACCAAAAAATGTTTCTACCGGTTTTTTGTTTGTAGTGGAATGAATGGAGTAATTGTATTCTTTTACCGATTTATCTAGTAGTTCATGGAATGATCGGTGTGTTTTTTCATTTTGGAGACAGCGCATTATTTCTTGTAAAATAGAGTGGAAACGCTCCACTTGTCCATTCGAACAACTCGTATAGGGGGCCGTTCGGAATATGTTAATGCCGAATTCGTTTTCGACCATAAAATTTATCGACTCAGAGTTGAATGACTTTTCATTGTCTACCACAATTGTTTCAGGCACCAGGGAAAATAGGATATCTCTCAGGGGTTGTCTTATATCTTCTGCTGCCCTGGACTGGATGGGTTTGGCGATTGCATATTTTGAAAATTTATCTACGGCAGTTAGGACTAAAATGTTACCTACTAGAAATATGTCAATGTGGACTATTTGCCCTGGGAATTGCGGGATGGGTGTGGCTTGTATTTGGGGCTTTGGGGGGTGACGGTCATATTTGTTTGTTTTGCATGTTATACATTGCTTTATAAATTTTTTTATTTTCTTCGCCATTGAGGGGAAATAGAATTTTTCCAGAATCTGCGCCTTATTTTCTTTACAGTTCCTATGGGCTCTATTGTGCGTTCTGATTATTATGTCTTCTTGTTCTTGTTCGTTAGTTATGTCTTCTACCTGCCTTTGGGTGAACCTGATTCGGTATCTGCTAAAGTGGTGAGGGTATATCTCCTGTATTTTTCCCATTATATGTTCTGCTGCTTTGATGCAATTTATCACCGATGGATTTAGGTATCTTTTGAGAATTGAAGTTAGGGTGTGCTCTGAATATTCTTGTTCTCTTATTGTGTGCCGGTGGTACGTTGGGAATACTATCTTGAATTGGTAAGTAGAAGTAATGTCTTCATTTAGAAATATTTGGTTCTTAAATACATTAATCGGGGCTTCGACGCTATAAATTAGGTTATGGGATGAGCTGTCGTCTGAATTAGTTGCTGTTGATAAAGTGTTTACTTGTGTTTGTCGTTGTGGAATTCTTGATAGGGCGTCTGCCACGACGTTCATTTTGCCAGGTTTGTAGTGAAGCTCATAGCTATACTCTTCTAGAATTGATTTCCACCTTTTCATTTTGCTATTATTATTTTTGTTGCTTAGTGCATATGTTAACGGCTGATGGTCCGTAAAAATGTTCACTTTAGCTGATCCATATAAGTAATTTCTAAACGAGTTTAACGCCCAAATTATGGCCAACATTTCTTTTTCGTTCGCGGCGTAGTGCTCCTCTGCTCTACTTAAGGTTCTGGATATGAAAGCTATTGGCTTCTCGCCTTGAGATAGCACTGCGCCTATGGCGAAGTTTGAAGCATCAGTTGTCAGCTCAAAGTCTTTATTGAAATCTGGGTAGGCGAGAATGATGTCTTCTGAAACTAGTGAACTTTTTATTTTCCTAAAGGATTCTATTGCCTCTTCGTTCAGGTTAATTGCCGTTTTTGCTGATTTATTTTTTGACGCTTGTCCTTCTTCCCCTCTTAGAAGCAATTTAGAGGTTTGGCAAGCTTGGCGTAGTCTTTTATAAATCGTCGGTAATAACCTGACATACCGAGAAAACTACGAAGTTGCTTTAAATTTTGGGGTGGGGGGAAGTCTACAATTGTTTTAACCTTTGCTGGATTGGTTTTAATACCGAATGGGGTTATGAGGTATCCTAAAAATTCTACTTCTTTTTTAAAAAAATCACATTTTTCCAACTGGACCTTCATGTTAGCTTCTTCCAGTGTTTTAAATATTCTCCGAATGTGCTCAAAATGTTCTTTTTCTGTTTTACTAAAAATGATTATATCGTCTATGTAGACGTAGCAGTATTTACTAATATGCTCCCGTAGTATGTCGTCGAGAGTGCGTTGAAAAATAGATGGCGCATTCTTTAGGCCAAAGGGTAAACGCGTAAACTCGTACTTTCCATTATTTATGGCAAATGCCGTTTTTTCTATGTCAGAATTTTTGAGTGGAATCTGATGAAAACCACTTTTTAAATCGAGGACCGAGAAGAAATTGATATTACCGAGTTGAGAAATTACTTCTGATATTTCAGGGATAGGGTATCTATCGGCAATAGTGACAGAATTTAGTTTTCTGTAATCGATAACCATGCGGTACTGTTTGTTACCGGCTGCATCTGGTTTTTTAGGTACAATCCATATTGGTGAATTGTACGGTGACCTGGATGGTCTTATAATGCCATCGCTCAGAAGTTTTTTTATTTGGCTTTCTACCTCGGATTTTAGAGAAGCGGGGTATGGGTAAAACTTTGAATAAACCGGTGAATCGGTTGTGGTTCTAATTGTCCCTACCACTTTGGTTGTGTATGTCAGCTTTTCGTTTGGTTCTGAAAATAAGTTTGCATATGTGCTAACAATGTCGTGCATGATTGCTTTTTGTTTTGGTGATAAGTGTTGCTCTTTTATACATATATTATTAACAGATTTTGATGGCAATTGCTTGAGCTGTATTTTCCTTCCATTCTTTAGTATCATAAAATTACTGTCCGTATAGATAATTGCTTTCAATTGTTTAAGTGTATCATTTCCTAGGATGCCGTCAAAAGTTCGCAAGGAAGGCATCAGGTAAAATTTGACTTCGTCGTCTAAGTTAAAAAGTTGCGCTTTTGTATGTTCAATAATCTTAATTTGTCCTACAACTGATTTTGCATAGAAGGGTACTTTATTTGGGATTCAGGCTTTTGGCAAATCAGGTTTGACATAGTTCTTGCTTGATCCTGTGTCTACTAAAAACTTTAAAATTTTCCCGCTCTCCGCTTTGACTTCGAAATATGGAAGCGAAGAGCTCATCATGCTAAAAAATTAATGTCAGTTGGCTCTTGATAATCTTCATTATGGCAATTTTCGTTATAGTTCTCTTCGTCTTGTTCTGTTTCCGTGTCTATGTGAAAAGTTCTTTGATTTTTGTTATGCTGTTGGTTACTGATTGATGGTGGTCTCTTTCCCTGAAATGGATTCTGGTGTGGTATGTTCATGTAATTAATATGGCGTGAATGTATGGTCTGGTCAATGTCCATAGGTTCTGGGCGTGGTTCAGGTTTAGGAGGTCTGGGTGGGGTATAAGTGGGACGGGCTTGGTTATTATTGAATATTTGTCCTGGTTGCCTTGATGTTTGATTTGGTTGTGGAATGTGTGCTAATTGGGGGTAAAAGGGATGTCTGTATTGTGGCGTATAATTTCTTCTTGGGGGAGGCTGTGGGGCTTGAGTTCTTTTCGTATTATAGGCATGATTTGTTCGGTAGTTTTGGTTTTCAAGTTTCAAACAAAGATGAAGAGCTTGTGGTAAGTCTACTGGTTCCCTCATTCCTAATAGACGGGGTAGGTCACCATTTAATCCTCTTATGAATGTGTCTAACGCCTTTCCCCTGTAGGTTTGTGTCATCATACGCAAGGATTCGTTGCTCATTTCAATACATCCTAATTTATCCAAAATTAATGAGAGGTGTTTGTACACTGCTTGGTAGAATTCCGAAACTGTCCTATTACCTTGTACGAAGGTGGTCATTTGGTACTCTAGTGTGGAGAGATCGCGTTTGTCGGCGTAGTGCATGGACAAACATTTTACTATCGCTGACCAGTCAAGAGGTGTATTGTAAGACTCCAATGCCATATCGGCGTCACCTACTACTTTGTTCCTGACTACACTAAGGATTCCGTAATATTTCGGAGTCCCCTTCAATGGTTCGTAAATGTTTAATATGCGATCCACGCTCTTTTTCCATGAATTGAATTCTCCCGGACGGCCAGAAAATTCTTTTAGACATTTGATAACGTCGGGTATTTTGTCCAAGTCTCCTAGATTTTCCCTATGCCCTTCTTCTATCGTCTGATCTATTGTCGAAAATAAGGTAGCGTTAGGATTAAGAGTTGCCTGTACTACTCGTGGTCCTTGTTGGTTTAAAATGTCAGTGGCTATGTTCGTTATGAGTGCTGTTAAGTCGTTTAGAGTCAGTTGGGTGTTCTGCGTTGCTTGGGGAGCAGGCGGTGTAGAGCCTGAGGAAAGGACGGGGGGTCGGATTAAGTTGTTTTGGTTCGCCATCTTAGCCTCTGTTTTAGTTCTTATACTACGTATTATATGTGTATTTAGATTAATAAGCTTACGCTAATGCTCCTCGGGTTGTCTTGTGTTGAAAAGGAGTCGGTATTGTAGTTCTCTAATTGTGTCCTGGTAGTCGACCGTATCGACGTCTTCGCCGTAGGTTTGTCCTTTCGCTTCCTCGGACGGTAGTGGTGTGAACGATGATGCTGGTTCGTCAACAGCCGTTTCAGCGAGTGGTTGAGCTGGTTGCATTTGCGGCGGTGCAGGGCTGGTACATGGTACCGTCCGTTTTGCTTCTGCTACTCAGGGGCCTCTTACACTGCACTTGCACTTTTCCTTTTCCTCCGCGGCGATGCGATCCGCAATTTCTTCTTCTTTGCGTGGGGACGTTAATTTTGATTTGATCCGCGAATTTGTTCGGGATTTATTTTTTTCCACTTTTGTGTCCTTTATCCTTACTTTGAATTTTCAGGATCTTTTTTTTTTTTCTCACTTTTGTGTCCTTTATCCTTACTTTTAATTTTCAGGATCTTTTTTTTTCACTTTGGTGTCCTTTATCCGTACTTTTAATTTTCAGGATCTTTTTTTTTTTTCCACTTTTGCTCGGGCGCCAGTTAAGGGTTTTCTTTATCAGAATAACCCAAAGAAAGAGAAAACTTAATTTTCTTCTGCGGACTATGTCCGTATTTTATTGAGTCCAAACTCAGACTGATTTTCAACTTAAAACTACTTTCACATTACAACTACGCTAGGTCGCCGCGGTGCTGGTGGCACGATCTGTTTCTCCGTATTTGACTGCTGACTCCGCTGTCCAATTGGGTCGGATGCCGCCCGGTCAGTGGCTCGGGGCAGTAGACGGTGCGTCAGCACGGTTGGTCGATCGGCTGCAATCGAATTGGGTCACCTGCCGGTCGATGGCTCCGTGCAGTAAATGGTGTGTCAGCATGGTTGGTCGATCGGCTGCAATCGAATTGGGTCACCTGCCGGTCGATGGCTCCGTGCAGTAAATGGTGTGTCAGCGTAAGCAGCGGTGTCGCTCGGTCGATGGCTCTGGGTAGTGGGTGGTGTGTCAGCATAAACAGTGGTGTCGCTCGGTCGATGGCTCTGGGTAGTGGATGGTGCGTAAGCATAGTTTGGTGACACGAGGTTTGTGTCAGCAAACGCTGCTAACGTAGCCTGTGCTAACTTGCACAAATTAGTATTTAGTGTTAGTATTAGTGTTAGTATTTTGTTAATAGCTAAAACATTACATCAAAGGATACATGATGGCTGATGCCGGAAATGAAAGCCCGCTCGTTTTTCGTACGTGCAAACTACGTATTCAGCAAAATTACTCTTTACTTCGAGCTTACAACAATATACGCGAAAATAGTCGACTTAATATGGAGTTGCAAGCTTGTATCACATCTTAAATGAAGCCAAAATCCAAATTTGTATGCCCTGGCAACGATTATAATCGCGTGTAATTGATTCACTATCAAAATCTTGACGAACTTGTTCGAACGCACGCACCCGAAAGCACAAATTTGCTCGAGGTGGCCACAGAAAAATCGCTGTAAATTCCAGACGGGCAAAATCGAGCACACGATCTATTTAGGGCAGCACTCACAGCAGACTAGTGAACAATTTTCCCAAAGACGGAACTCTGGCAAGTATGGCCTTTTCTTTAAGTCTATCGAAAGTTCAAAAAGTGTGATAAAAACAGTGCTTCAATGAAAAGGTAACAACAACAACAAAATTTGTTTCTATATTTACTTATTTACTTCAAATGCCTTCTTTTATGATACTGGTGGAAAAGTTTCAATTAATATGCTCCTTTCCGTATTTTAAAATTTCAGTTTTACCTAAAAAGTGCAAATTGGTGAAATTATTTCACACTCTAAAAATTGCTCAACTTTGACGGGCTCTACAAGCAAAACTATTTGTCCAATTTTGTTAAGGTTTTTGGATTTCTTAGGTCCAAGCAGTGGCGTCCCCAGGATTTCGGGAAGGGGGGGGGATATGCCAAAAAATCCAGTTTAACGGAATTTTTATACTTTCATCTTTACATATTATTTTTAATACATGTTGCATAAAATTGTACTTATGTACATACATACTTGTATATGTACACATATATATACATATATATACGTATATGTATATATGTATGTATATGTATACAAATGCTAACATAAAATTCTTAAAGCGAAAAATTCAAGTGACATGTATTTTTAAGTCATAAGATCCCAACTAAAAAATTCAAGTTTGTTTTAAGTTAGGACATTTTGAAAACTCCTTCTAATAAAATTACGAAAAACTCAAAACACCTATTTTAAAAAGCATAAAACATGTATCGGAATTTTTTTCAAATTTCAACAGCTGATGCAGGATTGGCATGAAGCCTGCGTTTGACTACTACTTTAAATAGTCGATACTTTTAGGAACACTGAAACTACAACTATTCTGCGAGAACAGATGCAATACTGATTTTTTTTATTCATTTATTCTTAACCCTTCTGCGGGCATCTGATTCTGATTATACCATTTCAACCTTTGGATCCACTTTAGTAATTTTGTAGTTAAGCTATCGAGATCATATTTCATGATATCCTCAACTGATCCTTTCTAAGCACAAAAACCAAAACCATGGCCTGGCCACACCATATTGGTGTATTTTTATAGAAATTTGGCAGTTAACATTTTGTTGTTATTTCCCACGTAATTATTGGATGAATGGCTTAATGGATTGAATGGCTTAAAAATATGTTTTCAGCCCTTTACGGAGCATAGGGCTTCAACTAGGCTTTTCCGTTTGACTCAATTTGAAACCCTTTTTTCGTGCCTTCTCATGTTATCGTGGCATAAGTAAGTTGGCGCAAAACTATCTGGTCCAAGTGTTTTTCACTCGTCTTTTGGTTTAGTAAATTATAATTTTTGGTGGAAAATAAAGTCGGAACATATTCAAATTTAATATTTATCCATTGTATTCATGGTTATGTCCGTGTTTTGGTGCCAATTCAGTTACATTCCTGAAGTGAAGATAGTATTTGTGGTCTTGTTGTGTCTGGTTTCTGTTTAATTGGATTAGGTGTTTTCTGTGGCAGAGACGGAAGGAAGACAATGCTATTTTAAGGATCAGGTGGACATTGTTTTTGGAACTTCGACGCTGAAGTAATTTAGAGAGGACAATTTCTCTGAAAAAATTGGTTATAATAACGGTGCTGACAATTTCAGGCTTTCATTTCGCCCTGAACAAAACGAAGCTTCTGATACTGATAGAAAAAATGGTCGTTTAGATAGTTCAATGTGAAGATAGCGACGACGAAGGCGACAAGGAAAACCATATCCGGCCAGTTCAGCATAGAGCTGCGACATCGACGAGAAACATCGATGTTTTCCAATATCGATGTTAATTTTTTTGCAACATCGATGTTAAAGAAACATCGGGACGAAAACATCGATTTTTTCAAACATCGATGTTTTTGTTTATTACCCTTTTAATTAAACATTTTGAACAACAAGTGGAATTTAAATCGGAATGTAATGATTTTCTGTTATAAATATAAGGAAACATATATCAAGATCTTCGGAATAACTAAAAGTGGACATAGTTGTTATTTTAGTGTGTTTTTCAATCGTATAGTAATAAAAGTCTCAAATAGACAGCAATTAAAAAAGGAAAGAATAAAGTGCTTAACTGATTGTTCCAACATGACGTCATTAGACGCCTAACGCAAATATAATTGACAGTAAATTCAGGACTTGTTATAAAATCTCATGTTACGAAATACGTTTTAAGCCTAGAATTGTCTGTATCGGTTTCCAACTGTTCAATGCCCCCAAAGAGTTTTGT
Organism: Melieria picta; assembly: GCA_964056695.1. Lineage (NCBI taxonomy): Eukaryota > Metazoa > Arthropoda > Insecta > Diptera > Ulidiidae > Melieria > Melieria picta. The sequence goes on from OZ057400.1 coordinate 64,950,155, forward strand.
CAATTTTTTTGTGCAATTTTTCTCCAACCAGGCAGCTTCTTCTACAGGTGGCAATGTTTCCGGTGTATGAAAGCATCCTTTCACAGGGAACCGAAGTAGCCATAACGCACAAATATTTTTTCACCAGTTTCAGGAGACTCCTGAAAATTTATTGATTTGAAAATGTGTTTGCCAGATTAGGTGAAAATCTAAATTCTAGGTACCCATTACAAAAATCGAAACATCGACGAAATAACATCGATGTTGTAAAAACATCGGCTACGCAACATCGATGAAAAAATCAATCGATGTTCATATTGTTACGAAATACTAGTTCTAGTGGGCTAGTACGTATCTCTGGATTGCGCAATATAAATAAAAACACACTAAATTTCTCAAACGCAGTCAATGAAAACCAACAGTCACTTTATTTCACAAATTTCACACTTTACACTTAATTTGTCTTTGCACTTAATTATTCGCTTAATTATTCCGTGTGGCACCTTCACTAGTCAAACCAAGACTGACTCGCTGCGCCGCACCCGGCTGTCTTTTATACCTGTCCGGCCATCGCGCAGATCGTTCTCGCACATTCCGGAGTGGACTAAAGGTTTCCATGATGATCGCGACCATCATTGCCAGATTGGACTAAAAGTTGCCATCATTGCCAGGTTGGACTAGAAGTTGCCATCATTGCCAGGTCGAATTATAGCACGGCGCGTAGCGACAGGGTTGCTTTGCACAGCGACAAACTGTCTTATCGTTACACTGCCCACCACTTAGACTTGTTCGTCCCGAACAAGTGCCGAGGTTCCTCTGTGATAAGGCGCCAGGCGCTGCAAATGGACTACCTTCAGCTTAGCGCCTTTATTGCTGCAACGTTGAATCCTGTATACCACGTCGTTTATCCTAGTCACGACTTCGTAAGGTCCTTACCATGACGCTTGAAGTTTCGGAGACAAACCTTTCCTCCGCTGCGGGTTGTAGAGCATTACCAGATCGCCTTCTTGGAACCCTGCTGAGTTGGCCCGTAGATCATATCTGGCTTTCGCCTTATCGCTGACCAGTTTGGTGCGGCTCCTTATAAACTGGTGAATCTCCTCCAGTTCCGCCCGCTTATTGACCACGTAGTCCGTCTTAGCGCCTCCCGTCGTGCTGACTACCCCGAACTTCAAGTCAGCGGGTAACCGCAATTCTGTGCCGAATACTGCTCGGGCTGGAGTGAGTGATGTCGTGTCGTGCGGGGCTGACCTATACGCCATTAGGAACAAGGGGATATGCGTGTCCCAATCCTTTTGATTCCTGCCTACCACTTTCCGCAGGTATTCCTCCAGTGTCCGGTTAAAGCGTTCCACCATGCCGTCGGACTGTGGGTGCAAAGGGGTGGTACGCGTTTTCTTTATCCCCAGCAGCTCACACACTTTCTTGAATACCGCAGACTCGAAATTCCGGCCTTGATCTGAGTGCAACTCCAACGGAACTCCGAACCTGGCTACCCAGTTGTTTACCAGCTTTTCCGAGATCGTAGTGGCCTCCTGGTTAGGAATTGGGTACACTTCGGGCCATTTGCTGAAGTAATCCATTACCACCAGCACATATTTGTTGCCTTGAGTACTAGTTGGGAATGGGCCGGCGACGTCCATAGCAATCCGCTCGAAGGGCGCTCCCACGTTGTACTGCTGCATGCGGCCTCGAGATCTTTTTGTTGGCCCTTTCGCTGCTGTACATCGGTCGCAGCTCTTAATCCACTCGGCTACAGACTCCTGACATCCTACCCAGTAGAATCGTCTTTTTATTTTGGCGACGGTTTTGGTGATGCCCAGGTGCCCTCCACTGGAGTCGTTATGGTATGCCTGGATGACCTCGTTGATTCTGCATTTCGGCACTACCATTAGGGAGTTGCTGGTTCGTCCATCCGCGCTCTCCCATTCGCGGTACAGGCATCCTTCCTTCAGCCGCAGACTTTTCCACTGTGCCCAGTAAGCCTTGGCGATCGGGCTTTCACCGGCCATCTCCTGCCAGTCTGGACGTGCGCCTTGCTCTTTGCCTTCGACGATTTTTGCAAGATCCGCATCCTCACGCTGGTCCTTTTGTAGCCTCTCCGCAGACCACTCTTCCTCTGGCATAACGCTCACCAACCGGACGTCCACTATCTGTTCTTTGCTTTCGGCTCGCGAGCACGCCCTGCATTCGACTTTGCACGGACGGCGTGACAAGGCATCGGCATTGCCATGGCTACTGCCCTTCCGATGCTCTATCGTGTAGTCGTAGCTCTGCAGTCGCTCGATCCACCGCGCCAATTGGCCTTCAGGATCCTTAAAGTTCAGGAGCCATCTCAATGCCGCATGATCTGTGCGCAGGCGAAACCTTTGTCCATACAGATATTTGTGGAAGTGTTTTACGCAGTCCAATACCGCCAGCAGTTCTCTCCGTGTCACACAGTAGTTGCGTTCCGGTTTCGACAGAATCCTACTGTAGTATGCTATCACTTGTTCTTGGCCGTCTATTGTCTGTGATAGCACACCGCCAATACTATGCCCGTTCGCATCCGTATCCAGCACAAACATCTCTCCAGGCACGGGAAAGGCCAGAATTGGAGCAGTGCACAGTTTTTCCTTCAGACGTGCAAAAGCCTGCTCCTGCTCTTCGTTCCACTCGAAAGCTTGGCTCTTTTTCGTCAGTTTGTGCAAGCTGCTGGCTATGTTCGCGAATCCCGGAACAAATCGGTGGTAATATGTGCACAGGCCCAGGAAACTGCGGAGTTCGTGTAGATTGCGTGGCCGGGGCCACTCCTTCACCGCCGTGATTTTGCCTTCATCCGTATGTACTCCGAGGGCGGAAACCGTATGACCCAGATACTTGACCTCTTTTTGGAACAGCGAGCACTTCTTCGGGTTGAGTTTAAGCCCGGCTTTTTGTATCCGCTCGAATACCTCCTTTAGCTTTCCCAGGTGGTCGTCGAAGCTTTTACCCATCACGATTATGTCGTCGAGGTACACCAGACACGTCCGCCAATGCAGCCCTTTTAGCACCCGTTCCATTAGCCGCTCGAATGTTGCTGGGGCGTTGCAGAGTCCAAACGGCATGACGGTGAACTGCCACAAACCATCGCCAACACTGAAAGCCGTTTTCTCCTTGTCTTTGTCTGCAAGCTCTACCTGCCAATAGCCGCTGCGTAAGTCGAGCGTGGAGAACCACTGTGTGCCTGACAGTGTGTCCAGGGTGTCATCGATCCGAGGTAGTGGATAACTGTCCTTCTTGGTCACATCATTGAGTTTCCGATAGTCCACACAAAACCGGGTACTGCCATCCTTTTTCTTGACCAGCACGACCGGCGAGCACCAGGGGCCCGAAGAAGGCTCTATGACCTTTTCTTTCCGCATGTTTTCGATCAACTTTGTGACCTCCTCCCTCTTGGCCAGAGGAACTCGTCTTGGCGGTTGGCGGATCGGTTTTGCGCTTCCGGTGTCGATGTTGTGCTTCACTAGGGCTGTTCTTCCGCCTGCTTCTGCCGCAAATATTGACCCATAGTGCTGCAGGAGTGACCTCGCGTTCTGTTTCTGATTGGCCGTCAATTCGCTGTTCCACTGATTCTCCTGCGGTATGACGTCCATGTTAAAACCGCTCTTCTTATTCCCTCCGGGTGGGCTACTCTCGCAATTGACCACTGCTACGGCTTCCCTACACTCGCCAATTACCTCATCTTTCCCGACATATCGGGGTACGTTCAGGGGGTTCAGTATTCTGACTGGTATTCTGCCATTCTTAGGTTCCACTAATGTACGTCCGATGATGATGTTGTCGTGTCCTTGTTTCGGTGCTTCTACGACCCACAGCCGACTTGTCCCATCGTCCTCGTCCACCTTTGCCCACACAACCGCCTCGGAATTCGCTGGTATCCTCCGGAGTTGACACGAGACAACTTTCCTTACCGCCACGCTTCGCTCATAGCCGGTGTGCAGGGGGAATTCAACATTGGCATACCTCAGCACATTTTCTTTCAGGTCCAGCGTAAAACCGTGCCTAATCATGAAATCCACGCCGATAATCACGTCGTCCATTATATCCGCGACGATGAACTCATGCTCCAGGCTGCTGGTGCCGATAGCAATTGTTTTTGTTACTTTCCCTCTTACCAGCGCACGCTCGCCAGTCGTAGTCCTCAGCTGTATGCCATGCAGTGGTTCCCAATTCCTCAGAAGCTTCCTTTTTATGATCGAATATGACGCGCCAGTATCCAGTGTTAACACAAACAACTTTCCATCTGTCTTTCCTTCAATCGTGAAGCTGCTGGGTTGTCGTTTCAACTGCAAGACAAGGACGGTGGGGCCGCAGGTTGTGGGGATTAGCTAACGCCCCTTTGGGCTGACCCTTTTTAGTTTAACGACTCCTCGTCCTCAGCCCTGCGCTTGTTGGCTGAGCCTCGATTGTCAGTATTCCTCGCTTCAGGCGATTGCGATCGAGAACAGGAACGCCTCTTAAGTTGACGGCAGTCTCGTGCTATGTGACCCTGCTTGCCACATACCCAGCAAACAACTTTAGAGGAGACCACCCGTGGCCTGCCCGGTGTCTCAGAGCTTATGGCCTGGATCGGAATCTCGCTATCCGGCTGGATTTGGCGTATCCTTGCAGGTGCATACCGAGTGGCCCCGATCCATGTCGCCTCATATGTCATCGCGCTGGTCACCGTCTCCTTAAATGTCGGCTTGCCCATCATCAACGCACTGCGACGTGTTTCTGGATCATGAAGACCTTCAATAAATGCCACGATCTTCATCCTCTCGAGATCCTCAGCGCCGAATTTTGGGTAGCACAACTGTGCGAGCCGCTTAATGTCTGCTGCATATGTCTGCAGCGCCTCGTTGGCTCTTTGCCTGCGGTTCTTCAGCTCACAGTAGTACAGCGTTCTGTTGTGCTCGTCGCTGTACTTCGCTGCCAACGCCCTTATGACGGTCTCGTACTCACTTCTTAAACATTCTGGAACTGATTTTATTACCTCAGCCGCAGCACCTTTTAGAGCCAGCGCCAATCTCCGACCTTTCCTTACATCGGTCCACTGATTTTCCACAGCAGCCAGGTCGAATTGTAGCTTGAATGTATCGAACGGCGTAGTCCCATCATAAGTAGGCACTTCTGCTCGGGTGGCAACACTTTCCGGAACCGGCGGCAACCATTCTCGCGGCTGTACCTCCCTAAGCCGTTCGTCCATTTTTCTGTTCATCGAGTCCTCCAGACTATCAACTCGTTTGTTCAGGGAATCATCAAGATCGTCGACTCGTTTATCCAAGTGTTCCACTCGAGTTCCCAGGTGCTCCACCTTCACATTTAGCTGGTTGGCGATTTCTTCCACTTTCTGCTCCCAGCGCGCAGAATTTTCCTGAAGCTTGTTTTCCATTCGCTCTGCCATTTCCCGATTCGTAGTTTCCAATTTCGCTGACATTTCGCGATTTTCACGGTTGGAAGTCTCGAACATGCCTTTAATTGCAACCATTAGCTGGCTCATGTCCATTGCTTGTGGTGGCGCAGCCGCTGCAGCCGTACTTTGCATCGACGCAGCACCCGCAGGCGATTCCTCCACTTTGCCCGACGCCTCTAGCTCCTGCGTTCCGAACTCGTGCGCAGCCCAATCGATGCCTCGTGATTCACACGCCTCTCGCAAGCGCAGCTGCAACTCCACCTTTCCGCCAGCAGTCGGCAAATTCCAGGCAGCCAGCTCCTTCTTCAGCTGGTCTACTTTCAGCAGCTCAAGTTTAACCATGTCTGCGGTTTTGCAAATTTATTTAATTTTTTTCTTTATTTATTCAGTAGCACAATCCCACTTCTGACACCAAATGTTACGAAATACTAGTTCTAGTGGGCTAGTACGTATCTTTGGATTGCGCAATATAAATAAAAACACACTAAATTTCTCAAACGCAGTCAATGAAAACCAACAGTCACTTTATTTCACAAATTTCACACTTTACACTTAATTTGTCTTTGCACTTAATTATTCGCTTAATTATTCCGTGTGGCACCTTCACTAGTCAAACCAAGACTGACTCGCTGCGCCGCACCCGGCTGTCTTTTTTACCTGTCCGGCCATCGCGCAGATCGTTCTCGCACATTCCGGAGTGGACTAAAGGTTTACATGATGATCGCGACCATCATTGCCAGATTGGACTAAAAGTTGCCATCATTGCCAGGTTGGACTAGAAGTTGCCATCATTGCCAGGTCGAATTATAGCACGGCGCGTAGCGACAGGGTTGCTTTGCACAGCGACAAACTGTCTTATCGTTACAATATAAAACATCGATGTTTCAAAAACATCGATGTCGATGTCGCAGCTCTAGTTCAGCATGAACAATAACATGTTCTGCATGTTTTTCTTTGGCAAAGCAGTTCAGAATTGTTAACAGTTAACAGTGCAAGGAATTGAGAAATAGCAATAGATATAGCTAAACGCGATGTGTATGTGTCCACTGTAAAATCTCAATACGTTTCAGTCATGATATTGCATTATATTGTTGCAATAATTGCATTGGTCAAGCAGTTGAATCAAATCCATAAAAAACGTATTTTACATTTATAGATTTTTTAATTATTTTTTTGCTTTACTGTCGTATTTTTTGAATTTCAAAATTAATTCATTGAAGTTGAAACTCGAAATTTACTTAATTATTCAAGTATATTTATACCGTTTTACGTAAATAAAATGTAGGCAAGCAAAAGAAATCATTAGGGGTATTCACACTGAGCTCGATACTTTGTTAGTTCGGTACTTGGTAGTTTTGTATGTGTATATTGTTTTTGCAAAAGATTCAAACAAAAACAAAATACACGTAAAAAACTACCGAATACCGAACTAACAAAGTAACGAGCTCGGTGTGAATACCCCTATTGTGTTCACACTTTCTGGTTTTTTTATATCCTTAACTACAATCCTCTACTATCCTCTTGTTTACACCATGGTCCGGCCAGATCAACTATTAGGTTTTAAGTGGGTGCTCAGAGAAAAGATAAAGCAAATAATAAAAATTTTTCACAATTCTATATTGTTACATCAAATTGGATAAATGAATTTATCCACCAAGGGGGGGATCCATCCTCCTATTCCCCCCCTCCCCCCCCTGGGGACGCCACTGGGTCAAAGCATTTACCTATCGGAAAAGTATAACAGTTCCCCCAAATCGATCATGACAAAATTGATTTTTGCAACCTGCGTCGGCAGAACCAGCCACTGTGCGTCGTTCCGAGTGCAGCTTCCGTGTCGTCTCAGACTCGATCCGAGTAACATTACGCTCGTTTGCTGAGCGGTTGCTCCCATTGTTGCACACTGAGTATTTTTTTTGCGTTTTGTTTTATAAAATGTATTGAGTCAGTTCAGGCATATGCGAAAAGAAAATTCCGGAAAATCTTTTGGAAAAGTCGGAAAATCCTTGCCATGTTTGACCGTGAATTCTGAAAATTTTCAGACGATTGGTTTGGAACCATATGTCACACATCAATTAAATTCACTACGAACTTACTATTTAGTCATGTCCTTCGACAGAGGGAATGGGGCGGGTTTTGGACGAGTGGGCGTGGCACCACCCATACAAGCCAAATCTTAATAATGGAATGTCTTGGACAAGGGGCGTGGCACATTTTTTGTGACCCAAATATTTTAATGAACTATAAGTCGCACAGCAATGAAACTTAGTACGAACCTAACATTTTCCCTTTCGACAGAGCGAATGGTGCGGGTATTGAAGAACGGAGCGTGGCACCGCCCATTTAACTTAAATCTGCTTCAAGCGCAGTCCATTGCTTTACTGAAACTTAGCAGCAACATTGCTGATTTGTGGGCCTCGATTGCGTTAATCAGTAGCTCTTCCTTTAGTTGGTTTCCTTCGTCAATTTGCATCGCCATTGATTCGACATCTCGCGTATTTCATTATAAAAAAAAATGTTGTGTTAGACGAAGTTCGCCGGGTCAGCTAGTTTTTAATTAAAACAGAAACCTTAGAAAACTTTATTTCGACAGTTTAGTCCGACTCATGCAAGAATTCTACTCCAGAATGGTTCAGTGATAAATGCTGCGACAGTAAATTTAAAATCCTAGATTTCCATATTTTTGTTCTTTTACGCAAGCACGAAAGAAAGTTCTAAACAATGGAAATTAAAAATTATTTCGGGCTAATAAAAAAGTTCTTTCCATTTCCTTATCCTCTATTTAGTTATTGATTGCTTTTTTATTGTTTGCTTTTTACATTGTTTGTACCGATCATATAAGTCGCCGTGCCAACCATTTTTTCTTTTTCTTTGATTTTGCTGCACTGGTGATCGAGGATAAAAGTTTGCATAAAAGCCCGTCATATGCTGCGTTTCTTTTACATTTATTTTTATATTGTTCACTTTTTACTTTCCACAGTTCCGGATGTTGTGTGTACACTTCAAAGAGCTCCTTCCAACAAACTTCATATTTTTGCGACGCCATCCTCACTGCTCGCTGTCTACCGATCGAATGACAAAATTCACTATGTGCATCACACAGCCGTTTACACGGTCGCACATGTGCGTCACGCCGACAGAGAAATTTTGAAAACCTGCAAACATGTTGGACGACACGAATTTCTTGCGTTTACACGCTCATTCTTCTCGTCACGCCGCACATGTTTGCAATCATGAACGACCGTGTAAAGCCCGCTTAACACATAAAACTACACTCTCGCTTGTAAAGCAACGCTCTCACTATTTAAGTAATCTGTGACAGCAGAGCGTGCGGGATCCAATGTTAGAACCCGCAATCTATCTATATATGTATATAAAAATGAATCGTGGTCCGTTCGGCTGCTTAAAACTTGAAAACGACTTGACCAACTTGGATACTTCCTTCGGCGGGTTTGTTTGAAATTGTTACGTGGAGGTTTAGGAAAAAAGAAAAGTCGGGAAAACGGGGCGTGGCACCACAAGAATACATTTTTAGACAATAACTTTGGAACCATAAGTCACACACCAATTAAACTTGGTACAAACTTACTATTTAATCATGTCCTTCGCCCGAGGGAATGGGGTGGGTATTGAACAAAGGGGTGTGGCACCGCCCATACAACTCAAATCTTTTAAATGGAATAGCTTCCGAATTGTTAGTCGCACAGCATTGAAATTTGGTGTACCGTCGTTTCATAGATGTGTCATTCTACTGTTAAAATTTGATGGGCGTTGAACAAGGGCGTGGCACATTTTTTATGCAGCAGAACTGTAAGTCGTACATCAATGAAACTTGGTATGAACCTACCAGTTAATCATATCTTTCGGCAGAGGGAATGGGGCGGGTATTTAACAAGGGGGCGTGGCACCGCCCATACAATTCATTTCTTTTAAATGGAATAGCTTCGGAATTGTAAGTCGCACAGCATTTAAAGTTAGTGAAGCGTCGCCTCATAGATGTGTTATTCTACTGTTAAAATTTTATGGGCGTTGGACAAGAGGCGTGACACATTTGTTTGACCCAAACTATCCGCATAATTTTGGAACTGTTAATCGCACATCAATGAAACTTAGTACGAATTTACCATTTAGTCATATCTTTCCACAGAGGGAATCGGGCGGGTATTTACCAAGGGGGCGTGGCACCGCACATACAACTTAAATCTTGTATATGGAATAGCTTCGGAATTGTAAGCCGCACAGCATTGAAATTTGGTACGAAATCGTCCCATAGAAGTGTCATTCTATTGTTAAAATTTGATGGGGTTTGGACAAGGGGCGTGGCACATTTGTTGGGCACAAACTATCCGAATATTTTTGGAACTGTTAGTCGCACATCAATTAACTTTAGTACGAATTTACCATTTACTCATATCTTTCCACAGAGGGAATGGGGCGGGTATTTAACAAGAGGGCATGGCACCGCCCATACAACTCAAATCTTTTATTTGGAATAGCTTCGGAATCGTTAGCCGCACAGCATTGAAAGTTGGTGTACCACCGTTTCATAGATGTGTCATTCTACTGATGAGATTTGATCGGCGTGGGACAAGGGGCGTGGCACATTTTTGATGACCCAAAATTTACGCAGTACTGTAAGTTCACATCAATGAAACTTGGTATGAACTTTCCACTTAGTAGCACAATTCGACTAGAAGAAAGTTGTGAGCATTGGACAAGGGGGCGTGGTACCGCCTCCATTTTAAGATACATAGATTGTTTGTCCTGACTGACTGACTGATTGATTGATTGATTTGTCGTCGCCCAGCCCCAACCACTGAAACAACAAACATGAATTTTAGACTGTAGGTACATTTTGAAGAATGAACCTCCGCTAAGACGGGACTTTTTTGAAATTCGGGGTCTAAAGAAGCAAACATGTGTTAAGGTGTTATATGAAGAAACGTGATTTAATAGACATATTGATTTCAAACTTCCTGAAAATACTCTAAATCAAAAATAATTCGACACGTATTTTATAATTTTTCGAAAATCAGAACTTCACATTTATGGAAATGGACTTATTGACTTCAAAAATAAAAATTAGACAGGTGTTTCTCATTATTTTCCAAATCGAAATCTAACTGCATCAACGACGGGTTAAAAGTATGTATGGAGAAACAAATTTTTTTGAGCCTTTTGACTTCAAACTTGGTGAAAGTACTTCAAATGTAAAATAACTCGATACGTGTTTTTCATTTTTCCGAATATTAAAATCGGACGGGGCACGTGCTTTTCATTTTTTTGAAAATCAAAATCTAACGGGGTCAACAATGGGTTAACAGTTTGTATGGAGAAACAAGATTTATTGGGCCTTTTAACTTCAAACTTAGCAATAGCACTCCAAACGGGAAATAATTAAAACGTGCTTTTCATTTTTTTGAAAATCGAAATCTACCGTGGTAAACCAAAGGTTAAAAATTTGTTTAGAGTAAATGTGAAAACACATGATTTAATAGGCCTTTTGACTTAACATTTTTTGGAAACACTTCAAAGGTAATTATACACATGTTTTTTTTTAATCAAAATCTGATGGGCTCAACAATGGCCCATTGTCAATGGGTTAAGAATTCGTATCGGGGGAAACAGGAGAGCTTTTTGCTTTTTTGCTTTCAGGCAAAAACCGCTGAACCGCTTTAGATGAAATAAGCACCAAACATATTTTTAGCTGGGGGAATGGTACATAGGCTATATGAGAATCACCACGCCCTCTTCTTACGCCCACTATGGTAACAAAACTCATCTATGGTATGCTTTTGTAAGGCAATATGGGTATCAAACCATTCAGCGTGTCATTGCGGCAAACATAGGCTATAATATAATCGGCCACGCCTACTTTTCGCGCCCACTAAACTAACAAAAAGAAGCTGCGGTACATGTCGGTAACTCAGTATTAATATCAAATGATTCCGTGTTTAATTGATGTTAACATAGGATATATAAGATTGACCACGCCCATCTGATATGCCTTTTCGCCACGCCCACTATAATAACAAATCAGTCATGGTATATTTGTCATAGCAATATGGGTATCAGACGATTCAGCGTGTCATTGTGGCAAACATAGGCTATAATATAATTGGCCACGCCCACTTTCCGCGCCCACTAAACTAACAAAACAAGCTACGGTACATGTCGGTAAATCAGTATTAATATCAAATGATTCCGTGTTTCATTGATGTTAACATAGGATATGTAAGATTGACCACGCCCACCCGATATGCCTTTTCGCCACGCCCACTATAATAACAAATCAGCCATGGTATATTTGTCATAGGAATATGGGTATCAAACGTTTCAGCGTGTCATTGCGGCAAGCATAGGCTATATTATAATCGGCCACGCCCACTTTCCGTGCCCACTAAACTAACAAAACGAAGCTACGGTACATGTCGGTAAATCAGTATTAATATCAAATGATTCCGTGTTTCATTGATGTTAACATAGGATATATAAGATTGATCACGCCCACCCGATATGCCTTTTCGCCACGCCCACTATAATAATGATGAAATATGATATATTTGTCACAGCAATATGGGTGTCAAACGATTTAGCTTGTCATTGCGGCAAATATCTATGTATATAAAAATGAATGTCTGGTTGTTTGTGTGTTTGTTGGTCACACGATACTGCAACTCAAAAACTAGACAACCGATTGAGCTGAGTTTTTCACGGAATGTTCATCTTGACTAAGTCTCTGTAAACCACATAGTGCGAATACGACCCGATAGGTAGGCGTGGCACTTTCCATACAACTTAAATTTTCAAGATGGAATATCTTCGTAATGAGAAGTCGGACAGCATTAAAATTTGGTGCGGGGCCACCGTTTAGATGTGCTGTTTCACTGGTAAAATTTAATGGGCTTTGGACAAGGGGCGTGGCACTTTTCAAATGCCGGTGTAAATTTAGAACTATAGCGTTCACATCAATGACACGGTACAAACGTACGATTTAGTTGTGTTTTTCGATGGGTGGAATGGGGTGGGATTTTGGCAAGGGGGCGTGGCACCGCTTATACAACTTAATTTTCAATATGGAATATCTTGGGAATGAGAAATCGGGCAGCATTAAAATTTGGTGCGGGGCCACCGTTTAGATGTGCCGTTTCACTGGTAAAACTTTGTGAGCGTTGGACAAGGGGCGTGGCACTTTTTAAGCAACTCAAATGTTTTGAATAACTTTGGAACTACAAATCACACATCAAAGAGATTTGACACAAACTTACGATTTGGATGTGCCCTTCGACATGGGGAATAGGGTGGGTATCGGACGAGGGGCATGGCACCGCCTATAGAACCCAAATTTTTAATGTGGAATAGCTTCGGAACAATAAGTTCGGAACTGAAATTTTCCGCGTAACTTTGGCACTGAAAGTCGCATATCAATGATACCGGGTCACAACCTTCGACTGGAGGAATGGATTGGGCATTACATAAAAGAGGCATGGCATCGCCCATAGAGTGTAGTATGAAGAAACTTGATTTATTGGGCGCATTGACTTCAAGCTTGCGTGCAAAGCCGCAGGGCCCTGCTAGTACAAAATATTTGCTTGTATGACATGTGTCTTCTGTACCTTGTAAACCTTTTTTGGAAATGCTCATACCATACAAATAAGGAAATATGCAATACGTTATTTCGCTAGCTTAAAGTGGAAAGAATCCACATTTTTCGATTTTACGCGAGAGAGAGAAACTTACACAGATTTTATACATTTTTATAAATATAAAAGAAAATTAATAGTTTTACTTTTTATGTTATGTTACTAAATTTTGCCTTAGAGTAATGAAGAGATTTTAATAAAAAAAGTCATCTTCGCAAATTACTATCAACAAGTACTATGAAAAATGTATTGGGCTTGCACTGTGTGGCTACTCAAAAAGTAGATATTTCCACAAAGTATATCTGAAAGTCGCTTTCTGGAAAGTAAAAAGTACTTACGGAAATTACTTTCCATGCATAGTGTAACTGCTCGTGAAAGTACATTCTGAAATTTAAGACTTTTAGTCGCATTCCGAAAATCCTTTACTTTAGTCTGATGGCACCATTATTTATACTTCTACGTCTTGTGACGATACTGCACCCTGTCGCTGTGCAAGGCACTAGAATGCTTTTCCTTGGCATACTTTTAGGGGCTTGATAATTTCGCTATAACATTTACAAAGATGACTCGCGAAAATAATGGAAATTTTGAGTCCAATTGGAATGTGCAAGAACGATCAAGCAGACAAGTATAAAAGGCAGCCGGGTACAGCGCAGAGGAACAGTTGTGTTTTAGCAAAAAGTATAGAACATAAAGAGTGTGCATCACGTACAGGCAAATATTTGAATGCGGGTGATGATATGGCAACCCAAATTCACGATGCGGGGGGTAGGCAACAAGAGGGAACACTTGAAATGAGAGCACAATGCTCTGAGCGCAAATCATAGCAACACGAATGCTGCGTCTGTGCTCACTCGTTCATTCTCGCACAATTGTATGAGCATATGATCATATTGCACCATTCAAAGAGGAGGAGAGTGATTACTGGACTTTGTTGTTATCATGCTGGTCGTCGGCTAACCATGCTTCTTGTAAAATATATTTGAATTCCTAACGAAAGTGAGTGGGCTATAGCGTGCTTCAATATGTGGAAAACAATAACAAAAATCGATTGATATGTAGGTCTATATGAGCGCTATGATAAGAGCATATAGGAAAAATAAAATTGTTATATTTATTTTAAAATTAGTTTAATCGGCTGGTTTAAACCTTAAAAATTTAGGCAATTTTTGTGGAAGTTTGTAAATTAAAAATATTCAACTACTTGTCCATCACAAAATTCCAAAAAAGTGTCGAAATTTTTAAGATTTACACTAGGATAGCCCCTTAACCTGTAAGATTTTTAGTTTATGAGAATGCAAAGCAAGAGAGATGCGAAACAACAAAAAATTAATGAAGTACGTTTTCAGAATTCATATTTATTTCATTTTAATGAAAAAAAAATTATTTGAAACGAGTCATTGGTTTGCAGTTCTTCAATGATTTATTCAAACACACATGTTTTGAACAAAGAAGCAATTTCGACCGGAGCATATTCAAAGTTAAGAAAAGAATTATAAAGAATCCAGTTTCTGTTTTTTTCTTTGTAAATGCGCTACATATGAAAAAACGAATGAAATAAAAAAATTGCTTTGCTAATTAATCATGAATGAAGTGCGAATTATTTTAAGTTTTCTTTGTGTAGTGTTTGCACTTTTTTCTTTAACCCAAAAGCAATTTTTTCTTAAAAGTACTAAAATCAAAAATCTAATGTTTGAATTCTGTGATCGGCACAATCATTACCAAACCAGTCTGCTGTAACCTTTTTACATTCATCAATAATAAAGGCTTTAATTCCACTTTTTTGTGGTTGTTCTGTGAAAATTTTGTGAAAAATAATTATATGTTTTTGCAAACTTCAAGAAAAGATTGAGAACGGGCAACCAAGTTTCCGAAATCAGTCACTGATTGATAGTTTTTCGCAGTTGTTTCTTGTTCATCAACTGCAAGGCCGATCTCATTTTCTTCACTAGACATTATAGGATCAACCTGAAAAGTACTAGATTTTACGATTTTTGCGCACATTAATCTAGCCAATATGGTGTTTATTTCTGCGACGGATGGATTATTATTGTTTCCTCCGTTTTGTCGTAGGCGCGAAAACAAATTTTCCAATTTATCTTGGTTTAAAAACTTCGTCATTATAAAAAATGTATTGATTTTGATTGAAAATATCTTCAAGTAACTGTAATAAAGATGATAGTGTTAATTTTATACCATCTAAGAAGTAGCCTTTTTTACTTTTGCCCAAAAATGAAATTTGTTGCAAATATTGCAGAAATTCTTTTATAAAGTTATGTGGAGCATTATTTTGTTGAATGGCTGATCTGTACACGTTATCTGCGTGTAATGTGCCGCTGTTCATACAGTCAAATAATGTATATTTTTGAAATAAAATCAGCAGTAGATAACGCCAACTCTTTGGAACATTGTTTAAATCCTTTGGTGTCAACTATTGTTCTTATGGCAGCCTGGACTGTCCGACTCAAAACTTGAGTGGCAAACTTGACGCGCATTTTTTCAAATGAATTTGGGAAGATGTGCTGTCTTGTTAGTTTTTTGCACATCTTGGTTTTTGCATTTATCTCTTCTTCTTGACTGGCACGACAGCCCGATTACGAGACTAAGGCCTAGCTACCCGCAACCATCCGTGTTGTGCGTGCGAATTTTTACAAGGTTGGAAGGGACCTACAGTTTTATGCCGATTCCGAACGGCGAGTTGGGAGCTTTTTCATAGGCAATATTACTCTCAGAGGTTTGCCATTTCCTGCTCAGAAGACAGCCGCCGAAAGAAAAATTGTTGTTTTTCTTTTTTTCGGTGTTAGCAGTAACGGAGTCTTGAACCTGGGTTCGAGCGTCGCATTTGACTCGCGGCCCAACGCACTAGCCAGCTGAGCTACGGCGGCTGCCATTGCGTTTATCTCTGTTTCCCATAATTCACGTATAACTTTGAAGCTAACTGTACCATTAGGTGTGCTCAAATCACTGCCTAAAAGGCCATTTCGTAAAGATTTTACAAGATGTGGGAAATCAAACATACAATATACTTTTTTGTTAGCATATTCAAAAAAGGGCGTTTCTACCGTTACTCCCAAAGCCGTGAAACACTTTCTGTTGGTTGAACGTTGGTCACATACTAGAACACTAATAGAAACCCCAAACTCTGACAAAATAATAATATTTTGTTTGATTATCTTGCAAAACGTGTCGCCAGAAGCCCATTTTCGGAAATGAAATAATTCAAAACTATGGCCCAATGTGTGAACATCGATTTTAACATAAAGACACACATCTGTTTCCCAATTTTATTTTTCCTTTTAAACCATCATCTTCATAACCATCTATTAAGTCCAATTTGGTATTGTACCTTTTTATGGCCATTTCATCCATCAATAAGACCATATTACTTTTTTCTCCACCTTTTAACTCTAAGCACTTTTGCCTAATATTTTCAAATCCGGTATTTTTAAAACCAGCTTGAAGATATTTAATTGGCGCCCAGCGATTCAGAGTTGAAATGTGGTGTAAATTAAGATTTAATTTGTTTCTCATAAACGAATAGGTGGACTGGGAAACATAGTATATATTCTGGGCCAAAAATTCAACGTCTTCGGAATATTCCTTTGGGCGTGAGCTAATTACTAAAATACAAGAAGTTTTCGATTCGTTGCTGATGCCCTCTAAAGACTCGATTGCTTTTTTAACATTAACGAGCTTAGATTTGTTGCTTGAACTCTTTTTAATGCCACTTTTTTGCAACTTTTTTTGCAATTGTTTGTATTTTGGCATAATACTTCGGCTTTGTTTCCTATAAAATTCAGCCAATTTGACATATTTGTGGCAACTGCTACAAACGCCTTCAACAGCATCGCTGAATTTTGCCATTTTGGGTTCAAAAGAGAGGTCGTAGTCGTCGTCATCAAAACCAGCAGCTTCATTTATGTTCAATGTGGGCACCGCCCCATGTTTTAATTCTTCTTTCCAATAAATGAGCTGCAGAAATGGTCTTTGCAAATGACTAACCTCTTGCGGCAATCATTTTCTGCAATGCCACATTTTTCACGCCATATTTGACCCAAGGGCGAATCAGCGGAAGGAAAGCAAAAGTTTTGCACTGTCATCATCTCGCTTTGATTTTTTACAGCTGGACACGCAGCATTTCAGCCCAGACCTTAGACAATTTTTTTTTTATCGATATTCATCATCCACGTCAAAATGAGTTAAAATTTTTCAATTTAAACAAATATTTTGAGATTCAACCACATCAAAATGTGTTCAAATTTTTCAACTTACCGTAGGAACACAATTGGAGCGTATAGACGTATGCGCGCACGGCGTCCCAGACGTCCAATTTTGACCACGTCAAAATGTATTCGAATTGTTCAATTTAAACAAATTCAATCGCAAGGCATACGAAAATACGTAACCAAACAACGGAACGACTGGATTGATAATGCGCTGTCCTCAGCGCATTTTACTACATATACGTACAAAAAAATGAGCGCGAACCATTGAATCTGTGCTTTTGTTGGCATTTTTGATGTTTGATTGTTTCAATGTGTGTGAAGTGAGTGCACACAATTTTGTTTAGCAGCGAACGAAGCCGTTTTGCTTTGTGTGAGCAAAACAGAGAGCGTTAATATTATTACGCTCTCACTGTGCCGACGCTTGCTTCCTCTTGATAATGAAAATATTGCCATTCGATTGTATGAGCGTAAGACATCTTATAGTTTAATTGTCTTTGGCTCAAGCAATACTTAATGTTTACCGTCTGAACGCATAAGCAAAAGTGATCAGAAAGGCGCAGCACAATTTGAATTTTGCCACCAAAATCAATGCTTGTGCTCTCACAAACGAACGAGCGAACAAATGAGAAAACGAACGAGAGAGAGTAAATGCCAAAAATAGCAAATCAGTGTTTGCGTTCTCGCAAACTGTTGAGCGCGAGCAAATGTCCCGCAACCTATGCCTCCGCTCATCTCTTCTCCCCTGCGTCAATGCGTATTCTTTATATTGTAATATATATTCTTTACTTTTAGCAAGCAAAGGTGCAACACGGAATAGTCCAGTAAGTAACAAGTGTAAAGACAGTAAAATGTGAATTTGTAAATAAAGTGACTGCTGGTTTGAGCTGCGTTAGAGAATTGTTGTGTGTTTTATTTGGCGAGCACAATCGAAAGAGACGAACACACCTGCAGAACTAATTTTCGCAACATTTATACACTGGTGGCAATTCCCATAAACTCACTTTGAGCTGAGGTATGATAAGTTTTATGGGAGTAGAGGAGTTGATTTAATAAACAAATAAAGGTTGTAGTTTACATTTCCATAATTTGCTGTAAGTAACGGCAGGTGTACCATAATGCACTCTTTTATATTTTGCGTGATTGTGCAAAACATTCAGGGCGACTAGTGTTTTCTCAGAGTTGAAATGTGGCAGTTCACATAAAGTCAGCGATTTACAGTAAAACAAAAATATAAGTAATTTGAGGTAGGTTATGCCTTTATAAGCTGATTTCGTCGATTTTTATGCTATTAAAAAAATTCTTATTTTCTTCAGACCTGTGAAAATGCCAAGAAGAAAGTAATTGCCACCTGAAGAAAAGGGAAAAATTAATGCATTAAATCAATACGAGTTTTCGACACGGGAAATAGCGGATGAAATATGCAGGTCTGAGACACCAGACCTGCCTGGTTTGGTTTGGTTTAGTGGCTGCCTCTGTATGAGACACACTTAGGCCTATGGGCTCGTTGTGATACCACAAATTCCACCCGTTTGAAATGTGTATGCAACACTGTTTTTTCCAACATGTGATACAACACACATTTCAAACCGATGGGGAAAGGGAGGTAGGGGACCTACAGTTTAACGCCGAATCCGAACGGCGATTGGCAGTTTTTCGTTCACACTTGGAGGTTTTGCCATTGCCTGCCAAGAGCGCACTTGTGCGATTCTTGTAATTCTCATTCCCTTCATGTGGATATCGACAGAAGTAGATGAGTGTTTTTTCCAGCCCAAGCCAGGAATCGAACCTGGAGCGCTCGGTATGAGAAGCCAGCGCGCTACCCGCTGAGCTATTGAGGCCGACCTGCCTATTGTGTCATTGTTTAAAATTTCGTAGATCTTATGGGAAAACGTAAGATATGACCGAAACACGACAATTATATCGTAGGGCAAAAACGTGTGATGATGGCATTGGGAATAAAAGAAAACCTGATATCGACGGAGTTTGTTCGCAGAATCGATCTGTCTATAAAGCCCCGATAAAACCCCAAAAATTCAAACCGCGATGTTTACACTAAACGCCTCAAAAAACCCCCTTTGACTGATGGTTTTAAACCCAAATGAATGGAACTCGTGGAGAAGCTATTTAGAGGCGTGAACAGTTGAGGAGGTCCATAACAAAATGCAATAATTCCAACAATTTTTTGGATAAACGAATAAATTTAATTAAAGTCAGTGGGATATATATATTTGTTAAAATAGTTGCTGTGGCATAATAGTTTTCTAGGAACAATACAAATCATAAATAAATTAACACGTTGACGGACACTTGCGTCTATAGCCGTCAAAGCGAAGTTCACTATGTGGCATGACGGCAATAGCCGTCTAAAACGAAACGGTCGTTTTTGGACACTGCGGCTATAGCGGCACAAATGTGCATTTACCGGCGTACGAACTTCACTTGTTCCTACTGTCCGTCAATGTGTTAATATATTTGGCAATTAATTTTTAAGTTATTTAGAAAAAAACCAACAACAACAACAACCAACTGGCAGCCGCCGTGGCTCAGTTGGTTAGTGCGTTGGACCGCGAGTCGAAGGCAGCAACCGCAGGTTCAAATACTGCCTGTAATAACACCTAAAAGAAAAAAATAACGGGAAAATTCGTTTTCTCTTTCGGTGGCTGTCCTCTCAGCTGGAAATGGCAAACCTCTGAGAGTAAAAATTGCTTATGAAAAAGCTCCCAACCTGCCGTTCGGAACCGGCATAAAACTGTAGGTCCCTTCCACCCGCGTACAAATTCACACGCACAACACGGGTGGTTGCGGGAAGCTAGGCCTTAGTCTCGCGTACGCGGGCTGTCGTGCCAGTCAATTATTTATTATTATTATTATTATTTAGTAAACAAATTTGGAAATGTTGCGTGTTGGTCCGATACATAGTATTTATTTCATTTTTTTATGAACCCTATGTAGATGTTGCGTTTTGATATGAACTAGGTTTGGAATTGTGGCTTTTTGCTTTGAATAACATACAAATTAAATCTTTTTGATTTGAATTGCCTAAGTTTCATTACATTACACAAGTACATTCAAGTATTACAAAAGTATATACATAAGTATTCAAGTATTGGAAAAGGCGCCAATCCTTTCCTAAAATCTCAACTTGCCCATGCACAGAATAAACTTTGTGATAACCTTCTTTAACGAAAATTGCAGTATTTTTTCGCAAATCTTTTTCAACACGCCCAAAAACTCGATAAAATTCCGTTTTACAGTTATTGTAGAGTTATCAAAACAATAAAATTAAATTTTATTGTAGAGTTACCATAATAAGAAAATTAATTTATATCATTGACTTTTCACTAATATCTCGAAGTTATTTATTGCAAGTTAACCCGACCGCCAAAGTGAGTGTAGCGCGCAGCTGGATTGTGGCTGCCGATAAGTGCTGACGGTGCAACTATGGACAGCAACCGTTCGCGCTGGTCGGTCAGCGAACTGACGAAACCCGATACTCCGCACGTTCTGCGTAATCAGCGGAGTTCGGGTGGTCGCAGCAGAGCCAGCAACGGTTCACGGCCACACACCATAATGCGCGGTCACCAGGTTCCGGGAGCGGGGTAGACTAAGGAAGGTTTTGTATCGGGGAGTTTAGTTAGTAAGTGGAACTCAACCTGACAGCACCATCCGCTGCAGGTCAATAAAAATATTATTAAAAAACTCATTGAGATAATTTAACGTGGGGCACGAGAAAAGTGATTAATTCGAACCTGCAACGCACGCCAACACCGGGCGTCACCACGTCACAACGTTGATTAGATAAGCGTTAATTATAAGAATAAGATAACATGTAAGTATAGCGCTCATAGTGTTTTATTGCAACAATTGAAATTCGGAACTTTCCAACCAAGGCTAATAGGCGCCCTATATGAGTGACAGTGAAATAGAAGATTTACTGGAAAAATTCAGGGAGTTAAAATTCGGTGGTACAGACCGCGAAGAGAATCGGTGCAAGGTGTCGGAATCTGAGATAGGAAAAGTAGACATGGCAGTGACCCCAGAGCAGTTAAGGCAGTAGTAGAAGCCGCCGTTAATAGTGCGCTTGCCTTGCAGGAAAAGAGTTTCGATAGGAAATCGCAAGACATTAGCAGCCGTTTGAATAATGTCAATGTCAGTGCTCCCGAGGTAGAGACCTACGCAGAGGCAGAAATCCGATCTGATGTTACATGCGGTGAAACATTGGACATTGTCAAGTCCCTGCCCGACTTTGAGTGAAAACACGAGACATATGTCTCATGGAGGAAGGCGGCACACACCGCCTATAGAATTTATGAAAAATTCGACGGCAGCTCAAAACATTACCAGGCTTTAGGTATAATAAGAAACAAAATTAGAGGGCCGGCTGACATGGTACTGGCATCATTTAATACCCCTTTTAATTTCAAAGCCATCATAAATCGGCTCTATTTTACATACGCGGACAAGCGCCCCATACACTTGATAGAACAAGAAATGTCGACATTGCTTACGCACAAAACGATAATGACCTACGACAATACTGTGGCTGCGTCAGTTAACGAAAAGTACAGAATGGATGCATTACGGGTATTCATTTCGGGAACTAGGAAGTCATTGAGTGACATTCTTTTCTCAGCAAGACCAAACGATCTTCCTTCCGCTTTGGCCTTAGCACAAAAAGTGAGTCCAATCACGAACGTTACATGTTTGCCAGCAATTTCGCTAGGAGTCTAAAGGAAAGGGCTCAGAACAGCGAACAGAAGCAACAGGTCAGAGGAAAAAAAACGGCGGGGGATACTGGCAATTATCAACAGGGGAAGAATCCTTATTTTAATAAGCGACGGGAACCCTTTAACGGAGCACCACCCATACAGGAGCGGATGCAAAATATGGATGTGGATCAGTCGTCACGCTTTAGATAATCCACACAATACCAACAGAACCAAAGCCGAAATTTTAGTAACCAGTGGCTGACACAGCAGCAGGGCGGTCAAGGTCACACCTACAACACCCAGGGACTGGGACAGGCAACGAAAAGGCCATACAGTGGAACCGGGAGGCTTACAGCCCCGAAACATCAAAGAATTAACAATTTAGCTCAGGACGAACCTTCACCGAATCTAGAAGATTCTGAATACCAGAACAAGGCGGGCCAAGAGGTAGACGACATTGATGACGAACTTACAGAGTGTGTAAAGTTTTTAGGCATAACTCCCTGCTCCCGTTCATAGAAAGCCCGGTAGTAGAGATAAACATAAAACTTCTGATAGACACAGGGGCTTCAAAAAATTATATAAGACCATTACCGGATTAATGCCCGTAATTTCAACGATCAGATACCGGCCCGTGTATAGATACACGACGAGTAAGTTTTTGTTCGTAATTTCAAGCTCAGATACACGACATTCGGCAGGTAAAGTAGCGTGTATTTCTACACGACCGATATCTATCGTGTTTTTGCCCGGACTTTCCGGTTCTCGCTATGGGCATAAGAACGAATTTAGCAACAGTTCAAGATACGATTATTGCAACAGCCATACTTCATAAAATATGTAGAAAAAATTCAGATGATCTTCCACCATTTAATAATGCTGCACAACAAGTAAATTTTGAGAGAAGTATTGAAGTTTCCCCACGAAATCTAAATTCCAATACAAACTCTGTGAATATTACAAGAAATGCATTAATCTATCATTTCACTTCTTTATAAATAAAAAATATAGTTTCATTTATTTTATTTTAATTTTATTTCAATGTCTAGAAGTTTTTCTTTTAAAATTGCAGATTTTATTTTCATTTAAATTTCATGCAGTTCTTTTTCGCGTTTGTTTTTGTCTTTGTAATATGTCGTCTGTGCGTTTAAATATCGTCGTTTGTCCTCTTTCAGTTCACCGTATTCGTCAATCAAATCGTCCAGTTTATGGTCAACTGTCTTCCGTTTTCTAGTTTTTGGGCGTTCGTATGTGGGCAAAAACGAATTTGGCGGATCGGTTTCTTCAGTCAACTGTACATCATCGTCTTTTTCCGCTGCCAAGAGATTAAACTCCGCCGCAATGTTGTTCCATGTTTTTTTTCGTTGTTCATGTTGTTGTTGATGTGCTAGTTGTAAAAGCGTTGTTATTTCACTTCACGTAAAATTTGCATTTCGCTTGTTTTTGCTCAATTTGAAGGTTTTTATATTCAAAACTAGCTGACCCGGCGAACTTCGTCCCGCACGACATTTGTTGTTTTTTTATAATGAAATACGCGAGATGACGAATCAATGGCGATGCAAATTGACGAAGAAACCCAACTAAAGGAAGAGGAGGGAGCTACTGATTAACGCAATCGAGGCCCTCAAATAAGCAATGTTGCTGCTAAGTTTCAGTAAAGAAATGGATAGCGCTTGAACCATATTTAAATTATATTAGCAGGACTACGCCCCCTTCTTCAATACCCGCACAATGCCCTCTGTCGAAGGAGAAAGTGGTAGGTTCGTACTAAGTGTCATTGCTGAGCGACTTATAGTTCAGCGCAATATTTGGGTCACAACAAATGAGCCACGCCCCTTGTCCAACGCCCATCAAATCTTACCAGTAGAATGACTCATCTATGGGACGACGGCGTACTAAAATTCAGTGTTGTACGACTTACAATTTCGAAGATATTCTCTATTAAAAATTTGGCTTGTATGGGCGGTGCCACGCCCCCTTGTTCAATACCCGCACCATTCCCTTTGTCGAAAGATATGAATAAATGGTAGGTTCGTACTTAGTTTCATTGCTGCGCGATTTATAGTTCAGCGGAATAATTGGGTCACAAAAAATGTGCCACGCCCCTTGTCCACCGCCCATTAAATCTGACCAGTAGAATGACTCATCTATGGGACGACACTATACTAAATTTCAATGCTGTGCACCTTACAATTTCGAAGATATTCTATATTAAAGATTTGGCTTGTATGGGTGGTGCCACGCCCCCCTGTCCAATACCCGCCTCATTTCCTTTGTCGAAAGATATGAATAAATGGTAGGGTCGTACTTAGTTTCATTGCTGCGCGATTTATAGATCAGCGGAATAAAAGGGTCACAAAAAATGTGCCACGCCCCATTTCCAACGCCCATCAAATCTTACCAATAGGATGCCACATCTATGGGACGACACTATACTAAATTTTAATGCTGTGCACCTTACAATTTTGAAGATATTCTATATTAAAGATTTGGCTTGTATGGTCGGTGCCACGCCCCCTTGTTCAATACCCGCACCATTCCCTTTGTCGAAAGATATGAATAAATGGTAGGTTCGCACTTAGTTTCATTGCTGTGCGACTTAAAGTTCAGCAAAATATTTGGGTCACAAAAAATGTGCCACGCCCCTTGTCCAAAGCCCATCAAATCTTACCAGTGGAATCACTCATCTATGGGACGACGCTATACCAAATTTCAATGCTGTGCGCCTTACAATTTCAAAGATATTGCCTTATTAAGATTTGGCTTGTATGGGTGGTGCCACGCCCCCTTGTCCAGTACTCGCCCCATTCGCTCTGTCGAAGGGCATGACTAAATAGTAAGTTCGTAGTGAATTTAATTGATGTGTGACTTATGGTTCTAAAGTTATTATCTGAAAATGTGCAAAATTCACGGTCAAATATCGCATGGATTTTCCGACTTTTCCAATAGATTTTCCGGAATTTTCTTTTCGCACGAACCTGAACTGACTTAATACGAATCGAACAAAACAAACCCCATGAAAATCGGCCGTTCCGTTTGACCGTGATGCTATCACACACATACTGCCACTCTCTTTTATATATATAGATTAAAATTTTCCTTGTTTTTTTTAAATTTTGTTTTCTTTTATTTACATTTATTGTGTCAAATTGACAACCAGAGTTTCCCTATTTGATTTAAAATCTCCAGGTACATACACGGCAGGTTAGAAATTGTTGAAATTACCAAATAAACTTACCTGATCGGTATCAGATATCTGTTAGGTTTGTACATGGTCAGGTATCTGGCTGTTGAAATTACGGGCATAAAAAACGTAAAGGTAAACGAACCTTTTCGAGTAAAATCACTTCATGGCTTTAATACCGTGAATCAAAAATGCCGTATGTACTTGTTTAACACTGATACTTTTTTTTATACTACCTAATCTCACGACGTTTGATGATATAATTGGCCTTGGCCTGTTAGCACGGGTTAACGCAACAATAAACTTCAAGTCCAAAGAAATTTGACATGATTCAGGAACGGAAGTAATACAGTTTCTAAAGTGTGCAAAGGTGAATTTCACACAAATCGAAGACATAGACGTACCACAGTCAATACGGGCCGATTTTCTGAGTTTGCTAAAGAAGCGAATCAAGGTTTTTGCAGACCCTAACGGGTTGCTACCGCACAATACTTCAGTGGTCGCCACGATACGTACGGAGAATGATGACACAGTTTATTCGCAACTGTACCCATATCCCATGGGAGTGGCTGATTTCGTTGACAAGGAAATCGGCGAACTTCTGAGGAATGGTATAATCAGACTTTCACGGTCGCCATACAATAACCCAATTTGGGTTGTCGATAAAAAAGGTACTGATGAGACAGGCAACAGAAAGAAAAGATTGGTGATAGATTTCCGAAAACTCAACCAAAAGGCTATTGACGATAAGTACCCGATACCCAGTATTTCAATGATTCTGGCGAATCTGGGGAAAGCCAAATATTTCACGACACTGGATCTAAAATCAGGGTATCATCGAATCACGTTAGCTGAACGCGACCATGAGAAGACATCTTTCTCCGTAAATGGTGGGAAGTATGAATTCTGCCGTCTACCATTCGGTCTGAAGAATGCGCCTAGCATTTTTCAGAGGGCCATTGACGACGTGCTCCGGGAGCAGATTGGTAGAACTTGTTACGTTTATGTCGACGACGTTTTAATTTTCTCGGAAACAGAAAGTGATCACGTCAAACACGTTGACTAGGTTTTGAAAAATCTCCATGATGCTAATATGAGGGTTTCCCGCGAGATATCTCATTTTTTTTAAGCAAGAAGTTGGGTACCTCGGCTTTATTGTGTCGAGGGGTGGCATAAGGACTAGCCCCGAAAAGGTAAAAAAAGCTAAGGAAGATATTAGCATCGGAGGATGTCATGCTTCTTTATCCTGACTTCAGGAAGCCATTTGATCTAACGACAGATGCTTCGTCGCAGGGTCTGGGGGCGGTATTATCTCAAAATGAAAAACCGATTACCATGATATCCAGGACCTTGAAAAGTAACGAAATGCATTTTGCGACTAATGAGAGGGAGCTCTTGGCCATCGTATAGGCGTTGAAGAGCCTCGGGCACTATCTCTATGGTGTAAGGGAGTTGAATATCTTTACTAATCACCAACCGCTTACGTTTGCGGTTTCCGACCGAAACCCAAATGCAAAAATAAAAAATAAATAAAAAATGGAAAGCATTCATTGAAGAACATAATGCTAGGCTCTGATGCGGCGACAGTTCACAGTGAAGTTTTGCAAACGTACGTGATTGGAAAGACGAACAAACCGGTAAATTGCTTCCGGAACCAGATTATAATAGAAGAAGCACGGGATGCCTCGGTTCGAAATTTAATAATGTTCGGCGAAAAGAAATTGTAATGTAATTTATTTATTTTATTTATTTAATTTATTTCTCTGATAGGAATGCTTTGCTTGACAAGGTTAAAGACGCAGTAAATTCAAGTGGAATTGTAAACCTAACAATACTTAATAGTAGCGATATGAAAAATGTAATCAATTTACAAAAATTAACATGACAGAATTAATGGAAGTTGCAAATGTAAAAGTCCTGCAAAATAAAAATATGCTGCACTTTATAATAAGATACCCTAAGCCTAAGTTAGTGTGTAAGAAAATAATTGTTTTCCCCGTCCCAAAGAATGGGACAATACTCAACATAGCTGACAAGAATATAGCAGAATGCGGCAAACGGGTGGTGGCTATTGGAAAGTGTAGTCCTACGATCACGTCAGTCTTTTGCAACGAACTGCCACGGGCGACATATGCGCAGCAACTGTGTTCTGGAGATGTCGCACATTGCAGCACTCGGCCAAATCACCTTGATCCTCTAGTAGTCGTAGATGATAGAGTCATTATCATTAATGACAACACCGTCAATATTAAGGAATGCGACGGTCCCGAAAAGCTTGTCAACCGGCACATTTTTACTCCCTTTCGATGACAAGGTTCGCATCAACGAATCTGTCTATGTCAATCAGAATAACATCGTAAGGAACACGCCAGGCACTATGACGTCATCGTTGCTTAACATCACCGACCATCAGGAAATACTGAGCATGCCATACCTCCACAAGATGAATATTGACAACTTGCGCCACATCGAGGGAATAAGGGCGAGACTGACTACAAATTCGATGATATCTGGCACTGTGGTTTTCATCAGTAGATAGATAGATAGAGATAGATAGATATATTCTTTATTCAATTGTTTAACAAATATTACAGAAATGATTATGGATTAACAATAGATAACAGTTATAATAAAGAATTTACGACAATGACTTTTAAGTCGTCTGTCGGAAAAAAAAAGAAAATACATTACTCTAACATAAAGATATACATACATATTAACAGAATTCATTTACAATTAAGCTCCTATATTTTAAAGCATCAGTGACATACAAAACAAGACAATCCCATCCACCTACGCCAATTCCATTTAGCTTGTTTACAATTTCGTCTTGAGTTAAAAAGAACTTTCCAAAATATCGATATCTGATTCTTTTCAAAATTGGACACCTACCCAGAAAATGTGTTATATTTTCTAACTCGTTCAAATTACAAAGACTGCAGTTTAGATTTCTGTGACCCCCAAGAAGTATCAAATCGCATCTGGCCTTCAAAATCCACATTATTCTATATTTTACAAGATTGTCATTCAAGTAGCTTTTACCGATGTTATGATCTAAGTCTTTATATATACGTGAACTTTTAAGAGCCCTTTCCCAAGATTTTTGTCTATTTGTCGAGTTCAGAACGGATAACAATGTGTCAATGCTTTCATTCCAACTTCTTCTATTTAAAACGTCATAATTCCAACTAAGATTTAATTTTTCTCCTAAAATTTGCATTGATTTTACCCAAAAGATCTTTCTCTCTATAATAATTTTTGAAAGTTTGTGTGGCAATCTGCTATCGTCGTACTCAAATAGAGTTTTAGAAATATATTTAAGATGAAGCCGTAAAGTATACAGATGACAGTTTGGTATGTGTGTTTCTAACATAAAACAATAAGAGTGTGTGTTTGTTGGTAGATGTAAAATTTTCTTTAAGAAATAAAATTGAATTTTATCCACCAATTCAAACAACTCAAAGCCCCAGACTTCCGCAGCATAACTTTGTATAGTTCTAATGACTGCTAAAAATAATTTGTATTTAGCTGATAATTTTATCTTATTTTTGATTAGAAAGGACCACCATGTTGCATTGATACTGTTTTTAGCCATACAGTTCCTATTTTCAACATGTTTTTTAAAGCTTAATTTTGGTGTTAATTTTACACCCAGGTAATTGTATTCTGACACTATAGGGATATTTTCGCCTTTAAATGTCCATTTTTCTCTATCCGCCAATTTGCCGCCTTGTCGAAAAACCATTATGGCCGATTTCGAAAGGTTTACTTGCATGTTCCAAACATTGCAATAATTTTCTAACCTAAATATCATTCCCTGCAGCTCTTCTACATTGTCAGATATCAAGACTATATCATCCGCATACAACAGTAGTCGCACATTCAAATTTCCTATCCAGATTCCCCCTCCCAAACTGTCATGTAAGTCATTCAGGTAAATAGAGAACAACAAAGGTGACATCAAACATCCTTGCTTTACGCCTGTTGAAATATTAAATTTATTTGATATTGCACTGCCAGCCCATATAATCGAATCCGTATGGTTGTACATACATATTTTCAATGAAATTTACCATTTTGGTTGGGATTCCCAAGCTATGCAGTTTATAGATCAGAAGTTTTCTGGGAACCGTGTCGAAGGCAGCTTTAAATTCTACAAAAAAAGCGTACACTTTCTTTTTTCTGCAAATCTAATTTGAATGATTGAAGTTAAATTATAAATGTTATCTGCCGTAGAGTGTTGTTTTCTGAACCCTGCCTGATATTCTGTAATCAGCTTTTTACTTTCTAACCAATTTGTAAGTCTTTCATTTAATATGCCCATCATAATCTTTGCAATACAGTTCATAACAGAAATCCCTCTGTAGTTTGATGCTAAGGTTCTATCGCTTTTTTTTTGAAAAGCGGAAATATACTAGTTTCAAAAGCCGTATCTGCTTCCCCACTATTATATATCGCAGAATACGTGTTAGCCGGCTCATCAAGAAAAAGAGTGTCAGCATTTTTGAAAAATTCGTAAGACACCCTGTCTAAGCCTGGCGCTTTCCCAGTTTTAGTCTTATGTAGCATTTGTAAGATTTCTGCTGACGAGATTGGTTTATCTATTAAATCGTCCTTTATTAATAAGCTTACGTATTCTATTTGATTCACGGAAGTAGCGTGATTTAACAGTTCCTCAAAATATTGTCTAAACGCCTCCGGTGGAATCTCCAAATCTAAGGCTTCATTTGTCCCTCGTATCTTTTTGGCCAATTCCCACCAATCACCGCAATTATTTATTTCATTTATTTCTCTTTCTAGATTTTCGTAATAAGTTTTCTTGCTATCTTCACACTGTTTCCTATAATTTTTTTGAGCCACGGAATATTGTTCCCTGTCTTCAGTATTTTGAGTTCTATTATACTTCCTAAGTAACCCTAAAGTAACCTTTCTTGCTGCTAAACATTTCCAGTCGAACCATATCGATTTTTTTCTTAGTATTTTTCCTGTTCGTTTACCTACAGCCGCGGATTTGATAATATCAGTGAAATCTTCTAAAGCCAAAAGCCAAAGTCCTTTTCGTTTTTCTTTTTTTGCAGTTCAATTTGAAGTCTTCTGTTATATAAATCCATTTGTGAACTATCCCAATGTAACTTAGGCAAAAGATCCACTTTTTTACTAATTGGGCTATCTAATATCATTCACTGATTCACCCACACTATTTATAAAGTGAATTTTCCCGTATCGTCACTATTTGTCATTCCATTTATTACCATAAGCCCGTTGTTCTCACAAAAGTCAATAAACTGTCTCCCATTTCTGTTAATTACTTTGTCTTTAGAATGTCTTATTTCTCTACCTCCTACAATGTCACCCTGCAACATGTCATCCAGTCCTACTTGAAGTTCCCCAATACGTATGTTTAAATCTCCTATCAAAATTTGATTAATCAATTCATTTCGTTCAAAGCATTCTTTTATCAAATCAAAATCTTGTGACCAACTGCAACCTCTTAAATACAAAGGTACAATATTTACTTTTTTTCCAGCCACAGAAATTTCTATAATGCTACACCATCTAAGTATTTGAACGAATGTCCAATGCCAAAATTTATTAAACTTTTCTTAATTCCACACAGTTTTCCTCCGCTAGCACGTCCATATTGTCTCTGACGTGTTGCTGGTGTCCAATTTAGGTCAAACCCTTTAAAGTATTTGTGATATCTTTCAAAATTGTCTAGTTCTACATGAGTTTCTAATAGAACAAATACATCAAATGATCGAATATAATCGAAAAAATCATTAAACAAAGTTTTATTACTTAAGGGGGCTTTCCCGTTTTTCGGTTTCAAAAACTCGTTTTTTTTTTTTTACAGAAATCGATTTATAAATACTATAACAATATGAAGCCAAAGTTTCATAATGAAATATGCAATAGTTTTGAAGTTATAGCCAAAAATGTTTCGGCGCGCACAGCCTCGCGTACGCTTTAAAAAAAACTTTAAACGCGTTTTTCTCGAAACCATGTTTTTGTGACTTTTTTACACTTTTTTTCGGATCTAATGAACCGATTTGGATAAAACTGAATTTCACGTGTTCACAAATGAATTCTCTATCGCACATCATAGGATTTTTTCAATATTGTGAAATTTCGATTTTTAACAACACTTTTAGTACCAAAATTTTACAAAAAAATCGATTTTTTTTTTCAAATTTGCGCCAAATTTCACCAAGTTGAAATTTTTCAAAAATCCTCCGATGTGCGATAACTAAAACTATGTAATTAATGAAAATGATGGTCAATTTGATTTCAGATAAACCGTACCCGAGAAAAGTGTAAAAAACTGGGAGTATGTTTTCCAAACAAGGCAACATAAGTACTTGGCAAGCCGGCGGCCATTTTGTTTTTTTTTCCAAAAAAAAAATTTTTTTCAACTCACTATTGTAACAACAAACAAAATAAAAAAGAATTACAACATTTTATCAAACTGTCTTTCCAAAATTAATTCTTGAAAAACACCTCATTTTTCGACGAAAAAACGGGAAAGCCCCCTTAAGCCTAGGCGTATACGGAGACGCAGGCCGCACACGCAGCACAACTCAACGCAGTTTAGTTTTTTGTAAATAACGCAGTACCGTACCGTGCGTATACTCGTATAACGGCGTATACAGCGACATAGCCGCGTGCGGCGGAGAGACGTGCCTGCGCGCAACTGCGTCGCGTTGTAGTTGAAATACAGTTTCCTACGCGCAGCCGACACGTTAGCTTGCAAAAATTTAAGAACTAATTGAAAAAGTGCGTGAACAGCCGATATTACACCCATATTATATTGTATAGGTTCTATTTCAAAGTCTAATTCAGGCAAATAACTCGTATTGCTGGGTTTATGGAATGAATACGGAACACGTGTGCTGGTTTTACGAGATTCGTATACGCAGTTCACATATTTTCTGCCTCACAAAGTTTAATTTTCGCTGCGCTGCCTTGTGCTGTGTTGCGCGGCCTGCGTCTCCGTATACGCCTAGGCTAATCCGTGAATATTATAACTTATAATTTATAAGCCATAAGTTTTAATTTGTAATCATCTACGTTGGGTTTATCTGTTTGTATCTCACTGTTACTTTTAACATTTAGTTCATACAACTGAGCCTCTTTATTTTTTAGGTTTTTGATTGACTTTCTAATAAATAGTTATAATTGAGATTTAATTTTATAAAATCCCTGTCAAAAATCTCTGCCAGTATTTTTTCAGCTGCCTGACCATTACAAATAAGAACTTTATTTTCATTGAAAGCCATCCACTTATTATCAATACAAATTCTGTCGTTCCTTACTATTGTTTTATGCGACTGATTTAAACAATAAATATCTTTTTTTAATTGTAACAAGGCTTTTTTGTTCTTTAGTTTGGCTACACTCAAGTCCTTCTCAATTAAAACTTTGGTGCCTCTAAGTTTTTTGGCGTTTTTTAAAATTTCCCCTACCATGTTTGTTGACTCAAACTCTGCTATTATATTAATCTTATCGTTTCGTTCAGTTATTTTGAAAGCTTTTCGGACAACAATATGCTGTAGGCTAAGCTGTTCTTTACATAGTTTTAGAACAGCCTTTGCCGGTGATAATCCATTAGGCAACCCTTTTATTACTAATTTGTTTCGTTTATTTTGACTTACGAGTCGCTCTACTTCTTTCCGGTCCATTTCCGTTTCCATTTTCAATTGTTTTAGTTCAACTTTCAACATATCATTTTCTTCTCGCAGCTTTTCGATTTGTGCACCAAGTTGGTTGATGTCCTCTCTAGATGCTAAACCTTCAAGTTTTTCGCTAAAACTTGCTTCGATACCACGAATGGCAGTCAAAACATCTTGCAAGGATGGTTCAGGGGACACCTCAGTCACTCTCCTCTTGGCCGCATTTGATGTTGTCGGTGTACGTTGCATTTTGTTCATTTTCGATTTTATACGTCTGGCTACGCAATTCGATGTTTATTGTTCTAAAAATCGTTAAAGTATTGGCCGCACTCTGGCAACGCTCTTCCAACTGTTTTTGTTTATGTTTGCTTTGGTTTATGTGCTTTAACAGCTGTTTATTCTTTTTGGCGCAATTACACACTGCACGCAATTACCACTGTGATTATTGCTCTTTATTTTGGTGGAAACCCATTTATATCACTCCAAGTGCAATTCCAAAACAAACTCTCAACCGGCGCCCAGACGCAGACAGCAGTACAGCACACCCCGGTCAAATCGGTTTTCATCAGTAACTATAGCTGTTTGCTACATTGCGGTAAAACTGCACCGACCCTGGAAAATGAGACGTCAACAACACTCCCTTCAGGCGTTTATCGACGGTCTAAGGAGAACCGAGGACGGCTCTCACTTGAGGATGGGAGGAGTTAACCCGACCGCCAAAGTGAGTGTAGCGCGCAGCTGAATTGTGGCTGCCGATAAGTGCTGACGGTGCAACTATGGACAGCAACCGTTCGCACTGGTCGGTCATCGAACTGACGAAACCTGCTGGCAGCAGAGCCATCAACGGTTCACGGCCACACACCATAATGCGCGGTCAGCAGGTTCCGGGAGCGGGGTAGACTAAGGAAAGTTTTGTATCGGGGAGTTTAGTTAGTAAGTGGACAGCACCATCTGCTGCAGGTGAAATTATTGACCTTTGGTATGTTTTATAACAATCGTTACATAGATTTTAATATGTAGATTTGGATTCAGTCAAAAAAACGGAAAACTAAAAAAGGGAAGTATTGCGTTTTGTTATGGACCTCCTCAGTTGTAAACAGTTTTGTTAAGTGACAAAAACGGTTCATTTTAGGTAGTACTGATGGCTTTTAATATTTTTAGCTCGATAAGTTGGTTTAAAAGGAAGTCTGTATGAGCCGAACATTATCAGGTGGTGACATAATGGTTTGGGCCGGTATTGCCATGTGTGCTATGACTTAACTTGCGTGGGTTTCTGAAAAAATTAACTTCTACATTTACTGCGAACTGTTAAACGTTATGGTCAGCCGAACTTTGTGGGCCTGAATTTATTTTTCAGCAGGATAATGCTGCAATTCACAGTTCTAGAAAAACCATGGACATTTTCAAGGGCAAAAATATTCAAATTTTTTATTGGCCAGTTCGAAGTCCTGACTTAAATTACATCAAGCACCTTTGGGTTCTTGCTCGAGGTGTTTACGCAAAAGAACGATAGTTTTATTCAAAGATTGACTTTAAAAAAGCGATTAAATATGTTGGGGCTTGCATACCGGCACAAACTCTTCACAATATTATTTTATATGTGCCTAACATATTATAAACCGTAATGGGAAATGGACAAATTATTTTAAAAAACTATTTAGACTACCTTGAGCTATGAAAATTTAAAATTTGATGAAATGAAATTTTACTTTACGCAATTTTACATTTTTTTATGATGTGTGATGTTATGAAGTGACAGATGCAAATCAATATTAGTATCAAATGATTCTGTGTTTCTTAGTGGTAAACTTAAACTTTGCTGTTACGCCCACTATAATTTGTAGGGACATAAATACTGGTACACACGTATTATGCTATAAAATTAAAAGTACTGCATGTTTTTGGGTTAATTTTTGTTTACATATTTATTGATATAAGTATATTGTATACAAAAAGCAAACATTCATTCGAAATGTCCGCCTTTGGCCTTCACGCACGACTTAAGTCGGTCAATAGCCGCACGCACCTCGTCCATCGGAAAATTGGCCACAGCACGAATCAAAGCTGTCTTAAGAGAATCAATGCTGGGGTATCTTTTGTGGCAAACCATGTCCTCTAAAACTGTAAAATAAATGCTGGTAAATTGTTTTGGCGCCAGGTTTGAGTCGTTTTAGCTTTATGGGCCGGCGCAGAATCTTGCTGGAAAGTCCACGGCTGGTTTTGGAACAAAGAATGGTTAAGTGGTTTTACAACAGCTTTCAAAACGGTTTCTTGGTAAACTGTGGCCGATGTTTTGACCCCTTGTTCGCAGAAATGCAAGTCAGTGACCCCATCGTAAGAGACACCCCACCAAACCATGACTGAAGCTGGGTGATGACCCTTTTCGACCCATGGAATCAGTTCAGATGCTTCCTTAGATGACCGTACCTACACCCTATCATTTTGCTTGTTAAATTTTTCCTTCACGGTAAAAAGTTTTTCATCGGTAAACAAGATTTTTCTGTGCAAGTTCTCAGCGTGCTTCACCAAAAGACGTTTGTATTTTTCCATTCTTTTTTTTTCAAAGCTGCAGTCAA
This sequence comes from Melieria picta, assembly GCA_964056695.1. NCBI lineage: Eukaryota > Metazoa > Arthropoda > Insecta > Diptera > Ulidiidae > Melieria > Melieria picta. The sequence goes on from OZ057400.1 coordinate 64,985,555, forward strand.
CAAATGTCCGGTACGGCGTTTGAAAGCCCCAAGTCCCAAGTCTTTTTTAATAATTCGACTCATGGACTTTTGCGAGATATTCATCTCCCGGGCCATGATTTTCTGTTTTCGGAGCGAATTTCGCTGAATTCTTGATTTGACAGCTTTAACGACTTGTGGTGTTTTATGCACCGGTAGACGAACATTCGACTAATCCCGAGCGGGCGGAGCGTTTTGAAAATATCACCTTTTCACACTTAAATGGCGCTATAATAGCGACACGGTTCTCGTTATCTGACCACTCCATGGTGAAAGCTAGAACAATTTAGAATTCCCGGTGCACACTAACGCTTTACAGGTTATGTTTCATAACCCATGTGGAAATAACGGTGTATGTTCAATTCAATTATTACAATGGGTGTGTTCAATGTTGTAACAATATTTATGTCCCTACAAGTATACATTAGCTTAACAATATTTCTATTAGGAAATTTTGACATCAAATGATTATGTGTTTCATTGGGGCAACCAAAGGATAAAAATCACGCCCACCTTCGCTGTTCACGTCAAACGACTCTGTTTAGACTATATGAGATTAGCCGCACCTACCTGACACTGTACTAACTAAAATTGGCTCTGTCGTAATTTAATAGTTATAGTTATCGTTTTTAGGAAATTGGCAATTTTGTTTCGATACTTCAAGGGCGTTCAAGAAGAGGGCGCCAGATTCACATAACATAAATTGTTATCATTGGCATATCCTTAGAAGTGTAGGTTGTACAGCTTTATCGGTACATTGTCGAGTCTTTCTATAGGGGAAAATTTGACGGGGGTTGGGCAAGTCACCGGCATGAAAACATTGCACGGAAAAATCGAACTCAATCGTTTAGGGCAGTGATGGGCACTAACACAACCACGCATTTTGGCTATGTATGCGTGAAAAACACTCCACAAAACTAAGGCGTAAATTTTTTTAGCTCTAATATTTTAACTTGAAAAATATTGCTAGCTTTAAAATATCAAAGCCGGACGGACAAATAACGGACAAGTATAAGAGGAACTAGATGAATAAGTGGTTGAACAGACAAACAGATATGACATAAGTGGTTGAACAGACAAACAGACAAGCAGGCAAGCTCGCAAGGAGAAATCACATTTAGTTAGTTTGTTTAATTAAATCGTTTATATTAATTTCTTCTTTGCAGCATTTTATTCGAAGTAAAGATTCAAGATGTTTGTCTGATAAGCGGTTACGGTGCTTTCATTTTATAAATTTCATTAAAGAAAAGGCGCTTTCACACAAATATGTCGTCCCAAACATGGAATACAATCTAAAAATAATATCTGTTATTTTTGGATACGAACAGTAGCAGTAACAGTTCCAGTAGCAATTGGTGAAAATAAATCATTTTGTATTTTTATCAGTTCTGCACGGATTTCTTCAGGCTGGTCCTCAACATCACATTGTAGTGGGTTTGAATATAAAATAATTTAAATTTGTATTTTATCAAAATTCTTAAACCTATTCTTATGTTCCTCCACTAAAGCTACAAAAACATCGTTGTATTGATTTACGATGCTTTTGTCAGGAATTTGATCATATGTATATTTCAGCAGTTCTTTTAAAATGTGTAAAGTTTTCATCTTTGAATTGCGCTTGTAGTATTATTAGTTTTCTTTGGAACTCGTCAACTGCTGAAACCAACTGAAATTTTTTTTCTTATTTCCTTTAAGAGAAATATTAAGTTGGTTAATAAATTCCAACAAATCACAAAGCAGTGCCAAAGGGAATACAAAATCAGGATTCTTAGTGTTGTGCTAATTCCAGCGAACAAGTCGAATTCTGTGACTCTAAAAATGTTTGAATTTCTTTCCGCAATTCAAATAATCTTTGCAGGCTTCTTCCGCAACTCAACCACCGAACTTCTGTAAATAGGAGCAAATCTGTATAATCTGCTTCTGTATTTCTTCTAAAAACACCTTTAGGTTTCTGTGAGAAAGAGCGTTATGTCCGCCTCTTATTTTATTAAGTATTTGTACAGCAATTTTCATTGTCTCCATCACTTTTAATACTTTCGAGAACAGAACTTGCTGATGTATAATACAGTGAAATGTAGGAACATCAATTTGATTTTTCAAAAGATAACCGACAAAGCCTTCTTTTTTACCAGCCATTACAGGGGCGCCGTCCGTACACACAGACGAGAGCTTACTTCTTAAATTTTAAATTTTTTAAATTTTCATCAACAGAATTTACGAAAATAATTAGCTGGCACGTGTCGGTAATGTCCGTGCTTTCATTCAAGCAAATTGAAAAATATTTACATTGAAGAATCCTGTTCTTAGTTTTTGAATGAATGAAAGCACTTAACTCTTCCGTACGCCGTGTAAGTGTGTTACGTGATAGCGTTAATTTTTGGAATATGTCAATCATCTTCTTTCCTTCATCGTCAAAACATTCAAAGACATCAGTACTGAGATCTTTGAAAAAAATGCCATCTTCCAAAGGCCTACAGCGCTTCGTTAAAGCCAATGCAACACAGGGGCGTAGCCAGAACTTGGTCATGGGGGGGTTTTGAAAATTTGTTTGCCAATTTAATATTAAAAGGTGATTTTTTAGCAACTTTTTTTTTGGCAACACTGTTTTTGGCAGCTTAGCTGTTTTCGTGTAACATGTTACTGTCAAACATGTTCAGTTTGGTCTATGATTTAACCATGAATCGACTTACAAACGAAAAACGCTTGCAGGTTATTGAATTTTACTATCAAAATTCATGCTCGGTTAAGAAAGTGCATTGTGAACTTCTTCCATTTTATGGTCAGTTTGGGCGACCTTCTGAGGCAAATTTACCAAATTTACATTATTGGACATTAAACCACCAACACGCATACATAGAGTGAGAACGGAGGAAAATATCGCAGCTGTATCCGCCACACAGCACGCGAAACAATGGCCCAATTGAGAGGCGAGTTCGGTGAACAGTTTATTTCACGTTTGGGGCCCGGACAATTGGCAATTAGATCGTGGGATTTACGTCTTTAGACTATTTATTGTGGGGCTATGTTAAGGCTCATGTCTATAGCGACAAGCCCGCAACGGTTGACGCACTAGAAGCCAATATTGAAGAATTTATTCGTGAGATACCGACCGATATGTTGGAGAGAGTATGCCAAAATCGGACCCAGCGTATGAACCATTTAAGGCGCAGCCGCGGTCAACATTTACATGAAATCATCTTTAAACATTGAATTATATAGATCGTTCTATCGACTCAAATAAAGATTTCATACATTTCTCTAAATTGTGTGTTTGTTTTTTAAATTAAATCCGAAGACTATTAAAAAATCACCCTTTACATGCTTTTTAAAGTAAACTACACTTTTCAAAGAGGGCATTTTGTGGTGGTGCCAAAAAAGTTCAGTTCAATTGATGAACTAAGTTTATGGTGATGATCGCTTATCCCGTGGCAGAGTTCATGAGTGGTACACGCGATTTTACACTAGAAAGACAAATGCCGTCATTTTGACGGCAAAGCATGATAAAGTTGAAATTGTTTGCTTAATAATATTTTTAAAAAAATTATCTCTCGTGACTTTTAATATTTTACAACGTTTTAACTATTTTTCAAGTTTAGGGGCCTCATCTTTTATAGTTTTTGAGATATGCAATGTTATACCTAGAAAGACCATAGCCGTCAATTTGACGGCAGTAACCAAAAACACACAACGAAGTAGGCGTCATAAAAATTTGAAAGGTACATTTGTTTTCTGCAGTGATTATCACTGGTTTTTTGGTAACGAAGAGAGAAAGTTGATTCTTTACATTTTACGCGAAATTTATATATTTTTATTTTGAGTGAACAAAATGAAGGTGCATAAAACACTCACCAGCGCCGAAATATCGCTTGAATTCGTGCGCCTGACTGACATAACAGAGGATTTGTCTGATTTTGAAGTTGATGGTGAAGTTTTTGAAAATGGTAACGATGGTGACAGCGATTTCTTACCGGATCCAGTTGTCTCTTCATCGGACAATACAGACCTAGAAGAAGAGCTTGAGGTAAATTCATCTCCGAAAATGGTGTTTGAAGTTGGCACGAGCAACCGGTCGATCTGCTGCAAAGCGATCTGCACTTCCCGAAATTGGAAATGTTCAAATTGCGAGTGACGGTACCGAATGGATTTGCATTTCAAAAAGTTAGAGCTCTTCAAAAGATAAAAGAAAATCCAGGGCCAACTCCGCATGCAAAACGATATGTTGACACCAATAAAGTTATAACAGGCATTGTTTTTGGATAAACGCACTCAACGGGATATAAAATTGTGCACTGAAACAGAAGCAGACGCCAGTTGGAAAATGATAGTTGGACTATGTCTTTATATCAACTTGATGCATTTATTGCCGTTCTATATGCTCGCGGCGCCTATGGATCCTGCCAGTTGGATGCTGATAAATTATGGTCAAAATTATGGGGCGCACCAATGTTCAGAGAAACAATGAGTAAGAACCGCTTCAAAGAGATTATGAAGTTTTTACGCTTTTACTTGCGAATTACAAGATCTACACGACTTGTAACTAATAAGTTTGCGCTTGTGTCAACTATTTGGAACAACTTTATTGAAAACTGTCATCTTTGCTACACTTCTGGTCAGAATTTTGTTGGTGATGAACAGCTTTTTCCCAACAACGTAATGTTCTTGAGTACCCTTCATCCCACTGTTTACGTTGGCACCGATATGAAAAAACTTCCCGAGACCGTAGCATTTTACAATAGAACAAAATTTGGTGATAGATATACTTAACCAAATGGCTCGAAAGTACTCGATAAAAGCTGGAAGTGGAAGATGGTCTATTCATGTGTTCTATAATGTGTTAGATCTAGCTAGAATAAATGCATGGATTGTATACAGAGCAGTAACAGGAAAGAATATCAAACGTCATTATTTTATCCTTCAACTTGTTTCTGAGCTACGGGAAAAATATCTGAAAACTAGACCTGATATTGGGAAAAAATCGATGCCTAAGAACCGCTCGAGTGACATGTGCGATAACTGCAATAAGCCTGTGTGTGGTTAATAATTTGTTCAAAATGTTAAATCAACTGAAAACATACTTAATGTGAATAAAACATACCATCATCATAACAATTACCGTATATATTCTCTTATTTCTTGCATACCGTCAAATTGACGGCTGCGGTCTTTTTAGGTATAACACAGCCACTGGTCTTTCTAGTGTTAAAAACGATTGTCGGACATAAATGATGACCAACGTGTTAGCCAACTAAAACCCGCAATCAGCGCAGATTCCATCAAAACTTGACGGTAGTTCATCATAGATCAGCCAAAATCGACTTGAAATTGGATTTAACCTTCGCTTTCCTTATACCCACCCGGGTGATCTTTTTAATATTCATGTTCAATATCTGCCAGAGTGTTTATCCAATGTAGTTATGATTTCGACTTACAGAACATATTCGACAGTAGTTTTCAATAACATAAAATATATTTTTTGGAAATATTAGTCATGCTTTATTTGTTATTTTTGTTATTTTGTATACCACATACCCACACGGGTGGTCCCAGGCGCTCCCGTATCGCATTTAACTGAACTTTTGGCTATCGAAAGACGCCATCTCATCGATAGATACTTGTGACTGATTTTTGACTAAAAGTTGAATTTTAACCATCAACCACTCGTTTTCACGTTTTGCGGCATCGTGCGTCTTTCACCTTTTCAAAAAAATGCATTTACCGATTAAACAAAGGCGTTTCGAGGACGTAGAAGCCATCCAAAAGGCTTGCACCGACATCCTGAAGGACATTCCAGCCGACGATCTAAAACACTCATTGGACATGCTTTTAGATCAAGCAAATAGCTGTACTGAGCCTGAACTATTCAAAAAAATCAGATCGGTTTCACCAATACAATTTTTTTTTATTCTTTCAAATGTTTAAAGGTGAAAAGACCTTTCTGCTAATGTAGGAACGTGCATACCATGCATAGTGAGTACACATTTTTAATAATTATAGGCCATGGGGGGTTCTGACACCCTACCCCCGCCCCCCCCCTTGGCTACGCCCCTGATGCAACAACATATGAAGCCTTTGCATAGGCCATTTTCGAAATTACTTCATTTGTATTAACGTCGTCAACATCATCAGTAACATATTTCGCGAGCAACTTTAATTCATCAAGTAATTGCTTACGATCATTTTCCTGATATTTTTCAAATTCCCCGTGCCATGTTTTGTAATGTCTTTGAAAATTAAAACGATTGCCAGCAATCGTACGCCTGCAAAATAAGCATTGCGCCTTATTAGAAGCGTTTAAAGAAAAAAATTTGTATCTCCCATTCAACCTTAAACATTTTCTGATTTACATGAATACTCAGTGTACACAAAAACGTAGTATGCGAGCCGTAAACGAGCGTGAAGTTGCTTGCATGCGCTCGGAACTTCGCTGCTTTGTATTCGTATACGCGAGTAGGCGTCGCACACTGTGTGAAATGGTCAATCTAGCGGAACTAAATTAATAACTCTTGAATGCGTAACGATATCGTGGTGAAATTTTGTACAGATACTGCTGGTGTTTCACCTGAGAACTGGTATGAATATGGGCATGGTCCGCCTACTTTCAAGTAGGGTTGCCATCTATATATATAAAAGAAAGTGGATGTATGTGTGTAAGCACATCACGCTCAAACCGACCGGCCGATTTCCATGGAGTTTTTTTTGTTGAATTAGTATTGAGTCAGTTCAGGTTCGTGCGAAAAGAAATTTCCGGAAAATCTATTGGAAAAGTCGGAAAATCCCTGCCATATTGCCGTGAATTCTGAACATTTTCAGACGATAACTTTGGAACCATTAGCCAACATCAATGAAATTCACTAAGAAGTTACTATTAAGTCATGTCCTTCGACAGGGCGAATTTGGCGAGTATTGGACGAGGGGGCGTGGCACCATCCATACAAGCCGAACCTTAATAATGGAATATCTTCGACATTGTAAGGTGCACAGCATTGAAATTTAGTATGGCGTCGACCCATAAATGAGTCATTCTACTGGTAAGATTTAATGGGCGTTGGACAAAGGGCGTGGCACATACATGTTTAAAAACTATCTTCCATATCATCGTACATATCGTTGTCAATATCTTCTTTTTCTTCCTCATCTGAGCTGCTATATTCGTTAATTTCTGAAGCCTTCAGTAGCATTATGGTTTCTCGAGGAAGAGTTCGGTGTTTGCGATGATGATGCGATGCTTTTATGCTGGATATCAACGGATCGGAAGAAATCAAAAATCTGTTTAATACGTCCGTGTTTGTGTCTTTTCTTGAGGTCTTACGGCTGAAATTTTCACGGAAGCGTCTGTATTCTTTGTTGCTTGCTTCCTGAGCCTCTTCTGATAACTGGCCTAGGGGAAGTATACACGCTTCGATGATATTTTTAGCGTGAACTAAAATTTTGTGGATGCTGGTAGGCAGGTAATACAGTACATTCCGTTTAGCTGCATACACCTTCGATGCACATGATTTGGGGCACTTAAGCGAAAAATGCAGCTAAGCGGAATATCTATAAAAGTTTTTGGAAACAGCAAAAATTTTTTTAAAGTAGATCCTTGGCGCACCTATATAAAAATATCAAAATATATATTATATATATATATATTATATCAATATTGATATATTATATATATCAAAATTTTGCATGAACGAATCTATTGAATTCTTGAAAAGATTACACCAGTGTAAGACTGAACAAATTTTTATTAGCAAATTAACCGCTATCTTATAGATGCTTATGCATACCTAATATGTATGTATACACTGGATATAATGAAAATATGTATATACATATTCTTACTGATATGCTTTTATGTAAAATAATCGGTAATTTTACCCTGCGAATATTTCTTTTTTGACAATTTCACAACTATTGCCTCCATTTCGAAAATGTGGAAATTTGTTTCGATACTATTTTCCAAAAAAACTTTTCGAAATTTTCAAGTGCTGCTAAACGAAGTATTTTTCATACAAATCAAAGAAAACTTGCTCAAAAACAGGGCTGTTAAACGGAATAGTGCAGCTAAGTGAAATGCAGCTAAATGTGAAATTGTCAAAGAAAATTCGGTTTACGAAGTAGTATTTTGGCCAAATAATGCAGCTAAGCAGAAAATGCACCTAAGCGAATAGGCAGCTAAACGGAATGTACTGTACCAAGGATACAACTGCAAATATTTCCTCTTTGTTTCTTCCGCATACGCCGCAAACTTTCCCGAATCAATTTCTTGATCGCTAGATAAAGTCTCTAGTATGACACGAAAGCGATATACTAAGTCAACATCTAGCCCCGTAATCGCAGCTGTTTGTTCGGAATTTCGAAAAAACCTGCGGGCCGTATTACCGTCATATGTGTTACCTGCCGACAGCTTTGGCATGTCAACCAGCAGTACCATTTCTTTTCGAAATTTGCTTTGTATGATTGATTTTCTTCTGGTTACTGAATTCTTATCATTGTGATCTCGCTGCCGCTGACAGCATCATCATCGAACATCAGTTACAATATAAACGCAAGCTTATCTTGACGATTGCATCAGCCAAACATTTACAGTTATGTTTAAGGTCTTTTTGTGAACATGAATACAGGGTTCTTGCAATATAAATACAGAATGTGATATTCTTACTACACAGGATTCTTACAATATAAATACAGGGCAATGTGGCATACCACTACAGTTTAACACTAAGTACAAACATATACTTATATTGCTACATAACTTAGTATGAGTTCGCAGGCAATATTATTTCGATACAGAATTACTATTTTAATGTTTAATCAATTATTAATAATGTTCAATCAATTGAATCACTCACTGTAATCAATGAAATTGAAATAATATATCACTCAAAGTCGTACAACACTGAAATTTAGTACTCCGTCGTCCCATAGATGAGTTATTCTACTGGTAAGATTTGATAGGCGTTGGACAAAGGGCGTGGCAAATTTTTGTGACCCAAATATTTCACTGAACTATAAGTCGCTCAGCAATGAAACTTAGTACGAACCCACCATTTTTTCTTTCGACAGAGAACAGTGTGGGAGTATTGAATAAGGGGGCGTGGCACCGCCCATATAATTTAAATCTGGTTCAAGCGCAGTCCATGTGGTAAGGCAGCGTAAAAAAAATGTTCTATCATAAAAATTATGAAGCAACGTAAAAAAAATTGTCTTTCAAATAGCGTGGAGAGACCAAGGAAAAAAAAAATTTTGTATGAGTGGGGCAAATATGGGCAGCCAAATTTAACTGAATCTTCAAAAACATGAACCAAAGCAGTTATTAAGAGACATTTTAAATCGGATACACGCGGATACATTTTGTAATCTCAAAGCAAAATCAACATTTGAAAAATTTTTATATGTCCGAATAAATTGCTCTGTAACCACTAATAATATACATAACGATATTCAAGTTTACCTGATAAGGTGGCGAAAAAGGTGCTGATAGCTAATAACAAAGTTTGAATATGCGCGTTCGCCGTGATAATCTCGAATTACATCTAAATCACAAGTGACTCACAAATTTCAACAATTTTCTTTTATACAAATAGCTGCACATTCAAGATGATCGTTCGCGATGTGATTTTGCCAAACAGAAAATACTACGAGAATCGAATCCCTCAATGTGTTAGCTAATTTTGAATTATTAAATTTTTTTTTTTACATTCGAATTTTTGAATAAAGTTCCGCTAGATATGCAAAATTACACAGTGTGCGTCGCTGCTACTCGCGAGTAGCAGCATGGGCATATATCCCAGCGAGAAATTGGAATGTATAGGAATGCATATTTGCTTGCAAGCTATGCATTACAACATGCATGAATTTTCTCACGGCGATGTCCTACGAAATGTAATGCTTCCCTTTTTTGCATTACCTGGGAGTATATGAAGACATGCATTCCAAAAACAAGTACATACGTTTTCATAAATCGCCTAGCATGTAGGAAATCGTACATTACTCGGTTATGCATAAAATGATCTACCAAAAACCTGTACACCCCAAAATAAAATGTTTGTTGTTTTGCTTTATGTTAGTTTTTATTTTTAAAGTAATTCAAGTTCAATAGATTACATATAAACACATATATATAAATACATTACATAAGTAAAAATGAAAAAATTAAAATACACTCACTTCAATAACATCCCTTTGCTTCTTTGTTCGTCTTTGGACAGGCATTCTGAAAAAGGAAAATAACTCAATATTAAAAAAATCCAGTAAACATAGTTGTTTTGTAAATTCATACTTACCAAAGTTGCTTTGAATATTTTTGTAAATATTTCTTGTTTCCGTTAATCCACGGGGCTTCGTGATATATGTATGAAAACGCTGGGAGCTGCTAAAGATATATTAAAAAAGATTAATGAAATTAATTGTCTTTACAAATGAAACTTTATTAAAACTCACCTCGTTTGATGCAACGATCCGCGCGCTTGCTGTCTCATCAATTTTTCTATCACAACTAGGCTTCCGAACTATTAAAACGGTTTAAGGAGGACAAAATTTGGCTTGAGGAGGACTTTATATGGGAACTTCTTTGTTTCAGGAGGACATCACATTCCTTCAATATTTCACAATGTTTTTAGAAAATACAAGTGTAAAAAGAAAAAACCTAAAAGCACATGTAAATTTTAACTTTTTAACCACTTTAAAAAATAAAACAAAACGCATATTTGTGCAACTGTAATCAACAATATCAAACAATATTTTCAATATCAACATCGTGATCACACAATACTTTTTTAAATGCATTGTGTATTATGTGCGCGTGACAATTGCCTTTTAATATGTTTTGGTTTGAATTCTTAAGATTAACGATTTTTACCAAAGTTTGCATTCGTATTATCAGCATTCGTATTATCGGCACACAGCATTTTTTATTTTTAAGTCTAATTTTTCCAATGCGGCCTTAATCATGTTGAACATTCCAGCAGCTGACTCATCCGGATTTTCAACGAAGTCTATAATTTTATTTTGAATGCCCAAAGCAGCATCGAAATATTGGACACAAATTGGAAAAATTTTCCTCATTAATTGATTAAGTTGCCACATTTGAATAAAAAAAATTTAAATTTAATTTGAGCTTGAGGAGGACTTTTTGGCCTTTGAGGAGGACGGAGGACATTTTCTGTTCAAGGAGGACTGTCCTCCTCAAAGGAGGACGGTTGGGAAGCCTAATCACAACTGAAGTTATTTTTCCGAAAATCAATAGAAGCGACCTTTTCAAAGAAACAGTTTTTTATTCTAAGAAAGATTGCGCCGCTCTCTCAGAATTTCTTCGGAAGGTGCAATCTCGTTGGTATAAAAAACAAAGCACAATTTGAAGAATATACATATATCTTGGTTATCCCATGGAAATGTGTTATTACCTGCTAATATTAAGACCAATGTTGATCTGTTACTTATAAGTACTATATTGTCTAATGGTTTAAATCAGTTTAACTCAGTTCTGAATAACATTGGCCGTGTATTAGACTTAGTTTTTGCATCAAATGAACTGAAAGTATCTTGTGAAGAAAGCCTGTTGCCAATTCTAAATAATAGTCTTCACCACAACGCCCTTACTATTGAGTTTGAATTTTACGATTTCGAGCGCACTACAGTTAACATCTTATCTGAACGCGATTACTTCAATGCAGACAACTCTGCGATTATAGAGTATCTTGGTAATGATGATTGGTCATTCATGAACTCTTTCAATGATCCTAATATTCTCTATAGAATGTTGATAGAAAAAGTCACATATGCAATTTCGTCTTTTGTTCCGTTGAAGAAATCTATGTTGCGTAATAAACCACCTTGGTTTAATTCTAAGTTAAGCCATTTAAAAAATGTAAAAAAAAGCTTTCAAAAAGTTTAAAAAGACTAACTGTGCAAGCGACCAGGATAAATTCATTGAATCAAGGAAAAAATTTGATTGTTTGCACAATTTCTTATATAAGCAATACTTGCTAAGAGTGGAGTCGAATTTAAAAACAAATCCCTCTTGCTTTTGGCAGTATATAAATACAAAGCGTAGATCTAGGGGTTTACCTAACAGATTAGTTTATAATGGCGTGGCTCCGGATAATCTTGACGACTCCTGTAATTTGTTTGCCCAATTCTTTCAGGAAGTCTATGTGAAATATAATGACTCCCATTGTCCTCAAGATTTTGGTTCCTCGAACACAATCCCTAACTTTACTTTATCTGAAGATGAAGTAGCTCTAGCGATTTCTTGTTTGAACTCCAGCCCTAAAGCTGACCTTGAAGGATTTGCCCCAATATTTTTTACAATATTGCCCCAATATCACTTCGTTATTCAATAAATGTTTGCAAAATGGTATATTCCTAGATTCATGGAAGATTTGCTCAATTGTCCAATATGCAAAACTGGTAACCGTAATGATATTTGCAATTATAGACCTATTGTTAAGCAAAGTACAATTGCCAAAATATTTGACCTTTTAATTAAAACTAAACTTTTCAATCATATCAGGGAACTTATATGTGAATGTCAACATGGGTTCTATCCAGGTAGGTCAACATGCACAAATTTGTTATTGTTGAATAATCATATTATTCAGGAAGGAAGGAAGGAAATTGCTGGGTTTGCAATTTATCTATCGATTATGTTCGCTTATAGTGCTCTAAACAGTAAGATAAGCTGCCCAGAAATCGCAACATTCTTTAATTCTCATTCTTCGCATCATGATTTAAGGCGAATTCGCCTCTTTGAAGATTACTCTCACAAGACTAATTATGCATACAATGAGCCTATTACAAGATGCATTCGGTCAATTAATAAATATGCCAATGTCTTAAATTTTAATTTAGATGTAAATAGATTTAAACTTTGTTTATTTGAAATTTTCAATTAATGCCTTAGTCTGTAAGTAAATCCTGTAGACTGAAGTATATGCATAAATAAATAAATAATAAAAAAAAAAACGAAAGCTATGCATTACACCCTCGCTTACGTGGTAATATATGTTTTCTATTTGGGTTTTTCATATACGAATTCGTGCATGAAAAACCTCATGCACTTCCCTTTATACGAAGTCGCCCTGAGCGAAACCGCGGGGAGCAACTGGTAGTAAATAAATTTGATTTTGCTATTAGTTGCAAATGTTTTGAAGTATTCTGGTTATGCGAATTTTAAGTTTTTTTCTCGTGTAAGTATATTAAATGAGTGATTTGGAAAATGTATAAAATATCAATTTTCACTATTATAAAACTTATTTTTTATATATAGTATATACTACTGTGTCCAAAAAAATAAGGTGACATTGTATTTATTTTGAAAATTCTTTATTTATTCTTCCAAATCAATTTCATCCCCTTCAAAGTAATCCCCTTCAAAGTAATCCCCTCCCAATGCAATGCACTTATGCCAACGGATTTTCCAATCTTCGAAACACTGATTGTAGTCACTTTCCGGGATGGCCTTCAGTTCCGTCTTCGCTGCGGCTTGAATCTCCTCTATCGTATCAAAACAGTGTCCCCGGAGCGGTTTTTTGAGCTTGCTGAACAGCCAGAAGTCGCACGGCGCCAGATCAGGTGAATACGGTGGTTGCGGAACGATATGGGTTGAGTTTTTGGCGAAATGATCACGAATTACGAGTGCAGTATGGGATGGTGCATTATCGTGGTGTAAAAACCAAGAATTGTATTTCCACAATTCCGGCCTTTTTAGGCGGATAGCGTTACGCAAACGACGCATAACGTTCAAATAATATTCCTTGTTGACTGTTGACTAAAAAAAAAATAATTCTCCATATCCTTCGACGCGCGCAGTTTAAATTCAAATGTCACCTTATTTTTTGGACACAGTAGTACATATATGGATATATATATATATATATATACACTAGCTGGGCCCCGCGGCTTCGCACGCAGCTCTCTTGTTTCCCCCGATATAAATTCTGAACCCATTGTTGACCCCGTCAGATTTTGATTCAAAAATAAACATATGTCTATTATCTTTGATGTCAAGTGTTTCCAAAAATTTTGAAGTCAAAAGGGCCTTTAGATCATGAGTTTCCACATTTACTCTAAACAAATTCTTAAACCCTAAGTTTGCTAGATTTCGATTTTGAAAATAATTAGAAACGCGTGTCCAATTTTTTTATTTCAAGTATTTTTACAATTTTTGAAGTCAATAGGCCTATCGGTTAATGTTTTTTTCGAGTCTTCCCGTAAACAAATCTTAACCCATTGTTGGTCCAGTTAAATCTTGATTCTCAAAAAATTATAAAATACGGGTCGAATTATTTTTGATCTACATTATTTGCAGGAAGTTCAAAATCAATATGTCTATTAAATCACGTTTCTTCATACAACACCTTAATACATGTTTTGCCCCCTTTAGACCTCGAATTTCAAAAAATCCCGTCTTGGCGGAGGTTCATTCTTCAAGAAGTACCCATAGTTCATGATGATGAGTCAATCAATCAATCAGTCAGTCAGGACAAACATTTTATGTATATAAAAAAGCAGGCGGTACCACGCCCCCTTGTCCAATGCTTACAACTTTCTTCTAGTCGAATTGTGCTACTAAGTGGACAGATCGTACCAAGTTTCACTGATGTATGTGTGTGTTTACTGCGTAACGGTTATAAAAAATGTGCCACGCCCCTTGTCCAACGCCGATCAAATCTCACCAGTAGAATGACACATCTATGAGACGACGGTACACCAACTTTCAATGCTGTGCGGCTAACGATTCCGAAGCTATTCCATATAAAAGATTTGAGTTGTATGGGCGGTGCCATGCCCCCTTGTTAAATACCCGCCCCATTCCCTCTGTCGATAGATATGACTAAATGGTAGGTTCATACTAAGTTTCATTGATGTACGACTTACAGTTTTGCTGAAATATTGGGTCTTAAAAAATGTGCCACGCCCCTTATCCAACGCCTATAAAATTTTAACAGTTGAATGACCCTTCTATGGGACGATGTAATATTAAATTTTAATACTGTGCGGCTTACAATTTCGAAGCTATTCCATATAAAAGATTTGAGTTGTATGCGCGGTGCCACGCCCCCTTGGTAAATACCCGACCTATTCCCTCTGTGGAAAGATATGACTAAATGGTAAATTCGTACTAAGTTTCATTGATGTGCGATTAACAGTTCCAAAATTATGCGGATAGTTTGGGTCAAACAAATGTGCCACGCCCCTTGTCCAACGCCCATCAAAATTTTAACAGTAGAATAACACATCTATGAGGCGACGGTACACTAACTTTCAATGCTGTGCGACTTACAATTCCGAAACTCTTCCACTCAAAAGAATTGAATTGTGGGGGCGGTGCCACGCCCCTTGTTAAATACCCGCCTCATTCCCTCTGTCGAAAGATATAATTAAATGGTAGGTTCACACCAAGTTTCATTGATGTACGACTTACAGTTCTGCTGCATAAAAAATGTGCCAGGCCCTTGTTCAACGCCCATAAAATTTTAACAGTAGAATGACACATCTATGAAACGTCGGTACACCAAATTTCAATGCTGTGCGACTTACAATTCCGAAGCTATTCCATTTAAAAGATTTGAGTTGTATAGGCGGTGCCACACCCCTTTGTTCAATACCCACCCCATTCCCTCTATTGAAGGACATGATTAAATAGTAAGTTTGTACCAAATTTAATTGGTGTGTGACTTATGGTTCCAAAGTTATTGTCTAAAAATGTATTCTTGTGGTGCCACGCCCCGTTTTCCCGACTTTTCTTTTTTCCTAAACCTTCACGTAACAATTTCAAACAAACCCGCCGAAGGAAGTATCCAAGTTGGTTCAGTCGTTTTCAAGTTTTAAGCAGCCGAACGGACCACGATTCATTTTTATATATATAGATATATGGATATATATATATATACATATATGGATATATATATACTATATACACTATGATCAATAAGTACCGGGACTGTGTCAAAAAACAAAATTGTTTTATTCTTCTGGTAAATTTATTTTATCCCCTTCAAAATAAGCCCCATCTGAAGCAATACACATATGCCAACGCTTAATCCAATCGTCCATGCACTTCTGGTAAGCCGAAGCAAGTATGGCCTTCAGCTCTCGCGTCGCATTTTCTTTTATGACCTCTATGGACTCAAATCTCTTTCCACGAAGCGGTAACTTGAGTCGGGAGAACAGGAAAAAGTCACATGGTGCCATATCTGGAGAATAGGGAGCCTGATCGATGATATTCACACTGTGTTTGTTCAAATAATCGCGAATAATGTGTGCTTTGTGAGACGGCGCATTCAAGTCTTGAGGAACAAGCCGTGCGGCGACGCGTTTCATGCACAAAATATCGACAACAATGTGTTGTGCGCTTCCATAAGAGATGTTAAGATCGTTAGAAATCTCTCTGAGGCTCACATGACGATTTTCAAGCACGATTTTCTTCACAATTTCAACATTTTCGTCGGTATTCGATGTTGAAGGACGTCCAGAACGAGGAAAGTCTTCGACCACTTCACGACCACTTTTGAACATTTTATACCACTCGAACGCTCTGGTTCTTGCTAGAGCAGACTCCCCAAATGCTTTCTGCAACATTTTAAGCGCATTGGCACAAGAAATTTCGTTCTTAAGACAAAATTTCAAACAAATACGTTGATCAACAAAATTATCCATTGTAAAATGCGACGAAGTACAAAAAGTTGACTGACGCTAACAGCTGCCAAACAAAAACTAATGATGCAATCCCGCTCAAACACTGTAACAGATGTCAGTTAAGGTCCTACCGACCTAAAAAAAAATTTTTTACCTGCATCGGGCAACGGCGGAAAATTTAAAATACACATTCCCGGTACTTATTGATCATAATATATATATACAGCTGCGGTCAAAATAATAGTAGTACGCATACCACGAAAAGAAAATTAAGAAACAATAATTTGCTCTCCTTTACAAATATTTACTTTGTATTTTTTTTAACAAGTTATATGTGTCACACAATCATAAAAGAAAACTTAAGAATTAAACTCAGTTTGATTCGATTTAAATTAAATGCGCAAAAAGCTCCAAAATATGGACGGTCAAATAATAGTAGTACGCTTTACTTTCATAAAAATGAAAAAAAATTGTGTTAAATTTTAAAAGATTTAGTGGTTAAATAGTAATAACGTAATTTTTCTTCATATTAATATTTAGTTGCGTGACTGTTGTTCGCTATTACTGCAGCACCGAGCCGATGCATTGAATTAACCAAATTTTCATATCATTCTCTAGGTATTATATATTCCTGCTTCTCAAAGTTGATTATTATTAGTTAGATTATAGTGAGCAACTGCTCTCTTCACGTCGAACCACAAATGTTTAATTGTATTGAAGTCTGGTGATTGTGCGAGCCATTCCATAACCCTAATACTGCTCTTGCGAAGCCCCTTTCGTGCGACCTTGCTTGTATGCTTTAGGTTATAATCCTGTTGAAAGACCCAAAGCAGTGGCGTTTTTTCACGGATATACGGTAGCACGATTTCCTGCAAGATTCGTACATATACACATCGATCCATCGTTTTCTTGATCAAGTAAATAGCGCCAACGTAAAACATGCTCAATAAATCCGAGTAAATCTAACCAAAAAAATCAAATTTTAACATTAGCTACAAACGCGTGCAATTATAACAATGCTTTTTTCTTGTGTTCTGCCTATATAAAAGTATCTTACGGTTAAACCAAAAAAAAGGCGAAGAAGCAAATTCAACATGTCGCACTATATTTAGTAGCAGCACTACTATTATTTTGACCGCATCTGTATATACATATATGGATATATATATATCCATATATATTAAGTATATATTTATATATATTGTTACGAAAATTAGTTCTTTAGGCTTATTCGTCTCTGGATTGTGCTTGAAAAATAAAACACACTTCAATTACTCAGCGCGAAACGCAGTCAAAAACCAACAATCACTTTATTTACAAATTTACACTTTGCTTGTCTTTTTACACTTGCTACTATTTCGTGTTTCACCTTTACTTGTTCAAATAAGACTTGTCCCTCTGCGCTGTACCCGGCTGCCTTTTATACTGGATTGCTTATCGCGCCGATTGGTCTCGCACATTCCAATTGGGCTGTCTCTCGATCGTTTTTGCACATCCCATTACCATCGCGAACCATCTTTGCCATATCGAAATTATAGCAGGCCGGCCGTACTTTAAAGTGCGTGCCTAAAAGTATGCCCGTAAAAGCATTTATGCATAGCACAGCGACAGGGTGACTCATCGTTACAATATATTTATTTCCTTTTTCCTTTAATATCATAATAACAATTTGCCTTAGCTGTACCAAAAAGGTATGTCAGGTATGTGCACAACATATGAAATTCAACCTGCTGCACGTTTCATTATTTTATATAATGAAAAACTATCATAATTCAAAAGGAACTGAAAATGTTAAGAACTGAAATGTTCTAATAATATGAGCATTGCATTGGAGTTTGCATGTTTTATCCGACATTGTCGGACTAAGACCAGGTAGTGCACCATAGACACGGGAAACTGTCTTGTTGACATGTGTTTCAAAATTAAAATTGAATTAAATTATCTTGTCAACATAATCAACCGCTGAGCCGTTTAGATAGATCGTGGGAAGAACTGACGTTCTACTGGTTCCATCGATAAACAACGCTTTTGTTTTGCTTGCATTGAGTTTTAGCTAATTGGTAGCAGACCACTGATGTATAATATTCAAATCGCTGTTAATTTTTTCTATAGCCAGATTAATATCTGATTTTGGAAAAAACATATACGCTTGCACATCATCTGCGTAAATGTGGTGTTGACAGTGATTGAAACAATTCGAGATGTCATTAATAAACATAGTAAAAAGTAGAGGACCCAGTACTGATCCTTGCGGTACACCAGCTGAAATAAAGCACGGTTTTGAAAAGTTGCCATTGTGACTGACAAATTGGGACCTTTTTCTCAAATACGAAGAAAGAAGTTTGCATGCTGAATTGTCGAAGTGAAAGTTGTATTGCGCTTTCTCCAGTAGGATAGCATGACTGACAGAGTCGAACGCTTTTGAAAAGTCGAGAAAAACAATAAGGCCCACGTTGTCAGCATCAAGACCTAAACGTATATCATCACATACTTTTAAAAGCGCAGTGGTGCAACTGTGTTTAGGACGGAAGCCTGATTGGTGTATAGCTATTAGGTTGCTCTCAACAAGGAACTGTTTAATTTGATCACTGATCAAAGATTCGAAAACTTTACTTAGAAAGGGCAAAATTGCAATGGGCCGGTATTTCGTTGGTGATTTCGGAAGTGGAATAATTTTAGCACATTTCCAGCAGTCAGGAAAAGAAGACGTCATGATAATGCAGTTAAAGATATATGTGATATGCTTCAAAATGACCGGAATCAATAATTTTATAAACGAGGGACTAATTTCATCTGAACCAACGGCATTCGATTTTATCTTCATTATCGCTAGACCAACACAAATTTCATCAAAACCTACAAACGAGAAACTATTATCAACAATCGCAGTAACACAACAATCAGCATAAAAGGACGTCGCCGGGCAATCCGCTGGTTGAATAAATTTTTTGTTTAATTCGTCAAGGTCTATAGATTCTGCTGCGTTGATCCTGTTGCAATTAATCCCTAGCTGCCGCACGTTCTTCCAAAAACTAGCACTAGAATTTGTATGTGAAAAAAACCAGATCTTTTCAGCTCATACTGCCCAGGCACAAGCACTTAATAACTGGTCGACAATTGTTTGTCCACTCAGTTTTTCTGTGGAACGCATTTCCAACAAGCTTAAAACGTGAGACCAACGTCATCAATTTAAAAAATATACTTTTTCAATACTTTTCTAATCTTTAATGGAATTTTCACACTCGTTTTTTTTTCTCTCTCTTCTGCTCTCCTTAATTTCATTATTCATCTTTACTCTTTTCCGCTTCTTATTTTTGTTACAACATTATTATATTATACCATTTGTATGTTATACCAGGCGTAGTGCGCTTAATAAAAAGACTTAGTCTTACAAGTGCCTTTGAAAGTAAATAAATAAATAAATAAATTGTATAAAAACAAAGATTCCATTAATATATGTTGATTATACGCTCCTAAATACTCGTAGTCAAAATAATCGCTGTTGAGATTTAGGTATGGAAGACTTTCTAGTATTAACTAATGTTACGTTGCATTCAAACATTTACAGAAAACCAACCACTTCTTAATGGTGTGGAGCCGAGTGATATTTCAATGTACACCAAAGTTAGAGAGAAGGCCGCCAAAACAGTTGCAGAAACAAAATGTTTTGTCAATTCTTCATCACCTTCTAATTTCGCTAGAACAACAATGGAAAGATGTCCAGCAGCTATTGAAATTGGGCAATGGCACATAGAAACTTGGTATTCAAGCCCGTTTCCACAAGAATATGCAAGGTATGATTAAATACTATTATTATTATTATCCGAGTTGTTAATTTTAGTACCACTGCCTTTGCATGATTGCAATTTTCTAATTGCCGAAACCCGGTGTATTAATAAGAACCCGTGAATGGTCATCAACTATAAATTTTTTAAGTGGCGTCATTATGGCGATTATTATTAATTATTATTATCCCACGGTCATTCTCACCCCTCCCCTCGCACTATTATATAATATCTATTTTATTGGTTTAAGAATTTTCTTGTTATGTTACATGTTTGTAGGATTACGGCTTTTTGTATATTATGGTGTATAAATTAGTCTATGTTTTGAGGTTTGGAATGAATGATTTGTGTAATATTTCTGTTACGGAGATTATAAAGGGTATTGTTTTTACTGCATTTTGTTTCCACACCCGTTTTATTTCAAGTGCTAATTCATTATACTTTTAACTTTTTTAGTGTTCTTTGTGTCATTGGGGGCACTTATTTCAACTCGATAAGGAGTGTCCACGAAAAAACGGATCCCTCTTCTTTGATTTTTTAAATTTTTTGAGAGCGCACCTCAACAGTAGGCTTTGCTTTTGCAAAAAGCTTAAACTTCACAAAAACTAATTGCATTTAGTTTCATTTTGATTTTCACTCTCGAGCGCGCAGCGAGAAAAAATTTTGCACACTTTGAATGAAAATCCTACATGGACCCAAAAAGGGTAGCAAAACATGTGGGTGTCGGTGTTGCAACGGTGAAAAGGGTTGTCAAAAAGTTTAAGGAGCACCTCTCTGTTGAGAGGGCTTCAGGTTGTGGGAGAAAGGCTGGTCCTGCCAACGAAAATTTTGCCAATGCAGTGAAGGCGCGTTTTAAGAAAAACCCGAATACATCCGTCCGTGATACAGCATCCATAGTGGGAGTATCAGAAAGTTTTGTACAAAAAACTAAAAATAATGCTCAACTCAAATCATATAGAGTGCAGAAAGTTCCGGATAGAACCGATGACAAGGAAAATGAGGCCAAAAAACGAGCCAGAAAGTTGTATGAGCAGTTCCTTACAAAATTTGAGTGCTGCGTCATGGACGCTGAAACATACGTTAAAGGCGACTTCCAACAATTGCCCGGGCAGCAGTTTTACGTTGCCGCAGCTAAAGGAGCTGTTTCTAAAAAATTTAAAACACAAAAAATGTCCAAATTGCCAAAAAAGTTCCTTGTATGGCAGGCAATTTGGACCTGTGGAAGAAGAAGCGAAATTTTTGTTACAACAGGCTCAATCAACCAAGGAATTTACATCAAGGAATGCTTGAAGAAACGGCTTTTGCCATTTTTAAGAAGCCACAATGTTTCTAATTTTTTTTGGCCAGATTTAACCACATCCCACTTTTTCAGAGCAGCCTTGAACTGGTATAATGACAATACTGTCAATATTGTACCCAAAGAATGCAACCCATGCAACCCAGAATTACGTCCCATTGAAAAGTATTGGGCAATAGTAAAGCGTTACCTTAAAAACCAAAAAATGTGGTAAAAACTGAAAATCAGTTCAAAAGAAAGTGTTCGCTGAAAAGATCGCAGAATCAACTGTGCAAGACATGATAGAAGGAGTAAAAGGAAAGGTTCGGGCCTTTTATAGAAAATAATCAGTTTGCTTTTTTTTTCATTGTATCCCATTACTTACACTGAGAGGCATCTTCATACCAAAAATTTTCGATTTTGCGAGAATACTTCAACAATATACAGATTTTTTGAGGGATCAGTTTTTTCGTGGACACTCCGTATATTTAATTATTTATTTGGTCTTGTAGTTGGCTATTAATTACACTGTGCAAGTCGAAAAAAGTATCAAGCGGGGGACCTACTGAGCGACGTTTCTATAGGTATACTGAGTTGAGATCCACCAGGCGTTTGGCTGGATTGGCTCTAGTTTAAGAGAAATCCGACTTTGAATTTTGCTCATTTCAGTCGAGTTCGTCGCTCAAGACTTCGAACGTTTAAATGCTAATTGGTCCTAAATCGTTCTGAATATCGCTTTACTGTCTTCGGCAAGTTTGTAGATATTTTAACGACCAACAAATTTGCTTAAGACACCAATCCAAAAAAATACATTTAAACTGTGTTTTCGACAAAAATGTCCCAAAAACCCCAGTTTTTCGTCGAGGCTAAATGCAGTATAGCGAACCCTCGTGAAAAAATAAATGAGCATGCTTCTATATAGACGGCTGGCTCCTGCATCTAACAAACTACAAATTTTGCCTGGGAAACACCCATAAAAGGCGTGGGTCGGGGGTCAAAGTTCAAACATTTTATTAAAAAAAACATTTTTTATAAATTTTTTTTAACGGATTTTTTTCTCGAAAAGATCCATTACTAAGGTACAATAAGTTTGTTACCATATTGTACCCTGTGGAATTCCCTTTACAATGAAATATAAAACATTTGATATTTTTGTGATTTTGCTTTTATATTTAAATTTAAATTGAGTTAAAAGCATCTGCCTGCAATATTGAAATTGCATTTATGAAAGTTATTGCTTAGGCGCGATCTTTTACAATCATAACAAAAATACTGTAAGCACTTTACTGATCCCGATGCCCTAGTTACTCCCATGAGGGTTATTTTTTTGAAGCCCGGCCAAAGGCCGGCCGCACAAAAGGTATTTGAATGCAGAAAAACTGCAGTTTACTACCACCCTCCTATAATGAAAAAATATAACCACACACAAATACAATTGAAGGCTTGTGGTGTCACGCAAAATATTCAATGCCACAATACCATAAAAGCAAAAAAGGTTTTAATGGCTATTTGGCGAAATTTAAGTTCTTAAAATAATGCAAAGCTAGAAATCTAGATCTTTTAAAATCTTGTTTAATATGGCAGGTACTTTGTACAACCCCCTTCAGCTCTCATTGCCCGAAAGTGATGGCGAACGTGAATATGAAATGGCTTTGGACCCAGAGTCAAGTTAGAAAACATTTAAAAAATATATTCAGAAAAAACAAAAGTATACATTTTTATATTTCATTGTAATGTAATGCAGTAGCGGCTTAACGGGGGGCGGCGGGGCGGACCGCCCCGGGCCCCGGGCTGCGGGGGGCCCCCGAGAGAAGCTTGTATATAAAAATTTAAAGTTTTTCAAAACTGAAACTTGTAAAAAACTATTTGCGGTCCACAATGGTTGTTGAAAGGTTGTTTGTCACTTTTATCAATTGAAAGAGACACAGTATCGACAATTGACTTTGAAATTGCAATAACAAATTCAGTTCAATAAAAGCAAGAAAACATCCTTTCTAAATAACAATTGTTTGCAAATTTTCAAAAAATTTTCCCTCGAAGATTGCAATATGTATTTAATTTTTAACTTAAAATTTTGTGCAATGTATGCAAATACAAAATTCTAAGTTAAAAATTAAATATCGCAATCTTAGAGTTTGCTTGGAAACTAGTGCGAATTACGCAATTACTTAACCTCATTAAACTTTGTAGACGTCAAACAAATTTACAGTTTTTATTATTATTTTTATAATTATTGGTTGGATAACAACACATCGTCCCGGAAATCCGGGTTTCTTCTTTGATAGACTCTTTTACGAAAGCAATTCTATGCTCCTTGAAAGTAAGCTACTGCTACTGGGTTTTATAAAATATTTCTGTACATTTCTAAACTACTCGACACGAAAAATGCACCTAAAAATAAAAGTGTTTTCTAGACTGGAACTTTGATATAGAATAAAAGTTAGATGTATGAATCTACAGACTGAAATCCAAATGATGTATGTTTTCCCTACCTGACATATTTTGGTCCTGAAACTTCAAAATTGAAAATCTAGTTAAAAGGATGTCTTTCATTTGATACCCATATTTCCATCATTGCACAACCGCATATATTTAAAAAAATATTTGAAATGTGTATGTCCTTAAAATTTTAAAGTTTTTTAAAAAGGACTTTGGGCCAGAAAATGAAAAACTGTCTATGCCAGATTACTATAAATGATCTCTAGTTTCACGTCAATATCCAAATTTGGATGGGTCTCGGCAAAAAAAAATTTGTTCGCACAGTGTAATGAATGTAAAATTGGTGTTTTTACTCACTGCATCATAACTTTGTCATTTTTCTTTCAATTCTATTGATGTTAGGCTTAATATTTGCTCAAATAATATATTTGCTCAAAAAATATATAATAATAATATATCTTTCATCTTAGATTTTAAAACTAGGGGAGATCATTTTTTTATCCATAAAAAAAATATTCGAAAATTTATGATTTTTTGGTCGAAAAATTCACTTTGTTACAACTTTCCTTTGGGGAAGTTACTTGTCAGTAACTTCCCCAAATCTCATCTGATTTGAACAATCTATATATCACTAAAAAGGCTAAGGTACTCGTATTATCTTCTTCTTGAACGACGGATAGCTCGTGTTAATCGGATAATTCTTTCAGGAGATATGTTCTCATAACTGAAACAACAGGAAAAAAACTCCTTTTTCGAAGATTTTTTGAAAACGCTTCTTAAAAAATTTTTTTTATTTTCAGTTTTGTGTTCAGCGGCCAAAGTTAGTCTAGAAAACACTTTATCTATGCACGCGATTGGCCCATTTTTTGTCGAGTAGTGTAATGATGCACTGATCGCAAAACAATCTAATTCTCCTGCTCAGGTTGCTTAAAATTTAAAAACTAATTTAAATTTTCGTAGTAACGAAGCAAGATTTTCTGGTTTTTTTTTTTTAGTTTTAAGATGACTTTTTGAAATGACGAGTTTGCTCTCCCAAAGAAATTAGGAAATTTCACGAAAGTTTTTATCAAGTTTGGAAAGATTTAGGTTAGGTTATGGTGGCTGCCTCTATAAGAGACACACTCGGAAAGATTTAGTAAGATTATCCTTTTATCCATTTTTCATTTTTTCTCTGGGATTCTATTGCTTTCTATAAAATTTCAAGCACATATACGTTTCAAAATAATTTGTCCATTTACTGTCCATTTAGTGTTCAATCGAATACAAATTTTCAAAAAAAAAATTAAAAAGCATAACCGGAAATTCCAGTTTTTAGTTTTGTACGCAAACTTATTCTGCACCGTTTGTGGGGGCCCCTCAGCCGTCGCCGACCCGGGCCCCCGAGCACCTTAAGCCGCCACTGATGTAATGTGTAATTCCACAGGCTACAATATGGTAACAAACTTATTGTACCTTAGTAATGGATGTTTTCGAGAAAAAAATCCGTTAAAAAAAAAATTTATAAAAAACGTTTTTTTTTAATAAAAAGTTTGAACTTTGGCCCCGAGCCACGCCTTTTATGGGCGTTTCCCAGGCAAAATTTTTAGTTTGTTAGATGCAGGAGTCAGCCAACATTTATTTTTTTCACGGGGGTTCGCTATACTGCATTTATGTCTCGACGAAAAACTGGGGTTTTTGGGACATTTTTGTCGAAAACACAGTTTAAATGTATTTTTTGGATTGGTATCTTAAGCAAATTTGTTGGTCGTTAAAATATCTACAAACTTGCCGAAGACAGTAAAGCGATATTCAGAACGATTTAGGACCAATTAGCATTTAAACGTTCGAAGTCTTGAGCGACGATCGACTGAAATGAGCAAAATTCAAAGTCGAATTTCTCTTACACTAGAGCCAATCCAGCCAAACGCCTGGTAGATCTGAACTCAGTATACCTATAGAAAAGTCGCTTACTAGGTCCTCCGCTTGTTACTTTTTTTGAGGGTAAATTTCACGCAGTGTTATTACAGCGTGCAACAAAAATAAAAAAAAATTAAAATTTGTTGTCGCACGGTGTTATCTGTCGCTCATTCGAGGCAATCAGATGTCCTTGTTTCTGTTGAGTACTGCTGAAATCGTTCGGATTGAAAAGTCCAGAGTGCCATGATGATTTTGTGTGCATTGCCCAAAAAGTTGAGGCTGCGGCTGTGGCGATAGTGGATTTTGAGGGTGTTGGTAAGACGTTCTACCTGCATCAGGTCAACTTGCAGTAACCTCCTCATGTGGGACTGGGGGAAGTAAGGTAAGGAAGTACCACTGCCCCCTCCGCGACGGCTATCCACGGTAGGCAGGAAGCATCGACAGGTAGCACAAAAATGTCGACAAAAACTGCGATTGGGGTTGTTTTTGTTGATGATTGTAGGTCCAAAATCCGTTGGAATTGAAATCCGATCTGCTTCTTCTCAAAAGTTATTCATATTTTTATATTTCGAATCGGGACAATTTGTAACACAGGACAACAAAAAACACTTTTTTTCTGTTGCATGGAGTTTTTCTACTGTTTCTTACTAATTTGGGTGCGCTGATTTCGAATCTACCCTCAGATTTTTTCTAGCAGCTCTAGTTAGTGAGATATAGGTACCTTGTCATTTTTTCAGTTTTTCCTCTACTTTTTCCATATTTTTGATCACTTTTCATACCTTTTCCTTAAAAAAAATTCTTAAAATTCCTCAAAATATGCTCTTTTATATGTTCCATTTATAGTCTGAAATACAAGCAAAAAACAAAAAGAATAAAAGAAAAAAAAATAAAAGCTTTGCATGTTTTGAGGCCCCTAATTTTTTAAGGAAAAGGTATGAAAATGGCTATGGTACATTTTTGCTATTATTTCGATGCGAATGTATATTCCGCCAAATAATTTAGCTGTGTTGTATTGCTTGATGTGCCGGCTTTTATTATACACCAAATCGTTAACTGATTTACAAAAAATGTATATGTTTTTGACCAACAAAGAAAACGCCTTAAAATTCCATACTTTCCGACTTTGAGGTCCAATTACCGCGGCATTTTAAAACTTATAAAAATAAGTTGCATCGGAAAAGAAGCCGTGTGGTGTTGTTAATGCGAAAATCATGTCAATCGGTTTTTTGGTTTAGAAATTACGATCAAAAATATGGAAAAAGTAGAGGAAAAACTGAAAAAATGACAAGGTACCTATATCTCACTAACTAGAGCTGCTAGAAAAAATCTGAGGGTAGATTCGAAATCAGCGCACCCAAATTAGTAAGAAACAGTAGAAAAACTCCATGCAACAGAAAAAAAGTGTTTTTTGTTGTCCTGTGTTACAAATTGTCCCGATTCGAAATATAAAAATATGAATAACTTTTGAGAAGAAGCAGATCGGATTTCAATTCCAACGGATTTTGGACCTACAATCATCAACAAATACAACCCCAATTGCAGTTTTTGTCGACATTTTTGTGCTACCTGTCGATGCTTCCTGCCTACCGTGTATCACTGAGTGTTGGCTGTGCACTGTTGCCGTCTTGCATTTTGCCGCATAGTGATTAAGGAGTTGCATCAGACATGGGGCCTCAGTGTCTTTCATAAATTCGTAAAAGGTTACTGCTAACGCTGGTTTACATTTTTTTACTGGTCTAAACCTATTGTTAGTTTAGTTTCGTACAAAGGTGTTTTTTGATTGTGACTAACGGAAAGTATAATAGTTTTATTGCATATTGACTCTACTATGGGATATTTTACAATGAACAGACCTATTTCCTTATTCTGAAAAATCTTTAATTTCGAATTACTCACAACCTCGCTAACGCTAACCGCCGAATATTTCTTTTCCATCAGCACATTTTCAGCATCTCTATTGTCCAAAATTGTGGGGTTTATTACACCGACCTTGCCCAATGCTACAGTTAGTATGACATCGTTAAGCTGGGTTTTTATTGCCTTATTCCTACTGCTCAAGATAGCAAAAAGCTTACCGATATCAATTTCTGACTGTCGCGAGTTTTTCACTAGTTTGTTAATTGTGTTACAACAATTTTTTTTTATAATGAAATACGCGAGATGTCTAATCTACGGCGATGCAAATTTACAAAGAAAACCAACTAAAGGAAGAGCTACTGATTAACGCAATCGAGGCGCACAAATCAGCAATGTTGCTGCTAAGTTTCAGTAAAGAAATGGACTGCGCTTGAACCAGGTTTGAGTTAAATGGGCCGTGCCACGCTCCCTTCTTTAATACCCGCACAATGCCCTCTGTTGCATTGCTGAGCGACTTATGGTTTAGCAAAAGATTTGGGTCCCAAAAAATATGCCACGTCCCTTGTCCAACGCCTACCAAATCTTACCAGTAGAATGACTCATCTATGGGACGACAGGGTACTAAATTTCAGTGTTGACTTACAATTTCGAAGATATTCCATATTAAAGATTTGGCTTGTATGGACGGTGCCACGCCCCTTGTTCAATACCCTCACCATTCCCTCTGTCGAAAGATATGAATAAATGGAATGTTCGTACTTAGTTCCATTGCTGAGCGACTTACAGTTCAGCAAAATATTTGGGTCACAAGAAATGTCCCACGCCCCTTGTTCAACGCTCATCAAATCCTACCAGTAGAATGACACATCTATGGGACGACACTATACTAAATTTCAACGCTGTGCAGCTTACAATTTCGAAGATATTCCATTATTCCCTCGTCCAATACCCGCCCCATTCACTCTGTCGAAGGACATGACTAAATAGTAAGTTCGAAGTGAATTTAATTGATGTGTGACTTATGGTTCCAAAATTATCGTCTGAAAATTTGAAAAAATTGGTCAAAAATGAAAATCAGTTCAAAAGAAAGTGGAAGGAGTCCGCTAAAAAGATCGCAGAATCAACAGTTTGCTTTTTTTTGCAATGTATCCTATTACTAACACTTAGAGGCATCTTCATACCAAAAATTTTCGATTTTACGTGAATATTTCCAAAAATACACATATTTTTTGAGGGATCGGTTTTTTCGTGGACACTCCTTATGCCCTATTTTTATTTTATTTTTAATTCGTTATTATTATTGTTATTGGTACTGTTGTTAATGTTGTTATTAGTATTTTTATTATTATTATTATCGAATTTCGCGTTCACAGCCTTTGGTTGGGTTTTACCTACTCCGGGTATGCATACCAAAGGAGTTAGGCTCGGCCGTTATCGTGTGTTATTTAGTCGTGTGTTATTGGGTGTTATTCAGTCATGGTTCAGGAATTTTCGGGCTATTGTTCCTGTTTTCAGTATAACTGCCTTTTGTATTTGTATGTGTGTCTTAGGGTCAAGATCTAGGCTTTTTAAATATACTTGAAGTTTTTTGTGGTTATACCTGTTACAGTTAATACTATGGGGATTATTTTAAATTGGTTTTGTTTCCATATTTCTTTAAGTTCTATTGCTAGTGTCTCGTATTTGTTTATCTTTTCGTCTTCTTTGTGTTATATTATGGTCATTTGGTATTGCAATGTCGATTATATAAGGTGCGTTTCATAATTATAAGGTCATTCAATTTTTCACCATATCTCCGAAACGACTGACTGTAGGGTATCGAAACTTTTTATAAAAATTGTGTAGCACGTTAAGAGTAAAGACAACAGAAGAATACTTTTGACAAATTGATAATGTTGTTCAAGAACAGCAACAAAAATTTACGTGTTTCACAATTATAAGGTCAACTATGATTTCATATGTAATGTAACAAACGTCAATATTTATTAAAAAAGGATTATTGCATACACTCTCCTCTCTTATTATAATGATCTTCAATCCGTTTT
The DNA here is from genome assembly GCA_964056695.1 of Melieria picta. NCBI lineage: Eukaryota > Metazoa > Arthropoda > Insecta > Diptera > Ulidiidae > Melieria > Melieria picta. The sequence continues at coordinate 65,015,497 of OZ057400.1, forward strand.
TTCATACTTATAATAAGACTATTAATTAGGTCTTGGTCAATTTTTTGCCATTCTTCCTTTACAGCGGTTATGAGAGTTTCAGTTGACTCAAACTGTCGATTACCCCCATACACTCGTTGTGTTAGAATGCCCCACAGATTTTCTATGGGTTTGATGTCAGGTGAGCATGCAGGCCACTCCAAAACTGTGATGGATTTCGACGAAAACCACCGTTTTGTCTCTCGGCTAACATGGATTCGAGCATTATCTTGTTGGAAACGCCACTCTGTGTCACATTTTTCCTCCAGAAATGGCACCAGGCTACTCTCAAGGAGTTGTATATAGTCAGCGCTCTTCATCCGACAAGATGTTATTTGGAGTTCCAAGCATCCCTGAGCCGAAAACGCGCCCCACACCATTACACTGCCACCACCAAAATTCCGTTTTGTAAACCGCAATGTTCCTTCCGGACATCACGGCAATAGCCTCGAAAACCATCTGGCCCATCCAGATTCCACTTCTTTTCGTCGGAAAATATAACCTAAAGTCGTTTGTTTCAATATAAAGGACTATTGCAAAGCTGATAAAACAGGACTTACTCTTTCCCAATTGGTGTAGACGTTTTTTAAAGCTAAATCAACTCTAACCTTCTTGATTCGCTTTGTTAGCTTAGGCATTCGTTGCTGCTTCTCAAATTGAATCTTTTGACTCCGCTTTAAGGTCCTCCAAATGGTTGCCTTTGACACATTTGCTTGTACCAACGTCCTTAAGCCTGTTAATGAAGTGGATGAGTTGCTAGCTTCGCGTACAATGCGAGCCTCGGTGCGCGGATTGAGCTTTCTCTTGACTCCAGGACGCTTCTGTGTACCGTAAACTTGCGGATTTTGCAAACAATTTTGCACAACACATAGGCTACGGTTAATTTGTCTCCCGATTTCCCTCATCGCTAATTTGACCTTTCTCAAAGTCCGAAAGCTGCGTACCTCGTGGCATTTTTACGATTTTACAATATTCAATTGTTTCCGATGCCGAAGAATCCGCTGACAGATTTCTCTGCGATAGTTTTACTATTGACCTTATAATTGTGAAACACCTGCATTTTTGTTATTGTTGTTGTATAAATATACCGTTAGTTCAAAAATGTTTATCAGCTGTTGCCTCTACTTCTTATTAGCTACACATCTTTTTTGGGGAGTGTTGATACCCTATAGTTAGTCATTTGATGGGTATAGTAAAAAATTTAATGACCTTTTGTTTTTTTTTTTTACGACTCGAACAGACGCGCAGGGGATGACCCCTATTAATGCGAGGCATTGCGTTGGTTCAGGAAGGATATAAAGGTTAGGAGATAGGGTTTTGAGAGAAGTGGTTGTGGACTCTTGACTTGAACCACAGAACAAACAATATACAGAATGCGCATCTGGTGTAAAGAAAATTTTCTTTGCGGGTTCCAGCGGTAGGGCCGTTTGTGGATGTGGGGGGAAGCAGTAAAGGGGACGAGAACGCACAGAGCGCGAGAGCGTAAAATGAGAAGCTGTGAGAGCGCAAAATCAAATGTTCGGAGAGCAAACAGATAAAAGTATTGAACGCATGCCGGTGTACAAAACAGTAACGCACCATATATGTGGTTGTTGTTGTTGGCCAACAAAGCGATGTGCCGCATGCATGGTGATGGAGGAAACGCGTACAGGGGAAAGGTGACAGCCTGTGGTTGTTGTTGTTGCTGGCTAACAACTGAAGTTAGAATAAATTTTTGCTTTGGCTGATTTCTGTAAGGAGCTCATCGACTCACAATACTACGATTAAAAAACCGCCAATTGTGGGAATAAGTTTGGTCAAAATAACCAGAGTTTATTACGATTTTAGGATTTTAAGTTTTCGGGGTTTAGTTACATTTTTCTTTTCTGAGGCCCATGAACAATGCTTCCTGAGAAGAACTAAGATCATAAAATCCAAAATTGTGTTTTTATGATCAGGACATGTGGAAAACCATTGTGGTGTAGCATTTTGACATTTAACTTTTATTAAATTTTTTATGCCTACAATTTGTGGCTGTTTTGCAAAAATGCTGCGGAAAATTGAAATCTGTACTTTGCTTATCTCTAATAGAATTTGCGATGGACTAATAGATTGCCGAAATCTTTGAGAGAGTTAAAGTTTTTGTGAAATATGAAAAGTTCACTAGGAACTGTTAGTACCTCATCTTCTTTTCTCAATTCACCTGCACATGTTTCACAGTTTATTTTGGGAAGTATTTTGTAAACAACATAACCCAAAAAATATCTTAAAGACGCTAAATCAATGGTAAATTCAGAACAGTTCTGAAAATTATCATTTAATATGAAATCGGCAAGGATGGCTTATTATCCACTTTGAAATCATTGGTTTGACTAGTTTCTTCGTTATGTTCAGGAGCTGAGTCGAGATTTAACGTAGTATCATTTAATTCTTCACAATTGCTGTGAACGCATATAAATAATGGTTTGGCGTATTCTTTAGTTTTAATGCTACATTTTTCTCGCCAACTTTGGCCCATAGCTGAGTCATAGGGCGGAAATTTAAACATTTTAAGTTTTTCATCATCCCATATAGATTTCCGGCAACTTGTTATGCAGCATTGAAGCCCTGACTTTATTAAATTTTTACCCACCCGGGGTAGTACATTTTTACGCGGAGCGGGATCCATTTTTCGTATACTAGTAAAGTCAATGAATATGCCAAATCAAAGGTAATATAATGACGAGAAAGGATCAACTACGTCAAAAAATCTGTAAAAATTTGTAATTTGGATCAACCACGTCAAAAAAATAGCAAAAAATTCAAAATTGGAATCAACCACGTCAAAACTTAGACAAATAATTATACTTGGAACTAGCCTCGTAAATATATTTGTAGAAATTTTAAATTTGGATAACCACATCGAAAACAATTGCAAAAAATTCAAAATTGGAATCAACCACGTCAAAATTTAGACAAATAATTATACTTGGAACTAGCCTTGTAAATATATTTGTACAAATTTTTATTTTGGATCAACCACGTCTAAATATTTGCAAAATTTAACATCAATTAATCTAAGCGCAGCATGAACAAAAAACGACCATTCAGCTCAAAGATTCAATTGATAATGACAATAAACAAATTCGCCGGCTCGTGCTCGCTCTGCGCTTGCTTTTTTACAAACAAGAACAAGAAGCGGACAGGCAAAAATTGCATAGGAAAAAGTGCCCGAGTAAAGCCAAGCTGGCGTGCTGCGGAAAGCAACAACATTGCGTGTTGTTGTCGAAATGAGAATAAACCAATCCATCGAATGAATGCGAGAATGCAAGAGAGGATCGCAAAGCAGCTCTCCGTTCGCTTGCGCTTACTCTCTCGGTTCCATATACATTTACCTCATCTTGCTGCTTCCCGCCCGCGTCTGAAATGAAATCGCAAAATTATTTCAGATGCGCCTTCTGTATACTGTTTATTCTGTGCTTGAACCCAACGAGATCATAAGTGCCCATTCCACCATTCCATTCCACAACCGCGCTGTACGGGCCAGAAACGAACCCTCTCTGTAGTGCGTAGTGCGCTGGAACATCGTTTCAACGTGGAATGCATGGGCGCCAGTGTTCAAACGGGTTGCCCGGGAGAATACCCGGAGTGATGGCAGCAAGCTGCTCATCTCCACTGAGCAATTACCGAAAAAGTATCGGTAAAATAACACCACACATGCCACGTTTCGACGATGTTCTAAGGAGTCAATAGAGCTGGATGCCCTACTGTCCCCTATAAGTTTGATCGCACGGTTTTGCACCCGGTCCAAGAGCTCCAAATGGATTTTTGAAGCCCCCGCCCATAGGTGCGAGTTAAACTCCATTTTAGGTCGGATATAGGTGGTATAATAATGCGGAGATCAGACGGAGTGAAATATTTTTTGCACCGCTTTAGGAAGCCGAGGCACTTGGCTGCTTGTTTCGACACGCCAAAAATATGATCGTTCCAACGAAGATCGTTCTTAATGGACATGCCCAGAACATCAAGAGCTGCCGATTCCGCAATACCCACACCGCCCATAACCAGGGATGAGTTGGGATGTGGGGAGACTTGCTTGTGGGATAACAGGCAACATTGGGTCTTGCGAGGATTAAAATCGACCCTGTTCGCTTGACCCCACTTGGAGATTGTTTGTAGGTCGCTATTATGTGTGTCATTCATACGGCGCCGTTCTCTCTCAATCTCCACAGAGCTGGGGCGCTTTATGAAGGAGTATGAATGACAAATGGTGCTGTCATCTGCAAACGAGTAGATGGGATTCTTCGTCGACGACAATAGGTCGTTGATGAAGATAAGGGAAAGGGTTGGAGAAAGGACCGAACCCTGCGGCACTCCCGCGCTAAGGGAATGCTTTTCTTAGGCTACTACTAGACGGCACTATTACAACACGAATAGAGCGATCATAGAAGAAGCTCGTAATCCAACGAGAGAAGATACTACCAACGCCATAGGCAATCAATTTTGATACGAGTGCTTTATGCCACACCCGGTCAAAGGCCTTGGAAATATCCAATGCAACAACCTTGCTTTCACCGATGTTTAGAATGCTGTGGCTCCATTTCTCGGTGAGGACCGCCATAAGGTCTCCCGTCGATCGCTGTCTCCGAAAGCCGTATTGGCGGTCACTTAGCAGTCTATTGTGCTCCAGATACTTCACAAGGTTGAAGTTTACAATGCTTTCCATTGCTTTGGAGAGCACCGAGCAGATTACTATAGATCTGTAGTTCGCAGGGTCGCAGTCTTGCCTTTTTTAGGAACTGGTTGAACATTTGCCACCTTCCAACATGTCGGAAATACACCTGTGGTGTATGACATGTTGAAAAGTTTGCGTAATGGACAAGCCAATGAGGTAGCGAACTTTTTCAAAACAAGCCTGAAGCCTTATTTACATCGAGATTTGCAAGCACTCTTTTAACTACCCGTGTCCGAAAATGAATTTCTGGCATAGAGCAAGATACGTTTTCGACTACGGGCAGTGGTTGATCGCTGGGGGGCAGAGAGGAATTCTCTGCGAAAATTTTAGCCAACAAATTAGCTTTATCAACCGAGTGAGTGATGATTTGATCATTGTTAAGAAGAGTTGGAATTGAAGACGATGTTTGGTTCTTCACCTTCTTAACGAATGACCAAAAGTTCTTACTACCACGCTGGCATTGAAGAACTTTTTTCCTTTGGCGCTGTTCGTGCAGAAACTTTTGGCGCCTTAGGATGGCATTGCATCGATTTCTAGCCTGTTTACGCAGCTGTTCAGTGGTGGCATTTTTATTTGCCTGCCATGCTCTGAAAGCTTCCTCTTTAGACCTGACAGCAATTCTGCATGTCTCATTAAACCAGAGATTGTCCTTAGGTTTAATGCAAATTTTCTTATTAGGGATGAAGGACCGCATTCCCAATAATAGTATTTCTTCAACCATTTTGGCTGCGGCATTTATGTTTCTATCAAGAAAACACAATTTCCAATTGAAGTGGGCGAAAAATTCATTAAGTCCACTCCAGTTAGCTTTATCATACATCCACACTAGGCGCTTCGGGGCTAAGGGTGAAGCATTGCGGATAGAAGAGTATGAGAAAGACGCCAAAATGGTACAATGGTCCGAGTTTCCAAGAGGTGGGTGCATTTCAACATCATATTTTTCATGATGTGAAGTGAGAAAAAGGTCTAGAGTATTGAGAGCTTGCCCCGCAACGCAGGGAATATGCGTTGGTTCATGCACTATTTGGTATAGTTGCTGCTGGCACTGGTACGCAACATTACTGCACACATAAAGGGCAAGACCCCTGTGAGGAGAGAATAATGGCAGTAAGTGGTAACCGGGGATGTGAAAATGCAGTGGATCTGCATCCTCACACACTTGGGTCTCACTTAGTGCCATTACATGGGGTTTATGGAGGTTAACGTACGCGTATACTGCGAAAAAGTTCGCCCTAAGCCCGCGCACGTTACAGAAAGCTATGCGGAATTTGTCCAATACCATGGTCTGGGTGGGCTAAAGATCAAGGAAAGTAGCTGGGAATGTGATCTGCTGACGCACTAAGAAATTGATGATGCTCTGTGGCAAGTGTTATGCCTTTAGCACAGAGCAGTCAATCTCTCAATGTCGAACAGGACCGCATGTAGCGCCACTGAATACGGACGGAGGTCATTGCGGCGGACGGCGATGTCGAGTTAACGGCATTCGATGTTTTAATATTGCGTTTTGTATTAAATTTAGTTATTTATTTATTTAACGTTTGGTTCACGCAGATTTAATATGTTGGCACACGCGGGACTGCAGACACCGGTAAAAAGACAAACACAGGCGGACGAACAATAAAACACGCGCGAGAAGGACAGAAACATTAAAAAAACCGGGAGCACAAAAAGGCACGTCTGCCCACGCGTAACTGTGTGACCTTATAATTATGAAACGCACCTTATGTTATTTTTCGTATTTTGTCTGTTAGGGTTATGTCTGGTCGGTTATGCATTATTGTTGTATCTGTATGTATTGTGTTGTCCCAGTATATTTATTTATTTATTTATTTATTATTAATTATAATTAAAATTATAATTAATGGAGCACTAGCTGCCAGGGCTATCGGCTTCCGATTAAATATATTTTAATATAAATATTAATTAGATTAGATTATGGATATTTATTTTTTTTTAGAAAGGAGTATGTGTGGCGTATATTTTTATCTGTGGGGTCTCTAAGTAGTTCTAGGGTAGTTCTAGGGTCTAAGTAGTTCTAGGCGTTTGGAATACTGAAGCTCTAAGTGAATTAAGTGAGGGGCATTCTGAAAGGATATGGCTAATTGTTAGTGGGGAGTTGCGGCAAAATTTACAGGTTGGTTGCGATTCGTTTTTTAATATGTATGCGTGTGTGATGTTGGTGTGGCCTAACCTGAGGCGGACGAAGCATCTGTTCATGGCTGTTGATGTTGTGGACGGGAGTTTAATTGGAGCTTTGTTAGGATTTATGTTTTTGTAGCGGTGGTTGATTGTTGACCAGTCTGCAGCTGCTTTTAGATATATTTGTTGAGAGGCCAATTTGGATACGAATTTGTTTGAAAAGGGCATAAATGTATTTAGTGGAGCTATTGTCGCTGATTTCGCTGCTTGGTCAGCATGCTCATTCCCGGGTATACCAACATGACCTGGAATCCACATAAGTTTCACTATGCTTCCTAGTTCTATGATTAGTTGTTTTATTGCTGTAATCGGTTCGGATGTGTTGGCCAAGTTTTTTGCTCCTTCGAATGCAGCAATGCTGTCGGTGCATATGATAGATTTGGTCTTGCTGGTTTTAACTATTAGAAGGGCTGCTAGTATAGCTTGTACTTCGGCATCAAATGCAGTTGCAACCGTCGGTGCTTGTACGTTTCCATCCACGTCTACTACTGCGAAGACTACTCCTGTGTTACTCTTCGAGCCGTCTGTAAATAGTAGTCTCCATTTTTTTTCGATGAGTGGGTGGATTGCTTCGTTATAGAGCTGCATGTATGAAGATCCAGCTGTTGTTTGTTTCCGGTAAGATGTGAGGCGGCCGATAAAAGACGTTTCCTGAAGTGCCCACGGTGGATGTTTTAAGTTTGGGGTTGGTATTGGGATGATGATAGTCCCTGTTCGTGTTGCTAGATCGAAGACGTTGCTGAGCCCAGATGCATGTCTCAATTGCCGTTTGCGTTGTTTAAGCAACTGAATTTCGCTTCGGAGGATTGAGTGGTTGTTGACGTAGATTTTCGGAGTGTGGCGGTATCTTATGTGTTGAATCCGTTCTTCAATTGAGGAAAAGCCGCTCTCTGCTAATAGGTTGTCTGTACGAGTCGTCCTGAATGCTCTGAGGCTGCATCTGATGGCTGCATGGTACGGGCTCTTGAAATGCATTAACGCGATTTTGCACATTTCCCGTAAATTGCTAGACCGTAGTCAATTTTTGATAATATGGTTAGTCGGGTTGCATTGAGGAGGGTGTTTGTGTGCATGTGGTATGATGATAGGTGTTTTATAATGCTTAGTCTGGCAGCTAGGCTTGTTCTTAGGTGGTAACAGTGGTTTTTAAAAGTATTTTTACAGTCAAAAGTTAATCCTAAAATTTTTAAATTTAGTACATTTTCGATTACGAGTATATGGGTGTTGTGTTGAATTCTAATAGGGTTACAATGGTGTTTCCGGCAGATATGTAGGTGTTTGCATTTGTTTACAGAGATCTTAGCGCCGGAGTTCTGTGACCAGCTATTAATAGTTGATATTGCATCTTCGAAATTTTTACCAATTGTGTTAGTGTCTTTACTGTTACAAGCTAGATACAGGTCGTCAGCATAAAGGCAGTGACTGATGGTTTTGTGGTTTAAGAGGAGTTTGCTTAGATCGTCAAAGGCAATTAAGAATAGTGTTACTGACAATGGTGAACCTTGTGGTATACCATTGAAGAGAGGGTAAGTTTTTGAGTAAATGTTGTTCGCTCTGCTGCGAATCTTACGGTTGGTTAAGAATGATTTGATGTAGGTAAACATTTTTTTGCCGATTTTGAGCTCGTGTAGTTTTTGTAAAACAACGTGGATAACAACCCTTTCGAATGTTTTTTCAAAGTCAATGGAAAGGATGGATATATGGTTTTTTGTGGAAAGGTTTTTTGAAATGAGGTGGTCAAGGTAATATAATGCGTCTATTGTACTTGAGCCTGGCTTGAAGCCAAATTGGTTTGGTGAGAGTGATTTAGTTGAGAGTAAGTACCACAATAGCCGTTTGGAAACCATCTTTTCGAGTATTTTACTTATGCAAGGGAGGAGCGAGATAGGACGATAAGAGTCTAACAGGGTTACGTGTTTGTTTGGTTTTTTTATCGGTATAACTATCGCGGTTTTAAATGATTGTGGGAATATTGCCGCTTTCGAAAATGTTGTTGAAGAGCTTGAGGATACGTTTTTTATAGGTGATTGGGGTGTTCTTGAGCATGGAATATGAGATTTTATCGTATCGTGGAGTAGTACCAGTTAGGGATTTTAAACAGCTGTCGAACTCGTTGAATTTAAATTGAGTATCAATTAATTTAGTTTTGGAAGTGTAACTGTAGGTGTGTGGTTGGTTGAGAATAATTTGTTTAGAAGTGCAAAATGTAGAAGGGAAATTAGCATCGCTCGATTTGGAGGACTTTTTTCTTTTGGACTTGGGGCTGGCTAGTGAGTCGTCTTGTAACTCACTAAACCTATTCCCCGAGGACGGGGGAAGGTCAGGCATGTCTTCTCACTTATTGCACTTATCAAGTCTCACAGCAATTCTCACCAGCAAATAAATTTGAATAAAAGAGAGTAGGTTTGCACTACGTTTATCACTACCACAAATTAGCAATTAGCACCACGAGAAGTTTAGAGCAGTGCTGTCCAAACTAGTGGCCACTTGGCCACTTGTGGCCAAGCGACAAATTTCAGTGGCCAACGAGAAGACTTTAATATTTTTCAAATAATGATTCTAATTTTTTCCAAAAAACGATTTAAAATGTTAACCGAAGCGATTTCATCTTGACAATAATAAGACAAACAGTAGTTAGCTGTATTGTCCGTTGTATTCGCGTCGTCGCTTTATTTTCTTAAACATAAACTTTTGATAAATTTATGATTTTGCCTTATAATATTCAAAAATTGTCAGATCTTTTCGGAACAAAGAAAACCCATTGTTCCACATACGTTTGTGAAGCATCATTCTCAAGTTTCGCGCGACGTAAAAATAAATACCGCAATGCAATACCGCAACAAAATTTGGAATACGAACTTCGTTGCGAACTAATCCAATCGAAGCCAGACTTTGATAAATTGACAGAAAAAAAGACTGTCATCCGTCGCTTTAATCTTAAATAAACAATCATTCTTTCGGTTAATTTTAACTCATAGAAAATAGAAAAATGTCATACGTCGCATTACCAATCGAAAATAAATGCAAAAAGCGGAATTTAGACTTGTTTTCAGTTTTTCTTAGGTTTTGGAAAAAGTGGCCATTGAATAGATCTGTTGGCCACTTCTGTGGCCACGCCAAAAAAAAGTTTGGACAGCACTGGTTTAGAGAGTCCCGATCGTAACGAGTGTTAGTCGACGACTGTGTGTCCCAGTATAATTTTTTTGATTTTCATTTTCTAGTATTCTGTGTGGTGTGTATTTGTAATATGGTGAGGTATCGTCTATTAAGTTGTGTTTCGTTGCTAGTTTTTGATGTATAATTTTACCGGCTAAGTTGTTTCTCTCTAAGTATTCAGTTCCTACTAATATGCCTATGATATGTTCAATTATTTCTGGCTTTTGATGGCATCTTCTACATGAATCGGTTTGGATTGGTTCTTTGGTTATGTATTTTCTGTGGTTTCTAGTTGCTATGACTTGGTCTTGGATGGCAAGCAGGAATCCTTCTGTTTTTGGTTTTAGTTGACCTACTTGTAACCATTTGTATGAAAGGCGTTTGTCAATATATTGGTGTTGCATTAGGTTATAGTGTCGTCCATGGAGGGCTTTATTCGCCCAGTTGTTTATTTTTTGTGTGGTTATTGTTGTGTATGTTTCTAGGTTGATGCTAGTGTTGCGTAGGTTGAGTGGTGTGTATTGTTTATCTGCTTTGACTATTGCTCTATGTAGCTTGGTGTTATTTGCGTGGAAATATTTTCTTAGGTTTTCTATTTGTGCGTTGTATAGTGCCCTGATGTCTATATATCCTCTTCCTCCTTTTGTTCTGTCAAGTGTGATTATGTCCAAGCAGGAGTTTGGGTGTAGATGTCTATATTGTGTTAATTTTGTTCTAGTTGTTCTGTTTAATTTTTCTAGGTCTGTGTCTGTCCATTTGATAATGCCAAATGTGTATGTTAATGTTGGTATGGCACATGTGTTTACTGCTTTAGTGATGTTTTTGGCATTCAGATAGGTTTTTAAAATCTTGTTGAGTCCATTTGTGTATTTTTTCTGCATTTGTTCCTTTATGTATGAGTGGTTTATCGTGTTGTTCTGTTCTATACCTAGGTATTTGTATAACTGTGTTGAGTCCATGTATTCTATTGGTTCATTTGTTAGGGACTTCTAAGGATGTGATGATTTTATTTATGTACTCATCTTTCAGCTGTTCATTGTGGATTTCTTTAGTACCTACTTTTTCTAGGCAAGTCAATTTGGAATGAACAAATACAGTTGATGTGAACCGCTTCAGTACAAGACGGGCGCGGCAACATGTCTGTAATGGCATTGGACTTGCCAGGGGTGTATTCAATTTTAAAATTGTACTGCTGAATTTGCAGAGCTCATCGTGCTAGATGGCCTGATGGCGATTTGACCGTTAATAACCACTTTAAGGGCTGATGATCAGTCAAAAGAATAATGACTTCACCTTCTATGTACCCACGAAATTTATTGCAAGCCCACACAATGGCTAGCGCTTCTCGTTCGGCTGTTGAGTAATTTCTCTCCGCAGCATTTAATAGGCAACTGGTATATTCTATTGGGTGCTCATTCTCTCCCTCCCCCTGGAGTAAAACTGCTCCGAGTGCGTATGCACTAGCGTCCGTTTTTAAAATGTAAGGCATGTGGTCTTGCGCCTGTTTTAAGATTGGTGCAGATGTAAGTAGCTTCTTCAGCGTATCGAATGCCCTTTGCTGCTGCTCGCCCCATTTCCATTCGGCGTTCTTTTTGGTTAAGTCAGTCAACGGCTTGGCAACTTCGGCATAATGTTCTATAAATCTTCTGTACCAGGAACAAGTTTGAATGAAAGAAATTAGCTCCTTCACATTACGCGGATTCTGGCGCTGCCTCACAGCTTCAGTTTTTGCAGGATCGACGTCAATTCCTGAAGGGGTAAGAATATGCCCCTGGGGTATGAATGAATGAATATGGAACTTCACACTTGAGCAGCAAAAGTGACATTTGGAGCTGTTAACTCTTAATTTGAATACATTGAGTCTCTTGAATACGTCATCTATGTCTTCCAAATGTTGCGAAAATGATGAAGAGCAGATAATGAGGTCATCGAGGTACGCCAATAGATTATGATTCGGTAAACCTGCTTTAAACCTGTCAATCAGGCGCTGAAATGTTGCCGGCGCGTTCCGAAGACCGAAAGGCATTCTTTTAAAACCAAATGTCCAAACCGGTGTGATGAGGCAGGTTTTGTCGCGATCTTCTTCCGCTACTTCCACTTGATAGTACCCACTTCGTAGGGCAAGCGTTGTCATGAAGTTCGTGATCGTTCGGATATCGATCTGGCTTTGTGATTGCGTTGATTTTTTCTAAAATCACGCACACGTACGCCACCGTCCTTTTTGGGCACCATAACTACTGGTGAAGCCCACGCAGACTCGCATTCTTCAATAACATCTTTATCTAGCATGCCCTCAATTTCTTGCTTCAACTCTCGAATCTTTGCAAACGACAGCCTGTATGGTGACGAAAAAATTGGGGCATGGGTGCCAGTATCTATTTTATGCAAAGCATAAGGTGTAGATTCACCGATTTCGCCAAATACATGACTATATGCTGTTACTGAGTTAAAGTTTACAATTGTCGGAGAGGGAGTCTGCTTCTTCCTGCAATTAGCGCAGTTGGCTCGAGTAACCCGAGGAGCGTTGCAACCATAACAGGCAAGTTTCGGTTTGCTTTCTGTTGTTGGAGTAGGTCTCACCGCAGTAACTCCTTGCGCACTTTCTCTCTTTTTTTGTTGAAGCATGTGTCCGCGGTATGACCTTTCTTTCGGCAGAGATTACAGCGTCGGTCCTCGCTATTTCCGTCCCCACTGGACTTACTGCGTTCGTTGATGCATTGCTCGGCTTCACGAGCATTGACAAGCAACTCATCAAATGATTGTACCTTGTGTCGGTACACCCTGTTCCGTATTTGAGCGTGTAACATTCCAAATACTATATCAATTTGCTCGGTTTCGGATGGCATGTTACTAAACTGCGCGAACAGAGCGCGCTTTTTGCGAATAAAAGAGTCAGTTGCTTAATTTTTCTGTTGCTTTGCCTCAAAGATTTTCATATACACCCACCATGCAGGCTTTGGTGGTGCAAAATAATCGCGCAGCATTTTGATTACGCATTCAAAATCTTCAGCTTTACCCTTCACACCACACCACCACTCCGCCGAATCACCCTCCAAAAGCATGGGCATACCACTGACAGCATCACTGATCTTTTCAACTGCCTTAAATGTGGTAATCGCCGAGATGAACTCTTCCACTTTTGAGGGATCACGCACTCCATTGTAGCGGGCAGTGCAACTGGCGAACGAACCAGCCCTTACATTACATGCTGCCACTACTTTCATGAGCTTCTCAAACTGTTCACTGCTGAGACCTAACTTGCTTTGTTGTTGTTCCGACGCTGATGTCGGCGTTGGCGTCGCCATCTTGCTTTTCGCACGTGTCACGCGACGTGTATCAGAGCGATCTTCAGCCACGATTTCACTTTTTAGGCGTAAAAGTTTATGCACATCGGCTAAAATTCTGGAAAACTGCTTCAAATGCCACGATGTAAGAAATCGTTTAATCCACAAATATGTCGTCAGAATTCGGCCACGCGGTTGGGCGCCAATGTAAGAGTTCCAGTGTGATTGGTAACGGATGTATGTATTTGTATGTAATAGCGGTACCGGTTAATTCGTGCGGTTTTCTAACAGATGGCGTAACTTGATTTTGTGAACAGTGATTCACCTTTCCAAATATGTGTTGGAAAGCTATTGTCATATAGTTTCAGAATCAGTATGTGTCATTTAGCTGAAGCGTAAACAACAATACTTTTTTTTACTCTGAAAATGTCGAATTTTGTGCCGAATAAAGTGTTTTTGCGGGGAGTACTTTCTTCATTACTTCAATATGAAGAAAAAGGCTTGCCGAAAGTCATCGTATTTTGGTGGAAGTGTATGGTGTGCATGCTCTAGCTGAGCGTACGTGCTAGAAGTGGTTTGCACGGTTCAAAAGTGGCAAAAGTGGCGAAAAACGGCCGGAATATGAACAAAGGCACGGCAAGGTAATTTTGCAACATGACAATGCTCGGCCACATGTTGCACAGGTCGTCAAAACCTACCTTGAAACGCTCAAATGGGATGTCCTACCCCATCCGCCGTATAGTCCAGACCTTGCGCCATCCGATTACTATCTCTTCCGATCAATGCAACATGGCCTGGCTGACCAGCACTTCTCCAATTATGAAGAAGTAAAAAATTGGATCGATTCGTGGATAGCGGAAAAGCCGGCCGAATTTTTCAGAAAGGGTATTCGTGAATTGCCAGAAAAATGGGAAAAAGTTATAGCTAGTGATGGACAATACTTTGAATATTAAATTTGTAACCATTTTTTCACAATAAAGCTTAAATTTTCCCAAAAAAAACCGCACGAATTAACCGGTACCCCTATTATGTAGATCCTGGAAAAAATATAATTTCGGTGAGTAACGGCAGCAGCAACGATTGTGAGCACCGCCTGCACCAGAACATGGGACCAGCTGTCGCTGTTCACCAAGTCAAGTGCGAGCGGAGTCACTTTAAGACACATGAGAGCGGGCCAGCCTTTGCTGTCCACGAACCACTGTTGCCAACTTAGTGCTTTTCGCACTAAATTTAGTGCTTTTTGAAAATCGTGAGTTTGGAAAATATTGAGTTTGGTGCTTGGTGCGTTTTTTAGTGCTTTTTTTTAATTTCAAAGACACCAAGACTAATTCATGCTTGGAAAAAATGTAAGTTTTTTTAATAACTGGATTGTTATACAAAACTATATTTCATTTAACACCTATATAACACTGGAATGTTGGGCTAAAAAAATCATTGTTTGGATATTACATGACAACCGAAGTGATCCTTGGTGGAATTGCTACTTAGGTCACGGTTGCCAATGATCTGCAATAGATTTCCTAGTATGGTACACGGAATATTAGGACAACTATCACCTTTTTTTTTTTGCTCATCAGTGCTTTCTGAGTGGAAAAACGTAGTTTTTGTGCGGTTTTAGTGCTTTCTGAAATATAATAGTTGGCAACCGTACCACGAACTCATGTTCTTACCGTGCTGCTGTCGCCAATCACCGGAACAAAGTGAACGAGCTTCTGCTCGACATGCTAGTTTATACAACATGTTTGACTTAAAGTTAGGTGCGCATGCAATGACTGTTACAAAGTTACAAATAGATGGCGCTTATATATATTTATATATGTCAAATAGATGGCACTTATATGTATATAATAACCCCCTGGTTACAAGATGGTTTATTGTGTGTTGCGTTTGTTTGTTATTTTTAATTTGAAAGCCGTATTGCGTGTTGTTAAGTGTATTTGAGATGGGGTTTAATCCAAGACAAAACCATAGTGCACTTAAGGAATCGCCTTGGAAAATCCCTGTTTTTATTTGTATTTAATTTGTTTCAATGTGGTCTGTATTAGTGTTGAGGTGTATTGTAGTTCTCCAGGATTTCATTGCGTGTTTTAGGAAGTTTTGTATGTGTTTATCGATTTTTTTCCAGAACTTTAGTTAACCACGAGTGCGGAACTGAATCAAAAGCTTTCTTATAATCAATGTAGCACGTAACAAGGTTTCTTTGTGTTTTTTCGGTTTGTTTCATTATCACACTGTCAATTATAAGTTGCTCTTTACAGCCTTGACTGGTTTTTCTGCAGCCTTTCTGCTTCTCTGTAAGTATGTTATGGTGTTCGATGTGATTTTCTATTTTTTGTGTTATTGCTGCAGTTATTATTTTGTATATTGTTGGTAAGCGTGTAATGGGTCGGTAGTTTGCCGGGTTCTGAGTGTCTTAATTTTTTGGTAGTATGTATAGTTAGTTATTTTTCCATGTGTGAAGAATTTGGGAATTGTATCTGGGTTGGTAAGAATATGGTTTATTTGTGTTGTTAGTATTCCATGTAGTGCTAACTGCTTATACCAGAAGTTGTGAATGTGGTCAATTCCGGGTGCTTTCCAGTTATGTGACCTTTTGATTATGCTTGTTAGTTCGTATGTGGTTATTGTGTGATCCGATTGTTGTAGTATGTGCATGTGATTATTTTCTTCGGTTTTGACCCAGTTTGCATTTTCTTCGAAGGTTTTTGTGCGCGAGCTCCAAAAGTTTTCTATTTCAGTTTTGCTGGATGGGATGACTCTGAGGTTATCGTGGTTTATGAGATTTTTGTAGAACTTTTTTTGATTGTTATTGAATTGGATGTTATGTTTCTGTCTGTCATTTGATTCGTTGTATCTTTTTATTACTATCGAAATATGCACTCTCAGCTTGTACAGCTGGAATTCACCTACCCCGGGTCCTCTGGCCAAAGGGGTTAGGCTCGGTCGCTATTGTTTTATTATTATTATTGGGGTAATAGGTTGTAGGCTAGGGTTTTTTATGTGCTTTGATGGTTGAGGAATTTCCTGACTATTGTTGCTGTTTTTAATAGGATTGCTTTTTGTATTTGTGTGTGAATGTCTGGTTCTATTTCTATTGTTTTTAAAAATGAGTGGAAATTTTTTGTTGTAATGCCGGTTGCAGAGATTACTATTGGTACTATGTGGACTCGTTCTTGTTGCCAGAGCTCTTTGACTTCTATTGCGAGGGGTTCATATCTTTGTATTTTTTCTTCTTCTTTCTGTGTGATATTATGATCGTTTGGGATTGCGACATCTATTAGGAATGTTGACTTTTTAATTTTATCTATGAGTGTTATGTCCGGTCTATTGTGCATGATGGTTCTGTCTGTGTATATGGCGTTATCCCAGTATAGCTTGTGTTTTGCGGTTTCAAGTATTCTTTTTGGTGTATATTTGTAGTATGGCATGTTTTCAGTTAGCATATTGTGTTTTATTGCTAGTTCCTGGTGGATTATTTTTGCAGCTGTGTCATGTCTATCCGTGTATTCGTATCCAGCTAGTATCTTGCAGCTTCCTACGATGTGCTCGATTGTTTCCGGTTGGTGATGGCATCTTCTACAGGTGTCTGATTGTATTGTTTCTGTGAGTATGTACTTTCTGTAGTTTCTTGTCGCAATAACTCGGTCTTGGATGGCAAGTATGAAACCTTCGGTTTCCGGCTGTATTTGTCCTTTGTGTAGCCACTGGTATGATAGGTGTTTGCTTATGTTGCTGTTTTGCATGATGCTATAGTGTCTACCGTGTAGTGTCTTCTGAGCCCAGTTGTCTTGTCCTTCTTTCGTTATTGCCTCGGCCGCTTTTATGTTTATTGTTGATTTGTGTAGGTTTAGTGGTGTGTACTGTCAGTCTGCCTGTACTATTGCTTTATGTAGCGGGGTATTTTTGGAATAGAAGTAGTTTCTTAGTTTTTGAATTTGTGTGTTGTGTAGCGCTTTTATGCCTATTAGTCCCCTGCCTCCTTTATTTCTGTTGATTGTGACCCTTTCGATGCAGGAGTTTGGATGTAAGTATCTATGTTGTGTTAGTTTAGTTCTTGTGATTCTATTGAGGTTGTCTAGGTCTGTTTCATTCCATTTAATTGTCCCAAATGTGTATGTCAGGAGCGGTATTGCATATGTGTTGATTGCTATAGTCGTATTTCTGGAATTTAATTGTGTTTTAAGTATGTTCTTTAGTCTGTGGGTATATTTCTTCTGTATTTGGTTTTTGGTATGCGTATGGTTTATTTGATTATTTTGTTCTATGCCTAGGTATTTATATATTTGTGTTGTATCTAGGAATTCTATGGGCTCGTTGTTAAGTGTTTTAGGTTCGTTCGCTGTTGTTTGTTTCCCTTTCTGTATATTGACTAGCTTACATTTGTCTATGCCAAACTCCATGCGTGTGTCTTGTGTGAAAATTTCGGTGATTCTTAACAGATTTTCCATTTGATATATATTTGTGCTATATAGCACAAATATATTATTATTATTATTTCCGAATTTCGCATTCACAGCCTTTGACTGGGTTTTACCTACTCCGGGTATGCATACCAAAGGAGTTAGGCTCGGTCGTTATCGTGTGTTATTTAGTCGTGTGTTATTGGGTGTTATTTGGGTGTTATTCAGTCATGGTTGAGGAATTTTCGGGCTATTGTTGCTGTTTTTGGTATAACTGCTTTTTGTATTTGTGTGTGTGTGTTAGGGTCAAGATCTAGGCTTTTTAAATATATTTGGAAGTTTTTTGTGGTTATATAGGGTGTTTTTTTTAGAGGTTTGTTTTTCGAATAGAGATAAAACTGGCATTTTGTGGTCAAATCTGGCAACTCTAATGTCATTTATGTTCAGTTTGGTTTGCCATTTCATCATGAACAGGTTGACAAAAGAACAACGCTTGCAAATCGTGCAAATTTATTTCGAAAATAATGGTTCAGTTCGCGAAGTTTACCGCAAGCTCCGTCCATTTTATGGTTGACATAATCGTCCATCAGAGCAATTAATTCGGTTAACCATGGGTCGTTTTCGCACTACGTTTACTCTATGTGATAATACGCATCCGCAGAGACGTCGAACAGTGCGCACCGAAGAAACAATTGCCGCTGTAGAGCAAAATGTTGAAGAGGACCCGAATGAATCGATTCGCCACCGTGCACAGCAATTGGAGCTTTGTCCATCAACTTTATGGAAGATTTTGCGCAAAGATCTTGGCTTGCGACCTTACAAGATCCAGCTTGTGCAAGAATTAAAGCCGCGAGACCATGCAATGCGTCGTGATTTTGGTGTATGGGCCGAAAATGAGATTGATCTCGATGCTGATTTTCATCGCAAAATTTTGTTCAGTGATGAGGCTCATTTTTGGTTGAATGGCTACGTCAACAAGCAAAATTGCCGCATTTGGAGTGAAGAGAATCCACATGAGACCCTTGAGACGCCATTACATCCACAAAAACTGACTGTTTGGTGTGCTCTATGGGCTGGTGGAGTCATTGGGCCATACTTCTTCCGAAATAATGCTGGAGAGTCAGTTACCGTTAATGGAGACCGGTATAGAGCCATGATAACCGACTATTTTGTTCCCGAATTGGATGGCATGAATGTGGATGAGTTGTGGTTCCAACAAGACGGCGCTACATGCCACACAGCGCACGTCACAATCGATTTATTGAAGGAAACATTCGATGAGCGCATAATTTCGCGGAATGGACCTGTCAATTGGCCACCAAGATCGTGTGATTTGACACCATTGGATTATTTTCTTTGGGGATATGTGAAGTCGCTCGTCTACGCCAACAAACCAGAAACGTTAGGGGACTTGGAAGCCAACATTCGTGGCGTTATTGCCGACATACGGCCCCAAATGCTCGAAAAAGTGGTTGAAAATTGGACCTGTAGAATTGGCTTTATTCGAGCCAGCCGCGGCGGCCACATGCCCGAAATCATATTTAAACATTAATGGCATAAAATTATCTTTCCAATAAAGCCAAATTGATGGACATTAAAACGATTTTCTTGTGTTTTATTTCAATTCGAAGTTCTATACCTCTAAAAAAAACACCCTATACCTGTTACAGATAATACTATGGGGATTATTTTAACTTGGTTTTGTTTCCAAAGTTCTTTAAGTTCTATTGCTAGTGGCTCGTATTTGTTTATCTTTTCGTCTTCTTTCTGTGTTATATTGTGGTCATTTGGTATTGCAATGTCGATTATATATGTGATTTTTCGTACTTTGTCTGTTAGGGTTATATCTGGTCGGTTATGCATTATTGTTCTATCTGTATGTATTGTGTTGTCCCAGTATAATTTGTGATTTTCATTTTCTAGTATTCTGTGTGGAGTGTATTTGTAATATGGTGAGGTATCGTCTGTTAAGTTGTGTTTCGTTGCTAGTTTTTGATGTATAATTTTAGCGGCTAAGTTTTGTCTCTTTAAGTATTCAGTTCCTACTAATATTTTGCAGCTGCCTATGATATGTTCGATTCTTTCTGGTTGTTGATGGCATCTTCTACATGAATCGGTTTGGATTGATTCTTTGGTTATGTATTTGCTGTGCTTTCTAGTTGCTATGACTTGGTCTTGGATGGCAAGTAGAAATCCTTCTGTTTCTGGTTTTAGTTGACCTATTTGTAACCATTTGTATGAAAGGCGTTTGTCAATAGATTGGTGTTGCATTAGGTTATAGTGTCGTCCATGGAGGGCTTTATTCGCCCAGTTGTTTATTTTTTGTGTGGTTATGGTGGTGTATGTCTCTAGGTTGATGTTAGTGTTGCGTAGATTGAGTGGTGTGTATTGTTTATCTGCTTTGACTATTGCTATTATTATTATTATTATTATTATTATTGATCCCTTTTCTTCTTTAAGGTTATCGAAACTGTACTTGTGTGAATTTTGTTTGAAGTACACTAAAAGCAGAACGGTGTTGGACAGACACCAAAACAAATGCCTTTGGAAACAACCGCCTGGAACCGAAATTTATCGTCACGGCGATATATCAGTGTTTGAAGTAGATGGAAATATCAACAAAATATATTGCCAGAATTTGTGTCTTTTGGCGAAATTATTCCTGGATCACAAAACTCTTTATTACGACGTGGAACCATTTCTGTTTTATATTTTAACCAGAAATGATAAGAAAGGATGCCACCTTGTGGGATATTTTTCGAAGGAGAAGCATTGTGCTCAGAAATTCAATGTTTCGTGCATATTGACTATGCCGCAATTCCAGAGGCAAGGGTTTGGAAGATTTTTAATTGAATTTAGCTATCTATTGAGTCGTGAAGAAGGGCAAGTGGGCACGCCTGAGAAACCGCTATCTGATTTAGGAAGGCTGACCTACTTTTCGTACTGGAAATCGATAGTTCTGGAATACATATATAAACATAGGAACGATGGTCGAATAACATTTAAGGATATTGCGAACACAACTGGCCTAACGATATCGGATATAGCGCTGGGCTTTGAGTTATTGAATTTTATAAAACTGCGGAAAAACGAAGATGACATACGATATCAAATCAATATTCAGGTTGAGTGGTCTAAGGTAATATCTCATCACATTAAAATAAGTCGCACAACACGTATTCCCATAGAAATTGACTGTTTGCGATGGAGTCCCCTCTTGTCAAATGTAAAGATTGCATCTAATGATGTTCCAAAAAGTGGGTTAAACAATGAAGCATTGTTGAGTTCAAAAACGGCGACACTGCCGAATAATGTAAAATATATAAAAAAGGAAAAAAGGTCTAGTGAGGACAACGAGTCTGAAATTTTTAAATCGCACCAATTAAGTTCTTGCAACTTTTCGGAAATTGTCGTTAAAAACACCAAGTTGCAAATGGACGCTGTAACGAAAAATTCAAATACAACTAAGAGTTCTCATATTGTATTGGAAAATAAAGACAGTAGCGACGTTTCTTTATGTCTAAATGTCCATAGTAGCTGCAAAAGCAATAAACCGATCAATAATTTTGATGACAATACAAATTTGTGCAGACGTAAATTGGATTCAAATGACAGTAGCTCCAAAAAATACACTTCGAAAAAGCGTCAACTTCGTGTCGAAACAGATGAGACAGAAATTACTGCACAGGCTGATAAACGAAGACGAATGCAACCAGCGTCTGCCCCGGAAATCGAAAGAAATCAATTAAAAATTCAAATTTCTGATGCGGAAGACCACGCTGAAGAAGATAAATTGGTAACATCTAGAGCTCAACGATTGGCTAACCGCAAACAGTGCTCACCAAACATTAATAAAAAGCCTTTTGTGGAGCGTCAAGCTGATTTAAAAGTAAATGTTAAGCAAGAGAACTATTTTCACGAACGGGCTGTTTCAGAATCTAATAACCTGGAGTACACCGCTGTTAAAGATGCTGAAGCAGATGTTATTGAAGAAATAAACACTTTAGTAAAAAACCACAACAACGAAAAACCAATATCAACTGTACCCAAGTTAAGGGGGAAAAAAAATAATGAAAAACAGAGTGGGGAAGTGCACAGAGAAAGTAGTCACATTGCAGATGACAACTTAATTCACAAAGTTAGCGAGGTGGAATTATGTACAGAAGAAAAACTAGAAAACTGCGATCAGGCGATTTTTAACAATGACGGTCAACATACCGATGAAATTATTCAATCTACATCGCCGCAATCTACATCTACATCTGGCAACAATGAAATAAATGAAAAAGTTTTAGAAGCTGTTGCCAAAAAAACAAAAAAAACATTCAATGAACTCCTTACGGAAAATGACGAGAACAAATCAACAGAGGGCAATAATAAATCTACAATTACAGGCTTTGAAAACAGCATTACAATTGAAAATTCTCAAAACGAAGTACTTCTCAACGGCACTGAGGAGAACTGTATAGAAAACAAAGCTTTTAAAACAGACCAGATTAAAAAAAATGAGTTATGTGAAAAGGAATCTTTAGGAAATGAGGCTGTGTCAAGTGATTCCAATGTAATGGGAGAGCGAGATTGTAAAGTCAGCGACCCTACCCCCCCATGCCTTAAAGACTCAGACGAAGAAACAACTGTGAGGGTTGATCAACAAAATGACGTCAATTTAGCTTCAACGAAAGAGAAACGTAATACTCTCCCCGAAGCTGCAAATATCGGAAGCATTGAAAACACATCCATTGCTTCTGAAATTGAGAAAAAATGTATCAGTAGGGATAATAGTGCACTGGAAAAAAACTTAGAAAGTGGACATTGTAAGAGCACCAATAAAGAAAATGGAATGTACTGCGCAAAAGTTCCTGACAATAACGATAAGCAAAACGGAAACTCAACAGCAAAGCAACCGTCACCAATAACCTGCAATGAGAAAAGCAATCAACAAAAAAAAATTTCAAGCGCTGCAGTAACTACAAATCCAATTAAAAATGTTGGAAAAGAGTGCAAGATTAAGCAGAGCCCAGTCATCACACCCTCTGAAATTCAAATAAAAGAAGAGGAAAAACATCATCAAATCATCACAACCAAACCTATTGACTCAACTATAGTTCCAATCAATGAAAAAATCCAATTTAATTCAACTGACCATTCAAAAATTCACAATTCGAGGGAAGTTACCAAAATGACACCGCAATTTCCTATAAATCAACTTCCTAACTATCATACTTCACAGTATTGGCAGTGGGATTACTATGGGTACAATTTATCTCACTTAGATGCTACGTCTCAAAAAAATCAAAACAAATTTCATAAGGATTTAGCTACAACTATGGCGTATTCGCACAATTTTACACAAAATCTTTATCAGTCGGCTAACCTGGCTATACAACACCATGCACATCAACATATGCAACATTCCAAAGACAAATTGAAAGCTGATCGAAAGAACAGTGGTTGCAAAAAAGAGGACTCGGCGAAAAATGGTGCGAATGCTGCCTCCAACAACTTTGTTCGAGAAGAAACGCCAAATGCCGGGTTTGCCAATGCCCAAGCTGTAGCCTTTAGCCAAAAATGCAACTCTCAAACAAAGCCCTACAAAGTTTCGGACCAAGCAGAACATATTAAGTCCATAAATTTGTTACCTAATTCGAGCTCAAGATTCTATAATCCAATTTTGTCCTCTGTACCAATTCCAAATACACTTTCGCAACAGCAAGTATGCCAGAAGTTGCGAAACGAACACAATTTAAGTCCTGCGGCTGGCGAAAACAAAGTTAAATTATCGCAACATAATTCCAACCCGCAGCAAGGGAACGATGCTCTTAACCAAGACATGCCTTTGGCATACAATTCAGGCTCATCAACTAATTCAAATTTACAGCATTATGACTGTGGAATAACAGTACCGCTGAATATGGATTCCCCAAATAGCATTGGAAGTGACATTCCTCAAAGTTCTACTGAGGCCATACCTTCCACTTCTGTGCAAATGCAACAATCACAACATTTTGCCGATTGCTCCATGCAAAGCCATTCTACGAATACTCCTATGCATATGACCATACATACTCCACACGTCCAGCAGCAAAATAACTTGGGTATAAATTTGCCTTCAACAAGCTCACAAAGCTTAAATACTTTGAATAACATACAGCACACGCAACAAAGCAGAAAGGTTAACCCTCAGGTACATTTTGTTTTAACTATATTATTTAACGAACAAACCATTTTTGCAAATACCAGGTCATTTGAATAATAAGCGATACCATTACTTTCGTCTAATGGTATTTATAGATTTTTAATCGATCAACTGGCATTTAAAAAATTCAAATTGCCTTTTACTTCTGACCGAAAAAATTAAATACATAAAATAACTGTTATTTATGACCGATAAAGTAATAGTCAAAAGTAACCGTTTTTTGCCTTAAAAAAAATTAAAGGCGCCAAATAACTCCTGTTTTTGTCGGGAAAAATATAAGTTAAAAGATAACAGATAATATCTATAATATCCACCGATACAGTCCTTGGTCATAAGTGCTCGCGAAAATTCCCGTTCGATCACTATTCTATAACTGTTAGGCATGGTAGAAAATCTTTTGAGTATTTTATTGAATCCTAACTATTGGGCAAGTAAGCTGCCACATACATTTCGGTAGATACCTTCGAGCATGATTTCACGAGGAGTTTCGTGCTCGTTTGAAAGACTGCCAATGTCAAGAAGCAAATGTGATTGGCGTTTTGCCCGAGATCTGCAAGGGGAATTTCTCGATTAGCAATTTGAGGCGTTTCTGAACTTTCGAGGAGATGAAGGTACGCTGAGAGGCTTGGTCGATCAACGTTCGAACTTTCAACAACTTTCCTGCGTGCTCAGTGGAGACCAGTGCCGTAGGCAGAAGCAATTGGGTGCTTATTGGAGTGTAGGGCTTGTACTTGGGGTGTACTTTGCCTGGAAGATGTGCGGGGTTGCGCATCCAAAAGGAGGGATTGAGTTGCGGAGTTGTTGTGCGTTCGTCTCTGAGTCATTGCGACCCGTGAAATGGTCGAATGTGACCGGTGATTGGGAGGGTTGGGAGCCTTTGGGGAAATAAAGCATGGAGTGGTGCTTCTTCTGGCAATATACGCACGTAAATTTGCTTGTACAATCTTTAGTGAGGTGAGAGGTAGCAAGACAATTTACGCAGAGATTGTGCTTCTTACCGTATTTTAATCGACTCTGGGGGTCCGTATAGGGCGATTTGCGTTGCAGAGTTTGCACGCGAAGTCCTTTTTCACTTGAGTGTGAAAGTTTAGGGATTTGTGTGGCTGATTTGGGAGGACATTGGAAGTCGAAGGTTGAGGTTTCGGCTTAGCAGGACGAATGCTATGCAGCCGTTCAACTACCTCATATCTGCCGGTCAGGAATTCATCCATTTGCGACGAGGGTGGCAGATTCTTCCGCGATGTCAATGACTGCTCCCATAGAGCGAGTGTCTCTTGGGGCAGTTTGGTAGAGCATATATAGACGAGGAGCGGATCCCAATTGTCTATATCTACGGCCTGGCAATTTAGTACTGGCAGACAATTGTTTATGGTGTTTTGGATCCTCTGTAGTGCCTCATTATTTTCGTTGCGGGCAGGAGCGATATTCAGGAGGGATCGAATTTGATTGTCAACCAAAATGCGTTTATTTTCATAGCGTGATTTTAGGGCATTCCACGCGAGTTCGAAATTCTCATCGGTTAATGTATATTGCTTTACAATAGAACCGGCTTTGCCTTGCGTTTTGTATCGGAGGTGATCTATTTTTTTTTGGGCTGGAGTGAGCTGGGGGTGGTTAATGTAAACCGCAGTAAACATGTCCCGGAAGAACGGCCATTACTCATAGCCCCTGAAAAAGGTTTCGGTATCGCAAAGGTGGAACTTGTAGGCAAATGTAAGGGCTATTTGTTGTTCTGGGGGTCGAACCCGTTCCATGAGCGCAGCGGGCTGGGGGAACTGAGGCTGGAGCATCTCAATGATGTCCGACATCTGAGCCATGCACAACTCGTACTGGTCTGTGCAGGTGTCAATCTTTCGCCTAGCCGACTCTTTGAAACCGTCGGGCTGGCTTTTGTCTTCAGCAAAGAAGAATGCCTCATGTGCGCGCAAAAGCCTCTCCCATTGGGCTTGCAGATTTTTCTGCTTAATTTGCACCGGGGATTTGGTCAATCGGACTCGAATCGGTCTATCGGACTCGAAAGTAAATTTTGCAACATTGGGATCGGTTGCTTTGGGACTAGGAAGTTCAGACCGCGTGTTGGGTGGCTCCCAAGTGACAGGAACTGTCAAACGTGCGTGGGATGACTTTGTGTGTCAATTAATAAAAACGAACTGTTATTTGTTTGATTTTTCTTTTGTTGCGGCGAGCTGTTTGGCTGCGCCTTTATTTATTGAGTTCCGATTTTAAACTAAATTCACAAACATTTCTTAAGCCTAGCTGCCTTCAAGTTCTACCGCCGCGCAGCCCACGTCGTTCCCTCTGCTGCACCGCCGCTTCCACAGCGCTCGCGACTTCTGTTGACTTAGCGCTTTGTGTGGAGTTTCAAGTTTCCCCACTCGCCACACATGTCGTCGGTCGTCGCGCTCTGCCGTTTCCGCAGCGCTCGCGACTTTTGATGGCTTGGCGCCTCGTGTGGAGTTTCAGCCGGCCACACATGTCGTCAGCAAAAGTAGCGCTGTGGGAACTTATGATAACTCGTCCCCTTCTAAGTGGGGAACGTCCTCGGTCCCCGCAGCGGCGGTTTTTACCGCTACCTCGACAGATCTGGTTATGGCGATTTTCTTCCTAACTGCTGTCATGCGCCGGAGTATGTAGACGATAAGTGCCACACACAGCAGCACGCCCGCGATGGACCAGCTTGTAATATGGCTTCGTTCCACGCTTAGCTGCAGATGTCTGATGTGTTGAAGGTTCTTCTGGTTTACATGGTGAAGGTAGGGCACGCTTAATATTTCCGTATGTTGTGTCAAGTTAACGACGGATGCCCAGGGTGTTTCGGGCTTCAGGGGTGCTGTTGCGTTTTCATTATAGAAAGTTGTGCCATTAATTTTCACATAGTTCCTGAAGAGCACCAGGTAGATGCCATTAACCGTGACGGGAGCCTCGCCACTTTCCTCTATAGTGACTAGCTGGTTATTGATAGCTATCAGTCCATTTCCTACTGTGGCGATAGGCGGAAGGTCGTTGAATGTTGTGCTGCAGTTAACGGAGTTGCGTGTCATAAGTTGCAGAGCGCATGATGCGGTTGACGAAGTTAGGCAGAAGGTCGGTATTGTGTCGCTGCAGTTTTTTACAGCTAACGTGTGGTTGTGGCACACCGCTAAAGTAGACTCCTGACTGCCGCGGGCTACCGGTAGAAAAGTTATTTTCTTACATATAAGTTTCGGAATAGGGTATCTTATTAAAAAATATATTACATTGTTAAATTGTAGAATCTTAATCTTAGCTACGGACATGATATCGGCTACCGTTAGATTTGTGAGATGCTCATTTTTTTATAAAATTTATTTCACTGCTGTCCAGGAGGACAGGGTTCAAAATTTCAATTTTTGCGAATGTGATGGAGGTTATTATGTTATCCAATTCAGTTATTATTGGTCTATTTCTAGCTAGAAGTATGTCGTAACGTCAACTGTAACTGTCAGGTTATTAATTTCCCTCTGAACTTCCGTGTTAATAGTAAACTGCCTGTCCTGCGATTCAATCAATTGTTCATTTGTGTTTGATAGTCTGTCAAAGTCATCGTGATCCGGTGTCCCTGTAATGTATTTAAGTACCGTTCCCAGTGCGTTTAAGCTTCTTGTCCGTCTGTGGTGAATGTTCACTGTCTGTATTAATCTACTTATCTGATTTATGTCCGCATCCAGTAATTTTTTCATGTGAGATTGAGGAAAGTGGTCTGTGGCGCTGATTGTCTCGTCCTGAAGGAGCTCATACAGGGTCAAGTTCGTTACATGCTTTATATGCCCGAAGTTTTCCCAGATTATGATGTCGCCACTAGCCACTGGAATGTAGTTTGCATTGGAATAGTCGATCACCCTTCCAGTCGATACCGATACTAATATGGCCGTAACCAATCCTAAAATTATCCTGAAAATAGTGAAAAATTTTCTTAAGCAGCTTCCTTACCGAAGGTTGTCCTTATGGACCCTCCTCCCCCTAATAAGCACAGTAGTGCCTAAATCTTTTTCAATTACTTCTTCGATGTAGCGAGGTGTCAACTTATTCCCTAGTCGCCTGTTGGTTTTGACCAGTACTTTTTCACCTACCGAAAATCCCCTTTTCTGTCTATTCTTATTATGGTTTACTAGCTCTTTCTCATGTGCAGTTTGCAATCGCGATGCTATTTGCTGATTACGTTCTGTTGAACGAAATATGTCGATTGGTTTAGCTCCAGTTACCGTATGAATGGACCTATTATATTCGATTGTGGCTTATTCCTCAATATCATCCACATCTTTGTCGAGTTTAAGACATCGTGCTATTTCCATCAGTGTGCTGTGGAAGCGTTCCACTTGACCATTCGACGTGCTGTGAAGGGTCGGGGCATTCGCAATGTCAATGTTAACCCATTAAAACCTGACCCCAGAAAGGCTTGTGCGATTTCCATAAAATTTTACACAATCTTATTAATTGACCTAATCAAGAAAAAAAATCAAGCAAAACATTCATATCATGTTTTTTTTTTTGTCATGTTTTTCGCAAACATTACACAAATAAACAAAATCAGACATTTGCGGAAAATAAAATGTGCCAATAAAATATCAGCTGCTTGGATTTTGACATTTTCACGCGTTGCGTTGTATGAAAATTGGCAGTGTTTAGGCCCAACGTTGCATTCGCGCAACACAAAACGTAAAGCATATTTTTTGTTTAAAAAATAAAAAAAAAAATGTTCAAAACTTATTTTTAAATAGTTTAGCATTGCAAAATGCAGCCCACTAAGGGATTTTGATAGGTTTGAAGAATAAGTATTTTTGATTGAATTTCAAAAATTCCCCAAAAAAAACCTTTG
The DNA here is from genome assembly GCA_964056695.1 of Melieria picta. Taxonomy (NCBI): domain Eukaryota; kingdom Metazoa; phylum Arthropoda; class Insecta; order Diptera; family Ulidiidae; genus Melieria; species Melieria picta. Next base: position 65,044,277 of record OZ057400.1, read on the forward strand.
ACTTTGGATCGAAAAAAACGTATGAATATTTAAATAATTTTGAAATTTGAGTATGGCAGAATCTAAAACGATCAATTCTAATCCAATTCTACCCATTTTCAAGTCTTTTGTCTTTATGAATTACTTAATATAGCGAAATTCCCAAACGTTGCGCAAACGCAACGCTCAGGGCTTAATGGGTTAAACTGATTTTTTAAGATCGCTTTGATACTATGCGAATTGAGTGACTTCTCGTTGTCACAATAAATGAGTTTTGTACCACTAAACCTGTTCAGCAATTGCAACAAAAAAAAAGTGCTTCGAGCCGGTCGAGAATATATCAACGTGAAGAATTTCCCCGCAGTATTCCGGTATGGGCGTCTCAGCTATAAGTTGTTTTTTTGGGTGACGATCATACTTGGCCTGAGCACAAACGCGACAATTCGCTGCGAATTGCCTGGTTTTTTCTCCATTTTCTAATATCTGCTTTGTATTCTCTTGGGCTGTTCGATGTGCTCGGTTGTGCTCAGCCGCTATAATCTCCTGCTGCTCGCTTGGGTCTGATATCTCCACGACGAATTTTTCTTTATGCCGAAACTTTACCGTTGGAAATAATTCAACTAACTCGTGTTGACCTTTTGCTAATGTTGGCAAGTCACAATGTACCGCGTTGACAGCATCCACCTTCACCGATTCCTGCAAGAGGCTCATTAAATCTTCTTTGGTTTGGAATGAGCTCAGATGCCTCATTTTTTTCCCAAATATAATAAAGCTTCTTTTCTGAGGTTCTAGGCCCTCCTCTATTAAAATTTGATTGCGAAAACAATTTACCGGCTTATCAGATCTTTCAATTGTGTTGATTGATGATATTTCACTGTGGATTGTCTCCGTGCTCATATTGTCCAAAACGTTTATGTGTTGTCTAGACAACGCATCCGCCACCACATTCTCTTTACCCGGTTTGTAGATGAGCTTCGCATTACATTCATCAATGAAAGCTTTCCATCTTTTGATTTTCGAGCTAGGATTTCGATCCGAGACTGCGAAAGTCAAGGGTTGGTGGTCTGTGAACACGTTTAGCTTAGTTACACCGTACAGGTAATTCCTAAGCGTTTTCAAGGCCCAGACGATTGCCAGCAACTCCCTTTCATTAGTAGCGAAATGCTCTTCACTACTGGACAAAGTACGCCTCCTGGGAGGGAACGGCACCGATTGCATGTGATGATGCATCAGTGGTCAAATCAAACGATTTGCTGAAGTCCGGGTAGGTTAACGTTACCTCCTCAGAGGCTAATATTTGTTTTAGCACGTTGAAGGCCTTTTGCTGTTCTTCAGTCAAATTGATTTTGATTTTTTTTGCTGTGAAGCAGTAACTCGGCCATATTCCCCCCTCAGAATATTCGATAGTGGCTTAGCCAATTTAGCGAAGTCCCGTATAAAACATCTGTAATACCCCGCTAGGCCCATAATTGATCTTACTCCCCTCAAGGAGGTGGGCTCCGGGAAGTTTCGTATCGTATCGACTTTGTCGGGGCACGTCCTTATCCCCCTTTGTGAGACCAGGAATCCCAAGTATTCGACCTCCGTTCCGAAGAATTTCGACTTCTCCGCTGAGACCCTCATATTGGCTTCAAATAAATCGTCTTAAAATTGTTTCTACGTCTCTTAAGTGCTGTTGCTTATTTTGCGAAAATATGATAACATCATCCATGTAGACGAAGCAAATTTTGCCTAAGTGCTCCCTCAAAACATCATCAATCGCCCTCTGAAAAATACTGGGCGCGTTCTTAAGACCAAAGGGCAGACGACAAAATTCGTATTTTCCATTTTTCACAGAGAAAGCCGTTTTCTCCCTGTCACACTCCGCCAATTTAATCTGGTGGAAACCAGACTTTAGGTCGAGAGTACTGAAAAACTTGCTTCAACCCAGATTTAACAAAATTCCTGCGATGTAGGGGATTGGATATCTGTCACCGATAGTTCTTTCGTTTAGTTTACGAAAATCGATAACCAGTCGCTGTTTTGGGCGACCTGCCTCGTCAACTCCCTTTTTCCTAACTACCCATATGGGATTATTATAGGGTGACCTGGACGGTCGGATGATGCCATTTGGCAATAAGTCCTGGATTTCTTCATTTACGAAATCCGACACCCCCAGCGGGTAAGGATATAATCTGGAGTACACCGGGTCCTCGTCCTCGGTGCGAATAGTTGCGACTACGTTTGTATTAAACGGTAGTGCCTCGTTGGGGTCCGCAAAAACCCCGTTCACGCTACTAATCATTTTGGTGAAAGAATCCTTAAGATCCTTTGGGACCGACATGGCTTGCTGTTGCAAATGGGCAATGTCCTGGCTGTTAATAAAAAGGATGACCTCCTTGCCGGAGTCATGGGATATTGTATTTGTTCTTAAATCTATAGTCGCATGCGCCTTATTTAACAGGTCCAGCCCAATTATGCCATCAAATGATGTTAGATCTGGTAATATGAAAAAGTCTGATACTATCCCAAAGATTTTCAATTTGCACTTATGTATGTTCGATAGAAGTGACCCCGTGTATCGATTTGACTGAAAACGTATTCTGAACGGGGTGTATTCCCCTCAGAGCCGGTAACGGTTTTATGTAACTCCTCGACGCCCCAGTGTCGATGAGGAATTTTATTTCCTTCCCTCCCACCGATCTCGAGATCCATGGTAGGAGGGATTTTCCCCTAAAAAATTAAGTTGATCACCCTCAATGTCATTAACCGCCTGTTCCGCCTCTTCGCCATACACTGAGTCACTAGGCGAGTCAAGCTCGTCATTCAAATGATTTACCCGCTGTAGTTTCGGTCCGGTGTAGCGCCCGGATCCCGCCGCGCGTTTCTGTTGATTGCCCTGCTGTGGTCGGTAATCTCGAGCCTGGTTAGAATTACCATCCTTGTATTGTGACTGGTATCTGAATTGCGTCAAGGAAGGATCCACTTCCATTGGTACCACTCCCATCTCCCGTTTTTGACCATTATTAAATCTATTATTTTGCCCTTGATTATTAAAAGGGGTTTGCCTATTATTTGAATAATGAGGGTTCTTGTGTCCTGGGTAGGGTTCAGGGTTGTTAGCTCTCTGATTGTTTGGTTTCGGTGCCGGGCCGCTTTTCTTGTTATTACTGTTTTCGCCTGATCTGGCTGCGCCAGAGCCAGGGCGGACGGAAGATCAGCCGGCCTCGAGGCGAAAAGGATATCGCACAAGGGTTTCCTTAAACCCGAGATAAATACCCTTAGAGCATCGGCCCTGTACTTTTCGTTTATTGTGTCCGCCACACCAGTCTCGTAAGACATAATAGTTTTATTGGCCAGCAGTGTTAGTTTCTTCTCGACCTCATCATAAAACTCTAAGCACGACATAGAACCCTGCCTCAATGTGGACATCTCTTGCTCGATAAGATATATCGGCCTCTTATCGGCGTAGGTAAAATCCAATCTTGCGATTATCGCGTTGAAGATAAGCACGGTGTTAAAAGTCGAGAGTACGGCGCACAGTGGCTGATTCAGCCGACGTAGGTTGCAAAAGTCGATTTTGTCATGTTCGATTTGGGGGAAACTGTTATACTTGTCCGAAAGATAAATGCTTGGACCTAAGAAATCCGAAAACCTTAACTAAATTGGACAAATAGTTTTGCTTGTAGAGCCCGTCAAAGTTGAGCAATTTTTAGAGTGTGAAATAATATCAGCAATTTGCACTTTTTCGGCAAAGCTGAATTTTTAAAATACGGAAAAGAGCAAATTGATTGAAACTTTTTGCACCAGCATCGTAAAAGAAGGCATTTGTAGTAAATAATTAAATATAGAAAAAAAAAGTTGGTTGTTGTTGTTGTCTTTTCATAGGCACTCACTTGAAGCACTGTTTTTATCACTCTTTTTGAACTTTCGATAGACTTTCAAAAAAAAGGCCATACTTGCCACGGTTCCGTCTTTGGGAAAATTGTTCACTAGTCTTCTGTGAGTACTGCTCTGAAGAGATCGGGTGCCCGATTTTGCCCGACTGGATTTTACAGCGATTTTTCTGTGGCCACCTCGCGCAATTTTGTGCTTTCGGGTGCGTGCGTTCGAACAAGTTCGTCAAGATTTTGATAGTGAAACACTTACACGCGATTATAATCGTTGCCAGGGCATGCAAATTTGGATTTTGGCTTCATTTAAGATGTGATACAAGCTTGCAACTCCATGTTAAGTCGACTTTTTTTTTGGCGTATATTGCTGTAAGCTCGAAGTAAAGAGTACTTTTGCTGGATGCGCAGTTCGCACGTACGAAAAAAAAGTTGGCTTTCATTTCCGGCAATCAGCTATCATGTATCCTTTGATGTAATGTGTTTGTTTTTAATAAAATACTAACACTGTGTCTGGCATACAATTTTTTTTTTTAATTTGAGCAAAACTCAGTCAGTCGCCATTAGTCTTTGAGTTGAATCGCGCCAATGAAACAATTAGTTATTGAAAAACAAAAAGCAGACTTATAAGTATCTATGTGCACTGTCTAAGACTCACTTATGTGTCTGGGCTGTTCAAAAATCCCACAACGCGGGAAAACCTAACAACTGTTTAGGTATCTGCTAGTACTAGAAGCTTAGTACCTGCTATTTGAATGCATATGCAAATCCTACTTATAAATAAAGGAGTTTGGAGTAAGTGAAGTTAGTTTCGAATTTAATTTGAACTAAACATCACTTCAACTCCGCCACTGCAACTAAACCGAAGAAGAAGCACAAAGATGTTTTTGAAAAATTCGAAGCTGTTTGAAATATTTACTATTTCGAAGACAAAGGAGAAGTTTGTTCTGGCTGTCACTAAATAAATTGGTTACGTCGAAGGAAGTTTGCCTGCAGCCAACATATCTATGACTAAAGAGAAGATATCCAGGACTTATCGCACTACAAAGTTGAAATGGATTGCGGCAAACCGTACCAAATTCAATTTTGTCCAGAATAATGAGGAGTGGTTGGAAAAAACAATTTACTTCGATGCAGGAGATGCATGTAGCATAAGCGATGACCAACCATCGACATAAAAGGCGGCAAAAGGAAGGCCGAAAAAGTCAATTCAGGACTGTGCGTCATTTAATAAAAAAGGAAGCTTATGGAGGCAACGGAAACAATAACTACCACCCACCTGTCATCATAAAATAAAATAAGGATCAGGAGAAAATGAAAGGCGTTATAGTGGAAGCAGTTTTACCAGCAAGCCCGGGTCGTGTTAAAAGAATAAAAAAACCTTATTCCCACCCCACCCAATGTGCTACCTATCAAATGTAGTCATAATAAAACTTTAGCACTGTTTTTGCCCAAAGAAAAATTGACTTTTTATGTAAATTTTTCGAATTCTAGTTCTAATTTTGAAAGCGAAATTTATTAATTTGTATCTTTAAATTTTACTCTTTCAGCTTATTTCTAAATTTCTTATTACTTTTCATCTTTTTTATTGCATTTTCATTAATTTTGCAACTAAAACTTATCATTGTTGCTCGCATTATTCTTATTTACAGTAAGCCGAACTTTGACAAAGTATTACGTAGCACCCTGTACTTCGATTGAGTTTATTTTTGAGAATACAATAGCTAATTATCTCTATTCGTTCAGGAGTTATTAATTTTGGAACCTGAAATGACAAATTGAGCCACAGTGCGGCGTCGGCCGCGCCCCTTATCTTATTCCTAAGAATGGTCAGAGCATCTAATTGCATCTAGTGTTACTTCGCACGACACTGAAGGATTAATCGACACTTTCACGAATTTTTCTTTCTTTGGCTTCACTAAAGAAACCTGATTCTGTATTGCCACAATTTTCCTATCAAACTCTAATTTTTGTGCCGCTATTGCTCTGCCTACTTCCGCTCGTACTAACTCGGTTACTTGTTCTAGGTTCATGGCGTCCGTGTTGTCCAAATTCAACTTCTTAAATAAATCTTCTAGTACTTCACTCATTCACAATAGGAAAGTAATTTTATTTATTACACTTTTTCACATGAGCATCTCACTTATATTTTCCTCTTAAGAATTAATCGTATTTGTCCTTAGGATTCTCGCTGCTTAGTGATTTCTTATGTCCGGCTCGTCTTCAGGATTCTCGCTGCTTGGTGATTTCCTATGTCCGGCTCGTCTTTAGGATTCCCGCTGCTTGGTGATTTCTTAATTTGTTGAATCTTTAAATTACACTTCCGATTTACTCTTGATTGCCCCACGTTGGGCGCCATAATAAAAACGAACTGTTATTTGTTTGATATTTCTTTTAATGCGGCGAGCTGTTTGGCTGCGCCTTTATTTATTGAGTTCCGATCTTAAACTAAATTCACAAACATTTCTTAGTTCTACCGCCGCGCAGCCCACGTCGCACAGTGGGGCGTCCCCATATATGGCATGGCCAAAAATAGTAAACGTGGTTTAATTTTGACGAAATTTGGTATCCGCCTATTTTTTAGCGTAATTAAGAAAAATACGAAAACTTGTGAAAATTGGACTACTGCCACGCCCACCCCCCATATTGAAAAAATCTTTGTTATTCGATAACTTGGCCACTACTAACACTAGAAAGATAAAATTTTATACACACTATCACTTGGGTATAATCTATAATTGTGGTAAAAATGGGCAGTCTACCACGCCTACTTTAAAAGTTCGTATAAGCCTCAAATGAATTAATCGGTACATATGTATATTTTGTAGTGTACGGTAGTAATAGATCTAAGTGTATTGTAATAGCATTGTAGCCCTTACGAGGTAGTAGATGTAAGATTCAAATAAACAGTCAGTCGGTGACAAGCAGTCGTGGATAGCAGACGTCGAATAGAATTGAAAAAGGAAATCGACGTGCTAAAGCATCAGAAGTGGGATACGGCTGAGCGCAAAGTCTTCCGAGAAATTTAAAAACCTTCCGCAAAACAGGAGATATTTAAGGAAAAACTTCCGCAAAACAAGAAAGAAGAAAAAACTTCCGAATGGACGGAGGCACAGCGAAGCCGGGTATGGCGGCCGTACTGGTGGACGTGGGGCTGGCTGTCCCTGAGACGGCCACCGAGGCGGAATGCAGACGGCTGTTAAACGAACGTGGGTGTCGCGGTCGGACCACTGCCAAGTGAAGCTGATGCCGGCGCCGCTAACGGGACATCAGCGACGGACGTCGACGTTGCCGTTGCGGTCGGACCACAGCCGGCAGAAACTGATGTCGACGCCGCTAACGGGACATCAACGACGAAGAACAACAACAACTGTAGTAACAAGGCGGTAGCTGAAATGGCGGGCACTGGCGGTGCTGACCGACGATCGGAAGTCTGTGCCGATGACGAATTGCAAAAGTATTGGCAATTTCTGCAGTTGAAGAGGGAAGCTAACGCGTCGGCAGGCGTTGGTGGCGCGCAGGCGCCAACATGTACACTCAACGACCTCGAAGTGTTGGTGTCCAAATTCAGTGGCGACGATGAAAGAGATGTGCGGCGGTGGATCGCCGATTTCGAGCAGGCGACCGGCATGTATGGCTGCAGCAATGAGCGCTAACTCCTTTTGGCTCGGCAGATGTTGGCGGGAAGCGCCAAAATTTTCGCTAAAACGGATACGTGGGCCGATTTGAAGAGCCGGTTGGTGGACGAGTTTTCCCGAGTCCCTAGTTAGAGGGACACAATCAAGAAGCTGGAAGCGCGGCGCTGGAACAGACAAGGTGAAACGCTACACCATTATGTGCTGAGCATGCAGGAGATAGCGCATAATACTGCAATGGGCGATGGTGACTTAGTGGAGTTTATCATCGAGGGCCTCCAAGACAAGATAGCGAGCACCGCAATTTTGTATACCGCGACAACGCTGAACGAATTAAAGCAGGCGTTGCCGAAGTACGAGAAGCTGATTCGCAACATGGATCAGTCGCCGGGTTCGGGCCAGAGGCAGCAATCACGATGCTACAACTGTTCGGCTTACGGTCATTTCTCAGCCGACTGCAAAAAGCCTAGACGTGCCAGGGGTTCCTGTTTTGTTTGCGGTGAAACCAGCCATCAGCACGGAAGCTGCCCAAGGAAAACTGCTGGTGCAGTTTTTGCTAATGAATACGCCGAGAAGCTAGAGTATAGAGACAGGGTAAGTGTCGCTTTGAACAATAGTGATGAAATGGGTCCACAATTTACTTCTTTTGTTTGCATGTTTGATACGGGCAGCCCTGTTAATTTTATAAAGCGGTCAATTGTTGCAAATGCAAATTTACTCGGCCACGTTGAGAGGCAAACATCTAAATATGTGGCCTTAGGAAATGCCACTTTAGACTGCATTGGCCAAATACATCTACTTATTAAATTCCATGATATTGTTAAAACGGTGAATTTCTCCATTCTAGCGGATAATGCTATGCCATATCCGGTTATTCTTGGAAGATAATTTGTATGTTCTTTTAATATATTTCTTTGTGTAAATTCAAACCAAAATGTTAATGAAAATAAAAGTGAATTAATTTGCCATGAAAACGGCCCCAAAACAAATGTGGAATTTCATAATATAGAGACAGAAGATCGTTCGGAGGTTGATGTATTTCAAGAAATCTGTAATATTGAACTATCGGTGGATGACATAGATATCAATGTTACACTGCCAGTTAATTTTACGCGACGTTTCAAGGACATGATAAGACAAACATACAAGGACACAAACACTAATGCAGCACCGGACTGTTGCTACAAAGCGCATATTTCCGTTCTTTCGAATACTCCTACGTATTGCTCACCAAGGCGCCTGTCATTCGCGGAGAAGGCAAAGGTTGATGAAATCATTGCTGATCTCTTGGAAAAGAAGATAATTAGGCGTAGCAATTCCCCGTATGCTTCTCCAGTTGTCTTGACGAAAAAAAAATCCGGTGAAACAAGAATGTGCATTGATTTTAGGAATCTAAACAAAATAGTAGTCAGGGACAATTATCCACTTCCGCTAATAGAAGATTGTCTCGAATATTTGCAAGGAAAATGTGTGTTTACTTTGCTCGACCTAAAATCTGGATTTCATCAAATAAAGATGGATGATGAGTCCATCAAGTATACGTCATTTGTAGTTCCGAAAGGGCAATATGAATTTTTACGTATGCCATTTGGCCTTAAAAATGGCCCAGCAATTTTTCAACGATTCATAAGCATGGTACTAAAAGATTTTATTGCAAGCAATGAGATAGTTGTATATATGGATGATATTGTCATTGCAACGTTAACGATCGAGGAACATTTTGCGTTGGTGAAAAGGGTTTTGCAACGTTTATCCGAATATGGCCTTGAGTTGAAAGTTAGTAAGTGCAAATTTGCATATTATGAAATTGAATATTTGGGATATCAAGTGTCACACGATGGAATAAAACCTTCGGATAGTCACATAAAGGCTATTTCGGATTACGCTTGCATCAAAAATCAGCGGGACGTGCAATCCTTCCTGGGTTTATGCTCTTACTTTAGGAAGTTTGTAAAATCGTTTTCACTCATTGCTGGTCCATTGTACAACCTATTAAAGAAGAATGTAAAATTTGACTTTAACGATGAGTGTATAAAATCCTTTGAAGACTTAAAAGCTATACTTATGACTTGTCCAGTTTTATCTATATATAACCCCAGCAAACAGACCGAGCTGCATTGTGACGCTAGCGCCCTTGGTTACGGAGCCATTCTGCTCCAGAAACAGGACGATGGTGACTTTCATCCTATTGCATACTTTTCAAAACGTACTACTGAAGCAGAATCGTGTTATCACAGTTTTGAATTAGAAACGCTCGCAATTATAAGTGCGCTGCGTCGCTTCAGGGTATACTTAGAAGGCATTACGTTCAAAATCATCACAGATTGTAATTCTTTAACGTTGACGTTAAACAAAAAGCTAGTAAACAGCCGAATAGCACGGTGGGCTTTGGAGCTAGAGAACTTTGATTATACTATCCACCACCGGGCTGGCGTAAAAATGGCCCGTGTTGGCGCACTTAGTAGGTGCCAGAAAGAGTGTGAGCAATTAGTAGCGCTCGTAGATAGTGAGGATATAGACTTCCGGTTGCAGGCAGCACAAGCACGTAAAATAGTAAACTTAAGAGATCAGTTGGAAACAGGGGAAAAAGAACATTTCGAAATGTCAAATGGTATAATTTACAGGAAAGTGGGGGATAACCTTCTATTTTACGTTCCCAAGGAGTTAGAACAGGACATAATAAGGACCACTCATGAGCATATTGGTCATCTCGGAGTTGATAAATGTTACCACAAATTGAAAACAACATATTGGTTTCCAGATATGCGAAACAAAATAAATAGTTTCACAAAAAATTGCATACGGTGTATCATGTAGTCAGCTCCGCTCAAATCCAATGAAAGATCGTTACATAATATCCCAGTACTATTTCATACAATCCACATAGACCACCTAGGGCCACTGCCATCGCTGCAGTCCAAACGCAAGCATATTTTAGTTATCGTGGACAGCTTTACAAAATATGTTAAATTATATCCTGTGCTTACGACAAGTACGAAAGAAGTTAACGCATCTTTGAGTATTTCGTGTGTGAGTATGTATATGAGTTGTTTTACGTCAAATGATTTTACTGACTTTATGGAAGATAAAAACATTCAGCATATAAAAGTAGCGGTACATTCCCCTCAAGCAAATGGCCAGGTCGAAAGAGTTAATCGTACTTAAGTGGGCATGCTTGCGAAGTTCAGCGAACCAATACAGCACGCAGATTGGGTGAACCATATAGGGAAAATTGAATTTGCCCTTAATAATACGATAAACAGATCCATTGACATGACCCCTAGCTAAGCCCTATTTGGCGTTCATCAACGGGTACCCTTGGTCGACAAGTTAATGGAGTATTTGGAGGATTGTTCTCCATACGGGGGGAGGGGGAATATAGAAGAGTTGCGCAATACCGCAAAAGAAAACATTGAAAAACTACAGCGATATAACTTGAAGCGAAGTGAGTTACGAAATCCACAAGTAAACGAGTTCCAGGTAGGCGATTTTGTCGTGATAAAAAACGTGGATACCACCGCACAGTGGGGCGTCCGTGGCCAAAAATAAAAAAATAAAAATATTTTTTTTGAAAAAATAAGTAAGCACGATCGAAGCCAAATCTCCAACTAAGCTGTATCAAAAGGAATTTGTAAAAAAAATTTAAGTTTTGTAGTCTCACGAAAGTTTTAAACTTCATATATTGCGTGAACACAAATTTAAGGCAAAATAGAAATTTAACCTTGCGAAACTAAAGATGTTTTTTCTTATGGTTACAGTTATTATTTTATTATACCTGATTTTTTATTTTATGTTTTAGGTTTTTATAGTCAGGCAATGCCTTTGTTTTTGTTTTGGTTATTACTGTTCGCTAACTACCGTTATTTGAACGTAGAGCCATTTTGAGCCGTAGAAAAAGTTTAAGTGCAAACTTCAAAATTAAATATCTCGAAAAGCCCTAGGGAGCCTTTCCAATTTCGATTGTTTCACTAAATTACAAGTATGTAGAACACGTTTGCAAAGTTTCAGCTGCAGAGGCCTGCAGACCCGCATGTAATTAATTTTTTTATAGTGGCATCTTTTGTACAATTTCATAAGCTATTTTATGTGTAGCTGCTGTCGCGGAGTTTAACTCGACCGGCTGGCACTACAAATGCATGCAAATATTTGTGGAAAATAAACTTAAGAGCGAATTGAAGAGGGGCCAACATGAAAAACATCGAAAACTTAAAAACATGGCAAAATATACATATGTACCGATTAATTCATTTGAGGCTTATACGAACTTTTAAAGTAGGCGTGGTAGACTGCCCATTTTGGCACAATTATAGATTATACCCTAGTGATATTGTGTATAAAATTTTATCTTTCTAGTGTTAGTAGTGGCCAAGTTATCGAATAACAAAGATTTTTTCAATATGGGAGGTGGGCGTGGCAGTAGTCCAATTTTCCCAAGTTTTCGTATTTTTCTTAATTACGCTAAAAAATGGGCGGATACCAAATTTCGTCAAAATTAAACCACGTTTACTATTTTTGGCCATGAGATATATGGGGACGCCCCACTGTGCACCGTAGGCACGAACAAAAAACTGGTGCCTAAGTTCAAAGGGCCTTATGTGATACATAAACGACTTCCAAACGATAGATACGTAGTAAGGGATATAGAAAACTGCCAAATCACACAAATACCCTATGATGGGGTAGTGGAAGCTTGTAATATTCGAATGTGGAAAACCCAAGTTCAAAGTCAAAGCGGCACTTAGTTAAAATTGTAAGGTGTTTATTCAAATGTAATGTAGATCCGTAGACATAAGACATATATGATAGAGGTCGATCATTTGTAGTCAGGATGGTCGAGCTGTAGTGTACGGTAGTAATAGATCTAAGTGTATTGTAATAGCATTGTAGCCCTTAAGAGGTAGTAGATGTAAGATTCAAATAAACATTCAGTCGGTGACAAGCAGTCGTGGAAAGCAGACGTCGAATAGAATTGAAAAAGGAAATCGACGTGTTAAAATTTTGCCATTTTTTTAAGTTTTCGATGTTTTTCTCTTAAGTTTATTTTCCACAAATATTTGCATGCATTTGTAGTGCCAGCCGGTCGAGTTAAACTACGCAACGACAGCTACACAGAAAATAGCTTACGAAATTGTACAAAAGATGCCACTATAAAAAAATGAATTACATGCGGGTCTGCAGGCCTCTGCAGCTGAAACTTTGCAAACGTGTTATATATACCTGTAATTTAGTGAAACAATCGAAACTGGAAAGGCTCCCTAGGGCTTTTCGAGATATTTAATTTTGAAGGTTTCACTTAAACTTTTTCTAGGGCTCAAATGGCTCTACGTTCAAATAACGGTAGTTAGCGAACAGTAACAACCAAAACAAAAAAAAGGCATTGCCTGACTATAAAAACCTAAAACATAAAATAAAAAATCAGGTATAATAAAATAATAACTGTAACTATAAGAAAAAACATCTTTAGTTTCGCAAGGTTAAATTTCTATTTTTCCTTAAATTTGTTTTCACGCAATATATGAAGTTTAAAACCTTCGTGAGACTACAAAACAAAATTTTTTTAAAATTCCTTCCGATATAGCTTAGTTGGAGATTTGGCTTCGGACGTGCTTACTTATTTTTTCAAAAAAAAAATTTTATTTTTTGTATTTTTGGCCACGGACGCCCCACTGTGCGTCGTCCCCTCTGCTGTAGAGCTGCTTCAGCAGCGCTCGCGACTTCTGCTGACATAGCGCTTTGTGTGGAGTTTCAAGTTTCCCCACTCTCCACACATGTCGTCGGTCGTCGCGCTCTGCCGTTTCCGCAGTGCTCGCGACTTTTGCTGACTTGGGGCCTCGTGTGAAGTTTCAGCCGGCCACACATGTCGTCAGCAAAAGTAGCGCTGTGGGAACTTATGATAACTTATCAGGAGGAAGGACTCTCCATTGTAACAAGTTGGCGTTTGGGGGATCGCTCAGCAGGCATTTTGCTTACAAAAGCTCGACAAAGGGAAAAGAGTTTGAATAAATATTGTATAAATTTAGGGTATTGGGAAATAGACGTGTAGTCTAACCGCTACCGCGCCAACGATATTTGAGATTGGGAAACGTATACGCGAAAGTGTAAAAAGTTGTCAATATTCCTTTGTCTTTCTATTGAGCGAATTTTCTTAAAACTGTATGCGAAAGCGTATCGGGAAATATGTGTGTATGGGTAACAAGCTGAAATGTGTATATGGGAATTGGGAATGTACTTAGTAGGGACATAAATATTGTTAAAACATTGAACACACCCATTGTAATAGTTGAATTGAACATACCCCGTTATTTCCACATGGTTTATGAAACATAACCTGTAAAGCGTTAGTCTGCACCGGGAATTCTAAATTGTTCTAGCTTTCACCATGGAGTGGTCAGATAACGAGAACCGTATCGCTGTCATAGCGCTATTTAAGTGTGAAATGAAAAAAGGTGATATTTTCAAAACGCTCCGCCCGCTCGGGATTAGTCGCATCTCCAGGAGACTGGAGATGTGATTAGTCGCATCTCCAGGAGACTGGAGATGTTAAAGACCGCCACCGGTCGGGCCGTCCGCGCACAGTTCGAACACCACAAGTTGTTAAAGCTGTCAAATCAAGAATTCAGCGAAATCCGCTCTGAAAACAGAAAATCATGGCCCTGGAGATGAATATTTCGCAAAAAGTGAGTCGAATTATTAAAAAAGACTTGGGGCTTGGGGCTTTCAAACGCCGTACCGGACATTTGTTGACTGCAGCTTCGAAAAAAAAAAGAATGGAAAAATGTCTTTTAGTGAAGCACGCTGAGAACTTGCACAGAAAAATCTTGTTTACCGATGAAAAAATTTTTACCGTGCAGGAAAAATTTAACAAGCAAAATGATAGGGTGTAGGCACGGTCATCTAAGGAAGCATCTGAACTGATTCCATGGGTCGAAAAGGGTCATCACCCAGCTTCAGTCATGGTTTGGTGGGGTGTCTCTTACGATGGGGTCACTGACTTCCATTTCTGCGAACAAGGGGTCAAAACATCGGCCACAGTTTACCAAGAAAGCTGTGTGTTGCCGTGCACTTTCCAGCAAGATTCTGCGCCGGCCCATAAAGCTAAAACGACTCAAACCTGGCTCCAAAATAATTTACCAGCATTTATTTCCTCTGAAGAATGGCCCTTTGGCAGTCCTGATTTGAACCCGCTCGATTACAAATTGTGGACAGTTTTAGAGGACATGGTTTGCCACAAAAGATACCCCAACATTGATTCTCTTAAGACAGCTTTGATTCGTGCTGTGGCCAATTTTCCGATGGACGAGGTGCGTGTGGCTATTGATGATTGGCCAGTCCGACTTAAGTCGTGCGTGAAGGGCAAAGGGGGACATTTCGAATGAATGTTTGCAATATATATAAATAAATATGTAAACAAAAAATAGCCCAAAAACATTCATTACTTTTAATATTATAGCATAAAACGTGTGTAACAGTATTTATGTTTCTACTAAGTACACTGGTGGCAATTCCCATAAACTCACTTTGAGCTGAGGTATAAAAAGTCTTGTAGGACTAGAGGAAATGATTTAAAAATACAAATAAAGGCTGTAGTTTGGATTTCCATAGTTTGCTGTGAGAAACGGCAGGTGTACTGTTATGCACTCTTTTATAGTTTGCGTGATCGTGCAAAACATTAAGAGCGACTAGTGTTTTCTCAGAGTTGAAATGTGGCAGTTCACATAAACTAAGCGATTTAAATTGAGCAGTAAAACAAAAATACAAATAAATTGAGGTAAGTTATGCCTTTATAAGCTGATTTATTCGATTTTTGGGCTTAAATGCAGAATACCACACCCTCTTAAAAAATTTTTGTTGGTTTTTTATCTGAAAGAGGAGTATTTTTTTAGTCTAACAAACTTAAAATTTTGCCGCGGAAACATTCACAGGGGGCGTGGTCCGCCCCCAAGGTCCCAGTTATGTATATATCCGAATTTCTCAAGAAATTATCAACCGATTCTAACGATATAGGTGTAATATGGTGTCTTCCTCTTTCAAATGATGTATAACATTAGGTATGTAATATCAACGAACATGAAGTAATATAGAACGCGCATCTTATACAAGCAAACGCGTTGTATGGCGGGTACGGCCGGTAGTACCCTCTGTTATTGACAGCAGAACGGTCTGTTACTAACAGCAGAATTCTCTGTAACTTCAGCGTAACATGTGAGTAGAAGGAAAGAAAATAAACATACGAAGGCTTGCTTTACAAGCGAGAACATAGTTTTATGTGTTGCGCTCTTCCGTTGCGCTCACTGCAGCGAGTCTGCGTTAGCACACTGCTGCGGCGTGGGATGATTGGGAGATGAAGACGATGTGCTGTTGTTGTTGTTGTTGTTGCGCTGGCGAAAAGCCGAAATTGTAAAACTATTTATATTTTTTGGCTGGCTTTTGTTCTTCTATAAGCCTGCACGGCGTCGCATATTGCTCCCGTACTCACTGCCGACTGTAGTGTGCTCAAAATCATAGAAAAGAAAATAAAATAAAGAAAATAAAATGGAAAGAAAGGAATAACTTTTTTATTAGCCCGCAATACATTTTAAAGTCCCGTTGTTTGGAACTTTTGTTTTACGCCCCCCCAAATATAATGGTTGTGTAAAAGAACTAAAATAAGAAAATCTAGGATTTTAAATTTACTTCCCAGTATTCGTCACTGAACCATTCTGAAGTAAATTTCTTGCATTAGTCGGATATACTATATGTACATATATGCCTCAATACCAAGTTTTAGCGTCAACCCCTCCCAAATATTTGTACCTTGCAAAAATTTTAGATTTTGTTGTTGAGGCGAGTAGCATTAATACATAGTATTGGAAAACGAAAGAAAAGTTGGCGGTGTACTGTTTTTTGCGCTGTGCCATGTAGGCGGGAATAGCGTGGATGTTGTTGACCGTTGTTGTTGTTGTTACTTTTGTTTTAATTTATCCTTTCTAAAATGCATAAGTTTCTATTGGACAGCAATTATTTTCAATTTTTGTTTTCAATCCTACTTTTTATACAACCCACAGGCAGTGTTTTCGCAGGAGTGGTAAAATAAGAAAATCTAATATTGTAACTTTATGGTCAGGTGTAGAATATTTACACTATTCTTAAACGTAGGTAAAATTTGTATGATAAAATACTTGTCTAATTATTTCTGAATTTTAGTGCTTTCACCATATTTGAAGTCAAACTTTTGATTGATTCCCCGTTGGATTTCTATTTTCAAAAAAATGAAAAACAAATGTAATTATTTTTAATTTCAAGTGTTTTCACCAATTTGGAAGTCAATAGGAATATCGATTCATTTTTTTCGTAGTTTTCCCGCATGGTACAAAAATATACAGGTGTCAATGCGACAGATAAAAATAAAATTGACAATTGGAAAAAAATATTTGTTTACAAATTTTGTACTACTATTTTCATTTTAGCTACAGAGCTGCAATTTCACACAATTAGTTTATGTAGTATATCATTCAGTTTCTGTATTTCTTTTTTTTGCACCCTTAAAATTTTATTTTTATTTGTCAAAAAAGCAAATGACTTTTAATTTTGCTCGATTGAATCTACCTGTATATTTTTGTATCATGGTTTTCCCCATGGTGGAATTATACAGGTGGAGTAACCTGATGACAGTTTTTGTGATTATGACAGTTCATGCTGCCTTGAAGAAACAATGTTGTTTTTTTGCAAAAGAAAGATTTTAGTTCTAAGAAAAAAAAAAACGTATCGAAGGATACTACTTTATTTCAGAAACATAAAGAGATCAACACCGTTGATATAACATGCATATATTGACATGTTTACAGTTACTTTTCAAATATATATTTGAACCGTGCGTAACTGAACTATTAAGTAACTTGTACTACAATATTTGAACTTTGAATTTGAATATTTGATTTTCAATTATTTGAACTATGACGAAGTCGAGCTGCAGTTTTTGCCACCGCACTTGGACGGAGGAAAAGGTACCCCTTTTCCACGTACCGCAGCATGCCGAGGAATTGATGTTCCGGTATCTTTCGAAGATTTTCCACCTCCGTCAGAAAACAAAAAGAAAATGCAACAACAATAACAACATCCTGCAAGAATCCTAACACGAAGCCAAGTCGACACAATAAGGAAGAGAAGGGAAAAAACTGAGGGAGAAAGCCAGAAGCGTGAAATACACTCGGTGTTCGTTTTAGTATTATGCTCATTTGCTAAGCGTTTGCTCGTTGTACACACTAATGAGTTTGCTCTGCCTTCAGTCACTCAATCGATAACTTTTTGATGGAATAGATAATGCACGAAATATTCTTTACGAATGGCTTTATATTCTCAACGAATAGGCCAAATAATTCTCGTCATCGAGTAACTTAAACCTTAAGGCGCCTGCTACACGTTCAATATTTATTGTGATATTTGGATCGCGATCCATATTGATGGATTGACAGACCGCGCGCGAATGCTACATGTTGAATATTTATCGCGTCAGTATTCACATAATTGTTATTCTGAGTGGTTCGTCGTTTAAAAGAATTCGCAATTCTTCCAACTTGAAAATGAATTCAAAATTTGTTTTTCTGTCGTAAGCTCCGATTCTACCGGCAGCACACACTCGCTTTCAATATCCTGTTCCATTATATAGCCCCAAACTACACAAAAATTAAGTAAAATGCTTTATTTCTTATTTGTTTTTTATTTACTGCCGAATCGCGTATTGATATCATGAAATATGCTACACGTTCAATATTTATTGACAGATTTGTGATCCGCGATCCAGATTTCAAAATATTGAAATATTTTGCGATATGGATCACGATCCATCAATATTGCATCCTAAACGTTCAATAAATATCGCGATACTGGATCGCGGTCAATAAATATTGAACGTGTAGCAGGCACCTAAAAAAAAAAAAAATTTGAATTTCAGAACTATTTGAAATAATTATTAGCGCCATCTAGTGGAAAAGGCCGAATTATTTCCCTTTTCTTGCTACCTTTTAATGCAACTTTTCAATAAGGCAGTGTCAAATACAAACTGTCAATTATTACTCCACCTGTATAATTCCACTATGGGTTTTCCCCCGTATTCTTTAAAATTGCTATCAACCATGTCAAAATATGTGGAAAAAATAATTTTACTTGGAACTCGCTACGTAAAAATATTTGTAAAAAATTTAAATTGGGATCAACCACGCATAAATATTTGCAAATTTTTAAATCAATCGAATCGCACAGGAAAAATCCATACTCCACAAAGTTTCGATTGATGGTGACATTACAGAAATTTGTGCAGCAAAATCAATTCGAAACACAAAAAGGCATAAAACGACAACAACAAAAACATTAGCGAATCCCGAATTATCTTCGTTGAAACGACGATGACGGTGCTTTGGTTCGTTGTTTGCTCTCCGCTTGCGCTTCGGCAAACAAGATCAATAAACATACATGCAGAAAATGATTGAGCGATCACTACGCCACAACAACCACCATTTCAATGTACACGAGTGAAGCCGTTGCGAACAACAACATTGCTTTTTGCTGTTGTCCTACGCAAATCTAACAGAAAATGTTATGAACTTAACATTCTCAAATGCCTACGCTTCGCTCTTCCCGCTCGCATCATAATAGCCGAAAACACTTTTGTGCCCACATGCGCGTTCTATATTACTTTATATTCTTTGGTAATATGTGCCAATAATGAGTTATAAGCGAAAGGATTTGAACAAAAACATACTGTAAACACTTTACTGGCCCCGATGTGGTAGAAACTCCCATGAGGGTTATTTTTTTGAAGCCCGGCCACACAAAGGTATTTGAATGCAGAGATACTGTTGGCCGCGAAGCCGAAGTTATGTTTATGAAGATTCTTGCTTAGGAACGACCGACCGCACACAAAGGTTTTGAATACAAAAATACTGTAAACACTTGGCTGTTCCTGATGTGCTAGTGACTCCCATGAGGGTTATTTTTTTTAAGCCCGGCCAAAGGCCGGCCACCTTAGAAAAACGATGACTATGGCAAGAAATTTAGAGCTTTCGGTACTTTGTACAACCCCCTTCATCCATTATTGTCTGAATGTGGTGACGAAGGTGATTTTGAAATTGTTGGTCTTGGTCCAAGAGTCAAGTTAGAAAAATTAAAAAACATAGGGGAATTCTTTGTAAAGTGCCACTCTTTGTAAGGTGCCACCCCTGCTCGATTTCGACGTTCCAGCAATCCAAGCAAAAAAATGCCTACCGTCATATGACAACATCAATTTTAATATGGTGTTTGAGGGAACAGACGCAATAACACGGTCTGGGTAAAAAAAAGTGTCAAATTTGGTTAAGAAAAAACTAAAAAATAAAAACTGAAGGATTTTCTTGCGGAGAAAAAGTAACCAAAAACTTATAAAAAACTAAGGTAAATATCAGTGTTGGACTTCATTTTTAATGGTTTTTCATAATCCGAAATGATATCCGAGCATATCGTAAATGGAAAAAATTTATACAATGATTTCCAAAATGACATAAAAATGTAAAGTGCCACCTTTTTTTCTTTGTAAGGTGCCACCCCTCTATTTTCATTGTTTTGTGATCCTATATCGGTAAAATGCCGTTTTGTTGCTCGGGACCGTCAATAAAATGAATTTAACCTTCACACTGTCACTATTAACATATGTAGTGTCCGACCGAAACCACTTTTTTGGGCCGAAACCGAAACCGAATATTCGGTTTTTTTTTTAATATTCGGCCGAAACCGAAACTTTCTAGTTGAAATAAAAATCACCATATCAAGCACTTTTTTCAACAAACGAATTTTACATTAAGTAAATAAAGAACAAACAAACAAACATAGCATAAATAAATAAATACTTATTAAAAAAAAAACAATTAATTCATTTTTTAAAAACGTAAACATGAAAAAATCTCCCTTTCGTACCTTACTCGCTAATATTCAAAATTAAATAATTTAATATTATATGCTAAAAAAATAAATTTATTTACATTGGTGGCATCTAAATTATTCCTCCTTTCACTATATATCTGCTACACAATAAAATGTAAAAAATATTCTAGAAAGTTTCGGTTTCGGCTATTCAGCCATTTTTTGGCCGAAACTGAAACCGAAACCACTGATTTGGGCCGAAACCGAAACCGAATATTCGGTCGGACACTAAACATATGTTAATATTTCAATTTTGATTTTACTATAACTTTTTAGTTTTAAGTCCGATTATCATGCGGCTTCGACTCAGTGGCTAGTTTCTCAAGCTCTTTCTAAATATGTAATCAGAAAACTGAATTTTTTATGTTTTCATCTTTTTTTTACAAATGAAAATTTGTACTTCTATTTTGGTTACATATTAACATATGTTAATATTTGCTTTCTTTCATGAGTTTTGTTAAATAATTTGTTTTTTCCCCTGTTTTTTTTGTAAAAATATTAACGATGAAGCAATTGTGACTTCATTTTACAATATATAACCTTATATAAATAACGTTTTTACAATTTGTATAGCAATTATAGCACTTCGTTCGAATTTTGCTATTTTGCTCACAGTAGACTGTTTTTTTTTTTGCACTGAATGCGACGCTTGCTTGTTGTTTGTTTTATTTTTGCTACCTGGCAACGCATAAGTCAAGGAACTTTAACTTTGGAATACCCACAATCGTCTTCATTTGCAACCAAACGATAGGCCCCATCAATTTGGGGAGTGTCAATCAAACACCCATTTGCCGTTTTTGTGGAGAAGAATGGCACAACTGGTGGATTCTGAGCGACATAACGTTGAAGCACTAAAAACTCTGACTTCTTTTTCTATTCGTAATTTCCACTGCAACTAAGAAAATTGTTGACCGATGCGTTCCAACAGTTTTAAAAACCTAAATTTCTAGCATCGCGGTTTGAAATTGCCGTGGCAAATACGAAATCATAGTTAGCATATCATATCGGCATATCAAAGCATGATCCGTTGAGTTTTCAAATATAAACACTCGTTGCAAGTTTAGCACTTCTACAAATTATATTGCAACTTTAATGCACCAAATTTGGTTAAAAAAAGTTTTTTATGCGACACATTTCTGATCGATCGTTCCTATGGCAGCTATATGATATAGTTGGCCGATCTCGTTCAAATTATATGTGATGTAGTATTGCCTAAAAGTCTTTAATACGAAATTTGATGAGAATATATTTAAAAATGCACTTTTTATGACATTTCTTTTGAAAAATCAACTAATTCGCCCACTTTGTGGGGTCTGAAGACTAATTGATCCCTTTTCCCCCTTCCACGTTTGGATCTAAAATCTCTTAACACTTTGCTGCCCGGTCACCAGTTAACTCGTGTTTTCGTGGTCACGAGTAAACATGTGATAAGCTTGATTGTTGATTTGTGATGGTGATTGTTATACTTTTCATCATACGAAAAAGACATATTAAGAGTTGAATAATAAATAAAATTTATTAAAGTTTATATTGTTTTACTTCCACATCCGCTTTCAAAACAATAGCCGGGCACATGAGGTAAATTTCAGAAAAGTTACCGGTCAGCAATGTGTTAAGAATAGTTCATTTCCTGTTTTTGCTTACCAACTTAGCTCAAAAAATGAAAGCTGTCTTTATAAAACGGATGAGAAGAAAAATATTAACATATGTTAATATGTGTCGGTTTCTGTATATAAAAATTGGTGACGGTGTGAAGGTTAAAGTGTTCTTAGTAAATTTTTCTCTAATCCTATCATGAGGAATAAAGTTCAGTTCAGTTTTGTTTATTAATTTCCATATAATTACCATTTTATTCGTTACCATTCAATTTTCATTTTGCTTTCGGTCATTTAATATTTAATTCAAATTAAATTTAATAATCTTTCATACATTTTCTAAATCATGCATTTTTACTTGAGATTTTTACGTTTTAAACGATTTTTTTACGGGGTGGCACTTAACATTAAAAAATTTTAAAAAAATTTTTGGTGTCGATTTTGAACACTTTGGGAAATTGGCTGTATTTACGAAAAATTCAAATGAAGTGTTACCTTGGATCATAGATCTCTTTCCCTCTTTCCAACGGTATATTAACATTGGCGATACGTTAATTTTCTAGCGAGTTATGAGTCATTCACGTTATAGCCTATTTCGACTGAGCGCTTCACTGCAGTTAAGGGCTCTGTTAAATTTGAGAACTGTCAAGCGTTTCCACCGAAACTGAGTTAACTCCAACAGCTGGTTTTTGTTTACATTTTCATTTGTTGAAGTTAAATTCTGCATTTATTTCTGGGCAGCCACAGCTATACCCATCGCCGCCATCTCCTTGTATACGTATGTATGGTTTCTTGTAGCCCCTCTACTGCATGAAAACCACTCCGCTTTCCTTCTCAACAGTCTAGGAATGTCTGCGTTTTCATATTTGTGAAAATTTATCAATTTATTTATCATTTGTCAATGTCTATTTCATTTGTTAAAGTTGCCGGCTGATTGATATCAGAGCTGTCTGAATTTATAATGTCAAGAGGGTTCATGAGAAGTTCCAAGTTTTTTATTTTCTTTTTTAGGTTTTAGTATTGGCACTAACACTAACACTACTCGACAAAAAATGGGTTCATCGCGTGCTCCTAAAAACAAAAGTATTTTTTAGACTAATCTTCGGCTGCTGAACTCGAAACTGAAAATCAAAAAATTTTCTTAAGAAGCGTTTTCGAAAAATCTTCGAAAAACACGTTTTTCCCCTCTTATTTCAGTTATGAGCACATATCTCGTAAACCAACCATCCGACTAACACAAGTGGGCCGTCGTTCAGAAGGCAATTAACTAACCTTTCCAACGAGCAAATATTAAGCCTAACATCAATAGAATTGAAAGAAAAATGACAAAGTTATGATGCACGGAGTGAAAACACCAACTTTTCATTTATTACACCGTGCGAAAATTTTTTTTAATTTTTCCGAGACCCATCCTAATGTTGATATAGACGTAAAACTAGAGGTCATTTGTAGTATCCTGGCATAGTCAGTTTTTCATTTTCTGACCCAAAAACCTTTTTAAAGGACTTCAAAATTTTAAGGACATACACATTTAAAATATTTTTTAAAATATTTGCGGTTGTGCAATGATGAAGGTATGGGTATCATAAAAGAGAAAAATTATCTCCTTGTAAATAAATTTTTTATTTTTAACTTTCAGGACCAAAATATGTCAGGTATGCAAAACATAAATGTTTTGGATCTCAGTCTGTAGATCCATACATCTAAATTTTTTTCTATTTCAAAGTTCTGAAAGTTCAAAATAGAAAATTGAGTTAAGAGGAGACAATTATCCTCTGTCATTTGATACCCATATCTTCATCATTGCACAATCGCAAATATTTAAAAAAATTTTTGAAATGTGTATATCCTTAAGATTTTAAAGTCCTTTAAGAAGGTTTTTGGGTCAGAAAATGAAGAATTGACTATGCCAGGTTATTATAAATGACTTCTAGTTTCACGTCTATATCAACATTTGGATGGGTCTCGGAAAAATAAAAAAAATTTTTCGCACGGTGTAATAAATGAAAAGTTGGTGTTTTCACTCCATAATATATCTTTCATCTTAGATTTTAAAACCAGAGGAGATCATTTATTTTATCTATAAAAAAACGATTCGAAAATGTATAATTTTTGAAAATGGTCGAAAAATTCACTTTTTTACAACTTTCATCGTCAGTATCTTACCCAAATCTCATCTGATTTGGGCAATCGATATATCGTTGGAAAGGTTAGTTAATTGCCTTCTGAACGACTTGTGTTAGTCGGATGGTTGGTTTACGAGATATGTGCTCATAACTGAAATAAGAGGGGAAAAAGTGTTTTTCGAAGATTTTTCGAAAACGCTTCTTAAGAAAATTTTTTGATTTTCAGTTTCGTGTTCAGCAGCCGAAGATTAGATAAAAATACTTTTATTTTTAGGAGCAGTTTTCGTGTCGAGTAGTGTAATAGAAGTTTTGACTTTGATTATGACAGACAATATGTATTTTTGCGAAAAATGCAGTAAAAAGTAATTGTCTTGGCAAAAAATCTACTACACCGAACGTAATTCAAGTCCCTTCTTTCGTTTGTGTTCGTACGGCTCTTGCAGCGCCTGAAAGCATGCTATCAAAATTTGTACATTTGTGAGTATTGCCCCCCTATTTTAACATAAAATTTTTTGTTAGACGTCTGTAAATGGCAAAACTGAGTTAACTCAGTTTTGAAAGTGAGTTTACGCACTTTGATACAAAAACAATTGTATGGGAATTTGAGCATTTAAATGCGATGTCAAACTGCAGTTAAGGCCCAGTGGAAATAGGCTATTACGCAGTATCTGGAGACATGTGAAGGTAGTTTTTATACCTAAGGCTGGGAAAAGCTCGCATGTTCATCGAACAGACCTCAGACCGATTAGTCTCTCCTCTTTCCTTCTCAAAATCCTGGAAAGGTTAGTGGATACTCATATTAGGCAGTTGTTGGTCGATCGACCAATCTCGCCCTCACAACATGCGTACTGTAGAGGTAAATCTGTAGAAACCGCTCTGCATTGCTTAATCCATACCAAAGAGAAATCACTTGAGTGCAAGGAATTTACTATGGTATCTTTTACGGATATTGAAGGAGCCTTTAACAACGTCAGATCGGAGGCCATTACCGACGCACTTGCAGACCTGGGTGTAGGTGTGCCGCTAGTAGCACTGATTGAGCAGCTACTTCATAGCCGCGTCATCAATGCAAGTCTTGGTACCGCATCTGCACAAAGATCTGTAAAAAGGGGGACACCCCAGGGAGGGGTCCTCTCGCCTCTTCTTTGGAATTTAGCGGTGAACACACTGCTAATGCGTCTGTAGAGGACGGGGTGCGGGGTAGTCGCTTACGCAGATGATGTTGCTATTGTGGTCTCCAGAAAGTTTCCTTCAACTTTTAGGGATGTGTTGCAACATGGCTGGAATATCCTAACAAATTGGACCATAGAATGTGGTCTTAGCGTCAACCCACGGAGCTAGTTCTCTTCACAAATAAACATAGAATACCTGAGATTGATCCCCCGCGGCTACAAGGGATCGCTCTGAATTTCTCGGATACTGCTAAATATCTGGTGCTTGTGTTAGACAGGAGGTTAGGTTGGAGTGGCACCCTCCTATGTGAGAAGCTCACTTAAGCACAACATATGGCTCATTGTGATACCACAGTGAATGGCGCGACTCCCCCTTACTGCGCTGAGAACCAAGAAGATTATATTATGAACCTGGCTATATCCCTGATATTCAGAGGCGATAGCTCGGTTAGACTGGTAAAGAAAGCTGAGCCGAGAGACTTAAGTCTTCTTCTGGCTAGTGAAGGACACTGACACAACAGGTGGAGAACGGTCTCCTCCTCCTCCTCGGACCCGCATCCTCGACAGTAGTCGTTGGATTGCAGTCCCAGTCTCTCCGCATGCTTACCCATAAGACAGTGACCCGTGAGCACCGAGACCGTTGTGCTTATTGAGTGACGGCTAAGGTTAAGCAGCTGGTTAGTCCGTTTCATGTTATAGGAAGGCCAGGTTAAACGAGAGATACTGCAAGTCTGTTGCTCAGACCACAGTTCATTCGCTACTCTTTGGTAGAATTGTCTGAGCATCAATTTAATCGATGCAATAGGAGCTCCCACTGGGAGGAAGGACGAGGCCTCAGCGAGCAATGTGCCTGCTCTGGCTAGTTCGTCCGCCTCGCGGTTGCCTACAATGCCTCTGTGCCCTGGCACCCAGAGTAGTGAGACGTTGGAGCGCCTAGCTAGACTGTTCAAGGATTTTCGGCAGTCAAGGACCAGTCTGGATGAAGTGGTCGCCCCGGCGAGCGACTTAATGGCTGCCTGACTATCCGAATATATATGGGCATCCGTTTCATGCGCGTTCTCGCGGATGAGCCAGATTGAGGCCTGGTAAATGGCCATTACTTCTGCCTGAAAGACACTACAATGGTCAGGCAGGCGGAAGGAGAGACGAAGCCCCAGTTGGCTACAGAAAATCCCGCAGCCAACTTTGTTCGCCAATTTGGAGCCGTCAGTGCAAATATTGATGGAGTTTCCGGAGGGTAGCTCGCTACCGGTCCACTCTCCTCTACTAGGGATACGGACCGTAAATCCGTGATCAAATTGAATAGGGGTGCAGATGTGCTCGATGACATCTGGCACCGAGCAATCTTGAGTAAGAATCCTGGAATGACCAAGATCCGGTCTAGCCCAGCGGGAAATCGCGTTTAGCCTGACTGCAGAGCATTTCGCATGTAATTTGACCCGCTGCGCGGTTGGGAAGCAGTGGAGAAGGGTAAACAATGCTTTCATGGGTGTAGTGCGGAGAGCCCCTGTAACCAAAATGGCCGCCATCCTCCTGACTTTATCAAGAGGTTTCAGCTTGACCGCCTTACTTATGGCAGGCCACCAGAAAACAGCACCATAAAGGAGGTTAGGCTCAACTACCGCCGAGTGAAGCCAGGACATGATTCGGGGTTGTAGTCCCCATCTAGCACCTAGGGCCCGTTTGCAGCAGTAGAGATCACATGAGGCTTTCCGTGCCCTTTCAGCAATGTTAGCCTTCCAATTTAGTTTAGAGTCGAGGATTAGACCTAAGTACCTAACATTGTTGCTGAGGCTAAGTCTAACACCGTTTAGCTTAGGTAGTGCGAACTGAGGTATCTTATACTTCCTGCTGAAGAGCATAACCTCGGTTTTAAAGGGGTTGACATCGAGGCCGAATTCCCGGCACCATTGAGATAGAATCCCAAGTGCATAATTTAGTTTCTCAGAGAGTGTAGAGAGATATTTGCCGGAGACTGCTATCACAATGTCATCCGCATATGCAACAATTCTGCACCCAGTATTGTCAAGACGATTTAAAAGAGAGTTTACTGCCAGATTCCAGATTAGAGGAGATAGCACACCACCTTGCGGCGTGCCCCTCTTTACTGTACGCTTGATGCGCGTGTTTCCGATTGCGGAGCTAACGACACGCATTTTGAGCAGACACTCGACAAATCTTACCAGCTTCGTGTCTAGGTTCAGATTGGAAAGTGCGCCGACAACCGCCTAAGGACAGACGTTGTTAAAACCATCAGAGTAAACTCTTTGTGGGCGAGAGATCTTTCGACCGTCTCGAGAAGTGAGTGTAGTGCGGTTTCAACAGATTTGCCCTTTGTATAGGCATGTTGTGACTTAGATAGGAGAGACGGATCGATAGAATTCCTGATTTGATGGTCTAGAATTTTCTCGAAGGTCTTGGGAAGAAATGACGATAGGCAGATAGGTCTGTAGTCCTTAGCGTTGACATGGGACATTTTCCCCGCCTTAGGTATGAAGACCACCCTAGATTCCCTCCATTTTAAGGGGATGTAGGAGAGGTCCAGGCAAGCCCTGTAAATACGTAGCAACCAGGGCGCAACTGACTCAGCGCTGTGCTGGATGTCAGCTGGTATGATACCATCTGGCCCTGGGGACTTAAATGGGTCAAAAGACTTGATGGCCCAATGTAGATGGGATTTGGTTAACCAAGTTGAGGGGGGTGCTCTGGGGACCCGGTCGACCTCAGGAAGACTGTGATCGTGGTCGTTGAAAATTACGCTACCAGGAAAGTGACTATCCACCAGAACTTCTATTGTATCAGCACCTGATGTTGACCAGCTACCCTGGGGTGTCTGGATACAATAAAGGTGCCTCGGGGACGAACTAAGTATTCTACGAAGTCTGCTGGTCTCAGAGGAACTTTCGATATTTTCACAAAAGCTCCTCCAAGTCACCCTTTTAGCTTTCCTGATGGCATATTTGAGCTCCCTTTGTTTGTGTTTCTAAGGAGACCAGTCGTTGAGAACTTTGGCCCTATCGAAAAGTTTGCGACATTGCTTGCGAAGCTCTGCAATATCCGGGTTCCACCAGCGAGGCTTTGGTTTACCCCTATGTTTCGAGGAGACGCAGGCTGCCTCGGCAGCAGATTTCAATAAAGACGTGACAGAGTCAACCGCTCGTTCAATGTCCGAGCAGTTGTCGGTAACGGAGGGAATAGCATGTGCGCCTGCTTCAACACAGGCCCTAAATCTATCCCAATCAGTGCGCTTCCTGTTAATAAGGTGATCAGTACCCACGACTTCGTTGGGATCATGGTCACCTAGCGTGAAGCAAATATATGGTCAGAGAAGGAACACTCTTGTGGAACCCTCCAGTTGTAAATAATATTGGACGAGAAGTTATTGGCAAGAGTGATGTCGAGGACCTCCTTCCTAATAGAAGTCAGGAAGGTCGGTTCGTTACCCCTGTTGCCAATAACTAGGTCATGTGCAAGAATAAAATCAAAAAGAGACTCACCGCGTTCGTTGTTATCGGTGCTGCCCCATATTTCGCGATGGTCATTGGCGTCCGCACCGATGACGACAGGAACATGGTTCCAGGATGCCTCAGAGACCATTGTTTTCACCTTATCGTGAGGTGGTGAGGAGCCGTGGTCGTGTGCCATGTAAGTGGAGGCAACCCAAGTCACCACGGCGTTGATGAGGACCGCTACAGCCACGTTGTTCGCGTCGCTGAACCTGGGAAGGAGAAGAGCATTAAGATTGTTCTTGACAAGGATGCAGGATCTGGGATTACCTTGACCTACCATGTAGACAACCCGATAGCCATCGAGGTTGAGACCGCAAACCCGACCATTTACGATCCAGCGCTATGTCTTTGCCTGTTTGTACCAGGCGAAGAAGAAGAGCTGCCGAGGCAGCGATGGAGTGGAGCAGATTAATTTGGACAATCTGCACCATCTACAGGACTGGGTATTATTGTGGCGTTTGAGTCCTCCTCATCGGACAAGGGGGACTCAGTGGCGCCATCGACACTCATAGCCATGTGGTCGAAGAACTCACCGACATATTCGGAGGTCGACATGACACTGCCGGTGTCGTCGGATGGGCATTCGTTTATTCTCCGTCTTTTGCAAGAATTGGAGCTAGCGACTCTTCGTTAATGACGATGAGCGCCTGCCGAAGATGTCCTCTCGGCTCGCTGACCTTGGCAACCTTCCAATCATGAATCGGGAGGTGCACATTGCTCAGCTGAAGGTGCTCCAATATCTCATTTGGAGAGGAGGGTTCAGCTGAAATCCAGGCCTTTGCACGCGGGCGATTTGGAATTTGATCCATCGAGACCGCGGCTAACTTCGCACCGGGCCAGACCTCGCCGATCTTGTTGATCGCCTGCTTGTACAGATCCGTTGAGCGTTGATCTGCACAGGCGATGTGCTTGACATGCCCTTGATACCCGCCGGCATCGCGGCATGTAGGTGAGAAGCCTGGGTTGGCCGAAACGATGTCTTTATAGACAGTGATGAGCTTGGCCTGTACTAATCTCCAGTTCGCCCCGGAGGTAGTGCCATCGCTGTTACCACGGTAGATGATAGCCCAGACGATGCCTTCTTTGACCACCTCGCTGAACGGTCGCAGAGGTTTTGGCTTGACGACCGCCAGCCTGGGCCGTTTTGGGTCCTGGGCTGCGGGTGGAGCAGGTTGCTCGCCCGATCTTTGGCGCTTCACGGCGACTTCCGGGGTCGGTCGTTCTTATGTTGCTGCGCCCAGAGGAGAGCAGCTTTGTCCTTGTCGGGCAAGGTACTCGGATCCGAGGAACCGAAACGGCTCAGTATCCTCATAGCCGATCTCCTATTTCTGTACGCCCGTGTTGAAGCGCTAATGTGTTGCGGGAGGACAGCAGCAGAAGTGGAGGTGCTGGGACCAGCACCAGTAGAGCCTGGTGTTGGTTTGGTAGCCGGTGTAGCGACCACACCGACAGGGTGGACGGATGGGGTATGGATCCCCCTACGCGGTGTCGAGACCGGTGCCGCGAGGGGGCGTTTGCTATGAGTGGGGGCAGCTCGACCCTTGAATGGTGCAGAAGTAGACGGACCCGGCCTTAAGGCAGTGGATCTCGCCTGCACCACAGGTCTTGCTGCGGCACCGCCTCCCGAGGAGGGTGGCGCTTGATTGATCGGCTTTTGCAGAACCAAACGTTTTGGCTCCCCTTTTGGGTTGGCCGAAGGAGTTTTTAAAAATGTGGACTTGTCCATGCGAAATGGGTCCCTACTTAAGGCCGCTATCCCGATCGGAGCGCGTAGTCACCTTGATGGTCCCATGGTTATCTATGCAAAAGCAGGGAGGCCATGCGAGGGTTGACACACACCCTTATGGAGTAGTGTGTTCAGAGCCGAACCAGTGCAAATTGGGAGTTTATCTCAACCAATCTACGCCACCAACTTAATGGTGACCGATCAGGAACGTATCCTAAGGCCTGCCAGGGTTTTAACGGGACGGAGATGAACTGTGACCTTAGACCGGAGCCGTTCGCACAAGGTTCCACCCCGGTGGTACTAGGTCCGGAAGCCACAGCCACCAGCTCGAAGGGGAACGAAAATTAGTCGGAAGACAAAAGGGAGTCCGTAGACGAAGCCAGATCGTGCCAATACCCAAAACCTGGCGGTTGTGAGCACCGAGAGGGGGAGGTGGTGCGGGCCATTTAGCGTTACCCAGGATGCACCACGAGGAGGCGACCCACTTTACATCCTGTTAGACAGGAAACTTAACTGGAAACCCAACGTCCTGGAGAGAGCCAAGAAAGCCAGTATTGCCCTTTATAAAAAGGATGATAGGCAATGCATGGGGTACAAGACCTCATATCGTACACTGGCTGTATACCGCCGTTGTTCGGCCTCTTTTGTTATATGGGATAGTAGTCTGGTGGCCTTCATTGGCCAAAAGGTCTCACTCCCAAATACTTACCAAAATTCAAAGGTCCGCAGAGTTATGTATAAGTGGGGCCCTGCGGACTACTCCCACTAATGCTTTGGACGTTGTGCTACACCTAATTCCATTGGATATCCTGGGAAGGCAATTGGCCGCCAATGCTGCCATCAGGATGCGCGCTTCCGCGCAATGGAGAGTTGGGCGTTACGGGCTCTCTTCTATTCTAAATTATTTCAAAGGCTTATCTCAGAATGTTGACTACATGACACCAAGCCTGTCCTTTGATAAGGACTATCAGGTTGTTATCCCATCTAGAGCCGAATGGGAGCTGGGTGTGACCCCTGCCAGCGGTGATGCCCATATTTATACGGATGGATCGAACCTGCTTGATCAGGTGGGCTGTGGTATCTACTCAGAAGGATTAAACCTTAACTTAAAGCTCCGGCTGCCAGATTACTGTAGTGTCTTCTGACAGTCACAGCAATCTGCGCAGCCTCCGATTGGCTCAGGGTAAACAGGATATCGGCACTGGTATCCTGATACTATCGGACAGCCAATCAGCTCTTAGAGCTCTGGATGCGGTCAAATGCAGCAAATCTCTCAACGAGACTGCCAAGCAGCTTCATATTCGCCTATGCTGGGTTCCAGGTCATAAGGATATTCCAGGGAACTGATACGAATTTAAGATGGGTTGAAGTACAGAACAAACAATATACAGAATGCGCATGTGGTGTAAAGAAAATTTTCTTTGCGGGTTCCAGCGGTAGGACCCGTGTGTTGATGCGGGGGGAAGAAGTAAAGGGGACGAGAACGCACAGAGCGCAAGAGCGTAAAATGAGAAGCTGTGAGAGCGCAAAATCAAATGTTCGGGGAGCAAACAGATAAAAGTATTGAACGCATGCAAAATGGTGTACAAAACAGTAACGCACCATATATGTGGTTGTTGTTGTTGGCCAACAAAGCGATGTGCCGCATGCATGGTGATGGAGGAAACGCGTACAGGGGAAAGGCGACAGCCTGTGGTTGTTGTTGTTGCTGGCTAACAACTGAAGTTAGAATAAATTTTTGCTTTGGCTGATTTCTGTAAGGAGCTCAACGACTCACAATACTACGATAAAAAAACCGCCAATTGTGGGAATAAGTTTGGTCAAAATAACCAGAGTTTATTACGATTTTAGGATTTTAAGCTTTCGGGGTTTAGTTACATTTTTCTTTTCTGGGGCCCATGAACAATGCTTCCTGAGAAGAACTAAGATCATAAAATCCAAAATTGTGTTTTTATGATCAGGACATGTGGAAAACCATTGTGGGGTAGCATTTTGACATTTAACTTTTATTAAATTTTTTATGCCTACAATTTGTGGCTGTTTTGCAAAAATGCTGCGGAAAATTGAAATCTGTACTTTGCTTATCTCTAATAGAATTTGCGATGGACTAATAGATTGCCGAACTCTTTGAGAGAGTTAAAGTTTTTGTGAAATATGAAAAGTTCACTAGGAACTGTTAGTACCTCATCTTCTTTTCTCAATTCACCTGCACATGTTTCACAGTTTATTTTGGGAAGTATTTTGTAAACAACATAACCCAAAAAATATATTAAAGACGCTAAATCAATGGTAAATTCAGAACAGTTCTGAAAATTATCATTTAATATGAAATCGGCAAGGATGGCTGTATTATTATCCACTTCGAAATCATTGGTTTGACTAGTTTCTTCGTTATGTTCCGGAGCTGAGTCGAGATTTAATACGATATTAGAAAGCGTTTCAAACGTAGTATCATTTAATTCTTCACAATTGCTGTGGGAACTCAATTGCACAATTTTGGCGGCTATTAAGCGTGCTAATATATTATTAAAATTATTATTATCACCTTTTTGTCGTAGTATAGAAAACATATTTTCAAGTTTGTCTTGGTTTAATGTCCTTGTCATCAAAAAAAAAAATTTCGGATTTTTTCTCAAAAAGCTCGTCTACTAATAGCAAAACAGCTTTTAGAGTAAGTTTCATCCCATCTAGAAAAAATACGTTTTTCTTTTTGTCAAAAAATGAGATTTCATCCAGGTATTTAAGAAAGAATTTTATGTACTCATGTGATAAGCTGTTGAGTTGAATCGCAGATCTGTAAACATTTTTGGAATATAACGATCCACTGTTTAGGCAATCAAATATTTTGTCAATATTTTCTATAAAGCTGGCCGTAGATAAAGCCAATTCTTTAGAGCTTTTGAAACCTATAGTTTCAGCAGTTGTCCTAATAGCAGCTTGAACAGTCCTGCTGAAAATTTGGGTTGCCAGTTTTACTTTCATTTTCTCGAAAGAATTTGGAAAAATGAGTTGGCTGGTTAGTTTAGGACACATTTTTGTTGTTGATTTAAGTTCCATTTCAAATAGTTCCTGAACTACCCTAAAACTAGCAATTCCATTTGGTGAAGCTAAGTCGCATTTGAGCCAGCCATTTCTCAATGATTTAACAAGGTGCGGGAAATCATATATACAGAACACTTTTCCATCATTATACATGAAAAAAGGCCTTTCCAAAGTTACACCCATATGCGAAAAGCACTTCCTATTGGAAGACCCTTGGTCACAAGTTATAACTTTTACTGTGATGCCAAAACTATTAAGAATTTTTAAATTTTCCAGAATTATATTTTTTAACATATTTGCAGAAAGTCCGTTTTTGGAAACAAAGTAATTTAGTACCAATGACCAGTTAGAAAACATTGATTTGACCATAAAAACACATAATTGTTTTCCTATTTGGCTTGTCCTTTCAACCCCATTTTCTTCATACCCATCAACTTAATCTAATTTAGGATTATATCGTAATTCCTTTCTATTTGCCATTTCATCCATTAATAGAATCATGTTGTTTTTTTCGCTCTGGGTCAAATCCAAGCACCGTTTTCTTATAACCTCAAAAGCAGAGTTCTTAAAACCTGGCTGCACGAACTTAACAGGGGCCCATCGATTAACAGTCGAGATATGTGGCAAATTTAGATTTAGTTTATTTCTTAAAAATTGATATGTCGACTGCGAGACATAATAAATATTTTGAGCCAAATCTTTTACATCTTCCGTATATTCTTTAGGACGGGAACTAAGAAGAAGCTTACAAAATACCTTTGATTCTTTGCTCACGTTATTATAAGAGTCGATACGTTGGAGCACATCTGACTTTTTTGGTAATTTCTTCTGGTTTTTAATGTTTCTGTATTTTGCCAAAATGTTGTAATACTTCTTTCTGTAAAAATGTACGGATTTAGCATATGATTCGCAATTATTACAATACCCATCTACGGACTCACTTTTTCGTCTCTTTTTAGTTGAACAATCGGGCTCTGAAAACTCATAAGTTTCTTCAATATTTTCCAAATTAAATACAGGAACTGCTCCAGATTTTAAATATTTTTTCCCAATGTCAGAACTTGAGAAGTGATTAACGCATATAAATAATGGTTTGGTGTATTCTTTAGTTTTAATGCTACATTTTTCTCGCCAAATTTGGCCCATAGCTGAGTCATAGGGCAGAAATTTAAACATTTTAAGTTTTTCATCATTCCGTCTAGATTTGCGGCAACTTGTTATGCAGCATTGAAGCCCTGACTATTAAATTTTTACCCACCCGGGGTAGTAAATTTTTACTCGGAGCCGGATCCATTTTTCGCATACTAGTAAAGTCAATGAATATGCCAAATCAAAGGTAATATAATGACCAGAAAGGATCAACTACGTCAAAATATCTGTAGAAATTTTAAATTTGGATCAACCTCGTCAAAAAAATAGCAAAAAATTCAAAATTGGAATCAACCACGTTAAAATTTAGACAAATAATTATACTTGAAACTAGCCTCGTAAATATATCTGTAGAAATTTTAAATTTGGATCAACCACGTCGAAAACAATTGCAAAAAATTCAAAATTGGAATCAACCACGTCAAAATTTAGACAAATAATTACACTTGGAACTAGCCTTGTAAATATATTTGTACAAATTTTTATTTTGGATCAACCACGTCTAAATATTTGCAAAATTTAATATCAATTAATCTAAGCGCAGCATGAACAAAAAACGACCATTCAGCTCAAAGATTCGATTGATAATGACAATAAACAAATTCGCCGGCACGTGCTCGCTCTGCGCTTGCTTTTTTACAAACAAGAACAAGAAGCGGACAGACAAAATTTGCATAGGAAAAAGTTACTGGCGATCGCTTTGCCAAAACAACCACCATTTCAAAGTGCCCGACTAAAGCCAAGTTGGCTTGCTGCGGAAAGCAACAACATTGCGTGTTGTTGTCGAAATGAGAATAAACCAATCCATCGAATGAATGCGACAATGCAAGAGAGGATCGCAAAGCAGCTCTCCGCTCGCTTGCGCTTACTTACTCGGTTCCATATACATTTTCCTCATCTTTGCTGCTTCCCGCCCGCGTCTGAAATGAAATCGTAAAATTATTTCAGATGCGCCTTCTGTATACTGTTTATTCTGTGGTTGAAGGCAACACAAGCCTCCTTGCGCGCCAACTTTGGCCAACTTTAAATCTTCGACGTTCTAAAGAACTCCTCTTATTAAACAGAGCCCAGATCAGAACCATGATCGGTGTCCTTACGGGTCACTGCCTAATCGGCACCCACGCAAAAAGGATGGGGCTGTTTTCGAACGGCTTCTGTAGCAGCTGTTTGGACGAGGAGGAGGAAGAAAATATTGCTCACTTACTATGTAACTGTCCTGCTTTATCCAGAAGAAGGTTGACCTACTTAGGCAACTTCTTCTTCGGAAGTCTAGAAGATCTAGCTGATAAGACCATACGCCGTCTACTAAGCTTCGTTATTAGCTCCAACTGGTTTAACGAGTGAGCGATATGATGCTCGATCTCATGTGGTATCACAATGGGCCGCGTGGCCTAAGTGTGCTCCTCCTGGCGCAGCCACACCTACCTACCTATCTATGCTATAAAAAGCTATAGGGTGGAACCTTACAAAGAATTCCCCTACTTATAAAACATAAGATTATATTTTTTATATTTCATTGTAAAGAAAATTTCACAGGCTATAATACGGTAGCAAACTTACAAAAGCTTCATAATAGGTTTTTTTCGAGAAAAAAAATCCGTTTTAAAAAAATTTTTGTAAAAAAAAATTGTTTCGCTTATAACTCATTATTGGTACATATTACATACCTAATGTTACACATCATTCGAAAGAGGAAGACACCATATGACACATATATCGTTAGAATCGGGTGATAATTTCTTGGAATTCGGATATATAACTGGGACTTTGGGGGCGGACCACGCTCTCTGAGAATGTTTCCGCGGCAAAAGTTTAAGTTTGTTAGACTAAAAAAATACTCTTTCCGATAAAAAAAAACTTTTTAAGGGGGTATGGTATTCTGCACTTGTTCCGATTTTTGTACTATTAAAAAAGTAACATGTTTACTTTCTTCAGACCTGTGAAAATGCCAAGAGGAAAGTAATTGCCACCTGAAGAAAAGAGAAAAATTAATGCATTCAATCAATAAGAGTTTTCGATACGGGAAATAGCGGATAAAATAGGCAGGTCTGAGACACGAGTGTGTCATTATTTAAAATTTCGCGGATCTTATGGGAAAAACGTAAGATATGACCGAAACACGAAAATTATCGTAAGGCAAAAACGTGTGATAATAGGGAATAAAAGAAAACCTAATGTCGACGGAATTTGTTCGCAGAATCGATCTGTCTAGAAAGCCCCGATATGTTCGAAAAATGTTACAATGCAAACCGCGATTTTTACACTAAACGCCTCAAAAAACCCCCTTTGACTGTTGGTCTTAAACCTAAAAGAATGGAATTCGCGGAGAAGCTATTTAGAGGCGTGAACAGTTGTCAAGAGTTTTGTTTAGTAACAAAAACGGTTAATTTTAAAAAGTACTGACGGCTTTTAATACTTTAAGCTCGATAAGTTGGTTGAAAAGGAAGTCTATGTGAGCCGGACATAACCAGGAGGTGATATGATGGTTGCCATGTATGGTACGACTTAATTTGCGTGGGTTTCTGAAAAAATTAACTTCTGCATTTACTGCGAACTTTTAAACGTAATGAGGTAATTTCCTTAAAAAATTAGGAGCCTCAAAATATGCTCTTTTATATGTTCCATTTATAGTCTGATATACAAGCAAAAAAACAAAATGATTTTGAATTGCTCCAAACCAAAAAAAAAATAAAAGCTTTGCATATTTTGAGGCACCTAATTTTTTAAGGAAATTACCCACATTTTGATGAAAATGACTATGGTACATTTTTGCTATTATTTCGATGCGAATGTGTATTCCGCCAAATAATTTGGCTGTGTTGTGTTGCTTGATGTTTCCGCTTTCGTGTTATACCTTACTCGATAGTTGATTCACGTAAAATGTGCATGTTTTTTAACATCTAAGAAAATGCCTTGAAATTCCATATTTTCCGACTTTGACGTCCAATTACCGCGGAATTTTAAAACTCATAAAAATAAATTACATTGGAAAAGAAGCCGTGAGGTGTTGTAACTGCCACAAAGTGAAAATCATGTCAACCCGTTGGTTGGTTTAGAAATTACAATCCCAAACGTGAAAAAAGTCAGGGAAAATCCGAAAAAGTGACACGCCCATTTTTTGCGAAAACGGAAACTAAGTTTTGAAAACGGTTTGCAGATTCGAAATCAGCGGTCCCTAATTACCCTAGAACTGATGTCAAACCCAGAAAAGCCGACACAAAGTCGAAATTTGTTGCCCTGTGTTATTTAAAAAAACTATTTATAGTACCTTGAGCTATGAAAACATTTTTACTCTATGCAATTTTATATCTTTTTATGTACTGAGTTCATGTGAATTGCCCCCTCAAATTGTGCCATTTTTATGAAAACAATTAATAAATTGGCAGAACAGTTACTTAATTGCGATTTCTTCTTTTAGTTCTTATAGACTATATTTTACAATAAATATTTCAGTATAACTATTTTAACTGAATCAATTTTTAAAAAAATTTAATAAAATCCAAGCAGATTTAGGTGAGTTTATGGAAATTGCCACCAGTGTATGTACAAATTATTATATGTAATACAACAAATGTTGAATGTGTAGTCAGATGTGAATGAAAATTTGTCTTTATTTGTGAAAAAGTAAACTTAAAGGTGAGAACGTGAATATGTATATACGTATGTATATGAGTGTATGTATATAAATATATGTATGTATATATATATATATATGTGTATGTGATTATTTGTATAAGTGTGTTAGTGTACGTAAACAAGGTTAGGTTAGGTTATGGTGGCTGCCTGTATAAGAGACACACTCGGAGGCCCGAAAGGCCCATTGTGATACCACATATATTTCACCCGTTTTTTTTTTAAATGTGTATGCAACACTGTTTTTTCCAACATATGTTACAGCACACATTTCAGGCGGATGGGGAAAGGGAGGGGACCTACAGTTTAACGCCGAATCCGAACGGCGATTGGCAGTTTTTCTTTCACACTTGGAGGTTTTGCCATTGCCTGCCAAAAGCGCACTTGTGCGATTCTTGTAATTGTCATCTGCTTCATGTGGATAGCGATAGAAGAAGATAAGCGTTTTTCCCAGCCCGAGCCAGGAATCGAACCTGGGGCGCTCGGTATGAAAAGCCAGCGCGCTACCCGCTGGGCTATCGAGGCCGGCTAAGTAAACGTAAACAAAGTGTCCAAACAAATTTTTGTAAATTTTTTTTGTGTGCGAGTGGGGGTATTTGTCTCACTGTATGCACCTGGAGTGGCAGCAGATGTGTAGTTAATGAGTATATGCAGCACTATAGAAAATTTTCGAAGTCCTAGAAAATTGTTCAATGTGCTGCGAAAAAACAGTAACTCGTCCCACTGTATATGTTTTGTTTACTTCTGCTAGCGAAAGAGGGGAATTGCTTAGGCAGAAGTGCGAACATATAATTGTTCAATGTTTTGTACTGTTTTTGTTTTTACTTTTTGAAATATGTGTGCGGTTTAGTCATTGTTGTCGCACTTTTGGTTTGTTTCACTATGAGTGGTCACTGTTTGTTTGTTTTTTTTTGTTTGTGTAAATTTTCACGGTTTGTAGTTCTGTTTTGTTTATGTTTTTTATTGTTTGAGTGTTTTGGGTACAATTTTAAGTTCGCAGGTTCACTCACGAACGGCTTGAAAACGTCAGCGGAGCTGGGAAAGAAAGCGGTTTGTGGGGGGGTCTTTATTTTTCGATGTACGAATGACAAATAACAAAGATATACAGTAAACATTCGACTATACAAACGGCTGAGGCCGGGGAGCAGAAAATAGGGGGGAAAACATGAGTACAAAAGGAGAAGGAAATGATGGGATTAGTGATGGGATCGACAGATCACTACATACAGCACTAATATAGCCAACACCCATAAGATGAAGTTGTTGCAATGCTACCCGACTAATAATTCCAAAGGTATTTCTTATTATACGGAGATTTTTTTAATTTGTGGAGATACATGCAGGTGACGTAGCTTTCAGTTCAGATAAGTATCATCACTATGGCGCTACACATAATTTTCGGTGACTGCAGTTGACGTCTTGATCCATTTAAGCTTCCGTTTTTTAATTTTTGGCAACCTGTTTTGTTTTCAGCATTACGACCCGAAATTTGTCAATAGGTCGAAGGGCAATTGTGAGGACTTGATTCCATCGAAACAACCTTGAGGCCCTTCTTTTTGTACTATTTCAAGGCCAAGTTTCTAAAACCTGTCACTAGTTTTCAAATTTAGCCAAAAGAAGACAGGGTACTTGAAAGACGTATCGAGCGTGTGTACCCCTGTACACACGCTCGAGGTTGATTTGCACACAGAGCCTGATAGCATATAGTTCAGCCTGAAATATGCTGGGTATTCTCCCCATGGGTTCATAGTGGTTAAAGCGAGGTCCAAATAGCCCCTCTTCCCTCGTGCGTTTTGGAGCCGTCTGTAAACCACTTGATGGTTTGTGTTTTGAAATGGATCTGGTGTACTTCGCAACCCAAATCTACTTTATTACTGATACAAACTGCGAAGCGTTTCTCGTAGCTGTATGTTTTTATTATTGTTTCCATAGGATACAATAGATAGGGCTTTCTGACAGCTATCACATCTAAGTCTTTATGCCTTAGGATGGGGCATTTCCCTTTACTGGTTCTGGTCAGACCAAAAATAGTCGCTTTAGGCGCCATCTCAGTTGCTATGTGCAATGGCTATATGTTATGTATCGCCTCCAGTGCCGCCGTGAGACAGGTTCTCATAGTTCCTGTAATGCAGGTGTACGCAAGATGTTGGCCCTTCTCAAGCCATTTCTTCACTGTCGTGAGTTTGGCTCTTGGGGCCCATGCCACTGTTGCATACGTAAGTATTGGTCTCACTATCATGGCGTAAATTTATTTCAGTATGCTTGGTCTACATCCCCAATTTCTACCAGCTAAGGATCTGCTCACCGTGACCACTTTTGTTGCTTTACTAATAACTCAGCGTGCTTATTCCAGAGTAACTTAGAGGCTAGTGTTACACCTAGGTACTTCACTCACTAGCGATAATGACAATGTTAGCGGCATAGCCTTCACAGGTTATACTATTGATTGTCAGTAGTTCAAGGAACTCATCTACTACCAGGCTCCACAGTAGCGGTGACAGTGCTCTGCCTTGTGGGCAGCCTCTACTTGTTAGTATTCTTCTGATGGTATTGCCTACCTTCATTGCTGCCGATTTGGTAGAGAGTATGGCTCTTATCCAGCGTCCAAGCGAAGTTTCTACTGCTCTTGTGCTGAACGCCCTCCCTATCGTCTCATGGGAGATGTTATGTTATGTTTCTTTTTTTTAAGAGTTTCCTGAATTGAACTCGAGAGCTGGAATAGGGCCATCTCTGTCGATCTGCCTGCCCTATACGCATAGTGCCTGGGGGTGGAAATAATTTCTTCGCAAAACGATTGGAAGCTATCCTTTTTCGCTTTCCGTATTTGCATTATGTACTAGAGTCTAACCGATTAATCGCCATCGACTAAAGTGCGTATCATAATTATAAGACACTCAGAAAGTTTCACTCTGCAGCTTCGCCAAATCTAAACAGTAATTTCTTTTAGAAAACGCAGAATACTTTTGTGAAGTATCAGTTTTAATTATAAGCGAAACTTAATATTCTTAAAAATTCCTGTCAAATATACCGTTAGCTTTTATGGGAATGCGTAATAATTTGGGTAGCTGCAATCGTAAGAAAATTATAAGACACACAGGTTTTCTTGCTTTACGTTAGCAAATATTTTATTATTTTTTTTAATAAACGTTGAATCAATAATTAATGATACCAGCCCCTTTCTTTCCAACATCAAACAACTGTTTTCACATGGAATTTATAAGCTTAACCAATAATTGGGGCTCCAGATGCCTCCACTAAGTCCCAGAGTTGTATTTTAATTTTCTCTGTAGACACGCCTGGCAAGGACTCCGCACATATTTTCAATCGGGATCAAGTCGTGCGAATAAGTTGGTCTGTCCATAGTTTCACCAGAGCAATATTCTAAAACCCAGTTGTTTGCCGACTTTTATGAATGGCCGCGTTATCTTGTATAAAAATATATGGTAAATATCTGTTTTCTAATCAAAATAGAAGAAGGCTGCGATCCAACACTCCAGTATATTCTGTACTTCCCATTATTGATCTCGTGAAGCGTAAATCGACCGTTCCATGTTTGTGAAATATGCCCCACACCATCACAGATCCGCCACTGAAATTTCTTTTAAAAAATTTCACGGGCTCCTTACTGAAAACCCTCTAGTTGCATCGACAACCGTCTGGTCTATCCAAATTAAATTTATTTCCATCAGAAAAGATAACCTTTTGGAAAAAAATATGCATTTGTAGTCATGTTAGTTAACATATTAAAATACTAGCTGGGCCCCGCGGCTTTGAACGCGCGCTCATGTTTCCCCCGATAAAAATTGTTAACCCATTGTTCACCCGTCAGTTTTTGATTAAAAAAACAACATGTGCCTTTGTTTTTAGGAAAAGTCTAAAGTAAAAAGTCCCATTCAATCATGTGTTTTCACATTTAACCCGTTTGAGATTTCGTTTCGCCCGAATGAGATTTCACTTCGAATCAGCCGTGGCGAATCGAACAAACAAAAACGTAATTTTGACAGCTATGAGAAAAGTGCAAAAAATTAATAAAACAGGCAAATAAAAGCAAGTAAGATGCTTTTGCGAATTTTTTTTTTGTAATAATGCATAGTATAGCGTTGCGACTCATGCGAGGAAGAGGGAATGGCCCAGGAACGAGCAGTTCGCAGGCAATTAAGAGATCGTTCCAATCCTCTGGAGTTGCGCGAGCCATTGTGAGATTCAAAATCATGGCCTTTTATCATTTTTGCAGTAATAGGCCAATGTTTTCCAGATTTTTTTTTACTTCGGGTGCCCGGAGGAGTTGGTTGCCCGAAGTTGCTGCATGTTCCTTCGCTTTGGCGCAGAGGAGCAGAAGGTAGGCAGTCGCTACTACC
The DNA here is from genome assembly GCA_964056695.1 of Melieria picta. Lineage (NCBI taxonomy): Eukaryota > Metazoa > Arthropoda > Insecta > Diptera > Ulidiidae > Melieria > Melieria picta. The sequence continues at coordinate 65,087,000 of OZ057400.1, forward strand.
AGCTGCAGCATCCAGGGATTGGTCGCTTTCTTCAACTTCTTCGGCTAATAGAATAAAAGTGCATTATAATAGAATAAGAGTTTGTGTTAATAGAATATTTTCGGTTTCACCTGGCTCTTCATTCTCTTTGTCCGTCCTTTTTCTTCTTGGAGCTGGAGGTAATCCGTAGGACTGTGCCGCACCAACGCCCTCCACTGCTTCCTTCATCCCAACGAGCTGAAAAATTGCCTCTTCCGTTGGGGAAAATTTCTGCGTCCTGTTGGGCCCACCTCCAGTTCCTCGTTCCAGTGCTTTGTTTATGGCGGCCTTCTTTCGCACGTACCGTATTTAGTCGGCCCAAACCTTAATAACAAAAACGGTTAATTATCGGCCGCATACATATGTGTATGTACGAGTAATACAATGTTTACCTTCTTCCACTCCACTTCGCTTTTCATTGGAGGGCTGGCACTATTCAGCTCCAGTGTCAGATTCCTCCAAAACTCTGCGAATTTTTCCCGGCTTCCTTTTATGAAACCTCTCGCATTATCCGGTTCCTCCTGCATCCTATTGAGCTTTGCGCTGTATTTGTCGTTTTATTCCTAAAATAAAAATGAACTGTGGCTGCAATGTAAATTTCTTTTGCATCAAAATCAATAACTTACATGTCGTTTGTTTATTGTTCACGTTCAAAATATAAGTGAAAAATTTTCCGTTAAATGACAAAACATTTCACACGGAATAAGTGTTGCCGATAGGTGAAATTTCTTTCGAACATGCCGAAAATTTCGGGCGAAACTCACGATAAGGAGGAATGTGAAAAGTGAAATATTTCACCCGAAATGTTGTTCACGTGAAACTCCCGATAAGGCTGATTGATCCAGTTAGATTTCGATTTTGAAAATAATGAGAAATACCTGTCTAATTTTTATTTTTGAAGTCAATAGGCCCATTTCCATAAACAAACCTTAACCCATTGTTGGCCCAGTGAAATTTTGATGTTCGAAAAATTATAAAATACGTGTCGAATTATTTTTGATTTAGAGTATTTTCAGGAAGTTTGAAATCAATATGTCTATTAAATCACGTTTCTTCATATAACACCTTAACACATGTTTGCCCCTTTAGACCCCGAATTTCAAAAAATCCCGTCTCAGCGGAGGTTCACTCTTCAAGATGTACCTACAGTTCAAATTTCATGTTTGTAGCTTCAGCGGTTTGGGCTGGGCGGTGATAAATCAATCAGTCAGTCAGTACAAACAATCTATATATATAAAAATGGAGGCGGTACCACGCCCCCTTGTCCAATGCTCACAATTTTCTTTTAGTCGAATTGTGCTACTAAGTGGAAAGTTCATACCAAGTTTCGTTGATGTGAAGTTTCAGTACTGCGTAAATGTTGGCTCATAAAAAATCTGTCGAAAGATATGACTAAATGGTAGGTTCGTACTAAGTTTCATTGATTTGCGACTAATAGTTCCAAAATCATGCGGATAGTTTGGGTCAAACAAATGTGCCACGCCCCTTGGCCAACGCTCATCAAGTTTTAACAGTAGAATGACACTTCTATGAGACGACGGTACACCAAATTTCAATGGTGTGCGACTTACAATTCCGAAGCTATTCCATATAAAAAATTTTAGTTGTATGGGCGGTGCCACACCCCTCGTTCAATACCCGCCCCATTCACTCTATCGAAGGACATGACTAAGTTAGTACTAAATTTCATTGATGTGTGACTTATGGTTCCAAAGTTATTGTCTAAAAATGTATGCTGGTGGTGCTACGCCCTGTTTTCCCGTCTTTTCTCTTTTCCTAAACCTTCGCGTAGCAGTTATGAGCAAACCCGCCGAAGAAAGTATCCAATTTAGTCCAGTCGTTTTCAAGTTTTAAGCATCCAAACGGACCAAGATTAATTATTATATATATAGATAAACGTTCTAAACCACTGGTCATTTTATAAGTGTGGGGGCTTACATAGGGGCGTGGCCAATACCGTAAAGCCATGCTTTCCGTAAGGAAAGGCTGAATTGTTTGATATCCATATCGTCTTTCAAACAAATACTATAACTAAATTATTATAGCGTGGCGAGAAGGCGTATCAGGTGGGCGTGGTCAATCTTATATATCCTATGTTAACGTCAATGAAACACGGAATCATTTGATATTAATACTGATTTACAGACATGTACCGTAGCTTCGTCTTGTTAGTGGGCGTGGCCGATTATATTATAGCCTATGTTTGCCGCAATGACACGCTGAATAGATGAGTTTTGTTACCATAGTGGGCATAAGAAGATTGTGGCTCAAAAAAGCAACGTCACACTTGTTTTTATATAATACATAGTATAGATGTTTACCATGTCCCAGCACGTATCCAGGTTATTTCGCGCAAATCGGAGTCGTGCAGCTTTGTGGCGTGGTAGGAGTGTCGGGGCCTTCTTCATAACAGCTCGGACAATATTTTCCGAGTGGTTTAACAAACGCCAAATGGTCATTTTAGACACTGACCGGCTGCTGATGGCTGCGAGCAAGAGGCGAACGAATTGCTCGCTTTGAACAAAATTCTGCGCTTGTCATGGTCAGACAGCTTTTGTTTTCGACCAGTGCTTCGTCGTTTGGCTTAATTATGTGGATCGCGTAGAAATCCGGCAATAGCACACCGAGAACGACCGATTTCCTTCAAAATTGCGCTTACACTAAGCCCGGCAACGTTAAAAGCAGTAATTTCGCCTTGTTCCTTTTCAGTTAGTAATTTACCAACAGGCATTTTTTTTTTTTTTTTGACTCGAACAAACGCGCAGGGTATGACCCCTATTAATGCGAGGCATTGCGTTGGTTCAGAAAGGATATAAGGGTTAGGAGATAGGGTTCTGAGAGAAGTGGTTATGGACTATCGACTTGAACCCATCGAGATCATAAGTGCTGGGGAAAATATCCGCAGGGAGACCAATCCACAACCGCGATGTACGGGCCAGAAACGAACCTTCTCTGTAGTGCGTAGTGCGCTGAAACATCGTTTCAACGTGGAATGCATGGGCGCCAGTGTTCAAACGGTTAGTTAGTTTAAATTAATTTAATTAAATCCCGAAATCAACGCCGAAATAAAAAAATCGTCTTATAATTTTGATACGATTGCAGGTACCCAAAATATTACTCATTTCCATAAAATCTAACGGTATATTTGACAGGAGTTTCTAGGAATATTAAGTTATGCCTAAAATTAAAACTGATACTTCACAAAATTATTCTGCGTGTTTGCTTTTCTAAAAAAAAATACTGTTTAGATTTGGCGAAGCTGCAAAGTGAAATTTTCTGAGTGTCTTATAATTATGATACGTACCTTAGTATCGGCGAATAAAATTGGTATCGGCATCGGCCAAAAAAATTGGTATCGGTATCGGCCTTTTTTGGCCGCTGGCATATCGGCCTATTTTCCTGCTTTCATGTTTTGGTTTTCATTTTTTGTACCAACGAGTTCTTATGCCCCTTTTCAGTAATGTATTTTCAGATACTGTTTAATATAAATGTTTCCTAGAAATGTTTTTTTATAAAAACAAGGTATTGTTAAAAACACAGATTTTCTCAAAATGTCTATGAATTTCGTCTATTAATATGAACATCAGAAGAAAGGCCATTTAATTTTACAATCTTATCCTTCTTTTTATTTTGGAACCATTTTTTTTAAACAGGCCTTTTATTTTTTCCAAATTTGTTTTCTGACTTCTTCCCACCGCATCTGTACAACGGGTCGCAATTCGAGAGTACAAATTTTAATATAAAAATCGCAATTTTAAGTTGAAGAAGAACCTGAATTTGTATGCAATATTTATTAATAATCTGTGTTTACATCAGTATTTTTGTTTCTCTCTCAGTGGAATAAATGTGATATATTATTTTTTTTACTACATCGGCATCGGCCAAATCTCGCCCTTTCGGCCGATTAATCTGCATCGGCCAAAAAATTTGGTATCGGTCGGACTCTATTGTGTACTTGGTGAGGGCGGCAATGTATTCCTGCCATGCAACTGTCCGCTTTACCCTGTTTAAGAGTGACTTACCCTGTTGTGGGTTTTGTCAGGGTTTTTTTCCAACACAGTGTGGATTTCTTGCTGGTCCGCTCTCACAGCAGTTTGAATGAAATGCATTCGTTACTGCCTTACTTAGGATTTCAACCGCCACCTCGATTTCGAGGGGATGCCGCATCCTACCTCGAACATCCAGCAAGGGTCGATCCTCTGCAAGGGTCGAGCCACTTTAATGGATGTAACTCCATCGAGGTAACTCCATTAAAGTGGCTGCTATTTTGAATTCGAACATCCTATAATCCGATATCAGAGCTCATTCGGCACTGTCCAGTCACATCGATAGTCACTAATCCTATGGTAAGGTCAAGGACCTCTTTCCTAACTCTAGTGACAAATGTCGGGGAGATCCCGAATATAATGTAACTAATTGCTAATACATATAAAATCAAGTAGGTACTCACTCCTAAGATTATTATCGGTGCTGCCAGTGAAGGTTGATTTATACAACCAACGGTGGCCAACGATTCTGGCCGGGATAGTGTTGGTCGACCATGGCAGAACCCGCATACCAATACAGCCGGTATGCCCCCTGGTTGTAAACCACCCAGTGGCAACGGCCCGCATAATACCCTGGGTTAGGGGGGTAGTGCTTGGTACCGGCTCCACGACAGACTATTCCACTCCGTTCATAACTCAGGGTGAACTAGTCTGCGGCGTCCGCGCCCGCGGCAAGCCCCACACCAAGGCAAGGTGACTACCCTGTGGAGGAATATATCAAAGATTGTGTATGTAGTTATAATTTCCAATGAAATGTTAATACTCGGAGCCACCATTTTTTTTTTTTTTTTTTATATTTAACGAGGAGGAAGCATCGAAAGCCTAACCCCGTCAGTGTGAGACTTTAACACACTAAACCTCCTCACGTCATGTACCGGTTTCCCCTCCGGACACTACCGTCAAGTTTTTCGTCGGAGGGCGGATTTGAGCGCTGGGCTCATCGTTTGTCACAGTGGTAGTGCGGTTTGTCACAAGCTGCACTTGCTTGACCTCCCAGCTGCCTGTCAGCAGAATAACCATCCTGTTTGGTTCGTCAACCACACCCCCCGGTTGGCACTATGTCCCGTCTGTTTGTCACCGTACTAGGGCCGTTCGTCTCTGATGCCAGCGCTGGTCCTCAGCTACTGTTGCCGGCAGCGCGACGTCGTTGCTCAGCCTTCCTCAGCTCATTGTGAATGAGCACCGCCGCATCGCTCACCGCATTCCAAACGGCTCGCGAGCTTGACATTACGGACGTGAGGTTCTGCGGGCTTATGTCCTTTTCCGCCAACGCATTGATGCGACCTCGGACCGCTGCAAAGCGAGGGCAGTGGAACAGCACATGGTTCGCGTCTTCGTCCACCTGGCAAATTGGGCATAGTGGCGACTCGTCGTGCCCGAATCGATGCAAGTAGCTGCGGAAGGCTCCATGGCCGGTGAGCAGTTGCGTCAAGTGAAAATTCAACTCGCCGTGCTTGCGCTGCACCCATCTCTCGATTTGGGGGATTAGGGTGTGCGTCCACCTGCCCTTTGATGAGCTGTCCCAGCGCTCCTGCCAACTTAGTACTGACGCCGCTCTCTCCACCCCCGCTCTGCTGCTAGAGGGCCCATTGCGCTCTTTTTTGCTGTGCAATCGCCTGCACTCATCAGCCAGGATGTCGATTGGGACCATTCCCGCCAGCACTAGTGCCGCCTCATCAGACGTCGTGCGGAAAGCGCTGATGACTCTCAGTGCGGAGAGTCTGTAGACGCTCTGGAGCTGCCGCCTATTTGCTTTTGATCACAGCGACGGGGCTCAGACTGGTGCGGCATATAGCAGCACCGAGCTTACTACTTTTGACAGTAGAAGCCTTCTGCTGCTCCTCGGGCCGCCCAAATTGGGGAGCATCCTCGAGAGCGCACTACATACTCTCGCTGCCTTCTGCGTAGTGAGCTCTGCGTGGTGCCTGTAGCTTAGTCTATCGTCGATGATCACTCCAAGGTACCTCAGGTGTCTGCGAGATGCAATGGTACAGCTGCCAACCGTGAAGGTCGCAGTTTCCGGCTTCTTCTGGCTGCTGATTAGCACCGCCTCCGTCTTCTCCTGTGCCAGCGATAGACCGACGTCTTCGAGCCACTGCCTTATCGTGTCGATGGCCGAGTTCGCATTGGATTCGACGTGCGCTATATGTTTTGCCACGAATATGTTCTGCGAAGCCAATAATCTTCACCCCCTCTGGGTAAGACAGTTTAAAAATGCCATCATACATGATGTTCCACAGGGTTGGCCCTAAAACAGACCCTTGTGGAACACCTGCCGTGACCGCGTATGTTTTTGGCCCCTCATTGCTGTCGTATTCAAGGATTCTGCTGCAGAAATAGTTTTTAATTATTCTATACAGATATGCTGGCACGCCCATATTCTTAATCGCCGATAGCATAACATCCCATCTCGCGGTGTTGAAGTCATTGCGGAGCCACCATATGGTTTTCTATATGTAGACGATCATTTATCGAATGTATGTAGTTATAATTTTAAATGAAATGTTAATTCGCGAAGCCACCAAACAATGAGCACCCGCTCCCGTCAACAGCCGCTTGGATTCTGGCTTTTAGGTTGCTTGTTTTCCGCCTGTCTCATCTGTGTTGTTTAGTATTTTCGTCCGTTCTGTGTTTAGTACTTGTGTCGGTCCGTTTCATCTTTGTTTTGTGCTTTCCCCTCCTCGGCCTGTCTGTTTTGTCAGTCCACACTAGAACCCACGTGTATAATACGAACGCGGATGTGGGCACAAAAGTTCTTTCGGCTGTGCTGATTCGAGACATCGCTAACGTTTGTTGCTGTTAGGTTAGGTTAGGTTACGGAAGGGGTGTGTGCGACGAGCACTTCCACTCGGAGACCCTGTTGGGTCCATTGTGTGAATCCCTTCATTTTTCGGAAACCGATGTCCTTCCCTTATCTGTTTGGATCCCTGTAGATCCAAACGGGATCTTTTGGGAACCATTTGGTCTTTGCGAGGAAATTGTGTAGATCGGTTATCTGTTACTTCCCCGAGCCCGTCAAAGAACCTTGCCCCAAGAGTCTGGAGCCGTCGTCCTTGTAGTGATGGGCAGTGGCATAGCAGGTGCTCGACCGATTCTACTGCATCCTCATCACAGCTTCTGCATAAATCGTCGGTCGCCAAACGCCATTTGCATAACATGACGCCAATGGCGCAGTGACCTGTGATTACCCCCGTGACCATGCGTACAGCATGTTTGTCGAGGAGCAGAAGGCTCTTAGTTTTCCTCGTGTTGAGTGCTGGCCACAGGGTGCGTGCAATCTTGCAATCGCACCTGGTTGTCCAGGCTCTATTTGTGGCTCGTGTGAGCCACCATAGCAGAGACCGGTGGTAGCACTGTGTTGACCGCCTCGCACGCCGGCATAGCTGACCCTGCACGGGCTAGTTCGTCCACTTGCTCGTTCCCTTCGATATCACTATGTCCGGGAACCCAGCACAGACGAACCCTGCATTGCCGTATGCCACCTAGTGCTTTCCGACAGTCTAGTACTACCTTTGACTTCACTACAGTGGATTCAATTGCTTTTAGAGCAGCCTGACTATCAACACAAATGACGGCCACACTAAGTGCCAAGTGTTTTATGTGTTCCGCTGCTTTCATGATGGCGAAAACCTCCGACTGAAAAACGCTGCAATAGTCTGGTAGTCTGTAAGACCAGTAGGCATTTTGCGTTTCACAGTAGACACCCGCCCCAGTTCCATCCTCTGTCTTCGAGCCGTCGGTGAAGTAGACTCCTGCAGAGTCTTCCACCTCGGGCTGTTGCCAGTTGTCCCTGGAGGGATAGTCAATGGGAATCTTCAATTTGAAGTCACTGCGCTTTACCAGGAAATCAGTGGCCTTATCTAGAAGACCTTGTCCGGTAGAGTTAGTCATAAGAACGTTCAGAATGCTGGAATGTCCGTATCCGCCTGGCTTCAGCTGGTTAGACTCCCTCAATCTGAGGATAGTCTTTGCTGCGCTGGCCTTTACTAACAGGTGCACTGGGGGAAGGTGCAGAAGCATTTCCAGGGCCATTCGTGGAGCGCTTTTAGCCGCCCCCGTGATCGCCATCGTAGCAAGTCTCTGCACCTTCCCCAGATTGCTCTGGTTGTTCTTTCTGTCCATGGCTGGCCACCAAACATGAGAACCGTAGGCAATGATGGGTCTGATTATCGCCGTATACATCCAATGGATGATATAGGGTTTTAATCCCCATCTTTTACCAAAGGTCCGCTTGCAGGCATACAGCGCATTGAGCCCCTTTTTCATTCTTTCCTCAATGTTTCGCTTCCACGAAAGTTTTGAGTGAAGAATTATGCCAAGATATTTGGCCTCTTTTGATAGTTTCAGGGGATGCCCTTCCACACAGGGAAGAGAAAATTCCTGAATCTTCGTTTTCTTGGTGAACAGGACTAGTTCGGTCTTTTCGGGATTTATCCCTAGACCGTTGTCTCTCGCCCACACTGACAATTCGGCTAATGAGGATTTCATCAATTCACTGATAGTAGGCAAAAATTTGCCTTGTATCATAATGACGATGTCGTCCGCATAGGCCACTATTCTAATGCGTCTTCTCTGAAAGACTCTTAGAATCTCATCCACTACCAGCAGCCATAAAAGAGGGGATAGCACCCCACCTTGGGGTGTTCCCCTTGTGGCTCTCCTTCTGATGGAAGCCGGTCCTATCGTTGAGTTGATTATCCTGTCTTGCAGCATCGTTTCAACCCAACCGATAACGAAGCTTTCCACACTGTGTGCACTAAGTGCTCTTGTTATGGCCTCAGTGGTGACATTGTTGAAAGCTCCCTCTATATCGAGGAAAGCAGCCATTGTGTACTCCTTTGAGGCCAACGAATTCTCTATGGGGCAACTACGCTGTGCAGTGCACTATCTACCGACCTCCCCTGGAGGTAGGCATGTTGTGCGTTGCAGAGCTCAGAAGCCAGTCCCCGGTTGTCTCTTATATGTCTATCCAGCAGTCTCTCCAGCGTTTTCAATAAGAATGAGGAGAGGCTGATAGGTCTATAGTCTTTAGTCGTAGTGTGGCTGGGCTTTCCTGCCTTCGGTATAAAAACTACTTTGACCTCTCTCCACTGCTTTGGAACTACATTCCCCAGTAGGCAGTAGGCAAAAAAAAAAAAAAGGCATCCCTTAAAGATGTTTACCAGGGGTTGCAGAATGCAGTCTCCGGCCTGTTGTAGCATTGCTGGAATGATACCGTCAGGGCCCGTGGACTTGTAGGGGTCAAACGACCTTATGGCCCATTCGACCTTATCTTTGTCCACTATTTCGGCGAAAGTTTCCGGTGGTGTAGTGGTTCCGAGTTGCTCTCGAAGATTATCCGAGTCAGTAGGAACCTGACACTGAGGAAAGTGTGCCTCCATTAGAGTCTCAAGCGATTCCTTGCTGGACTCTGTCCATGATCCGTCCGGCTTGCGGATGCAGCTAAGAGCGCAATGCTGCTTAGACAGAACTTTCCTTAGCCTGGACGCCTCGTTGACACAGTCTATGGATTCGCAGTAAGCTCTCCATGATTCTCTTTTGGCTTTACAAATAAGGCGTTGAAACTGGATCGGTACGCGTTCCAGTCCCTTTCCTCCCCGCTTCGCTTTGCCTTTTGAACAGTCGGCTAGTCTCCTGACGTAGTAGTCGAAGCTCAGGATTCCACCAGCTATCGCTGTGCTTCCTCTTGACACGACTTACCGTACAGGACGACTTAAAAGCAGCGTTCAAAGTGCCCGTTAGGAGTTCAACCGAGTTCACAATTGCGCGCTCGTCTGCGGCTAGGGCGAAACGTTTCGGCCTCAGTCTTGAACGAACGATGGTCGCGAATTTCTCCCAGTTTGCAATCCTTGGGTTCAGAGGTGGTGGTTTCAAACCGTGTCAAAATTGACATCGAAAAGTATTCGGTTCTGGTCCGAGAAGGAACAGCCGTCCGATACTTTCCAGTTGTCAACCCTAACGTCGTTTGCCTCAGAAAGCAAGGTCAAATCAATAACTTCTTCCCTGACCCTATTCTGAAAGGTGGGCGTGTTGCCCTTATTGCAGGTAGATAGAGAGGTGGAAAGAATAAATTGAAAAATGGACTCACCCCTCGCGTTAATGTTGCTGCTTCCCCATTGCGTGTGATGGCCGTTGGCGTCGCAGCCCAACACCAGCGCGTGCCGTTTCGCACTGCCGAAGCCGACTAGGTCTCGGACCGCCTGGGATGGTGGGTCCAGCTCCTCGTACGGCAGGTACGCTGACGCCAGAATCAGGCTATGCCCTCCTCTTCGTTCAACCATACCCGCCGTTAGGTCTCCATTGCTGTATTGGGAGAGAAGAAATAAATTAATGTCATTCTTAACCACTATACAGGCTCGTAACCTACCTTCGGTTGAGGATTGATATGATTTATATCGACCTGACCCCAATCCAGACATTTTGGATCTTACAATCCACGGTTCCCGAATCAGGGCCACATCGATATCCTCCTCCTCCATGAACCTCATCAAGTCGTGGGTTGCTGCTTTGGAGTGATGCAAGTTAATTTGCACCACTCGTAGCTGTTCCTTCAGTGGCCTGCTCACGGTTACCCGGAAAACGTGCCTTGATGGAACCCAACCCGAACTTGATGACGCCCGAGCGTTGAATGAGGTGAGTGTATGACTGACGATCAATAGCGATCGTCAGATCATTTCCCACGCCATTCTTGCTCTTCGCATTCGTCAGAACTCTCCAATTCTGGACCGCCAGTTCCTTGTTTTGTACGCCTACATTCCTCAGCATGGATTCAGCCTCCGGAACCGGGGGCGGAATCCAGACCCAGACTATAGGCCTCAAAGGGAGGATGGATCGGGAGACCACCTCTAACTTGGCGCCTGGCCAAAGTTCGCCCAGGCCACCAATTGCGGAACGGATGAAATCCAGAGATTTCGTGTTCCCGCAGCCGATGACCTTGACGCCTCTCTGCCAGCCCGCTCCGTCGAAGATGGTCTCCTCCGCATCAGCCCGAACAATGGCATCTAGAATCTTCGATTCAACAAGCAGCCAGTTGGCGGCCGAAATTTTCCCGTCGGGATCGTTCCGGTCAATAACGGCTGCTTGCAACTCATTAGGGACGGAAAAACTGGTAGACTGGTAGGTCTTAGGTTTTTTCGCTCACCGGATCTGGCCCTCTTGGCAGCCTTGCCAACCTTGGGGGTAGCCGTGGGTGTTTTTGAGCCGCCCCCGGTGATGATCGGCTTGTTAGTCCTTTTGGCAGCCTGAACAGCAGCAGCCGCAGTATTACCAGCGGCTGCTGCTGTCTTACCGCCGACGGCGGGAAACGCGCCGGCTGCGTCTTTAGCAGCCTTGCCACTAGGTGGCAGCGTGGACTGCCGTCGCGCTCCCCTCCCCGCGGGAGCTGCCTTAGGGCCATGTGGGGCCTCAGGTTTCCCTGGCTCCGCCGATCCGACTGTTGCCGTTTTCCTCTCGAACTTTGCAACAATCTTCTGGTGTTTCTTGATGAGAACCTTGTCCCTGTTTGTCAAGGACGACGGTTCCACCGAGCTCATTTTGCGGAGATACTGAGCTGAACATTTGTAAGCCTTGCGGGCTTTCTGTTCAGCGGTTCTCCCCACAGCTTTCGTCTCCTTCGGGGGCTCACCTAGCAAAGTGGCTTCCAGATGAGGGTCCAGTGTTTCGATGCTGCTACCTTGTGATAGGGTGGTAGCCTCATCGTCGGTGGCAGCACCGATTCGCAGACCGCACAATCTGGAGCCTATGTCTAGGCCCTCCTCATTCGACTTTAAGGCTGGTTGTCGCTGAAGCGACATTGCCTTCTTCTTGTTGCTGTTATTGTGTGTATGCTTCAGATTGCTGTACTGTCACTATCAATTGGTTGGTTGGTTGAAGTGGCTGACTCACAGTTGTCCCCCTGCAAGTCACAATTAGCGCATAGACGCCGTTTTGATACCACATGCTCACCGAAACTAAACCTGGTTAGTAGTATGACTAAATCCACCCGGTAGAATTTAGGTATCCAAGAAGGTTCCCCAGACTTACTGTCGAGCAATCGGTCGAGCAAGTAAGGAAGTGTTTCCCCAGAGACTTAAATCTTGCCGTTGCCAAAGCTGGGCAGTGACAGAGGAAGTGATCAAGTGTTTCTTTCTCTTCTAAATTCCCACAGCTCGTACAGTGGGTATTGAAGGGGATGCTTAGCCTCTCCGCATGTGGACCTATGGTCCAGTGGCCTGTGATGACCGCCGTAAGCCTAGCGATCTCCGTGCGAGATCTGTGTATAAGCTCGCGGGATCTCCGCTCATTGTAGGAGGGTCACATCGCCCGCGAGGTACGACAGGAAGTCAGCGACTTCCACCTCCGATTGGCAAGACTGAGACAGTGCAGATAGCAGCCCCTCTTGACAACTTCCAAAGGCGTCGGAACCGGGACACCCAGCGATGCGTGAAGCGAGGCACCTGAGCGCGCCAATTCGTCCGCTCTCTCATTCCTTCAATGCTCCTATGGCCAGGAACCCAGATAAGGGTGATATCAGCACAACGACTTAGCGCGCTCAGCGCCATCTTGCACTCCTCGACCAGCCTTGACTGGACCGTGGTAGATTGTAGAGCCTTTATTGCTGCCTGACTGTCAATGAATATTGCAACCTTGCACCTATCGGTGATGTCTCTCTACCAGTCGGCAGGCTTCCCTGACTGCCAGGACTTCTGCCTGAAAAACTGTGGCATCATTAGGTAGACGTATGGCTTCATTAATCCCCACGTGCTGTGAGTATACCCCCGCACCCACCCCGCACGCCATTTTAGATCCATCCGTAAAGATGTGTATGTTGTATTCGTTGAAAAGACTAGTTCTTTCCCATTCGGCCCTCGTAGGAAATTTCGCCCCGAAATCCTTTTGAAGGCATAGGTAAGGCACGATATAGTCGGTAATCCCACTAAACTTAACGTTTGGTAATGTACTTAGCACTTTGCTGTGCCCATAACTGCGTTCCGCCCAACAACCGATCGCCTTAAGCCTTACTGCGGAGTTGAGGGTGATGTGCATTATATGTAAATCAATAGGGAGAAAGTGTAATAGCACGTTCAGGGCATCCGTGGGGCATGTGCGTGGTGCCCCGTAATGCCAACACATGCTGATCGCTGAACCCTGCTGAGCTTCTGGACCAAATAACTCTTGCTTAGAGCCGGCCACCAAACCAATGATCCGTAGGTTAAAATTGGACGCACTTTGGCCGTGTACATCCAGTGGGTGATGTGGGGTGCACGCCCCATCTTTTCCCAAACAACCTGTTGCAAGAGTAAAAAGCCACGTAGGCTTTCCTGATCCGTAGCTCAATATTTGATCTTCAGTTTAGCTTTGCGTCCAGCAGAACCCCGAGATATTTGGCTTTAGCTGATAGCTTCAGCTGCTGCCCGTTCAGCGATGGAAGGTTAAAAAGTGGAATTTTGGTCTTAGCGGTGAACAATACCAGTTCCGTTTTGCCTGGATTTACACTGAGTCCACAACCTGTGGCCCACGTGTGGATTTTATCCAGAGCCCCTTGCATAATCTCGCTGATTGTGCTCGGAAACATTCCTGATACTATTAGCACCACGTCATCCGCATATGCTACCACTTTTACCCCCATTTTATCTAACGCCTTGAGTATGCTGTCCATGACCAGCAACCACAGTAGTGGTGAAATTACCCCTCTTTGTGGTGTTCCTCTACTGACGTGTTTTACCAGAGTTGTGTTGCCTAGCTCTGCATAAATAGTTCTTGATTTAAGCATTGTCACTATCCAATTCCTGAGATCCCCTTCTAATCCCACCGTGGTAAAGAATCTTGGATTGCCTTAGTGCTTACATTGTTGAAAGCTCCTTCGATATCTAGGAAGGCTGCCATTGAAAATTGCTTGTAGTGGATTGATTTCTCAACAGTGCGAATAACCTCATGTAATGCCGTCTCCGTGGATCTGCCCTTAAGATAATCATGTTGGCATTTGGAAATTTGATAGTGATCAGCTAAAGATCTTAGGTGTATTTCCATTACCCTTTCCATAGTCTTAAGCAGAAAAGAAGTGAGGCTAATCGGTTTGAAGTCCTTAGCCGTCTCGTGACCGATTTTTCCCGCCTTAGGTATGAAAACTACTTTGACCCTTCTCCAGCTAAGGGGTATACTACTGTGTACAAAGAATACCCGGAATTTGTTTATAATTCAAAAAATCTTTATTTATTCTTCCAAATCAATTTCATCGCCTTCAAAGTAGTCCCCCCCCCCCCCGATGCAATGCACTTATGCCAACGGACTTTCCAATCTTCGAAGCATGCCAAATAGTCACCTTCCGGTATGGCCTTCAATGCGCGCGGCGATTCACATTGAATCTCTTCAATCGATTCAAAACGGTGTCCTCGAAGTGGTCTTTTGAGTTTGGAGAATAGCCAGAAGTCACAAGGAGCTAAATCAGGCGAATACGGTGGCTGTGGAACGATATGAGTTGGCGAAATGCTCACGAAGAACCAATGCCGTGTGAGATGGTGCATTATCGTGATGCAAAAACCAAGAGTTGTCTCTCCATAAATCCGGCCTCTTTTTGCGAATAGCTTCACGCAAACGACGCATAACGCTCAAGTAATATTCCTTGTTGACAGTTTGGCCCGGCGGAAGGAACTCATAATGCACAACACCACGATAATCGAAGAAATCGAATTCCGGGTATTCTTTGTACACAGTAGTATAATTGAATTTAACACACGCCCTATATATCGTCACCAACTGTGGAATAACCATATCCTGTACTTTCTGTAACATGATTGGAAGAATACCATCCAGTCCTGGTGACTTGTAAGGGGCAAAACTGTTGATGGAATACCTGACTTTATCCTCCGTTAATACAGATTCATGCACACACGGATATCGAGAATCTAGTGCAGAGGGAGAGACCGCTGCCCTCTCCTTACAGCCCGGAAAGTGTGTCTTAAGTAAGAGGTCAAGTGTCCGTCCAGGTACGGTCTTCCCTTTTCAGGTATGACGGATTGCTCCTTTCTTTGGAAAGTGCCTTGCTGAGTCTTGAAGAAGCTGACGTTGACTCAATTGACTGACAAAAGTCTCTCCAGCCATCCCTTTTGGCTTTCCTGATCAATCTTTTGTAAGTCCTGAGACAGTCCCTGTATTTGTTACAGGTTTTGTCCCTGTAACACTGGTTGAATGTCCTACAAGTTTCCTCTCTAAGAGCCGAGAGTTCCTCATTCCACCATGGTGGGAGGGATTTACCACTTCTACTCACTGGACAGGATTTCTTGTAAACTGCACTAAAAGCTACCTCAAGTTTAGCAAGTTGCTTGTCCAATTCTTTAGTGGAGCCTAAGTAGGCCGTACTTACTGCCTTAAGTTTTGCCTTAGCTATCAAGGAAAAAATTCGCCATTTTATCCTTTTTGGGTTCCTGAACGGATCAGGGGACTTATTTGCTATATTTATATTGAAGATTAGCCAACTGTGGTCCGAGAAGGACTTTTTGTTGGACACCCTCCAATTTTCAACCCGAAAATTTGAGTTTTCTGACAGAAGGGTGAGATCTAGCACTTCTTCCCACCCAGCGCAGCTCGCCGAGCTGGGAAAAGTGAAAGTGGGTGTACTTCCCCTGTTACAAATAGTAAGATTGGAACTACTGATGAAATCAAAGAGTGACTCTGGCGACCCTGGCATTGTCCTCAGAGCTGCCCCATACGGTGTGCCTCGCATTAGCGTCGAAGCAGAGGAGTAGAGGGGTGCCCCGTGCGTTTAAGCTGGCCAATAGTGACGCAACCTCTTCCGGTGATGCATTCCTATCATGCGCCATGTATACAGATGCTATCATCAAGTCTGGTCCACTTGGCACCTCGATGTTAGATCGCTTGTGCTAAATTGGGGACAGAGGAATGTATTAATTGTGTTTTTAGCTAGAATACACGATCTCACCCTGCCGGCATTTCTAGTGTATAAAGTCCTGTAGTTTTTTATCCTGAGCCCATCACGTCAGATCCTCTAACCCACGGCTCCTGTATTGCGACAATGTCTACATCTTCCTCCCCAAGAAAGATGGCCAGATTATCCGAGGCATTCTTCGAATGAAAGTTAATCTGCACGATCTTCATCATCGGTAGCTGGGTGTTTTGGTGTACTTTGAGCGTCACCACGACGCTCGTCGTCATCGTTCAGCTTAGCTGCGTCCGGCTCATCTGCCTCGCAGTCGTTGTCTGACGGCCGGAAAATTTTGAGTTTGGCGTACCTCACGAACACCTAAACACCCTGCAGCCGCGAAGAACCTCCGAAGAGTCGTAGCCAGGCGGAGATGCGTCCAGGTTGGAGAGGAGGTGTTCCATCACCATGTCCGCCAACTTGGGCTCAATTTCCCCCCATTTCTCCAACACCCTCTTGCCGCTGTTCGTATTGGTGTCAATGAGTGCCACCTGTAGGTCATCCCGGACCACCTCATTGAACGGTCTTCTGGCGCTCGTAGAAGGCAAATTTGCCGATGTCGATAACTTGGCGACCTTGTTTTTACGCAAGAGGGCCGTCTCGTCCTGAGACCGGTTCCGCTTTGCCGCCTTGTCGACTTCCAGAGTGGCCTGGTATTCCTCATACTCATCGATCACTGCCTGGTATTTCACTTTATCAGCCTGGTCGAACTCGTGTACCTTACCGGCTGCCTCATTTCTGGCTATCTTGCCAAGAATGAAAAGAGCTTTCTGGTACCGGCTCTTCCTGACCAGGACCTCTGATTTGGGCTTTTGTTGTTTTGGGCCACCATTACTGGTGCCCTTCCCCTGAAATGGTGTACTGCTTCCACCCTTTTTCAAGGCCAGCCCTTGAGTGTCTATTACTGTTGTTGTTGATAAAGTTGGTGTACTGCTACTGCTTCCACCAAGTGTCGTTGTTGTTGTTGTGATCACCGCATTTTTGACTGCCATCGCAGACACGCCCGCGGTGCCGAGCTCCTGGCTGGATGCCACAAGTTCATCCTCGGAGCTAGTGCCGAGCTGCATGCCCGCACACTTATCCGGACTCTCCGTCATACACTGTGCGGCAGCTTTTTCTAACCCGGAACCGACCAAGACTAATCGAAAGTACTCTTATAGAGTAACAAAGCCCTAGCTGGGTTTTGCAAAGTTAGTTGCCTTTTAAAAGTTACAGCCGTGTAAAGTTTGTGAGTATTCGGGTTTTTATAACCAGTTTTTCTTTATAAATCTTAAGATATTCAAAATTTTGTATTGCTGTCTTCAGCAAACTTGCTGCTAATGCTTAGATGAAGAAATTCTCTGAACACTGTGTAACAAAATTATTACACCTTATCGAAATTTTGGGGGCCAATGTTAGAAAAATCGACTTTTTTGATTGTAATAAAAATAAAACGTGTTTTTATTCTATTAATATTAATGCCTTATGCCTTTGTATTGTCAAACATAAAAAAATATGCTAAACCCTCTAATGTCACACAGACATGTTTTTTGCAAAAAAAAAAATGAAAAAATGTTTAAGTCTAAATTTGAAATTTTATTGTATACCTACATATTTGAGTCTGGTTTTTTGAGGCTATAACCAGTGAAGTTTTCGATATTTTATTACAATGCTATTTGGTTAAAGCGAAAAACTAAACTACTCGCGGTATCGAGACTTGCATTTTCATAACAAAAATGTAAAAGTACTGTCTATCATGGGAATTTTTCATTGTTCTCGGGATCGCGAAGTCTAAATATACGAAGTGTAAATCTAAATATACGAAATCGTTTAAAAAATCTGAAAAATGAGTAGTTGCAAGGGAAATATTAAAATTTTTTGCTACGTTTGCGGCCACTTTATGCCAAAAACAAAAAGTGCCAAAGTTAGGCCACTTACCGCAGATTTCTCAAAAGCATACGAATTGTATTTGAACCAGAAAAAAATTTCAAACGTATCATGGGCTCCGAAACATGTGTGTCAAACATGTTATACCAATGTTTTGAGCTGGAAGAAGAAAAGAATTGGCTCTTTGCGTTTCGTAGTACCGATGCTATGGATCCAGAAAATCATGAACCGGAAAATGTTACGTATGTGTCAATGGTGAGGTTGGAATGAACAAAAAGAAAACAAAACAAAAGATTTATATTGGAGTTCCAAACGTTAGGTACCATTACCTCACTCTGATAGCATCCTTCAACCAATATGCCCAAACCCTGATCTTGTAACTTAATATACACGAAGTTAGAGTACGACCGTAATCTCCGAATATGTTCCTCCACAATCATCAAACAACCGGAGGATTTTTAGGAGAAAACGACGCTTAAACTGAATGCACAAAACTTTTCAAACAGACAGAAATATACAATAAAGTTTCAAATTTAGACTTGAACATTTTTTCAATTTATTTTGCAAAAAAACATATCTTTGTGACATTAGAGGGTTTAGCATATTTTTTTATGTTTGACAATACAAAGGCATAAGGCATTAATATTAATAGAATAAAAACACGTTTTATTTTTATTACAATCAAAAAAGTCGATTTTTTTAACATGGGCCCCCAAATTTTCGATAAGGTGTAATAGTTTTGTTACACAGTGTTCAGAGAATTTCTTCATCTAAGCATTAGCAGCAAGTTTGCTGAAGACAGTAATACAAAATTTTGAATATCTTAAAATTTATAAAGAAAAAACTGGTTGTAAAAACCCGAATACTCACAAACTTTACACGGCTGTAACTTTTAAAAGGCAACTAACTTTGCAAAACCCAGCTAGGGCTTTGTTACTCTATAAGAGTACTATCGATTAGTCTTGGTCGGTTCCGGGTTAGATTCCATGACCCCAAAATTGTCGCACAGTGATATCTGCACAGAAAAAGCACAAGAAACAATGGCGAGATCGCGATCTCTGTACATCTTACCAGAGTCACCTGCAACCACCAGTAACACCTGCAGCACCGGCAGCCAAACCAAATACCTGGGGAAAACCTGCGTCCGGGCGGGAGCGGCGATTCTGTCCCATGCGCCGCTGTAAAAGCGCGGAACAGCAGCAACAACTGAAAACGGTATGGCCAAAAACACCACGGCAGCAAATGCCTTTGCGCACCGCTACCACTTGTGAAGCGCCTCTGCTGCCGCAAAAACACTTCGCACAAAATACACTCGCGGTGAACACTCCGCAGCGCTATGGAGCAATTTCCACTGAAATTTGCGCGATTAAAAACAGGAAAATTGAAACATTTCTCGGGAGCACACAAGAAATCCGACTTCACTTTGGCACAGTGTTGCCAGATTCCATCAATTGAATCTTTGTGGTGTATTGCTCTTTGCTGGTTAGTGCTGCGGTTTGATTGATTAAAAACTTGCAAATATTGATTCCAGGGACCGAAAAAGCTTTGAGTTGTCGTCGAGTTCGGACGTGTTTACTTTTCGCTCTGCTATGACCAACTGTTTTAAGTGCAAATTGATCTGCAGTGCTCTTGACATGGTGTCATGTGGTTCCTGTTTATCTAAGTGGCACCCTAAATGTGTCGGCTTCAACAAAGACGTTGCTGAAACTCTTTAAAATAAGCATTCATTTAATTTTTTGGTGCGACGATTGCATACAAAATTCGCGTACTGCCTACTCGTCCGTGGTGCCGTTAATGTTGGAGAAATTGAGTGACTTGCGCGGTCTCATAAACTCTTTTGCAGCATCTCACACGGGCCATTTGAGTGCAGTTAAGTCGTCGTCTTCGTCAGTGGGCAAGACTCTGCCCGTTGTCACTCGCTCCCGTTCCAAAGCTGCAGATGTTCGCACTGCTGCACCCACAGTTGCTGTTCGCTCGCCACTGCAAATACGAGCCAGTGACAAGTTGGGTGCTCGATCGTCTTCGCTCCGCGCTACCAACAGCGGCGGTGCCAAATCTACTACCGCACCCAGTGCCAATGCTGCCGCTTATAGCTTCGCCCCGTGCTTCTACCATCGCTGCAGCCAACCCTTCTGCTGCTGCCAGTGTCAATGCTGCTGCCAATGCCACCGCTATCA
Source organism: Melieria picta (assembly GCA_964056695.1). NCBI lineage: Eukaryota > Metazoa > Arthropoda > Insecta > Diptera > Ulidiidae > Melieria > Melieria picta. The sequence goes on from OZ057400.1 coordinate 65,107,024, forward strand.
CTGCAGCTGAAATACGCGCTGCCTCGCCCAACGCTACAATCAGTGTCGATGCTAGCTTTACGGCTGCAGTCAACGATGCAGCTGACGTCAACGCCGTTTTTGGCCCGTTTTACTTCAAACTTGGTAAAAGTACTTCAAATGCGAAATAATTAAACACGTGTTTCTTAGTTTTTTTTACAATCGAAATCAAATAAAGTAAACTGAGGGTTAAAAATTTGAATGAAGAAACCGTGAAAAAGCATGAATTAATGGGCCCATTGACTTCAAACGAGGTGAAAGTACGTTTAGAGGAAACAATTCAACACCTGTTTTTCGTTTTTTTTTATATCGAAATCTAACAGTAAATCAAGGGTTAAAAGTTTGTATGGAGAAACATGATTTAATGGGGTTTTTGACTTCAAACTTGGTTAAAGTGCACCAAACCGAAAATCGAAATTTGACGGGGTCAACGATCAGTTAAGAGTTTGTATAGGGAAACATAATTTAAGAGGTCAAATTACTTAAAATACGGCGTAAGCCCTTTAAATTAGATTTAATTAGACAATTATTTCCTCATAAGAATCTGACTGGGTCAACGAAGGATTAAGATAAACTTGATTTATTGAGCCCATTGACTTTAAACTTACGTGCAAAGTCACGGGGCCCTGCTAGTTGGGGAATAACAATTTTTTCAATGAAAGTATGAAATTCATCCGGCAAACCCGGGGAAACTGGTCATATTTCATGAAACTCATATTCCAGGAATTTAGTGAAATTTGGGAAATTCGAAAAAGTTTTCAAAAAACCACTATGTTTTAAATAGAATTTATTTCTTTATTTAAAGTCCACAAAAAACATTAACTCTTAATATTTAATGTAAAAAAATAACTACTTATTACAGTGAATAACTAAATTTTGCTCCAACTTTTCGACGGTCCGTCTATGCCTCTTTTCGCCAAAAATGTGTTTGTAGGAAGAAAAGGATCTTTCAACATCACACGAAGCAGTTGGAGCATAGGCGTATTCTGACAACAGGTCTGACTTGATCGTCATTTGAGTCGGATCTTTAAAAAAGGAGCAAAATTCTTCTAGATCGTCAAAAGAGCTATTTTTTGCAAGGATAATCTTAAACTTTTCAGCAATACACCGCCCATCGTTTCCTGATACGATTTCCGAACACCGTGATTACTTCTATTGCTGTTAAATATACGAGTACACCCATACCTCGCTTTGCGTCGTTTCATTTTGCGTTGTTTCGAAGTTGCGTCGCTGCTGAATTAGTACTAATTTTCACTGTGCGTCGTTAGATTTTCGAAGTTGCGTTGTTTTGGGTTCGAGTCTTTAATTGTTTTTTTTTTAATTTTCTTTTTTTTTCTAAAAGATGGCACGACTTTTGTTTCTAATTGCGCCATGCCATCAAAACTCGGGGATTCCCTTTCTAACTGAAAATCAACGCAAACATTTTACCAATTTTTTGTGAAAGAAAGCCGACTTACGACAACAGCCACTATGGACTCATTAGATAGTGATTAATTTGCATTTTGTTTTTATAAATTAATTGAATATTTTATTTTGTTTTAATTTAATTTATTTTTTTTGTTTTTTGTATGTATGTAATAAAATTTTATATTATTTTTGTTTTTTAAATGTTTACTTTGTTTAATTTTCTTTTTAAAAAGTTGTATTTTCGTAACCCTGGAACCTATCTTCGATCTTTACATAGTTTGCTATAGAAAATCATAATTCACTTTGCGTCGTTTCAGTTTGCGTCGTGTTTTTTTGGAACGTAACCACGACGCAAAGTGAGGTATGGGTGTATATAAGTGCCGAAAACGTTCATTATTCTTGTTTGCTCTACCAAAGAATATGTATAATAAGAACGCGCATGTAAGCACAAAAGTGTTTTCGGCTGTTATGGTGCGAGGGGGAAGAGCGAAGTGTATTTTCTGTTAGATTTGCGTAGGACAACAGCAAAAAGCAATGTTCTTGTTCTCCGCAACAAGCCAGCGCGTCTTCACGCGTGTACAATGAAGTGGTGGTTGTTGTGGCGTATTGATCGCTCAATCATTTTTTGCACGTATGTTTATTGATCTTGTTTGTCGAAACGCAAGCAGAAAGCAAACAACGAATCGTCATCGCCGTTTCAACGAAGATGATTCGGGATTCGCTTATGTTTTTTGTTGTTGTCATTTATTGTGTGTATGCTGTTTTATGTTGCCGATTGGTTTTGCTGCACAAATTGCTCTAATGTCACCATCAAACGAATCTTTGTGGTGTATGGCTTTTTGCTGTGCGCTCTGATTATTTTAAAAACTTCCAACTATTTATTTATACCTGGTTAATCCCAATTATAAATGTTTACAAATATTTTTTTGTGGTGAGTTCCAATGATTACAATTTTGAAAAACACGGGAAGACTGCGATTCACTTACTTAACTGGCCATAACAACCCGTTATCGGGTTACGGCCTGCCGCAAAACTTCTCTCCATTCGCCTCTGCTTTGCACGCGCCTTCTCATGTTGGTCACATCAAGAGAAAACAGGGCCTCTTCAACTTGGTCCTTCCACCGGAGACACGGCCTCCCTCTTCGCCGTCGACCTCCAACCACCGCATCGAACACCTTTTTCGCCGGAGCTTCGTCGTCCAGACGGCAGACATGACCGAGCCAGCCGCTGGATGTTAATTCGCTGTGCTACGTCCATGTCCTTATACAGCTCATACAGCTCGTTTTTGGTTCGTATACGATAGTCGTCGCCAATACGAACAGGGCCGAAGATTTTACGAAGTACCTTCCTCTCAAACACTCCAAGGGCCGCTATGTCGTTTCGCGTCATTGTCCATGCTTCAGCGCCATAGAGGAGCATGGGTAAGATAAGCGTGCTATAGAGTGCAAGTTTTGTCAGTCGAGAGAGGTCTCTACTTCACAATTGCCTACCGAGACCGTAGTAGCACCTGTTGGCAAAAGTATTCCTTCGCTTTATGTCCAGGCTGACGGCCTGGACGTGAGACCCTAGCCGCTGCGAGTCCCTGCGTGTAGACAGCATATACTTCGTCTTGCCCTCATTTACCACCAGACCCATTTTGGCAGATTCTCTACCGATAGCCGCAATGGCAGCGGTGACATCTCGCTTGTTACGCCCGATGACACCAATGTCATCAGCGTAGGCAAAGAGCTGGACACTTTTGTTGAAAATTGTGCATTACGATGTACACCGGCCTTGCGCAGAACACTCTCCATGGTGAAGTTGAAGAGGTCGCAGGACAAAGGATCGCCCTGTCTGAATCCTTGAACGGTATCGAATGGGTCGGAGAGGTCACTTCCAACCTTGACGAAGCTGCGCGTATTGCTCAACGTCGCTCTGCAAAGTCTCACGAGCTTTGCAGGGATACCAAGTTCAGACAATGCCGCATATAGGCGATCCCTTATCGGGCTATCGAATGCTGCCTTGTAATCGATGAAGAGATGGTGATTATCGATTTGATTCTCATGGGTCTTCTCCAGGATTTGGATCGACAGTGAATATCTGGTCGATGGTGGACTTACCAGGTCTAAAGCCGCACTGATAGCCTTGGCGAGTGGCTTTAATCCTTCACATAGTACGCTCGTCAGGACCTTGTATGCAATGGGAAGTAGGCTGATACCCCTGTAGTTGGCGCATATTGTTGGGTCGCCTTTCTTCAGCACAGGGCAAAAGGCACTGAGGTTCCAATCGTTGGGCATCCGTTTTTCCAGCCATATTTTGCATATTAGCTGATGCATGCACCCAATCAGCTCACCGCCGCCGGCCTTGAACAATTCAGCTGGTAGCCCATCCGGCCCTGCAGCTTTATTGGTCTTGAGCCGCTGGATAGCAATCCAGACCTCGTCATAGCTGGGCGGTGGCACATCCACACCGTCGTCGTCGATTGGTGCCGTCTGGACATCTTCACCACTGGCGGTATTATTCCCTTCGTCGCCTGCCATCAGCTTGGTGAAGTGCTCCTTCCACAACCTCAGTACACCCTGCGCATCCGTAACCAGATCCCCGTTTTCGTCTATGCAAGAAAATGCCCCAGGCTTAAATCCTTCCGTGAGACGCTTAACTTTTTGGAAGAATTTTCGGGCGTCATTCTTGCTCCTGCACTCCTCGATTTCCTCACGCTCGCGCCTTTCTTGCACCCGTTTCTTGCGTCTAAAAGGCACCTCTCCTTCCGGTATTTTTCTGTCACGGCTCGCAAGGTCTTCTTGTAGGCAGCATTCTTCGCTGCAGTGGCTGCGCGACACTTTTCATCGTACCATTGGTTTTTTGAAGGTGGGCGTCGAAAACCAAGGACATTTTCTGCGGCGGCGCGCATAGAGTGGGATAAGTGAGCCCATATCCGCCGATGTCATCAGGTGGAGAGGGGGAGCGACCGAGCTGGTTGGAGAGTTGAGCGGAGTAGGCTTCGGCTACCCCTTGTGATCGCAGCTTACTGATGTCCAGCTTTCTTTGCGAACTAGGTTGCGCGGTCTTCGCTGCGTACCTTGGCTGCAACAAGGTAGTGGTCCGAGTCGATGTTGGGTCCTCGGAACGTGCGCACATCTAGAATGCTAGAAGCATGCCTTCCATCAATCACAATGTGATCAATCTGGACGCGGGTGGATTGATCGGGGGATAACCAGGTGGCCCTGTGGATATCGAGGTGCTAGAATCTGGTGCTACTAACTACCATGTTTCGTGCCGCGGCGAAATCGATCAGCCTCAGGCCGTTGTTCGTAGTGGTCGCATGGAGGCTGAACTGCCCTACTGTGGAACCAAATATACCTTCTCGCCCGACCTTTGCATTGAAGTCCCCGAGGACGATTTTGACGTCATGAGCCAGGCTCCCGCCTTAGACGTCCTCGAGCTTCGCATAGAACGCATCCTTGGTCGCCTATTTAGCCTTGATGCGGATCGAGGCCAGCCGTTCGTTCACCGGAGTGAACCGAGAGACGTGATGCCGAAGTCTCTTGCTGACCACAAATCCGCAGCCAAATTCGCGCTTCTCCGCATGGCAGCTGTAGTCGATGTCGCAGTCTGCTCTCTTGGAGCAACGTTGTCCTGTCCATCGTATTTTCTGGATGGCGGTGATGTCAGCCTTTGCGTTTGCTGTGGTCGTCAACATTGTGGGTTCCATCCGAGGCTTGGTTTGCAGTTTTCATTGGTTGTTTATTTTACGTGGCGGGCACCACACCCTACGCACAACCCAAATTTCAAGTCCTGGGGATCGGGCACGCTGCACACATTAGTTCACTATTCAGCGGATACCAAATAGCTGTCCAGAAGGGCCGCGCGGAGGCTGTGTATCAGCTTGGCTTGGATAAGGACAAGGACCGTTCTGGCGTTCGCCAGGTTGAACGCAATCAGAGACTTTACCTTGCATGTCCACTCCCTTCCTTCCAAGACTACGATTCAACATTAGTAAAAACACTTGAAATCAAAAATAATTAGACACGTGTTTTTCATTTTTTGAAAATCGAAATCTAAGGGTTAACAATTTGTATGGGCAACATAATTTAATAGGTCTATTGACTTTAAATATGGTGAAAGCACTACAAAGGAGAAATAACTAGACAAGTATTTTGTCATACAAATCTGACGGGTTCAACAAAGGGTGAAAGAAACTTGATTTATTGGGTCCATTGATTTCAAATTTGCTTGCAGAGCCGCCGGGCCCTGATAGTTTGCGAAGCAGAATCTTAAAAATTTGTATTAAGGCATTCCTACGTTTAAGAATAGTGTAAATATTCTACACATGAATGATTCCATGGCGAATGCTGTGACCATAAAGCTACAATATTAGATTTTCTTATTTTACCACTCCTACAAAAACACTACCTGTGAGCTGTATAAAAAGGAGGATTGAAAAACGAAAATTGAAAATAATTGCTTTCCAATAAAAACTTATGCATGTTAGAAAGGATAAATTAAAACAAAAGTAGCAACAAAAGGCAACAACATCCACGCTATTCTCGCGTACACGGCTCAGCGCAAAAAACAGTACACCGCTGACTTTTTTCCGTTTGCCAATAATATTAATGCTCTTTGCCCTAACAAAAGCAGCTTTCATCGTCATGTCTATCAACTGGCACAGTGGCGCACATAGGATTTCATTTTGAGGGGGGTTACGACCGCACCTTCCAAGCGCAATGCCAGTTGAAACCATTTTTGGTAACTATAATTTTGCAAGGTACAAATATTTGGAAGGGGTTTGAACCCAAAATCGTTCCCCCTTGCGTGGGCCACTGAACTGGCGCAGCAGCAGCGAGAATACGAGTACAGAAGCGACTTCTACTCACATGTTACGCTGAAGTAACAGAACTCTGCTGTTAGCAACAGAGGGTTCTGCTGTCAATAACAGAGGGTACTACCAGCAGTACCCGCCATAGAACGCGTTTGCTTGTATGAGATGCGCGTTCTATATTACTTCATGTTCGTTGGTGCTACTCAGCAATGCCCAAAAAAATAGCTTACTGAGCCAAACTACAACAACCTCAAATTTGATCGTAACAACATCATTCCCGGAATAACAAAAGTCTGGGCTTGTCCAAATTGACCATCCCACCCCTCCCAGCTCCTTACACACAGGAGCACACCAACCTCACTCTTGTTCGTTTGCATAGAAGAGCATAAGTCTATACTTATGAGTATGTTTATATACATACTTGCGCCAAATACGGCAAAAAATATGCAAAAATATGCAAGTATGCAGTGCATATGTTAGCTCATTCTTAATATTTTTCAATAAAAATAGTTTTTGTCTTGGTCCCGTTTAAATCCGAACTCCAAAAAAATATGCACGTGCATATAATTCCGATCCGTAGTAATAAATAGATAAATATACATATGTACAAGGTTATCCATTTTTCGGTTTCAAAAGTTAAGTTAAATAAAATACACATAAAGATTAAAAAAATACACATTATGATAATGCTTGGACCTTGCCATTACATACGAAACACAATGTCATGTAAATGACCGCCCTTTAGATTGGTTGCGGCAGTGGATCTTTTTGAAGTAGTTTTCGAACTTCACGAATGTTGGTTTTTAAATGCTCCAACGTTGGGATTATCCGCGTAGGCATGGTCTTTGACGTATCCCCACCAAAAAAGTCTAACGGCATCAAATCCCATGATCTTGGTGGCCAATTGACGTCGCCAAAACGTGAAATTACGCGTTCTGGAAACTTCCCATGCAATAAAGCCAAAATCGGTCGAGTTGTGTGGCTCGTGGCACAGTCTTGTTGAAACCACATATCGTCCAGCTCATAATCTTCAATTGTAATAATTAATAATAATAATAATAATTGACTGGCACGACAGCCCGATTACGAGACTAAGGCCTAGCTACCCGCAACCATCCGTGTTGTGCGTGCGAATTTTGTACAAGGTTGGAAGGGACCTACAGTTTTATGCCGATTCCGAACGGCGAGTTGTTGTTTTTCATAGGCAATTTTTACTCTCAAGGGTTTGCCATTTCCAGCTGAGAGGACAGCCGCCGAAAGAAAAATTGTAGTTTTTCTTTTTTTTTGGTGTTAGCAGCAACGGAGTCTTGAACCTGGGTTCGAGTGTCGCATTTGACTCGCGGCCCAACCCACTGGCCAGCTGAGCTACGGCGGCTGCCGTAGGCCAAAAAAAGTCAGTTATCCTAGGATTATAGCGCTCTAAATTGACGGTAATGGTTCTTCCAGCGTCATTTTCTTAGAGATACGGCCCAATTACACCTCCAGACCATAATGCGCACCTAACAGTCACTTTTCCCGCATGTAATGGCTTTTCCGCAATCACTCCAGGGGTCTTCGAGCCCCATGTGACAATTTTGCTTGTTGACGTAACCACAGAGTGAGAAAAGAGCTTGACCGCTGAAAAAAATTGTTTTCGAAAAATCAGTATTGAAAGCCTGTTGCTCTAGGACCCAATCAGCATATCTATCTATCTTGTGAATGGTCTGCCGGCTTTAATTATTGCACGAGTTGAACTTTCTATGGATGGAGGTAAAATACGCCATAATGAGCCGTAAGATAGGCCCATTTGCTGAGAACGCCGTGGAATCGACAAATTTCACACACACTTTCACTAACAGCAGCGATATTTTCGGCAGTGCGCACATTGCGATGATGCACAGGCCTCACCACATCTGTACCGCTTCCAGTCTCTTCAAATTTCCTTATAATCTTGCCAATTCCTTGCACAGTAGGTCGATTATCACGACAATAATCACCCCGTAATGCGCGAAAAGTGGGCACGTTTGAACCACCACTTTTGTAGTAAGTTTTAACTATTTTTGCGCGTTCTTCGGTTATTAAACGATCCATATTCGTAAATGGCAAACCTTTCACTAAATAAATGACACTTCAGATGACAGATATTTAACAGCTGACAGACGGTTTTGAAACCACTAAATGGATAACCCTGTATTTAGTTTTTATTCAGATGTTATTTTCACTTAAGAGCCTGTTACTAAAATATGTAGATGTAACGAAAATATTTAGTTGAAAACTTAGAACTTCTCTCTTTATAGAGCGAACTTGTTGGAAACACATCAACGCAGCGATCGGCCACTCCAAAATCTATTCGTAATGCAAATTTACCTACGACGAACCAGCACCGCCAACCAAAAAGTACTCCACCAGGTAGCTCGTCCACATCAACTATTGTGCCGCAGCAGCAAACCGTTAACAATAATCAGAATTTATTACACTCACAGCAAGAGCATTTGCACAATATTCAATACTCACAATTGAGTGGCCAGCATCACCAACAACAAAATATGCAGCCTATTGACTACATACCTCTTCCCCAAATAAGTCAAAATTATTCTACGAATACGTCAAACGCTTATGATATTGTTTCGATGCCCGCCGTTATACAACAGCGCATGTCTATGAACAACACCCCCCATTCACTATCTAGCCCCCATCAACGGATTGAGCAGTCATCAGCTTGTGCCGTAAACAACTTCTTTTTACAAAACAACTTATCTACAAATGAAGGCCTACCCAGCTCATCGCGAGTGCCGACGTCAGTGTCTTCAACTTCGTCAAACACAAATGGTAGTGTTATTCATATAGCATCTGACTCCTCTGCTCCTTCGTCAACCGGTAATAGTGAGTCACAAATTTCGCAGGACAATGTACCTGAATCCATATCTTCGTCTCCGAATACGGGTACGACATCGACTCTTGTTGGAAATTTGTGCAGTTTATCGAAGTTGCAGCAGCTAACAAATGGACTTGACATTCAACCATGTAACACTTCACCCGCAGGTCAAGTCAATCTTACTCCACCCCCGCACCATCCGGTGTCTCATAACTCAATGACGCCTCCTCCTCATTTACTAGTTCCACAAAATAGAAGTATGGGCACACCACCTAATATGCTCCAAACTCAAATTAATCCCTTGCAATATCATAAGTATTATTCAAGCAACATGAATATCGTGCCTGTTTCAGCCTCTCAGAATAGTAATAGGAGCACACGTAATACTCCTGCCCCTATCCAGCACATCGCTGTTTCCTCTGTTACAGCTTCATCCACAACTAGTCGTACTACTAACGTTCACATTAGTCCGAATTTAATGGCGCCGTATGGTACAATCAACAGTTATAGAATGCCCACTCCTCAATCATCGGCTACACCTGGGTACACTGCTGGTGGTGAGTATTCCAATTCTCAAATTCCAATGCAAATGGGTGTAATGAACATGCAGTCACAATATCAGGATGCATGTGCAATTCAGAGAGCCGCTCAGCAAAATTCGATGTATTCGGCTTATTCTCCTTATATATCATTGAATGGGCCAATGAGAAGATAAAGTAGTATATATGATATGTGAATTCAATTAGTAGCCCTATTCACAATCTTGTGCAAACGGTTTTGCATCGTTGCATTTGCAAATTGGTGTGGTATATTTTTACTCTACACTAACAAAATTCACAGACATGCGTTTACTACATCTAGTAAATATGCAACACTTAGAACCCATAGTTTATATTTACTACACACATGCAACACCGACGCTTTTTAGCCAAAACTGTGGTTCGAGTGCTGCTGTAGCCAGCTGCATTGACAATAGCTGCTCTGTTTTAGATTTAATTTATTCAATAAGCCTTTTATATTTAATTATGGGAACCAACGGCCCAAATATTCTGTAAAATACTAATAGAAAAAAGCGATATTGACGCCACCATGTGTGCTGATTCGATGGAAGGTAAGACATCTGAAGGCTTCCTTCAAGAGCTCCGAAATTCGTGTATTGCAAACTATATCAAAAAGATTCGCTCACAATTGATTGCAAAGATTTACTCTTGCAAAGATTTACAATCTCAAATGCACAAGGTTGTGATTAGGGGTAGTATGTTAGTCGTTTACATAAGTTGTGTACTTTTTGATTTCGTACCAATGCATTGCAATGTTTGTATCTCCTTTGTGGTATTTAATAAATCATCTAAAAAGTAATTTAAAATGTATTTTATTATTAAAGAAGTGATGTAAGTATGGAAAAAACATGATACCAAAAATATTTCACATTTATACTAAACCCACGGCTCCGCTCACGGCGATTTCGAAAAAGATTTCGAGAGATTTTAATGGGGTTTGTTGTACTGAGACCAAAAATGATTTATTGTGCAAATTGTGCGAGAATATCCCTTTGACCGACCGACCTACCTAAAGAAACTTAGTAACTCACGGGGGTTTAGGTGCTTAATATTCTCCTCTGCAAACCAGTACTGGCCCAGGCAACGCATCCTGCTACGACATGCCGCATCATAGTGCAATATGATGTGTTCGGGAGTCTCCTCTGCTATTCCGCAGAGTCTACAGACGTTATCCTGTTCTAGCCCCATTGTATACATATGTTTATTCATTCTGCAGTGCCCAGTTAGAAGACCGGTGATCTGTCTAAGCCCGATCTTTCTCAACCTGAGGCATAGAGGTGAAAAAATATCGACGATACTATCGATGGTTTGGGACTATCGATACTATCGGAACTACATAAAATACCTCAATTATGTATGTAAACTGCTATCAGACATCAGTTAAAATTTGCCCTTATGAACACAGTCTAAGGAGCTTTATTTTAAGTAATCTGGCAACACTAAATTTGCAAAAATGACGGGTAATTTCTCGTTTCCACATTAACTTGAGTAGCCTTCAAAATGTAAAATTCTCCTCCAAAAAGAAAACTAAAATATCTGTGTGGAACTATTTTACAAAGCCTAAGGAAAACAAATCAATTTTAATTCGTTGGTTCTGCAAGAACACATTTAAGTCAAGTGGAAATACAAGTAATTTGTGGCATCACTTGCAGCGATGCTCAATTTACATGCAATCAAGAGAAAAAAGACAATCTGCAACTGCTTTAGTTACAAGTGACCAGACGTCTGCCTCATTTTTATCCTCATCATCATCGCAAAGGTATTGACCTTTTTGATTAGTTATATAAAAGCGTTATGTGTACTGATTTTGTTTACGCGTCAGATCCGCAACTGGTTCAGTTCCAAGTGACCAAACGTCATCCTCATCATCATCAAGATGTGTATCGCAAAGGTATTGATTTCTTAAGTAGTTATATAGAAGAGTTATATGTATGGTTATTACACTTATGTTTCAGATAATTACATTATTTTTTCAACTATTTGAACACATACGAACCCCAAAGTGCACGTGAAAACAAAATAGATACAGCACTTTCGCTAATGGTGGTTAAAGATCCTTTCAATATCAAAAATGATGAAGGTTTCGCTTATTTGGTCAATGTTTTGGATCCTCGCTGTCGTCTTCCTTCCAAAACAACCGTTAAAAACATTTTAATTGGAAATCGGGTTGAAGCATTGAAATTAAAATTAAAAAATGAACTTAAGGCGGTGGAATACGTTACAGTAAGTTGCGCCTTATGGAGTTCGAAGGCGATGGAATCCAATTTGACAGCTTCTTGTCATTTTGTTGACAACAATTTTAATTTAAAATAGGTACAAGGTCTTGTCAACAAAATCACAGCTTGACCAAACAAACCACACTGCTTAAAATATTGCGGCATCGCTTTCAGAAATATTCGAAGAGTGGGGCTTGCATGAAAAAGTTATTTGCATTGTCACCGATAATGCATCTTCAATGCTCAAGGCCTGTGAGCTTCTGAAAAAGTGTCATCTGCCATGGATGCACATTCTATAAATTTAGTTGCGCAAGATTGTTTGCAAATACGTTTCCTTAAAAAAAATGTAAAGGCATTGTAAGGTTTGCAGTGCGCAAGGGGAGTGTCCCTTAGGGTGGGTCGATTCCGGACTTTTTTCGATTCGAGATTTCTAATAGTGCGGAAAAGTTGCCTTAGTACTTCGTGATTCCAATGCAATTTTTTGTTTTGAGATCGGACTGCATCTTCAACCCCAACTCCGGCCTTGAAATTTCGGAAATTTGCCTAAAATCGTGAAATTGCCTACCTAGCGCCTGAAATACGCCTCTCATGGCAAAATGTATAAAAGAAAAGTTGTTTGTCGCATCATTAGCTACCGAAATGGTAATATGATCATGGCCGTAGGACGAACCGTTCCCGAGATACGAGCGAAAAGGCGGCGCGCCGCAGCGCAAGGTGAAAATTGTTGCAGCTCTCAGCTAACCTGTGTTGGTTACCCAGAACCCACCACGTGGAGGTGGCTGCACTTCGGGTTCCTCCCAAGCCCAACCCAACCAACCAACCATATGTCAGGCTTGTTTTAGTCTGAATCTGTATCAAATTTATTGATAAAATCAGATTTTGTACTAAACTTTGGCAGTTGTTGCCTAGATTTCAGTGTATAAAACGATCACGAGACTGGGGGCCAATAACTTTAGAAGATGCCTCTGTCACCAGTTTGACGGTTCTCTCGACTGCCACGGTGTGAGAGGGGAATTCACTAAATTTCCATATCTCTGCAGTGTCTCCCGACAACCCTTTTATGAGCTCTTCGTTAGAAATTGAACGAAGAACTGGTGGAACAGTCAAGGTAATAGTCTTCCAGTTAATCATATCGTAATAATTATTAGCTTTGAAATTCAGCTTTGGCACTTTATTACATCTAACCCATCCATTTACAGTGTCAGTCTCTGCTTCTCTGGCTGCCAGAAAACGGTCAAGGGCCAACTTTCTGACTGTGGTGAGCATTTGTAGAACTCTGGTGTGTGAGACTATCGGAATAGATGACTTTTTGAAAATATTTTCAACCATTTTTGCAACTATTTCTGAAACCTCTTTACTCCTAGGTTCATAGTTGTCACCTCGGAGTCGCCCTATACGAAACCTTTCAAACTGATAATACAAAAGAACATCCTGGTAACTGGGTAGCTGGGACTCAGTGAGATCGTACGGATATATGCCAAACACAGGACATTTCTGTCTAAATTTAAATTTAGATACAGACATGTTGAGTTTTGTGTTCTGTTCAGAGAATGTAAGTGATAGCACTCGGCGAAATCAACGACAAGAGTGAAGGAACTCGATGAAAGAATCTTTGTGTGGGGACCTGTCCGAACGTGTCGTATGGCGCAGGGGAATACACGACGGAGCAAGCTGGTGGCGCCCGGCGCGCAGCGGGAGTCTAGTCTAGTGTCTGGCGGGGAGGGGAGAGAGATGGGGGAAGAGCGAGACGGGACGGGGGGAGCGGCCCGGCCGGTCCGACCCGACGCGTGAAGCACAGAACACATCTCCGCAGCGCCGGCGTCATTGTGGGCGCATTCAGGGAGAAGTGTGGCCGCAAGCCGATTTTTACCTTGCGCTGCGGCGCGCCGCCTTTTCGCTCGTATCTCGGGAACGGTTCGTCCTACGGCCATGATCATAATACCATTTCGGTAGCTAATGATGCGACAAACAACTTTTCTTTTATACATTTTGCCATGAGAGGCGTATTTCAGGCGCTAGGTAGGCAATTTCACGATTTTAGGCAAATTTCCGAAATTTCAAGGCCGGAGTTGGGGTTGAAGATGCAGTCCGATCTCAAAACAAAAAATTGCATTGGAATCACGAAGTACTAAGGCAACTTTTCCGCACTATTAGAAATCTCGAATCGAAAAAAGTCCGGAATCGACCCACCCTAGTGTCCCTACCCATTATCATTACATTACATTACAAGGTTTTTTAAATCTAGCACCATTGCTACTGCAAAACTTCTAGGAAATCAATCTACTGATACCTTTAAAGGTCGTTCAAGAAGTTCCAACCAGATCGATGCAATGTTTGCTAGGATAATTGAAATAAAACATGCAATCAACATAACTCTGTTAAATTGAGGTAAAAATGCACCGAAGCTTCTTGGAAGTGATAAAATTGATGTTTCAAAAGAATTATAAATTATTTTGAGACTTTTTGATGTTATAACTCAGCAATTATAGGGTTTTCCAACAAGAGGTGTTATTTTGGTATTCAAAGAAAAACGCCATTTTTGAGATAAATGATCGGATGTTTATTTCATAATAAAGAGGAAAGTATGCCGTTAATAATGAAAAACAACATCAGCCAAATGGCCACCACGACCACGCTTACAGGACCATATCCTTTTCATGAAATTTTCCATAACCAAATCGCAAAGTGGCTGCCCTATGTCCTCGATAGCATCACGAATTCTATCTTTGAGGTCTTGAATCGACGCTGGGCTGTTGGCGTACACCTTATCTTTCACGTGGCCCCAAAGGAAGAAGTCGCAAGGTGTTAAATCACAAGATCTCGGTGGCCAATTGTGATCACCTCTTCCAGAGATAACACGATCCGGAAACTTTTCCCGTTAAAGAGCTATGGTTTCGTTGCTTGTGTGGCACGTAGCGCCGTCTTGTTGAAAGTAAACGTTGTCCAGATCAATACCATCCAAATACGGTGTATTGACGTTTTTGGAATGCTCAATTCCAAGGAACGACGAGGAATCGACAAACCTGGGTTTTCTTCAACACTTTGGGCTACAGCAGCAATATTCTCAGTTGTTCTTGAGCGACGTGCACGGGTTTTATTCTTCACATCACTAACTTGTCCCAACAGCTCGAATTTTTCCACCAATTTCTGTATTGCGGTCCGACAAGGTGCTTCACGACGACCCAAAAATGCTTTAGTTTTGCGAACTGTGACTGCAAGATTTTCACCATTTTTGTAGTGAATTTTAATAATTTCAATGCGTTGTTGAAGCGTGTATCGTTCCATTTTTAGTAATGGCGTAGTTTCTACTTGTCAAATGTCAAAGAATAAAAGCTTCAAAAGTGACAGCTACCGAAATACCGGGTGATTCAAAATAACACCTCTTGTTGGAAAACGAAAGAAAGTTACTTCGTCTCTAATAATCCCACTCATATGTGGACTACATTTTCAACTTCAACAATTTTCCAAGGTATTTAAAAAGCAGGTGTTTTAAAAGCAGTGGTTAAACGATTATTTCCCTATGAAGAACGAACTCTGCCTCGGTTATGTACAATACTGGACCCACGCTTCAAAAAAGAAGGCTTTAGAAGTGATGAAAATGCTGGGCAAGCATCAAAGGCATTGAAATTCGAAATGTTTTTATCTATTGCGCTGAAGCCAGCAAATAACGAAAATATCAAAAATGCCAAACAGTTAACAAGTAATGAATCCAGTCCTTTATTTAGCTTTTTACGGCAACGACTTACAAGAACAACAAAACACCAACAGTGGCGGTAATTGTCACAAAACAAACATTATTTGGAGCAGCTCAACAGCGATCATAATTCTGATCCATTGTTTTGGAAGGTAATATTAAAAAGAAAATTTTTTAACAGATTGTGTAATAGTTCCTCTTTTAAAGATTAATAATAAATTGCTGATTAATAATAATTAATTTGTTAAAGGTTAATAATAATGTTACGGGTGCATACCATAATAACCCCGGATCCCGACCCGAGGATGTGGCTGAGTCAATCGCCTCTCCCTCTGAGAAGGATTTTACTGAACTGGCGCGGTCGTGCGGTGCGCCGTACACCACGCCCACTCCGAATCCAGCTGCTGCCCTGTCGGTTGGTGGAGTGAGCGAAAGCGCAGTCATGGCGAAGCGCATCCGTGACGTGCTCTCCAGCGCCAGTGACTCACCAGCAAACCCCACCAAAAGACGAGGCGGCATCCAGGAGCGGCTGCGAGACCTCACTGGATGACGGTTGCATTGCTGCTGTGGAGAGTGGTGATGTTTCAGACGACTCCCTTATGGTTGACACGGATGGCACGAAGCCACGGGTACGCGGCAAGCGAGGCAAAAGGAAGAGGAAGAAGGCTCGGACCAACGAGTCCTCCTCCCCTTCCCTTCTTCTACTCTTCGGAGGGCTGATGAGGTCGAGCTGACTACTTCTGTCGCTCCCACGACAGCAACTTCTGAGGCTGGTTGCTCCACCGAGCGACGCCAACGTGACGATGAATCACGAGGCTGACGCGGTAGGTGCAGCAACCCCCACTGTGCCCCGGAGCAAAAGCGCTGCGGATGCACCAAAGGCGGTGACTGCACCCGTCATGGACACCGTCCCTGGCCAGAGGGGATGGGCCTTCGAAGTCCTCGGCGGACACTAAGGCCCGCACGGGGAACCCAGTGGTCCCATCCAAAGCGCTCAAGAGGCCTACCAGTGGGGGGCCGGCGTCCAAAAATCATTCCTTGGATCGGCCTTACAGGGTCTGCGGCTTGCAGAAGTTTTTGCATGCAGAAATTTACTGAGGAACAAGTTGCAGACCTTGATAAGGCCCCTCGGACGCTTAAAGGTGGCTATCCGGTGTTTGAAGGCGTCACCAGGGCGGGTGGAGATTTTATACTTCAGTGCTCTGATGAAGCCACGAACAAACGGCTCAAGGATAACCACTTGACCATCTTTCCAGCGCTCGGGGAGAAAAGCCTTATGGTAATTCCCCCCTCTGAGCTCAGAAAGATGGCCCGATTACGGCTCTTCGTACCTGACGCAAGTCTTGATACGAAGACCGTGCTGCAACTTCTCGGGGGTCAAAATCGAGGGCTCTCCACCGTCGAGTGGAAGGTTTACCAATTCTCGCAGTGCGGGGATGGCAGGCTTTTCACCGTCGGTGTTGATGAGACGTCGGCTCGGACCATCGAGGAGCGCGGCAATCAGCTTCACTTCTTGTCTGGCAAGGTCAGGTGCGGGCTGGATAAGAAGATTGGCGCTGTGACCAACACAGCCCAGTGCTGCTACCTGATAACAGCTCTCAGGACTGTACGGTGATAGCTATGCGGGTACCTTATGGTGGGGCGCACTTGGACGTCATTATGGCATCGGTATACATACCCTTTGACTCTCCGGTCCCCCACCAACGAGGGATCTAGTGAGGGTCGTGGAATACGTTAGAGCCTCCAACAAGCATTTGGTAATTGGTATGGACTGCTACGCACACCACTGCGTTTGGGGAAGTACCAATACCAATCGCAAGGGGGAGGCCCTGCTGAATTTCCTCGCTGCGGCTCAACTCGAGGTACTTAACCACGGTATTGAGCGCACATTTGTCACCAGACGATGCAGGCAAGTTATCGACATTACGGTGGCCTCGGCAAACGTAATGAGGTTCCTCAGGGACTGGAAAGTGCTTCGGGAAGAGTCGGGCTCAGATCATAGATATATCAGTTTCACTTTTGAAGCAGAACCTGTGATCAGAGTCAAGACACGTAATGTAAGAGTTACGGATTGAAAGGCCTATTATACTGCCATCTGTAGTCGCTTTGGAGAATTCCAGAGCAGGATCTACGATGGTAAATCTCTTGATGAGGTCGTCGACGCCTTGCACGACGGCATCACCACCGCCTTCCATATCAGCTGCCCACTTAAGGATGCAGTGCATCGCAAGTCCACCAAATGGTGGAATGCGAAGCTTTCCTACCTCCGCAAGTTGGTTCGAAAGCGCTTCAATGCAGTATAGCGAACCCTCGTGAAAAAATAAATGAGTATGCTTTTATATAGAGGGTTCCTGAAGGTTCCTGAGGCTCCTGAATCTAACAAACTAAAAATTTTGCCGGGGAAACGCTCACAAAAGGCGTGGCTCGGGGTCAAAGTTCAAAGCTTTTATCAAAAAAACTCAATCTCCAACTGATTTACACGATATGGGTATCAAACGAAAGGTATTTTTTATACCTTTCTTATGATGTGCAACATTAGATACGTAGTGTGTACTATCAGGTGTACAACTTTGCTTCCGCCGTTTTCCGATAGGTGGCTGTACCGGCTGAGGCTGGTTGAAATACATAGATGGTAATGCCTTTAAAGTGAGTGTGGACAGTGCCTAACGAATTTTCATCGCCGTTTCAGTGACAGTTGTTCTTGTTTTCGTATTATTCACGCTCGAAAATGTCCGTTTATGTGCCCAATTCTCGCCATTTGCGGGAAGTTTTACATTTCTGTTACAATTCGCAAAAAAATGCAGCTGAAGCGCATCGAATGCTCTCAGAAACTTACGGGGATGCTGCTCTGAGTGAAAGAACGTGTCGGGAGTGGTTTCAACGTTTTAAAAATGGTGATTTCGATGTCGAAGACAAACATGGTGGTGGAAGAGAAAAAAGAGAAAAAGCTCGGTGTGATTTACTACGAGCTCTTAAAACCGGGTGAAACCATCACAGGAGATCGCTACCGAACGCAACTGATGCGCCTTAGTCGCGCGCTAAAAGAAAAGCGGCCACAATATCAAGAGCGACATGACAAAGTCATCCTCCAACACGACAATGCTCGGCCTCACGTCGCAAAAGTGGTCAAAAAGTACCTGGAAACGCTGAAATGGGAAGTCTTGCCCCACCCGCCGTATTCCCCAGATGTCGCCCCTTCTGACTTCCACCTATTCCGTTCGATGGCACACGGCCTGGCAGATCAACATTTTCAATCCTTCGAAGAATTGGAAAAATGGATTGCTTCATGGATAGCGTCAAAAGAGGACTCCTTTTTTCGAGCCGGGATCCGAAAATTGCCGGAAAGATGGGAGAAAGTTGTCGCTAGCGACGGACAATACTTTGAATAATACATCTGTAAGCACTTTTTCGCAATAAAGCTTTTAATTTTGGAAAAAAACGGCGGAAGCAAAGTTGTACACCTGATAATAAAAAGTTTTAAGCAAAAAAATCATTTTTTTAACGGATTTTTTTCTCGAAAAAATCCATTACTAAGGTACAATAAGTTTGTTACCATATTGTAGCCTAAAATTGCCTATGAAAAAGCTCCCAACTCGCCGTTCGGAATCGGCATAAAACTGTAGGTCCCTTCCAACCTTGTACAAATTCCCACGCACAATACGGATGGTTGCGGGTAGTTAGGCCTTAGTCTCGTAATCGAGCTGTCGTGCCAGTCAATTATTAATTAATTATTGAGTGTACGAAACCCGCATCCAATAAACTATCGGCTGATTCCTTACTGGTGAACAAGTTGGTCACTATTACATTTGTGTTTGTAAGGCTCACACAGTTTTTCAACACCCTTCTCGCAAAACCCACAGCTCCTTGATTACCGTCTTTGCATGTGTATGGCATTTCAGGCAGTATTAGCAATATCGCACTTCCATATATTTATCGGGATTAACATCAACTTCGGCAAGGCATAAATTCTTCATAATATGTCGTATATTGTAGTATTTTCAAAAATTTTCATTGACTTCATCCCATGTCGACTAGATGTGTGCTAGGCTCAAAAACTATGAACTTGACACGATAAATATGCACCTTAACATGAAAAATAAACATATTCTTTCATATGGTGGACAAAAAGTCAAGGAATTCTGAGTAAATTTGAGTTTTTTTGTTCAAATGAGCTTTTGAGGCTTCCTTCTGGGGTTTCGTCACAATTTTAAGAGATTGCTTTAAAAAAGTACAAAAATTTTCTTATATGTTAATTTTATAAAAGCAATATAATTCTAAAGTTCCATTACCAGATTACATAAAATATTGGTATCGAAAATCTTTTGGTATATGATGTATCACCATTTGAAATCTTAAGTTCTTCTGGGAATTAGGGATAATCTGATATCGCGTCTTGTTTGTGCGTTAGGGCGACTGCATCAACGTGTTTCAACTCCTCTTACTTAATTACTCCTACATGCAAATTACTTTCTTTAATGAATTTACAATTTTTCTTTCTCAACAAACAAATACAACGCAGTAACAAAAGAGAAAAAATGGCAACAAAAATTTGTACAATTGCCAAACGATATTTTTATTTGTCATAGTGAATCTACCGTACTGTATTGTATCATGGTGTTAAGCATAAAAAGAGAAAGAAATAGTTATATTAAATTTGGAATTATGTCTCGTGAAAAAATGTGTGGTCCACATCATTGACGCTGTACGGGAATGGTTTCATTCGTGCTTCCTTTGCGGACACATACTCTCCGGGCAAAAATACTTCGCGGTGTTTTAACTTTCTTTCAAGCACTGAGTGAACGGAGTCGACTTTCATTTGAGTATGGCCTTTCTCAAGAAACTTTTGGATAATTTGTATCTTATTGGCTAAATGTATCGTGCCAGTGCCCGCAACATTCCAATCCTCTCCCTTCCAATTCCCCTTTGTAGAAATGTTCCACTTTGCCAGTCCACCGGCTCCGGCCGTTTGTCTCGTCTAGTGTACTTCTCTATTGTTAATCGTAATTGAACATTACAATAAACCGCACACGAAACCGCAACCCGACGTCTTCCTATTTTTTCACGCGTTCCGCCGACGCACTATGGCCCAACGGTCGGTAAAACGTTGCAAAAATCAAAAATTTCATGAAAGCGTTCGATAAAATGAATACACGCATCTTATTGAGAATTTTCCAGGGATTACGAATATGTAACTTTCATTAAATTCAGATTAGTAGTTTGGGAGGTAGAGCCGCTCAAAGTTGACAATTTTTCCACATCGAGAAAAATGTGTATTTTTTGGTTTTTTTTTCTCTTTAAGATTGATTTGTATGTAAATGAAGCGACCAATCGGTAACTTGTTGGTTTTTTCTAAAAGGTACGTTGATTGTTAATATAATAAAAATAAAAAATGTTTATTTTGTTTTAAAAGTTGTTCGATCTACCGATTGCTCGAAAAGTCTATATTTCGACCTTTTTTTCAACTTTGATCGAAAATAAAAAAAAAAGACCAAAAATGACCTCCGCGAAATTGAGGGAGGTTATTTGCTATTCAATTATTTACCTAACTTCCAAAACTCAGCTGCAACTTTTTGCAACTTTACTTTCCAGAGCAATAAAAGTGAAGCAACCTCGGGTCGAAAAACACGCAGGTATACAAAAAATCACTCACATTTAGTTCGGTCGACAACCCATTTTGTGTTGCTGGCATTTGTATATAAAGTTATATTTTTTGGTTACGAATGGCATAATACATTTGCTATCCATGTTTTGCTTATTTTATTTAGAAAAGTGTTTCCTAACAAGCAGTTGTGAATTTTTTCGCAATATTTGGGTGGCGCTCCATATACTGAAGGAAGATTTGTTCCTAGGCAGAGTTTCCTCTGAAATTCCACGTCCCATGGTTTTTACAGCTTAAAACAATATTTTTTCCATCATAATACTTACATTTCCACGAACAGCTTAGTCATCTATATATTTATTTGAATAAGGGCGCTGAGATCTCGCTATCCACACATCGTACAATATCATATGATACATCATTTTAAAGCTCTTAATGAGCATATTTGCACAAAACTGTCAAAATGTGGATTGATAAAGCCTATCGGGAGATATTTGCATCGAAAATTGCATTAATTTCCCTATTGGAAACAGCATTGCTCTTTATGTTTATCAAATCCAATCAGAAAGCTGTGCGCTTGAGCAAGAAGATGGGAATAAGCAAACAATCAAAATCGTGCATGGAACCCACACGATCCACACACGCATGTGGTGAGAGCACGGTTGCCAACTTTTCTATTTCAGAAAGCACTAAAACAAACGCTAAACAAACGCGTTTTTCCACTTACATTTTTTCCAAGAATGAATTAATCTTTGTGTCTTTGAAATAAAAATAAACACTAGAAACGCACCAAGCACCAAACTCTATATTTTTCGCGTTTTCATTTCCAAAAAGCACAAATTTTAATGCGAAAAGCACCAAGTTGGCAACAGTGGGTGAGAGCGTTACTTTACATGCCACAGCGTTGTTTTATTTGCGCTTTTTGTTTCCTCACACTGCAGCGAGTTTGCGAAAGCACATCGTCGTGGCGGGGGATGATTGTTAGGAGAAAATGATATGCTGTTGTGATCTTCTTACGCCGGCGAAAGGCTGAAATTTCGATTTTCTTTTTCTCTTTAGCTTTTGTTCTTCCTTAATGCTAGCCAGTGCTGCTATGTCCCAAATTTTGCATTTTTATGTTTTGTTTTGAATTTATATTTTCTGGCAAGCTTTTGTTCTTCTTTGAGGCTAGCCAGTGCTGCTATGTTCCAAATTTTGCATTTTTATGTTTTGTTTTGATCATTATTATTCTTACGTTATACTTAAGAGTCCAATTCAAGTTTTACAAAAAAGCCCATGTGAACGCAGACGGCGAATGTAGGATTTCAAGAAGTACTATAATGCAAAACATATACATTAAATTTTAATAACATAAACCGAATGGTAGTTTTTTGATTACACCCGAATTTCGGGAGTTACAACTAGTATTCAATATTTGAACAAAAACGCTGAAAAAACGGCAAATTCTCTTAGATGCAGCTACCTGCTTCAAATCGTTAAAGGGAAATCCCATCACGTTTTCAGTGCGAATTGTTTCCGAAAACTATTTGCAGCACATGCCTGATAAACCTATATTTCGTTGTCTTGTCACAGTCGTTCTTTGACTTTAAAGCTTATCGCAAGTATTCTGTGCAGCTTGAATTAGCCGTGAATAGTATTTTTAAATATAATTCGCAGTATATTTTTTATTGAGTCATACGAGTGTAAAGCTTATCGCAAGTATTCTGAAGCTTGAATTAGCCGTGAATAGTATTTTCAAATATACAGTGCGTTTCGTTTATAACGAACCCGCTTAAAACGAACCAATTTCAAGTACGCGCTTTATGTTTTCGGTTATTGCGGACCCCTTTTGAAGCGTACTTTCGGTTAAAACGAACCATTTTGCCCAGTCCCTCGAAGTTCGCTTTAAGTGAAAAGTTCTGTAATTCGCAGTAAATCTTATTGGGTGATACGAGTGTACATTTCGAGTGTAATGTCTCTAGCAAATTCCAAATTATTTGAGGTGTTTAGAGCTTCACAAACTGAGCAAGATTTCGTTGCGGCTATTTTGAAAGAATTAAGTACTAAAATACATAACATAGAAGAATACGAGGACATAACAGGCCAACTTCATTTTATTTACACCAAAATTAAAACCAATTGGCAAGCCGCGAGTCGTTGCGCGAAAGTGTTCGAAAAAAAGTATGAGAAGTGGCTAACAGATTAGTAGATTTGACGAAGAAAAGCCCCATACATCAACCGAGCGAACTAGAGGGAGACAGACAAAAACTATAGCCGAGTGTTCGACCTTCACAAGGAAAAGGAAGTAGTTAGATGCTACTCAAGATATCGCGACGGGTCATCTTTCTGAAGCATTGTCCATGAAATACAAAAAGGACGAAGAAAAGATTAAGGCTCATATAACAGAAGCAGTTGGGTTAGCAAGTCCAAAGCGAATCATGAGGATAAAAAATAGTATTCCCACTCCACAAAATGCATTGCCTCGACAATTCACTTCTGAGGAGGCTTTGGCGCTGTTTATGGATCTTGGATTGTCGAAGGGAAAATATATAATGCTGCGTGAGTCATTATTACAACATAATGCCAATCTTCTTCGTGGATACGGACACATAAGTCAAGCCAAGAAGGAAGCAGTACCTCTTAATCCCAAAATTACCGAAGTATCAGCCGAAGTGAACCTCAAAGACCTGATGGAACATACTTCTAGACGACTCTTGGAGACAAGTTGAAATCTCTTCCAGAAAGCATAACATTGGTTAGCAAGTGGGGCTGTGACGGATCATCAGGACAGAGCGCCTATAAACAAACAATAAATACGGACGATACAACTGTTACAGATGCTAATATGTTTATGGCTTCTGTTGTTCCCCTACGACTAAAAGGTGAGGCTTCAGAATATTGGAAAAACCCACGGCCTTCATCAGTTAAATTGTGCCGTCCGATATTGTTTAAATATGCGAAGGAGTCTTCGGAACTCATAAAAGCCACAGTCAGTGATGTAAAAAAACAAATTGCCGAATTAAAACCAACAGTACTTGAAATCGACGAAGGGATATCTATTACTATAAAGTATGATTTTCTCCTGACTATGATCGACGGGAAAGTTTTAAATCAATTAACTAATACTTCATCGACAATGAAATGTGCAATCTGTAAAAAAAATCAAAAAGACTTCCAAAAATTGGATGAATCAACAAGTGACGAACATAATTATGAGTATGGAATATCTCCTTTGCATGCACGGATAAGATGTATGGAATTTGTCTTGAAGTTGGCGTATATGCTACCACGACATGGGGAAGTTTTCGAGGACAACGCAATACCCAAAGAAAAGCAGAATATCAGGAAAAAAATAATTCAAGATTTATTCTTCAAAGAGCTTGGGCTGAAAGTAGACTTTCCAAAGTATGGGTATGGGAATACAAATGATGGCAACTCTTCACGCAGGTTTTTTGAAAACGATGAAGTGACTGCTCGAATAACTGGAGTTGATAAAGATATTGTGCGAAGATTGGGAGTAATTTTGAATATTTTGAATTGCAAGGAAATAGTTAATGGACCTAAATTTGGTGAATATGCATCCAAAACTGCCGAACTGCTGCTTCAGAAGTATCCTGAGAAGAAACTTACTCCTACAGTTCATAAAATTTTAGCACATGGAAAGGATTTAATAGAATACCAGTGCTTACCAATAGGGGAATTGTCTGAAGAAGCTCAAGAATGCAAAAATAAGGACTACAAAAGGTATAGATGTATGAACACTTGCAAAATATCACGAACTAGACAAAATGAAGACCTTTTCAATATGTTAGAAGTCTCTTCATTCCTTCCAGCGTAGATAGCGATTTTGAAAAAATCTAACTTTCAAAAAAATTTTTTTTTTTTTTTTAAATTACATATGAATCAATAAATTATATTAATTTATTAGAAAAAATATATAAAAAAAATAATTTTTTAATGCAAACAAATAAGTAATTTCATTGTAGTATGAAGTTTTACTAAATCTTAACTTTGGCAACGAATTTTAAAGCCCCCTGTTACTGTGGCACCCTGTTTTTTGCCCATTTTAAAGCTTAGATATTACACTTTCAGATGCAGTTTAAATTTTTTAAATATCTTTATTGGTTCAGAAGTTATGATTTTTGCAACGAAAAATGGCAAACCGGGCCATAGTGCGACGGCTAGAGTACAGAGACTTTTTTCATGGTCCTTCGAGCCACCGCGAACCCGCGACTAAGTGAACAAAAAAACAACTAAACAAACAATTTACACAAAACATTCAAACAAAACAGTGACAAATCACAAAACAGTGAACAAACGAAAAAAAAGTGATAAAAGGCAGTGAACAGTGCAATGAGGTAACAAAAAAAAGTGAAAGCTCCCCCTTACTAAAAAAAAAACACTCCTCGCCCTCCCCCCCATTTAAAAAAATAATAATAATAAATTAAGAAAAAAAAACGCAAATAGTGTACAAAGGACACGAAAAAGCACGGTGAACAAGAATACACTCAGTGACATCTCAAAAAACACAGAAAAAAAACACAAAAGTACAACAAAATAGAAAAACAGTGCACAAATATTCACATTATACTAACTAAAACAAATTATCTCAAACAAAAAAGTGCAAGCGACGAAACATATACAGTGCAGTGTTGTGCACAAAAACACGGACTACAGAAGAACATAAAAACATCAACAAACAACAACACACATACCCTTCGCAGACGAAAAGGGAAGCGACAGCGGCGAAACAAAAGGAAGGCAGATAATATCAGCAGCACAACACAACGTTGGACGGACATTATTTACACAAGGAATCCCAAGTCCCCGGGCAAAGGGCCCTACCACAGATAAGCCCAAAATTTTATTAAAACACCGATTTCATACACTAACACACATACATACATATATTTTACAAATAATCCCACGAGTTTGTAAAAAATTTTTTGAAAATTCCCCTATACATACTCACCCAATTGGTATATTGCCGTTAATTTGGTACATACACAATATTGAACTAGTCCCAAAAATCCAGTTATTAAAAAATCAACGAAGTCCGCTACTGTCTGGTTTCCATTTCACAAACATTTCCCCTGCACATAAAAATCAGCCGCTAATCCCCATTTTCGCACTTCTCCTTGTGCGCACTTATTGCACATTTCCCCTCATTTTCTTGTGTTCGTATATAAGAACTTATATGGCGTTCAAACTTACTCATTTAAACTAGTTTAAGTGAAAAGAGCTTTTTGTTGAACACGACCGTCCACACTGCTCAATGAGGTTTAATTTTACAGCTGTTTGTTTACAAACATGATACAAATATATACAGGTAGATTCAATCAAACAAAATTAAAAGTCATTTACTTTTTTGACTAATAAAAATTTTAAGGGTGCAAAAAGAGTAAGGAATAATAATTATTTTACGTCTCTGGTCTAAAGCATCACATATTGATGTGAGAACAAATATAAAAAACCTTTTTATGTTGGGAGAACGTATTTTAGAATTCGTTTTCTCAATCGCAATCTCAATAAAAAGAAGCAAACAGAAAAAAATGAAAAAATTACATACATACATATGTATATATACATATATATAATAAATATTACACTGGACAACAGCATGTCTGTTGCATGAAGTTTTTTACATGAATCCGAATAGTTTTTCCACGCTGTTTTCGAAACCATATTCCGTTTTTATTTAACAGCTCTAGTTTTCGCAAAAAATGGGCGTGTCACTTTTTCGAATTTTCCTCGACTTTTTTCACATTTTCGACTCTAATTTCCGAACCAGTAATCCTATCGACATTTATGTATATCGTTGCACTTACAACATCTAACGCCTTCTTTTCTGACATTAATCAATTTTATGCGTTCTAAATTGGCGTAAAAAATTAGGGGCCTCAAAATATGCAAAGTTTTTAATTTTTTTTGTTTCGAGAAATTCAAAATCTTTTTGTTTTTTGCCATAGTATAATAAAAAAGGAGTCTAACCTGAGAGAGTATTTCTAATGTATTTCTATTTTGTTTAAAAAAATTGGCAGAAAATTTTATGAACAGAGTTTTGAAAGTATGTACCGAACGGGCAAAGTTGTATAAAAATACACAATTTTTGGCGCTGTTCTGCCGATTTTGGTGGGTGGAACATTGATAATGTGTTGTGGTGTGTAGACTTGCATTCACAGCATGATCGTCCTGGCATGTTGGTTTACTCATATAAAAAAATACACACAATATATTTTAAAGCTATTATTTCTATTTCTATTTTCAGCAAATTCCAATATGAAATATTTTTTTTTCACTTCACGTTGACTTTCTATGACAAAAAAACTTACTACAAAACTCATATAACAATACTGCTAAATGCAAAACAAATTGTATGAACTTTTTATGATTGGTATCGCATTTACTACGATTATGTTCATATCAAAATGCGACTATGCGACTAAATGCGTTTTCTGTTGGCAAATTTTGTACATAAAAAATGAAAGAAATTTAAAAAAATGTGTACTCAAAAGAGGGGAGAGTTCAGGTTAGACTACTTTATTATTATACTATGGTTTTTTGCTTGTATTTCAGACTATAAATGGTACATATAAAAGAGCATATTTTGAGGCCCCTAATTTTTTAAGGAAAAAGTATGAAAAGTGATGAAAATGACTATGGTACATTTTTGCTATTATTTCGATGCGAATGTGTGTTCCTCCAAATAATTTGGCTGTGTTGTATTGCTTGATGTGTCGGCTTTCATTATACACCTAACTCGTTAATTGATTTGCAAAAAATGTGTAAGTATGTTTTTGACCATCAAAGAAAACTCTTTAAAATTCCATATTTTCCGACTTTGAGGTCCAATTACTACGGAATTTTAAAACTTATCAAAATAAAATGCATCGAAAAAGAAGCCGTGCGGTGTTGTTAACCCATTTTCGGCCGCTACCAGAAATAGCCAATATTTTTTTAATTCCTTTTAAGGACTTACATTTAGGACCTTAATCAAGAATATTTTTGGATTTTTTTTGTGTTTTTTTTTTTAATTATTTTTTTTATAAATTAATAAAAATTTCATTTCAAATAAAAACAAATATATATGTATATAATTTTGGTCAAATCATAATCAAGCATGAAAACAAACAATTGTTGGCATACATATGTACATACATGACGACTTCTGGTCAATGGTCGATTTTTCGACCACTGAAAAGTACGCGGTGCTGAGAGGTAAAAATATTTTCATAATCTTATGGATATCAATTGATTGTGGTAATTTGGTCTTTAGGCTTCGTAAATAATCAATAATAAATCAATAATTTGAAAAGGTTATATATTTTTCAGAATATTCAAAATATGACTAAAAAAATGCTTCTTTTCGTGCCTTCGCCAACATCTCTAAATTTATCTTTTTTAAAAAAAATTATTATTTCGAGGGGTTACCAAAAGACCAAAGCTATTTTATGCATCAAAAGTTCACAGATATAATGTCTAAGTGCAGAGCTACTCTCCTTCAAAGTGGCTGGTCGAAAAATCGACCAGCGGCCGAAAATGGCTTAATGCAACAAAGTGAAAACTATGTCAACCGGTTTATTGCTTTTGAAATTACGATAAAAAATATGGAAAAAGTAGAGGAAAATCTGAAAAAGTGACACGGTACCTGTATCTCACTAACTAGAGCTGCTACAAAAAATCTAAAGGAAGATTCGAAATCAGCGCACCCAAGTTAGTAAAAAACAGTAGAAAAACTCCATGCAACAGAAAAAAAGTGCGATTTTGTTGTCCTGTGTTATTAATCCGTTGCATCTCTGATTATCCTTTTTATAAATTAATGATTCGAATACATAAACTGAATGATATACAACATAAACTGATTGCTGTGATATTTCATTTAAACTACCTGTATATTGTTGTACCATGGTTTACAAGCAACAAATAAATATTTTTGTGAACTGATGTGCTGGGAGAATGCTTCGAGCGAAATATTGGTGCATATTTCACAATCCACGGCAACATACTCAACTTCGTCCAAATATTAGACGCCTTGTATCGAGATGCCATAAAAAGGCGATGAATGGAATGAAAGCAGTGCGAACAAAAAACAACAAAACACTTATTTTCATTCATTTAAAATTTTTCAAATTTTCAATTTTTGTTTGGTTTTGTTTTCAGGAAATGACAGCTGAATTTTAAGGGATGTTTTTCTAGTGTGTGTTCAGTGTGTGTGCAGTGTGTTCAGTTGGTAAAAAAGCTTTTTCATCGAAAGCTTTTGGAAACAACGCTGCGCTAAACTCGTTTCAAAACATGTTAAATGGTTTAACACATTTAATTTCCAACAACAATTGCATGTGAATAAACAGGTTTTCGAACTGGTTTTGTTCATTTAACTTGTTTAAGCACATTAAACACGTTTAAGTCGTCAGTTTGAACGTCATATTACATTGCAGCCAGAAATAAATCTGATAACCGTGCATTTTTCCCCTCCTTTTCTTTGTGCTTAGTACGCAAGAGCACAGCAGCAAACAGCCCAGCTGCTGTGCACATTCTGCGCGCCCACGTGTGCACATACCCCCGAATTTTGCTTTGTGCTATATTGGCAGCACGCAATTCTGCTGCTTGGCCCAAGTCATATATGTAGTACTTCTATATTGGCAACAACCTACCTTCACAATAAGTTTTCATTCAGAAATCAAAGGGAGACAAACGATGAGACAGATTATAGAAAATTGTTTGCATGTATTTCTATACGCTGAAATAGGCAGGCCAAAACGAAAACGAACGAATTTTTCAAAAATATAAGTTTTACATTCGTTGAAGGAATTTTTTATTTTCCCATAAAACGAAGTACCTACAGCGGGTATCAAAAACACATTTGGAATAAAACTAAATATTTAAACCTTTTTGCCTTCCCTCACACACAACAACAACAACAACATGTACGTAAACAATAAGACACAAAGCAGATACAGTGAGACAAAGAGCTCACACTCACTGCACATTGAAAATTGTCTACAACTAGGAAAATGTTCAATCGTGCATATGCATACATTTACATACACTTATATACAACATACACATACACGTTACTACACACAGTGGGACAACAAAACCCGTCCCATAGCAAACGTTCACTGCGCATTCACTTTACATACATACAGTCGGACAAAGACATCCCACCTGTGCACAAAATTAAAAAAAAAATGTTTCCCCTTGTATAAATAAAAACATTTTACCAAATATACTAACAACTAACAAACATATTCAAAAACTATATTTTCACATACATATATACACACACATACACATATCCATACAAGTTATATGTACATATTGTAACGATAAGACAGTCTGTCGCTGTGCAAAGCAACCCTGTCGTTACGCGCCGTGCCATAATTCAACCTGGCAATGATGACCGCGATAATGGAAACTTTTAGTCCAACCTGGCAATGATGGCCGCGATAATGGAAACTTTTAGTCCAACCTGGCAATGATGGTCGCGATCATCATGGAAACCTTTAGTCCACTCTGGAATGTGCGAAAACGATCTGCGCGATGGCCGGACAGGTATAAAAGGCAGCCGGGTGCGGCGCAGCGAGGCAGTCTTGGTTTAGACAAGTGAAGGTGCCACACGGAGTAATTAAGCAAATAATTAAGTGTAAAGACCGTAAAGTGTGAAATTTGTGAAATAAAGTGACTGTTGGTTTTTATTGACTGCGTTTGAGAAATTAAGTGTGTTTTTATTTTAAATTGCACAATCCAGGGATACGTACTAGCTCACTAGAACTAGTATTCGTAACATTTGGTGTCAGAACTGGGATTGTGTTACTGAAAGTAAAAAAAAAAAAATTTATTATAAAACGCAGACATGGTTAGACTGGAGCAACTGAAGGTGGACCAACTGAAGAAGGAGCTGGCCGCTTGGAATTTGCCGACTGCTGGCGGAAAGGTGGAGTTGCAGCTGCGCTTGCGAGAGGCGTGTGAATCACGAGGCATCGATTGGACTGCGCACGAATTCGGAACGCAGGAGCTAGAGGCGTCGGGCAAAGTGGAGGAATCGCCTGCGGGTGCTGCGTCGATGCAAAGTACGGCTGCAGCGGCTGCGCCACCACAAGCATTGGACATGAGCCAGCTAATGGTTGCACTTAAAGGCATGTTCGAGACTTCCAACCGTGAAATGGCAGCCAAAATGGAAAATGAAAATCGCGAAATGTCGGCGCAAATGGCAGCGAAACTGGAAGCAACGAATCGTGAAATGTCGGCGCAGATGGCAGCGAAAATGGAAACGGCGACCCATGAAATATCGGCGCAAGTGTCAGAGCGAATGGAAGTCAAGCTTCAGGAAAATTCTGCGCGCTTGGAGCAGAAAGTGGAGGAAATCTCAGACAGGATTAATGGGAAAGTCGAGCACCTGGAGACGCGAGTAGAGCACTTGGATAAACGAGTCGACGACCTGGAGGATTCCCTGAACAAACGAGTTGATAGTCTGGAAGACTCGGTGAACAGAAAAATCGACGAGCGGCTTAGAGAGATTCAGCTGCGAGCAAGGGTGCGGTCTGTTGAGGAAAGTTTTGCCATAGAAGTGCCTACTTATGATGGTACTACGTCGTTCGATACATTCAAGCTACAGTTCGACCTGGCTGCTTTGGAAAATCAGTGGACCGATATCAGGAAAGGTCGGAGACTGATACTGGGTCTAAGAGGTCCTGCGGCTGAGGTTATAAAAACAGTGCTGGAAAGTTTGAGAGGTGATTACGAGACCGTCATAAGGGCGCTGGCAGCCAAATACAGTGACGAGCACAACAAAATGGTGTATTACTGCGAGCTGAAGAACCGTAGACAAAGAGCCAACGAGGCGCTGCAGACGTATGCGGCAGATATTGAGCGGCTGGTACCACTGGCCTACCCAGAATTTAGCATGGAAGTTTTGGAAAGGCTGAAGATCGAGGCGTTTATCGAAGGCATTCTTGACCCGGAGACTCGTGTGAGTATCTTGATGATGATGAAGCCGACGTTCCATGCGACGGTGACAAGTGCATTGATGTATGAAGCTGCCTGGAGGGGAAGTTTTCGACATTCATCTGCGGAAGGGCGTCGAGTCCAATCTGGACGTGCCACGCAAAGCCAGTCAGTGAGCTCAGAGCTACCAACGAGGCTGCGGGCAATGTCATCTAAAATCAGTTGCTGACGATGTGGCAAGCAAGGCCACATTTCACGAGACTGCCATCTGCGAGAGAAGCGTTCCAGAGAACAGGCGTCACCAAGATGTGCTGACGCGCTGCCACTCCATCCGTGCAAAATCAAATACAGGCATTGTTCGCGAGCCGAAAGCAAAGAACAGATAGTGGACGTCCGGTTGGTAAGCGTTATGCCAGAGGAAGAGTGGTCTGCGGAGAGGCTACAAAAGGACCAGCGTGAGGATGCGGATCTTGCAAAAATCGTCGAAGGCAAGGAGCAAGGCGCACGCCCAGACTGGCAGGAGATGGCCGGTGAAAGCCCGATCGCTAAGGCTTACTGGGCACAGTGGAAAAGTCTGCGGCTGAAAGAAGGATGCCTGTACCGCGAATGGGAGAGCGCGGATGGTCGGACCAGCAACTCCCTAATGGTAGTGCCGAAATGCAGAATCAACGAGGTCATCGAGGCATACCATAACGACTCCAGTGGAGGGCACCTGGGCATCACCAAAACCGTCGCCAAAATAAAACGACGATTCTACTGGGTAGGATGTCAGGAGTCTGTAGCCGAGTGGATTAAGAGCTGCGACCGATGTTCAGCCGCGAAAGGGCCGACAAGAAGATCTCGAGGCCGCATGCAGCAGTACAACGTGGGAGCGCCCTTCGAACGGATTGCTATGGACGTCGCCGGCCCATTCCCAACTAGCACTCAAGGCAACAAATATGTGCTGGTGGTAATGGATTACTTCAGCAAATGGCCCGAAGTGTACCCTATTCCTAACCAGGAGGCCACTACGATCTCGGAAAAGCTGGTAAACAACTGGGTAGCCAGGTTCGGAGTTCCGTTGGAGTTGCACTCAGATCAAGGCCGGAATTTCGAGTCTGCGGTATTCAAGGAAGTGTGTGAGCTGCTGGGGATAAAGAAAACGCGTACCACTCCTTTGCACCCACAGTCCGACGGCATGGTGGAACGCTTTAACCGGACACTGGAGGAATACCTGCGGAAAGTGGTAGGCGGGAATTAAAAGGATTGGGACACGCATATCCCCCTGTTCCTGATGGCGTATAGGTCAGCCCCGCACGACACGACATCACTCACTCCAGCCCGAGCAGTGTTTGGCACAGAGTTGCGGTTACCCGCTGACTTGAAGTTCGGGGTAGTCAGCACGACGGGAGGCGCTAAGACGGACTACGTGGTCAATAAGCGGGCGGAACTGGAGGAAATTCACCAGTTTATAAGGAGCCGCACCAAACTGGTCAGCGATAAGGCGAAAGCCAACTCAGCAGGGTTCCAAGAAGGCGATCTGGTAATGCTCTACAACCCGCAGCGGAGGAAAGGTTTGTCTCCGAAACTTCAAGCGTCATGGGAAGGACCTTACGAAGTCGTGACTAGGATTAACGACGTGGTATACAGGATTCAACGTTGCAGCAATAAAGGCGCTAAGCTGAAGGTAGTCCATTTGGAGCGCCTGGCGCCTTATCACAGCGGAACCTCGGCACTTGTTCGGGACGAACAAGTCTAAGTGGTTGGCAGTGTAACGATAAGACAGTCTGCCGCTGTGCAAAGCAACCCTGTCGCTACGCGCCGTGCCATAATTCAACCTGGCAATGATGACCGCGATAATGGAAACTTTTAGTCCAACCTGGCAATGATGGTCGCGATCATCATGGAAACCTTTAGTCCACTCTGGAATGTGCGAAAACGATCTGCGCGATGGCCGGACAGGTATAAAAGGCAGCCGGGTGCGGCGCAGCGAGGCAGTCTTGGTTTAGACAAGTGAAGGTGCCACACGGAGTAATTAAGCAAATAATTAAGTGTAAAGACCGTAAAGTGTGAAATTTGTGAAATAAAGTGACTGTTGGTTTTTATTGACTGCGTTTGAGAAATTAAGTGTGTTTTTATTGTAAATTGCACAATCCAGGGATACGTACTAGCCCACTAGAACTAGTATTCGTAACAATATATTCTCCTTGTTAAATTTTACTTGTTTCATTTTATAATTTTATAATCTAACTTTCCGGAGAAATACTTGTCATAAACATTTTCTAGAATTTTGCTCAGTCGAAATAAATCTACAAAAACATTGAACAAGTGAATTTGATTCAAAAAGAAAAAATATAACTGGCGACGAGGATGGGATGCGTTTGTTAAAAAAAAATGCATCCAGTGATTCACCCGCGATTGTTTCGTGCTAAACTAAAGAAACATTTCATAACTAACTAAAGTAACTAACTAAAGAAACATTATACGCGATTATCCATATTAAAAAAAAGATAATACAATTTTTCACATGAAAAAAAGAACATACAATGCAAAACGAAAATTGAAATTGCATAATAAAAATGCATACAGTAAATTGCATCTGAAAAGCTACAACAGTTACAGTAGCTGCAACTTTATATCGAACATTATATGAAAATGATATTATACAAAAAAATTGTATTACATAACGTTGTAACGTTTAAATGACAAATTAAAAACAATATAAAAACTATATAAAAACAAAACAAAACAAAGAACAAAAAACACATACAACTATATTTCATCTTTACGCTCAATAAAAAAACGACAAAAAAAAAAATATACAACAATGGCTTTGACGCTTGCTGAAAGTCTAAGAGAAGCAAGAAGCTTACCAGCATTCAGTGGGAGCGGTGACTATAGGCTGAGCAATTACCTTCGAGATGTTGCAACGGTTCTGCAGTTAACGCCAGCTGAACATCAAGGTACGCTACAGACAGTCTTAAGCAATCGGTTGCAAGGTGAAGCACTAAAAGCTGTCGAGACGCTAGTTAATCCTACCTGGCAGGATATTTTGGCAAAACTGAAGGAAGAATTTGGTGTTAAAAGATCATTCTTTAACTTGAGAAGCGACGCTTTAAATGTGGATGCAAGGACCATTGAGGAGCTGCATTATAAATTTATAAATATTTTAAGTCAGATGAATACTAAATTTAGTTTGGAACCCGATAATTTGTATACCCCAAATAATAATGAAAAATGAATATTTGATATTTATGTTAACTTTTTGCCCATTCATATTAAGTCACTTTTAATTCAAAATCATATTAATTCTATAAATACTGCATATACCTTTTACTTAGAAAATAACTTACTAAAAGACATAAAATTAGTAAATACTAAAGCAGCATATATTTTTCCAAACAATAATTTCCTAACTAACAATAATTTCAAAAATAATAACAACTTACAGAATACCGATTTTCAAAATAGCAACAATTTTTCAAATGGTAAAAATGTTCCTAATAATACTTATTTCCAACCATTTCAATTTCCAAACCATAGCAGTTATTTTGAAAATAACAACTCACATAATTTTAACACTAACAATACTAGAAATGATAATACAAGAGTTACCACAAATTTAAGAAAACCACAAAATTTTAACAATTCTGGAAATTTTCGCAATCAAAATTATTTAAGCAATTTTAGGAACCCAAATTTCGATTCAGGTAATTTTAGAAACCAAAATTATTACAATTTTAACAATCCAACACAAGAACCAATGGAAATTGATGCTATTAATGCAACTGAAAATTTTCATTTACAGCCTCGGAATCAATATTACCCATAATAACACTTACAATTAATAATATAAAAACAAAATGCTTAATTGACAGTGGTGCTGCCACCACACTTGGCAATTACCCATTTTTCATTAAAATAGGTAAAAGAAAAAATTTAATAAAACCAATTTTACTAAACACTTTAGTAGGTAATAACATAATAAAGGAAGAAGTAATAGTAAACGTACCAGAAGAATTTAATGCCAAAAATGATACTATGTCTGTTAAATTAGCAAATTTCATTAACAAACCCTTTGATTGTATAATAGGAATAAATGTATTAGGCCCAATTGGCGCGATAATAGATTTTCCAAATAATACCATGACAATAAATAATAATGAAATCGACCTTGTTAAAAGAGATTTTAAAATAGATTACGAAGAAATAAATTATTTAGAAAAATTTGAGTTAGATGAATTTAAAAATTTAATACCTAATAATTTAAATAAAGAAGAAACTATAATACTAGAGAAATTTTTGCATAAAAATAAAAAGACTTTCTATATTGGTGGTCAAAATTTAACAACTACTAATTGTGTGAAACATAAAATTATAACAACATCTGATAAACCAATATACTGCAAAAATTACCGTCACCCACAAATTTTAGAAAAGGAAATTGAAAACCAAATTAATGATATGTTAGACCAAAATATAATAAGGCATAGTCGGTCACCCTATAATTCACCATTGTGGAAGCAGATAATTCAAATAAACAAAAATGGCGTTTAGTAATAGACTTTAGAAAACTTAATGATATCACAATAGATGATAAGTTTCCACTTCCGAATATTGAATCATTATTCGACAAGTTAGGTAAAGCACAGTACTTTTCATCATTGGACCTTGCAAAAGGTTTTCATCAAATACCAATGGATGAGAATGATATAGAAAAGACTGCTTTCTCGACATCTCAAGGACATTTTGAGTACATCAGAATGCCCTTTGGATTAAAAAACGCGCCATCCACGTTTCAGCGGATGATGAATTACGTTTTATCTGAATATATTAATAACATTTGCATAATATATATGGATGACATTTTAGTTTTTTCGACATCTTTAACTGAACATATTGAAAGCTTGCAGAAAATTTTTAATAGACAATGAATATAATCTTAAAATCCAAATTGATAAGTGTACATTTTTGGCAAAAGAAACTAATTTTTTGGGTCATATTATAACCAATAAAGGAATAAAACCTAACCCGGACAAAATTAACGTAATTCAAAATTTACAACTACCAAAAACTGTGAAAGATATAAAATCTTTCCTCGGATTGACCGGATATTACCGCAAATTCATAAAGAACTATTCCTTAGTAGCTAGTCCTATAATAAAATACTTAAAGAAAACCACGAAAATAAATTTAAATGATCAAGCTTATATAGAAGCTTTCCAAAAATTAAAGAACATATTAATAAATCCTCCTCTACTATGTTACCCAGATTTTAGTAAAAAATTCGTTTTAACCACTGACGCTAGCAATATAGCTATAGGAGCACTTCTCAGCCAAGAAAGTAAGCCAGTGTGTTATGCTAGCAGAACCCTAAATGGCCATGAGAAAAACTATTCTACCTTAGAAAAAGAATTATTGGCAATCGTTTGGTCAATTAAATACTTTCGCCCATATCTATATGGTAGAAAATTTCTTGTTCAAACCCATCATCAACCTTTAAAATGGCTATACTCTCTAAAAGACCCAAACTCTAGAATAAT
Organism: Melieria picta; assembly: GCA_964056695.1. Lineage (NCBI taxonomy): Eukaryota > Metazoa > Arthropoda > Insecta > Diptera > Ulidiidae > Melieria > Melieria picta. The sequence goes on from OZ057400.1 coordinate 65,144,615, forward strand.
ACGGTGGAAAATATTGCTGGATGAGTTTCAATTCGATATTGAATTTCTTAAAGGGAAGGAGAATAGAGTGGCTGATTTTTTGAGTAGAATTCAATTATATCAAAACTCTATAGAAAGTATTCACAGCGCAGCAGAAGATTTGAATGACCATTTTTACATAATAGAAAAAATTGTTAATAAATATAGAACTCAGATAAGAATCGTAAAACATAAAGATAAAGAATTTGAAATACTTTTTGGTAAATATAAAATAATTTACGTTTCAGAAAATGACATAAATAATAAGCACTATTTAAATGATTTATTTAGAAGAAAGTTAAGCAAAGGAACTGTGGGAATATTTTCGGAACTTCAAGATGATAAATATAATCAAATACAGCAAATATTAATACAACTATTTTCAAAAGACAATAACATAAAATTTATAAAATGCACGAAGCTAGCTAAAGATATAGAATCTGATGAGACTTTGCTAAATATTATTAATGATATTCATTTAAAAGGTAATAGAGGAATCCAAGAAAACTATGAACAGCTTAAAGATCTTTACTTTAATCCTAAATTATTTAAATACATAAACAGATTTAATAACAGTTGCAGGGTATGTGCCGAAAATAAATATGATAGAAAACCAATAAAAAAAACAATTTTATAATACTTATACACCCGAAAAACCAAACGAAATAATTCATTTAGACATTTTCCAAATTAAAAAAACATGTTTTCTTACCACAATTGATAAATTTACAAAATTAGGCACAGCTCATAAGTTAAGTGATAAAAATATGATAACAGTAAAAACTAAATTAGAAGAAGGAATCGCATTTTTAGGAAAACCAGATAAAATAATAATGGATAATGAATTTAATAACGCATTAATAAAACTATTTTGCCAGGAAAATAATATAGAAACCCATTACACAACACCTAATTCGCACACAGGTAACTCCGATATAGAGCGATTACACTCTACACTACTCGAACACATAAGAATTCTTAAAAATAATGATAATATTAACGATGCTGAAGAACTAGTACTGAAAGCAATTAAATTTTATAATAACTCGATACATTCTACCACTAAATTAAAACCTATTGATTTTATAAATGATTTAAATCTAAATTTCAAACAAGTTAAAGACAAATCTGAAGTAAATAAAAGAAAAGCCATTAATAGAGAAAATTCCAATAGAGAAAATATTTCCCTCGAGTTAGAAAAACAAAATTTGTTTATGAAAAACTCAAATGCTAATAGACAAAAGACTGCTAAACGTTTTAATAAATATCATTAGAGTAATCCAAACAAAGTTGATGTAGAACAATTCAGAAGACCACTTAAATCCATAAATTAAAAAAATAAAATATCAATTAAATCGAATATATATAAAATCTTAAAATCTCTTGGAAAAGTATATGCTTACTTTAATAAAAACAAAATAAATAAATAAAAAATAATTCATGTACATAATTTTAAAACAACCTTTGTAAATAACTTCAACCATGTATACCTTTTCTCAATTCGACACTTTTAACATTACTTTCTCTTTAAATATTTACGTATTTATCTTATTAGCTTTTACTTTAATATTTAATCGTTAAACGTTTGTCATATAAAATTAAAACCTTGTATTGTATATTACTAAAAAAAAACAAAAAAACAATCAAACAAAAATTCGAAGGGACTCGAATCTTTTAAGGAGAGGCGAGTTATATGTACATATATTCTACTTGTTAAATTTTACTTGTTTCATCTTATAATTTTATAATCTAACATTCCGGAGAAATACTTGTCATAAACATTTTCTAGAAATTTGCTCAGTCGAAATAAATCTACAAAAACATTGAACAAGTGAATTTGATTAAGGGGGCCGATACGTTTAGAAGCGTCAAAAAAGGTAGTTTTTTCTGATTTTATGCTGGGAGAATAAAAACACATAGAGTCAGGTTTGTTTCGGATATATATTAAGACATAATAAAACTGGGAGAAAACAATTTTTTACAAAAAAAAAACAACAAAATGGCGGAGTTATGGCCGATCTCCTGAGTAGGACAAACTTTGCGGGCGTCAACTTCCTAGGTAGAGTTTTGATCTGAAACAAGAAATGAAAATATCTTATGAATCAGAAAGCTTTTATCAAGTGCGTAGCGAAGAGATTTACTGTAATTTTGAAAAATTGGAGGTATAGTCATGCTTTTAGTGAAAAAGTGCCATTTTTTACCCGTGTTTTTGACATAAAAATTAGTAAATAACTGTGAAAACGATTTTTGTTAAAAAAATTGCTCTACCACGCACTTGAATATAAAATTATCTATAATATGCTGTTTAATCCGACTAAATCGGTTAAAGAGCTCGCTCGCAATCTTGACGCCCGGATCAGAAAACATAGTTTTGAGAAAAAGAGGTTCAAAGTTTAGTTGCGCGCAGCTGCCTGTATAGCCGCCGCGCGGTTCTTGGGCTATTATCTCCCAAAATATTAACAGTAGGCCAATAGAACTTCGGGACTATATTTTTAAATAGTTTATCTTTCGATTGCAGCAATAAAAAAAATTCCGATTTTTTTAAGGTTCTAAATGTATCGGCCCCCTTAAAAAAGAAAAAATATAACTTACATATTTATTTTTCTTTTTAATAAAATAAATGCAAATATAGGTAGGTAGGTTAAGTGGTCGCCTCTAGGGCATCACTTAGGCCTTGTGGCCCATTGTGTTACCACGTGGTGGGGGGGGGGGGGGGGGGGGGAACTTCACCTATTCGATTCCAGTATTCATTGGAGCCACTTGGAGGCTCTAATGAATTTGTAAATGTTGCTCCGAGGCGTCTTTTCGAGGTCAGCTAAGCAGCTCAGAAAGTGCCTGCCCAGGTGTCGGAAGCGCGTTCTCGCAAGCGCTGGACACGTGCAGAGGAGGTGCTCGACGGTCTCCTCGCAGTCCTCGTCCCTGCAGCTTCTGCAGAAATCGTTATAAGGCAGACCAAGTCTGCTAGCATGTAGGCCAATGAGACAGTGTCCAGTAATGACTCCCACAATAATCCCTATCGAGGGTTGGTTCAGCAGGATCAGTTCCTTGGATCTGCTCTGGTTGGTCACAGGCCAGATCTGTCTAGTTGCGGTGCACGTTTGTTCGATGCGCCATCTAGTGTTCGCTCTGCTCGAGTATGCCTTTCCAAGGTGTAACTTACAAGTGGAGAGTGGTATTCCCACTACCCCCACCGCGTTGATTTAAAAATAATAATAATAATAAATTAAGAAAAAAAAAACGTAAATAGTGTACAAAGGACACGAAAAAGCACGGTGAACAAGAATACTCTCAGTGACAACTCAAAAAACACAGAAAAAAAACACAAAAGTACAACAAAATAGAAAAACAGTGCACAAATATTCACATTATACTAACTAAAACAAATTATCTCAAACAAAAAAGTGCAAGCGACGAAACATATACAGTGCAGTGTTGTGCACAAAAACACGGACTACAGAAGAACATAAAAACATCAACAAACAACAACACACATACCCTTCGCAGACGAAAAGGGAAGCGATAGCGGCGAAACAAAAGGAAGGCAGATAATATCAGCAGCACAACACAACGTTGGACGGACATTATTTACACAAGGAATCCCAAGTCCCCGGGCAAAGGGCCCTACCACAGATAAGCCCAAAATTTTATTAAAACACCGATCTCATACACTAACACACATACATACATATATTTTACAAATAATCCCACGAGTCTGTAAAAATTTTTTTAAAAATTCCCCTATACATACTCACCCAATTGGTATATTGCCGTTAATTTGGTACATACACAATATTGAACTAGTCCCAAAAATCCAGTTATTAAAAAATCAACGAAGTCCGCTACTGTCTGGTTTCCATTTCACAAACATTTCCCCTGCACATAAAAATCAGCCGCTAATCCCCATTTTCGCGCTTCTCCTTGTGCGCACTTATTGCACATTTCCCCTCATTTTCTTGTGTTCGTATATAAGAACTTATATGGCGTTCAAACTTACTCATTTAAACTAGTTTAAGTGAAACGAGCTTTTTGTTGAACACGACCGTCCACACTGCTCAATGAGGTTTAATTTGACAGCTGTTTGTTTACAATAATAATTAATAATAATAATTGACTGGCACGACAGCCCGCTTACGCGAGACTAAGGCCTAGCTTCCCGCAACCACCCGTGTTGTGCGTGTGAATTTGTACGCGGGTGGAAGGGACCTACAGTTTTATGCCGGTTCCGAACGGCAGGTTGAGAGCTCTTTCATAAGCAATTTTTACTCTCAGAGGTTTGCCATTTCCAGCTGAGAGAACAGCCACCGAAAGAGAAAACGAGTTTTCCCGTTATTTTTTTTTGGGTGTTATTACAGGCAGTATTTGAACCTGGGTCGCTGCCTTCGACTCGCGGTCCAACGCACTAACCAACTGAGCCACGGCGGCTGTTTGTTTACAAACATGATACAAATATATACAGGTAGATTCAATCGAGCAAAATTAAAAGTCATTTACTTTTTTTACTAATAAAAATTTTAAGGGTGCAAAAAGAGTAAGGAATAATAATTATTTTACGTCTCTGGTCTAAAGCATCACATATTGATGTGAGAACAAATATAAAAAACCTTTTTATGTTGGGAGAACGTATTTTAGAATTCGTTTTCTCAATCGCAATCTCAATAAAAAGAAGCAAACAGAAAAAAATGAAAAAATTACATACATACATATGTATATATACATATATATAATAAATATTACACTGGACAACAGCATGTCTGTTGCATGAAGTTTTTTACATGAATCCGAATAGTTTTTCCACGCTGTTTTCGAAACCGTATTCCGTTTTTATGTAACAGCTCTAGTTTTCGCAAAAAATGGGCGTGTCACTTTTTCGAATTTTCCTCGACTTTTTTCACATTTTCGACTCTAATTTCCGAACCAGTAATCCTATCGACATTTATGTATATCGTTGCACTTACAACATCTAACGCCTTCTTTTCTGACATTAATCAATTTTATGCGTTCTAAATTGGCGAAAAAAATTGGGGCCTCAAAATATGCAAAGTTTTTAATTTTTTTTGTTTCGAGAAATTCAAAATCTTTTTGTTTTTTGCCATAGTATAATAAAAAAGGAGTCTAACCTGAGAGAGTATTTCTAATGTATTTCTATTTTGTTTAAAAAAATTGGCAGAAAATTTTATGAACAGAGTTTTGAAAGTATGTACCGAACGGGCAAAGTTGTATAAAAATACACAATTTTTGGCGCTGTTCTGCCGATTTTGGTGGGTGGAACATTGATAATGTGTTGTGGTGTGTAGACTTGCATTCACAGCATGATCGTCCTGGCATGTTGGTTTACTCATATAAAAAAATACACACAATATATTTTAAAGCTATTATTTCTATTTCTATTTTCAGCAAATTCCAATATGAAATATTTTTTTTTCACTTCACGTTGACTTTCTATGACAAAAAAACTTACTACAAAACTCATATAACAATACTGCTAAATGCAAAACAAATTGTATGAACTTTTTATGATTGGTATCGCATTTACTACGATTATGTTCATATCAAAATGCGACTATGCGACTAAATGCGTTTTCTGTTGGCAAATTTTGTACATAAAAAATGAAAGAAATTTAAAAAAATGTGTACTCAAAAGAGGGGAGAGTTCAGGTTAGACTACTTTATTATTATACTATGGTTTTTTGCTTGTATTTCAGACTATAAATGGTACATATAAAAGAGCATATTTTGAGGCCCCTAATTTTTTAAGGAAAAAGTATGAAAAGTGATGAAAATGACTATGGTACATTTTTGCTATTATTTCGATGCGAATGTGTGTTCCTCCAAATAATTTGGCTGTGTTGTATTGCTTGATGTGTCGGCTTTCATTATACACCTAACTCGTTAATTGATTTGCAAAAAATGTGTAAGTATGTTTTTGACCATCAAAGAAAACTCTTTAAAATTCCATATTTTCCGACTTTGAGGTCCAATTACTACGGAATTTTAAAACTTATCAAAATAAAATGCATCGAAAAAGAAGCCGTGCGGTGTTGTTAACCCATTTTCGGCCGCTACCAGAAATAGCCAATATTTTTTAAATTCCTTTTAAGGACTTACATTTAAGACCTTAATCAAGAATATTTTTGGATTTTTTTTGTGTTTTTTTTTTAATTATTTTTTTTATAAATTAATAAAAATTTCATTTCAAATAAAAACAAATATATATGTATATAATTTTGGTCAAATCATAATCAAGCATGAAAACAAACAATTGTTGGCATACATATGTACATACATGACGACTTCTGGCCAATGGTCGATTTTTCGACCACTGAAAAGTACGCGGTGCTGAGAGGTAAAAATATTTTCATAATCTTATGGATATCAATTGATTGTGGTAATTTGGTCTTTAGGCTTCGTAAATAATCAATAATAAATCAATAATTTGAAAAGGTTATATATTTTTCAGAATATTCAAAATATGACTAAAAAAATGCTTCTTTTCGTGCCTTCGCCAACATCTCTAAATTTATCTTTTTTAAAAAAAATTATTATTTCGAGGGGTTACCAAAAGACCAAAGCTATTTTATGCATCAAAAGTTCACAGATATAATGTCTAAGTGCAGAGCTACTCTCCTTCAAAGTGGCTGGTCGAAAAATCGACCAGCGGCCGAAAATGGCTTAATGCAACAAAGTGAAAACTATGTCAACCGGTTTATTGCTTTTGAAATTACGATAAAAAATATGGAAAAAGTAGAGGAAAATCTGAAAAAGTGACACGGTACCTGTATCTCACTAACTAGAGCTGCTACAAAAAATCTAAAGGAAGATTCGAAATCAGCGCACCCAAGTTAGTAAAAAACAGTAGAAAAACTCCATGCAACAGAAAAAAAGTGCGATTTTGTTGTCCTGTGTTATTAATCCGTTGCATCTCTGATTATCCTTTTTATAAATTAATGATTCGAATACATAAACTGAATGATATACAACATAAACTGATTGCTGTGATATTTCATTTAAACTACCTGTATATTGTTGTACCATGGTTTACAAGCAACAAATAAATATTTTTGTGAACTGATGTGCTGGGAGAATGCTTCGAGCGAAATATTGGTGCATATTTCACAATCCACGGCAACATACTCAACTTCGTCCAAATATTAGACGCCTTGTATCGAGATGCCATAAAAAGGCGATGAATGGAATGAAAGCAGTGCGAACAAAAAACAACAAAACACTTATTTTCATTCATTTAAAATTTTTCAAATTTTCAATTTTTGTTTGGTTTTGTTTTCAGGAAATGACAGCTAAATTTTAAGGGATGTTTTTCTAGTGTGTGTTCAGTGTGTGTGCAGTGTGTTCAGTTGCTAAAAAAAGCTTGTTCATCGAAAGCTTTTGGAAACAACGCTGCGCTAAACTCGTTTCAAAACATGTTAATGGTTTAACACATTTAATTTCCAACAACAATTGCATGTGAATAAACAGGTTTTCGAACTGGTTTTGTTCATTTAACTTGTTTAAGCACATTAAACACGTTTAAGTCGTCAGTTTGAACGTCATATTACATTGCAGCCAGAAATAAATCTGATAAGTGTGCATTTTTCCCCTCCTTTTCTTTGTGCTTAGTACGCAAGAGCACAGCAGCAAACAGCCCAGCTGCTGTGCACATTCTGCGCGCCCACGTGTGCATATACCCCCGAATTTTGCTTTGTGCTATATTGGCAGCACGCAATTCTGCTGCTTGGCCCAAGTCATATATGTAGTACTTCTATATTGGCAGCAACCTACCTTCACAATAAGTTTTCATTCAGAAATCAAAGGGAGACAAACGATGAGACAGATTATAGAAAATTGTTTGCATGTATTTCTATACGCTGAAATAGGCAGGCCAAAACGAAAACGAACGAATTTTTCAAAAATATAAGTTTTACATTCGTTGAAGGAATTTTTTATTTTCCCATAAAACGAAGTACCTACAGCGGGTATCAAAAACAAATTTGGAATAAAACTAAATATTTAAACCTTTTTGCCTTCCCTCACACACAACAACAACAACAACATGTACGTAAACAATAAGACACAAAGCAGATACAGTGAGACAAAGAGCTCACACTCACTGCACATTGAAAATTGTCTACAACTAGGAAAATGTTCAATCGTGCATATGCATACATTTACATACACTTATATACAACATACACATACACGTTACTACACACAGTGTGACAACAAAACCCGTCCCATAGCAAACGTCCCCGTCCCCAACGCACTGCGCATTCACTTTACATACATACAGTGGGACAAAGATATCCCACCTGTGCACAAAATTAAAAAAAAAAATGTTTCCTTTGTATAAATAAAAACATTTTACCAAATATACTAACAACTAACAAACATATTCAAAAACTTCTTTTCCCGTGAATCCCGTATAGGTTGAAGTCTACACAAAACTGCCTGCTCAATACTTTTTCGAAGTTTTTGTTGACGTCATCATTCAACAAAAACTTAACTGCGGCAACCTAAAGGAAAATATAGAAATTTAATATCATGTTTATATTTATATTTAAACAAAATTGTATCGAAAAATACTTACATATTGGCTTTTGGTTTCTTCGTTTATTTTCCCATCAAGCTCCTTTACAGCCTCCTCTGAGCTGATGGGGAAAGTAGCAGCGAAGGACGAAACCGTGGCCTCCTGCTTTACGAACCTTTCTATTAGTGTAGTTTATGTGGCCAGAACTTCCATTACTTTTTTGTTTGTATTTAGTATGACTTCTAAACTGAAAAATAATTATTTGTATCTCCTTATGAGCACTTCAATGCTAAGGTTTCGCTAATTTTGGCGTAAATGACTTCTCGCCGCGATTTATTATTTTATCCCTACGCCTTTTATCCCACTCTAGGCCCCCAGTTTTTTGGCCCAAACATTTGTTTGTCAAACCTAAAAAAAATGAGAGGTCCCGAAGAATCGTAATTACAAATTTGTGCATTTAATCATGTCTAATGTATGTACATATCTATTGTAAAGCAAAAAGCTATAAGAAAAAGTAAGTAAGCAACGACGATCCCGAATGATGGCACAATAAATGTTTTGTTTTGCTTTTTTTTCGATATATTTACGTAGATCCACCATTTAAGGGGGTCGTCTACGTAGCGGCCTGATTTTCGATCCTGGTTTTCAAGATTTATTACGAAGGAACGAAAAAAGATATTCACTCACTTTTTGTTTTTTGTTTATTTAATCGTAATCTTTCAAGTGGCAAGGTTATAAAAATTATATTTCTACATATTCGAGTGCAGGATGACCTTGAACGTGCCCTCATCAGAATTTTGATATAAATTTCCCTGCACGATTTTGGGTCAACCACGTAACCTACAACAAAAAATGAAACTAATCTAAGGCGTATACGGAGACGCAGGCCGCGCAACACAGCACAGGGCAGCGCAGCGCAAATGAAACTGTGTGACCCAGAAAATATGTGAACTGCGTATACGAATCTCGTAAAACCAGCACACGTGTTCCGTATTCATTCCATAAACCCAGCAATACGAGTTATTTGTCTGAATTAGACTTTGAAATAGAACCTATATAATATAATATGGGTGTAATATCGGCTGTTCACGCACTTTTTCAATTAGTTCTTCAATTTTTGCAAGCTAACGTGTAGGCTGCGCGTAGGAAACTGTATTTCAACTACAACGCGATGCAGGTGTGCGCAAGCACGTCTCTCCGCCGCACGCGGCTATGTCGCTGTATACGCCGTTACACGGTACTGCATTATTTACAGAAAACTGAACTGCGTTGCGCTGTGCTGCTTTTGCGGCCTGCGTCTCCGTATACGCCTAGGCTTACTTTCTTCTTATCTCTGTGCTGTTTGTTCTGTGAAATAACAGAAACGAAAGCTGTCTAGTGCTGTTCGTAATGTTCATAGCAGAGGACGTGATGTTAAATTAACAGTGGTCGTAATATTACGACCCCTTAACATTTTTGAATTTGTATGAGATGCGCGTTCTGTATTACTGTTTATTCTGTGGTATCACATTCTTTAAAAGATTCGATTTGAAATGGAATAAAGGGTTTAATTATGCAGAAATTATCTGGCCTTTTTGTGCTAAAAATGCAATCATTTGAATTATAACTCTTGATTTTAGAGTTCTTCTTTTGAAAACCCACCGATTTAGACTTTTTTCTAAAGTCGGTATGCTCGTTAATATTGTGCAGCTGCTGCAATATTTGAGTTGGCTTACGTGAGTTTCTCTTCATTGTCTGCAAATGGTTTTCAAAGTCATAAGCTGCGAAATTTGTAAGTGTTCCAAATTTGTTTAAACTGTCGCATAAATGCGACAGCTGTTTGTTTACAATAATAATTAATAATAATAATTGACTGGCACGACAGCTCGCTTACGCGAGACTAAGGCCTAGCTTCCCGCAACCACCCGTGTTGTGCGTGTGAATTTGTACGCGGGTGGAAGGGACCTACAGTTTTATGCCGGTTCCGAACGGCAGGTTGAGAGCTCTTTCATAAGCAATTTTTACTCTCAGAGGTTTGCCATTTCCAGCTGAGAGAACTGCCACCGAAAGAGAAAACGAGTTTTCCCGTTATTTTTTTTTGGGTGTTATTACAGGCAGTATTTGAACCTGGGTCGCTGCCTTCGACTCGCGGTCCAACGCACTAACCAACTGAGCCACGGCGGCTGTTTGTTTACAAACATGATACAAATATATACAGGTAGATTCAATCGAGCAAAATTAAAAGTCATTTACTTTTTTTACTAATAAAAATTTTAAGGGTGCAAAAAGAGTAAGGAATAATAATTATTTTACGTCTCTGGTCTAAAGCATCACAAATTGATGTGAGAACAAATATAAAAAACCTTTTTATGTTGGGAGAACGTATTTTAGAATTCGTTTTCTCAATCGCAATCTCAATAAAAAGAAGCAAACAGAAAAAAATGAAAAAATTACATACATACATATGTATATATACATATATATAATAAATATTACACTGGACAACAGCATGTCTGTTGCATGAAGTTTTTTACATGAATCCGAATAGTTTTTCCACGCTGTTTTCGAAACCGTATTCCGTTTTTATGTAACAGCTCTAGTTTTCGCAAAAAATGGGCGTGTCACTTTTTCGAGTTTTCCTCGACTTTTTTCACATTTTCGACTCTAATTTCCGAACCAGTAATCCTATCGACATTTATGTATATCGTTGCACTTACAACATCTAACGCCTTCTTTTCTGACATTAATCAATTTTATGCGTTCTAAATTGGCGAAAAAAATTGGGGCCTCAAAATATGCAAAGTTTTTAATTTTTTTTGTTTCGAGAAATTCAAAATCTTTTTGTTTTTTGCCATAGTATAATAAAAAAGGAGTCTAACCTGAGAGAGTATTTCTAATGTATTTCTATTTTGTTTAAAAAAATTGGCAGAAAATTTTATGAACAGAGTTTTGAAAGTATGTACCGAACGGGCAAAGTTGTATAAAAATACACAATTTTTGGCGCTGTTCTGCCGATTTTGGTGGGTGGAACATTGATAATGTGTTGTGGTGTGTAGACTTGCATTCACAGCATGATCGTCCTGGCATGTTGGTTTACTCATATAAAAAAATACACACAATATATTTTAAAGCTATTATTTCTATTTCTATTTTCAGCAAATTCCAATATGAAATATTTTTTTTTCACTTCACGTTGACTTTCTATGACAAAAAAACTTACTACAAAACTCATATAACAATACTGCTAAATGCAAAACAAATTGTATGAACTTTTTATGATTGGTATCGCATTTACTACGATTATGTTCATATCAAAATGCGACTATGCGACTAAATGCGTTTTCTGTTGGCAAATTTTGTACATAAAAAATGAAAGAAATTTAAAAAAATGTGTACTCAAAAGAGGGGAGAGTTCAGGTTAGACTACTTTATTATTATACTATGGTTTTTTGCTTGTATTTCAGACTATAAATGGTACATATAAAAGAGCATATTTTGAGGCCCCTAATTTTTTAAGGAAAAAGTATGAAAAGTGATGAAAATGACTATGGTACATTTTTGCTATTATTTCGATGCGAATGTGTGTTCCTCCAAATAATTTGGCTGTGTTGTATTGCTTGATGTGTCGGCTTTCATTATACACCTAACTCGTTAATTGATTTGCAAAAAATGTGTAAGTATGTTTTTGACCATCAAAGAAAACTCTTTAAAATTCCATATTTTCCGACTTTGAGGTCCAATTACTACGGAATTTTAAAACTTATCAAAATAAAATGCATCGAAAAAGAAGCCGTGCGGTGTTGTTAACCCATTTTCGGCCGCTACCAGAAATAGCCAATATTTTTTTAATTCCTTTTAAGGACTTACATTTAGGACCTTAATCAAGAATATTTTTGGATTTTTTTTGTGTTTTTTTTTTAATTATTTTTTTTATAAATTAATAAAAATTTCATTTCAAATAAAAACAAATATATATGTATATAATTTTGGTCAAATCATAATCAAGCATGAAAACAAACAATTGTTGGCATACATATGTACATACATGACGACTTCTGGTCAATGGTCGATTTTTCGACCACTGAAAAGTACGCGGTGCTGAGAGGTAAAAATATTTTCATAATCTTATGGATATCAATTGATTGTGGTAATTTGGTCTTTAGGCTTCGTAAATAATCAATAATAAATCAATAATTTGAAAAGGTTATATATTTTTCAGAATATTCAAAATATGACTAAAAAAATGCTTCTTTTCGTGCCTTCGCCAACATCTCTAAATTTATCTTTTTTAAAAAAAATTATTATTTCGAGGGGTTACCAAAAGACCAAAGCTATTTTATGCATCAAAAGTTCACAGATATAATGTCTAAGTGCAGAGCTACTCTCCTTCAAAGTGGCTGGTCGAAAAATCGACCAGCGGCCGAAAATGGCTTAATGCAACAAAGTGAAAACTATGTCAACCGGTTTATTGCTTTTGAAATTACGATAAAAAATATGGAAAAAGTAGAGGAAAATCTGAAAAAGTGACACGGTACCTGTATCTCACTAACTAGAGCTGCTACAAAAAATCTAAAGGAAGATTCGAAATCAGCGCACCCAAGTTAGTAAAAAACAGTAGAAAAACTCCATGCAACAGAAAAAAAGTGCGATTTTGTTGTCCTGTGTTATTAATCCGTTGCATCTCTGATTATCCTTTTTATAAATTAATGATTCGAATACATAAACTGAATGATATACAACATAAACTGATTGCTGTGATATTTCATTTAAACTACCTGTATATTGTTGTACCATGGTTTACAAGCAACAAATAAATATTTTTGTGAACTGATGTGCTGGGAGAATGCTTCGAGCGAAATATTGGTGCATATTTCACAATCCACGGCAACATACTCAACTTCGTCCAAATATTAGACGCCTTGTATCGAGATGCCATAAAAAGGCGATGAATGGAATGAAAGCAGTGCGAACAAAAAACAACAAAACACTTATTTTCATTCATTTAAAATTTTTCAAATTTTCAATTTTTGTTTGGTTTTGTTTTCAGGAAATGACAGCTAAATTTTAAGGGATGTTTTTCTAGTGTGTGTTCAGTGTGTGTGCAGTGTGTTCAGTTGGTAAAAAAGCTTGTTCATCGAAAGCTTTTGGAAACAACGCTGCGCTAAACTCGTTTCAAAACATGTTAAATGGTTTAACACATTTAATTTCCAACAACAATTGCATGTGAATAAACAGGTTTTCGAACTGGTTTTGTTCATTTAACTTGTTTAAGCACATTAAACACGTTTAAGTCGTCAGTTTGAACGTCATATTACATTGCAGCCAGAAATAAATCTGATAAGTGTGCATTTTTCCCCTCCTTTTCTTTGTGCTTAGTACGCAAGAGCACAGCAGCAAACAGCCCAGCTGCTGTGCACATTCTGCGCGCCCACGTGTGCATATACCCCCGAATTTTGCTTTGTGCTATATTGGCAGCACGCAATTCTGCTGCTTGGCCCAAGTCATATATGTAGTACTTCTATATTGGCAGCAACCTACCTTCACAATAAGTTTTCATTCAGAAATCAAAGGGAGACAAACGATGAGACAGATTATAGAAAATTGTTTGCATGTATTTCTATACGCTGAAATAGGCAGGCCAAAACGAAAACGAACGAATTTTTCAAAAATATAAGTTTTACATTCGTTGAAGGAATTTTTTATTTTCCCATAAAACGAAGTACCTACAGCGGGTATCAAAAACAAATTTGGAATAAAACTAAATATTTAAACCTTTTTGCCTTCCCTCACACACAACAACAACAACAACATGTACGTAAACAATAAGACACAAAGCAGATACAGTGAGACAAAGAGCTCACACTCACTGCACATTGAAAATTGTCTACAACTAGGAAAATGTTCAATCGTGCATATGCATACATTTACATACACTTATATACAACATACACATACACGTTACTACACACAGTGTGACAACAAAACCCGTCCCATAGCAAACGTCCCCGTCCCCAACGCACTGCGCATTCACTTTACATACATACAGTGGGACAAAGATATCCCACCTGTGCACAAAATTAAAAAAAAAAATGTTTCCTTTGTATAAATAAAAACATTTTACCAAATATACTAACAACTAACAAACATATTCAAAAACTTCTTTTCCCGTGAATCCCGTATAGGTTGAAGTCTACACAAAACTGCCTGCTCAATACTTTTTCGAAGTTTTTGTTGACGTCATCATTCAACAAAAACTTAACTGCGGCAACCTAAAGGAAAATATAGAAATTTAATATCATGTTTATATTTATATTTAAACAAAATTGTATCGAAAAATACTTACATATTGGCTTTTGGTTTCTTCGTTTATTTTCCCATCAAGCTCCTTTACAGCCTCCTCTGAGCTGATGGGGAAAGTAGCAGCGAAGGACGAAACCGTGGCCTCCTGCTTTACGAACCTTTCTATTAGTGTAGTTTATGTGGCCAGAACTTCCATTACTTTTTTGTTTGTATTTAGTATGACTTCTAAACTGAAAAATAATTATTTGTATCTCCTTATGAGCACTTCAATGCTAAGGTTTCGCTAATTTTGGCGTAAATGACTTCTCGCCGCGATTTATTATTTTATCCCTACGCCTTTTATCCCACTCTAGGCCCCCAGTTTTTTGGCCCAAACATTTGTTTGTCAAACCTAAAAAAAATGAGAGGTCCCGAAGAATCGTAATTACAAATTTGTGCATTTAATCATGTCTAATGTATGTACATATCTATTGTAAAGCAAAAAGCTATAAGAAAAAGTAAGTAAGCAACGACGATCCCGAATGATGGCACAATAAATGTTTTGTTTTGCTTTTTTTTCGATATATTTACGTAGATCCACCATTTAAGGGGGTCGTCTACGTAGCGGCCTGATTTTCGATCCTGGTTTTCAAGATTTATTACGAAGGAACGAAAAAAGATATTCACTCACTTTTTGTTTTTTGTTTATTTAATCGTAATCTTTCAAGTGGCAAGGTTATAAAAATTATATTTCTACATATTCGAGTGCAGGATGACCTTGAACGTGCCCTCATCAGAATTTTGATATAAATTTCCCTGCACGATTTTGGGCCAACCACGTAACCTACAACAAAAAATGAAACTAATCTAAGGCGTATACGGAGACGCAGGCCGCGCAACACAGCACAGGGCAGCGCAGCGCAAATGAAACTGTGTGACCCAGAAAATATGTGAACTGCGTATACGAATCTCGTAAAACCAGCACACGTGTTCCGTATTCATTCCATAAACCCAGCAATACGAGTTATTTGTCTGAATTAGACTTTGAAATAGAACCTATATAATATAATATGGGTGTAATATCGGCTGTTCACGCACTTTTTCAATTAGTTCTTCAATTTTTGCAAGCTAACGTGTAGGCTGCGCGTAGGAAACTGTATTTCAACTACAACGCGATGCAGGTGTGCGCAAGCACGTCTCTCCGCCGCACGCGGCTATGTCGCTGTATACGCCGTTACACGGTACTGCATTATTTACAGAAAACTGAACTGCGTTGCGCTGTGCTGCTTTTGCGGCCTGCGTCTCCGTATACGCCTAGGCTTACTTTCTTCTTATCTCTGTGCTGTTTGTTCTGTGAAATAACAGAAACGAAAGCTGTCTAGTGCTGTTCGTAATGTTCATAGCAGAGGACGTGATGTTAAATTAACAGTGGTCGTAATATTACGACCCCTTAACATTTTTGAATTTGTATGAGATGCGCGTTCTGTATTACTGTTTATTCTGTGGTATCACATTCTTTAAAAGATTCGATTTGAAATGGAATAAAGGGTTTAATTATGCAGAAATTATCTGGCTTTTTTGTGCTAAAAATGCAATCATTTGAATTATAACTCTTGATTTTAGAGTTCTTCTTTTGAAAACCCACCGATTTAGACTTTTTTCTAAAGTCGGTATGCTCGTTAATATTGTGCAGCTGCTGCAATATTTGAGTTGGCTTACGTGAGTTTCTCTTCATTGTCTGCAAATGGTTTTCAAAGTCATAAGCTGCGAAATTTGTAAGTGTTCCAAATTTGTTTAAACTGTCGCATAAATGTAGTAAACCATGGATATTATATGACACGCTATCATCCCCAAAAATTATTGGAAAATTCTCAAAAAATAATTTGAGTACAAGCTCAGCATTTGGTATATTGGCTTCTAAATTTTTTGGACAAGATAACAGCCTGCAAGCGCAATATAGAAGCAAAAATTCTTATAGAAGTCATCATCAACCTTATCTTTCAAAACGAATAAACCTGTGTAGAGCAAAAATTGTCTAAATTCGGTTGCCTTCCAATAAGAAATCTCATCGAAACTTCGCGGGCGTATACTTCTTTAATGACTAATAAATATGACATTTTGGTTTTAAATTCTACGTTTACTTTAGTGACAATTTTATTTTTAAGCATTCCTGTTAACATTTTACGTGTAACGCCAAGATCTATAAGATGCATAGGATCGAAAGGCACCTGACTTATCATATTTAGCCCAACTTTTTCAAATGAAGTACTGTTCGTACGAAAACAAATTTGATGGTGATTTAAATATTTCCTTTTCGCAAAGTCTTCATCGGAAATAAGGTTGTTTATTTCAGTAGCATATGTTAAAGTCCTGTTTATTTTCTTGGCTGTTTGCGTGCATTTTGGGCATCCATGTGAGGAGGTGTGGTGAGGAATTCCACAAACAAAATATTTCGCTGGCGCGTCACAAATTAAAGCTCTAATTTTTACTGCAATTATGTTGTTTCCTAAGGTCATACCATTTTCATTTAAGTATTTGTATTCAGTAACAAAATACTTCAAAAAATCATTAATGTCATAGGCTTTCGTTAACCTTTGTAAATTCCAATGGGAAATACGGAAATATTTGGCAGATTTATAATTTTAACCAAAATAGGCCAAAGTTGAGTTGTCGAACTCTTAAACAGGGGCAATCCGTCAATATTAACATCAAGTATAACTTCATTTACACCACATATTGGGTTAATAGCTTTTTTAATTGCTTTTCAATACTAAAATGCACATACTCTCCGGGAAACACAGGCTCAATAATTGATTTTTTTGACACCGACTTCAAAAGAGTGTTCGGGCTTATGGGAACATCTATATCGTGTTCATTTAAAATTATAAGTAGTTCCCTTAAGGTTGCATTGGGCACTCTGTTTTTGATGTGCCACTCGCCAATTTTTTCGCGCAACGTTTTTTCTTCTTCGTTGCCTTCAAAACTATCGACCTGGCTCGACGCGTCGCACAGTGGCTCAATTTGGCATTTTAGGTTGAGAAAATCATAACTTCTGAACGAATAAAGATAATTGAAACATTTTTGTTGCTGTTGATAAAAAATTCATCGGGCTATTGTATTCCAAAACATAAATTCAATCGAGGTACAGGGTGCTACGTAATATTTTGTCAAAGTTCGGCTTACTGTAAATAAGAATAATGAGAGCAACAATGTTGAGTTTTAGTTGCACAATTATTGAAAATACATTAAAAAAGATGAAAAGTAATAAAAAATTTAAGAAATAAGCTGAAAGAGTCAAATTTAAAGATACAAATTCATTAATTTTGCTTTCAAAATGAGAACCAGAATTTACGTACAAAGTCATTTTTTCTTTGGTCAATCCTAAGTTCAAAAACAATGCTAAACCAAGACGCCTTGAGAAGATAAGACGGACAGAGAATTATTTATTGCATTTTGAAGGCTTTGTAGCGCTTCACTGTTTTTAAAAGCTACTTGAGGAAGGTTCAAGAGCGTGTTGACCTGTTTATCAACCAGAATGCGCCGATTTTCGAATCGGGACTTCAGCGCACTCCATGCCAATTCGAAATTAGAATCTCTCAATGGGTACTGCCTAACGATGGCGCCAGCCTTTCCGGTCGTTTTATATCGGAGGTGATATAATTTTTGGGCAGAGGTGAGTTTCGGGTGGTTAATATACAGTAACAGCCGAAAATATGTCGTGGAAGGACGGCCACTCTTCATACCCGCCGGAGAAGATTTCGGTGTCGCAAGGAGGGACATTCAGGCAAATAGAATTACTTGCCTGCTCTGTTGCAGAAGGGAAGGAAATTTCTGCTGGACGACTGGTTTCAGCGAGAGGAGGTTGCTGAGCGTCCATGAGGTCCGAAATCTGGGCCATGGTTTCATACACTCGTTCTTGGCACAGTTCCATTTTGGAGCGAGCGATCAACTTGAAAGTTTTAGGCAGGTCGTCATCGGGGGTGACGCCGACTTGCGAAAAAGCTGCCTTTAGATCCGCATTGTAGCCATTGAGATCAGCTAAATACGCTTTGAGGATTGCGGGCGTTAACTCTTCGCTAGGAACAGAAGAGAATTTGGAACAAAAGTGGACCAAATTGTCCGCCTCGAAACTAAAAATGTTCTTGGAGAGAACATGACATTGTTCGAAAGATTTTTGGACCGGCATGTCGAAATGAAGGATAATAGTGAAATAAATAAATCGATGGTTGATGGATATAGGAGTCAAGAAAAAACACCAAAAGAATGCAAAGGATATTTGAATTGATAACAAATGTTGCACAAAACCGACTAGAAATGTTGCAAACTGGAGCACATTCATGAAAAGTGCAAAAAGTTTTTCGAAGTGTTTCACCTCAGAGGGGTTTTGAGTGAACACACTCAACACGAAATGTAACGATTTTTGGGGAAAAATCTAATATGCGTCGTTGCCCAGAAAAGAAAGGACTTGGAAACAGCAATATAATTATTTTTCTTAAAGGCGTTAAGAAAATATAATTTACCTACTAGTAAACTTATTCCACAACTTATTTTTTCCACTCCAGTGAACTACATAAAGAGGTTCATGTAGTGCCACTGTAAGTATGTGGAACTGCACTGAGAGGTCAGCAACACTATTTACATATGTACATATGGGAAAATGTACACATGCAAGGTATGTTCCGACTACCAGTGCGACTACAACCGCTGGTTCGTTCTGTATATAGGTGATATACAGGGTGGGGATCCAACCGCTCGTTATAAAAAAATGAAACAAATCAACTTACAGCCGATACTGTCAAGGGGACAGACAATACTTAGCGTCAGAGGCTCCCACGTAGCGCTCGCTGCTGCCGTGTATGCCGCTACTCCCACGCTGCTGACCGTTGATCTGCTGTTCTGCTTGTGGTTGTTGCTTTTTGCAATTTCGTTTGGTGCTCCGTATGTGGTTGTTGTTAGTGATTGTGCGACTGCGTATATACTTGTTGGTACTTTTGGAAGGACTCTTATATCTGTTCGGTCAAGGAGGGCGATAACATGAGGGGAAGGGGGGCCCACCCACCCCCTTGAAAGGAAAACCGTCGGAAGTGTATAGTTTTTTTTTAATGAATTTTTTAAATTTTACCTCCAAAGCGAGAAAAATGGTAATTACTTGCCAATAAGGTGAAGTGGTTGGGTGGAAAAAGAGGAGCGAGGAGTAATAACCCTCTTAAGTGCAAGTAGGGCTTCAGATTCAGTAAAATATTCACAGTATTTCTGTATTCAAATTCCTTTTCTATGGCCGGCCTTCGGCCGGGCTGCTTGAAAAAATAACCTTCATAGGAGCAACTAGTGGGCCGGAGCATCAGTAAAGTGCTAACAGTATTTCTGTATTCAAACTCCTTTTGTGTGGCCGGCCTTCGGCCGGGCTGCTTGAAAAATAACCCTCATAGGAGCAACTAGTGCGCCGGAGCATCAGTAAAGTGCTAACAGTATTTCTGAATTTTAATTCTTTTTGCGTTACTGGCCTTTGTTGGAATTGTGTCGTCAACCTTAAATCAAAATATATAAGTTATCATAAGTTCCCACAGTGCTACTTTTGCTGACGACATGTGTGGCCGGATGAAACTCCACACGAGGCGCCAAGTCAGCAAAAGTCGCGAGCGCTGCGGAAACGGCAGAGCGCGACGACCGACGACATGTGTGGCGAGTGGGGAAACTTGAAACTCCACACAAAGCGCTAAGTCAACAGAAGTCGCGAGCGCTGTGGAAGCGGCGGTGCAGCAGAGGGGACGACGTGGGCTGCGCGGCGGCAGATCGTGAAGGCAGCTAGGCGTAAGAAATTATTGTAAGTTCAGTTTGTATCAGCAACTCAAAAGAGGCACAGCCAAAGCTTGCCGAATAAAGCAAATATTCAAAAAGAAAATCATTCCTATTAATTGGCGCCCAACGTGGGGCAATCAAGAGTAAATCGAAAGTGTAATTTAAAGATTCAACAAATTAAGAAATCACCAAGCAGCGGGAATCCTAAAGAGGAGTCGGACATAGGAAATCACCAAGCAGCGAGAATCCTGAAGGGACATAAGAAATCACCAAGCAGCGAGAATCCTAAGGACAAATACGATAAATTCTTAAGAAGAAAATGTAAGTGAGATGCTCATGTGAAAAAGTGTAATAAATAAAATTACTTTCCTATTGTGAATGAGTGAAGTACTAGAGGATTTATTTAAGAAGTTGAATTTGGACAACACGGACGCCTTGAACCTAGAACAAGTAACCGAGTTGGTACGAGCGGAAGTAGGCAGAGCACTAGCGGCACAAAAATTAGAGTTCGATAGGAAAATTATGGCAATACAGAATCAGGTTTCTTTAGTGAAGCCAAAGATAGAAAAGTTCGTGAAAGTGTCGATTAATCCTTCAGTGTCGTGCGAAGTAACACTAGATGCAATTAAATCACTACCGGAGTTTGTGGGTTTGGTTTGGTTTGGTTTATTATATTTGGGAAAAAAATGAGGCATCTGAGCTCATTCCAAACCAAAGAAGATTTAATGAGCCTCTTGCAGGAATCGGTGAAGGTGGATGCTGTCAACGCGGTACATTGTGACTTGCCAACATTAGCAAAATGTCAACACGAGTTAGATGAATTATTTCCAACGGTAAAGTTTCGGCATAAAGAAAAATTCGTCGTGGAGATATCAGACCCAAGCGAGCAGCATGAGATTATAGCGGCTGAGCACAACCGAGCACATCGAACAGCCCAAGAGAATACAAAGCAGATATTAGAAAATGGAGAAAAAAACCAGGCAATTCGCAGCGAATTGTCGCGTTTGTGCTCAGGCCAAGTATGATCGTCACCCAAAAAAACAACTTATAGCTGAGACGCCCATACCGGAATACTGCGGGGAAATTCTTCACGTTGATATATTCTCGACCGGCTCGACGCACTTTTTTTTTGTTGCAATTGCTGAACAGGTTTA
The DNA here is from genome assembly GCA_964056695.1 of Melieria picta. Lineage (NCBI taxonomy): Eukaryota > Metazoa > Arthropoda > Insecta > Diptera > Ulidiidae > Melieria > Melieria picta. Next base: position 65,166,365 of record OZ057400.1, read on the forward strand.
GTGGTACACAACTCATTTATTGTGACAACGAGGAGTCACTCAATTCGCATAGTATCAAAGCGATCTTAAAAATCAGTTTAACATTGACATTGCGAATGCCCCGACCCTTCACAGCACGTCGAATGGTCAAGTGGAACGCTTCCACAGCACACTGATGGAAATAGCACGATGTCTTAAACTCGACAAAGATGTGGATGATATTGAGGAATAAGCCACAATCGAATATAATAGGTCCATTCATACGGTAACTGGAGCTAAACCAATCGACATATTTCGTTCAACAGAACGTAATCAGCAAATAGCATCGCGATTGCAAACTGCACAGGAGAAAGAGCTAGTAAACCATAATAAGAATAGACAGAAAAGGGAATTTTCGGTAGGTGAAAAAGTACTGAGTGCCGGTTCGTTTTCAACACCGGTTACAGTCGAAAGACTGCGGGGTCGCGATAATTTCGACGTGTGGAAAAGGCAGGCTAAGTCGTGCCTAGTGATAAAAGGATGCTGGAAGGTCGTCGAGACTGGCATCACATCGGAAAAAGACGTCGAAATGAACGAACATGCGCTGGCTGAGATTACGTTGATGGTGGATCCGAGTAACTTCGGCCACATCGCATCAGCTAAAACAGCACAGGAAGCGTGGAAGGCTTTGTTAAGTGCGTACGAAGACAACGGGCTGACGCGAAAAGTGGAAATTTTGAGACAATTGGTGAACTTAAAGTTAGACAATCCCAACTCAATGCAGGAGTATGTGAATGAGCTGGTGATGATTGCTCTTAAAGTGCGAAACGCGGGACTGAATATCGACGACGAGCTTACAGCTTCCCTGATGCTTGCGGGGCTCCCTGAGGACTTTAGGCCATTAGTGATGGCAGTGGAGAACTCCAAGGCGAAGCTTACGGTCGATTCGGTGAAAAACCTTTTACTCCAAGATGCGAAGTTCGATAGTGCGGTCGCTAGAGAAAATGCCCTAAATTCAAAAAACCAAAAGAAAAAATTCAAAAAATTTAAGTGTCATAATTGCCGCATAGTCGGCCATTTTGCTCGAAATTGCCAGAACAAAAATGGTAGCAACGAAAAAAAGGGTGAAGTGCTATTCGCTACGCACGCGCGAGCATATGCAAAAGCAACAATGAAACGAGTAAAGCTCAAAGAGGAGCACAACGAGCCTGCGCAGTGGTTCATAGATTCGGGAGCCTCGAATCATATGACAAATACTCGCCAGTTTTTTTATAACGAACGAAAAGTAGAAAACAAAGTGATAGTGGTAGCGAACAACAGCGAGCTAGCAGTTGAGAGTGTGGGTGACGTGGACAAAGAATTTTGTAACGAAAAAGGAGACAAAAGTGCAACTGTCAAAAACGTGGAATATGTCCCAAGGTTATGCGTCAATCTTCTCTCCGTGCGGCAAATGGTGAAAAATGGAAAAAAAAAGTTGTGTTCGAAGGAGATAAATGTCAAATATTCAACCAAAATAACGAGTTGCTGGCCAGTGCGTCAATAATCAACGACCTATACCGCGTTGAATGTAAAGCTGTGCAAAAAAAAGAACGCTGTTTTTTTACAGAAAACAATTTTACGTTGTGGCACCGAAGGCTTGGACACATTTGTACCAACAACATGTTGCAGTGGGGTAAAATTTGAAGCGGGAAAAAGTGACATATGCAAAGTGTGTGTTAAAGGAAAACAAACGCGAAAACCAAACAAAGAAAAAGGCACACGCGCGGGTGATCTGCTCGAACTAATACACTCAGACGTAGTCGGACCGCTGAAATGCAAATCATTCTCGGGTGCGCGGTTTATATTGTCGTTTGTTGACGACTTTTCACGCAAAACCTTCGTTTATCCTATTAAAGCCAAATCTGATGTGTTCAGTAAATTTATCGACTTTAAAAACATGGTTGAAAATCAGTGCTCGAAAAAAATAAAATGTTTACGTACGGACAACGGGAAAGAGTATGTGAATAAAAATTTTGAAGTGTTTTTGAAGAAAAGTGGAATTACACACCAGAAAACATTCCCATATGCACCAGAACAAAACGGTGTCGCGGAGCGAATGAACCGTAACCTTGTCGAACGAATGCGGTGTATGTTGATTGACAGTGGGTTAAAAGAACATTTTTGGGCAGAAGCTGCTGTAACAGCTGCATACATTATAAACAAAATTCCTTGCAGGAACAGTGACTGCAGCCCCGAAGAACTGTGGTGCAAGAAAAAACCAAACTTAAAATTTTTACGTGTTTTCGGTTGTACGGCAATGGTGCACGTAAGCAAAGAAAAGCGACACAAATTAGATGCCAAATCAGTCGAGTGCATAATGGTAGGGTACAGCAGCGAAAGCAAAGCTTACCGTCTATACAACCCTAAGACAAAAGACATCATTATAAGTCGCGATGTGGTTTTTCTTGAAAACGACAAAAACACTGGTTCCAATGAAGACAGGGGTAAGTGGTATTATCCTTCACTTATTCATGAAGACAGTGTCACTTCCGAGGGCGAGGTGTCAAATATGGAATCGACACCTGTCTTTGATGCCCAGTCCGAAATCGTAGCAAAAGCTGAGGCCGAACCCGAAATCGTAGCAGAAGCTGAGGCCGAACCCGAAATCGTAGCAGAAGCTGACGCCGAACCCGAATTCGTACCAGACGTTGAAATTGGTGAAGTCCGCAGGTCTAAACGAATTTTAGGCAAATCTCCTCAATCATACAACTTCTGTGCAATGCAATTTGTGTCGGCCGATCCTCAGTCATTTGAAGAAGCAATCGCAGGAGACAATTCGGTTTCATGGAAGAAGGCAATGCGAAGCGAACTTGAGTCACTATCGCTGAACAAAACCTGGGTGTTAACTAAATTACCTCATAACAGGCAGGCTATACCGTCAAAATGGGTTTTTAGGACCAAATGCAACGAAAATGGCGTCCCAGTCCAAAGAAAAGCCAGATTAGTGGCCAAAGGTTTTGGTCAACGCGAGGGGGTAGATTATGCCGAAACATTTGCTCCTGTGGTGAGATACGAGTCCATACGTTTTTTGATAGCATTGGCAGCGAAATACGACATGGCGATGCATCAGATGGATGCTGTGTCTGCTTACCTCAATGGCTCGTTAAAAGAGGATTTGTACATGTGCCAGCCTCCGGGCTACGACGATGGATCTGGCAAGGTGTGCAAACTTCTAAAAGCCATTTACGGCCTAAAGCAATCTGGACGCGTGTGGAATGAAACGCTCAACAGTGAATTACTTAAGGCTGGCCTCATCAGAAGTGAGGTGGATCAATGCATCTATTACAAGGTCACTACACAAGGTCATCAGTTCAATGCTCTGTATGTTGCAATCTACGTTGATGATGTGCTGATATTCTCGAACAACGTAAGAGATATCAAGTCACTGAAAGAGACTCTCGCTGAAAAATTTAAAATGAAAGATATGGGTGAAACGTCGAATGTTCTTGGTATCAAAATCACTCGCACAGGAAATTCCATACGAATTAATCAGTCTAAATACATAAGAGATGTGTTAGATCGGTTTGGAATGGGTGATTGTAACCCAAAATCAACTCCATTCGACTACAATCAAAAGGTGTCCGCCGATATGTCACCAAAACACGATGCAGAAAAATTGGAGATGTCCAAGACGCCGTATATGCAGGCGATAGGCTGTCTGCTATTCGCCGCACAAGTAACCAGACCCGACATAAACTTCAGCGTCAATATGTTGAGCAGATATGGTGCAAATCCAGGGAAGGCGCATTGGGAAGCAGTGAAGCGAATAATGAGGTACCTGAAAGGCACCGCTAACAGGGAGCTTGTGTACTCAAAACAACCTGAAGGGCACATTACAGGCTACTGTGATGCGGACTGGGCTGGAAATGTAGATGACCGACGTTCGACCAGCGGCTATGTATTTCTTTTCCAATCCGCTGCCATATCCTGGTCAACGAAGAGGCAGAAGACCATCGCTTTGTCGTCGACAGAAGCCGAATTCATGTCCATGGTCGCAGCTATCCAAGAGTCTATTTGGTTGAGACGGCTAGAGGGCGAGCTAATTCCGCAAATGGAAAATCAGCTAACACTATATTGCGACAACAAAAGCGCCATTCACGTCGCATTAAACAACTCTTATTCAAACCGTACAAAACATGTTGATATAAAGGCAAAATTTATCCGTCAAGAAGTACAAAGTAAAAGTGTAGAACTTAAATATATATCCACGAATGAAATGGCTGCCGACATTCTCATAAAGGGCACTACTGCTCAGAAGCTTAAGTACTTGACAGACAAATTCGGCCTCAAATAATAATTTTTGTAAAATGAAAAATTGCAACTTGTAAATGAAATGCATGAACAACAAAAGGTTGTGAAAACACTATGTAGTTCAGGGAAGGTGTTGAGAAAAGGAACTACCGCGCCTTTAGCTTTTCATGCACTTCATGCAACTCTGCTCAAGTGCAGCCATGTTAGTTCATATTTCCGTTTATTCCTTTTTATTCAATAAAGCGTGATCTTTCAAGCAAACAACAAAAACCAACAGGCGACTAGGGAATAAGTTGACACCTCGCTACATCGAAGAAGTAATTGAAAAAGATTTAGGCACTACTGTGCTTATTAGGGGGAGGAGGGTCCATAAGGAAAACCTTCGGTAAGGAAGCTGCTTAAGAAAATTTTTCACTATTTTCAGGATAATTTTAGGATTGGTTACGGCCATATTAGTATCGGTATCGACTGGACGGGTGATCGACTATTCCAATGCAAACTACATTCCAGTGGCTAGTGGCGACATCATAATCTGGGAAAACTTCGGGCATATAAAGCATGTAACGAACTTGACCCTGTATGAGCTCCTTCAGGACGAGACAATCAGCGCCACAGACCACTTTCCTCAATCTCACATGAAAAAATTACTGGATGCGGACATAAATCAGATAAGTAGATTAATACAGACAGTGAACATTCACCACAGACGGACAAGAAGCTTAAACGCACTGGGAACGGTACTTAAATACATTACAGGGACACCGGATCACGATGACTTTGACAGACTATCAAACACAAATGAACAATTGATTGAATCGCAGGACAGGCAGTTTACTATTAACACGGAAGTTCAGAGGGAAATTAATAACCTGACAGTTACAGTTGACGTTACGACATACTTCTAGCTAGAAATAGACCAATAATAACTGAATTGGATAACATAATAACCTCCATCACATTCGCAAAAATTGAAATTTTGAACCCTGTCCTCCTGGACAGCAGTGAAATAAATTTTATAAAAAAATGAGCATCTCACAAATCTAACGGTAGCCGATATCATGTCCGTAGCTAAGATTAAGATTCTACAATTTAACAATGTAATATATTTTTTAATAAGATACCCTATTCCGAAACTTATATGTAAGAAAATAACTTTTCTACCGGTAGCCCGCGGCAGTCAGGAGTCTACTTTAGCGGTGTGCCACAACCACACGTTAGCTGTAAAAAACTGCAGCGACACAATACCGACCTTCTGCCTAACTTCGTCAACCGCATCATGCGCTCTGCAACTTATGACACGCAACTCCGTTAACTGCAGCACAACGACCTTCCGCCTATCGCCACAGTAGGAGATGGACTGATAGCTATCAATAACCAGCTAGTCGCTATAGAGGAAAGTGGCGAGGCTCCCGTCACGGTTAATGGCACCTACCTGGTGCTCTTCAGGAACTATGTGAAAATGCAGAACCTTCAACACATGAGACATCTGCAGCTAAGCGTGGAACGAAGCCATATTACAAGCTGGTCCATCGCGGGCGTGCTGCTGTGTGCGGCACTTATCGTCTACATACTCCGGCACATGGCAGTAGTTAGGAAGAAGATCGCCATAACCAGATCTGTCGAGGTGGCAGTGAGAACCGCCGCTGCGGGGACCGAGGACGTTCCCCACTTAGAAGGGGACGAGTTATCATAAGTTCCCACAGCGCTACTTTTGCTGACGACATGTGTGGCCGGATGAAACTCCACACGAGGCGCCAAGTCAGCAAAAGTCGCGAGCGCTGCGGAAACGGCAGAGCGCGACGACCGACGACATGTGTGGCGAGTGGGGAAACTTGAAACTCCACACAAAGCGCTAAGTCAACAGAAGTCGCGAGCGCTGTGGAAGCGGCGGTGCAGCAGAGGGGACGACGTGGGCTGCGCGGCGGCAGATCGTGAGGGCAGCTAGGCGTAAGAAATTATTGTAATTTCAGTTTGTATCAGCAACTCAAAAGAGGCACAGCCAAAGCTTGCCGAATAAAGCAAATATTCAAAAAGAAAATCATTCGTATTAATTTATACAACTAATGCAAAAATAGTTAAATTTTATAAACATGTTGAATTGCTTTTAAATGTGGCTTAAACTCGAATTAAATGTACATTTATACTGAATTTAAACATTTCAATATGGCAATTATGACGATATTTCTTCAGCTTTTTTGCTATTGTGAATGCTTGTTGTATGGAGTGGAAGAAGAAGTGTCAAATTGTGAATGCCAGTTGTATGGAGTGGAAGAAGAAGTGTCAAATTGCGAGACGATTTTTGTGATTTTTTAAAATTAATAACTTAAAAACTAGACAATTTCGACGACTAAAAATTTAAAATTCTTCGTTTAATAGCACCGTGCGACAGCATTTTTCACACCGGAAAAAATCCATATGGGCGTGAAACTAGAGACCAAATATAGTAATACTGCGTACTTAGTTTTTCATTTCTACATCGTTTGTCCTTTTAAAAGGACTTGACAATTTTGAAGGGGATACGAAATATAAAAAATACTTTACCTCGTTAGAATATGGCGATATGTATATCAAATGAAAGACGAAAGGCTCAAGAATTGACATTGATTGATTGATTTGATTTTTTATCTATTTGTAAAAAAAACGATATGAAAAAGGTCTTTTGTAAGTTTTAATCCTTTATATCCTTGAAACTTTATATAGAATTTTCTTGAAAAGTAATTATGTTAAAACCCAGAATCTCCTTAACCACCTGTCAAAATTTCATTACTCTGTGTCACTTTTTGCACACAATGTTTTCACTTTTTATTGTTTAATGATTGTTGTTTGAGGTGCCAGCGTAATATCCGGCTCGAAGGACCATGAATAAATAAAGGAGAGCTACGTCCACGCAAACGTGTTGAAATTAAAATAAATATTTTGTGTCGGGTTTTTTTTTATTAATTGTTGAGTGTTTATTGAAATATAGAAATATATGTAAATGTTAGTTTTTGTATGGGTTGGAGTTGATCGATCTTAATTCGCCGGAGTTCGTTTATCGAGTGCCTGCCGGCCGCGCAAGCTACCTTTGGGATGGCCAGGGTTGCCATCCGTACATATAAACACAAATGGACAAACACAATACAATATTATTGACGATATCAAATTCTTAGAGCTGCGTGGCGGGCAGTGTCTAGCGATCTAAACACTTCATTAGGACTATATGATCGGTAGCACATTGTGTGGGAATACTGTTTTTTTATTATTTTAACACGACCCGGGCTTGCTGCTAAAACTGCTTTCACTATAACGCCTTTAATTTTCTCCTGATCTGACAGGTGGGTGGCAGTTATTGTGCCGTTGCCTTCATAAGCTTCCTTTTTTAGTAAATGACGCACAGTCCTGAATTGACTTTTTCGGCCATCCTTTTGCTGCCTTGTATGTCGATGGTTGGTCATCGCTTATGCTACATGCATCTCCTGCATCGAAGTAAATTATTTTTTCCAACCACTCCTCATTACTCTGGACAAAATTGAATTTGGTACGGTTTGCCGCAATCCATTTCAACTTTATAGTGCGATAAGTCTTGGATATCTTCTCTTTAGCTGCAGGCTGCAGGCAAACTTCCTTCGATGTAACCAATTTCTTTAGTGATAACCAGAACGAACTTCTCCTTTGTCTTCGAAATAGTAAATATTTCAAACAGCTTGGAATTTTTCAAAAACATCTTTGTGCTGAAATCTTCTTCGGTTTAGTTGCAGTAGCGGAGTTGAAGTGTTGTCTAGTTCAAATTAAATTCGAAACTAACTTTGTTACTCCAAACTCTTTTAATTATTAGTAGGATTTGTATATGCATTCAAATACAAAACACTAGCTGGTACCTAAACAGTTGTTAGGTTTTCCCGCGTTTTGGTATTTTTGAACATGTGGGGTTTTAAAAATTGCGGACACATGAACTCATATGTAGATATGATCATAAAACAATAAATCTGTTTTTTGTTTTGCAATAACTAATTGGCTAATAGCGACTAATGGCGACTGACTGAATTTTGTCAAAATTAAAAAAAAAATTGTATGCAGTGGACTGCCAGACACAGTGCTAGTATTTTGTTAAAAACAAAAACATTACATCAAAGGATACATGATGGCTGATTGCCGGAAATGAAAGCCAGCTCGTTATTCGTACGTGCGAACTGCGTATTCAGCAAAAGAACTCTTTACTTCGAGCTTAAGTCTACTTAATATGGAGTTGCAAGCTTATATCACATCTTAAATGAAGCCAAAATCCAAATTTGTATGCCCTGGCAACGATTATAATCGCGTTTAATTGATTCACTATCAAAATCTTGATGAACTTGTTCGAACGCACGCACCCGAAAGCACAAAATTGCTCGAGGTGACCACAGAAAAATCGCTGTAAAATCCAGACGGGCAAAATCGGGCACCCGATCTCTTTAGGGCAGCACTCACAAAAGACTAGTGAACAATTTTCCCAAAGACGGAACTCTGGCAAGTATGGCCTTTTTTTTTTAAGTCTATCGAAAGTTCAAAAAGTGTGATAAAAACAGTGCTTCAAATGAGTGCCTATGAAAAGGCAACAACAACAACCAAATTTTTTTTCTATATTTAATTATTTACTACAAATGTCGATACTGGTGCAAAAAGTTTCAATTATTTCGCTCCTTTCCGTATTTTAAAACTTGATATTATTTCACACTCTAAAAATTGCTCAACTTTGACAGGCTCTACAAGCAAAACTGTTTGTCCAATTTAGTTAAGGTTTTTGGATTTCTTAGGTCCAAGCATTTACCTATCGAAAAAGTATAAAAGTTTCCCCCAAATCGAACATGACAAAATTGATTTTTGCCACCTACGTCGGCAGAACCAGCCACTGTGCGTCGGCTGAGCCAGTTCCGAGAATGGACTCGCTAATTTCGTCACTTTTTCTGCGATCTTCTCTCAAACTCTTGATAAAACCTTTTTTTCGCTTGTATCAAGCGTTTCAGATGCCTTTTGCTGCATTGCATTTTTTTTTATAATTTCAATTTATATATTATTTTTATTTTTATGTTTTTATTTTAGCAACCACTGCAGGTAAATAGCACTCACAACGAACTTTCACGAACGATTGAATGACATATACACGTTATTCGCTCGGTCAGCCAATGATCACCGATCTATTAGCCGAAATATTCTATTAGAAATTTATTCATCCCCCGAAATGGTCTATTCTCCCATTACATTGGTACTATATAGCTTGTAACAAAGAATATGAAGTGTATAGAAGTCGCATCTGAGCTCAAAAATTCAAATTTTTGTTTGCGAGTTTCTTAGAGCGGGGGGAAGCAACAAAAGGGAAAGAGCGGTGCCAGCAGGAGAGCGAGCGCTTCAGTTTGCGCTCATTGGCTGTGCAAGCTGAAGCACACTTACCCAACAAACACACATGAAATGAAAGTGCCGCTTCACCTGTGTACACATGGGCGTATCGGTGTAAAGGAACGGATCGGTATTTGCGCCCCTAAAATTCGAAATTCAATGCTCTGTAAATACATAGAATTCTATATTCTATTCTATTTGTATTCTATATTATGAATTTTCAAATGTAGTTATGCTCCTCTCTAAATTTGTTCCTGGGTACGCCCATGTGTGTACATTGACTTGGTGGCTGCTTTTGTCGCTCAATCATGTTTTGTGTGAATTTCTGCATTTATTTGTCGCCAGCAAAGGGACGCCACTTAGCCAGCGCAATGATCGCCGTTTCAGCGAACGTGATTCAAAACAGCGCTAATGATTTTTGTTCTTATAGTTTTTGTGTGTATGCTTTTATGTGTTGCTGATTGGTTTTGCTTCAAAATCTTTTAGTCGGATCCCGAAAAATCGGTATTGAGGCCACTGCAAGAATTTTAATTCAGAATGATTCAGTAACGAATACTGGGACAGTAAATTTAAAATCCTAGATTTTCTTATTTTAGTTCTTTTTCGCAAGCATTGTATGTGGGCCGTAAAAAAATTTAATATAATTTATACAGGGTATTTCAATTGAAGTGTAACATGGTAAATAGTGGTTTCTTTAATCAGTATTAGTAATTTTTATTTGAAATTGGTCTCAAATTGTCAGAAACTAAATTCTTTTTAAGGACTTTTATTTCATTTTCAATATGATCTCCTTTTGACTCAATAACAGCAGTCAATCGACTGGCAAATGCATCGCAAGAAGCATTTTGCGCACACTACAGTCGGCAATGAGTTCAGGAGCAATATGCTTATAGAAGAAGAAAAAAGCCAGCCAGAAAATAGAAATTGTTTTACAATTTCAGCTTTTCGCCAGTTCAACAACAACAACAACATCACATCATCTTCACCTCTCAATCATCCCACGCCGCAGCAGTGTGCTAACGCAGACTCACTGCAGTGAGCGCAACAGATAAAACTATGTTCTCGCTTGTAAAGCAACGCTCTCACCACATACGTGATCTGTGCGAGCAGAGCGCGGGTTCCAATGTTAGAACCCGCCATACAAAATTTTTGCTTGTACGACATGCGCATTCTGTATGTTTATTTTCTTTGCTTGTAACAAACACTGGTCCTTTTCAGCATAACATTGTTACTAGCGAGCGAACTAGATCATTTAAGAATAGTTGTCGGACTAGGCCGTTGGACCAATTGGTCCGCACAAATTTTGCAGGGTTGCTACATTCTACACTACACTTAAACGAATTTCCAATTCCAAAAAAAAAAAAAAAAAAAAAACAATAAAAGGCAAATCCCCATACACTCGAATATTTTTTACACATTCGTGTAAAATTTTGATCCTTTCCAATTTTATACCGTTCGTGCGGACGCGGCCAACTTCCCTTCCCAGGTTATCCCCATTCTCAGGTAGAATTTTCATATCGAATTTTTCGCACCTGCCCCCTTTTCCCCAAGCTTCGCTAATTTCTTTCAATGCCGGTAGAGCGTTCGCCTAAAAAACAATCAGACGCGATGGAGTCAACCGCCTCCAAGCAGGCTCCTAAAGTGTCAACCGAACAATTTTGACAGACACTGTCTGTTTACGTCGTTGCCTGCCGTCGCCGCGCATCACCTGAAATAAATAATAAACAATAACCCTTATATGTGCTCACCCACATATACTCACCTTCTCACTATATCTCATTTTACATACTTACCATTTGTATTGATCCGCTATCCCTCATCTATGTACCTCTCTCTTATACAGCCCTATGTTCTTATCGACGGCATCCCTCGCCGGTGCTTGCGCGGCTGGCGGCAAACTTCACTCATCATCCGAACACCAGCAAAACGACATCGAGTTTCCACGACACATCGACACAACAATTAATACAGTTTTTCACTGAACAACTAATAACACCACCGTTCGAACACCACCATTGTAATCATTATATAACACGAAAAATCACATTGTACATACCTCCATACCTTATTGAAATACATTAAAACTATAATTATAACGTTTGCATTAAATTCTGTGCCTTATTAATTTAGTGCGCGATCGCAAAGAGTTCTTTTCGGTGCGTACATTTGGTCCTTCGAGCCGGATAAAAGACCCGGCGGGAAACAAAAGAAATCAGTAATTTGTGCAATTTAAAAAGAAGCCGATTATGAGGTAAAGTGAGAAACAAAAACAACTAATTTACACGATATGGATATCAAACGAAAGGTCTTTTTCATACCTTTCTATTGATGTGCAACATTACATATGGGGCATTCCACGCGAAGCGGACAGGTAAAAAAACTCGATGTTTGCGATTTCAGTAATATTTGAGTATGTTCTACCTATACGTATTATTGATACGTGTACCAAATATTTTTGTGATATAATGACTAGTTAAAGAGTTATGGGACTTTGAAATGTTCGACAACCGGTTGGCATGCAGTTCTTCAAAGCCGATTATGGAGTCATAAAATTATATATTAAAATAATTAAACCACTGGATTTCTTACTTCATTTACTGAGCTTTTTAATTGTATTTTTGGAAAAGAAAAAAAAATTTTTCGTAAAAAAAAAACCAATTAATTTTTTTTCCTCGATTTTCATTAAGTTAGACCATTTCGTTTTTTTTTATTTTTTTTATATAAATAGCTAATATTGTACAGAACATTGGTGCCAACTTTTATAATAGGCGTGGAAGTGGATTAGGAGCTAGACTAAAAATACTGCCGAAGGGTGGCGTCCAGCACACAGTTTCACTAAACGCGCACAAGCGGCGGGCATCAGGCGCGGCGCTGGACGCCACCCTTCGGCAGTATTTTCAGTCTAGCTCCTAATCCACTTCCACGCCCATAATAAAAGTTGGCACCAATGTTCTATACAATATTAGCAATTTATATAAAAAAATAAAAAAAAAACGAAAAATCAAGGAACAAAAATTGATTTTTTTTTTACGAAAAAAATTTTTTTTTTCTTTTCCAAAAATACAATTAACCCTAATTCCCAGAATTTTAAAAGTAACGTAAACCCAGAAGTGAGACTGTCAGGCTCATATGAGCTAAACTACTGAAAAACTAAATTTATTTTATTTTTCCAAATCTAGTTACTACTTAAAGACTTTTTATTTAAGTTTTTTTATTTTAAGTAAAGAACTTGTAAATACAGGGTCCACAGGAAAACAATTGCTACTGCAGCGCTAGAGGCCATGCATTAGGTTTGCGTTTTTTGATATACCCATCATACAAATTTTGTTTATTCTGAGTGTACGAACCTCGTATCAAATAAACTATCGGCTAATACCTTACTGGTGAACTAGTTGGTCATTATTACATTTGTGTTTGTAAGGCTCAAACAGTTTTTCAATACCCTTTTTGCAAGATCCACAGCTCCTCCCCTACAAGACGTGGCTGACCGAAACTCCACTACATTCATAACATTTTTTCAATTTACCAATACATTCGCATGAAATTTGGCCCATATGAGACAAAATATTGCTGTAATATTCTCTTTCAATTAAAATGAAGCAAACTGCAGCAGCATGTGTAAGAATGAAACAATAAACGAAGCATTTACTCCGTTTATACGACAGCTCAAGTCGCTATGACTCAATACACATCGACTCAATACAGTCGTATAAACACGTTTTCAAACCGCTTTGAACATTTTAGGCGTATCGAGTCAAAGCGCTTTTCAAATGAGTTCTTAAATTTTCAAGTCGCTTCGGAAATTCGTATAAACGGTTAAACATTTTCAAAGTGCTTTGAAAATCAGCTGATGGTGATGTACACTCAGTTTTTTGAGCATTTTCAAGTAAAAAGTAAGCAACACCAAGAGCTTAAATTCATTAAACGCCAAAAAAATAGGAAAAACCAAAAAATAAAAGCATACTTTTGAAACCGTCTGCAGTCAATTCGCTTCTGAAATCAATGTATAAACACTTGGATCGAGAGCGTATCGAGTCAATGCGAATCGACTGAGACCGTCGTATAAACATGGTAATTGTGAACTTGTCATCAGAGTGCTTTGAAATTGACCTGCTGAGATGATCGCTTATACCCGCATGTGTAAGAATGAAACAACAAACGAAGCATCGTGAACTTGTCATCAGTGCTGCTTGAAATTGACCTGCTGAGATGATCGCTTATCACGCATGTGTAAGAAGAAGAAGCACCTGCTGACAAGAACTCGCATCGGAGTTAATATAATTATTAAGAGCCGGAGGCTGCCGTAGCTACGTAGCTCAGCTGGCTAATGCGTGCGGCCGCGAGTCAAATGCGACGCGCGAATCCAAGTTCAATACTCCGTTGCTTCAAACACCAAAAAAAAGTAAAAACAGAATGAAGGTAAGAATTCGAATTAAAATTGACTTTAAATAATATTATTTGAATATTTAAATAATTCTGCACTTTCAGAAGCTTCAATATTGGGCCATAGCAAGTACCGAAGCGCAAGACCAAGGAAGCCGATGCCAATGATGCCGCGCTAAGCAAACGCCTTCGATTGCGACAATATGGGATCATCCCCAAGCAGGACCGCAAATTAATTCTTTTAAATTCAATTTTTTTTATATTATTTCATTTAAATTAATTTAAAATAAATTCAGGCAGAAGTAAAAGCAAACGGTGTTTCCAAAAAATTTCAATAAACACCTGAATTTTTTCAATATTGAGTATTGGTCATGAATTACCGATTTATACATCACATTGTGACCGATATTTGCATCAGCATTTTAGCCCGACAGCCCGATTACGAGACATAGGCAATGTTACTCTCAGAGGTTTGCCATTTCCTGCTGACAGAACAGCCGCCGAAAGAAAAATTGAAAAAAAAGTTGTTTTTCTTTTTTTTTTCGGTGTTAACGCAACGGTGTATTGAACTCGCGGAGTCTTGACTCGCGGCCGCACGCATAGCCAGCTGAGCTAGGTAGCTACGGCAGCCACCGGCTGTTAATCACATATATTAACTCCGATGGCGGCGGCGGCTGCAAGATAGCTATACAAAACTAAATATTTGGAGGTTGGAATACGTATGCGTTAGAGCAGAGCAAAAACACTTTTCTTAATATGCAAAAGGTGTGTGTTAGAGTGAAACAAAAAATCACACGTACACGAGAGTTTCTATCAGTTTTTTCACACCGCCTGTACAAAAATGATAGAAACTTTGTTCGGAGAGCTGACCGAAACTTCGGTCAGGCATGTCGGTCATATGACCGGTCAAATGACCGTCACTGTACTTGTAGGGTCGATTACTGTCTTTGCATGTGTATGACATTTCAGGAAGTATTAGCACCGTCGCACTTCCATATTCTGATTACATATTTATCGGGATTGGAAGACATAAACTGTATGAACTAGCATCAACCTCGGCAAGGCATAAATTCTTCATAATATGTCGTAGATTGCAATATTTTCAACAATTTTAGTAGACTTGATCCCATGCCGACTAGATGTGTGCTAGGCTTAAAAACTTTGAACTTGATACGATCAAAATCATCTAAACATGAAAAATAAAAATATTCTTCCATATGGTTGACAAAAAGTCAAGGAATTCTGAGCAAATTTGAGATTTTGTTCAAATGAGCTCCTGAGGCTCACTTTTGGGTTTACGTTGCATTTTTAAAAAATTGTTTAAAAAAAGTAGAAAAACTGTCTAAAAAATTAAATTTATAAATGAAATATAATTCTAACATTCCATTAGAGGATGACATAAAAAAAATGGAATCGAAAATCTTTTGGTATAGGATTTATCACCATTTGAAATCTTAAGTGAGACTGTGAGGCTCACTTCTGGGAATTAGGGTTAAAAAGCTCAGTAAATGAAGTAAGAAATCCAGTGGTTTAATTATTTTAATATATAATTTTATGACTCCATAATCGGCTTTGAAGTACTGCATGCCAACCGGTTGTCGAAAACTTCAAAGTCCCATAACTCTTTAACTAGTCATTATATCACAAAAATATTTGGTACACGTATCAATAATACGTATAGGTAGAACGTACTCAAATAATACTGAAATCGGAAACATCGAGTTTTTTACCTGTTCGCTTCGCGTGGAATGCCCCATATGTAATAAGGTGCGTATCAGAGTCCGGCAATGAGTACTAATAAAATTAGTATACTTAAGTCATGAGCCATAACAATTGGTGCAAGTGAATACTCAAACCAATTCAACAAAATACTATTGCTCATTTGCACCAAATCATCAAAACACTAAAAATTCTCTTACACGAATATGTACCGGTATTTTGTGTGTCTATTGGTTACTGACTCATAATCTGATTTGACTCACTTGTTCGTGTGATGAATTGAGTAATAGTTCGTGTTGTGCTTCGCGCTTTTTGCTAAACAGTAATTTTTTGCTTTTGGACGCGTATCTGGTTGCTGCTGTGCATTGATGCAATATTCTTTTCTTAAATTCTATTTTCAACAAAAAAATTAAAATAATTTTCATCTTTATAGTTTTTTAGTTATTTAACTTAGAATGAGTATTATTTGTACGTGTATATGATATTTTTTCTTAAGTATAATTTTAATATTTATGAATTCTTTTCATTGAATTATATTTAAAAAGCATGGATTTGATCTCATTTTGTTACTTACAAATAAAAACTAACAAAAAGTTAATTTAATTGCTTTGCATTTATTGACCTGCGTTTTGGTTTTCCGCTTTTTGTTGCAATATTCTCAATTTCAACTAAGGAGAAAGCGAAACTGAAAATTACTCCAATGACTTAAGTCATTCCATTGAACCATTGGTGTTTCTTGGTGTTGTGAGTGATTATGGTATAACACAATGAACCTATTCACTCAATGACAGATCTGAGCACGCACCGGTTCATATCAGCAAAGAACTTATTCATTGTTCACACACAAAATATGTGTGCATGCGTAAACGAGTATGCGTGGATATGAGTCGGATGTTTTTCTTTGACTCAAATCCACTAATACTCTTTCTTGTGTTGTTCAACCAATGACTTGAAAAAGGGAATAATTGCAGTTCTCTGGTGCGTATCATAATTATAAGACACTTAGAAAATTTTACTTTGCAGCCTCGCCAAATCGAGGTAGTATTTTTTTTAGAAAAACAAGAACGCAGGGTAATATTGTAAAAGGTCAGTTTTAATTATAAGCGCAACTTAATATTCTTAAAAATTCCTGTCAAATATACCGTTAGCTTTTATGTGAATGAGTAATAATTTGGGTAGCTGCAATCGTAACAAAATTATAAGACACATTCGGCCTTATCGGGAGTTTCACGTGAACAACATTTCGGGTGGAATATTTCACTTTTCACTTTCCACCTTATCGTGAGTTTCGCCCGAAATGTTCGGCATGTTCGAAAGAAATTTCACCTATCGGCAACACTTATTCCGTGTGAAATGTTTTGTCATTTAACGGAAAATTTTTCACTTATATTTTGAACGTGAACAATAAACAAACGACATGTAAGTTATTGATTTTGATGTAAAAGAAATTTACATTGCAGCCACAGTTCATTTTTATTTTAGGAGGAGGAACAGGATAATGCAGGAGGAACCGGATAATGTGAGAGGTTTCATAAAAGGAAGTCGGGGAAAATTCGCAGAGTTTTGGAGGAATCTGACACTGGAGCTGAATAGTGCCGGCCCTCCAATGAAAAGCGAAGTGGAGTGGAAGAAGGTAAAAATTGTATTACTCCTACATACACATATGTATGCGGCCGATAATTAACCGTTTTTTTTTTATTAAGGTTTGGGCCGACTAAAAACGGTACGTGCGAAAGAAGGCCGCCATAAAAAAAGCACCTGAAGGTGGGCTGGAGGAACTGGAGGTGGGCCCAACAGGACGCAGAAATTTTCCCCAACGGAAGAGGCAATTTTTCAGCTCGTTGGGATGAAGGAAGCAGTGGAGGCCGTTGGTGAGGCCCTGGATGCTGCAGCTGGTAGTAGCGACTGCCTACCTTCTGCTCCTCTGCGCCAAAGCGAAGCAGCATGCAGCAACTTCGGGCAGCCAACTCCTCCGGGCACCCGAAGTAGTGGAAGAAAGTCTGCTAAAATGACTTCTGGCCAAGTAGTTCTAAAGGAACTGGAGGTACAACAGGAGTTGTAGTATTGTTGAAATCTGGAAAACATTGGCCTATTACTGCAAAAAAGTTAAAAAGCAACGATTTTGAATCTCAGAATGGCTCGCGCAACTGCAGAGGATTGGGAACGATCTCTTAATTGCCTGCGAACTGCTCGTTCCTGGGCCATTTCCTCTTCCTCGCACATGAGTCGCAGCGCTATACTATGCATTATTACAAAACAAATTCGCAAAAACATCTTATTTGCTTTTATTTGCCCGTTTTATTCATTTTTTGCACTTTTTTCACAGCTGTGAAAATTACGTTTTTGTTTGTTCGATTCGCCACAGCTGATTCGAAGTGAAATCTCATTCGGGCGAAACTCCCGATGACAATTTATTTTTCGGGTGAACAAAAAAAAGTGAGGCGAAATCTGGTTCAGCCGATAAGGCTGATCATGCTAAAAGTATTTATAGTGCGCAGATCGATTTTTTTCCCTCGGCGTTGATTTCTTAGTTAGTTTAATTAATTTAAAATAAAACGCTGGTGGGTAAATTGTTATCCGAAAAGGAACAAAGCTTTTAAGGTTGCCGGACTTAGTGTAAGCGAAATTTCGAAGGAAATCGGTCGTTCTCGTTAAGCTATTGCCGGATTTCTACGCGATTTCTGTTCGTAAGCAAAAGCTGTCTGACCACGAAAAGAGCCTAATTTTGTTGAAAGCGAGCAATTCGTTCACCTCTTGTTCGCAGCTCGCAACCTTCAGCAGCCGGCCAGTGTCTTAAATGACCATTTTTCCCTGCCCTGACACTCCTACCGCACAAAGCTGCAAGACTCCAATTTGCAGGAAATAATCTGGATACTGGCTGGGACATGGTAAACATATTGTAACGATAAGACAGTTTGTCGCTGTGCAAAGCAACCCTGTCGCTACGCGCCGTGCTATAATTCAATCTGGCAACGACGGCCGCGACAATGAAGGCAACTTTTAGTCCAATCTGGCAATGATGGTCGCGATCATCATGGAAACCTTTAGTCCACTCCGGAATGTGCGAGAACGATCTGCGCGATGGCCGGACAGGTATAAAAGACAGCCGGGTGCGGCGCAGCGAGTCAGTCTGATTTTGACTAGTGAAGGTGCCACACGGAGTAATTAAGAAAATAATTAAGTGTAAAGACAGTAAAGTGTAAACCTGTGAAATAAAGTGATTGTTGGTTTATTTTATTGACTGCGGTTGAGGAACTAAGTGTGTTTTATTTTCAAATTACGCAATCCAGAGATACGTATTAGCCCACTAAAACTCATATTCGTAACATTTGGTGTCAGAAGTGGGATTGTGTTACTGAAAGTAAAAAAAAATAAAAATTAATTATAAAACGCAGACATGGTTAGACTGGAGCAACTGAAGGTGGACCAGCTGAAGAAGGAGCTGGCCGCTTGGAATTTGCCGACTGCTGGCGGAAAGGTGGAGTTGCAGCTGCGCTTGCGAGAGGCGTGTGAATCACGAGGCATTGATTGGACTGCGCACGAGTTCGGGACGCAGGAGCTAGATTCGTCGGCCAAAGTGGAGGAATCGCCCGCGGGTGCTGCGTCGATGCAAAGTACGGCTGCAGCGGCTGCGCCACCACAAGCATTGGACATGAGCCAGCTAATGGTTGCACTTAAAGGCATGTTCGAGACTTCCAACCGTGAAATGGCAGCCAAAATGGAAAATGAAAATCGCGAAATGTCGACGCAGATGGCAGCGAAAATGGAAACTGCGAATCAGCAGATGGCAGCGAAAATGGAAACTGCGAATCAAGAGATGGCAGCGAAGCTGGAAACTACGAATCTCGAAATTTCGGCAAAAGTCGAGACTGCAAATCGGGAAATGGCAGAGCGAATGGAAAACAAGCTTCAGGAAAATTCTGCGCGCTGGGAGCAGAAAGTGGAAGAAATCGCCAACCAGCTGAATGTGAAGGTGGAGCACCTGGGAACTCGAGTGGAACATTTGGATAAACGAGTCGACGACCTGGATGATTCCCTGAACAAACGTGTTGGCGATCTTGACGATTCCCTGAACAAACGAGTTGACAGTCTGGAAGATTCGATGAACAGAAAAATGGACGAGCGGCTTAGGGAGGTACAGCCGCGAGAATGGTTGCCGCCGGTTCCGGAAAGTGTTGCCACCCGAGCAGAAGTGCCTACTTATGATGGGACTACGCCGTTCGATACATTCAAGCTACAATTCGACCTGGCTGCTCTGGAAAATCAGTGGACCGATGTAAGGAAAGGTCGGAGATTGGCGCTGGCTCTAAAAGGTGCTGCGGCTGAGGTAATAAAATCAGTTCCAGAATGTTTAAGAAGTGAGTACGAGACCGTCATAAGGGCGTTGGCAGCGAAGTACAGCGACGAGCACAACAGAACGCTGTACTACTGTGAGCTGAAGAACCGCAGGCAAAGAGCCAACGAGGCGCTGCAGGCATATGCAGCAGACATTGAGCGGCTCGTACAGCTGTGCTACCCGTCCTTCGGCGCTGATGATCTCGAGAGGATGAAGATTGAGGCGTTTATTGAAGGTCTTCATGATCCGGAGACACGTCGCAGTGCGTTGATGATGGGTAAGCCGACATTTAGGGAGACGGTGACCAGCGCGATGACATACGAGGCGACATGGATTGGGAGCATTCGGTATGCACCTGCAAGGATACGCCAGATCCATCCGGACAACGACATTGCGATCCAGGCAACAAGCTCTGAGCCACCGGGCAGGCCACGGGTGGTCTCCTCTAAAGTTGTTTGCTGGGTATGTGGCAAGCAGGGCCACATATCACGAGACTGCCGCCAACGAAAGAGGCGTTCCCGTTCTCGATCGCAATCGCCTGAAGCGAGGAATACTGACAATCGAGGCTCAGCCAACAAGCGCAGGGCTGAGGACGGCGAGTCGTTAAACTAAAACGGGTCAGCCCAAAGGGGCGTGAGCTGATCCCCACAATCTGCCGCCCCACCGTCCTTGTCTCACAGCTGAAACGACAGCCCAGCAGCTTGACAATTGAAGGAAGGATAGATGGAAAGTTGTTTGTGTTGACACTGGATACTGGAGCGTCATATTCGATCATAAAAAGGAAGCTGCTGAAGAACTGGGAACCGCTGCATGGCATACAGCTGCGGACTGCGACTGGCGAGCGCGCGCCGGTAAGAGGGAAAGTTACAAAAACGATTACTATCGGCACCAGCAGCCTGGAACATGAGTTCATCGTCGCGGATATAATGGACGACGTGATTATCGGCGTGGATTTCATGATTAGGCACGGTTTTACGCTGGACCTGAGGGAAAATGTGCTGAGATATGCCAACGTTGAATTCCCGCTGCACACCGGCTATGAGCGAAGCGTGGCGGTAAGGAAGGTTGTATCGTGTCAACACAGGAGGATACCAGCGAACTCCGAGGCGATTGTGTGGGCAAAGGTGGACGAGGACGATGGGACGAGTCGGCTGTGGGTTGTAGAAGCACCGAATCAAGGACACGACAACATCATCATCGGACGTACATTAGTGGAACCTAAGAATGGCAGAATACCAGTCAGAATACTGAACCCCCTGAATGCACCCAGATATGTCGGGAAAGATGAGGTAATTGGCGAGTGTAAGGAAGCTGTAGCAGTGGTCAATTGCGAGAATAGCCCGCCTGGAAATAATAAGAAGACCGGTTTTAACATGGACGCCATACCGCAGGAGAACCAGTGGAGCAGCGAATTGACGGCCAATCAGAAACAGAAGGCGAGGTCACTCCTGCAGCACTATGGGTCAATATTTGCGGCAGAAGCAGGCGGAAGAACAGCCATAGTGAAGCACAACATCGACACCGGAAGCGCAAAACCGATTCGCCAACCGCCAAGACGAGTTCCTCTGGCCAAGAGGGAGGAGGTCACAAAGTTGATCGAAAACATGCGGAAAGAAAAGGTCATAGAGCCTTCTTCGGGCCCCTGGTGCTCGCCGGTCGTGCTGGTCAAGAAAAAGGATGGCAGTACCCGGTTTTGTGTGGACTATCGGAAACTCAATGATGTGACCAAGAAGGACAGTTATCCACTACCTCGGATCGATGACACCTTGGACACACTGTCAGGCACACAGTGGTTCTCCACGCTCGACTTATGCAGCGGCTATTGGCAGGTAGAGCTTGCAGACAAGGACAAGGAGAAAACGGCTTTCAGTGTTGGCGATGGTTTGTGGCAGTTCACCGTCATGCCGTTTGGACTCTGCAACGCACCAGCAACATTCGAGCGGCTAATGGAACGCGTGCTAAAGGGGCTGCATTGGCGGACGTGCCTGGTGTACCTCGACGACATAATCGTGATGGGTAAAAGCTTCGACGACCACCTGGGAAAGCTGAAGGAGGTATTCGAGCGGATACAAAAAGCTGGGCTTAAACTCAACCCGAAGAAGTGCTCGCTGTTCCAAAAAGAGGTCAAGTATCTGGGTCATACGGTTTCCGCCCGCGGAGTACATACGGATGAAGGCAAAATCACGGCGGTGAAGGAGTGGCCCCGGCCACGCAATCTACACGAACTCCGCAGTTTCCTGGGCCTGTGCACATACTACCGCCGATTTGTTCCGGGATTCGCGAACATAGCCAGCAGCTTGCACAAACTGACGAAAAAGAGCCAAGCTTTCGAGTGGAACGAAGAGCAGGAGCAGGCTTTTGCACGTCTGAAGGAAAAACTGTGCATTGCTCCAATTCTGGCCTTCCCCGTGCCTGGAGAGATGTTTGTGCTGGATACGGATGCGAGCGGGCATAGTATTGGCGGTGTGCTATCACAGATAATAGACGGCCAAGAACAAGTGATAGCATACTACAGTAGGATTCTGTCGAAACCGGAACGCAACTACTGTGTGACACGGAGAGAACTGCTGGCGGTATTGGACTGCGTAAAACACTTCCACAAATATCTGTATGGACAAAGGTTTCGCCTGCGCACAGATCATGCGGCATTGAGATGGCTCCTGAATTTTAAGGATCCTGAAGGCCAATTGGCGCGGTGGATCGAGCGACTGCAGAGCTACGACTACACGATAGAGCATCGGAAGGGCAGTAGCCATGGCAATGCCGATGCCTTGTCACGCCGTCCGTGCGAAGTCGAATGCAGGGCATGCTCGCGAGCCGAAAGCAAAGAACAGATAGTGGACGTCCGGTTGGTGAGCGTTATGCCAGAGGAAGAGTGGTCTGCGGAGAGGCTACAAAAGGACCAGCGTGAGGATGCGGATCTTGCAAAAATCGTCGAAGGCAAAGAGCAAGGCGCACGTCCAGATTGGCAGGAGATGGCCGGTGAAAGCCCGATCGCCAAGGCTTACTGGGCACAGTGGAAAAGTCTGCGGCTGAAGGAAGGATGCCTGTACCGCGAATGGGAGAGCGCGGATGGACGAACCAGCAACTCCCTAATGGTAGTGCCGAAATGCAGAATCAACGAGGTCATCGAGGCATACCATAACGACTCCAGTGGAGGGCACCTAGGCATCACCAAAACCGTCGCCAAAATAAAAAGACGATTCTACTGGGTAGGATGTCAGGAGTCTGTAGCCGAGTGGATTAAGAGCTGTGACCGATGTTCAGCCGCGAAAGGGCCGACAAGAAGATCTCGAGGCCGCATGCAGCAGTACAACGTGGGAGCGCCCTTCGAGCGGATTGCTATGGACGTCGCCGGCCCATTCCCAACTAGTACTCAAGGCAACAAATATGTGCTGGTGGTAATGGATTACTTCAGCAAATGGCCCGAAGTGTACCCAATTCCTAACCAGGAGGCCACTACGATCTCGGAAAAGCTGGTAAACAACTGGGTAGCCAGGTTCGGAGTTCCGTTGGAGTTGCACTCGGATCAAGGCCGGAATTTCGAGTCTGCGGTATTCAAGGAAGTGTGTGAGCTGCTGGGGATAAAGAAAACGCGTACCACCCCTTTGCACCCACAGTCCGACGGCATGGTGGAACGCTTTAACCGGACACTAGAGGAATACCTGCGGAAAGTGGTAGGCAGGAATCAAAAGGATTGGGACACGCATATCCCCTTGTTCCTAATGGCGTATAGGTCAGCCCCGCACGACACGACATCACTCACTCCAGCCCGAGCAGTATTCGGCACAGAATTGCGGTTACCCGCTGACTTGAAGTTCGGGGTAGTCAGCACGACGGGAGGCGCTAAGACGGACTACGTGGCCAATAAGCGGGCGGAACTGGAGGAGATTAACCAGTTTATAAGGAGCCGCACCAAACTGGTCAGCGATAAGGCGAAAGCCAGATATGATCTACGGGCCAACTCAGCAGGGTTCCAAGAAGGCGATCTGGTAATGCTCTACAACCCGCAGCGGAGGAAAGGTTTGTCTCCGAAACTTCAAGCGTCATGGGAAGGACCTTACGAAGTCGTGACTAGGATAAACGACGTGGTATACAGGATTCAACGTTGCAGCAATAAAGGCGCTAAGCTGAAGGTAGTCCATTTGCAGCGCCTGGCGCCTTATCACAGCGGAACCTCGGCACTTGTTCGGGACGAACAAGTCTAAGTGGTGGGCAGTGTAACGATAAGACAGTTTGTCGCTGTGCAAAGCAACCCTGTCGCTACGCGCCGTGCTATAATTCAATCTGGCAACGACGGCCGCGACAATGAAGGCAACTTTTAGTCCAATCTGGCAATGATGGTCGCGATCATCATGGAAACCTTTAGTCCACTCCGGAATGTGCGAGAACGATCTGCGCGATGGCCGGACAGGTATAAAAGACAGCCGGGTGCGGCGCAGCGAGTCAGTCTGATTTTGACTAGTGAAGGTGCCACACGGAGTAATTAAGAAAATAATTAAGTGTAAAGACAGTAAAGTGTAAACCTGTGAAATAAAGTGATTGTTGGTTTATTTTATTGACTGCGGTTGAGGAACTAAGTGTGTTTTATTTTCAAATTACGCAATCCAGAGATACGTATTAGCCCACTAAAACTCATATTCGTAACAATATTTTAATATGTTAACTATCATGACTACAAATGCATATTTTTATCAAAAGGTTATTTTTTCTGATGAAAATAAATATAATTTGGATGGACCAGATGGTTGTCGATACTACTGGAAGGTTTTCAGTAAGGAAATTTTCTAAACGAAATTTCGGTGGCGGTTCTGTGATGGTGTGGGGCGTATTTCACAAACATGGAACGATTGATTTCCGCTTCACGAGCTGAAGAATGGCCAGTACAGAATATACTGGAGTGTTGGATCGCAGCCTTCTTCTATTTTGACAAGAAAACAGATATAAAACATATATTTTTATGCAAGAAAAGTGTCTTATAATTATGATACGCACTTTACACACTTATCAAACCTAAAAACAAAGAAATAAAGGTGGTAAACAGTGGAAGTGAATGTACACCTGAAAGAAAATGATAAATTAATTATATTACAAAATGCAACAAAACAGTGAAAACCCAATAATACTTACCCAAGTGGAAATAAATAAAAGTTATACACATATACTTACTCAAAGAAATAGAAAAACCAAATAAAACCAGTGAAGAAAAATTACCCTTGGAAAAAATTACCTGAAAAGAAACAGGAAAAATAAAGCACAAATGAAAAGAAAAATTTATTTTAACTTAAAGAGGTAAAGTGGCGCCAAATATGGCACAAAGCAAAGTGCAAGTGCGAAACTACAAGTGCACACAAGAACATCAACAACAACGATCGTGCCACCCAGCTGGTGCACATAAGGCGGCAGCAACAACCACACAGCAGAACGGCGCGTACATTGGTGCAGACGGCGATAAGCAGTGGGGCATCAGCATAGACGAAAGCAGCGAACACTACGCGGGAGCAACATAATACATTGCCTACCCCCTAGGCAATTACGTGAGTCGTTCCAATTTTTACATAATTTATTTTAACGGACCGTTGGAAAAATTTGTTCTCTATATATTGTTACGAAAATGACTTCTCTAAGTTCGTCTACTGGATTGTGCTTGAAAATAAAACTACTTCAACAAACGCAGTCAAAACCCAGCAATCACTTTATTTAAAAATTTACACTTGTTTGTCTTTACACTACTACTATTGCATGTTTCCCCTTTGCTTGCTCGAATCAGACTCGACTCTCTGCGCTGCAACCGGCTGCCTTTAATACTTGTTTGGTTATCGCGCTAATTGTTCTTGCACATTCCAGTTGGACTCTCTCTCTCTCTCGATCGTTCTCGCACAGCCCATTACCATCGCCGGCCGTGTTCCAAAAAGTATGCCCGTAAAAGCTTTCACGCATAGCACAGCGACAGAGTGCCTCATCGTTACAATATCATCCATATATAGAGCCAACCCGTTAGACTTACAAAACGGTCTTGTGTACGAGTATTTACATACCACTTATGTACATATGCAACCGATGCTACCCTACCAGTACAGCATTATATATGTACTCACAGTGGTGCTATATAACCCCTTAATAGTAGGTACACTGTGGAGAA
The DNA here is from genome assembly GCA_964056695.1 of Melieria picta. Classification (NCBI taxonomy): domain Eukaryota; kingdom Metazoa; phylum Arthropoda; class Insecta; order Diptera; family Ulidiidae; genus Melieria; species Melieria picta. The sequence goes on from OZ057400.1 coordinate 65,192,545, forward strand.
AAATAAAGGCTGCTGGTATACTTAGTATTCATAAGTATATGCCACAAAAATTAATTCGAAATTCTTTGGAAAGCTTTTATTTAGTGGTTTAGTGTGGTTTTATTTACTTCTGAGTTGTGTACAAATCCAATTCCGTGCGGCGGTACGAAACGAATAAAAATATCTTTATTTTGTTGTGGAGTTCTACCATACCCTTGGTTTTTTGTGCTTTTTCCACTTTTCTGGAAAACATCTCGTGCGGTAAATTTCGCGTATTCGAAAACCGTGGACTGTGCTATCATTAGTGCAACTATCCTTTTTATTTTTTTTCCTAAAAACAAAACGACATGCCAGTGAACAGGGCGCCCGACAGATCCACCAGCAATAAAGCTGAGTCGGATCCCCTCTCGGTACCATCAGAGCAGTCTGCTAAATTCGTTAGGACGCCTGACACCGACTGACACCGAAGGCCTTGTTTCAGACTTATTGGGTGCAATCCCCAAAAAAACGCACCACAAGGGCACAGACAGTAGAGATTCGAAAATCTCAAAAGGAAGTGGCTCATGATCCCTCCATGAGTGCCTTCATTTGCGAAGCAGACAACCTAGTCCACTTTTGCACCCAATTCTCTTCGCCATCAATTCAAGACCTCACTGTGCCCATGCTCAAGGCAGCTTTAGCCGATTTAAACGGCTATTATGAAGATATGAAGGCAGCGTATAGAAAAGTCGGTATCACCCCTGATGCATGCCAAGCACCTTCAAGCTTCTTGCTCCCAGCAAGTTCGAGCTATGCCAAAATCGAGCATATAATACAATCGCCCAGATCTCAGACCTTATGCACGTTCAGCAACCTCCCTCCGCTGAAACAGCACGTCCAGCTGAAATTTCTACCCCTTCAGCATCTGAGCAGGCAAATAACAACAACAATTCTCTGTCCGTCTTAGCATCTCAAGGCGTCTCGACACAGATTTGGGATCCAATCCTGGTATACATTTGCTCCACAAAACTTCCAGAGGAAACTTTATCCCTATGGGAACAATCCCTTAGTTCCCGTAAAGATCTCCCCACTTGGGAGCAAATGGATGACTTTCTTACCAGGAGATATGAGGTCGTGGAACGGCTTAACACCGTTAAATCAAGTCCGGGTTGCCTCCGAACCGGGGTTTCAACAGAACACAGAACTTTTTGGTGGAAAGTGAGCGGACTTTTTCATGTCCGATTTGCAGCGCTCCTCACGCGCTAAAATTCTGCGCCACCTTTAAAAAGTTCTGATGAGTCAAGTTCTGATGAGCAGTCCCGCTCATCACGAACATAAAAAAATCGGACAGTGCAGTCTTTTAGCACCACGATCGAAGAGAAAACACTGCTCTTGTTTCTTTAGAGCATCTTGGCGAATATCATAAGGTTCGAGCCCTTATCGATCAGGGTTCGCAACGGACATTTATCTCGTTCAAAGTGCAGAATCGACTGAGAATCCCTATTCAGAGGACTCAGATCGAAATATCTGGAATGGGTGGAAAGACCATCCAAAACTCAAACCAGATCTGCACCATAACACTAGTTGCACCTAGAACTAGTACGAAACTAACAACTCAGGCAATTGTGCTCCCACAATTGACCAAGCTTCTTCCCACTTTCAATGTGGGCCTGAAAGAGTGGAAACACGTTGTCATGCTGGACCTAGCAGATCCCAACTGCTTCAAACCGGCCCAAATCGACATGGTCATCGGAAGCGATTTACTTCCTCAAATCCTTCTCGATGGAATTCACCGGAATATGTGTGGCAGCCTCCTGGCCCAAAACCTATACTCGGTTGGATCATAAGTGGGCCACTCCCCCAGAAAGTGTCAACATTTTCGACACAAGTGGAAGAAGCTTCAAATGAACTCCTAAGTTTGCAACTCAAACCCTTTTGGGAACAGGAGGAAATTCCACAGCCTTCTCCAATTTCCGAAGAGGATCGGTTTTGCGAAGATCTCTACCAAAAGACCGCATCCCGGCGGTCGAATGGTAGATACGTCGTCCAACTCCCCTCAGTTTTCCCAATCAACTGGCTCTAGGTCAATCCCGTACCACAGCCGCCTCTCAATACCTCAACATGGAAAGGACTTTGGCAAAGAAAGGCGATCCCCAAGCCACGTGTGATGAGGTCCTCAAAGAGTCGGCTCTGGATATTCACTCAAAGATATCCTGCATATTGGTCCCACATTACAGCCTGACCTGATGACCCTCATTTAAGATGGCGGCTGTACCAATTTGTATTTAATGGAGATGTGGAAAAAATGTATAGACAAATTCTTGTCCACCAAGGCGATCAAGAGTTTCAGCGAATTCTCTTTCGTGAATCTCGAAATTGCCCCATTCGAGACTTTAGCCTCAAGACGGTGACGTTTGGCGTGAACTGTGCTCCTTTCTTAGCCATTCGAACCCTTCGACAATTGGCTGAAGATTCAAAGGACAAATTCCCGTTAGCGGAAACAGCCCCTCTCAAGGAGACTTATGTTGATGACATTTTGTCCGGTGCTCATACCGTTTCCGAGGCAGTCGAGTCACTGACACAAGTGATTGATGCCCTAAAATCCGCAGGATTTCCCCTTAGGAAGATTACTTCTAATCATCAGAAGATCCTGGAAAATATTCCCACCTCGGCACTTCTCGATTCAGACTTTCTCAAGTTTGAAAGTGCCAGCTCTGCAACAACACTTGGATGAGATACTTTCTCGTATTCGATCGTTCCCATCTCAGAAACGAGTTCTGCCATGAAGCGACAGATTCTCTCTGCGGTCGCAAAACTTTTTGACCCGGCAGAACGGCTCTCGCCTGTTATAACTCAAGCCAAGTTACTCCTTCAAAAGCTTTGGTTGGAGGGCACAGACTGGGACGAATGCGTAAAGCCCGGTTCCCTCATAAAGTGGAATCAATTCATCAAGAATTTATCGTCCATCAGCGAGATCGTACCGATGGGTACAGTTTTCACCTCTAAAACGAATCCAACTCCACGGATTTTGCGATGCTTCAGAAAAGACACTGCGCAACTCTTTATTTGCTCGCCACAGACAGCGATGGCAATATCTCTTGTCACCTGCTCGTAGCAAAGAGTAAAGTTGCACCTCTGCAGACGGTTAACCTTACGCGATTAGAATTGTGCGGCGCCGTTTTACTTTCCCAACTATGCAAATTCCTTACTGAAAATCTCGACGTGAACCCCGAAGACACCTTCTTCTGGTCGGATTCACAAATAGTTCTCGCTTGGTTAGAAAAACCTCCGAGTACTTGGGTGACGTATGTATATAGCCAACCGTACAGCCCGAATCCTGAAAAATATCGGCAATGCCACTTGGCGTCACGTCATCAGCCGTGACAATCCCGCCGACTTGGGCACTCGTGGGTGCAAGCCCCAAGAACTTGCAGGAAACCCGCTGTGGTGGAATGGTCCCAAATGGCTTATGTCCCCTGAAGAAGCCTGGCCCAAGTCAACTCCCTCCAATGTTGCTCCACCTGAGCAACGAAAGGTCGAAGTTCATCTCGCGCTGGAGGAACCATCTGACATCCTCGATCGGTTCTCCTCCTATCCCTGTCCTTGCGTACGCGTTTCGTTTTATCCATAACGGCTGAACGGTGGCAGAATGGCTCGTCAAGAGTTCCACATTCCCCGTCTAAAGCCTCAGATCAAGAAATGCATTCGCCTATGCAAGGTCTGCACGGTTCAGAGACAAAAGGTCCGATCACAAATTATGGCAGCCCTCCCGCCAGAACGTTGCACCTTGTCAATCCCATTTTCGACAACAGGTGTTGATTTTGCTGGCCCATTTCAGATTAAAGCATCTCAGCTTCGAACGGCAACCTTCATCAAAGGTTATGTCGCAGTGTTTGTATGCTTTTCTACCAAGGCCATTCATTTGGAATTGTACTCTGCCCTCACCACAGAGGCATTCCTCGCGGCATTTGCCAGATTCGTTGGCAGACGAGGCCTCCCCCGCAAAATCATGTCGGAGAGTTTCAAATCTCATCTTAAGAAGACTGCCGACCATCACAAATTCATCTTCGAAGAGTTCACCACTCTACTTGCTCGAATTGAGGCCGAACTGAATTTTCGACCATTATCACCTCTATCGCAAGACCCAACTGATCACGAGCTCCATAAAAGGTATAAGTGGCGCCATCCTCAACAGGAGGTTGCATTGGACCTGTTGGTAGTCATCAAGGACGAGCTGCTGCCCCCGACCGAATGGAAAATAAGACGTATCGCCGCGCTAAATCGAGGATCCGATGGCCACGTCCGAGTAGCCGACATCCGCACGCAATCCGGCACATTCTCTCTTGTGAAGTTGTGTGTTCTACCCACCGCTTAGAACACTCTATGGTTTATTATAAATATCTTTATAATTATTAAGACACTAAAGTCTGGTTTTGTTATTTCTCCACAGCTCCACGATGGATGAAATGCACCGATGCCAGCTGTACCACCGCCCTCACCACTTCAGGTTCTGCCGCGGGTTCATCGCCATGAACCCCGGCCAACGCGATGATGTCGTGCACGCGCACGCTACTGCCGCAACTGTTTGGCCCGGTCCCACGCCACGGGGGCTTGTGACTCGCCGAACAGTTGCAAGGAGTGTGGGTTAGCGCATCATACGATGCTGCACCCGTCGACATCCTGCAGCGGATGGCCTCCTCCGGACGAAAGCGAGGTGCCCGACCGGCGAAGCAGCCCGTCAACCGGATGCAAGGCCAAAACCGCAGCCGCCACCGCGACCCCCGCACTACGGCGCACAGTGGAGCGTCCGTGGCCAAAAATAAAAAAATAAAAATCATTTTTTTGAAAAAATAAGTAAGCACGATCGAAGTAAAATCTCCAACAAAGCTATATCAAAGGGAATTTAAAAAAAAAATTTTAAGTTTTGTAGTCTCACGAAGGTTTTAAACTTCATATATTGCGTGAACACAAATTTAAGGAAAAATATAAATTTAACCTTGCGAAACTAAAGATGGTTTTTCTTATGGTTACAGTTATTATTTTAATATACCTGATTTTTTATTTTATATTTTAGGTTTTTATAGTCAGGCAATGCCTTTTTTTTGTTTTGGTTATTACTGTACCCTACAAAAAGTTTAAGTGCAAACTTCAAAATTAAATATCTCGAAAAGCCCTAGGGAGCCTTTCCAATTTCGATTGTTTCACTAAATTACAAGTATGTAGAACACGTTTGCAAAGTTTCAGCTGCAGAGGCCTGCAGACCCGCATGTAATCCAATTTTTTATAGTGGCATCTTTTGTACAATTTCGTAAGCTATTTTATGTGTAGCAGCCGTCGCGTAGTTTAACTCGACCGGCTGGCACTACAAATGCATGCAAATATTTGTGGAACATAAACTTAAGAGCGAATTGAAGAGGGGCCAACATGAAAAACATCGAAAACTTAAAAAATGGCAAAATATACATATGTACCGATTAATTAATTTGAGGCTTATACGAACTTTTAAAGTAGGCGTGGTAGACTGCCCATTTTTGGCACAATTATAGATTATACCCTAGTAATATTGTGTATGAAATTTTATCTTTCTAGTGTTAGTAGTGGCCAAGTTATCGAATAACAAAGATTTTTTCAGTATGGGGGGTGGGCGTGGCAGTAGTCCAATTTTTCCAAGTTTTCGTACTGTTCTTAATTACGCTAAAAAATGGGCGGATACCAAATTTCGTCAAAATTAAACCACGTTTACTATTTTTGGCCATGCGATATATGGGGACGCCCCACTGTGCGGCGCATCCTTCGCACCAACGTTTGTCAATTGTCGCGCAGCCGTCTGGGACCGAGCCGTTCCAAGGTAAGGACCGCGCCCACGCGTCAGCCGTCGACCAGCGCCGCCAGCGAACCAGCGCGTCGCCATCGTACTCCAGCCGACCACGCCCGACCGGGAAACACCACCAGCAAACTACGGGAACGGAAGGCTCGAACGCTGCTGACCCAGGCCATTAAGTCCCTGACGGAGTTGAGGGGTGTCATCTGAATGCACAAGTGCATCCGTCCCCAGGATGTTCACGTCGTTGCCTGCCGTTGCCGCACATCACCTGAAATAAATAATAAACCTTATATGTACTCTCCCACATATACTCACTATCTCACTATGTATCCCTTTACATACTTACCATTTGTATTGATCCGCTATCCCTCATCTATGTACATCTCTCTTATACAGCTCTTGTATACTTACCCTATGTACTTATCGATGGCATCCTTCGCTGTCCTTAACGGTGCTTGCGCGGTTGGCCGCAAACTTCACTCATCATCCAAACACCGGCAAAACGACATCGAGTTTCCACGACACATCGACACAACAATTAATACAGTTTTACACTGAACAACTAATAAACAAACACTTCATATATTGTACAGATTCACACAAATTCACACCACGTTCGAACACCATTGTCATCATTATAAGTATAATCATTATATCATTGTAATGATTATAAAACACGAAAAATCACATTGTACAAAAATTGTACCTACATACCTTTTTGAAATTCATTAATACTATAATTATAACGTGTGCATTAAATTCTGTGCCTTATTAATCTTGTGCACGATCGCAAAGAGTTCTTCTCGGTGCGTACACTGTCACTCGTGAGCCGCCAAAAACGCGCTTCAAATCCCCCATTCTCCGAGCAACCGACCCTAGCTGTTCACGTCGCTGCAAGCCGCCCCCGCACACCACCTACAATTCCAACAATATTAATAAATAAATAAATGTTGCACATATTTACCTTTCTGCTTTTCCCATATGCCTTACCCCTACTCACCATCATCCGTTATCCTCTCTCTTATACAGTCTTTGTATACTTACCCTATATACTCACCTATGTACTTACCAACGGCATCTCTCGCTGTTTTAAACGGTTCTTGCGCGACTGGCGGCCAAACTCACTCATCAATTGAACACCGGCGTGACAGCATCCAACCTTCCACGAGACATCGACACAGCATTTATTACAATTTTAAAACCGAACACTCAATAAACAAACATTTCGCATTGTACATATCTCACAACACGTATCAATACACAGCGGATTACTTCTCGATTAAGAACACAAAACTCACATTGTATGATACATACATTCAAACTGAAATACATTACTGAAATACATTAAAACTATGCTATACTATTAAATCTACATATAAACTTATGACGTTTACAACATCCACTGTGCCTTAATTATTTAGTGCGCGATCGCAGACTCCTTCTTGGCGCGTACACTAGCGTTGCTAAATTTATATTCGAGTCCGACCGGCTAGCCGGCTTGTGCAATTTTGCACAAAGTTCGCTTCGACTCCCATTGAGGATCAAACGAAGTCCCTCGTCCAAATTCGTCAAAAGAATTTGGAAGCCCAATGGGAAAAGCTTATGTGTGCATATGAGGCAGTCTTCATTGCGGAAGACAGTAGCCAGCCCGACCGTTTCAAAGAGTCGGCTCGGCAGATCGACGCCTGCACAGACCAGTACGGGTTGTGCATGGCTCAGATGTCGGACATCATTGAGATGTTCCAGCCACAGCCCACTCAGCACGCTGCGCATACGGAACAGGTTCGATCCCTAGAACCAACAAATACTCCAAACATTTGTTAACAAGTTCTACCTTGCGATACCGAAACGTTTTTTTTACCGAAACGTTATTTACAACCGTATACATAAACCACCCCAAGCTCACTCCAGCCCAAAAACTGTATCACCAACGATACAAAACGCAAGGCAAAGCCGGTGCAATTGTAAAACAATATGCTTTAAGCGATGAGAATTTCGGACTTACGTGGGAAACCCTGAAATCCCGTTACGAAAACAGGCGTATATTGGTTGACAACCAGATTCGATCCCTGCTAAATATTACTCCAGCTACTACCGAAAATAGCGAAGCGCTGCAGCGGATACAAAACACCATCAATAATTGTCTGTCGGTACTTAGGTCCCACGCCGTGGACACCGACAATTGGGATCCGCTGCTTATGTATATTTGTTGTACCAAATTGCCCGAAGAGACATTAGCTCTGTGGGAACAATCACTAACATCTCGTAAAGACCTGCCTCTTTGGACGCAAATGGACGAATTCCTGACCTGCAGGTACGAGGTGGTAGAACGCCTACATAGCATTCGCCCCGCTAAGCCAAAACCACAACCCTCCAATCCTAATGTCCCTCAATATCGGCCTCAAAATAGATCTCAGCACTTCCACACTGAAGTGAAAACAGACTTCGTGCGCATAATCTACAACGCAAACCACCCTCTACGGACATGTCAAAATTTGAAGGAGCTCAGCCCCCAGAGCCGACTGAAATACGTCAAAGAGCACAATTTATGCGAAAAACGCATACCATTTAGGATTGCACAAGCAGTTTTACGTGTGTTTATTGCCAAAGGAAGGATCATTCCCTGCTTCATTTCCCTAACAGCAAAACACAAGCCTGGCAGCCATTAAATAGGTCACAAACGACCACATCTAAGGTCACAACGGCTCATCCACAACCGAGCAACAACTCCGCAACTCATTCCCCCACTTCTGATGCGCAACCCAGCACATCGTCAAGGCTAAGTACGCCTCAAGTACAAGCCCTTCATTCCAATAATGGCACTCAATCCTTTCTGCTTACGGCACTGGTGTCTATTGCCCACCTAGGATAATTGTTCAAGGTTAGAGTGTTGATCGACCAAGGCTCACAACGCACCTTCATTTCCTAGAAGGTGCGAAAACGCCTTAAATTGACAATCGAAAGATCACACTTCGAAATTTCGGGCATGGGCGGTAAGATTGTGCAAAATGCCAATCAAATTTGCTTCTTGACGTTGGCAGTTCCAAATTCCAGCCCTAGGTTCGATTCCTAGCTTGGGCTGGTAAAACGTTCGTCTACTTCTATCGCTATCCACATGAAGCTGATGAGAATTACAAGAATCGCACAAGACTGTCTACTAAGACTCTCGGCATCCGTTGGAATGCCCTATCGGACTAATTTTCATACTCCATCTCTCCCACTGCTCCTGCAAATTCATTCACAAAAATGAAAATTCTTTCCTCCGTTGCTAAACTTTTCGATCCCGCAGGATGGATATAATGATTCTTACAAAAAAGCTTCTTCAAGAGCTTTGGCTTGAAGGCACTGAGTGGGATGATTGCATAAAGCCAGGATTACTTATCAAACGGCAGAAATTCATTGAGAACTTGCCGGCCATAGAACATATCGAAATCCCCTGGTGGGTTCACTACTCCCCCAAACGAACTGTTCAGATCCATGGATTTTGCGATGCCTCTGAAAAGGCATACTGTGCAGTTCTGTACATACGTACTAGCACGAATGGTGACATCCCCTCGTCACATCTCATTGTTGCAAAAACAAGAGTTCTACTCTCCCTGCTCATCACATCCCTTCGCTCTCATCTCGGGTTCGATAAATCGGAGATCCATTTATGGACCGATTCTGGAATTGTTCTTGCTTGGATGGAAAAACCACCTTGCACATGGAAAACTTATGTTGCCAACCGCACTACCTAGGTTCTTCAAAATGTGCACAACGCTCCATAGCGACATGTCCCAAGCGCTGAAAATCCCGCGGACTTAAGAACGCGTGGATGCAAGCCGCAACATCTTAAAGATCACACACTCTGGTGGACTGGCCCCAAATGGCTACAGCAAGCTTCCGATGCTTGGCCAAAGGGTCACTCTCGCAAAGTTCCAATCCCGGAACAAAGAGCGATTGACTGCCACTAGACAAACAGAGGAGTTAATGGGAGGCTCGCCAACGCAGCAATGAACGAAATCCCATTATTCTCACCCCCGAGTCCCGCTACAGCAGTTTGTTTCTCCGATTCCTTCACAAGCTATTCAGCCTTATCGGGAGTTTCACGTGAACAAGATTTCGCCTCACTTTTTTTGTTCACCCGAAAAATAAATTGTCATCGGGAGTTTCGCCCGAATGAGATTTCACTTTGAATCAACTGTGGCGAATCGAACAAACAAAAACGTAATTTTCACAGCTGTGAAAAAAGTGCAAAAAATGAATAAAACGGGCAAATAAAAGCAAATAAGAAGCTTTTGCGAATTTTTTTTTTAATAATGCATAGTATAGCGTTGCGACTCATGTGCGAGGAAGAGGAAATGGCCCAGGAACGAGCAGGCAATTAAGAGATCGTTCCAATCCTCTGGAGTTGCGCGAGCCATGTGAGATTCAAAATCGTTGCTTTTTAACTTTTTTGCAGTAATAGGCCAATGTTTTCCAGATTTAAACAATACTACAACTCCTGTTGTACCTCCAGTTCCTTTAGAACCACTTGGCCAGAAGTCATTTTAGCAGACTTTCTTCCACTACTTCGGGTGCCCGGAGGAGTTGGCTGCCCGAAGTTGCTGCATGCTGCTTCGCTTTGGCGCAGAGGAGCAGAAGGTAGGCAGTCGCTACTACCAGCTGCAGCATCCAGGGATTGGTCGCTTTCTTCAACTTCATCGGCTAGTAGAATAAAAGTGTATTATAATAGAATAAGAGATTGTGTTAAATAATAGAATATTTTCTGTTTCACCTGGCTCTTCATTCTCTTTGTCCGTCCTTTTTCTTTTTGGAGCAGGAGGTAATCCGTAGAACTGTGCCGCACCAACGGCGTCCACTGCTTCCTTCATCCCAACGAGCTGAAAAATTGCTTCCGTTGGGGAAAATTTCTGCGTCCTGTTGGGACCACCTCCAGTTCCTCCAGCCCACCTTCCAGTGCTTTGTTTATGGCGGCCTTCTTTCGCACGTACCGTTTTTAGTCGGCCCAAACCTTAATTAAAAAAAAACGGTTAGTTATCGGCCGCATACATATGTGTATGTACGAGTAACACAATTTTTACCTTCTTCCACTCCACTTCGCTTTTCATTGGAGGGCCGGCACTATTCAGCTCCAGTGTCAGATTCCTCCAAAACTCTGCGAATTTTCCCCGGCTTCCTTTTATGAAACCTCTCACATTATCCGGTTCCTCCTGCATTATCCTGTTCCTCCTCCTAAAATAAAAATGAACTGTGGCTGCAATGTAAATTTCTTTTGCATCAAAATCAATAACTTACATGTCGTTTGTTTATTGTTCACGTTCAAAATATAAGTGAAAATTTTTCCGTTAAATGACAAAACATTTCACACGGAATAAGTGTTGCCGATAGGTGAAATTTCTTTCGAACATGCCGAAAATTTCGGGCGAAACTCACGATAAGGAGAAAAGTGAAATATTCCACCCGAAATGTCGTTCACGTGAAACTCCCGATAAGGCCGATTGCTGCATGCGGATCAACGACCCATGCTCCGTATGGTTCGGCAGGAATATTACATTCCGCGCCAAAAGAACAGATCAAAAAGTGCATTTTCCAATGCAAAACGTGTGTCATACATAAACAAAGGCTGCGAACTCAAATTATGGCAGTGCTCCCTACCGAACCATGCAAACTTTCTATCCCATTCGTCGCAACCAGAATCGACTTTGCTGGGCCATTCCAGATCAAGGCTTCCATACTCCGTAGCTCAACCTACATCAAAGGTTATGTTGCAGTGTTCGTTTGCTTCTCCACGAAAGCCGTTCACTTGGAACTTTGTTCGGACTTATAATCGAAGAGTTCCGCGCAACATTCGCCCGATTCACTGGTCGACGAGGGTTTGTCGGTGCTCAACGTGCCATGTTCAGAGACTCGACCGATACGGTCCCCAGGGCGTTGAGTGGCAATTCATCCCCCACATGCTCCTCACATGGGAGGACTATGGGAGTCGGCAGTCAAAAGCTGTAAGACTCACCTTAAAAAGGTAGCCGGCTCTCATAAGTTCACATACTTAGAGTTTACGACTCTGCTCACTCGAATCGAAGGGACACTTAATTCACGCCCGCTCTCTCCCAATCGCAAGACCCTAGCGATTTGCTGTCTCTGACCCCTGGGCACTTTCTCCGAGGCGCTCCTCTCGCCGCCCCTCCCGAACCCGAGTGCTCCGAGCTGTCCCTCAACCCTCAACCGATGTGAAAAACTCAAAGTCCTTCACCATCAATTTGCCCGACGATGGAAGGACGAGTATCTCAAGGATCTCCACAAGCGTTATAAGTGGAAATATCCACAGAGAGAAGTGGAAGAGGGCGAAATAATCGTTATTAAAGATGACCTGCTTCCCCCCAATGAATGGCGGCTCGGCCGCATTCATAAGATTCATCGCGGTCCCGACAATCATGTCCGTGCCGTGGATATCCTCACAGACTCTCGCATCCTCACAAGACCAGTTGTTAATAGCCTCTTAACCCCATGGCCTTAGTTCAAGCGTTGCACACCGCTTGACCTATTGTCCCGTACACTATTGCCCATACCCTCTCTCATGCTCTACGAACTCTACTACCCTTTAGTGATATTTTTTTATTTCTTTTAGCGCAATCCGGAGGCGGCCACTCGTCCAGCAATGCCGGCTGAGCCTCCAGCTACACGACATCCGGTATTGCCGCGCCTTCCTGGCCATGGCTCCGCAGCAGCGACAACAGGAGACCCGCGCTACCACAGCAGCGGCGTCCAAGCCCACACCCAAGGACGGCAAGAAGCCGCATCGCCCCACGCAGCAATCCGCTCCGGCAAAGCGCCCCATCAAGCGTTCCGCCATCGCGGACCAGCTGACACGCCACCGCCGGCAGCCCCAGCGAACAACCAGCCGTACATCAACCGAGCCATCAGCTGATAGACTTCAGCGAGGATGAGACCTCCATCGAATGGACCCCCGGGCGGCGCGTGGGAGCCCGCGCTCTCATCAAACGAGCCTTGGAGGCATTGGGTCGGCTCAGCAAGCAGCTCAAACCTTAATGTTGTAATGTAATGCAATGAAATACTCCAAACTCCAATTAGCAGATCCAAACTGTTTCCGTCAGAATAGATCTAGTGATTGGTAGTGATTTGACCCCACAAATTTTGCAAGAAGGGCGTCACCACAATTACGGACAGTCTTCTGGCCCAAAATTCAATATTCGGTTGGATTCTCAGCGGCCCCATTAGATAATCGATTTCTACATTTTCGACGAAAGTCAAAGAAGTCACCACTGAATGTCTCGACACTCTTCTAAGGAAGTTTTGCGAACCGGAAGAAATAATTGACTCACCTACAACATCTGAAGACGACCGCTTCTGAGTGAACATACCCCGACGGTCGGTATGCCGTAAGGCTCCCATTCAAGAATAGCTTTCCTAAAACTTCGGCCCTAGCCCATACACGGACAGCTCCCTTACGACAATTCTTCTGTGTAGAACGTACACTTGAAAAAAAGGGGATCTCAAAACCACTTATTCAGATATATTAAACGAGTACCTCACCCTCGGCCACATGGAATCCACATCCTCTTGTGAAATTGTAAATGACGGTAAATACTTTTCGTTCTATTTACCTCACCATGCGGTTATTCGCCCAGAAAAGAAGACTAGGCATCAAGCTCTGTATTTTTTTTTAAATACGAGCCAACGCGCAGGGATACCCCTATAAATGCGAGGCTATAGAGATATATATTTTGGGAGAATGGATGTTGGGTGAAGAATTTATGGACTCTTGCCTTGAACACATCAAGATCATAAGTGCTGGGGAAAATATCTGCAGGGAGACCATTCTACAATCGCGCTGTACGGGCCAGGAACGAACTTTCTCTGTAGTGCGTAGTACGCTGGAACATCGTTTCGACGTGGAATGCATGGGTTGCCCAGGGGAATACTCGGAGTGATAGCAGCAAGCTGCTCATCTCCAATGAGCAATTACCGAAATTGTATCGCTAAAATAAAACCACACATGCCACGTTTCGACGATGTTCCAAGGAGTCAATAGAGCTGGATGCCCTACTGTCCCCTATAAGTTTGATCGCACGGTTTTGCACCCGGTCCAGGAGCTCCAAATGGGTTTTGTAAGCCCCCGCCCAGAGGTGCGAGTTAAACTCCATTTTGGGTCGGATATAGGTAGTGTAAATAATGCGGAGATCAGACGGAGTGAAATATTTTTTGCACCGCTTTAGGAAGCCGAGGCACTTTGCTGCTTGTTTCGACACGCCAAAAATATGATCGTTCCAACGAAGATCGTTCTTAATGGACATGCCCAGAACATCAAGAGCTGCCGATTCCGCAATACTCACACCATCCATAACCAGGGACGTGTTGGGATGTGGGGAGACTCGTTTGTGGGATAACAGGGGTCTTGCGAGGATTAAAATCGACCCTGTTCGCTTGACCCTACTTGGAGATTGTTTGTAGGTCGCTATTAAGTGTGTCATTCATACGGCGCCGTTCTCTCTCAATCTCCACAGAGCTGGGGCGCTTTGTGAAGGAGTATGAATGACAAATGGTGCTGTCATCTGCAAACGAGTAGATGGGATTCTTCGTCGAAGATAATAGGTCGTTGATGAAGATAAGGAAAAGGGTTGGAGAAAGGACCGAACCCTGCGGCACTCCCGCGCTAAGGGAATGCTTTTCCGAGGCTACTACTAGACGGCACTAATAACACGAATAGAGCGATCATAGAGGAAGCTCGTAATCCAACGAGAGAAGATACTACCAACGCCATAGGCAATCAATTTTGACACGAGTGCTTTATGCCACACCCGGTCAAAGGCCTTGGAAATATCCAATGCAACAACCTTGCTTTCACCGATGTTTAGAATGCTGTGGCTCCATTTCTCGGTGAGGACCGCCATAAGGTCTCCTGTCGATCGCTGTCTCCGAAAGCCGTATTGGCGATCACTTAGCAGTCTATTGTGCTCCAGATACTTCACAAGGTTGAAGTTTACAATGCTTTCCATTGCTTTGGAGAGCACCGAGCAGATTGCTATAGATCGGTAGTTCGCAGGGTCGCAGTCTTGCCTTTTTTAGGAACTGGTTGAACATTTGCCACCTTCCAACATGTGGTGTATGACATGTTGAAAAGTTTGCGTAATGGACAAGCCAGTGAGGTAGCAAACTTTTTCAAAACAAGCCTGAAGCCTTATTTACATCGAGATTTGCAAGCACTTTTTTAACTACCAATGTCCGAAAATGAATTTCTGGCATAGAGCAAGAGACGTTCTGGAGTACGGGTAGTGGTTGATCGCTGGGGGGCAGAGAGGAATCCTCTGCGAAAATTTTAGCCAGAAAATTAGCTTTATCAACCGAGTGAGTGATGATTTGATCATTGTTAAGAAGAGTTGGGATTGAAGACGATGTTTGGTTCTTCACCTTCTTAACGAATGACCAAAAGTTCTTACTACCACGCTGGCATTGAAGAACTTTTTTCCTTTGGCGCTGTTCGTGCAGAAACTTTTGGCGCCTTAGGATGGAATTGCATCGATATCTAGCCTTTTTACGCAGCTGTTCAGTGGCGCCATTTTTACTTGCCTGCCATGCTCTGAAAGCTTCCTCTTTAGACCTGACAGCACTTCTGCATGTCTCATTAAACCAGAGATTGTCCTTAGGTTTAATGCAAATTTTCTTATTAGGGATGAAGGACCGCATTCCCAATAATATTATTTCTTCAACCATTTTGGCTGCGGCATTTATGTTTCTATCAAGAAAACACAATTTCCAATTGAAGTGGGCGAAAAATTCATTAAGTCCACTCCAGTTAGCTTTATCATACATCCACATTAAGCGCTTCGCAGCTAAGGGCGAAGCATTGCGGATAGAAGAGTATGAGAAAGACGCCAAAATGGTACAATGGTCCGAGTTTCCAAGAGGTGCTTGCATTTCATGATGTGAAGTGAGGAAAAGGTCTAGAGTATTGAGAGCTTGCCCCGCAACGCAGGGAATATACGTTGGTTCATGCACTATTTGAGTCAAGTTATTAGACTCGGCAAACAGCTCGAAAAATAAGCCTTCAGGAGTTGTGTGGCTGGAATGGCATAGCCAATTGGAATTTTGAATATTGAAATCACCAGCAACTACAATTTCACTATTCGGATACGATTCCAGAATATGAGAAATAGAATCAGAGAGAAGATCAAACTTGTTATAAGTAAAATCTCTCCCTGAATTCGGGCTTCTATACAGAAAGCAGAAGTGCAGAATGTGCGACTGGATATTGAATTTAACCCACATGTAGCTAAATTCGGCATCCGTCGTGTACAGTTGCTGCTGGCACTGGTACGCAACATTACTGCACACATAAAGGGCAAGACCCCTGTGAGGGGAGAATAATGACAGTAAGTGATACCCGGGGATGTGAAAACCCAATGGATCTGCATCCTCACACACCTGGGTCTCACTTAGTGCCATGACATGGGGTTTACTGCGAAAAAGTTCGCCCTGAGCCCGCGCACGTTGCAGAAGTCTATGCGAAATTTGTCCAGCAGTATGACCTGGGTGGGTTAAAGGACAAGGAAAGCAGTCGGAAATGCGATCTGATGCACTGAAAAATTGATGTTGCCCTGCAGTAAGTGTTATGCCTTTACCACAGAGCAGTCAATTTCTCAGTGTCGAACAAGACCGCATGTAGCGCTACTGAAAACGGACGGAGGAAAAAGACACGGGAAAAAAGAACACAGTAACAACACAGGTCGAAGCGGCGGACAGCGAATGTAACGGCACTTGCACTGCAGTTTAGCATTTGCAAGTGCAGATGCGTTTAATTTAATTTTGTTAATTATTAATTTTTCCGCGCGAATTCGGTAGGCCACAACGCGGTAGCAGCGGCAGTCGGACACTACACGGCACACTAAACATTTATACACAAATTTATCACGCGCAAACACGTAAAAACATTAAAAACCGCGGAGCAACAAAAGGGCACGTCTGCCCACGCGAATTCTTCTTCACTCACCATGTTCTTTAAATGATGTACTTCACATCGGACCTACTCTTCAAAACGATCTTATGCTATTACTCTTAAGATGGCGGCTATAAATGTTAGTTTTCAACGGCGAGTTTCAAAAAATGTACCGCCAAATTCTCGTACATAAAGGCAACCAAGACTTTCAACGAATTCTCTTCCGTCGGTGTCCCCATAAACCGGTGAAAGACTTCAGACTAAAAACAGTCACGGCCTGCGGCTCAAATCATACTCGACGAAACATTTGTTGACGATATACTCTCTGGCAGTCACGATCTTGACACGGCTATCAACTCCCTAGATCAGCGCGTTAAATCCCCTAACTCCGCAGGATTCCCCCTCAAAAAGATCACTGCCAACAACTCGAAACTCATCGAGAAAATTCCCCCCGAAAATCTGTTAGATTTCGACTGTTTGCGATTCCAAAACACTAGTTCAACGAAAATTCTTGGAATTCGCTGGAATGCCTTATCAGATTCTTTCTCTTACACCTTTGACCCCATCTCTAATTCAATGTCGGCAAGAAAGAGACAGATTCTCTCAGCTGTCGCGAAACTTTTTGACCCGGCAAGTTGGCTATCGCCTATTATGATTCAAGCGAAAACGCTTCTCCAACAACTCTGGTTGGAAGGATACGACTGGGATGAGTGCGTGAAACCACAATCACTTCACAAGTGGAACGCATTTATCAAGAATCTAGCATCCATCGATAAAATCGAAATTCCGCGCTGGGTTTAGTTCTCCCCAAACGTCCAAGTTCGAATTCATGGATTCTGCGACGCCTCTGAAAAAGCATATTGTGCATGTATTTATGTATGAACCCATGCCGACCATGAAAGCGCTTCCTCGCATCTCTTGGCAGCCAAAAGCAGACGATAAGCTTGCGACGCCTAGAATTGTGCGGCGCCCTGCTACTATCCAAGATGGTGAAACAAGTACGAACACACCTTGGCTTTCTAACTCATAACCTAACGCTCTGGTCTGACTCGTCCATCGTACTCGCATGGTTCGATGTAGCAATTGCAATGTAGCATTATAGTGGCACGGCTCCAGTTGGCTCCGAGACGAACCCCAATCATGGCCCAAAGACGAGCCTCGTCAAACTCAGGCTCCAGAACAGCGGAAAATCGAGAGCTTCCACACGCTTGAAGTCGAGGTTCAATAGGTGAATAGGTTTTCGAGATTCTCTCAGGCTCTTAGAGTTCTCAGTTACATGTTCCGCTTCATCGACAGGGTTCGAAAAACCCCCATCTCTGCGTTAACTCACGCGGAAATAAAAAGGGTGAAAACCCGACTAACTTCTCTCGCGCAATGTTATCACTTCCCTGATGAACATGCTGCGCTCTCATCTTCTAAAGTTATTTCCCGAAAAAGTTCCTTGCTCACTCTAAATCCTTTCATGGATAAAGAAGGGCTTATTAGGGTCAATGGTCGCCCGCGCACTCAAGTCTTACTTATAATGAGCGACACCCTATTATCATTCCCGATAACTCTCGTCTCTGCACGTTATCTTTGGACTTTCTGCATAGCATCCTCTTTCATGCAGAAAAACAGTTAATGGTTCGTATGGTTCAGCAAGAATATAATATTCCCCGGCTGAAAATCAAAGTCAAGAAATGCATTTTTCAATGCAAGACCTGCCATTTACAAGCAGCCCGTACCGACTCGGATAATGGCCGCTCTTCCTCCCGAACGGTGTACATTTTCCTTACCGTTCTTCATCACAGGAGTCAATTTCGCTGGCCCCTTTCAAAAGTGAAGTTAAGTGAAGTGAAGTCATCAACTCTACGTCGCGCTTCATTTCTAAAAGCATATGCCTGCGTTTTCGTCTGCTTCTCCATCAAAGCGATTTATCTCGAACTCTGCTCAGATCTCACCACCGACGCATTTCGAGCTGTCTTCGCAAGATTCGTCGGCCGACGGGGCCTCCCCAGCACTGAAAGAAACGTCAGTCAACGTCGCAAATAAATATGTCACTCATGGTCTCGAGTTGCAGTTCATTCCCCCTAGTGTTCTCCACATGGGCGTTCTTTGGGAAGTTGGAGTGAAAAGCTTCAAAACTCACCTGACCAAAGTCGCCAGCACTCATAAGTTCACTTCTGAGGACTTTTCAACTCTCCTCATTCGTATTGAAGCGGTCCTCAATTCGCGACCGCTCTCTCCAATGTAGCAAGATCGCGCCGATCGTCAGGCCTTAACTCCAGGTCACTTTCTCCGCGGAGCCCCTTTGCTGGCATCCCCCTAACCCAACGCGGAGAATCACACACTCGCCAATCGCTTGCAAAAGCTGAAGGGGCTTTATCACCAATTTAGTAGACGATGGCGGGAGGAGTATCTTAAAGAACTCCACAAGCGACAGAAATGGAAGTACCCCCAGACGGAAGTCTCTGAAGGCCAGCTCGTCGTCATTAAAGACGAACTCCTTCCTCCCACGGGGGGCGGATAATCACATCCGAGTTGCTGACGTCAAAACCCAAAATGGAAATTTGACAAGACCTATTGTTAAACTCTGCGTGTTACCCCCCTCATAACCGTAGAAAGAAATTCCATTTCCACTCTTCTAGAAACCTCACCGGCAACATGGCACTAACACTTTCTATTTTCCAGACGCTGTATCTAAGAAGGAAGCTTTCCGGAAGTGTTTGGTCATCCCTTGCGGTACTGCCCGACGTTCAGGAAGATGGCGCCGACTAAAAGGTTGGACGCAGTGCGCAGCAACCAGTACTGCGTAAATTGCTTTGCGCGGTCCCACACGACTGGCGATTGCTCGTCGAAAGACAGCTGCCACAAATGCGGGCTGGCCGACCATACCATGCTGCATCGAGCCATGCCGGCCCACCAGCGCACAGTGCTTCGACTCCATACAAAATTGCGTCAAAAATAGAAGGAGTACGTGAAATTCGTTGAAAATTTGCAGTCTAAGTCATTTTGGGCTGCTAACTTCAATATTTGTGTTTGTTTCCAAAAAAAAATATATTAATTAATTAATTAATTGACTGGCACGACAGCCCACTTACGCGAGACTAAGGCCTAGCTTCCCTATATATGGTTATATATTATTTTATCATCACCGAGCCCAAACCGCTGGAGCTAAAATGATGAAATTTGGTCAAAAGTTGTATTTTAGAAAGTCAACCCTTAAAAAGAAGCGATTTCAAAAACATCGACCTTAAAAGGCGGCGAAAGGGGGTGGTGAAGCTTATATGGAAGGACATTGTTTTTTGGGCGGATTGTTTAAAAATTTGGTGCATATATACGAAATAAATAATAATGAAACCCGTATTTTGCGTTTTTCTAAAATCGACCTTAACACTTCTGTTACCTTGGGGTCATTTTTGATGAAAAATTGACTTTAAAGTGCCGTAACTTTCTTATTTCTGGTGAAAAATTGTTTTTCTTTGGACTCAGTGACTAATTTTATGCCATTTGAATATACGCTAAATTTCATTTTATTTGCAACACTGGTTTACGTGCAAATGAGCAACTATACAAATTTAATCTTAGGGTCATTTTACCCATAGTCCTGTAGGGCGATTCCCAAATTTCTTAACGACAATTTTCGTATCGTTAGCTAACGATATCGACAATCGTCGTTAACTGCTATTCCCAAACACGCTTTTAACGAATTTTATCGCTAACTTTGACAGTTCCCTAACGATATTTGTCGGTAGCCTAGCTACGAATATTTTGAGGTAGAAAAGCTTAACGATGAAATTGTTTTGAATTTTCATTGTGAAAAATAAGCGAAATACGACGGGTAAGCCAATTTAATATATTAATATATGTAAATAGTTGCAATAAATCATAAAAATTTCTAGCAGACGACTATGGCCTTGCAGTATCTTGGATTTGATGCTGAAGTTTTACAACAAGAAGCATCCATGAGAAGCGCTGCAGCTGAGCGTGCGCTGCTAAGAGACGTGGACAACCCATTTGACTTGGCGGAAAGTCAATTTAAACGTTTGTTCCGTCTAAGTCCCGACATCGTTTATAACATTGTCGACCAAATTGGCGACCGCCTGCGGAAAAAAAAAATATCAGCATTGTCGGCTGAAAAGCAGGTAAGAAACCTCAAATAATAAGCACACAAAAATGCACATACGTACATACAAATTACATATACATATTGTAGGTGTTAGCAGCACTTCGCTTCTATGCGACCGGTTGCTATCAACGACCTGTAGGAGAGCACTGGGGTCTCACAATGAGCCAAGCGTCAATCAGTCGGTCCATTCATCGGGTAACAGATGCCATAAACGACATCATGTTCATGGAAAATGTGCGCTACCCGATGACGATAGCTGAGAGGTTGGCTGCTCGGAATCAGTTTCTAGCAGCGCGGGAACCTTTTGATGGCGCCATTGGTGCAATTGACTGCACACACATTGCAGTCATTGCGTCAATAGAACATGAAGAAGCTTATGTGAACCACCATGGTTATCATTCAATAAACGTTCAAATGGTAAGTTATGAAATTTTCAAATATGTGTATTTTCCATGAATGTTTTCTTATCGTAGGTGTGCAGCCCAAAACTTGAAATATTTAACGTTAACGCAAGATATCCCGGTGCACGTCATGACGCGTTTATTTGGAATAGCTCAGCTGCTCGGCGAGCCATGAAGCGAGCATTCGATCAGTGTTGCCAGATTAGGGGGTTTCCCCCTAGATTTGGGGTTTATTTGTTTAGATTAGGGGGAATTTTTTTGATAAATATTTTAGGGGGAACATTTAGGGGGAAATATTTTACAGACCTTTTTAATTTACGCTTTTTAAAATGTCTATGGCCAACCAGTTTGCATTTTTGGTACATCAATACCTTGTTCAGATATATTGGCTAGTGGGTCTTTTTTAATTTCATGTACCAAATAAAATGAGCGATTTTCATGAAATATTAATTTTATGTGTGTATTATAAATTTGGGGGGAAGTTTTAGTTTTTAGGGGGAAATGGACTCCATTTTAGGGGGATTGCTTGAAATCCATCTGGCAACACTGCATTCGATAGGGGAGATCGATATTGTTACGAATATGAGTTTTAGTGGGCTAATACGTATCTCTGGATTGCGTAATTTGAAAATAAAACACACTTAGTTCCTCAACCGCAGTCAATAAAATAAACCAACAATCACTTTATTTCACAGGTTTACACTTTACTGTCTTTACACTTAATTATTCGCTCAATTACTCCGTGTGGCATCTTCACTAGTCAAAATCAGACTGACTCGCTGCGCCGCACCCGGCTGTCTTTTATACCTGTCCGGCCATCGCGCAGATCGTTCTCGCACATTCCGGAGTGGACTAAAGGTTTCCATGATGATCGCGACCATCATTGCCAGATTGGACTAAAAGTTGCCATCATTGTCGCGGCCGTCGTTGCCAGATTGAATTATAGCACGGCGCGTAGCGACAGGGTTGCTTTGCACAGCGACAAACTGTCTTATCGTTACACTGCCCACCACTTAGACTTGTTCGTCCCGAACAAGTGCCGAGGTTCCGCTGTGATAAGGCGCCAGGCGCTGCAAATGGACTACCTTCAGCTTAGCGCCTTTATTGCTGCAACGTTGAATCCTGTATACCACGTCGTTTATCCTAGTCACGACTTCGTAAGGTCCTTCCCATGACGCTTGAAGTTTCGGGGACAAACCTTTCCTCCGCTGCGGGTTGTAGAGCATTACCAGATCGCCTTCTTGGAACCCTGCTGAGTTGGCCCGTAGATCATATCTGGCTTTCGCCTTATCGCTGACCAGTTTGGTGCGGCTGCTTATAAACTGGTGAATTTCCTCCAGTTCCGCCCGCTTATTGGCCACGTAGTCCGTCTTAGCTCCTCCCGTCGTGCTGACTACCCCGAACTTCAAGTCAGCGGGTAACCGTAATTCTGTGCCGAACACTGCTCGGGCTGGAGTGAGTGATGTCATGTCGTGCGGGGCTGACCTATACGCCATTAGGAACAAGGGGATATGCGTGTCCCAATCCTTTTGATTCCTGCCTACCACTTTCCGCAGGTATTCCTCTAGTGTCCGGTTAAAGCGTTCCACCATGCCGTCGGACTGTGGGTGCAAAGGGGTGGTACGCGTTTTCTTTATCCCCAGCAGCTCACACACTTCCTTGAATACCGCAGACTCGAAATTCCGGCCTTGATCTGAGTGCAACTCCAACGGAACTCCGAACCTGGCTACCCAGTTGTTTACCAGCTTTTCCGAGATCGTAGTGGCCTCCTGGTTAGGAATTGGGTACACTTCGGGCCATTTGCTGAAGTAATCCATTACCACCAGCACATATTTATTGCCTTGAGTACTAGTTGGGAATGGGCCGGCGACGTCCATAGCAATCCGCTCGAAGGGCGCTCCCACGTTGTACTGCTGCATGTGGCCTCGAGATCTTCTTGTTGGCCCTTTCGCTGCTGAACATCGGTCGCAGCTCTTAATCCACTCGGCTACAGACTCCTGACATCCTACCCAGTAGAATCGTCTTTTTATTTTGGCGACGGTTTTGGTGATGCCTAGGTGCCCTCCACTGGAGTCGTTATGGTATGCCTGGATGACCTCGTTGATTCTGCATTTCGGCACTACCATTAGGGAGTTGCTGGTCCGTCCATCCGCGCTCTCCCATTCGCGGTACAGGCATCCTTCCTTCAGCCGCAGACTTGTCCACTGTGCCCAGTAAGCCTTGGCGATCGGGCTTTCACCGGCCATCTCCTGCCAGTCTGGACGTGCGCCTTGCTCTTTGCCTTCGACGATTTTTGCAAGATCCGCATCCTCACGCTGGTCCTTTTGTAGCCTCTCCGCAGACCACTCTTCCTCTGGCATAACGCTCACCAACCGGACGTCCACTATCTGTTCTTTGCTTTCGGCTCGCGAGCACTGCCTGCATTCGACTTTGCACGGACGGCGTGATAGCGCGTCAGCACATCTTGGTGACGCCTGTTCTCCGGAACGATTCTCTCGCAGATGGCAGTCTCGTGAAATGTGGCCTTGCTTGCCACATCGCCAGCAACTGATCCTAGATTCCATTGCCCGCAGCCTCGTTGGTACCTCTGAGCTCACTGGCTGGCTTTGCGTGGCACGTCCAGATTGGACTCGACGCCTTTCCGCAGATGAATGTCTAAAACTTCCCCTCCAGGCAGCTTCATACATCAATGCACTTGTCACCGTCTCCTGGAACGTCGGCTTCATCATCATCAAGGTACTCACACGAGTCTCCGGGTCAAGAATGCCTTCGATAAACGCCTCGATCTTCAGCCTTTCCAAAACTTCCATGCTGAATTCTGGGTAGGTCAGCGGTACCAGCCGCTCAATATCTGCCGCATACGCCTGCAGCGCCTCGTTAGCTCTTTGTCTACGGTTCTTCAGCTCGCAGTAATACACCATTTTGTTGTGCTCGTCACTGTATTTGGCTGCCAGCGCCCTTATGACGGTCTCGTAATCACCTCTCAAACTTTCCGGCACTGTTTTTATTACCTCAGCCGCAGGACCTCTTAGAGCCAGTATCAGTCTCCGACCTTTCCTGATATCGGTCCACTGATTTTCCAGAGCAGCCAGGTCGAACTGTAGTTTGAATGTGTCGAACGACGTAGTACCATCATAAGTAGGCACTTCTATGGCAAAACGTTCCTCAACAGACCGCACCCTTGCTCGCAGCTGAATCTCTCTAAGCCGCTCGTCCATTTTTCTGTTCATCGAATCTTCCAGACTGTCAACTCGTTTGTTCAGGGAATCGTCAAGATCGCCAACACGTTTGTTCAGGGAATCATCCAGGTCGTCGACTCGTTTATCCAAATGTTCCACTCGAGTTCCCAGGTGCTCCACCTTCACATTCAGCTGGTTGGCGATTTCTTCCACTTTCTGCTCCCAGCGCGCAGAATTTTCCTGAAGCTTGTTTTCCATTCGCTCTGCCATTTCCCGATTTGCAGTCTCGACTTTTGCCGAAATTTCGAGATTCGTAGTTTCCAGCTTCGCTGCCATCTGCGTCGACATTTCGCGATTTTCATTTTCCATTTTGGCTGCCATTTCACGGTTGGAAGTCTCGAACATGCCTTTAAGTGCAACCATTAGCTGGCTCATGTCCAATGCTTGTGGTGGCGCAGCCGCTGCAGCCGTACTTTGCATCGACGCAGCACCCGCAGGCGATTCCTCCACTTTGGCCGACGAATCTAGCTCCTGCGTCCCGAACTCGTGCGCAGTCCAATCAATGCCTCGTGATTCACACGCCTCTCGCAAGCGCAGCTGCAACTCCACCTTTCCGCCAGCAGTCGGCAAATTCCAAGCGGCCAGCTCCTTCTTCAGCTGGTCCACCTTCAGTTGCTCCAGTCTAACCATGTCTGCGTTTTATAATTAATTTTTATTTTTTTTTACTTTCAGTAACACAATCCCACTTCTGACACCAAATGTTACGAATATGAGTTTTAGTGGGCTAATACGTATCTCTGGATTGCGTAATTTGAAAATAAAACACACTTAGTTCCTCAACCGCAGTCAATAAAATAAACCAACAATCACTTTATTTCACAGGTTTACACTTTACTGTCTTTACACTTAATTATTCGCTCAATTACTCCGTGTGGCATCTTCACTAGTCAAAATCAGACTGACTCGCTGCGCCGCACCCGGCTGTCTTTTATACCTGTCCGGCCATCGCGCAGATCGTTCTCGCACATTCCGGAGTGGACTAAAGGTTTCCATGATGATCGCGACCATCATTGCCAGATTGGACTAAAAGTTGCCATCATTGTCGCGACCGTCGTTGCCAGATTGAATTATAGCACGGCGCGTAGCGACAGGGTTGCTTTGCACAGCGACAAACTGTCTTATCGTTACAATATTCTTTTTTAATTGGTAATAGCTTGCTACATATTACAAGATGTCCAATTTGCATCGTCATTAATAATGTTTTACAGGAGATTCGGGCTACCCATTAGAGCCATGGCTGATGACGCCTCTGCCTAATCAGACAGAAGGTTCTCCGCAGTTTAGATATAACGAGGCTTTATGTAAAGCCCGGAATTGCGTCGACAGGCTCTTCGGAGTACTAAAATCTACATGGCGGTGTCTCTCTAAACAGCGAGTTCTTATGTACGATCCTGGCTTCGCTGGTAGGATTGTTAACTCATGCGCTACCCTACACAACATGCGTTTAACAATTGCCAGTGAAAATACCAGCGCCAATGAAAGTGCAGAAGAAGTTGCAGTTGTAGTAGAAGAAGAATTGGAGCAAGTTCCAAGCCGAATTGCTCTCGCAAAGCGACTACAAGAACGCTTAATTGCTTCAAAATTTACATAAGCAATGTAAGTCATATACATATATTCAGAATCATGTTTTTTACAATATAATTTAAAAGTATATTACACTTGCAGCATCACTTGTGCTGATGCCACTACCACTAGCTCACCCACAACCGCACCAGTGACACTACGAATACCAGTGCCGCTGCTCCACCACTTCCGCACCAGTACATTGCAATTTTGTATTTGCCGTTGTCCTATCACCTTTAAGAATTAGTCTTGGACCCAATTACAAATAGTTAAACAAACATTGCTTTTTTTATTATTTTATTTACAATGTTTGGAGGAACAAACAGACTTAGCTAAGCCTTCTAAAGCTGTCGCTACACGATCGAAAGCCTGCGCTTGCAAAAGTGTAGCTTCTGCCTGCGTTTTCGCTGCTTCGGCCTGCGTTTTCGCTGCTTCAGCCTGCATCTGCATAAAGATAAATTCTTAACATTTATATTACAGCAGTAAGATTTATGCTTACCATCATAGCATCTGCTTGCTGCTTGGCTATTTTGGAGAAGTTGTCTCGAGCACCATCATACACGGCCTTTCGTTTTGCCACTCTTTTTGGTTTGGGGGTCGAGGGCTCGCATGTTGGCGTATCCGGCACATTCGGTAAAGGCGTATCAGGCAAAGTTATTGTTGGCGTTATTACCTCCGCTCTTGAGTCTACTGGTATTTCTGCTGTCGGATAGCCTAACAAAACAGAAATATCACCGGCCTCAAGAGCGATTTGCGCGTTCTAAAATATATGCAAAAAGAAAGCGTACTGCAATATTTGAAAAGGGTTACATATA
Organism: Melieria picta; assembly: GCA_964056695.1. Lineage (NCBI taxonomy): Eukaryota > Metazoa > Arthropoda > Insecta > Diptera > Ulidiidae > Melieria > Melieria picta. Next base: position 65,219,386 of record OZ057400.1, read on the forward strand.
TGTATTCATTTGTACATACATCTTCCTCCGGAATGTTTTCCCCACATCGGCTGCTCCCTTCAACATACTCCGTTCCGAGCAGGCTCAACATTTTCTTGTCTAAGTCGCTAAGTGGAGCCTTTGTTAGGGGGTTGTTTCCGGTCGCAACCATTTCCTTTCTACGCTCCCTTGCCTTTACCGAAGTGCGGCTTTTCAAATCGCGCCATGCCTTATACAAAAAGGAGAAATTATTCTATTATAGGTTAGGTTAGGTTGCGGTGGCTGCCTCTGTATGAGACACACTTAGGCCTCTTAACGGGCCCGTTGTGATACCACAGATTCCACCCGTTTGAAGTGCGTATGAAACACTGTTTTTGTCTACATGTGATACAACACACATTTCAAACGGATGGGGAAAGGGAGGGGAGGGGACCTACAGTTTAACGCCGAATCCGAACGGCGCGCCGCGGCGATTGGCAGTTTTTTCGTTCACACTTGGAGGTTTTGCCATTGCCTGCCAAGAGCGCACTTGTGCGATTCTTGTAATTCTCATTCCCTTCATGTGGATAGCGATAGAAGTAGATGAGTGTTTTTTCCAGCCCAAGCCAGGAATCGAACCCGGGGCGCTCGGTATGAGAAGCCAGCTATTCTATTATAGAGAGATTAAGTTTTAAAAAACTTACCACTTGCCACTGATCTGCAGATGTTTGTGCACCCTGCAGACTGTTTAAAATTCTCGCCAGCTCCTCCCATTTACGGGAGGCTTCAAGCCGTCCATGTATGGCTGTAAATTTGCCTTCCGCGAGACCCTTGTTAAACACAAAAAAATCGAGCATTTTGTTGTATTGCTCAGTAGACGCTCTACCGCTGCAAACTCTTTGGCTCATTTCAAAATTTTAAATTTAATAATTTAAACGAACACAAGTCTGCTACTGTCACGAATCAAATAATAAAAAAAATCGCAAAAATTTTGACATATTCTGTTTTTACTCGTTGAAAATTACTTGTCAAATCCCAGTGCTGCCATTTTTCGTTAGAAGTTAACGACAAAAATCGTTTTTTTTTAACGAATTTTGTCGCTAAGTATGATTTTGGGAATAGCTTGTTCGTTACTGCAAGCTACAAACGTAGTTCGATAACGATAACGATTCTCGGTCGTTAGAAATTTGGGAATCGCCCTACTGAACGCAAGAAGTTGGTCGATGCGATGTAAACTTTATTAGATTTGGTTTCAAAGTGTCGTGGATAAATGTTTCTGGCATTTTTGTTTTGTTTTGTGTTGGTAAGAGGGCGTGGCGATAGCTATACAACCCATTCTACTATGGAGTAAAATCGAAATTATGAGTCATACAGCATTGCAATTTCGTGCAGTGCCCCCATGTAGACATATTGTTCCATTGGAAATATTTCATGGGCGTTTAATAATGGGCGTGGCACTCTTTTAACGATCCAAATTTTGTATGTAACTTCGGAACTATAAGTCGCACATCAATGACATTCAGATCGAACTTTTTATTGGGTCATGTTTTTCGACAGGGAAAAGGCGGGAAGGGGAAAAGGGCATTTAATAAAAGGGCGTAGCTTCGCCCACACATCTCAATGAGCAGTACAAAAGCTTTTAAGTTTCAAGGGCTCGAAACCCAAAACGAAAACGAAAACTTTATGTCAGCTGATATGAAATTTTGATTGAAGCTTTCAATATAAATAGTATAATAATATAATAAATAGTATAATAGTTCAATATAAATAGTACATATAGTACGATTTCAAGCGAGTAATAAATTTCTAAAAAATTCCAAAAGGAGTGTGAACAAGCTAGATCAAATTTCTGGAACATATTCGTGTCAGCGACAAACAAAAAATTGACTCGTTGCTGCAGTTCGCAACTCTATTATTCCTTGCGGCACCATTGCATTTGTGATGTGAAATTCATCCATGGAATGATAACGTAACGCCGTTTATTCTACAAAGAATCGGAAAAGTTACTTCCTGGGCTTCTGATTTTGTGAAAAGAAAGGAAGCCAATAATAGAATCGGGTGAGTTATCCTCAGCAGTACCTTCACCAAAGAAGAAGATACTCAGTGAAAGGAAACGATAGGGCACAATCTGGGTCAGCCGAATATATTCATTTTCTTCTTCGGGAAATCGAATAATGTTAATTAATATATAATATAATTTTGATTGGTTCATTGGTGTCAATATCTAGTATAAGTTTAATATTTTGGCATACTTTTATAAATTAAACCTCTAAACTGAGTAATTTTTTGTGGGCCACGGGAACAGGTTTTCTTGCGAAATAATTTATTTTAGGGCGATTCATGATTATTATCTGTTATATATACTATAATTGTCCAAAAATTAGTAGCGATATAGTTTTAACTTCTGAAGAAATCGCAAGAATTAAAGTGCCCGGGAAGAAAATCAAGAACCTGGACATGGTTTGCATGTTGAACATATTTGACTGCAGTAAGGCAAAATAATCGCTTTTCAATAATAAAAGTAATAACTAATTGTCAAAATCACATTGTCTTAACTTTTTTGAACAAAATACAAAGAAATAAATCGGGGTCATTTTATGACCCGAAGGGTCAAATGTGCGAGTTTTTTCTAGGGTAATAGAGGGGCTAAAGGGTGGAAAGAGGGCGGTGAAGTTGCTAAAAGGGAATAATTTTTTTGTTTGATAGCTAGAGCTTAACATGGATATGACACAGCCATGAAGATGCAATGCAGCTCAATTTATAACGGCGAGACTATTATAAAAATTATTAAATCACATTTTAGCAAACAAATTCCATAATAATGAAAAATTGGATAATGTGGCTCTTAATGGGGTAAATAGGCGTGCCAAACCTATTTTTATAAAAAACATTCATAATTCGTGGCATTAACTTGGTTACACATTTTGATCGCAATTTCAACTCAAGCGATTTCTGTACAAAAATCAACATTAGTAGTTTCGAAAAAATTGAATATTTTCCAAAGGCGCAAAAAGACGCAGAATTTTTTTTGCGGATTTAAGAGAAGAAAAAAAGGTCATAAAAAGGATTTACGCCAGTTCACGCCATTCAACTTTAATTGATTTTCTAAATTTGGTTATTTTTCATTTTCATTGATTAAAAAAAATTCCTTTTTGAAAATTCGTACAAAAAAAAAATGATTTATGCTAAACAAAAAAAACCGATCAGCGGTCCCGCTACTATCAATGTAGTTTTAATATTAAAAGAAATTAGTAGCCTATCTGCAACAACACATTTTCTACAATTTTATTAATACAAGCTCCTAAATTTCATTTTTCCTCTTCATAAATTTTTGTAAAAATATATCCGACTTTGACAAGCTATATCTCCTAATCTCGACAATTTTTCAATAAAGTATTTCGGATCCAGCTTAATTAAACAATTACCTTTAACATGATACTGGGTTACTTACTTAACTGGCCATAACAACCCGTTATCGGGTTACGGCATGCCGCAAAACTTCTCTCCATTCGCCTCTGCTTTGCACGCGCCTTGTCATGTTGGTCACACCAAGAGATAACAGGGCCTCTTCAACTTGGTCCTTCCACCGGAGACACGGCCTCCCTCTTCGCCGTCGACGTCCAACCACCGCATCGAACACCTTTTTCGCCGGAGCTTCGTCGTCCAGACGGCAGACATGACCGAGCCAGCGCAGCCGCTGGATGTTAATTCGCTGTGCTATGTCCATGTCCTTATACAGCTCATACAGCTCGTTTTTGGTTCGTATACGATAGTCGTCGCCAATACGAACAGGGCTGAAGATTTTACGAAGTACCTTCCTCTCAAACACTCCAAGGGCCGCTATGTCGTTTCGCGTCATTGTCCATGCTCCTATAGCGTCCTATAGAGTGCAAGTTTTGTCGGTCGAGAGAGGTCTTCTTGTAGGCAGCATTTTTCGCTGCAGTGGCTGCGCGACACTTTTCATCGTACCATTGGTTTTTTGGTGGTGGGCGTCGAAAACCAAAGACATTTTCTGCGGCGGCGCGCATAGAGTGGGATAAGTGAGCCCATAATCCGCCGATGTCATCAGGTGGAGAGGGGGAGCGACCGAGCTGGTTGGAGAGTTGAGCGGAGTAGGCTTCGGTTACCCCTTGTGATCGCAGCTTACTGATGTCCAGCTTTCTTCGCAAACTAGGTTGCGCGGTATTCGCTGCGCAAAGACGCATGCGTACCTTGGCTGGAACAAGGTAGTGGTCCGAGCCGATGTTGGGTCCTCGGAACGTGCGCACATCTAGAATGCTAGAAACATGCCTTCAATCAATCACAATGTGATCAATCTGGTTGCGGGTGGATTGATCGGGGGATAACCAGGTGGCCTTATGGATATCGAGGTGCTAGAATCTGATGCTACTAACTACCATGTTTCGTGCCGCGGCGAAATCGATCAGCCTCAGACCGTTGTTCGAAGTGGTCGCATGGAGGCTGACCTGCCCGACTGTGAGACCAAATATACCTTCTCGCCCGACCTTTGCATTGAAGTCCCCGAGGACGATTTTGACGTCATGGGCCGGGCACCCGTCGTAGGCGTCCTCGAGCTTCGCATAGAAGGTATTTTTGGTTGCATCGTCCTTCTCTTCCGTCGGGGAGTGCGCGCAAATTAGGCTGATGCTAAAGTATTTAGCCTTGATGCGGATCGAAGCCAGCCGTTCGTTCACCGGAGTGAACCGCGAGACGTGGTGGCGAAGTCTCTTGCTGACCACAAATCCGCAGCCAAATTCGTGCTTCTCCGCATGGCAGCTGTAGTCGATGTCGCAGTCTGCTCTCTTGGAGCAACGTTGTCCTGTCCATCGTATTTTCTGGATGGCGGTGATGTCAGCCTTTGCGTTTGCTGTGGTCGTCAACATTGTGGGTTCCATCCGAGGCTTGGTTTGCAGTTTTCATTGGTTGTTTATTTTACGTGGCGGGCACCACACCCTACGCACAACCCAAATTTCATGTCCTGGGGATCGGGCACGCTGCACACATTAGTTCACTATTCAGCGGATACCAAATAGCTATCCAGAAGGGCCGCGCGGAGGCTGTGTATCAGCTTGGCTTGGATAAAGACAAGGACCGTTCTGGCGTTCGCTAGGTTGAACGCAATCAGAGACTCTACCTTCCTCCCTCCCTCCCTTCCTTCCAAGACTACGATTCAACATTAGTAAAAACACTTGAAATCAAAAATAATTAGACACGTGTTTTTCATTTTTTGAAAATCGAAATCTAACGGGGAATCTAAGGGTTAAAAATTTGTATGGGCAACATAATTTAATAGGTCTATTGACTTTAAATATTGTGAAAGCACTACAAATGCGAAATAACTAGACAAGTATTTTGTCATACAATTCTGACGGGTTCAACAAAGGGTGAAAGAAACTTGATTTATTGGATCCATTGATTTCAAATTTGCTTGCAGAGCCGCCGGGCCCTGATAGTTTTCGAAGCAGAATCTTAAAAATTTGTATTAAGGCATTCCTACGTTTAAGAATAGTGTAAATATTCTACACATGAATGATTCCATGGCGAATGCTGTGACCATAAAGCTACAATATTAGATTTTCTTATTTTACCACTCCTACAAAAACACTACCTGTGAGCTGTATAAAAAGGAGGATTGAAAAACGAAAATTGAAAATAATTGCTTTCCAATAAAAACTTATGCATGTTAGAAAGGATAAATTAAAACAAAAGTAGCAACAAAAGGCAACAACATCCACGCTATTCTCGCGTACACGGCTCAGCGCAAAAAACAGTACACCGCTGACTTTTTTCCGTTTGCCAATAATATTAATGCTCTTTGCCCTAACAAAAGCAGCTTTCATCGTCATGTCTATCAACTGGCACAGTGGCGCACATAGGATTTCATTTTGAGGGGGGTTACGACCGCACCTTCCAAGCGCAATGCCAGTTGAAACCATTTTTGGTAACTATAATTTTGCAAGGTACAAATATTTGGAAGGGGTTTGAACCCAAAATCGTTCCCCCTTGCGTGGGCCACTGAACTGGCGCAGCAGCAGCGAGAATACGAGTACAGAAGCGACTTCTACTCACATGTTACGCTGAAGTAACAGAACTCTGCTGTTAGCAACAGAGGGTTCTGCTGTCAATAACAGAGGGTACTACCAGCAGTACCCGCCATAGAACGCGTTTGCTTGTATGAGATGCGCGTTCTATATTACTTCATGTTCGTTGGTGCTACTCAGCAATGCCCCAGAAAATAGCTTACTGAGCCAAACTACAACAACCTCAAATTTGATCGTAACAACATCATTCTCGGAATAACAAAAGTCTAAGCTTATCCAAATTGACCCTCCCACCCCTCCCAGCTCCTTACACACAGGAGCACACCAACCTCACTCTTGTTCGTTTGCATAGAAGAGCATAAGTCTATGCTTATGAGCAGGGAAAGGATTTTGTGGAAATTGCCTTTTTTGTTTGCTGCTAGATAGAGCATTTCTGATTGAAAATGAGCACGAATTAGGTCCTCCTGATTAGAAATGTACCACTTTTATTTTGCCTTTTTTTGCCTTAAAAAGGCAGTTTGCCTTTTTCACCCATAAATGCCTTTTTTTAGTGCCTATTTTACCTATAAATTCCACAAAATGCCTTTTTCAAGATTGGTTTTATTTTTCTTTCGTTTTTAATATTTTCCACCTTTTGTTTCGCAAAAATACCTTGAAACTAAAAAAAAATTAAGTGGCAACATTGCAATTTCGTTAACTTATCGATGTTTTTACATTGAAAATTTAGCGCAAAAATTTCCGCGCTGATAGCAGAGTTTGGTGGTGCTGAGAGAGGTGCTGAAATCCTTTTTTTTATTTTTTTTTTTGTGATACAAGTACGGCTTTTATGCTTTGATATGAGAAGTTAAAATATGAATTTAAAATATGTGCATACATTTCAATTAAAATATCTTAGTTTTAGTTTTTAAACTATCTTTGAAAACCTTGATGTTCCTTTTCTTTTACAAAAAACGAGGTATAAATATTATATGTTGCATACGTCAAATGAAATAAAATTATTAAAAAATACATACCGTTTCCCCTTTTTTTAGATTTTCTAGTATTTTTTTCTTATTTTTAAATGCCTGTTTTTGCCTTTTTTAACAGTTTTAATGCCCTATTTTGCCTTTTTAGGCAGTTTTTAGTGCCTTTTCGTGCCTTTTTTGCTATTTTATTTTGCCTTTTTATAGGTTTTTAGGTCCTCAAAATCATTTCCCTGCTTATGAGTATGTTTATATACATACTTGCGCCAAATACGGCAAAAAATATGCAACAAATATGCAAAAATATGCAAAATATGCAAGTATGCAGTGCATATGTTAGCTCATTCTTAATATTTTTCAATAAAAATAGTTCTTGTCTTGGTCCCGTTCAAATCCGAACTCCAAAAAAATATGCACGTGCATATAATTCCGATCCGTAGTAATAAATATACATATGGGGCATTCCACCTCAAGTGTTCCCACCTCAAAAACGAAACATTTCCGATTTTGATGATATTTGGTAGAGTTGTTGTACTATCAGAGTACATTGATTGTGGAAAAGGAGGGGCGGATTTATGCACGGGTTGCAGTGATACAGGGGCTTGAATTTTCGCCCTTTATTTCGGACGTCGATTTTAATTAAATTCTCAGTCCAAAAAGCTGTTGCTAACGAAAAAACAACATGCACGTATCTTTCAGTATTTTTTCCGTACTTTCCAAAAAAAAATATATAAACAATTTTTTATGAAATTTAATAAAATTTTGTTTTATTTAAACTTTGTTAATAACATTTTTTCAACAAGAGCCTGTTGGGATTTTTTTCAGAGTTAGCTTATAATACAGTTCATTTCCTCCCCTACAAAAGTGTATATGGTATTTTATGGGCAAAGTTGAGTTTCTTGTTTTTTTGAAGCACCAAACCCAACGCGTTTACCGCGCCCGATGCGCGACTCAGCCGTGGTACATTTTACTTGTTAGAAGAAGTTAAAATGCTTGGGTTTGGAGCCTCAAAAAGAGAAGAAATTCAACTTTGCCCATAAAATACTATATATACTTTTTTGTAGGGGAGGGAATGAACCGTATTATAAGGTAAGTTTGAAAAAAATCCCAACAGGCTCTTGTTAAAAAAATGTTATTAACAAAGTTTAAATTAAAAAAAATGTTATTAAATTTCATGGAAAATTGTTTATATATTTTTTTTTGGAAAGTACGGAAAAAATACATAAGGATACGTGTTCTTTGCTTTCCATTATCAACAAATCTTTGGACTTACAATTTTAAATAAAAAATGTTTCGTTTTTGAGGTGGGAACACTTGAGGTGGAATGCCCCATATGTACAAGGTTATCCATTTTTCGGTTTCAAAAGTTAAGTTAAATAAAATACACATAAAGATATGATTTCGATGAAACTTTTAAGGGATGAAACTTACTCTAAAGCTGTTTTGCTATTAGTAGACGAGCTTTTTGAGAAAAAATCCGAAATTTTGTTTGATGGCAAGGACATTAAACCAAGACAAACTTGAAAATATGTTTTCTATACTACAACAAAAAGGTGGTAATAATATAAATCCATCAGTGGCTGATATTAATAATATATTAGCACGCTTAATGGCCGCCAAAATTGTGCAATTGAGTTTCCACAGCAATTGTGAAGAATTAAATGATATGTACTATGTTTGAAACGCTTTTTAATATCGTATTAAATCTCGACTCAGCTCCTGAACATAACGAAGAAACTAGTCAAACCGATGATTTCGAAGTGGATAATAATACAGCCATCCTTGCCGATTTCATATTAAATGATAATTTTCAGAACTGTTCTGAATTTACCATTGATTTAGCGTCTTTAAGATATTTTTTTGGGTTATGTTGTTTACAAAATACTTCCCAAAATAAACTGTGAAACATGTGCAGGTGAATTGAGAAAAGAAGATGAGGTACTAACAGTTCCTAGTGAACTTTTCATATTTCACAAAAACTTTAACTCTCTCAAAGATTTCGGCAATCTTATTAGTCCATCGCAAATTCTATTAGAGATAAGCAAAGTACAGATTTCAATTTTCCGCAGCATTTTTGAAAAACAGCCACAAATTGTAGGCATACAAAATTTAATAAAAGTTAAATGTCAAAATGCTACACCACAATGGTTTTCCACACGTCCTGATCATAAAAACACAATTTTGGATTTTATGATCTTAGTTCTTCTCAGGAAGCATTGTTCATGGGCCTCAGAAAAGAAAAATGTAACTAAACCCCGAAAACTTAAAATCCTAAAATCGTAAAAACCTCTGGTTATTTTGACCAAACTTAATCTCTGACTTATTCCCACAATTGGCGGTTTTTTTATCGTAGTATTGTGAGTCGCTGTGCTCCTTACAGAAATCAGCCAAAGCAAAAATTTATTCTAACTTCAGTTGTTAGCCAGCAACAACAACAACCACAGGCTGTCGCCTTTCCCCTGTACGCGTTTCCTCCACCACCATGCATGCGGCACATCGCTTTGTTGGCCAACAACAACAACCACATATATGGTGCGTTACTGTTTTGTACACCAGCATGCGATCAATACTTTTATCTGTTTGCTCTCCGAACATTTGATTTTTCGCTCTCACAGCTTCTCATTTTACGCTCTCGCGCTCTGTGCGTTCTCGTCCCCTTTACTTCTTCCCCCCGCATCTACAAACGGGTCGTACCGCTGGAACCCGCAAAGAAAATTTTCTTTACACCAGATGCGCATTTTGTATATTGTTTGTTCTGTGGTACAATGTACGAAGTTTTATTCGAGACGAATGCGCACGCACTTAAAATTCGTCAACATTCGTACACGTTTGTCATTATATTACACAGTGCACGAATGAAATTTGTTCAATATAACGAAAAATTCGTGCATTACACGCATCGTGTAATCGTACCTATAGTCTTAAGATCATAATTTATAATTTAGTCGTTAAGGCGTACACACGCAATTTAAATAAAACCCCAGCTGCACCACACCCAACAATCCGCTGCCTTCTTTACTTTTTTGCTGCGCCTCAGCACACTTTTGATTCCTGCCTACCACTTTCCGCAGATATTCTTCCAGCGTCCGATTAAATCGTTCCACCATGCCGTCGGACTGTGGATGCAAGGGAATGGTACAAGTTTTCCTTATTCCCAGTAGCTCACATGCTTCCTTGTGATTCGAAATTCCGGCCTTGATCCGAGTGCAACTCTAACGGAACTCGGAACCTGGCCACCCAGTTGTTTACCAGCATTTCCGCTGCCGTAGTGGCCTCCTATCTGGTGGTTAGAAATATGTCGTCGAGGTACACCAGACACGTCCGCCAATGTAACCCTTTTAGCACACATTAGCCGCTCGAATGTTGCTGGTGCGTTGCAGAGTTCAAACGGCATGACGGTGAACCGCCACAAACCATCGCCAACACTGAAAGCCGTTTTCTCCTTGTCCTTGTCTGCAAGCTCTACCTGCCAATAGCCGCTGCGTAAGTCGAGCGTGGAGAACCACTGCGTGCCTGACAGTGTGTCCAGGGTGTCATCGATCCGAGGTAGTGGATAACTGTCCTTCTTGGTCACGTCATTGAGCTTCCGATAGTCCACACAAAACCGGGTACTGCCATCCCTTTTCTTGACTAGCACGACCGGCGAGCACCAAGGGCCTGACGAAGGCTATATGACCTTTTCTTCCCGCATGTTTTCGATCAAAGTTGTGACCTCTTCCCTCTTGGCCAGAGGAACTCGTCTTGGCGGTTGGCGGATCGGTTTCGCACTTCCGGTGTCGATGTTGTGCTTCACTATGGCTGTTCTTCCGCCCGCTTTTGCTGCAAATATTGACCCATAGTGCTGTAGGAGTGACCGCGCCTTCTGTTTCTGTTCGGCTGTCAATTCGCTGCTCCACTGGTTCTCCTGCGGTATGGCGTCTATGTTAAAACCGCTTTTCTTACTTCCTCCGGGTGGGCTACTTTCGCAATTGACAACTACTTCAGCTTCTCTGCATTCGTCAATGACCGCATCTTTTCCGACATATCTGGGTGTATTAAGCGGGTTGAGTATCCTGACTGGTATTTTGCCGTTTTTGGTCTCCACTAATGTACGTCCGATAATTATGTTGTCGTGTTCTTGTTCCGGTGCTTCTACAACACACAGCCGACTTGTCCCATCGTTGCTCCTGCTCTTCGCCCCACTCAAATGCTTGATTCTTTTTCGTCAGTTTGTGCGAGCTGCCGGCTATGTTCGCAAATCCAGGAACGAATCTTCGGTAATGTCTGCACAGGCCCAGAAAACTGCGAAGTGGTTGGGGCCACTCCTTCACCGCCGTGATCTTGCCTTCATCGGTATGTACTCCGCGGGCGGAAACCGTGTGACCCAGATACTTGACCTCCTTTTGAAACAGCGAGCATTTCTTTTGGTTAAGTTTAAGCCCGGCTTTTTGTATTCGCTCGAATAGGAGGTATTTCCAGGTGGTCGTCGAAGCTTTTACCCATCACGATTATGTCATCGATGCAGCCCTTTTAGCACACGTTCCATTAGCCGCTCGAATGTTGCTGGTGCGTTGCAGAGTCCAAACAGCATGACGGTGAACTGCCACAAACCATCGCCAACACTGAAAGCCGTTTTCTTCTTGTCCTTGTCTGCAAGCTCTACCTGCCAGTAGCCGCTGCGTAAGTCGAGCGTGGAAAACCACTGTGTGCCTGAGAGTGTGTCCCGGGTGTCATCGATCCGAGGTAGTGGATAGCTGCTTTTCTTGGTCACGCCATTGAGCCTCCGATAGTCAACACAAAACCGGGTAATGCCATCCTTGTTCTAGACTAGCGCGACCGGCGGGCACCAAGGGCCTGACGAGGGCTCTATGACCTTTTCTTTCCGCATGTTTTCGATCAAGTATGTAACTTCTTCCCGTTTGGCCAGAGAAACTCGTCTTGGTGGTCGATGTTGTGCTTCACTATGGCGGTCCTTCCGCTCGCTTCTGTTGCAAATATTGACCCACATTTCTGCAGGAGTGACCATGCCTTCTGTTTCTGCGTTCTTGTCAATTCGCTGCTCCACTGGTTCTCCTGCTGTTAAAACCATTTTTCTCGCTTCTTCCGGGTGGACTACTCTCACAATTGACAACTGCTACAGCTTCTCTACATTCGCCAATGCTTGCCAGTCGCTGTCCTTAGCTGTATGCCATGCAGTGGTTCCAAATTCCTCAAAAGCTTCCTTTTTATGATTGAATATGACGCGCCAGGATCCAGTGTCAACACAAACGACTTTGGATCTATCTTTCCTTCAATCGTCAAGCTGCTGGGTTGTCGTTTCAGCTTCGAGACGTAGAGGGTGAGGCAGCAAGTTGTGGGGATCAGCTCACGCCCCTTTGGGCTGGCCTTTTTTAGTTTAACGACTCCTCCTCGTCAGCCCTGCGATTGTTGGCTAAGCCTCGATTGTCAGTATCCCCCGCTTCGGGCGATTGCGATCGAGAACGGGAATACTTCTTTCGTCGACGGCAGTCTCGTACTAATACGACATGCCTTCAATAAACGCTTCAATCTTCAAAATTTCCGGTATCATCGCGACTCATCTCTGCGAATATTCTAGAGAAGTTACCATGCCCCTAAAACTATGTCAACGCGCAAGTCGTATTCTTACTTTCCTTCCTTTCCAGTGCCTTGAAACTGCCCGGTGACAGCGAGCGTTATCAGAATAGAATAGAATTTGTTTATTTCATTACAAATCAACTCAATTACAAAGCAAAAGTTTTATATACAAAATACAAAATTGATTAATGAAACTATGTGGTGACAATTTGTATTTCATAACAAAGTATGAAGATAGAGTCAACTGCTACTTAACCCTGGTGTCATAACGTTATTTTTTACCCCTGAAATCATAACGATACGTCTGGGAGACGTATAAAGATTTACGATCTTAAACCGATATTTAAAGGTACGATATCAGCAAATATTTCACTTACATCAGAAATATGTATATTTTTCTGTAAAATAAAAGTCATAGTTGCTAATTATAAGTAGTAAGTGTTTTATTTTTAGAACGAGTTTTATTGCTCTATTGTGGAAGAGAGCGCAAAACGTAAAAAGAGCATACGTCTCGCAGACGTACGTTATGACAGTAGGGTTAATATATGTATGTACCATGAAATTAATGCGTGGGGTAAACTCAAAGAGTAGGTTAGGTTAAAGAAGGGGATTGTGCGTTTTTTGTACTTCCACTCGGAGGCCCTGTTGGGCCCATTGTGATTCCCTTCATTTTTAAAAACACCGGTTCCCTTCCTTATCTGTTCGGTTCCCTGTAGATCCAGACAGGATCTTTTTGGGAACCATTTGGTCCTCGCGAGGAAATTGTGTAGATCAGTGGTCTGTGCATCCACTATCGCCACAACTTCATCAAAGAACCTTGCCCCAAGGGTTTGGAGCCGTCGGTTCTGTAGTGATGGACAGTGGCAAAGCAGGTGCTCGACCGATTTCACTGCCTCCTCGTCTCCACAGCTTCTGCATAAATCGTCGGTCGCCAGACACCATTTGCATAACATTACCTTTGCGTTTGCTTGTATGAGATGCGCGTTCTATATTACTTCATGTTCGTTGGTGCTACTCAGCAATGCCCCAGAAAATAGCTTACTGAGCCAAACTACAACAACCTCAAATTTGATCGTAAAAACATCATTCTCGGAATAACAAAAGTCTAAGCTTATCCAAATTGACCCTCCCACCCCTCCCAGCTCCTTACACACAGGAGCACACCAACCTCACTCTTGTTCGTTTGCATAGAAGAGCATAAGTCTATGCTTATGAGCAGGGAAAGGATTTTGTGGAAATTGCCTTTTTTGTTTGCTGCTAGATAGAGCATTTCTGATTGAAAATGAGCACGAATTAGGTCCTCCTGATTAGAAATGTACCACTTTTATTTTGCCTTTTTTTGCCTTAAAAAGGCAGTTTGCCTTTTTCACCCATAAATGCCTTTTTTTAGTGCCTATTTTACCTATAAATTCCACAAAATGCCTTTTTCAAGATTGGTTTTATTTTTCTTTCGTTTTTAATATTTTCCACCTTTTGTTTCGCAAAAATACCTTGAAACTAAAAAAAAATTAAGTGGCAACATTGCAATTTCGTTAACTTATCGATGTTTTTACATTGAAAATTTAGCGCAAAAATTTCCGCGCTGATAGCAGAGTTTGGTGGTGCTGAGAGAGGTGCTGAAATCCTTTCTTTTATTTTTTTTTTTGTGATACAAGTACGGCTTTTATGCTTTGATATGAGAAGTTAAAATATGAATTTAAAATATGTGCATACATTTCAATTAAAATATCTTAGTTTTAGTTTTTAAACTATCTTTGAAAACCTTGATGTTCCTTTTCTTTTACAAAAAACGAGGTATAAATATTATATGTTGCATACGTCAAATGAAATAAAATTATTAAAAAATACATACCGTTTCCCCTTTTTTTAGATTTTCTAGTATTTTTTTCTTATTTTTAAATGCCTGTTTTTGCCTTTTTTAACAGTTTTAATGCCCTATTTTGCCTTTTTAGGCAGTTTTTAGTGCCTTTTCGTGCCTTTTTTGCTATTTTATTTTGCCTTTTTATAGGTTTTTAGGTCCTCAAAATCATTTCCCTGCTTATGAGTATGTTTATATACATACTTGCGCCAAATACGGCAAAAAATATGCAACAAATATGCAAAAATATGCAAAATATGCAAGTATGCAGTGCATATGTTAGCTCATTCTTAATATTTTTCAATAAAAATAGTTCTTGTCTTGGTCCCGTTCAAATCCGAACTCCAAAAAAATATGCACGTGCATATAATTCCGATCCGTAGTAATAAATATACATATGGGGCATTCCACCTCAAGTGTTCCCACCTCAAAAACGAAACATTTCCGATTTTGATGATATTTGGTAGAGTTGTTGTACTATCAGAGTACATTGATTGTGGAAAAGGAGGGGCGGATTTATGCACGGGTTGCAGTGATACAGGGGCTTGAATTTTCGCCCTTTATTTCGGACGTCGATTTTAATTAAATTCTCAGTCCAAAAAGCTGTTGCTAACGAAAAAACAACATGCACGTATCTTTCAGTATTTTTTCCGTACTTTCCAAAAAAAAATATATAAACAATTTTTTATGAAATTTAATAAAATTTTGTTTTATTTAAACTTTGTTAATAACATTTTTTCAACAAGAGCCTGTTGGGATTTTTTTCAGAGTTAGCTTATAATACAGTTCATTTCCTCCCCTACAAAAGTGTATATGGTATTTTATGGGCAAAGTTGAGTTTCTTGTTTTTTTGAAGCACCAAACCCAACGCGTTTACCGCGCCCGATGCGCGACTCAGCCGTGGTACATTTTACTTGTTAGAAGAAGTTAAAATGCTTGGGTTTGGAGCCTCAAAAAGAGAAGAAATTCAACTTTGCCCATAAAATACTATATATACTTTTTTGTAGGGGAGGGAATGAACCGTATTATAAGGTAAGTTTGAAAAAAATCCCAACAGGCTCTTGTTAAAAAAATGTTATTAACAAAGTTTAAATTAAAAAAAATGTTATTAAATTTCATGGAAAATTGTTTATATATTTTTTTTTGGAAAGTACGGAAAAAATACATAAGGATACGTGTTCTTTGCTTTCCATTATCAACAAATCTTTGGACTTACAATTTTAAATAAAAAATGTTTCGTTTTTGAGGTGGGAACACTTGAGGTGGAATGCCCCATATGTACAAGGTTATCCATTTTTCGGTTTCAAAAGTTAAGTTAAATAAAATACACATAAAGATATGATTTCGATGAAACTTTTAAGGGATGAAACTTACTCTAAAGCTGTTTTGCTATTAGTAGACGAGCTTTTTGAGAAAAAATCCGAAATTTTGTTTGATGGCAAGGACATTAAACCAAGACAAACTTGAAAATATGTTTTCTATACTACAACAAAAAGGTGGTAATAATATAAATCCATCAGTGGCTGATATTAATAATATATTAGCACGCTTAATGGCCGCCAAAATTGTGCAATTGAGTTTCCACAGCAATTGTGAAGAATTAAATGATATGTACTATGTTTGAAACGCTTTTTAATATCGTATTAAATCTCGACTCAGCTCCTGAACATAACGAAGAAACTAGTCAAACCGATGATTTCGAAGTGGATAATAATACAGCCATCCTTGCCGATTTCATATTAAATGATAATTTTCAGAACTGTTCTGAATTTACCATTGATTTAGCGTCTTTAAGATATTTTTTTGGGTTATGTTGTTTACAAAATACTTCCCAAAATAAACTGTGAAACATGTGCAGGTGAATTGAGAAAAGAAGATGAGGTACTAACAGTTCCTAGTGAACTTTTCATATTTCACAAAAACTTTAACTCTCTCAAAGATTTCGGCAATCTTATTAGTCCATCGCAAATTCTATTAGAGATAAGCAAAGTACAGATTTCAATTTTCCGCAGCATTTTTGAAAAACAGCCACAAATTGTAGGCATACAAAATTTAATAAAAGTTAAATGTCAAAATGCTACACCACAATGGTTTTCCACACGTCCTGATCATAAAAACACAATTTTGGATTTTATGATCTTAGTTCTTCTCAGGAAGCATTGTTCATGGGCCTCAGAAAAGAAAAATGTAACTAAACCCCGAAAACTTAAAATCCTAAAATCGTAAAAACCTCTGGTTATTTTGACCAAACTTAATCTCTGACTTATTCCCACAATTGGCGGTTTTTTTATCGTAGTATTGTGAGTCGCTGTGCTCCTTACAGAAATCAGCCAAAGCAAAAATTTATTCTAACTTCAGTTGTTAGCCAGCAACAACAACAACCACAGGCTGTCGCCTTTCCCCTGTACGCGTTTCCTCCACCACCATGCATGCGGCACATCGCTTTGTTGGCCAACAACAACAACCACATATATGGTGCGTTACTGTTTTGTACACCAGCATGCGATCAATACTTTTATCTGTTTGCTCTCCGAACATTTGATTTTTCGCTCTCACAGCTTCTCATTTTACGCTCTCGCGCTCTGTGCGTTCTCGTCCCCTTTACTTCTTCCCCCCGCATCTACAAACGGGTCGTACCGCTGGAACCCGCAAAGAAAATTTTCTTTACACCAGATGCGCATTTTGTATATTGTTTGTTCTGTGGTACAATGTACGAAGTTTTATTCGAGACGAATGCGCACGCACTTAAAATTCGTCAACATTCGTACACGTTTGTCATTATATTACACAGTGCACGAATGAAATTTGTTCAATATAACGAAAAATTCGTGCATTACACGCATCGTGTAATCGTACCTATAGTCTTAAGATCATAATTTATAATTTAGTCGTTAAGGCGTACACACGCAATTTAAATAAAACCCCAGCTGCACCACACCCAACAATCCGCTGCCTTCTTTACTTTTTTGCTGCGCCTCAGCACACTTTTGATTCCTGCCTACCACTTTCCGCAGATATTCTTCCAGCGTCCGATTAAATCGTTCCACCATGCCGTCGGACTGTGGATGCAAGGGAATGGTACAAGTTTTCCTTATTCCCAGTAGCTCACATGCTTCCTTGTGATTCGAAATTCCGGCCTTGATCCGAGTGCAACTCTAACGGAACTCAGAACCTGGCCACCCAGTTGTTTACCAGCATTTCCGCTGCCGTAGTGGCCTCCTATCTGGTGGTTAGAAATATGTCGTCGAGGTACACCAGACACGTCCGCCAATGTAACCCTTTTAGCACACATTAGCCGCTCGAATGTTGCTGGTGCGTTGCAGAGTTCAAACGGCATGACGGTGAACCGCCACAAACCATCGCCAACACTGAAAGCCGTTTTCTCCTTGTCCTTGTCTGCAAGCTCTACCTGCCAATAGCCGCTGCGTAAGTCGAGCGTGGAGAACCACTGCGTGCCTGACAGTGTGTCCAGGGTGTCATCGATCCGAGGTAGTGGATAACTGTCCTTCTTGGTCACGTCATTGAGCTTCCGATAGTCCACACAAAACCGGGTACTGCCATCCCTTTTCTTGACTAGCACGACCGGCGAGCACCAAGGGCCTGACGAAGGCTATATGACCTTTTCTTCCCGCATGTTTTCGATCAAAGTTGTGACCTCTTCCCTCTTGGCCAGAGGAACTCGTCTTGGCGGTTGGCGGATCGGTTTCGCACTTCCGGTGTCGATGTTGTGCTTCACTATGGCTGTTCTTCCGCCCGCTTTTGCTGCAAATATTGACCCATAGTGCTGTAGGAGTGACCGCGCCTTCTGTTTCTGTTCGGCTGTCAATTCGCTGCTCCACTGGTTCTCCTGCGGTATGGCGTCTATGTTAAAACCGCTTTTCTTACTTCCTCCGGGTGGGCTACTTTCGCAATTGACAACTACTTCAGCTTCTCTGCATTCGTCAATGACCGCATCTTTTCCGACATATCTGGGTGTATTAAGCGGGTTGAGTATCCTGACTGGTATTTTGCCGTTTTTGGTCTCCACTAATGTACGTCCGATAATTATGTTGTCGTGTTCTTGTTCCGGTGCTTCTACAACACACAGCCGACTTGTCCCATCGTTGCTCCTGCTCTTCGCCCCACTCAAATGCTTGATTCTTTTTCGTCAGTTTGTGCGAGCTGCCGGCTATGTTCGCAAATCCAGGAACGAATCTTCGGTAATGTCTGCACAGGCCCAGAAAACTGCGAAGTGGTTGGGGCCACTCCTTCACCGCCGTGATCTTGCCTTCATCGGTATGTACTCCGCGGGCGGAAACCGTGTGACCCAGATACTTGACCTCCTTTTGAAACAGCGAGCATTTCTTTTGGTTAAGTTTAAGCCCGGCTTTTTGTATTCGCTCGAATAGGAGGTATTTCCAGGTGGTCGTCGAAGCTTTTACCCATCACGATTATGTCATCGATGCAGCCCTTTTAGCACACGTTCCATTAGCCGCTCGAATGTTGCTGGTGCGTTGCAGAGTCCAAACAGCATGACGGTGAACTGCCACAAACCATCGCCAACACTGAAAGCCGTTTTCTTCTTGTCCTTGTCTGCAAGCTCTACCTGCCAGTAGCCGCTGCGTAAGTCGAGCGTGGAAAACCACTGTGTGCCTGAGAGTGTGTCCCGGGTGTCATCGATCCGAGGTAGTGGATAGCTGCTTTTCTTGGTCACGCCATTGAGCCTCCGATAGTCAACACAAAACCGGGTAATGCCATCCTTGTTCTAGACTAGCGCGACCGGCGGGCACCAAGGGCCTGACGAGGGCTCTATGACCTTTTCTTTCCGCATGTTTTCGATCAAGTATGTAACTTCTTCCCGTTTGGCCAGAGAAACTCGTCTTGGTGGTCGATGTTGTGCTTCACTATGGCGGTCCTTCCGCTCGCTTCTGTTGCAAATATTGACCCACATTTCTGCAGGAGTGACCATGCCTTCTGTTTCTGCGTTCTTGTCAATTCGCTGCTCCACTGGTTCTCCTGCTGTTAAAACCATTTTTCTCGCTTCTTCCGGGTGGACTACTCTCACAATTGACAACTGCTACAGCTTCTCTACATTCGCCAATGCTTGCCAGTCGCTGTCCTTAGCTGTATGCCATGCAGTGGTTCCAAATTCCTCAAAAGCTTCCTTTTTATGATTGAATATGACGCGCCAGGATCCAGTGTCAACACAAACGACTTTGGATCTATCTTTCCTTCAATCGTCAAGCTGCTGGGTTGTCGTTTCAGCTTCGAGACGTAGAGGGTGAGGCAGCAAGTTGTGGGGATCAGCTCACGCCCCTTTGGGCTGGCCTTTTTTAGTTTAACGACTCCTCCTCGTCAGCCCTGCGATTGTTGGCTAAGCCTCGATTGTCAGTATCCCCCGCTTCGGGCGATTGCGATCGAGAACGGGAATACTTCTTTCGTCGACGGCAGTCTCGTACTAATACGACATGCCTTCAATAAACGCTTCAATCTTCAAAATTTCCGGTATCATCGCGACTCATCTCTGCGAATATTCTAGAGAAGTTACCATGCCCCTAAAACTATGTCAACGCGCAAGTCGTATTCTTACTTTCCTTCCTTTCCAGTGCCTTGAAACTGCCCGGTGACAGCGAGCGTTATCAGAATAGAATAGAATTTGTTTATTTCATTACAAATCAACTCAATTACAAAGCAAAAGTTTTATATACAAAATACAAAATTGATTAATGAAACTATGTGGTGACAATTTGTATTTCATAACAAAGTATGAAGATAGAGTCAACTGCTACTTAACCCTGGTGTCATAACGTTATTTTTTACCCCTGAAATCATAACGATACGTCTGGGAGACGTATAAAGATTTACGATCTTAAACCGATATTTAAAGGTACGATATCAGCAAATATTTCACTTACATCAGAAATATGTATATTTTTCTGTAAAATAAAAGTCATAGTTGCTAATTATAAGTAGTAAGTGTTTTATTTTTAGAACGAGTTTTATTGCTCTATTGTGGAAGAGAGCGCAAAACGTAAAAAGAGCATACGTCTCGCAGACGTACGTTATGACAGTAGGGTTAATATATGTATGTACCATGAAATTAATGCGTGGGGTAAACTCAAAGAGTAGGTTAGGTTAAAGAAGGGGATTGTGCGTTTTTTGTACTTCCACTCGGAGGCCCTGTTGGGCCCATTGTGATTCCCTTCATTTTTAAAAACACCGGTTCCCTTCCTTATCTGTTCGGTTCCCTGTAGATCCAGACAGGATCTTTTTGGGAACCATTTGGTCCTCGCGAGGAAATTGTGTAGATCAGTGGTCTGTGCATCCACTATCGCCACAACTTCATCAAAGAACCTTGCCCCAAGGGTTTGGAGCCGTCGGTTCTGTAGTGATGGACAGTGGCAAAGCAGGTGCTCGACCGATTTCACTGCCTCCTCGTCTCCACAGCTTCTGCATAAATCGTCGGTCGCCAGACACCATTTGCATAACATTACGCCAATGGCGCAGTGAGCTGTGATTACCCCCGTGACCATGCGCATAGGATGCTTGTCGAGGAGCAGCAAGCTCTTAGTTCTTCTCATGTTCAGCGCTGGCCACAGTGTGCGAGCAATCTTGCAATCGCTCTTGGTTGATCAGGCCCTATTTGTAGCTTGAATGAGCCACGCTCCGATTGCACCCGCTGTGGCAGAGAGTGGTGGTAGCAATGTGTCGACCGCCTCACTGGCAGTCATCGCTGACCCTGCGCGAGCCAGTTCATCCGCGTGTTCGTTCCCTTCGATATTGCTATGTCCGGGAACCCATCGCAGACTTACCCTGCAGTGCCTTATGCTGTCCAGTGCGCTTCGGCAGTCCAGCACTACCTTCGACTTTACCACAGCAGATTCAATTGCTTTTAAAGATGCTTGGCTGTCCACACAAATGACGGCCTCATTGAGTGTGGAGTTTTTAATATGCTCGGCTGCTTTCATGACGGCAAAGACCTCCGATTGAAAAACGCTGCAATAGTCCGGCAGCCTGTATGACCAGTGGACCTGCTGCGTTCTACAATAAACTCCGGTACCAGGTCCCTCCTCTGTCTTCGAGCCGTCCGTAAAGTAGACCGCTGACGCATCATTAACTTCAGGCTCTTGCCAGTAATCCCTGGAGGGATACTCGATGGGAATCTTCCAGGCGAAGTAGTTTCACTTTACCAGGTAATCAGTGGCCTTGTCAAGAAGGCCTTGTGTGGTATCGTTAATTTCTAGGGCGTTCAGTACGCTGGAGTGTCCATGGGTGGCTTGTTTCAGCTGGTTAGACTCCCTCAGTCTGAGGATTGTCTTTGCTGCACTAGCCTTAATGAACAGTTCCACCGGAGAAAGGTGTAGAAATACTCCCAAGGCCATCCGCGGAGCGCTTTTCGCTGCCCCTGTAATTGCCAGGGTAGCAAGTCTTTGAACTTTCTCCAGATTGCACCGATTGTTCCCAATCCCATATTGCGGTTCGGAATGAAAGATACCATAATAAACCATTCTCAAGCGTTTTATGGAACAGACCTTTTTGAGGTAAAAAAATGTCTAAGGGTGTAGCGCAGGTACTTACTTAAGGACTCAGTGTGACTCGCAAAGCACATTTTCGAGTGAGCTCTAACTACTTAAATTCGTGGACTCTCTCAATTAAAAAACACCTCTCATTACAATTTAAATCATCACAGAAGGAAGGAGACGATCAGGAAAGACATGGTACTTTAATAAACCAAAATAGAATTAACTCATGTCAAGAATTTAAAAAAAAAATAATAATAATAATAACACCCACAATGTCTGATAAGCAATCACAAAACAGACCGAACAACGAACCTACATAGACGACAAAATAGACCCAGAAACAAAACTTGCGTACCTGAAAAAATTATGGACTTTTATAGAAATGCCAAGACAACCGACGATGCAAGACGTAATTAACAACACGACACGTGAAGGGGAGTGTTATAGAATGTTCAACAAGCTAAATCTCAGATTTTAGATGGAGAACATCCTTAACGACCTCACAAAAATTTTAACAAACTTACGGAAAACCCCAACGCGGAGGTATACAAAACAGACACTGATACAAAAAGTCGACACTATTAACATACTGAAACGAAATTTTGACGATTTACTTAACTCGGCACAAAAACAAGAAGAAACAATAGCAATAAAAATACCATTCAACAACACATTCGACACACTCAAACGTACACTACAGGAACAGTTAGAAGAACTATACTCTGAAAGCCAAGACCAAGAATTACCCAACATGACAACCTTCAACATTGAAATGGCAATGAAAGCCATCCCAAACTTTTCAGGCAACCACAAATACTTAGAAACATTCATAAAAATAACAGAACTAGTTAACAGAAGTAGAGTCCGACCAAAGACAATTAAACTATAAGATGTCTTACGTTCATACAAATCAGTGGCGCTTCAAAAATTTGCCGTGGCTTTTTCAATAAAGCCACGTGAGCGTGGTTTTTACAGCAGCGCCACATCCGGAGAACAACGATGAAGCCACGCAAGCAACTCTCTCTGCTTGCAGTCGGCAGAGATGTGAATATGCGTGTGATCTCTATGTGCTCTTGTGTTGATTTTTTTGGTGGTTGATTGTTTTAATCAGTAGCGCACACAGGAAGTTTGGGGATTCAAACCCCCTCAAATACAAAAATTAGTAGTGAAATATCCCTCCAAAAAGAAGTCCTGCCTGCGCCACTGACTTCAACGCATGTAAAGTGAGCGCACACAATTTTGCTTTTGCTTGGCAGCGATCAAAGCCGTTGTGCTTTGTGTGAGCAAAACAAGGAGCGTTAATATTATTACGCTCTCACTGTACCGACGCTTGCTTGCTCTCGATAATGAAAATTTTGCAAATTCTAGCTCGCCCTATGCCATTCAGTTGTATGGCCGTAAGACATCTTATTGTTTAATTGCCTTTGGTCCGACCGATACCAAATTTTGTGGGCGATGCCGATTAATCGGCCAGAAGGGCGAGTTTGGCCAATGCCGATTAATCGGCCGAAAGGGCGAAAATCGGCCGATGCCGATACCGATGCCGATTACATAGAAAAAATAACACGAATGAATTCAATCAAAAACACAGTCTATTATATAAAATAACAAAAAGAACTATTACATATTGTTTGTAATATTCATCACAAAATAACAAAACAACGAGAAAAGAAATAATTAAAAACTAAATAAATAACAAGAGAATTCAGAATTCTAATACATTAACATGTATTAAAAAAAATAATATATCACATTTATCCACTGAGAGAGAAACAGAAAATGGTGATGTAAATATTGCATACAAATTCAGTTTTTTATTCAACTTAAAATTACGATTTTTATATTAAAATTTGTAATCTCAAATTGCGACCCGTTGTACAGATGCAGTGGGAAGAAGTCAGAAAACAAATATGGAAAAAATAAAAGGCCTGTTAAAAAATGCTTCCAATTAAAAAAGAAGGATAAGATTGAAAAATTAAATGCCCTCTTCTTCTGATATCCACATTAAGAGACGAAATCCATAGACATTTCGAGAAAATCTGTGTTTTTAAGAATACCTAGTTTAAAAAAAAAACATTTCTAGCAAACATTTATATTAAACAGTATCTAAAAATACATTACTGAAAAGGGGTATAAGAACCAGTTGGTACAAAAAATGAATACAAAAAAATGAAAGCAGAAAAATAGGCCGATGGCATCATCGACCAGAAACGGCCGATGTGGCATCGGCAAAAAAAGGCCGATGCCGATACCTATTTTTTTGGCCGATGCCGATACCAATTTTATTGGCCGATAGTAGCCGATGCCGATTAATCGGTCGAACTCTAAACAGAAGACTTGACACAAGTGGCAAGAATGAATTACTAGAATTCATATTCTATGCAAACAGTAACAACAAGAACAGCAATCGGTAACTGCATACCGAATACGCTAGAAGAGCTAACTACATTGCTTAAAGCAAGATACCGAAGCACAACTACAATTCCGCAATTACAAAACCAATTGTCATGTTTGACACAACGCAACTCGAGTATCACCTCATACAAAGACAGAATACTAAACATGATAGCCGAACTAAACAAACTTCAAATTGCTCAAGCCGGCGATAACCCAACAACAGCAGAACAAACTATAATAACAAAACTAAACGAACAATACAGCCTTACAGTTTTTAAGAATGGGCTTAACGAATTTTTCAAACAAACAATTTTCGCGGCAATGCCAAAGACATTCAACCAAGCCGTTGAATTAGCTCTGGAATTGGAAAAAGACAGTGAGCAAAACCAATCGCGAGTAATGCTCCTAAACAACCAGAACAACAACAGAAACCGTACGAACTACAGTCTTTCTCGGACCACAAATACATCATGTTCAGTGTTGACACACCGGTGTGTACTCCAAAAAAGTTTAGGAACCCACGGAGGACGGACTGGAACAGGTACGAAAGAATCGTGAAGTCCCAGTTCCAAAGGTTCCCGAAGTCTAGCATTAGCTCTATATCCGAGTTAGAGAAGAGAGCCAAGAAAACTTTGGCTAGGGCATTTGACCAATCTTGTCCGATCCGTCACGAAAGGAAACCAATTCCACCGTGGTGGAACACAGAGCTTTCTGAGTTGAGGAAGGAGACCAGAAGGGTCTTTAATGAGTCCTATAGGACTAATTTTTGGCAGCCATACAGAGAGTGTCTGCGCAGGTATAAACGAGCTATAAGATCTGCCAAGGGGCAGTCCTGGCAAAACTTCTGTTCTTCGATTGAGAGCGTTAGGGAAACGGCCAGGCTAAGCAAAGCTCTTTCCAAGGGATATTCACCCCCGACGCTTTTACATAGGCCGGATGGGACAGCCACGGATTCAGTGGCAGAGTCATTGGAACTCTTAACGTCCACTCATTTCCCCGAATGCGTTGTAATTGCACCCAGGGTGCTACCAGTTCGGAGTCCTAGGGCGAGAGCGGTCGCCCAGAAGGTGATCTCTAGGGAGGTGACCCGCTGGGCTATCAGCTCCTTCTCCCCGTACAAAAGTCCCGGTCCAGACCGAATTCTGCCCATCATGCTACAAAGAATGGGGGAAGACGTAATTGACTGGCTTCGAGAGCTCTTCGTCAGCTGCATAGCACTGAACTATGTACCCAAATCATGGCGGAAAGCCAGGGTGGTATACATACCAAAGGCAGGCAAAAGAGGGCATGTCCTTCCGAAGGACTTTAGGCCAATTAGCCTGACTTCGTTTGTGTTAAAAACGCTCGAGCGCGTACTGGACACGTATATAAGAGGAAGCCTGGAAGAAAACCATCTATCCGCGGCTCAACATGCATACATCAAAGGTAAATCCACCGAGACTGCTCTGCATGAGGTCGTGAGGACCGTAGAGAGATCTCTGTCGTTTAAAGAATACACCCTGGCGGCGTTTCTTGACATTGAAGGAGCATTTAATAACGTGGATAAAGAGGCCATAGTTAACTCCCTGCTAGACCTGTAGGTCGAGGGTTGCATCTGTTCGTGGATCTCGGCTCTGCTAAGTAGCAGACAGATCCAGGCTGAACTCGGAAACTCGAGTGTCACACGATATGCAAAGAGGGGGACACCCCAGGGAGGGGTATTATCTCCATTGCTATGGCTTATTACTTTGAACCCCATACTGATGACTCTTAACCGGGGTGGGGTCAAGGTGGTTGCGTACGCCGATGACATCATCATTATGGTGACAGGGCCCTTCCTAGATACAATTAGTGGCATCTTGGAGGGTGCTCTGAGGACTCTGAGCAGCTGGGCCGCTCGATGCGGGCTGGGGATTAATCCCACCAAAACAGAGCTGCTACTGTTTACAAGAAAGTACAAGGTTCCCCCATTTCGACTGCCAAAGCTCAACGGTAGCGAGCTCAGGCTATCCTCGGAAGCTAAATACCTTGGAGTCATACTGGACACCAAACTTAGCTGGAAAACTAACATACATGAGAGGGCCAAGAAAGCACTGGTAGCGTACTACTCGTGCAGCAGACTCTTCGGTAAAAAATGGGGCCTACAACCGAAGATGGTTCGCTGGACCTATACAGCGATAGTTCGACCAATTCTCACGTACGGAGCACTGGTGTGGTGGCCGGCGCTAGAGAAGAACCACAACATCAATAGACTTAGTGCAGTGCAGAGGGCGGCGTGTGTCGGGATCACGGGGGCCTTGAGGTCCTGCCCTTCTGACGCTTTAAATACGCTTCTTCATCTGCTGCCGATTGAATCTTTTATTAGACGGACGGCCGTTTCTAGCGCATTGAGACTGAGAGAATCATCCCAATGGGCGGAAAGACCTTACGGACACAGTAACATCCTCACGAAGGTTCCGATGGACCTAAGGGGGGATACGGACTACACGAAAGAATGTGCCGACTTTGATGTTAGGTTTTCCACGCTCTTTCCCTCCAGAAGGGAATGGGAGCGTTACGCATCCTTGTTCACAAACGTAGAAACCGCCCTATACACAGACGGTTCAAAGATGGACTGTGGTGTTGGGGCAGGTATTTACTCCAGGGATCTGGTAGTGGAAAAAGCTTTTCACCTACCAGATATATGCAGCGTATTTCAAGCGGAAGTCTTTGCAATAGGAGAAGCCTGCAGGATTCTCCTACAGCAAGAAATCCAGAGTAGAGATGTTTACATCTTTTCAGACAGCCAAGCGGCCATTAAGGCACTCACCAAGCCCATAGTGAAATCTAAACTAGTCAGAGACTGTAAAGAATTGCTAGGGTTGGTGAGCGGCCGGGTGGATCTTACCATCTGCTGGATACCCGGTCACGCGGGTATCAGCGGAAACGAGTCAGCTGACGAGCTGGCCAAGGTGGGATCCGCCATGGACTCACAGCCCGAAAGGGTGGCACCGGCTTTAAGTGCAAGGCTAAAACAGTTAAAGGATTATTTCTTGAGGAAAGCGGATAGTAGGTGGAGCAATCTATCCAGCTGCAGAGTGGCTCGACAGATCTGGCCACGCTACAACTCCCACAGAACCAACGATCTGCTGCTCAATTCTCGTAGGAATGTCTCTAGGCTAACAGCCGTGATCACGGGTCACTGGCCAATTGGTCTACATGCGGCGAGATTGGGAATCCCCCACAACCCTTTTTGCAGAAGCTGCAGGGAAATCAACGAGGGGGAAACGCTCGAACACTTCCTCTGCGGCTGCCCTGCCTTGGCTTTTAAAAGACTAAATTCCTTGGGGAACAGTCTGATTAGCTCTCTAGCTGACCTGTCTGAGACAAGACTGAAATGCATCAAGTCCTATTTGGACGATGCGGGTTGGCTTTAAGGCCAGTATCTTCTCCCACGCAGGGAAGACCCAGTCGAGGAGGCGACAACAAAACGGCACATAGTGCTACTTGAGTGTGCTCAGAGAGCACGCAGTCAAAATAGAACAAACAACAGAAATTTTAACCAATCAAACAACAACAGATACCAAAATAACAACAATTTTAGAAACAATAATCAATACAACAATTACAAAAACAGAAACAACAATCAACACAACAATCACAGAAACAATAGTTCACACATCAATTATAACAACAGAAACAATGAACAATACAGCGCTCGCAACAACAACAGCAATAACAGAAAACAACCACACAAACATGTCAAACTATAATTACGCAAGTAATAGAAATCAAAACCGAAATAACAATGGAAACTACAACCAAAATCCCAGATACAATGCACACAATAATGCGGACAGTAATCAAAACATTAACCAACGAGGTCGCCCCTTCTTGCTTTCTTTCTTTAACTGGCCATAAAAACCCGTTATCGGGTTACGACCTGCCGCAAAACTTCTCTCCAGGCGCCTCTGCTTTGCGCGCGCCTTCTCCAGTTGGTCACACCAAGAGATAGCAGGGCCTCTTCAACTTGGTCCTTCCACCGGAGACACGGCCTCCCTCTTCGCCGTCGACCTCCAACCATCGCATCGAACACCTTTTTCGCCGGAGCTTCGTCGTCCATACGGCAGACATGACCGAGCCAGCGTAGCCGCTGGATGTTAATTCGCTGCGCAACGTCCATGTCCTTATATAGCTCATACAGCTCGTTATTGGTTCGTATACGATAACACTGTGCAAGTCCAAAATTTAGACATGGGGGGGACCTACTGGGTGAGTTTCCTATAGGTATACTGAGTTTAATCCACCAGCCGTTTGGTAAGATTGGCTCTAGTTTATGAGAAATCCGTCTTTGAAGTTTGGTAATTTTCGTCAAGTTTGTCGCTTAAGTAGGTCCTAAATCGTTCCGAATATCGCTTTACTGTCTTCGGCAAGTTTGTAGATATTTTAACGACCAACACATTTGCTTAAGACACCAATCCAAAAAAAATACATTTAAACTGTGTAATTGCGATATGTGCATTTTTGAGCGCAGCGCAACGTGGCGTATGAGTGTCAATTATATGAGTGTTAATTATAATTAAATGACACTCACACTAATGATCTCAACTCAGTATACCTATAGAAAACTCACCCAGTAGGTCCCACCCATGTCTAAATTTTTGAGGGCAAATGTCACGCACAGTGTAATCGTCACCAACACGAACAGGGGGGTTACTATGTAACTCGATTCGAAAGTTGAAACTGCTCGAAAGTTGAATTCGATCCGAATTTAAATTCGTACTATGTAAGATTTTCGGATCGAGTGAAAAGTGCTGCCATTAATTGGAAGTATTTTTGGCAGTACTTTCGAATGTATTAATTGAAGTTGGCAGCATCTATTAAAAGAAATGTCAAAAATAGTAAACATTGAAAGTAAACAAATATTTAATTGTGTTTAAAATGGATTCGGTTGCCTTATGGATGGATAATGAATGGATAATTGTTACGCGACAGTGTAAATATTATACAGTTGACGGATGCAATGTAAGATACAATTTGTTAAATATTTGCTATGTTTTTGAAAATGTTTGCATTTGTAGGTTTGTGCGAAATTTCCGGCTCAACAAGGAAGCTACCAACACAAAATCGGGCAAGACCGATTTGCTGGCGTGGCACAACAAACTGTGTCCAATTGCATTGCAGAGGTTTGCAATGCAATTGAAAATGTGTTATGCCCAAAGCACATAAATTTTGTGCTAAGCGAAGAGGAGAAGCGAGCTGCAAAGCATTTTTTTTGCACGATGTCGGGAATCCCAGGGATTATTGGAGCTGTTGATGGCACTCACATCCAAATGGTGAGGCCGTCAAAAACCGAACATTTATTTTTAATCGAAAACTAAAACACAGCATTAATGCAATGATTGTAAGTGATACTTTGTAACATTTTGTTGTAAATATGATATGTTTCAATCTCATATGTTGCGACCGTGTTTTTTTGCTATTTTAGATATGCGATCATAGAATGCGCATAAGAGCAATGAACGGATGTCACGGAGGAGCATCGCACGACTCTCACGAATGGAGCCTGTCGGACGAGCGTCAGTTTTTGAAGGAAAAATATATTAATGGCGACAAGTCATCGTGGCTAATTGGTAAATGCATTATTTCATATTTATTTTTGATTTATTTAAGATACATTTTACCCGTAGGAGACTCTGGGTATCCATTGGAGCCATGGATACTTACACCGTACAGGAGCGCCAATGAGCATTCTGCGGAGAGTAGATTCAACGATCGGTTTTGCAAGGCAAGAGCGATTATTGAACGTGTGTTTGGCGTTTTGAAAGGGAGATTTCGTTGTTTGCTCGCAGCACGGGAATTGCATTATTCACTGGAAAAAGTCGCACACATTTTGAATGTTTGCTGTGCTTTACACAATATATGTGTGGAGTATAATGTCAATCAACCACCTGAAACAGCGGATTGTCAAGAGGAAGTGCAATTGATCGCAGCCACTGCCTCCGACTCTGAAGAAAGCAATCAGTACCTAGCCGTAGCCCAAGATATAAGAAATCGAATAAAAAACAATTAATGAATTTAAATAGCATTTCATGTATTTGTACTAAAATTTGTCTAATTTAATTTGTCTAATTTTGTCAAATTTTATAATGGTTTCGGCTTATAATATGTTATACACTTCTTTATTTTTCATTTCTTTTTTTTCAATATTTAGCATCTCTTTTTTCAGTTCCAGCTTTGCAACTTTTAGCTTTTGATTTTCAATACTCCACTTCATTTTCTCCTCGAACTTTCTTTTGGCAAGCCGGTAATTTTTCTCCTCTAAATCTAATTGTTGTTTTTTGTATTTCACTAACGTTTTTAAATTACTATTTATTTCACCCAACACTGCTGTTGAGTGCTTATAGTACTCCATTTGACCATTGACTTGCTTTTCCAGCAATGTTTGTTTGCTCTGCACAGTGCGGCTAAATGGTGACCGAGTTCTATTGGGGATGGGGAAGGGGCAGACACTAAATCATCAGTCTCTGGCAGCTCAATTATTTCGTAGTTAATTGTAATGGCTCCTTCTTGCTCGGTGTCGTTGCACTTTGCGGGCGTGGTAGTGTCGTTGCAGGTTGGGGGTAGTGTGGTGTTGACGCCAAATTTGCGGACCCCGCTAATACCCTCTCATATCTAACAGATCAATAACTGCTTCCTCCAGCGCTGTGAATGAACACATTTTTGCTGGGCCACCACCTGTGCCCGACAAATTAATGCGGTTCTTTCGTAGTTTACTTTTGAGGTGTGTCTTGTGATCCGCCCAAACCTAAAACATACATAAGATAAGCAAAATTTGGTTTAAGGGGAAACTATCGTTTACTTACTTTTTTCCAACCGGCCACATCCCGCATTGGTGGCCCGGCTGCATTTAGTTCTTCAGCCAATCGCTTCCACAAATTATTTGTTGCTTGATTAGCGTCTGGAGCCTTTATATACCCCTTTGCTAATTGTGGGTGGTCCGCCATAAAAATTAGTAAAATTTGAAATTGCGCTTGTTTTGTGTGTTGAGTTTTGGTTGAATTTTCCCTATTGAAATAATTTTATATTAATATTTATCCATTAATGTCCATAAGTTTTAGAAATACTTACATTTTCTTGCGTTTGCGCTCGCTGTTTTGATTTTTTGCCGTTTTTCGGTTTTTATCCGTTAGCTATACACCAAACGAACAAAATTTTCGACTTTCGAGCGACTTTGACAGCTAAATTCGAATTGCATAGTGCCGCACTTCCGAAAGTAGAGTTTAATTTCCGATAATCGGAAACGGAAAACCGAAAGTAGGAAATATGCTTCCGAATTCGAGTTAGCTGGTGCGAAAAATCCGTTTCCGCAAAATTTAACTTTCGAATCGAGTTACATAGTAACCCCCCAGGGCCGAAGATTTTGCGAAGTACCTTCCTCTCGAACACTCCAAGGGCCGCTATGTCGTTTCGTGTCATTGTCCATGCTTCAGCGCCATAGAGGAGCACGGGCAAGATAAGCGTCCTATAGAGTGCAAGTTTTGTCGGTTGAGAGAGGTCTCTACTTCTCAATTGCCTACCGAGACCGTAGTAGCACCTGTTGGCAAGAGTAATCCTTCGCTTTATCTCCAGGCTGACATCATTGCTGCTGTTGATGGCGGTGCCAAGGTAGACGAATTCCTTGACAACTTCAAAGGTATACCTGTCGGCCTCGACGTGAGACCCTAGCCGCTGCGAGTCCCTGCGTGTAGACAGCATATACTTCGTCTTGCCCTCATTTACCACCAGACCCATTTTGGCAGATTCTCTTTCGGTAACCGCAAAGGCAGCGGTGACATCTCGCTTGTTACGCCCGATAACATCAATGTCATCAGCGTAGGCAAGGAGCTGGACACTTTTGTTGAAAATTGTGCCATTACGATGTACACCGGCCTTGCGCAGAACACTCTCCATGGTGAAGTTGAAGAGGTCGCAGGACAAAGGATCGCCCTGTCTGAATCCTTGAACGGTATCGAATGGGTCGGAGAGGTCACTTCCAACCTTGACGAAGCTGCGCGTATTGCTCAACGTCGCTCTGCAAAGTCTCACGAGCTTTGTAGGGATACCAAGTTCAGACAATGCCGCATATAGGCGATCCCTTATCGGACTATCGAATGCTGCCTTGTAATCGATGAAGAGATGGTGAGTATCGATTTGGTTCTCATGGGTCTTCTCCAGGATTTGGCGTAGAGTAAATATCTGGTCGATGGTGGACTTACCAGGTCTAAAGCCGCACTGATAGCCTTGGCGAGTGGCTTTAATCTTTCACATAGTACGCTCGTCAGGACCTTGTATGCAATGGGAAGTAGGCTGATACCCCTGTAGTTGGCGCATATTGTTGGGTCGCCTTTCTTCAGCACAGGGCAAAGGGCACTGAGGTTCCAATCGTTGGGCATTCGTTCCTCCAGCCATATTTTGCAGATGAGCATGCATGCACCCAATCAGCTCACCGCCGCCGGCCTTGAACAATTCAGCTGGTAGCCCATCCGGCCCTGCAGCTTTATTGTTCTTGAGTCGCTGGATAGCGACCCGGACCTCGTCATGGCTGGGCGGTGGCACATCCACACCGTCGTCGTCGATTGGTGCCATCTGGACATCTTCACCACTGGCGGTATTGTTCCCTTCGTCGCCTGCGACCAGCTTGGTGAAGTGCTCCTTCCACAACCTCAGTACACCCTGCGCATCCGTAACCAGATCCCCGTTTTCGTCTCTGCAAGAAGATGCCCCGGGCTTAAATCCTTCCGTGAGACGCTTAACTTTTTGGAAGAATTTTCGGGCGTCATTCCTGCTCCTACACTCCTCGATTTCCTCACGCTTGCGCCTTTCTTGCTCCCGTTTCTTGCATCTAAAAAGGCACCTCTCTTTCTTCCTCCCCTCCCGGTATTTTTCTGTCACCGCTCGCGTGGCGGCCGACTGCAGGGTCTTCCTGTAGGCAGCATTCTTCGCTGCAGTGGCTGCGCGACACTCTTCATCGTACCATTGGTTTTTTGGTGGTGGGCGTCGAAAACCAAGGACATTTTCTGCGGCGGCGCGCATAGAGTGGGATAAGTGAGCCCATAATCCGCCGATGTCATCAGGTGGAGAGGGGGAGCGACCGAGCTGGTTGGAGAGTTGAGCGGAGTAGGCTTCGGTTACCCCTTGTGATCGCAGCTTACTGATGTCCAGCTTTCTTCGCAAACTAGGTTGCGCGGTATTCGCTGCGCAAAGACGCATGCGTACCTTGGCTGGAACAAGGTAGTGGTCCGAGCCGATGTTGGGTCCTCGGAACGTGCGCACATCTAGAATGCTAGAAACATGCCTTCAATCAATCACAATGTGATCAATCTGGTTGCGGGTGGATTGATCGGGGGATAACCAGGTGGCCTTATGGATATCGAGGTGCTAGAATCTGATGCTACTAACTACCATGTTTCGTGCCGCGGCGAAATCGATCAGCCTCAGACCGTTGTTTGAAGTGGTTGCATGGAGGCTGAACTGCCCGACTGTGAGACCAAATATACCTTCTCGCCCGACCTTTGCGTTGAAGTCCCCGACGACAATTTTGACGTCATGGGCCGGGCATCCGTCGTAGACGTCCTCGAGCTTCGCATAGAAGGCATCCTTGGTCGCATCGTCCTTCTCTTCCGTCGGGGCGTGCGCGCAAATTAGGCTAATGCTAAAGTATTTAGCCTTGATGCGGATCGAAGCCAGCCGTTCGTTCACCGGAGTGAACCGAGAGACGTGGTGGCGAAGTCTCTTGTTGACCACAAATCCGCAGCCAAATTCGTGCTTCTCCGCATGGCAGCTGTAGTCGATGTCGCAGTCTGCTCTCTTGGAGCAACCTTGTCCTGTCCATCGCATTTCCTGGATGGCGGTGATGTCAGCCTTACATTTTGTGAGGGCTTCCGCCAGTTGGATAGAAGCACCTTCCCTATAGAGGGTCCGGACATTTCAGGTGCATATCCTCAAATCGTGGTCCTTAAATCGCTGTGGTCGTCAACATTGTGGGTTCCTTCCGAGGCTTGGTTTTTGGCTTTCATTGGTGGTAGATTTTACGTGGCGGGCACCAAACCCTGCGCACAACCCAAATTTCAAGTCCTGGGGATTGGACACGCTGCCCACATTAGTTCACTATTCAGCGGGTGCCAAATAGCTATCCGGAAGGGCCGCGCGGAGGCTGTGTGTCAGCTTGGATTGGAAAGGGACAAGGATCGTTCTGGCGTTCGCCAGGTTGAACGCAATCAGAAACTTTACCTTGTATGCCCGCTCCCTTCCTTACGTCGCTCCTTACGCATCCGTTATATTCAGGGAAACGAGGGCGACCCGGAGGACGAATACTTCACTTCTCCGGGGGAAGAAAGACACATAGTGAACGGATATACATAATATCAGAAAAACCAACTAATTACGTCACCATAAAAAGCACTAAAATCACACAGGTGCAGATATCTCAATATGTAAAGAAGAAATACTACCCGAATACCACGAAATCACCACAAATGACTCTTGTACACTAACTGGCATTACAAAAGACGAAGGTTAAGGTTAATCCCTAGGAAAGACTGAGTTAACACTCAATATCGAAAATCAAATCGTAAAACATAAATTTCAAGTAGTCGATTCCAATTTCCCCATCAACACAGACGGAATCATTGGTGCAGATTTCTTACACAAACACATGTGCACAATTGACTATGAAACTTTTACACTGAAAATAGCTATCAACGAAGACGAAATATTCATACCAATAAATGCAACACGAATAAAACATATAAAAATCCCACCGAGATCAGAATGTATATGCGCAATAGATTTAAAGCTAACTGAAGACAGCGTAATATTAAATGATGAAATAAATGAGGGAATATTCATCGGAAATTCTATCGCCCCAGCAAACGGCAACTGTCACATAAAAATAGTAAACACAACCGAAAAACCAGCAACATTTCCAACTCTAGCTATCAAGACAGAACCCTCAAATGAATATCACATAATCAATCAAAAAGAGTACACAGGAAAACAAAACGAAAACACGAGATTTGACAAACTAAAAGCTACACTGAACTATGTTCAGCATGGATGAAACAGCGAAAAACTCACTTTTCGAAGTTTTCAAAAGATATCAACACATTTTCCACCTAGAAGATGAAGCGCTCTCAGTCAACAACTTCTACTCCCAAAAATTACAGTTAACAGACAAAACACCCGTATATATAAAAAATTACAGACTACCACATGCACAACATGAAGAGATAGAGAGACAAGTTCAACAACTCCTAACAGAAGATTTAATTGAACCATCGGTGAGTGAAAGTTACGCGTGGGCAGACGTGCCGTTTTGTGCTCCGCGGTTTTTATTGTTTCTGTCCGTTATTGTTTCTGTCCTCCTTCAAATAAGAAATGCCGTTAACTCGTTCTCGCCGTCCGCCGCATTGACCTCTGCTCGCGTTGTGTTTGTTGTGGTTCATTTTCCGTTTCTCCTTCCTCCGTCCGTTTTCAGTGGCGCTACATGCGGTCTTGTTCGACACTGAGAAATTGACTGTTCTGTGGTAAAGGCATAACACTTACCACAGATCATAATCAATTTCTTAGTGCGGCAGATCGCATTCCCGGCTACTTTCCTTGTCCTTTAACCCACCCAGGCCATGGTGCTGGACAAATTTCGCATAGCCTTCTGCAACGTGCGCGGGCTCAGGGCGACCTTTTTTGCTGTATTCGCGTTTGTTAAACTTCATAAACCCCATGTAATGGCACTAAGTGAAACCCAGGTGTGTGGGGATGCAGATCCATTGGATTTCCACATCCCTGGTTACCACTTACTGCCATTATTCTCTTCTCACAGGGGTCTTGCCATTTATGTGTGCAGTAATGTTGCGTACCAGTGCCAGCAACAACTATACACGACGGATGCCCAATTTAGCTCCATGTGGGTTAAATTCAATATCCAGTCGCACATTCTGCACTTCTGCTTTCTTTACAGAAGCCCGAATTCAGGGAGAGATTTTACTTATAACAAGTTTGATCTTCTCTGATTCTATTTCTCATATTTTGGAATCGTATCCGAATAGTGAAATTGTGGTTGCTGGTGATTTCAATATTCATAATTCCAATTGGCTACGCCATCCCAGCCACACAACTCCTGAAGGCTTATTTGTCGAGCTCTTTGTCGAGTCTAATAACTTGACTCAAATAGTGCATGAACCAACGCATATCCCCTGCGTTGCGGGGCAAGCTCTCAATACTCTAGACCTTTTTCTCACTTCACATCATGAAAAATATGATGTTGAAATGCACGCACCTCTTGGAAACTCGGACCATTGCACCATTTTGGCGTCTTTCTCATACTCTTCTATCCGCAATGCTTCGCCCTTAGCTGCGAAGCGCTTAATGTGGATGTATGATAAAGCTAACTGGAGTGGACTTAACGATTTTTTCGCCCACTTCAATTGGAAATTGTGTTTTCTTGATAGAAACATAAATGCCGCAGCCAAAATGGTTGAAGAAATAATATTATTGGGAATGCGGTCCTTCATCCCTAATAAGAAAATTTGCATTAAACCAAAGGACAATCTCTGGTTTAATGAGACATGCAGAATTGCTGTCAGGTCTAAAGAGGAAGCTTTCAGAGCATGGCATGCAAATAAAAATGCCACCACTGAACAGCTGCGTAAACAGGCTAGAAATCGATGCAATGCCATCCTAAGGCGCCAAAAGTTTCTGCACGAACAGCGCCAAAAGAAAAAAGTTCTTCAATGCCAGCGTGGAAGTAAGAACTTTTGGTCATTCGTTCTCTCAATACTCTAGACCTTTTTCTCACTTCACATCATGAAAAATATGATGTTGAAATGCATGCACCTCTTGGAAACTCGGACCATTGTACCATTTTGGCGTCTTTCTCATACTCTTCTATCCGCAATGCTTCGCCCTTAGCTCCGAAGCGCTTAATGTGGATGTATGATAAAGCTAACTGGAGTGGGCTTAATGAATTTTTCGCCCACTTCAATTGGAAATTGTGTTTTCTTGATAGAAACATAAATGCCGCAGCCAAAATGGTTGAAGAAATAATATTATTGGGAATGCGGTCCTTCATCCCTAATAAGAAAATTTGCATTAAACCAAAGGATAATCTCTGGTTTAATGAGACATGCAGAATTACTGTCAGGTCTAAAGAGGAAGCTTTCAGAGCATGGCATGCAAATAAAAATGCCACCACTGAACAGCTGCGTAAACAGGCTAGAAATCGATGCAATGCCATCCTAAGGCGCCAAAAGTTTCTGCACGAACAGCGCCAAAGGAAAAAAGTTCTTCAATGCCAGCGTGGTAGTAAGAACTTTTGGTCATTCGTTAAGAAGGTGAAGAACCAAACATCGTCTTCAATCCCAACTCTTCTTAACAATGATCAAATCATCACTCACTCGGTTGATAAAGCTAAATTGTTGGCTCAAATTTTCGCAGAGAATTCCTCTCTGCCCCCAGCGATCAACCACTGCCCGTAGTCGAAAGCGTATCTTGCTCTATGCCAGAAATTCATTTTCGGACACGGGTAGTTAAAAGAGTGCTTGCAAATCTCGATGTAAATAAAGCTTCAGGGCCGGACGGCATTCCAGCCCTTGTTTTGCAAAAGTGCGCTACCTCACTGGCTTGTCCATTTCGCAAACTTTTCAACATGTCATACACCACAGGTGTATTTCCGACATGTTGGAAGGTGGCAAATGTTCAACCAGTTCCTAAAAAAGGCAAGACTACTGACCCTGCGAACTACCGACCTATAGCAATCTGCTCGGTGCTTTCCAAAGCAATGGAAAGCATTGTAAACTTTAACCTTGTGAAGTATCTGGAGCACAATAGACTGCTAAGTGACCGCCAATACGGCTTTCGGAGACAGCGAGGGAGACCTTATGGCGGTCCTCACCGAGAAATGGAGCCACAGCATTCTAAACCTCGGTGAAAGCAAGGTTGTTGCATTGGATATTTCCAAGGCCTTTGACCGGGTGTGGCATAAAGCACTCGTGTCTAAATTGATTGCCTATGGCGTTGGTAGTATCTTCTCTCGTTGGATTACGAGCTTCCTCTATGATCGCTCTATTCGTGTTGTAATAGTGCCTTCTAGTAGGAAAAGCATTCCCTTAGCGCGGGAGTGCCGCAGGGTTCGGTCCTTTCTCCAACCCTTTTCCTTATCTTCATCAACGACCTATTGTCGTCGACGAAGAATCCCATCTACTCGTTTGCGGATGACAGCACCATTAGTCATTCATACTCCTTCACAAAGCGCCCCAACTCTGTGGAGATTGAGAGAGAACGGCGCCGTATGAATGACACACTTAATAGCGACCTACAAACAATCTTCAAGTGGGGTCAAGCGAACAGGGTCGATTTTAATCCTCGCAAGACCCAATGTTGCCTGTTATCCCACAAACGAGTCTCCCCACATCCCAACACATCCCTGGTTATGGGTGGTGTGGGTATTGCGGAATCGGCAGCTCTTGATGTTCTGGGATGTCCATTAAGAACGATCTTCGTTGGAACGATCATATTTTTAGCGTGTCGAAAGAAGCAGCCAAGTGCCTCGGCTTCCTAAAGCGGTGCAAAAAATATTTCACTCCGTCTGATCTCCGCATTATCTATACCACCTATATCCGACCTAAAATGGAGTTTAACTCGCACCTATGGGCGGGGGCTTCAAAAACCCATTTGGAGCTCCTGGACCGGGTGCAAAACCGTGCGAACAAACTTATAGGGGACAGTAGGGCATCCAGCTCTATTGACTCCTTAGAACATCGTAGAAACGTGGCATGTGTGGTGTTATTTTACCGATACTTTTTCGGTAATTGCTCAGTGGAGATGAGCAGCTTGCTGCCATCATTCCGGGTATTCCCCCGGGCAACCCGTTTAAACACTGGCGCCCATGCATTCCACGTTGAAACGATGTTCCAGCGCACTACGCATTACAGAAAGTTCGTTTCTGGCCCGTACAGCGCGGTTGTGGAATGGTCTCCCTGAGGATATTTTCCCCAGCACTTATGATCTCGATGGGTTCAAGTCAAGAGTCCACAACCACTTCTCTCAAAACCCTATCTCCTAACCTTTATATCCTTCCTGAACCAACGCAATGCCTCGCATTAATAGAGGTCATCCCCTGCGCGTTTGTTCGAGTCTTAAAAAAAAAAAATCTACTAGTGCGTACAACTCACCACTACTTCTAGTACCGAAAAAGAGCGATAGCAATACGAAGAAATGGAAATTAGTAGTAGATTTCAGACAATTGAATAAAAAAATAGTAAATGACAAATTTCCATTGACAAGACTAGAGGATGTATTAGATCAACTAGGACGAGCCAATAATTTTTCAACTCTAGATACGATGAGCTCATTCCATCAAATCCCACTGGAGAAGAACTCAAAACCAATAACTGCATTCTCAACAGCAAACGGTCATTACCATTTCAAACGACTACCTTTTGGACTAAAAATCTCTTCTAACAGTTTTCAAAGGATGCTAACAATAGCACTATCAGGCTTAGAATCAAGAGCATTTCTCTACGTAGACGACATCATTGTGTACGGCTGCAGTTTAAAACATCACAACGACAACCTTATAAGAGTTTTCGAACGTCTAGAAAAATACAATCTCAAACTGAATCCCAACAAATGTCATTTCCTCAAACCCGAAGTAATATACCTAGGACACTTAATCACGAGATCAGGTGTTCAAACGGATCCAGCAAAACACAAAACAATCGAAGAATATCCAATACCACAAAATTCAGACGAAGTTCGACGATTCATAGCATTCTGCAATTATTACCGAAAATTCATACCAAATTTTGCTGATATAGCCAGATGTCTAAATAACCTACTCAAGAAAAGACAACCATTCATTTGGACAAACGAATGCCAAAACGCATTCGCAACTCTGAAACAAAAACTCATTAACCCACCAGTCCTACAATATCCCGATTTCGAAAAACCATTCATTTTAACGACTGATGCTTCTGATTACGCATTAGGAGCAATACTCTCGCAAGGAGAAATAGGAAACGACTTACCAATATCATATGCAAGTAAAACCTTGAATAAACACGAATTAAACAAACCAGTAATAGAAAAGGAATTGCTAGCCATTCATTGGGGAATCAATTTTTTCAGACCATACCTATTCGGACGAAAATTTATAGTAGTCACTGATCACCGACCATTAGTCTCACTATTTTCCCATAAAAAACCCATCCTCTAAACTAACAAGAATACACTTAGACCTCTCAGACTATGATTACGAGATCATCTACAAGCAAGGAAAAATTAATACAAATGCAGACGCATTATCACGAATAAAAATTGACTCAGATTTACTTAAGACCATGATACCGAATACCGATGACAAATCCGCAAATAAAACATTAATAATAACACGGGGCATGACTGCTAAATCTAACGCAGAAAAGGAAGAAAATAAAGGAGGATGCTGCTCACCAACGAAGAGTCATGAACTTCACATTTGGGACTGCACCTCTATAGCTGACGTCAGGAATGTAAAGAAATTAGAATTTGAAGTAAAAAGCAACATTAAGGGCATATACGTAAATAAAGACGAAAAAAAAGAAAAAATAATTGTGCGATGTAGTGATAATCTAAACAACCTCGACTTGTCTTTGGAGAAGCTATCATCAAAAATGCACGAATTGAAAATTAAAGAATTAGCGCTAAATGAAGAAGATGAAATATTCAAGCATATACAAAAGGATGCATTTAAAATTAAATATAATTTGTTGCAACAGAGAATAAAAGAAAGAAATGGCCCAAAAATATTGATATATAAAAGACCCCAAAGAATAAAAGATGATTTAATGAAATATAAACTGATAGAAGAATATCACAATTCGAATAGCGGAGGGCATTTCGGAGTAAGGAAAACAATACTAAAACTAAAACAACGGTACATATGGAAAAACATGTCAAAAATGGTCAAGAAATACGTATCGAATTGTAAACCATGCCATCTAAATAAGCAAGTAAAACATACGAAAGAACAACTAATTATAACAGACACACCAAACACAAGTTTTGAAGTAGTCGCGATTGACACCGTAGGACCATTAAGAATTTTAAACGGTTACAGATACATACTTACGGCACAGTGTGAACTAACAAAATTTGTTATAGCACACCCAATGGAACACAAAGACGCAACCACAGTCGCATCAACACTCGTAAACCATTTTATTCTCAAGTACGGCAATTTCAAAGTATTAAAAACAGACAGAGGGACCGAATTCACTAACGAGCTGATGAAAAATATTTGCAAACAACTACAAATAAAACAAATATTCTCGGCACCATACCACCATGAAACATTAGGCACAGTTGAACGAAACCACAGGGTACTTAACGAATACATGCTGACCTTCGCAGAAGACCAAGAATGGGACAAGTGGATCTCATTTTACACATTCGCGTACAACACTTCACCAAACATTGACACAGACTATTCGCCTTATGAATTAGTATTTGGCAAAATACCGTACATGCCAAGTGACGAAATAACAAAAAACACACCAATATACGACATTGACTCGTATGCAAACGAACTAAAAGCAAGACTTAGAACAGCAATAAACAAAGCTAGACAATACATAAACACGGCCAAAGAAAAACGAAAAGAAAATAGCATTACAGAGACAAATAAGCTAAATGTACAAATTGGAAACTTAGTCTTAGTTAAAGTAGAAAATAGGAAGAAAAACCAAAGCCCTTATCATGGACCTTATAAAGTCATAAAAACAGAAGGGGTAAATACATACATAGAAATAAACGGTCAAATAAAGAAAATGCATAATAATAATCTTAAGCGATACACCATAGAGATATAGTAACTACATGTCAGCCCACAAATGAGCAAAACAATGAAACGTAATACTAGTTTCATTTTAAATATAATCATAACAACCAATATTATACGTAGTACATAACATAATTAATCATATGATCACTAGTCTTACATTACCTATCGGAATATTAAGCATATACTATCTTTAAAATATTTTAAACGTTTGTGAAGCATTTTCCAAAAACTCCGACCTGACCAAACCTATCTTAAAAAATTATTCATCACGATGATAATTTTTCGCTTGAGGGCAATGGTGTAGTGGTACTACCTAACCATCTATGCGGACCATAACATTGCATGTAGTGATACTACGCAAATACTCATGCCGACCAAAACAAATCACCTTAAACTTGCGCACACAAATTCGCTGGTGTCAAATGGCTGCACTTGAAGTCCCCACGGTGCGCTATGCGCAACCACTTGAGCGAGCGGAGTGACATACTGTTACGAAATACTAGTTCTAGTGGGCTAGTACGTATCTCTGGATTGCGCAATATAAATAAAAACACACTAAATTTCTCGAACGCAGTCAATGAAAACCAACAGTCACTTTATTTCACAAATTTCACACTTTACACTTAATTTGTCTTTGCACTTAATTATTCGCTTAATTATTCCGTGTGGCACCTTCACTAGTCAAACCAAGACTGACTCGCTGCGCCGCACCCGGCTGCCTTTTATACCTGTCCGGCCATCGCGCAGATCGTTCTCGCACATTCCAGAGTGGACTAAAAGTTTCCCTTATTATCGCGGCCGTCGTTGCCAGATTGAATTATAGCACGGCGCGTAGCGACAGGGTTGCTTCGCACAGCGACGGAC
Organism: Melieria picta; assembly: GCA_964056695.1. Taxonomy (NCBI): domain Eukaryota; kingdom Metazoa; phylum Arthropoda; class Insecta; order Diptera; family Ulidiidae; genus Melieria; species Melieria picta. Next base: position 65,262,357 of record OZ057400.1, read on the forward strand.
TGTCTTATCGTTACACTGCCCACCACTTAGACTTGTTCGTCCCGAACAAGTGCCGAGGTTCCGCTGTGATAAGGCGCCAGGCGCTCCAAATGGACTACCTTCAGCTTAGCGCCTTTATTGCTGCATCGTTGAATCCTGTATACCACGTCGTTAATCCTAGTCACGACTTCGTAAGGTCCTTCCCATGACGCTTGAAGTTTCGGAGACAAACCTTTCCTCCGCTGTGGGTTGTAGAGCATTACCAGATCGCCTTCTTGGAACCCTGCTGAGTTGGCCCGTAGATCATATCTGGCTTTCGCCTTATCGCTGACCAGATTGGTGCGGCTCCTTATAAACTGGTGAATCTCCTCCAGTTCCGCCCGCTTATTGGCCACGTAGTCCGTCTTAGCTCCTCCCGTCGTGCTGACTACCCCGAACTTCAAGTCAGCGGGTAACCGCAATTCTGTGCCGAATACTGCTCGGGCTGGAGTGAGTGATGTCGTGTCGTGCGGGGCTGACCTATACGCCATCAGGAACAAGAGGATATGCGTGTCCCAATCCTTTTGATTCCTGCCTACCACTTTCCGCAGGTATTCCTCCAGTGTCCGGTTAAAGCGTTCCACCATGCCGTCGGACTGTGGGTGCAAAGGGGTGGTACGCGTTTTCTTTATGCCCAGCAGCTCACACACTTCCTTGAATACCGCAGACTCGAAATTCCGGCCTTGATCTGAGTGCAACTCCAACGGAACTCCGAACCTGGCTACCCAGTTGTTTACCAGCTTTTCCGAGAACGTAGTGGCCTCCTGGTTAGGAATAGGGTACACTTCGGGCCATTTGCTGAAGTAATCCATTACCACCAGCACATATTTGTTGCCTTGAGTACTAGTTGGGAATGGGCCGGCGACGTCCATAGCAATCCGCTCGAAGGGCGCTCCCACGTTGTACTGCTGCATGCGGCCTCGAGATCTTCTTGTTGGCCCTTTCGCTGCTGAACATCGGTCGCAGCTCTTAATCCACTCGGCTACAGACTCCTGACATCCTACCCAGTAGAATCGTCTTTTTATTTTGGCGACGGTTTTGGTGGAGTCGTTATGGTATGCCTGGATGACCTCGTTGATTCTGCATTTCGGCACTACCATTAGGGAGTTGCTGGTCCGTCCATCCGCGCTCTCCCATTCGCGGTACAGGCATCCTTCCTTCAGCCGCAGACTTGTCCACTGTGCCCAGTAAGCCTTGGCGATCGGGCTTTCACCGGCCATCTCCTGCCAGTCTGGACGTGCGCCTTGCTCTTTGCCTTCGACGATTTTTGCAAGATCCGCATCCTCACGCTGGTCCTTTTGTAGCCTCTCCGCAGACCACTCTTCCTCTGGCATAACGCTCACCAACCGGACGTCCACTATCTGTTCTTTGCTTTCGGCTCGCGAGCACGCCCTGCATTCGACTTCGCACGGACGGCGTGACAAGGCATCGGCATTGCCATGGCTACTGTCCTTCCGATGCTCTATCGTGTAGTCGTAGCTCTGCAGTCGCTCGATCCACCGCGCCAATTGGCCTTCAGGATCCTTAAAGTTCAGGAGCCATCTCAATGCCAGACATGGGGGTTTTGCACTAAAATCCACTACCACTAGAGGTCTGCTGGGAAATTTTCCACTACCACTAAATAAATTTTAGTGGTAGTTGAATTTTTTCCACTAATCACTGATCTTTATTTAGTGGTAGTGCAATTTTCTTCCACTAATTTTTTTTTAGTGGTACGTTTTACCACTACCACTAAATAAAATTCAGTGATAGTTGAAAATTCCTCCACTATCACTAATTCTTTTCCACTAATGTTACATCGCTAACGGTTATAACCAAACATTTCAACATTTTCGTTCATTTGCTTTTCCATTGGTTCGTATCGTGATCGACTCTCTCTTTCAATATTATTCAAAATGTAGTAGGGGAACTCACAATTCATTGTATTTGTTTAAGTAATATACAAATTATATTTATAGTTTAAAGCACTGAATGCGTCGTATTGAAATAAATAACTATCGTATTATTCATTTGAAAGCTTGAAAAATGTATGGAAAAAATTAAATGGTTTCATTATACCATTATCAATATGTGGCAATATGGAAAAGTAGCTTAAGTTGACATAAGAGTATTAAGTTGTCGTGGAGTTAAAAGCTTTTTAGAAGTCAATGCGCTTAAATATATCTCATCCGTTTGGAAATATCTTGTTTGTTAACAATATTATATCTTTTTACTTTTTTGCTTAAACATTTTGAAAAAAACAATGCATTGGTCAGAACATCTAATATTCACATGGTGTTTGAGCTTTCTATTTTCAACTTAAGGTACTCTTCCATATTGCCACATGCATGATCTTATTATATATTGCGCAATGTGTCGATATTTTACTGAGTTAGCTATAGGATTGTGCCCTTGCGTTTTTCATATTTAGTACAAAAACAAATAACTAGCTGTAAATACAAATTTGCAAAATATAGAATAAAAAAGAAGAAAGACCAACGTGTGAACACCGCCAATTTTTCTTTCTCAAGTGACATGTCGTGTTGTTTTTACAATTCATTTCGCTCCTTCGCTGCAAGAACGTCCTAACTCAAAACTACATTATTCCGAGAAAATTCAATTTCAAAGTTTACCATTACAGGCATTTCAAGGTATCAAAAAATGTTTCATGTCGTCTTATGAGCAAAGTATTGAATATTTTACAAAGTGGTTTTGACAGATAAAAGATCATATGCAGATACACACAGGGTTGCCATAAACTGAAAAACAAATTTTTTTGAGTTATGACGTTCTTGCAGCGAAGGAGCGATTTATTGATTCCGTTATTCTATTTCTTGATAAATTTGGCACATGTTATTTGTCAATCGAGTTATAATATATCAAACATAGTGGCCAAGTTTTGTATAGTAAATTACTTTGAGCGCGTGTTTTTGTATTCCGTGTATTTTCGACGTTATTTGTTGTGGATATATATATTTTTTGTATTTTTGTAAAAAATGAACGCCGAAAAGATAATAGATTTTGATAGTGATCACAGTGTCGGGGCTCAAAATTGCGTATCTCCTTGTCGCAAAAGGAAAGGAGATAATACATGTATTTTCACCTCACCTAAAACGTCACGTATTTCATCAGAAAACACGTAAGTACCAGCGTTCATTCATTTTATAATTATTATATTGTTTAGTTTCAAATTTGTATAGGTCAGATGATAACGCAGACTCAAACATTGGCTGCTCATTGCCTAACATTGAGTTATCTTTAAGTGTGGCGAAAGGAGCAAACCAGATTTTGTTCAGCAATCGTTTCTTTCATGTGGTGAAAATGGTAAGTGATCAGTACATTTTGTGAAACACTAAATTTTATTTAATTTACTTTATTAATACATTCATTTATATTAGAGAGATGAAACACCATATTTGCAAAAAATGAAAGGCATAATAGCCAAGTGTAGACTGTGTTCTAAGTTGCTGAAAGGCTCTCTGGGGGTCAGCTCCAATTTTGTAAGCCACCTCCGAAAAAATCATGCCGAACAATATGCTGAATATGAAAGGCTAAAATCAGCGGGGAAAAAAAATGAATCCACTACTTCATTTGACGGAAGAGTATTAGCTTATCTTGCTAGCTCATATTCTTCTTTAAGTACGGTTGAGAACCCCGATTTCATAGCTTTATTTAAAGGGACCGGATTCAAAGTCAAAAGTAGGAAACAGATGACGGATCTTTTAAAAACCATGCACATAAATTCCGTAGCTACTATTCGCGAAGCACTTGATAAAGTTCCGTACTACTGTACTACTGCTGATATTTGGTCTGCAGGAAAAAGATCTTTCTTAGGATATACCTGCCATTGGATTAATGAACCAAGTTTAGAACGAAAGTGTGTAGCTTTGGCGTGCCGCCGATTTAAAGGAGCCCATACCTATGAGAAGATTACGGAAACAATAAGCAATATCCATAATGAGTTTGGAGTAAATGTCGGTAAAATAACTCTAACTATAACGGACAATGGGTCTAACTTTTGCAAAGCATTTAAGGAATTTGGAGTGTCAGGTAATGCAAAACGTGAACAAAGTCTTATGTGTTTGTAAATATTACTTTTGAAACAGAAAACTATCTAGACGACGAACACGAATTTGGAGAAGAATCGACTACTGTAGATGCAGAGGAAGAAATAATTTTTGCCAACGTAGACTTGCGGCTTCCAAAACATTTCCGATGTGCCAGCCACACATTGAACCTTTTGTCAACAACGGACTTTCTTAAAATAATTAAGAAAAATGAAATTATTTTTAATCGGCATCAGCAATCATTGAAGCGGTAATTAATAATAATACTGAAGTACATATGTATATACACTCAGAAAAAATTGTAGTAAATTTTTTAACAATTTTTATCAACTCTTAACATACAATAAGTCTAGCTAGTTTGTAGCAAATTTTTTCTGTTTAGTTTTTATATTAAACCACTGTTTATGAATAAAACATTTCAATTTCAACGTATATAGATGCTCGAATATATGGAATAAATGTGGTCGTCCCAAGTCCGCGGAAGTAATCGAAAATATATTGGGAAATTCGTTGAAAACACCGACGGTAACAAGATGGAATTCATTGTACGATAGCGTGAAGAATTTGTTATTGCATAAGGATAAACTGTCTGAGTTGTGCACAGCTTTAAACATCCCCAAATTTACGTTTACGGAACTTAGATATCTTGAAAAATATGTAATACTAATGACACCAATAGCGAATGCCTTAGATTTCTTGCAAAGCGAAGACAAAATGTTCTATGGGTATTTCTTAGCTGCTATAGTGTCTTTGAAAGTGAAATTAGAGAAAGTTCAAGTACAAAATAAGCTGGAAGAGCTTTCTTACATATGCACTGAGCTTGTACATTGCTTGGAAGAACGTTTTAAAAAGTTTTTTAAAGTGGATGAAAGCGCAGAAGACGCTATTGTTGCTGCATTAACAATTCCAAGCGTTAAAGTACAATTTTTTCCGGTGTTACGCCGCTCTGCACCTAACATCAACTTGGAATACTTGAAGCAGATTTTCATTCGACATGCAGCACCGCTCCGTCCAAGTTTAACGCATCAAGCAGACTTAAATTTTCAGAGTGATACCTTCCTAGATTTTGGAGAAGTGCAAAGTAAGCATTTGTTTATTGATGTTAAAAAATTAAGTCCTAATAACGTTTTTCCACAAAGGTCCACCTGAAGTGTTACTCCACAATGATGTACGAACAGAGCTGGAACATTATTTAGCAGACACAGACACGTCGTTTTTGTGCTTCGATCGATTTCCCACAGTAAAAGCGGTTTTTTTTAAATATAATACGTCGATTCCATCCTCAGCTCCAGTAGAACGTTTGTTCTCATTCGCTGGCATGGTGAATGATCCTCGTAGATGGAATCTCACTGATGACAATTTTGAACGTCTAGTCTTGATGAAAGCAAATAAGTTGTTTAAATAAAACATATATTTTTGCGCATATCGTTGTTAGTGGTTTATTTAATGGTAATGGATGTCTTTGTTTAGTGCACTATGCTTTTCACTACCACTAAATAAATTTAGTGGTAGCTGAATTTTTTCCACTAATCACTGATCTTTATTTAGTGGTAGTGCAATTTTCTTCCACTAATTTTTTTTTAGTGGTACTTTTTACCACTACCACTAAATAAAATTCAGTGATTAGTGGAAAAAATTCAGCTACCACTAAATTTATTTAGTGGTAGTGAAAAGCATAGTGCACTATGAATTTAGTGCAAAACCCCCATGTCTGCTCAATGCTGCATGATCTGTGCGCAGGCGAAACCTTTGTCCATACAGATATTTGTGGAAGTGTTTTACGCAGTCCAATACCGCCAGCAGTTCTCTCCGTGTCACACAGTAGTTGCGTTCCGGTTTCGACAGAATCCTACTGTAGTATGCTATCACTTGTTCTTGGCCGTCTATTATCTGTGATAGCACACCGCCAATACTATGCCCGCTCGCATCCGTATCCAGCACAAACATCTCTCCAGGCACGGGGAAGGCCAGAATTGGAGCAGTGCACAGTTTTTCCTTCAGACGTGCAAAAGCCTGCTCCTGCTCTTCGTTCCACTCGAAAGCTTGGCTCTTTTTCGTCAGTTTGTGCAAGCTGCTGGCTATGTTCGCGAATCCCGGAACAAATCGGCGGTAGTATGTGCACAGGCCCAGGAAACTGCGGAGTTCGTGTAGATTGCGTGGCCGGGGCCACTTCTTCACCGCCGTGATTTTGCCTTCATCCGTATGTACTCCGCGGGCGGAAACCGTATGACCCAGATACTTGACCTCTTTTTGGAACAGCGAGCACTTCTTCGGGTTGAGTTTAAGCCCAGCTTTTTGTATCCGCTCGAATACCTCCTTCAGCTTTCCCAGGTGGTCGTCGAAGCTTTTACCCATCACGATTATGTCGTCGAGGTACACCAGGCACGTCCGCCAATGCAGCCCCTTTAGCACGCGTTCCATTAGCCGCTCGAATGTTGCCGGTGCGTTGCAGAGTCCAAACGGCATGACGGTGAACTGCCACAAACCATCGCCAACACTGAAAGCCGTTTTCTCCTTGTCTTTGTCTGCAAGCTCTACCTGCCAATAGCCGCTGCGTAAGTCGAGCGTGGAGAACCACTGTGTGCCTGACAGTGTGTCCAGGGTGTCATCGATCCGAGGTAGTGGATAACTGTCCTTCTTGGTCACATCATTGAGTTTCCGATAGTCCACACAAAATCGGGTACTGCCATCCTTTTTCTTGACCAGCACGACCGGCGAGCACCAGGGGCCCGAAGAAGGCTCTATGACCTTTTCTTTCCGCATGTTTTCGATCAACTTTGTGACCTCCTCCCTCTTGGCCAGAGGAACTCGTCTTGGCGGTTGGCGAATCGGTTTTGCGCTTCCGGTGTCGATATTGTGCTTCACGATGGCTGTTCTTCCGCCTGCTTCTGCCGCAAATATTGACCCATAGTGCTGCAGGAGTGACCTCGCCTTCTGTTTCTGATTGGCCGTCAATTCACTGCTCCACTGGTTCTCCTGCGGTATGGCGTCCATGTTAAAACCGCTCTTCTTATTTCCTCCGGGTGGGCTACTCTCGCAATTGACCACTGCTACGGATTCCCTACACTCGCCAATTACCTCATCTTTCCCGACATATCTGGGTGCATTCAGGGGGTTCAGTATTCTGACTGGTATTCTGCCATTCTTAGGTTCCACTAATGTACGTCCGATGATGATGTTGTCGTGTCCTTGTTTCGGTGCTTCTACGACCCACAGCCGACTTGTCCCATCGTCCTCGTCCACCTTTGCCCACACAACCGCCTCGGAATTCGCTGGTATCCTCCGGAGTTGACACGAGACAACTTTCCTTACCGCCACGCTTCGCTCATAGCCGGTGTGCAGGGGGAATTCAACATTGGCATACCTCAGCACATTTTCTTTCAGGTCCAGCGTCAAACCGTGCCTAATCATGAAATCCACGCCGATAATCACGTCGTCCATTATATCCGCGACGATGAACTCATGCTCCAGGCTGCTGGTGCCGATAGCAATTGTTTTTGTTACTTTCCCTCTTACCAGCGCACGCTCGCCAGTCGCAGTCCTCAGCTGTATGCCATGCAGTGGTTCCCAGTTCTTCAGAAGCTTCCTTTTTATGATCGAATATGACGCTCCAGTATCCAGTGTCAACACGAACAACTTTCCATCTATCTTTCCCTCAATCGTCAAGCTGCTGGGTTGTCGTTTCAACTGCGAGACAAGGACGGTGGGGCAGCAGGTTGTGGGGATCAGCTCACGCCCCTTTGGGCTGACCCTTTTTAGTTTAACGGCTCCTCGTCCTCAGCCCTGCGCTTGTTGGCTGAGCCTCGATTGTCAGCATTCCTCGCTTCAGGCGATTGCGATCGAGAACGGGAACGCTTCTTTCGTTGGCGGCAGTCTCGTGATATGTGACCCTGCTTGCCACATACCCAGCAAACAACTTTAGTGGAGACCACCCGTGGCCTGCCCGGTGTCTCAGAGCTTATGGCCTGGATCGGAATATCGCTGTCTGGCTGGATTTGGCGTATCCTTGCAGGTGCATACCGAGTGCTCCCAATCCATGTCGCCTCGTATGTCATCGCGCTGGTCACCGTCTCCCTAAATGTCGACTTGCCCATCATCAACGCACTGCGACGTGTCTCCGGATCATGAAGACCTTCAATAAACGCCTCAATCTTCATCCTCTCGAGATCATCAGCGCCGAAGGACGGGTAGCACAGCTGTACGAGCCGCTCAATGTCTGCTGCATATGCCTGCAGCGCCTCGTTGGCTCTTTGCCTGCGGTTCTTCAGCTCACAGTAGTACAGCGTTCTGTTGTGCTCGTCGCTGTACTTCGCTGCCAACGCCCTTATGACGGTCTCGTACTCACTTCTTAAACATTCTGGAACTGATTTTATTACCTCAGCCGCAGCACCTTTTAGAGCCAGCGCCAATCTCCGACCTTTCCTTACATCGGTCCACTGATTTTCCAGAGCAGCCAGGTCGAATTGTAGCTTGAATGTATCGAACGGCGTAGTCCCATCATAAGTAGGCACTTCTGCTCGGGTGGCAACACTTTCCGGAACCGGCGGCAACCATTCTCGCGACTGTACCTCCCTAAGCCGCTCGTCCATTTTTCTGTTCATCGAGTCTTCCAGACTATCAACTCGTTTGTTCAGGGAATCGTCAAGATCGTCGACTCCTTTATCCAAGTGCTCTACTCGCGTCTCCAGGTGCTCGACTTTCCCATTAATCCTGTCTGAGATTTCCTCCACTTTCTGCTCCAAGCGCTCAGAATTTTCCTGAAGCTTGACTTCCATTCGCTCTGACACTTGTGCCGATATTTCATGGGTCGCCGTTTCCATTTTCGCTGCCATTTCTCGATTCGTAGTTTCCAGCTTCGACATTTCGCGATTGACATTCTCGATTTTCGCAGAAGTTTCCTGAAACATGCTTTTCATTGCAACCATAAGCTGGCTCATGTCCATTGCTTGTGGTGGCGCAGCCGTTGCAGCCGTACTTTGCATCGACGCAGCACCCGCAGGCGATTCCTCCACTTTACCCGACGCCTCTAGCTCCTGCGTTCCGAACTCGTGCGCAGCCCAATCGACGCCTCGCGATTCACACGTCTCTCGCAAGCGCAGCTGCAACTCCACCTTTCCGCCAGCAGTCGGCAAATTCCAGGCAGCCAGCTCCTTTTTCAGCTGGTCCACCTTCAGTTGCTCGAGTTTAACCATGTCTGCGTTTTTGCAATTTTATTTAATTTTTTTTCTTTATTTATTCAGTAGCACAATCCCACTTCTGACACCAAATGTTACGAAATACTAGTTCTAGTGGGCTAGTACGTATCTCTGGATTGCGCAATATAAATAAAAACACACTAAATTTCTCAAACGCAGTCAATGAAAACCAACAGTCACTTTATTTCACAAATTTCACACTTTACACTTAATTTGTCTTTGCACTTAATTATTCGCTTAATTATTCCGTGTGGCACCTTCACTAGTCAAACCAAGACTGACTCGCTGCGCCGCACCCGGCTGCCTTTTATACCTGTCCGGCCATCGCGCAGATCGTTCTCGCACATTCCAGAGTGGACTAAAAGTTTCCCTTATTATCGCGGCCGTCGTTGCCAGATTGAATTATAGCACGGCGCGTAGCGACAGGGTTGCTTCGCACAGCGACGGACTGTCTTATCGTTACACTGCCCACCACTTAGACTTGTTCGTCCCGAACAAGTGCCGAGGTTCCGCTGTGATAAGGCGCCAGGCGCTCCAAATGGACTACCTTCAGCTTAGCGCCTTTATTGCTGCATCGTTGAATCCTGTATACCACGTCGTTTATCCTAGTCACGACTTCGTAAGGTCCTTCCCATGACGCTTGAAGTTTCGGAGACAAACCTTTCCTCCGCTGTGGGTTGTAGAGCATTACCAGATCGCCTTCTTGGAACCCTGCTGAGTTGGCCCGTAGATCATATCTGGCTTTCGCCTTATCGCTGACCAGATTGGTGCGGCTCCTTATAAACTGGTGAATCTCCTCCAGTTCCGCCCGCTTATTGGCCACGTAGTCCGTCTTAGCTCCTCCCGTCGTGCTGACTACCCCGAACTTCAAGTCAGCGGGTAACCGCAATTCTGTGCCGAATACTGCTCGGGCTGGAGTGAGTGATGTCGTGTCGTGCGGGGCTGACCTATACGCCATCAGGAACAAGAGGATATGCGTGTCCCAATCCTTTTGATTCCTGCCTACCACTTTCCGCAGGTATTCCTCCAGTGTCCGGTTAAAGCGTTCCACCATGCCGTCGGACTGTGGGTGCAAAGGGGTGGTACGCGTTTTCTTTATGCCCAGCAGCTCACACACTTCCTTGAATACCGCAGACTCGAAATTCCGGCCTTGATCTGAGTGCAACTCCAACGGAACTCCGAACCTGGCTACCCAGTTGTTTACCAGCTTTTCCGAGAACGTAGTGGCCTCCTGGTTAGGAATAGGGTACACTTCGGGCCATTTGCTGAAGTAATCCATTACCACCAGCACATATTTGTTGCCTTGAGTACTAGTTGGGAATGGGCCGGCGACGTCCATAGCAATCCGCTCGAAGGGCGCTCCCACGTCGTACTGCTGCATGCGGCCTCGAGATCTTCTTGTTGGCCCTTTCGCTGCTGAACATCGGTCGCAGCTCTTAATCCACTCGGCTACAGACTCCTGACATCCTACCCAGTAGAATCGTCTTTTTATTTTGGCGACGGTTTTGGTGGAGTCGTTATGGTATGCCTGGATGACCTCGTTGATTCTGCATTTCGGCACTACCATTAGGGAGTTGCTGGTCCGTCCATCCGCGCTCTCCCATTCGCGGTACAGGCATCCTTCCTTCAGCCGCAGACTTGTCCACTGTGCCCAGTAAGCCTTGGCGATCGGGCTTTCACCGGCCATCTCCTGCCAGTCTGGACGTGCGCCTTGCTCTTTGCCTTCGACGATTTTTGCAAGATCCGCATCCTCACGCTGGTCCTTTTGTAGCCTCTCCGCAGACCACTCTTCCTCTGGCATAACGCTCACCAACCGGACGTCCACTATCTGTTCTTTGCTTTCGGCTCGCGAGCACGCCCTGCATTCGACTTCGCACGGACGGCGTGACAAGGCATCGGCATTGCCATGGCTACTGTCCTTCCGATGCTCTATCGTGTAGTCGTAGCTCTGCAGTCGCTCGATCCACCGCGCCAATTGGCCTTCAGGATCCTTAAAGTTCAGGAGCCATCTCAATGCTCCATGATCTGTGCGCAGGCGAAACCTTTGTCCATACAGATATTTGTGGAAGTGTTTTACGCAGTCCAATACCGCCAGCAGTTCTCTCCGTGTCACACAGTAGTTGCGTTCCGGTTTCGACAGAATCCTACTGTAGTATGCTATCACTTGTTCTTGGCCGTCTATTATCTGTGATAGCACACCGCCAATACTATGCCCGCTCGCATCCGTATCCAGCACAAACATCTCTCCAGGCACGGGGAAGGCCAGAATTGGAGCAGTGCACAGTTTTTCCTTCAGACGTGCAAAAGCCTGCTCCTGCTCTTCGTTCCACTCGAAAGCTTGGCTCTTTTTCGTCAGTTTGTGCAAGCTGCTGGCTATGTTCGCGAATCCCGGAACAAATCGGCGGTAGTATGTGCACAGGCCCAGGAAACTGCGGAGTTCGTGTAGATTGCGTGGCCGGGGCCACTTCTTCACCGCCGTGATTTTGCCTTCATCCGTATGTACTCCGCGGGCGGAAACCGTATGACCCAGATACTTGACCTCTTTTTGGAACAGCGAGCACTTCTTCGGGTTGAGTTTAAGCCCAGCTTTTTGTATCCGCTCGAATACCTCCTTCAGCTTTCCCAGGTGGTCGTCGAAGCTTTTACCCATCACGATTATGTCGTCGAGGTACACCAGGCACGTCCGCCAATGCAGCCCCTTTAGCACGCGTTCCATTAGCCGCTCGAATGTTGCTGGTGCGTTGCAGAGTCCAAACGGCATGACGGTGAACTGCCACAAACCATCGCCAACACTGAAAGCCGTTTTCTCCTTGTCTTTGTCTGCAAGCTCTACCTGCCAATAGCCGCTGCGTAAATCGAGCGTGGAGAACCACTGTGTGCCTGACAGTGTGTCCAGGGTGTCATCGATCCGAGGTAGTGGATAACTGTCCTTCTTGGTCACATCATTGAGTTTCCGATAGTCCACACAAAATCGGGTACTGCCATCCTTTTTCTTGACCAGCACGACCGGCGAGCACCAGGGGCCCGAAGAAGGCTCTATGACCTTTTCTTTCCGCATGTTTTCGATCAACTTTGTGACCTCCTCCCTCTTGGCCAGAGGAACTCGTCTTGGCGGTTGGCGAATCGGTTTTGCGCTTCCGGTGTCGATATTGTGCTTCACGATGGCTGTTCTTCCGCCTGCTTCTGCCGCAAATATTGACCCATAGTGCTGCAGGAGTGACCTCGCCTTCTGTTTCTGATTGGCCGTCAATTCGCTGCTCCACTGGTTCTCCTGCGGTATGGCGTCCATGTTAAAACCGCTCTTCTTATTTCCTCCGGGTGGGCTACTCTCGCAATTGACCACTGCTACGGCTTCCCTACACTCGCCAATTACCTCATCTTTCCCAACATATCTGGGTGCATTCAGGGGGTTCAGTATTCTGACTGGTATTCTGCCATTCTTAGGTTCCACTAATGTACGTCCGATGATGATGTTGTCGTGTCCTTGTTTCGGTGCTTCTACGACCCACAGCCGACTTGTCCCATCGTCCTCGTCCACCTTTGCCCACACAACCGCCTCGGAATTCGCTGGTATCCTCCGGAGTTGACACGAGACAACTTTCCTTACCGCCACGCTTCGCTCATAGCCGGTGTGCAGGGGGAATTCAACATTGGCATACCTCAGCACATTTTCTTTCAGGTCCAGCGTCAAACCGTGCCTAATCATGAAATCCACGCCGATAATCACGTCGTCCATTATATCCGCGACGATGAACTCATGCTCCAGGCTGCTGGTGCCGATAGCAATTGTTTTTGTTACTTTCCCTCTTACCAGCGCACGCTCGCCAGTCGCAGTCCTCAGCTGTATGCCATGCAGTGGTTCCCAGTTCTTCAGAAGCTTCCTTTTTATGATCGAATATGACGCTCCAGTATCCAGTGTCAACACGAACAACTTTCCATCTATCTTTCCCTCAATCGTCAAGCTGCTGGGTTGTCGTTTCAACTGCGAGACAAGGACGGTGGGGCAGCAGGTTGTGGGGATCAGCTCACGCCCCTTTGGGCTGACCCTTTTTAGTTTAACGGCTCCTCGTCCTCAGCCCTGCGCTTGTTGGCTGAGCCTCGATTGTCAGCATTCCTCGCTTCAGGCGATTGCGATCGAGAACGGGAACGCCTCTTTCGTTGGCGGCAGTCTCGTGATATGTGACCCTGCTTGCCACATACCCAGCAAACAACTTTAGTGGAGACCACCCGTGGCCTGCCCGGTGTCTCAGAGCTTATGGCCTGGATCGGAATGTCGCTGTCTGGCTGGATTTGGCGTATCCTTGCAGGTGCATACCGAGTGCTCCCAATCCATGTCGCCTCGTATGTCATCGCGCTGGTCACCGTCTCCCTAAATGTCGACTTGCCCATCATCAACGCACTGCGACGTGTCTCCGGATCATGAAGACCTTCAATAAACGCCTCAATCTTCATCCTCTCGAGATCATCAGCGCCGAAGGACGGGTAGCACAGCTGTACGAGCCGCTCAATGTCTGCTGCATATGCCTGCAGCGCCTCGTTGGCTCTTTGCCTGCGGTTCTTCAGCTCACAGTAGTACAGCGTTCTGTTGTGCTCGTCGCTGTACTTCGCTGCCAACGCCCTTATGACGGTCTCGTACTCACTTCTTAAACATTCTGGAACTGATTTTATTACTTCAGCCGCAGCACCTTTTAGAGCCAGCGCCAATCTCCGACCTTTCCTTACATCGGTCCACTGATTTTCCAGAGCAGCCAGGTCGAATTGTAGCTTGAATGTATCGAACGGCGTAGTCCCATCATAAGTAGGCACTTCTGCTCGGGTGGCAACACTTTCCGGAACCGGCGGCAACCATTCTCGCGACTGTACCTCCCTAAGCCGCTCGTCCATTTTTCTGTTCATCGAGTCTTCCAGACTATCAACTCGTTTGTTCAGGGAATCGTCAAGATCGTCGACTCCTTTATCCAAGTGCTCTACTCGCGTCTCCAGGTGCTCGACTTTCCCATTAATCCTGTCTGAGATTTCCTCCACTTTCTGCTCCAAGCGCTCAGAATTTTCCTGAAGCTTGACTTCCATTCGCTCTGACACTTGTGCCGATATTTCATGGGTCGCCGTTTCCATTTTCGCTGCCATTTCTCGATTCGTAGTTTCCAGCTTCGACATTTCGCGATTGACATTCTCGATTTTCGCAGAAGTTTCCTGAAACATGCTTTTCATTGCAACCATAAGCTGGCTCATGTTCATTGCTTGTGGTGGCGCAGCCGTTGCAGCCGTACTTTGCATCGACGCAGCACCCGCAGGCGATTCCTCCACTTTACCCGACGCCTCTAGCTCCTGCGTTCCGAACTCGTGCGCAGCCCAATCGACGCCTCGCGATTCACACGTCTCTCGCAAGCGCAGCTGCAACTCCACCTTTCCGCCAGCAGTCGGCAAATTCCAGGCAGCCAGCTCCTTTTTCAGCTGGTCCACCTTCAGTTGCTCGAGTTTAACCATGTCTGCGTTTTTGCAATTTTATTTAATTTTTTTTCTTTATTTATTCAGTAGCACAATCCCACTTCTGACACCAAATGTTACGAAATACTAGTTCTAGTGGGCTAGTACGTATCTCTGGATTGCGCAATATAAATAAAAACACACTAAATTTCTCAAACGCAGTCAATGAAAACCAACAGTCACTTTATTTCACAAATTTCACACTTTACACTTAATTTGTCTTTGCACTTAATTATTCGCTTAATTATTCCGTGTGGCACCTTCACTAGTCAAACCAAGACTGACTCGCTGCGCCGCACCCGGCTGCCTTTTATACCTGTCCGGCCATCGCGCAGATCGTTCTCGCACATTCCAGAGTGGACTAAAAGTTTCCCTTATTATCGCGGCCGTCGTTGCCAGATTGAATTATAGCACGGCGCGTAGCGACAGGGTTGCTTCGCACAGCGACGGACTGTCTTATCGTTACAATACGATGCCACCTACCGCAGTGCAATGCAACAATACTGCAACGCGCATTATGCCGACCCTTTGGCGGCATGCGGAGCGATCGGAAGATATCCGAGGCCGTTTAGCGCCGGCCACTGCAATGTGCTGACGCAGAAGAAGTGACCCAGGTCGATGATTGGGCAAGCGGAAAATATCGTGGAAAGGGAGGCGGAGCCCTGGAAATGCGATAGATGTATAACAGTTATAATTTAGTATATAAGCACCAAAATTTCCAAATAAACTCAACTTCTTGTTCAATAAGCAAAGTGCCTGGTGGCATTATTTTATTTTTACTTGAAGTTCATAAGATCGGCTTTTCGGAGCCACACGATATTAGCGCGGCCCGCCGTATAAATATAGGCCAAAAACCTACACTCGACATATACACGGACACATCCGGACTTTTTGACCACCACAGTAATTTTTCTTTCGATTCTATTGATGTTAGGCTTAACATTTGCACAAATAATACTTAGTAGGGACATAAATATTGTTACAAAATTGAACACACCCATTGTAATAGTTGAATTGAACTTATTCTTCTTCCTGACTGGCACGACAGCCCGATTACGAGACTAAGGCCTAGCTTCCCGCAACCATCCGTGTTGTGCGTGCGAATTTTTACAAGGTTGGAAGGGATCTACAGTTTTATGCCGATTCCGACCGGCGAGTTGGGAGCTTTTTCATAGGCAATTTAACTCTCAGAGGTTTGCCATTTCCTGCTGAGAGGACAGCCGTCGAAAGAAAAATTGTTGTTTTTCTTTTTTTCGGTGTTAACGGAACGGAGTCTTGAACCTGGGTTCGAGCGTCGCATTTGACTCGCGGCCCAAAGCACTAGCCAGCTGAGCTACGGCGGCTGTTGAATTGAACATACCCCGTAATTTCCACATGGTTTATGAAACATAACCTGTAAAGCGTTAGTCTGCACCGGGAATTCTAAATTGTTCTAGCTTTCACCATGGAGTGGTCAGATAACGAGAACCGTATCGCTGTTATAGCGCTATTTAAGTGTGAAATGAAAAAAGGTGATATTTTCAAAACGCTCCGCCCGCTCGGGATTAGTCGCATGTTCGTCTACCGGTGCATAAAAATGTTTGAGGAGACTAGAGATGTTAAAGACCGCCACCGGTCGGGCCGTCCGCGCACAGTTCGAACACCACAAGTCGTTAAAACTCAAAATCATGTGTACTACGCTGCATATGAAGGCATAGATACGTAAAACAGGGCCGCGTATTAATGCGACGTACTGTACTAATCACTAGCGCTAATCAAGCTAGACTTGTGCAGCAGTGAACGAGTGAGCGCTAGCTAGTGTTCGTATACACACTCGGCAGCCAACATGGTTGTTGTTGTTGTCATGCTGAGCCACCCACGCTAGCGAAGGTGAGCGCACAATTTTCGCGCTGCACTTGCGCATTCTCTTTCGCTGTATGTTAGTACTGCGCCAGCGCGGCGCTCTTAAATCGCATCTGCGTATCCAGCAGATAGTGGGGTGTGGCGGTGGTAGTGCACTTCGGCCGCAACGCACTTTATGACCTTGCGCAAAGTGTTGGCAGGATGCATTTCGGCTGCTTGCACTTACAATTCCAACCATGGTGTTGTGTTGTGCAGCTGCGGAAGTTTTTGCCGTTCTGACTGCTGCATTCCACCAACCACGTAAGGGTCACCCCAATGCACCAAATTTTGACGCATTTCTGCAAAGAAGTGGGGTGATCTGTTGGAAGTTGGGCGATCAGGCGATTATGCGCTGTTGCTGCCAAATTTGCTTTTATAAGCGGCCGCAGCGTGAGATCAGGAGGAGTCGTGGCCGATCAGTAATCTGAGTAGTGACAGAGGAGTCGTTGATGAGTAGTCGAGGAGTATTTGCAGATCGTTAAGTCGAGGAGCTTGGTGCGTGAAGTCGGTCAGCGTGTGATATTGGCGGTTCGTCTGTGGCCTTCGAAGTTGGCCTGTGAAAAGGTGCGCGCGGTCCACTAGTGGGAGAAGACTTTTTGTATATCAGTCGAAAATGAAAGTCGTAAAGTGCGCGGAATTAGTAGCCAAAACAATGGCATAATTGTGAGCCCCCAAATCTCCAGGACCAAGTGCGTGTAAACTTTGTATTCTTTTTCAAAAGCGCGCAAGTCAAACTTTCGAAAAGCAAATGTGGTTCTAAAAACTAACTCCTTAAAAGCCTGTGCTAACAACTATTCCGAAGTATGCCAAAACCCAAATACCAAGGTTTCGAATCGCAAAACAGCCCAAAAATTTCGAATCCGGCCAAAATGCAAAAATGCATTGGTTAACTAACAAATAAAAATTGTGCTGCTAAAAATTCAATAAAAACTACGCCAAGTTACGACTATTATAAACAAAAACTATGAGTGAAAAGTCGACACGAAATTAAGTACAAAAAAACGAGTGTGCTTATGACCACACGACTGAAGTGAAACTTCTTTCGCTCCATCTGTATGTATATATATATATAAGTGACATATATGTAGACTTAAGGAATAAATTTGACGCGTGAATCTGCTGAATTGCAGATTCACACGCCAAACAACGAATGCACGAAATTGCATTTTCAAGTGCAGATGTTATACGACACCTTGCCCTTGAAATGCAGTTTTGCCGTTTGTTGCGCAAGTAGCTTAAGACTTTACTGTAAGTTAATTTGAAGAAACTGGATTCAGAATAAACTCAGCTATCTGAAAAGTTGGACGTGTGTTCATCATTGGCGCAGTCGGTCAGTCAAGCGAAAATTGACTAAACAACGTTCCTTCGCGTCCGACAACTTTAATAAATACACTATCGCAGTGTAAAATAAAATAAATAATATAAATGAAACGAAGATTTTGCAAAATAAAACAAACATTGTGCGAAGTGCACAGTATCGACAGTGTAAAATAAAATCAAAAAATTTATTTTTACAATATTTGCGGTGAACATTCACACTATCACAGTCGCGAAACAAAATAAGCCAAAACCAAATTGAAGAAAATAGTGTCAATGACGACAGAAAACGACCTAAGTTCCTTGCTGCAAAACATATCAATTACCGAAGCAAAAATGGATAACAAAGCTATTGTACTGGAACACATAAAATTACCACAACAATTCGGAGGAGAACAATCAACGTTGGCCACATTCATCCAAGACGTAGATGAGATCGTAAAAAATTCAACTTCTTTATCAGCAGACGAGAAAAGCTTATACTTCAACTGCATTAAAAGAACATTACGAGGACCTGCATTGGATCTAGTGAGAAGAGAACAACCAGGAGATTGGAGAACCCTAAGGAAGTTACTCATAGAGGAATTTGGTGAGTCAATTCCAATTGCCACACAAATCTTAGAGTTAAACAACATACGATTTAAAAATAATGTTAAAATTCCATGCGATGAAATAAATGTATCAATATGCAAAATTAAAGATTGTATTAAACTAAGTGAAGAACTAGAATCAATAAAAATACTTTATCAAAACGAAGCTGAAAGTACTAGCCTTAGGGTACTAAAAAAGGAATTACCTAATTATTTAACTGCCTTGCTAAACGCAAACCTTGTCACAGATTTCAAGGGAGCTCTAAAAATACTACGAGAAAACAATGAATTAGTGTCGGGTAACACAGGAAAAATGTATTCAAAAATAAATCCAAATCAATACATTCCAAATAAAACTTACCAATACAATTTAAGTAATAATGCGCACTCACAATACAGGCCCTACTACCACCCTAATCCAAACTACCAACAACTAAATCCATTCCAACCTCCTTATTACCCTACTGCGAATCGTCAACAATTACAAATGCAATATAGACCCCAACAACACCCACAATACAATGATCATTATGGTCAGGGTAGGCAACTAAGCCAACAAGCTAACTCATTTCAACCTTTCAAACGTCAGAGGGAAAGCGACTCCAATCAATCGCGCATAAGGCGGTATGGTGCTCCCATCCCCATGGAACAAGATACTCCAAATTTTCACTTGGGGGCCTCGGAAAATTACCAGCAGTAAAACTAAAGATAGCGAACAAATTCATGAAGTTCCTGATAGACACAGGTTCTTCAGTAAGTTTAATTAACCCAAACACCCTCCCTAACAACAGTCACAGGGAATGTCGAATTAAACAAAGTCCAAGAAATTTTCGATGAGAATGAAAACAAAATCACACTTTACATATTCGAATTTTCTAAAAGCTATAATGGACTACTGGGATACGATGCATTGACAAAGCTAAACGCAATCATCGGTTAACCGAATAGAACCATCAAGTTAAACGGTCATCGGTACCCCTTTTTGAACAATGAAAATGCTGATACATATTACAATTTAACAAAAGAACTAGGGTTTCACCAAATAGAAGAAGATGAAGGAAAATCAAAATTCCGAACAGACCATCTTAATGATGAAGAGAAACGTGAGCTAGAAAAACTCCTAAAAACTTATCATTCCCTTTTCCATTCAGATGAAAAGAATTTATCGTTTACAAGCGTTGTTAAGCATAAAATAATTACAAAACACGAGGACCCTATATACGTAAAGTCTTATCGCTATCCCCAAATTCATAAAGCGGAAGTTAATAAACAAATAAACGAAATGTTGCATCAAGGGATCATTCAACATAGTCAGTCACCATATTCTGCCCCACTTTGGGTTGTCCCTAAAAAGAAGGACGCCTCAGGCGAACAGAAATGGAGGATCGTAATTGACTATCGAAAATTGAATGACATAACCGTCGATGACAGATTCCCTATTCCTAACATCGATGAAATTTTAGATAAACTAGGACGCTCACTCTACTTCACTACCTTAGATTTAGCTAAGGGGTTCCACCAAGTGGAAGTAGAAGAGTCAAGTCGACCGAAAATGGCTTTCTCCACACAAGATGGCCACTACGAGTTCCTTCGTATGCCATTCGGGCTGAAAAACGCCCCCGCAACGTTTCAGAGGTTGATGAACTCCGTCCTAGGTAAATTAGTAGGTGTAGACTGTATGGTTTACCTTGACGACGTCATAGTATTTAGCACTTCACTCCAAGAGCATATCGTCTCCCTAAACAAAGTATTCAAAAAACTTAAGGACGCAAACCTTAAGATACAGATAGACAAGTGCGAATTCCTTAAAAGAGAAACCGAATTCCTAGGACATGTTGTCACCCCACATGGAATTAAACCAAACCCTGAAAAGGTCAAAGCACTTCAAAATTTCCCAATTCCAAAGACCGAAAAGCAGATTAAGCAGTTTCTGGGTCTAGCAGGGTACTATAGGAAATTTATTAAAAATTTCGCGAATATCACAAAACCGCTGACTAAATGTCTGAAAAAGGGTGAAAAAATTAACTACCAAGATGGCGAATACATCAAAGCGGTAGAAACAATTAAAACTTTAATTATAAATGATCCGATTTTAAAATATCCTGATTATAATAAAAAATTCATTCTAACAACTGATGCTTCAAATTTTGCGATGGGCGCCGTCCTTAGTCAAGATGGGCATCCAATTTCTTTCGCGAGTAGAACTCTCAATGAACATGAGATAAACTACTCAACTACCGAAAAAGAACTCCTCGCAATTGTATGGGCTACGAAGTATTTTCGCCCTTACTTATATGGAAGGAAATTTTTGATCACAGACCGTTGCAATGGTTACATAATTTAAAAGAGCCCAACACAAAACTTCAACGTTGGAAAATTAAATTGAATGAGTACGACTTCGATATAAAATATTTACCCGGCAAAGAGAACTACGTTGCAGACGCATTGTCAAGAATAGAAAATTGCTATAACAATGAAATAGCATCCGACGAGGCAACTATACACTCGGCGGAAGAAGACAATTCAAATTTTATTGAAATTTCAGAAACACCCCTAAACGTATTTAGGAGGCAATTTATCTTTACAAAATCTGTAAATAATAAAGAAATTCTAAGAATTATATTTAAGAACACACGAACCCAAATTTTTTACACCGAAATGAATGAAGATTTTATAAAGAACTTATACTCGAAAAATTGGCGGGAATAACTGCTGCCATTCATTTCGAATCAGATGAAGACTTTATCATATTTCAAAACATCTACTCAAAGCTAATCAAACAAACGCCAAAAAACAAAGTTTACAGAACCACAAAAATTTTAGAAGATGTTACATCTTATGACAAATTCAAAGAAATTATTTTGAACATCCACCTACAAGGCTTACATCAGGGCATTGATAAGGTTCAATATGAATTCAGAAAAAAATATCACTATCCGAACTATGTCCTAGAAATATCCAATATTATAAACAACTGCGAAATATGTAACGTTTGCAAAAACGACCATATAGCGACGAGAATGCCTTTTAAATTAACACCCCCTTCTTACGAAATAAGAGAGAAATTCGTCATTGATATATGGAAGTGGGACAAAGATGCCTATTTAACATATATCGATATCCATTCAAAATTCGCAATGGTAGAAAAAATTAACCACTCAAATTGGTTGGAAGCCAAACGTGCGCTTTTGAAGATTTTCAATTCAATGGGTCCACCGAAGAAAATCAAAACAGATCAAGATACAGGTCTAATAAATATAAACCTGCAAGAATGGCTTGTAGGCCTAGGTGTGGAAATCGAAATTACAACAGGTAAAACAGGAATAGCGGATATTGAAAGACTACATAAAACACTAAACGAAAAACTTCGAATCATAAACAGCTCCCAAGACAAAGAACTTCAGCACCACGCAATCGAGCAAACTGTATTTACCTACAATCATACTATAAACCACTCTACGACCGGCCAAACACCCTACAATATATTCTTCAACAAAGAAAGCCCGTCAAAAGATACCCAAGCCTTAAAAGAAAGAAGAATTACGAATCTAAATAAAAACAGAAAAGAGTATGAAATCGACCCTAGATATATTGCGGCAGAAAATAGCAGGAAAAGATTAGACAAAAGATCTAACCCTTTTAAAAAGATAGAAGTAATGCCACAAGATGCTGGCGAAGACCATCACATAGTAAAATTTCGAACAAGGACTTCAAGAAAATACAAATCCCATTTTAAACGTAAAAAGAAAACTAACAATACGAATCTTTTCAGGAACGAAGGAAACACACAACAAACCCACGCCCACAAAGACCCTACCAAACCTACCGAAAATCATTCCTATCCTAATTATAATGGTGCTGATACCCCAATCAACCAGCCAATCCATCCAAATCAACACAATTAAGAACGACCAAGGGTACATAATAACCGAGCAGGGCAAATTTTGTCAACCAACTAACTTTATTAACAAAATTCTGTTTATAAATCAGACCGAACTAGAGGAAGCCTACGGAAAACTTTACTAGGAATTTAGCACAAATAAGCATTTACAAACAAATGTAATCACAAGGTATATGAATTTGGCTAATAAAGAAAAGGAGATGTTTCATATTAGACATAAACGGGCACTTTGTAATGCCATAGGTAGCGGGTTAAAATTTCTATTTGGTACCCTCGATTAAAATGATAGAGAGAGTTTACAAATATCATTAGAAAATATTCGAGAAAAGCAGATTAGCACTGAGGAAATACATTCAATCATACAACATGTAAACGAAGAGAACAGACTAATTAACCAATTAAGAAAAACTACCACCTCCCTTCAAAACGAGGTTACAAAAGAAATAGTAGCAAATACTTTCCTTAACACTATTAAGAGTTATCTCGAACACATACAAGACATCCAGTTAGGTCTGCAACTAGCTAGGTTAGGAATTATTAATCCAAAACTAATTGATGTAGAAACAGCAAGTAAAATTACCTCAGACCAATTTCAAGAAATTAAAACGTCAGTATGGAAAAACAAAAATATCTTGTATTTTGTACTATCGATACCACAGGAAATAATAACTTATCCGAAATTTAGGATATTTCCAATGCCTAATAACCAAAATTTCGAGATAACATCAGATCCTAACCAAGAATACGTTTTAGTTAATAAAACGTTATACAAAATAAATAATAAAAACTTAGAAAACGAACAAAACGATTGTATAAAAAATTTATTAAATGTTCTTTAAAAACTAAATGTGAATACACGAAAAATACTAAATCAAGCTTTCAATACTTTGCTCCGAATATCATTGTAACATAAAATGTAAACAAAACCAGTTTAAAACAGAATTGTAATAACCTTAATTTAGATATAGATGGAAACAATATTATAACTTTTGAAAATTGCAAAATTCAAATCGATAACTTTGATATTGAAATTAAAGAAATTAAGAACCTTTAACCCTAATGCCTTACATAAAAGAGATAAACCAAATTGAATTTGAGAATATTACATTAACAGACCTAAAGGAACATGTAAACCATATTAGAACCCAAAATGATAAAAACTTAATAACATCATCGGTATCTTTGATAAGTTTTATTTTGTTATTTATAATATTAATAATTTACTGCATTATAGTTAATAAGAAAACAAAGAACCAAAAGAAAAACGAATGTGCTACTACCACTGAAACTAGTGAAGACGAAAAAAAAAAAAATATTCTAAATTTATTGTATTTTAGTTCATGAGGACATGAACTTTTCTAGGGTAAGGAGGAGTGACATATATGTAGACTTAAGAAATAAATTTGACGCGTGAATGAAAACTGAACTGAGTGAAACTGGATTCAGAATAAACTCAGCTATCTGAGAAGTCGGACATGTGTTCATCATTTATATATATGTGTGTGTTCTTTCTCTCTTCCTCTCATAGCCAAATACGTTCCGTATATTTAAGCACACTGCAGGCCTATTGTCTGTATCACAGTGTAGGAGCAAGAGAGAGCAGTGCGCGCGCACATTTTCTTTCTCTCTTTCTCTTATAGCTAGTAAATGAAATATGTATATATTTCAGTCTCTTTCTTATATCCCCCACTCAACTCCCGTTCGCCTCGCCCGATCACACTTTTCGTAACGCTTACGTCACGCGTTCGCCAGCTTACTCCCCAAGTCAAGCGTGCGTAAACCACTCAACTCCCGTTCGCCTCGCCCGATCACACTTTTCGTAACGCGTTCGCCAGCTTACTCCCCAAGTCAAGCGTGCGTAAAGAAGTTTCACTTCAAAAAAAGAATATTGCTGCTGCCCGGGAATGCTGATGAGAATGCCGAAATACCAGTCATCGTTGGAGTCCGCAGAAGCTGCGCTAATCCTGCCAGGATGTTCGAGAAGCGTTGAGTATTGCTGAATATTTTTTTCTAATAAAAACTAATTAGAATGTTGAAATCAATATGTGCATCATATTTCTTATTTTTCTAAAATTGAATTTGTTAATATCTAACCTATACAAAACAATGAGAAAACATTTTTTTTCTATTTAAAATCTTTATACAAAATTTATCTATTTAAAAAGGAAAAAATATTATCCATGATAACATGTGTTTTTTTTCCTAATTTGAATTTTTATAAAAAAAAATTGGTGTATCTATTTAAAAGGGGGGAAAAAAATATGAAAATTGTGCTAAAAAAGTATTGTTACTTAATATTTTATTCTTAAGATTTTTTTTTCTAGTTAAAATTTAAAACTATAAAAAGTTAGCTAGGAAAAAGGGAACTTGTCTAATGTGAAATTACGCTAACTACGATTTTTTCAAAAGAAAAAAAAAGATATAATGATTTTAAGGACGAAATAAAAGAAGGAAAAAAATAAATAAATTAGGCTACATCGAAAAAAAATGAATAAACGTACTTACACCTATAATCAATATTCTTCCGTAAAACCTATATAGCACAACAGGTTCCTGGAAAACGCGCATCATGTCGCCGAACCCAACGCATCGATGGAGCGAGAGGAAAAACTGTGAGTGAACACTGAAACTTTAATATATTTTAATATGGGTTTTCGTGCGTGAATTTGAAAAAAGGGATTATTTAACAAAAAAACAAAAAAAAATAGAATGATTGAAAAATTAATACAATTTGTGAGGAAAAATTGAAAAAGAAAAATAATTTTTTTTGTTTTTAAAATTATGTTTTTTTTTTCTTTCTCCACGCTAAAATTTTGGTTATTTTTTTCTCATAAAAATATTTCGCTAAAAAAATAAAAAAAAGATCGTTATTACCTAAGCAAATGTGAAATAAATTTTTTTTCATGATTTAATTTCATTGTTTTTTTGTTACTATTTTTTTTAGAAATTTAATAAATAAAATTGTAATTAAAATTTTGAATACAATTTGAACACGCGAAATATGTTCGAAATTAGATTAAGAATTTTGAGTTTGTAATAGATTAAGATTATGGAATAAAATTTGTTATTATGATTGTTTAAGCTAAAAAAATGTTTGGTCTGTCACTGAAGTGGGGTAAGGAGGGTTGATTTTTTTTCCAATTGGGTTTCCGAATTCCATCTTAGGAAACAAAGGTAGGGCGGGTTAAGAGCATCCCATTCAATGAGGCGATGCTGAGGAAATGGAGCAACAGCACCAATGGTACTTGCTACCATGTCCGTCCGTTATGTCAGGAGTTAAAGCGTGTGCATAAATTAATTGTATGTTAGTGTATGTGTGTATATATAGACAGTTCTGATTTTCCTGTGTACAAGAAACCTATGCTGACCGGTTGTAGGCTGCTAGGTCGTCGTTGCGGAGTTTGCTGGTGTAGCTCCAAATGGCTGTAGGTGAGGCGGTATGGCTACTGAGCGGACTTGTTGTAGTGGAACCCACGCCAGCTGAAGCTACGGGATAAGAGAAGCCAGATGCACGCGTACAACCAACCCGCTGGCCTCGTAGTCATACTCGTGCTCACCGACCGAATGTAGGGTGCTTACATACATGCAACAGGAGGACGACTAGTGGTGACCTGCCACAAGGACTGTGGAGGTGGAGCGGTAGCAGAAATAAATTCATACATCTGTACGTATATATATAACAGAACTTGGCACTCAACGTGAGGGCAGATATACATACCGATCTACATACATTTATAACAGAAATGGCGCCCAACGTGGGACCGCTACGTAAGTGTGGCCGAATTTTACCATAGGGTAATTTCCCGTCGGTCCGTTTGGCTTTTCGCAGCATTGCTTTTGCTAGGTATGATTGGATTTTTGATGTTTTGGTTAAATACTATAACTTCTTACCACTGCCTACGAACGTTGAATTGCTTCGACAAGATTTTTTTTTGCAATCGGATGTTTTTTCCATTAGCTTCGTGCTTTGGATTTTTAGCACAGCTTCAACTAAATGTTGGTTGAGCTAACCGGCATGAATGCTAAAGGGAAAACCGATATGCTTGAGTTTACATATATATTTTTTCTTCATTTTTATTAAATGTTTTTGAATGTTCGTTTTTGCGATAGCTTTGCAGTGCAGATTTTTTTTAAGCTCGTGGTTGTAGCTTTCAACCTCATTGCAAATGCATTTGATCGTTTAAGCGAGCTGCTAGTTGTTCCATTTTCCTCCGGAAAATCTCCTTACACCCTTCATACAGACCAAACTAGAAAGTTATATCTTTTGATTGATTTTTTTATCTTTACCGTTATCTTTACCTTTATCTTTATCTTATAAGCATATTTTGAGAGTTTGTTGGTACAAAAATTATACCTTTATCTTTATTTTTTTGCGGTTTGTTTTTTTTGGCTTGGCTTTGCGATTTTTTGGCTGGTGCTATTTTTTTTGGTTGTTGAATTTTTGGCTGGCTATATTTTTTTTTTGTGTTGATACACAATTTTTTTTGAGTAACGATGTCGCTGAGGCACAGTACTGACAATTTGCCTATGCAATCAGTTTGCACAATATGTCGTGCGATTTTTATTGAAGGCAGTGATATATTACGGACGACGTGTGGCCATACTTTTCACAGATCGTGTCTTTTAAACTACCTGAAGCGTAATTCGTCGTGTCCGCAATGTCGAGCTGCGTGTAGCAGTAGTGAATTTTTGAAAGCTTCAGCCAAGTATACCGGCATGCAAACGCGATCGCAAGCAAATCCGTCTGAGGAAGCGGAAGACCCTCTTCCATCCACATCGCAAGCAGCAGCAGTGCAGATGTCTGGTACGCCAACACGATCCAGTAATGCAGTTGCCGATACAGCAGCCAATGTGGCAAATGTCGTTTTAGACGAAAGCCGAATCAGAACCGTGGTGGGAGCGATTGTGTCACTAGGCAAGCAACAGTTCTGGATGGTTTGGAAGCGCGAGTGACACAGGTGATTGAGGAAAGCTAGAGGCTAGCTTAAAGCGGCCTTTAGACGGTCGCTCATGTTTGCAAACATGTGCGGCATCACGAGAAGAATGAGCGTGTAAACGCAAGAAATTCGTGTCGTCCAACATGTTTGAAGGTTTTCAAAATTTTTTGATTTCTCTGTCGGCGTGACACACATGAGCGACCGTGTAAACGGCTGTGTGACGCACATAGTGCATTTTGTCATTCGATCGGTAGACAGCGAGCAGTGAGGATGGCGTCGCAAAAAAATGAAGTGTTATGGAAGGAGTTCTTTGAAGTGTATAGACAAAATCCCGAACTGTGGAAAGTAAAAAGTGAAGAATATAAAAATTAAATAAAAGAAACGCACCATATGAGGTGCTTTTATGCAAATTTAAAGAAATTGATGCGAATGCGCGTGCCATGTTGCTTCGTCGACAGCAGCGAGACAACTGAAGCGTGCGTACATGTTTGACCGTGTAAACGCTAACAATCTTTTTCCCCCATCGCACATGTTTGCAAACATGTGCGACCGTCTAAAGGCCGCTTAAATAATATTTTGAGCAGGTTCAATTTGCAAGGTGCACAACGTGAGCACAACCAATATGCAGCTCACAATTCAACACCAACATTTCCGCAAGAGTTGCCGTATGCACACAACAACAACAACAGTGATGGTCAGGTTCCGGTTCCGTTCCGCGTCAGTGACGGGTCGACCGTCACTAATTCAGGCAAAATTGCGCATCTTATCTCGAGTTGGGACATCAAGTTTGATGGAGGTCCTAAATTGTCAGTAGAGAATTTTATTTTTAGGATTGAATTGCAGGTAATAGATACCCTAGGTGGGAATTTTAGTTTATTGTGCGAGCACGTACAAAGTTTGTTTATTAACGAGGCCAAGGATTGGTATTGGAGATACCGGCGTTCAGTAGATAGGATTGAATGGTCGTCGTTATGTCAAGCTCTGCGTACTCATTTTGGTGGGCACAAGACCGATACAGATATCAAAGAGGCCATGCGCAGCCGACGCCAAGGAGCCGCTGAATCATTCGATGAATATCGAAACGCAGTTTTGCGAATATCTGAAAACCGATATCTGAAACGTAGTACTATAAAATTAGTTTGTTGGAATTGCCGCAAAGACCGTCACAGATATTTTGATTGTTTAGAAGCTCGTTCAATACTTTGTTACGGATGTGGTGCGGTAGGCGAATACAAGCCAAATTGTAAGAAATGCAATCCAGGAAACGCGAAAGTGAGCGGTGATTGGTATGCGAGTCCTCGTTACGACACAAACCCACAGAAATAAATGTATCGCATATGCCACCTGCACACGATGATCTCATAACAACTAAGTCAGTTGAATGTAAGCGTAAAGAAATTATTCCGTATGAAGATAGGTTAGAAAAATATGAAACAATACAAAATCGAATTTTTAACAGTGAGTCAATAGTAGAGACAGCAACCCCGCGACGAACATCAATGCGTATGCGTAATTTTTGGCAGAAGGTGAAGCAACAACGAAGACATGTTGCCAATATTTGTGCAATTGAGCATAAGCCATTCGATTCGCGTCCATACGTCAAAATCAAGCTTTTTCACAAATCACATATTGGTTTGCTTCACAGTGGCGCGCAAGTTGCATGCATTGGTGGCTCGCTAGCGGAAGAGTTTTGTAAAAGAGAAGAATTTAGGCAGCACAAAACGACAGTAAAAACAGCTGATGGCAGAAAATAAGTAGTTTTTTGAATTTTCCCGATTGAAATTCAATTTAAGGCGCAGAAAGCAGATATTCATTTTAATGTAGTACCAAATTTATCCCAAGAACTTATCTTAGGCGTAGATTTTTGGAGAGCTTTTCGGATTGCGCCATATATCATAGCTCAAATTGATATCTGCGCAAACGAGAAAAAGGCAGATGAGAATTTAATTGTTTTGACAGATCAGCAGAAAAGAAGTTTGGAGACAGTAAAGAAGTCATTTCCATCATGTGAAGTTGAGGGGTTTGGGAAAACAACCCTTATGGAACACATTATAGAAGTTGAGCCAAATGTCCGTCCGATAAAGCAAAGATATTTTCCGATTTCTCCGGCAATTGAGAAGTTAGTGCACAAGGAAATTGACGAAATGTTGAGCCTTGGTGTAATAGAAGAGTCCCCTAATAGTCCGTGGTCCAGTCCTGTCGTGTTAGTCCGCAAGGGAGAAAAAGTCCGTCTGTGTCTAGATTCGCGAAAAGTCAATGCAGTCACAATCAAGGACGCATATCCGCTTCCGCACATTGAAGGTTGCCTGAGATCCCGACGGCAGTTGCGACATAAGTTATGTCCTGTCACGGCGGGCTCGAGGTGGCAACTCTCAGCACGATCAGCAGAACCAGACCGAGCCGGCAACCTGCCACCTGCAAGCTAGGGCAGGGTTCTTTCTTTCCTTTTTACCTTTTGGATTGTTATCGTTTGCGGGTATGGTGCGCCCAGCCCAATATATTTAAATCTGTTATTTTCTTGGCCATCCGCCATTATCATTGTTCACATTATTGTTTCCATCAATAAAAGAGAAGTCCTCAAAACTTTTCGGTGCCTCCTGTGAGGACCGGTGAGTTTGATCAACAAGACAACTGATGCTCAACGAACGTGGTGATTGCATTCAATGCCATTAAACGCCTACATACGCGTGTGTGCGCACCTAGGACCGATCCACCGGATATCTACGAGCTGCAACAGGAGCAGAAGTCACTTGCGGCGCATTTCGAGCGCTTCGTCGCAAATCATAACGCCCTCGTGGGAGTCGCCAAGGGGGAGGAACTGCTCCTGCATGAGGTGCTCTGGCAGGAAGTGGAAGGCCTACACAACGACGCATGCGTGGCCATCAATCGTGCGCTGGGTGATGTTGCTTCGGCCAGGCCCAAACCCAAAACTTGTACGGATTGCGGGACCGACGTGTTTGATTTGAGGCTCGACCCGCTGGCCATTCCATCTTTCGACGGCGACATAAGAAACTGACTGGCGTTTAAGGATGCGTTCGAAACCTTGGTTCACAACACTGCATATCCGGAGGCGTTCAAATTAGGCAAACTACGGCAGGCCGTCGATGCAAAGGCAGTCCCACTCCTTTGTGGCATATATACTGGCGGTTACGAGGAGGTGTGGCAGGCACTGCGAGAGCGCTACGACAACAAAAAGCTGCTCGCAGATATTCATGTTTCCAGGCTCCTTAACCCTCATCGGTCCCTCGAGAAATACATCTAATCGGTCCCATTGTATGCGCGCGCATACACATATATTTTTAATTGTAAAAAAGCTTAAAAAAACTAACAACCATTTATGTTTTGTAATTTTTTATGTTTGTTATATTGTTTACTATCATATTAATACATTTGAACTTCATAAAGGTAGATTTAGAATGAAATTAAAATTAGAATATTACATATATTAGAAAAAAAATTGAATTTTTAGCTTTTGTCAATTATTTGTACATTTTTCGCATAAATTGAAATTATGTTCAGCACAAATGAAATTTCTACACTTTTCACAGCGTGTGGCAAAATGATTTTTGTTATTTTTATATGTGCAGATGTAGCATCGGCCTCGTTTTGATGTACTTGGTAAATGGCGAATCCCCCGAATTCTTTTAATAACACTGGAAGCATCATTACTTTGAGGTTGTTTTTTACGTTTAGTGATCTGTTTTTCAACGAGATTCAATCCAAGCTGCTCGATAAAAAGGCGACGACGAATATTATGGTTCGTTTTAGAATTTCTCCAATTCGGGAACAATGCAATGAACGTCACGAATGCATTCAACGCACTAACATCAAGCATGTTATAAAATACTGCCATTGGCCACCGATTGACTTTTCGTTTGCATGTGTACGTAGCCACCATTTGATCCATAGTATCAACTCCACTCTTGGTTTTGTTGTAGTCTTCAATGATGTTAGGTTTCTTCTGTTCACTATTCTCATTTATGCTGACAACATTGTGCTGAGCAATGTCACAAATCGGTACCGGCGAGGAACATATGACAACATAACTGCTTGCAATTTATGTTCATATACAACTTCTGTATGATAAATTGGCTTTTGACGCATGTCGAGTAGAACTGAAGGAATTTCAGTCCTAGTTTTCCTTATTGTTCCCAAAATAGTCATGCGATTTTTATGCAAATCTTCTGCCAATTCCTACGAAGTGAAAAAGTTGTCACACGTTACATTTCTGTCAGAAAGTCCTTCCACCAAATCCAAAACAACACGCTGTCCGAGATTGCGTTCAGGAGTGGCATTACGATTCCGACCAACATAAATTTGTGTGTTGTATGCATACCAGCTTTTTGAGTCGCATAGCACCCAAATTTTGATGCCATATTTCGCCGGCTTGGATGGAATATACTGACGAAACGGTCATCGCCCACGATACGGAACTAACTGTTCATCTACGGTAATGTTTTTTCCTGGTGTGTATACAGCTTTCAAATTATGATTCCTGTTGGGGTTGTCGGCAAGATAGTTGTTTACGTCGGCGGAGCGGCTAAAGAAAGTACACGGGTTGTGTTTCGGGTTATGGGTGTCTTTATTGCTTGGTGTACGAATAAAGAGTGATACAAAGAATACAATAAACATTAAACGATACAAACGGCCGAAGCCGGGGAGCAGAAAATAGGGGGAAACATGAATACAAAAGGAGAAGGAAAGGAAGGGATTAGAGGTGGGATCGACAGATCACTTGAGACAGCACTCATTTAGCCATCGCGGCCGCCATTGCATATTGCAATTAATTTGTGCCGCGGGCCAGACGGGCGTGGACTCCGGGATGCAGCTTTTACGGGTGCGGGGGGCCATCCATCGACGCCTCGTCCTCGAGGAAGTGCTGCTGCAGCGGTTAGCGCATCGTCACCGATCTGCAAATGAGATGAGATGTCAGTTACTTGGAAATGAAAGTTTGGAGGCTGACATCATGGGTATGGGAACTCGGCTTAGCTGCGGGGTTCGCTTAAGCTACAGCCGGGAGAGTATGGAGATATATAAATTTTAAAATTGGTCAAGTTTCCATTTACTTTTTCTAAGCGTGGGGGAATTTTTGGAGTGTATATAGAGAATTTTAGGTGCATATATACCTATTTGCAGGGCTCGAGAGAAGCAAGAGAACCGACCGAGAATGTCGGTTTGCTCTTCGAGAGGGTGGTGGCAGTCAACGGCTCCGGAATTGGAACTGTGTGAGCATGAGAATTACTGGAGCCGTTCCACCCGAGAGGGAGATCTTATAGATCTTGGCGTTTATACCCGATCAGTCCGACGTCTGCGGGATTTGCAGCGCTTAGGGCAGGTCGCAATGGAATGACGACCGACCTCTTTTCGGACCCGGGATGGAGGAGGTGCAATGAGGAACTGCGAGGAAATGCAATTTCCGTCAATGGCGGTGGATGTGGATCGTTTTTGTCGAACCCGCTTGGGAGACCTCATTAGAGGCGAAAGCCATCCTGCGGGGTCGAAACGTTTGGCAACGGAGGGGGAAATTTGCCGGTTTGAGAATGGGTTTGCAGGGGTGGTGAATTCGAAGTGATTTTCCATTATTTCCTGGGGTGGAAACCCTACGGGATTGAGGGCGGCAATCACTTGCGAAAGGGCTTTCTTTAGGGCGGGAAGGTTATTTCGAAGGGCAGTTCCAGTATGCATATGGCGACTTGGTACCTCTGTGGCACATGTTAAATGCGAAGGGGGTACTGGACCGCTTAATACCCAACCGAATACTGTATGCTGAGCAAGTAAGCTGCCACATACATTCCGGTGGATACCTTCGAGCATGATCTGCGGGATGAGATCACTGCCAATCACTACATCGATCTGCGCTGTCTCGAAGGGGTTTGGATCAGCGAGATCTAGCATGGCGAAATCTTTCATATTAGGGGGGTTTATATGAGAAGGTGGGAGCACGATTGCTTGCACGGAAAGTTTCGTGCTGGTTTGGGGGACTGCCAATGTCAAGAAGCATGTATGATTGGCATTTTGCACAATCTGACCGCCCATGCCCGAGATTTGGAAGGGGGATTTCTCGATTGGCAATTTGAGGCGTTTCTGGACCTTCGAGGAAATGAAGGTACGCTGAGAGGCTTGGTCGATCAACGCTCGAACTTTGAACAACTTTCCTGAGTGCTCAATAGACACCAGTGCCGTAGGCAGAAGGGATTGGGTGCCATTATTGCAGTGTAAGGCTTGTACTTGGGGCGTACTTTGCCTGGAAGATGTGCGGGGTTGCGCATCAGAAAGTGGGGAATGTTGTGCGTTCGTTCTGGAGCTGTTGCGACCTGTGGAGTGGTCGAATGTGATCGATTAAGCGATTGAGAGGGTTGCGCATTGCCTTTGGGGAAATGAAGCATGGAATGGTGCTTCATTTGGCAATATACGCACGTAAAATTGCTTGTACAATTCTCAAGAAGGTGAGATGTAGCCAGACAATTTACGCAGAGATTGTGCTTCTTAACGTATTTAAGTCGACTCTGGGGGGTGAGTCTTTTGAAGCTCTGGCAAGTCCGTATGGGATGGTTTGCGTTGCAGAGTTTGCACGCGAAGTCCCTTTTCACTTGAATGTGATATTTTAGGGATTTGTGTGGCCGATTTGGGAGGACATTGGAAGTAGAGGGTTGTGATTTCGGCTTAGCTGGGTGAATGCTTTGCAGCCGTTCAAGAACCTCGTATCTGCCGGTCAGGAACTCATTTGCGACCAGGGTGGCAGATCCTTCCGGGATGTCAATGACTGCTCCCATAGAGCGAGTGTCTCTTGGGGCAATTTGGTACAACATATGTAAACCAATAACGGATCCCAATTGTCAGTGTCTACGGCCTGAGAATTGAGGACAGACAGACAATTGTTTATAGTGCTCTGGATCCGCTGTAGTGCCTCACTATTTTCGGTGTGGGCAGGAGAGATATTTAGGAGGGATCGGATCTGAGTGTCAACGAGTATGCGTTTATTTTCGAAGCGGGATCTTAGGGCTTCCCACGCGAGTCCGAAATTCTCATCGGTTAATGCATATTGCTTTACAATAGCACCGGCTTTGCCTTGCGTTTTGTATCGGAGGTGATACAATTTTTGGGCTGGAGTGAGCTGGGGGTGGTTTATGTATACTGCCGTAAACATGTCCCGGAAGGACGGCCACTGCTCATAGCCCCCGAAGAAGGTTTCGGTATCACAAGGTGGAACTTGTAGGCAAAGGTAGGGGGTATTTGCTGGTTCTAGGGGTCGAACCGGTTCCATATGCGCAGCGGGCTGGGGGGACTGAGTTTGGAGCATCTCAATGATGTCCAACATCTGAGCCATGCACAACTCATACTGGTCTGTGCAGGCGTCGATTTTTTGCCTAGCCGACTCTTTGAAACCGTCGGGCTGGCTGTTGTCTTCAGCAATGAAGACTGCCTCATGTGCGCACAAAAGCCTCTCCCATTGGGCTTGCAAATTTTTTTGCTTAATTTGGACCAGGGATTTGGTCCAATCCTCAATGGGAGCCGATGAAAATTTTGTGCATAATTGCACGAGTCTATCGGACTCGAAAGTGAATTTGGCAACACTGGGATCGGTTGCTTTGGGACTAGAGAGTTTGGAGCGAGTGTTTAGTGGCTCCCGAGTGACAGGAACTGTCAAACGTGCATTGGCTGACTTTGTGTATCTGGAGGAAGGAGTCTCCATTGTGATAAGTTGGCGTTTAGGGGATCGCTCAACAGGCATTTTGTTTGAAAAAGCTCGACAAACGGTAAAAAGTTTAAATAAATATAAGTGTATGTAAATGTAGGGTATTGGGGAAATAGACGTGTAGTCTAACCGCGTCCGCGCGAACGATTTTTGAGAATGGGAAGAGTTGGGAATGGGAAAATTCGTTGAAACGAATTTGTATATTTGTCGAGCAAAAAAGTTTACACCCGTGTGTGTAAACGTGTAGGGAAATATGTATATGAACACACAAATTTTGTGTATAAGTATGTGTATTGGGAAGGGCAAATTTTTTGTAAATGTGAGTAGGGAATGTATGTAAAAGAATGGGGAATGTATGTACTAGAATATAAATGTAATATAAATGTGCGGTCAAATGTGTGTGAAAATATATTTTTATTTGTGAAAAAGTGAATTTTTTTTTTTGTATGGGATCACGTGAATACGTAGGTGTATGTGTGTATATATATTTGTGTATAAATATATATATTTGAATATGTGTATGTGATTATTTTTGTTAAATGGAAAATAAATATGTATGTGTATGAGTATAAATGTATGTGAAAAACCAAATAAATATGTATGGGTATGTGTAAACGTGTATGTCAAAATATATTTTTGAATGTATCTGTTAATTGTTAGTGTATTTATTAAAATGTATTTTATTTGTATAAGGGAGAGAAAAAAAAATTGTTTAATTTTGTGCACAGGTGGGATGAGTTTGTCCCACTGTATGTAGGGTATGCGCAGTGATCGTTGTTATGTATAATTGAAAATTTTCTAAGTCGAAAATTTTCAATGTACTTGGGACGGGTCCTGTTGTCCCACTGTATTTAATAGAGTGTATGTGTAAATTGTATACAAGTGTATGTATAGGGTGTTTTTTTTAGAGGTTTGTTTTTCGAATAGAGATAAAACTGGCATTTTGTGGTCAAATCTGGCAACTCTAATGTCATTTATGTTCAGTTTGGTTTGCCATTTCATCATGAACAGGTTGACAAAAGAACAACGCTTGCAAATCGTGCAAATTTATTTCGAAAATAATGGTTCAGTTCGCGAAGTTTACCGCAAGCTCCGTCCATTTTATGGTCGACATAATCGTCCATCAGAGCAATTAATTCGGTTAACCATGGGTCGTTTTCGCACTACGTTTACTCTATGTGATAATATGCATCCGCAGAGACGTCGAACAGTGCGCACCGAAGAAACAATTGCCGCTGTAGAGCAAAATGTTGAAGAGGACCCGAATGAATCGATTCGCCACCGTGCACAGCAATTGGAGCTTTGTCCATCAACTTTATGGAAGATTTTGCGCAACATGAATGTGGATGAGTTGTGGTTCCAACAAGACGGCGCTACATGCCACACAGCGCACGTCACAATCGATTTATTGAAGGAAACATTCGATGAGCGCATAATTTCGCGGAATGGACCTGTCAATTGGCCACCAAGAT
Source organism: Melieria picta (assembly GCA_964056695.1). Taxonomy (NCBI): domain Eukaryota; kingdom Metazoa; phylum Arthropoda; class Insecta; order Diptera; family Ulidiidae; genus Melieria; species Melieria picta. The sequence continues at coordinate 65,298,897 of OZ057400.1, forward strand.
CGTGTGATTTGACACCATTGGATTATTTTCTTTGGGGATATGTGAAGTCGCTCGTCTACGCCAACAAACCAGAAACGTTAGGGGACTTGGAAGCCAACATTCGTGGCGTTATTGCCGACATACGGCCCCAAATACTCGAAAAAGTGGTTGAAAATTGGACCTGTAGAATTGGCTTTATTCGAGCCAGCCGCGGCGGCCACATGCCCGAAATCATATTTAAACATTAATGGCATAAAATTATCCTTCCAATAAAGCCAAATTGATGGACATTAAAACGATTTTCTTGTGTTTTATTTCAATTCGAAGTTCTATACCTCTAAAAAAAACACCCTATATGTGTATATATATGCACGATTGAAAATTTTCTAAGTCGAAGAAAATTTCCAATGTGCAGTGAAAATGGGCAGTTTGTCCCACTGTATCCGCTTTGTGCTTTCTTATTTATGTATATGGGTCATTCTTTTACAAACCGAACAACTTTTTTGACCCCATAATTTATATTCATCCCAAAATTTTTTTTTCACTTCTGGACATAAAATTAACCGACACGTATATCAGAATTTATTGGAAAAAAATTTTTTTTTCTTTATATAATTATTTAAAATTTTGAAAGTTACGCGTATTTTGCTAGATTCTAACATGTTTAAAATTCAATATCTCCGGTTCGGCTTATCTTATCGACACAATTTCAAAACCGTTTTTTAGCTTATTGTATGCACTTTAGAGGAATATGTTTTAAAATTTTTTTTATTTTAATAAAAAAAGTATATTAACAATTTGATTGTTTAAACAATTTTTTGATGATGTTCCCCAAAATCAATTTGATTGACGAGTCCCATCAAGTCGCGCGCGCTTGACTTGCGGTGGAAATTTTTTTCTATCTTATGATCTAATTAAGTCTCCACTTTTTTGAAATATGCGTTTTGTAGGTAATAACATGGCGAAATAGCAGTATTTTTTTCAATCAAATTGATTTTGGGGAACATCATCAAAAAATTGTTTAAACAATCAAATTGTTAATATACTTTTTTTATTAAAATAAAAAAAATTTTAAAACATATTCCTCTAAAGTGCATACAATAAGCTAAAAAACGGTTTTGAAATTGTGTCGATAAGATAAGCCGAACCGGAGATATTGAATTTTAAACATGTTAGAATCTAGCAAAATACGCGTAACTTTCAAAATTTTAAATAATTATATAAAGAAAAAAAATTTTTTTCGAATAAATTCTGATATACGTGTCGGTTAATTTTATGCCCAGAAGTAAAAAAAAATTTTGGGATGAATATAAATTATGGGGTCAAAAAAGTTGTTCGGTTTGTAAAAGAATGACCCATATGCACTTGGGCCAAGCAGCTGGATTGCGTGCTGCCAAGTGCGTGCGGATATAGCACAAAAGGAAATGCGGAAATATGGGCAGAAGTGGGCGCGCAGAATGTAGAAAGCAGCTGGGCAGTTTGCTGCTGATTTTTTGTGTAAAGCACAAAGAAAAGGTGGGGATATGTGCAATATGTGCGCATAGGGAGAAGCGCGAAAATGGGGATTAGCGGCTGATTTTTATGTGTACGGGAAATGTGCAAAATATAAACTGGGCAGTAGCGGAACTACTTTTGGGGGATTTTCGATCCAGTTGAATATTGTATATATATACAATATTCAACGGCAAAATAATTGGATAGGTATATGTGTATATGGAAATTTTTTGTTAATTTTTTTGTAATTTGTAAAATACGTGTATATGGGTGTTAGTGTATGTGTATGTAATATTTGTTAATTTTTAATAAAAAATTGTTGGGCTTATCTTAGTGGGCCCAGTGCCCGAGTATGGGGATCTCCTCTATGTGGTGTGTGTCGTCTGTCCGCTGTTTGTGTGCTGCTATGTTGTTGGCTGTTGTTGTTTGCTGCCCTCTTCGTCTGCTTTGTGTTGTGGGTGTGTTTGTTGTTGGATTGGATTCTGCTGCCTTTTTTTTAAGTGTCTAATGTGGTTGGAGTTTGTTTTTGTTTTAACTTTTGCTATTTTGTTTTCTGTGATTAGTTTATTTGTGCACTGTATTCTGTTTGTTTGTTACTTGCACTTTTTTTTGTTTTTAATTTTTGCACTTTGTGCACGGTTTAGTTATCGTTGACGCACTTCTAGTTTGTTTCACTGTTTGTTGAGTTGTCACTCTATTTGGTTTTTTTTGTGTCACTTTTCACGATTTGAAGTTTTGTTTTGTTTATGTTTTTTTTTATTGTTTGAGTGTTTTGTGTATAATTTTAAGTTCGCAAGTTCACTCACGAACGGCTCGAAGGACCATGTTTACGTCGGCGGAGCGGCTAAAGAAAGTACACGGGTTGTGTTTCGGGTTATGGGTGTCTTTATTGCTTGGTGTACGAATAAAGCGTGATACAAAGAATACAATAAACATTAAACGATACAAACGGCCGAAGCCGGGGAGCAGAAAATAGGGGGAAACATGAATACAAAAGGAGAAGGAAAGGAAGGGATTAGAGGTGGGATCGACAGATCACTTGAGACAGCACTCATTTAGCCAATAGTGAACGAGAGAAGTAAAAATTCAAGTGGATTAGCAAAATTTACCAGCACAAGTAACCAATGCAATTTTGGCTCGATACTTACTTGGATTAGTGGGGACACCAATCAAACGCGAAAATGATATGACAAATCCAACGAAGAGCGAGTACCAGAGCCAACAAATGAGAAGTCAAACGATGTGTTGTATGTAACGAGGTGTTTATTAAAGAAGAAGTGCGTTGTGAATGCGTTGCGGTCTAAAGTGCAAGTGAAGCAATGCATGTACGCAAGGGCCGCAGTTGTGGGTGCCGTTCAACAAAAGAGAGAAAAGCTTTTATGTTGATAACGGCTTACAAAAAAATGCATACAGACGGTACAGAGATGTTACAAGCGGAGACATTGATAGGAGGAGTTTTGGCCTAAACATTGCCGCCACCCTTGCAGTGTCTAACGCTGCAAAACTACGAAAAAATAGATATAATGATTTAACAATGTAATAAATTTCACTTTCAATTTCAAATCCAATCTATAGTTATTAGAACATCTTAAAGACTAGGCGTTGATACCGATATAAAGAGTTAATTCATTGAGCATTTCAAAATATAAATTTCTGATTGTAAATAATTTACCACAACCAGGATCAATAAGGATCCATATAAAAGGTTTGTTAACATGGGCCGGAAAGGACCCATCCAAAAATAGAATCCTGTGCCAGAGGTAGGCCAGGGTTATAAATGAATCCAGATCGGATGATCTTGTGGTAGATCTCTGAGCCAAGGATGAGCGAGACGGCGGTGGATCGATAAAAGTAAGGATCCGCAAGTCGAAAATTCGAAAAACGTTCTGCAACTCGCCCGTCAATGTCTTCCAGAGGAGTTTTAAAGGCGAGCGTTTGTTCGATCATGGCATGCACGTCGATGCGCTGAGATGAATCATGACACGAGACCAGGGTGACTCGGCAAAAGTGATGATGATCAACCTTGAAGACTGGAAGACGACGAGATGCGGCTGGTGCCGCAGCAAGAATCTATAAGGATTCGAGCAGGATAGCTGGCGGCACGGACACGTATGAAAACGGAGGCCGTCGGAAAAAGGACGGTGACGCGTTGAACTGACGCACTCGTAGCAAAAGGACGAGCTTCGCGTTGATTAATTAGGCGTTCATTCGCATGGAGAAGCGTATTATGATGACGCTGACAATATCTGCAAACCATTTTGCTAGTGCAGTGTTTCGCGATGTGTGAATGTGCCAAACATCTAGAGCAATAACGATGCAGCAATATAATCCGTAATCGCTTTTCTAAGTTCATCGAAAGGAACTTTTTACAGAAGCGTAGAGGATGAGTGCGTTGACATAATCTGCATTTTTTATTGTTATCGAAAGAGGTCGATGAAGCGTTATCACTCATGGCTACCTATGATTAGGACAACAACAAATTGTTAAGAAATGGTGGAAGAGTTAGTCCGGCAAGACGATTAATTTCGTAACGGAGCGCGTAATTATTCCTCGTTCGGTTTTAATATCGGCGACGCGGACGCGTTTATCGCTACCGGGATATACTCAAAGAATTCTTCCCAACCGCCACGAAGTAGGGGGAAAATTTTCTTGACTAACAACAACTAAATCGTCAACAGCAAGATCGCGCGAAGGATGTTTCCATTTATATCGCTTATGCAATTCTTTGAGATACTCTTCTTTCCATCGTAAAGCGATCTGTTGACCCAAAGCCTTCATTTTTTCCCATCTATTTCTCGCACTGATATCAGAAAGAATTGGCTCGGGGGGACTCAGGAGAGGACACCCAATAAGGAAGTGCCCTGGAGTCAACGCAGATACATCGGTAGGACTTTCTGACATAGTACTAATAGGTCGAGAATTTAAACACGCTTCAATATGAGATAAAACTGTTGATAGTTCCTCGAATGTGTATTTATGAGGAAGAGCCATTTTACGAAAATGGAGTTTGAAACTTTTAACTCCCGCTTCCCATAAGCCACCCATATGAGGCGACCCAGCCGGAATAAAATTCCATTCAACAGGCTGATGGGAAAAGTGATTGGAAAATGAATCACGAAATTGCTTTAGAAATGCTTCAAAATCCTTTTTGAAAGCTTTAGAAGCACCAACAAAGTTAGTACCATTATCGGAGAAAATGGTTTTTGGGCAACCACGACGAGAAACGAATCGAATAAAAGCAGCGAGAAAAGCAGATGTCGAAAGATCACTGACTGCCTCCAAATGGATTGCCTTTGTAGAGAAACATACAAAAATACAAACATAACCTTTCGTTATAAGGCAAGCTCTACCTGTAAAATTCTTCATGTCAAAACGACCTGCAAAGTCGACACCAGTAATGGAGAATACACGACTAAGCGTAGTTCGTTCGGGGGGTAAAGCAGCCATGATCTGAACGGCATTTCGTTTCTTATCCAACAGACAAGTTTTACATCGATGAATAGTAGATCTAATGAGATTTTTCGCCTTCGGAATCCAATATTCCTGACGAAGCAATCGAAGTAGAAGTGAGTTGCCATCGTGAACCGTGATTTTATGTATAAAGGCAACTAAAAGTTTCGAAAACTGAGAACCATACGGAAGGATAATTGGGTGCTGTTCATTAAAGGAAAGAGTTGGTGCGTTAGCTAAGCGACCATTAATACGCATAACTTGTTCTTTATCCAAAAAGGGATTTAGAGTCAATATGCTGCTCTTAGAATTAAGTGGCTTTTGATTTAGAAGACAACTATATTCAGTTTGAAAGTGCGTTTTCTGAGAGAGAATTGTCAAGAATTTTCTGGTGTTATGGAGTTCCGCGTTAGACAACACTATTGATGTATAGCCCTTAGAATTTTCTGCAGGACGGTGAGTGCGATAGTAAAACCGAAGTATATATGAGACCACTCGAAGAGCTCTCGAAAATGACGAAAATCTAGAGAGAATGTCTTCCTCAACATTTACGAGCAAGTTGTGTACTGCCACCTTTTTTGCTTCGATTGAAGTTTCAAGATGAGTAGGGCTAGAAGATGGCCACTCGGACCTATCCTTAACAAGCCAGGATGGGCCATGCCACCATAACGAATTCATACTTAAGGCCTGTGGAGTAAGACCGCGACTACATAAATCAGAAGGGTTATTAGGTGAATCGACGTGATACCAATTTCTAGCGTACGGTTTCTCCTGAATTTTTCTAACACGATTAGCAACGAAGGTAGATGGTGTTTTTCGAAGCCATGACAAAACAATTGTTGAATCAGTCCAGCAGAAGACATGGTGGACTTTAATATCAAGTTCGGGTAGGAGTGAATCGAGAATATCACATAGAAGTACTGCACCGCATAGTTATAATCTTGACAACGAAACAGTTTTGACTGGAGCTACTTTTGTTTTCGATGTAAGTAAGTGGGAGTAGAAAGTAGTAGATGATTTACGTATACGTATGAAAATCGCCGCCCCGTATGCTTTCTCGGAAGCATCGGAGAAAGCATGAATTTGAACTTCATCTTGTAAAGAATAGTTCACCCATCGTGGTACCTTAATCAGGTTTATATCCATATATCCATCTAAAAACTGTTGCCATTTTCGTTCAATGGGTTTAGAAAGACAATCGTCCCAACCTATATTCTCAAGCCAGACCAGTTGCATTAAATTTTTAGCAACAATAACTGCAGGTGCAAGCCATCCGACAGGGTCAAACAATTTAGCAATCATGGAAAGAAGTTCCCTTTTGGTGTGCGAATCCTTTCGCTCAATAGCAGGAACCTTGAAATATAAATTATCAGTACAGGCGTTCCAACGTACCCCTAAAGCCTTTGTAGAACTGGAATCTTCGAAGTTTAAGAATTCTTCCTTTAATAGGTGCTCTTTCGGAAGGCCCACTAGAATTTCTTTGCGATTTGAAGTCCATTTTCTTAAGGAAAGTCCAGCACCATGTAATGTGTCGATGAGTTCATTCCGAGCCTTTATAGCGGAAGGCAAATCGTGCGCGCCGGCGAGAACATCGTCGACATACATGGATCGTCGAAGAATATGTGCGGCAAGGGGATGAGCGTCTTGAGAATCGGCTGCAAGTTGAAGGAGAGTGCGAATCGCAAGATATGGTGCGCAGTTGACACCAAAAGTTACGGTTTGTAATTCGTAATCCGAGACTTCCACATCGGTAGAAGAGCGATGTAGAATGCGTTGGAATGGACGATGCCTTGGGTCGACAAGAATTTGTCGATACATTTTCTGAATATCACTATTGAAAACAAATCGAAAAAGTTTCCATCTTAGGAGAAGTAAAGCTAAGTCAGACTGTAGCGCCGGACCGACGTACAACACATCATTCAAACTATTACCATTGGAAGTTTTATTTGAAGCGTTAAAAACAACACGAAGTTTTGTTGTAAGACTTTCTGGTTTAATGACCGCATGATGCGGAAGATAACAATATGTGACCAAACTCTGATTTGAAGGCGGACCGACTAACTTCATATGCGATAACTGCAAGTATTCGTCAACTACCTGGTCATATATAACTTTGAATTCGGGTTTTTTAAGAAGCGAAGCTTCGTTCCGAAGGAACTGCCGTAAAGCACTCTTTCGAGAATCTCCCAAGCAAAGTTCGTTAGGATAATTAACTTTAAAAGGAAGAGAGACAATGTAGCTCCCATCTTCATTCCGCCGAGTAGTAGCCATGTAGTTGTCCTCACACCATTGATCAGCATCCGATAGAATCCTTTTCCTAGGGGGAAATTTCCCAAAAGCGAGAAAGAATTTTGTCCAACCCAGAATCCGTTGAGATGTCCACCTTCGTTGTAAAACACCTGACTTCGGAATCCGGAATGGGGCCAGTAAGAGTCCATCCGAAAACGGTTTGCTGAGCTGTCAGACTTCCAAGTAGATTGCGATGAATTCCATGGAGCACCACCTGTGGGTACAAGTCGGCGCCGATAAGTACGTCTATGGCGGAAGTCCTCCAAAAGTCTCCGTCTGCCCAATTAAGGTTCGGTAGTTTATGACGTAGTCCTGAATCGACTGTACAGGATGGCAAATTTCCAGTGATTTGCGGAAGTACGAAAGCGAGGGCTTCGATTTTCACGTTTGGATCCGTAGGTGATCCGAGAACAAATGAGCTAAGTCGATTAGCGCTTGCAGAAAACGATTGATTAACCCCAGATATACTGGCTTGTGTAGCAAACGTAGGCAAGTTAATCAATTTACGAAGGCGATCTGAAATGAAAGATGCTTCTGATCCTGGATCAATTAAAGCCCTAGCAGAATAATTGGTATTCAAATGACAAATATAGATTTGCGCTGCACCTAAAAGTACACGTTGGTTTCGAGGAAACGCAAGATTCGGAGAATCACTATTCGAAGATGTATTAGTAGTGGACTGTATTTTTTGATGGAAGCTATGATGCTCACTCGTTTGAGCTACGGAAGAAGTAGAAGGCTGATTGGAGCGAAGCCCCGAAGAAGCAACCGAAGGTTGAAATCCTGGCGCGGTGGAGCGTAACTCGGACGACGCAGGCACTCTAGAAGTAGTAGAAGTAGTGTTAGTGGGACGTAATCCCGACTGAGTCTTCGTAGAAGGTGATTCGCGATGTAACATCGTGTGATGGCGTTGATGACATACGGAACAATTGTAGGCGCTTTTACAATCCTTTAACTGATGGCCTTTCGATAGGCAATTTAAACAGCACTGAAAACGCTTAACACTGGAAAACCGATCGCAAACTTGCATGTTAAGAAAACGTTTACAATTGCGCAATATGTGTGGTTGCTTGCAAAGAACACAGCTTGAATCAACCACATTCGCGTGAAAAGTATGTGTAAGTCGTTTAGAACCGCTAACCTCGCTAGATGCCGGCTTATTCGAATTTGATTTGTTGGAAGTAGAAGTCTTTAACTCATCGACGCATTCGAGAGTTCGGTATCGCGTAGTAAGAAACTCATCAAGTTCGCACCACTTTGGTAAAGCAGATTTGTCTTTAACACCTTGCTCCCAAAAAGCAATAGTGCGTTGAGGTAAACGCTGCATACACATATAAACAATGATTGGATCCCAATCGGAAGTATTAACGTCGTATAATTTTAGCGAATTCACACAATTATTAATGCCGCGTTGCAAACTCTTGAGCCCAGAACCAGTTTCAGAAGAGCTGGTAAATCAAAAAGAAGTTTAATTTGAGTATTAACTAAAATTCGTTTATTATTAAAGGCTTGGTTTAAATTATTCCAAGCGAGCTCGGAACCTTCATTGGTGAGAGGGGACTGTCGAACTATTTCTCTCGCTTCTCCGCTCGTTGTCTGAATGAGGTGATACAATTTTTCGACATTACTCAAACGACTGTTTCTTATGTATATGGCCGTAAATAAATCGCGGAAAGTTGGCCAAGACGTATAATCACCTTTAAAAACTTCAGTATCACAAGGCGGAAGTGCGATATTATTGCTTGAAAAAGGTTCTGATAAAGCAGAACCATCGAGAGTGGATGTGTGACGAGGAGAGGATGAAGCGAGATCGAAGTCATGCATTTTTCATTAATCTTCGCTAAACATGAAACGTATATGCGATACGTGCTGTGATATTTCGCAGTGACGACAGCGATATCATCAGCACTTCTTTTCGTTTGCGATCCAAAATATATTTGACATTTTTCATATTGAGCTTTCACGGCATCCCACAACTCCTTTAGTTCGGAGCTTTGAATTTCTAAAGTGAATTTGCTATGACTACTTGATGGAGTTTCCGTAAAAGCATTTTCAAATTCGAAAACGCGATCAGAAGCACGGGTGAAATCGTCAAGTTTGGGCATTTTGTTGAATAGAAGAAAACAAAATCAAAAAGTAAAAACAATCCGCGACCGGAAAAGGTCAATCGAAGCAGCCCAAACTGTTTCACCTTAGCCACAACAAAGGTGTAATGCAAAAAGAGAACGCCAAAAAAACGTACGACACAAGATAATGAAAAAAGGGAAGAACAAGAGAAACTTAAGTCAACGCTTGCTTTATTGTAGAATGTTATAATATTTCGCTTATGCACTTAGGAAATGTAAATGCATTTAGTATGTAGCACAAGTAATTTGTGTTACTCAATAAAAGTTGAATTCAAATAATTTAAAATTTCATGTGTCACCTCGTACTTCAATTTGAATTCAAATCATTTAAAATTGTATGTGGCACCTCGTACTTCAATTTGAATTCAAATAATTTAAAATTGTATTCACGCAAGGCCTACTTGTTCTTGACTTTCTTATGTACGTACCAGCAATTGTTAGTGCAGGGCAGATATGTAGGTATGCACTAGTGGTTGTTGTTGCACTACGGATGTGCACTATAACAGAAATAGAAAAAAAAGGCAAAGTCGCGAAAACGTACATATAACCGTAGCACTGAGTAGACCGAATACAGGGTCACGTGATATGCGCGTAGCTAAAGGTGCTTTACATGCAAGGCACTTTGAATCCGTTAACCTATATGGCGTGATACCTATGTAGAGGTATGTATATATATATAACCGGATATATATAACCGAACTTGTATGGTAACGGAACCCGAGAAAAACAGATGTATATAATTGAATTTGCGCCACATTCGATAAAAGGTGTTGTTGTGATAAATTGTCACTTGCACTAAAATTTATAAAAAAAATGTGTAGACGCGCGAAATTATATTTATATAAAAAAAAACACTATGCTCAACAAATTAACTTCTTAACTAGAAGCATATATCGGTCAACGCACCTGTTATCTGATTGCAGCAGTCGAGATGATGAAAATTATGTTGATGACACAATGATGTGTGGAGAGGAAGATGGCTACAGGCTGGATGCTGTTTTTTGCGCAATAAATCCAAGTTTTTTGTAGAAAGCCAAGGCAACCGCCGTTTTGAAATCGCACACGTAGATCTGACCGGACGAATATCCGGCTCGAAGGACCAAAATGTTGGGGCTGTCGGCACGATAGTGAACGAGAGAAGTAAAAATTCAAGTGGATTAGCAAAATTTACCAGCACAAGTAACCAATGCAATTTTGGCTCGATACTTACTTGGATTAGTGGGGACACCAATCAAACGCGAAAATGATATGACAAATCCAACGAAGAGCGAGTACCAGAGCCAACAAATGAGAAGTCAAACGATGTGTTGTATGTAACGAGGTGTTTATTAAAGAAGAAGTGCGTTGTGAATGCGTTGCGGTCTAAAGTGCAAGTGAAGCAATGCATGTACGCAAGGGCCGCAGTTGTGGGTGCCGTTCAACAAAAGAGAGAAAAGCTTTTATGTTGATAACGGCTTACAAAAAAATGCATACAGACGGTACAGAGATGTTACAAGCGGAGACATTGATAGGAGGAGTTTTGGCCTAAACATTGCCGCCACCCTTGCAGTGTCTAACGCTGCAAAACTACGAAAAAATAGATATAATGATTTAACAATGTAATAAATTTCACTTTCAATTTCAAATCCAATCTATAGTTATTAGAACATCTTAAAGACTAGGCGTTGATACCGATATAAAGAGTTAATTCATTGAGCATTTCAAAATATAAATTTCTGATTGTAAATAATTTACCACAACCAGGATCAATAAGGATCCATATAAAAGGTTTGTTAACATGGGCCGGAAAGGACCCATCCAAAAATAGAATCCTGTGCCAGAGGTAGGCCAGGGTTATAAATGAATCCAGATCGGATGATCTTGTGGTAGATCTCTGAGCCAAGGATGAGCGAGACGGCGGTGGATCGATAAAAGTAAGGATCCGCAAGTCGAAAATTCGAAAAACGTTCTGCAACTCGCCCGTCAATGTCTTCCAGAGGAGTTTTAAAGGCGAGCGTTTGTTCGATCATGGCATGCACGTCGATGCGCTGAGATGAATCATGACACGAGACCAGGGTGACTCGGCAAAAGTGATGATGATCAACCTTGAAGACTGGAAGACGACGAGATGCGGCTGGTGCCGCAGCAAGAATCTATAAGGATTCGAGCAGGATAGCTGGCGGCACGGACACGTATGAAAACGGAGGCCGTCGGAAAAAGGACGGTGACGCGTTGAACTGACGCACTCGTAGCAAAAGGACGAGCTTCGCGTTGATTAATTAGGCGTTCATTCGCATGGAGAAGCGTATTATGATGACGCTGACAATATCTGCAAACCATTTTGCTAGTGCAGTGTTTCGCGATGTGTGAATGTGCCAAACATCTAGAGCAATAACGATGCAGCAATATAATCCGTAATCGCTTTTCTAAGTTCATCGAAAGGAACTTTTTACAGAAGCGTAGAGGATGAGTGCGTTGACATAATCTGCATTTTTTATTGTTATCGAAAGAGGTCGATGAAGCGTTATCACTCATGGCTACCTATGATTAGGACAACAACAAATTGTTAAGAAATGGTGGAAGAGTTAGTCCGGCAAGACGATTAATTTCGTAACGGAGCGCGTAATTATTCCTCGTTCGGTTTTAATATCGGCGACGCGGACGCGTTTATCGCTACCGGGATATACTCAAAGAATTCTTCCCAACCGCCACGAAGTAGGGGGAAAATTTTCTTGACTAACAACAACTAAATCGTCAACAGCAAGATCGCGCGAAGGATGTTTCCATTTATATCGCTTATGCAATTCTTTGAGATACTCTTCTTTCCATCGTAAAGCGATCTGTTGACCCAAAGCCTTCATTTTTTCCCATCTATTTCTCGCACTGATATCAGAAAGAATTGGCTCGGGGGGACTCAGGAGAGGACACCCAATAAGGAAGTGCCCTGGAGTCAACGCAGATACATCGGTAGGACTTTCTGACATAGTACTAATAGGTCGAGAATTTAAACACGCTTCAATATGAGATAAAACTGTTGATAGTTCCTCGAATGTGTATTTATGAGGAAGAGCCATTTTACGAAAATGGAGTTTGAAACTTTTAACTCCCGCTTCCCATAAGCCACCCATATGAGGCGACCCAGCCGGAATAAAATTCCATTCAACAGGCTGATGGGAAAAGTGATTGGAAAATGAATCACGAAATTGCTTTAGAAATGCTTCAAAATCCTTTTTGAAAGCTTTAGAAGCACCAACAAAGTTAGTACCATTATCGGAGAAAATGGTTTTTGGGCAACCACGACGAGAAACGAATCGAATAAAAGCAGCGAGAAAAGCAGATGTCGAAAGATCACTGACTGCCTCCAAATGGATTGCCTTTGTAGAGAAACATACAAAAATACAAACATAACCTTTCGTTATAAGGCAAGCTCTACCTGTAAAATTCTTCATGTCAAAACGACCTGCAAAGTCGACACCAGTAATGGAGAATACACGACTAAGCGTAGTTCGTTCGGGGGGTAAAGCAGCCATGATCTGAACGGCATTTCGTTTCTTATCCAACAGACAAGTTTTACATCGATGAATAGTAGATCTAATGAGATTTTTCGCCTTCGGAATCCAATATTCCTGACGAAGCAATCGAAGTAGAAGTGAGTTGCCATCGTGAACCGTGATTTTATGTATAAAGGCAACTAAAAGTTTCGAAAACTGAGAACCATACGGAAGGATAATTGGGTGCTGTTCATTAAAGGAAAGAGTTGGTGCGTTAGCTAAGCGACCATTAATACGCATAACTTGTTCTTTATCCAAAAAGGGATTTAGAGTCAATATGCTGCTCTTAGAATTAAGTGGCTTTTGATTTAGAAGACAACTATATTCAGTTTGAAAGTGCGTTTTCTGAGAGAGAATTGTCAAGAATTTTCTGGTGTTATGGAGTTCCGCGTTAGACAACACTATTGATGTATAGCCCTTAGAATTTTCTGCAGGACGGTGAGTGCGATAGTAAAACCGAAGTATATATGAGACCACTCGAAGAGCTCTCGAAAATGACGAAAATCTAGAGAGAATGTCTTCCTCAACATTTACGAGCAAGTTGTGTACTGCCACCTTTTTTGCTTCGATTGAAGTTTCAAGATGAGTAGGGCTAGAAGATGGCCACTCGGACCTATCCTTAACAAGCCAGGATGGGCCATGCCACCATAACGAATTCATACTTAAGGCCTGTGGAGTAAGACCGCGACTACATAAATCAGAAGGGTTATTAGGTGAATCGACGTGATACCAATTTCTAGCGTACGGTTTCTCCTGAATTTTTCTAACACGATTAGCAACGAAGGTAGATGGTGTTTTTCGAAGCCATGACAAAACAATTGTTGAATCAGTCCAGCAGAAGACATGGTGGACTTTAATATCAAGTTCGGGTAGGAGTGAATCGAGAATATCACATAGAAGTACTGCACCGCATAGTTATAATCTTGACAACGAAACAGTTTTGACTGGAGCTACTTTTGTTTTCGATGTAAGTAAGTGGGAGTAGAAAGTAGTAGATGATTTACGTATACGTATGAAAATCGCCGCCCCGTATGCTTTCTCGGAAGCATCGGAGAAAGCATGAATTTGAACTTCATCTTGTAAAGAATAGTTCACCCATCGTGGTACCTTAATCAGGTTTATATCCATATATCCATCTAAAAACTGTTGCCATTTTCGTTCAATGGGTTTAGAAAGACAATCGTCCCAACCTATATTCTCAAGCCAGACCAGTTGCATTAAATTTTTAGCAACAATAACTGCAGGTGCAAGCCATCCGACAGGGTCAAACAATTTAGCAATCATGGAAACAAGTTCCCTTTTGGTGTGCGAATCCTTTCGCCCAATAGCAGGAACCTTGAAATATAAATTATCAGTACAGGCGTTCCAACGTACCCCTAAAGCCTTTGTAGAACTGGAATCTTCGAAGTTTAAGAATTCTTCCTTTAATAGGTGCTCTTTCGGAAGGCCCACTAGAATTTCTTTGCGATTTGAGGTCCATTTTCTTAAGGAAAGTCCAGCACCATGTAATGTGTCGATGAGTTCATTCCGAGCCTTTATAGCGGAAGGCAAATCGTGCGCACCGGCGAGAACATCGTCGACATACATGGATCGTCGAAGAATATGTGCGGCAAGGGGATGAGCGTCTTGAGAATCGGCTGCAAGTTGAAGGAGAGTGCGAATCGCAAGATATGGTGCGCAGTTGACACCAAAAGTTACGGTTTGTAATTCGTAATCCGAGACTTCCACATCGGTAGAAGAGCGATGTAGAATGCGTTGGAATGGACGATGCCTTGGGTCGACAAGAATTTGTCGATACATTTTCTGAATATCACTATTGAAAACAAATCGAAAAAGTCTCCATCTTAGGAGAAGTAAAGCTAAGTCAGACTGTAGCGCCGGACCGACGTACAACACATCATTCAAACTATTACCATTGGAAGTTTTATTTGAAGCGTTAAAAACAACACGAAGTTTTGTTGTAAGACTTTCTGGTTTAATGACCGCATGATGCGGAAGATAACAATATGTGACCAAACTCTGATTTGAAGGCGGACCGACTAACTTCATATGCGATAACTGCAAGTATTCGTCAACTACCTGGTCATATATAACTTTGAATTCGGGTTTTTTAAGAAGCGAAGCTTCGTTCCGAAGGAACTGCCGTAAAGCACTCTTTCGAGAATCTCCCAAGCAAAGTTCGTTAGGATAATTAACTTTAAAAGGAAGAGAGACAATGTAGCTCCCATCTTCATTCCGCCGAGTAGTAGCCATGTAGTTGTCCTCACACCATTGATCAGCATCCGATAGAATCCTTTTCCTAGGGGGAAATTTCCCAAAAGCGAGAAAGAATTTTGTGCAACCCAGAATCCGTTGAGATGTCCACCTTTGTTGTAAAACACCTGACTTCGGAATCCAGAATGGGGCCAGTAAGAGTCCATCCGAAAACGGTTTGCTGAGCTGTCAGACTTCCAAGTAGATTGCGATGAATTCCATGGAGCACCACCTGTGGGTACAAGTCGGCGCCGATAAGTACGTCTATGGCGGAAGTCCTCCAAAAGTCTCCGTCTGCCCAATTAAGGTTCGGTAGTTTATGACGTAGTCCTGAATCGACTGTACAGGATGGCAAATTTCCAGTGATTTGCGGAAGTACGAAAGCGAGGGCTTCGATTTTCACGTTTGGATCCGTAGGTGATCCGAGAACAAATGAGCTAAGTCGATTAGCGCTTGCAGAAAACGATTGATTAACCCCAGATATACTGGCTTGTGTAGCAAACGTAGGCAAGTTAATCAATTTACGAAAGCGATCTGAAATGAAAGATGCTTCTGATCCTGGATCAATTAAAGCCCTAGCAGAATAATTGGTATTCAAATGACAAATATAGATTTGCGCTGTACCTAAAAGTACACGTTGGTTTCGAGGAAACGCAAGATTCGGAGAATCACTATTCGAAGATGTATTAGTAGTGGACTGTATTTTTTGATGGAAGCTATGATGCTCACTCGTTTGAGCTACGGAAGAAGTAGAAGGCTGATTGGAGCGAAGCCCCGAAGAAGCAACCGAAGGTTGAAATCCTGGCGCGGTGGAGCGTAACTCGGACGACGCAGGCACTCTAGAAGTAGTAGAAGTAGTGTTAGTGGGACGTAATCCCGACTGAGTCTTCGTAGAAGGTGATTCGCGATGTAACATCGTGTGATGGCGTTGATGACATACGGAACAATTGTAGGCACTTTTACAATCCTTTAACTGATGGCCTTTCGATAGGCAATTTAAACAGCACTGAAAACGCTTAACACTGGAAAACCGATCGCAAACTTGCATGTTAAGAAAACGTTTACAATTGCGCAATATGTGTGGTTGCTTGCAAAGAACACAGCTTGAATCAACCACATTCGCGTGAAAAGTATGTGTAAGTCGTTTAGAACCGCTAACCTCGCTAGATGCCGGCTTATTCGAATTTGATTTGTTGGAAGTAGAAGTCTTTAACTCATCGACGCATTCGAGAGTTCGGTATCGCGTAGTAAGAAACTCATCAAGTTCGCACCACTTTGGTAAAGCAGATTTGTCTTTAACACCTTGCTCCCAAAAAGCAATAGTGCATTGAGGTAAACGCTGCATACACATATAAACAATGATTGGATCCCAATCGGAAGTATTAACGTCGTATAATTTTAGCGAATTCACACAATTATTAATGCCGCGTTGCAAACTCTTGAGCCCAGAACCAGTTTCAGAAGAGCTGGTAAATCAAAAAGAAGTTTAATTTGAGTATTCACTAAAATTCGTTTATTATTAAAGGCTTGGTTTAAATTATTCCAAGCGAGCTCGGAACCTTCATTGGTGAGAGGGGACTGTCGAACTATTTCTCTCGCTTCTCCGCTCGTTGTCTGAATGAGGTGATACAATTTTTCGACATTACTCAAACGACTGTTTCTTATGTATATGGCCGTAAATAAATCGCGGAAAGTTGGCCAAGACGTATAATCACCTTTAAAAACTTCAGTATCACAAGGCGGAAGTGCGATATTATTGCTTGAAAAAGGTTCTGATAAAGCAGAACCATCGAGAGTGGATGTGTGACGAGGAGAGGATGAAGCGAGATCGAAGTCATGCATTTTTCATTAATCTTCGCTAAACATGAAACGTATATGCGATACGTGCTGTGATATTTCGCAGTGACGACAGCGATATCATCAGCACTTCTTTTCGTTTGCGATCCAAAATATATTTGACATTTTTCATATTGAGCTTTCACGGCATCCCACAACTCCTTTAGTTCGGAGCTTTGAATTTCTAAAGTGAATTTGCTATGACTACTTGATGGAGTTTCCGTAAAAGCATTTTCAAATTCGAAAACGCGATCAGAAGCACGGGTGAAATCGTCAAGTTTGGGCATTTTGTTGAATAGAAGAAAACAAAATCAAAAAGTAAAAACAATCCGCGACCGGAAAAGGTCAATCGAAGCAGCCCAAACTGTTTCACCTTAGCCACAACAAAGGTGTAATGCAAAAAGAGAACGCCAAAAAAACGTACGACACAAGATAATGAAAAAAGGGAAGAACAAGAGAAACTTAAGTCAACGCTTGCTTTATTGTAGAATGTTATAATATTTCGCTTATGCACTTAGGAAATGTAAATGCATTTAGTATGTAGCACAAGTAATTTGTGTTACTCAATAAAAGTTGAATTCAAATAATTTAAAATTTCATGTGTCACCTCGTACTTCAATTTGAATTCAAATCATTTAAAATTGTATGTGGCACCTCGTACTTCAATTTGAATTCAAATAATTTAAAATTGTATTCACGCAAGGCCTACTTGTTCTTGACTTTCTTATGTACGTACCAGCAATTGTTAGTGCAGGGCAGATATGTAGGTATGCACTAGTGGTTGTTGTTGCACTACGGATGTGCACTATAACAGAAATAGAAAAAAAAGGCAAAGTCGCGAAAACGTACATATAACCGTAGCACTGAGTAGACCGAATACAGGGTCACGTGATATGCGCGTAGCTAAAGGTGCTTTACATGCAAGGCACTTTGAATCCGTTAACCTATATGGCGTGATACCTATGTAGAGGTATGTATATATATATAACCGGATATATATAACCGAACTTGTATGGTAACGGAACCCGAGAAAAACAGATGTATATAATTGAATTTGCGCCACATTCGATAAAAGGTGTTGTTGTGATAAATTGTCACTTGCACTAAAATTTATAAAAAAATGTGTAGACGCGCGAAATTATATTTATATAAAAAAAAACACTATGCTCAACAAATTAACTTCTTAACTAGAAGCATATATCGGTCAACGCACCTGTTATCTGATTGCAGCAGTCGAGATGATGAAAATTATGTTGATGACACAATGATGTGTGGAGAGGAAGATGGCTACAGGCTGGATGCTGTTCTTTGCGCAATAAATCCAAGTTTTTTGTAGAAAGCCAAGGCAACCGCCGTTTTGAAATCGCACACGTAGATCTGACCGGACGAATATCCGGCTCGAAGGACCAAAATGTTGGGGCTGTCGGCACGATAGTGAACGAGAGAAGTAAAAATTCAAGTGGATTAGCAAAATTTACCAGCACAAGTAACCAATGCAATTTTGGCTCGATACTTACTTGGATTAGTGGGGACACCAATCAAACGCGAAAATGATATGACAAATCCAACGAAGAGCGAGTACCAGAGCCAACAAATGAGAAGTCAAACGATGTGTTGTATGTAACGAGGTGTTTATTAAAGAAGAAGTGCGTTGTGAATGCGTTGCGGTCTAAAGTGCAAGTGAAGCAATGCATGTACGCAAGGGCCGCAACTGTGGGTGCCGTTCAACAAAAGAGAGAAAAGCTTTTATGTTGGTAACGGCTTACAAAAAAATGCATACAGACGGTACAGAGATGTTACAAGCGGAGACATTGATAGGAGGAGTTTTGGCCTAAACAATTCCATTTATCGTATACATTTCGAATCGGTGCCAATTTGTCACGAACAGAAGTACTTGTAGATGCAGTGTTGGCCATACGTTGTTCGCGGTCATCAAATCGAATGCAACCATGGATACGCTTGAACATTTTCAAAGACTCAAAGACATTGTTGCTCTAAATATTGCCCGACCAGTTTCTTCATTCGACAGTTTAGTGACACATTCACCGTATGACCGATACACACCAGAAAGCAGCAACAATCCAAAGTATGCGTGCAGAGTGTCCAAATCAATGTTTTCCCATTCGTCTTTGTACTTTCGCACACCATATAAATTCGTCATGTTCAAAATAATATTCTCAACCGGTCGAAGGAACATGTGAAATGCAGACGAAACATCAACTATATTAGCAGCTGCTAATGCTTTTGGACCTGAATTATACATAACAAAAATGAAACATATAATGAACATGTACCCATAACAAAGAGGGTAGGTTTTTACCTGAAGTGAAATTTTCTGCATTTATTTCAAATGGTTGCGATAAATATTCAATTTTCTTATTTTTTGAAAAATATTTCTTTTCAGGATTTGCTGCATTTTCTTGTGCTAAATTTTGCTCAAGTGGCTCAATGTCGTCTTCATCCGAATGCACGCTAACTTCACTTTCATCATTCTCCTCGTCTGATAATGCAAAATCATCGTCACTATTGCACGGAGATTCGCCCGCTTCGCTTTCCAAATCAAAATCCATTTCTATTTCATCTCGCTGCCTTCTTTCACGTAAAACTCTATCCATTTTTTATCAAATACTTTGAAACACAACCAAAATTCAAATAAATGCGCAAACAAACTTCACTTATGTGTGTTCCAGAAAAAACTGAATTTCATAAAACGAAAAAATAAGAGCGTGCTATAAATCCATACACAAAAATAAGCGGCAATTCCAGGTACCTGCTTATGTGTATGCGCGCACATACACAGGGACCGATTCGTAACTATAACTGCACAGGCAAATACAGTAAGGGTACAAATTCAAAAACGGGTTTTTTGGCTGTTCAGGCAAAATAATTCTACTTTGCAAAATACAAGGTCATTCCGCTGAACCGTTTTTATTTTATTCAAGGTTAAAGATAAAAATTGTATGCGTGCGCATACAGGGGACCGATGAGGGTTAATCTGCGTCCAGCGGCGGATGAGACCACGAAGGCGCCCCTGAATGCTGTGGACACGGTGCAGGAATTACTCCGAGCGTTGCGGGTCATGCAGGTTGCGGTAGATGAGTGGGACGCGATTGTGGTGTCTAAACTTCCCGTTGCAACAGGACGAGATTGGATGATGCATCATACATCTCAAGAAATTTCTCGTTTGAAAGATTTGCTGCAGTTTTTGGAACGGCGGGCACACAGCTTATGCCCCAGGTTGGGAAAGGTCGATGATCACGCTCGACACAACGACCAGTGAGAAGCCACATTGCAGCCATCGATGCTAGACATTGTTTGCATTGCAAAGGCGAGGATCGCCTCACGAAATGTTTGGCATTCTTAGCGATGACCTTGGAGCAGCCGTTCGCAGTGGCCAAAAGGGAAAGGTTGTGCTACAATTGCCTGAAGGCTGGGCATTCGGCGCAGCAGTGTTCGGCAGGCAGTTGCAGACAATGTGGCAGGCGCCACAATACGATCCTCTGTCATGGCGGTTCCCAGCAGCCATCATCGGCTGACACATCAGTACCGGTGGTGGGCCGACAAGTCGACATGGGCCCTACCCAGGCGGGCGGGTCAAAGCCAGGCCTCGCCTGACTAGAGGCGCCACTCATCTGCGTAGCTAAAGCCAAGCCGGTAGTGCTACTTGCTACCGCGCGAGTTACGCCAGCATCGCAACCCGACGCTGCTGTCTCAACCCTCTTCCAGTATAAGCCATAGGAAACGTTCCCGTAACACATTTTCACAATACCAGGAAGTCCAACAAGCGACCACCCAGCAGAACACTTAACACAACATTGTCACAATACCCGGAACCACGGTGACACTTGAATCATTGGCACACAAATCATAACTGACCACCATCAACAAACGCACCGACACTTGAACTACTGGCACACTTGCCGTAAGTCGGACAGCAAAAAGGGCGGATCAGATAACAATCGGCACAAAGACGGCGATCGCAACAGCACTCGCTGACGAATGCACCATTGGCACACTTACCATAAGTGGAACACCAACGGCCACTCGAAACGGGTCGAATGACGATCGGCACAAGTTCACTGTAGTTCTGCATAGATAAGCAATTAGCCCGTAAGAAATTAGTATTAGTTAAGACAGAATTTTTGCCAAATGCAGGCAGTTCATCTTTGTTCTCACCAAACACCAAAATAAAGAATATCAGAGCCGAAGCTCCGTGATTGTTATTTAAAAACCTAACTCGCGTGCTCTTGCAGAAGGAAATGAGGGTTTTCCCCGATTGGCTCGTATCCTATGTGATTCCGCATCGCAGGTGAGTTTTATAACTGATCGCCTGGCTAACACTTTACAATTGCACAGGAGTCCGTTCGTGGTGTCGAGTGTGAAAAGGATCCCCTGCTGGGGATCTTGAATAGCACAGGGCTCGGTCAAGCGAGGCCGCGGTACCGGAGGTACCCGACCGCTAGCCTCTGCCGTAGCCAAGACCGCAGTGCGTGGTGCGGAGCCACATCCTGCTCGAGGTGACACTGCTGCGGAGTCCGCTACAGCGAACACCCATACAGAACACTGCGGATCTAGACTGGGAAGTCAATAAACATCCCCCCTAAAGCCAGGGTGTTATGCGACCCGTGCCCCTGATTGGTTTGCAGCCGGGGGATGAAGTACCTGGCTGTATGCGAACGGAGCCTCCCGATACCGGGCCGGATCGGGTGTAGTACTTGACCTTGCCATGGCAGCGGGGGCGCTGTCATGGTCGACCATCGTTTCGCCCCCCACCTCCTCAGGCCCGCCGCGCTTGCCTTGTCGAGCAAAGCGGGCGATTATGAATATGAATTATGGCTTCTTCCGGTTTGGCGTCGGAATTCGCGGGAGACGAGGATAACCTCTCCCTTACTGAATTGGACAACCTCTCAGGGCTAAGTCAGGACACCTTAACTGAGAGCGTCGGGGTGCGTGCCAGTGGCGCCTCCCCGGCACCCGTTTTAACGAGCGTACCGCAGACCTCCAGTGGAGAGAAGCGCGACGCGAAAAAACCCAAGAAGCGGACAGCGAAGGCCGCCTATAACCTCGCCCTATTCGTTCTCGCTAAGATAGCTGAGAATGAAAAGAAGGGCGTAGCTGTTGAAAGGGACGCAGCCGACAAGCGAAGGTACCAGGCAGTCGTCGATGAGTACCTCGCAGCGCAGGCTCGAGCAGAAGAGCAGCCGACCACCAGCGGAAAGGCAGCTGCCATGCTGAAAAGGGTTAGGTCCCAGGAATCTGCCGACAACCATGCCAAACGAGTGAAGGACGCCAGAGGCGCCCCGCGGAGGAAACCGCACTCCTCGAGCGAGCAGGTCCGCCTCTTCAGTGAAGTGGCTAAGGATCAGCTCTGCATGGCATTGGTGGACGAAAGAAACAGCACGGGCCGGTCGATCAGCGAGCGATGGGATAAGATCGAGGCGAAGCTTTCCGACCTGGTGTTGGAAAAGCTGAGAGCGAAACCAGGATCTATCCCCAGTTTCGACTCTTCGGACGTGGTCAGGGGCCATCGGGTGATTAGATGTGACGACGAGGCCTCGAGGGTATTCTTGCTGGAGTGCGTCGCTAAGATCAGCGACGCCTGGGAGGGTCTGAAGCTCAGACTAGTACCGGCCAGCGAGATCCCCAAGAGACCGAGGGCGCGCATCTGGTTGTCTAAGGGGCAGACTGACCATGCAAGAATAGTGGAGACACTCGACCTACAGAACCCGGAGGTGCCAATGGATGACTGGGTCATTATTAAGGCGGAGGAACCCTCTAAACCCAGCCAGACGTTCGTGGTCCTGATCAACCCACAGAGTGTTGAGGGCATCGAAAAGGCTGATGGAAAGCTGAGGTATGGCATCAAAAAGGCCAGAATCCGTGTCTGGACATCCGACGCGGGTACTGGTCAAGATGACATACCGGCCCTTAATCCAGATGAGGTGAAAGACACCAACAAGTTGTTGGACGACCTGGCGCTGGATGACAAGGACAAACCCGGTAAAGATGCTTAGGGTCGTGCAGGTGAACCTGAAGCACTCGAGGTGTGCTTCAGACAACCTGTCTGTTCTCCTCAGCGAGGAGAACGTGGACCTCTGTATCCTACAGGAGCCCTGGGTCAGAGACTCCACGGTGAAGGGCCTGAGCATCCAGGGGTACAGTCTTCTGTACAGGGTCTCTTCAGGTACACCTAGAGCCTGCATATTAGCTAAGAAACATATTAACGCTTTTCTATGTTGCAGCCTGAGTAGTGACGACCTCGCCGTTGTGAGGCTCACGGACGCGCGAGGGCAACCCCTAATGGTAGCAGCGGCATACATGGCCCACGACAAGCCAGCACCACCAGCGGAGGTGCAGACGCTAGTGGAGGCAGCCCGCATCGCTAAATGTGACTTGCTGCTGGGGTGTGATGCTAACGCCAGGCACACACTTTGGGGTAGCAGCGAAGACAACGAAAGGGGTGAGTCTCTGTTCAATTTTATCCTAGATTATAACCTTAGTGTTTGCAACTTGGGTAACTCTCCTACCATCACCTTCCCGAGCTCAGAGAGCTTTCAGGGGTGGGAGGAAGTACTCGACGTAACTCTGCTACTCGACCAGACTAATTTGAACATTGAGGGTTGGAGGGTGTCCGACAAAAAGTCTTTCTCGGACCACAAATATATCATGTTCAGTATTGAACCACCGGTGTGTACTCCAAAAAAGTTTAGGAACCCTCGGAAAACGGACTGGTACAGATATGAGAGAATCGTGAGGTCCCAATTCCAAAGGTTCCCAAAGTCTAGCATTAGCTCTATTTCCGAGTTAGAGAAGAGAGCCAATCGGCTCGAAAAAACTCTTACTAGGGCATTTGACCAATCTTGTCCGATTCGTCACGAAAGGAAACCAATTCCACCGTGGTGGAACACGGAGCTTTCTGAGTTGAGGAGGGAGACCAGAAGGGTCTTTAATGAGTCCTATAGGACCAAGGTTTGGCAGCCATACAGGGAATGTCTGCGCAAGTATAAACGAGCTATTAGATCTGCCAAGAGGCAGTCCTGGCAAAACTTCTGTTCTTCGATTGAGAACGTTAAGGAAACGGCCAGGCTAAGCAAAGCTCTTGCCAAGGGATATTCACCCCCGACGCTTTTACATAGGCCGGATGGGACAGCCACGGATTCAGTGGCAGAGTCATTGGAACTCTTAACGTCCACTCATTTCTCCGAATGCGTTGTGACCGCACCTAGGGTGCTACCAGTTCGAAGTCCTAGGGCGAGAGCGGTCGCCCAAAAGGTGATCTCTAGGGAGGTGACCCGCTGGGCTATCAGCTCTTTCTCCCCGTACAAAAGTCCCGGTCCAGACCGAATTCTGCCCATCATGCTACAAAGAATGGGGGAAGACGTAATGGACTGGCTTCGAGAGCTCTTCGTCAGCTGCATAGCACTGCACTTTGTACCCAAATCATGGCGAAAAGCCAGGGTGGTATACATACCAAAGGCAGGTAAAAGAGGGCATGTCCTTCCGAAGGACTTTAGGCCAATTAGCCTGACTTCGTTTGTGTTAAAAACGCTCGAGCGCGTACTGGACACGTATATAAGAGGAAGCCTGGAAGAGAACCATCTTTCCGCGGCTCAACATGCATACATCAAGGGTAAATCCACCGAGACTGCTCTGCACGAGGTCGTGAGGACCGTGGAGAGATCTCTGTCGTTTAAAGAATATACCCTGGCGGCGTTTCTTGACATTGAAGGAGCATTTAATAACGTGGATAAAGAGGCTATAGTTAACTCCCTGCTAGACCTGTAGGTCGAGGGTTGCCTCTGTTCGTGGATCTCGGCTCTGCTAAGTAGCAGACAGATCCAGGCTGAACTCGGCAACTCGAGTATCACACGTTATGCAAAGAGGGGGACACCCCAGGGAGGGGTATTATCTCCATTGCTATGGCTTATTACTTTGAACCCCATACTGATGACTCTTAACCGAGGTGGGGTCAAGGTGGTTGCGTACGCCGATGACATCATCATTATGGTGACAGGGCCCTTCCTAGATACAATCAGTGACATCTTGGAAGGTGCTCTGAGGACTCTGAGCAGCTGGGCCGCTCGATGCGGGTTGGGGATTAATCCTACCAAAACAGAGCTGCTACTATTTACAAGAAAGTACAAGGTTCCCCCATTTCGACTGCCAAAGCTCAACGGTAGCGAGCTCAGGCTATCCTCAGAAGCTAAATATCTTGGAGTCATATTGGACACCAAACTTAGCTGGAAAACTAATTTACATGAGAGGGCCAAGAAAGCACTGGTAGCGTACTACTCGTGCAGCAGACTCTTCGGTAAAAAATGGGGCCTACAACCGAAGATGGTTCGTTGGACCTATACAGCGATAGTTCGACCAATTCTCACGTACGGAGCACTGGTGTGGTGGCCGGCGCTAGAGAAGACCCACAACATCAATAGACTTAGTGCAGTACAGAGGGCGGCGTGTGTCGGGATCACGGGGGCCTTGAGGTCCTGCCCTTCTGACGCTTTAAATACGCTTCTTCATCTGCTGCCGATTGAATCTTTTATTAGACGGACGGCCGTTTCTAGCGCATTGAGACTGAGAGAATCATCCCAATGGGCGGAAAGACCTTACGGACACAGTAACATCCTCACGAAGGTTCCGATGGACCTAAGGGGGGATACGGACTACACGAAAGAATGTGCCGACTTTGATGTTAGGTTTTCCACGCTCTTTCCCTCCAGAAGGGAATGGGAGCGTTACGCATCCTTGTTCACAAACGTAGAAACCGCCCTATACACAGACGGTTCAAAGATGGACTGTGGTGTTGGGGCAGGTATTTACTCCAGGGATCTGGTAGTGGAAAAAGCTTTTCACCTACCAGATATATGCAGCGTATTTCAAGCGGAAGTCTTTGCAATAGGAGAAGCCTGCAGGATTCTCCTACAGCAAGAAATCCGGAGTAGAGATGTTTACATCTTTTCAGACAGCCAAGCGGCCATTAAGGCACTCACCAAGCCCATAGTGAAATCTAAACTAGTCAGAGACTGTAAAGAATTGCTAGGGTTGGTGAGCGGCCGGGTGGATCTTACCATCTGCTGGATACCCGTTCACGCGGGTATCAGCGGAAACGAGTCAGCTGACGAGCTGGCCAAGGTGGGATCCGCCATGGACTCACAGCCCGAAAGGGTGGCACCGCCTTTGAGTGCAAGGCTAAAACAGTTAAAGGATTATTTCCTGAGGAAAGCGGATAGTAGGTGGAGCAATATTTCCAGCTGCAGAGTGGCTCGACAGATCTGGCCACGCTACAACTCCCACAGAACCAACGATCTGCTGCTCAATTCTCGTAGGAATGTCTCTAGGCTAACAGCCGTGATCACGGGTCACTGGCCAATTGGTCTACATGCGGCGAGATTGGGAATCCCCCACAACCCTTTTTGCAGAAGCTGCAGGGAAATTAACGAGAGGGAAACACTCGAACACTTCCTCTGCGGCTGCCCTGCCTTGGCTTTTAAAAGACTAAATTCCTTGGGGAACAGTCTGATTAGCTCTCTAGCTGACCTGTCTGAGACAAGACTGAAATGCATCAAGTCCTATTTGGACGATGCGGGTTGGCTTTAAGGCCCAGTATCTTCTCCCACGCAGGGAACACCCAGTCGAGGAGGCGACAACCAACCGGCACATAGTGCTACTTGAGTGTGCTCAGAGAGCACGCAGTCGCTGCTACCTACCTACCTACCGTTCGAAGTTAAGGTGCAAGGGATTGGTGCCATGGCCAGCACGCATATTAGAGGCAGCGTTGAACTTACATTGAAGTCTACGTACAGCAGTTTTACGGTTCAGATCCCAGCATTAGTGATTCCCGCTATTACGTCGAGGATCCCAGGGTGCGGGTCGACGACAATCAGTGGCGACATCTCGATGGCCTGGAGTTGGCTGATAGACATTTTGGAACGCCCGGAGCAGTAGATATATTGGTCGGCGCGGATACTTGGGGCGCATTGTGGAGGGTGCCATCGTCCGGGGTAGACCCGATGAACCCTACGCCCAACAGACACATTTGGGCTGGGTCGTATCCACAGGCGTTACGACAGTTTAACCGGTTAGAGCGTCGGTTGAGTACTGATCCTGAGCTTAGAGAAAAACACGTAACATTTATGCGCGAGTATGCCGAGTTGGGGCATATGGAGCGCATCGATCAATTGGACGATCGCACCGATAGCTACTACATTCCGCATCATGCAGTGACATCCCAGTTCCGAATGGTCTTCAACGCCTCAGCACGCACTAGTAACGGGCTGTCACTCAACGACATTCAACTTGGATGGTTGGGCATCCCAAACATGCTTACACATATCTACCGTTTCCGACAATATCTGGTAGCGCTCACGGCGGATATCGAAAAAATGTTCCGTCAAATTCTCATCGCAGCAGAACATCGAGATTACCAGCGCATTTTATGGAGAGAAGCTCCATCACAAGAATTGGGCATTTATCGTTTGACGACAACATGGCCTGCAGTCCTTACAACGCGGTGCGCGCACTGAATCAGTGTGCTCATGACAATTACATCATTCCTGACTCTAAACTGGCGGCTGAATCTCGGGACGCCATTCTCAATTCGTTTTATGTGGATGATTTCCTGACAAGCCGTGATGACGACGAGGATGCCATCCGATTGGCAAGTAATGTTTCAACTGTTTTGGCTGCGGCGCAATTCAAGCTGCGGAAATGACACACCAATAGTGCACGGGTAATGGAGTTTTTGAATGGGGATCTGTCTACCACCACGGGGTGCAATATCAGCCAACCGATTACATCCGTCCTTGGCCTGCGGTGAGATCCAGCGACTGACGACCTATTCTTCTACGTACAACTGAAGGATCCTTGGCCTCCACCTACAAAGAGACATGTTCTTAGCGAAGTGGCGCGGCTGTTCGACCCCACTGGATTGTTGGCACCAGTGGTAATTTCCGGCAAACTATTGATATAGCGAATGTGGTCAGCGGGGGTGGATTGGGATGCACCTCTACCTCGCGACGTTGGTGCACGTACCGGTGTCAGTTGGAGATTCTCAACCAAGTTTGAGTCCCACGTTGGGTGGGTATGCGCCGGTATCACCAGACAACATTGTATGGCTTCTGCGATGCCAGTTCACGCGCGTATGCGGCGGTCATTTATACAAAAACGGTAGTTACAGAAGACGACGTGCGGATTTCATTGCTCACCGCTCGGACCAAGGTAGCTCCACTCAAGTGCACTACAATCCCACGTCTCGAATTGTGTGCAGCGCTCCTGTTGGCAAACATGCTCCAAGAGGTGCGGGTGTCCCTGACTTTGACGGACACGCCGTACTACCTGTGGCCGGACTCAGCCATTGTCTTGTGTTGACTGAAGAAACAACCTACTACTCCCAAACCATACGTCGCGAACAGGGTTCGACAAATCCAAGAGCTAACCTTATCCGACTGTTGGCATCATGTACGATCGACGCAGAATCCGGCTCATTGCGCTAGCCGCGGCATAACTCCTGACGAGCTCCTCACACATCCTCTGTGGTGGTCTGGTCCAGTATGGATGGTGGAGGACCCGATCGATACAGCACACACGACCTTTAATCTCAGCGAGGGCGAAGCTGATGTCATCTCGGGTGAGCAACGATTCTCGACCTGTATAGCTACAGTGGCAGCTACGCAGTCCCTGGACACACGCCGTCCTGATAGGCATGTTATCCCTTTGGTGGATCGCTTCAGTTCTATTCAGCGGTTTTTGCGGACAGTAGCGATCATTTTACGGTGGACCCCAACCCGGCGCCACTTATGACAGACAGTGGTGGGTGCACGGGAGCTGGAAGACGCGACGCGGTCCCTCATCCGGCTTGAACAACTTAACGCCTTCACAAGTGACATCAATCGTCTGGGTAACGACGTCGGTCTTTCACAAACCAGCCGACTGTTGCCTTTGAACCCATATGTAGACAGCGAGGGTATCCTACGAGTAGGAGGACGGATCGGGCAAGCGGCCCTTCCGCATGATCAACGATTTCCAATCATCCTGCCGAAATCCAGTTCGTTCGTAAACCTGCTTATTCGTCAAACGCATGATAGAACATTACATTGTGGTGTCCAGCTAATGCTACAAACTCTGCGGAATCGTTACTGGATCTGAAACGCGAGACAAGCCGTGAAGAGTTACATTCATCGGTGTGTAGTCTGCCGACGACAACGAGGGGCTGCGCTCAGCCAACAGATGGCTGGATTGCCCAAACAACGAGTCAACGCATCAAGACCGTTCATCGCCTCAGGGGTGTATTATTATTATTATTATTATTAATGGGGATAATGCACTGCGACCTAGAAGATCTATTGTGCCCCCTTCTTGGACCTCAAAGACTGTCAGTGAGTCCAGTATCCAAGAGGAATCTTAGTATGTTTCCTAAGCCTCTGGATACCCAGTCTGCACCGGATATGATATAGTCTCCCAGGTGCTTCTTTCTCTTATGCATGAGTACAGGGCAATTTCCTAGTATATGTATTGCAGTCTCGTTTTCCTGCAAGCAGAACCTGCAATACCCGTTTTCACGGATTCCTAGTTTCGTTAGATGATAGTTCAATCTACAATGCCCTGTAAGCATTCCCGTGATAATCCTTAGATTATTTTTTGACAAGGTCATACACTCCTCGAAACGTTTTCTATTATAGGATCCGATAACCAGTTTCGAATGCTCTAGACCTGGTTGATTTTCCCAGTATAGATTCCTTCTGGTTATCTCGTCCTTTCTCAGTAGAATGGAGGAGGCTCCTTTTCCCAACCCACAAAAAGGTTCAGGGCCGACAAAGGGTGTGGAAGCTCCCTTCCTTGCTAGCTCGTCAGCCCGTTCGTTCCCTTCAATGCCGGTGTGGCCCGGAACCCAAAGTACCCACACCTTGTTGTAACGGCCAAGTTCATTCAGCTTCTCAAGGCACTCCAATACCAGTTTCGAGGACACCTGGTAGGATCTAAGTGCCTTGATAGCCGCTTGGCTGTCAGAAAGAATGGCAATTTTCCGGTTCCGGTAATTCTTCACCAGATTGAAATGAGCACACCTTTCAATGGCGTATATTTCCGCCTGGAAGATAGTAGTGTGCTTTCCAGTAGGTTCCGAGTATCGTATCCTCGGCCCGTATACTCCTATCCCGGTACCTTCCTCCGTTAAGGAGCCATCTGTGTACCAGGATATCATGTGCTGGTCTATCCGATATGTTTCCGATATACCTACCCATTTCCTTTTGTTACTAAGATCAGTTCTGAACCGTTTGACAAAGCTGAACTTCGGTGAGATTGTGTCCCTCGGTATTGCGATTTCGGGATGCTGAAGCGTGAGAGTATCAATCCTCTTACGACTCAGGAATCCCTCAGCCCGATATTGACATCAGTCATCCGTAGGAGAGCCCTCTTCGCCTGGGTCTGTATATATAAGTGAAGAGGTGTAAGTTCCAAAAGAACCTCCAAGGATGCTGTTGGACACGTTCTCATAGCCCCTGTTATGCACACGCATGCCAGTCTTTGTAGCTTACTAAGCGCCTTGATAGTGGTCGCCTGGCTGGTCCTGTTTACCCAGACAGCCGAACCATACGTTATCATGGGTCTTACAATCGCCGTGTAAATCCATCTCAGTATAGTCGGAGTACAACCCCAACTTTTCCCTGATATGGATCTACAGGTCATGAAGACCCTCGTGGCCTTACTTATCGTTGCCTCTAGGTGTCCTTTCCAGAGAAGTTTCTGATCTAGTATAACGCCTAGATACTTCACCTCCTTCTGGAATTCTATCTCCGCCCCATCCAAACGTATAGGTCTAAGAGCATCAAGTTTGTATTTTCTTGTGAAGGGTACAACGGTGGTCTTTGCCGGATTTATATTCAGCCCCACTTTTGTACACCACTTCTTGGTTAACCTTAGTCCTAAGGTTATCCTTTCCCGCAGGGTATCTTCAAATTTTCCCCTGCATAGGATTACAATATCATCCGCATAACCCTGGACCGTTAGGCCAGCGTTAGTTAGCTCCTGTAAAAGATCATCAACCACGAGGCTCCACAGTAGAGGTGATAGTACTCCCCCCTGCGGACAGCCCCGGGTTGTGTTTGCTAAAACTGGGCCACCCGTACTAGTCTGTATCTCCACCGACCTAGTAGCGAGCATGCTATGTATCCAGCCTCTTAGGGTATTAGTCAGGCCCCTGCTGGTTAAAGAATTGTCTATGACTTCATGAGAGGTATTGTCAAAGGCCCCCTCTATATCCAGAAAGGCACAAAGTGCCATTTCCTTCTCTTCTAGACTTTCCTGTAACACACTCGTCAGTTGGTATAGAGCAGTCTCGGTGGAACGACCTGCCCTATAAGCATGTTGGCAAGTATGCAGAGGGTTGTCTAATAGGACTGTCGTCCTTATGTAGTTGTCCACAACTTTCTCTAGAGTTTTCAGTACAAAAGAAGTTAGGCAAATTGGCCTGAAAGATTTCGGATGAAGTGGGTCCTTCTTCCCGGCCTTTGGTATGAAAACTACCTTTGCCCTCCTCCAGGCTTCTGGTATATAACCCAGTGCCAGACTGGCTCTAGTTATTTTCAGCAGGTGGTGTTTGAAAAGACACATCCCTTTCTGTAGTAGGGCCGGAAAAATGCCGTCGGGTCCAGGTGATTTCAGTGGTTTGAAGGTGTTAACCGCCCACTGTACCCTTTCCTCCGTGCAGATTTCCTTTGCCACTCTCCAGTCTCTTTTAGAGATCCTGTATAGCGCCTCAACCTGCCCTGCCCCTCCCCAAGCAGTGGAGCCCGGGAAGTGAGTATCTAGAAGTAGCTGAACCTTCTCTTCCTCACTCTCGGTAAATTCCCCATTGCTTTTCCTGAGGTTGGTAGAGGTCAGGTTGTGGCTCCTTGCCATAACCTTAAAGAGTCTGGATGCCTCACAGGTTTGTTCTATGTTTTCACAGAAATTTCTGAAATTTCTTCGCTTGGATTCCCTGATCTCCTTATTATAGAGTGTCAGAGTACTCCTATACTCGCCCCAGTTCCCGGTACGTTTAGCCCGGTTGAATAACCTGCGAACCTTGCTTCGCAGTATGCTGAGGTCCCTATTCCACCAGGGTACGTCCCTGGAGGAAGCAATCTTGCTGACCGGGCAGCTGTTCTCATACGCATCGATGACTACCTTATTAAAGCAGTTCACCATATTATCTAGTTCCATAGAGTTCCTGATATTCTCCCCCAGCCCAAGGTTGGCGGAGTTAAGACTCAGTGTTTCCTGGAACTTTTCCCAGTCTGTTTTCCTGGGATTTCTCAAAATTTTCCTAACTGAAGCAGAACCTTCAATGTCAAAACGTATTATTCTATGATCCGACATTGAAGGCTCCCCAGACACCCTCCAGTTTTTAACCAGCTCGGAGCTTAGAGTATTTCCTAGGGTAATGTCTAGGACCTCCTCTCTCGAACTGGTTACAAACGTTGGTAAATTTCCCACGTTAAAAATTTCTAATTTATTACTTATAATAAATTCTAAAAGGTACTCACCCCTTTGATTCGTATCGCTGCTTCCCCAGGCTTCGCTGTGCGCATTCGCATCGCAACCCAGTATAAGTGGCAGCTTCTTCCGCTCACAGTACTTCACCAGTCTAGAGACTGCCTCTGGCGGAGCCAGGGTGTCCTCTCCTGGGAAGTAACCTGTGGCCATTACTATGTCCTGCGCGGTCCCGTTTATTTGCACCGGTATCTGTACCGCAACCAAATCCCTAGAAAGGAAATCTGGAAGGGGTGTATTATTGTGGCCCATTTATTCTGCGCGTTGGCACCAAGCGATCTCGTTCTACTATCAAGCCCTACTTGGCTATCTTCGTGTGCATGGCAACCAAGGCGGTTCACATCGAAGTTGTTGATGATCTATCATCCCAAGCGTTCCTGGACGCCTTCACGCGGTTCGTGAGTCGTCGGGGACCATGGCTCAATCTATACAGTGACAATGCCACAGCGTTCGTTGGAGCCAATCGGCTTCTTCAGGAACATCTCAAGTCGTGGCAGAGTGAGACCAACCAGCAATCGTTAGCAGCCATGGGCACATATTGGCATTTCATTACATCTCGGGCCCCGCATCAGGGCGGTCTTTGGGAGGCTGCAGTGAAATCTGCTAAGCACCATCTCCTTCGCTGCGTTGGCGCTCAAACCATGTGGCCTAATCAACTCCACACACTAGCTGCTCGGATTGAAGCGTGTCTCAATTCACGCCCGATAACACCACTGTTCGATGATCCGGAGGACAAGTTCGCGCTCACACCGGGTGACTTCCTTATTGGTGCTCCGCTCATTGCAGTTCCGGAACCAGATCTACGCCAAATCCCCACCAATCGCCTTAAGCAATGGCAGTGGGTGCAGCAGGTTCCCCAGCAGTTTTGGCAACGATGGAGCGACGAGTACCTGACAACCCTACAGAAGAGAAGCAAATGGCGAACCCGTATGGCCGACACGAAGGTCGGTGACGTCGTGTTGGTCAGACAGGAGAACCTACCTCCAACCCAGTGGCTAATGGGCCGAGTGGTAGCAGTCCATCCGGGCAGTGACGGCGCGGTACGCAACGTAAACCTTCGGACAGCGAACGGCCTCAGTACCCGGGCAGTACAGAAGCTGTGTCTACTACTTGAACCAGAACATTTCGAGACAGGCGACTCGACCGGGCAGGATGTCTGAGATCCCGACGGAAGTTGCGACATAAGTTATGTCCTGTCACGGCGGGCTCGAGGTGGTAACTCTCAGCACGATCAGCAGAACCCGACCGAGCCGGCAACCTGCCACCTGCAAGCTAGGGCAGGGTTCTTTCTTTCCTTTTTACCTTTTGGATTGTTATCGTTTGCGGGTATGGTGCGCCCAGCCCAATATATTTAAATCTGTTATTTTCTTGGCCATCCGCCATTATCATTGTTCACATCATTGTTTCCATCAATAAAGGAGAAGTCCTCAACAGGTATTTTGAGCAGATTGCCAAAAGCCAAATTCATATCTTCGCTCGACCTTCGTCGTGCATTTTGGCAAATTCCTTTAGCTGAATCGTCTCGCGATTACACTTGTTTTACAGTGCCTAATCGTCCTTTATATTGCTATTGTGTTACGCCATTTGGCTTGTGCAATGCGCCACAAGCACTGTGTCGGTTGATGGACCGAGTAATCCCTGCTCAATTGAAAGATCAAGTTTTTGTGTATTTAGATGACCTTCTAATTGTGTCTGAAACTTTTGCTGATCATCTGTCTGTTCTCGCTGATGTAGCGTATCATTTAAGAAAAGCCGGCTTGACGATTAATGTTGATAAAAGCACGTTCTGCATTAAGGAGGTAAAATATCTGGGCTACATTGTAGGTGACGGTACACTTCGTACTAACTCGGAGAAAGTGTCAGCCATACACGATTATCCGCCACCAACTACAGTGAAAAGCTTGCGTCGATTTTTGGGTATGACTGGCTGGTATCGTCGTTTCATTGATAATTACGCAGCCATAAGAACTCCACTTACCAATCTTTTAAAGAAAGGTAAAGGATTCGATTGGTCAGCAGAAGCTCAGGCCGCGTTTGATGTTTTAAAAGAAAAACTAACGTCCGCGCCAGTGTTAGCCAATCCGGACTACAACAAGCCATTCATAATACATTGCGATGCTAGTACGCTAGGGTTAGGAGCAGTTTTAGCTCAGAAAAATGCTGAAGGAGTCGAAGTACCGATTGCGTATTTCTCGCGAAAACTAAATAAAGCGCAGAGTAACTATAGCGTTACCGAGCTTGAATGTCTTGCTGCATTGTTGAGCTTGAAGAAATTCCGAGCGTACGTAGAAGGCCAGGAATTCACTATTGTGACGGATCATGCAAGTTTGCAGTGGCTCATGCGACAGCCGGATTTGTCTGGTAGGCTCGCACGCTGGTCTGTGAAGCTTCGGGGTTTCAAATTTAAAATTGAGCAACGACGTGACTCCCAAAATGTTATGCCTGATTGCTTGTCGCGGCAAGAATTTGAAAATAACATATGCGAAATTGAAGTTCTACCTATTTTTGACTTAGAATCTCCAACTTTTGAGTCCGCTGATTACCTTGATTTGAAGCAGCGAATTACAGAAAACAAAGCACGATTGCCGGATCTGCGTATTGTTGAGAAACACGTTTACAAACGCAACGAATCCGCAGATGGTAACCCTGAACGGGAAGTGTCAAATTGGAAGTTGTGGCTACCAAAATAATTAATTACAGAAGCAATTAGTAGTGCTCATTGCCCTCCAAATAAATGTCACGGTGGTATAGGCAAAACACTAGAGCTTTTGCGGAAAAATTGCTTTGGCCAAATATGGTTGCCGACGTCAAGGACTTTATTGGCAAATGTACAGTTTGTGGGCAGAGCAAAGCTCCAAACCGATTTCTACGGCCGCCAATGTCTGGCCAATACAGTACGCAACGTTCTTTTCAAAAATTATATATCGATTTGTTAGGCCCTTATCCGAGTTCAAAACAAAGCAATGTGGCTATACTAATTGTGATCGATCATTTGACGAAATTTCCGCTGTTGAAAGCCATTACAAAAGCCAACTCCAACGTCGTCTGCGATTTTCTACGCGAAAATGTTTTCAGTATATTCAGGTCGCTCGAAATAATTTTAACCGATAATGGTTAACAATTCAAATCCACACATTTCAACGAGTCCTTAAAAGAGCGACGCGTACGGCACATGTACACTGCACTGTATAGTCCAAAGGCGAAAGCTAGCGAGCGTGTTAACAGATCAATTCTGGTAGCATTCGGTCATACTACTGTGTACAAAGAATACCCGGAATTTGTTTATAATTCAAAAAATCTTTATTTATTCTTCCAAATCAATTTCATCGCCTTCAAAGTAGTCCCCCCCCCCCCCCCCGATGCAATGCACTTATGCCAACGGACTTTCCAATCTTCGAAGCATGCCAAATAGTCACCTTCCGGTATGGCCTTCAATGCGCGCGGCGATTCACGTTGAATCTCTTCAATCGATTCAAAACGGTGTCCTCGAAGTGGTCTTTTGAGTTTGGAGAATAGCCAGAAGTCACAAGGAGCTAAATCAGGCGAATACGGTGGCTGTGGACCGTTATGAGTTGGCGAAATGCTCACGAAGAACCAATGCCGTGTGAGATGGTGCATTATCGTGATGCAAAAACCAAGAGTTGTCTCTCCATAAATCCGGCCTCTTTTTGCGAATAGCTTCACGCAAACGACGCATAACGCTCAAGTAATATTCCTTGTTGACAGTTTGGCCCGGCGGAAGGAACTCATAATGCACAACACCACGATAATCGAAGAAATCGAATTCCGGGTATTCTTTGTACACAGTAGTATATTGGCAAAGACCAAACTACTTTGGACCGCAATATAGCAGAAGCATTGCGCAGCGCTTATCACCAAACTATCGGTTGCTCGCCATATTTTGCGTTGACGGGCCAACAAATGTTGTCACACGGACGCGACTATGAGTTGTTGCGTAAGCTGCAATCATTTGAAGATACGGTGATAGAGAGGCAGGACAAAATCAATAATACGCTAATACGCGATGCTTTAAGCGCAAATATTGCTAAAGCGTACGAGACTTCTGTAAATCATTACAATTTGCGTAGTTCGACGAAACAGTTCGAGATAGGCGACACAGTTTTTCGACGTAATTTTTTTTTTTTTTTAACACGAACAAACGCGCAGGGGATGACCCCTATTAATGCGAAGCATTACGTTGGTTCAGGAAGGAAATAAAGGTTAGGAGATAGGGTTATGAGTGAAGTGGTTATGGACTCTTGCCTTGAACCCATCAAGATCATAAGTGCTGGGGAAAATATCCGCAGGGAGACCATTCCACAACCGCGCTGTACGGGCCAGAAACGAACTTTCTCTGTAGTGCGTAGTGCGCTGGAACATCGTTTCAACGTGGAATGCATGGGCGCCAGTGTTCAAACGGGTTGCCCGGGGGAATACCCGGAGTGATGGCAGCAAGCTGCTCATTTCCACTGAGCAATTACTGAAAAAGTATCGGTCAAATAACACCACACATGCCACGTTTCGACGATGCTCCAAGGAGTCAATAGAGCTGGATGCCCTACTGTCCCCTATAAGTTTAATCGCACGGTTTTGCACCCGATCGAGGAACTCCAAATGGGTTTTTGAAGCCCCCGCCCAGAGGTGCGAGTTAAACTCCATTTTGGGTCGGATATAGGTAGTGTAAATAATGCGGAGATCAGATGGAGTGAAATATTTTTTGCACCGCTTTAGGAAGCCGAGGCACTTGGCTGCTTCTTTCGACACGCCAAAGATATGATCGTTCCAACGAAGATCGTTCTTAATGGACATGCCCAGAACATCAAGAGCTGCCGATTCCGCAATACCCACACCACCCATAACCAGGGATGTGTTGGGATGTGGGGAGACTCGTTTGTGGGATAACAGGCAACATTGGGTCTTGCGAGGATTAAAATCGACCCTGTTCGCTTTACCCCACTTGGAGATTGTTTGAAGGTCGCTATTAAGTGTGTCATTCATACGGCGCCGTTCTCTCTCAATCTCCACAGAGCTGGGACGCTTTGTGAAGGAGTATGAATGACAAATGGTGCTGTCATCCGCAAACGAGTAGATGAGATTCTTCGTCGACGACAATAGGTCGTTGATGAAGATCAGGAAAAGGGTTGGAGAAAGGACCGAACCCTGCGGCACTCCCGCGCTAAGGGAATGCTTTTCCGAGGCTATGCCGTCTATTACAACACGAATAGAGCGATCATGGAGGAAGCTCGTTATCCACCGAGAGAAGATACTACCGACGCCATAGGCAATCAATTTTGACACGAGTGCTTTATGCCACACCCG
Source organism: Melieria picta (assembly GCA_964056695.1). Classification (NCBI taxonomy): domain Eukaryota; kingdom Metazoa; phylum Arthropoda; class Insecta; order Diptera; family Ulidiidae; genus Melieria; species Melieria picta. The sequence continues at coordinate 65,336,704 of OZ057400.1, forward strand.
GTCAAAAGCCTTGGAAATATCCAATGCAACAACCTTGCTTTCACCGAGGTTTAGAATGCTATGGTTCCATTTCTCGGTGAGGACCGCCATAAGGTCTCCCGTCGATCGCTGTCTTCGGAAGCCGTATTGGCGATCACTTAGCAGTCTATTGTGCTCCAGATATTTCACAAGGTTGAAGTTTACAATGCTTTCCATAGCTTTGGAAAGCACCGAGCAAATTGCTATAGGTCGGTAGTTCGCAGGGTCAGTAGTCTTGCCTTTTTTGGGAACTGGTTGAACATTTGCTACCTTCCAACATGTCGGAAATACACCTGTGGTGTATGACATGTTGAAAAGTTTGCGTAATGGACAAGCCAGCGAAGTAACGCACTTTTTCAAAACACGGGCTGGAATGCCGTCCGGCCCTGAAGCCTTATTTGCATCGAGATTTGCAAGCACTCATTTAACTACCCGTGTGCGAAAATGTATTTCTGGCATGGAGCAAGAGACATTATCGACTACGGGTAGAGGTTGATCGCTGGGGGGCAGAGAGGAATTCTCTGTGAAAATTTTAGCCAACAAATTAGCTTTATCAACCGAGTGAGTGATGATTTGATCATTGTTAAGAAGAGTTGGAATTGAAGACGATGTTTGGTTCTTCACCTTCTTAACGAATGACCAGAAGTTCGTTCTTAGTGATGCAAGCAAACGATTCTGTGCTAAATTTGCACCCAAATTCTTAAAGGCAAAAGTTATAGGCAAGAAGGGTAACAATATGTACGAGTTGGAAGATGAAGAAACAGGGAAGCGAGAGATTTACCATAGGAAAGACATACAGGAAAGAAAAGTTTAATTCGCATCCCTTTTCCAAAACTTGCAGCTGTGCCGCAATTTTTGTGTTATACTGGGCTGCATATGAAGGCATAGATACGTAAAACAGGGCCGCGTATTAATGCGACGTACTGCACTAATCACTAGCGCTAATCACCCTAGCGCTAATCAAGCTAGACTTGTGCAGCAGTGAACGAGGGAGCGCTAGCTAGTGTTCGTATACACACTCGGCAGCCAACATGGTTGTTGTTGTTGTCATGCTGAGCCACCCACGCTAGCGAAGGTGAGCGCACAATTTTCGCGCTGCACTTGCGCATTCTCTTTCGCTGTATGTTAGTACTGCGCCAGCGCGGCGCTCTTAAATCGCATCTGTGTATCCAGCAGATAGTGGGGTGTGGCGGTGGTAGTGCACTTCGCCCGCAACGCACTTTATGACCTTGCGCAAAGTGTTGGCAGGATGCATTTCGGCTGCTTGCACTTACAATTCCAACCATGGTGTTGTGTTGTGCAGCTGCGGAAATTTTTGCCGTTCTGACTGCTGCATTCCACCAACCACGTAAAGGTCACCCCAATGCATCAAATTTTGACGCATTTCTGCAAAGAAGTGGGGTGATCTGTTGGAAGTTGGGCGATCAGGCGATTATGCGCTGTTGCTGCCAAATTTGCCTTTATAAGCGGCTGCAGCGTGAGATCAGGAGGAGTCGTGGCCGATCAGTAATCTGAGTAGTGACAGAGGAGTCGTTGATGAGTAGTCGAGGAGTATTTGCAGATCGTTAAGTCGAGGAGTTTGGTGCGTAAAGTCGGTCAGCGTGTGATATTGGCGGTTCGTCTGTGGCCTTCGAAGTTGGCCTGTGAAAAGGTGCGCGCGGTCCACTAGTGGGGGAAGACTTTTTGTACAGCAGTCGAAAATGAAAGTCGTAAAGTGCGCGGAATTAGTGGCCAAAACAATGGCATAATTGTGAGCCATCAAATCTCCAGGACCAAGTGCGTGTAAACTTTGTATTCTTTTTCAAAAGCGCGCAAGTCAAAATTTCTAAACACTAACTCCTTAAAAGCCTGTGCAACAACTATTTCGAAGTATGCCAAACCCCAAATACCAAGGTTTCGAATCGCAAAACAGAATGCAAAAATGCATTTGTTAACTAACAAATAAAAATTGTGCTGCTAAAAATTCAATAAAAACTACGCCAAGTTACGACTATTATAAACAAAAACTATGAGTGAAAAGTCGACACGAAATTAAGTACAAAAAAAAGAATACTGCTGCTGCCCGGGAATGCTGATGAGAATGCCGAAATACCAGTCATCGTTGGAGTCCGCAGAAGCTGCGCTAATCCTGCCAGGATGTTCGAGAAGCGTTGAGTGTTGCAGCATTTTTTTTTCTAATAAAAACAAATTAGAATGTTTAAATCAATATGTGCGTCATATTTCTTATTTTTCTAAAATTAAATTTGTTAATATCTAACCTATACAAAAAAAATGGGAAAACATTTTTTTTCTAATTAAAATCTTTATACAAAATTTATCTATTTAACCCTTGTGTTAATACCCAAGGTTTCTTAAGTTGTCTAGCACCCAGGGTACCCTGGTACCCACCAATGTTTATATGTACTGTGGGCAGTGGCGGATCCAGGGGGGGGTTTTGGGGGTTGAAACCCCCCCGAAATATTTGGATCGACTTTAAAACTGCATACAAATTAAAAGGCATTTGTAGCAAGGCACTCATTACCAATACATACTACAAAAAGCATAGCATAACTCTAAGGGAAACATTACCAATACGTACTACAAAAGCATAGCACAAGCACAGGGGCGGACATTCTTTTTCATTTAACTTACAGTACGGACATGGTACTTCTCATTACGTTTAAGTTTGAAAGTAGGTAAAAGGGAGATGCACCGCCAGTTTGGTATCGCTTCCTCGACAGAGTGTTGAGGTAAGAAATCGGGGATAGCCGATCAAACAGCCATCCTTTCCTTTTTGTTTGTAATATCGTGACTTGCACGATGGTTTTTTTTGAATGGTTTTTCGACAAATTTATATGGTCTAAAACCAAACACATTACTATCTGCTCTTCAAGCGTCGCAATTTATAGTTGGGTTAGCAGTTATGAAGCCAATTTTTGCTATGACAAAAAATGTCAGCGCACAATTGCAGGAAAGGAATTGTGATCTCAGCCGCTGTTTAGACTTTGCAAAATCAGTTTATGAAGAGTTGCAAGAGTTGCGTGGAAACGCGCAAGATGAGTTTCTGAATATCTTCGAACAAACTAAAGAAAAGGCAAATAATGTTGGATTTTTGATAGAAGTACCTCGACGAGTTGGACGTCAAATTAATCGAGACAATTATGTCGGAGAGCCAGAGAACTATTTTCGTTGCTCCATATATATCCCCTTTCTAGATCATTATTCAGATCAAATAAATTTAAGGTTTGTAAAGCATGGAAATTTACTGTCCAAAATGCAGAATATTTTACCCAGCAAGGCATTTGATTTGCAAAGCAATGATATCCAGAAAACGGCTCAATTGTTCGAAAAATATTGGCCCGACGATTTTTCAACGTCTGTTGATGACTTCGCGGCAGAGCTGATTATGTGGCGCCGGTACTTTTTTGTAAATAATCTGTGTAATAATTGTTAAACAATTAAATAATTCTTTCAGATATTGGGCCAAAGCATCAAAAATTAATTTGCCGGAAAACTTTATTGACGCTTTAAACCAGTGCGATGAAAAGCTCTATCCATTAATTTTCCATTTTTTGAAGATTGGTGCAACACTGCCAGTGTCTGTTGCAACAAGCGAACGGTCATTTTCAACACTACGTCGATTGAAAACATATTTACGGAGCAGCATTGGGCAAGACAGATTACTTGGTTTGGCACTTCTTAATGTGCATCGAGACATAGAAGTTGATCCTACAAACATTTTAGACGAGTTTGCAAAAAAGCGTAAGCGTAAACTATCTTTCGCGTTATAAGAAAAATACATGTATATATATTTTCAATTAATATCTTTATAATAAATACATACACATAAACATATATGAATATTAAAAAATTACTTACTAAAACCCCCCCCCGAAATATTTTTCTGGATCCGCGCCTGACTGTGGGCACTTGCTGTGAGCAAAAACAAGTTGCTAACTGTATTATAACATTCACAAAAGCTGCAGCAAATGCAACACAGCTATTATTCTGCTTATAATTCTTCAAAAAGTAGGGGGAAAAAGTTGTCAAAGAACTTGCACTCGCTTACAAAGGCACTAGCAGAAATATTTGTATGGACCATTTTTTCACATCTCTGGCTCTCGCCAAACATTTGCTTTCGTGGAATTTTACGCTTCTTGGTACTTTAAACAAGAATAAGCCTTACATACAAAGCGTAATGGCTCCAAATAAGTTACGGGAACTATGTTCTACTGTGTTTGGTTTCCATGAAAAAGTTACGATGTGCTCATACGTGTAAAAAAAATAAAGCCGTGATCATGCTCTCTGCACGGTGGTGGGAAGAAGAAACCCCATATTATATCTTATTATAATATACCATGTTTATACGACGGTCCAAGTCGATTCGCATTGACTCGATACGCTCTCGAGCCAAGTGTTAGAATGATTGAGAATGGTGTTACATTGATTTCAGAAGCGAATTGACTGCAGACGGTTTCAAAGGTATGCTTTTATTTTTTGGTTTTTTCTATTTTTTGACGTTTAATGAATTTAAGCTGTTGGTGTTGCTTACTTTTTACTTGAAAATGCACAAAAACTAAGTGAACATCGCCATCAACTGATTTTCAAAGCACTTTGAAAATATTTATACGATTTCTACACATTTTCGAAGCGACTTGAAAATTTAAGAACTCATTTGAAAAGCGCTTTGACTCGATACGCTTAAAATGTTCAAAGAGGTTTGAAATCGTGTTTATACGACTGTATTCAGTCGATGCGTATTGACTCATAGCGACTTAAACTGTCGTATAAACGGGGTATATTATATAAAGCTGGCGTTGACACCATGGATCAGATGACCAGAAGGTATACAACGCAACGTCGTACCTTACGATGGCCTTTAGCAATGTTTTTCAATATGATACCTTATTTATTACCAAAATAATAAAATGTTGCCAAAAAAGACAAACCAACGACGGCTGTTTATGCGACAATTGAGCCTGGAATTAGCAAAACCAATTATTGAATATCGTATGACAAATGCACAAGTAATGCGGAATTATACCACAAAGATAGCTATTGAAAGCATCATCGGTCGGCAGCGGTGAATGTTGTCTCATCTCCTACTGTTGACCGAGATAATTCAGGAAGGAAGAAAGTCACTGGTTGCTGCTTTATTTGTGAGAATCAAACATTAAAAAAAAGGCACAAAACGCGGAAAAACTGCTCCAATTGCGAGCAACCAATTTGTGACGAACACTCGACAAATATCACCAAATGTAATCATTGCTTTAAATAATATTTTAGTTTAGTAGTTTTTGTTCTTTATTTTTTATATTCAACGTTATTTATTTGTTTTCACGAAATGTACATATAAAAAACTAAAAAAAACAGCACCGAAAGAGTATTGGGTACCTGGGTACCCCGGGTGTTGGTACGGCAGACCTTATTTTTAATGAATTTTTCTTGATTAATAAATAAAAAAGTTTCACTTTCAAATGCCTAAATGCTTTAACCCATTAAAGCCGGGTACCAGTTCCGCCCATACTATTTCCAGGTCGTGTATGAAACACGACCTGGAATTGACCCAAAATGATCAGAAACAAAATTCAGCTTTCTATCTCTGCACGTTGCTGAGATATTCATAAGGTATTTTGTACCCATTACGCAGCAATGGTAGCTTTTTTCCATACTTTTTAAAGTTATCAGCTAAACACGTGAACAAAAGATGTATTGTTTACAGGTGAGTTAGGAGGCAGATTTTTGTGAAGTTCTAAGGCCACTACGTTTCGCCAAATTTTCCACCTCCGGAAAATTTACAATTCTTGGAGTCTGGTAACTCTAGCTAGGTGGCGGAATTTTAGGGTGACCTCTACCAGACTAAGGTAGTTCCATCTTTACCCCAACCATCCCTATCAATGATTTTGAGATATCTCTACCACGAACTTTTCTGTGATTTTTTTAAAAAGTCAATTTTCATTAGGCAGCAATGGCAAATTGAACTAAATAACGACGATCCGGGGGCTGGCACGGAAATATTAATTTTTACTCGAGCTACATGCAAAAATATCCTGTTGTGGGTACCCGGGTGTCCGGGTATGAACTCAAGGGTTAAAAAGAAAAAATATTATGCATGATAACATGTGTTTTTTTCCTAATTTCAATTTTTATTAAAAAAATTGATTGTTGAATTGAATTGAATGATTTTTTAAGCTAAAAAAATGTTTGGTCTGTCACTGAAGTGGGGTAAGGAGGGTTGATTTTTTCCAATTGGGTTTCCAAATTCCATCTTAGGAAACAAAGGTAGGGCGGGTTAAGAGAATCCCATTCAATGAGGCGATGCTGAGGAAATGGAGCAACAGCAGCGATGGTACTTGCTACCATGTCCGTCCGTTATGTCAGGAGTTAAAGCGTGTGCATAAATTAATTGTATGTTAGTGTATGTGTGTATGTATAGACAGTTCTAATTTTCCTGTGTACAAGAAACCTATGCTGACCGGTTGTAGGCTGCTAGGTCGTCGTTGCGGAGTTTGCTGGTGTAGCCCCAAATGGCTGTAGGTGAGGCGGTATGGCTACTGAGCGGACTTGTTGTAGTGGAACCCACGCCAGTTGAAGCTACGGGATAAGAGAAGCCAGATGCACGCGTACAACCAATCCGCTGGCCCCGTAGTCATACTCGTGCTCACCGACGGAATGTAGGGTGCCTGCATACATGCAACAGGAGGACGACTAGTGGTGACCTCCCACAAGGACTGTGGAGGTGGAGCGGTAGCAGAAATAAATTCATACATACATCTGTACGTATATATATAACAGAACTTGGCGCTCAACGTGAGGCCAGATATAGTAATGTTGATACACACTTGTGTTCAGTTGGGTTGCTTCTTCACAACTGACTTTATTATTTTAAATTCGAAAATGGTAAATTACGGTCTTAATTCTATTTCGTACATACATAATTAGGAGCGTACATAACACACATAAATTGTGCAGAGCAATTATGTACTTATTCTTATTTTAGGTGCATCTGCTGGTCTGAAATTGGAACCGTTCGTGACTATAATGTCAACAAAGTTTGGATTGTGGTGTGGGAATGTTATGGGATGCTCATGGTTTGGCTTGTGGTGTGGGAAAGTGGTATGTGGAATGTGGGGAAGGGTTCAAGCGAGGGGACCGCATGTGACTCCTCTACCCTCAGATTCAACAGTCCCTGTTGAATTTGGCGGGCGTACGGCCAGTTGAACATTTACATTATTGGTTCTTTTATTTTTCTTTTTTTTAATATTAGACAGCCAATCGCTGCTAGTGCAACCATTATTATTATTAAGAACATATTAATGCCGTAATTTATTTTGTTGTGAATTTTTAGCTCATCAATTCTTTTAATATTTTCTGTTTGTTTAATAACAATTTCCGTAAAAACGAATTTCTTCTCGAACCTTAATTCGTTTGAATTATTTTCGGGGTATGAGTATTTTTCCTGTACAGTGATTTTTGAATTTTGGAATATTTCCCCATTTATTTTGAGTTTGCAATTGTAAAAATTTATTAAAACATTATTCCTTAGTACTACCTTTCTATTATCGCAATTGTGTATTAAGCTTACATTATTGGCGTTTTTAATCAATAAAGAATCATTTTCGATTCTTTCAATAGTTGTTTTGTTATTAAATTTCAGCTTACAAGTATTCCTTACAATGCAAGATTTGCTCTCTCTTAAATTCTTAAATTGGATGTCCTCTGTATGTTCGTAAAGTTTGTTGTTTATGTTGATTACATAGTTGTTATGTTCGTCAATCTCTAAAAATTGTGCATTTGGTAGCGGTGTGAGTAATGTCAAGTCTGTTTTAAAGAAATTAGTTGGTATTTTTATTGCTATAATTAAGGAGTCGTCTTTGTATGATAATATCCCTAGAATTGCAGATTTTAGTTTGCAATAGTCAATTTGAAATCTCTCAATTTCTTCCGCTGTTAAGATGTTTGGGTGGAGGATGTTATGTTTTGCAGAAGCAATGTTGTCTTGGATTTGCCCTATTTTATTTTCTAAGTATTTAAGTTTGAACATCTGGTCCGAGTATATGATATGTTTAATTATTTAATTATTTTTATTTTTGATTTCCTTAAAAGCTTCTGTTATTTGTGTTCTATCTTTTTATATTGAATTCTTTAATACATTGATAGTTTCATTAAAATGCTCGTTTATATAAATTTGACTGTTTACCGTTTGAATAACATTGTGGTTATTTTTATCGGTTATTTCCAGGTGGTTTAAAATCTCGTTCCTATCGTCTTCGTCTATTAATCCAAAAAGCCATTTATACGCTGATCCTATAGCATTTACTAGTCCTCTTTTTTCTCTGTGGCTATCAGCTCGCATTATAGTATTAATTTTAGCTCTAATTATTTTTAGTTCTGCATATAAAATTTCCCTGTCGGCTACCCTAAATTCCTTTAGATTGTTATCTATGGTACTTGCAATTTTATCAATGATTAATTTTATTTCCTTTGGATGAATTATGTGTAATATTGTGGCGGTCTCGTTTATAATTTCCGTCTCTCGAATCTTTATTTGTGCATAGCCCGCGTTATTTGTTCCATTTGCAGAAACGCACTGGTGGTAATGGTCATCATAAGTAGAAGCGTTATACGGGTGGTTGTCATTTTGGTTCTGGAATTTGAGTTTTCGTTTAACTTGGGTTTCGTAAATGTTTTGGAATTTGTTGTCTTTGATTTTAAATAATTTGCTTCTATTTCAAAGTTATTGACTTTCTTATATTTAGGTTGTGATTTACTTATTCTATTATTATTAACGTATTCATTTGCAAAGTCTTCCTCGTTATTATTTCTAGCTTTTTCATTCCTTTTATTTATTTGTTTTATTTTTTCCTCGTGTATTGTTTTAGAAAGCTGTATTATATCTTCCTTTGAAATTATGTTATTTAGTAGGTCTATAGGTCTATGTTTTGTTGTGGAATGGATAGAGTTGTTATATGAAGTGATGGCTTTAAAAACTTTTTCTTGGATATCGTCTTTATTTTCTGAATCTGCGTTAAAAAGTCGAATATGTTCGTTAAGTGTGGAGTGCAGTCTTTCCACATCTGCGTTACCAGTTTTGAGATAAGGCGTTGTAAAGTGCGAATTTATCTGGTTGTCTTTTACGAATTCTCTTATTGTGACGGTATTGAGTTCGTTGTCCGTAACCACTAGCTCGGGTTTTCCTAGGTATTGTAGTCTTAATTTCAACGCTTTGATTATTGACACCCAAGATCGATCTTTGAGGGGCTGTGCTGTAGCGTACTTAGTCAGTTTGTCTATTGTTGTAAGGAACATCACGTTTCTTAAGGGATACCATATGTCGGCATGGATTATCTGGTTATGTTTTTGTGGCGTTTGGGTTACGTTCAGATTGTGTTTAATTGGGTTTCTGTCGAATTTAGATTTGTTGCATATTTCGCAAATATTAATATACTTTTGTATTTCCTTTTGTAGGTTTGGGTAGTATTATTTTTGTTTGATTTCCTCGAAAACTTCCTTTATTCCTCTATGGTTATTTCTTTTGTGCTCGTTTTCTATAGTACTAAGTAGTTTTTCTTTGTCCGTGATATCTTCCAGTAACAAATTGGATCTCATTACTTTTAAATTTGAATTGTTACTGAAATATTTTATATAAAGGTTTTGAAATTCAATAAATAGTTTGTCGTCGGGGCAGAATATTACTGTTAGGCCTTTTCCTGGTAGTTGTTTTTCATGATTTCTAATAGGTTGCTGCTAGGGTCTACAGATATTATATTTCTTATCTTTTTTTTAAATAGTATTTTTGTGGTGCATGATTGTTTCTTGAACGTTTTCAGGATTATTTGCCTTTTGAAAATATTAATTAGGTTTTCTGAGATTTTTATGAAATCACCACTGACAGTTTCTGCACTGTGAACAGTGTCGATATCAATATCTTCCGATAATTCATTCATGTTTATTAATGCGTCTTCGACTTTAGGTTTTTCGTAAACAATTCGACTCAGTCCGTCTGCTATGACGTTTTCTTTCCCTTTTATATATTCAATATCGAACTCGAATTCGTTAAGTTTAATCTTCCAGCGTTGTAACTTTGAATTGGGTGCCTTTAAATTGTTTAACCATACAAGTGGACGATGGTCTATTTTTATTGTAAATTTACGGCCGAACAGATATGGGCGGAAGTACTTTGTTACCCAAACTATAGCCAAGAGTTCTTTCTCTATTGTGCTATAAATTTTTTCGTGGCCGTTTAGTGAACGGCTTGCGTAACATATTGCTTTGTTACCTTGCATGAGAACTGCTCCCAATGCGTAGTTACTAGCATCAGTGATAAGTGTAAATATTTTAGTAAAATCAGGATGAATAAGTATGGGGTCTGCTTTGATCAATTTCTTTAATTTTTCAAAAGAGTCGATGTAATCTTGATCTTTCATATTTATTTTAGCGTTTTTCTTTAAATATTTTACGAGGTGATACGCGACTTTAGCGTAATCTTTTATAAATCGCCTATAGTAACCTGTGAATCCAAGGAAGGATTTAATTTCTTTTTGAGTTCTAGCAACGAACATGAAGTAATATAGAACGCGCATCTCATACAAGCAAACGCGTTGTATGGCGGGTACTGCTGGTAGTACCCTCTGTTATTGACAGCAGAACTCTCTGTTACTAACAGCAGAATTCTCTGTAACTTCAGCGTAACATGTGAGTAGAAGGAAAGAAAATAAACATACGAAGGCTTGCTTTACAAGCTTGAACGTAGTTTTATGTGTTGCGCTCTTCGGTTGCGCTCATTGCAGCGAGTCTGCGTTAGCACACTGCTGCGGCGTGGGATGATTGGGAGATGAAGACTGAAGAAGTTCTCTGGAGCCGTCGGCGGAACGCTTTTAAATAAAATACGCGGGGTTGCGAGTTGTGGTGTGCTTTATTTCGCTATTAAAACACGAATGACAAACTGAAAAAGACATTGGACGAGACCAGACATGGGGGTTTTGCACTAAATTCATAGTGCACTATGCTTTTCACTACCACTAAATAAATTTAGTGGTAGCTGAATTTTTTCCACTAATCACTGAATTTTATTTAGTGGTAGTGGTAAAAAGTACCACTAAAAAAAAATTAGTGGAAGAAAATTGCACTACCACTAAATAAAGATCAGTGATTAGTGGAAAAAATTCAGCTACCACTAAATTTATTTAGTGGTAGTGAAAAGCATAGTGCACTAAACAAAGACATCCATTACCATTAAATAAACCACTAACAACGATATGCGCAAAAATATATGTTTTATTTAAACAACTTATTTGCTTTCATCAAGACTAGACGTTCAAAATTGTCATCAGTGAGATTCCTTCTACGAGGATCATTCACCATGCCAGCGAATGAGAACAAACGTTCTACTGGAGCTGAGGATGGAATCGACGTATTATATTTAAAAAAAAACCGCTTTTACTGTGGGAAATCGATCGAAGCACAAAAACGACGTGTCTGTGTCTGCTAAATAATGTTCCAGCTCTGTTCGTACATCATTGTGGAGTAACACTTCAGGTGGACCTTTGTGGAAAAACGTTATTAGGACTTAATTTTTTAACATCAATAAACAAATGCTTACTTTGCACTTCTCCAAAATCTAGGAAGGTATCACTCTGAAAATTTAAGTCTGCTTGATGCGTTAAACTTGGACGGAGCGGTGCTGCATGTCGAATGAAAATCTGCTTCAAGTATTCCAAGTTGATGTTAGGTGCAGAGCGGCGTAACACCGGAAAAAATTGTACTTTAACGCTTGGAATTGTTAATGCAGCAACAATAGCGTCTTCTGCGCTTTCATCCACTTTAAAAAACTTTTTAAAACGTTCTTCCAAGCAATGTACAAGCTCAGTGCATATGTAAGAAAGCTCTTCCAGCTTATTTTGTACTTGAACTTTCTCTAATTTCACTTTCAAAGACACTATAGCAGCTAAGAAATACCCATAGAACATTTTGTCTTCGCTTTGCAAGAAATCTAAGGCATTCGCTATTGGTGTCATTAGTATTACATATTTTTCAAGATATCTAAGTTCCGTAAACGTAAATTTGGGGATGTTTAAAGCTGTGCACAACTCAGACAGTTTATCCTTATGCAATAACAAATTCTTCACGCTATCGTACAATGAATTCCATCTTGTTACCGTCGGTGTTTTCAACGAATTTCCCAATATATTTTCGATTACTTCCGCGGACTTGGGACGACCACATTTATTCCATATATTCGAGCATCTATATACGTTGAAATTGAAATGTTTTATTCATAAACAGTGGTTTAATATAAAAACTAAACAGAAAAAATTTGCTACAAACTAGCTAGACTTATTGTATGTTAAGAGTTGATAAAAATTGTTAAAAAATTTACTACAATTTTTTCTGAGTGTATATACATATGTACTTCAGTATTATTATTAATTACCGCTTCAATGATTGCTGATGCCGATTAAAAATAATTTCATTTTTCTTAATTATTTTAAGAAAGTCCGTTGTTGACAAAAGGTTCAATGTGTGGCTGGCACATCGGAAATGTTTTGGAAGCCGCAAGTCTACGTTGGCAAAAATTATTTCTTCCTCTGCATCTACAGTAGTCGATTCTTCTCCAAATTCGTGTTCGTCGTCTAGATAGTTTTCTGTTTCAAAAGTAATATTTACAAACACATAAGACTTTGTTCACGTTTTGCATTACCTGACACTCCAAATTCCTTAAATGCTTTGCAAAAGTTAGACCCATTGTCCGTTATAGTTAGAGTTGTTTTACCGACATTTACTCCAAACTCATTATGGATATTGCTTATTGTTTCCGTAATCTTCTCATAGGTATGGGCTCCTTTAAATCGGCGGCACGCCAAAGCTACACACTTTCGTTCTAAACTTGGTTCATTAATCCAATGGCAGGTATATCCTAAGAAAGATCTTTTTCCTGCAGACCAAATATCAGCAGTAGTACAGTAGTACGGAACTTTATCAAGTGCTTCGCGAATAGTAGCTACGGAATTTATGTGCATGGTTTTTAAAAGATCCGTCATCTGTTTCCTACTTTTGACTTTGAATCCGGTCCCTTTAAATAAAGCTATGAAATCGGGGTTCTCAACCGTACTTAAAGAAGAATATGAGCTAGCAAGATAAGCTAATACTCTTCCGTCAAATGAAGTAGTGGATTCATTTTTTTTCCCCGCTGATTTTAGCCTTTCATATTCAGCATATTGTTCGGCATGATTTTTTCGGAGGTGGCTTACAAAATTGGAGCTGACCCCCAGAGAGCCTTTCAGCAACTTAGAACACAGTCTACACTTGGCTATTATGCCTTTCATTTTTTGCAAATATGGTGTTTCATCTCTCTAATATAAATGAATGTATTAATAAAGTAAATTAAATAAAATTTAGTGTTTCACAAAATGTACTGATCACTTACCATTTTCACCACATGAAAGAAACGATTGCTGAACAAAATCTGGTTTGCTCCTTTCGCCACACTTAAAGATAACTCAATGTTAGGCAATGAGCAGCCAATGTTTGAGTCTGCGTTATCATCTGACCTATACAAATTTGAAACTAAACAATATAATAATTATAAAATGAATGAACGCTGGTACTTACGTGTTTTCTGATGAAATACGTGACGTTTTAGGTGAGGTGAAAATACATGTATTATCTCCTTTCCTTTTGCGACAAGGAGATACGCAATTTTGAGCCCCGACACTGTGATCACTATCAAAATCTATTATCTTTTCGGCGTTCATTTTTTACAAAAATACAAAAAATATATATATCCACAACAAATAACGTCGAAAATACACGGAATACAAAAACACGCGCTCAAAGTAATTTACTATACAAAACTTGGCCACTATGTTTGATATATTATAACTCGATTGACAAATAACATGTGCCAAATTTATCAAGAAATAGAATAACGGAATCAATAAATCGCTCCTTCGCTGCAAGAACGTCATAACTCAAAAAAATTTGTTTTTCAGTTTATGGCAACCCTGTGTGTATCTGCATATGATCTTTTATCTGTCAAAACCACTTTGTAAAATATTCAATACTTTGCTCATAAGACGACATGAAACATTTTTTGATACCTTGAAATGCCTGTAATGGTAAACTTTGAAATTGAATTTTCTCGGAATAATGTAGTTTTGAGTTAGGACGTTCTTGCAGCGAAGGAGCGAAATGAATTGTAAAAACAACACGACATGTCACTTGAGAAAGAAAAATTGGCGGTGTTCACACGTTGGTCTTTCTTCTTTTTTATTCTATATTTTGCAAATTTGTATTTACAGCTAGTTATTTGTTTTTGTACTAAATATGAAAAACGCAAGGGCACAATCCTATAGCTAACTCAGTAAAATATCGACACATTGCGCAATATATAATAAGATCATGCATGTGGCAATATGGAAGAGTACCTTAAGTTGAAAATAGAAAGCTCAAACACCATGTGAATATTAGATGTTCTGACCAATGCATTGTTTTTTTCAAAATGTTTAAGCAAAAAAGTAAAAAGATATAATATTGTTAACAAACAAGATATTTCCAAACGGATGAGATATATTTAAGCGCATTGACTTCTAAAAAGCTTTTAACTCCACGACAACTTAATACTCTTATGTCAACTTAAGCTACTTTTCCATATTGCCACATATTGATAATGGTATAATGAAACCATTTAATTTTTTCCATACATTTTTCAAGCTTTCAAATGAATAATACGATAGTTATTTATTTCAATACGACGCATTCAGTGCTTTAAACTATAAATATAATTTGTATATTACTTAAACAAATACAATGAATTGTGAGTTCCCCTACTACATTTTGAATAATATTGAAAGAGAGAGTCGATCACGATACGAACCAATGGAAAAGCAAATGAACGAAAATGTTGAAATGTTTGGTTATAACCGTTAGCGATGTAACATTAGTGGAAAAGAATTAGTGATAGTGGAGGAATTTTCAACTATCACTGAATTTTATTTAGTGGTAGTGGTAAAACGTACCACTAAAAAAAAATTAGTGGAAGAAAATTGCACTACCACTAAATAAAGATCAGTGATTAGTGGAAAAAATTCAACTACCACTAAAATTTATTTAGTGGTAGTGGAAAATTTCCCAGCAGACCTCTAGTGGTAGTGGTAGTGGATTTTAGTGCAAAACCCCCATGTCTGGTCTTGTTGTCCTACGGTATGTATGAAATGAGTATGTATTGGTATCTGAGTGTATGTATAAGTGTATATATATGCACGATTGAAAATTTTCGAAGTTAAAGAAAATTTTCAATGTGCTGTGAAAATGAGCAGTTTGTCCCACTGTATCCGCTTTGTGCTTTCTTGTTTATATATATGCACTTGGGCCACGCAGCTGGATTGCGTGCTGCCAAGTGCGTGCGGATATAGCACAAAAGGAAATGCGGAATTAATTGCAGCAGTGGACGCGCAGAATGTACACAGCAGCTGGGGTGTCGCTGCTGATCTTATGTACAAGCGCAAAGACAAAGTGGGCAACTGGTGTGTGCGAATTTGGCACAAGGAAAAGTGCGCGAATATGAGTACAAGTGGACGCGCAGAATGTAGAAAGCAGCTGGGCGGTTTGCTGCTGATTTTTTTGGTGCCAAGCACAAAGAAAAGGAGGGGATATGTGCAGTAAGTGCGTACACGGGAAGCTCGAAAATGGCGATTAGCGGCTGATTGCTTATGTGCACGGGAAATATGCAAAATTTAAACTGGGCCGTAGCGGAACTACTTTTGCGGTATTTTGGATCCAGTTGAATATTGTATATATATACAATATTGTATATATATACAATATTCAACGACAAATAATTGGGTATGTGGTTATGTCTGTTATTATTAAACCGCAATTTAATAATCGGCAGGTTAGTATTTGGGAAATTTAAATTTTTATTTGCAAGATTTTTGTTATTTGTGAAATATATGTGTAAATGGGAAATTGGTTATGTTTGTAAATTTTTGAAATATGTATGTATTGGTTAGTGTATGTGTTGTTAATTTTTTATATAAAATTTTTGGGGCTTATCTTATTGGGCCCAGTGCCCGAGTATGGGGATCTCCTCTATGTTTTGTTAATTTCCGTCCAACGTTGCGTTGTGGTGCTAATGTTGTCTGCCCTTTTTTTCGTTGTCGCTTCCCTCTTCGTCTGCGTATGGTGTGTTGTTGTTGATTGATGGTTTCTCGTTTGGTTGTCGATTTTGTTTCTATTGCACTGCACTGCACTGTGTGCTTTTATGTTTTATTTTTTTTTTTGTACTCCACTGGTTTGTCACTTTTTTATTTTTTAGAACAAGGGGGGATGCCGGGGATGGCTTTTGTTATTTATTTATTTATTTTTGTTTGTATATAGGGGGGGGCCGGGAATGGCTCTCTTTATTTTGGTTTTTTTTTTTTTGGAAAAAAGGGGGGCCGGGGTTGGCTCTTGTTTTGGTTTTTTTTTTTTGAAAAACGGGGGCCGGGGTTGGCTTTCTGCTTTTTTTTTTTTTTTTTTTTGTAAGGGGCTCACTTTTCACTTTGCACTTTTCCTTTTTTTTTTTTTTGGTTTACCTCATTTTTTTGTCGTTTGTTGCTTTGTGTTGTTCACTTTTGTTCACTTTTACTTTGTTCACTGTGGTATGTTGTCTGTTTCACTGTTTGTAATTTGTTTTATATTGTCACTTAGTTTTCACTGTTTTGTGTCACTGTTGTGTTCGTTTACTTGTTTGTCTTTTATACTTAAACGCGGGTTCGCGGTGGCTCGAAGGACCATGAAGAAGTTCTCTGGAGCCGTCGGCGGAACGCTTTTAAATAAAATACGCGGGGTTGCGAGTTGTGGTGTGCTTTATTTCGCTATTAAAACACGAATGACAAACTGAAAAAGACATTGGGGACATAAATACATAGGGGACTGGAAGGGAGAGGATTGGATCATTGCAGGATCCACAGATCACTGGAACGAACACATTTAGCCAAAGACGATGTTGTTGTTGTTGTTGCGCTGGCGAAACGCCGAAATTGTAAAACAATTTCTATTTTCTGGCTGGCTTTTGTTCTTCTTCTATAAGCCTGCACGGCGCACATTGGGAAAAAACAGGCAAAAACGCTCGCATTAGAGCAAATCCAAAAGTTGCGAATCTGATTTTTTTTATTTGCCGTAATATAGATAGACTAGCGAGACAGCAAATCAACTTTTCAAGTCTCGTCATCCCATGACCTGAACTTTACAGCCTTTCAAAGTTGAACGTTTTATTATATTATTTTCACTTCTAGCAAAATATCGTTAACAAGGCTGTCTTCAGATGCCCGTAGAATCTATATTTTTTAATGAAATCCCATAATTTTTCACATGTGGGGTTATGATATTTAAGTAATTAATATATCAAAAAATTGTATTAAAAAAATGTTTATTTTGACAAAAAAAAATATCTAACCTTTGCCTAATTTTTTGATAAAAATGAGAAAAATCGGGATTTTCTCCGGACTGCAACTTTTGAGATTCCACAACATTCCACGAAATACGTATACACTTATTAGGTGGGACATTCAGCTAAATGATGGTGCCAAACTAATCTGCGGAGTCCTGCGGCTAAATGAATGCGAGCAATTTTCGCATGCCAACCCAAGCACTTTTTGTACTCAGTTCTGGTAAGCAACGATATATTTTTAATTGCTAAGCAAAACTACGAATACAACGTATGAAAAACAGCACGGCTGGTGTTGATAGGAATAAATATGTATTTAAATATATAGAATTGAGATATGTAAATATATATCGCATTGATTTATCTATGTCCGTCTGTTAATATGTCTTCCAATTCGTCTGTCTGATGGAAGGTATTCATAATAGCTTTCGAAAAAGTTGGGACACGAAACTGAAATTTCATACAAACACTTTGGAAATCATGAGAACAACATATTGCCTAAAATGGGCGTGGTTTGCCCATTTCTTAACAGGGTTGCCATATAAAGATATTTTTCAAAATATGAACTTTTAAATATTTATCGTCCGTTTAGGGATATTTTTGTCTGGAAATAGGTGTGACATGCCTCTTTAACCCCTTGAGATACATAATAAGTCATTATTTTAACTTTTAGTGAGGAAAGTTATACTTGTCAGTTAACCTTTTCCGTGCTATATAAAAGTAAATGAATAGTTTAGATTTTTTTAAGAAAGAGTGTGCCTACTTTTATAAAAGTGGGCTAAGTGTCTCTAAAGAACATCTTAATGCATGACAATAAAATTTTAGCCTATTTTAATATTGTTAAAAATAAAATCTGTATGGAGAGTAGGCGTGGTCGTGGGCGAATGTTTTTCATTTTTGGCATAAATTATCTTCTACTTGTGGGAAACCGTTATGCGAAAATTCAATCCTTTATCTTTTTTATTTCCGAAGTTATTAAATTTTTCGTTATACATTCGGAAACCATAAACCGTGCTGCGAAAAAGTGCTCAAATTAAAAAAAACCCTAAAACACGTGTAACTTTATTTTTGATCTTCTACGAGAATCAGTTATCAAAATATTGACTTATTTTTTTTGCTTCTGATTATGCATATTTCTAAAACTCTTAACTTCCGACTGTAGGGTACCAGCTCCTGGTAGGGGTAATTAAAAAAAATCACACCATACAATTCTCTGAGAAATCCTGAAGGTAATAGCGAAATTTCAGTTCTCTAGTTCAAAAACTATAGATTCTAAAGCTCAAAACAAGCGATGCGAGCGTTTTTGCCGGTTTTTTCCCAATGTGCGGCGTCGCATATTGCTCCCGAACTCACTGCCGACTGTAGTGTGCTCAAAATCATAGAAAAGAAAATAAAATATGGTTGGCATGGCGACTTATATGATCGCTACAGGCAATAAAAAAGAAATAATAATAAGTAATCAATAAAGACAATTAAAAAGGGAAATGGAAAGAAAGGAATAACTTTTTATTAGCCCGCAATAATTTTTAAAGTCCCGTTGTTTGGAACTTTTTTTACGCCCCCCAAATATAATGGTTGTGTAAAAGAAATAAAATAAGAAAATCTAGGATTTTAAATTTACTTCCCAGTATTCGTCACTGAACCATTCTGAAGTAAATTTCTTGCATTAGTCGGATATACTATATGTACATATATGCCTCAATACCAAGTTTTAGGGTCAACCCCTCCCAAATATTTGTACCTTGCAAAAATTTTAGATTTTGTTGTTAAGGCGAGTAGCATTAATACATATTATTGGAAAACGAAAAAAAAGTCGGCAGTGTACTGTTTTTTGCGCTGTGCCATGTAGGCGGGAATAGCGTGGATGTTGTTGACCGTTGTTGTTGTTGTTACTTTTGTTTTAATTTATCCTTTCTAAAATGCATAAGTTTCTATTGTTTTCAATCCTACTTTTTATACAACCCACAGGCAGTGTTTTCGTAGGAGTGGTAAAATAAGAAAATCTAATATTGTAACTTTATGGTCAGGTGTAGAATATTTACACTATTCTTAAACGTAGGTAAAATTTGTATGATAAAATACTTGTCTAATTATTTCTGAATTTTAGTGCTTTCACCATATTTCAAGTCAAACTTTTAACGCTTGGTTTCCCCGTTGGATTTCTATTTTCAAAAAAATGAAAAACAAATGTAATTATTTTTAATTTCAAGTGTTTTCACCAATTTGGAAGTCAATTTGAATATCGATTCATTTTTTTTCGTAGTTTTCCTGCATGGTACAAAAATTTACAGGTAGTTTCAATGCGACAGATAAAAATAAAATTGACAATTGGAAAAAAATATTTGTTTACAAATTTTGTATCTACTACTATTTTCATTATAGCTACAGAGCTACAATTTCACACAATTAGTTTATGTAGTATATCATTCAGTTTCTGTATTTCTTACTTTTTTTGGCACCCTTAAAATTTTATTTTTATTTGTCAAAAAAGCAAATGACTTTTAATTTTGCTCGATTGAATCTACCTGTATATTTTTGTATCATGGTTTTCCCCCGTATTCTTTAAAATTGCTATCAACCATGTCAAAATATGTGGAAAAAATAATTTTACTTGGAACTCGCTACGTAAAAATATTTGTAAAAAATTTAAATTGGGATCAACCACGCATAAATATTTGCAAGTTTTTAAATCAATCGAATCGCACAGCAAAAATCCATACACCACAAAGTTTCGATTGATGGTGACATTACAGAAATTTGTGCAGCAAAATCAATTCGAAACACAAAAAGGCATAAAACGACAACAACAAAAACATTAGCGAATCCCGAATTATCTTGGTTGAAACGACGATGACGATGCTTTGGTTCGTTGTTTGCTCTTCGCTTGCGCTTCGGCAAACAAGATCAATAAACATACATGCACAACAACCACCATTTCAATGTACACGAGTGAAGCCGTTGCGAACAACAACATTGCTTTTTGCTGTTGTCCTACGCAAATCTAACAGAAAATGTTATGAACTTAACATTCTCAAATGCATACGCTTCGCTCTTCCCGCTCGCATCATAATAGCCGAAAACACTTTTGTGCCCACATGCGCGTTCTATATTACTTCATATTCTTTGGTTCTAGGTAACCGTAGCTTGTCGATTGCTTCTACTTTGTTTCGGTTAGTTTTAATTCCCTCAGGGGTAACAATGTGTCCCAGAAAATCTGTTTTTCTAGCTAAGAATTTACATTTGTTGAGTTGAAGTTTTAATTTAGCTTTATTTAGGCGGTCTAAAATTTTGTTTAGTGTTTGTTTTGTTTTGTTCTAAGTGTTCCTCTAAGCTTGTGGAGAAAACCAAGATGTCATCAAGATATACCAAGCAAATTTTGCCAATGTAATCTTTCAGGACATTGTTAATTAATCTTTGAAAAGTAGCTGGTGCGTTTCGCAGGCCAAACGGCATTCTAAGAAATTCGTAATGACCTCTTGCAGTGGAAAATGCTGTTTTGTGGATATCGTCTGGGTGCATCTCGATCTGATGAAAACCTTTCGCCAGATCGAGTGTGGAAAAATATTGGCATCTACCTAATTTATCGAATATATCGTCTATATTCGGCATAGGGAATCGGTCTTCGATAGTCACATTGTTTAATTTGCGGTAATCTATTACGATACGCCATTTCTGTTTATTTGATGAATCCATTTTTTTGGGTACTATCCAGATTGGGCTATTATAGGGGCTATTTGACTCTCTGATAATTCCTTGTTGTAGCATTTCGCTGATTTGTCTATCTTCCTCTTCTTTATGGATTTCCGGGTATCTGTATGGTTTGAAAAAACGGGAATGTCATTTGTGGTGTTAATTTTATGCTTCACGTCATTTGTGAATGACAAATTGTCACCTTCGCGGTAAAAAATCTGTTTGTAACTTTTAAGAATGTGGTTAACTGCCTTTATATCAGTTAACACCGGCGTATGACTCCCACCAAAATCGCTGACGATCTGTCTGACAAACTGTAACCTGAACGCAAGACGTAACAGTTTGCCATTCCCACGATCGACTTGTGCAGCGGCAGCACAAAAGCGGTGACAACAACAACGTCAACTGAGGACCTGTGCGGCGGCAGCGCAAAAGTGGCAACAACAACAACGCCAACGGAGCACCTGTGCGGCACCTTCCGCAATAGCGTTTAGATTGCGACGTAGACTTAAGTTTTAGTTTTAAGAAGTACCAGTTGAATTTGTAGCGCGAAGCTAAACGGACATTTCCACATAGTGGAAAATAAAACAATTTTAACAAAATAAAAACACATAGTGTTTGACATAATTGGCGCCCAACGGAAAATTTTTATTACGAACAATTTCACATAGTGAAATTTCCCATATACTTAGTGGAAAGAAAAGTGTTGAACAATTTAATGTTTCAATACACTTTTAAATTTTCCATAAAGACAATTCAACATACAAGAAAGAGCAGAGTAAAAACTGCCAATATTATTAAATATTAACAACAAAATTGAAGACAAAGTGGAAATTTAATATATCGAGACTCAACCAATCAACAAATTAACCACACATATGCTAAAGTTCCTGTTCGACTAAGTGCAAACCGATCAACGGAAAGAATCAACAAGAAACCAATCAACAAGTATCAACCACAGAATATTTATGCTGGAGCTCCCGTTCAACCAATTGCAAACTGATTAACTCTGCTGGCTACGAATTTTTTTTTTAATTGAGGAAATACCAAGAAATTACTTAAAAAAATGAGAGTTTTAATGTAAGTGCCACTCAGTGTCCATTTTGTGCGTTTTTTCGTTTGTTTGATTTAATTTTATTCGTGTATCGAATAATAAAATAAATAGATAAGTAATTTAGTGTGTTTCGTATTGTATGAAATCTTGCTTTTACGTGTAAAAATGAATCGGGAACAGATAGTGAGTTTGGTCGACGCTGTAATTGAAACCAATACCGCTCAACTGACGGAACAAATAGAACGGCTTACTGTCTGCTTGCGGCAACTTGAACCACCGAGTGTGGAAACATACGAGCCAGTCTCAATAAGGCCAAACGTAGCGAATAATGGTACTACACTGGATTTGATAAAATCCGTGCCGGAATTTAGTGGTGACGCGAATGTATACCCATCTTGGCGGTCAGCTGCCAATTTTGCAGTATCTTACTACTCAGAAGGTTCAGAGAATTATTATATCTCTATGGGCATCCTCCGAAACAAAATAACGGGCACAGCTAATGCCACCTTATCCTCTTTTAACACACCTCTCAATTTTAAGGCAATTATTGCCCGCCTAGACCAACATTTCGCTGACAAACGCCCTGTTAATGTGTTGGAAAATGAGCTAAGTATTTTGAGACAGGGCAATAAAACAATATCCGAGTTTTATGACTTAGTGGACAGGCAGCTCACCCTTATAATTAATAAAAATCTAATGAGCCATAATAGTAACGAGCAGGGCATCACAGCCCTTAATGAGAGAGCGAGAGGCAACGCCTTGAGCGTGTTTATATCAGGACTCCGGAACCCCTTGTCTGATAATGTTTATTCCGCTAAGCCGGCAGATCTTCCGTCTGCCTTGGCCGTCGCCCAAGAGCTGGAAATGAACCACATTCGATATAATTTTGCCGCATCTTTTTCTATGGGTGATATTGCTAAAAACAATACTCGACGTAGCTCACAACAAACATTTTCGCACCCAACCTTTCGCACCCCCCGTATAGAAATCAGGGCGATCCACCCACCCCAATGAGTATCGACCCTGATTCCGGGGTGTTCAGGCAACCCACTGCTTTCCAAAAAAGCAATAGAATCCACCGACAGCAGTTTATCAACGCACAAAATCAGCGTCAACTGCAACCAAAGCATAACGAGCAATTTCAAAGCCAACAACTCCAATACCAACCACCCCAATACCAACAACCCCAGTATCACGCTCCAGCTCTTAAACGTCCTAACCCGCAATTTAATAATTCCAACCAAGTATCTATGCCCCAAACTAAGGCCCAACGAATTAACCTCATAGAGTCCCCCGAACATTTGCAGTAAATCGAACAGCAGCGAGACGAAGATTGTTCCGATTCCTTCTCCGCCAAAGAATTGGACATACAATCTATTTTTGAGGACGAGGCTAATTTTTTAGAGTAACGTCGCTCTTGCCGTTTATAGTTAAAAAGACTACAAATGGAAAAGAGCTGAAAATTTTAATAGATACGGGATCATCTAAAAATTACATCAGACCCAATATTTTTTCTAAAGGAGTTTCCGCAGTCGACCGCCCTTTTAAAGTAAAATCAGTTAGTGGGGAGAATTTAATAAACCAAAAATGTAGGGTTAATATCCTTTACAGAGAAACGACCTTTTTTATACTGCCCGGCCTAAAAAGCTTCGATGGTATTGTTGGATATGATTTTTTAAAAGAAATCGGGGCTAAAATTGATATTCAGAATAGTAAACTTTCTTATGAAAACGGAGTAGAACACTTACAACACACTCGCTGCCAACAAGTAAACACAATATCAGTAGACGATTCCACAGTTCCTTCCTACGTACATGAACAATTCAAACAAATGATTTCCGATAATAAAGATGCTTTCGCAGAACCTGACCGAGCATTACCATATAATACAGAAGTCGTCGCAACAATAAAAACAAACACCGAAGATCCTATTTACTCAAGAAGTTATCCTTACCCTATATCTGCTGCCGAATTTATAAATAATGAAATAAAATCATTACTTAGAGACGGCATCATAAGAAACTCTTATAACTCTCCGATTCACGTAGTCTGTAAAAAGGGCTTCGATGAAAACGGTAAGAGGAAACTGAGGATGGTCATCGATTTTAGAAAAATCAATGATTACACCACAGCTGACAGGTATCCCATCCCCGATACTTCGGTAATTTTGGCCAACTTAGGGAAATCAAAATTTTTCACTACCTTGGATCTTAAATCTGGTTTTCACCAGATAGTTTTGAAAGAAAAAGATAGACAAAAAACTGCATTTAGTATTAACAACGGAAAGTATGAATTTTGCCGCCTGCCGTTTGGGCTTAAAAACGCCCCCAGTATCTTTCAGCGCACAATCGATGACATACTGCGAGAACACATAGGCGTCATCTCTCACGTCTATATAGACGACATCATTATATTCTCGCCAGATGAAAAATCTCATTTAGAACATATAGCAACAATTTTGGCCAAGCTTAAGAATGCGGGAATGCGTGTATCTTTAGAGAAATCCAAGTTTTTCAAAGTCAAGACCGAGTTTCTAGGGTTTATGGTGTCACAGCAAGGAATCTCAACATGTCCAGACAAAGTTAATGATATCTTAAACTATGCTACGCCACAGACACTTCGAGCATTGCGCTCATTTTTAAGTCTATCCGGATATTACAGGAGGTTTATCAAAGATTACGCCAGAATAGCAAAACCGTTAACTGAATATCTGCACGGTCATAACGGTCATATAGGAAAGAACAAATCAAAGCATAGAAAGATTACTTTAGACGCAAAAGCATTGGAAGCATTCCAGAAACTTAAAGAAATTCTCGCATCGGACGATGTCTTATTGGCTCATCCAGACTACAAGAAGCCTTTTGACCTAACAACCGATGCATCTTCTATTGCGCTGGGAGCCGTACTTTCTCAAGGAGGCAAACCCATAACTATGATTTCCCGAACTTTATCGAAAACCGAACAGAACTACGCAAAAAACGAAAGAGAATTGTTAGCCATTGTTTGGGCTCTAAAGGCTTTAAGGCACTACCTTTACGGTATAACTGACATAAATATACTCACTGATCACCAGCCCTTGACTTTTGCCATTTCGGATAAAAATTCGAAAATAAAGAGATGGTGCATTTGTTGAGGAATTTGCCCCTAAATTTCACTATAAGCCCGGAAAAGAGAACGTAGTGGCAGATGCGCTCTCCCGACAATACATGTTTAATCTATCCAAAGCCGAGAGCACCGGAGAAACAGTGCATAGCGAGATTTCACTCACAGGAGCTATTCAAACTACAAAATTTCCAGTCAACCAGTTTAAAAGTCAGATTATTTTAACAAAATCAAATCACAGCTTCAAAGGTAGAACAATTATTTTTCGGAAGTTCTGGCGGACTTCAATAAATTTCAGTAGTATCAAAACATTAATAAGATATCTTACGGAATCCATTAATCCAAATACAGTCAACGCAATACTATGCGATTTACAAACCCTAGCGGAAATTCAACACCCAATAGTAACATCCTTCCCATCCGTTAAGTTTATCCACACTCAACGCTTCGTTATTGATGTCACTAACGAAGAGGATCAACAGGAAATAGTAAACACGGAGCATAACCGCGCTCACAGGTCACTTCAGGAAAACTTTTTGCAAATAACCAAAGAATATTACTTTTCAGGTATAAAAAAAAATGCTCAAAACAATAATAGGTAACTGCAAAATATGTCAGGAAAACAAATATCAAAGAAAACCACCACAACCAAACATAGCTCAAACTCCTATTCCAGAATTCCCCGGCGAAATTTTGCATACGGATATATTGATAACCAATAATCAGTATTTCTTAACGTGCATAGACAAGTTTTCGAAGTTTGCTATATTGGTCCCCATAAATTCGCGTTGCTCCATAGATATTAAACCAGCCCTCATTCAGGTAATTTCCAAATTTAAAAATATTAGATTACTCGTATCGGATAACGAGGGAGCTTTTCGATCAAGCATGATTAATACATTATTGCGAGACCATTTTTCAATCCAACAATTTTTCGTTCCCCCAATGCATAGTGAGAGCAATGGACAAATAGAAAGATTCCATTCAACCCTCATGGAAATAGCACGCTGCCTGAAAGCACAGCACGATATATCGAACATTACAGATCTACTTTTATTGGCAACGTATAAATATAATTCCAGTATCCATACTGTAACAGGAAAGAAGCCCACGGATATACTTCACGACTTCTCGCCCGAAGCGCTTCTAAATATCAAGAACAAGTTAATAAGAGCTCAAGATAATATGGTTGCAAAGCGCAATAGGGAAGCTGTGGCGAAAACCCTTCAGCCCGGCGATATTGTATTTGTAAGAAGGAATAAACGCATAGGAAACAAGTTTAGTAAGGTTTTTATTCAGGCTACAGTAGAAAAAGATTTAGGAACCACCGTCTTAATAAACGGTAAACACGTCCACAAGAGCAATCTCCGTTAAACCACCTTGCATTTTTCTCTCTTTCTAGGTTTGTTTTATTTTTTTGTCAACTATCATTGGCGAAAATCATCGATTACACCTCTGCCCACTTCATGGCGGTAACTCTGGGTAAAACGGCGCTTTACGATGACTCTATGTACCTCATTCATGCTTCGAATCTTACGGAATTTGAAACAATTGCACTTGATAGCTAAAATTTGTCAGTTCAATTGAAAGACCCCCGAGATAGAGATATTTTAACCAACCAGGCAGGTGAAATCAGGCATTTGATTAGTACCTTGAAGGTACCCGGCAGATTTGCAAGATCTATTGACTTCTTAGGCTCTGCCCTGAAGTTTGTGGCAGGAACCCCGGACCATAATGACTACGAACTTTTATTGACTAAAGAAAACACCCTTATTGAAAATAGCAACAGACAAACTAAAATAAATAGTGTTATACAAGATAGGATTAACGAACTGACCACATCAATCAACCTTTTACAGCGAAAATCAAATAATGCTATCGCAAAGGATAATTCACTGATTCGATTTGTCATAAATCGAAACAATGAAATTATCAATCACTTAAGTACAGTTATTTTGTCAGTCGCTTTGGCAAAGGCTGAGATAGCAAATCCGTTAATATTCGATTCTATTGAACTAAAGCATATTACAGACATTGAGAACGTACAAGTTAGCATTAGTGATGTCTTAGGGGCATCAAAAGTTAAAATCTTAGAAAATAATAAATACCATGATTTATTATATTTTAAAAATTCCATTAATAAGCTCAGTATGTAACTATGTAAGAATTTTTCCTGTTGCCCATAACAATTCAATTATTAAGTTAGAGGTCAATGAAGTAGCAGTATGCAATGGGGTATCTCAACCCATAGATAATTGCACCCAAACTCCAGCCGTCAGCATTTGTCGACCAACAAATTCCACCTGTGTCTCACAGTTGCTCAACAACAACTCAGCAAGTTGCGCAAACGAATCAGCTCATCATCTGCCTTCGATCCAAGTTATAAAGGAGGGTATGATCGCATTAAACAACGTGATGAATACAACTATCTTCTACGAACAACAAATGTCTGTTGCGGGCACATTTTTACTGGAATTTTCCGGTAAAATAAGAATCAGCAACTCTATTTTCGAAGCTGCTGAAGGCATCGAAATGCCTCAACCACATCCTCCAAAAAAACTGGACATCAACTTTTTACAACACAACACAACACAAAGCTTTCTCTCCACTACCTACACCAAATGCACATCGATAACACGCAACACATCGTAACATTGGAAGAAGAATTGGAGTCTCAAAAAACGTTTCAATGGTTCTCAATTCCAGGCGCATTATTGATCGCGGGTGGCGTCGTCATGTTTGTAATTTTCCTTAACAATAAAGTGCGCTCTAGAAGAACGCAAAGGAATTTTCAAACCGCCATCCAAACAATTAGGAGTTGAAACGAGGACGTTCCGAATTTAAGTGGGGGAGGAGTTAACACCGGCGTATGACTCCCACCAAAATCGCTGACGATCTGTCTGGCAAACTGTAACCTGAACGCAAGACGTAACAGTTTGGCATTCCCACGATCGACTTGTGCAGCGGCAGCACAAAAGCGGTGACAACAACAACGTCAACTGAGGACCTGTGCGGCGGCAGCGCAAAAGCGGCAACAACAACAACGTCAACGGAGCACCTGTGCGGCACCTTCCGCAATAGCGTTTAGATTGCGACGTAGACTTAAGTTTTAGTTTTAAGAAGTACCAGTTGAATTTGTAGCGCGAAGCTAAACGGACATTTCCACATAGTGGAAAATAAAACAAATTTAACAAAATAAAAACACATAGTGTTTAACTTAACATAATTTATCTTTTGTGTTGAAATTGTCGCCGTATGTTATCTTTGCCACGTCTAGTTCATTTATTTCATTAGTGAGGATTTCAATAGCATTCTCCCTATATGCCAATTCATCATAGATCTCTTCTGTCTTGTTTAAGTATAGGGTTAAAACAGTCCTATCTGTTATTAGTTGCCTTCTGGGATAGTCGATAATACAATTAAGATCGTGTAAAATGTTGTTACCTATTAGACCATCGTACCCATTGTTAAGGTCGCATTCTAGGAACTCGCAATGGTAGTTTTCCATATTAAATTCTGTAAAAATGGGGAATTTCCAAAGTTTCTGAACCTTGACGTGTTCCCCCAAAATTCTAATAGAAACCTTAACGTTTTGCTGCCATCGTGGGTTACACATTTTTATGTTTATTAAACTAAATTCTGCTCCGCTGTCAACAATAAAGTACAAAGGTCTAACATGATTGTTAATCTTTATATAGGGTAAGTTTCTTGGTCGCCCACGCAAAAATTTACATTTGAATTACACACTTCCATAGGGGTTACGTGTTGGTTTGAGTTGGAGTTTCTGGTTCTGTCCGTTTGCATTCTAGACATTCCTAAATAAGCGCCCTGCTCCTATTGCCTTGAACTGGTGTTGTGCTGGTTGGTTTCCCGGTTGCCTTGCCAGTGAGTGTTCGGGTTTCGGTACCCGTTATAGTTATTTGCGTTATCGTTGTTCTTGTTGTTTTTATTTCCATAGTAATTGTACCTGTCGTTGTTATTTCCATAGTAATTGTACCTGTCGTTGTTATTTCCATAGTAATTGTACCTGTCGTTGTTATTCTCATTGATATTTCTGTAATTGTTATTCTCATTATTATTTCTTTTGTTATTATTTCCATAATTATTATATCTGTTGTTGTTATTCTCATTATTATTTCTGTTGTAAATATTTCCCATAATTATTATATCTGTTGTTGTTATTCTCATTATTATTTCTATTATACCTGTTGTTATTTCTGAAATTGTCGCTGAAGTTCAACCTCGGGGGTTCGTTAACTTCGTTTCGTTTCACTTGTCCGAGATGAGTATAATGCAGATGGGTGTCGAGTGTGAATAGCATCCCCTGCTGGGGATTCTGAGTAGCACAGGGCTCGGTCAAGCGATGTTACGGTCGCGGTACCGGAGGTACCCGACCGCTAGCCTCTGCCGCAGCCAAGACCGCAGTGCGTGGTGCGGAGCCACATCCTGCTCGAGGTGACACTGCTGCGGAGTCCGCTACAGCGAACACCCATACAGAACACTGCGGATCTAGACTGGGAAGTCAATAAACATCCCCCCTAAAGCCAGGGTGTTATGCGACCCGTGCCCCTGATTGGTTTGCAGCCGGGGGGTGAAATAACTGGCTGTGTGCGAACGGAGCCTCCCCGACACCGGGCCGAATCGGGTGTAGTACTTGGCCTTGCCATGGCAGGGGGGGCGCTGTCATGGTCGACCATCGTTTCGCACCCACCTCCTCAGGCCCGCCGCGCTTGCCTTGTCGAGCAAAGCGGGCGATTATGAATATGTTAAAATAGCTTCTTCCGGTTTTGCCTCAGAACTCGTGGGAGACGAGGATAACCTCTCCCTCACTGACTTGGACAACCTCTCAGGGCTAAGTCAGGATACCTTAACTGAGAGCGACGGGGTGCGCGTCCCCGGCACCCGTTTTAACGAGCGGACCGCAGACCTCCAGTGGAGAGAAGCGCGACGCGAAAAAACCCAAGAAGCGGACGGCGAAGGCCGCCTATAACCACACCCTATTCGTTCTCGCTAAGATAGCTGAGAATGAAAAGAAGGGCGTAGCTGTTGAAAGGGACGCAGCCGACAAGCGAAGGTACCAGGCAGTCGTCGATGAGTACCTCGCAGCGCAGGCTCGAGCAGAAGAGCAGCCGACCACCAGCGGAAAGGCAGCTGCCATGCTGAAAAGGGTTAGGTCCCAGGAATCTGCCGACAACCATGCCAAACGAGTGAAGGACGCCAGAGGCGCCCCGCGGAGGAAACCGCACTCCTCGAGCGAGCAGGTCCGCCTCTTCAGTGAAGTGGCTAAGGATCAGCTCTGCATGGCATTGGTGGACGAAAGGAACAGCACGGGCCGGTCGATCAGCGAGCGATGGGATAAGATCGAGGCGAAGCTTTCTGACCTGGTGTTGGAAAAGCTGAGAGCGAAACCAGGATCTATCCCCAGTTTCGACTGTTCGGACGTGGTCAGGGGCCATCGGGTGATCAGATGTGACGACGAGGCCTCGAGGGTATTCTTGCTGGAGTGCGTCGCTAAGATCAGCGACGCCTGGGGGGTCTGAAGCTCAGACTAGTACCGGCCAGCGAGATCCCCAAGAGACCGAGGGCGCGCATCTGGTTGCCTAAGGGGCAGACTGACCATGCAAGAATAGTGGAGACACTCGCTCTGCAGAACCCGGAGGTGCCAATGGATGACTGGGTCATCATTAAGGCGGAGGAGTCCTCCAAAACCAGCCAGACGTTCGTGGTCCTGATCAACCCTGAGAGTGTTGAGGCCATCGAAAAGGCTGAGGGAAAGCTGAGGTATGGCATCAGAAAGGCCAGAATCCGTGTCTGGACATCCGACGCCGGTACTGGTCAAGATGACATACCGGCCCTTAATCCACATGAGGTGGAAGACACCAACAAGTTGTTGGACGACCTGGCGCTGGATTTATTTATTTATTTTTAATTATGAAACATCGGCATTTAATTCTTTTGCATGCCACAAGGATAACTTATTAAATAACAATTGATTAGTTTAACAAATAATAACTTATTAATTAACAATCGATTAGCTCAACGAATAACAATTGATTAACAACAATTAATTACTAACCATATATATGAATTCAACGGAATCTTAATATAAAAAAGAGAAGAAAGAAAAGGAAAAAAAGAGTGCAAAAAGTAGAGAAGGACAGAGTTAAGAAAAGTGTTTGAAAATATAATGCTTAAAGTGGCGTCTATTGGCAATTGATTTAATATGTATGGGCAACGAATTCCATAATCTAATGGTGCTAACAAAGAATAGTCGACTGGAGTTGGGGGAATTGTGGGCTGGAGGTAGCAAGTTCATATTTCGGTGACACTTAGAGAACTGAAGCTTTTCATACAAATACTGGGGCCTTTTGGAATGGATAATTTTATGCAAAAATATGCAATTTCTTACTTCCATGTAGCTCTTTAAGCTGCAGCCCAGTATTTTGTTGCTGTAGATGGAAATGTGCTCAAACCTTTTGACAGAGTACACATATCGAGCTGCATTATTGAAAGAAACCTGTAGCTTATGCATGGATCTGTAATCCAATTTGCTATACACAACCTCCGAGTATGTCATAATAGGCAACAACAACTGAATCACTAACTTCTGTTTGGTTTCGACTGGTACAAACCCCGAGGTCCGCCTCAGATTACGTAGACCATAATAGATTTTCGACACAACGGAATTAATGTGGTCCACGCAAGACAGTAAAGAGTTGATTTGATACCCAAGGTTGACAACTTTACTAACGAATTTTAGTTCTACGCCATTGAGAAGAATAGGTGGAAGATCTGAACAGTGGGAAACAGTTCTCGATATGGGTAGGACAAATGATTTTAGGGGGTTTAAAAATAGTTGGTTTTCCCGAGCCCACTTACCTATAGCTTCTAAGTCTTCGTTAACTCTTGCACATAAATCCTCTACCATCCCAATTGGTCTCGACAAGTACAATTGTAGGTCATCAGCATACGCATGCATGGTAACATGTCTGCAGCTGCTAAAGATATCATTAATAAACATTGTAAACAGCAGAGGACCCAGGACAGAACCCTGAGGCACCCCGCTGGCAATACCTTTAGATGCAGAGAAAGTATCACCAACCTTCACTCTTTGAGATCTGCCAACCAGGTAGCTTTTTAGCAAGTTAACCGCAGAATCAGAAAAATTAAAATAACATTCAAGTTTGTGACAGAGCACTGCATGATTAACTGTATCAAATGCTTTTGAGAAGTCTAACAGGCAGAGTAGAGACAAGTGTCCCATATCATAAGGCCCTCTAAGATCATCTAAGATTTTAACCACAGCAGTAGAACAGCTATGCCCTGACCGAAATCCTGATTGTAAAGAAGACATAAGGCTAAACTTGTTCAAATACGTGGTGATCTGCTCAGCCATGAGTGACTCACATACTTTGAAAATCGAGCACAGAATACTAATGGGGGCGAAAATCACCAGGTTCAGGAGCTACTGATTTTTTTGCTATTGGAATAATTGTTGCTACTTTCCACACTTCAGGGAATCTGGAAGTAGTGAAACAGTGGTTGATGATGTGAGTTAGAGGACCTAACACAGCAGGCAATATGATTTTTATAAACTTTATAGCTATTCGATCATCTCCAATGGCGTTCGACTTGATTTTCATTATGCAGCGAGCAACATCCATTTCACTAACCGCGTTAAATTGAAATTTAATTTTAGAGACTCGCGTACGCTGAAATACGGATACAAAGGGCGCGCTAGAAACAGAATTGGAAATGAAATGATCATTAAGAATATTGGGATCAATCCGGCATGCCTCAGTAGTCTCCTTCTTACAAATACCTATTTGCCTCAAATTATTCCATAGCAGTTTCGGTGGAAGTGACGGGCTAAGTTTCGATATGAAGAATTTTTTTTTCGATATGCTGACAGCAGAAGTAGCACCATTCCTGGCCCTCCTATACGTTTCCCAGTTATAGGCAGTAGGATTTCGTTTCCATTTGCTGTATGCCTTATGTCGCTTCTTTAGTGCCAAGAGCACGCAATGTGTGAACCAGGGGCACGTATGAGCTGCGCCAGGAACACGTTTTGTACGAAGCGGAACATGTAGCTCAAACACATGATGACAAGGACAAACCCAGTAAAGATGCTTAGGGTCGTGCAGGTGAACCTGAAGCACTCGAGGTGTGCTTCAGACAACCTGTCTGTTCTCCTCAGCGAGGAGAACGTGGACCTCTGTATCCTACAGGAGCCCTGGGTCAGAGACTCCACGGTGAAGGGCCTGAGCATCCAGGGGTACAGTCTTCAGGTACACCTAGAGCCTGCATATTAGATAAGAAACATATTAACGCTTTTCTATGTTGCAGCCTGAGTAGTGACGACCTCGCCGTTGTGAGGCTCACGGACGCGCGAGGGCAACCCCTAATGGTAGCTGCGGCATACATGGCCCACGACAAGCCGGTACCACCAGCGGAGGTGCAGACACTAATGGAGGCAGCCCGCATCGCAAAATGTGACTTGCTGCTGGGGTGTGATGCCAACGCCAGGCACACACTTTGGGGCAGCAGCGAAGACAACGAAAGGGGTGAGTCTCTGTTCAATTTTATCCTAGATTTTAACCTTAGTGTTTGCAACTTGGGTAACTCTCCTACCATCACCTTCCCGAGCTCAGAGAGCTTTCAGGGGTGGGAGGAAGTACTCGACGTAACTCTGCTACTCGACCAGACTAATTTAAACATTGAGGGTTGGAGGGTGTCCGACAAAAAGTCTTTCTCGGACCACAAATATATCATGTTCAGTGTTGACACACCGGTGTGTACTCCAAAAAAGTTTAGGAACCCTCGGAAAACGGACTGGAACAGATACGAGAGAATCGTGAGGTCCCAATTCTAAAGGTTCCCAAAGTCTAGCATTAGCTCCATTTCCGAGTTAGAGAAGAGAGCCAATCGGCTCGAAAAAACTCTTACTAAGGCATTTGACCAATCTTGTCCGATTCGTCACGAAAAGAAACCAATTCCACCGTGGAACACGGAGCTTTCTGAGTTGAGGAGGGAGACCAGAAGGGTCTTTAATGAGTCCTACAGGACCAAGGTTTGGCAGCCATACAGGGAATGTCTGCGCAAGTATAAACGAGCTATTAGATCTGCCAAGAGGCAGTCCTGGCAAAACTTCTGTTCTTCGATTGAGAACGTTAAGGAAACGGCCAGGCTAAGCAAAGCTCTTGCCAAGGGATATTCACCCCCGACGCTTTTACATAGACCGGATGAGACAGCCACGGATTCAGTGGCAGAGTCATTGGAACTCTTAACGTCCACTCATTTCCCCGAATGCGTTGTGACTGCACCTAGGGTGCTACCAGTTCGAAGTCCTAGGGCGAGAGCGGTCGCCAAAAAGGTGATCTCTAGGAGGTGACCCGCTGGGCTATCAGCTCTTTCTCCCCGTACAAAAGTCCCGGTCCAGACCGAATTCTGCCCATCACGTATATAAGAGGAAGCCTGGAAAAGAACCATCTTTCCGCGGCTCAACATGCATACATCAAGGGTAAATCCACCGAGACTGCTCTGCACGAGGTCGTGAGGACCGTGGAGAGATCTCTGTCGTTTAAAGAATATACCCTGGCGGCGTTTCTTGACATTGAAGGAGCATTTAATAACGTGGATAAAGAGGCTATAGTTAACTCCCTGCTAGACCTGTAGGTCGAGGGTTGCCTCTGTTCGTGGATCTCGGCTCTGCTAAGTAGCAGACAGATCCAGGCTGAACTCGCCAACTCGAGTATCACACGTTATGCAAAGAGGGGGACACCCCAGGGAGGGGTATTATCTCCATTGCTATGGCTTATTACTTTGAACCCCATACTGATGACTCTTAACCGAGGTGGGGTCAAGGTGGTTGCGTACGCCGATGACATCATCATTATGGTGACAGGGCCCTTCCTAGATACAATCAGTGACATCTTGGAGGGTGCTCTGAGGACTCTGAGCAGCTGGGCCGCTCGATGCGGGTTGGGGATTAATCCTACCAAAACAGAGCTGCTACTATTTACAAGAAAGTACAAGGTTCCCCCATTTCGACTGCCAAAGCTCAACGGTAGCGAGCTCAGGCTATCCTCAGAAGCTAAATATCTTGGAGTCATATTGGACACCAAACTTAGCTGGAAAACTAATATACATGAGAGGGCCAAGAAAGCACTGGTAGCGTACTACTCGTGCAGCAGACTCTTCGGTAAAAAATGGGGCCTACAACCGAAGATGGTTCGTTGGACCTATACAGCGATAGTTCGACCAATTCTCACGTACGGAGCACTGGTGTGGTGGCCGGCGCTAGAGAAGAACCACAACATCAATAGACTTAGTGCAGTACAGAGGGCGGCGTGTGTCGGGATCACGGGGGCCTTGAGGTCCTGCCCTTCTGACGCTTTAAATACGCTTCTTCATCTGTTGCCGATTGAATTTTTTATTAGACAGACGGCCGTTTCTAGCGCATTGAGACTGAGAGAATCATCCCAATGGGCGGAAAGACCTTACGGACACAGTAACATCCTCACGAAGGTTCCGATGGACCTAAGGGGGGATACGGACTACACAAAAGAATGTGCCGACTTTGATGTTAGGTTTTCCACGCTCTTTCCCTCCAGAAGGGAATGGGAGCGTTACGCATCCTTGTTCACAAACGTAGAAACCGCCCTATACACAGACGGTTCAAAGATGGACTGTGGTATTGGGGCAGGTATTTACTCCAGGGATCTGGTAGTGGAAAAAGCTTTTCACCTACCAGATATATGCAGCGTATTTCAAGCGGAAGTCTTTGCAATAGGAGAAGCCTGCAGGATTCTCCTACAGCAAGAAATCCAGAGTAGGGATGTTTACATCTTTTCAGACAGCCAGGCGGCCATTAAGGCACTCACCAAGCCCATAGTGAAATCTAAACTAGTCAGAGACTGTAAAGAATTGCTAGGGTTGGTGAGCGGCCGGGTGGATCTTACCATCTGCTGGATACCCGGTCACGCGGGTATCAGCGGAAACGAGTCAGCTGACGAGCTGGCCAAGGTGGGATCCGCCATGGACTCACAGCCCGAAAGGGTGGCACCGCCTTTGAGTGCAAGGCTAAAACAGTTAAAGGATTATTTCCTGAGGAAAGCGGATAGTAGGTGGAGCAATATTTCCAGCTGCAGAGTGGCTCGACAGATCTGGCCACGCTACAACTCCCACAGAACCAACGATCTGCTGCTCAATTCTCGTAGGAATGTCTCTAGGCTAACAGCCGTGATCACGGGTCACTGGCCAATTGGTCTACATGCGGCGAGATTGGGAATCCCCCACAACCCTTTTTGCAGAAGCTGCAGGGAAATTAACGAGAGGGAAACACTCGAACACTTCCTCTGCGGCTGCCCTGCCTTGGCTTTTAAAAGACTAAATTCCTTGGGGAACAGTCTGATTAGCTCTCTAGCTGACCTGTCTGAGACAAGACTAAAATGCATCAAGTCCTATTTGGACGATGCGGGTTGGCTTTAAGGCCAGTATCTTCTCCCACGCAGGGAAGACCCAGTCGAGGAGGCGACAACAAAACGGCACATAGTGCTACTTGAGTGTGCTCAGAGAGCACGCAGTCGCTGCTACCTACCTACCTATAATGCAGATGACGTGCTTCTGATATTATTTTAAAGGCTTCCTCCAGTGTTTCGGGTGCTCTGGCGAAGCTCATTATTTTTGTAGGTTCCGGTAAATGTGACTTCAAAATGTTAAGTGCAATTCTTGTGTTTCTTCTTCAATGTTTAATTAAAGTTGTCCGCAACGTATTCCAGTCCGAAACCATGCCACACCTATAGATGGCTTCCCTTGTGCGCCCAACGCATTTGTTTTTAATATAACCGAAGAGAATTTTTTGATTAACGGCATCGAATACATTGGATGGATGGATGGATGTGAGGGGGAGCCGAGGAAATAACCTAAGGGAGGTCATTACCTCAAGCACTCAGGCTTTATAGCCCATTGTACTTAAGGCTCAGGAAAAAGGTTGATAGAGGAGATTGGAATGGGAAAGAGAAAAGAGAAAGTGGGTGGAAAGGGTTATGAGGTCTGTGCAAATTTCCCGGACTCAGTAATGAATCTCAGGAGATCACACAGGGTGAGAGAATGAACTTCGTCCATTCTCATAACATCTGAACCCAGCGTGCGCAATCTCGTTCTAGAGAAGGCAGGACATGCACAGAGAAAGTGCTCTGTACTATCTACCTCCTCCAGGCAAGACATGCAAGTCGGGTCCTCGATGATGCTCACGTTGGCCATATGTCGCCCCCATGGATTGTGTCCTGTGATTAACCCGACCATTCGACGGAGGTCTTTCCTTCTCAGCATCTGGAGGAAATTCCCTGCTTTCCTGTTCGGGCTTTTCACAAAACACTTGGCAGTTTTACAGCTTCCCAGGCTAGACCAACGTTCTCTATGTAGGTTCTTTACACAGGACTTGATCCAGCCCAGGGTTCCTGCTAGACTGGTGCCGATTATTGGTTCTGGTCCCATGGGTGTACACCCTGATCCACAGTTAGCCAGTTCATCGGCAGTTTCGTTACCTAGAACACCGCAGTGTCCCGGAACCCAGATAAGTTGGAGCTTATTACGTCTCGCGACTGATTTTAGCTTCATCTTACATTCTTGGACAATCTTAGAGGTATCCCGCGCGATCTCCAGGGCCTTAAGTGCAGCTTGACTGTCACTACAGACTCCTATATGTTTCCCGCACCATTTCCTCCCGATTATCCATTCCGCTACCTTCAAAATGGCGAAGATTTCCGTCTGAAAGACGGTAGTCAGCCCACCCAGTAAGTAGTAGCAGTTGACACTTCCATCGAGGTGCCATCCAGCTTCAGTACCTTTGTCGGTCTTGGATCCGTCAGTGAAGAAAACATCTGTCAGATCCTCTAGCATGGCCTCCTCCGTTGGGAACCTCACTTCAAAGTTTCTCCCAAAGGATACTACGGGTATTAGACAATCTTTAGGGGCCAGCAGCAATGGATATTGCGCTGACAACCTCTTAAAGATTTCTCTATGACCCGAGCCCTTGTTGTCGTACCAGTACCCGTAGGAATACAGCCGACATATTGTCTTCAGCGCTTCCTGTTGAACTTTTAGATCTAGGGGAAGCAGGCATTAAGGGTGTCACCCGATACAGTACTCGCACTTGTAATGCATATACATAAGCTTCTTTGTAGTCTGTTCAGAGCCAAAGCTGTGGACTTAACCATTGTTCGTCTCCACCAGACTACCGATGCGTACGTAATTATGGGCCTGATGAGTGCGGTATATATCCAGAGGACCACCGCAGGCTTCAGGCCCCAGGTCTTGCTAAAAGCTCGACGGCACGGTCTACTTTCGTCAAGACATGCATCTTCCACGTTAGTTTCCTGTCTAGGATAACCCCTAGATATTTCACCTCCGTGGATAGACTGAGGGTCACACCTTTCAGTACTGGCAGTTCGAGACCATCCAGCTTCCGCTTCCTAGTAAATAAGACCAGAGTCGTTTTACTGGGATTAACGGAAAGACCCTGTCCTGTGCACCAGTTATCAATCTTATCCAGGACTTTCTGCATTTTTTTGCAAATCATCCTGAGGGATCGTCCTGACACTAGTGCACAGACATCGTCCGCGTATGCTTGGACATGAATTTCGAGATCCTGCATCTTCCTTAGTAGAGAGTCGAAACACCACAGCAGCGGAGAGAGGACACCACCCTGGGGACATCCCCGTCCGACCTCTGCCGTGACCGAATTGCTATCACTCTCACCAACGGTCAGCAATCTCCCGGAGAGCATGGAGCGAATCCACCTTATCAGGGTCTCATTTACCCCATGCATTCTGGCTGCTGAGCAAATCGAGTCAAAGGTTGCATTATCAAAAGCCCCCTCAATATCAACAAAGACGCCCAAAGTGTAATGGTCAGCGTCCAGCCCTGCTTCAATCTTGGATACGATGTCATGCAGGGCTGAGTCGCATGATTTTCCACTCTGGTAAGCGTGGTGGTTTCTACTAAGTGGGCTTCTTGTCAGCACCTTCGCTCGGATGTGCTTTTCTACCATTCGCTCTAAGCTTTTCAGCATGAAAGAAGTCAGGCTGATTGGCCTAAAGCTCTTGGCCAGCGTATAGTCGTCTTTCCCTGGTTTGGGAATGAAGACCACTCTGACCTGTCGCCAAAGAGTTGGAATGTAACCATGAGCGAGGCAAGCCGTGAAGATCTTTATAAGAGCTTTCATCAGCTTGTCTCCACCCCTCTTTTGCATTATCGGGTAAACTTTATCAGGTCCTGGGGACTTGTAGTTTTCAAAGGAGGAAAAAGAAAACCTTACCGCCTCCTCCGTCACTACTTCTGACGCGGAAAACCAGTTAAGCCTTTTAGTCCTATTACCTGCGTCATTGACCTCACAACTGCCCACCACAGTGGGAATTATCCTGCTTCCCGGAAAATGGGTCGCTAGGAGAGTGTTGTAGGTCTCCGATTTAGAGGTAGTATAGGAGCCATCAGGCAAGCGAAGAGAATCAAGCTTAACCGTTCGGTCTCTTTGTAGAACCCTACACAGTCTTGCTGACTCCTTCATACCTTCAACCTCATTGCAAAAGTCTCTGAAAGAGTCCAGTTTGGTAGACCTCACTTTCTTCTTAAATTCCTTTTGGACGAGGTGATAATTGGTCCAGTCATCCTCTTTTCGGGTTTTTAAGGCCCTATTCAGAAGCTTCCTGGATCGTTTGCGTAGCTTCGAAAGCTCAGCACTCCACCATGGAACTGCTTTGCCTTGTCTGCTCGCTCTCAGCGGGCACACCTCCTCATAGCAGCCAGTCAAAGTTACTCCTAGTTCCCTAGTCGCTTCTTCAATCTTGGCTGTACTTCGGAGTTTTTTCAAGATTGGTATACGCTCTGTCAGAAGCTCACCAAACCTGTTCCAGTCCGCCTTGCGAGGATTCCGTCCACCTGGTATCGACATTAGATCAATACCGAGTCGGAATTCGATAAAGCGGTGATCTGAAAGAGAGACCTCCTCCAAAAACTGCCATTGCATGATCTGATCTGCCACTTTCCTATTGGTCCATGTCAGATCAATCACTTCTTGTCTTCTGCTGGTCACAAAAGTTGGTTTGTTACCAACGTTCTGAATCACCAGATCAGCCGACATAATGAATTCCAAAAGTTTAGTACCCCTGGGATTGCACTTACTGCTACCCCAAACAATGTTTTGTGAATTCGCGTCACAGCCCACTATGAGTCCTAAACCCCTGGATTCAGCATACTGGACGACTTCCATTAACTCCCTCGATGGAGGAGGAAGTATAGAGTCATACGGCAGGTAGGCCGTTACTATTACAGTTTCGACGCTGTTCCCACCAACCCAGTACTTTATTTTAACCGCAACGACATCTTGAGAGCAGAATTGTCTAAGCATCGTGCATTCGATCGACCGCGGCATGATGATACATGCGCGCGGTCTATCACTCCCTTCGTGTTGAAGGATTTGTCCCCACGTAATGGCACCCAGACCACAGATACGCTTATAGCACACCCATGGCTCTTGGATTAATATTATTTGAGGACATGTTTGCA
The DNA here is from genome assembly GCA_964056695.1 of Melieria picta. Lineage (NCBI taxonomy): Eukaryota > Metazoa > Arthropoda > Insecta > Diptera > Ulidiidae > Melieria > Melieria picta. The sequence continues at coordinate 65,377,542 of OZ057400.1, forward strand.
GTTTCGCATGCCTGCTGCATAGTAGAGCAGTAGACGATTTGCTATGCTGCAAGTTGATTTGCGTGATAATAACTTCAGTCATGTAAGGGACTGAAACTGACTGGCACATCTCCATCAACCTTGATGGCTGACTTTGATGCTTCTGACATTAGTCTGTCCACATTCTCCTCCAACAGTAGGCTCTCCATTGACATAGTCAATGTGTCATCGTCCACCGCTAGTAGTTTGCTTCCTCCGGGACCCTGGGTGACAGTCTCGGTCATAAGGGAAGGTGAGCTTTGGGCCTGCACATCCAATGCCCAAGCCGCCGACGGATCGGCGGGAGGATTCCCAGAAGACTGGTTACCCCGTGCAGAAAAACCGGGAGTAGGCTTCACCATTGAGAAAGGAGGGTTTGCATTTTATACCTACTGCCAGGTGAAAGAAAAACTGCCGCCCCTCTGGAGTCAGACGCAGACCAGGTGCCGCCCACTGTGGGTAACCGACGCCCCTGGATTTTGGATGGGGATGGAGAAGTGACGGGAAGCAGAGGGATGGGTTCGAGAGGGTTTGGGTAGCTGGTAGCGCTTAGTTCGTACTCCCCGGCTGCCCGTCTGACACGGTTGAACCCACCGGACGTGACCGAAATAGAGTTCAAACACTCCCATCAGCATGGCCAGGCCGGATCCTCGTAACTAAGCCCCCGCACCGCGACAAGGTGGCTACCAAAGCAGGGGTAAGGGGTCGAATACATTAATACTAGGTAAAAGTGCTTCAATCTGTGATCGGGTAAATGATTGGGATCGCTACCATCGAAAGTTTGTATTGCTCCTATGCAATTTACCATTAGGTTAAAGTTACTTATTTTTGTTTGATCCATGCTTATTTATTTTATTTATTTTTTTCTTATTGTATTTATTTGTATAACTTAATATTTTATGTAAGTATTTACTAGAGATTTTTAGTTTTTTATGTAATGTGCTTACTTAAATTCTATTATGGTGCTCCGGCTGCTTTCTGCTGAATTTCCTGTCGTTGGCGTCTTAAGATCAGCGTTAAACTCTATTTTGGTGCTACGGGCTGCTTTCTGCTGCAATTCCTGACGTTGGCGTCTTGTGATCAGCGCTGCGTTTCGTTTCAAAATCCGTAAGATGCACAAAGGTGATAGTCGCACACACGTTCCACCAGATCGCTTTCGATATTTCTTATTATTGTTTGTTTCCAATTTTATACGCAGTTTGTTGGTTTTGTATGGTAGTACATTTAAGTTTTTGTTGTTCCTATGTGCTTTTGCTTTATTTTTAAAATATCAATCGTTGTAGTTGGGTGTTTTGTTGTCTTTGTTGTTTGATTGCTTTTGCCTTTTAAACTTTCTGCCTGGTTGCAAAAATTTTAAACGTTTGTAATATTGCTGCTATTAACTGTTTACTTCTTCAAATTTTGTTGTTGTGCAACTGATTTTTTTTTGTTTGTTTTTCTTTTGTTATTTTCGCTTTCACTTGATTTAATTTCGTTCGTTTATTTGCCGTTCCACTTTTATCGCCGAAGCGGTTGATTATTTGTCTTTATTTTTAAATTTTTATTTATTTTTTTTTAATGTTTAATTCCTTCGTTAATTTTTTGGTAACTTTCGGTTACGCCGGTTTTCCTCGTCACCAGTAATGTTGAAACACACAGTTGGGTTGCTTCTTCACAACCGACTTTATTAAAATTCGAAAATAGTACATTACGGTCTTAATTCTATTTCGTACATACATAATTAGGAGCGTACATAACACACATAAATTGTGAAGAGCAATTATGTACTTATTCTTATTTTAGGTGCATCTGCTGGTCTGAAATTGGAACCGTTCGTGACTATAATGTCAACAAAGTTTGGATTGTGGTGTGGGAATGTTATGGGATGCTCATGGTTTGGCTTGTGGTGTGGGAAAGTGGTATGTGGAATGTGGGGAAGGGTTCAAGCGAGGGGACCGCATGTGACTATATACATACTGTTTGGGATGAGTATTGGGGTTCAAACTTAAGAGTGGCAACACTGGCATGGTGCCGAGGACGAAGCTAAAAAGTTGTTTTTTTGACGGTTGTTGGGCAGCATTGGAAGTTTTTGGACAATTGTTTTTTCATTGATTGTTGAGGAGTGTGGTAAAAGCATTTTTGTTTAATGCAACCAAACAGAAATAAAACACAAACATTTTAAACTATTTTAAAAAGTGATTGTTGGTCCTTCGAGCCGGATTGTGCGTACACACATACATCACAAGTACGTGCAATTCTAGTGCCAAAGCTACAGCCTCAGCCCTTTGTCAGTGTACTGTTGGGAAGGCATACACGGTTGTCTTCAGGTACACAATTCCGACAGGCACACGGGTGACTCGTATTCATCACAGGATTGGATTGCGCCAGCGTGCGTTCGCATCAATTGGGAGCATCAAGTCATAACTTCAACATTTCGTCAGCGTGCGGTCGCATCAATTGAAAGCACCAAGTTCATAACCTCAACGGTCGTCAGCGTGCGTTCGCATCTATTGGGAGCACCAAGTTCATAACCTCAACGGTCGTCAGCGTGCGTTCGCATCAATTGGGAGCACCAAGTTTCATAACCTCAATTGAAAACCAGCGTGTTCAGCTTGCATATATCAGAGTTGGCATGTCGTAACTGTTATAAGTTGCCATTCATAATTGCTAAAGTTGGCAACGTGAGCTTAAAAAAGGTGACAGTTGACAGTTGGCAACAGCGATAAACAGTGACAAAAAATGGAATTACTCAAGAAACAACGACAAATTGTAAAATGCAGCCTCATGCGCATCTACAATTTTTGCATGGAGCAAAATGCACCAGAAGACATTACGGTTCGGGTGCAAAGAGCGGAAGAGCTGTTTAAACAATTTGAGGCAGTACAATCTGAAATTGATCTAGCAGTGACAACTGCAGATGAGCAGCAGCAAGAAGAAATTTATCGAAGCTCAATTGAAGAGAAGTACTTTGCGTGTTCTCGGTCCATTGGCGATGAGGCGAATACAACGGTCGTCGAGACAAGTCCAAATGGCATTACGGCAGCGATGCAGGCGCTTATGGCACATCAGGGCACGTTAGGTGCACTAATCGAGCGCTTATCCCAAAGTACGTCCTTTGAAGGGATGGGCAGCTCATCTCCGACAAGCAACAACGCATCTCGCCAGGCTGAAGCGCAGCATGAACTGCGTTTGCCACAAATTCAGATACCCGAATTTGATGGCAGATGCACTGAGTGAATTCGCTTTCGTGACCTCTTTGAAACGTTAGTCCACAACAGGGCTAAGATTTCAAATGTAGAAAAATTTTAATATTTACAAACGAAAGTGAAAGGCGAAGCGCTGTCAATAATAAAACATTTGCAGCCAGCAAATGCCAATTATAAGATTGCCTGGCAATTATTAAAAAAGAAATACGACAGGTCCGACAGAGTGAAGAAGGCTTATTTTGAGTTTTTATTTGACCAACCAGCGATGAAGTCGTCCTCAGTGGTTGAAGCAAAATGCTTATATAACACGACCAACGAAAGTATAAATGCATTAAGGGTACTCAATGAACCGGTCCAACGCTGGGATTCAATTTTACTTTTTACCATGGAAAAAAAACTTGATGTCGATACTCACGTACTTTGGTATCGCGAGAAGAAAGAAAATGAATCAACAACGTTTCAACAGTTTTTAGATTTTCTGGAAGGGCGTGTTTTTGAATTGGAGAATACTCGAGGAGGTACAAGCAGCGCGACTCATCAAGGCAACAATTACAGAGTAAACAGGAGCGCTCATTTATCGCAGTTTTGCAGGCATGCCCAGTATGCTCGAAGGAGCATCTCCTGTATAGCTGTAATGAGTTCAAGCAGCTAGACGTAGTAGCTCGGCGCAAAATCGTGCAACGCAATAACATTTGCTTTAACTGTTTGAAACCAAACCACCAAGCAGCAAGTTGCAAAAGTTCGTTATGTCGTAAATGTAATGGGAAACACAATACACTGCTTCATGCAGATGAAACTGTTTCTAATCAGCAGCTAAAAAGTGAAGAACCAAAACCAGTCCCATGCAGTGAAGTAATATGTGTCAGTGTGGACAGTGTGCAGTAGCATCATCAGTCAGTCACACTGCTCCCAACAGCAATGGTTCTAGTGAAGGATGTTTTCAACATTTTGCAGCCTTGTCGTGCATTGCTTCATTCAGGGTCACAAAGCACACTTATTTCCGAAGCGTGCGTACAACGATTGCAGCTTAAGCGTGACTTTCTCTACTCTCTAACTCTCTCTCTCTAACTATTCTCTATGGAGTTGGGTCGTCAATGGGAAGCTGTTCTAAAGGAAGTTGCATTCAGCATCCATGGAACTCGAAACAATGTCACCATCAGCACTGAGGCATTATGCCTTCCGAATTTGACGCAAAATCTACCAACATATGAGGTTAGCGATAACAATTTGAACTTTTTCAAAGAACTTCGACTTGCAGATGCATCATACAACAAACCAGGCAAAATCGATTTGATATTAGGCGCAGATGTATATTCTGACTGTCTACTATCAAGTAAGCTGACACATCCCAGTGGGTCACCAACGGCAGTGGATACAATTTTCGGCTGGGTGATAATGGGCAAGGTATCATCGTCGGTTCCACAACACATTGTGTCAGCATATGTTCAAGTGGATTTGAGTCAACAACTCCAGCAGTTTTGGGAGATTGAAGACCTCCAAGGTACAACTAAGGATTTGACGCCTGACGAAGCAAGGGCAGAGGATCACTATAAGCAGCATGTTCAACGCGATAAGACTGGCAGATATGCTGTCAGGCTTCCTCTGAAAAATGACACCATACATCTTGGCGACTCACGCAGTAATGCTTTAAAAAGGCTGTGTGCAATGGAGCGGCGTTTTATTTCTCAACCGGGTCTTCAGCATGAATATGCAAAATTCATGGCTGAATATGTACAACTGGGTCATATGGAACTTGCTACTAACACTGATTCAAAACGAACCTATTTCTTGCCACATCACGCTGTACTTAAACCCACAAGCACTACACCCAAATTACGTGTGGTTTTTGATGGGTCATCTAAGACAACGAATGGTCTCTCTCTTAATGATCATCTGCTGATTGGATACACAGTACAAAAGGACATTTTCGACATTATCCTCAATTTCCGAAAATACAGATGTGGTTTTTGTGCAGATATAGAGAAGATGTATCGCCAGGTGCTTATACATCCTGAGGACAGACCACTGCTGTGCATCTTGTGGAGGAAGTCCAAGGACGAACCGCCAGGGGAGTATAATCTTCGAACAGTAACCTATGTCACTTCTGCAGCACCATTTTTGGCGACCAGAACACTGCAGCAAATTGCACATGACAATACAGAGGAACATCCTAAAGCAGCGGCAGCAATTTTACAAAACTTCTATGTCGATGATTTTATGGCTTGCGCCATCGACGAAGATGCAGCAATACTACTGAAGGACGAGGTGAGCAAGATTTTATCTGGAGCGGGGATGCATATTCGAAAATGGGCTTCAAACTCGAAAAGGTTCTTGGACTGTGTTCCTGTTGAAGACCGCGAAGTTACGTTGGATACTATTGTTGACAACACTCAAACAGTCAAAACGCTTGGGCTGTTGTGGGACACTACGATTGAAAGCTTTAAGTACAGCATCAGTTTTGCACCAATGCAGCCTACATCAACAAAGCGTAATGTGCTATCAGATATTGCTAGAATCTTCGACCCCATCGGATGGCTTGCCCCAGTAGTCATTGCGATGAAAATATTTATGCAGAAATTATGGCTCAGAGGAGTCGGATGGGATGAACAATTGCCAGCTGACTTATACACTCAATGGCGTGACTATCGTGAAAACATCAACGTCATTTTGGAGTTGCGAATACCAAGATGGGTCAACTACGCAGACGAATCAAATATCCAACTACATTAGTTTTCAGACTCTTCTGAATTAGCCTATGCAGCAACAATATATCTTCGAGTTCAACATAACAATGGTGAAGTCTCCATGACACTGATAGCTGCCAAGACACGTGTTGCACCAGTTAAGCAAGTTACTTTACCTCGACTGGAACTTTGCGGCGCGCACTTGATGACTAAGTTGATGGTCAAAGTTCGTGATGCAGTAAATCTAACGAATGCAGAAATCTTCGGATGGACAGACTCTTCAGTTGTACTCGCTTGGCTGAGCGATCATCCCCGCCGTTGGAAGTCGTTTATTGCCAATCGCACAACTCAAATTCTCAGCGTTATACCAGCTGAACGCTGGCACCACATTTCGTCACAACAAAACCCGGCAGATCTTGCAACTAGGGGCATAACACCAGTCGCCCTTCTCACAAATCAACTTTGGTGGTATGGCCCAGCCGAAATGAAGACTAGCTTGAAACAATGTCATCAAGCGCCCCCAGTATTAGACAACGTCAACTTAGAAAAGACATGGTTGTACACACTTCGACCCAAAGTGGCATTGCACTTGTGGATCGTTACTCCAGTTTCGCGCATTTATTGAGAATATCAGCATTGTTATTAAGATTTTGTCATAATTGCAGATCCAAACGTGGAACTCATGAAAGATTGGCGCAGCACCTCACAACAGATGAACTTCAACATTCACACGATGCCCTGGTGAAGGCTGCTCAAGCTAAATCATTAGCAGGTGAAATACGAACCATTCAAAATGACAAGCAGTTGCCAGCATCACACAAGCTGGCCCCACTAGCGCCGTTTATTGACATTAAGATAATTCTGCGAGTTGGCGGTAGGGTCACAAACGCCAGTATTAGCTTCGAGCAAAAACATCCAGCTATCCTTTGTATGGATCATCAGTTAACAAAACTCATTGTTCAGCAATATCACATGCGACATCTACATGCTGGAAAGCGCCAGCTATACTATCTGCTGGCATTGCGTTATTGGATTCCTAATGCAGCTCACGTCATCAAACAATGCATTTATAAATGCACCATATGTATGAGGTAGCGAGGCATATCATATCAACAAAAAATGGGTAATCTTCCCAGACAGCGACTAGATCCAGGTGCAGCCTTTCTCAATACCGGAGTGGACTTTGCAGGTCCAGTCCAAGTGCGTTCTTGGAAGGGGCGTGGATCCAGATTAAACAAATGCTGGATTGCACTCTACATATGCCTCGTTGCAAAGGCTATTCATATCGAGCTCGTCACAGAATTGTGCAGATTTGTTGCTAGGCGTGGCAAACGGTTACATATATTTTCTGACAACGGCACAAATTTTGTGGGTGCTAGTCAACATTTGCGTGAAGTCTATCTACTTCTGAACAGTTCTGCTTGCCAAGACGGTGTGACAAGGGAGTTAGCTGAGCAACAAATCCAGTGGCATTTCTCTCCCCCGTCAGGACCCCATTTTTGAGGTATGTGGGAAGCTGGTGTGAAGTCCATGAAACATCATCTACGAAGAGTCTTAGCTAATGCATCAGTGACTTACGAGGAACTGCACACAACTCTCTGCCAAATTGAAGGTTGCCTCAACTCACGGCCACTATGCATAAAGTTTGAAGGTGATGTTGACCTACTGACACCAGCGCATTTTTTAATTCTTCGCCCAATGACCTCGTTGCCCGATAAAAATCTTCTCAACCTAAAGGAAAATGCACTCAACAGGTGGCAATTTCTTCAGCGACTTACACAACAGTTCTGGAAAAAGTGGTCTGCTGAGTACATCACACAGCTTCAACAACGACCAAAGTGGAGCCAGAAATTAAATAATCTAAATAATAATTGATGACGTAGTTATCATAAAGGATGACAACTGTGCTCCGTCACAATGGTCCATAGGCAAAATTTCAGAAGTTCATCCTGGTACAGATGGCCTAGTTCGAGTAGTGTCAGTCAGCCCAGCGAAGGGGACATTGAAGCGACCGATCATCAAAATTTGCCCGCTATTTATCGATATTTGAAAGCGGATGCTTTCAAGAGAGGCCGGCATGTTTGGGATGAGTATTGGGGTTCAAACTTAAGAGTGGCAATACTGGCATGGTGCCGAGGATGAAGCTAAAAAGTTGGTTTTTTGACGGTTGTTGGGCAGCATTGGAAGTTTTTCGACAATTGTTTTTTCATTGATTTTTGAGGAGTGTGGTAAAAGCATTTTTGTTTAATGCAACCAAACAGAAATAAAACACAAACATTTTAAACTATTTTAAAAAGTGATTTTTCTTCGTACACATACCGATCTATATACATTTATAACACATGGCCCGGGAGATGAATATCTCGCAAAAGTCCATGAGTCGAATTATTAAAAAAGACTTGGGGCTTTCAAACGCCGTACCGGACATTTGTTGACTGCAGCTTTGAAAAAAAAGAATGGAAAAATGCAAACGTCCTTTGGTGAAGCACGCTGAGAAACGCACGCTGCACAGAAAAATCTTGTTTACCGATGACAAAATTTTTACCGTGCAGGAAAATTTTAACAAGCAAAATGATAGGTTGTATCTAAGGAAGCATCTGAACTGATTCCACGGGTTGAAAAGGGTCATCACTCAGCTTCAGTCATGGTTTGGTGGGGTGTCTCTTACGATGGGGTCACTGACTTGCATTTCTGCGAACAAGGGGTCAAAACATCGGCCACAGTTTACCAAGAAACCGTTTTGAAAGCTGTTGTAAAACCACTTAACCATTGTTTGTTCCAAAATCAGCCGTGGACTTTCCAGCAAGATTCTGCGCAGGCCCATAAAGCTAAAACGACTCAAACCTGGCTCCAAAACAATTTACCAGCATTTATTTCCTCTGAAGAATGGCTCTCTGGCAGTCCTGAATGTGGTTATATTAGCAACATTCCATAAGAAATTTTTTAATTTTTATAATCGGACCCCGTATTTTAGAGTGCTTTTCTATGAGAGCAACCACATCGATTTGGTTGCAATAATTACTTAAACATAAAACTTTTTACGCATAACGAAAATTTGAATAGTTCATTTATTTCAGCCAAAATTAAAAAAAAAGTATCTAAATTGTAAGAAAACGTCAAATTAAAAAGTGATCTAATTTTTCGGCTTCTTCTTCCTTTACTATGTCAAGATATACTGTTAAAAAACGTGTATACTTCTCTTTAAACTTAAATATTCAGTTTATTAATTTCGTATTTTTCCTAAAACTTCGAACTATTCTAAGGACCAACAAAAAATGTATTCTTGAAACCACAGAGGATTCAGACGTCCACAAAGTAGCATGTTGCCATATGGCAACAAAATAGCGAAAAGGTTAAAAAGCTTCAAGCTTTTCTAGGAGTGATTAATTTCTATCTATGCCGGATGTAGCAAATGTGTTTCCCCTTTATATGACTTACTGACCTCATGACGTCAACTCTAAAAATAATCTACAACTGAGCAACCGAGGGCGGCTTAAGCGTAAACGCCGACAAAACGGATATGCTTTTATTCAAAAGGAGATATAAAAACCCATCGTGGACATTACCAAAACTTAACGGACAAGTACTGAAGCTTAAATCACATACGAAATACCTTGTGGAGATAGTGGACAACAAGTTGCTGTGGAAGGCCAACGTTGAAGAGAGGGTGAAAAAGGCCAGTAATGCTACGAGTATATAAAGGGTGATTTTTTTAGCAACTTTCTTTTTGGCAACACCATTTTTGGCAGCTCAGCTGTTTTCGTGTAACATGTTACTGTCAAACATGTTCAGTTTGGTCTATAATTTAACCATAAATCGACTTACAAACGAACAACGCTTGCAGATTATTGAATTTTATTATCAAAATTCATGCTCGGTTAAGAAAGTGCATCGTGCACTTCTTCCATTTTATGGTCAGTTTGGGCCACCTTCTGAGGCGGCTATTCGGAATCTTGTGACTTAATTTCGCACCAAATTTACATTATTGGACATTAAACCACCAACACGCATACGCAGAGTGCGGACAGAGGAAAATATCGCAGCTGTATGCGCCAGTTTTGTTGATAACCGTGAATTATCGATTCGGCGCCGTTCGCAGCAATTGGGCCTCTGTTACTCCACTACGTGGAAAATTTTTGCGATTTAACGCCTTTAGACTATTTTTTGTGGGGCTATGTTAAGGCTCATGTCTATAGCGACCAGTCCGCAACAGTTGACGCACTGGAAGCCAATATTGAAGAATTTATTCGTGAGATACCGGCCGACATGTTGGAGAGAGTATGCCAAAATTGGACCCAGCGTATGAACCATCTGAGACGCATCCGCGGTCAACATTTACATGAAATCATCTTTAAACATTGATTTATATAGATCGCTCTATCGACTATCGATTTCATACATTTCTCTAAATTGTATATGTTATTTTTTTTTTAATCAAATCCGAATGCTCTTAAAAAATCACCCGTTACATCTGCAAAAAGATGCATTGGTGCTACACGGCAATAGTAAGGCCAATACTACTCTATGGTGTTTTGGTGTGGTGGACGGTGATAAAATAATTTGCATACCTTACGCCGCTGGATAAAGCTCAACTCCTCGCTACACTCTGTATAACGGGTGCGCTAAGAACTACTCCAACGGCAGCGCTTAACTCTCTATTGCCACGGGGCAATATGTAAACAGCTCATTCGGACACAGCGTGATTGGTCGGAATCTAGCAGTTGAGCTCGACTAACATATGTCCACAAAGTATTGAGACTAACTTCAGCCGTTTATTTGACTGCATAAGCAAGCATGGAGATGTCACTCAATGCACTTATCATATTTAAGTGGGCTTCTACTCAACTGTCAAACTCAAATTACACGATACATTCCATTCAAAATGCCGTACAAGCTTGATTTAAGAAAATCTGTCGCCAATCTGTTTGGACGACTCACTACAAGGGAAATTCTGGGTGTGTTTAAAGAGAAGCCATTCTCCCGGGCGACTATTTTTCGTGTTTTGAGGGATTGCCGTAATAGGAATGGACCGGAAAACAAACCTGGTCGTCCACCGAAATTAAGTGCCAAAACAACGAAAAAACTGCTGACAAGTGCAAAAAACAAGGTTGGCCAATCAACACGCAAATTAGCACGGAAATTTGGCATTTCAAAGTCTGGTGCTCACAATATTTTGAAGAGGAAAAATGTTATCTATCGCAAACGTAAGCGAGCACGAAAGTATTCCGCGAAACAACTCGAAAATATACCAAAATGCTGCCGTGCACTTCGTCGTGAACACTTCGTGAATGAAAAATTCATCATTTTGGATGATGAATCGTACTTCACATTTTCGCACCATGAATTAAGCGGCAACGACGGTTTTTACACTGACGACATCGAAGCAACACCTAACGGAGTTAAATACGCCAGCAAATCAAAATTTGAGCCAAAGGTGCTAGTGTGGGTGGCCATTTCTTCGAAAGGTGTTTCAGCGCCATTGATTCGCGCAAGCAAAGCCAAAGCGGTCAATGCTGACGTTTATGTCGGTCAATGCTCGCCAAAATTGAAGCAATTCATTGGCAAATACCTCGCTGACGACGAAATCATGTTTTGGCCGGATCTTGCAAGCTGTCATTATGCGACAAAAAACGTTGGATTGGCTAACCGAGCAAAAAATAAAATTTGTGCCAAAGAAGGACAATCCTCCAAACGTGCCACAGGCACGTCCAATCGAAAATTTCTGGGGTTCTCAAGCGTATGGTGTACGAAAAGGGTTGGAGGCACGGAACGAGCAAGAGTTAATTAATCAAACTAAGCGAAAGTTAAAACAAATCGAGATTAACACCGTCCAAAACCTAAATCGGGACATTCGCTCTACACTGAGAAAAATCGAAGACAATGGTCCACTGAGTGTACTCTAAGTGTATTTTTTGACAGATGACCAATAGACTGAAGTACCAAATAAAAGAAATTTTGAATTTAATTGTTTGTTTTCAAATGGCACACGCCGGAATTTAGTCTCAATACTTTGTGGACATATGTTACACGATTCCGCTTCTTCGCTTCGGAAAAAAGATCAAAACTACGATTGGAAAAGAAGGCTGGCGTGCAGGCTTAGAGTCCGATCGCAGGTCCTTCAACATCTTCACAGATGGCTCCAAAATTTCGGAAGGTGTGGGAGCCGGTGTCTACTGCCCAACACTCAGCATAGAACAACCATATCGCCTACCGAATTACACTAGTATATTTCAAGCTAACGTATTTGCAGTTGGTAAGGCTGCAGAACTCGCCAGCGTAAACGCTACTATGAAATCAAATATAAACTTCTACATCGATAGTCATACGGCAATAAAAGCGGTCACCTCTAACTGCATATCATTAAAAGTTGTTCTGAAAAGCCAGGAAGCCTTAAGCTGCGTGTACACTGTAGAGAAAATTCGGCAGAGCTCTATCTACTCTCGAACTCTCGTCTATCAAATGTGTTTACACTATAGAGGAACTCTACTAGAGATTTGACTCTACGTAGAGTTTGATGAACTCTATACAACGATGAACTCTATTCGACGTATACACTATGACAATTTTTTCTCTCGGCTAGAGCTCTAGAGCAAAATTGTATGAAACATTTTTTAATTCTTGCGAACGAAATTCGGAAAAATGAGTGCGCGCCAGAAGCAAGCAGCAGCTGCGGTTATAGTTTATTTGAAGAAGAATTAAAAAAAAGCATCAGGAATGTTGGGTGCGAAATTGGATCGCGAAACGGCAAAGTGCGGGTGTTTATCGGGAGCTACTTGGGGACTAGCCGCCGTAGCTCAGCTGGATAGTGCGTAGGGCCGCGAGTCAAATGTGTCGCTCGAACCCAGGTTCAAGACTCCGTTGCTGCTAACACCGAAAAAAAGAAAAACAATATTTTTCTTTCGGCGGCTGTCCGGCGGAAATGACAAACCTCTGAGAGTAAAATTGGCTATGAAATAGCTCCCAACTCGCCGTTCGGAATCAGCATAAAACTGTAGGTCCCTTCCAACCCTGTACAAATTCGCACAATTCGGCTGTCGTACCAGTCAATTATTATTAATTATTAATTGCAAAAAAAGACACACATTTTTGTGACCTTGCGATTTCTTGCTACAGGTGAATACATACATAGTACATATTTTTGAAAGATTTCTACATTTAATGCGTTTTTTTGTAGTTCGCGAAACAAAGTCAATACCGCCAATTCACAGAGGGAACTATGGGAATACGTCCGCAAAAGCAAAATACGTTCAAAATATCTTTAAAGAATATTTTTTCAGCTTAGGAGGGGAAATTCCATGGCAATACACGCGTATTTAGACTCTTTGTTTATATGCCTTGTTTCTGTTACATGTGTATAACTAAATTTGAAATCGTGTTACAGGACTGCCCAGCTTTTAATAAAAAATTTAAAGCAGTGAAAACCTCCCAACGGGAAACATACAACTCGCCAGAACCAGATCCACTTTTCTTTTGTTTGATTTTTCTTATTTCGCCGTTATATTGGCACCGCAGATTGTGCCACTTTTCGGCCACTTCTTTTACGCCAATGTTCAGTTTTTCGGCAATTTCCAACGATATCTAAAGTCTTTTTTATTCATGTAATTTAACAATTATTTACATATATGTAAACGTTAAAATTAACGTTAAAGTTTATGAAATAAAATTTTCAAAGGGTCAAACAGGTTAATAAGGGAAAACAATGTAATGGGCCCGAACGACATTTACCGGTTTGCGTAGAGTCCACTGGAGCTATCCCATAAATCAGTACTTGACTCGTACATCGATATCAGTTGAAATGTTTTATCCTTTGTCAAAATCCCGCCTTTACTTTCGCTTCGTTGCTTCTTCGGCGCTGATGCCATTGCGTTATTTATTATTGTTTGTTTGGTGGATATTTCGATGCTCTTTTCAGTTGAAATCACATTTTCAAAAACATTCATAAATCGTGAAATTATGTACTATGCATTCATATTGTAACGATAAGACAGTTTGTCGCTGTGCAAAGCAACCCTGTCGCTACGCGCCGTGCTATAATTCGACCTGGCAATGATGGCAACTTCTAGTCCAACCTGGCAATGATGGCAACTTTTAGTCCAATCTGGCAATGATGGTCGCGATCATCATGGAAACCTTTAGTCCACTCTGGAATGTGCGAGAACGATCTGCGCGATAACCGGACAGGTATAAAAGGCAGCCGGGTACGGCGCAGCGAGTCAGTCTGATTTTGACTAGTGAAGGTGCCACACGGAGTAATTAAGAAAATAATTAAGTGTAAAGACCGTAAAGTGTGAAAGTTGTGAAATAAAGTGACTGTTGGTTGTTATTGACTGCGTTTGAGAAATTAAGTGTGTTTTTATTTTAAATTGCACAATCCAGAGATACGTACTAGCCCACTAGAACTGGTATTCGTAACAATATAAACCAAAAAACCTGCATGCGAGAGTTCTAAACTCTATTGAAATTGTTCAATAGAGCTAGAGCTCTCGTAAAGCCAATGAAAAAAGTGTCTACACTACGAAAAACTCTCGACTAAAAAATCTCGGCTAGAGACTGTGACGAGCTCTCGTGGAGAGCTCTACTGAGTGTCTAGACTTCTCTAGGCGAGATTTTTCTCTAGCTCTCGGTATTTTTCTCTACAGTGTACACGTAGCTTTAGAAAGGTTAGCTGTGAATCGCAGGCTACACATCTACTGGGTATCCGGGCATAAAGGCATCGAGGGGAATGCAGCAGTGGATGGCATTGCAAAGAACGGTGTCACTCTACCGAATGAGCAGATCAGCAATGTACTGATGCCACTACAGACGTATTATAATGGTCTAAACCAGGGACATAACAGTTATAACGTTTTAAAAAAAAAAGTTGGAAAATAACTGTTTCACTGTAACAAATGTGGGTTGGGGAATTTATTTAGTACTTAAAATCAAATACAATTCGGGTTATAATAGTAATTTGTCTTATTTCATTTAGTCTTTTCAATTTGACTTATATTTCGCTTCAATGCAATTTAAGTTATTTTATTAGTTTTCAATTTGCGTGCGCGCGGTTTGACGGTCCGTTTCGTTCTGTCGTCCGGCGTCCGTTTTTCTCTTTTCTTTGTCTTCGTCCGTACAGGGTTGTCCGAGTCCGTCCGTGCAGGGTTGTCATTGTCCGAGTCCGTCCGTGCAGGGTTGTCATTGTCCGAGTCCGTCCGCATAAGGTGGCTCCTCTAGTACATCCGTCCGCTTCTGGTGGCCTTTGCATCCGACCCCACATTCGGCCATCCTGACTGGTCGTTCGACCCGAACGACGGGTTCCAGGGTTTCATAAACTCAGCCACGCTGGTGGTGCGCGTAGGCCCCTCGGAGTCCCCTAACTTTTCGACCTCGTACCTGTCGTGGTTCAACTTTTTCATAACGGTGTAGGGCCCTAAAAATTTTGGTTTGAGTTTCAGTCCCGCCCCGAACTGTGTGCGCTTGATTGCTACTAGTTGTCCTACTTGGTATTCTGCGGCAGCCTTACGGTGTTTACTAGAGCTTTTCCTATTTTCTTGTTGGATTTTCGCAATATTTTCTTGCGCGTCTTGACGGGCTTGTTCGCGCTGCGCGTCCATCTCTTCGATAGCTGCGGATTCTATCAGTTCGTCCAGCTCTGGGATACCTGAAACTCTCATCTCAAGCCCTGTTAACAATCTGAAAGGGGAATGTTTAGTACTTCTCGGTGGGGTACTGTTTAAAGCCTGCTGCACTTTGCCTACGTGCTTGTACCAACAACCAGGATCTGCACTGCACAACTTCGACAACATGGGCACGACAATTTTGTGAATTCGCTCCACTTGTCCGTTTCCCCGCGGAACCCCCGTCGCTATTAATAAATGTTGTATGTTTTCTGATTTGCAGTATTCGCCGAAAATATTTGACGTGAAAGCTGCACCGCGGTCTGTTATGACACGCCTCGGGTTCCCGAAAACCGAAGACTGTCTTTGTAATTTCTCTACTACCTCAGCTGCTCCGGTGGTTTTGGTTGGATATAACCAAGTAAATTTGGAAAAGGCGTCGACTATTGCGAGGATATAGTTATATCTTTTCTTAGATAATTCCATTGGCCCCACGTGGTCTAAATGGTAAGTGCACAGCGGTTTGTCTTCCTTATGAATTGGAGTTAGGAACCCTTCCTTCTTCCCTACCTTGTTCTCCGTGATGATGCATTCGACGCATCCCCGCACTACTCTCTCTACCTTCCCTCGTAAGTTAGGTATGAAAAACGACTTCTCGACTGCGTCTTGCGTTCTCTTAGCGGAAAAATGGCCTTGTCTATGTGCTATCTTAATTATCTCTTCTTCTATCTAAGAAGGAACAACAACTAGCTCCTGATTTGGGTCTTTATACAACACATCGTATTTGATGAAGAAGTCCTCATATGGACCGGCCTGTAACGCCTTCCGTACTGCCCGAGTCCAGTCGTCTTCTAGCTGAGCCAATCTCAGTCGGTGTTTTAGAGTGTCTTCTAACAATAAACAGTGCACGCGACTTAACGCGTCAACATGCTTCATCCTAGGGCCACTTCGGTGCTCTATTGTATAATCGAAATCCTCTAGAAACATCGCCCAGCGAGAGACTCTTAATGGAATATCTTTCTTCTGTAGGGTCATTGCGAAAGCGTTACAGTCGGTCACTATTTTAAACTTTATCCCCACCAGATACACCCGCCAACTTTTCAACGCGTTAACTACTGCCAATGCTTCCAGCTCGTAGGAATGATATTTTTCTTCGTATGGCTTCGTTTTGCGGCTCATGAATTGGACAGGATGTAACTGTTGGTCTTCTGCGTCTTTTTGGAGCAACACTGCCCCATATCCGTACATACTAGCATCGGTGTGGACTTCCGTCATGACCTAGGGTTATATAGTTTAAGCACGGGTGCGTTGACTAACGCTAGTTTTAGCTGCTGAAATGCAGCTAGCTGCTCATCCCCTAATACGAACTTTTCTTCTTTCCTCAATAAGTTGGATAGCGGTCTAGCTATTGACGCATAGCCCTCGATAAATCGCCGAAAGTAAGAGGTTAATCCTAAAAAGCGTTGCAAGCCTTTCCTGTCCCCCGGGGTGGGATATTTGATGACAGCGGAAGTTTTCACTGCAGATGGACTAATCGACCCGTCCTCTACTATGTACCCGAGGAAATCAACTCTTTTCTTTAACAACTGGCACTTAGGCCACTTTATCCGAAGGCCTTTCGCGGCTGCCCTCTCTAAGACCACTCCTAGCTTGCGTATACCGTCCATTTCGTCCTTAGCGGGGATAATTAGGTCGTCCATATACGCAATAACTGTACCTGCCTGTATTAAATCCCGTAAAACAGCTGCGATGTAGCGTGAGAAGACTGCTGGGGAATTCGAAATTCCGAAGGGGGTGTAAAGGAATTCATATTGACCGTTATGGGTTACAAATGCGGTATATTTTCGTGATTCTGGTTCTATCGGCACATGAAAAAATCCATTTTCTAAATCGAGTGTGGTGAATATATTCGCGCCTTGCAGGCGATCAAGCACGTCGTCAATCAACGGCATTGGAAAATTATCCCTTACGATTTTCCGATTTAGCCGCCTATAGTCGCAGCAAAGGCGTTTACTCCCGTCTTTTTTCCCTACTAGTACGATAGCTGACGCGTACTCCGACGTACTTGGTTGGATGATTTTCTCTTCCAACCAAGTGGCTACTTGTTTCTCTACCGTACACTTATCATCGTATGACATTCTTCTTGGCCTCTCAAACACTGGAATTTCGTCGGTCAGTAGGATTTTCATTTGGATCGGCGAGGCTTCGTTCCGTGCTGGCCTATATTTTCGGATCATTTCGATTACCTTCTCACGCTTTTCCCCATTTAAGTGCGACAAGTCGGTCTTAAAATCTCCACCCTCCCCCTCGGAAACATCGATTGCACAGAGCAATTTCAACTCGTCTTCTATCTCACTGTCGATAACGCGACTTCCTGGCGCCTCAAGCTTATTTGTAAACTTCGCTCCTTTCTCTGTTAACTTTACGTCCACTGACGCTAGTATTTCGTTACCCATTACCACCTCGAATGCTAAGTCGCGTTGATGCACTACGTGAAAGACGACTTGCAACGTCAGGCCACCTATGCTTAGCGCAGTAGTGAGGCTGCCCATTGTCGTGAGCATACTACTACCAATACCGATTAGCTTGCGCCTATCTTCCAAAAGTTTGACCCTACCCAGGGTTTCCCAAACGTCGTACCTCATCAGGCACAAATCACACCCTGTATCAAACAACGCCGAAAACGTGCGGCCAAAGATTTCCACTCTCTCAAAAATGAGACCACCTCGAGGCCTTCCGCCTAGAGATTCGAGCACACTCCCTAACATCCCTATGTTTTCTTCTTTCTTGACATCCCTAGTCAAAACCCCGCATTCCGCCTTGCGATGTCCAGGTTTCCCACACTTGAAGCAGATTATTTGCCTTTGCGGGCAATCTTTCAATACGTGCGAAGGGTCGTTGCATCCAAAGCAGCGTCTAGACACCTCACGATTCTCACGGGGGGTAAAATTCGGTTTATTGGGTGACAAACCCTGGGGCTGGACGAGATTCACCACTGGTTTCTTCGTTCTTATCTTTTCGTAAATGTTGATTTGTACTTTTAACTCTTCCACGTTACGCGCCTGGTATAGGTTAGCTTTGCATGCCCTTGAGTCTGGAATTCCTTCTATGAAATATTCTATCAGGCTGGCTTCATCTAGGTGTATAGGCCTACCTATCTCCATCAGACTATAGAGATACTCTCTAAAATCTTCTCCTTGACGTTTACGTCGGTTTTTAAGAAGACGGTGCACTTCACTTGCGCAAATTCGCGTACCAAACTCGGCTAATAGAGCTCCACGCAACGACTGCCAATCCCTCACACCGCTCTGACTACGTACGAACAATTTCGCCGCCCCTTTCAACAGCTGTTTGGCATAAACGTATTTTTGTAAATCGCACCACGATACAGCCGTGGCGTTATCTTCGAGGTCTTCCAACCATCTCTCGATGGTAGGTTGACCCGATCCCGAGAATGATGTCATGGATTCTTCAATGTCACGAAGGGTAAACGTAACCTTCGGAGCCCCGCGCACTGCCCCAGGGCTAGAGAGTTCGGATGCTGCGTTGTCCTGGTCCTCGTCGTCGGTCATTTCGAGACCATAGTGCCCCAACGATCTGTCTTATAACGTCGCCTTCCTGCCTGTCACTGCTAGCCCTAACCCCGATAAGTTGTTCTTAAGTTCTGGTACCGTCATAGAAAGAATATTGTCCTTGTCCATCTTATTTAATAGTCCACGCGCACGAAATCCGCATTATAAAACAAGTATGAATATATTACAAAAGGTACGGAAGAACGTGACAATGTTTTGGAATTATAGCTGTTCTAGGATTTATATGAAGTATTAAGTACAATAGGAATAAGTATATTAAGAACAATACAAATTCTCAATCAATCAATCAATCTCAATTCGCAATCAACTATCTTATCTGTAATAATAATCCCGCGCTGCCCTGTATACCGACAAGCTGCTGTCACTTTCGCTGCTGCTGTGCCAATGCGGCCATACTGCTTCAATATCCGTGTTATGTTAACGTCCACCGCCGTACAGCACCCACTGCTGTAGTTGTGACAGCTGTATGGTTGTTGCTGTTGTTGTCGCTGTTGATGCTGGCGCTGCGTATGCGCCCAAGCGTCTGCGCCGCTATTGCTGTTGTCGCTGCTGAAGCTGGCGCTGCATATGTGCACGCACGTCTGCGTTGTTATGGCTGTTGTTGTCGCTGTTGACGCTGGCGCTGCGTATGCGCCCAAGCGTCTTCGCCGCTATTGCTGTTGTCGCAGCTGAAGCTGGCGCTGCATGTGTGCACGCACGTCTACGTTGTTATTGCTGTTGTTGTTGCTGCTGATGCTGGCGCTGTGTATGCGCCCAAGCATCTGCGCCGCTATTGCTGTTGTCGCAGCTGAAGCTGGCGCTGCATGTGTGCACGTACGTCTACGTTGTTATTGCTGTTGTTGTTGCTGCTGATGCTGGCGCTGTTTATGCGCCCAAGCATCTGCGCCGCTATTGCTGTTGTCGCAGCTGAAGCTGGCGCTGCATATGTGCACGCACGTCTACGTTGTTATTGCTGTTGTTGTCTCTGCTGATGCTGGCGCTGTGTATGCGCACAAGCATCTGCGCCGCTATTGCTGTCGCTGCTGATGTTGGCACCGTTTTGTTGTTGTTTCTATTGATGCTGGCGCCGTGTATACGCGCAAGCTCATACGACACAATTCACTGTTTTTGTTGTTGTTTCTGTTGCTGTTGGCGACGTGTATACGCGCAAGCTCATACGACACAATTCACTGTTTTTGTTGTTGTTTCTGTTGCTGTTGGCGACGTGTATACGCGCAAGCTCATACGACACAATTCACTGTTTTTGTTGTTGTTTCTGTTGCTGCTGAGCTCATAAGCACTACTGTATTCTAATTGTTCCACTTTGCGCTTTTTCTAGCACTTTCCACGCACTATGCACCGTACGCTTTTGCGTTTGCGCGTAAATGTATATGATGGTGGCGTGACGCAGCTCGCGTCACTACTCGTGTCACTACTGTAACTGTGTCGTGGTGTGACTTTGTACCGGTCGCGTCACTACTGTAACTGTATCGTGGCGTGACTTTGTACCGGTCGCGTCACTACTCTAACGGTATCGTGGCGTGACTTTGTACCGGTCGCGTCATTGCTAGATCGAAGGATTTTTTTTCGTTTCCATTTCTGCTGCGCTACTGCCGTGTACCACTTTAAATTCACTTGCCACAGAATTTTGCCTTTAAACGCGACAACTATTTGACAATATTGGCGCTCAGTGCATCATGAGCTAATTGTTTGACAGCATAAAAATCCGCGGAAATTTCGCTAAATAGACCCTAAAATTCCACCAAAAATTTTCAAATTTTTCTATCCAATTTCCGCTCTTTTGCTTTCACACTTTGTTCAGTCTGATGCGAATTGTCAATGCAATTCAATATGTAACGCCTGGAATGCAATATTAAGCACTGTTCACAGTTTTTTTTTTTATTATTTTTTACTGAATTTCAAAACGTTTTCTGAGCACACGAACGAACACTTCTGACACCAAGTTGTGGGTTGGGGAATTTATTTAGTACTTAAAATCAAATACAATTCGGGTTATAATAGTAATTTGTCTTATTTCATTTAGTCTTTTCAATTTGACTTATATTTCGCTTCAATGCAATTTAGGTTATTTTATTAGTTTTCAATTTGCGTGCGCGCGGTTTGACGGTCCGTTTCGTTCTGTCGTCCGGCGTCCGTTTTTCTCTTTTCTTTGTCTTCGTCCGTACAGGGTTGTCCGAGTCCGTCCGTGCAGGGTTGTCATTGTCCGAGTCCGTCCGTGCAGGGTTGTCATTGTCCGAGTCCGTCCGCATAAGGTGGCTCCTCTAGTACATCCGTCCGCTTCTGGTGGCCTTTGCATCCGACCCCACACAAATATTTTAATTGTTACATATAATTATTATTTTGAAATAATTATTTTTACATCTATGTATAACTATTATTCGTGAAAAATATTTTTTCTGTTGCCTAATAATTATTATCAGCAAGAAATATTTTTTCCATTGCTCGGTAACGTTTATTTTTTGAAAAATATTTTTTCCGTCATCGCATAACTCTTACGAGAGAAAAAATATTTTTTACGTTGCTCGGTACGTTTATTTTGTGAGAAACATTTTTTCCGTTGCCAGTAACTATTGTGAATGGGATATATTCTTTTTACGTTGACTGATAACTATTATTTTGCAATATATATTTTTTACGTTGAAAATACCGGCACACAAAAGAAACAAATGTCTGATCGGTGAATGCGACTATAAATTTTTTATGGAATTCGGTTCGCTGATCATAAATTCGATGTATCCACCACATTTAATGACTTCCCTAAGTCTTACGCCTTATACCGGGACGGGTACTGGACAAGGGGCTGGCACTCACCACCCACACAATACAAATTTTAATCATTGATTCGATTTTAGATTTGCGATTTTTCCAAAAGTGATGGGTGATGGTGTTAGTCTGGCATCAAATTCATGATCAGCGAACCTAATTCCATAGAAAATTTATAGTCGCATTCACCGATCAGACATTTGTTTCTTTTGTGTGCCGGTAGTTTCAACGTAGGGTTAGGTTAGGTTAGGTAGGGATGGGTGTGTGCGGCAGGACCGCACTTCCACTTGGAGGCCAAAATGGCCCATTGAGAATCCCTTCTTATGGTGTTCTGGAGCTAACCAATAGTCTCAATCAAGGGGAAACCAGTTCGACCTCTTAATGAAGGAGAGCAGATTCGAGATTTCGACTTTCGCCGCGCAAGCCAGGTCTGTCAGGAATCTTGACCCCAAGGTTCGGAGTCGGCGTTCCTGCAGAGCCGGGCAGTGTTGTATCGTCTCTACTTCTTCTTCATCTCCACAGCTACGGCAGACATCACTGGACGAGAGGCGCCATTTGATAAGCATAGATCCAATAGCGCAATGTCCGGTAATGACTCCAACGAGCTGTCGAATGGAGGTACGACTCAGGGACAGTACGAATCGTGTTTTCGTCAAGGAGGGCCACAGTGTCCGGCATGTGCCGCAGTCGGTCCTGGTTCGCCATGACGACTCAATTTCCTTTTTGGTCAACCTGTCAATACACATATACAGGGCAGATATCGGAGGAAACACAGAGGTATCCACTTCGGTGGCAGACAAGGCGACCCCTTTTCTTGCCATCTCATCCGCTACTTCGTTCCCTGCCACTCCTGAGTGGCCCGGAACCCAACAGATAGCGACCTGGTGGTGCCCAATGCCTTGAAGTGCGGTACGACACCTCTGCACTACCTTTGATTTCACAACAACTAATTCCAGCGCTCTAAGCGCCGCCTGACTATCCACGAAAATTGTGACATCTGTGGGTGGTAGCCCACTGCCACGGATAAGTTCGGCAGCCTTCCAAATTGCATAGATCTCTGCTTGAAAAATACTGCAGAGGTCCGGCAGTCTGAATGACATGTGGGTCCGCAGTACATCGGAGTAGAGACCAGCTCCAGTACCTTCCTCTATTTTGGAGCCGTCGGTGAAAACGGTGATGGAAGCGTCTCTCGTCGCACCTGTCAGCTCCCATTCCTCCCTTGTGGGATCTAAGGCTAGTGCGCGCGTGTCGAAATCCAGGTATGGGATCAGATAGTCCGTGCAGGAATCTAACTGATATCCGATATCCGGTTTCGCGAATACCTTAAGAATTTCAGAGTGTCCATAAGCGTGTTGCCTCCACAAGTTGGCCTCTCTCAGTCTGAGAGCGCCTTTAGCGGCGCAGCCCTTAATGAACTGTTCAATGGGATGGAGGTGCAAGATCACCTCCATCCCAGCCTGGGGGGTGCTTTTGACAGTGCCTGCTATTCCCATAGCCGTTAGTCTCTGCACCTTCATCAGTTGCGTTACCAGGGTCTTGGTGCCCGTAGCCGGCCACCAGACAATGGCTCCGTAACTTAGGATCGGCCGTATAATCGCGGTGTACATCCAGTCAACGATAGTCGGCTGCAATCCTCACTTTTTCCCGAAAGCCCTTTTACAAATGTAAAAAGCATTCAGGCTCTTTTTCACCCGCTCTTCCACATTGCGCTTCCAAGAGAGCTTGGAGTCAAGTATGGTGCCAAGGTATTTTGCCTCGGGTGATAGGGTGAGAGTAGTGCCACTAAGTTTAGGCAGCTTAAATTTCGGTATTTTGTATTTCCGGGAGAACAGTACCAAAACAGTCTTCGAGGGATTAACCCCTAAACCATTTAGCTCTGCCCACCTGGAAAGTTCCTTCAGAGTAGACTCCATGAGATCGCTGATTGTGGACAGGAATCTTCCGGGGATCAGGATAGTGACGTCGTAGCCTCCTGGTTTCGAAGATCTCGAGGATGCTATTCACTACAAGGAGCCACAGCAGAGGCAAAAGAACACCCCCTTGTGGTGTGCCCCTTGTAGTCAATTTCCTCACTGAGGACAGGCCTAGGTTAGAGTGGACCCTTCTGCTACTGAGCATGTCACTGGTCCACTTTACCACCTTCTCATGAACCTCGAACTTTCTAAGTGCGTTGAGTATATCCTCCAAGCTAACGTTATTAATGGCCCCCTCGATATCGAGGAAAGCGGCTAACGTATACTCTTTAACGTTCAGCGATCTTTCGATCGTCTGAACAACCTCATGCAGGGCGCTGTCGACAGATTTTCCCCTGCAATACGGATGCTGCGTCTTGCAGAGTCCTCTGGATTGTGCCACTTCTCTAATATAGACGTCTACCAGCCGTTCAAGAGTCTTAAGTAAGAAAGATGAAAGGTTGATCGGTCTGTAATCTTTTGCTGTTAAGTGGTTCACTTTCCCTGCTTTTGGAATGATCACCACCCTAACTTCCTTCCAGGCAAGCGGGACATATCCTTGTTGGAGAGATCCACGAAAGATACTCGTCAGGACCTTGACCACCGCCTCCTTAGACCATTGTAACATGGCAGGAATGACACCATCAGGGCCCGGGGATTTGTACGGGCTGAAGGAGTCAATCGCCCATGCCACCTTGGCTTCGCTAATCATCCTCTGAACTAGACCACCTGGTCGCGGTGTTTGTTGCCTATGCGACGGGGTCGCCTCAACAACATCCGCGCATCCAGGAAAGTGAGTGATCTCAAGAAGCTCCTCCCTCGACTCCGTCCATGATCCGTCAGATTTCCTGATGCTGCCAGGGGTGTGTGAAACCCCAGCCAGCACCTTACGGAGTCTGGCGGCCTCGTTAACATTTTCGAGGGATTCACAGTAATTTCTCCAATCGTCCCGCTTGGCTGCCCTAATAGTTTTCTTAAACTTATTAAAGCTAGCCTTGTAAGCTCCCCAGTCTTCTTCAGTTCGACTGAGTTTAGCCTTGTTGAAGAGACGCCTAGTATCTGTCCTAAGTTGTCCTAGCTCTGGGGTCCACCAAACTGCGTTGGTTTTCCGTGGAGCTCGACTTTTTGGACACGATTTCTTGAAAGATTTATTTAGAACTTTCATTCAAAATAGAACATTCTTTCAAAGATAGCTGTCGCATTGCGCGAAGACAGTTTTTCGGAAACTAATGCACTGAATCTAGGCCAGTTAGTCTTTCTCGGATTCCTATAGGCTAGTGGACTCCCCACCTCCATGGCCACGGAGAAGACTATCCGGTTGTGGTCCGAAAACGAACATTCCGTTAGTACCTTCCAGTCGGCCACAGAGATAGTACTAGAGTCGGTAACCAAGGTTATATCTATAACTTCTTCCCTAACCCTGTTATGGAAGGTTGGCGTATTGCCCCTATTACATAGCATAAGGTTAGAATTAAGAAGAAACTCAAAAATGGACTCACTCCTGCTGTTGGTGCCGGAACTTCCCCACTGAACGTGATGAGCGTTGGCGTCACACCCGATGATACGGCGAGGTCCTTACCCGTCTCATTCTTGCTAGTAGTGGAGGAAATTACTCTCCAGTATTAAGGCCGCTGTTCTGCCGACCTATCAGCTTTAACGTGTCGGCATCCTCCATGACTGGAGGGGGGACTCACAGTGTGACGATAGGTCGGAGAGGCAATCGGTCGCGAGGGATGACCTCGAGTTTTGCCCCCTGCCAGAGAGGCTCAAGACCGCCGATTGTGCGCACCAGGAAGTTAAGTGACTGCCTGTTGCCACACCCGACGTTTTTGACGCCCTTCTGCCAGCCAGCGCCGTCGAAGTCGATCTCGTCTTCCGCCGCCCCGAGCATCGCTCGCAGAATGCGCGCCTCAACAGAGAGCCAGTTTTCCGGACGAATTTTCCCATCGGGATCGCTCCGGTCCACTACGGCAATCTGCAGCTCCTGTGGGGAGGAGAAGCTGGCTGAGGGTTTCAGCTTTTGCCCCTCCCCTGTAGGCTGATCGTCCCCCGATCTACCCCTTTTGACAGCCTTTTCCACTGTGGTGGAAGTGGACTTTGTCGAGGTGGATGGCTTCTGATCAGCCTTCCGTACTGACGAGGCAGCCGTGGCACTGTTCCCAGGCTTCGCCGCCCCTACTCTGTCCGGTCGTACAGTTGTAGCGGCCGTGGCCGTGGCCCTAAAACCAGGCTTTGCCGCCGTTGCTGTACTGGTAGTCGACTGTTCAGCAGTGGCACCGTCTCTAGGCGTTGCTGCAGTAGTCGAGGTCTTAGCACCAGAAGTCGCCGCCTGGTTCTTTTCGAATTTAGCCACGATCTTCTTGTGCTTCTTGACCAGTTCCTTCTCCTTGTCAGAGAAGGATAAGGCTCTTTACTAAGTTTTCGGAGAAACACAAGCGAGCGCCGGTAGCCATTTCTGCCTTTCTTCGCAGCACTGCTCGTCTTGCGTTCCCCCGCCGATGAAATTCCAGGACTGGAACCAGTGGCCGCAGGTCCGTCCCCCTCCTCCAGGAGTGCCGCCTCTGCTTCAGAGTCCACCGACCCGGCTTTGCTACTCTGCGAGAGAATCAAGGATTCCCCGTCTATAGCCGCGTCGAGTCGAAGGCCCTGGAGCCGAGGCACCACCCCCGAAAGCGAGGGGCCAGCCTGTGCGATGGTCTCCTGCGCCTTTTGCCTGCTTAAAGCAGGTTTGGGCGCCTCCTGCTTCCCAGTAGCATTACTAGACCGCGCAGCCTGGGGTCCCGCTGCACAACCTAAGCGGTCGTTGGATGATAACGCCAGACAGCCCGCTCGCCCACTGTCTATCGCCGGTACTGGGGATCCGACTCCCTGCACCGTAAAAGAGTCCTTATTGGAGCCCTCCAGAATGATTTTGATGAAGGGGGTCGCCTTCCCCTGTGGCGTTTCTTTAAAACATCTATCACGCCACCAAAAGATGATAAGAAAACAGCCGCTCCTAACATGGAGATCAGACGCTGACCAGGGAGCCGCCCACTGTGGGTCAGACGCTCCTGGATTTCCGCATCTCAAACTTAGCCAGCTGAGAAGGCAAGCTTCAACAGCCGCTCGGGGACCGCCCGGTCACTAGAAGGGAACTTCGTGAAGGCGTTGAGTCCACTTGGCCTGGTACCCATAAGGATCGCAGCCGAAGATGTAGACCACATCCACATCCGTGCAGTCAGGTGCTTTCCCTTATGGATCCAAACCCTGTAAAAAATATATATTGCAAAATAATAGTTATCAGTCAACGTAAAAAAAATATGTCCCATTCACAATAGTTACTGGCAACGGAAAAAATATTTCTCACAAAATAAACGTTACCGACCGAGCAACGTAAAAAATATTTCTCACAAAATAAACGTTACCGAGCAACGTAAAAACAGTTTTCTCTCATAACAGTTATGCGATGACGGAAAAAGTATTTTTCAAAAAATTAACAGTAGTTTCGGCATACATTCCTCCAAACAAACGATTTCACGCCAATAACCTTGCTAATGTCTTCTCATCAATTCAACAACCATGTATCATAACCGGGGATTTTAACGCTTAGCACAGTGACTGGGGCTCACCAAGAAATAATAGTAGAGGTACAATACTCTCCAACTAAATGACGGCTCCCCTACGCACCTTAGCACTCGTAACTCATATAGACTTGACTATTTGTTCTCCTACGCTAACTCTCCACTCAAACTGGCGGACTGAAAGCAGTCCCCATAGCAGTGACCACTTCCCCATCATCATTACTCTCTTTCAAAGTATTTGTACTCCTCTCTTAAAAACAAAACCTCCCTTCCTAACTAAGTTTGCCAACTGGACAAAATTCTCTAACATTTGTACAAAACTGAATCAAACAATACCAGTATCAACTCACGTAAACAAAGAAACAGCAAACATAAAAAGAATCATCTTAAGAAGCGCTAACGAAACCATTCCCCAACCCAAACCAAAGCCATGTTTTAGAGCCCCGTGGTGGAATAGTGAATTGGAGCAACTCAAAAGGAACAAAAACCAATACTGGCGAAGACTTAGTCGCTGCTACCGCGTTGTGGCCTGCTAAAATCTCGCGGCCAAATCAATAAATAAATAAACAATAAAATTAAATCAAACGCGTCAAATGCAAAAGCAAATACTAAACTGCAGTGCAAGTGCCGTTATGATCGCTGGCCGCCGCTTCGACCTCCGTGCGCGTTGTGTTGTTGCTGTGTTAATTTTTCCCGTGGTGTCTTTTTCCTCCGTCCGTTTTCAGTAGCGCTACATGCTACATGCGCTCACCCAGGTGTGTGAGGATGCAGATTCATTGAATTTTCACATCCCGGGGTACCACTTACTGCCATTATTCTCTCCTCACAGGGGTCTTGCCCTTTATGTGTGCAGTAATGTTGCGTACCAGTACCAGCAACAACTATACACGACGGATGCCGAATTTAGCTCCATGTGGGTTGAATTCAATATCCAGTCGCACATTCTGCACTTTTGCTTTCTTTACAGAAGCCCGAATTCAGGGAGAGATTTTACTTATAACAAGTTTGATCTTCTCTCTGATTCTATTTCTCATATTTTGGAATCGTATCCGAATAGTGAAATTGTGGTTGCTGGTGATTTCAATATTCATAATTCCAATTGGCTACGCCATTCCAGCCACACAACTCCTGAAGGCTTATTTGTCGAGCTCTTTGCCGAGTCTAATAACTTGACTCAAATAGTGCATGAACCAACGCATATCCCCTGCGTTGCGGGGCAGGCTCTCAATACTCTAGACCTTTTTCTCACTTCACATCATGAAAAATATAATGTTGAAATGCACGCACCTCTTGGAAACTCGGACCATTGCACCATTTTGGCGTCTTTCTCATACTCTTCTATCCGCAATGCTTCGCCCTTAGCCCCGAAGCGTTTAATGTGGATGTATGATAAAGCTAACTGGAGTGGACTTAACGATTTTTTTCGCCCACTTCAATTGGAAATTGTGTTTTCTTGATAGAAACATAAATGCCGCAGCCAAAATGGTTGAAGAAATAATATTATTGGGAATGCGGTCCTTCATCCCTAATAAGAAAATTTGCATTAAACCAAAGGACAATCTCTGGTTTAATGAGACATGCTTAACATTGGTTAAGAAGGTGAAGAACCAAACATCGTCTTCAATCCCAACTCTTCTTAACAATGATCAAATCATCACTCACTCGGTTGATAAAGCTAATTTGTTGGCTCAAATTT
The DNA here is from genome assembly GCA_964056695.1 of Melieria picta. Lineage (NCBI taxonomy): Eukaryota > Metazoa > Arthropoda > Insecta > Diptera > Ulidiidae > Melieria > Melieria picta. The sequence goes on from OZ057400.1 coordinate 65,406,586, forward strand.
TCGCAGAGAATTCCTCTCTGCCCCCTAGCGATCAACCACTGCCCGTAATCGAAAACGTATCTTGCTCTATGCCAGAAATTCATTTTCGGACACGGGTAGTTAAAAGAGTGCTTGCAAATCTCGATGTAAATAAGGCTTCAGGGCCGGACGGCATTCCAGCCCTTGTTTTGCAAAAGTGCGCTACCTCACTGGCTTGTCCATTACGCAAACTTTTCAACATGTCGTACACCACAGGTGTATTTCCGACATGTTGGAAGGTGGCAAATGTTCAACCAGTTCCTAAAAAAGGCAAGACTACTGACCCTGCGAACTACCGACCTATAGCAATCTGTTCAGTGCTTTCCAAAGTAATGGAAGGCATTGTAAACTTCAACCTTGTGAAATATCTGGAGCACAATAGACTGCTAAGTGACCGCCAATACGGCTTTCGAAGACATCGACGAAGAGATCGAGACATCGAAGAGATCGACGGGAGACCTTATGGCGGTCCTCACCGAGAAATGGAACCATAGCATTCTAAACCTCGGTGAAAGCAAGGTTGTTGCATTGGATATTTCCAAGGCTTTTGACCGGGTGTGGCATAAAGCACTCGTGTCTAAATTGATTGCCTATGGCGTCGGTAGTATCTTCTCTCGTTGGATTACGAGCTTCCTCTATGATCGCTCTATTCGTGTTGTAATAGACGGCATAGCCTCGGAAAAGCATTCCCTTAGCGCGGGAGTGCCGCAGGGTTCGGTCCTTTCTCCAACCCTTTTCCTTATCTTCATCAACGACCTATTGTCGTCGACGAAGAATCCCATCTACTCGTTTGCGCCCCAGCTCTGTGGAGATTGAGAGAGAACGGCGCCGTATGAATGACACACTTAATAGCGACCTACAAACAATCTCCAAGTAGGGTCAAGCGAACAGGTTCGATTTTAATCCTCGCAAGACCCAATGTTGCCTGTTATCCCACAAACGAGTCTCCCCACATCCGAACACGTCCCTGGTTATGGATGGTGTGAGTATTGCGGAATCGGCAGCTCTTGATGTTCTGGGCATGTCCATTAAGAACGATCTTCGTTGGAACGATCATATTTTTGGCGTGTCGAAAGAAGCAGCCAAGTGCCTCGGCTTCTTAAAGCGGTGCAAAAAATATTTCACCCCGTCCGATCTCCGCATTATTTATACCACCTATATCCGACCGAAAATGGAGTTTAACTCGCACCTATGGGCAGGGGCTTCCAAAACCCATTTGGAGCTCCTGGATCGGGTGCAAAACCGTGTGATTAAACTTATAGGGGACAGTAGGGCATCCAGCTCTATTGACTCCTTGGAGCATCGTCGAAACGTGGCATGTGTGGTTTTATTTTACCGATACTTTTTCGGTAATTGCTCAGTGGAAATGAGCAGCTTGCTGCCATCACTCCGGGTATTTCCCCGGGCAACCCGTTCGAACACTGGCGCCCATGCATTCCACGTCGAAACGATGTTCCAGCGCACTACGCACTACAGAGAAAGTTCGTTCCTGGCTCGTACAGCGCGATTGTGGAATGGACTCCCTGCAGATATTTTCCCCAGCACTTATGATCTCGATGGGTTCAAGGCAAGAGTCCACAAATTCTTCACCCAGCATCCTTTCTCCCGACCTATATATCCTTGCTGAACCAGCGCAATGCCTCGCATTTAAAGGGGAATCCCCTGCGCGTTGGCTCGTTATTAAAAAAAAAACGAAAAAAACAAACCTCAATCTGGCATCGCTAAGGACCCAATAGGGTCTATGTGTGGCCTGCGGGCCAGCCAGTACTAGCTAACCTATGTGACTTGCTCAAAACAAACACTAGTATTGTGCGGTCTAAGCAATGCAAGAATGCGGTGGCAGCTTTGAAAAAAAAGAATGGAAAAATGCAAACGTCCTTTGGTGAAGCACGCTGAGAACTTGCACGGAAAAATCTTGTTTACCGATGAAAAATTTTTACCGTGCAGGAAAAATTTAACAAGCAAAATGATAGGGTGTATGCACGGTCATCTAAGGAAGCATCTGAACTGATTCCACGGGTCGAAAAGGGTCATCACCCAGCTTCAGTCATGGTTTGGTGGGGATGTCTCTTACGATGGGGTCACTGACTTGCATTTCTGCGAACAAGGGGTTAAACATCGGCCACAGTTTACCAAGAAACCGTTTTGAAAGCTGTTGTAAAACCACTTAACCATTCTTTGTTCCAAAATCAGCCGTGGACTTTTCAGCAAGATTCTGCGCCGGCCCATAAAGCTAAAACGACTCAAACCTGGCTCCAAAACAATTTACCAGCATTTATTTCCTCTGAAGAATGGCCCTCTGGCAGTCCTGATTTGAACCCGCTCGATTACAAATTGTGGACAGTTTTAGAGGACATGGTTTGCCACAAAAGATACCTCAACATTGATTCTCTTAAGACAGTTTTGATTCGTGCTGTGGCCAATTTTCCGATGGACGAGGTGCGTGCGGCTATTTATAACACTGTGCAAGTCGAAAATTCAGACATGGGGGGGACCTACTGAGCGACTTTCTATAGGTATACTGAGTTGAGATCCACCAGCCGTTTGGCTGGATTGGCTCTAGTGTAAGAGAAATCCGACTTTGAAGTTTGCTCATTTCAGTAGAGTTCGTCGCTTAAGTCTTCGAACGTTTAAATGCTAATAGGTCCTAGATCGTTCCGAATATCGCTTTACTGTGTTGGGCAAGTTTGTGGATATTTTAACGACCAACAAATTTGCTTAAGACACCAATCCAAAAAAAATACATTCAAACTGTGTTTTCGACAAAAATGTCCTAAAAACCCCACTTTCGTCGAGGCATAAGAACAGTATAGGGAACACTCGTGAAAAAAATAAATGAGTATGCTTTTATATAGAGGGTTGGCTTCTGCATCTAACAAACTAAAAATTTTGCCTGGGAAACGCCCATAAAAGGCGTGGCTCGGCGTCAAAGTTCAAAGTTTTTATCAAAAAAACTCAACTCGAACGCTATAAACGTTCGAAGACTTAAGCGACGAACTCGACTAAAATGAGCAAACTTCAAAGTCGGATTTCTCTTAAACTAGAGCCAATCCAGCCAAACGGCTGGTGGATCTCAACTCAGTATACCTTTAGAAAGTCGCTCAGTAGGTCCCCCCCATGTCTGAATTTTTGGGTAAATTTCACGCACAGTGTAATTGGCCAGTCCGACTTAAGCCAAAGGCGGACATTTCGAATGAAGGTTTGCTTTTTGTATACAATATACAGGGTTTTCCAACAAGAGGTGTTATTTTGGTATTCAAAGAAAAATGCCATTTTTTGAGATAAATGATCGGATGTTTATTTCATAATAAAGAGGAAGGTATGCCGTTAATAATGAAAAACAACATCAGCCAAATGGCCACCACGACCACGCTTACAGGACCATATCCTTTTCATGAAATTTTCCATAACCAAATCGCAAAGTGGCTGCCCTATGTCCTCGATAGCCTCACGAATTCTATCTTTGAGGTCTTGAATCGACGCTGGGCTGTTGGCGTACACCTTATCTTTCACGTGGCCCTAAAGGAAGAAGTCGCAAGGTGTTAAATCACAAGATCTCGGTGGCCAATTGTGATCATCTCTTCCAGAGATAACACGGTCCGGAAACTTTTCCCGTAAAAGAGCAATGGTTTCGTTGCTTGTGTGGCACGTAGCGCCGTCTTGTTGAAAGTAAACGTTGTCCAGATCAATACCATCCAACTCCGACCATAAAAAATCATTAATCATCTCTCGATAGCGCAGTCCATTCACCGTAACTGTTGATCCAACCTCATTTTCGAAAAAGTAAGGTCCAATGACCCCGCCGGACCATAAGCCGCACCAAACAGTCACACGTTGAGGATGGAGAGGCTTCTCAATAATAACTCTTGGGTTTTCCGAGCCTCAGATGCGACAATTTTGCTTGTTGACGTAGCCATCGAGGTGGAAATGGGCCTCATCAGTCAAGATGATTTTTCGATGGAATTCCGGATCATTTTCATGCATTTCAAGGACCCAATCAGCAAAGACACGACGTTGTTGATGATCGGTCGGCTTGGGTTCTTGTGTTAACTGAACTTTATAAGCCTTAAGACCCAAGTCTTTATGCAAAATACGGTGTAATGACGTTTTTGGAATGCTCAATTCCAAAGAACGACGAGGAATCGACAAACCTGGGTTTTCTTCAACACTTTGGGCTACAGCAGCAATATTCTCAGTTGTTCTTGAGCGACGTGCACGGGTTTTATTCTTCACATCACTAACTTGTCCCAACAGCTCGAATTTTTCCACCAATTTCTGTATTGCGGTCCGACAAGGTGCTTCACGACGACCCAAAAATGCTTTACTTTTGCGAATTGTGACTGCAAGATTTTCACCATTTTTGTAGTGAATTTTAATAATTTCAATGCGTTATTGAAGCGTGTATCGTTCCAGTTTTAGTAATGGCGTAGTTTCTACTTGTCAAATGTCAAAGAATAAAAGCTTCAAAAGTGACAGCTACCGAAATACCGGGTGATTCAAAGTAACACCTCTTGTTGGAAAACCCTATAAAAAGATACAAAATCAATTAAGCGAGAATAATGAACAGAGCTATAGTATGAATAACCAATAAGTTCAGTCAGTGTAGCGTCAAAATATGCGTCGCTATGTACTATCAATAGGACGATGGTATGTGCAACCAGTAGGTACAGTCACTGTAGCGTCAAAATGTGCGACGGTATGTAAGGGAAAGGGCTGGGTTGTGAACCATTACTGTTTTTTCTTTCACTAATTGACATATCGCCAATCTTTCAACTGTGAATCTTGTCTTTTGATATGACTCTGCTTTTGTGGTTACACCGAAGTGTAAACACGTATTGCCTGTGGCAGCTACAGACATCGTGTTTGAAAATCGACTGCGAAAACATTTTTGCTATTTTTTAAAGTGCTATCCAAGTGGCTGAATTTATTCCAAAAATGTAAGTGTAAAACATATTTATTTAGGGTTTTGATTCTTTTTTACGATCCAATATTTGTTTATGTTGAAATATGATTGGAAGTATCGTTATTTTTGAAGTTTCCAAAATGACATCGTGGTTATGAACCACCTGTTTTTCGTACTACATTTGTACTAAGATTTATTAAAATAAAGTAATTTGATGTAATTTTACTCGATTTGCGGTGAGTTCACTTGAAGTGCGCCATTGTGAGAACTCGTTCGTATTTGACATGCAAACATTGCGACACCGATTAGGATGAACACTTGCATTCATTGCGGTTTTTTAGCCTAAGTGGCGTCATTATAACTTTTTTCCCCTCTTGAGGCCGCCTGATTAAATAAATTCATAAACTTATTTAAAAATTATGGGTGTTTTCTTCGTATTTTCCGACTTTAATTGGGATTTTCCAGATGGTTCACAACCCAGCCACTTTTTTGGAAAAGCAAAAAATCACGTCCTTAGATAATTGGACGTAGAGCGTTAAATTTTAATCAAAACTGTAATCTGTCTTCATAACAAATTTGCGTTTTATGTACACCTTTCCAACGGTATCTTCGATTTTTCGATATCTTTATTCTGTGAAAAGTTAGAGCCAACAAACAAAACCCGGTTCACAACCCATCCATCTCCCTTACTAGATCTTAGGCTATGCAAGTGCGATTCTTTTGGTAGATTGACATCGAAATCAATTAGCGAATTTAACTCTGAGAGTGCTCGCACCAGTGGATCTTGTCGATGCCGCATGCCTTATGTTCCGGATAGGAACATTATGTAAATCTGATCTTTCCAAGAAGTGCAGGTCAATCAATTGACCCATATAGGATATTTAGAACAAACGAGCAAACAAGGAACGTTCGCCTAGAGTGCAACATCTTTAGGTTCAGCAGCAAACAGCGAGACTTGGAGGGCGGCAGAGGTTCAGAGAAATTTAAGGACCGCAGAGAGAATTTAATGAAAACCCTTGGCATCCGCTCTAAACGATTAATATGGGTTGCTTGGTAAGGTGTCCAAATCAATGAGTTATACTCCAGCTTTGACCGAATAAAGCCGTGAAAAGCAGTTTAATAATATAAGGATCCGAAAAAGCTGAATAGTTTCGACGGATAAAACCGAATGCAGCTCTGAACCAGAAATGAAGTACGAAAATCGCAGAGGGCTAAGCTTCCTAGTGTATGTCACATGAAAACATTTGCTGACGTTTAGGAATAGATGACAGGGTGTTATGCGACCCGTGCCCATTGGATGGTTTGCAGCCAGGGGGTATACCGGCTGTAGTAGTACGGAGCCTACCCGATGCCTGTCCACCTCGGGTAGTATTTTGGACTTCCCATGGCATGGGGCTCTGTCATGGGTGACCTCCCTGACCGCACAATTTGCATTGTTCATCGAAAAGCCTCGTTGGAGTAGGTGGCCGCACGAACCAGATGATGAGCTCTTCTACACAAGCCTCAGATGGTATGGACGTCGGAAAGACTGACTCCATTGATCAGCAATCTGCTGAAATTTTGCCTAGCGGTTGGAGGGACCGACCGATTAGGAGTAGGGTGAACAGTGAGCGTTTACAAGGTAGGTCGACCACGACGTCAACTTTGGCAGGTGAGTGGGCACCATCTCTCTGAAGAGAAAGCTGTTAACGACTTCTCAGAAGAAGGGGCTAAGGAAGCTGATGGCGGTAGGTAAGCCCTACGAGGAGGCTCTCAAAGCTGTCTTAGTTGAGACAACGAAGGCGGACGAAGCTGATGGCTGCAGCAGGATCGATACGGCGCAACCCACACCCGAAGTTCAGTCCGACCTTTGCTGCAGCGATCAAGGTAGGGATTCTGCCGGACGAATTCCCGGCTGTCCACCTGAACTTAGAGAAGCAGAGAGCGATAAAGGGGGCTATCAAAGAGGAGCTGCCTGTTGCTGGTCCTCAAATTAGGTTCCAAGGATGCTCCTTCAAGCCAGGGTGAATAAAACTACTCGACACGAAAAATGCACCTAAAAATAAAAGTATTTTTTTAGACTAATCTTCGGCTGCTGAACACGAAACTGAAAATCAAAAAATTTTCTTAAGAAGCATTTTCGAAAAATCTTCGAAAAACACGTTTTTCCCCTCTTATTTCAGTTATGAGCACATATCTCGTAAACCAACCATCCGACTAACACAATTGGTCCATCGTTCGGAAGGTAATTAACTAACCTTAACGATATATAGATATATAGATTGCCCAAATCAGATGAGATTTAGGGAAGTTACTGAGGATGAAATTTGAAAAAATTGAATTTTTTGACCATTTTCAAAAATGATACATTTTCGAATAGTTTTTTTATAGATAAAATAAATGATCTCCTCTGGTTCTAAAATCTAAGATGAAAGATATATTATTTGAGCAAATATTAAGCCTAACATCAATAGAATTGAACGAAAAATGACAAAGTTATGATGCACGGAGTGAAAACACCAACTTTTCATTTATTACACCGTGCGAAAAAATTTTTGTTTTTTTCCGAGACCCATCCAAATGTTGATATAGACGTGAAACTAGAGGTCATTTATAATATCCTGGCATAGTCAGTTTTTTATTTTCTGACCCAAAAACCTTCTTAAAGGACGTTAAAATTTTAAGGATACACACATTTCAAATATTTTTAAAAATATTTGCGATTGTGCAATGATGAAGATATGGGTATCAAATGAGAGAAAATTGTCTCCTTTTAACTAAATTTTTGAACTTTCAGAACTTTTAAATAAAAAAAAATTTAGATGTATGAATCTACCGACTGAGATCCAAAACATTTATGTTTTGCATACCTGACATATTTTGGTCCTGAAAGTTATAAATAGAAAATTTAGTTAAAAGGAGACAATTTTCTCTTTCAGCGTGCGGGATCTCACACGGATGGACCGCAGACGTAGATGGAGATTGTTCAACTCAATCTCCATAGAGCGGCGGCAGCTTCGGCTGTCTTAACTAGGACCCTGAACACCTTGGGTCCTAGTATAGCCCTGGCGCAGGAACCGTGGACCAGCACCTGGGCTATCCCAGGCAGGTACGGTACTAAGTTGCCAATTGACAACGAGAGCCTGCATCATATTCAATAACGTTACCTTTTTCCCGTTAACAGATGATGTTACACCTGATCTCTGCAAGGGGAAAATCGTCTGGAATTCCTGGGAGGTCATCAGCGTCCGCTGACTTCCCCGGGGATGACGAACACTGCCCTCCAAGACTAGCAGAACAGTTAGTTGCCTATGATAGGGGCAAGAATATGGAGCTGGTACTTGGTTGTGATACGAACGCCCATCACATCATGTGGGGGAGGTCAGACGTGAATGCTAGAGGTGAGTCACTTTCAACTTTATACTCGCTTTAGACTTAAATACATATATGCAACGTTGGTGACAGCCCTACGTTTGTAACTAGGGTCAGAGGAAGTCTTGGATATGACCTTGACAACCCCGATGACAATGGACCTTGTCAGTAATTGCCGGGTATCCGATGAGCCGTCATGCTCAGATCACAGGCAGATAAGGTTCACGTTAGGGAATCGGACGCTTGAAGAAGGGTCATTTTGACCAAAAAGGCAGACCGACTGGGCGGTTACTGCAGCCAGTTGGAACAGCATATTCCTTTTTGAATGGAGAATAGGATAGCCACCATAGACAGATTGGAAAGGGCCTCGACAACGCTCAAGGGATCCATCCTCAGTACCTATGAAAACAACTGTCCCCTCAAGACTAAGACCTTTAGGAAGCAGACTCCATGGTGGAACGGTCACCTATGCAAGCTAAGGAAGGGATTTAGGAAACTGTTTAACAGGGCCAAGCGTAATAACGACTGGCAGAACTACTCCGAGACCCTCACCAAATACAATTAAGAGATCAGGAAGGCCAAGATGGAATCTTTCAATCGGAACTCTGGTGGATGTAGACGGGTCCTCCACAAGAAGCGAGATGGAATCGCTTGCCCTACTCCCTAATACACACCCCGGGATCGGACATATTGACAGCCGATCTTCTGATTAACAGTACGGGACAGTCGTATTGTCCAAGTAGGGAAGACTGGAGAACGGCCAAAGTCGTGTGTAATGCACAAATAGTGAAATGGGCGCTAGAATCATTTTCAGCATTTTCCCGGCACTTCTGCAGAAGGGAATGAACACACTAACGCCTATTTTAACAAAAATCTACTCATGCAGTTTAGCATATGGATATATTCCAGAGACCTAGAGAGCAGTAAATGTGATCTATCTGCCAAAACCTGGAAGAACCAACAAGAAGGACCCGAAGGATTTTGGGTATAAGCCTAGGCCAATAAGCCTAATGTCCTTCGTGCTAAAGGGTCTGGAGAAGGTCGTTGACCGCTTCCTGAGGGAGGCAATTCTAACCCGGTGTCCCCTTAGCACGAATCAAAATGCCTACCAGAAGGGTAGATCCACAGAAACGGCCCTATCACTGATGGTAGGCAAGATAGAGAAGTCCCTGAAAGTGAAAGAGATCTGTCTGGCAGGTTTCTTAGACATTTAAGGGACCATCAACTAAACCTTCGAAGCGATCGAAACAGCGCTAGAAGCCTTTCAGGTGCCTACCACTCTCATAAGATGGATATCATCAATGCTCGAAAGCAGGGTGATTCGGTCCAGCTTAGGGGGGTAGAGCTCTCTGCAAAAACAGTAAGGGGCGTGCCCAAGAAGGGGTCCTATCTTCGCTGCTGTAGTCTGTGGTCGTTGACGGACTAATCCGCTCTCTTACAGAGCAGGGACATGAAGTCATCGCATACGCAGACGACCTAGTAATCGCGGTCAGGGGCAGAGATGGACATACCGTCTCAGACTTGCTTCAGAACGCGTTGAATATGGTGGAGTGCTGGTGCATCAGACAGAAACTGTCTGTGAATCTAGACAAGTCCATTGTAGTGCCTTTTACTCTTAAAAGGAAACTGGACCTAAGACAGGTTAAGATCTTTGGTAAAGAACTAAACTACTCGAAGGAGGTTAAGTACCTAGGGCCCACGTAGACCGCATGCTTATGAGAGCAGGCAATGCTCTCTGGAGCTGCAAGAGGACCTGTGGGAAAAGCTGGGGTCTGAGGCCGAAATGGCTTCAGAAGATTTACTCCCTAGTAATTCTGTAAACTATCACTTATGGGGCGATAGTCTGGTGGAAGAAAATCACAGAATTAGCAACTGCCACTAAGCTAGAGAAACTACAAAGACTAGCAAATACCTGCATAGCAGGATGTCTCAGAACTACTCCAACTACAGCCCTTAATGTTATATTGGGAATGCTACCGCTGGAACTGAATGTGCGGATGGCAGCAACGAACAGTACACACAGGCTGATGCATAATGGATTCATACCAAGGGATGCACAGGCAATCGGCCACCTATCTCTGCTGAGGGACAGCAGGCGGGATGGAGGCTTTTGGATGCCTCCGGCCCAGATGCCTCAGAAGCACCTCTTCAGAAGAAGTTACGCAAAGTGCATACAACATAGGTTAGACTGGACTGATGAAAGGATCAGTCTCACGTATGACGATATTGTCTGGTACACCGATGGGTCCAAGACGGAAGAAGGTACTGGAGCGGGGATCTTTAGCTCCAGTTTCCGGTCTTCAGTAAGTCATGGGGATAAAGCCTCGATCTTTCAGGCTGAGGTCTTTGCTTTAAATGTCTGTCCCAGGAAATGACTAACGCTCAATTTTAGAAGGAAAATGATAATCATAATGTCAGACAGTCAGGCGGCGATCAAGGTCCTGGGCTCGACGACATTTGACTCCAAACTGGTATGGGAGACAACAAATGTTCTCCAGGATCTCTCAAGGGAAAACCAAGTGATATTACACTGGATCCGTGCACACTGCGGGCACGATGGTAATGAGGAAGCGGATTGGCAAAAGATGGGGCTGCTGGCCGATCCTACGGACCTGAACCAATCATAGGTGTTACCAAGTCCCATTACAGACATTGTGTTAAACAGGAATTAATTAATCGAGCAAACCATAAATGGTCGAACACAGCGGGGCAACGATGCTCCAAGCTTTTCTTTCCAGCTTTCTCGGAAAGGAATTTTAAGTACCTAATTGACCTAAGCAGAAAGGAGCTCAAGTTCATTAACGGACAGTGAGCCACTTGACATCGGTCAAGTGGCTCGGTTGAATTTACGATCATTAAATTTACGATTTACCTCGCTGTGGTGGGATTTTATAGTTTGTGAGATTTGCGTAAGAATTGACTAACACAAATTTCGAATAGGGCTATTAGTGTACCTCTGACAGCTCAAAAAAACTACTTAAATTATACTTTGAGAGATATTATTCATAGCAATATTTTGAAATATTTCAGTGCATAAAATGCTTTCAATTAAATTACTAACATCAATTCGATCATGAACAAAAATTGGATAATAGTTATCGATTACATTGTTTCTATTTCAAATACCAAATTTTATCTCTACGACTTTTTTGAAAAGATTTATTTGAATATATTGTAACGATGAGGTACCCTGTCGCTGTGCTATGCGTGAATGCTTTTACGGGCATACTTTCAGGCACGCACTTCAAAGTACGGCCGGCTTGCTATAATTTCGATATGGCAAGGATGGCTCGCGATGGTAATGGGATGTGCGAGAACGACCGAGAGATAGGCCAATTGGAATGTGCGAGAACGATCGAAAGATAGTCCAACTCGAATGTGAGAAGAATCGGCGCGATAAGCAGACAGGTATAAAAGGCAGCCGGGTGCAGAGCAGAGGGACAGTCTTATTTGAACAAGCAAAGTAGTAGCAAGTGTAAAGACAAGAAAAGTGTAAATTTGTAAATAAAGTGATTGTTTGTTTTTGACTGCGTTTTGCGCTGAGTAATTGAAGTGTGTTTTATTTTTCAAGCACAATCCAGAAAGACGAGCCTAAAGAACTCATTTTCGTAGCAATACGCTAAAGTCAGCAGATATTCGGTTGATTTTTCCTTCAGTTCACGTCTCATTGGGTTTGCCGTTTCTAGCGCAGCAAGGAACGGTGATGGCAAGTTGAACTCTTTTCAAACGCAGAGCTGCAACTCAAGCAATTCAAACGTTAAGGCTTTGAGGGCAGTCAGCAAAAACTGAAGTAATATTAAAACACGTTTCAGTGTACTTATAAAGTTTTTCAGCAACAACGTTTTTTTGCAATCAATTCGGTATAAACGTACTAAAAAATGAAAGCAGAAAAAAACCAATTATTTTATTGGCAAATAAACATCGAACGCACCAGCCCTTGCCCTGGCTTTTGTATGTGGAATTTCCTTTACGAACCCTAATCAACTCTGGGGCTGGTGTGATTAATGAATTAGGGCGATGTTATACAGACGGTCAAATGATCATCCGTCACCACTACGATTTTCGCTTACTTTTACTACTTTTTCCGCACTTTTTATTGGGAATTTACTTTTTTGAATAAAATTGTCAATTAAAATGTAAAAGTATTTTTCGCGCTTGCATCGGTCTGAATAGCACACATTTCTAAAGGGACATTGGGGGGGACAAGGGACAACATTGTTATCAGCGCCTAAGTATTTGATTGGGCCGACATTTCTGGCATTCTGAGCTAATAATTTGTAAATGAAATTAATATAATATGTGTGTGAAAATATCACAATATTTGTTTACCATTTAAATTTCCATTTTTCTTTCTTCTTTATCACCGAAAACACAAATATAAACATGATGAGGATTGCTACCAACAAATTTTTTGCTCATTCCATAAATATTTTCACCAAAAGGGAACAAATTCGCTCCCAAAACACAACTATTGTGAATAATCTCACGACGCAACACTGATTTGATCGTTTGATTTGGCATCGAAAGCCTCATAATCCGGTGACCGGCGCGGTCAAATTTTACTCTCTCGCTCGCTCTCTCAATTTTCCCTTTTACATTGAAACAACAACAATTTTATCCATGACCGTGCCCGTGACCGGCAGCATAACATCGCCCTTAGCAACCGTGAACCCTCTCAGTTTCACGTCCCATAGTCATTGCTACTATTTTGTTTAGGCTTTTGTAATCTCAGTTAACTGAATTCTGTGTAATTGATTTTGAGAAGGTGTAGTACAGAGGTGCCCATGCCCTATGCTCTCGTTGCTCATTTGTTTTTGCAAATCCTCTTCAGCATAGGCTGAGGAATCTCATTTCTCATTTGTTTTTGTAAATGATCTTCGGCATAGGCTGAGCATTCTACACCTTTTCAAGTTCGATTTCAGAAAGTGTAAAAGCAATTTCAGAAAACTGAAATTGAATTTACGCTTTCTGAAATTGCTTTACGCTTTCTGAAATTAAATTTATATTTGTGAAATTGAATTTACGCTTTCTGAAATTGCTTTTACGGTTTCTGAAATTGCTTTTACGCTTTCTGAAATTGTTTCTACACTTTCTGAAATCGAACTTGAAAAAGTGTAGTATACTCACACAGCACTCCGCACGCATTGGCGACAGTTATCTTCAACGTAGGTTTTGTTGTTGTCTAGCGAATGAATTTGCTTCAAAACGTGTGCGGCTGTCGATTTAGAAGCACTAGAAAAAATTCGGTGTTTGTTTCGTTTCAACGAAGACTTTTGGAAATCTTTAACACTAAATAAATATCCTTTACTTTACAAAGAAATTTTAAGTTTGTATTTCATGTTTGGTAGCACATATATTTGTGAAAGTGCTTTTTCGAATTTAAAATTAATAAAAAGCAAGCACAGAAATAGAATAAGCAACGAACATTTGGAGGCTTTATTAAAATTGTCGACAACTGATATTGATATCAATTTGGATAATTTATTAGGAGGATCATGGAAGAAGGAAGATTAGAATTGTTTTTTTTTAAATAACATTACAGAAAATGAAATTTTTTTTTTTCGGTGTACATACTGAATTACATTTTTTTGTTTGCATTTTTTTGGGCAACTTTACATGTATTGGTGTTTGCTCTTCCATAAGAAGATTTTGGGCACCCCTGGTGTAGTATGTATGATCACAGAATAAACAGTATACAGAATGCGCATGTCGACCAGCGAAGCAATCTGAATTTCGGGTGCGGGCCGAAAGCAGCAAGGGGGAGATAACAGAGTTTGATGAACAGAACTTTTGTCTCTGTTAATTGATCGTGCGGCGATGATCTTTGTTATTGTCAACTTCGCTGGGTGCCGAGCAGTGCAGAGCGAGTTCGTGCGCTCGACGCAGGCCATAGAAGTTACTGTTATTTTCAATGAAGCAAATGACGGGCGATGTGCTTTCGTTGTTGTTGTGTTGATCAGCAGGTGAAATTTGTAAATTCTGAATTTTTGTTTCTGGCTGACTTTCGCTGCCAATTGCCGACGTGTGTCGTTTAAAAACAAATTTTCATGTTATGCGATTGACCTTCTGCATGAAAAGAATTGTATCTCCTTGAAGGCTAAGGTTTCACTAATTTTGATGAAATTGACTTCTGGTCGCGAATTATTATTTTATCTCTTCGCCTTTTGTCTCTACTCTAGGCCCCAGTTTTTTGGCTCGAACATAAAAAAACCTTAAAAAATGAGGAGTTCCGCAGTATCGTAATCGCAAATCGGTGCATTACTCATGTCAAATGCATGTACATACATATCTATTGTAAAGCAAAAAGCTATAAGAAAAAAGTAAGTAAGCAACCACAATACCGAATGATCGTATAATAAAAAGTTTGTTTTGCTTTGTTTTCGATATATATAGGTATCCTCAATTGAAAATATTTTTCTTAAATAACAGTTGTTTCCAAATCCTTAAACTATTTCCAATATTAAAAATAGTGTAATAGCTTTATATCGTAGTGACTTTATAAATTGATAAGTTAACACCTATTGACATTTGTTCTCATACATTTTTCACGCTACACTCTGTCGTAAAGTAGCTACCAACAGCGTATGTATCCACTACGCTGCACACAGAGTGAACCGCAAAGCTAAAATATTTCAAATTCAATGTTTCGTTTCCTAGCCGGCAATAATAACAACAACAGCTTATTGCTCTTTTCCCCGTATAAAGCCGTTGGCCGACAACAACAGCAACCACAGCCTGTTGCTTTTTTCCCTTGAATGCTTCACACAGCCACATGCCATCAATGCTTCTAATCTCGGTACTGTTTGTTCTGTGATATAACAGAAACGAAAGCTGTCTAGTGCAATTCGTAAAGTTAATAGCAGAGGACGTAATGTTAAATTAACAGTGGTCGTAATATTACGACCCCTTAAGATTTTTGAATTTGTACGAGATGCGCGTTCTGTATTACTGTTTATTCGGTGGTATCATGCCTCAACTATAAGGTTGTAGCAAGCCACCGGCTGATTGTTTATCGCTTCTGTCACAATCGTCGGTGTCAGCAGTGGTGCTGTGTTGCCGTATAGGTTGAAATGAAAACACCTGACCAATTTCCAAATTGGAACAGAAATAATGATTCGCATTGCTTTCAACCCTTATATGAGTTATTTAATTTGTTAAAGGCATTACATTGTGATTTATATTTAGTATCTAAGATTAAGCGCCATTAAAATATTACACGGAACATTGTACGAATATAAATAAATTATTTGGTAAAATTTTTTGCAAGAATGTAATGTTTTTTATTTAATAAAAACTTGCAACTCAGTTAATTTGCACACTTGTTATTGTTTGATAGGTAAGCAAAGGTAAGTAGATCAATGAGAAAGAATTGCATCGATTTAGCCGAGAAGTTGCTATCAATTTCTGACAGAACAGACGTGCACTGTATATGACTGTATGGCTGTATATGATGACCGGCAAAAAAACAAGAAGTCAACATCCGCATCTATGAAGTATGTTCATGCTTACAAAATTCAAATATTAGTTTCAGTTACAACTTAATAATTTTTTCTAGTATTGAACCCTCTCTGGACGGCGTAGTTGTGGGATGCAAGGAGTGCGAAACCCAGACAGAGTAAGTACTTTACAAGATTTAGTATCATGAAACGCACAGTAAGTAGCGTGGTTAATGTGATATGATAGACATCATCAAGGGTACCAAACAAAGTGTATTTATGAAATTTTTATTTTTAGCACTTCAATGGCGCCCTTTTCCATGGCCATCGAATTGAGTCCGTAAAAACGGAAATCAAAAAGTTGAAGGACGAAAACAGTCGGCTGCAACAGAAAGTGGACCAACAGAATGTGGTTATGCAAACTGTGCGTTCCATTTTCACCGATGGCCAGGTTCGGAAAATGATGTTTCCAGGTATGGTTGTTTTCATTTACCAGAAAGGTTCCAAAGTGAGAAACATTGTAAATGATTCCGCAGATTTAAAACTTAATTGGAGCTGGGCAGACATATCGAATACCATATGTCTGCACGCGTCCGGGCCTCGGGCGTATAATCATTTATGTATATGCCAAAGGTTTCCCACTTCCACATATCATGACGCTGCAAAGATGGTACCGGAAAGTCGCGGTGGATGAGGGCATTCTGCCAACATCCATTGACTTCAAGTGGCAACTGACTGATTTGACGTACAATGACAAAATATGTGTACTGTTCTTCGACGAGATGAAGGTGGCAGAAGTATATGAGTACGATCAGAGGTCAGACTGTGTGCCGAAACCAGCGAATTATGTGCAGGTGGTGATGGCGCGGGGCTTGCGGAAGTCATGGAAACAGCCAGTCTTCTTTGACTTCGACCATCCAATGACGAAACAGACAATGCAGTCAATAGTTGTGGCACTAGACCGAGCTGGTTTCCCAGTCGTGGCAGTGGTGTGCGACATGGGTCCTACAAACCGCAAATTTTTAAAAAGCCTGAACGTAACAGCGGGTAAGTAGCTGATATTGACAATTTCTGTTTGATTTTCAATATGATTTAAATACTTTAGATAAGCCATGGTTTCCATACCCGTCGCATGAGGGCGACAAAATATTTACATTCGCCGATGCGCCTCATCTTATGAAGCTACTGCGTAACCATTTCTTGGACAGTGGCCTTATTTGGAGGGGCGACTTGCTATCACCGCGGACCGTAGCTGACTTGATGAAGCACACAAGCAAATCAGACACGTCTATTACATTCAAACTGACTGAAGAGCATTTGTCAGTCAAAGGGATCGGTATGTTGTGATAACTATAATAATGGAGTCAATCTAAATCACGAAATTCTTCAACATTTCCAGGTCGGCAGAAAGTAAAATTAGCTGTGTAACTATTTTCCAACACCACCGCCGCTGTTATACGACGTTGCTCCTCCTTAGGGATGGAAATGTATAAGCCAACAGAAACTGCCGAAATGATCCAGCTAGTAAACGCTTGGTTTCATGTGCTAAATTCATCAATGCACACTTTGGGTCACTCCGAAAAGGTATTTTTCTTTCACTTTTAATTCGAAATAAGAGCTATATGGTTTTCTCTATTCACAGGAACCATACGGCATAAATCTTTCGAGACAAGATGACGTGCTAGCGCAAATGAATGCGTTTATGTCGTCTCCAGTGATTCCTAATAAGAAAAGCCTGCAGATTTTTCAGAAAGTCGTTTTGATGACAAACGCGTCATGGGCAATGCTGTGTAAGTATTTAAAAGAAAAGTACATGGAGTACCTACTGACCCAGCGGCTCAACCAAGATGTATTAGAGCACTTTTTTCGGCTATCCGCAGCAAAGATAGTCTAAACGACCACCCTACTCCCAAGGAGTTTAAATATCGGTTGCGGAAATACATCTTGGGTATGTTTCATATTCATTCACATAAATTATATTACATTATATATTTATTTCCTTATCAAAAAATCAAGCTTAACCAATAATCCAACCATTAATTTACATGTTTCTTTAGCCCGAAATACGGAGCACTTAAGAGGGAAAGGAAATGTTGCCAATGACACAACCGACTGGCTCGCAACAAATCAGCTTGATGTGCGCAGCCAGCAGACCGAAATTCCTCAGTGCAGCAGCAGTAGTGGTACATGCAACGCCGTTGACAGCCTTGATCCAGAGGAAGAAGAAGACTGTGCAACCCTCGAGGATTTCAATTCCGACTCATTGTCTGACATCAACATACCGCATGAGGATGCGCTGCAATACGTGGCTGGATATATAATACGAAAGCTGAACCTTGCAGAATATGAGAGCACCGGCACCGACATCTCGAACACATGGGTTGACGAGGTTTCAAAGGGTTCCTTAAAGAAACCAACTCGGGAATTTTTTTGTTTCTTGAAGGAACTAGAAAGCGTTTTCACCACAGTCAACGGCCTCGACATCGCTCACTGCAAGAACTTGCTTCAGCGTTTGGTGCAAAACAGCATAGGAATTGACGTACCCGACCACGTAAAGCTCTTCTTTTTCAAGTGTAGAGTCCACTTTCGCATGCGCCATCTAAACAAACGACTCAAAGTAATGAAGGCGAAGCAGAGAATAATGGGGTACAAGAAGTTCTTAAAAATAAACCTGTAAAACTGGGACGATCGTCTCTGGCCGAAGGAGTCAGTCACGTTTATTCCATATATAATAAATTGGGTTTTTTGCCAGAGGCTTTTTTCCAAACGGTGCGGGTGTTTTATTTAAACCGATTTTTTATTTCGCAGTTTCCATCGTCAATCGCAGGCGGTGGAAACAACTGTTAAGGAAAATATCTGAAAGTACCGAAACAATTTCGATTTAATTATATTTTCTTGCACACAGCACCCGTCAAAACACCAGATATCCGCTCCAAAGGTCACAACACAACGCAGTTGCTGCAGCGCAACGGTACAGTCGGCAGTTGCAATCAAGAGGCACGCTAAAACACAATTGTTTGAACAATATTAATAAACTAAACAATACGAATTTCAAGCACTTTTCCCGTTTTTTTACTCGAAATCACTTTTGTTTGTTTTAAGTTTTTCCCTCTTTCGTCGGAAAATATCAGCTGATTTTGGCAGTAGCGATAAACAATCCTACCAACAAAATACATGTGGTTTTTAGTGTTGCCGGGATGCTATAACCTTATTATTGAGCCATGGGTGGTATGATATACATAGATTCATTATGTATGTATATAAATATAAATTTTTGAATCCCCCTGTGTTCCTTCTACAACTAATGTAAGACATTTTATTGTGATAGCGCTCTCATTGCGTTTTTTAACGGCGCTTCGAGAAAATTGGTTTTCTGTGGAGATTTTACAAAATGACTTGTTTAACACGACGGATAATGTCATCATTCAAGTTTCTAATTCGAGCATTTGTGTCAGAGTCAAATACTGCTGAGAAGGTAATGTCTTGCAGAGTTATTAAGTCTCGAATATTGCAGATTTGAATGAGTGCTCTGGTTTTAAAACTGTTCAGAGCGGGGATGACCATTCTGATACTTGCGAGTAGCACTGACGTAGACGCACGTATATAAATATAACAATATACAGAAGACGTATTTGAAATTATTGCGCGATCACTTCACACGCGGGCACCTTTGTTGCTTAAAGGTGAAGTAAACGGAAACGAGAGCACCAGCCAAGGCGAATTAATAATTAATTAAATTTAATTAATTAATTAAGACTTAAATTAATTAATTCGCCTTGGCGCCAGCGAGCGGAGAGCTCCTTTGCGAATCTCTCTTGCATTCTCAAATTAATGCATGCATCAGTGCTGTCGTTTTCAAATTTTTGGCATAAATGCAGTATAGCGAACCCTCGTGAAAAAATAAATGAGTATGCTTTTATATAGAGGGTTGGCTCCTGAATCTAACAAACTAAAAATTATGCCGGGGAAACGCCCACAAAAGGCGTGGCTCGGGGCCAAAGTTCAAAGTTTTTATCAAAAAAACTCAATCTCCAACTGATTTACACGATATGGGTCAAACGAAAGGTCTTTTTCATACCTTTCTACTAATGTACAACATTAGATACAAAAAATGCACTAATAAAAAGTTTTAAGCAAAAAAAAAAAATTTATAAAAATTGTTTAAAAACCGATTTTGTTCTCGAAAAAATCCATAATGAAGGTGCAATAAGTTTGTTACCATGTTGTAGCCTGTGAAATTCCTTTACAATGAAATATAAAACATTTGATATTTTTGTGATTTCACTTTTATATTTAAATTTAAATTGAGTTAAAAGCATCTGCCTGCAATATTGAAATATTGCAGGCAATATTGATCACTTAGGCGCGATCTTTTACAATCATAGGAATTGAATATAAAAATACTGTACGCTCCTTACTGAAACTGATCCCCTAGTTACTCCCATGAGGGTTATTTTTCAAGCAGCCCGGCCAAAGGCCGGCCACACAAAAGGTACTTTAATACAGAAAAAAGTGGTTTACTACCAGCCTGCACCTCCTGGAAAAGTACCGTTGAACGGTAAGCAAAGAATATAAATGTGGAAAAGTACCGTTGAACGATAAACGAAGGATAGATGATAGATTTGAAAGGGGAAATGTGCACTGAGACCAAAGTTGATCTATTGTGCCCCCTACAACTTTAGAGAACGTCCCCCAATCCCACCGACCTAATGAAGTTTAGTAACTCACGTGGGAGAAGGTGTTTGACGTTCTCTTCTGCAAGCCAGTACTAGCCGAGGTGCTGTCTCCTACCGCATCGCAGTGCAGTATGACGTGCTCAGGAGTCTCCTCCGCTGTTTCGCAGAGTCTGCAGACGCTTACCTGTTCTAACCCGATTGTGTGCATGTTTCCTCACCCTGCAGTGCCCGGTGACCAGTCTAAGCTGGGTTTTTCCCAGTATGAGGCATTCTTCACTCCATCTGGAGTTATAACCTCCGATGAAGATTTTCGATTGCTTAAGACCTGTGGCATTTGACCTGTGTTCTGAGTTCCTGGTTCTTTCCTCAAGTCTTAGTGACTCTGCTAGAGTGCTTTTGCCCAGCCCAATGAAAGGTTCTGGTGCAAGGGGGATTGTAGCTGCCCCAGTTCTAGCAAGACTATCAGCCTCCTCATTCCCCTCTATTCCCCTCTATTCCTCTCTATTCCTCTGTGTCCTGGGATTTTAACCTGGTTATATGTACCCAGTTTATTCAATGCTTCTTTGCATTCCAGCACCAACCCTGAGGTAATCTCATACGAGGTTAGTGCTTTGATGGCTGCTTGACTGTCAGAACAAATGACTATGTCTTGCCCCCTGTACAAACGCTCGAGGTTAATCTGCACACAGAGCCTGATGGCATATAACTCTGCTTGAAATATGGTGGGTGTATTCCCCATGGGCACATAGTGCTTGAAGCGAGGTCCAAATACACCCGTCCCGGTTCCCTCGTGCGTTTTGGAGCCGTCTGTAAACCACGTAATAGTATGTGGTTTAAAATGGGACTGGTGTGCTTCCCAGTCCACTTTGTTACTCATGTATACTACGAAGTTTTTCTCGTAGTTATATGTTTTCGTTATTGTATCCATTGGATACAATACGTAGGGGTTACTAACAGACAACACGTCTAAGTCTCTGCGACTTGGAATGTGATCCCCCCTATTACTGGTTCGGCCAGTCCAAGGATAGTACGCTTGACCGCCATTTCAATTGCTATGTGCAATGGTTATATATTTATTATCACCTCCAGTGCCACCGTGGGACAGGTCCTCATAGCACCTGTAATACACGTGCACGACAGTCGCTGGACCTTGTTTAGCCGCTTCCTCACAGTCGAGAGCTTGGCTCTTGGGGCCCAGGCTACTGCTGCATATGTGAGTATTGGTCTCACTATCATGGTGTACATCCATTTCAGTATGCTTGGTCTACATCCCCAATTCCTGCCTGCTAAGGATCTGCACACCATGATTGCACTCGTTGCTTTACTAATAACTGCGTTCTAAAACTGTCCACAATTTGTAATCGAGCGGGTTCAAATCAGGAATCAGCTGGGTGATGACCCTTTTCGACCCGTGGAATCAGTTCAGATGCTTCCTTAGATGACCGTGCATACACCCTATCATTTAGCTTGTTAAATTTTTCCTGCACGGTAAAAATTTTTTCATCGGTAAACAAGATTTTTCTGTGCAAGTTCTCAGCGTGCTTCACCAAAAGACGTTTGCATTTTTCCATTCTTTTTTTTTCAATGCTGCAGTCAACAAATGTCCAGTACGGCGTTTGAACGCCCCAAGTCCCAAGTCTTTTTTAATAATTCGACTCATGGACTTTTGCGAGATATTCATCTCCCGGGCCATGATTTTCTGTTTTCGGAGCGGATTTCGCTGAATTCTTGATTTGACAGCTTTAACGACTTGTGGTGTTGGAACTGGGCGCGGACGGCCCGACCGGTGGCGGTCTTTAACATCTCCAGTCTCCTCAAACAGTTGTATGCACCGGTAGACGAACATGCGACTAATCCCGAGCAGGCGGAGCGTTTTGAAAATATCACTGTTTAGATCGCTAAACACTGCCGGCCACGCAGCTCTCAGAAATGAATATTGTTAATAATATTGTATTGTGCGCGTCCCTTTATGTATTTATATGTACGGATGGCAACCCTGGCCATCCCGAAGGGAGCTTGCGCGACCGGCGGGCACTCGAGGTACGAACTCCGGCTAACGAGCATCGATCCCCCGCGATCAATTTAAAATCGAACACCTAAACTTAATCTCTAAATATATAACAACAAACATTCCACAAAATCAATAAAACATTACACACAAACCGACATACAACATTTACTTATTTTTATTTCACTACGTTTGCGCGGCCATCGCTCTTCTGAGTTTCGAACATGGTCCTTCGAGCCGGATCTTTACACTGGCACCTCAAACAACATTAATTAAACAATAAAAAGTGAAGACAAAAAGTGTGTGCAAAAAGTGACAGCAAACGCAAAAATAGTGAAAGGAAGCAGTCCAAGTGCATAAACAAAACAACAGCAAATTGCACAGTGAAAGACAATTAAAATTCCAATCATAAAAAACAAAACAAAAATTACAAAAACACGCAGTACCAAACGCGCAAACGAAAAGTAACAACAAATATACACGCAGTCGCACGATCGCAACAACCACATAAGGAGCACAGCGAACAACGAAAATACGAGCAACAACAACGACAAGCAGAACAGCACATCAACGGTCAGCAGCGTGGGAGTAGCGGCATACACGGCAGCAGCGAGCGCTACGTGGGAGCACCCGATCATAAGTATTGTCTGTCCCCTTGACTATACTGGCTGTAAGTTGATTTATTTCATTTTTTATAACGAGCGGTTGGATCCCTAGCCTGTATATCACCTATATACAGAACCAACTAGCTCGGTTTTAGTCGCACTGGTAGTCGGAACATACCTTGCATGTGTACATTTTCCCATATGTACATATGTAAATCGTGTCGCTGACCTCTCAGTGCAGTTCCACATACTTACAGTGGCACTACATGAACCTCTTTATGTAGTACACTGGAGTGAAAAAAATAAGTTGTGGACTAAATTCAGTAGAAAATTATATTTTCTTAACACCTTTAAGGGAAGGCTCCCCTGGATTTGGGCAAAAATAAGGCAAAGTTTGTAATTTTTTTGTGGGATAATGAAAAGGCGTACAAACTTCCGGTTTTGACTATTAAATTCGTCTATTATTTAGGAGTTTAAAAAGTTAAAAAACTTGATGAAATTCAAAATAGCGGCTACAAAATGGCGATTTCCGTAGGCCTCTGCGCGCCAAACATCGCTCGAGAACTGTAATCCTGCAGCCTCTTGTAGTGGACTGAAATCAAAAAGCATTTCATTACTTAAAGATAACAAAATTGTCTGTGCATTGAACTAGACTCAAAAAATTTAAACGAAAAATTCTTGCACAATGAATATTTGAAGTAAAAAGTTCAATTTTTTGCACCTTTTTTTAATTTCAACCTTCAACCAACCTCAACATTTAAAAATTAAAAATAAATAACTATTTATGCAAATTGTTAGTTCAAGGCATACAGAAAATCAAATACATTCGAGCAGTTTTTAGATGAAGAAAATCGGATCATTAGATCAAGTCCGGGGATTTCAGTTAGATTGGAAAAAATGGTTTCGAGATAAACGCGTTTGAAGTTTTTAGAAAGCAGTGGAGCGTCCCGTAGCGCGCGTGAGACAGGTGTGTTCTCCCATGAAAATACGCGTCGTATCAAAAAATCCTTTTACACACATATTCTACATATATCTAGCCTTCGTTTTATGCAAAAAAAAAAAAACGATTTTTCGGTCCAAATCCAGGGGAACCTCCCCTTAAGAAAAATAATTATAAGCTTGTTGTCTCCAATTCCTTTGGATAAATTATTTTGTTTTCATTACATTTTTGTTCCATCACAAAATTCTTTCGTGTGTTCACTCAAAACCCCTCTGAGGTGATACACTTCAACGAAATTACTTGCATTTCTCGTGATTGTGCTGCACTGTGCGACATTCCTGGTCGGTTTTGTGCAATATTGTTGACAGTTCGAATATCTTTCGAATTCTTTTGGTGTTTTTTCTCGACTCAACTCTCGAGTCGACTCAACCATCGATTTATTTATTTCACTATTGAATTATTCTCAATTCCGACATGCCGATTCAAAAATCTTTCGAACAGAGTCATGTTCTCTCCAAGAACATTTTTAATTTCGAAGCGGACAATTTGGTCCACTTTTGTTCCAAATTCTCTTCTGTTCCTATCGAAGAGTTAACGCCTGCAGTCCTCAAAGCGTATTTAGCCGATCTCAATGGCTATTATGCGGACCTAAAGGCAGCTTTTTCGCAAGTCAGCATCACCCCCGATGACGACCTGCCTGCAACTTTCGAGTTGATCGCTCGCTCCAAAATGGAACTGTGCCAAGAACGAGTATATGAAATCATGGCCCAGATCTCGGAACTCATGGACGCTCAGCAACCTCCTCTCGCTGAAACTTCTCGTCCGGCAGAAATCCCCTTCCCTTCTGCAACAGAGCAGGCAAGTAATTCTATTTGCCTGAATGTCCCTCCTTGCGACACCGAAATCTTCTCCGGCGGGTATGAAGAGTGGCCGTCCTTCCGCGACATGTTTTCGGCGGTGTATATTAACCACCCAAAACTCACCTCTGCCCAAAAATGATATCACCTCCGATATAAAACGACCGGAAAGGCTGGCGCCATCGTTAGGCAGTATCCATTGAGCGATTCTAACTTCGAATTGGCATGGAATGCGCTGAAGTCCCGATTCGAAAATCGGCGCATTCTGGTTGACAAACAGGTCAACCTTGAGCCTCTCTCAAGTAGCTGTTGAAGACAGTGAAGCGCTGCAAAGCCTTCAAAATGCAATAAACAATTCTCTGTCCGTCTTATCTTCTGAAGACGTCTCGACAGAGGGTTGGGACCCGATCCTGGTCTATATTTGTTCAACAAAACTCCCGGAAGAGACTTTATCCCTGTGGGAACAGTCCCTTAGTTCCCGGAAAGATCTTCCAACCTGGGAGCAAATGAACACTTTCTTGACCAGCAGATATGAGGTCGTGGAAAGACTAAATCTTATGAGGCCGACCAAGTCCGTGTTTTCTCACAACCGGGATCATAACAGAGCTCAAAACTTAGCTGAGAGCAGATGGACTTTCCTCTGTCCGGTTTGCAGCGCGACTCATGCGCTCAAACTATGCCCGAAGTTCAAAAAGTTATCTGTTTATGATCGAGTAAAGGCAGTACGAGCCCACAACTTGTGCACAAACTGCTTGTCCCATACTCACTTGAAGCGGGATTGCACAAGTAGGCACACTTGTTCGCAATGTCAGAAGCAGCATCATTCTATGCTTCACTTCGCTTCTGATACAATCCCAAATCGGCAAAGAGACGCCAGCTTACCAATTTAAACGACTCAGCCTCGGAGTCCATCAAACAACTCATCCGTCTCGAGAAAATCCCGGAGTTCTCAAGATGAGTCATCTTCCGTTACCTCGCGAAGACGGAAAAACCGTCCTGTGCAGTCACTTAGCACAACGGTTAAGGAAACAGCCCCTCGCCCCATGTCTAAATCTAGACAGTTTGGGCACATCGCAGTCGAAGCGCAACCCCCGCGCAACATTCATCCCCAGTCAGCTGCAAGACGTAGACGACGACTGCAGGAATCCAGTTGGTCTCACTCGCCTCGCCTCGACAGCGCATCCCGTCCGCACGCGAATCAGCTCCACCCTCGCGACAGCAGCTACAGCCAACGGAGATCTAACCCAAGGCTCCAGACCAGCAAGCTGCGCGGACGCAGAGTTCGGACCCTCCTTCCACGAGCCATCCAAACCCTAATGGACCTCCGGGGGGGTCCCATCAATGCACGAGTGCATCCGGCCCCAGGATGTTTAGATCACTAAAAACTGCCGGCCACGCAGCTCTCAGAAATGAATATTGTTAATAATATTGTATTGTGTGCGTCCCTTTATGTATTTATATGTACGGATGCTTGCGCGACCGGCGGGCACTCGAGGTACGAACTCCGGCTAACGAGCATCGATCCCCCACGATCAATTTAAAATCGAACACCTAAACTTAATCAACAACAAACATTCCACAAAATCAATAAAACATTACACACAAACCGTCATACAACATTTACTTATTTTTATTTCACTACGTTTGCGCGGCCATCGCTCTTCTGAGTTTCGAACAATCACCTTTTTTCATTTCACACTTAAATAGTGCTATAACAGCGATACGGTTCTCGTTATCTGACCACTCCATGGTGAAAGCTAGAACAATTTAGAATTCCCAGGTTATGTTTCATAAACCATGTGGAAATAACGGGGTATGTTCAATTCAACTATTACAATGGGTGTGTTCAATGTTGTCACAATATTTATGTCCCTACTAAGTACATAAATGGATCGCATGCTGCAGCGTTAAAAGAAATCAAAATGACAGCCACTCAGAGCACACAGGGATGCAAAACCGAGTATGTGTTTGTACACAACCAATGTGTACACAAACGAATATTCTGCATTGTTACTTTTCACCCGGCTTTGGTGTTGTGGAAAAAAATTACGTCATTGGTGTGGTGGGGGTATGACATACCTCAAAACTTCTTTATATAATTTTCCAAAAAACAGCCTTTTTTAAAAACAAAATACATATAGTTATGTGACATTAAATTTTTGGTAGCTACCCTAAAAGAGTAGCGAATTACAGGGTCTCAAAATCAGCTCATTTTTCGCAAGTTGTAAGGTTTTCCGTCTCGGACAAATCGAACATCGTGTGCTGTACTGACGACGTTTTGGTACAGCTTCACTTTATCTCAAGGATTTACAGAATCATGATGATGTAGAAAAATAATGATATTTTTGGGAACATATTTATTTTATTTATTTATTTATTTATTTATTTAGAAGTCTTTGAACAAATCCTACAGACTAATTAACAAAATGGAACTTAAGCTTAAACTTAAACAGGAAAGTGAGAGTAAACAAAGGAAATGAACAAAGGTTTAGGAACAGATAAATCAAACATTGAAAAGGTCGACAACGCATTTATCTCGGCTAAGGCTCGAGGAATAGGAGCATTACTGCCATAACACGTCCTAGAGAACTCAACAGAAAAAGGGGAAAAATGTCTGAGGGAACGAGATGGCACATTGAAAGCTATTTTGGACAAGAGGGGGGGCAATCAATATTCCCATTGACTATATCAAAAATGAAAGCCATGGCAATGACAGACCTCCTAGTTTCAAGTGATTTTAAACCAAGCAGAAGACATCTAGACCTGTAAGGAGGCTGGGGCTCAGAAAAACGAATGGAGCGAAGGGCAAACTTTAGGAATCTTCGTTGGATACGCTCTAAGCGATTAGAATGCGACGCATGATAAGGTCTCCAGATGAAAGCAGCATACTCCAGTCTGGACCTAACAAAAGTAGTATACAAGAGCTTGAGCGTATAGGGATTGGAAAAGGAGGAAGAATTGCCGCGGACAAAACCTAACATAGAGTAGGCACGTGAGACAATGCGGTTAACATGGGAGGTGAAGCTAAACTTTGAATCGAAGACAACACCCAGATCCTTGATCCCTGCCACCTTTTCTAACATTGTGCCATCAATTTCAAATGAAGTTTTTACTGTATTAGTGGATTTGGAAAAAGTTGAGTGAAAGCATTTGCTGACATTTAAGCATAAACGATTTTTACTGCACCACGCGAGGACATTATTGAGGTCGGACTGGATGTTTAAAGAATCAGACGAAGTACGGACAACGGAGAAAATCTTCAAGTCATCGGCATAGAGCAGAAAGTTGGAGAAGGAAAAGCACGCACTGATGTCGTTTATGAAAAGAACAAAGAACAAAGGGCCTAAAATACTTCCCTGCGGGACTCTAGAAGTGGCAACAAAAGGATTGGAGGTGGCATGATCAACAACGACAATACACTGTCGGTTACTTAAATAGGATCTGATCCAATCCAGGAAAACTGAATGAAAACCCAAAATCGAAAGCTTTAACAGGAGTAGGTCATGTGAAACTTTGTCGAAAGCTTTAGAGAAATCGGTGTAGATTGTGTCCACTTGAGAATTATTCTGAAATGCAGAGAAACAGTAATTGCTAAAGACCGCAAGATTAGTAACAGTTGAGCGGGACGAGACAAAACCATGCTGGTTAGGTGAGATTAAGCTCTTTACAGCAAAGTACAATTTCTCCTTGATTATGCCTTCAAAAAGTTTCGAAACCGTGGAGAGCTTAGAGATTGGGCGATAATTAGAGACGTCGTTTTTGTTCCCGCTTTTAAAAATAGGAGTAATTGCCGCTAATTTCCAATCATCAATGAAAACACCAGAGGAAAGCGACATATTGAACATTAAAAGTAGAGGGCAAACTAGCGAGGGACAGTTCTTCAGGAGAATGGGTGAAAGACCATCGGCATCGATTTGTGTTGATGGTTTCAAACGTTTCCTTTCCAGACTCAGAAAGGAATCTATAACGTATAACTCCAATGGGGAATTTACATTAGACGGAATAAGGGAGGTGACATCA
Source organism: Melieria picta (assembly GCA_964056695.1). Classification (NCBI taxonomy): domain Eukaryota; kingdom Metazoa; phylum Arthropoda; class Insecta; order Diptera; family Ulidiidae; genus Melieria; species Melieria picta. Next base: position 65,435,400 of record OZ057400.1, read on the forward strand.
TTAACAGTAGACCACTTGACATTACAAAGATTATAGTCACCGAGAATACAAATATGGTTATCGCCAATCTTATCGGTGACTAAGGAAACAATATTGTCGACATGAGATTTGTACAGAGAGTAAGCACTATCCGGGGGAATATAAGAAACACAGAGAAAGAGAAAACCAGAAGAACCTTTGATATGAACACAAAGCTGGTCGAGAATTAAATCCTCATCATCGAGTGTAAAACGCGAAGCCTGGAAACTGCGCTTAACAGCGATCAAGACCCCGCCACCTCTAGAGCAGCCAGTTTTAGCCGCATCTCTGTCTTTTCGAAAAACGTCATACACATTAGCATCAAAAAATTCATGATCGAAAAAATTCGCGTTTAACCAAGTTTCCACAAAAACGAAGACGTCGTACTCCTGGAGAGAGCTGAACAGGAACAATTTTGAGGATTTGGTTCTAAGGCCCGATATATTTTGAAAGTAAATCTTTATGCCAATATGATCAGAAGGGACTGATGCGGGTGCTAAGACTGCAACAGTTTCTCTCCTTTGTGTTGAAAAAAACGAAACGGGCGGATGCAGACATTGGCAGGCCAGCAGTCAGAATTAAGAAGTTTTTCAAACGAAGATTCAGGAATACCAAGCTTAAAGTTAATCTTTTTAAGTGTCGAGATAGAAACATCTTTCTTGATTAGTTTATAGCAGGACATCAAATTTTTGTCCACTGCAGAATGTTTAGCAACATAATCCATAATGTTGTCTTCAGAAACGGTAGGAGAGAAAGATGAAAGATGTAGCCACTTGAGGCGAACAGCAACATCAAAATCAGAATTCGTATTCGAGCCAACAACATGAAAACCATCGTTTCGTTTCTTATTCTTTTTACTAACAGTCCACTCAGCATTGTTTTTGGCGGACTTAGAATTGGCGGATAACGTTGGATGTGTAGCAGAAACAACAGCAGCAGCAGCATGTGGAGAACTGAGAGCAATTGGCGACGCAATAGATTTACAAGCACATTCCAAACGGGCCCTCTGAGTGCCAGTGGCGGCAGGCGGCACAACAACAGCATATGATACTATAAAAACGATTGTCGTATGTGCTATTAAATTCAATGGAACATACGACATTCGTTTTCTACAGCGACGAACTGGGAGCTTTTCTTGCACGTATATGTAGAAGGGTAGTTGGTAGTTGCCTGAATTTTGTGAATTTTTGAATAAATCTATGACTACTAGACCATCGAAAATATCAATTTGAATTTAAAATCATTGACAAAAAAAATTACGTTATTAATGTGGTGGGGTATGTCATACCCCAATGAACTTTAGTGGGATGTGACTGAAATCTGATCACACTCAAGTTGTTTTCGGATAGCAAATGTGTATGGTTGGATTGTTATAAACAGCTACTAGAAGCGATAGTGCCCACATAAAACTGATATCGGTATTATTTACAAAAATACAACCTCTGGGGTATGGTATACCCCACCACACCAATGCCGGGTTAAGCACTTAAAATACTGTTTTACGCAAATAATAATATTTATGTAAATATATGAAATTATTTCAAATTATATCAATACATTTTGTTCAACCCGGAGATTTCCCTACCAAATCCGGAGAAACGGCAAAATTTCCGGAGTCTCCGGGTGAAATTGACCGATGTGGCAGCCCTACGAACAGCATTGCCAGCCAAATGTTTTTCTGTGAAACTTGGGGCATTTTTGCAATGATGAAAAGAAAATTTTTCGCAATTTTCGTTGTTTTTTTTTAATTACATATGTGTTTATCAGGATCATTTTGCAGTTACGTAGAAGGTGAATGCTAAGCGATCATCGCAAAGCGAATATCGCTGCTCAGCGCTTTGAAACTACGAGCAGTGGGCAGGAGTTTGGAATCATTAATGTCTACTTCGTATATCTTTGAATTTCGTCGGCTTAGAGTAAAAAGGTGCTAAGTCCAGTTTTTCACATTTTCTAGGAAAGACAAAAAACGGTGTAAAAAAAAATATAAACTAAAATTGATTGTTTTATTTTTTTATGTGATATTAGATTTCACCTTAAGGGGTCATTCTCATGCGCGGACAGGAAAAATGGACATTCTTCAGAGATTATTTCCTTTGTGAATACGAGGAATTATCAAAAAAAGATATGCCACTTTAATTTATTCATTGTTATGGTACAAAAATAAAAAAAATAAAAAAAAATTTTTTAATTTTTTCGAACACTTTTTTTCGATTAAAGACACGGCTTCTGCCGCGTCATGGTCAGCTGGTGGGAATGATTTTGAGTCACAGGATTATCTGAAACATAAATTTCAAAGAAATTCTTAATCAGTATGAACGTACCTCTCGTCCGTAGCAAATTTAAATTTTTTCAGAGCAGTAAAAAATTGTTGTTTTTGAAGATTTTATCAATGAAAAAAAATATGAAATTTTTAACATATCAGAGTGAATTTGCTAGGGACGATAGCTAACAGTATGTAGAATGACGTGACAAAATCGCAGAGAGATCGGATGAATGGTTTTTTTTTAATCATCCCCACCATTTCAAAAAAAAGCGTTCCGAGAAAAACACGTTTAAAGTTTTGACTAACTGAATGCTTGAAGCTAAATGTCTAAATGTCTGTAGAAGCCGAAATACTTAAAATTTTCCAATAAAATTTTGACAGCACCTTCTTCAAGGATGATACATTCCAAATATGTTTAAAAAAAAAATTGATTTTTACAAAATTTCACATGAGAATGACCCCTTAAGGTAATGAAGGGCATATGAAGATGTATTCCGATTTATATTAATTTTTGCAAATTAACTCAAAATAAGCGAACTCTGGACTTAGAACTTTTGCCCATTATTGTAAAACAATAGATGAAAACAAGAATGCTATATAGTTTTTGCTGTTAATTTGTGTATTTCTACATTTTCTTTCATCTTTCATCAATATCAAATGTTTGTAAAACAAGTTGTCTTAGCACCTTTTCAATCTAAGCCGATCATTTATATTATTTATCGCCCTAATCTGCTTCCCTTTTCATAGACATTTCATAGTTTCGTGAAATTTCACCATTTGAATTTGGAAACTCCTGTTTGTGCACAATAACCTACAAATAACATACAGTGGACCCTCGGTTAACGAACGCCCCGCATAACGAACATTTCGCATAACGAACACTTTTTTTTGGGAATAAAAGTTTCTCTTCACGAACGAAACAGGGGAAACCCAGAATAAACATTATAGTGCTGTCTGTGTTTAGCTTTTGTTTCATAATTGTGCATTTTGTTTTATTTTTGTGCATAATTGCCTGTGTTCGTAAAATTAACAAGACGTGTTGAAACATACAAATGTTCTATTTTTAATTTTGTTTTTATAAAAATTGCAAAATAACATACGTAAATGCCTTCAAAAAAAGATTCGGAGAAAGAGAAAAATAAAAGAGCCAAAATAACTATTGAAATGAAACTCAAGATCATTGAAAAACATAAACATGGTTTGGGGGTGACTGATTTAGGACGTGCGTTCAACTTATCGAAATCAACGATTTCTACTATCCTCAAGAATAAGGACAAGCTTGCGGTGTTGAATGCTTCAAAGGGAGTATCAAGAGTTTCTTCGCAACGACCACAAATTCTCGATGATATTGAAAGATTGCTTCTGATATGGATTAACGAAAAGCAAATGCAAGGTGACACAATTTCGCAGAATATAATTTGTGAGAAGGCTAAAACAATATTCACCAATCTTATTGAAAAGTCAAGTTTTATGTTACATTCTTTCAATAAAAGTTCAAATTGAAACATATTAGAGTGTATTTTTTTTGACCTGGAACGCATTAATTCATTTTACATTGATTTATATGGGAATAATGGTTTTGCTTAACGAACGTTTCGCATAACGAACAAGATGCTGGAACCAATTGTTTACGTTAACCGAGGGTCCACTGTATTTGAATATTATTAGGGAGCAGAATTATATGCATGTGCATATTTTTTTTGAGCTTCGGATTTGAACGGGACCAAAACAGAAACTATTTTTATTGAAAAAAATTAAGAATGAGCTAACATGTGCACTGCATATTTGCATATTTTTGCATGTTTTGCATATTTTTGCATATTTTTTTGCATATTTTTTGCATATTTCTGCATGTTTTTTTATTTTTCGCCGTATTCGGCGTAAGTATGTACATACATAAACATACTCGTATAGAGTTTTGCTCGTCTATGCAAACGAACAAGAGTAAGGTTGGCGTGTTACTGTGTGTAAGGGGTTGGGAGGGGGGGGGGGGGATCAATTTGGACAAGCCCAGACTTTTGTTATTCCGAGAATGTTCTTACGATCATTATTTAGGGTGTTGTTGTTTGGCTCAGTAAGCTATTTTGGGGCATTGCTGAGTACAGTATACAAGAATAATGAACGTTTTCGTACTCCACGAGCTGGTGTATGGCGTAGGCATGGCTTATGCTGACCGTAGAAAACTTGGAGCAAATTTTAGTTATTTACTGTAAGTAGTTAATGTTTTACATTTAATTTTAAGTGTTGTTGTTATTTGAGCTAAGATTTTGTTTTGTGGACTTAAAATTAAGAAATGAATTCTATTTAAAATACTATTATGGTGTTCACAGTTCAGCGGTATCTAGCATGTTAAATTTCCCACCTGGCAATTTTCCCGAATTTTCCCATATGGTATCTCAATTGTTTTTGCTTTTCATGAAAAACAGAGATACCGGTAGTTTCAAAATTTGCCGCACTGCTGAGCATGTTTATTGAAATAGTCAAAAAACAAAGTCAAATGCATTTTTTGACACAATCTCCGGATCGAATTTTTTTTAGTACTTTATGCCACTATCGGGACGATTTCTTTATTTGATGTTCAACGCTTGTTTGCCATTTGAGCGAGGCATTTTTATTTTGAAAATTTTTCCACAATTGTTTGAAAGATATACAATGGGGTGCTCACAGTTAAATCGTTATTTTTTTAATGAAAGTTGGCCGAAATAAATTTTCCCACAAATTGTGAATACCATATATGTTTTTGTAAACTTTTTTGAATTTCCCAAATTTCACTAAATTCCTGGAATATAAGAAATACTACCAGTTATCCCCGGCTTTGCACGGAAGAATTACATACATACTTTAAGTTAAGTTTTGATTTTTGAAAAAATAAAATAAAATGAAAGAAATAAAAAATACGTGTCGAATTATTTTTTATTTGAAGTGTTTTCACCAAATTTGAAATCAATAGGCTCATTAAATTGCGTTTCTTCATACAACACCTTAACCCATGTTTTGCCCTTTTACACCCCGAATTTCAATCACATCTTAGCGTAGGTTCATTTTTTAAGATGTACCTGCACTTAAAATTTCCTGTTTGTAGCTTCAGCGGTTTGACCTTGCTGTTGTGCATATGTTTTGCATATTTCGGGCATATTTTGTATATATATAAATCCGATACCTAGTTATTATTATGTATACGGTTATTCAATGCTGGCAGTACTGTTGGCAAGTGAACCGTCCGTCCGATTTTGACAATGACCCCAACGGAAACACTAACAAAATACACGTGAATTTTGGGTAGTATTTATAGAGTTTGGCTAGTAGGGGAGAGTGGGGCGAATCATTACGCTTTTTTGTAAGCCCAATATTTTTTATCTGCGAAAAAATTGTCGACCATGTTATATATCGTTTTGAAGCCTGTTATTTTGCGCAACTTTTGATTATAAACACTTAGGTGTAGGACAAATACGAAATAAGTTATGTCGATATTCCCAAAGTGTCCAAAAATGGCATTTTAAAAAGTGTGGGGCGAATCGTTACGCAGTATGGGGCGAATCGTTACACTCGCTTTTTTCAAATTTTGAGGCGCTGAAATCAAAATATGTATACACAAATAATATTTCAATTATTTACTTCATTTTTATTAAGAAAACGAATACATGTTTGATGGTTAAATTGACCAACATGCCAAAAGAAAATGGTGGAAAAATATATGAAAAAATGAAAAAGGAAAAAAGTTGATTTTTAATCAGAATCTGACTCAACATCAGCATAATCAATCGCAGCGATGGCGCTTCGACGCTGGCTTATGCGTTTCGGTGCTGCCTCAGATGATTTAGCTACCTTTTTTGTTTTTTTTTCTTGTCATCTTTGTTCATTTGTCCAGCCAGTTTTCTTGCTGCGGCCTGCACCTTCTTCATTACAGCTTCTTCTTTTTTCATGGTTGCGGCTACTTTTTTGTTTTCAGTCAGTGTTTTCTTGGCTTCTTGAGCAAAATGCTCGGATTCAACCTCGTTGAATGATGCGTCTGACGTCAAAATGGAAGTTTTTCCTCGCTTTCTGCCGCGTTTGGTTTCAGTACGAGCTGGTGCCTTTGGATGTGGTAGAATATCCAGTAGAACATTTTGTAAAGAGCCTGTAGATGTTGCAGTATTCAATTGACGACTTTCCTCATCACGGCTTCCGATAGATTGATTGACAGGAATTTCAATGTCAGCACCGATGTCAATTTGTGATGCATTTAAAAGGTCTCTGTCTGTCGTTTTACTTGGTGCAAAGTCGATTTCTTGAAAAATCTGTCTGTCGAATGGACAAATTCCACTTGCACGGAATCCAGACTTTATATTGATTTCAGTTGCGCCAATTTCGAGTGCACGTGCAAAAACGGGTGGCAAATCACAGATTGTCATAGTCCGCCCAGGATGTTGTCGAATCCAATCCTTGCACAATGTGTTAGCCGCTGTTTTGAAAGCTTTAAAGACGCCTACATCGAGTGGTTGTAGTCGATGGCTGCAATGCGGCGGGAAAGAGAGCATATGAATACTATTCTCGCGGCAAAATTTCAACACGTCATAATTGCGATGAGATACATGATTGTCCAATAAGAGTAAAATCGGATTATCCTTTGAACATTTTGTGAATTGTTGGAACTTTTTGATAAAATCAAGAACATTTTCAGAATTCATAAAGCCTGAAGGGCTAGCCCCACCCCAGCAACCCACTGGACCGCCATTTAGAAAGTGCTCTTGAAATCGTACTCTTGGGAAAACCAGATACGGTGGTGCCTTCATTCCATTCGCATTTATGGCTAATGCCATTGATGCCAGCGTACCGCGTTCGGCTGATGTAATCTGGCCAACTTGCCTACGACCACAGCGGCTGATAACACGATCAGGCTTATGAACTGTTGTGAGACCGGTTTCGTCTATATTCCAAATGTTGTATGGAGCAAAATCCACTTTCTCAGCCACTTGTTCGTAAAGATTGAAAAAAGCTTCCACGTTTGCTTTGTTGAAAGCAGATGCACGCGCCAAACTTGTAGCTTCAGGTGTACGCATTGACAATTTTTGATGGCGGCGTAAAAATCCCCGGAACCATTCTATTCCAGCTAAACCATTAGATGCCCAACTTGATGGATATCGTACACGCAATCGGTCGGCAATTTGGAAAGCCATCTCTCGAGCCTGAATTGATGTAATGCCAAAATAGATATCGGAAGCATGTATCATATAATCTTGCATGGCTGCTTCTACTTGAGGTGGAAAAATCTGAAAAGGAAAAAAAATGTTTACATTAGATTAGATTACATTCTTATGAGGAATCAACTTTTCATTCGAAAAGGTGTTTCATTAAAGATCTTACTGTTTGGCCACCTCGACTTTTCATTTCAATTGCAGAAAATGTTCGTTGCTCATACGTTGATGAAGTTGACGGTGTTGGCTGAACTACCGATGAAGTCGATGCTACCGCATCAGCAACTGTTGAAGTCGAAGGTGTTGGTTCAATTGATGTTGTAACTGTTGCTGTTGGAGTCAACTGGGTTGACAAAATCGTGATTTGTTGAGGTGCATCGTCCACTTCCATCGATTTTTTTCTTGCAGAATTGTGACGTTGCAAAGTCATGACGCCCACATTGAATTCTCTGGCAGCTGCACGAAGAGACATTCCAAGAGAAACAGCTTCAAGTGCACGATTGATGGTGTCGGTGTCAGGTTTTTCTGTCTTACGAACATATGTTCTAATTATTTTCACAAAAATAAAATCTCTGTACACACAAAACAAAACACAAATATATGAAAACAATGAAAAGTTGCAATAAAATAATGAAAAATAAAAAAAAATCACGAAAATGATAAAAAAATATCATGACGAACAACACAGATGATTTTTCTACAAACACAAGCAATAACGCAGTCTTCAAAATTGCGTCAGACGCTTAAATGCATAAAAAATGACCGTCACGATTCGCCCCACTGTGACATGTTTGCTATGGAATGGCTTAGCAAAGACACGGTAACAATATTTGCGAATTTTCTTTTTTTGCGCGAAAGGCAACACAATAAAGATAAAAAAACATACACTTTCGATTGATCACAAAATTATTTAGCACTCAAAATTGAAAGATTGTAGACATCCAAATATGAATTTTACAAGTCACAAAACACGTCGTACCCTGCCAAGCGTCAGTTTTCTACTGAGAATTGGAATGTCACCGAAACAAATGAGCGGCTGAAGGTGACCAACATTTAGCTATGCGACATTTGATATATGTCTCCCCTACCACAGAATAAACAGTATACAAAAGACGCATCTGAAATAATTTTGCGCTTTCATTTCTGACGCGGGCGGGAAGCAACAAAGGTGTGAAAAATGTAAACGGAACCGAGAGAGTAGGCGCGAGCGAGCGGAAAGCTGCTGTGCGATCCCCTCTTGCATTCTCAATTGATGTACACTCATACATTAGATGGATTGGGGCTTTATTCTCATTTCGACAACAACACGCAATGTGGTTGCTTTCCGCAGCAAGCCAGCTTGGCTTTATTCGTGCACATTGAAATGGTGGTTGAGTTAGTTAGGTTGGTTTAGAAATAGTTCTCCACTTATTATCACTTTCTTAATGTGCCTCGGTTGCTACAATATTTTTACACATACAGTTGAACCTCGATTATCCGGGCCTCCATAAACCGGGAACATCTATTAACCGGGATGCTGAGTGGTTGATTTTATACCTCTATTAACCGTGATTTACCTCTATTATCCGTGAAGCACATGTACTTGTGTTTGTTTTTTCCGTATAACACACATATAAATATACATATTTATTTTAAATAAATGCATTTTTTAAATAGAACAAGATTTATTGATGCAAATGTACCTTTATAGAAACAGTTTCACATGTTCTTATCAAAAATAAAAATAATACAATTTATAAACGATTATATGTAACCTCTTTTAACCGGGCTTTTCGATTATCCGTGATGAGCCCAGTCCCGAGCAACCCGGATAATCGAGGTTCAACTGTATATTTATTTTCATTGTAGTCATTTTTACTTTTTACAACTTCTTTTTTTACAAGCAGAAATAAGTTCTGTGTTTTTTCACTCCATTTTGTCAGCTTATTTTGATAATGAGCATGACCAAAGGAACTAATAAAATCCATTGAATTTTTGGTTTTTGAGTAGTGCTACCACCTTATTTATGCGCCTTAGCGATCGCTTAACCCCTCTGTTACCCTAGGAAAAACTCGCACATTTGACCCTTCGGGTCATAAAATGACCCCGATTTGTTTCTTTGTATTTTGTTCAAAAAAGTTAGGAAAATGTGATTTTGACAATTAGTTATTACTTTAAAAGCGATTATTTTGCCTTACTGCAGTCAAATATGTTCAACATGCAAACCATGTCCAGGTTCTTGATTTTCTTCCCGGGCACTTTAATTCTTGCGATTTCTTCAGAAGTTAAAACTATATCGTAACTAATTTTTGGACAATTATATTATATATAACAGATAATAATCATTAATCGCCCAAAAATAAATGATTTCGCAAGAAAGCCTGTTGCCGTGGCCCACAAAAAATTACTCAGTTTAGAGGTTTAATTTATAAAAGTATGCCAAAATATTAAATTTATACTAGAAATTGACACCAATGAACCAATATAAATTATAATATATATTAATTAACATTATTCGATTTCCCGAAGAAGAAAATGAATATATTCGGCTGACCCGGATTGCGCCCCATCGTTTCCTTTCACTGAGTATCTTCTTCTTTGGTGAATGTACTGCTGAGGATAACTCACACGATTATATTATTGGCTTGCCTTCTTTTCGCAAAATTGAAGCCCAGGAAGTAACTTTTCCAATTCTTTATAGAATAAGCAGCGTTACGTCATTTCAGGGATGAATTTCATATCACAAATGCAATGGTGCCGCAAGGAATAATAGAGTTTCGAACTGCAGTAAAGTTTTTGCTTGTCGCTGACACGAATATGTTTCAGAAATTGGATATAGCTTGTTCACACTCCTTTCGGAATTTTTTTGAAATGTATTACTTGCTAGGATTGCTTTATGTACTATTTATATTGAAAGCATCAATCCAAATTCCATACCAGCAAACATAAAGTGTTCGTACTATTGGGTTTCGATCCCTTGAAACTTAAAAGCTCTTGTACTGCTCATTGAGATGTGTGGGCGAAGCTACGCCCTTTTATAAATGCCCTTTTCTCCTTCCTCCCTTTTCCCCTGTCGAAAAACATGACCCAATAGTAAGTTCGTTTTAGTGTCACTGATGTGCGACTTATAGTTTCGAAGTTATGTTCAAAATTTGGATCGTTAAGAGTGCCACGCCCATTATTAAACGCCCATGAAATATTTTCAGTGGAACAATATGTCTACATGGGGACATTGCACGAAATTGCAATGTTGTATGACTCATAAACAACGTATACATACATGAAAGTATCTCAGCTGATACCCGAGAAGTTTTACATGCAGCGATTGCCTGTAAGCGCAAGAGAAGTATCCATAATGCGTTTACTCTGCGTGGCTCCGTGTATATCAGATTGGAGAAAAACGGAGATCGAATCAAAGTTGATAGCATTGAGGAACTGCGAAAAGTTACAAGCGCTGGTGCTCGCTGCGAATGATTTCTCTTCTCTTGTCACACTATCTAATTCCTTTCTGTGCACTTTTTGGGACATGAACGCCCACCACACGATCTGGGGAAGTACAGATGATAATCTAAGGGGTGAGTACCTACTCGATTATATACTAGCAACTAACCTAGTTATACTCAACTTGGGATGTTCCCCGACTTTTGTCACTAGAGTTAGGCAGGAGGTCCTAGACCTTACCATCGGTAACAGTAGGATTAGTGACTATGTATCTGATTGGAGAGTATCGAATGAGCCCTCCCTATCAGACCATAGGATGATCGAATTTAGATTGGCAGCCACCCTAGTGGAGCCATCTCCAACTAGGAACCCCAATAAGACCGACTGGGGAAAATTTACAAGGTTGCTTGAACAGGATCAACCCTTGCTGGATTCTCGGGGCAGGATGCGGCATCCCCTCGAAATCGAGCAGGCGGTTGAAACAGTAAATGGGGCAATAATCAATGCTTTTCATTTAAGTTGCCCTGAGAGTAGGAGGGCCAGGAAGAAATCCACACCGTGGTGGAATACCACCCTGGCGAAACTCAGGACAGACACGCGGAGGCTCTTTAACAGGGCAAAGCGAACAGGTGACTGGCAGGAATACACTGCCGCTCTCACTAAGTACACAAAGGAAGTACGGAAAGCGAAAAGGGCTAGTTTCCAATCGTTTTGCGAAGAAATTTCTTCCACCCTCCAGGCAGCAAGGCTGCACAAAGCGCTAGCGAAGGGAGCAACGGAAAATAAGATGGCTCTCAAATTGCCGGATGGTAGTTACACGCGCAATGAAGAGCAAAGGGCTCTCGCTCTTCTAGGTGCACATTTCCCTGGGGCAATCCCCCAGGACGCACCTGCCGAATGTACCATCTACCGTCCAAATAGAAGGGACTGGGAGCTGGCGCATAAAGTCATCTCTCGGGATAAGATTGACTGGGCATTGAACACCTTTCAACCCTTCAAATCGCCAGGCCAGGACGGGATCTTTCCTGTCTTTCTACAAAAAGGCAGGGGGGTCCTACTTAGGCATCTCACTGGCATCATGAGAAGCTGTCTAGCAACAGGGTACATCCCCGCTAGTTGGAGAAGTGCCCTGGTAGTTTTTATACCAAAAATAGGTAAAAAGGACTATACGGAGCCGAAGTCCTTTAGGCCAATCAGTCTAACATCCTTCTGCATGAAGACCATGGAGAAGGTGTTAGATCATTATATTAGAACCGTGGCGCTCAAGAGAACACCTCTGCACGCAAAACAACATGCGTATAGGGCAGGCAGATCGACAGAGACTGCCCTATTTCAGCTCACGAGTTCAATACAAGAAGTTCTTAAAAGCAAGGAGATTACCCTGTGCGCTTTTCTGGATATCGAAGGAGCCTTCGGTAACACCTCGCATGAGGCGATAGAAAGAGCGCTCAACAGGAGAGGAGTAGAAGCCTCGATTAGCCGCTGGATAGGAGCCATGCTCTCTACCAGATCGGCCATTACGAAGGTGGGCACCACCACCAGGAGCGTGCTAACGAAAAGAGGATGTCCACAGGGCGGGGTACTATCACCGCTGCTGTGGAGTCTGGTAGTGGATGAGCTCCTTGAATTACTGACAAGCAATGGCATAACGTGTCAAGGTTATGCCGACGACATTGTCATTATCGCTAGGGGAAGGTTTGCAGACACTCTCTGTGACATAATCCAGAGAGGCTTAAGAATAACTCAAGAATGGTGTGCCCGAGTAGACCTGCGAATAAACCCGGACAAAACCACCATAGTACCTTTTACATGGGAAAGAAAGCTGCCACACATGCGAACACTACGCTTGCTCGGAAAGAGCATAGCTTATAAACCAGAGGTGAAGTACCTAGGTGTAAAACTAGATTCGAAGTTACTCTGGAACAAGCATGCGGAGGCAGTTATCAGTAAAGCAACAAAGGAGGTCATGGTATGCAGATCCTTGGCAGGCAAAACTTGGGGATGTAACCCGAGCATACTGAAATGGATGTATACCATGATTGTGAGGCCAATACTCACATATGCAGCAGTGGCATGGGCCCCGATAGCCACACTTACGACAGTGAGGAAAAGACTCGACAAGGTCCAGCGACTTGCGTGCACGTGCATTACAGGTGCTATGAGACCCTGTCCCACGGTGGCACTGGAGGTGATACTTAACATATCGCCATTGCACGTAGCAATTGAGATGGCGGCCAAGCGTACTATCCTTGGACTGGCCAGAACTAGTAAAGGGGGGGATCACATCCTCAGGCACAGAGACTTAGATGTGTTATCCACTAGTAACCCTTATGTTTTGTATCCGATGGATACAATAACAAGAACATATAACTACGAAAAATACTTCGGAGTTTATATGAGCAATAAAGCAGACTGGGCCTGGGAAGACCACCAGATCCATTTTAGACCACACACAATTAAGTGGTTTACAGACGGCTCGAAAACTCACGAGGGAGCAGGGGCAGGGGTGTTTTGACCTCGCCTCAAGCACTACGAGCCCATGGGGAAAACACCCAGCATATTCCAGGCGGAACTGTATGCTATCAGGCTCTGTGTGCAATTTAATCTCGAACGTGAGTACGGGGGGCTGGACATCGTCATCTGCTCCGACAGCCAAGCAGCCATCAAAGCACTAATCTCATATGAGATAACCTCAGGGTTAGTGCTGGAATGCATTGAGGCATTGAATGCACTGGGCAGATGTAACCAGGTGAAGATCCTCTGGGTTCCAGGACACAGAGGTATCGAAGGAAACGAGGAAGCGGACAGCCTCGCTAGAACCGCGGCAGCCACGCCCCCCCTGGGTCCTGAACCCTTCATTGGGCTGGGCAAAAGCGCCATAACGGAGTCACTGAGACTTGAGGAAAGGACCAGGAAAACAGAATACTGGGCTAGCGCCTCCGGTCTCAGGCAATCGAAAATCTTCATCAAAGATTATAACCCCAAATGGAGTGAAGAATGCCTCAAACTACGGAAGAACCAGCTTAGACAGGTCACAGGTCTTCTAACTGGGCACTGCAGATTGAGGAAACACATGCATACAATCGGGATAGAACAGGTAAGCGTCTGTAGACTCTGCGAAACAGCAGAGGAGACTCCCGAACACATTATATTGCACTGTAATGCGGCTTGTCGCAGCAGGTTACGTTACCTGGGCCGGTTTTGGCTTGCAGAAGAGGACGTCAAGCACCTAGACCCCCGCGAGTTACTAAGTTTCATTAGGGCGGTAGGTCTAGGGGATGTACTCTAACAATTGTAGGGGGCACAATAGATCAATCCTGGTCTCAGTGCAATATACCCCTTACCAATTCTATTCTATTCTGTGCACTTTTGTTTATAATTCAGATAAATCTAATCTAATCTACTATTTTACTATTTTACTATCTATTATCTTGCTATTCTTTCTTTCACTATCTTCTTCTTCTATCTTTATTTCTTTCCTTAATGCTTACTGCTTGGCCACCACTCAGCTTTCTTATGGTGACTACGAATAAATCCAATTCTAATGCTAACGAGAATTACAAAATTATGATTGATGTTCTTAGTAGACAACTTTTGCTGACTCTTCTGTCGATATAATCTGTGTCACCGAAACTTGGTTTCTAGAGGATGTAAATGATTCGTCTCTAAATATAGTAAATTACAAGCTTTATCGCAATGACAGATCTGGTAAAAGAGGCGGAGGGGTGGCAATATATTGTAAATCTCATCTCAATGTTAAGCTTCTAGGGAAGTCCTGTGGCTCGGAGGTGGAGTTCCTATCTGTTGAAATCAGTGACCACCAAACTAAAGTTTTTCTATCGTGCGCATACAACCCTAATCATAGTTGCTGTTTAGATCAATTTTTTGATGCTATATCGACCTGTGTTACTGAATATGATCATTTTGTCTTGTGTGGAGACTTCAATATTAATCTATTAAGCAAGGACACTGCTGCTATCAAATTCCTTGATTGCTTAACCGAGGTGGGTCTTTCTGTGGTAAATACTACATCTCCAACTAGGTTCTCTCACAACTCTAGTCCTAGTCTGCTAGACTTGTTCGTTGTCTCGGATGTTTCGCTTGTTCTGCTGTTTGATCAAATTTCCTTTCTATCCGATCATGATCTGATTTTCTGCACTTTGAATATTAGTCTTGCCCCTGAAACCTCTAATACATTTTACTCTTTTCGGGACTACAAATCAACTGATTATGTTTCGCTGTTCAATGACTTGTCTTGTATAAATTGGTCGGATTGTTGGTTTCTGCGTACTGTTGATGATAAGCTGAATTTTTTCATTGATAAGGTCAATAATTTGTTTGAGCTACATGTTCCGCTTCGTACAAAACGTGTTCCTGGCGCAGCTCATACGTGCCCCTGGTTCACACATTGCGTACTCTTGGCACTAAAGAAGCGACATAAGGCATACAGCAAATGGAAACGAAATCCTACTGCCTATAACTGGGAAACGTATAGGAGGGCCAGAAATGGTGCTACTTCTGCTGTCAGCATATCGAAAAAAAAATTCTTCATGTCGAAACTTAGCCCGTCACTTCCACCGAAACTGCTGTGGAATAATTTGAGGCAAATAGGTATTTGTAATAAGGAGGCTGAGGCATTGAATGTCGAATTTTTAACGTGAGTGCCGCCACAGTGTGGCCTAACCCCACGGTGCTCAAAAGCACAGCGTATCAAAATTAAGCGTTGATAAGCGCCCCGAGAGACTAGCTCCCGGTACCAATTGGGATAATGCAAATGGACATTACCCCTCCTTGGTAGGGATCGAGGCCTATCTAAACCTCTGCCGTGCTATGGGTCCGGCATCCGGTTGTAAACGCAACTCCACGCCGAGTCGAAACTCTACCCGCATTTGGGTGTTAAACCACGCCACCACGGATCTCCCCGAGGGGGCCATTCCCATAATCAGGCTGAAGCACAAGGCTCCAGGGGCACCCTGATTCCCGTGGTACCAGACAAAGCCTCTGGTCAGACTTCGTAGCCGTGCTACTACCAGTTGAGCCCCATTTAGCTCGTGGACTGGTAACCACCGCACCGCACTTGACCTCATTTACGTGCGCACTCATTCATCCACTCAATAGACCGGCCCCCCCACACAGCCCGCTCACACATTCACACTTGCCAATACACCAAACTGCCGTCGCCGCCGAAACACAGCATTCGCATAATCATTCATTATGGCAATCAGCTGGCTGGTGGAGAGAGCTTCACGCACACACCACACACCGTCCGCCCGACTAATCCCAACCAATCCTCTCTTACAGCCCCACACATACACTCAGCACTTGCACTCAGGGCTCTCTCATGCAAAAATGCGGAGACAGGCATGCCGGATTGATCCCAATATTCTTAATGATCATTTCATTTCCAATTCTGTTTCTAGCGCGCCCTTTGTATCCGTATTTCAGAGTACGCGAGTCCCTAAAATTAAATTTCAATTTGACCCGGTTAGTGAAATGGATGTTGCTCGCTGCATAATGAAAATCAAGTCGAACGCCATTGGAGATGATCGAATAGCTATAAAGTTTATAAAAATCATATTGCCCGCTGTGTTAGGTCCTCTAACTCACATCATCAACCACTGTTTCACTACTTCCATATTCCCTGAAGTGTGGAAAGTAGCAACAATTATTCCAATAGCAAAAAAATCAGTAGCTCGTGAACCTGGTGATTTTCGCCCCATTAGTATTCTGTGCTCGATTTCCAAAGTATGTGAGTCACTCATGGCTGAGCAGATCACCACGTATTTGAACAAGTTTAGCCTTATGTCTTCTTTACAATCAGGATTTCGGTCAGGGCATAGCTGTTCTGCTGCTGTGGTTAAAATCTTAGATGATCTTAGAGGGCCTTATGATATGGGACACTTGTCTCTACTCTGCCTGTTAGACTTCTCAAAAGCATTTGATACAGTTAATCATGCAGTGCTCTGTCACAAACTTGAATGGTATTTTAATTTTTCTGATTCTGCGGTTAACTTGCTAAAAAGCTACCTGGTTGGCAGATCTCAAAGAGTGAAGGTTGGTGATACTTTCTCTGCATTTAAAGGTATTGCCAGCGGGGTGCCTCAGCGTTCTGTCCTGGGTCCTCTGCTGTTTACAATGTTTATTAATGATATCTTTAGCAGCTGCAATCATGTTACCATGCATGCGTACGCTGATGACCTACAATTGTACTTGTCGAGACCAATTGGGATGGTAGAGGATTTATGTGCAAGAGTTAACGAAGACTTAGAAGCTATAGGTGAATGGGCTCGGGAAAACCAACTATTTTTAAACCCCCTAAAATCATTTGTCCTACCCACGTCGAGAACTGTTTCCCACTGTTCAGATCTTCCACCTATTCTCTATGGCGTAGAACTAAAATTCGTTAGTAAAGTTGTCAACCTTGGGTATCAAATCAACTTTTACTTTACTGTCTTGCGTGGACCACATTAATTCCGTTGTGTCGAAAATCTATTATGGTCTACGTAATCTGAGGCGGACCTCGGGGTTGGTACCAGTCGAAAACAAACGGAAGTTAGTGATTCAGTTGTTGTTGCCTATTATGACATACTCGGAGGCTGTGTATAGCAGATTGGATTCCAGATCCATGCATAAGCTACAGGTTGCTTTCAATAATGCAGCTCGATATGTGTACTCTGTCAAAAGGTTTGAGCACATTTCTATCTACAGCAACAAAATACTGGGCTGCAGCTTACAGAGCTACATGGAAGCAAGAAATTACATATTTTTGCATAAAATTATCCATTCCAAAATGCCCCAGTATTTGTATGAAAAACTTACATAAGTTCTCTAAGTATAACCGACATATGAACTTACTACCTCCAGCCCACAATTTTCCCAACTCCAGTCGACTATTTTTTGTTAGCACCATTAGATTATGGAATTCGTTGCCCATACATATTAAATCAATTGCCAATAGACCCCACTTTAAGCATTATATTTTCAAACACTTTTCTTAACTCTGTCCTTCTCTACTTTTTGCACTATTTTTCCCCCTTTTCTTTCTTCTCTTTTAAATATTAAGATTCCACTGGATTCAAATATATTGTTAATAATCAATTGTTGTTAATCAATTGTTATTTGTTGAGCTAATAAATTGTTAATTAATATGTATCAACTTGTGGCATGCAAAAGATGTAATTCTTAAATGCCGATGTTTTATAATTAAATAAATAAATAAAATTAAATTAAATAATTTCCATTTTACTCCATAGTAGAAAAGGTTGTATAGCTAGCGCCACGCCCTCTTACCAACACAAAACAAAACAAAAATGCCAGAAACATTTATCCACAGAAACATTTGAAACCAAATCTAATAAATTTACATCGCATCGACGAATTTATTGCGTTCAGTCCTATGGATCATAAAATGACCCTAAGGTCAAATTTGTATAGTTGCTCATTTGCACGTAAACCAGTGTTGCAAATAAAATGAAATTTAGCGTATATTAAAATGGCATAAAATTAGTCACTGAGTCCAAAGGAAAACAATTCTTTACCAGAAATAAGAAAGTTACGGCTCTTTAAAGTCAAATTTTACTCGAAAATGACCCTAAGGTAACAGAAGTGTTAATAATTTTTTCCATGCAAATATGCCTGTCCACTTCTTGTTCTTGTTTATAAAAAAGCAAGCACGAGCCACCACCAACATGCATGCAACACATCGCTTTGTTGTCCAACAACAACAACAACCACAGTGTGTGGTGCGTGACTGTTTCATACACCGGCATGCGATCAATAGTTTTTTCTGTTTTCTCTCCGTAAATTTGATTTTGCGCTCTCACAGGTCCTCCTTTTACACTCACGCTCTGTGCGTTCTCGCCCCTATACTGCTTCCCTCCGCGTCCAAAAACATGTCGTACCGCTGGAACGACATGTTTATGAAAAATTTGTAGAATTGTATTTTTGACCCTTTTTAAGGTAACAACATCCCTGCAAGAACACTAGGTAAAATAAGAATTCATTTCACCTATAGTGCTGATGGAAGTTTCTATCAGCATTTCCCATCAGCTACAGTAGAGCCGTGTGAAAATTCTGATAGGAACTCACGTATACGTTTGATTTGGCACCACCTTTCACATCAGTTTTAATATCTTCCCATAAATACAGTTGTCTATTTCCCACTTACTGTCACAGAAGATTCAATTTTTAGTGATCAGGCAATTGCCTCGCTTCCACCTTCTTTCGTTTGCGTCTTACATTCTCTCAGCTCTCATCAGCCCTGATTAGAATTTCTGTTAGGCCTGATAGAAAATTCAATCAGCACTGATGTCAAAACCGTTCAGGAGTGGTGTATAAACCCCTTTAGCAATGATAAAAAGTAAATTTGTGGGTTTTTAAAAATATATTTTTTGAAGTTAAAGAATAAAGTTTATAACTAAAATAATTATAAAAACTAACAATTAATTTTATAATAAAAAAAAATTAACATAAAAACAAAACAAAATATAAAAACTAAAAATTCACTTTATAATTACGTTAAACAAAAATCATAAAACAAATTCAACATAAAAACATAAACATTGAGTGGCTTAAAGTCAAAATGGAGCAAAGCTAAGGAAAGCTGTTATTTAACAAATGTGATTTCTAAAAAAGAAATCTTTTCAGTATGTAAGACATGAGTGCCTTGCTCCATTTTAACTCTAAGCTACTATTAAGATACTTAAAATAAATGGCGCATAATCATAATGCCGCATAAAAGCCGGCTTTAGTTAGCAAAAGACTAAAAAGATAAAGTCGACTTTAATTTTTCAGTTACCATAGTCAGTTTAGAACATGCTTCTACGTAGCAGCCACTTTTTGAAACAGCAAGCGAAAACAACGGCAACACTGATTCGGAGTTACAAATGAGAATTTATTTTCGGAATTATACCATACCGATTTATTTTGTAATCAATTATTTTGCAATATTTGTTTTCCTGAACACTAATTAGCAGTTAAAAATGGACGACTTCGGTCGGCTACTTGTGAAAAGCAGACGGTAGCCTAAAAAAATCGACTGCACAATTTTCCGAGGATTAATCTGCCCATCTCTGACATAAACAAAACAAACAAACAGCTGATTGATTTGAAAATTATTGCCTACTTTACAGGGTAAAGAAAACAATTGTATTCTATTGCTGCTTGCTTCTTGAATGTTCAAAACATCAATTACAAACTGAGCAGCAACTTTATCGAGCCGGTAACGACTATAGAAGTCCTCGTCATCGAACTCGAAGGGATCGATCCGGCTTTTATACACTTTTCGCCGTCTCAGCACAATGTCGTCGTTCATAATATTGAAATCTCTCAATTTCCTCGAAATGAACCATTTTACATTTTTTTCGATTCATTTCGTTTTTTGAATTTAGAATATTTTGAAAAAGTGAAATGTCTGCTCATTTTGACTCATTGCTAAGTGGTTTAGCAACAGCTTTGGCTTGTTTTAAAGTTAGAGTATACTTTAAGCGTTAAAGTATGCTCTAACTCGACTATGATTGACTTGGAGCCTACTTTATTGATCTTAAAGTGTACTTTATTTCGACTAAGACTATACGCTAATGACTTAAAATACCTTTTGAAAACGTCGGCAGAGCGGGAGAATAAAACGCGGGTTGTTTTCGGTTTTGGGGTTTCTTTATTCGTAAGTGAACGTATGACGAATGACAAAGATATACAGTAAGCATTAGACTATACAACCGGCCGAGGCCGGGGAGCAGAAAATAGGGGGGAAACATGAGTACAAAAGGAGAAGGCAAGGATGGGATTAGTGATGGGTCGCCGGTCAGCGATGATGGAACGCTGGAGAGTGCGTTGAGGGCCTCTTTGCTAGGACGCTGCGCATGCTGGGATCCCTTTCGGCCATGCGTTGCAAACTCGAAGGCAGCTGCTGCGATGGTTGGCTAGCGTAGGATCCGCAAAGGAGGTGGATGTCAGATGATTGGAAATTATAATGTGGACATCGTGTGATTGGGAAATAGTGGCTAAGCTGCAGGGTTCGCTTAAGCTACAGCCGGAGGAATATGAGAAGATACATATATAAATTGGCTGCGTTGCCATTTCTGTAGGGGGAATGAGAATTTCGAGTGAAAGTTATGAGAGGTTCTTAGGCTGTTTATAAACAAGGCCAACTCCGCTTGCGATAATTGTGTGCTCGTAGGACTCGAACGAAGCAGGAGACCCTGCTCGAGGGGGTGGTGGCAGTCAACCGCTCTTTGATCCGGAATTGGAACTGTTTGAGCATTTGAATTGCTGGAGCAGTGCCACTCTTGATTATCCATTATTTCCTTGGGTGGAAACCCTACGGGGTTGAGGGCGGCAATCACTTGTGAAAGGGCTTCCTTTAAGGCAGGAAAGTTATTTCGAAGAGCGGGGCCAGTTTTTATTATTAGGATGTAGGGAGCGTCAGACACGTAGGCAAAGGTTTGCCCTTTGTGCCCTGGCTTGCGCCTCCCCCCTTGCATAGCAAGTAAAGGGCCCACCTCCGCTAGCGCCTCACACCGCCAGACAGAAGGGGGCCATTTGTAAGAAATATTCAACTGCTCCCTGCACTTGCCAGTCCCACGGCAGGACCAGTCAACAGTGAACTGTTGCTGTCAGGTTGCAGTTGCCCTAAGAGGGTACCCATAAGCTCTGGATCTCAGTCAGCCGGAGCGTTGCTTTCGCGAATCTAAGCACGTCTGATAACTCAAGATCACGGAGCTCATCCTCACGAAGGATCATGTTGCCACCCGAAAGCTGGGCACTCACATATAAAGTGCGCCGAGGTTTCGTCATCCTCACGGCACATGTCACATAAAGCCGAGTCTTTAGGTCCAATTCTAGAGAGGTACTCGTTGAAAGGAATGAGCCCTATGATAGTTCTCAAATCACTCTTTCCTTAGCCCAACAGCTATTTGTTCTGTTGATCCTAGGCGCGTCAATGAACATCTTCGACTGCCTACACGTCGCGAGACTGTGCCAGTGGTCGAAGTGGTTCCCCGCTAATATGCTACTGATCGTAGCCTTGTGCTCATATAAGCTACAGCCAATCGCTGGTTCAGGCCCTACAAATCGGACCAAAGATCCAAAGGCGAGCTCGTCCGCCTGTTCGTTACCCTCGACATCAGAATGCCCGGGTACAAACAGAAGTGTGACGACATTTTCGGTGCCCAACTCGTTTAGTCTGCAGACAGCTTCCGACACAATTTTGGATCTTGTCTGCATTGCCGAACAAGCCTTGAAAGCCCCTTGACCATCGGAGCAGATATACTATATATGCCAGACCCAAACCTACTCATCCGCCGCAGTTCAAGTGCCGCTACCGATATGGCAAACACTTCCGCTTGAAAAGCGCAGGTGTGACTACCAAGTGGAAAGGAGAGTTGAATGTTATCGGTGTTAGAGTAAATCCCAGCGCCAGAGCCGGAATCCATCAATGGCCCATCTGTACACCACTGCCGAGTCAAGCTTAAAGCCCTTCCAGCGGTGGTTCGTCCACTCCGATCGATCAGGGATGACCGTATGAAACCTGCGGCGAATGATAAGCTCAGCACACTGGGCATCAACGGCACTCCATCTTTCTGGTAGAAGAGTTGTAAGACGGGCTCTACCTAGTTCTCTCTTTCACCGGCGCGCCGAGGACGAGTTTCCTGCCAAGCATCACCGCAAAACAATATGCCGCTCGTCTGGCCTCGTTTTCTGCAGCCAAGTGCAGGGGAGGGAGACACAGAAGGACCTCCACGGCAGCAGTGGCGGTACCCCTGGTGGCGCCTGTTATACAGCTGCGCGCGGGATATTGCAGCTTGTCCAACTGTCGCCTTCTAGAATATGCCTTTGATCACCATATTAAGGCTCTATAAAGGATATAAGGTTTGACAATGCTGGTGTAGATCTAATGGAGGAGCCGAGAGCTAAGCCCCCATGGCCGGCCAAACATCCTTCTGCATTGCCATAGTACCTTGGTTGCTTTCTCAACACGAATCTCAATATGATCAGTGAAGAGGAGCTTTGAATCCTAAACCTTGACCCTAGCAACAAGTTCGTATCAACCAGTGCCCAGGAAGAAGGGCAACCTAATAGTAGGTACCTTGCACCTTGACGTGAACACAATCATTTCTGTTTTCTCGCGATTAACAGATAATGATTGTGCTTCGCGCACCAATCCCCCACATTGCTGATTGCATGCGATCGCAGAGCAGTTGTGGGTCACTACCGCTGACGACCACGCAAAGGTCGTCCACGTACCTTATAGTTGGAATACCACACTGATGAAGCCTTACCAGAAGAGAGTCGACCAGTAGGTTCCAAAGGGTAGTTGACAAAACCCCTCCTTGTGCAAATCCTTTTACAGACTGCACCGAGGTTGTAGTGATGCGGCACATAAGCTTTGAGAGGATCCAATCAACCATTACTGGGTGAATCTTCCTAAGCCTGAAAGCCTGCTCAATTTTGCTGAAGAGCGGCCTATCAAAGGCATTGGGCGATGTTACGCAGTTTGTAGTTGTGTTGATCAGCGGATGAAAATTCTAAATTTTGTTTCTGGCTGACTTTCGCTGGCAATTGCCGATGTGTGTCGGTTAATAAGAACAAGTTTTTTTCATATTATTATGCGATCGACCTTCTGCGTGAAAAGATTTGTATCTCCTTATGAGCGTAAATGACTTCTCGCCGCGATTTATTATTTTATCACTACGCCTTTTATCCCCACTCTAGGCTTCCAGTTTTTTAGGCCAAGCATTTGTTTGTCAAACCTAAAAGAAGAGAGGTTCCGAAGTATCGTAATTACAAATTTGTGTATGTACATTAGACATGATTTAGTGTTGTATGGAGATTCTTATAAATAAGTTCTCGATGCTCCGCAACCTCTCATTTTATGCGGTTGGGTGAAAAAGTGCATAAGCCAAAAAATCTTGGGGCTAGAGTGGGGCTAAATGGCGTCGCATCGAGGTTAAAGTTCACAAAAAAGCTGGGAAATTCGACAAATTGCTCCACAGCTGGTCAGAAGTTGCTCTTAGAGGATTAAAATTTATGACTGACCCCCCCTAGTTTTCTCTACTGAACATTTCTTTCAAACATATTTATACACCATCTCCAACCCTTAATGGGGCTCCCATACAAAATGGTCGTTTTTACAAAATAGACTCCCAGTGCTCCCAGGTTGCCCCCAGGCGTGTCAAATGTATGACCGACACCCGTTTATTTTCCCTTTCGAATGTTTCTTCCAAACATACCTACCCGCTATCTCCAAGTCTTAAGGGGGCTGCCATACAAAATTGGCCATTTTCTATGCCATTGGCTCCCCACTTGTAAATGTTGTAGTTACGTAAGAGAGAACACATCGTATCTCGGAAACTACTGAACCGATTTGAATGATTTATTCAGCGATCGCCAACATTCTTGAGTACAAAAAATAAAAAATTAATTAAGGTTTCAAAGTTCACCACCAGATGGCGTCTTCCACATGATCGGAGTTGTGAGGTTGACAACTTTTGGGTTTCTACAAAGCAATAATCAAAATGTACTGTCGAAACCCCATTAACCTCGCCATTTCGAATATAATTGTAGCTTTAGATTAGTGTTAGGTTTGATTAGGTTCAGAGAGCGTGTATGGAAAACCCGTAATTTTATTTTAAGGCATCAGTGCCTTTTGTGAGTGCCCTCTATGACTGCCAGGAGGAGGCACATCGCTCTAACTGGGGTTCTTATAAAAAGTCAAGGTGCTGTCTTTGTTAACCCTTATCCGTCGTTCGGGTGATTTTTCACCCATTTTCAACTTTGGGATGCTATAACTCTCCTATATAAGTAGGCTGCCTTTTTTTATTTTTTCAATAGGGATGGTCTAGTACGTTTTCGAAAAATCTGACATTTCCATTGAAAAGTTTGTAATTTTTTACCATAAACGTGCTTAGAACATTTTGATGTTCAAGCGCTCTTTGTGTTGTTTACAGTGACTCGAAAAATTCATCTCGGTCAAAAAATGGATTTAACTCGTGAACATTTTCGACCAATGCTTTTTTACGATTTCCGAAGTGAATTATCTCAACAACAGTTCTTCGACCGCCTTCATTCGGCATTTGGTGATGAAGCACCAACCCTCAAGACAATTTATAACTGATTTAACGAATTCAAGCGTGGTCGCCGTTCGCTCCAGGACAAATTTCGTGAAGGTCGTCCAAAATCGGTCATTGTGCCAGAAACCATCGATGCTGTGCGTGAACTGATAATGAAAGATCGTCATGTGACATACCGTGAGATAGAGGCATCCTTGGGCATTAGTTCCACGACCGTGCATTCGATATTGCATGAACATATAGCTGTCAGAAGGATTTGTTCTCGTTGGATCCCGCATAATTTGACAATGGCTCAAAAAAGGCTCGTGTCGATTGGTGCAAAGAAATGATGGAAAAATTCGATCGCCGTACTTCGAAAGACGTTTAAAAGATCGTGACAGGTGACGAATCATGGATATATGCGTATGAGCCCGAAACAAAACAGCAAGCGACTGTATGGGTCTTCCAAGACGAGCCAAATCCAACAAAAGTTGTTCGGGCACGCAGTACATCGAAGCAAATGGTCGCCTGTTTCTTCGGCAAAACTGGTCATGTGGCTACTGTGCCGTTAGAGCAACGTATAACGGTCAATTCTGAGTGGTACACAACAATTTGTTTGACAGAAGTGTTCAATGAAATACGGGAAAACAACCGCCGACGCAGAATCATTCTTCACCACGACAATGCAAGCTCTCACACATCGGCTCAAACAACAGCCTATTTGATCGACCAAAGCATCGATTTAATGGCTCATCCGCCATACAGCCCTGACCTGGCACCCAATGACTTCTTTTTACTTCCGCACATAAAAAAATTGCGTGGTCAACGATTTTCATCGCCAGAAGATGCTGCTGAAGCATTCAAAAACCATGTTTTGGAGGTGTCCCAATCGGATTGAAAAAAATGCTTCGACAATTGGTTTGAGCGCATGCAAAAGTGTATAAATCTTCAAGGACAATACTTTGAAAAGCAATAAAGCCATTTTTGATAACACCGTGCGACGAAATCAAAAAATTTCAAAACACGAAAAAATCGATATACTTGCGAAACTAGAGGCCAAATGTAGTAAAACTGCGTTTTTAGGTTTTCTCTCTGACGTCAGGATTTTTTTTAAAGGACTTTGAAATTCCAGGGACATGTTTATTTAAAAAAATTATTTTAAAAATTGAGCGCATTGTAGAATAACAATATGGGTATCAAATGAAAGAGACAAATCCTTAGACTCTTAGAAAATTTAATGTTTTGGTGCAAAAGGACGAAGAGGTATTGAAAATGTCCTTTTAAAACTTTATCCTTGAATATCCTTGGAAATTTCCAATCATTTTTTTTTTAAATATATCTTAAGGACTAATATGTACACTACTACATCCTTGAATTTCGTCCTTCTAACTTTATTAGTTTAAGATATAGCGAATTTAATACCTCTCTCTATCGGATATGGATAATTTCAATATTGTAACGATAAGACAGTCTGTCGCTGTGCAAAGCAACCCTGTCGC
Organism: Melieria picta; assembly: GCA_964056695.1. Classification (NCBI taxonomy): domain Eukaryota; kingdom Metazoa; phylum Arthropoda; class Insecta; order Diptera; family Ulidiidae; genus Melieria; species Melieria picta. Next base: position 65,461,822 of record OZ057400.1, read on the forward strand.
TACGCGCCGTGCCATAATTCAACCTGGCAATGATGACCGCGATAATGGAAACTTTTAGTCCAACCTGGCAATGATGGCCGCGATAATGGAAACTTTTAGTCCAACCTGGCAATGATGGTCGCGATCATCATGGAAACCTTTAGTCCACTCTGGAATGTGCGAGAACGATCTGCGCGATGGCCGGACAGGTATAAAAGGCAGCCGGGTGCGGCGCAGCGAGTCAGTCTTGGTTTAGGCAAGTGAAGGTGCCACACGGAGTAATTAAGCAAATAATTAAGTGTAAAGATAGTAAAGTGTGAAATTTGTGAAATAAAGTGACTGCTGGTTTTTATTGACTGCGTTTGAGAAATTAAGTGTGTTTTTATTTTAAATTGCACAATGCAGAGATACGTACTAGCCCACTAGAACTAGTATTCGTAACAATATCAATATCAGAACCGTTTGTGCACTTAAAAATAACAAGCTGCATGTGATAAATGGTTTTAATACTTTAGTTGTATTCTATAAATATATTACATTTAGCACACATTTGCAAAATGATTAGGTGAAGTTAGTGATGAACACGGAGAGCGCTTCCACCAAGACATTGCGGTAATTGAAAATCGCTTTTGGGGAAAAGCACATACTTTCCGAGTATTGCTGGTCGTTGTGCCGTGACACCTACCAAAAACACAAACGTCAAAGTAAACGCATACGTTTTTTTTAAACATTTTGTTTTAAAATAAATAATTTATGAAATGCATTTAAATAACTTTTGTTAATTTTTTTTATTAAATTGTGAGCACTGGTATTCACAGTAAGTACGTATCCTCATGCATTCATCCTTCCACGCTTGGAGTGGTTTTATTGAAGAAAACTCAATTTTTAAGTTTTCAATGTCTTGTGAAAAGAAAAACTTAGGTTCAAAGGCAATTTTGAAATTGCAGAATTAGTGTATTCAACCTCTAGTTTCAGCAGCATAACGATTTACACATGAGTTAATTACTTAGTAGGGACATAAATACTGTTACACACGTTTTATGCTATAAAATTAAAAGTAGGGAATATTTTTGGGCTAATTTTTGTTTACATATCTATTGATATATATTGTATACAAAAAGCAAACATTTATTCGAAATGTCCGCCTTTGGCCTTCACGCACGACTTAAGTCGGACTGGCCAATCATCAATATCCGCACGCACCTCGTCCATCTGAAAATTGGCCACAGCACGAATCAAAGCGTGGCCAAAAGATGTTTGCATTTTTCAATCCCTTTTTTTTCAAAGCTACAGTCAACAAATGTCCGGTACGGCGTTTGAAAGCCCCAAGTCCCAAGTCTTTTTTAATAATTCGACTCATGAACTTTTGCGAGATATTCATCTCCCGGGCCATGATTTTCTGTTGTCGGAGCGGATTTCGCTGAATTCTTGATTTGACAGCTTTAACGACTTGTGGTGTTCGAACTGTGCGCGGACGGCCCGACCGGTGGCGGTCTTTAACATCTCCAGTCTCCTGGAGATGCGACTAATCCCGAGCGGGCGGAGCGTTTTGAAAATATCACCTTTTTTCATTTCACACTTAAATAGCGCTATGACAGCGATACGGTTCTCGTTATCTGACCACTCCATGGTGAAAGCTAGAACAATTTAGAATTCCCGGTGCAGACTAACGCTTTACAGGTTATGTTTCATAAACCATGTGGAAATAACGGGGTATGTTCAATTCAACTATTACAATGGGAGTGTTCAATGTTGTAACAATATTTATGTCCCTACTAAGTAAATATTTTGTGTTTGTTGTACGGTGCAACATATCTTTGTTTTATAGAGAGAAGTATTAAATTCTTTATATCCTAAACTAAATAAGTTAGAAGGACGAAATTCGACGATGTGGTAGTGCACACATTAGTCCTTAAGATATATTTTTTTCAAAAGAAAACTATTGGAAATTTCCAAGGATATTCAAGGATAAAGTTTTAAAAGGACTTTTTCAATACCATTAAAACATTAAATTTTCTAAGATTCTAAGGATTTTTCTTTTTCATATGATACCCATATTGTTATTCTACAATGCGCTCAATTTTTAAAATAATTTTTTTAAATAAACATGTCCTTGAAATTTCAAAGTCCTTTAAAAAACAATCCTGACGTCAGAGAGAAAAACGTCAGAGAGAAAGTTTTACTACGGTTGGCCCCTAGTTTCGCGAGTATATCGATTTTTTCGTGTGTAAAATTTGTTGTCGCATGGTGTAACAAAATGCATTTTCATCCTTTTTGAAAAAATATAAAAGGCAACCCTCGTATTTATCAAAATGATTAAGGTTTCTTGTATTTATAGCAAACCAATATACGTTTTAGAAATTATGTACAACATATTGATTATTTCATTATAACGGTGATTATAAAAAAAAGTTACGTGGGCGACGTTCGGGTGAAATTTCACCCATATACAAATTGTATGGAAATTCAACGCAACACATACAGAAAATGCCATAAAATGACGTCACTGGATTGAAAGTTTTGAACTGCTTTTATAGGAAAAACCTTTTTATGGATCAATGGGCCTCCTGAGTTTAACGGAAAAATAAGAGTCAATTATATTATTTCAACTAAAAATGCTATAACTCGCTATGCTTGAAGTCGTGTGTCAGCAATACAAGATGCCAATGAAGATCAATGTTAAAGATAATCGCCCTTATGCTGAATATCGTCATCGTCTGAAAAAATGACGATACGTCTTCTTTTGTATGTTGTTCATCGTCGTATCGTCAGCTAACGATGGAGTGCTATGCTCGTCATCGCTATCGCCTTCGCTTTTCGTCTATCGTAAAATATTTCTATCGTCGAAAATTTTGCTGACGAAACTAAAACGATACTGAAATGAAATTTGGGATCTCCTGTTTCCCAATGGCTGCCCTTTGCAATGTGGGGGGGGGGGGGGGGGGGAGGGCGTAGATTTTGCTAGTGGTCACATAACACTTGGCGAACAAGATTGGCTGTGGTATTTTCTGCAGTCAACTGCGGCTTCGCCTTTCCTTCCGCCTTCCTGATCATTGCAGTGTCTTCCAAACAGAAGTGTTTGCCATTTACCAGGCTTCTATATGGCTTATCCGCGAGAACGCGTACAAACCGAAAGTCCACATATACTCGGACAGTCAGGCAGCCATCAAGTATCGCCTTCGCTTTTCGTCTATCGTCAAATATTTCTATCGTCGAAAATTTTGCTGACGAAACTCAAACAAAATGAAGCTGCTTACGACACAAGAACAATTTGAAATTCTAGTCGCCGGACTAGAAAAATATCCCGCTTTAGCCAAAGGCTATCAGCGAGGGCTGGTGATGAATTTCAAAAGTGAGTGGGAGTCACTCAGCACCAAAATTAATGCGGTGGGACCTCCAATGCGAGACGGTGATGGCTGGTACAAGGTAAATTTGAACGTTCTTCAAATTTTAAGAAATTAGTTAATTTAATCTTATTTTACATAGTTTAGGTGTGGAAAGATCTAAAATTTAAAGTGAAAAAGAAAATGATGTTTAATAGGAAGGAGGCGAATGCAACTGGTGGCGGTATTTATAAACAAATGCCGTTGTCTCCACTGGAAGAAGCAGTGGCTAATTTAATGGGGTTCGAGCACCTGCTAAATCCAGCTGGCGAAGCATGTGGTGTGCCATACGAGCACATTGATTTGCTAGAAGAATTCCAATCAAATACTCCTACCGCCACTGCACCGACTACCGCAACTCCATCGACCAGCAGACTTACATCGACCACCGCAACTCCATCGACCACCACAGTCGCATCGACCACCAGACTTGCATCGACTACCGCAACTCCATCGACCAGCAGACTTGCATCGACCACCGCAACTCCATCGACCACCAACCTTGCATCGACCACCTCAACGACACCTTCGCCGCGCACTGACCAACACACGAGATTGAACCTTTTGGAAAAGCTCGTGAGCATCCAAGAGAAAGCGCTTAAAATGATTGAAGAAAATACAAAACAAAGCGCCCGCTATCAGCGCAAACGGTATCTCTTGGCGAAGGAAAAGGCTACACGAGAGGAAGAGTTGTTCGATCTCGATTTAAAAATTAAAAAGCGCAAACTTCAACTTTTGGAAATGCAGATTGAGAATTAGTTAATTGTTTAGTTTTTACATGTTTTGGTTCTATTTTTTTTGTTAGCTTATGAAGTAAAAGCTGTGTTATTGTTTTAAGTTTGTTTATTATATATTGTCGTTATATATAAATACATACTGCAATGTTCACCACGTAGTGACCCTTAATTGGGCTCTATTTTTCGTACGAATGACGAGTGGATCATAGTAAAAAGGAGGATGAACCTCAACTGTATTTGGTAGTGTGTGGTAGTCTCATTCGTACGGAAAATGAAGATCAATTAAGGGGTACTTCGTTTTTGTACGTTTTGACCATTGAAATACGCACATTATGGTGTATGAGTATACAAAAACATGAAAGAGTTTTTAATTGAGTCTCGGACTTGAGTGGCCCCGTTGGAATCTTCATTTGCAGCCACTTCATAATCATCATGAAACTCCTCTTGCTGAATGATATCCTCGTAGTCGTCTTCAAAGTTTGTGCGGTAGTGAACACAAATATTGTGAAGAGCAGCACATACATTCACTATGCGTGTCGCCTTTGGGGGCTTGTAGTGCAATTCACGCGCAGCAAGTAAACATCGAAAACGACCTTTCAGCACACCTATTACTCTTTCAACAATGTTCCGGGCCTTGGCATGCGTCGTATTATAAATACATTCTGGACTGCCTCCTTGAGCTGATCGATATGGTGTCATCAGATACTGTTCCAGTGGATATCCTGCATCGCCTGAGGAATTGAAATATTCACTATTATTGGAATTGTGAATATTAATTAATTGATTACCAAGCAACCACGAATTTCGTTCACCCGCATCGAAACGTTCTTGCAAAACTCTTCTCATAGAGCTGACATTCCATATCAGCGAGTCATGTGCAGATCCAGGGAACCTAGCATCTACGAAGCGTATTCGCATTTTGTGATCGCAAACAAGCATTGCATTCAAGCTTGAAAACCCTTTACGATTGTGATATTGGTTTTTAAACCTTCCAGGAGGAGTTACGATTTTGATGTGTGTCCCATCGACGCATCCAATTACTCCAGGGAACCCAGTTTTGTCAAAAAAATGTTGCTTTGCTTCCAATTTGTCTTGATCCGTCATATCCGCAATAATCCAAGTGCCACAAATGGTTGCTGCCATGGCGTTGATGGTTTCGGTCAGGGCTCTACTGACAGCTGATTGCGATAATGCAATGTTAAAGTCATTTCCAACGCTAACTTGGTACGAGCCCTGAGCCAGAAATCGCAACGTAGTGGCCAACTTTATATCAGGAGAAATGGCTAATGACCGTATTGTGCCTTTAAGTTTTGGTCGAATTTCATGTAACACGTATCGAAAAGCCGATTTGCTAAGTCTAAAATAACTCACGAACCTATAAAAATACGTATAAGTTCTTAACTTTGTTGTTTTGAAAGAAAAACAACTTACTTGCTTTCAGGCAACGCAAATATGTCCACTGTTTGCCTTAACAGCCTCCGCTGCACCGTCAAAGTTTTATTTTCTTCCTCGTCGCTTGAAAAAAACAGCTCGTAATCCATTTCGTTTTCAAATAAACACAAAAACCATATGAAGTGACAGAATTTTCTTCATGAAATACCCAAAACAAAAAATTTCTCACCATAGAGTTTCCGTGTTTATTCAATTCACAACGTTTCGTCTACGTTGCTTGTACAGCATACTGAAGCATTGACGAAACGATAGATTTGACGATACTCATAGACGATCGTCAACGATGAGTGAGACGATATTCAGCATAAGGCCGAATAACTGACAAACTAATGCTGAAGGTTTGCGAGTTGTTGACAGTGCATGGATCAGCGTTGGTGATATTCAAGCATATTTTGGTATTTAAATTTTGAGTGGTGTTTATAAGTCGAATGGATAATCTCTTGATAATCTGTAGAGTTACACAACAGGCAGACCGATTTTTCGTTCTGTCGGTGACAAAACCACCGATTGTAATCAAGAATGAAGCTCGTTAACACCCATATATATGAGAAAAGTGGGTTTAGCGACCTATGAACGACGTCCTATGAAAAGGACACTCTAAGTAAACAATTGCTGGTTTTCGCGGAAGATGCCCCTTTGAGCACTTTTCATCATAATTAGGATATGTGGGTGACAAAAAATTACCCGAAATTATATCGTTTTACAATAAGTCAAAAGCAGTAGTAGACACTTTAGACCAATTGGCAGTGGCGTAACTACCACCGGTCTTACCGGTCTCAGAAACCGGGGCCCCGAGCACCAGGGGGCCCCCAAAAGTGGCAAGAAAAAAAATTTTTAAAAATTAAAAATCATAAAAACTTATCTTCGAAGTACCATGGGCCAAGAGCGTTTGAGTAATTTGAGTATTCTGTCTATTGAACATGAAATGGCCAATCGTTTGAGAAATAACTTGGATCAAATTATTCACAAGTTTGCTGATTTGAAAGTGAGGCGCATTAAATTCTGAATATGCATATCACAACTTTGAGAACTCAAAAATTGTCCATTTTATTCACTGTTTTTTATTTCAGTTTCATACCATAAACATAAAATGTTTTACATGAATAACACTTGATCCTTTTTTTTCAACATCATTTGTATCCGTACCTTGAATAATACACCCCTTCGAAATCCTGAGCGATGAATATTAATGTGTAAGGCAGGAGGGGGGGGGGGGGGGGGGGTGGAGTCAGAAAAGTTTGAATGATTTAAAGAATTCTTCTGGTAAGGGCCCCTTAATGAAAATCTGACTGGGGCCACCATTTCTATAGTTACGCCACTGCCAATTGGTCAGTAACTAACTATATCGTCAAACGAAAAACTAATCGCTATCGATCCCAGCTGTCATCACAACAAAAACTAAAGGCGGCGAATTTTTCTTGAAGACTTAGATCTTAATTTTGTAAAGCTAAAGAGCAACGTTACCGAAAGGAAAATCTTCATGCCGGCTTCTTATCTCAATACAGCCAATTTCCCAAACCTTGTCAGAAAATCAGAGCGTAAAAAAGTAAAAGAACTATTGGAACACCAATTTGGTATAAAAAAACAATCGAAAGGCATATTTTGCTTGCAATTCTTGAAAAAAGTATACATGTGGTAAGCACAAAATTTTAGTTAACTACTGCCATTCCTTCCCCCCCCTTTCCGCATCCGTTTGAAATGTGTGCTGTAAAATATCGAGCCATGGTCGCCAGATTATCGTAAGCGCCATTTTTTCGAATATTTTTTTTTTATCTACATAGAATAAAAGTGACATCAGACGAATCTGTCTGCAAAATTTCAAATCTCAGTAATGAATAACACCCGAGAAAATGAGTCGTAAATTTTATCGTTTGAATTGTTTACTTGTTGGCATAGTTGCAAACTTATCGTAAGCGCCACTATGCAAACAAGCAGCTTCCAACTTCAACCTTGTCAAGACAAACAGCTCCGCAAGTGATATGGAATTAACTGTATTTTTTTATTTCTCCTTACACACATATTCTATTTTGTACGTGGTTGCAAAAGTTTTGTTAATTTTGGTAGAGAAAACATCCACGTAAATCATGGAATCTTTGGCTGTGTTGAAGTTCGTCGCGGAGCGGTAGAAATTAATACTCGGTGTGGTTCGGGTTTAATGTGTTCTTTATTGAACGACGTACGAAATACAAGTAACAGAGAATACAAGAAACATTAAACGATACGAACGGCCGAAGCCGGGGAGCAGAAAATAGGGGGAACATTAGCACAAGAGGAGAAGGAAAGATTGGGATTAGTGACGGGATCGACGGATCACTAAATACAGCACAGTACATCTGAACATCGCGGCCGCCATTGCAGATTGCAATTATATGAGGGAGCCGGGGTCTCGTCCAGGATTACGGCGGACGGCTGGCTGGTGATGAGTTGGCGGTGATACGCGACTGCCTGGCTGTAAGGTGGGCTGACGGCTGGGGGTTGTCGCCGATCAGCGATGAGGGAGCGCTGGGGAGTGCGCTGAGATCCTCTTTGCGGGTGATGCTCGGTGCGGACGTGCGGGGCAATCTTGGGGGCAACTGCTGGGGTGGTCGCTAGCGCCGGATCTGCAAAAGAGATGTCAGTTGTGAGAGATGATAATTTTGACATCGTTTGTGTGGGGTGTAAGCGGTTCGTCAAGCGATGGGTTTCGCTTGAGTTGCCGTCGGAGGAGTGACGGCGCTTGGGACAGGTCGCACGGGAATGGCGACTGCCTCGGACCCGGGATGGGTGCTCTCGAGGTCTGTTGTATGGGGGGGGGGGGGGGGGGGCAATGTGGAAATGCGAGGGGGCTGCAGTTTCCATCAATTGCTGTGCATATTGACGCATGGCGTCGAGCCAACGCTTGTGTTGTACCCTTTTTCGTGGTCTCATTGGGGGCGATAGCCATCCTGCGGGGGGTGAAACGTTTGGCAACGAATGGGGGTGTTTGCCATTTCGAGTCTGAGTATGCAGGGATGGTGGGTTCCGCGTGATTTGCCTTTATTTCCTTGGGTAGAAACCCTACGGGATTGAGGGCGGCAGAAAGGGCTTCCTTTGGAGTAGGAAGGTTTTTTCGAAGGGCGGGACCAGTGTGCTTGTGATTTGGCACCTCGGCGATATGTGTCATGGGTACTGGACCGCTTAATATTCAACCAAATACTTTATTTGAGCAAGTAAGCCACATACATCTCGGTGGAAACCTTCGAGCCTGATCTGAGGGATGAGATCACTGCCAATCACTACATCGATCTGAGTTGCCTCGAAGGGGTTTATTTTGGAAGGGGGGAGAAATTCCGTTAACTTTGGAAGCACGATTGCTTGCACGGGGAGGTTTATGCTCGTTTTAGGGACTGCCAATGTTAAGAAGCATATATAGTTGGCGTTTTTCACAATCTGTCCGCCCATGCCCGAGATCTGGAGGTTAGATTTCTCGATTGGCAATTTTAGGCGTATCTGGACCTTCGAGGAAATGAAGGTGCGCTGAGAGCCTTGATCGATCAACGCTCGAACTCTGAACAACTTTCCAAAGTGTTTAATGGACACCAGTGCCGTAGGCAGAAGGGACTGGGTGCCGTTATTTGGGTGAAGGGCTGGTACTGAGAGCGTACTTTGCCTTGAACATGTGCTGGGTTGCGCATTGCAAACGGGAGAATGAGTGATGGAGTTGTTGCTCGGTTGTTGGATAACCGTTGAGACCAGAGAAGTGGTCGAAGGTGATCGATTGGGGGAGTGAGTGGGTTGCGCATTACCTTTGGGGAGATGAAGCAAAGAGTGGTGCTTTTTCTGGCAATATACGCATGTGAAATTGCTTGTACAGTCCTGAATTAGGTGAGATGTAGCAAGACAATTTACACAGATCTTGTGCTTTTGCACATATGCTAATCGACTCTGGGGAGTGAGCCTTTTAAAACTTTGGCAAGTCCGTACGGAATGATTAGCGTTGCAGAGTTTGCATGCGAAGTCCTTTTTCACTTCAGTGTGAAAATTCAGGGATCTGTTGGGCCGATTTTTGAGGACATTGGAAGATGAGGGTTGTGGTTTAGACTTGGTAGGCCGAAAGAAATTCAGCCGTTCCACTATCTCGTATCTGCAGGTCAGGAACTCATTCATCTGTGACCAGGGTGGCAGATTCTTCCGGGATGTCAAAGATTGTTCCCATAAAGCTAAAGTTGCTTCGGGCAATTTGGTAGAGCATATATATACCAACAGCGGATCCCAATTGTCCGTGTCTACGGCCTGAGACTTGAGAACGGACACAATTGTTTATAGAATTCAGGATCCGCTGTAGTGACTATTTTCGGTGTGGGCAGGAGCGATATTCAATAAAGATCGAATTTGGTTGTCAACGAGGATGCGTTTGTTCTCATATCAAACCAACTCGTATTGGTCTGTGCAGTCATCAATCTTTTGCCTATCCGACTCTTTGAAACCGTCGGTCTGGCTGTTGTCTTCAGCAATGAAGACTGCCTGAAGTGCGCGCATTAGCCTCTCCCATTGGTCTTGCAGATTTTTCTGCTTAATTTGAACCAGTGATTTGGTCAAATCCTCAATGGGAGCCGATGAAAATTGTGTGCATAATTGCACGAGTCTCTCGGACTCAAAACCAAATGTGCTGCAGTGCGAATGATTTTTGTGATTATTGAGGTTTCTTTATTGATGTGGGTTGGAGGATATTTATTGATGTATTCTGATTGGAATGCATTCCAATTGGCGTAATCCGTTTTAAATTTGGGGAGATGGTTTTATTTTTCGAAGTTTAATTGGGTTTGGATAGAGATAAAGATCGGGAAATGAGCGCTGCCTCTGAGAACGGAGGAAACTTTCCATTGTGTTCTGGGGCTGAGTTGAGGGGAGGTTAGTGAAAGATTAACGTTTATTAAAGAAGAGTGGGTGGAAAAGTGTGTGGTAGAGCTGTTATTAAGTGATACTAGATGGTGGTTAAGAATAAGGTTTTCGATAATTAAACCTCTCGCATTTGGTTTGCAAGAACCCCAAAGAGGGCTTCAGGCGTTGAAATCCCCTGTCCATAAAACTGGTGACGGAAGATGATTGAAGAGGCTATTTAACTCGGGTTCAGAAAAATTTTGCTGCTGAGGGATGAATGTATTTGCAATTGAAAAACATAAATTAAGGTTGATTTTTACCGCTATTGTTGATATATTGGAGGCTATGTCTATAACTTTGTGTGGAATGTAGTTTTTTATTAGTATTGCAATACCTTGTTTACTATAGTATAATCTATAGATTGATTGGTTGATTGTTGTGTAAATTTGAGAAATAACCAACGTATTGCTTAGGGTAAGCAATACTGTTTGAATTATAAGCATGTGGAATGTGGGTTTCTTGTATACAAATTATATCTGGATTTTTCTCTTTAATCAGCAGTAAGAGCTCATGGTAGTTATTGAAATACCCGTTCATATACCATTGGACAATATTGAGTGTCATTGACAGTGACTGAGAGAAATGTAGATATAACTTTGTATGTATTTGTTTGTATTTTAAAAGTGATGCTGAGAAACTACATATCGTCTTCGGAGGACATGGGTGTATGAGTAGCTGAGAGTACTTGGGAGAGAGAAGGGAGTGGTTCAAAGAAAGATTGAGATTGTGCGTTGTAAGTGTCTGGAGAGTTGGTTTTTGTGAGGAGATTTTGTTGAGGTGAGTTTGAGAACGAAACGGTGTGATCGGAGAGTGTTAAAGTGGAATTCTGAGCTCGAAGAGTGTGTAGTAAAATTTGATTTGTGTGTTTGTAATGTTGAGGAGGAGGGTTTGGATTCAACTGAAGGAGTGGAGTCAGCAGTAAGAGAAGGGGAAAGTTTGGATTGTTTATCAGTAAAATTATTGATGGTTATGTTATTATTGTTATAACTATTTTTGGTGTTAGAGCTCTACATCTAGATGTTTACGTTATTATTTGTAGTTGTGGTTGGGGATTTGTGGTTGTTGCCATTTATGTTTGTGTTGGATACGGCTGTAGCATAGGAGGTATCAGGTGAGATAGATGAAGTGGATTGTTGTTTGTGGATTTTTATTACTTCGCGCATGGAGCATTTGTTTGTTGTTTTGATTTTTATTATGTCTTTAGCTTGGAGAAATTTTGTGCATTCTTTGGAAGAGGAGGGGTGTTCCTCAGAGCAAATGGCACAAAGTGTGAGTGTACAATTTGCTGGAGTGTGGGGAGGGAGAGAGCAGTTCACGCAAAGCGGACTACGATTACAACCTTTCGTTGTGTGCCCAAGAAGCGGACAAGATTTACAGCGCATGGGTGAGCGAATGTATTGGCGAACCAATACTTTACACCAAGCAATGTCGATCTTCACCCATTCGAGACCGATTGCACACCGTGTGTGCAATGGATTTCCGAGGCTATAAGACAGCCTGCACACGGTGTGTGCAATTATCAGTTATTCTGAGTAAACTAGTTTTCGAAATAAGATTTTTCTGGAACTAACGAAATCTGTTAAGTACAGGAAAACAAAATTTGGCATTGGTTTTACTGTGTACCAAAAAATCTAAAAATTTTCTGAAATGAATGAAAATGAACAATACAAAGAAAAAAATTTCACTCCTGGGGACCGTGTTCGAAAAAAATCGTCGTCTCGAATGGGTTACTAGGTAAGGTGTAGAGGTTAAATGTTAATAGGACAACTCCCGCAGAGTGTTGTCAACATTTCTTTGGAATTTAAATGCTGATACTACTCCTTGAGACCTAACTTACTTACTTAACTGACCATAACAACCCGTTATCGTGTAACGGCCTGCCGCAAAACTTCTCTGCAGGCGTCTCTGTTTTGCGCGCGCCTTCTCCAGATGGCCACACCAAGAGATAACAGGGCCTCTTCAACTTGGTCCTTTCACCGGAGACACGGCCTCCCTCTTCGCCGTCGACCTCCAACCACCGCATCGAACACCTTTTTCGCCGGAGCTTCGTCGTCCATACGGCATACATGACCTAGCCAGCGCAGCCGCTGGATGTTAATTCGCTGTGCTACGTCCATGTCCTTATACAGCTCATACAGCTCGTTATTGGTTCGTATACGATATTCGTCACCAATACGAACAGGGCCGAAGATTTTGCGAAGTACCTTCCTCTCGAACACTCCAAGGGCCGCTATGTCGTTTCGTGTTTCATTGTCCATGCTTCAGTGCCATAGAGGAGCACGGGCAAGATAAGCGTCCTATAGAGTGCAAGTTTTGTCGGTCGAGAGAGGTCTCTGCTTCTCAATTGCCTACTGAGACCATAGTAGCACCTGTTGGCAAGAGTAATCCTTCGCTTTATCTCCAGGCTGACATCATTGCTGCTGTTGATGGCGGTGCCAAGGTAGACGAATTCCTTGACAACTTCAAAGGTATACCTGTCGGCCTCGACGTGAGACACTAGCCGCTGCGAGTCCCTGCGTGTAGACAGCATATACTTCGTCTTGCCCTCATTTACCACCAGACCCATTTTGGCAGATTCTCTTTCGGTAGCCGCAAAGGCAGCGGTGACATCTCGCTTGTTACGCCCGATGACATCAATGTCGTCATAAGCTCGTTTAAAATTTCTTCCTCTGGCACATTGTTTAGAAACGGAGCAAATACCGTACCTTTAACAACCATGTTAGCAACACGAGCGATTCGTGTAGGGTGGCTGATACCGCGCACACGTTTGACAAATATTTTGTTTTCAAGAATTTTTTCGCGATTTCAGAGCTTTTGACTAGTAAAAGTAATTTCCCATCACGAAGGGTGGATATGGAGTGGATGTCACTGCTGATTTGTTTGATCGCCCGATGTATGGCAAAACAAGAATAGGACAAGAGGGGTTTGTCCGTGTCTGTGGATTCAATAACCACAAATTTGGGGTCTACTGTTTTTATTTCTGGGAGAAAAGGAACCATGGAAACACCCGTTCCTTATTTGCGTTTCTTTTTTGGTCCAGAATCGAGCAGGGCGAAGCGATTTGCCTCAATATTTGGTGGCCCAGGGGCCATTTTGCACGTGGAAAATGAACTATATGCAAAAGAAGGGTATATGTACAAACGAAAGCAAAAAAACAATAGTAAATATAGAGTGAACCGTGTAAGAATGGAACGGTGAGTACAGTTAGAAAGATAAAGCTACCAAACACTCCGTAAGCGAAAAACAGACGTCTTGTCAGCGCGAGAGTTACTCGGTGACTACAATAACAAATACAGATAATACCAACAATAACAACAACAAAAATATATCTGACAAACACCAACAATATCGACCAACAATTTGCAGTGATTAAGAAAATATAAATTTTTCAATGTTCAAATAAGAACCTACAAAACTAAAATTAAACAATAACCATAACCAAAACGACCAAAAATTACAGCGTCTAAAAACAAGAAATATATGTTTAAATCCATTTAAATAAAAATAATAATAATACTTAAGTGGTAAAAAGAATTATATACAACCACACGCATATCAAAAATTGGAACCCGACACCCGTGGGCCCCGTCGAAGGAAATTCGAATCTGAAGCCTAAGATAAGTTTAGTTAGTAAGATTGTCTTGTGAAATACAATTTTGCTTGTTTTGTTTACTATTGTTACGAAATACTAGTTCTAGTGGGCTAGTACGTATCTCTGGATTGCGCAATATAAATAAAAACACACTAAATTACTCAAACGCAGTCAATGAAAACCAACAGTCACTTTATTTCACAAATTTCACACTTTACACTTAATTTGTCTTTGCACTTAATTATTCGCTTAATTATTCCGTGTGGCACCTTCACTAGTCAAACCAAGACTGACTCGCTGCGCCGCACCCGGCTGTCTTTTATACCTGTCCGGCCATCGCGCAGATCGTTCTCGCACATTCCGGAGTGGACTAAAGGTTTCCATGGTGATCGCGACCATCATTGCCAGGTTGGACTAAAAGTTTCCATTATCGCGGCCATCATTGCCAGGTTGGACTAAAAGTTTCCATTATCGCGGTCATCATTGCCAGGTTGAATTATGGCACGGCGCGTAGCGACAGGGTTGCTTTGCACAGCGACAGACTGTCTTATCGTTACACTGCCCACCACTTAGACTTGTTCGTCCCGAACAAGTGCCGAGGTTCCGCTGTGATAAGGCGCCAGGCGCTGCAAATGGACTACCTTCAGCTTAGCGCCTTTATTGCTGCAACGTTGAATCCTGTATACCACGTCGTTTATCCTAGTCACGACTTCGTAAGGTCTTTCCCATGACGCTTGAAGTTTCGGAGACAAACCTTTCCTCCGCTGCGGGTTGTAGAGCATTACCAGATCACCTTCGTGGAACCCTGCTGAGTTGGCCCGTAGATCATATCTGGCTTTCGCCTTATCGCTGACCAGTTTGGTGCGGCTCCTTATAAACTGGTGAATCTCCTCCAGTTCCGCCCGCTTATTGGCCACGTAGTCCGTCTTAGCGCCTCCCGTCGTGCTGACTACCCCGAACTTCAAGTCAGCGGGTAACCGCAATTCTGTGCCGAATACTGCTCGGGCTGGAGTGAGTGATGTCGTGTCGTGCGGGGCTGACCTATACGCCATTAGGAACAAGGGGATATGCGTGTCCCAATCCTTTTGATTCCTGCCTACCACATTCCGCAGGTATTCCTCCAGTGTCCGGTTAAAGCGTTCCACCATGCCGTCGGACTGTGGGTGCAAAGGGGTGGTACGCGTTTTCTTTATCCCCAGCAGCTCACACACTTCCTTGAATACCGCAGACTCGAAATTCCGGCCTTGATCTGAGTGCAACTCCAACGGAACTCCGAAACTGGCTACCCAGTTGTTTACCAGCTTTTCCGAGATCGTAGTGGCCTCCTGGTTAGGAATAGGGTACACTTCGGACCATTTGCTGAAGTAATCCATTACCACCAGCACATATTTGTTGCCTTGAGTGCTAGTTGGGAATGGGCCGGCGACGTCCATAGCAATCCGCTCGAAGGGCGCTCCCACGTTGTACTGCTGCATGCGGCCTCGAGATCTTCTTGTTGGCCCTTTCGCTGCTGAACATCGGTCGCAGCTCTTAATCCACTCGGCTACAGACTCCTGACATCCTACCCAGTAGAATCGTCTTTTTATTTTGGCGACGGTTTTGGTGATGCCTAGGTGCCCTCCACTGGAGTCGTTATGGTATGCCTCGATGACCCCGTTGATTCTGCATTTCGGCACTACCATTAGGGAGTTGCTGGTTCGTCCATCCGCGCTCTCCCATTCGCGGTACAGGCATCCTTCCTTCAGCCGAAGACTTTTCCACTGTGCCCAGTAAGCCTTGGCGATCGGGCTTTCACCGGCCATCTCCTGCCAGTCTGGACGTGCGCCTTGCTCTTTGCCTTCGACGATTTTTGCAAGATCCGCATCCTCACGCTGGTCCTTTTGTAGCCTCTCCGCAGACCACTCTTCCTCTGGCATAACGCTCACCAACCGGACGTCCACTATCTGTTCTTTGCTTTCGGCTCGCGAGCACGCCCTGCATTCGACTTTGCACGGACGGCGTGACAAGGCATCGGCATTGCCATGGCTACTGCCCTTCCGATGCTCTATCGTGTAGTCGTAGCTCTGCAGTCGCTCGATCCACCGCGCCAATTGGCCTTCAGGATCCTTAAAGTTCAGGAGCCATCTCAATGCCGCATGATCTGTGCGCAGGCGAAACCTTTGTCCATACAGATATTTGTGGAAGTGTTTTACGCAGTCCAATACCGCCAGCAGTTCTCTCCGTGTCACACAGTAGTTGCGTTCCGGTTTCGACAGAATCCTACTGTAATATGCTATCACTTGTTCTTGGCCGTCTATTATCTGTGATAGCACACCGCCAATACTATGCCCGCTCGCATCTGTATCCAGCACAAACATCTCTCCAGGCACGGGGAAGGCCAGAATTGGAGCAGTGCACAGTTTTTCCTTCAAACGTGCAAAAGCCTGCTCCTGCTCTTCGTTCCACTCGAAAGCTTGGCTCTTTTTCGTCAGTTTGTGCAAGCTGCTGGCTATGTTCGCGAATCCCGGAACAAATCGGCGGTAGTATGTGCACGGGCCCAGGAAACTGCGGAGTTCTTGTAGATTGCGTGGCCGGGGCCACTCCTTCACCGCCGTGATTTTGCCTTCATCCGTATGTACTCCGCGGGCGGAAACCGTATGACCCAGATACTTGGCCTCTTTTTGGAACAGCGAGCACTTCTTTGGCTTGAGTTTAAGCCCGGCTTTTTGTATCCGCTCGAATACCTCCTTTAGCTTTCCCAGGTGGTCGTCGAAGCTTTTACCCATCACGATTATGTCGTCGAGGTACACCAGGCACGTCCGCCAATGCAGCCCCTTTAGCACGCGTTCCATTAGCCGCTCGAATGTTGCTGGTGCCTTGCAGAGTCCAAACGGCATGACGGTGAACTGCCACAAACCATCGCCAACACTGAAAGCCGTTTTCTCCTTGTCCTTGTCTGCAAGCTCTACCTGCCAATAGCCGCTGCGTAAGTCGAGCGTGCAGAACCACTGTGTGCCTGACAGCGTGGCCAGGGTGTCATCGATCCGCGGTAGTGGATAACTGTCCTTCTTGGTCACATCATTGAGTTTCCGATAGTCCACACAAAACCGGGTACTGCCATCCTTTTTCTTGACTAGCACGACCGGCGAGCACCAGGGGCCCGAAGAAGGCTCTATGACCTTTTCTTTCCGCATGTTTTCGATCAACTTTGTGACCTCCTCCCTCTTGGCCAGAGGAACTCGTCTTGGCGGTTGGCGGATCGGTTTTGCGCTTCCGGTGTCGATGTTGTGCTTCACTATGGCTGTTCTTCCCCCTGCTTCTGCCGCAAATATTGACCCATAGTGCTGCAGGAGTGACCTTGCCTTCTGTTTCTGATTGGCCGTCAATTCGCTGTTCCACTGATTCTCCTGCGGTATGACGTCCATGTTAAAACCGCTCTTCTTATTTCCTCCGGGTGGGCTACTCTCGCAATTGACCACTGCTACGGCTTCCCTACACTCGCCAATTACCTCATCTTTCCCGACATATCTGGGTGCATTCAGGGGGTTCAGTATTCTGACTGGTATTCTGCCATTCTTAGGTTCCACTAATGTACGTCCGATGATGATGTTGTCGTGTCCTTGTTTCGGTGCTTCTACGACCCACAGCCGACTTGTCCCATCGTCCTTGTCCACCTTTGCCCACACAACCGCCTCGGAATTCGCTGGTATCCTCCGGAGTTGACACGAGACAACTTTCCTTACCGCCACGCTTCGCTCATAGCCGGTGTGCAAACCGTGCCTAATCATGAAATCCACGCCGATAATCACGTCGTCCATTATATCCGCGACGATGAACTCATGTTCCAGGTTGCTGGTGCCGATAGCAATTGTTTTTGTTACTTTCCCTCTTACCAGCGCACGCTCGCCAGTCGCAGTCCTCAGCTGTATGCCATGCAGTGGTTCCCAGTTCTTCAGAAGCTTCCTTTTTATGATCGAATATGACGCTCCAGTATCCAGTGTCAACACGAACAGCTTTCCATCTATCTTTCCCTCAATCGTCAAGCTGCTGGGTTGTCGTTTCAACTGCGAGACAAGGACGGTGGGGATCAGCTCACGCCCCTTTGGGCTGACCCTTTTTAGTTTAACGGCTCCTCGTCCTCAGCCCTGCGCTTGTTGGCTGAGCCTCGATTGTCAGCATTCCTCGCTTCAGGCGATTGCGATCGAGAACGGGAACGCCTCTTTCGTTGGCGGCAGTCTCGTGATATGTAACCCTGCTTGCCACATACCCAGCAAACAACTTTAGTGGAGACCACCCGTGGCCTGCCCGGTGTCTCAGAGCTTATGGCCTGGATCGGAATGTCGCTGTCTGGCTGGATTTGGCGTATCCTTGCAGGTGCATACCGAGTGGCCCCGATCCATGTCGCCTCATATGTCATCGCGCTGGTCACCGTCTCCTTAAATGTCAGCTTGCCCATCATCAACGCACTGCGACGTGTTTCCGGATCATGAAGACCTTCAATAAACGCCTCGATCTTCATCCTCTCGAGATCCTCAGCGCCGAATTTTGGGTAGCACAACTGTGCGAGCCGCTCAATGTCTGCTGCATATGTCTGCAGCGCCTCGTTGGCTCTTTGCCTGCGGTTCTTCAGCTCACAGTAGTACAGCGTTCTGTTGTGCTCGTCGCTGTACTTCGCTGCCAACGCCCTTATGACGGTCTCGTACTCACTTCTTAAACATTCTGGAACAGATTTTATTACCTCAGCCGCAGCACCTTTTAGAGCCAGCGCCAATCTCCGACCTTTCCTTACATCGGTCCACTGATTTTCCAGAGCAGCCAGGTCGAATTGTAGCTTGAATGTATCGAACGGCGTAGTCCCATCATAAGTAGGCACTTCTGCTCGGGTGGCAACACTTTCCGGAACCGGCGGCAACCATTCTCGCGGCTGTACCTTCCTAAGCCGCTCGTCCATTTTTCTGTTCATTGAGTCCTCCAGACTATCAACTCGTTTGTTCAGGGAATCATCAAGATCGTCGACTCGTTTATCCAAGTGTTCCACTCGAGTTCCCAGGTGCTCCACCTTCACATTTAGCTGGTTGGCGATTTCTTCCACTTTCTGCTCCCAGCGCGCAGAATTTTCCTGAAGCTTATTTTCCATTCGCTCTGCCATTTCCCGATTCGTAGTTTCCAATTTCGCTGCCATTTCTCGATTCGTAGTTTCCAGTTTCGCTGCCATTTCTCGATTCGTAGTTTCCAGTTTCGCTGACATTTCGCGATTTTCACGGTTGGAAGTCTCGAACATGCCTTTCATTGCAACCATTAGCTGGCTCATGTCCATTGCTTGTGGTGGCGCAGCCGCTGCAGCCGTACTTTGCATCGACGCAGCACCCGCAGGCGATTCCTCCACTTTGCCCGACGCCTCTAGCTCCTGCGTTCCGAACTCGTGCGCAGCCCAATCGATGCCTCGTGATTCACACGCCTCTCGCAAGCGCAGCTGCAACTCCACCTTTCCGCCAGCAGTCGGCAAATTCCAGGCAGCCAGCTCCTTCTTCAGCTGGTCTACTTTCAGCAGCTCGAGTTTAACCATATCTGCGTTTTTGCAATTTTATTCAATTTTTTTTCTTTATTTATTCAGTAGCACAATCCCACTTCTGACACCAAATGTTACGAAATACTAGTTCTAGTGGGCTAGTACGTATCTCTGGATTGCGCAATATAAATAAAAACACACTAAATTACTCAAACGCAGTCAATGAAAACCAACAGTCACTTTATTTCACAAATTTCACACTTTACACTTAATTTGTCTTTGCACTTAATTATTCGCTTAATTATTCCGTGTGGCACCTTCACTAGTCAAACCAAGACTGACTCGCTGCGCCGCACCCGGCTGTCTTTTATACCTGTCCGGCCATCGCGCAGATCGTTCTCGCACATTCCGGAGTGGACTAAAGGTTTCCATGATGATCGCGACCATCATTGCCAGATTGGACTAAAAGTTGCCATCATTGCCAGGTTGGACTAGAAGTTGCCATCATTGCCAGGTTGGACTAAAAGTTGCCATCATTGCCAGCTCGAATTATAGCACGGCGCGTAGCGACAGGGTTGCTTTGCACAGCGACAAACTGTCTTATCGTTACAATATATTAATTTATAATTTATATTTCACTCGAGTGAAAACTTTCAGCATATGGCTATATCTAAAATTAATACAAAATAAAACAAATACAAAAACAAAATGAATTCCACTACTGAATAAATTCCCTTTTGTTAGTTTGGTCTGTGGGAAGTTGGGGCATGGTATGGGGGGAGGGGGTTTCCTGTTGTGAATCGGTTGTCCATAATACTGTTAGTCTTCCTTTTTTTGTTTTTTTTGTTCGTCCGTCTGCAACTCAAAGAATTATATCGCGTGCATAAATTTCGTTTCTGGCTACGAATGCTGGGTCTGTAGGTCAGGAATTCCAAGGTGCCTTAATGGATACCACGACTGCTGAAGCTAAGGGTGTTGACAGATGTGCGCGTAGGCATCAGGAATTTAATTGAAGATTCGCCACAGACCAGGTGCACGGTGTCTGCATGACAGTGATGTGTAACAGCCTCTATCCAATTGGCGGAAGCCCTCACAAAATGTAAGGCAGACATCACCGTCATTCAGGAAATGCGATGGACGGGACAAGGTTGCTCCAAGCGAGCAGACTGCGACATCTACTAAAGCTGCTATACGGAGAAGCGCGAATTTGGCTGCGGATTTCCGGTTCACTGCAGTGAACGAACGGCTGGCCCCGATCCGCATCAAGGCTAAATACTGTGATGAAAATGAAAATGCTCGCTGTCACTGTGCAGTTTGCAAGGCCCTGCAAAGGAAGGAAAATTTGAATACGACTTGCGCGTTGGCATACTTTCAGGGGCATGGTTATTTCAGTAGAATATTCGCAGGAAATTTTGAGACCAATTAGAATGTGCGAGAACGGTCTGCACTGCAAGCAAACTAGTATAAAGGCAGCCGGGTACAGCGCACAGGGGAGAGTTTGGTTTTAGCAAGCCAAGGTGCAACAGGTGAGACAGTAAAGCAGTGACGGGCACTAACGCAACCAAGCATTTTAGCAATGTATGCGTAGAAAGCACTGAAAAAAGTTACGGTCTCAAATAATTAGTTTTGATATTGTAAGATGTTTTAATATGGCAACGCCGTAGTTTTAAGTCTAGTAACTTGGCAGCACCGGAGTTCAGGAAATACGACCCTGGGCTTCGGTGCTGACCAGCAGGGACGCCATCTTCACTTTGATTGTGACCATTCGAGTGCGTAGACGCAACCACGAGAATAAAATAAATAAGTGGCCTTAAAATTCAAGTGTAGGGTAAGAAATCCAGACATAAATAAAATGCAAAAGTGGGAAATAGCGGAGACGCTGGCGAAGGCCGGCATTGATTTTCCCGGAACGGTCACGATGGGTCAGCTCCCTAAGCTGATGACAGAAATGGTGGGTGCTCCGCTGGACACCGGCGGCGAGCCAACCGCCGGCAACACTGCCGTCACCACCAACACTGCCGTTGCAGCCAACACCGCTGCTGCCACCAATACTACCGCTGCAGCCAACACCGCCGCTGCCACCAATACTGCCGCTGCAGCCAACACCGCCGCTGCCACCAACACTGCCGTTGTAGCCAACACCGCTGCAGCCAACACCGCCGCTGCCGCCCGAAACTACGGTTTCAGGGATAGTACAGTAGGCGACAAAACGCGCAATCACCACGCTTACGCTGTATCGCGTTGCCAAGATGGCGACGCTTTTTCTGTCGACGCCATTAGCGCCGACAGCAATGCTTCTTGCTACGACACCGCCGTTGGCGATGTTGAGGACGCGACTGGGGGTCCTCAAGTTGCGGCAACAGATCCGCGAGCTGGAGATTCCCGCCCCGACGCCGACACAGGAACGACCGCCGAGTTTCGCTGATGTCGAGCACGCTCGCCCCAAATTTAGTGGGGATGACACCGCCCATGCCGTGGGGGCACTTCCTACGGGACTTTGAGGAGCTTATGCGCTCCACCAATGCCGACGAGAGCTTTAAGTTGCTCTGCCTGACGGGCACCGCGCGGGTTTTCCTGTCAATGACGGCCGCACTATCCTACGCTGACCTCAGGAGGGCTCTGATTGCCGAGTTCGACGTCGCCGTTTCGCGCCAGGATGTCTACCGCATGCTGCGGCAGAGGCTCTGGAACAAGGAGGAGTCGCTGCATCGGTACATCCTGGAGATGCAGGCCATCGCGATGCGGTCCGACATCAGCGAGCTAGAGGTCGTCGACTTCATCATCAAGGGGATCGGCCATGGCGTGCGTAGCGTTGGGCTGCTGATCGGGGCCAACAGCGTCGCCGAGCTGAAGATGCTGGTGAAGAGGCACCAGCGAAAACTCGTCGAGGGACCGACAGAGCGCCGGGACACACAACCGCCAGCCAGACGAACATCTGCTCCGCTAGGGTCAGCGGGACCGGACAACAGAGACAGGGTCAACAGAGCCACTATGTTACAACTGTTCGCAGCGGGGCCACATCAAGCCACAGTGCCCGTATCCGCTGCGTCGGAACGGGTCATTTTTCCGCTGCTGGGAGATGGGCCACGACCACCGTTCGTGCCCGAACCCTAAGAAGGCCCTTAAGCCATCTGCCGTTGCCGAGGAAGACGATTACTACTCCGTCAAATATTTTAATAATGTAAGTATTGCTTTTGGAGTCGATTCGGTTGGGAGGCAAAAATTTGTCAAATTTTTCTCCTTGTTTGACACGGGTAGCCTAACTAGTTTCGTACGGCAGTCCTGCGTGCCGGAGGACCTACGAGCTTCGGTATACACCGAAAAAGCAAAACAGTCGAAATATCGTGCCGTGGGTGGACACACCATTCATGTCCTGGCAGAAAGCCACTGCAAAATAAAATTTTTAAAACAAAAAACGAATTTCCATTGTTATAGTATCCGACGACGTGCTGTATGTACCTATTATTTTAGGACGAAATTTCTTACGGGCTTTTAACATTCAATTAACAAAATCGAAACTGCGTTATTCTAAGACGCAACTGCTAGAAATCAAAGATGAAGTTAGCCTTTGCTCCTCCGAATCGATCGACTCCTTACGAATCCTAAGTAAACACAACCTTTTGAGAAATACAAATACTTCCGTTGCCGATTACTGCCGAAATAATCAAGATTCTGCGACAGCTGGGTCGGTTGAGTCAATAAACCGTAGTATCAATGACGACGTACCATATATATATAATAATAATATTCCGTTTGATTACCAAGAATTTGACGTAAATTTCGAATTAAGCCGGGAACAACGTGAGAAACTTGTAGAGTTGATAACGAATTGCTATTTAGTGCCGAAAGATATTTCCGGTAGCCCTTACGAATATGAGATGAAGATTCATTTAAGTTCCGACGTACCCTTTTATTGTAGCCCTAGACGATTATCTTACAAGGAACGGGCCGAGGTTAAAGAAATTGTAAAAGAATTACAACAGGAGGGCATTGTTAGGCCAAGTAACTCTCCGTACGCTTCTGCTATTGTTTTGGTGAAGAAGAAAAATGGCCAAACAAAACAAAACGGTCAGTACGAATATGTAAAAATGCCGTTTGAGCTTAAAAATGCGCCAGCCGTATTCCAACGTTTCATCAATGATATTTTCCGTGATCTCATCGACGCTAAGAAAATCGTAATCTATATGGACGATATACTAATTGCTGCCGAGAACTTTAAGGACCACAATCAGACGTTGCGTTTAGTTTTGGAACGTATTACAAGTAGAAAACTGAAATTAAATCTTCCGAAATGTAAGTTTTGCTACAACGAAATAGAATATTTGGGTTACAAGGTAACGGTCACGGGTATAACATTGAGTAATTCTCATGTGGTAGCCATTAGAAAGTACCCGCTGCCGACCAATCAGAAAGAATTGCAGTCCTGCTTAGGTCTTTTTTCATATTTTCGCCGCTTTGTACAATCATTTTCGACTATAGCTAAACCATTAAGGGATCTGTTGAAAAAGGGTGCCGACTTTATAATCAATGATCACTTCATTGCAGCCTTTAACGAGTTAAAAGCCAAACTGACGGAAGCACCGGTTTTAGCTATCTATAGCCCCGAGAGGGAAACGGAGCTTCATTGTGACGCTAGTTCTGCCGGTTTCGGTGCTGTGTTAGTGCAGCGACAGAATGATGGTAAATTCCATTCAATATCATATTTCTCTAAAACCACTTCCGCTGCCGAGTCTAAATATCACAGCTTCGAGTTAGAAGCGCTGGCCATCATGTATGCTTTAAGACGATTAAGAGTTTACCTAGAGGGTATATCCTTCAAGATAGTAACCGACTGTAACTCCCTGACGATGACTTTGGAAAGAAAACAGGTTAATCCGGGAATCTCTAGAGGGGCGTTGGAGCTGCAGAACTATGACTACAGGTTACAACATCGCGGGGGTGCATCCATGGATCATGTGGACGCCCTAAGTAGGTGCCATGTTGCCATGGTTACAGACGTTATCGACGTAGACTTCCAGATACAAATAGCCCAAGAGTGCGACGAATTGATAAGGGGTGTACGCAATGAACTACAAACCAGGGAAATGAAGGATTTTGACTTAGTTGACGGTGTGGTTTATAAAGTCATTGAATCAGGTCGGAAACTCTTGTACGTACCGAGTGAAATGGAGGAAAATGTAATACGTTTGATCCATGAGAAGTTAGGCCACCAGGCGGTTGAAAAATGTTACCAGAAAATCCGACTGCACTACTGGTTTCCGAGCATGCGCCGCAAGATAGAGACCTTTGTAAGAAATTGTCTGAAATGTATTATGTATGCCGTACCAACTCGGTTCAACGAAAAATGCCTATACAATGTCCCCAACAACCCAATTCCGTTTGATACAATTCACATCGACCATTTTGGGCCGCTGCCGTCTCTGAATTCGAAGAGAAAACACATTTTGGTCGTGGTTTGTAAAAAAAAAAAAGTTTGTAAAATTATATCCTACCAATTCGACTAGTACGAGAGAGATTACCGCCGCGTTGGATAAATATTTCAATTACTATAGTCGACCCAAACGGATAATATCCGATAGAGGAACTTGCTTTACGTCACTCGAATTTGGGGAATACGTGCTGAGACATAATAACATTAAACTGCCAACGGGCAGGTAGAAAGAGTGAATCGAGTAATCAAAACCATGCTAGGCAAAATAAGCGACCCAATTACGCATGCTGATTGGTGTAACAGATTACTACAGGTCGAACATGCTATCAATAACTCAGTTCATAGTGCCACGAAAACTACTCCGAGTATCCTGTTTGGTGTGGAACAGCGAGGTGACGTGGTTGACGAGCTGACAGAACATCTTGGAGAAGAGAATGACATTACTAGGGATCTAGTGGATATACGCTCAAAAGCATCGCAGGCGATAGAGAATGCACAGGAATATAATCTAAAGTATTTTCTTGAGCATAGTAATGACGCAAAAAAGTATGACGTAGGTGATTTTGTAGTTATTCGGAACGTTGACACTGTCGTCGGTACGAATAAAAAGTTCATACCCAAGTACCGAGGCCCATATGTGATTCGTGACGTCTTAGGAAACGATCGTTACGTCGTACGTGATATTGATAACTGCCAATTGACGCAGTTGCCGTATGATGGAGTGGTGGAGGCGAATCGAATACGTAGGTGGACCTCAAAGCCGAGAAAAGGATTCGGGCAATACAGTAGGCTAATTATCGCGACGATAAGTTGTCACGTTGTCCGAGTTGTAGGATGTTTTAATATGGCAACGCCGTAGTTTTAAGTCTAGTAACTTGGCAGCACCGGAGTTCAGGAAATACAACCCTGGGCTTCGGTGCTGACCAGCAGGGACGCCATCTTGATTGTGACCATTCGAGTGCGCAGACGCAACCACGAGAATTAAATAAATAAGTATCCTTAAAATATAGTAATTTGAAAAATTATCTTTTATATATTTTATGTGTAGCAAGACTTAAAAATGTTGAAGTAATAAGAGTTAACGGTGGTTCGATTTCTGACATTTTATAAAAAAAGACGGATACAAATACTCAGTGTGCAAAAATGCAAGCAACCGCTCAACAAACGAGCGTAATGTTACTGGGATGAAGTCTGAAACAACACTGAAGCTGCGTTTGGAACGACGCTGCTATGTGTTCATATACATGCGTCGTTGTCGCTGCTGCTCATGAGTAGCAAAATGGTTATTAGTGCAGTAAAGTGTGAAATTGTAAATAACGTGATGTAAATAACGTATTGCAAAGGAGCGTAGAAGAATTTTAGTGAGTTTTTTAAGCACAATCTTGAGAAACGAATACGCCTGTGTTGAGGTGGGCGAACTAATATTTAAAGTCCGACCGATTAATCGGCATCGGCTAGTATCGGTCACAAAAGTTGGTATCGGTATCGTATTTTAAGTTGGAGAGGAAACTGAATTTTAATACAATATTTATTAATAAGTCCAGTTTAAGTTAGTATTTTTGTTTATCCCAGTGGACACGTAGAATATATATGATATATTAATGTTTTTTAATATGTACATTAGGGTGGAGTGAAAAAATCGATTTAAAAATTTTTAGAAGCTAGTATATTGGAAATGTGCCAAATGTCCATAGTACCAATCCTGCAAAATTATATTAGTTTCTAACAACTCCTTGATCGCCCATCACCTAATTGAAATAACTGTTTTTAATACATTTTTCACTTTTGTCAAAAGAAGTGAAAGTCGTATTTTCAACTCAGTTAGGGATTCAAAATAAATCTCAGTAACCTTTGCTTTAGGTTTGCGGTTTTAAAGTAATTTATTGTAACAGTCCCGTTTGAGCGAATAAAATATTACAAATTACAATTCGCGTTTTATTCGTTGGAATGTGGCAAACCACGCTAGTTCAATTCTGTTTATGATTGTTGAATGTTGACGATTTCCTTGTGAAGTGACCGATTAGAAATTAGCTTGTGACGTAACATCTGATTTCATTTTGAAAATAAACAAAAAAAGGTGAGTACTTGTACCTGTGCGCAGAAACGTGGGGCAGTAAAGGGTTACTAGTTATTGCTTTATCTTTTTAAAGAGATGGCAAGTTTCGTGCGTGATATTTGGCGCTCCACGAAACCTACCGACCAATACTCTGCCGACCTACACCGATCTCATGAAAAAATATATTCAACTTCGACAAGACCTGAAGACGGACAATGGTAAATACCCATCATTTTTTTACATATCCCACAAACTGTGCTATGAAGTCGAAGAGATATGGCAAAGGGCCTCACTTCCAACAGTAACCCATGCACAAGCGATAGAAAAACTTAGATCGTTCCACGATAAATACAACACAATGCCAAAGGTCAACAAAGGAAAAAGGAATCAACCAAACTACCAACGGAGATGATCGGACTTTCGTGGCAAAGCTAACACTCTGTTTGATCTCAGCAAATGCAAGTGCTCCGATGTGGTGGCCAATTGCAAATGTGCGAAACACAACAAAATTCCGGCAAACGAACGTCCGTTCCTTCAAGACCAGAGAGGACCAAGAAAGATGATAATCGGTGGTACAGATCAAGAGGTAACATCAAAATTGAAGAGAAAAGCTGAAAGAGAGGAAGCAAATCTCAAACGAATGAAAATTAAGAAGATCGATGGCAATGCGAGCAAAAGTCAACCCTATTCTGCCGAAAGTTCCGAATACGACACGGACTCGTCTGACAGTGCCACTGTCGATGAGTACATCCCAGATAGAGAATCAGTCAAAACTAAGCCAAATCAGTATCGCCAGTGCCAAAAAATGACTATCTCTCTGCCTTCCCTCGCTATAGCTTGCGATCGGACCGGAGTTTCGGACAGATCGGCTGCTGTATTAGCAACATCAGTTCTGCATGATCTTGGTCTCGTATCACCCAACGACCGATCCAAAGTAATCGACCGAAGCAAAATCCGTCGAGAACGGAGTAAAATTCGAAAGGAACTGAGGCAGAATGAAGACGACCAGTTTGAGCACACTCACAAGGGCATAGATGGACTATTCTTTGATGGCCGCAAGGATAAAACTTTGACACAAGTTCTCGACGTCGACAACAAGTACCACAGAAAAACCATATCGGAAGAACACATAACCATCATCGCAGAACCGGGTTCGTCGTACTTCAACCATACGTCTCCGCCATCAGGCTGCAGCAAAGACATAGCTGAGTCATTAGTCGCAAGTTTCAAAGAGCGAAACGCGAAGACAGAAAATATTAAAGTTGTCGGGTGTGACGGCACAAATGTAAACACGGGACAAAAATCGGGCGTTATCCGGCGACTGGAAGAAACACTTGAGAGACCGCTGCAGTGGCTGATATGTCTTCTCCATGCCAATGAGCTGCCCTTGCGCAATCTATTCCAGTCACTCGATGGCGGGACTACAGGCCCACACGGATTCTCGGGATCTATCGGAAAGCGGCTAATGACGTGTAGCGAACAGCCTGTCTCCTCATTTGAGCCAGTTAAACTGACCGAGCAACTCTCCAATGTGAACCCAAATGAGTTGAGCACAGATCAGCGGTATCTACTGGAAATGTGCAATAGCATCAGCAAAGGTGAATGTAGCCTCGATCTGGCAGTGCGGAACCCTGGGTGCCTAAATCATTCACGATGGCTAACGACGGCCAATCGAATCCTCCGATTGTATGTCAGCGACAAGAAACCGTCCAAGAATCTGAAAACGTTGGTAACGTTTATCATTCGCGTATATGCTCCGATGTGGTTTAGCATAAAATGCCAGCCATCATGCAAAGAGGGAGCTAGGCACATTCACCAGATGCTCGTCAAGTCACGTTACCTCAGCCCTAAACTCAAGGGAATCGTTGACCCCGTTATTCACCGTAACGCGTACTTTGCTCACCCGGAGAATCTGCTCCTGGCCATGATGACGGACCATCGACCACATATACGTGAACTGGGCTTACGACGAGTGATGAAGGCCAGAGCTGCAGCAGTCTCCAGTGGACAAATACGGAGGTTCAAGGTTCCCGCAAAACTCAACTTCGACGCCGTGGAATACTTCGACATGATTGACTGGGCAGTCTGCCCTATTTCGGAACTCCCGTCATCAAAGCCATGACAGACGCTGAGCTCACGGATCTCATCACGACAGAGGTGACTCCAACTGTCATCTTTCCAAAGTTCCCCTGTCACACACAAGCAGTTGAAAGACACGTAAAGTTGGTGACCGAGGCGGCGATAGCGGTTTGTGGACAAAAATCGCGAGATGGGTTCATCCGTGCACGCATTGCTTCTCGGCAGCAAATGCCGGCGTTTGAATCGAAACGTGATTTTTGCCACTTCACCCTGTAACCATGGTTTTATAACTTTGACATCATTAAATACTGTAATTAAAAAGGTATTTGATTCTCAACTGAATTTTAAGATGACTACCTTTAATATCGCGTAATACTGTGAAATTAAAAGTTGCGATGGGAGATCAAAAAATTGTTTTATTTCTTTTTAATTTTTACACAGCTTTATATTGATGTATTGGCACATTTTTAGATATCTAGCTAATTGATATTCCAAAAAAAATTTTTTTTTGCCATTTTCACTCCAGCCTAATGTACATGTTAATGTATACGCTGGATTCTTTAGTGATTTAATTTCATTTTTAAATTTTATTAAAATATGTTACAAAAGTTCGTTTTTTTTTTCATTTGTAAAATAAACTGTTGTTGGTTGAATCCATTCGTTTTATATTTTCGGCGTCGGCATCGAAAAAAAGAAGGCAGGTTTTTGGGTTGAAACGTGGTGGTGTATTTTATTAAAAGTGCGTGAGGAAGCACTTCACCAGTTTGACCATACCTTCAACATTATAGTGTCCACATAATGTACGATCTTGCAAAAAATGTATAATTTGCATGACAAACCACAATGTAAGTTTGTGGTGTAGTCTTCTAAAAATCATTTTAATTACTTAATACCGAAATTCATGCAATTTGCCGCATTCGGTTGTAATGTTCAATTTGCTGAACAAAATTACAGCAGTTATCCAAATTTTATTTGATTTTTGTTGTTTGATATCCTTAGAGCTTAACATGGATATGAAACAGCCATGAAGATGCAATGCAGTTCAATTTATAACGGCGAGACTGTTATAAAAATTACACAGCACAACAAAAAACACTTTTTTTCTGTCACATGGAGTTTTTCTACTGTTTCTTACTAATTTGGGTGCGCTGATTTCGAATCTATCCTCAGATTTTTTCCAGCAGCTCTAGTTAGTGAGATATAGGTACCATGTCATTTTTTCAGTTTTTCTTATACTTTTTCCACATTTTTGATCGTAATTTCTAAACCAAAAAACCGATAGACATGATTTTCACTTTATCGCACTAACAATACCACACGGCTTCTTTTCCGATGCAACTTATTTTTATAAGTTTTAAAATGCCGCGGTAATTGGACCTCAAAGTAGGAAAATATTGAATTTCAAGGCGTTTTTTCTGATGGCGAAAATTGTACAGATGTTTCATAAATCAAGTTACGAAGTATATGAATATCTCAAGAAGAAACATCAAGCAATACAAAACAGCCAAGTTATTTGGCGGAATGCACATTCGCATCGAAATAGCAAAAATGTACCATAGTCATTTTTACCAAAATGTGTGAAATTTCCTTAAAAAATTAGGGGCCTAAAAATGTTCACAAAACATTTCCAGGCGAGTTTTTCCTGCTCCATTTATGTGGAATTTATGTTCCATTTATGTGGAACCCAGGATTTATCTTGATTCCTCACAGGAAATCCAAAATAGTCTAAATAGCACTGTTCAATTAATGACGTGAAATTTCGACGCTGAGATTTAACAGTTAATTCTCCACACACATAACAAAAACTGTCGGGGTCGTTAGAACACTTTCGTGGCATGTTTACGATGTAACAAACGTATATATGATGTAAGTTAGTCGAATGCAATAGTTATACAGTCGTATAAATGAAGTTATTCAAAAAAAGACACGTATATGAGGTCAGAAATGAATATGTAGCTGTCACAAAAAAACTGGACGTGATTGAAATTGTTAATGAGGGTACACCAACATAAACAAAAATCATCACAAAGCTCGTGTGACAAAAACAGTGTTGACCAGTGTTATTCTTCAAAATTAGACATTTCTCTTTTTTTTAAATATCTTAGCATTAAATCAAATTTTAGCAAACAATTTCCATAATAAAGAAAAAATTGGATAATATGGCTCATAATGGGTTAAATAGCTGTGCCAAACCTATTTTTATAAAAAACATTCATAATTCGTGGCATTGACTTGGTTACACATTTTGGTCGCAATTTTAACTCAATTTTTCCCAAAGGCGCAAAAAGACGCAGAATTTTTTTTGCGGATTTAAGAGAAAAAGGTCCATCTAAAAAAGGTCATAAAAAGGATTTGCGCCAGCTCACGCCATTCGATTTTAATTGTCTTTCTAAATTGTTTTTTGTCATTTTCATTGATTAAAAAAAATTCATTTTTGAAATCTCGTACAAAAAGAACTATAAAAAAAAATCAGCGTCCCGCTCCTATCAATTTAGTTTTAATATTAAAATAAATTAGTAGCCTATCTACAATAATACATTTTCTTTTATACAAACACCTAAATTTCATTTTTCTCCTTCATAAATTTTTGTAAAAATATATCCGACTTTGACAAGCTACATCTCCTAATCTCGAAAATTTTTCGATAAAGTATTTCGGGTCCAGCTTAATTAAACAATTAACTTTAACATGATACTACTTTTGTCAAAATCTGCGATAATTTCCTTTCTTATTTTTCCATAAACACTGTAGGCGCAGCATCGTTAAACCTTGTGTGAAGAAGTAACATGATTTTTACGGACATAACAATCAAAGGGGTATCTTTCAGGGCCAATTTTTCAGTGCGAGGTTAACTCAGTTTCTAGTTTAAACTTCGTTTAAACGTAAAATCGAACTTTTCAGTCAAACTTGGCTGAAGTTTAAACTCAGTTTAAACGCCCAACCCTGCACGGTTAAACTAAGTTTAAACTGTCAACAGCTTCTGACAGTTCATTTATTTTTTTGTTTTGGTCAGCTCTTGCCTGTCGTGAGCGAAATTCTTTTTTTGCACTTTTTTTTAGATTCTTATACTTTGTGCGCAACGTTTTCGCGCACCGGAACTTATCAACAAATTTTGAATCGAAATCGTCCTCAATTTCTTTCCATTTCGTTTGTTTTTCCTCGGCACTCACGCGGTCTGTCTTCTTGCGCTCGAGCAGTTGTTTATTTTTTTTTCACAAGTGCAAGAAGACATTCGATTTCCCGAGACGAAAAATTTGGACTCCGTTTGCTTATTTTGAATTTTTTGATGAAATACATTAATTGAGCGCAAAGAAATTTATTTACGAATGACAATCAAAACAAAGGAAAATTATTAGCTAGATAAAAATATTGCCGGTATTGCCACACCCAAATGACAAATATTTGCTCCAGTTAAACTAGCACTGAAAAACTGCTTTGTCGTTTAAACTGAATTTATATTTAAACCAAGTTCAAGGAAACTACGTTTGAACTGCGTTTAAACTCGCACTGAAAAATTGGCCCTTAGTGTGTTGGTTGATAACGAAATTGAGTGGTGCATCATTATTAGGGATCGGAATTACAGTTGAACCTCGATTATCCGGGTTGCTCGGGACTGGGCTCATCACGGATAATCGAAAAACCCGGTTAAAAGAGGTTACATATAATCGTTTATAAATTGTATTATTTTTATTTTTGATAAGAACATGTGAAACTGTTTCTATAAAGGTACATTTGCATCAATAAATCGTATTCTATTTAAAAAAAAATGCATTTATTTAAAATAAATATGTATATTTATATGTGTGTTATACGGAAAAAAACAAACACAAGTGCATGTGCTTCACGGATAATAGAGGTAAATCACGGTTAATAGAGGTATAAAATCAACCACTCAGCATCCCAGTTAATAGATGTTCCCGGTTTATGGAGGCCCGGATAATCGAGAGCAAGACAGAAACTATTTTTATTGAAAAATATTAAGAATGAGCTAACATATGCGCTGCATATTTGCATATGTTTGCATATTTTGCATATTTTTGCATTTTTTGCATAGTTTTTGCATATAAATCCGATACCTAATCATTATAAGTGTACAAGTGTACTTGTGATGATAGGTGACGTGGAGTTGTCAAGCGACTAATTGAGTTTATATGGTGTCGGTGAAGGAAGTATAATTAGTTTTGATGCGGATGTAGTGTTGGACGGACTGACGGTGAACGTTACTTTTCTCGTTGTGCGAGAAATGGACATGGGGTATTCGGCTATTTTGGGTAGCAGTGTTCTCGAGAAGGTTGACATCGTGATTGGACAAGATGGTATTACTTTGTGTGGGAAAGGTTTGTTGGACGTGTTGAGGGCTCGAGAAGTGGAAAGTGAGTTGACTTTAGCCAAAGAATATTCGGATTTGCTGGTAGCTAGTATTGAAGTGAGAACGTGGTAGACTTGAACCATATGCCGAAGTCAGTTTCTGATAGGATTGAGAATGTGACCCACGACTATGTCCCATGCAAGGTAGTCAAGTTACCGGTCGAAATGCGCATTGCAGTAAAGGACGACGCACCTGTATTTCAAACTCCGCGAAAATTGTTGTTTATTGATAGGAAGTTTATCGACGAGCAAGTGCACATCTGGTTGAAAGAAGGAATTATCGTACCCAGTAGCTCAGAGTATGCGGGACCAGTTGTATTAGTTTCGAAAAAGGACGGTACCAACCGCTTATGTTGCGATTATAGAAAAATAAAGGCAAAGATAGTTAGTTAGTTAATAGATGTCGGCCTCAATAGCACAGCGGGTAGCGCGCTGGCTTCTCATACTGAGCGCTCCAGGTTCGATTCCTGGCTTGGGCTGGAAAAAACACTCATCTACTTCTGTCGCTATCCACATGAAGGGAATGAGAATTACAAGAATCGCACAAGTGCGCTCTTGGCAGGCAATGGCAAAACCTCCAAGTGTGAACGAAAAACTGCCAATCGCCGTTCGGATTCGGCGTTAAACTGTAGGTCCCCTCCCTCCCTTTCCCCATCCGCTTGAAATGTGTGCTGTAACATATGTTGGCAAAAACAGTGTTGCATACACAGTTCAAAAACGGGTGAAATATGTGGTATCACAATGGGCCTTTCAGGCCTCCGAGTGTGTCTCTTATAGAGGCAGCCACCGCAACCTAACCTAATGTAATAGATGTATGTTGCATTATGCAGTTTTTTCAATTTTTCATACTGATTGCATACTTTTAGGGATGAAAACAATAAATTTTGTCGAAAAATAGGTGTTTAGACCACTTCAAATTGAATTATTTTCTGAGATCGGAAGATGTTATTACATTAATGTGCAAAGAAAGAATGCTTCTTAAAATATTAAAAAATCTAGGAACATAACACATCGGCTGATAAGTTCCCGGTCTAATACAGAAAATAAAACTTTTTTAGTGAAATTCGATTTTATTCATCAACATAGTTTCCTTCAAGAGCAATAAGGTCCGTTTCATAATTATAACGCCACTCGATATTCCTGAATATCTCGAAAACCAGCAGTGATATCCAAAGATCGTGGCTACTTCTTTATTAGAAAGACTTTTTTATATATTCAGTGTTTAGACCAAATCTCCTCTTTCAATGTCTCCGCTAAAGCTGCACATATTGTAACAAATCTGAACTTCTTGTAAGCCGTTAGCAACAAAAGCTTTCGTCATGTTGTTGCGCGGCAATCCCAGCCTCGGCCCTTTTCTTTTACTTTGCTTCGTTACTTGACGATCCGACGGCAACGAGGCAGCATCACCGCCAGTAAAAGCATACGAAGCGCATCCTAAGCTTTTTTCTACTTTTCCTTCTTACTCGTGGTTGGTTCCGAACCCCGCACCGTAAGTATCGAGCCGCAATATCATTTTTATATTGTTATTGGAATTTTTCTAACCTAATTTGATTTTCGCTTCTCGTTTGATATCGTGCCGACTCCCTAACATTTTGGTGCTTCGAGCCGGATCTACGTCCGTGCACTCCTGCTTACACCTTTATTGCGTTCATCCTCAATATCTTCTAGTGGGACTCAAAAATCTTGCGATCATCAATCATCACATTGTTCATAATCATCCTCCTCATCTCTATTACAAACAAACACAGGTGCGTTGAACCGATATTTTCATCTCATAAAAAGTTAATTTATTGAGCATCTAGTGTATTTTATTTTACCTGCTATAAAATTCGCGTGTTTGCATAATTTTTATAAAAAATCAAAATCACGAGTGCAAAAGCTTATCCGTGAGTGTTAAAAATATATAAGAAAATAACAACGTTTTTGTCGAATTTGGCGCAAAATCAATTATATACTTCTAGTTCTCTCGGGTTCCGTTAACGAACAAGCCTATTTATATATATACATATACGGTTATATATATATCGTCATATCGGTTAACGGATTCAAAGTACCTTGCATGTAAAACACCTTTTAGCTACGCGCATGTCATGCGACCCTGTATTCGGTATACTCAGTGCTACAGTTATTCGTACGTTTTCGCGAGTTTTCCTTTTTTTCTATTTCTGTTATACGTGCACATCCGTATTGCAACAACAACCACTAGTGCATATGTACATATCTGCCATGTACTAACAATTGCTGGTACGTACATGAGAAAGTAAAGCACAAGTAGGCCTTGCGTGAATAAATTTTTTTGGCATTTCAGCATTCGTTCATGCATTGTGCACCTTATCCTGAAGTACGAGGTGACACATAAAACTTACAATTTTTTGAATTCAACTCTTGTGTAACGTAAATTACTTGTGATACCTATTAACTGCATTTACATTTTTTAAGTGCAAGTTAACCCATTTTCGGCCGCTGGTCGATTTTTCGACCAGCCACTTTGAAGGAGAGTAGCTCTGCACTTAGACATTATATCTTTGAACTTTTGATGCATAAAATAGCTTTGGTCTTTTGGTAACCCCTCGAAATAATAATTTTTTTTAAAAAAGATAAATTTAGAGATGTTGGTGAAGGCACGAAAAAAGCATTTTTTTAGTCATATTTTGAATATTCTGAAAAATATATAACCTTTTCAAATTATTGATTTATTATTGATTATTTACGAAGCCTAAAGACCAAATTACCACAATCAATTGATATCCATAAGATTATGAAAATATTTTTACCTCTCAGCACCGCGTACTTTTCAGTGGTTGAAAAATCGACCATTGGCCAGAAGTCGTCATGTATGTACATATGTAAGCCAACAATTGTTTGTTTTCATGCTTGATTATTATTTGACCAAAATTATATACATATATATTTGTTTTTATTTGAAATTAAATCTTTATTAATTTATAAAAAAAATAATTTAAAAAAAAACAAAAAAAATCCAAATATATTCTTGATTAAGGTCCTAAATGTAAGTCCTTAAAAGGAATTAAAAAAATATTGGCTATTTCTGGTAGCGGCCGAAAATGGGTTAACACGGGTATGTGATCCACATACGTTCCCACCAAAACGCTGACGGCGCGTCATTCCACGCTACGGGTGAACACCAGAACGTTCACACCAAAACGCTGACGCTGCGTCATTACCCGCACACCGGTACGTTCCCACCAAAAACGCTGACGATGTGCAAACAACGGCAGCGTAATAGGAGTCGGCTTGCTGCGTCCAGCCGTAAATTTGGCATTGTGGCCTGGCTGGGCCGCAGCCTTAGCTTTAAGTTTTAGTTCGTAAATAACTGAGAAAGATAGCACCTTAGAAATTCGGTTAATAAAGAAGTGCATAGCACTTATAAAATAAATACCCCGATCTTTAACTGGCGCCCAACGAAAAAAGGAAAGTGCAAAAAGTTTCGCATAGACAAAAAATTATAACAAACAAAAGCAAATGCGTAAAGCATAACAGAGAGAACTGTAAACCATAAAATAAAGTTACAAAAAATCCGAAAAACCAGAAAAACAAAAGTGAAGGACTGCAGCGTGGGACCACTAATTTAAGCAGTTATTAATTTAAGCAGCGAAATAATGATATTGATGGAAGTGCAAATTCAGAATCAATTAAACATTCGCGTACAAAAAGCAGCTAAATTCGTTGATAACATCAATTGCTGATCAGTTGGAAGGCGTACAACAAAAAAGAGCAAACTTACATTAAATAAAAAAAAAAGAAAAAACAATTTTGCACAGGGTTTTCCCTCCAAAAAGAAAGCAGCCCAAATCAACTGACGTACAGCAGCAGCCTTCGCATCAAAATGATACTTATAATTGTGTAAGTTAAGACTCGTCATAGATGTTTGGAAATTAAGAAGTAAACGATATTGTAATAGAAAATAAGGGAAATACAATTTTATTTAACCAACTAATTAAGAATTATATAAATTTTACCTACCAAACGCTGTAAGAGAAAAAAAGGGAAAATATCAAACGATATTATAATAGGAAATAAAAGAAATTTTTTTAATTCAAAAACTATTGCTGTAAAAAACAAAAAATAACAAAAAATGGACAGAAATCAGATTATTAGTCTTATTGAGGCAGCGATGGAAGTATCCACAGGCGAGCTAAGCCAGCAGATCAAAGCATTGGCTTCCACAGTCAACAGTTTACAACCGCCCCAAGTCGAATCTTATCAGCCCGTCGCTATCAGGCCAGGGGTGTCTAATAATAACACCACACTGGACCTGATAAAGTCTCTACCCGAATTCAAGGGCGAGGCAATAGCATACCCAGCATGGCGGGAGGCAGCCCATTTCGCCATGAGCTATTATCCGGAGTGCTCGGAAAATTCTTACGTAGCCATGGGCATTTTAAGAAATAAGATTTCGGGTTCAGCTAACGCCACTTTATCAGCATTCAACACTACCCTTAACTTTAAAGCAATAATAGCCCGCCTAGACCAACGCTACTCGGACAAAAGACCGCTACATGTACTCCAAAACGAACTCAGCATCCTACGCCAGGGCAAGTTGTCCCTGAACGACTACTTCGATTTGGTGGATAAACAACTAACACTTATCATAAATAAAAATATTATGAGTCATAGTAGCAACGAGTCGGTAGTGACGGCTCTAAACGTTCGAGCCATAGAGGATGCCCTACGCGTCTTTATATCGGGACTGCATAAGCCACTTTGTGACATCCTTTTCTCTGCGAGGCCAGCAGATTTGCCTTCAGCCTTGGCCACGGCTCAAGAGCTCGAGACAAATCAACGGCGACATGATTTCGCTCAAAGATTCGCAGCGGGCGATCAAGTAAAATCGGTTCGACCCCTACAGCGCTCTTCAACACAAACACACCAACACAATAACACTCACCCATCTTTTGTTTTTAAGAAACCTTTCGATAGTGATAGAACGAACCAAACCAACAACACACAAACCCCAATGGAGGTTGACCCGGGGTCATCCTTTTTTAGACGCCCAACAGCTTTCGCAAGCGGTGCGGTTAGGCCACACCAGTTCCAACAGCAGCAACACCAATCTAACGACCCTTTCCCCAAACGCATGCGTGACCAATTGGAATCGTCTAAGAGTACCCCTGTGCCCCAAGCGAAAAATCAACGCATAAATTATATGCCAATACCCCAGCAATCATACACAGACGATACCAATGACTTCTATTTCGACAATGAAGACATTGATCATCGCTCTACAGACGAACCGGCCGACGCAGGAACCTTTGAGGAGATCAATTTTTTAGAATGAGATCGCTCTTGCCGTATTTTACGAAAAAAGCAAAAAACGGCACAGAGCTCAAAATTCTTATCGACACCGGCACAGCGAAAAACTATATAAAAAACCTTCCATTCCTCCAAGGAGTCAAACCGATAGAAAACCCGTTCACATTGAAATCAATTAATGGCACCAACGCAATAAACCAAAGTTGCCTAATCAACGTCCTAAACCATACCGCAAAATTTTTTCTACTCCCAAGCCTCAGCACGTTCGATGGTATTGTCGGATACGATTTCTTGAGAGATATCGACGCAAAACTCGACATGAAGGAGGGATACCTATTTCACAGAAATGGCCACACAAAATTGCAACATCTTACATGCAATCAGGTCAATCTAATTACAATAGAGAACGAAACGATCCCGAACCACATTCAAAACCAATTCTTTGACATGATCAAGGAAAATATTAATGCCTTCGCGGACCCGGATAGGGCACTTCCTTATAATACTTCCGTAGAAGGTACCATCCGTACCACTACAACCGAACCTATATATAGCAGAAGCTACCCATACCCAATATCTGCCGCAGAGTTTATAAATAATGAAATCAAAACTCTTCTGAGAGACGGTATAATACGAAAATACTGCTCACCCTACAATTCGCCAGTCCATGTAGTAAACAAAAAAGGTTTGGACGAAAATGGCAAACAGAAAATGCGAATGGTGATCGATTTTAGGAAGTTAAATGATAAGACCACACCTGACCGGTATCCTATCCCCGAGGCATCCGTCATTTTGTCAAACCTAGGGAAATCGCGATATTTCTCTACTTTAGACCTAAAATCGGGTTTCCACCAAATTATAATGTCTGAAAACGATAGACAAAAGACAGCTTTTAGCGTAAACAATGGCAAATATGAGTTTTGCCGCCTACCTTTCGGCCTGAAAAATGCGCCAAGCATCTTTCCGAGAGCGATTGATGATGTCTTGCGCGAAGACATCGGGAAAAGCTGCCACGTCTATATCGATGACATAATAATCTACTCTCCCGACGAACACTCACACCTCCAGGACATCGACCGAATACTGAAAAAATT
The DNA here is from genome assembly GCA_964056695.1 of Melieria picta. Classification (NCBI taxonomy): domain Eukaryota; kingdom Metazoa; phylum Arthropoda; class Insecta; order Diptera; family Ulidiidae; genus Melieria; species Melieria picta. The sequence continues at coordinate 65,501,654 of OZ057400.1, forward strand.
AGAAAAGGCGGGAATGAGGGTGTCACCAGAGAAATCAAAATTCTTTAAATCCGAAGTGGAGTTTTTGGGATTCGTGGTTTCACGAGACGGCATTAAGACATGCCCGGACAAGGTTAAAGACATACTAAATTATCAAACCCCACGAACTCTCCGAGCATTACGCTCGTTCCTTGGCCTCGCCGGCTATTACAGAAGATTCATCAGGGATTATGCGGCCATCGCCAAGCCTTTGACTAAACATCTGCAGGGTGAAAATGGTCATGTTGCAGCAAACAGATCAAAGAGTGTAAAAATAACACTCGATCAGGAAGCCGTACTTGCGTTCGAAAAGATAAAACGAATATTGGCATCCGAGGACGTGCTTTTGTATTATCCCGATTATAACCAACACTTTGAACTAACAACAGACGCCTCGTCAGTCGCCCTGGGTGCAGTACTGTCCCAGAAGGGCAGACCGATAACAATGATATCCCGTACATTGTCTGCAACAGAACAGAATTACGCCACAAACGAGCGCGAGTTACTCGCAATTGTTTGGGCACTCAAGACATTACGACACTACATATACGGCATACAGGACATAAACATCTTTACGGACCATCAACCATTGACATTCGCCATCTCTGACAAGAACCCAAATACGAAAATTAAAAGATGGCGCGCCTTTATAGGGGAATTTTCGCCAAAATTCCACTACAAGCCTGGCAAGGATAACGTCGTAGCCGACGCACTTTCTAGACAATACATTCACAACCAAACAGAAACCAATACAGACGAAACTGTACATAGCGAGGCGTCACGTACAGAAACTATCAAGACAATAAAATATCCGGTAAACCAATTTAAGAACCAAATCATCCTCGCAAAATCTGACCACAGCTATAAAGGAAAACAAATAATCTTCAAAAAATTTCTACGACATACAATTAACTTCGCAAGCGTCGAAACACTTGTTAGGTACCTGTCGGACATTATAAACCCCGACACTATTAACGCAATCCACTGTGACCTACCAACTTTGGGCGAAGTACAAGGACCCTTGACATCATCATTTCCATCAGCAAAATTTATCCATACTGAGAAATTTGTAATAGACATTACGAACGAAGACGACCAACTAGAAATAACAACAACTGAGCACAATCGCGCGCATAGATCCCTTCAGGAGAATTTTTTGCAAATAATAGATAACTATTATTTCCCAGGTATAAAGAAAAGGCTGAAATCTATCATTTCAAACTGTATAATCTGTAGGGAAAATAAATATCAGAGAAAGCCCCCAAAAACAGAAATGAAAAATACACCCATACCAGATACCCCAGGCGAAATACTACACTTAGACATATTAATTACAAACAAACAGTACTTTTTGACTTGTATTAACAAACTCTCCAAATTCGCTATCATCACTCCAATCGCCTCGATCCGCCATAGACATTAAAATAGAACTTTTACAAATCTTGCCCAAATTCAAAAATATAAAACTACTAGTATCAGATAACGAAAAGTCTTTCCAATCTAATATAATTGGCACCTTACTAAAGGATCAGTTTTCTGCGAAGCAATTCTTCGTACCGCCCATGCACAGCAAAAGCAACGGGCAAATCGAGAGATTCCACTCCACACTGTTGGAAGTAGCTCGCTCTGTGAAGAGGCAACAAGACATAACGGACATCACAGAACTGCTTCTACTGTTCTACCGGGAAGAGACCGACCGACATAATCCATGACTATACGAACAGCGATCTGAAAGACATTAGACAAAGACTAATAACAGCTCAGGAAAGGACTATAGAACGACACAACAAATCATCTGACCATAGAACTTACCAACCCGGCGACATTGTATTCATTCGAAAAAACAAACGCATAGGGAACAAGCTCGCAAAGGTTTTTATAGAAAACACAGTTCAAAAAGACTTAGGTACGACGGTACTAATTAACAATAGAACAGTTCATAAAAGTAACCTCCGCTAAATATTTTCAGAATATTGTGTGCGTGTCAATTGACAGAGACGACGGTGATAAATTACACCCCCGCGCATTTCATCGCGATAACTCAAAATAAGGTGGCAATCTACGACTCATACGCATACATTATCCATACCACCAACCTAACAGAATACGAGGAAATAGCCCAAAATAGCGTGGACGCCTCATACCAACTGATGGACCTATCAGAAAACAAGGGCATCTTAAGGGACCAATCAGCGGAGATAAGACGCATAATTGGATCACTACAAGTGGCTAGAATTCATGCCAGGGCAATTGATTTCCTAGGCTCCGCTCTAAAGTTCTTCGCAGGCACGCCAGATCACGAGGACTTCGAACTCTTGCTGACAAAGGAGAATGTGCTGATAGAAAACAATAACAGACAGACAAAGATCAACTCGCTAATACAGGAAAAAATTAATGACATGACAGATAGAATCAACACACTTCAACAACACACCAACCATAACCCATCAGACAGGGACGGGATTCTCTTTAACATAATAGCCAGCCGGAATAACGAAGTAATCAGCCACCTCAACACCATAGTTTTATCCGTAATTCTAGCAAAACAAAATATAATAAATCCACTTATCCTAGATAATATTGAGATTAATCATCTGATGGACGTCGAAAATGTACCACTTCGCATAAGTAGTATCCTAAGTGCGTCAAAGATTAATGTACTCCAAAACAGTAGCACTATTTACTATGTCTTAAAAATCCCCAAAATCTCAAAATTCTGTAGTTATGTTAAGATCCTTCCTGTAAGCCACAACAATGTAATAATTAAGCTAGAGGTCGACGAAGCAGCAAATTGCGATGGCGTCATGGTACCAGTAGCAAATTGCACCGCTACACCGACAGCAAATATCTGTGTACCCGTTGCATGCGATTGCCTGTCGCAATTATTGAACAACAACACAGCATCCTGCGCAACCGAGTCTGCACACCACCTGCCACAGATTCAGGAAGTCGCTGAAGGCGCCATAGTTCTCAACGATGTCTACCACACAACAGTCCACGACGTCAGCACCTTTAATTTATCAGGTACCTTTTTAATTACCTTCCCTGATTCCGTCAAAATCAATGGGACAAATTATCGCACTATAAAAAATAAGGCGTTCATTGAACCACACGCCCCAAGGACATTAGACGTCAAATATTTGAACCACGAAATCAAATTATCACTGCCATACCTCCATAAGATACATATCGATAATACAAACCACATCTCCACGTTAAAAAAAGAGCTCATATCCCAGAGAATTTACTGGTGGCTCTTGATCCTCATGGGACTAACCCTGATCATCCTGGTGGCCGGCATGATAATACTGCGAAAAAAGCAGTCGAAGGAAACCGTGCGAGATATCAGCAACGCCATAGAAGACATCAGAGGTCGAAGCAGGGACGCTCCGAATTTAAGCGAGGGAGGAGTTAACACGGGTATGTGATCCACACACGTTCCCACCAAAACGCTGACGGCGCGTCATTCCACGCTACGAGTGAACACCAGAACGTTCACACCAAAACGCTGACGCTGCGTCATTACCCGCACACCGGTACGTTCCCACCAAAAACGCTGACGCTGTGCAAACAACGACAGCGTAATAGGAGTCGGCTTGCTGCGTCCAGCCGTAAATTTGGCATTGTGGCCTGGCTGGGCCGCAGCTTTAGCTTTAAGTTTTAGTTCGTAAGTAACTGAGAAAGAAAGCGGTGCATAGCACCCTAGAAATTCGGTTAATAAAGAAGTATTTTTATAAAATAAATACCCCGATCTTTAACTTGCATAAGCGAAATATTGTAACAATATATAATAAAGCAAGCGTTGAATTAATTTTCTATTGTTCTCCCTTTTTCATTATCTCGTGTCGCACATTTTTGGCCTCTCTCTTTTGCATTTCACCTTTGTTGCGCTGTGGTGAAACAGTTTGGGGTACTTCGATTTTACTTTTTTGATTTTTTTTCTTCTATTCAAATCAAAATGTCCAAACTTGACGATTTCACCCGTGCTTCTGATCACATTTTCGAATTTGAAAATGCTTTTACGGAAACTCCATCAAGTAGTTATAGCAAATTCACTTTAGAAATTCAAAACTCCGAGCTAAAGGAGTTGTGGGCTACCGTGAAAGCTCAATATGAAAAATGTCAAATATATTTTGGATCGCAAACGAAAAGAAGTGCTGATGATATCGCTGTCGTTGCTGCGAAACATCACAGCACGTATCGCACATACGTTTCATGTTTAGCGAAGATTAATGAAAAAATTTATGACTTCGATCTCGGTTCATCTTTTCCTTGTCATACATCCACTCTCGATGGTTCTGCTTTTTCAGAACCTATTTTAAACAATAATATTGCACTTCCGCCTTGTGGTACTGAACTTTTAAGGGCGACTATGCGTCTTGGCCAACTTTTCGCGATTTGTTTACAGCCATTTGTATAAGAAACGATCGTTTAACTAATGTTGAAAAACTGTATCACCTCATTCAGAAAACAAGTGGAGAAGCGAGAGAAATAGTGCGAAGGTCCCCCTTGACCAATGACGGTTTCGAGTTCGCCTGGAGTAATTTAAACCAAGCTTTTAATAAAAGAATTTTGGTCAATACCCAAATTAAGTTTCTCTTTGATTTACCTGCTCTGTCTTCTGAGAGTGGTTCCGGTCTTAAAGGTTTGCAACGCGGCATTAATTCTTGTTTAAACACTCTACAATTATATGACGTGAATACTTCCGATTGGGATCCAATTATTATTTACCTGTGTATGCAGCGTTTACCTCAACGCACTATTGCTCTTTGGAAGCAAGGTGTTAAAGATAAATCTGCTTTACCAAAGTGGTGCGAACTCGACGAGTTTCTCACTACGCGGTACCGAACTCTCGAATGCGTCGACGAGTTAAAAGCTTCTAATCTTAATAAATCAAATTCGAATAAATCTGCACCTAGTGAGGTTAGCTGTTCTAAAAGAATCACACATACTTACTTGTTACTTACTTACTACTTACTTGTTGATTCAAGTTGTGTTCTTTGCAAGCAACCCCACATATTTTGCGCAATTGTAAACGATTTCTTAGTATGCAAGTTTGCGATCGTTTTTCCAACGTTAAGCGTTTTCAGTATTGTTTAAATTGCCTATCGGAAGGCCATCAGTTAAAGGATTGTAAAAGCGCTTACAATTGTTCCGTATGTAATCAACGCCACCATACGCTGTTACATCGCGAATCACCTTCTTCTACGAAGACTCAGTCGGGATCACGTCCCACTAATACTACTTCTAGAGTGCCTGTGCCGTCAGAGTTACGCTCCGCAGCGCCAGGATTTCAACCTTCGAGTGCTTCTTCGGGGCTTTGCTCCAATCAGCCTCATAGTTCGTCAAATGCTCCTCCGGTAGCTCAAACGAGGGAGCATCTTAGTTTTCATCAAAAAATACAGTCCACTAATAAATCTTCTAATAGTGATTCTACGAATCTTTCGTTTCTACGAAACCAACGTGTGCTTTTAGGTACGGCACAAATCTATATATGCCATTTGAATACAAATTATTCTGCTAGGGCGTTAATTGATCCTGGATCAGAATCCTCTTTTATTTCAGATCGCCTTCGTAAATTGATTAAGCTTACTACGTTTGCAAGCGCCAGCAAACTTAGCTCATTTGTTATCGGTTCACCTAACGTCAAAATAGAATCCTTCGCTTTCGTACTTCCACAAATTACTGGAAATTTGATATCGTGTACAGTCGATTCTCGACTGTGTCACAAACTACCGAAACACGCTTGGGCAGATGCAGATTTTTGGAGGACTTCCGCCATAGACGTTCTTATCGGAGCCGATTTGTATCCCCAGGTGATGCTTAATGGAATTCATCGAAATCTACTTGGAAGTCTGAAAGCTCAACAAACCGTTTTCGGATGGACTCTCACTGGCCCCATTCCAGTCTCCGAAGTTATGTGTTTTACGACGAGAGTAGACCTCTCAACTGATCCTGGGTTGGACAAAATTCTTTCTCGCTTTTGGGAGATTGAAGAACCTCCTAAGAAAAAGATTCTATCAGATGCAGATCAATGGTGTCAGGACAACTATATCGCTACTACTCGGCGGAACGAAGACGGGAGATACACTGTCTCTCTCCCCTTCAAAATTAATTATCCAAACGAGCTTTATTTGGGAGATTCTTGCAATAGTGCCTTACGGCAATTCCTTCGCAACGAAGCTTCGCTTTTTAAAAAACCAGAATTCAAAGCTTTATACGATCAGGTAGTTGACGAATACCTACATTTCATTTCATTTCATTTATTAAGAAATTTATATACTAATACAACAAGATTCTTTCGAGTCTTATAATTAAAGTATTAGCAACTAGGATTTCAAAAAAGGTTACAATGGTAATCTTATACAGTAAAGAAAAAAAGAAAAAAAGAAATAGGAAACATACTACCATATGCATTTTACACTCTCCGAAAAAGGACCATTGAAGATTAATATCAATGCAACGAGCATAGATATTTAAATAACATTGATTTGAATTGCACAACGTTTCTGCAGCTTTTTATCAGGGGAGGTAACGAGTTCCAAAGACGTATGGCGTAGACGTAGAGTTGCCTTTCCGAGGTAAGGCATTTATCACATATGAAATTAGTTGATCCACCCTCAACCAAGAGTGTGGCCGCATATTGCTATCTTCCGCATCATGCTATCATCAAACCAGAAAGTCTTACGACAAAACTTCGTGTTGTCTTTAAAGCTTCCAATAAAACTTCTAATGGCAATAGCTTAAATGATGTGTTGTACGTCGGTCCGGTCTTACAGTCTGACTTAGCTCTACTCCTCCTAAGATTTATTTATTTAGAAAAGTTACACATTTGTACAATATAAGAACTAAGTCTTTTAAATGAACATCAATCATTAATAAATTTTACAGGAATGAAAGCAAAACTTAAATCTAATAACAATAATAATATATTTAACCTTACATCTAAAAGTAGAAGACAAAAATAGTAGGAAAATTAGAGATGAAAGAGGAGAATACATAAAGAAGAAGGAGAAGAAGAAGAGGTGACTTGCATCCAACACAAAAGTACCATGGTACCCTGCGATTAAAGTGCTTTAAAATACTCGTAAATTTTTGTCTTAAAGTTGTTCCTGCTCAGCCCCGCCCTTATGACCTCAGGAACCGAGTTCCAGACCCTCACGGCGTTAATGAAAAATAGTCTTGATGATGTTAAAAAGTTATATTCTGGGACAATCAAATTGTGGTGTCTCCTGGACCTGAAAGGTATGAGCTTTTCGAACAAAGTGGGGTTTTCCACTCCATTAGTCTGTAGATAAATATGCAGTTTTTAGCAGATAGGTAATTTTCAATACTACAGCCTAGTACCTTATTCTGCCAAAAGGAAATGTGCTCATACCTTTTGAGTCCATAGACATATCGCGTGGCATTATTAAATGCTACGTTAACTTTATGCAAAGACACGGAATCAAGCTTACTATACATAAACTCTGAGTAGGCGATAAGGGGCACAATAAGCTGAACAACCAGCTTACGCCTGGTTTCCAAGGGGGTAAACGAAGCAAAGATACTCAGTTTACGCAGTATAGCATAAACCTTGCTCACAACCCCATTTATATGATCACGACAACTTAGATTGTGGTTTACAATAAATCCCAGATTTCTTATTTTTTCAGTAAATGTAAGCGCACTAGAGCCTAAATATAGCTTAGGAATACTGTCAAGGTGAACTACACTATGACAAATAGGCAAAACATAGGACTTAGACGCATTTAGACACAAATAATTGGCAGATGAGATGAGGAAGATGGAGACTTTTTCGATTTGTTTTCAATAGCGATATTCAGAAAATGTATCGACAAATTCTTGTCGATCCGAAGCATCGTCCATTTCAACGCATTCTACATCGATCTTCTCCAGAGGTCGAGGTCTCTGATTACGTGTTACAAACTGTAACCTTTGGTGTCAACTGCGCTCCATATCTTGCAATTCGCACTCTCCTGCAACTTGCAGACGATTCTCAAGATACTTACCCCTTCGCCACACATATTCTTCGACGATCCATGTATGTCGACGATGTTCTCGCCGGTGCACATGATCTGCCTACCGCCATAAAGGCTCGGAATGAACTCATAGACACTTTGTATAGTGCTGGATTTTCCTTACGAAAATGGACTTAAAATTGTAAAGAAGTTCTAGTAGATCTTCCGAAAGAGCATCTATTGAACGAAGAATTCTTAAATTTCGAAGATTCAAGTTCTACAAAAGCTTTAGGGGTGCGATGGAACGCTTGTACCGAAAATTTTTATTTCAAAGTCCCTACTATTGAACGTAAGGATTCGCACACCAAAAGAGAGCTTCTATCCATGATTGCCAAATTGTTCGACCCGGTCGGATGGCTTGCACCGGTAGTTATTGTTGCCAAAAATTTGATGCAACTGGTCTGACTTGAGAAAAGAGGTTGGGATGATTGCCTTTCTGAGCCCATTGAAAGAAAATGGCAGCAATCTTTAGATGGATATATGCATATAAACCTGATTCAAGTACCACGCTGTGTGAACTATTCTTTGCAAGATGAAGTTCAAATTCATGCTTTCTCCGATGCTTCCGAGAAAGCATACGGGCGGTGATCTTCATTCGCGTACGTTAGGTTAGGTTAGGTTAAAGTGGCTGCCTAGGCACGGGACTTGCCGAAAGACACACTTAGGCCGCGAAAAGGGCCCATTGTGATACCACAAGGAAAAAGTGATCTGACTTACTGCAAGTAAAGTGCCTATCCAAGCCATTTTGTTTTGTGGATGAAACCTAGCAAGTCCCTAATGTTGACTGAACCAAAGACAATTAAACTATAAGATGTCTTACGTTCATACAAATCAGTGGCGCTTCAAAAATTTGCCGTGGCTTTTTCAATAAAGCCACGTGAGAGTGGTTTTTACAGCAGCGCCACATCCGGAGAACAACGATGAAGCCACGCAGCAACTCTCTCTGCGTAACGATGAAGCCACGCAAGCAACTCTCTCTGCTTGAAGTCGGCAGAGATATGAATATGCGTGTGATCTCTATGTGCTCTTGTGTTAATTTTTTAGGTGGTTGATTGTTTTAATCAGTAACGCACGCGGGACGGGAACGTTTGGGGATTCAAACCCCCTCAAATACAAAGATTAATAGAGTATTTATCCCTCCAAAAAGAAGTCCTGCCTGCGCCACTGACTTCACTGTAAAGTGAGCGCACACAATTTTGCTTTTGCTTGGCAGCGATCAAAGCCGTTGTGCTTTGTGTGAGCAAAACAAAGAGCGTTAATATTATTACGCTCTCACTGTACCGACGCTTGCTTGCTCTCGATAATGACAATTTTGCAAACTCGAGCTCGCCCTATGCCATTCGGTTGTATGGCCGTAAGACATCTTATTGTTTAATTGTCTTTGACTGAACTAAGGTCATCCAAGTTGTCGAAGAAAGTAGAGCCTAAGGCTTTCCAGCTTCGCATAGAGAGAGCCGGGCAATGACAGAGAAAGTGACTAATGGACTCTTCCTCCTCCACATTTTGACAGCTACGGCAAAAGTCCCGACTGTCAAGACCTAGTCTATAGGCATGACGACCAAATATACAATGTCCCGTCAGAATCGAGACGATCTTACTAATGTGTTGTCTGTTAAGCGAGACAAGAGTTCTAGTGCGCCCGGGGTTTAAAGTGGGCCATAGTTGTTTTGTGATTGTGCAAGTGCTCTCCTCCTGCCACCGCTTGTTAGCTATGTCGAGGAAGCAAGAGCGTATTTTGAATTTACATGTAGCGAGAGGGATGCCTACTGTAATATTAATATTGTCATCTGGTAGGGTGGTGCCACGTCTGGCAAGCTCATCGGCTATGCAGTTTTCCCTAATATCTCTGTGACCCGGTACCCAAGTCAGAGTGATGTTGTACTCACCCCCTAGCTCATTGAGCAGGGATCGGCAGAGAGACCACTTTTGATGTGGTGAAGACCTTCTTGAGGGCTTTGATCGCTGCCTGACTGTCCGTGAAAATCCTAACCGTACCTCCAGGTAGGCTGTGCAGTTTTAGCAGAGACAGGGCTTTAAAAATTGCTAGTACTTCCGCTTGGAAAACACTGCAGAAGTTTGGAAGGCGAAAACAGTCTTCCATGGGAGGGTCAACACACATAACACCACACCCTACTCTGCCATCCAACTTGGAGCCGTCTGTGTAGAAACAAACTCCAGTTCTAGACACCGTATCTTTGGGGTATGTGGGTTGAGAATTTGGAGTCAAAAAGGTATGACGGTAGGGAGTGATCTATGTTGTTGGGAATGCCGGATACTTTGCCCAGGATACGGCAATGACCGAAATCAGTGCGGCCCATCCCCAGATAGTGTTCAATCTTACTGCGGAAAGGGTTGCAGCGGGTTCGCGTACGTAAATCGTCTAATAGTTTCTACTCCCACTTGCTTACGTCGAAAACAAAAGTCGCTCCAGTCAAAACTGTCTCGTTGCCAAGATTGGAATTATGCGGTGCAGTGCTTCTATGTGACATGCTCGATTCACTTCTACCCGAACTTGATATCAAAGTTCACGATGTCTCCTGTTGGACTGATTCAACAATTGTTTTATCATGGCTACTAAAAACACCATCTACATGGACTACCTTTGTTGCTAATCGTGTTAGCAAAATTCAAGACAAACCGTACGCTAAAAATTGGTATCATGTCGATTCACCTGATAACCCTGCCGATTTATGTAGCCGCGGTCTTGGATGGATGGATGGATGTGAGGGGGAGCCGAGGAAATAACCTAAGGGAGGTCATTACCTCAAGCACTTAGGCTTTATAGCCCATTGTACTTAAGGCTCAGGAAAAATGTTGATAGAGGAGATTGGAATGGGAAAGAGAAAAAGAGAAAGTGGGTGGAAAGGGAGAAAGGGCTATGAGGTCTCCTGTGCAAATTTCCCGGACTCATTAATGAATCTCAGGAGATCACACAGGGTGAGAGAATGAACTTCGTCCATTCTCATTACATCTGAACCCAGCGTGCGCAATCTCGTTCTAGAGAAGGCAGGACATGCACAGAGAAAGTGCTCTGTACTATCAACCTCCTCCAGGCAAGACATGCAAGTCGGATCCTCGATGATGCCCATGTTGGCCATATGTCGCCCCCATGGATTGTGTCCTGTGATTAACCCGACCATTCGACGGAGGTCTTTCCTTCCCAGCTTCAGGAGGAAATTCCCTGCTTTCCTGTTCGGGCTTTTCACAAAACACTTGGCAGTTTTACAGCTTCCCAAGCTAGACCAACGTTCTCTGTGTAGGTTATTTACACAGGACCTGATCCAGTCCAGGGTTCCTGCTAGACTGGTGCCGATTATTGGTTCTGGTCCCATGGGTGTACACCCTGATCCACAGTTAGCCAGTTCATCGGCAGTTTCGTTACCTAGAACACCGCAGTGTCCCGGAACCCAGATAAGTTGGAGCTTATTACGTCTCGCGACTGATTTTAGCTTCAACTTACATTCTTGGACAATCTTAGAGGTAACACGCGCGTTCTCCAGGGCCTTAAGTGCAGCTTGACTATCACTACAGACTCCTATATGTTTCCCGCACCATTTCCTCCCAATTATCCATTCCGCTACCTTCAGAATGGCGAAGACTTCCGTCTGAAAGACGGTAGTCAGCCCACCCAGTGAGTAGTAGCAGTTGACACTTCCATCGAGGTGCCATCCAGCTCCAGTACCTTTATCGGTCTTGGATCCGTCAGTGAAGAAAATATCCGTCAGATCCCCTAGCATGGCCTGTGGGTTGTCCCATTGGTCGCGCGTTGGGAACCTCACTTCAAAGTTCCTCCTAAAGGATACTACGGGTATTAGGCAATCCTTAGGGGCCAGCAGCAACGGATATTGCGCTGACAACCTCTTGAAGATTTCTCCATGACCCGATCCCTTGTTGTCGTGCCAGTATCCATAGGAATATAGCCGACATGTCGCTTTCATCGCTTCCTCTTGAACTTTTAGGTCTAGGGGAAGCAGGTCAAGCATGGCATTAAGGGCATCACCCGAGACAGTGCTCATGGCACCCGTAATGCATATACATACACTTTGTAGTCTGTTCAGAGCCAAAGCTGCGGACTTAACCATTGTTCGTCTCCACCAGACTACCGATGCGTACGTAATTATGGGTCTGATGAGTGCGGTATATATCCAGAGGACCACCGCAGGCTTCAGGCCCCAGGTCTTGCTAAAAGCTCGACGGCACTGTTGGAAAACCTTCAGCGCACGGTCTACTTTCGTCAAGACATGCATCTTCCACGTTAGTTTCCTGTCTAGGATAACCCCTAGATATTTCACCTCCGTGGATAGACTGAGGGTCACACCTTTCAGTACTGGCAGTTCGAGACCATCCAGCTTCCGCTTCCTAGTAAATAGGACCAAAGTCGTTTTACTGGGATTAACGGAAAGACCCTGTCCTGTGCACCAGTTATCAATCTTATCCAGGACTTTCTGCATTTTTTTGCAAATTATCCTGAGGGATCGTCCTGATACTAGTGCACAGACATCGTCCGCGTATGCTTGGACATGTATTCCGAGATCCTGCATCTCCCTTAGTAGAGAGTCGACCACGAAACACCACAGCAGCGGAGAGAGGACACCACCCTGGGGACATCCCCGTCCGACCTCTGCCGTGACCGAATTGCTATCACTCTCACCAACGGTCAGCAATCTCCCGGAGAGCATGGAGCGGATCCACCTTATCAGGGTCTCATTTACCCCATGCATTCTGGCTGCTGAGCATATCGAGTCAAAGGTTGCATTGTCAAAAGCCCCCTCAATATCCACGAAGACGCCCAAAGTGTAATGGTCAGCTTCCAGCCCTGCTTCAATCTTGGATACGATGTCATGCAGGGCTGAGTCGCATGATTTTCCACTCTGGTAAGCGTGGTGGTTTCTACTAAGTGGGCTTCTTGTCAGCACCTTCGCTCGGATGTGCTTTTCTACCATTCGCTCTAAGCTTTTCAGCATGAAAGAAGTCAGGCTGATTGGCCTAAAGCTCTTGGCCAGCGTATAGTCGTCTTTCCCTGGTTTGGGAATGAAGACCACTCTGACCTGTCGCCAAAGAGTTGGAATGTAACCATGAGCGAGGCAAGCCGTGAAGATCTTTATAAGAGCTTTCATCAGCTTGTCTCCACCCCTCTTTTGCATTATCGGGTAAACTTTATCAGGTCCTGGGGACTTGTAGTTTTCAAAGGAGGAAAAAGAAAACCTTACCGCCTCCTCCGTCACTACTTCTGACGCGGAAAACCAGTTAAGCCTTTTAGTCCTATTACCTGCGTCATTGACCTCACAACTGCCCACCACAGTGGGAATTATCCTGCTTCCCGGAAAATGGGTCGCTAGGAGAGTGTTGTAGGTCTCCGATTTAGAGGTAGTATAGGAGCCATCAGGCAAGCGAAGAGAATCAAGCTTAACCGTTCGGTCTCTTTGTAGAACCCTACACAGTCTTGCTGACTCCTTCATACCTTCAACCTCATTGCAAAAGTCTCTGAAAGAGTCCAGTTTGGTAGACCTCACTTTCTTCTTAAATTCCTTTTGGACGAGGTGATAGTTGGTCCAGTCGTTCTCTTTTCGGGTTTTTAAGGCCCTATTCAGAAGCTTCCTGGATCGTTTGCGTAGCTTCGAAAGCTCAGCACTCCACCATGGAACTGCTTTGCCTTGTCTGCTCGCTCTCAGCGGACACACCTCCTCATAGCAGCCAGTCAAAGTAACTCCTAGTTCCCTAGTCGCTTCTTCAATCTTGGCTGTACTTCGGAGTTTTTTCAGGATTGGTATACGCTCTGTCAGAAGCTCACCAAACCTGTTCCAGTCCGCCTTGCGAGGATTCCGTCCACCTGGTATCGACATTAGATCAATACCGAGTCGGAATTCGATAAAGCGGTGATCTGAAAGAGAGACCTCCTCCAAAACCCGCCATTGCATGATCTGATCTGCCACTTTCCTATTGGTTAGTGTCAGATCAATCACTTCTTGTCTTCTGCTGGTCACAAAAGTTGGTTTGTTACCAACGTTTTTGTTGAATACTTATCTCGTGCAGCGGACTCGAATACAGAAAAACGCGTGTGTCGAGTTTCACAGTTTGAACAGAAAGGGGAGAAGTTTTATTCCGGAAGTGAAATATGACATTTACACATGACTGAGCGTTTAAGATAAATATCAAGATAAAGATAACGACAAGACTTAAAGCTGTGTTTAGTTATTCAAGCAGCATATAAATTATTTAAACTGTATTTCAACACTTTCCCTGAATAACTAATACAATTTCTATTTAAAGAGGTGATAAGTGTTTAAAATCCATGTTTCAAAATTTCTTCACGTTGCTTATACATTTCAATTTTAGTTAAATTCAAATTCAAAAGGTTACAAATTGTTTAAATTCACTTATGGTTTTAAATACAGTTGTTTAAATATCGAAATTAGTTCAAACCAAGCTCATTCGTGAAATTGGCTTGTTTTATAGAATTCAGGCCCTTCGTCAAAATGTCGGCCACCATTTTGTCCGTTGCTTTATACATAAGCACTAGTTGACCACTTTCTAGTTTCTCACGAATGAACTTGTTTTTAATATCCACATGCTTTGTTCGTGGTGAATAAGAATTATTTATACAAATATGTATGGCGCTTTTGTTGTCACAGTAAAGTGTGATCATTTTCGGTGCATTCGATGACAATTCGCCTTCTAGTCGCCTCAGCCAGTCCGACTCTTGTACTGCAGCTACTATCGACATGTACTCCGCCTCGGTAGATGACAATGCAATGGTTTTTTGACGTTTTGTAGCCCATGAAACGGCACCTCCTTGGTACGTGAAAACATATCCAGTTGTGGATCGTCTACCGTCTACATCACCTGCCCAATCAGCATCACAGAAACCTGTAAGTTCCGTGTTGTTTTTGCAATAGACGATGCCCTTGTCAATGGTGCCGCTCAGGTATCTCATGACTCGCTTGACAGCTACCCAGTGGGCTTTCCCTGGATTAGTACTAAATCTGCTGAGTAAGTTGACTGCGAAGCAAATGTCCGGACGTGTGACCTGTGAAATAAACAACAAAGAACCCACGGCTTCTAAGTATGGCACACTTGACATTTCAGCTGCATCCTCTTCATTTTTTGGGCACATGTCTACACTCAATTTTTGATTGATGTCGACTGGAGCGCTGACTGGGTTGCACTCAGCCATCCCAAATCTTTTTAGCACGTCACCTATGTATTGAGATTGGTCTATTTTAATGCAATTCTTTTGTTTGTCGCGAGTGAGCCGCATGCCCAATATGTTCGACGCCTCGCCTAAGTCTTTCATTTTAAAATTTTTTGAGAGCTCTGAACCTAGCAGCTCAATATGTTCGGGGTCTTTTGCGAAAATCAGTACATCGTCCACCTAAATCGCGACAAATAACATTCGTTGTGTACAGTAATATATGCACTGATCAACTTCGCAACGCTTCAACTTTAACCCAAGCAGGACTTCATTAAGTTTATCGTTCCACACACGACTAGATTGTTTCAAGCCGTAAATGGATTTTTTTAATTTACAGACTTTTCCTGAACCGTCATTGAAACCACTTGGCTGTTCCATATATATTGTTTCTTTAAGTTCTCCATTAAGAAACGCGGTGACTGCATCCATATGCCGGATCATTAAGTCGTGCTTCACCGCCAATGCAATCAAAAAGCGTATCGATGTGTATCTGACAACCGGAGCAAATGTCTCCTCATAATCGATACCTCTTTGCTGTGTAAAGCCTTTCGCGACAAGCCTTGCCTTTCGACGTGTTTCCCCACCGGTGCTGTCTGTTTTCGTCTTAAACACCCACTTACACTTAACAGCACTCTTTCCAGCAGGTAACTCTGAAAGAATCCACGTTTGGTTTTGCATATGCGAATCGATTTCGTTTTGCATGGCTACCCTCCATTCAGCAGCTTCAGGCGATGCAAGTGCTTCTCTCTCATTTTGCGGATCACATAATTGTATTCGACCAGCACACATGTTATAATGGTTTTGATGAATTTGTTTTATGCGTTCAGATCTACGTAGTATATTTTCATCAGTAAGGCCGTCTTTAACTGTAACACGAGTTACATCGTCATCTTCTTGTAACTGACTGGAATCTTCACATACACTGTCTTCATTGGCACTCACTACAGTGCTTTCGCTTTTAATTGTTTCTGTTGGCAATATTGTGCTTCCATCTTCCCCTAAATTGACAACCGGTGATTGAACGTCTCCACTACAGTTATTAACTTCATATATTAAAGAGGGTGGTGCACTAGCGCAACCTTCACTTTCGCTTTCTAAAAAGACTACATCACGGCTGATGAGTATTTTTTTTGTATCAGGGTTGAAGATGCGATAGGCTTTTGAATCAACACTATAACCGACCATTATTCCTTCAATGGATTTGGCATCCAGTTTCCAGCGCTTTTCCTTCGGGATGTGAACCATCGCCTTGCAACCGAAAACGCGAATATGCTTCAAGTTTGGTTTTTTGCCCGACCAAACCTCTTCAGGACAACATTTAACGTTTCTGCACGGTATACGATTCAGCAAGTATGCAGCTGCGACTGCTGCTTCAGCCCAAAATCTATGGTCGACTCCGGAGTCTAGTAACATGCACCTTATTCGTTCAACAATAGTGCGATTCATGCGTTCGGCAACGCCATTCTGCTCAGGAGTATAGGGTGCAGTTTTTTGATGCACTATGCCAAATTGTATTAAAAAGTTTTCAAAGTTTGCGTTTATGTATTCTTTACCGTTGTCTGAACGGAGCACTTTGATTTTTCTTGAACACTGTGTTTCAACCATATTTTTAAATTTTACAAATTCTTCAAACACGTCTGATTTTTGTTTTATCGGCGTAGCAAACACTTTTCGTGAATAATCATCTACAAATGTAAGTATGTAACGCGCACCAGAGAAGGATTTTGTCGCTAATGGACCCATCACATCAGTGTGAATTATGTCTAAAATGTTTTTTGCACGCGTTCCAATTTCTTTAAACGGCAGCCGAGATTGTTTACCTTTTATACAAGTGACACATTTCATATTATGTTTTGATTTGAGATCGATTCCGACGGAAGAATTCTTTACGCGCCATAAATTTTCATCAGAAATGTGACCTAGTCGTCGATGCCAAAGATCAAAGCAATTTCCTGCCGTAAAAGCTTTATTATTCTGTTTTGTTTCTTTTACTTGGCCATCCAGACAGTACAAATCGTTGACGGCACTCGCGGTGGCAATTAGTTCACGCTTGTTATTAAAAATTTGACATGTATCGCTTTCAAAAATAACGCGGTTCCCGTTTTTTGTCATTTGTCTTACTGAGAGCAAATTAACGCACAAATCTGGCACAAACTCTACACTTTTTACAACAACTTCTGTGTTTTTATTATTTGTTGTGTTTACCACCATTGCTACGTCACCGCTGCATTCCACTGGAATCTTACTGTTATTCGCAACCACAATTTCACTTTTTGACGTTTCTCTTATGTTCGTTAAAATTCTTTTGTTGTTGGTCATGTGGACCGTCGCGCCCGAATCTACGATCCAATTGTCACAGAGTTGATTATTTGCAAATAGAGATGCGAATAGAACTTGTTGTGATTTCTTATGTTGATTCGCATTTTTACGACTTTTATTTGGGCAATTTCTGGCATAATGTCCTAGTTCTTTACACGAGTGACAACGAAATTTTTGATTTTTCATTTTAGGGACATTGGAATACAACGCGCTATTCTCACTACTTTTAGAGTCAAACTTTGTATCCTGTAGCAACAAGTTTTTCACAACGTCAGTGTTTAAAACCGTTTTAGAGTTTTCTACTGCTAACACTAATGCCCGAAATTCACTCGGCAAACCAGCCAACATTAAAGATGCGGTCACTTCGTCGTCTATTTTTAAGCCAGCGTTATTGACTTTCAAAGACGTCATGACCATTGCATTAACATACTCTTGCACAGAATCGAAATCAGATAGCTTAAATTGAACTAACTGCCGCAATAACTCGACTTTTCTTGTTAGGCCACTATCCTCGTACGCAAGTGTTAATGCTTCCCATGCTTCTTTAGCTGTTTGAGCAGTCGCTATATGCGAGAAGTTACTGGGTTCAACCATCAAAGTTATTTCTGCTAGCGCGCGTTGGTCAGACTCCGCATCTAACTCACTTGATTTTTCATTTATCCCGCTCTCAACTATCTTCCAACACTTTTTTATTATCAAATACGACTTGGCGTGTCTTTTCCAAATGTCGAAGTTTTCTCGGCCACGCAGTTTTTCGAAGGGTATTACTTGCGAGGACGACGCCATTTATGATTTTTATTGTGTGTAATTCTTTATTATTGCAAGAATCTCGAATAGTCGCGGTAAATGTTCCCGATTTTATATCTCGCACTAACGATGCTCTGTTAAACGCACTGTATTTATGGTGTCAAAGGCCCATAACCTGTTGAATACTTATCTCGTGCAGCGGACTCGAATACAGAAAAACGCGTGTGTCGAGTTTCACAGTTTGAACAGAAAGGGGAGAAGTTTTATTCCGGAAGTGAAATATGACATTTACACATGACTGAGCGTTTAAGATAAATATCAAGATAAAGATAACGACAAGACTTAAAGCTGTGTTTAGTTATTCAAGCAGCATATAAATTATTTAAACTGTATTTCAACAGTTTTGAATCACCAGATCAGCCGACATAATGAATTCCAAAAGTTTAGTACCCCTGGGATTGCATTTGCTGCTACCCCAAACAATGTTCTGTGAATTTGCGTCACAGCCCACTATGAGTCCCAAACCCCTGGATTCAGCATACTGGACGACTTCCATTACCTCCCTCGATGGAGGAGGAAGTATAGAGTCATACGGCAGGTAGGCCGTTACTATTACAGTTTCGACGCTGTTCCCACCAACCCAGTACTTTATTTTAACCGCAACGACATCTTGAGAACAGAATTGTCTAAGCATCGTGCATTCGATCGACCGCGGCATGATGATACATGCGCGCGGTCTATCACTCCCTTCGTGTTGAAGGATTTGTCCCCAGGTAATGGCACCCAGACCACAGATACGCTTGTAGCACACCCATGGCTCTTGGATTAATATTATTTGAGGACATGTTTGCAGTTTCGCATGCCTGCTGCATAGTAGAGCAGTAGACGATTTGCTATGCTGCAAGTTGATTTGCGTGATAATAATTTCAGTCATGTAAGGGACTGAAACTACCGTTACGCCTTATCCTCCTCCTTATCCTGTAGGCGGAAGTGCACCCGCCCCAGGTGTAGGTGAGGACGGTACCCGTACTTCGACTTCAGGATCTTCAACGAGTCTAAGTCAATACCCACCACCAAGTGTGCACCGACCTCTTTATTGACAGCCGATACATCCTTGGTAAGCGAGTATATTCGCCATAGGCTCGTGTCCAGACCTGCGTTCTGGGCACGGATACGTGCGAGGATTTCACCTGGTTTCCGGAGAATCCCCGGTATCCAGGCTGAAGCCCTCACCAGCCTGATGCTATTTCCGTCCATGAGCACGAACTTACTCTTTTCACAGGCTGGCATCTTCGCTACGACTTTTTCCAGCCATTCTCGAGAAGCCGCGTTGGAGCATTGCACCTTAATGATGCCGTTTTCAACGCGCTTTCCTTCGAACATCGGTGTTTCTTTCGAATCACCGATTGCCTTCCAAAGGTAGGAGTCGAAATAGTCTTGCTGTCCTTGGGACAACAGACCATTTCCTTTGTCGGTATGTATCTCAACCATCATCGCTTTGGCAGCCACTCCCGCAAACGTGGCACCAGAGGTAGACGGCTGAGTGTCATCCGACATTTCCTGGGATCCTGCAGCCTTCTCCATGTCAGTAGACGGCTGACCTGCAGACTCCTGCGTCGAGCGTGCCGGCACGTCCGATTCCGGTCCAAGGACCTTCCTCCTCTTTGCCTTGCTACTCTTCACAGCCGAGTGCTCAGACCCCAGAGCGGCCTCAGAAGAGTGTGCCATAGCAGACGAATCATCGCCCGTTCTGTCACGCTTTCCTGTGGCCATCACAGGTGTTGAAGTTGGCAGAACTTGAGTACTTGCCGCCGCTTTCGCGACAGCTTTCCTCTTGTTCTGCCTCATCCTTTTGCGCTGTCTAGCAGACAGCTCTTCACCTGCCTTCGAACCCCCGATGCCAGCAACCTCCTTACCGGCACTCTCCTGGTTCGCACCAGGTTTAACCGTTTTCGGAGATACGCATGGTACCCGAATTCGACTCGTTGAAGTAGATGGACTATCTAACATCTAGCGGTGGACGATGGCACATTGACTATGTCAATGGAGAGCCTACTGTTGGAGGAGAATGTGGACAGACTAATGTCAGAAGCATCAAAGTCAGCCATCAAGGCTGATGGAGATGTGGAGACGACTATACGCTGGCCAAGAGCTTTAGGCCAATCAGCCTGACTTCTTTCATGCTGAAAAGCTTAGAGCGAATGGTAGAAAAGCACATCCGAGCGAAGGTGCTGACAAGAAGCCCACTTAGTAGAAACCAACACGCTTACCAGAGTGGAAAATCATGCGACTCAGCCCTGCATGACATCGTATCCAAGATTGAAGCAGGGCTGGAAGCTGACCATTACACTTTGGGCGTCTTCGTGGATATTGAGGGGGCTTTTGACAATGCAACCTTTGACTCGATATGCTCAGCAGCCAGAATGCATGGGGTAAATGAGACCCTGATAAGGTGGATCCGCTCCATGCTCTCCGGGAGATTGCTGACCGTTGGTGAGAGTGATAGCAATTCGGTCACGGCAGAGGTCGGACGGGGATGTCCCCAGGGTGGTGTCCTCTCTCCGCTGCTGTGGTGTTTCGTGGTCGACTCTCTACTAAGGGAGATGCAGGATCTCGGAATACATGTCCAAGCATACGCGGACGATGTCTGTGCACTAGTATCAGGACGATCCCTCAGGATAATTTGCAAAAAAATGCAGAAAGTCCTGGATAAGATTGATAACTGGTGCACAGGACAGGGTCTTTCCGTTAATCCCAGTAAAACGACTTTGGTCCTATTTACTAGGAAGCGGAAGCTGGATGGTCTCGAACTGCCAGTACTGAAAGGTGTGACCCTCAGTCTATCCACGGAGGTGAAATATCTAGGGGTTATCCTAGACAGGAAACTAACGTGGAAGATGCATGTCTTGACGAAAGTAGACCGTGCGCTGAAGGTTTTCCAACAGTGCCGTCGAGCTTTTAGCAAGACCTGGGGCCTGAAGCCTGCGGTGGTCCTCTGGATATATACCGCACTCATCAGACCCATAATTACGTACGCATCGGTAGTCTGGTGGAGACGAACAATGGTTAAGTCCGCAGCTTTGGCTCTGAACAGACTACAAAGAAGTGTATGTATATGCATTACGGGTGCCATGAGCACTGTCTCAGGTGATGCCCTTAATGCCATGCTTGACCTGCTTCCCCTAGACCTAAAAGTTCAAGAGGAAGCGATGAAAGCGACATGTCGGCTATATTCCTATGGATACTGGCACGACAACAAGGGATCGGGTCATGGAGAAATCTTCAAGAGGTTGTCAGCGCAATATCCGTTGCTGCTGGCCCCTAAGGATTGCCTAATACCCGTAGTATCCTTTAGGAGGAACTTTGAAGTGAGGTTCCCAACGCGCGACCAATGGGACAACCCACAGGCCATGCTAGGGGATCTGACGGATATTTTCTTCACTGACGGATCCAAGACCGATAAAGGTACTGGAGCTGGATGGCACCTCGATGGAAGTGTCAACTGCTACTACTCACTGGGTGGGCTGACTACCGTCTTTCAGACGGAAGTCTTCGCCATTCTGAAGGTAGCGGAATGGATAATTGGGAGGAAATGGTGCGGGAAACATATAGGAGTCTGTAGTGATAGTCAAGCTGCACTTAAGGCCCTGGAGAACGCGCGTGTTACCTCTAAGATTGTCCAAGAATGTAAGTTGAAGCTAAAATCAGTCGCGAGACGTAATAAGCTCCAACTTATCTGGGTTCCGGGACACTGCGGTGTTCTAGGTAACGAAACTGCCGATGAACTGGCTAACTGTGGATCAGGGTGTACACCCATGGGACCAGAACCAATAATCGGCACCAGTCTAGCAGGAACCCTGGACTGGATCAGGTCCTGTGTAAATAACCTACACAGAGAACGTTGGTCTAGCTTGGGAAGCTGTAAAACTGCCAAGTGTTTTGTGAAAAGCCCGAACAGGAAAGCAGGGAATTTCCTCCTGAAGCTGGGAAGGAAAGACCTCCGTCGAATGGTCGGGTTAATCACAGGACACAATCCATGGGGGCGACATATGGCCAACATGGGCATCATCGAGGATCCGACTTGCATGTCTTGCCTGGAGGAGGTTGATAGTACAGAGCACTTTCTCTGTGCATGTCCTGCCTTCTCTAGAACGAGATTGCGCACGCTGGGTTCAGATGTAATGAGAATGGACGAAGTTCATTCTCTCACCCTGTGTGATCTCCTGAGATTCATTAATGAGTCCGGGAAATTTGCACAGGAGACCTCATAGCCCTTTCTCCCTTTCCACCCACTTTCTCTTTTTCTCTTTCCCATTCCAATCTCCTCTATCAACCTTTTTCCTGAGCCTTAAGTACAATGGGCTATAAAGCCTGAGTGCTTGAGGTAATGACCTCCCTTAGGTTATTTCCTCGGCTCCCCCTCACATCCATCCATCCATCCATCTAACATCTCCACATCTCCATCAGCCTTGATGGCTGACTTTGATGCTTCTGACATTAGTCTGTCCACATTCTCCTCCAACAGTAGGCTCTCCATTGACATAGTCAATGTGCCATCGTCCACCGCTAGTAACTTGCTTCCTCCGGGACCCTGGGTGACAGTCTGGGTCATAAGGGAAGGTGAGCTTTGGGCCTGCACATCCGATGCCCAAGCCGCCGACGGATCGGCGGGAGAATTCCCAGAAGTCTGGTTACCTCGTGCAGATAAACCGGGAGTAGGCTTCACCATTGAAAAAGGGGGGGTTTGCATTTTATACCTACTGCCAGGTGAAAGAAAAACTGCCGCCCCTCTGGAGTCAGACGCAGACCAGGTGCCGCCCACTATGGGTAACCGACGCCCCTGGATTTAGGAAAGGGATAGAGAAGTGACGGGAATCAGAGGGATGGGTTCGAGAGGGTTTGGGTAGATGGTAGCGCTTAGTTCGTACTCCCCGGCTGCCCGTCTGACACGGTTGAACCCACCGGACGTGACCGACACAGTGTTCGAACACGCCCATCAGCATGGCCAGGCCGGATCCTCGTAACTAAGCCCCCGCACCGCGACAAGGTGGCTACCAAAGCAGGGGAGCCGCGGTCTTACTCCACAGGCTTTAAGTACGAAATCGTTATGGTGGCATGGCCCATCTTGGCTTGCTAAAGATAGGTCCGAGTGGCCATCTTCTAGCACTACTCACCTTGAAACTTCAATCGAAGCCAAAGGGTTGCAGTACAAACCTGCTCGTAAACGTTGAAGAGGACATTCTCTGCAGATTTTCGTCATTTTCTAGAGCTCTTCGAGTGGTCTTATATATACTTCGATTTTATTATCGCACTCACCATCGGCAAAAAACTCTAAGGGCTATGAATCCACAGCGTTGTCGAACGCCGAAATCCACAATACCAGAAAACTCTTGACAATTCTTTGTCAAAAAACCTATTTTCGAATCGAGTATAGTTGCCTTTTAAACCAAAAGCCACTTAATTATAAGAGCAGTATATTGACTCTAAATCCTTTTTTGGACAGTGATCAGATTATGCGTATCAATGGTCGCTTAGCTAACGCGCCGACTCTTTCCTTTAGTGAACAGCATCCAATTATCCTCCCGTACGGATGCCAGTTTTCTCGACTTTTAGTCACCTTTATACATAAGATCACGATTCACGGTGGCAACTCACTTATGCTTCGCTTACTTCGTCAGGATTATTGGATTCCGAAAGCGAAAAAATCTCATTCAATCTATTATTCATCGTTGTAAAACTTGTCTGTTGGACAAGAAACGAAAGGCGTCGCAGATTATGGCTGTTTTACCCCCGAACGTACCGTTTTTAGTCGTGTATTCTCCATTACTGGAGTCGACTTTGCAGGACCCTTTGACATTAAGAATTATACCGGTAGAGCTTGCCTTATAACGAAAGGCTACGTTTGCATTTTTGTATGTTTCTCTACAAAAGCAATCCACTTGGAAGCAGTCAGTGATCTTTCAACACCTGCGTTTCTAGCTGCCGTTATTCGATTTGTTTCTCGTTTCTCTCAATCATTTTTCCCATCAACCTCTTGAATGGAATTTTATTCCCGCTGGGTCGCCCGCCTCACATGGGTGGGAAGCGTGAGTTAAAAGTTTTAAACTCCATTTTCGTAAGATGGCCCTCCCTCATAGATATACATTCGAGGAGCTATCAACAATTTTGTCTCATATTGAAGCGTGCTTAAATTCTCGACCTATTAGTCCTATGTCAGAAAACCCTGCGGATATATCTGCTTTGACTCCGGGTGGGTTACTCTGTAATGCGATGCGAACATAAAATTTATCGCATTCGCACACTTAGTACTCTGAAATCCGACAATCGCATTGAAATTTTCTACTTTCGCTTTTAGATTTTCCCCTTTCGCATTTGTAGCACTGCGTATTTCGATTTTAAATTTCAAAAAAATGCGATTGTTTACTTTTTTTTTATTTTGTTTGAATTTTATGACACTCGACGCTAGTAATGCCAACTTACTCTCGTAACAAAATAAGGGCCGTTTTTCAATAAGGGGCCGTTCAAGTATTACGTAAGCACTATGGAGGGGTGGGGGGGGTCTTTGTTTTGCTTATTTTGGATGACATGGGGGGTAGGGGAGTCTAGATGATGATTACGTCATCCGTAGTTATTTACTTTTTTACACGAATGGCAACCCTCACATTGTCTATGCTTGAAAACGAAACGCATTTTCGGGGATTCCCGCAACGTTTAGGCACTCGCTTCTTGAAAACGAAACGCATTTTCGGGGATTCCCGCAACGTTTAGGCACTCGCTTTAGAACCGATTCAGGGAATTACCGCGCGCTGTTCACTTGTCTAAATTTCCTCTGTCAGTGTATTGTTTCGTTTGGATACTATAGCGAGTAGACGTATTGTA
This sequence comes from Melieria picta, assembly GCA_964056695.1. Taxonomy (NCBI): domain Eukaryota; kingdom Metazoa; phylum Arthropoda; class Insecta; order Diptera; family Ulidiidae; genus Melieria; species Melieria picta. The sequence goes on from OZ057400.1 coordinate 65,526,830, forward strand.
AGCATAGCAAAGCAAGTTAATATTTGTGTTACCGTTGATTCCATTAGCCAAAGTTTAACGTTTAAATAAGATGTCGTTTCAAATAGACAAATCCAAGTTATACCAAAAATTGTTTGAAAGTTTTAAAAAATCTCATACAAGTACGAAAGTACAAAATGTACAAAAGTTAGTTAACGAAGTGTGGCGAAATTATAAATTACAAGCAAAGTCCGACAAGGAACTAGATATCATTGTATCTAAGAGAATTGAAGAAGAATTGCAAGCGGCGACTAGGAATAAATCCAATCTACTACATTTTTTTTCCAAGGTGAGTGACGAAATCATTTTAGGTACCTATGAGTACTAGAAATATTAGAAATCGCCAAAAAGTTTCTCTTTACATTTTGTAACAATAATTTAGACGTTTTATGATTAGAAAATATTATGGCCTATCTCAAAGTATAGAGGTAATATTCATTATATAGATTTATTTCTTAAGATTGACTCCGTCAATTGGTCACAAAATACAGGGTGTTAGTTTTCTGTACGTGATGGGTTCGATTCCCGGCTTTAAAGATTATTTAAAGCCATAGGGCTTTAAATAATCTTTAAATGCAGTTTTTTATTGCATACTTTGTATTTATGTAGCTTAATAAGAGAATCTTTAGCAAAACCCATAGAAAGTTTTTATTTTTAGGCAACGACTACCTGTAAACCTGCAGAAAAAACACAAATTATACAGCCAGCTTCAAATATTAAAAAACAGGAAGAAGATAAAATAAAACCCGGTAATGAATCACAACAGCAATGCGAAAATAATGAAAATGCAGATAAACAGAGAGCAAAACCTTCTCAGGAAACTATGAAAAATAAGATTGCTCTACTCGAAAAAAATCTGAATGCTTTGTATTCTGCCAGAGATACTATGCCAAGCCGTGCTGAAGTTGATAAACAAATCATTAAGTTGCGCGAGGAAATAAAAACAGCAAAACAGTCTTTAAACAGGAAGATTCAAAACGCCGTTGCCCAGAAGAAACACAGGGATGGTATGAAAAGAAAGTTAGAAGATATTTGTGATGAAAATCCAGAAATAAAAAAAAGACTATCTCTGAGGGATTCAGTGGGACGTCCTAATCTTGAAAGCAATCAACCATCACTATTGAAAACAATTGCGGATATAGCTTTATTTGGGAGTGCAGCAGATGATAGAAGACGAACGGAATCTATTCGCAGCGTAAAAACTCTTGATGAACTCACACAAGAATTACGTAAAATAGGATTTGACATTAGTCGCAGTGGGACATATCTTCGTTTGATTCCCAGAAAATCTAATTCTGCAGAGGGACGAAGACATGTATCGACAGTCCCTGTTAAGCTCATTCGGGCTCAAACTGATCACCACAAGAGCCACTTAGATAGCAAGTTCGCTGAAACATCAATCCATTATTTAGAGAACATAGCATCCATACTAGGACCAGATCAAGTATTTTTCATATCTCAAGATGATAAAGCTCGAGTCCCTATTGGCGTAACTGCGGCAAATAAGCAAGCACCTCTTCTGATGCACATGGAATATAGAATCAAATTGCCTGACCACGATTGGGTAATCGCTGAGCGTCATAAATTAATACCATCTGTTTATGCTAGTATCAAAATCACTTCCAGTATGCTAGGACAACCGCAAGCCGTTGGATATTCTGGACCAACATACATCGCTATTCGAAGTGGAAAGCATAGTTCATCTACTGCTAATACTCATGCTCAAGATTTCGAGACGCTTCTCGAACTTGAAGAGTTTCGACCATTAGCTAAAACTGACCAAGGACTAGTAAAACCAGTGGTAATCATGACGTTTGATGGAGGGCCAGATGAAAATCCGCGTTATGAAAAAGTCATAGGGTTTGCTATACAACACTTTAAGCGACATGATCTCGATGCATTGTTTTTAGCTACCAATGCTCCTGGAAGAAGTGCGTATAACAGAGTAGAGCGCAGAATGGCTCCTCTTAGTCGGGAACTGGCTGGTTTAATATTGCCTCATGACCATTTTGGGTCTCATTTGGATGAACGTGGCGTTACAATTGATGAAGACTTAGAAAGATCTAATTTCGAATTTGCAGGAAATGTATTAGCTGAAGTATGGAGTTCAATGGACATTGATGGCTATAATGTTACTGCAAAATATGTTGGGGCAGGTGAACAAGATGTTCCTGATTTTCCAGACATTAAATGGTATTCAGAACATGTGCGTGAAAGCCAATACTTGCTTCAAATTGTAAAATGTAGAAATACAGAATGCTGTCGTCCAAGAAGTGGCCTATTCAGATTACTAGACAACAGGTTTCTTCCACCACCTGTAAAAGTAAAACAAACAGTTGATGACTTGGTTTTGGATGAAGGAGGGCAATTTCTTGATCTTCCAGTCAATTTAGCTCTACGCTTAAGTGCTTCACTCAAAGATTTCCTGCAAATGCCCTACGATTATTTTTGTCCGACGGTAAAATTGAGGCTATCAAGTCGAACATGCAAAACGTGTGGTCTTTATCATGCTTCCGTCAAGTCACTAAATCGTCACATCGAGAAGATTCATAAAAAAAGTAAACACGCACACTGATAGGAAAGTTAGACCTGTAAGAGTCGCTGCTCGTCGTGCTAATGAACTGATGTGCATTATTCAAAATTTAGAGCACCATGATGTTGAATGGCTCGATGAGAACGACGTAGACATTCCAAAATCGGATGAAAGTGAGCAGACTCACAACACTGAGCAGCAATCCAAGCAATCCAATGTCATCGAAAACTTAGAATCATGGATTCGGGTTTCATGGACTGAAGACTGTTAATTTGAATTTAATATGTGTACCAAAAATTTAAAATAAGTTTGTTATGTTCGTAAGATTATAATATTTTTGTCCCTTACTCTATGTTGAGTACTGTATCAGTAAAATCTAATCTCTATCCTAAATCTATTTTCTTATTTTTAAAATTATAATTATAACATTATAATTATAATATAAAAAAAATACATTTTTAATTGAAAAATGTTTACGTAAGCATGGGGGGAGGGGGTAAGAGCTTTGCTTACTTTTGCTGACAAGGGGGATGGGGGGGGTAAATAATTGTAATAAATCTGCTTACGTAATATTTGAACGGCCCCTAATGCGAAAGCGATACAGAGTACCGATTGACTTTCGCATCACAACTCACTTTCGCATCGCTTTCGCATCGCATTACAGAGTAGCCCCCGGGTCACTTCCTTATTGGGTCTCCACTTCTGGGTCCCCCAGAGCCAATTATTTCTGATATAGGCGCGAGAAATAGATGGGGAAAAATTAAAGCTTTGGGTCATCAGATCGCCTTAAGATGGAAAGAAGAATATCTTAAAGAATTGCATAGGCGATACAAATGGAAATATCCATCGCGCGATCTTGCTGTTGACGATTTAGTTGTTGTTAGTCAAGAAAATCTTCCCCCTACTTCGTGGCGGTTGGGAAGAATTCTTTGAGTATATCCCGGTAGTGATAAACGCGTCCGCGTCGGCGATATTAAAACCGAAGGAGGAAAAATTACGCGCTCCGTTGCGAAATCAATCGCCTTATCTGACTAGCCCTTCCACCATTTTTTAACAATTTTGTTGTCCTAATCATAGGCAGCCATGAGTGATAACGCTTCATCGACCCCTTTCGACAACAATAAAAAATGCAGATTATGTCAACGCACTCATCCTCTACGCTTCTGTAAAAAGTTCCTTTCGATGAACTTAGAAAAGCGATTACGGGTCATCTTGCTGCATCGTTATTGCTCTAGATGTTTGGCACATTCACACATCGCGAAACACTGCACTAGCAAGATGGTTTGCAGATATTGTCAGCGTCATCATAATACGCTTCTCCATCCGAATGAACGCCTTAGTAATCAACGCGAATCTCGTCCTTTTGCTACGAGTGCTTCAGTTCAAAGCGTCACCGTCCTTTTTCCGACTGCCTCCATCTTCATACGCGTCCGTGCCACCAGCTATCCTGCTCGAATTCTTGTAGATTCTTGCTGCTGCACCAGCCGCATTTCGTCGTCAATGGTACGCCAGCTACATCTTCCAGTTTCCAAGGTTGATCATCACTTTTGCCGAGTCACCCTGGTCTCGTGTCATGATTCATCTCAGCGCATCGGCGTGCATGCCAAGATCGAACAAACGCTCGCCTTTAAAACTCTTCTGGAAGATATTGACGGGCGAGTAGCGGAACGTTTTTCGAATTTTCGCCTTGCGGATCCTTACTTTTATCGATCCACCGCCGTCTCGATCATACTAGGCTCAGAGATCTACCACAAGATCATCCGATCTGGATTTATTTGTAACTCTGGCCTACCTCTGGCACAGGAGCCTATTTTTGGGTGGGTCCTTTCAGGCCCATGTTAACAAACTTCTTTTATATGGATCCTTATTGATCCTGATTTTGGTAAATTATTTACAATCAGAAATGTATAATTTGAAATGCTCAATGAATTAACTCTTATATCGGTTATCAACGCCTAATTATTAAGTTACATATGTATGATTTCGAAATTGAACTGAAATGTATTCCATCAACGAATCATTATTTCTTGTTTTTCGTAATTTTGCAGCGCGAGATGCTGCAAGAGTGGCGGCAATGTTTAGACCAAATCTCCTCTTTCAATGTCTCCGCTAAAGCTGCACATATTGTAACAACTCTGAACTTCTTGTAAGCCGTTAGCAACAAAAGCTTTCGTCATGTTGTTGCGCGGTAATCCCGCCCTCGGCCCTTTTCTTTTACTTTGCTTCGTTACTTGACGATCCGACGGCAACGAGGCAGCACCACCGCCAGTAAAAGCATACGAAGCGCATCCTACGTTTTTTTCGTCTTTTCCTTCTTAGATAGATAGATTTGATAGGGGAAAATGTGCACTGAGACCAAAGTTGATCTATTGTGCCCCCTACAACTTTAGAGAACGTCCCCCAGTCCCACCGACCTAATGAAGCTTAGTAACTCACGTGGGAGAAGGTGTTTGACGTTCTCTTCTGCAAGCCAGTACTGGCCCAGGTGTGTATCCTACTACGGCATACCGCATCGCAGTGCAATATGACGTGCTCAGAGGTCTCCTCCGCTGTTTCGCAGAGTCTGCAGACGCTTACCTGTTCTACCCCGATTGTGTACAGGTGTTTCCTCATCCTGCAGTGCCCGGTTAACAGCCCGGTGACCAGTCTAAGCTGGGTTTTTCCCAGTCTGAGGCATTCTTCACTCCATCTGGAGTTATAACCTTTGATAAAGATTTTCGATTGCCTAAGACCTGTGGCATTTGACCAGTGTTCTTAGTTCCTGGTTCTTTCCTCAAGTCTTAGTGACTACTAGAGTGCTTTTGTCCAGCCCAATGAAAGGTTCTGGTGCAAGGGGGATCGTAACTGCCCCAGTTCTAGCAAGACTATCAGCCTCCTCATTCCCTCTATTCCTCCGTGTCCTGGGATTTTAACCTGGTTATATGTACCCAGTTTATTCAATGCTTCTATGCATTCCAGCACCAACCCTGAGGCAATCTCATACGAGGTTAGTGCTTTGATGGCTGCTTGACTGTCAGAACAAATGACTATGTCTTGCCCCCTGTACAAACGCTCGAGGTTAATCTGCACACAGAGCCTGATGGCATATAACTCTGCTTGAAATATGGTGGGTGTATTCCCCATGGGCACATAGTGCTTGAAGCGAGGTCCAAATACACCCGTCCCGGTTCCCTCGTGCGTTTTGGTACCGTCTGTGAACCACGTAATAGTATGTGGTTTGAAATGGGACTGGTGTGCTTCCCAGTCCCAGTCCACTTTGTTACTCATGTATACTACGAAGTTTTTCTCGTAGTTATATGTTTTCGTTATTGTATCCATTGGGTACAATACATAGGGGTTACTAACAGATAGCACGTCTAAGTCTCTGCGACTTAAAACGTGATCCCCCCTTTACTGGTTCTGGCCAGCCCAAGGATAGTGCGCTTGACCGCCATTTCAATTGCTATATGCAATGGTGATATATTGAGTATCACCTCCAGTGCCACCGTGGGACAGGTTCTCATAGAACCTGAAATACACGTGCACGCCAGTCGCTGGACCTTGTTTAGCCGGTTCCTCACTGTAGTGAGTTTGGTTCTTGGGGCCCATGCCACTGCTGCATATGTGAGTACTGGCCTCACTTTCATGATGTACAACCATTTCAGTATGCTTGGTTTGCAACCCCAGGTTCTACCTGCTAATGATCTGCACACCATGACTACTTTCGTTGCTTTGCCGATAACTGCCTCAGCATGTTTATTCCCGAGTAACTTCGAATCTAGTGTTATACCTAGATACTTTACCTCCGGTTTGCTTGCGATGCTCTTGCCAAGCAAGCGTATCGCCCGCATGTACTGCAGTTTTCTTTTTAGTGTAAATGGTACTATGGTGGTTTTATCTGGGTTTATTCGTAAGCCTGCCCGGGCACACCATTCTTGGGTTAATTTTAACCCTCTCTGAATTATGTCGCACAGAGTGTCTTCGAATTTTCCTCTGGCAACAATGACAATGTCATCGGCATAACCCTGACAGATTATGCCATTGCTTGTCAGTATATCAAGGAGCTCGTCTACAACCAGGCTCCACAGTAGTGGTGATAATACACCACCCTGAGGGTAGCCCCTGTTCGTGAGTACACTCCTGGTGGTTGAGCCCACCTTCGTTACTGCCGTTCTGGTGGTAAGCATAGCTTTTACCAAAGAGTATAGAACATAAAGAGTGTGCATCACGTGCAAGCAAAAATTTGAATGCGGGTGCTGATATCGCCACCCGTCTTCTAGATGCGGGGGGTAGGCAACAAGAGGAATATGAGAGCACAATGGTCTGAGCGCAAATCATAGCAAGACGAATGCCGCATCTGTGCTCACTCGTTCATTCTCGCACAATTGTGTAAAGAGGAGGAAGACGATGTGCTGTTGTTGTTTTTGTTGCGCTGGCGAAAAGCTGAAATTGTAAAAAGATTTCTATTTTCTGGCTGACTTTTGTTCTTCTTCTATAAACCTGCACGGCGTCTCATATTGCTCCTGAACTCACTGCCGACTGTAGTGTGCGCAAAATCATAGAAAAGAAAATCAAATATGGCTGGCATGGCGACCTATATGATCGCAACAGGCAATTAAAATATAAATAATAAGTAATCAACAAAGACAATTAAATAAAAATGGAATTGGAATGAAAGGAAGACGTTTTTATTAGCCCGTAATAATTATCCGTCCCGTTCTTTGGAACTCTTTTTACGGCCCACATATAATGCTTGTTCAAAAGAACTAAAATAAGAAAATCTAATATTGTAAATTTATGGTCACATCATTCGCCATGGAACCATGGTGTAGAATATTTATACTATTTTTAAAGGTAGGCAAGCCGTAATAACATTTTTCTTATGACAAAATACTTGTGTTATTATTTATTTCTTTATTTAGTGCTTTAGTAGTGCTTTCGCCCTATTGAAAGTCAATAGACCTTTTTTCCCATATTCTTAAAATTGTAATAAACCATGTGAAAATATAAACAAATAATTTTACTTCGAACTCGCCACGTAAAAATATTTTTAAACATTTTAAATTGGGATCAACCACCAAATTTTTAAATCAATCAAAGCATTGTCCAACAAAAAGCCATACACCACAAAGATTCGATTGATGCTGACATGACAGAAATTTGTGCAGCAAAACCAATCGGCAACACAAAAAAGCATACACACAATAAACGACACCAACGAAAACATTAGCGAATCCCGAATCATCTTCGTTGAAACGACGATGACGATGCTTTGGTTCGTTGTTTGCTCTCCGCTTGCGCTTCGACGCATGCAAAAAATGATCGATCACTACGCCACAACAACCACCATTTCAATATACACGAGCGGAGCCGTTGCGAACAACAACATTGCTTTTTGCTGTTGTTAAACGCAGTGTTTACGTTCTCGCAAACTGTTGAGCGCGAGCAAATTTCCTGCAACCTATGCCTCCGCTCATCTCTTATCGCCCGCGTCAACAAACACGCTTGCAAAATTTTTGAAGATGCCTATTCTTTATATTGTATATTATTTGCTTTTACCCAGCGGCTGAGAGTGGTTCTATTGCCTCATGGGAGGTGTTATCGAAGGCTCCTTCGATGTCCAAAAAAGTGCACAACACAATCTCTTTATTCGTAAGAGCGTCTTGAATCAGACTGGTGAGCTGGTATAGGGCAGTCTCCGTCGTTCTTCCTGCCCTATACGCATGCTGCGCAGCATGAAGAGGTTGTCTCTTGGGCGTCACGGTTCTTATGTGCTGATCTAACAACTTCTCCATGGTCTTCATGACGAAAGATTTTAGACTAATTGGCCTGTAGGACTTTGGCTCCGTAAAGTCCCTCTTGCCAATTTTCGGTATAAAGACAACCAGGGCACTTCTCCAACTTATGGGAATGTATCCTGCTGCTAGACAGCTTCTCATTATGCCAGTTAAATGCCTTAGCAGCACCGTCCTGCCTTTTTGGAGAAAGACAGGGAGGATACCATCCGGCCCTGGCGATTTGAAGGGTTGAAAGGTGTTCAGTGCCCAGTCAATCCTTCCCTGAGAGATGACTTTGTTCGCCAACTCCCAGTCCCTTCTGTCTGGTAGGTACATACTGCACTCGCCGGGTGTGTCTTGAGGGACTGCCCCGGGAAAGTGTGCGTTAAGAAGAGCGAGAGCCCTTTGCTCTTCATTTCGTGTGTACCCCCCATCAGAAAGCTTGAGAGCCATCTTATTCTCCACCCCTCCTTTTGCGAGGGCTTTATGTAGTCTCGCCGCTTGGGGGGTGGATGATATCTCCTCGCAAAACGTATGGAAACTGGTTCTCTTTGCCTTGCGTACTTCTTTTGTATACTTGGTGATTGCAGTGGTGTATTCCTGCCATTCACCTGTCCGCTTTGCCCTGTTGAAGAGCCTCCGGGATTCAGATCTGAGCTTTGCCAGGGTTTTGTTCCACCATGGTGTGGACTTCTTCCTGGATTTTGTACTTTCGGGGCAACTTGAGTGATAAGCATTCATCACTGCTCCGTTTAGGACACTAACCGCCTGCTCGATTTCGAGTGGATGCCGCATCCTACCACGAATATCCAGCAAGGGTCGATCCTCTTCTAGTAATTTAGTGAAGATTCCCCAGTCGGTTTTCCTGCGGTTTCTGGTTGGAGGTATCTCCATTATGGCACCTGCTATTTTAAACTCGATCATCCTATGATCCGAGACAGAAGGTTCATCTGACACCCTCCAGTCAGACACATAGTCACTGATCCTACTGTTACCTATGGTAAGATCAAGGACCTCCTGCCTAACCCTACTGACGAAAGTGGGTGAGTTTCCCGTATTAAATATAACTAGGTTAGTTGCTAATATATAGTCTAACAGGTACTTACCCCTGATCTTGTCGTTGGTGCTGCCCCAGATGGTGTGGGGGCGTTCATGTCGCCGCCTAGCAGGAGAGGCAAGGCGTTTGCAGTATTCCACTAGGCCTTGCACTTCCTGGGGGGGAACCATCATGTACTCGCCTGGAAAATAAGCGGACGCTAGGACGATCTCAAGGTCACGACCCTCGATTTTGATCGTCATCGCCAACGCTACCAGGTCCCTGGACATGTACTCTGAAATACAAACATATTATCTTTCTCAATCACGATGCAGGCACGAGGTATCTCGTGCCTTGTGTCATAAATTACCCTGCTTTGCCTCGAGTTCAGTCCACAGATTCTTCCCTTGTAGCACCAGGGTTCCTGTACTAGCGCCGCCCCGATGTGGTCTCGGGTGAACTTGTGCGCTAGGACGGCCGATGCCGCCTTCGCGTGATAAAGGTTGATTTGGACAACCTTCATTGCTCGAGTGCTAGAGCTTTGGAGAGGACTCAAATGTCCATCTCGAGCAGCGCCGCTAACGATATTTCGTCCGACAGCGGCTCCTCTTCTTCCTCGTTTGTACTGCCTTGAAGCCCCAGCGCCCCAAGGTTAATCTCCCCAATTGAGTCTTGGGAAGCTGCTATTTCTTTCGCTTCTGCTCCGGCTTTTTCCCCTACCTTCGGTGAAGTTCCGGGTTCAGAGGAAGGCTTCGTTGCGCCTGAGCTCCCCGCCTCTGCCGGTGGATTCCCGACTTCGGCTGGTTCTGTGGGGGGCACTGCCACACTGTGCGGGCCTTCAGATTTGGGAATATGGACTGGGATACTCCCAAACCTGAAATTAAGAGCATTGGCATTTCCCCTGATCGCCGCGAAGGATACTTCGTTAACGGTCAGATTCCACAGCACGCCCTTGCCCTCCTCTTTGGAAGTCACAACCTTCCAAATATTCGTGAGAATCCCAGCGTTCTGCGCTTGCAATAGTGCAAAGAGGAAGGAATAGGGTAACATGATGTGTCTTGGGAATTTCATTTCCAAGGCACACATGGAGCTCTACACCTTTCCAGACCTCCAGCTTCGGGGCCGCTTTGGTACCTTCGGTGCCTTGGTTCCCGCAGTCTGTCAGCAGAAGTCCCGGCCGGAAGTGGATGCCGCTGAACACCATTGGGCATGCCCACCCCTTAGCTATCTCACTCACGGTAGCTTCTTCTAGAAGAGAGAGCTCCTCCTTACTCAGTGAATTCTGAGGATAATCCTTGGGCAGGACCGCCACTCGAATGGCCGCAGGCGCCCTGAGGACACTCGTGTAACGTGCGCCCGCCATGGGCTCACCCTCAGACTGGTTGCTATTCTGGGGTTTGCCCGTCTTAGCTCCCAGTGCCTGAGTGCACGTCCTGGACTTTTTAGTTCCAGGACGTTGGGGGGAGTTATATTGTCGCTCCCTCTCTTTCTAGGTAAAGCCGGTTGAGCTGCTGTGACCGAGGGTCCTCCCCTATGCTCCTCCGCTTTACTCCTCGCCTCCTCCTTGCTCAATCCTTGCTTGAGGTATCGGAGGTACCATTTAACCCCAGCTCCGCTTAAGCCTCGCCTTAGGGGGTCATCCAGGCCTACCGCCCAGGTTGTCCTAAGGGCGGTAGTTCCGGGAGCTGCTTCTTGGGCCTGCTTAATTTATCGTCAGCGGCTCGCCCTATTGACGGTGCCACAGCGGTGGTTGGCGGTGGTATTACCCGCTTATTCACTGCGACACGCTCACTAGTAGCCGGGCCTATGGGCAACGTTCCCACCACCAGTCTGGACTGTATGTTTCCAGGACCGGTGGGAGGAGCCGCCTCCCTGCTCTTGACTTGACTCGTGGTGGGTCCGGTGCTGGTCGACGCTGTCAGAGCAGAGATATCGAACAGAGGTCTGCTCTGCCTAGATATCCCCACCCCCCTGTCAGCGCCGGCAGCCACCCGACCGCCCCTGCGTGAGCACCTCGCCACCCGGGAAGGTATTCTTCCCCGACTGGTGCTGGGCCCCAGGTCTGCTTCTTTATTTCGGAGGGAATGCTCCGGCACAGCAGCAAGCTGTGTTGCGGTGTAACCCGCAGAGGGGTAGTACTTAGTACGGGCTCCGCCCCAGATTATTCCATTTCGTTCATCACTCGGATTGGACTAGTCTGCGGCATCCTTGCCCGCGGCAAGTCCCCACACCACGACAAGGTGACTACCCTTGTGGGAGCAAATTTTTTTTCCTTCTTACTCGTGGTTGGTTCCGAGCCGCGCACCGTAAGTATCGAGCCGCAATATCAGTTTTATATTGTTATTGGAATTTTTCTAACCTAATTTGATTTTCGCTTCTCGTTTGATATCGTGCCGACTCCCCAACATTCAGTGTTTCATATTTATAACGCCACTTGCTTTAAATTTAATTTTTCAAATCATAGCATGCAGGTTGGTTGCATACTGATTTAGCTAGTTAAGAATTAATTATTTTGTGTACGATGCCTCGAGAAAACGTTTAACCGATATCCAAAAGGGAGAAATCCTCGCGTTTAAACAGGAAAACGTAGGGATTCGCGAAATTGGGCGCAGGATTGACAGGAGCTAAGGGGTTGTCCAAACTTTTTGAAGGACAAAGACTCCTACGACTCCAAGAAACGTTCTGGTCGAAAAAAATTGTTGAATCAACGCAGCGAATCCCATATTATACGCGAGGCAAGCAACTCTTCGCAAGCGCTGAGTCAACTAAAGAGCACTTGTGACGTCAGTGTGTCTAGGACAATAGTCTGGCGCACCATCAAACGCAGTAAAAACATCACATTTGCGAAAATGAAGGCTGCGCCCAGACTTTTGGCAAGTCATAAAACCGCTAGACTCACAATTGCTCTCCAGAACATGGGTCGCGAGTGGAAAAAAGTAAATTCAAATAGTTTTAAATTGGTTTATGCTTACCACTAATGCTTCTTCTTGTTTTAGGTAATTTTTTCCGATGAAAAAGAATAGAATTTGCTACTGGCGAGACTTGCGGAAAGAACCTGAAATTGTTTCCAAACGGAACTTCGGTGGTGGAACAGTGATGGTCTGGGATGCAATTTAATTCGAAGGATGTCTCGAACTACAATTTACATCGAGCCGAATGAAACGCAGCGATTACATTGGCGTGCTGCGCATGAGTCTACTTCCTTTTTTGAGCCAAAAGACATCCAATGGCTATGTATTCCAACAGGACAATGCCGCCATCCACACAAGTCGCGAAACCATGACTTGATTTTCAGCCAATAATGTGGAAGTTATGGATTGGCCGGCCTACTCCCCAGACCTCAACCCCTTCGAAATTTTTGGGGAATTCTAGTTCGTCGCGTCTACGCAGGAAACAAGCAATTTAACACCGATGTTGCACTAAGGGCTGCCATTCTCAAAGAATGGTACAACATCGATGTAAATTTAATACAAAAATTGACTCATAGCATGAATGATAGAATATTCAATGTTGTGTTAAATAAAGGAAAGCAGTTGCAGAACTAACCATGTGATTTTCTTCTTCTTGCAAGCTTTTTTGCCTACTTAACACAAGTGGCGTTATAAATATGAAACACTGAATATATAAAAAAGTCTTCATAATAAAGAAGTAGCCATGATTTTTGACTTTTTTTATTATTATAAAATTGCACTATTAGCCAGTACAATTTCATCAGACGACGCTTTTTTGATAACACTGCTGGTTTTCAAGATATTCAGAAAAATCGAGTGGCGTTATAATTATGAAACAGACCTTACATTCATTCCAGCGCTTCTCTAACATTTCGACACCTTTCTTGTAAAACGACTTATCTTTGGCCTCGAAATAGGTATTTGTTTGAGCGATCACCTCCTCATTCGACCCAATTTCTTTCCGGTGAGCATTTTTTTTAAGTCTGCGAACAGATAAAGGTCACTGGGACCCAAGTCTGGAGAATAGGGTGGGTTCAGAAGTAATTCGAAGTTTAGTTCGTGCAATTTTGTCATCGTAGCGACAGACTTGTGGCACGGTGCATTGCCTTGTCTGTTAGCAAACGCGGCACCCATTTCGGAAACAGCTGTCTCATGGACACATGTAACGCAAAATAAAATCCGCACGCTCTTTTGATATCTTCATGGTATCAGCTATCTCCTGCAATTTCACTTTACGGTTTTCAAAAACGATTTTGTGGACTTTTTTACCGTTTTCCGGTGTAACCATCTCAATTGGCCGACCACAGCGCGGCGCATCGTAGGTGTTCGTACGACCACGTTTAAATTGAGCAAACCAATCAATAATGGTAGATTTTCCGGGTGCAGAGTCCGGATAACACTTATCGAGCCAGGATTTTGTTTCAATGGTGTTTTTCCCCATCAAAAAGCAATGTTTTATGAGAACATGAAATTTTTTTTCCATTGTTCTGAGCACGAATAAAGTTGTTTTTCTAAATCAACTGTTACTTTTGAACCAAACGTCACATCGTAATAAAATTTGTTTAAATTTTTAATTGTTTTGTTTTAAATTTTTTAATTTTGTTTAAATTTTTTTGTGAAATAAGTTCCGACTTTGAGCAGCTCTTGCACACATACTAATTAATTTTTCGCACAGATTTTTTAAGGTTTTCTTAGTTGGAGTTTTAACTTTCAAATGACACCAAAATCGTGAAATTCTATGACACTAAATTTTTTGAATTTCGTCTTTGGAACGAATCACTGCGAGTTGCTACAAGTTACCAAGCAATGGTGCTTCATTCTCATTTCGAAAGCACCACGCAATGTTGTTGTTTTCCTCAGCAAACCAGCTTGGCTTTACTCGTGTACATTGAAATGGTGGTTGTTTTTGTAAAGTGATCGCTCAATTTTCGCATGAAAATTTTGCCTGTCCGCTTCTTGTTGGTTTGTAAAAAACACAAGTTTTTGAATTGCCCTTATGAATCGATTTTTCGTGGTGAATGGTCGTTTTTGGTTAATGTTGCGTTTAGATTGATTGATTAAAACTTACCCACATTTTGGCGTGGTTGAATCCAATTTTGAATTCTTTGCAATTTCTTTTGACGTGGTTGCGCCTAATTCCGTGCTAGTCCCTAATTCCGCGCTATCCTATAATAATAATAGGAAAATGTGAGCACTTTTTGTATTTTTGTAACACAGCACAGGGCAGCGCAGCTCAAATGAAACTGTGTGACCCAGAAAATATGTGAACTGCGTATACGAATCTCGTAAAACCAGCACACGTGTTCCGTATTCATTCCATAAACCCAGCAATACGAGTTATTTGTCTGAATTAGACTTTGAAATAGAACCTATATAATATAATATGGGTGTAATATCGGCTGTTCACGCACTTTTTCAATTAGTTCTTCAATTTTTGCAAGCTAACGTGTCGGCTGCGCGTAGGAAACTGTATTTCAACTACAACGCGACGCAGGTGTGCGCATGCACGTCTATCCGCCGCACGCGGCTATGTCGCTGTATAAGCCGTTATACGGTACTGCATTATTTACAGAAAACTGAACTTCGTTGCGCTGTGCTGCTTGTGCGGCCTGCGTCTCCGTATACGCCTAGGCTAATCCTTCTTTTTTAATTGGAAGCATTTTTTAACAGGCCTTTTATTTTGTCCAAATTTGTTTTCTGACTTCTTCCCACTGCATCTGTACAACGGGTCGCAATTTGAGAGTACAAATTTTAATATAAAAATCATAATTTTAAGTTGAATAAAAAACTGAATTTGTATGCAATATTTACGTCACTATTTTTGTTTCTCTCCCAGTGGATAAATGTGATATATTATTTTTTTTAATACATGTTAATGTATTAGAATTCTGAATTCTCTTGTTATTTTATTTAGTTTTTAATTAATTCTTTTCTCGTTGTTATTTAGTTTTTAATTATTTCTTTTCCCGTTGTTTTGTTATTTTGTGATGAATATTACAAACAATATGTAATAGTTCCTTTTGTTATTTTATAAAATAGACTGTGTTTTTGATTGAATTCATTCGTGTATTTGTTCTATGTAATCGGCATCGGCCGATTTTCGCCCTTTCGACCGATTAATCGGCATCGCCCAAACTCTTTCCGGCCGATTAATCGGCATCGGCCAAACTCGTCCTTCCGGCCGATTAATCCGCATCGGCATCGGCCAAAAAATTTGGTATCGGTCGGACTCTACATAGAACCATAAACTCTCCTGAGTTTGACAATTGCACAAAATATAATATTGTAGAAAGAGAAAATTATTTTTATGATTTGATTTGTAACTCTTTTTCATGTTTTAAACGTCTCTTAATGCTTGAAGAATGAATATTGTTTAAATTGCTTAATCTATATTTCGGCAGATCTTTATGCCTTAAAGACTTATAATTGTTTATGTACGAGTAACCTTCTTGCCTGCTTTCGTCGAATATTTCTCTATTTTTATTTTGCTTTTTAAGATAATGCATTTTATATTTACAATATTTTCATGAATTACTTTTTTATCGCAGTTCCCGTATTCGACATTGATTGGTTTATTTTTTATTACAGAATGAAAACTTTTATTGTAAAATTCAATAGCCTTACTCATTTTGTCTTTTATGTTTAAGTCTTTACTTTCAATATATTGATGCCTAGGTGCCCTCCACTGGAGTCGTTATGGTATGCCTGGATGACTTCGTTGATTCTGCATTTCGGCACTACCATTAGGGAGTTGCTGGTCCGTCCATCCGCGCTCTCCCATTCGCGGTACAGGCATCCTTCCTTCAGCCGCAGACTTTTCCACTGTGCCCAGTAAGCCTTGGCGATCGGGCTTTCACCGGCCATCTCCTGCCAGTCTGGACGTGCGCCTTGCTCCTTACCTTCGACGATTTTTGAAAGATCCGCATCCTCACGCTGGTCTTTTTGTAGCCTCTCCGCAGACCACTCTTCCTCTGGCATAACGCTCACCAACCGGACGTCCACTATCTGTTCTTTGCTTTCGGCTCGCGAGGACGCCCTGCATTCGACTTTGCACGGACGGCGTGACAAGGCATCGGCATTGCCATGGCTACTGCCCTTCCGATGCTCTATCGTGTAGTCGTAGCTCTGCAGTCGCTCGATCCACCGCGCCAATTGGCCTTCAGGATCCTTAAAGTTCAGGAGCCATCTCAATGCCGCATGATCTGTGCGCAGGCGAAACCTTTGTCCATACAGATATTTGTGGAAGTGTTTTACGCAGTCCAATACCGCCAGCAGTTCTCTCCGTGTCACACAGTAGTTGCGTTCCGGTTTCGATAGAACCCTACTGTAGTACGCTATCACTTGTTCCTGGCCGTCTATTATCTGTGATAGCACACCGCCAATACTATGCCCGCTCGCATCCGTATCCAGCACAAACATCTCTCCAGGTACGGGGAAGGCCAGAATTGGAGCAGTGCACAGTTTTTCCTTCAGACGTGCAAAAGCCTGTTCCTGCTCCTCGTTCCACTCGAAAGCTTGGCTCTTTTTCGTCAGTTTGTGCAAGCTGCTGGCTATGTTCGCGAATCCCGGAACAAATCGGCGGTAGTATGTGCACAGGCCCAGGAAACTGCGGAGTTCGTGTAGGTTGCGTGGCCGGGGCCACTCCTTCACCGCCGTGATTTTGCCTTCATCCGTATGTACTCCGCGGGCGGAAACCGTATGACCCAGATACTTGACCTCTTTTTGGAACAGCGAGCACTTCTTTGGGTTGAGTTTAAGCCCAGCTTTTTGTATCCGCTCGAATACCTCCTTCAGCTTTCCCAGGTGGTCGTCGAAGCTTTTACCCATCACGATTATGTCGTCGAGGTACACCAGGCACGTCCGCCAATGCAGCCCCTTTAGCACGCGTTCCATTAGCCGCTCGAATGTTGCTGGTGCGTTGCAGAGTCCAAACGGCATGACGGTGAACTGCCACAAACCATCGCCAACACTGAAAGCCGTTTTCTCCTTGTCTTTGTCTGCAAGCTCTACCTGCCAATAGCCGCTGCGTAAGTCGAGCGTGGAGAACCACTGCGTGCCTGACAGTGTGTCCAGGGTGTCATCGATCCGAGGTAGTGGATAACTGTCCTTCTTGGTCACATCATTGAGTTTCCGATAGTCCACACAAAACCGGGTACTGCCATCCTTTTTCTTGACCAGCACGACCGGCGAGCACCAGGGGCCCGAAGAAGGCTCTATGACCTTTTCTTTCCGCATGTTTTCGATCAACTTTGTGACCTCCTCCCTCTTGGCCAGAGGAACTCGTCTTGGCGGTTGGCGGATCGGTTTTGCGCTTCCGGTGTCGATGTTGTGCTTCACTATGGCTGTTCTTCCGCCTGCTTCTGCCGCAAATATTGACCCATAGTGCTGCAGGAGTGACCTCGCCTTCTGTTTCTGATTGGCCGTCAATTCGCTGTTCCACTGATTCTCCTGCGGTATGACGTCCATGTTAAAACCGCTCTTCTTATTTCCTCCGGGTGGGCTACTCTCGCAATTGACCACTGCTACGGCTTCTCTACACTCGCCAATTACCTCATCTTTCCCGACATATCTGGGTGCATTCAGGGGGTTCAGTATTCTGACTGGTATTCTGCCATTCTTAGGTTCCACTAATGTACGTCCGATGATGATGTGGTCGTGTCCTTGTTTCGGTGCTTCTACGACCCACAGCCGACTTGTCCCATCGTCCTCGTCCACCTTTGCCCACACAACCGCCTCGGAATTCGCTGGTATCCTCCGGAGTTGACACGAGACAACTTTCCTTACCGCCACGCTTCGCTCATAGCCGGTGTGCAGGGGGAATTCAACATTGGCATACCTCAGCACATTTTCTTTCAGGTCCAGCGTAAAACCGTGCCTAATCATGAAATCCACGCCGATAATCACGTCGTCCATTATATCCGCGACGATGAACTCATGCTCCAGGCTGCTGGTGCCGATAGCAATTGTTTTTGTTACTTTCCCTCTTACCAGCGCACGCTCGCCAGTCGCAGTCCTCAGCTGTATGCCATGCAGTGGTTCCCAGTTCTTCAGAAGCTTCCTTTTTATGATCGAATATGACGCTCCAGTATCCAGTGTCAACACGAACAACTTTCCATCTATCTTTCCCTCAATCGTCAAGCTGCTGGGTTGTCGTTTCAACTGCGAGACAAGGACGGTGGGGCAGCAGGTTGTGGGGATCAGCTCACGCCCCTTTGGGCTGACCCTTTTTAGTTTAACGGCTCCTCGTCCTCAGCCCTGCGCTTGTTGGCTGAGCCTCGATTGTCAGCATTCCTCGCTTCAGGCGATTGCGATCGAGAACGGGAACGCCTCTTTCGTTGGCGGCAGTCTCGTGATATGTGACCCTGCTTGCCACATACCCAGCAAACAACTTTAGTGGAGACCACCCGTGGCCTGCCCGGTGTCTCAGAACTTATGGCCTGGATCGGAATGTCGCTGTCTGGCTGGATTTGGCGTATCCTTGCAGGTGCATACCGAGTGGCCCCGATCCATGTCGCCTCATATGTCATCGCGCTGGTCACCGTCTCCTTAAATGTCGGCTTGCCCATCATCAACGCACTGCGACGTGTTTCCGGATCATGAAGACCTTCAATAAACGCCTCGATCTTCATCCTCTCGAGATCCTCAGCGCCGAATTTTGGGTAGCACAACTGTGCGAGCCGCTCAATGTCTGCTGCATATGTCTGCAGCGCCTCGTCGGCTCTTTGCCTGCGGTTCTTCAGCTCACAGTAGTACAGCGTTCTGTTGTGCTCGTCGCTGTACTTCGCTGCCAACGCCCTTATGACGGTCTCGTACTCACTTCTTAAACATTCTGGAACTGATTTTATTACCTCAGCCGCAGCACCTTTTAGAGCCAGCGCCAATCTCCGACCTTTCCTTACATCGGTCCACTGATTTTCCAGAGCAGCCAGGTCGAATTGTAGCTTGAATGTATCGAACGGCGTAGTCCCATCATAAGTAGGCACTTCTGCTCGGGTGGCAACACTTTCCGGAACCGGCGGCAACCATTCTCGCGGCTGTACCTCCCTAAGCCGCTCGTCCATTTTTCTGTTCATCGAGTCCTCCAGACTATCAACTCGTTTGTTCAGGGAATCATCAAGATCGTCGACTCGTTTATCCAAGTGTTCCACTCGAGTTCCCAGGTGCTCCACCTTCACATTTAGCTGGTTGGCGATTTCTTCCACTTTCTGCTCCCAGCGCGCAGAATTTTCCTGAAGCTTGTTTTCCATTCGCTCTGCTATTTCCCGATTCGCAGTCTCGACTTTTGCCGAAATTTCGAGATTCGTAGTTTCCAGCTTCGCTGCCATCTCTTGGTTGGAAGTCTCGAACATGCCTTTAAGTGCAACCATTAGCTGGCTCATGTCCAATGCTTGTGGTGGCGCAGCCGCTGCAGCCGTACTTCGCATCGACGCAGCACCCGCAGGCGATTCCTCCACTTTGGCCGACGAATCTAGCTCCTGCGTCCCGAACTCGTGCGCAGTCCAATCAATGCCTCGTGATTCACACGCCTCTCGCAAGCGCAGCTGCAACTCCACCTTTCCGCCAGCAGTCGGCAAATTCCAAGCGGCCAGCTCCTTCTTCAGCTGGTCCACCTTCAGTTGCTCCAGTCTAACCATGTCTGCGTTTTATAATTAATTTTTATTTTTTTTTTACTTTCAGTAACACAATCCCACTTCTGACACCAAATGTTACGAATACCAGTTCTAGTGGGCTAATACGTATCTCTGGATTGCGTAATTTGAAAATAAAACACACTTAGTTCCTCAACGGCAGTCAATAAAATAAACCAACAATCACTTTATTTCACAGGTTTACACTTTACTGCCTTTACACTTAATTATTCGCTCAATTACTCCGTGTGGCACCTTCACTAGTCAAAATCAGACTGACTCGCTGCGCCGCACCCGGCTGTCTTTTATACCTGTCCGGCCATCGCGCAGATCGTTCTCGCACATTCCGGAGTGGACTAAAGGTTTCCATGATGATCGCGACCATCGTTGCCAGATTGGACTAAAAGTTGCCTTCATTGTCGCGGCCGTCGTTGCCAGATTGAATTATAGCACGGCGCGTAGCGACAGGGTTGCTTTGCACAGCGACAAACTGTCTTATCGTTACAATATAAAACTCTTATTTTTTCAGTTAATGTATTATGGAGCTGCTCGACATCGCTATTACCGGTGTGGCTGTTAGGTTTAACCAGATGCAATTGAATGTTTTCATTTTTTAAATAATCCTTTATATTTATTAGTTTACAAAAATGGCCTCTTTGGGACTTATATTGTCGAATTTTTTCAATAATTGTTTGGTTGTTGCGATCTTCAAGATAAAATGCAGATGCAAACTTTGAGAAGTTATCTATAAAAGTCAGAAAATAAGATTTTGTAAGATGTTTCATAATGGCAACGCCATAGTTTTAAGTAGTTTAAGTTGAATAACTTTGCAGCACCGGAGTTCAGGATACGACCCTGGGCTTCGGTGCTGACCAGCCAAAAACGCCATCTTCACTTTATTCGTGACGATCAATGTGCACAGACGCATTCCGAAGCGATTTTAAATAAAGTTTATATCTATAGTATCTTATAACTCAAGTGTGGGGTTCAATCCGTGGGGATAATATCCGATAGAGGAACTTGCTTTAGGTCACTCGAATTTGGAGAATACGTTCTGAGACATAATATTAAACAAATAAAGGTGGCTGTGGCATCTCCGCAGGCCAACGGGCAGGTAGAAAGAGTGAATCGAGTTATCAAAACCATGCTAGGAAAAATAAGCGATCCAATCACACATGCTGATTGGTGTAGCAGATTACTACAGGTCGAACATGCTATCAATAACTCAGTTCATAGTGCCACGAAAACTACTCCGAGTATCCTGTTGTTTGGTGTGGAACAGCGAGGTGACGTGATTGACGAGCTGACGGAATATCTTGACGAAAAGGTTGCCGTTGAAAGGGATTCGGGCAATACGGTAGGCTAATTATCGGGACGATAAAATGTCAGGTTGCCCGAGTTGTAAGATGTTTCATAATGGCAACGCCACAGTTTTAAGTAGTTTAAGTTGAATAACTTGGCAGCACCGGAGTTCAGGATACGACCAGCGTTGCCGTTTTGGTTATTTTTAACCAAAAATGGTTATTTTTACTTTTGAAAATGAGTTTTGGTTATTTGGTGATTTTTGATCCCATTTGGTTATAAGGTCCGTTTCATAATTATAACGCCACTCGATTTTCCTGAATATCTCGAAAACCAGCAGTGATATCAAAAAAGCGTCTTCTGATGAAATTGCACTGGCTAATAGTGCAATTTGATAACAATAAAAAAAATCAAAAATCATGGCTACTTCTTTATTAGAAAGACTTTTTATATATTCAGTGTTTCATATTTATAACGCCACTTGTGTTAAGTAGGCAAAAAAGGTTTCAAGAAGAAGAAAATCACATGGTTAGTTTTGCAACTGCTTTCCATTATTTAACACAACATTGGATATTCTATCATTCATGCTATGAATCAATTTATGCATTACATTTACATCGATGTTGTACCATTCTTTGAGAATGGCAGCCTTTAGTTCAACATCGGTGTTAAATTGCTTGTTTCCTGCGTAGACGCGACGAACTATAATTCCTCACAAATTTTCGAAGGGGTTGAGGTCTGTGGAGTAGGCCGGCCAATCCATAACTTCCACATTATTAGCTGAAAACCAAGTCATGGTTTCGCGACTTGTGTGGATGGCGGCATTGTCCTGTTGGAATACATAGCCATTCGATGTCTGTTGACTCAAAAAAGGAATTAGACTCATGCGCAGCACGCCCATGTAGTCACTGCTTTACATTCGGCTCGATGTAAATTGTAGTTCGAGATATCCTTCGAATGAAACTGCACCCCAGACCATAACTGTCCCACTACCGAAGTTCCATTTGGAACAAATTTCAGGTTCTTTCCGCAAATATCGCCAGTAGCCATAATATCCGTCCGGCACATCCAAATTCCATTCTTTTTCATCAGAAAAAATTACCTGAAACAAGAAGAAGCATTAGTGGTAAGCATAAACGAATTTAAAACTATTTGAACTTACTTTTTTCCAATCGCGACCCATGTTCTGGAGAGCAATTGTGAGTCTAGCGGTTTTATGACGGGCCAAAAGTCTGGGCGCAGCCTTCATTTTCGCAAATGTGATGTTTTTACTGCGTTTGATGGTGAGCCAGACTGTTGTCCTAGACACACTGTCGTCACAAGTGCTCTTTAGTTGACTCAGCGTTTGCGAAGATTTGCTTGCCTCGCATATAATATGGGATTCGCTGCGTTGATTCAACAATTTTTTTCGCCCAGAACGTTTCTTAAAGCCGTAGGAGTATTTGTCCTTCAAAAAATTTTGGACAACTCTGTAGCTCCTGTCAATCCTGCGCCCAATTTCGCGAATCCCTACGATTTCCTGTTTAAACGCAAGGATTTGTCCCTTCTCGATATCGGTTAAACGTTTTCTCGTGGCATCGTACACAAAATGATTAATTCTTAACTAGCTAAATCAGTATGCAACCAAACTGCATGCTATGATTTGAAAAATGCAATTTATGTCAAGTGGCGTTATAAATATGAAACACTGAATATATAAAAAAGTCTTTCTAATAAAGAAGTAGCCATGATTTTTGATTTTTTTTATTGTTATCAAATTGCACTATTAGCCAGTGCAATTTCATCAGAAGACGCTTTTTTGATATCACTGCTGGTTTTCGAGATATTCAGGAAAATCGAGTGGCGTTATAATTATGAAACGGACCTTATTTAAAATATCGCACATTGATACAAAATGTATCTTTTAGAATATTGCACACTGATACAAAATGTGTCTTAAATATCAACGAGTGGCAATAATATTGATACATAGTGCCACTCATAGCCATTGCTGTTTCTCGTAAAAAAGTAAGCAGCATTGTTTAAATCGATAACTATGTTTTAAAAAGAGTCAACAATTAATTCGCAGCTCACTGAAAGTTTTACTGTGCGTGAACGTGTTAATTTATTACTTTATGTCACACATACATACATATGTGTCAAAAGCATTTTAAATGTTTCTTAAATCTTGAAGTTTATGTATAAGTTATTTATTTTGTTTATGTCGAATAAACATTTTGGTTACTTTTTTTACATTTTGGTTATTTTTATTTTTGTTTCTGGTTATAAATTTCTTCTTCTTGTGGCAACGCTGGACACGACCCTGGGCTTCGGTGCTGACCAGCCAAAAACGCCATCTTCACTTTATTCGTGACGATCAATGTGCACAGACGCATTCCGAAGTGATTTTAAATAAAGTTTATATCTATAGTATCTTATAATTTAGAATTTGTATATATATCCATGTGTGCAATTTGTTTGGCATCAGTTGGTGTATCTGTTAATTTAACCCGAATAAGCCCACGTAAATTTTTTTTCGAATTTCAAAAAGATTTTTTAGGAGCATACTCTTTATATATAAAATAAAAAAACTGCATCATTACTTTTTTAATCCTGCCCACAGGACGCTCGGAATGTCCTGTTGCCATATGGCAACAGGCACACAAAACTTAAAAAAAAGTCCACGAAAAGTATTTTTTAGAGTAGCACACTTATGAGACGTTACTCCCTTCCTCAAACGCTTAAAAAAAAACACATTTCATTACGCGATCAAGATAATAAGTATATATTTAGACGTACTTACTTTTTCATACCCATTTTTTTTTGCACTCAAAATTTTGTCTTCACTTTACGATGCACTATTTTATACAAACAAACACGCACTGTCACCCAAATGATTTTAAGTGAAAGCAGAATCAATTCCGCGTTCAGAATGTGTTTCAAAGTAACGGTATCTATATTCGTTTGTAAGTTATGATCGTTTACAAATATGTCTATCGTGCGTTGCCATATGGCAACACTGGGCTGATTCGGGTTAAACTTTTCTTTTATCGGTTTGCGGTCGTCTATTGCAGACGTCGCAATTGTTAATAAATTTTTGTATACACTTTTTCAAATTTGGAGTTTTTTAGGCCCTCGTAATTTTCGTTTACACCAGTGTGACCAGTTTCGTTTTTGTGGTATTGGAAAATTTCTCTGTAAATCTCATCTTCATTTAGTATGTCTTTTGCATGAAACGAGCATTTAACAAATTTTAAATTTCTGTTTCCTGAAAACAATTCTATGATTTTTTGTTACAAAAGGTTATATTTATGATTATTTAATTCACAATATATTCCAATTTTTCCTTTCTGTATATGCTTCTTCAATAATCGATCTAAGTTACTGTTTAAATCATTTGAATTAATATAAATTTTCTTTTTATTGTGCTTAAACTCAACATCTCTTACTTTTTCGTCCGTCAAAATTATTTGGGTATTGAAATGATTAACCACTGTCTCGAGAATGCTTATATGATTGTGCAGATCTTCGTTTTGTGAGTGTCTAGTTTCTTGGTCATCGTTGTTGTACAAGAAGCATTTGAAGTACTTTGTAAATCAAAAGCATTGATTTCATCGCAATTGATTCTGCTTAAAAAATCTGCCACAGTATTATATTGGCCTTTTATGTAGTTCATATTAATGTTGAATTCACCTAGCTTTATCAACCACCGGTACAACCTTGGGTTAAGATCTTTTCCTTGAGACTTAACAAAAAGCCAACGCAATGGTTGATGGTCCGAAAGAGTATCAAATTTGACACCGTAAAGATATGGCCTAAAGTAGGTGGTTGCCCAAACGACGGCCAACAATTCTTTTTCTGTAGTAGAGTAATTTTTTTCGTGCTCATTCAAGGTTCTCTTGCGAAAAAAATAGGGTGACCAGCTTGTTGCAGAACTGCACCTAAAGCAAAGTTGATTGCATCTGTTACCAATTGAAAACGTTTGCTGAAATCTGGATACTTTAGTACAGGAGCTTCAGTTATTATTCATTTTAGTTTATCAAAAGCATTTATGAAATTCCGATCGCTTGGATTCACTTTTGTTCCTTTTTTTAAACATCTAATTAGTGGGTATGCTACTTTCAAGTAATCCCTAATAAACTTTCTATAGTATCCAGTGATACTTAGAAAAGATTTAATTTGCTTCACATTTCTTGGTAGCTGAAGTTTCAATATGGCATCGACTTTGGCCGGATTAGGTTTTACGCCTTCGGGACTAAGAACATGACCTAAAAAAGCAGTTTCTTTAGCAAAAAATTTGCATTTATTAATTTGAATTTTTAGATTTGCAGCTCTAAGTTTTTCTCTATTGTAGAATTTTAACATTTTCGATATGCTCTTGAAAGCTCGTTGAGAAAATCAAAATATCATCAAGATAGACGACACATTTCTTATTTATTTCATCTTTTAAAACAGAGTTAATAAGGCGTTGAAAAGTGGCCGGTGCATTTTTAAGGCCAAACGGCATTCGAGTAAATTCATAGTGGCCGTGGGGGGTTGAAAAAGCTGTCTTACACCTATCTTCCTTTTTTACCAGAATTTGGTGAAAGCCCTTCGCTAGGTATTGTCATCTACGGTAACTTCATTTAACTTCCGATAGTCGACGACTATTCTCCACTTTGCAAACCCCGAGTTATCTGTTTTTTTTTTTGCACTATCCAGAGCGGTGCGTTGTATGGCGACACACTTTCGGTAATTATGCCTTACTGCAGCATCTCTTCTATCTGCCTATAAATTTCTTTCTCATGTACATGAGGGTATCGGTACATTTTGCAGTAAAGCGGTTTTTGTGATACCGTTTTGATTTCGTGTTCAACGCAATCAGTACTGCTTAGGACTTGGCCTTCTACAAATATTAGGTTTCGAAAGTTATTCAAAATTCTTTCCAGCGCTGATGATTCTTCAGAATTTCAGTCACTGAATAGATTATTCAAAACGTTTTTATCTAGATTTGTAACTTCAACTTGATATATTTCATTTTCATTATAAGGCGAGTTATATCGAAATTGAATTACATTATTGTTAATAATAATATTTTCTTTACGCATATCAATGATTGCTTGAAGAGGTTTCAAAATATTTTGACCAATAATTGCGTCAAAGTGCTTATCTGTAAAATTTGTCAATTTCCAAGTCATAGTTGCATTCTTGTTAAATTCTAGTGGTAAAGCGGTTACGATTTCAAAAGTTATGCTAGATTTTGAGTTTAAAGAAGAAAAGGCTATTGGATTAGATAAAGGAATTCTTTCATATTGCAAAAGTTTGTTTTCATTTAAAAGAGAAGTTGTTGAGCCAGTGTCTATTAAAGCAATCAGTTTGTCGTTTTCTATTGTAATTTCTATCAATGGAAGTGTCTTTTTAAGGCTGTTGTACAAAAATTTACTTGCTGATTATCATCGGTAAACTGCAAGTCGTTGTTGTGTTGAAATTCTTGATTATACATAATATTGTTATTGCTTGCATTTGTATTGTGCACTTGTATATAATCACAATCCATTCTAGAGTTAGTGCTTTGTTGCGGTGTTGTAAAGTTATTATTTCCATAATTAGTATATCTATTAGTTTTATTTACATTTGTATTTGGAAATTCATATCGGTTTAGTCTTTGAAAATTTTGGTTTGAATATTGATTTGGAAATTGGTTACGATTATTGTTTTGGCTGTAATAAGAATTAGAAGCATAATTTCGACCTTGATTAGACGTAAAATTCTGACTGAAATTATTATTTGGTAAATAAGAAAAACATTTTTCATTTTTATAATACATTGGCTTATTTTCTGAAAGCATTGCTTGTTTATTTTTTACAGTCTGATTACTTATTAGGCCATCTGTTTCTAACAAATTATACGCATCTCTTAATGTGATAACATTTCTGTTGATTATAACAGAAGCCATGTTAACATCAATGTTATTCAAAAATGTCCGCAACATTGCTTTTTCAACATTTTTTGGATTGAATTCAGTGGGGCTTTCGCTATATATTCAAATTTTTCATTTATTTTACATAGGATGTTCATCAGAGACTTATAATATTCAGAAATATCGTTTTTATTTATTAGCATAAAAGCCTATTGATATAGTTGGTTGTAAGTTTCCCTTACTCCAAAGTTGCGAATAAGAATTTCTTTAACATCCTTCCACAAAGGCTGGTTGCCAAGCGTTCTAATCACATTCAGCACCTCACCTTGTATCTTGTTTATTATGATTCGGTAAAAGATGTACGCCTTTTGTGGTGAATCTGTAGGAAAGAAGGACAGGAACATGTCGACTTCTCTTAAAAATGATGTAAGGGCCCAGGAGCTGTCGCCTCTGTACTCGCGGATGCGATGTGCGTCTTTGATTATTTCGTCAAGTGTGAGTTCAAAATTATTTGTTGCCATTTTAATTTTGATGAATGTCTTTTGTTATAGCAATAACTTGGTACGTTGTTAGCACAAATATTTGTAATTTTTTCCTCACTGTTGTTTTGTTTTTACCGTTGATAGTCCAGTCAAATTAGTCCTTAAAATAGAAGTAAGGTTACAAAAATTCCCATAGAGTTAAAAATTGGTATGAATGTTCAGAATACTATTATAAATGAATTGCGAAAAGTCCCCATCAATCCCCCTTGTGCAAAAAATTTTATTGATGGTGAAAGTTTGCAAAAATAGGTTTTTCGCGTTTTTCAGTTAAACGGTGAGTTTTACAGCAAAAATAGTTCAGACAAAAATCGTAGATCATCCGATTCTCTACAAAAAATGTATCCACACTTTTTTTCATAAGTATTGCCATTTCCGTGATATAGCGGTTGAAAGAATTGAAAAAATATTTTATTCGTAATATGCACACGTTTCCGCACCACCTATGAGGTAGTGTGCTTGGCGCTTTTTTTTTACGTGGTTTCCCCGGTAGGCCTATTCCACGATCTATTGTGATCCTATTGAATTCAAATTGAGTATTGAAAATGATGAAAGCTGTGTAAATTATGTAATATATAAATGAAAAAATAATTTGGAAAAATTATTCGTCGGATTCATAATAATCCAATGGAACTTCTAGTGTACTGTCTTCGTTTTCTTCTTCTTCTTTTTCTTCACCTTCTTTTTCTTCATCTTCCTGCTGGATACAAATATGTTCTAAAAGTGATGCATCATATGTCTCATCACTGATATCGTAATTATCCTCATCTAGTATCGATTCAACATTGGAGCACGACTGTCCTTGAGAATTGGTACATGCTAAAGAACAAAACAGTCCAACCTTTTTACAGCCGCATTTAGCATTGCAACCTTTTTTGCAATTGCAAAAGGTGGTGTTAAGGAGTTTTTCTGGTGCAGGTGGGAGTAACGTATGAATTGGTTTCAATGCATTGTCAACTAACTTCCAACCCCAGTCTTCTGGATCCATTTTATTACCAAGCCACACTTGAAGTTGATAATATACCCGGAATAGATGTTGTTGAGCAGCAGCAGTGGTTGGGGGAAGACAAGCTAATTGCACTTGTGTAACCATCAAATACTACAGTCAGTCTATGGCGAAAATGTCTACGTACATATTGAACATATTTGTCTAAAATATTATGAAATGTTTCTTCGTGGTCCCAGACAACTCGGTGTAACAGAAATCAGAATTGTAGCAATCGTTATGATACTTAGCCTCGGCAGCGACTAAATCATATTCAAATTCAATTCGAGCAGCAACAGCTTTGGCTACATCATCACAACGAGTTTTAGCTATAGCTAGAATACTGTCTTTGAACGAAAGTGTAGTCACTTTAAAATCTTACGTCGGTACTGCAGTGCTTTTTTCTTCTCCAACTCTTCATTTAATTCATTGCCGCAAAATAAACAACACTGATTGAAGCAAAATGTAGTTTCACTTACTCGTGCTCTAGTACGAGGAGGACTTATTTTTGATGAACCAGCTTCCTCTTCTTGGCGCCGTCTTTTCACGGCATCAATGCTACTTTTTCGAGTATAATTTTTCCGACACTGCACATGAATTTTTACAGATGTCTGGTCTTTCAGGTACTCCGAAAACTCATCACCTCTTTCAATACTTGCATCAATTAATGCTTTCATGCCGCGATCAACAGTAAAAACTCCACTTTCAGTCAAAAGTTGACTGCAAATAAAGCAGAATTGCGACATTTGTTTTTAAAAACAGTAAAATGCACAAACTTTGTTACAAAATATAAGCGATAGCCACGAGTTTTCACTACGAAGGAATGCTTACGACTAACAGTATTTTGTTGAGTATGAGACCTTTGAAACGGAGCAGGTATACGAGCATCGCCACGCTGACAATTGAATGGAAGACAGATGTTACTCAAGGCCATGCGACTAAATGAAAATAGGGGCGGAGTTTTTGACGTTCATTTATATTCTAAGAATTTTATAATTTGTATGTATAAGACATAGGGACTCATATGTTTACTCGTATAACGGTTCAAAAATGTATATAAAAGTACATTAACGTGCATATTACGAATAAAATCTTTTTTTCAATTCTTTCGACGGCTATATCACGGAAATGGCAATACTTATGAAAAAAGTGTGGATACATTTTTTGTAGAGAATCGGATGATCTACAATTTTTGCTGTAAAACTTACCGTTTAGGTGAAAAACGCGAAAAACCTATTTTTGCAAACTTTCACCATCAATAAAATTTTTTGCACAAGGGGGATTGATGGGGACTTTTCACAATTCATTTATAATAGTATTCTGAACATTCATACCAATTTTTAACTCTATGGGAATTTTTGTAACCTTCAAAGTCTTATTTGACTGGACTATGAGGTGTTCAGCTATGGTTTTATACAGCGTTCAAAATGTCTTCTTTTTTTCAAAATGGCTCCGTAGCCTCGAGCTAATAATCCGCCAGGTTCCAGAAACCGAGTGAAAGTGAAATTGGAAGTGCATTTGAAACCGAATGAAAATGTAGTTGGTGTTCTAGAAACCGAGTGATTTCAATTCCACATGTTCATTTTGAACTCGTTATAATTTTCTTCTCGCTGAATTTCCTGTCTGCTGAATGTTGTCGAGCAAAACAAAAAGCAAAAACAGAAATGTATTCCGTATTTAAAAATGAGTGCATTAATTGCATTTGCTGTGACCATTGGTGCAAACAATGATTATTCAGAGGAAAAGATAAAAAGGAAGATTTTGCGCGATCACTCTAACCCTCTGGAAATTATAGAATCTGTGTAAGTGACTGAAATGCACTAAAAGCAGCAAGATTTTTATTTATGGGATTTCTTTAGCTTCACAGTGCACTACAGAGTAAATAAAGATGCCTTCCGAATGCTCCTCGATGTTGTAACTCCCCGCTTGAAGCCATCTTCCATTCCAGCGCATATCCAGCTAGCGCTACGTTAAGAGGGGTTTCTACCTTGTGCGGTCAAAAAAATCGATTTTTTTTTCATGCATTTTTGGATTAATACATGATTGTAGAATACGCTCCCAAAATTTGAAGTTGAAATCTTTCGAATTACGGAAGCAATTTATCGAAACAGGTAGCGGTGTCGAGCGCGCCGAGCCGCCGCCAACCAGCGCGCCGAGCCGCCGTTATTTTATGACAAACATAAAAAAATATACAAAATAAAGTGATTTAGGCCACACGAGTTGAGCAATAGCTACGAAATTTTAAAAAGTCATTTATCAAGGTCTTAGGTATGGCCCGAACTAGAATCTTCAAGAAATAATAATTTTTTTTCATTAAAAATAAAAATTTGTATTGAAAAAAGTAGGTAAAAATTTAGTTTTTTAGTCAAAATCGCATTTATCCTTCATTTTTCATTTTTTTTTAAACCCTAGTTCCAGCCATAGACAAAAGGATACAGAATAAGAAAAAATTTCATTTTTGTGTTTCAAGTCATCTCAAACAGCGGCAGGACTTCCGCGAGTAAGGAAAATTCGTCCGGCGCGCCGCCATTGCTCGATGGCACCCTCCCCCCCTTTGCATATTTTATCTTGAAACTTTTTTACTTGTACAATAAACATATACCTACATCTGAACAAATTTTCCAGTGTTTATCTTAAAAACCTTCCCATCAAAAATTTTTCAAAAAAAACATGTTTTCTCGGCCGCACAAGGTAGAAACCCCCCTTAAGGTTACTGGCAGAAGGTGGATTCCAAAAAGCTGTAGGAAAAGACAGCGTCATTGCATTAGGGCGAAGCACGGTTACGAAAATTGTACACAACATCCTTGAAATCCTGGAAAAACATATTTGCGCGAGATGGATAAATTTAAATATGACGGAGGGAGAGCGAAAACTTTCGAAGCGCCATTTTTTGCAGAAATTCCAGATTCCGGGCGTTTTAGGCGGCGTTGACGGTACACACGTGCGTATAACGAAGCCAAATCATGACCACACGCTTTTTTACAACAGAAGAGGGTACTTCAGCATAAATGCAATGATTGTAAGTGGTATAAATTTTCAAGTGTAGATTTCCGAGAAACAATTAAACATTTGCAGATATGTGATTATCAAATGGTGATCAGGGCTGTGGATGGTCGTCGCCCTGGCCCGAGCCACGATTCTTTGATTTGGAGCGTTAGCCAAGCTCGTGATTACGTTGTAGGTAGCTACGAATCTGGAGAGCGCAGAAGCTGTTTACTAGGCGATGCTGGTTACCCTCTTGAGCCGTTTTTAGTGACACCGTATAGGGATCCACAAATCGGAACACCACAGCATGCATTCAACATGAAGCATTCGTCTGCGCGGAACGTCGTAGAGAGGATCATTGGCGTTCTTAAAAGTCGCTTCAGATGTTTGGCCCGCTTGCTGCAATACCAACCGAAGAAAGTAGTGCGAATAATAAATGTTGGTTGTGCACAACATCTTACTCTCATTTTTATTCAACTTCTGTCATTTTCACTTTCTGCTGCTGAAGTGATTTCAATTCACATTTTTTCTAGTGAATTCGCTTTCTGGAACATGCAAAATCACTCGGAATTCATTTTTAAAAACGAGTGAAAGTGAAATGTAGAACACCAAAAAGTGAATTTGAAGTGATTTCATTTTAAATTCACTCGAATGTGAAATCTGGAACCTGGCTGAATATTTTTTTTTATTCGAAAACTTTAGCTTTTTACTTTCACAAAATAAATGTACTTTATTGGCAATTTTTTTTTTAAATTCCAGCGTGGTTTTTTAAACGACTGCGCCAGATATGTATTTATATGCAATTTTCCATCTAAAATAATAAAAAAACAATTCTTTTGAATTGTAGCGAAAAGTTTTGTTTGAGTTTTTTTAAGGTAGCATGGCACGTTAGAAAGGGGAATTTTTAATGATTTACAAAATTATTTATTTTTCAGCTCCTTTATTATCAATCTTTTTTTACAATATATTGAAGGTTTAAGGAACACAAACAAAATTGTCTTTTTTTGTTTTTTTTAGCATATTGTCTCTTATATAGGTGGAGCTGAAGTCGCGTAGAAAAAAAAAAACATCCTCCATTACGGACACTTAATCTCCGGATTTTCAAAAAGATTGATAATAAAGGAGCTGAAAAATAAATAATTTTGTAAATCATTAAAAATTCCCCTTTCTAACGTGCCATGCTACCTTAATTCTTAACTTATATTTTTAGTTTTCACAAGTTTTTATTTTTAGGTTTTACGAATTTCACCTTTTTTAACACCGCTCTGAAAAAACAGGTCTGCATCACTTGCTGTATAACATTCCAACTAACTGATCATGAGCGTTGCTTTAAATTTAGCGTTAGCTTTTAACAAAAACAAATAATGAGCTAAATGATGCTTGGGTAAAAGTATAAGAGTACAGTGTATAAGAAAATAAGCAGGAGCTTAGTAATGGCATGAGTACATAACTCGCGTCACCGACACAGACCTCAAACCTTGACTCATCACTAAAAATGATTGAATCCCATTGACGTTGGACCCACAAACGCTTATCCTTAGCCCAAGCAAGTCGTTTTTGTTTGTTGGTTAGTAGCGGTTTCTCTTTGGGCTGCGAGAAATAATTTAATGAGAGCGAAATTCGGGAAAAGCATGTTGAATGCTAATGTTACCTTGAAGAAACCATAACCCGGTTTTTTCATGTTCAGTCTAGTCCATTCACGTCCAACGGGTTTTTAATTGCTTGGGACCATTCTGTCGATATTTTTCTGATCGTGCCACGCCTATTTCTTTTTATAACTGACGACAATGTTCTTTTGTCGCGGTCGGTCAGTTTTGTTCGTCTTCCACGTTTGACGACATTGCTCGTCACAGACGAATTTTTTTTGAAATATCTTAACACATATTGAATTGTTGATCGTGGTAAATTAAAGAGCTTTGCGACGGCACCATAACTTTCACCAGAATTTACTTTTTTCACTATTATTTTGCGAATGTCTCCGGAAACAGGTTTTCCACGCGCCATGATGAAAATTATAAGACGATTCATCGCCCACTGAATAAACCAAATGAAATTTTGTTTAGAATCGGTTGCCTATAACATTGATTATTATCCCGTTAGTTTTTGTTTTGCTTTTTTAACCAGTTTTTGAGTTTTTGCTACCGTACGAATCAGAGATTAGCAATGAGTACCGCACCTTGGGATACCACCGCATTAATACTCATTCTTTTTACTACCTACTACTCATAAGCACCGCATAACATAAGTATCGCAACCGCACGCATACAAAACCCGAACGAGTTTGCGATCATCGATTCATTTCGCGTATTGCTTACACGACCACTTCGTAATCGTATGCATCCATCATTACCACCGCATTGATACTCATTCTTTTTACTACCTACTGCTCATAAGCACCGCAAATCATAAGAATCCCAAATTCAATCATTATGCGGTATGCGTTGTTTGCAGTGAGTGAAAGCAATGAATACAAGTATACATAATGCACAATTCGCGAAGCGTATGAAGCAGGTATACGCATTTGGAAGAAATGTTTGCGGCATGGATTTTGCCACCTCAACTGCTGCTATTTTTTTTAAGCAAGTTGAAGTCTAAAAGTTGTAGAGTCATGCAAAACAAAAATGGTTAAATACTTTAAAAACACGATGGAACTCCAAATATATGATGATTGAATCAATTGTCGGTAATTGGACCCACATCAATGAAATACTTTATGACAACGGGCAAAGCCATCGGCTTTTCGACCATTCGTACTCTTAAAATTTTTAACATTACAAATTATTATTAATTATTATAATCTATTACACGTATTATGAATTAAAAATTACTTCGTTCGATAAAGGACATTTTTTCATTTCATGTTTAAAACTATTACATCAATTGTATTATTTGAGTATACATTTATTGTAAAACATAAAAAAATTGGGTATATCCTAAAAAATTCCTGTCATTTCTTTTCTTTTCTACGAATGCTTAATCACAATAAGAGTCAAAGAACAAGTGCGAAGCGATATGAAAATGCGGTGTTATGCGGTGTTTCCATCTTTCCGAAGTGATATGAGAATGCGGTGGTGCGAATGATCCAAACGAATATTTCCATCTTTCGTTTGGATCATTGCCGATCATTGCCGTCTTCGTTTGAATCATTCGCACCACCGCATTCCGAAGTGCATAGTTTGTTTGGATCATCGGCAGCACCGCACAGCCGAAGTGAAATGAAGATGCGATAGTTTGCGTTCGTTTAGTATTGCAAGCTGATGATTCGTTCGTTTGGATTACTAGTATTCGGAATGAATGCTTCGCTTGCGGTGGGGATACATGGTTGGTTGGTTGGTTAGAGTGGTGATACCCCAGGCATCCAATTAGCGCAGATGCGCCGTTTTGAAACCACTATCTTGATTCAACCTAGGTAAATGGTTGTTGCACTCCCGATGACTTATCCGCTACAGCCA
The DNA here is from genome assembly GCA_964056695.1 of Melieria picta. NCBI lineage: Eukaryota > Metazoa > Arthropoda > Insecta > Diptera > Ulidiidae > Melieria > Melieria picta. Next base: position 65,561,893 of record OZ057400.1, read on the forward strand.
TTTCGAGAGGTTTAGAAAGGCAAGAAGTGAGCTTACCTTGTAGTCTTTAATTTCGTCAACGTTCGTAAACGTCGGTTTACCTAGAGTTTTCCACCGTCACCTTGCTAGGGCCGGGCAATCGCAGAGAAAATGTTGAATCGTTTCCTTTTCCTCGAGATTGTTGCAGCTTCTGCAGCAGGTATTATGAGGAATGCCCATTTTAGCAGCATGTTCTCCAATGAGCCAGTGACCCGTGATGACAGCGGTGAGCCTGGCTGCATCACGTCGGCCTCTGTTAATTAATTCGGCTGATTTGTTCCTGTCGTACCTTGGCCATAAGGATCTGCTGATTTTACAGGAACGCATCCGGGCCCATCTGGTATCGGCTTTAGCAAGGAAGCCTTTGGAGACTTCGCTCTTGATGGAACCGATTGGGATGCGGACCATTTCCGCTACCCGTTCCTCAAGTGCGGAACCACCCCTGGCCAGCTCGTCCGCTCTTTCGTTACCCTCAATATCCTTGTGCCCCGGCACCCAGATTAGGGTAACTTGGAACCGACGAGCCAGATCCATCAAAGCCTCCTTACATTCCCACACCAGCTTGGATGTTATAACAGACGAGCCCAGCGCTTTTATGGCAGCTAGGCTGTCATAAAGTATGCATATGCTGTTTTTGTAGGTGGAATTGTCCATTACCATCCTACAGGCCTCTTTAATAGCGAAAACTTCCGCCTGGAAGACGCTAGCTGTGTTGGGGAGGCGAATGGATTTGCTAAGCCTCAGCTTCTCTGAGTAGATTCCCGCTCCTACACCGCAGTCCATCTTTGATCCATCAGTGTAGATTTCGGTATCGCTCCCACTTGTGATTCTTCCTTTCTTCCATTCCGAACGGGAGGGAATTCGTATGCCATACCTTTTCCCGAAGAATACAGTAGGAATTTTATAGCCTGTCTCCGCAGTGTGTGCATTTTGTAGTTGTTCTAGTATTGACCCGTGCCCATACGGTTTATTCTTCCAGCATCCTATCTCTCTTAGCCTGAGAGCACTTAGAGTGGCGGTGTTGACGATATGAAGGTCTATCGGAAGTAAGTGCGCCAACACATTCAGAGCCTCTGTGGGGCAGGATTTAATCGCACCTGTTGTTATCGCGCATGCCGTTCTTTGTATTCTACTCAGCTTTGTGATGTTATAGTCTCTCCTGAGAGCTTTCCACCAAACTAAGGAACCATAAGAAAGGATTGGACGTACAACCATTTTGTACATCCATAACATTAGGTCCGGACGGAGCCCCCATTTCCGGCCAATCATCTTTTTACAGGCGTACAGAGCAAAGCCCGCTTTGCTGACTCTGTGCTCGATGTTCGTTTTCCAGTTTAGCTTTGGGTCCAAGATTACCCCCAGGTACTTGGCGCTAGACGAGAGGGGTAGTGTCGTTCCGTTCAGCATAGGTAATCTGAATCTAGGTATCTTGGTACGTGTGGTGAAAAGCATCAGTTCAGTCTTACTTGGATTAAGGCATAGCCCACGACCCGTACACCAAGCCCTCAATCTTTTCAGCGCTGCCTGAAGGATATCACTAATCACTTCGAGACACATCCCCGATGCCATCACCACGACGTCATCCGCGTATGCCACGACTTTGATACCTCTACTGTTTAATTCAGCTAGTATTCTATCCAGGGCACAAACCCAAAGTAGAGGTGATAGAACTCCTCCTCTGTGCCTCTGTTTAGGTATTTGATCAGCGTATCCAGCCGCAGATGTCTACATTGACTCCAAGGTATTCTAGCGATTCCCGGATCGCATCTATTCGGATGTTGTTGAAGGCCCCCTCAATATCCATGAAGGCCGCCAGTGTGTACTCTTTGTGATCTATGGACTTTTCCACCGTCCCTACAACCTCATGGAGTGCCGTTTCCGTGGACTTCCCCTTTAGGTATGCATGTTGGGCATCAGATAGCTTGCTTCCCACCACATTCCTGATATGCAGGTCGAGCAGCCTCTCGAAGGTTTTAAGTACAAAGGATGTTAGACTTATCGGCCGAAAATCCTTGGCTGACTCGTGTCCCCTTTTCCCCACCTTGGGAATAAAGACAACTCTGACCCTTCTCCAACTAGAAGGGACGTATGGAATTGTTATGCATGCTCTGAAAATTGCAACGAGCCAAGAAATTATCCACTCCTGCGTGGCCTGAAGCATCATAGGAAAGATTCCATCCGGTCCAGGTGATTTGTAGGCTGAAAAACTTTTGGTCGCCCATGCGACTTTGTCTTCCGTTATAATCACGGTACCAATACCCGTGGTAGGTGACCTCTGATGCTCAAAATCCTGCTCTTCATCCGAAGATCCTGGAAAATGAGTTTCTAGAAGTAGATTCAAGGCTTCCTGCGTGCTACCTGTCCATGAACCATCCGCCTTTATAAAAGAGGGGCTGGTATGGTCCTTGGATAAGATCTTGCTTAGCCTAGCAGAATCCTTGGTGGTTTCTATTGAAGAACAGAAATCCATCCAGCCCTTGCTTTTGGAGTTTCTGATTGCTTTTTTGTATTTTCTGAGACTGTCCTTGTAGCCTTCCCAGTTGCCAGAGGAGTAGCTCTGATTAAACATCCTACGAGTCTCCGCCCTGAGGCTAGTGAGATCCTGGTTCCACCAGGGAGGAAATGATTTTTTAGAATATTTTACCGGACAGGATATTCTAAACGCGGAGGCCATCGCGTTTTCTAACCGTCGGATATTGCTATCTACATCTCCCGCCGAGGTTATGTCTGAATTGGGTGCCCTACCCATCTTCTTCTTGGCTATCCTAGCGAACCTAGACCAGTTGGTGCGTTTGGGGTTTCGATAGGGTGGAGGGGGTTCGGCCCGAACATTTAAGTCGTAGAGTATTCAAGCATGGTCCGAAAAGGACTTCTGATTGGATACCCTCCACTTATCCACAGATACTAGTTCATTTTCAGTTAGTAGTGTAACATCTAGGACCTCCTCCCAGCCACTGAAGCCTTCAGAGCTAGGAAAGGTGAAGGTCGGAGTATTGCCTCTGTTACACACTACCAGGTTAGTGTTGATAATGAAGTCGTAAAGGTACTCACCCCTTTCGTTGGTCTCAGTGCTCCCCCATAGTGTGTGCCTGGCGTTGGCATCACACCCTAGGAGCAGCGCACCGGTACAGCCAGCCACCAGTCTTCGGACCTCCTCCGGGGGCGCTGGCCGATAGTGCGCCATGTACACTGAGGCTAATGTCATGCTGACCCCGTCAGCAGCCTCCAGCTTGACCACCGTGGCATCGCCTGTGCTGTGAAGAGGTAGAAGAAACATAGAAAGATGCTTTTTTGCGACTATACAGGTCCTCGGCTTACCGTCGATCCTTTTATAGAAGAGATTGTAGTCACCTCGTTGGAACCCTTTCACTATAGTGCTCCGCACCCATGGTTCCTGGACGAGGGCGATGTCGACGTCCGCCTCCGATAGGAGGACGGAGAGGTTGTCCGTTGCCAACTTGGAGTGTTGGAGGTTGACTTGTACAACCTTCAATCCCATTTAGACGTCGGTATGGGGGGGATTGGGATCGCTGAGCTTGACGCCGTCCATCAGCTTTTCTGCGTCCCCAATCTCATCAATGGCCTCCTCATCCCCGCCGGATGAGCGGAACACCTTCACCTTCGCGTGCCGAACGCCGAAACGAAGCTTGTGGTCTGCCTTTTCTAGGGCGGCCAAGCTCTCCTCGGTTATCATGAGGAGGAATGACATGCTGGCCTTCTGCGGAGCCTCCGCTTTGATCACCTGCCAGTCAGTCATCGGTATGGAGGGATTGTGCGCTTGCATATACGTCACCAGTTTATCGGTGTCCAGTGGCATATTTGGTAACCAAATGCGAGCTCGTGGTATCCTAGGGATCTCGCTGGCTGGGATAAGCTTAAGACTTAAGCCTCCCGCTGCCTCCCCTAACTTGGAGATACAGCTTTCCAGGAAATCCTTAGAAAACTGATCCTCGCATTTGATTACCCTATATCCCCGGATAACCTCCGCAGAGTCGAAGCTGGGAAGAGGTGCCGCCAGGCTCGCTGTCAGGTTGCCCATTACATGGTCCATTACCAGTTGGGTCAACCTGGCCTCGATCTCTCCCCACTTTTCTAGCGCTTCCTTGCCGCGGTTGGTGGTAGCGTCGACGAGTGCAACCTGCAGATGGTCACGCACAACGTCACTGAAGATCCTCTTCGGTTTCGTCGGTTCTGCTGTCCCAGTCACCTTGGGTTTTTTGGTGTCGCGGTCTGACTTCTCCTGAGTAGACCGGTTTCGCTTCGTCGCTTCAGTTTTTGGCAAGGTCGCTTGGTACTCCCGGTACTCATCGGCTACCTTCTGAAACCGCACCTTGTCCTCCGCATCCTTGGGATGAGCAGTACCAGCGGCTTCGTTTTTGCTAATCCTGCCGAGGATAGCCAAAGCCCTCTGGTACTGCTTATACCTGGACGGTGGTCTAGGATTGGCCGGTTTCAGTTGGCCCCTTGCTGCAGCGGATGTCGAGGGTTTCTACGAGAGGATTGGCGTGCTGTGACCCACAGTGCCAGGCGTCTCTGAGGAAATAGGGGTGATTGTGTCCTGGCTTGATGCCAGGAGTTCGTCTTCGGAGGATGTTCCCGGAACTTCTCTCCTGTCCGTTCGTCTACTGTCCTTGTCCGATGTCGTATTTTGTCCGAGGCTGTGTTTTTGTTTGTGCATGTCATCTGGTTCGTACGGTCACCTGCCCGACCTGGCGGGCTGTGCTAAAACACCGAAGTGCTAGCACGGTGACCAAGGCAAGATTGGGGAAAGGGAGGGTCCGTCACGGCATAGCCCCTTACCGTGATAAGGCCACCGTTCCTTCCTGAGGTGGCCAGGTATCAGGAAAGCTCCGTTCGAATACAGCCGATATTACTCCCTGGCTGCAAATCAGTCCGATGGGCACGGGTCGCATGACACCCCGGATTAGGGAGGTTTTCGCTGTGCTACCTTAGCCGACCACGACCAGAACCAGATCTGGAAGTGGCCGTTTCCAGCCGTCACCACGCGGAGGTGTTAGCACACGCTTCCATCAGCCAGCTCAGTTACGGCACGTACACTTTCCAGTGTTACATGTTGATCCCCCTGAGTGACTGACGGCACGACGGCCGTGGGGATACATACTGATATCGGTTTTTTTGAGTAGTGGCACATATCGCACCGCATTTTACACGAATAAATATTGAGCGATTAAAATATGACCGCATGCAGATCTCTGGTACGAATTAATAATGGTCACTGTTTACTTCATATGTTTCTGAGTACATTTGAATAAAGTAAAAATTTTTTTTCTCAACTAAATATTTTTTATATTTTTTATAAAAAGTGGGTTTAGTAACGAATTGAAAATATATAACTTTCTTCTAAGGAATCATTTTCCCAGCTTGCAAAAAATCTGTAAAGATTATTGAACACAAAAGCAAATATTTCTTTATGCGGTGAACAAAGTGTAGTTTTATATTTATTCTGATAAACGCAAATACAATTTGAACTTTGCTTTGTTTTCTTCTTCCAAGCGGATGTGATGAAAATTGGCTGCTGCTCTTCACGGGATGCTGAAGTGTAATTTATGCAGCGTTGCATTGAGTTTTAGACATCCCGGCCCCTCTTGAAATAATCCGCTTTCAATCATCGCAAAGCTTACTAATTGGTCGCTTAACTGTTCCATTAGCTGTGCGCACCGATACCACACGGACAAGCCCGTCAGAACCTGGATGAATTTCAACCACTCTGCCGATTGACCACTGGGATGGGGCGAGGTTATCGTCCTTATGACAACGTCATTGAGTTCAAGATTTTTCAGCTTTTGAGTCCATTTTGGCCTCTGTTGCAATTGTATTATATAAAAAAGACGACGAAAAAAGGCGATAAATGCGGCTGTTGATAATTCAGTTACCAACTCGATGTGAACAGCTTTTATGACGAAGCACACAAAGAGTGCAATCCAGCACTTGTATAGCTTGGAACCACGTCCCTTCCAAAACCGCATTTGTATTGGGCCTGCGAAATCAACGCCTGTGTTGATAAATGCCGATCCAGGTTCTAGGCTATGATGTGGAATGTTTCCCATTTGATGCTGATATGGCACACCACGAAGTCTCATACAAGTTGTGCACATATAAGTAGATACACTTCTTGATGAGATATGTAGCACCTGGAATCCAGTACCGCAATCCCAGTAAATAATGCAGCTGTCTGTTGCCGGCGTGAAGGTATTTGAGATGATATGAACTAGCGATTAACCTTGTTAAAAAATGGTCCTTGTGAAGAATTATAGGATGTTTTTGATCATAACCGATACTTGCGTGAGTGACCCTGCCACCGACTCGAAGAAGGCCGTCATCCCCGATGAATGGTGTTAGAGAGATTAGCTTCTGGGATGCTGGTAACTGCTTGCCCGATGATAAGGCTTTAATTTCTGATGAGTACACTGCCAGTTGCGCCTTCCTTATCAGCACAGTATGCGCCGCGTGCAGTTCACTTGTGCTTAGGAACGAATCGGTCTGCTTAAGGTTTGCCCTTTTAATTTTGCAATTCTGAGCAAATCGAAGGATAAGTGCTGTAATTCTGAATAGTCTAGAATAGTCTAGAATAGTCCGAGTACCGATCTATGATGTCGACATCAGCAACAGTTGCGTTGTGTGAAATAATTATGTTCCGCTCTTCAAGGTCGACGCCTTTAGGAACCGGTGAATATCGCTCACACTGCAGGGTAAGTTGCCGCAGCTCATCGGGACCGCACCACCATAATGCATTATTCAGCAGCCCAGAAAGAACCACACAACGAGTTGCCATGTCAGCAGGATTGTGCTGAGGCGGAATGTGTCACCATTGCTCAGCAGGTACGACTTCAATGATTTGAGCTGTTCTGTTGGCGATGAAAGTTTTCCAGCGGCGTGGATGGTCAGAAATCCATGCCAGCACTACAGACGAATCAGTCCATCCAAATAGTTGTACGTGCGGCAATTCCAGAGCAGCGCGGACTTTAGTTATTAATTTTGCCATTAGGTGCGCAGCGCATAGTTCTAGACGTGGTAATGTTAATTGCTTCACAGGCGTAACACGAGTTTTCGCTGCAATCAAATTTGTAAAGATCTCGCCATTTTCACTCTGCACGCGAAGATAAATTGCTGCAGCGTATGCTAACTCCGAAGAGTCCGCGAATCCGTTGAGCTCGATGCTCCCCTTATTTGAGTAGTTGAACCACCTTGGAATGCGAAGTTTTGTTATGTCGTTTATATTAGTCAGATATTCAGTCCATTGGTTGTAAAGATCTTCAGGCACCACAATTTCTGCATTAAAATCTTCATGGTGATCAATATTGGAGAAAGCCACCCGATGGGGTGAAAGATTCTGGCAATATCGGATAGCACGTCTCGCTTTGTTATTGTTCGTTTTTTGTTTACTGCAAGAGCTACGTTGTATTTGAAACTGTCACTTGACGTGTCCCACAAGAGATCTAGTCTTGACTGTTTGCGTTGTGTCTATAATTGCGTCAATAGCAACCTCGCGATCTTCGTGGTTAATGCTGTCCATAAATGAGTTCGATTTAGACGCCCACTTACGTAGGTGAAATCCAGCCTTGGATAGGATTGCGCAAATTTCGTTTTTTAGTTGAATAGAGTAGCTTTCATTATCTGCGCAATCCATGAAATGGTCGACATAAAAATTTTGTAGGATGGCTGCCGCTGCCGAAGGATATTCATTGCGATTATCATGAGCTACTTGCTGCAGCGTCCTAATCGCTAGAAACGGTGCCGCTGCCGTACCATACGTTAAAGTGCAGAGATCGTATTCCTTTACTTGGCCACCAGCTTCTCTTCATAAAATCCGCTGCAGTGGTCGATCTCTAGGATGCACTAATACTTGCCGGTACATTTTTTCGATATCACCTGTAAATCCCACTCTATACTTGCGAAAACTAAGTACAATATCAAAAAGATCCCTTTGGAGCGTAGGCCCTATAAGCAATTGGTCATTAAGCGATCTCCCATTGGATGTCGTGCACGACGAATCGAACACGACTCGTAACTTGCTAGTCGTACTAGTGGGTTTCAATACTGCATGATGCGGCAGAAAATACACGTTATTGCTCTCGACGTTAGCACTCGGTTCCATGTGGCCCAGGTCTGAATATTCTCGCATGAATTCCGTATATTTATCACGAAGTGAACTATCATTATTAAAACGGCGTTCCATTGCTGAAAGTCTTTTCGCCGCAGCCACACGAGATTCGCCCAGATCTAACTTGCCATCTTTTAGTGGCATTCGTACCATGTACCGGCCACTATCGTCCCGCCGTACGTGCTGTGCGAAGTGCCCTTCGGCCTTCTTTTCGTCGGGAGTAAAATATTGTGTTGGTTGTTGAAGATCTTCGACCTCCCAAAACTGCCGGAGCTGTTTTCCTACTTCTATGCAAGTGTGTGCGATCGTGAGATGATCGTTACCTGAAGACGTTGCCTTACCCATGATAACCCAGCTAAAGTTTGTGTGTAGAGCGGAGGGCGATCCACTTGGATGCGTCAATTTTCCAGGCAGAATGCAGTCGATAAATACGTCGGCACCCAATATTATATCGATTTTACCTGGCTTACCAAAATTAGGATCCGCAAATTCGATGTGTTTGAAAAATTCCACACTTTTAGCAGGCAATTCCCATGAAGGTAAATTTTGTGTGAGTTCATGCAAGCACAGGGCTTCTGTATTGGTAGTGAATTCACCTGCTACTGACGCTATGTGAAGCTCAACTTTGCCCCTGGTGCAAGTTCCATTAGTCTAGTTGACTCCATACAAAATCGTTTTATCGAACATGCGCTTGAGACGCAAACGTTGCACGCATGCCTCAGAGATTAAAGAGCTTTGTGACCCTGAGTCAAGTAACGCACGACATGGTTGAAATACATTGTTTCCGTCCTGTACCAGCACTATGGCGGTTGGCAGCAGTCTTAGCTGCTTTTGTGACAGCTTCGAACTGTTCATGGTTACATACGTTCCTTGATTGTCTGCTGCTTGTAGCTAATCTCCTTGCTTCTGTTCACCTTCAAATGTCGGCAGATGAAGCAACGTATTGTGTTTTGCGCCACATTTCCTACACGATGACGATTTGCAGTCGGCGATCCTGTGATTCGGTTGCAATCAATTAAAGCATATGTTATTACGCGGTGCATGCTTATGCCTATTCGCTACGTTCATCTCTTTAAATTGCGGTCAAAAATACAAGGAGTGATCCTTTGCACACAGGGAGCACGCTTGCACGACCGCAGCAAAGGTGCGCGCTTGAATCCTCTTGTTGTTGGGGCACTGCGTTGCGGCATGACCCGAGCTTTTCTGAGCATTTTCTAACGCATAAACTCTTCTCTCTAAGAAGTCTAGAAGCTCTTGAAATGTGGCTGCCTTGTCTACTGTTTTTTCTCTATACCATCTGCGCAGGCTCCTCGAGCACCTCTAAAGCATTGACACTCTCATTTATGGAGTTGTAAAAACGTTTCGCGTCAGTCACGGACGATACTCTCAAAGGCGGTTGCTCAAAAAAAGTTCAAAATAAGCTTTTTTCACTTTGTCCGACCTATCATATTTTTTCTTCAACAATTGCCAAGCAACTTCGTAATTGGCATTGGTCGGCTTCAGATGTTTTATAAGTGAAAGTGCCTCGCCCTTCATTTTCGTTTGCAAATATTCAAGCTATTCTACTTCGGATATGTTGCTTCGCTTATGGATTAATATTTCGAAAAGGTCGCGAAACCGTATCCACTCCGTGGCTGTCCCGCCAAAATCTGGCACCTGTAGCTTAGCTCGTGCTGAATATTTGATTGTGTTACAGTGTTGGCTGTTTCATTAAAGTTGGTTGAAGAACTTGCAGGGAAGGTGTTATTCGAGACTCGTTCAATAAGCGCACTTATTGTGCCTGATGCTCCATTAAGACTCGCATTGCTGTTGACCATTCCCCGGGGAACTGGGAACTTTCTACTATCGTATGATTGGTTTTTTCTTCTACCAAACGTGCATGTATTGCCTTAATAGCGAAATACTTCTCTTCCATTGCGTTACGATACGCTTATTCTTGTTCCTGTTGCTCAGGAACCAGGTTTTCAATCTCCTCTTGAACATGTTCTGCCCTGTGTACTCGAACTTGTATTTCGTCCGAAGTTGCGCTAGGCTCAGCGCAAACATTATAAATTCGCGTTAGACTGCTCTTTATTGTATGTCTTTGCTGTTTGAGTTTTTCCATTTTGCCCTGTGTTATGGTGGTTGTTTTGACAGTTCTGTTTTCTGCGTGATCAGACAAGAATTTTTGGAGGTGCTCGGAATGTAATTATTGTTAAGTTGCATTGAAAATACCACTAGATGGCGTTACTAGCATTAGTTGTCCTGCTGTGACTCCTGTGTTCTATTGAGGTTAGGTGCTCCGGTGAACGCTGAACCTGCGATTGAGCGCCACGCTGTGCCCTAGATGCTGTGATTAGGCGATCCAATGTGCGCTGGTGCTGCTACTGTGGGGTATTACTAACCATGCCATCTCTTCTTGGCTGAAAAGAAGGATAAATCCACTAGGTTTGACAATTTCGCGGGATATCGAATTGGAAAAAAGCATAAAAAAAGGAAATAAAAAATTTAAAAATTTTCTGAAAAACAATACATATTTTGTTTATCCATATCAACTAGCATTGCTACAACTTCATCGTTGTCGTCGTCGTCATCATCGTCTTCAAAGTCAATCGCAAACGCATTGGCATCACATATGGTGGAATATTTCCGGGTCGCACAATCCGATGACTTAAAACTGTGGTTAGCGTTGATGGTGTGGTACGCCTAGACGCCTTCCATTGCCGTTTTTGTGTATCCAATGCTAATGAAAAATGCATGGTAATACTTTTGCTCGAAGAAGCCGCATTCAAAGCAGAGAGTTGTTTCGATGTTTTGATATTTCGAACGATGTCTGAATTACCGCCGCCGGCAATGGAGAAATGACTGTGGCATTTTTTGCATAAAACATCACTTTCTGACGTCTTCTCTTCCTAAAACGGATACTTCTCGCAAAGTTTTGCGTTAAAGCAGCATTTTCCTGTTGCTTTTGACATTTGTTTTTTTAATGTAGCCGGCCTCGATAGTCCAGCGGGTAGCGCGCTGGCTTCTCATACCGAGGCCCCAGGTTCGATTCCTGGCTCAGGCTGGTAAAACGCTCATCTACTTCTATCGCTATCCACATGAAGGAGATGAGAAGGAGAGGTCCCTCCCCCGCCCCTTCCCCATCCGGTTGAAATGTGTGCTGTAACATATGTTAGAAAGACAGTGTTGCATACACATTAAAAAAAAACGTTTTATCACAATGGGCCTCATAATAGGTCTCCGAGTGTGTCTCTTACAGAGGCAGCCACCATAACCTAACCTAACCTAATGTACGACAAACTGATGCGAAAAATGTACAAAAACCGATGCGCAGCCATTTCAAAAACCAGTGTTGCCACGCCGCTGACCTCCCATCTGTTTTGTAATGCCAAAGGCGCCCTCTGTATCTCTGTCAGCATATGAAAGTGGTTGACAGTCAGCGCTAAGATGGTGGCAACACTCAAAAGCTATGAACCGCCATCTCCTTGTCATTTGTTTTTCAACAATATACGTTGGGAATTTTGTATGAGAAAAAAAGGATTTATATATATTAGAAAAAAGCATTTAGAAAATTTTCGCGGCATTGGTTTTTAGAAGCTGAAAAAAAGGAGTATCCCGCGAAAAAAAGGATAGATGGCATGGTTAGGTATAACTGATGTTGGATGAACGGCTGCGATCGCCAACTTTGCACACGTGTATTCAAGCAAAACCCAAATTTGTTTTGCGTTCATCCGGCTCGAAGGACCAAAAAATGAACACAAAAGCAAATATTTCTTTATGCGGTGAACAAAGTGTAGTTTTATATTTATTCTGATAAACGCAAATACAATTTGATTTTTGCTTTGTTTTCTTCTTCCAAGCGGAAGTGATAAAAATTGGCTGCTGCTCTTCACGGGATGCTGAAGCGTAATTTATGCAGCGTTGCATTGAGTTGTAGACAATTATGATGTAGGAGAAATTGAAGTGTACGATTTATTTGTGATTAGAGTAGTATATGAAAAAATAAAACTGCTCGAGTTCCTACAACTAACTTTATTTTTTATTAGAAGTTAGTGCAAAAATAGAGTGGACACGCGTTATTTTGTGTCTTCCATTGAGGCGGAGCAACACAATCCCCACATCAATTAAAGTGGCGTGCGTCCTTCATTTCCTTACTGATGGTAGATCGCAAGAAGTTACAGCAAAGAATTGCCGGGCGGTGATCGGGCAATTCACTTTTGCCAACATATTTCCGGAAGTTTTGGGCATATTGAAGGAAGTTTTTTGCCCGAAATGGATTCCATTGAAAACGAATGCAGAAAAAAATGTCTGCACGACTGTGGTTTTACATCAAATCAAAAATGTCAAACGTTCTAATGGCTGTAGATGGTACTCATGCACCTGACTCTGCACCATAGGTTAGGTTAGGTTAGGTTAGGGTGGCAGCTAGAAGAGCTCACTTAGGCCATAGTACGGCCCGTTGTGGTACCACGTGAAGGACGTGGCCGCCCTTCAGGCTAACACACCCCCCCGGGTGTCAGGCAGGAGCCATCCCGATTCCGTGATGAATCGGGCGATGCGGCCGATGCTGGGTCCTGAGAGGTCGGCCAGACTGCTGAAGAACGGCGCTCCCAGCACCCGGAGTCGTCTCCTCGCTAGTGCTGGGCAATAGCACATCAGGTGCTCGACGCTTTCCTCCGCGTCCACATCGTCGCAGCTGCGGCAATTGTCGTTGAAAGGGAGGCCGAGTCTCCTGGCGTGCTCGCCGTTCGTCCAGTGTCCTGTCAGCACAGATACTGTGGGATAGATGGAATTCCGCTTTAGCCGCAGTAATTCACTTGTTCTGCCATGGTTAAGCGACGGCCAGGTTTCTCTGGAGATCCTGCAGTGGCGCTCCTCCGCCCAGAGTCGGTTAGCCAGGCGAAGATACGTCTGCCTGATCATCAGTTTGACAGTCGCAAGGGGGATGCTACATTGCGTAGTGGGTGCTGGAAGCAAAGTGCCTTTTCTGGCCAGCTCATCCGCCGCACAGTTTCCAGAGATGCCGCTATGCCCAGGGACCCAACTCAGGTGAACCCTGGCATGTTCCGCTAAGCTGTTTAGAGCGGCACGACACTTTGCCACCAGTTTGGAGGAGGTATAAATACCCTTCAAGGATTTGATTGCAGCCTGGCTATCCGAGAAAATACAAATAGCCGAGGGAATGGGGGGTTGCGATCGCAACCGGTCCACAGCCAGCAGTATTGCCATGGTCTCCGCTTGGAAGACGCTACAGTGGTCCGGGAGCCGAGCAGTGATGCTGGCCCCCAATTGGTCGCAGAAAACCCCCCACCTGCACCATAGGTGAACAAACAATTGAGTTGCAAAGCTAATTCTGCATTAAAATTAATGCAAATACTTTTTGGATGAAGTGAAATACAGCTTTTGTTTTACAAAAAACTAGCTTGTTTGAATTTTATTACATTTCTCATTCCTTCTATCTAGAAATTGCAGAAATTAGTTTGATTTTTACTGACTCACTTTCACTCATAAGAAAGCAAAGTGACTACTTTTGACAGAAAACTCACTCCCGTCGAGTAACATAATTGTTTTTTCCCACATAATATTCTCGTCGTAAATTTCGAATGTAATTCGAATATTATTTCCGTCCAATAATAAGATTGCTTTTTGGAGGGAGCTCACAAAACTGCTTTCCGCCGAGCATTCGTCGAGTAACGTGATTGGTCTGTATATTTCAATCACAAATTATAATTTGTGCAATAATTATTGCTGTAGAATAAGTGCTATATAGTGACATAACACAAGTCACACCATACACATTCCATTCCCACACAAATCTCACAGAATAAGCTATCTTGCAAACAAATAAATGCAGACCGTTTCGCCAGTAAGACACACACATACACACACACACACACACACACAAACAATAGCGACTTAAATGTTATAAAGGTTCAGTTCTAAGCCAGATGCCGAATAAAAAAGATTAAAAATTTAAAGTACGGAGATTTATTTTTCTACTGGCGCAGTCGCTAACCGAACCTCCGCGGCGCCCAAAGCGGTAGTGATAATCGTACTAAGTTTTAATAAAACCTCGACAGTAGTACGTAAACTACAAAACGCGTAGCCGTTGAGAATAAATTCAAGTGACTTTTAAACTTGGAAAGACGCTTCAGAATTCGTGGAGGACATAAATCCAATGCGGTTACCTCAAAACCACGCGAAATAGCTGCAAGTGCATACCGTATTGAAAATAAATTTAAATAAGTGAAACATTATTAATCGTTTTAAGTGGAAATTTAATTAATCCTACGCAACTTTAGCAATAAAATAAATAAAACAACAAACATAGAAAAAATAAAAAATAAAATTTAAATAAAATCGGCTCTAAGTGAAGATTACATTTATTCTGCTTAACTTGATCAAAAAATAAGCAGCAAACAATTAAAAACAAATTAAAATAAATAGAACATAATTAATTGCTTCTGAGCAAAGATTGAATTAACCCTACATAACAAAGAATAAAAATAAAACCAACTGAAATCATGGTAGAACCAGCAGCAGCGGCAGCAGCAGGGCCACTTTCGGAAAGCAGCATGTCCCAAGTGGCACAGCAGTTACAAAACATCGAAAGGTTCGACGGCAACCCAAGTGCTCTCTATACCTTCATTAAACGGGTCGACTACGTGTTAGCGCTCTACCCCACCAACCATGTGGTGCAGCAGCTGGACTGAGCTCAGACGACAACTCATTCTGAGATTCAAGCCCCAGACACCGAATCATACCCTTCAGGAAGAATTTAGGAACACACCCTATAAGGGCAACGTGCGATCATTTCTGGAAGAAGCTGAAAGGCGACTACAAGTATTGATAAGTAAGCTAGAATTAGAAAACAACATATCAGAAAAAACACTTTTCCTTCGTTTGACCAAAAGTAGTATTGAAGATTTAATTCAAAAATTGCCAACTCACATTTACTTACGCATTATTAAATATGAAATAACAGACCTAAGATCACTTATCAATTTGTTGCAAGAGAAAGGCATCTACGAAAGCATCAATCCAATAAATAAAATTAACCAGAAAAATAGTATACTAGAAAAACAAAACAAACCTTATAATCATACACAATCAAATTATAATCAGCCAAGATTTTTGACCCCATTTCAACCATATTATAATCCAACCATTCCTCAACCGAATTCATACCAACCACCATTTAAGCCATCTCCTTATCAACAACCAAACCTCAACTATCAACTAACACAAAAACCACAAACACCCCCAGCCCCAAGGATTAATCCTAGTATGAACAGACAGTTCATGTTCGATCGCAATAGATTTGGACAAAACTCGAACATTTTACACGACTCACCACAATCTTTTAGTACAATACCAAATCAACCATCAAAAAGACCTAGACCATCTGACAGTGGACAGAGCAGAATGAGCATAGGCATACTATTACCAACCAGAGAATAACTACTGCTCAAATTATTATTACCCACACTCTGACCCAAACTATTACTATGCAGATTTGCACAATCAACAGTATACAGAAACGCAAATACCACAATACGAACAAAATCAGCAACCACCAATTGAGAAAATTGAAATTGAAAGCAAAGAAACACAAATTGAACAAGCTGAAAATGTTCAGTTGACGGCCTCGGAAATAACGAATACATTTCATTTCTTTATTTCTTACGGCTTTATTCAGCCTAATTCTTTACATTCTTAAAAATAGTATAACATTAATGATACTACTTAATAGTTACCTTATGTCTATCGTTTTACAAAAATTAAACAGATTTCGTTTAAACAAATTGATATCACAATTTTTAATTTCTTCAGGCAGCTCGTTGAAACATTTGAGGCCTTTGTGAAAAAGACTATTTTTATCCGCTTCTGTTCTAAAGAATGGTATCTTAAATTTATTTTTATTTCTTGTATTCACACTATGTGTATTAGAAACTACAACTAAATTGGTGCTCAAATATTCGGGTAATAAGCCATTTTTTAGATTATTAATAAACTTCATCGTATAGAAAAAAATTTGTTGCTTGACACTAAGCCAATTGAGAGAAATGAGCATGTGCTTAACGGACGCATCATAGCGCTTATTAAGGATGAAGCGCATCGCCTTATTTTGCATCTTTTGCAATTTGTCAATTTGCGAGTCTTTCATAATGAAAAAAATTGTTGGACAGTAAATGAAATGTGGCTCAATGATCGATCTATAAACCCTTATTTTGTAATGTTTACTTAAAAATTTGCACGTCCTCTTCATAAACCAAATTTTTTTCGAAATTTTTCCCAAACTGTAATCAATGTGATCGTTAAACTTTAATTTATCATCAATCTGAATGCCCAAGTACTTTATTTTATCAACTTTTTTAATTTCTACGTTATTTATTTTAAAATTTTCCAATATTAAATTGTTATTTCTTGATATGACCATATATTTAGTTTTATCAATATTTAACTTCAATCTATTTGTACATAGCCAACCATAGAGAGAATCTAAGTCCAATTGCAACTTGCGTTGGATGTCAATTACGTTAGTCCCGCTGATCATGATTAAGGTGTCATCAGCGAATAGCTTGATGGTACTAAATTGGAGTATAGATGCGATATCATTAATGTATACATTAAACAAAATTGGGGCCAGAACTGAGCCTTGGGGCAGCCTAATCTTGACATAAATTTCATCGGAAATTGATGACCCGATCGCAACACAATGCTTACGGTATGTGACAAAACTCTTGAACCACTCTAACTCTCTATTCTGTATACCAATATTAAATAATTTTTTGAATAAAATCCCTTGATCTATGGTCTCGAAAGCTCTCTTGAGATCCACAAAAACGGCAAAAATAGATTTATTTTCATTTAGTTCTTCCTTCCAACAAGCTAAAACCATGTTTAACGCAGTTTCACATGAATGTTTATATCTAAATCCGGACTGTTCTTGTATAAAGATATTAGGGGTATTCTCGATGTCTTGCAACATTGCAAAACTTGCAGAAACTGATATTTGCAACCCTGAAAAGTGCCAGACTTCGAGAACACCCAAAAATTCAAATATTGTAAAAAATGCCGCGAACAGTCGAAAATTCAAAAATTGTTGATTTCTTGATTGAAAGTGCTGCATTTCAAATTCTGCATGAGAATGGTATTAATTTTTGCAAATAAATTCGTTTATTCTCGCAGTCTTGCAGCGTTGCAAAATTTGTGAAAATGCAAACTTGCAAGACCCTAACTTGCAATACTGCGAGAGCGCACCAAAATAAAAATATTGCAAACAACGTGGCGGACCAGTGAAAACAAAAAAATGTTGAATTTTCTTATTGCAAATGCTGCCCTTAATATTCTTCTGGAAGATGGTAATAATTTAAACCAATTTTCGTTTTTAGCTGAAAAATTCAAAATGTTTATATAAAAGGAAATAAAACCAAATTTGTGTGAAGAATTTACGCTTGCGCACACGAAATAAAATGAACGAATTTTTTGACAACCAGCTGACGCACGTTTGCACCCTCATATAAAACATGGGTATCACTGTTGTACACCTTGCACGAATTGCAAAACGTTTTTCCCTTGTATTTTGTTTTTGTATCATTGCAGGGATTGCAAAAGTCTGCATAATCTGCAACTTCTGCAATGTGCAAGGGTTTTGCAAGACATCGAGAATACCCCTATTATTACATTCTAAATATTGCACAAGTTGATTTTTTACTACGGTCTCCAGTATTTTTTGATCACACGGCAAGGTGTTTATTGGCCTCAACTCTTCAGCTTTTACTGTATTTTTAACTTTTTCAATGGGAACTATTATTGATGTTTTCCAAAATTTTGGACCAATGCCCTTCGTCAGGCTTTCATTAATTGCTTGCGCGTAAAAATATCCCAAATAAATAATAGAATCTTTGATAACACCTTCCGAGAGCAACTTTCGTCCACCTATTTTATATTTGAATTTGTTTTTAACAATTTTTTCAATCTCACTAGTTGACACCTGATTAAATTTGAAATGTGAGTTGCATTGAATCTGTATGGGAAAATCTGTGCTTACTAATAGTTCAATGTTATTACTTATTTCAATTATGCTGTCAACAAAAAATTTGTTAAGGCCCTCGGCAATATCTACTTCCCTCTCATAGAGCTGTCCGTTAATTAATATTTTAGAAATAGGAGTTTTTTCACTGACCATATTGATAGTTTGTTTTAAAATTTTCCACATGGCTTTGCTGTCTTTGCTGTTGCTATCTATCTTGTATTCCATATACTTAATTTTCTTTACTTTCACTAACATTTTATATTTATTTCTAAGTTTTTTGTACTCATCCCAAACTCCTGAGACCAGAGCTTCTTTGTAAAGACAAAGTTTTCGCTTATTCAAGTTTGCAAGCTCATAATCGTACCATTTATTCATGACCTTTATGGTTATTTGTTTCTCATTTGTAAGGTTTCGCATGGCAATTTTTAACCCATTGTTAAGAAACCGGACCTTACTTTCCAAATCAAATCGATCAAAATTACTGAAATCTTGATAGCGCAATTGGTTCAAAAGTAATTGACTGTTATAAAATTCCCATGAAGTAATCACCAGGCTACTTCGCATTTTAAAATTTGGATTCATTTTAATTTTAAAGTAAATAGTTTCATGATCTGAGATTTTAAAGTCATCTAATTTATCGAGACATCATTTGTATTTGAAAACAGTATATCAATTTTAGTTTTAGTGTTTTCAGTTATTCGCGTATCAAAATAAATTTTTTGTTGCATTGAATGGGACTTAAATAACTCTAATAGTTTGCTGCTATACGTTGACTGATTGTTAAGATTAATGTTAAAGTCACCCACTACAACATTACAATCAGAAAGTTCGCAAGTATTTCCTAAAACATCACTTAGATAGTTGATAAAATTTTCGTCACTTGAGCTTGGCGAATGGTATACCACACCAATCTGCCATTTCACCCTTGAACATTTTAGTTTAATAAAAATGCACCAGATATTTTTATCTATTGTTTTGTTGAATTTTGTAACAAACTTCAGAGAGTTATGAACATAAATCAGAACACCCCCAGTACTGTGGGAATCACATCTTATCATATTATAAGTTTTAATATTTATTTCTTGATCAGAGATATCCTAGTCGTACATGTCTCTGCGCAAAGTATCAAAGATGGATTTTTTAATTCAATAAGCCTCTCAAGTTCGCTTTTATTAGACAAAATACTGTTAATATTAAGATAAATGCAATGTAATTCGGATTTTCTTGGTTGCTATTTTTTAATTTTATTTTTGCTTTGAACGACTTTTTTAAATGCTGGGCAGCCTTTACTAAACGTGGAATGATTAACATCACATACCATTAACTTTTTTTGCACTAGTTCGCAACAATTAACACATTTGATTACGCTTGAGTTACAATCTTTACTATCATGATACCCTGCACATTTGCTACACGCCTTTTTATTAATGCCTTGTGGTTAAAACCTAAACATTTAAAACATCTCAACACATTATCGTATTCAGATACAATACATGAATCCCATTCTATGTTTAGTCTCTTCTGTTTAATAACATTCTCATAAGTTACAACATCGGTTTCAATTATAGCATTATAACTTTCTCTTCTGTTAGCATTCACGTATACCTTAATAATCTTAAACTCTTTGCCTGCACAAGTATCGTTTTGTTTAACAATACATACAACTAAACGCTCACTAATTAGCCTCTGTGTGAGTCCAATGACTTTGAACTTTTTTTAAACATTCTTCTATCTCTAGTTTGCTCCCATTCGTACTCATTTCCAATGTTCTCCTTTATCTTCTGCTGCACCTGCTCACATGCTTCCTTGGTCTTGCACGAAACGATGAGTCCACCGCTGTTCAGCTCTCTCACCGCACTCACAAGCCCTCCAGTCGGCTCAACTATTTTCTTTAACGCTACTTTTGCATCTTTGTTTCTTTTTGGCTTGT
Organism: Melieria picta; assembly: GCA_964056695.1. Taxonomy (NCBI): domain Eukaryota; kingdom Metazoa; phylum Arthropoda; class Insecta; order Diptera; family Ulidiidae; genus Melieria; species Melieria picta. The sequence goes on from OZ057400.1 coordinate 65,581,984, forward strand.
CTTTTGGTTTAAGCACAATTTTGTTCTCATTTTGGTTTTGTTTTGCCGCCTGCGCATAGGTTATTGGCCTGTTGTCACCACTGGTGTTGTTTTCGGAGCGAAGTTCATTTAGATTCTCACCGATCTTGTTTAATTCTTTTGACATTTCCGCTAATATTTCTTCTTTCATGACGTTCATTATAACTTCTATGTTATGGCTCAATAGAGCATTGAAATCATATACTAAACTATTTTTCATTTGCGAAAACTTTTGCACTAACACCTCTTCCATAATGCATTTCATGTCAGGTTTGTTTTGTCCGCTCTTTTGTAAAATATGTTTAATTTCGATGAATTTAGTGTTCGTATCAGATAACGAACACTGATTGCAGAACCATTTCAAATTGACGTTATCGCTTAACATTTTTATTTCAGTTCTTTTGATGCTACTGCATTTAATGCAAAAATTGCAGCCACATCCACCAGAACACGATATAACATCGTCCAATTGCACCAATTGTTCGTTGGCGGCATTTTGCCCCAATTTTATTAAAAATTCGTGAACCAATTTCCTTTTTTTTTGTTTTTGAAAGTCACTATCTTTAAATTTTTCACTTGTTTAAAAAGTTGGTTTTCATAAACAGTTTTTATATTTATTAATTTATTTTAATTTAAGCGCTGTGCAAACTCAGCCTTCATTTCACTGCTTATTGTTCCCTGTTATTAATTGCAAAGGCAAACCCCTAAAGTGTTTAATTGACACCGGCTCCACCGTAAATATGATGACGCATAATATTTTTGATTTACATGAAGCAGATACAAAATACGTCTTGAAAACTAGTAATGGATCCTTAACCATCAATAGAAGTTTTAAACTACCCTCTAACAACTTGTTTCCGGCTGATCATTATTTTTTATTACACAATTTCTCTGATAATTATGACATGTTAATAGGAAGAAATTTATTAAAGCAAGCAAAAGCTGGTATTGATTATGAAGAACATAACGTAAATCTTTATGGCATTAGTTTTGAATTACATGAATTTCCAGGATTATCTTATCAAAATCACTTTATATTTGAATCGGAACAAACAGAAGAAAAATCAAGTATTCAGACACAAAAAAAATTGGTTGAAGAACCATATCGCCTTGAGTATCTAAATTCAGAAGAGAGACATAAATTGGAAGCACTACTCCACAAGTATCGACACATACAGTACCGCGAAGGAGATAAACTTACCTTCACAAACAAAGAAAAACATACCATTAACACAGTGCACAACTCACCCGTTTACTCCAAAACATACAGCTACCCCCAGGCATATGAACAAGAAGTGGAAGAACAGATACAGGACATGCTGAACCAGGGCATTATCCGTCCAAGTAATTCACCTTACAATAGTCCCATCTGGGTAGTACCCAAAAAACAAGATGCTTCCGGTAAGAAAAAATTCAGAGTAGTGATAGATTATCGCAAATTAAATGAGATCACTATTAGCGATAGACACCCCATACCAAGTATAGATGAAATACTAGAAAAATTGGGTAGATGTAACTATTTTACAACAATAGACCTAGCTAAGGGCTTTTTCTGCAAAAAATGGCCATTACGAGTATTTACGTATGCCATTTGGCCTAAAGAATGCCCCGGCAACCTTCCAACGATGTATGAATGACGTACTTCGTCCACTCCTTAACACAAACTGTTTGGTGTATCTAGATGACATAATAATTGTTTCCACATCCCTCGAGGAGCACTTACATTCTTTACAATTGGTCTTTGAAAGATTGGAAAATGCTAATCTAAAGTTACAATTAGACAAATGTGAATTTTTACGGCAAGAAACAACATTTTTGGGACACTTGATAACTAGCGAAGGCATCAAACCTAATCCGGAGAAGATTAAAGCAATATTGAAATACCCCATACCCACTAAAACAAAGGAACTAAAAGCCTTCTTAGGACTAGCAGGATATTATAGAAAATTCATACCTAATTTTACAGACTAAGACTTTGCTAAGCCCATGACTAAAAGATTAAAAAAAGGACAAAAAATTTACCCGAAAAACCCAGAATATATTTTGGTTTTTGAAAAATTAAAACAGTTCATTTCTAATGACCCTGTATTGAAGATACCCGATTTTAACAGGAAGTTTGTATTGACAACTGACGCTAGCGATGCACAGTGGCTGATTCTGCCGACGTAGGTTGCAAAAGTCGATTTTGTCATGTTCGATTTGGGGGAAACTGTTATACTTGTCCGATAGATAAATGCTTGGACCTACGAAATCCGAAAACCTTAACTAAATTGGACAAATAGTTTTGCTTGTAGAGCCCGTCAAAGTTGAGCAATTTTTAGAGTGTGAAATAATATCAGCAATTTGCACTTTTTCGGCAAAAAGTGCAAATTTTTTGTCTTTTTTTTAAAATACGGAAAAGAGCAAATTGATTGAAACTTTTTGCAGCAGCATCGTAAAAGAAGGTATTTGTAGTAAATAATTAAATATAGAAAAAAAAAGTTTGTTGTTGTTGTTGTCTTTTCATAGGCACTCACTTGAAGCACTGTTTTTATCACTCTTTTTGAACTTTCGATAGACTTTAAAAAAAAAGGCCATACTTGCCATACTTGCCACGGTTCCGTCTTTGGGAAAATTGTTCACTAGTCTTCTGTGAGTACTGCCCCGAAGAGATCGGGTGCCCGATTTTGCCCGACTGGATTTTACAGCGATTTTTCTGTGGCAACCTCGCGCAATTTTGCGCTTTCGGGTGCGTGAGTTACCGCACCCGCACCACACGCCGCACGAAGCATGACATCACCTACGCTACACGCACCACCCAAACCACGGAGGGCAAATTGCTGACAACGGCAGCCAGCCGACAACAACAATCAGTGGCAACAAAGTAGTGCACTGCCGACAACAACAATCAGCGGCAACAAAGTAGTGCACTGCCGACACAGCAACGAGCCACAATAGTAAAATCGCTGACATTCCACAGCAGCGTAAACAAATAGGAAAATCAACAGCAACAAATAGCGGTCAACAGAAATCGATACCGGCGACGCAAAATGCACTGGACAGCAATTCGATACCAGCAGCACAAGACGCACTAAACAGCAAATTCTGCGGAAGCCGAACCGATCAGCAAATTCGACGGAAGCTGAAGCTATTAACAAACCAACAAAGTAGGGCATGTTTACTTTACCCATGGAATTTAATTAGTATATAAGAGACGAAAATTGTAGAATAAAGCAGTTGAAGTGTCAACCTGAAACAAATCAGTCGTGTTTCACTAAGAAATAGTACCTTCTGTGTCCGAGCTTTGCGGACCACCTATAACTGGCGCAGTCGTGTAGTCCGAGTGAACTTGTGAAAACTCAAGGAGCTTAAGCTTTAAACTCTTGAGTAGACCTACAGTGATTGGCTTCCAACTCTCGCGGAATACGAGAACAGGCCACAAAATCACAAGGTCGCGTGTCAGGCTACAGAGCGTAAAGTCCTCGCGGAATACGAGGACGAGCTTCAACTAGACAAGGACACAAAACAAGTTTCGGATATCGATCCGTTTACACTCGGTTGAACCAGGATCCCGTAAAGTGAAGGGCACATCACCTGAGGGCGTGTCTACAGGAGCAAAATCGGCAGCCGGCAGCAGGAATCATCATCGAAAGATAGCAGGGCGATGAAGATATCCTCAATCCTCTTTGGCTACCTGTAAGTTATAGTCTTACTATAAGTAGTATCTTATATAATTAGTATAAAAAAATTGTAATGAGACCAATATATGAATACATAGAGTTCCTTGAAAATCTCGCACAATTGTACACAACCGGCAAAGAGTCAGAAAACCTCTACATAAAAGCAAATTTTATTAGGGAACTAATAAAAATCTGTAAAAGGAAAGAAATCGCACATAAGAAAAGAAAGACAATTATAAGAATATAGAAAAAACTAATGTCAAAGAAATTTCGATTTTTGCCTTACACAAAAAAAATTATTAAAACCAGAAGCTTATCAGATATTCCGGAAGTAACGCAGGAGGAAATAGAACCGAATTGTGAAATCACAAAACAAAACGATACCATGACGACAGAACCGACAGACATATTCTCTTCATTGCGTATTCCAGATGCAATTAAGCTACTCCCAGCATTTGACGGTAACCCTCGCTTACTATTCGAATTCGTAAATAATGTCGAGGAAATTTTACTCTTTATCCGTGGTGCAGACAAAACACCACTCGGGTCGATACTTTTAAGAGCAATACGCAACCAAATTGAAGGGCAGGCCAACGAAGTCCTTAATATGTACGGAACTTCCTTAAACTGGGATGAGATAAAACAAATCCTCATCCTTTACTATGCGGATAAAAGGACAGAAAAATCTCTAATAAGGGACCTTCACAGCCTAAAACAAAACGGGAAAACCTTCGAAAAATTCTATAGCGAAATAATAGAAATTCAGTCTTCACTGTATAACAATGTACTACTGCAGGAAAAGGAACAAAACGTAATAAAAACAAAGAAAATTCTATACGCCGAACTATGTTTAAACACATTCCTAACTGGGTTAGCAGACCCACTGGGAGTAACCATAAGGTCCATGCGACCAGAAACACTTCCCGAAGCCCTCGACTTCTGCATTAAAGAACAAAATATATATTATCAACAGGCACCACGAATCAGACAAAATAATGCACAATACAGACGAAACAATCAACCATACTACAATAACAATAGGCCAAACGTTAATAACCAACCAAATTTTAGACCTAATTACCAGCAACAGAACCGAAATCCGCAGTATCAGTATTACGGATCTAACCCACAAAATACGCAAATGCAATATACACGGCAAAATCAAAACCCGGTTAATAACACACCATATAGTAATAGGTATAGTAATCAACAAGCTCCTAGGCGAAATAACCCAAACAATTATTATAGTCCAAATAATTCCAACAATTATTTCGGTCAAGCCACCAACCATAATATCCCAAAAATGCCACCACCTACACCAATGGATGTAGATAACAGTGGATTCTCCCGTTTAAGACGAGATAATCCAAACGATTTTAAACAAAGCCCAAGCATGAGAACAAATCTAACATATAAAGCTAAAAACGAGGAATTGCATAATATAAATGACATTAACAAATTTAGTGACGAAACGGAACCGGAAACTAATATTGACGAGGAAATAAATATTCACCTACTTGCCTCGCACAGCCCACTGGCTACATAGATACCAATAAACACGGGCATGAACTTATTTACATTAACATTTCTTCACCTTTTGGGAGACCCTTAAAATTTCTGATCGACACAGGATCATCTTCTTCATTTATTAACCCAAAATTTACAGAAGGCCTTAAGAAAATCACAACAAAACCAGTCACTATAAAAACAATCCTAGCAGAGCACACAATTAACCAACAAGTAGAATTACCCATATTTAAGGAGTTTAAACAATCAGGGAAATGCAAATTCTTTATTTTCGAGTTCCACAAATATTTCGATGGGTTACTAGGAATAGACTATCTAAAACAAGTAGGCGCTAAAATAAACCTACTACAAAACACAATAGAAACAAAAAACGCAACAATCAGTCTGATCCACAAACCAAATACTTCCTCCGGCAAAGTTACCATCCCAGCTGTTACTAAAGTTTTAGTGAAAATCCCGGTAGACGTTAAATCTGGTGATATATTAATAGAGGAAACAAAAATTAATAACAATCTATATATTACGGGGGGATTATACTCTGCTAATGATTGGATCAGCTTGGTAGAAGTGGTAAATATAAGCCACAACGATCAAACACTGTACTTGGAACAACCACTGAAGGTTAGCCAATACATATCATCTCAATTCATTGAATTGCATAATATCGGAATAATAAACGAAAATGGTACCGGAAAAAGCACACAGATTAAAGACCTTCTACGGATAGAGCATCTCAATTGCGAAGAACAAGAACAACTCCTTAAGTTGTGCAAAAAGTACGATGACATATTTTTTAAAGAGGGTCAAGCACTTAGCTTTTCGAATGAAATAAAACACAGAATAATAACAACGAACGATGTACCGATATATACGAAGTCCTATAGATACCCACATATACACAAACAAGAAGTACACAACCAAATTTCCTCAATGCTCTCGCAGGGCATTATCAGACCAAGCTACTCCCCATGGAGTTCCCCAGTGTGGGTTGTCCCAACAAAAAGAGATGCAAGTAATAAACAGAAATGGCGCCTCGTCATCGACTACCGCAAACTTAACGAAAAAACAGTGTCGGATAAATACCCTTTACCAAATATTACTGAAATCCTAGACAAGCTTGGCAAATGCATGTATTTTTCAACATTGGATCTAGCGAGTGGGTTCCACCAAATTGAAATGCATCCAAAGGACATCCAGAAAACTGCCTTCACAGTTGAAGGAGGGCATTACGAATACGTAAGAATGCCCTTTGGACTCAAGAACGCACCTTCCACCTTCCAAAGGGTAATGGATAATGTCCTAAGAGAACTAATCGGGAAGAATTGTCTAGTATACCTAGACGATATCATAATTTTCTCAACCTCACTTGACGAACATATACTCAATCTGGGACAAGTCTTTGAAAAACTCAAAAATTCCAATTTTAAAATCCAACTCGATAAATCAGAATTCCTACAAAAACAAATTTCTTTCCTCGGCCATATCGTAACAACAGATGACATTAAGCCTAATCCAGATAAAATTTCAGCAGTTCAGAATTTTCCCCTACCGAAAAATCAAAGAGAAATCAAATCATTTCTAGGTCTATTAGGGTACTACCGGAAATTCATACGCGATTTCGCTAAATTAACAAAACCAATGACAAGTTGTTTAAAGAAGGATAAGAAAATAGAATTCACTAAGGAGTATATCACGTCATTTGAAACATGCAAAAGGCTTTTATGCAACGATCCAATATTGCAATACCCTGACTTTTCCCAACCATTCATACTTACCACAGACGCAAGCAATTATGCGCTGGGAGCTGTATTGTCCCAGGGTACAATCGGTTCCGATAAACCTATATGCTTTGCGAGTAGAACACTTTCAGATTCTGAAATCAATTATTCCACGATAGAGAAGGAGTTATTGGCCATAGTATGGGCTGTCAAATACTTTCGCCCCTACCTTTTTGGAAGACAATTTACAATTGTAACTGACCACAGACCATTGACATGGTTAATGAGCCTTAGAGAGCCAAACTCTAAACTAATAAGATGGAGGCTCAAACTAGAAGAATTTGATTACAAAATTATCTATAAGAAATGGAAAAGTAACACAAATGTAGATGCATTAAGCCGAGTAAAAATTGACGTAAATATCAATGACCAAAGCTCCTCTGTGCTCGGAACAAGCGGAAGTACCATTCACTCCGCAGAAGAGAATCTCGACGACGGTATCCCAATTTCCGAGAAACCACTTAATGATTTCAACATTCAAATCATACTCCAAATTAACCCAAACAATAGTATCACAAAAGAAATGGTATTTAAAAACAAAAAAAGAATAACAATTTGTGAGCAAAAATTCGACGAAAAAGGGATTATCAAAATCTTTAGGGAAAGTATTCCCCAAAACAAACTCGTTGCGGTATATACAGATAACTGTACTTTCCGGATATTACAAAAAACATTTTCACGGTACTTCTGCAGTAACAAAATGTATCGGTTAATACGTTGCACATTTTGTGTAATAGACATAACAAATAATGATGAACAGGAAACAACTATAAGGCTATACCATAACAACAGTAATCATAGGGGTATAGAAGAGAGAGTACTACTTTCCACAAATGAAAAACAAAATAACACAGATTATAAACAGTTGTGACACCTGCCAAACCCAAAAATATGACAGACGCCCCGAAAAAATAGTATACGAAAACCCAGAAATACCTCTAAAACCACTGGATATCTTACACATTGACATCTATTCCATCAATCATAATCAAATTATCACGATAATAGACAAATGTTCAAAGTTTGCAGCCGGGTACACACTGGTAGCAAGGAACAGTTTGCAAGTAATAAAAGCTCTTAAAAATTTTATAAGCCTTCACGGCATACCAAAAAAAAATTGTATGTGATCAGGGTGCTGAATTTTCATCTTTGATATTTAAGGACTTTTGTAAACAATTTCAAATACAACTACACATAACATCATTCCAACAGTCATCTAGCAACGCCCCGGTTGAACGCCTCCACTCAACCCTAACCGAAATATATAGAATAATATTAGCAAAAAGGAAGGAAACAAAATCTGAAATCGATCACGATGAAATACTCACCGAATGCTTTATCACATACAATAATGCTATCCATTCAGCCACTAAGTTAACACCGTACGAACTATTCTTCGGCAAAACCCATACCTTTAATCGAAATATAGTCTTCAACGAGGAACACGAGTACCTAAAGAAACTGAACGAATACCAACAAAAAATTTACCCGGAAATACAAAGGAAAATTGCCGGAATAACATCAGCCAGGATCGAAAAACTTAACAAAAATAGAAAACCTCCCGACACCTTGTGTCCAGACGACGTAATTTATCGAAAAGAAAATAGAAGAAACAAAATTACACCTAGGTTTTCAAAACAAAAAATTAAAAGAAATGACAAATTAACAATAATAACAGATAAGAACCAGAAAATCCATAAGTCAAAAATAAGGAAGAAGAAAACGAGGGAATAATAAAAACAAAAAAAAAACACAAAAAAAAACAAAAACAATTTTTAGAGGGGGAACTTTTATTATTAAGGAAAATTGTATTGTATTAAATCCATCCTAACCTAGGGTACTGACGGCATATCAGTAGCGACTCAAATACAGTCCATCCCGAAGTAGGAGTATTGACGGAATATCAATACGGTGGTTTAATAAAAACAAAAGAAAAAAAAAAAGAAAAAAAAGAAACCGAAAATTTTTAATATATATATTCTTTATATTTCATGCAACCACCAAATATCACCCCTATACCCTCAGACTTCCCACTTGGGCACTATGCCAACGCATGAACGTCCAGAATATTAATGATGGCATATCATTAATGGAGCTAAAACTGGGAAATACAAGAATAATAAACTCACACAACAACATGGTCCATATAATAAACCTAAATACATACGTAGAATGCGTATACAAAATTAACGAAACCCTTAAGATGATTCAACCAAATGATATGGCTAATGACTCGCTCGAAGTGACGAAACTAAAACTGACCGAACTAAAAGAAAAACTTCATTCAATCATGCCTATGGGAAATAAACGGGGAAAAAGAGGAATAATAAATGGACTCGGGTCTATAGTAAAATTCATTACCGGGAACATGGACAACTCAGATGCAGAACACATAAATACAGAACTAACACGGCAAGACAAAATTAACACTCACGTGATAAAAAGACTCTCAGATATCACACAAGACATCAATGACGAGCAAGAATTTATTATAAAGATTTTAAAAGAAAACCAAAAAATATACACAAACAAAATATTTAAAGAAGAATACGCCATTCACGAAATGCAATATCTAAACAAAATTAACTATAACACAGAAAAACTAATTAAGCAAATCGAGAATATAGCCGAAGCAATCATACTAGCAAAACTAAATATAATCTCAAAATTTCTACTATCCAAAAACGAAATAGATTTAATAAGAAACACAATAGAAAATCAGGATATCCAAATGATATCAAATGAAAACATATACGAAATGCTAGAGCTACAAGCCTATTATAATAACTCCAACATAGTATTCAATATAAAAACCCCCGTATTCAGGCACGAAAATTATACAATGGCGCATATTATACCCCTGCCAATAAATCAAACAAAACAGATAAAAACACCACAATTCATAGCATATAATAAGCACACTATAAGTTATTTTAGAAAGGTATGCCAAAAGATTGAAGGAACGTTCTTCTGTAAGCACCCGTTCAAAGAGGAAGCAGCATCAACATCGGAGTGCGTCGGAAACCTGCTAAGAAACGAAGAACCAAAATGCGACATCGAAGACGTTGGTCACATCGAAGGGATTACAGAACCCGAAAAGAATTTCATATTATTTAAGAACGTGGCAAATTTACTAATAAACTCTACTTGCAGCCCACCTGTTGAGATAAACGGGACGGCAATCCTATACCACGAAAAATGCGCAGTCACAATCAACGACGTTACATATGACGACAGGGAAGCACACTTCGAAGAAACAATCAAGATAAACCTACCCCAGCACAAGCAGATCATCCCGAAGAAGATGTTTGATGAACCAACACTTCCTAAACTGAGAAATCGCCAACTACGGGATAAAGCGGTCATCCTAGAGCTACACAAACAAACAAACACCCACAGATGGATAACATACACCTCGATGGGAATACTGTTCCTGGTCTTCGTAATTACCACAACCTACATAGCAAGGAAAAGCAGAAAAACAATTTACTCCTACACCACACGACTCACGGGAAGCATCGCTACGACCCCAGCAGATTCACTGTGGCCTTCGCTCTACTCTAAGGGGGGAGGAGTTACCGCACCCGCACCACACGCCACACGAAGCATGACATCACCTACGCTACACGCACCACCCAAACCACGGAGGGCAAATTGCTGACAACGGCAGCCAGCCGACAACAACAATCAGTGGCAACAAGGTAGTGCACTGCCGACAACAACAATCAGCGGCAACAAAGTAGTGCACTGCCGACACAGCAACGAGCCACAATAGTAAAATCGCTGACATTCCACAGCAGCGTAAACAAATAGGAAAATCAACAGCAACAAATAGCGATCAACAGAAATCGATACCGGTGACGCAAAACGCACTGGACAGCAATTCGATACCAGCAGCACAAGACGCACTAAACAGCAAATTCTGCGGAAGCCGAACCGATCAGCAAATTCGACGGAAGCTGAAGCTATTAACAAACCAACAAAGTAGGGCATGTTTACTTTGCCCATGGAATTTAATTAGTATATAAGAGACGAAAATTGTAGAATAAAGCAGTTGAAGTGTCAACCTGAAACAAATCAGTCGTGTTTCACTGAGAAATAGTACCTTCTGTGTCCGAGCTTTGCGGACCACCTATAACTCGTGCGTTCGAACAAGTTCGTCAAGATTTTGATAGTGAATCACTTACACGCGATTATAATCGTTGCCAGAGCATGCAAATTTGGATTTTGGCTTCATCTAAGATGTGATACAAGCTTGCAACTCTATATTAAGTCGACTTTTTTTTGGCGTATATTGCTGTAAGCTCGAAGTAAAGAGTACTTTTGCTGGATGCGCAGTTCGCACGTACGAAAAACAAGTTGGCTTTCATTTCCGGCAATCAGCTATCATGTATCCTTTGATGTAATGCTTTTGTTTTTAACAAAATACTAACACTGTGTCTGACATAAAATTTTTTTTTTTGAATTTGAGCAAAACTCAGTCAGTCGCCATTAGTCTTTGAGTTGAACCGCGCCAATGAAACAATTAGTTTTTGAAAAACAAAAAGCAGACTTATAAGTATCTATGTGCACTGTCTAAAACTCACTTATGTGTCTGGGCTGTTCAAAAATCCCACAACGCGGGAAAACCTAACAACTGTTCAGGTACCTGCTAGTACTAGAAGCTTAGTACCTGCTATTTGAATGCATATGCAAATCCTACTTATAAATAAAGGAGTTTGGAGTAAGTGAAGTTAGTTTCGAATTTAATTTGAACTAAACATCACTTCAACTCCGCCACTGCAACTAAACCGAAGAAGAAGCACAAAGATGTTTTTGAAAAATTCGAAGCTGTTTGAAATATTTACTATTTCGAAGACAAAGGATAAGTTTGTTCTGGCTGTCACTAAAGAAATTGGTTACGTCGAAGGAAGTTTGCCTGCAGCCAACATATCTATGACTAAAGAGAAGATATCCAGGACTTATCGCACTACAAAGTTGAAATGGATTGCGGCAAACCGTACCAAATTCAATTTTGTCGGGAATAATGAGGAGTGGTTGGAAAAAACAATTTACTTCGATGCAGGAGATGCATGTAGCATAAGCGATGACCAACCATCGACATAAAAGGCGGCAAAAGAAAGGCCGAAAAAGTCAATTCAGGACTGTGCGTCATTTAATAAAAAAGGAAGCTTATGGAGGCAACGGAAACAATAACTACCACCCACCTGTCATCATAAAATAAAATAAGGATCAGGAGAAAATGAAAGGCGTTATAGTGGAAGCAGTTTTACCAGCAAGCCCGGGTCGTGTTAAAAGAATAAAAAAACCTTATTCCCACCCCACCCAATGTGCTACCCATCAAATGTAGTCATAATAAAACTTTAGCACTGTTTTTGTCCAAAGAAAAATTGACTTTTTATGTAAATTTTTCGAATTCTGGTTCTAATTTTGAAAGCGAAATTTATTAATTTTTATCTTTAAATTTGACTCTTTCAGCTTATTTCTTAAATTTCTTATTACTTTTCATCTTTTTTAATGCATTTTCATTAATTTTGCAACTAAAACTTATCATTGTTGCTCGCATTATTCTTATTTACAGTAAGCCGAACTTTGACAAAGTATTACGTAGCACCCTGTACTTCGATTGAGTTTATTTTATTTTATTTATTTATTTATTCGTCTACCGGGCTTAACCCTCACAGACTACAAAGAATTTACAACTTAAGTCTAATAACAACTTAAATCTAATATAACATTTCGCACAGTTTTTTCTTAAAAAGCTTACGACTTAAGTCAAAATCGACATAATTGCAAATAGTGTTACACAAAGATGTAAATTTGTGAATCGGTTAATTCTCACCATATTTTGTTCTATGGGCCGTATTATAAAAAATATATCTTTCTCTTAAGCACCGACCCGGCACATAAAACGGTAAAAGCGTCAGTAGCTCTGGCGAGTCTATCTTGCTATCGCATATATCCTTGATGAACAGGATCCCATACATCCTTCTCCTACTCGTGAGGTCCTGCAGATTTAGAATTCTACATCTGAGTTCATAAGGCGGCATGGATGGATACAGACGTCGAAGGGCGAACTTGGTGAAACGCCTTTGGACCCTTTCCAGTCTTTTAGAGTGAGCTTCAAAATTTGGGTCCCATATAATGCACGCATATTCCAACACTGACCTAACCAAACACGTAAACTGACTTTTCAAAGTGAGCGGGTCAAGGAAGTCTTTGGAATTGCGTTTTAAAAAACCAAGTTTAGAGTTGGCTGAGGATACCACATATTCCCTGTGGAAATCGAACTTGAGCTTAGAGTCAAGGTAAACTCCTAAGTCCTTCACAACGGTCTTGCGGGGAAAAAACGTCAACATCGTTGTATGTGTAATCGTGGATTAATGGGCTGTTATTCCGTGAGAAGGAAATCGTACTGCATTTTGCGAAATTCAGCCGCAAACCATTTCGGTCACACCAGGATATCAAGAAGTGTATGTCATGCTGCAGTGCGAGACAATCACCACGATTCCGAATAGCGAGGTAAAGTTTTAAGTCGTCAGCGTACATTAAACACTGACAAGATTTTAAGACTAGTACGATATCATTGATGAAAATGGAGAAAAGCAGGGGGCCAAGATGACTTCCCTGGGGAACCCCCGATGTAACAGCAATTGGTTTAGAATAACTCTGGCCAATATTTACGATTAGTTTTCTATTTGTTAAGTAGGAACCCAGCCATTTTAAGGCGCTAGCATGAATGCCAAGCGTTTCTAACTTAAAAAGAAGCAGACTATGATTCAAACTATCGAAGGCCTTTACGAAGTCAGTGTACAGAGCGTCAACTTGAACTCCATCTTCAACTTTATTGGTAACGAAATTAGTAAATATAGCCAAGTTTGTGCAGGTAGACCTACCAGGGAAAAACCCATGTTGTTGAGTTACGATATGATTCTTGAAAGCATGTAATAGCGTTTCATTAACCAATTTATCCAATAGTTTTGGGATAATGGAAATCTTTGCGATCGGTCTGTAGTTTTCGACTGAGTTTCTAAGTCCAGACTTATAGATTGGAGAAATAAATGCAGTCTTCAACTCGTCGAGTACGCAGCCGGAGTGAAGTGATGCATTAAAAATTAACGCGAGAGGAATGTGGAGCGAGCTTGCACAGTTTTTTAGGAAAATAGGGGGTAATAGATCATATCCTGCACCTTTTGAAACATCCAAAGTTGCCAGGGATTTATAGACTTGCTCTTCAGTAACCGTCATTTGTCCAATGTCAACGACTTGCGATAGCATAGACAGATCGCCAGAAATCTGGTTATTGTTAAAGCTATCAAACACTGACCCGAAAAAGTGCGCGAATAGCTCGCAAGCCTTTTGGGGCGAAGTGGCGACCGATTCTTTAAACTCAATTGAATTAGGGATTCCATTGATTTTTCGCTTGGAGTTATAAAAAACCCAGAATGATTTGGGATTAGCTTTTATATCCGCCTCAAGAGAATTGATGTACTTCCTATATAGGAACTTGGTTAAGCACTCAAACTCTCTTCTACGGCGACTGAAAATCAATTCGTCTGCATAAGAGCGTGTGCTTTTGTACTTCTTATGTGCCTTGTTGCGCAAATTCTTTAGTTTAATTGCTTTTTTGTTAAACCAGGGAAGGTTAAAAGACCTCCTCTTTACACGTTTTGGTACGAAAAGTTGTAGACTTTCATCCACAGCTTTCTTAAAAGTTAAATACATGTCTGAGAGGTCCATGGAATAAAATATTCTATCCCAACTTATCGAGTCAAAAAATTGGTTAAGAGCGTCGTAGTTCGCGTCGGAGAAGTTAAAGAAGCATTCCGATTCGTAAGAATTACCACTGAACTCAAGAAAAGAAAAATGTACAGCAATTGATTTATGATGAACCGATTCACGAGTTAAAGGCACATCGTGCTTATTAACATTAACGACGAGATCATTGCCTACAAAAATTAGGTCTAAGATTCTATTGAGATCATTTACGACATCGTTTAATTGGAATAGGCCGAACGAATATAGCGTATCACAAAGCAAAGATTCATGATCGTCTTTAACATTAAAAGGTATTAAAAACTGATCTTCTGTGTTGAATACCCACTGAATAGAACCTAAGTTGAAGTCTCCCATAATACAAGGAGATTGATAAGATTGAAGGGTATTACATGCATTGCTAATATTTTCAGTATGAAGCTTATAGACATCGTAAGCACTGCCAGGAGGCACATAACTAACAATAAAACATATCTCTCATTAACATTGCTCTCTTCAGCCTGCCCTGTACTAACAGCAACACAGATCTGTTCGATGCAATTGTCGGTATGTAATAGTTTTATCTGGCGACTAGCAAACGATGATGATACAGCGACTAGTACGCCGCCTCCTCTCGTAACTCCGGAATGTAAGACTCGATCTCTGCGATAAACTTCGTAGTATCTGTCAAAAATTTCAGACGATAGGAAATCGGATGTCAGCCAGGTCTCGACGAGTATTATGACGTCAAAGTCATGCGAAGCAGCCGACTGGAACAATTCGTTGGTTTTAGTACGCAGACCGCCCACATTGTGGTAGTAAACAGAGAGATTGCTTCTGTTTATAATGGGTGAATTATCTACGGGATTAGCTGTTGCTCCCCGGCCCTCGGAAAAAACTCAAATGGGCGCACATTAACGTTGGCAGGCCATAGATCCGGAGTCAACAATTTCCCATAAAGTGGTCCTGCGATACCCAATTTAAAATTAACTCTCTTAAGAGACTCCACTGAGACCTCCTTCTTTACCAGTTTGTAGCATGAGAGGAATTTCTTTTCGACGTTAGCCTGATTCGCAACATAATCCATGATGCTATCGGCGGTAACTGAAGGTGCGAATGACGATAAATGCAGCCACTTCATCCGGACAGCCACATCAAGTTCTGAGCTGGTGTTAGAGCCAACTACAAGTAGTTTCGTCCGTCTGTTTTTTCTCTTTGCGGTCATCCAATCCAAGCTATGCTGAGGAGGTGGCAACTGTGAAGATGCGGGAGGGCGTACAGCAGCGGCATCTTCGGGTTGAGACACATTAGAGACAACGGAACGAGTTGGAAGAGTGCGCTTAGCAGCAGCAGCGGCGGTAGCGTAGGAGCTAGGTGGTCTCGAGACAACAACAGCAGCGTTGACAGCAGTATCTGCATTTCCAGCAGGAAGGGCATCAACTGTAGCAGGCGAGGCCTCAATGATGGGTTTATGGGCACCACCACGTAGGGAGGGCGAGGCCGCGATGGGCGAAGCAGCAGCAGCGTTATCTACTGCAACCGCATTGACAGCAGTAGCAGCATTAACAGCAGGACCAGCAGCAGCGATAGCAGGCAATACACCAATAAAGGCTTTAGAGACAACACGCAGGTCTTTGACCTCAGCAGACAAAGAGGCAATTTCGGAAACAACATTAGCATTAGACAACATAGCCTGCAAGGAGCGTAGTTGTGACTGCAAGTGTTCAGTTTACTTATTAGGAGCTTCTTGTCTTCTTGCAGAGAACTGATTAAAGTAAGCGCACGAGCATTTTCAGACCTGAGAGCAACAATTTCATTAAATACAGTAAGTAATGTAATTTGTTGCTTGTTATCACTCTCCTTCGTAGTTGCACTTTGCTGTTGAGCAGGAACCGGTTTCGTTTGCGGGTGCTGTTGTTTGTTTAGAATTTGACTCGATTTTTTCACTTGTTGAGAGCATTGAGCGTTAGGCGAGTTGTTATTGTTTTGAGTTATTGCTTTACCCACAGAACTGACGGGTAGAGGAGGCGAACGAATAGAACTTCGGCGGGCCGCCGCACACGACTTGCAGTGGAACTGTTTATTTGTTGTTTGCAAAAACTCTTGATCAGCTGGTAATATGCCCACAGTCTAAATGAAAAAATTCATTGCATATAGCGCACTGAATCTTCTGTTGGCCACGGTCAACCCTTTGGCCACAAAACCAAGGCATTGTGTAATGGATTTCCTTTTTTGCGATTGCCCAAAATAGCTCAAGGCAACCCTGACATGCTTGGAGGGCTACATGCTTGAATACCCAAAATCCATTGCCCTGCATGCTTCTCGATTCGCTGAATAAACTGTAAAGTGCGAATAGGTGACACAGAGAAATAGGATTACTGTTAGCTTATGAGGTGACTTCTGCGCGGCGTACGTAACTCAAGTTCAGCGAGTTGCAAGAAGGTTAGCGAACAGTGAGCACGTTAGTGAGGCAGTGGAAAGGGTCGGAAAATTTCACTTAAAGCATCTTGTCGTTTACCGTGTCCGTTTAATTCCCCCCGGTACTACCGGCAAATATTTCGTCGGATTTCGTCGGAGGCGGATTGAGCAGTTAACTCGAAAAGTTTATGCCGACCTCGCCAGTCGCCATCACCGTTCTTGTTTTGTGCGGTTGGTTAGCTTGGCAGTTTCGTCCATATTCGCTGTGCGCGTGCGTATCCTCGTTGTAGCTGTTCGCTGCTGCGCAGCTGGTGTATTCTGTCCGTGAATAGCCAGACTAACTTCTTCCACATCTCTCTGGACGCAATCATTTAGCGAAGCGGTATCGAGAGAAGCAATCGCCAAGGATTCGGCGGCCAAGAATTCCTCCAGCTGGATTAAACATATATTTTTTGTCTTCTTCCTCTCCTCGTTCTGGGTAAGAGCAAATGGGACTAAAGTAGCATAGCAACTGAAGTAGCTAAGCCTTGATTCATTTCTAGCGGGAGCACATGAACCACGTTTCCGGTGACAAGTCCGCGTGGCAAAGTCCAGCGGCAGCCAGACGACTAACCTCTTTTGGGACTTCTTCTGCGCTGCCAAGTCCAACAACTGCGAGTAGCAGCTATAACAGCCTCATGGGGGCGACCTAACCTCTGACCAAACCCATTTTTCTTCCAATCATCACGCATGGTGTTACTTGGCTAAGCGGTTCCTCTGAACGCGCAGCGGCGCTGTCTGTTTCCTCAGATCTTGCTCCGGTCATTCCTTTATTGTAAAAACTCTTAACAATTTTTTTTTTATATTATTCTCAAAATGTCTTTAAAGCTTTTCTAGTAATTTTCCAAAAACTTCAATAACTAAATATCTATCTTACTATATATTATATAAAAGAAAATAATTTTTAAATTGTCTTAATTATTAACAGTTTTCTGCAAATGTAAACCTTAAATGAGATTTGCAAAAAAATTAAAAATTTGCTAACTATTGATACTTAAGTGAATCCCTCCCCAAATCAGCTAAACCCGCAGCAAGCAATGTAGCGCACACCGACTTCGTTTGGCCAATCGAGTTCACCGGTGGACTACACAATGTAAGTCAATCCCTCCAAAAAAACAAATAAAATTTATTATATTTTACTTAAGCTATTAATAGTGTAGCATCCGCAAATATGTATGTATAATCATTAACAATCTCATTATTAGCTCAGTAAAAGTTTCCTATTTAAAATCCTTATAATTTGTTAAATACCCTGTATGCAGTGTAAGCAATAGACAGCTGCCCTCATGCATTCCAGGCATACACACTCACGCCCATAAATTCCACTCAATCATAATTTCTCTTTCACTGAGTGCGAAATGAATGCGTGCGCAATTTAAGCTTATATTATTGTCCTAATTTTCGGAATGCATATACATAAGTACGAATTGAATTTGAATAATGTTTATCTTAAAATGATTTGTTAAATAAAGCTCCACTGAAGGGAATACTACAGGAGGTCATGTGCGATGTAACTTGAGAATGGTGTAATCAGTAGTTAGGGGCAATCTAAAAATACGAGTTCGTGGATTGCCATGGCGTCGGATCTTCTTATGAGAATCCGGGGGTGGGAAAACTGCACTCCCTGTGAAAACACCACACAGGCCCTGAGGGTGGCTAAATAGGAGCAAACTATCGTTGTTACCTTTTTTGTTTTGAATTTTTGATTCGGTCTGTTTCGGCTTTTTACATCTTTAATATGGCATGAGATTTTTTTTTCTACTGTTGCGTTAGTCGAGGAGTGAATGCAAGGACCACGCCCAGCCGAACTAGCTAGCCGATGACCGTTATCATGCCGCCGTCGCATTCACAAATCGGCCAGACCATACGCAGTCCACCGCGAGCGCTACAATAGAATGGCGCGAAACGTGGGCTCGGTTGGTCCTTTTGTCAACCGCACGCAACAATTGTTATGATCACGACCGGGTTTTAAAAGAGTCACTATCTCAAGTCTTTGGCTTGACACCAATGCAAATAATTCGCAAAATCAGTCACTTTTCACAGAGGGCGAGAAATAACACGTCCGCTTCGCTTCACACTCACTCAAAGAGTTTATTTTTGAGAATACAATAGCCTGATGAATTTCTAATCAACAGCAAAAACAGCGCAATAGAGAAAGATCTTCTTGCTATTGTTTGGGCTACTAAGACTTTCCGGCACTATTTGCTAGGCGCAGACATTTTGAAATAGCTAGTGATCATCAACCATTATGTTGGTTGTATAAAATGAAAGATCCAAATTACAAACTTACTAGATGGAAAATAAAACTATCAGAATTTGACTTTGATATTAAATACATAAAGGGTAAGGAAAACTATGTGGCGGACGCCTTGTCTCGCATAACAATAGAACAGTGTTATTTCTCGGAACAAACACAGCACAGCGCTGATGAAGATAATAGTAACCTCATCTTTTTAACTGAAAACCCCGTTAACCGTTACAGTCGTCAAATTATTTTTACTAAAGGACCGGACGAAATAACTTATGAGACATATTTTAAAAAACAAATTACTCGTATTTCCTATAGCCACATGACAATAGAAAAGGCAAAGCAATACTTAATCAATCATTTCTGCACTAAGCGCAGTACCCTCCATATCGATAATGATGCAGATTTCAAAACTATCCAAGAAGCTCACAAAGCTATCAGTAATACCAACAACACTAAGATACTAAGAAGTCTGGTGTTACTAAAAAATATAAACACCTATGCTGAATTCAAAGAGTTAATTTTGCAAACACATGAAAAATTGCTCCATCCAGGTATAAAAAAAATGAGTAAACTTTTTAACGAATCGTATTATTTTCCAAACAGTCAATTACATATTCAAAACATAATCAATGAATGTCATGTTTGCAATATAGCCAAAAAAGAACACCGTAACACCAATTTACCCTTAAAAATTACACCACCATCTGAGTTTTGTCGTGAAATATTTGTGATAGATATCTACTCATCTGAAGGAAGACATTACGTTAGCTGTATTGACGTGTACTCGAAGTTTGCTATACTCGCACAAGTGCAAACCAAAGATTGGATTGAGTGTAAAAAGGCTCTTATGTGAATATTCAACCACATGGGTAAACTTCAACTGCTGAAGGCAGATAGAGACGGTGCTTTTTCTAGCCTAGCGCTAAAGCGTTGGTTGGATAGCGAAGGAGTTGAGTTACAGTTGAAGACAGCAAAAACCGGCGTAGCAGACGTAGAAGATTTCATAAAACCATTAACGAAAAAATAAGAATTATAAAAACATCAGATGATGATGCATATATAGGGTGTTTTTTTTAGAGGTTTGTTTTTCGAATAGAGATAAAACTGGCATTTTGTGGTCAAATCTGGCAACTCTAATGTCATTTATGTTCAGTTTGGTTTGCCATTTCATCATGAACAGGTTGACAAAAGAACAACGCTTGCAAATCGTGCAAATTTATTTCGAAAATAATGGTTCAGTTCGCGAAGTTTACCGCAAGCTCCGTCCATTTTATGGTCGACATAATCGTCCATCAGAGCAATTAATTCGGTTAACCATGGGTCGTTTTCGCACTACGTTTACTCTATGTGATAATATGCATCCGCAGAGACGTCGAACAGTGCGCACCGAAGAAACAATTGCCGCTGTAGAGCAAAATGTTGAAGAGGACCCGAATGAATCGATTCGCCACCGTGCACAGCAATTGGAGCTTTGTCCATCAACTTTATGGAAGATTTTGCGCAACATGAATGTGGATGAGTTGTGGTTCCAACAAGACGGCGCTACATGCCACACAGCGCACGTCACAATCGATTTATTGAAGGAAACATTCGATGAGCGCATAATTTCGCGGAATGGACCTGTCAATTGGCCACCAAGATCGTGTGATTTGACACCATTGGATTATTTTCTTTGGGGATATGTGAAGTCGCTCGTCTACGCCAACAAACCAGAAACGTTAGGGGACTTGGAAGCCAACATTCGTGGCGTTATTGCCGACATACGGCCCCAAATACTCGAAAAAGTGGTTGAAAATTGGACCTGTCATGCCCGAAATCATATTTAAACATTAATGGCATAAAATTATCCTTCCAATAAAGCCAAATTGATGGACATTAAAACGATTTTCTTGTGTTTTATTTCAATTCGAAGTTCTATACCTCTAAAAAAAACACCCTATATATATGTACATATACAACCACAAAACCAAACATGACACAACAGCACAAACTCCTGCCCACATATTTTTGTATGACGGACAACCAATCATTGATACCCAGGCGAAGAAAATAGAAAAAATTAAGAACATCAATAACGATCGACGAGATTACGACATAAATACAAGATATAGAAAGGGACCATTACAGAAAGGAAAGTTGGAAAATCCCTTCAAATGCAATCAAAACGTAGAACAAACAGCACCAGACCGTTATCAAATAACAAACAAAAATAGAACTACACACTACTACAAAACCCAATTTAAAAAGGCAAAAAAATTAATAACCTACAATTATTGCAGAATGGCGATTTTGGATAACATTATTACTTTTGACACACACCCAATGTAATTGTCAACAAATTCAAGTTAATAACATCGACACCAACCATGGATATCTCCTCTTCTCAGATAAACCTTTCGAAATGCCATCGGCATTTGAACACCATTGTTTAAGAATAAATTTAACTGAAATGGAATCCATTACCGACTATTTTGCTCAAAATGTGCCCAACCACATCCACGCACCACAACTCAAGTATTTGTATGGAAAAACGACATAATAGAGCAGGTAAATACCGGAATGCAGAAGGTGCAGGACTACGAAAATAACCTCAACACATTTGACACACTCATGTATGAGCTCTTACAGTTCACAGAATACGTCGAGGACTTGAAAATTCCAAACAACTTCCTATTAATCATATCACACATACCCACTAATCACCAATTAATCAAAACAATCAAAATAATTCCTTATCTAGACCAAAATGGCTATCAGATAGAGTACACAGATACACAGTCGTATTTTGAATAAGAAAATAAAGTTTTTAATCGAGATAATAAAGAAATTAACAAAGCATGTATTGCTGACATAGTCAGGCGTAAGCATCCAGTTTGTAATTTTATACCAGTACATGCAAAAGAATTAATTAAATACGTAGAACCTAACATAATATTAACTTGGAACATAAGCAAAACTGCTGTCATTCAGAACTGCGAAAAACTTAACAAAAGTTTTCAAGTTGAAGGAAATAAAATCATTCGAGTGACACAGTGCAGAGTCGAAATTGAAAATATCATATTGTTACGAAATACTAGTTTTAGTGGGCTAGTACGTATCTCTGGATTGCGCAATATAAATAAAAACACACTAAATTTCTCAAACGCAGTCAATGAAAACCAACAGTCACTTTATTTCACAAATTTCACACTTTACACTTAATTTGTCTTTGCACTTAATTATTCGCTTAATTATTCCGTGTGGCACCTTCACTAGTCAAACCAAGACTGACTCGCTGCGCCGCACCCGGCTGCCTTTTATACCTGTCCGGCCATCGCGCAGATCGTTCTCGCACATTCCAGAGTGGACTAAAGGTTTCCAAGATGATCGCGACCATCATTGCCAGATTGGACTAAAAGTTGCCATCATTGCCAGGGTGGAATTATAGCACGGCGCGTAGCGACAGGGTTGCTTTGCACAGCGACAAACTGTCTTATCGTTACACTGCCCACCACTTAGACTTGTTCGTCCCGAACAAGTGCCGAGGTTCCGCTGTGATAAGGCGCCAGGCGCTGCAAATGGACTACCTTCAGCTTAGCGCCTTTATTGCTGCAACGTTGAATCCTATATACCACGTCGTTTATCCTAGTCACGACTTCGTAAGGTCCTTCCCATGACGCTTGAAGTTTCGGAGACAAACCTTTCCTCCGCTGCGGGTTGTAGAGCATTACCAGATCGCCTTCTTGGAACCCTGCTGAGTTGGCCCGTAGATCATATCTGGCTTTCGCCTTATCGCTGACCAGTTTGGTGCGGCTCCTTATAAACTGGTGAATCTCCTCCAGTTCCGCCCGCTTATTGGCCACGTAGTCCGTCTTAGCGCCTCCCGTCGTGCTGACTACCCCGAACTTCAAGTCGGCGGGTAACCGCAACTCAGTGCCGAACACTGCTCGGGCTGGAGTGAGTGATGTCGTGTCGTGCGGGGCTGACCTATACGCCATCAGGAACAGGGGGATATGCGTGTCCCAATCCTTTTGATTCCTGCCTACCACTTTCCGCAGGTATTCCTCCAGTGTCCGGTTAAAGCGTTCCACCGTGCCGTCGGACTGTGGGTGCAAAGGGGTGCTACGCGTTTTCTTTATCCCCAGCAGCTCACACACTTCCTTGAATACCGCAGACTCGAAATTCCGGCCTTGATCTGAGTGCAACTCCAACGGAACTCCGAACCTGGCTACCCAGTTGTTTACCAGCTTTTCCGAGATCGTAGTGGCCTCCTGGTTAGGAATTGGGTACACTTCGGGCCATTTGCTGAAGTAATCCATTACCACCAGCACATATTTGTTGCCTTGAGTACTAGTTGGGAATGGGCCGGCGACGTCCATAGCAATCCGCTCGAAGGGCGCTCCCACGTTGTACTGCTGCATGCGGCCTCGAGATCTTCTTGTCGGCCCTTTCGCTGCTGAACATCGGTCGCAGCTCTTAATCCACTCGGCTACAGACTCCTGACATCCTACCCAGTAGAATCGTCTTTTTATTTTGGCGACGGTTTTGGTGATGCCTAGGTGCCCTCCACTGGAGTCGTTATGGTATACCTGGATGACCTCGTTGATTCTGCATTTCGGCACTACCATTAGGGAGTTGCTGGTCCGTCCATCCGCGCTCTCCCATTCGCGGTACAGGCATCCTTCCTTCAGCCGCAGACTTTTCCACTGTGCTCAGTAAGCCTTGGCGATCGGGCTTTCACCGGCCATCTCCTGCCAGTCTGGACGTGCGCCTTGCTCTTTGCCTTCGACGATTTTTGCAAGATCCGCATCCTCACGCTGGTCCTTTTGTAGCCTCTCCGCAGACCACTCTTCCTCTGGCATAACGCTCACCAACCGGACGTCCACTATCTGTTCTTTGCTTTCGGCTCGCGAGCACGCCCTGCATTCGACTTTGCACGGACGGCGTGACAAGGCATCAGCATTGCCATGGCTACTGCCCTTCCGATGCTCTATCGTGTAGTCGTAGCTCTGCAGTCGCTCGATCCACCGCGCCAATTGGCCTTCAGGATCCTTAAAGTTCAGGAGCCATCTCAATGCCGCATGATCTGTGCGCAGGCGAAACCTTTGTCCATACAGATATTTGTGGAAGTGTTTTACGCAGTCCAATACCGCCAGCAGTTCTCTCCGTGTCACACAGTAGTTGCGTTCCGGTTTCGACAGAATCCTACTGTAGTATGCTATCACTTGTTCTTGGCCGTCTATTATCTGTGATAGCACACCGCCAATACTATGCCCGCTCGCATCCGTATCCAGCACAAACATCTCTCCAGGCACGGGGAAGGCCAGAATTGGAGCAGTGCACAGTTTTTCCTTCAAACGTGCAAAAGCCTGCTCCTGCTCTTCGTTCCACTCGAAAGCTTGGCTCTTTTTCGTCAGTTTGTGCAAGCTGCTGGCTATGTTCGCGAATCCCGGAACAAATCGGCGGTAGTAAGTGCACAGGCCCAGGAAACTGCGGAGTTCGGGTAGATTGCGTGGCCGGGGCCACTCCTTCACCGCCGTGATTTTGCCTTCATCCGTATGTACTCCGAGGGCGGAAACCGTATGACCCAGATACTTGACCTCTTTTTGGAACAGCGAGCACTTCTTTGGGTTGAGTTTAAGCCCGGCTTTCTGTATTCGCTCGAATACCTCCTTTAGCTTTCCCAGGTGGTCGTCGAAGCTTTTACCCATCACGATTATGTCGTCGAGGTACACCAGACACGTCCGCCAATGCAGCCCTTTTAGCACCGTTCCATTAGCCGCTCGAATGTTGCTGGGGCGTTGCAGAGTCCAAACGGCATGACGGTGAACTGCCACAAACCATCGCCAACACTGAAAGCCGTTTTCTCCTTGTCTTTGTCTGCAAGCTCTACCTGCCAATAGCCGCTGCGTAAGTCGAGCGTGGAGAACCACTGCGTGCCTGACAGTGTGTCCAGGGTGTCATCGATCCGAGGTAGTGGATAACTGTCCTTCTTGGTCACATCATTGAGTTTCCGATAGTCCACACAAAACCGGGTACTGCCATCCTTTTTCTTGACCAGCACGACCAGCGAGCACCAGGGGCCTATGACCTTTTCTTTCCGCATGTTTTCGATCAACTTTGTGACCTCCTCCCTCTTGGCCAGAGGAACTCGTCTTGGCGGTTGGCGGATCGGTTTTGCGCTTCCGGTGTCGATGTTGTGCTTCACTATGGCTGTTCTTCCCCCTGCTTCTGCCGCAAATATTGACCCATAGTGCTGCAGGAGTGACCTCGCCTTCTGTTTCTGATTGGCCGTCAATTCGCTGTTCCACTGATTCTCCTGCGGTATGACGTCCATGTTAAAACCGCTCTTCTTATTTCCTCCGGGTGGGCTACTCTCGCAATTGACCACTGCTACGGCTTCCCTACACTCGCCAATTACCTCATCTTTCCCGACATATCTGGGTGCATTCAGGGGGTTCAGTATTCTGACTGGTATTCTGCCATTCTTAGGTTCCACTAATGTACGTCCGATGATGATGTTGTCGTGTCCTTGTTTCGGTGCTTCTACGACCCATAGCCGACTTGTCCCATCGTCCTCGTCCACCTTTGCCCACACAACCGCCTCGGAATTCGCTGGTATCCTCCGGAGTTGACACGAGACAACTTTCCTTACCGCCACGCTTCGCTCATAGCCGGTGTGCAGGGGGAATTCAACATTGGCATACCTCAGCACATTTTCTTTCAGGTCCAGCGTCAAACCGTGCCTAATCATGAAATCCACGCCGATAATCACGTCGTCCATTATATCCGCGACGATGAACTCATGCTCCAGGCTGCTGGTGCCGATAGCAATTGTTTTTGTTACTTTCCCTCTTACCAGCGCACGCTCGCCAGTCGCAGTCCTCAGCTTTATGCCATGCAGTGGTTCCCAGTTCTTCAGAAGTTTCCTTTTTATGATCGAATATGACGCTCCAGTATCCAGTGTCAACACGAACAACTTTCCATCTATCTTTCCCTCAATCGTCAAGCTGCTGGGTTGTCGTTTCAACTGCGAGACAAGGACGGTGGGGCAGCAGGTTGTGGGGATCAGCTCACGCCCCTTTGGGCTGACCCTTTTTAGTTTAACGGCTCCTCGTCCTCAGCCCTGCGCTTGTTGGCTGAGCCTCGATTGTCAGCATTCCTCGCTTCAGGCGATTGCGATCGAGAACGGGAACGCCTCTTTCGTTGGCGGCAGTCTCGTGATATGTGACCCTGCTTGCCACATACCCAGCAAACAACTTTAGTGGAGACCACCCGTGGCCTGCCCGGTGTCTCAGAGCTTATGGCCTGGATCGGAATGTCGCTGTCTGGCTGGATTTGGCGTATCCTTGCAGGTGCATACCGAGTGGCCCCGATCCATGTCGCCTCATATGTCATCGCGCTGGTCACCGTCTCCTTAAATGTCGGCTTGCCCATCATCAACGCACTGCGACGTGTTTCCGGATCATGAAGACCGTCTGCTGCATATGTCTGCAGCGCCTCGTTGGCTCTTTGCCTGCGGTTCTTCAGCTCACAGTAGTACACCGTTCTGTTGTGCTCGTCGCTGTACTTCGCTGCCAACGCCCTTATGACGGTCTCGTACTCACTTCTTAAACATTCTGGAACTGATTTTATTACCTCAGCCGCAGCACCTTTTAGAGCCAGCGCCAATCTCCGACCTTTCCTTACATCGGTCCACTGATTTTCCAGAGCAGCCAGGTCGAATTGTAGCTTGAATGTATCGAACGGCGTAGTCCCATCATAAGTAGGCACTTCTGCTCGAGTGGCAACACTTTCCGGAACCGGCGGCAACCAACCTCGCGGCTGTACCTCCCTAAGCCGCTCGTCCATTTTTCTGTTCATCGAGTCCTCCAGACTATCAACTCGTTTGTTCAGGGAAACATCAAGATCGTCGACTCGTTTATCCAAGTGTTCTACTCGCGTCTCCAGGTGCTCGACTTTCCCATTAATCCTGTCTGAGATTTCCTCCACTTTCTGCTCCAAGCGCGCAGAATTTTCCTGAAGCTTGACTTCCATTCGCTCTGACACTTGCGCCGATATTTCATGGGTCGCCGTTTCCATTTTCGCTGCCATCTGCGCCGACATTTCACGATTCGTTGCTTCCAGTTTCGCTGCCATTTCGCGATTTTCACGGTTGGAAGTCTCGAACATGCCTTACATTGCAACCATTAGCTGGCTCATGTCCATTGCTTGTGGTGGCGCAGCCGCTGCAGCCGTACTTTGCATCGACGCAGCACCCGCAGGCGATTCCTCCACTTTGCCCGACGCCTCTAGCTCCTGCGTTCCGAACTCGTGCGCAGCCCAATCGATGCCTCGTGATTCACACGCCTCTCGCAAGCGCAGCTGCAACTCCACCTTTCCGCCAGCAGTCGGCAAATTCCAGGCAGCCAGCTCCTTCTTCAGCTGGTCTACTTTCAGCAGCTCGAGTTTAACCATGTCTGCGTTTTTGCAATTTTATTTAATTTTTTTTCTTTACAGTAGCACAATCCCACTTCTGACACCAAATGTTACGAAATACTAGTTCTAGTGGGCTAGTACGTATCTCTGGATTGTGCAATATAAATAAAAACACACTAAATTTCTCAAACGCAGTCAATGAAAACCAACAGTCACTTTATTTCACAAATTTCACACTTTACACTTAATTTGTCTTTGCACTTAATTATTCGCTTAATTATTCCGTGTGGCACCTTCACTAGTCAAACCAAGACTGACTCGCTGCGCCGCACCCGGCTGCCTTTTATACCTGTCCGGCCATCGCGCAGATCGTTCTCGCACATTCCAGAGTGGACTAAAGGTTTCCAAGATGATCGCGACCATCATTGCCAGATTGGACTAAAAGTTGCCATCATTGCCAGGTTGGAATTATAGCACGGCGCGTAGCGACAGGGTTGCTTTGCACAGCGACAAACTGTCTTATCGTTACAATATTAAGTGAAAATTACCAAATACCGGAAATTGATTTAACTCCTTTGTACGCTCCTCTAGAATTAACTAAGATTAAGACCATAAAACACAACGATATTGTCAAACTCATTACAGAAAATAATACTATAATTTACATAATTATTTCAATCTCAATCTGTATACTTATTGTACTTTTTCTTTGCTTAAAATACGTAACCTCAAACCCATTTGTACTTTTATACACAAAATCTCGAAAACAAACAAAACCTAAACAAAGTATCACACAGCAAAATGACATAGAACTTCAACTACCAAAATTGTATCCATCCACATCAGCATGAAATATGCTTCTCTTTAAGGGAAGGGAAGTGACATAACACAAGTCACACCATACACATTCCATTCCCACACAAATCTCGCTGAATAAGCTATCTTGCATTTATTGCAAACAAATAAATGCAGCCCGTTTCGCCAGTAAGACACAGACATACACACACACAAGTTATATGTACGAGTACATATATTCTACTTGTTAAATTTTACTTGTTTCATTTTATAATTTTATAATCTAACATTCCGGAGAAATACTTGTCATAAACATTTTCTAGAAATTTGTTCAGTCGAAATAAATCTACAAAATATTGAACAAGTGAATTTGATTCAAAAAGAAAAATATAGCTGGCGACGAGGATGGGATGCGTTTGTTAAAAAAAAATGCATCCAGTGATTCACCCGCGATTGTTTCGTGCTAACTAAAGAAACAGTTCATAACTAACTAAAGAAACATTTTGCGCGATTATCCATATTAAAAAAAAAAACGAGTGTGCTTATGACCACACGACTGAAGTGAAACTTCTTTCGCTCCATCTGTATGTATATATATATATGTGTGTGTACAATATATACATGTATGTACATATACATATATTAATTTTCTACAAATATTTAAATTTATTTTATGTTTTCTGTAACGCTTACGTCACGCGTTCGCCAGCTTACTCCCCAAGTCAAGCGTGCGTAAACCACTCAACTCCCGTTCGCCTCGCCCGATCACACTTTTCGTAACGCTTACGTCACGCGTTCGCCAGCTTACTCCCCAAGTCAAGCGTGCGTAAAGAAGTTTCACTTCAAAATATAATACAATTTTTCACATAAAAAAAGAACATACAATGCAAAACGAAAACTGAAATTGCATAATAAAAATGCATGCAGTAAATTGCATCTGAAAAGCTACAACAGTTACAGTAGCTGCAACTTTATATCGAACATTATATGAAAATGATATACAAAAAAATTGTATTACATAACGTTGTAACGTGTAAATGACAAATTAAAAACAATATAAAAACTATATAAAAACAAAGAACAAAAAACAAATACAACTATATTTCATCTTTACGCTCAATAAAAAAACGACAAAAAAGAAAAATATACAACAATGGCTTTGACGCTTGCTGAAAGTCTAAGAGAAGCAAGAAGCTTACCAGCATTCAGTGGGAGCGGCGACTATAGGCTGAGCAATTACCTTCGAGATGTTGCAACGGTTCTGCAGTTAACGCCAGCTGAACATCAAGGTACGCTACAGACAGTCTGGAGTGAAGAATGCCTCAAACTAAGGAGGAACCAGCTTAGACAGGTCACAGGTCTTCTAACTGGGCACTGCAGATTGAGGAAACACATGCATACAATCGGGATAGAACAGGTAAGCGTCTGTAGACTCTGCGAAACAGCAGAGGAGACTCCCGAACACATTATATTGCACTGTAATGCGGCTTGTCGCAGCAGGTTACGTTACCTGGGCCGGTTTTGGCTTGCAGAAGAGGACGTCAAGCACATAGACCCCCGCGAGTTACTAAGTTTCATTAGGGCGGTAGGTCTAGGGGATGTACTCTAACAATTGTAGGGGGCACAATAGATCAATCCTGGTCTCAGTGCAATATACCCCTTACCAATTCTATTCTATTCTACAGACAGTCTTAAGCAATCGGTTGCAAGGTAAAGCACTAAAAGCTGTAGAGACGCTAGTTAATCCTACCTGGCAGGATATTTTGGCAAAACTGAAGGAAGAATTTGGTGTTAAAAGATCATTCTTTAACTTGAGAAGCGACGCTTTAAATGTGGATGCAAGGACCATTGAGGAGCTGCATTATAAATTTAGAAATATTTTAAGTCAGATGAATACTAAATTTAGTTTGGAACCCGATAATTTGTTAACCCCAAATAATAATGAAAAATTAATATTTGATATTTATGTTAACTTTTTGCCCATTCATATTAAGTCACTTTTAATTCAAAATCATATTAATTCTATAAATACTGCATATACCTTTTACTTAGAAAATAACTTATTAAAAGACATAAAATTAGTAAATACTAAAGCAGCATATATTTTTCCAAACAATAATTTCCTAACTAACAATAATTTCAAAAATAATAACAGCTTACAGAATACCGATTTTCAAAATAGCAACAATTTTTCAAATGGTAAGAATGTTCCTAATAATACTTATTTTCAACCATTTCAATTTCCAAACCATAGCAGTTATTTTGAAAATAACAACTCACATAATTTTAACACTAACAATACTAGAAATGGTAATACAAATTTTCGCAATCAAAATTATTTAAGCAATTTTAGGAACCCAAATTTCGATTCAGGTAATTTTAGAAACCAAAATTATTACAATTTTAACAATCCAACACTAGAACCAATGGAAATTGATGCTATTAATGCAACTGAAAATTTTCATTTACAGCCTCGGAATCAATATTACCCATAATAACACTTACAATTAATAATATGAAAACAAAATGCTTAATTGACAGTGGTGCTGCCACCACACTTGGCAATTACCCAAAAGAAGAAGTAATAGTAAACGTACCAGAAGAATTTAATGCCAAAAATGATACTATGTCTGTTAAATTAACAAATTTCATTAACAAACCCTTTGATTGTATAATAGGAATAAATGTATTAGGCCCAATTGGCGCGATAATAGATTTTCAAAATAATACCATGACAATAAATAATAATGAAATCGACCTTGTTAAAAGAGATTTTAAAATAGATTACGAAGAAATAAATTATTTAGAAAAATTTGAGTTAGATGAATTAAAAAAATTTATACCTAATAATTTAAATAAAGAAGAAACTATAATACTAGAGAAATTTTTGCATAAAAATAAAAAGACTTTCTATATTGATGGTCAAAATTTAACAACTACTAATTGTGTGAAACATAAAATTATAACAACATCTGATAAACCAATATACTGCAAAAATTACCGTCACCCACAAATTTTAGAAAAGGAAATTGAAAACCAAATTAATGATATGTTAGACCAAAATATAATAAGGCATAGTCGGTCACCCTATAATTCACCATTGTGGATAGTAAAAAAGAAAGCAGATAATTCAAATAACCAAAAATGGCGTTTAGTAATAGACTTTAGAAAACTTAATGATATCACAATAGATAATAAGTTTCCACTTCCGAATATTGAATCATTATTCGACAAGTTAGGTAAAGCACAGTACTTTTCATCATTGGACCTTGCAAAGGGTTTTCATCAAATACCAATGGATGAGAATGATATAGAAAAGACTGCTTTCTCGACATCTCAAGGACATTTTGAGTACATCAGAATGCCCTTTGGAATAAAAAAAGCGCCGTCCACGTTTCAGCGGTAGATGAATTACGTTTTATCTGAATATATTAACCCTCTAACGCGCCGAACAGAAAAACGGGGTATAGAATAATAATAATAATTGACTGGCACGACAGCCCGCTTACGCGAGACTAAGGCCTAGCTTCCCGCAACCACCCGTGTTGTGCATGTGAATTTGTACGCGGGTGGAAGGGACCTACAGTTTTATGCCGGTTCCGAACGGCAGGTTGGGAGCTTTTTCATAAGCAATTTTTACTCTCAGAGGTTTGCCATTTCCAGCTGAGAGGACAGACACCGAAAGAGAAAACGAGTTCCCTACAGACGGTCATTCCCGTTAGCGGGGAAAAAGTCATACTGTTGCTCATATACTGAGTAGCAAACGAAATTGAGTTTATTCACTTTTTGTCTTAACAAATGTAATCCAATGGTAAAAAATAGTTCAAATAGAATAAATTAAATATTTTGCAGTTACAAAATTACATATTTATATATATATACGTATGTGTATGTGACTTTTCATTTGTCGTTATGAAAATCAAAAAAGCAATTTTTTCCTGCTGTGAGGCATAAATTCAGCTTACACTTCAAGCAGTATATTTGAGTATCTGATTTCTTACAGTATTTGCAGCGCCTTTTACCCTTTGAATCTGTTATTCCTGGATAATGTTCATGGCCATCGTATCGCTCGTCGTCACACGGTATCTTAGCTTTTGTTCCGACTTCAGATAAAGTATGTTTTGCAGATAATGTAGATGGCCTGCCAACAGAAACATTCTTGTATTTGCAAAGGCTTGCAGCTACAGCTTCACGGAAATCTGGTAACTTGAATGTTTCTTTTTCACCTTCATTGGCACGTCGATATAATATGTAGGCATTTGTCATAATCATATCTAACAAATGATAAAAGATTCGCAGCCAACAGTTACGTGTCTTCAACCGGATATGATATGTGCCTATCAAGCCGTCCATCAAATCCACACCTCCCATATGGGCGTTGTATTCCTTAATTATGTGTGGGCATTGTACATCTACATATTCTTTCTTCCTTCGGTCACACCGAGGTATTGTACCGGCTTGTGACGATGTTACTGCTTGTGCAAATTGTTGAATACCAACATAACGTCGCTTCAGAAAACGAACGGCGTATGTGAAAAATTGCCATTTTTGGGTTTTAATGCAGTTTTAATAAATTCGATATGCTCTTTCGACTGGTGCAATCCGTTTTTACATATCTTGTTTAGTTTTCGAGATATTCAGTGTGCTCTTTGTCTTATGTTACAACATTTTATCGTTTGGGTATGTCTTTTGTCGTATGTGGTCAAAAATTGCACATACGACAATTTTTCATACAAATTTGCTTCTTTTTTTACTAAGCAAACAATTGTCGTATGTGTCGTCAAATGTTAGACATACGACATTTGTATGCGGAAAAGTGGTAAACAATTGTCGTATGTGTGCATAGATCTAATGCTGTCGCGCATGTCATTTGCCCAGTCGGCTTGTGGCCGTTGAAATTGCAAGATGTTATGATTTCTATATGCGGGTATTATGTTATTTTTAGGATGATGGATGATATATTGACTGATTCAGCTAATAATTCTAAAGATAGCGATTCGTGATTCAAGTAATTGAATCCATGTTTTGGTTTTAATTTATTCTATAAAAAATATACATTTACAGAACAACGAGTCAATCATCAACCGACCTTTCATCTGACACGGAAAGTCACCATTCATCAAGTAGGCTTAAACATTTTTACCAAAATGTACCTGATCAACTTGACTTAAATACTTCTCTCAACGTATCGCAGCCGACCTTACGTTATTACCTTCCGACTACACCTCCTGTAAGCTACTCCCCCATGAAAAAATTTAAATTTTTGTTAATTGTTATTATGTTTTGACTTCAGCTGGCGCCGACTCGCCAAAATCTGTAAGAAAGCGTCAAAGAAATCCGAATTTATGGAAACAGAATGTTAAAAAAAGTCTTCGAAAAAGTGGAAAACCATATATGGAAAGGAAAGGAATACAGAGAGATGGAAAGAAAATAAGATTGCTTTGTGGAGAGACGTGTTTCTATCAGTGCATCAGAAATTTTTCTAAAATAGGCAGAATGGAACTGCACGCAAAATTTTGGAAACTCAATGCTGCGGAAAAGCAAGCCTATTTCACTTCCTTCGTTAAACCATGTGAAGCGAAACGCCGTCGAATGTCTTCTGAGAAGACACGCTACGTAAAAAAAGATCTTTTCGTTACTACTGTAAAGTAAACAACGAAACTTTACAAGTTTGTAAGAAATTTTTTCTCAATACCCTTGGTGTATCCGAAAAAAAGGTTTACTATTTGTTTCCATTGATGAGCAAGGAATGTTGTTCCAACCAAACAAAAACCATGGCAGATCAAAGACTTCACAAAAAATTCAAGAAGTAAAAAGATCATATTCTTAGTTTTCCAACTATTGAATCTCATTATTGTCGAACCACAACTTCTCGAAAGTATTTGGAAAGTCACCTGAACGTCAAAAAAATGTACGATTTGTACAATGAAAAGTATTCGGATCCTGTATCTTTAAACACAATATATATAGAAACATTTTTTTTTTTTTTTCACAAATGAAACTCCAAAGAACTTTTTTCAGCAGACGATTCATACATTATCCAAACCCAAAATATATCAAAGCAAATTATATTAAAGACTTAAAAGTAGTAATCTCATATATCGATTCTGAGACTGATAAAAGTTTCTATAGATCAATATTACCAAACGCTTTAAAAAAAAAATTTTTTTTTTTAAATTTAAAAACTGAAAAGTACAAAGCCATTTTTAAGTTCCTAAAACATGTATAACATAAGAAAACATAAAAAAGTTTATTGAATGAATTAATTTGTTAATGTACGTTGTGTTTCTTTTAATAAAAGGTAATGTTTGTTATAAGACTGCATTTAATTTTTCCTCATTGCTTTATTCAAGGGGTTGGCTATTAGAAATTTTGTCGTATGTGCTATGGACAAAATCAATTCGAGCGCATATGTAACATACGACTAATGCTTACGGAGTTAAAAGTAGAATATTTCCTAAAGTTTGCAAGTTATAAGCTAAAATCAAATAGGAAACAAAAATATGTAACATCGTTTGACTTCGGTCTAAAAATTAAAAAAATCTACCGTAAAATTGTTAAGCTATTGGATTCTAAACTTCAAATTCGATTTTCTCGAAACTGGGTTTTGCTACATACGCCGTTCGTTTTCTGAGGCGACGATAAGTAGAAGCTAAGCGAACTACCTTGGTGTCCTTCCACAAAACGGTTGAAACTTCGACACCGTATGCTGATCCAGTGTATTCCTCGTAATATCCACAATCAGCCTTGGTCAATTGCTTATCCGAAGAAAACGTGCACTGAGGTATTCTATTTGATCGAATAGTACCCAATAAATATATACCGCGCGCACGGAGATATACCAACAGAGGAATCGAAGTGTATAGATTATTGAAATAAATTATGTGATTTATATTGTTGGAAATTGTTTGTGAAAGCCGCACGACTACGTTAGCTGCAGCTCCTAGGTCGGGTGAGCCAGGAAGCACCACATTATCACCAGCCCCATTATAAATCTCTAACCGATATGAAAACCCCATTGAGTCGCAAAGCACGAAGAATTTAATTCCCCATTTGTGCGGTTTGTTTGGCATATATTGACGCAGGTGATGACTCATCTTCGTTGCGCACATCTGCTCATCCACGCATAAACGAGAAGTTTTTGGAATGGAATCAAATCTTTCGTTTAGTTTGTCCGAAATGAATCTGATTCTAAACAGGGGATCATAACCAGTTTGCCCTTTCCGTACTCGATTTCCTCATTCGCAAAACTTATAAATTGTTTAATTTTTTCAAATTGTTTATGTACGTACAATGGCTTTGATGGTTATTCTGATGAGAGAGCGAGAAAAATGCGATGACCTGGAACTGAAGTGGGGGAGAGGGTCATAATTGCTCCCTAAACTCCTCATAATACTGCCAGATTTTAACTAAAACACTCTTTACCAAAAAATCAGTACATTATTTTTCGTTGGGAGGGGTGAAATAGGAGGGATATCCCATTCGCCCATTTCTACCGCCACCTCTATTTGATTCACTATTATACAAACACAATGAACGTATACAATATAAATCCATTACATCGCTTTCGCAGTAGTGCACATATGCCATACCGCACAAAAAAAGTTCCCGCTAACCGGAATGACCGTCTACAGACGGTCATTGGTTTTCTGTTGACTAAGCATAGCAAATTTACAATTTTGGTTGAAATGTTATTTTATAATAAAAACACATTAAATTTCTTATCAGCTAATAATTTTTATTTAAATCCAACAGCTCAAATTATTTTTAAAGATCGCGGAAAAGTGGGAAATTTTTAAGATAATTTTCGCGGGAAACAAATCAATTTTTCATGTTTGGATGTCTCTAAAGAGCAAAGGATTTATAATTATATTATATTATATTATATTATATTATATTATAATTTCCAACTACCAAAAACTGTGAAAGATGAAAAATCTTTCCTCGGATTGACCGGATATTACCGCAAATTCATAAAGAACTATTCCTTGGTAGCTAGTCCTATAATAAAATACTTAAAGAAAAACACGAAAATAAATTTAAATGATCAAGCTTATATAGAAGCTTTCCAAAAATTAAAGAACATATTAATAAATCCTCCTCTACTATGTTACCCAGATTTTAGTAAAAAATTCGTTTTAACCACGAACGCTAGCAATATAGCTATAGGAGCAGTTCTCAGCCAAGAAAGTAAGCCAGTGTGTTATGCTAGCAGAACCCTAAATGGCCATGAGAAAAACTATTCTACCTTAGAAAAAGAATTATTGGCAATCGTTTGGTCAATTAAATACTTTCGCCCATATCTATATATCTATATATCTGTAGAAAATTTCTTGTTCAAACCGATCATCAACCTTTAAAATGGCTATACTCTCTAAAAGACCCAAACTCTAGAATAATACGGTGGAAAATATTGCTGGATGAGTTTCAATTCCATATTGAATTTCTTAACGGGAATAGAGTGGCTGATTTTTTTAGTAGAATTCAATTATATCAAAACTCTATAGAAAGTATTCACAGCGCAGCAGAAGATTTGAATGACCATTTTTACATAATAGAAAAATTTTTTAATAAATATAGAACTCAGATAAGAATCGTAAAACATAAAGATAAAGAATTTGAAATACTTTTTGGTAAATATAAAATAATTTACGTTTCAGAAAATGACATAAATAATAAGCACTATTTAAATGATTTATTTAGAAGAAAGTTAAGCAAAGGAACTGTGGGAATATTTTCGGAACTTCAAGATGATAAATATAATCAAATACAGCAAATATTAATACAACTATTTTCAAAAGACAATAACATAAAATTTATAAAATGCACGAAGCTAGCTAAAGATATAGAATCTGATGAGACTTTGCTAAATATTATTAATTATATTAATTTAAAAGGTAATCATAGATGAATCCAAGAAAACTATGAACAGCTTAAAGATCTTTACTTTAATCCTAAATTATTTAAATACATAAACAGATTTAATAACAGTTGCAGGGTATGTGCCGAAAATCAATATGATAGAAAACCAATAAAAAAACAATTTTATAATACTTATACACCCGAAAAACCAAACGAAATAATTCATTTAGACATTTTCTAAATTCAAAAAACATGTTTTCTTACCACAATTGATAAATTTACAAAATTAGGCACAGCTCATAAGTTAAGTGATAAAAATATGATAACAGTAAAAACTAAATTAGAAGAAAGAATCGCATTTTTAGGAAAACCAGATAAAATAATAATGGATAATGAATTTAATAACGCATTAATAAAACTATTTTGCCAGGAAAATAATATAGAAACCCATTACACAACACCTAATTCGCACACAGGTAACTCCGATATAGAGCGATTACACTCTACACTACTCGAACACATAAGAATTCTTAAAAATAATGATAATATTAACGATGCTGAAGAACTAGTACTGAAAGCAATTAAATTTTATAATAACTCGGTACATTCTACCACTAAATTAAAACCTATTGATTTTATAAATGATTTAAATCTAAATTTCAAACAAGTTAAAGACAAATCTGAAGTAAATAAAAGAAAAGCCATTAATAGAGAAAATTCCAAAAGAGAAAATATTTCCCTCGAGTTAGAAAAACAAAATTTGTTTATGAAAAACCCAAATGCTAATAGACAAAAGACTGCTAAACGTTTTAATAAATATCATTACAGTAATCCAAACAAAGTTGATGCAGAACAATTCAGAAGATCACTTAAATCCATAAATTAAAAAAATAAAATATCAATTAAATCGAATATGTATAAAATCTTAAAATCTCTTGGAAAAGTATATGCTTACTTTAATAAAAAAAATAAATAAATAAATAAAAAATAATTCATGTACATAATTTTAAAACAACCTTTGTAAATAACTTCAACCATGTATACCTTTTCTCAATTTATCAATTCGACACTTTTAACATTACTTTCTCTTTAAATATTTACTTATTTATCTTATTAGCTTTTACTTTAATATTTAATCGTTAAACGTTTGTCATATAAAATTAAAACCTTGTATTGTATATTACTCAAAAAAAAAAAAAAAACAATCAAACAAAAATTCGAAGGGACTCGAATCTTTTAAGGAGAGGCGAGTTATATGTACATATATTCTACTTGTTAAAATTTACTTGTTTCATTTTATAATTTTATAATCTAACATTCCGGAGAAATATTTTCTAGAAATTTGTTCAGTCGAAATAAATCTACAAAACATTGAACAAGTGAATTTGATTCAAAAAGAAAAATATAACTCACACAAACAATATTTTCAAGCGCTGTAGCTTCTCCGCAGCGACTTAAATGTTATAAAGGTTCAGTTCTAAGCCAGATGCCGAATAAAAAATATTAAAAAAGTACGGAGATTTATTTTTCTACTATATATAGTATGTATAGCACAAATATACATACTTCATTTCATATGTAAAAAATAAGGGCCAAATTCTATCTGAAACTAATAGCGTAATCTTTTATTACTTTTAGACTAATCAGCTAAAAGAAAGCATTTCAAAATTACGCAAGTCTTTTGAAATTGAGGAGAAAAATAAAGGTACTGTTCCAGTATTTAAAAAGGCATTGCTTTATGCTGAAAAGATTGCTATAAAGGATGCACGAGATGAATATTCATATTTACAATTATATGTTGGCGCAAAAAAATTGTCTACTCAAATATCAAATATATGCGGTGAGTAGTTTCGAAATTTTCTGGAATGCCGTACGTTTTGTCATTACGTCTATCTATACTATTATATTAAAACCAATGTGACGTTGGTTTTTGAGCTACAATCAGGCAAAAACCACTGAACCAATTTAGATGAAATAAGTACCAAACGATTTTGTTTGTGTCGAAATAGTAAATAGGCTATATGATGTTGACCAGGCCTCCCTCTTACGCTAACTATGGTAACAAAACTCAACTATAGTACACTGTTCTAAACATAGACTATATAGAATCCGCCACGCCCATTAAAATAGCAAAACATAGTTGCAGTACATGTCTGCAAACCAGTATTAATATCAATAGATTATGTGTTTCATAGGGGTAAAAATAGGCTATATAAGATTGACCACGCCCACCTGATAGCCTTCCTGCAACGCCCATTATAATGACAAAAATTAGCTATGGTGTATTTGTGTAAAGCAATATGGATATTAAAAGAGTTAGCGTGCCATTGCGGTAAATATGGGCTATAAAGATTCGACCACGCCCACATTCCGCGCCCACTAAACTAGCAAAACAAATACAGTATAGGTCTGCAAATCAATATTAATATCAAATCATTCTGTGTTACTAGTAGAGTCCGACCGATTAATCGGCATCGGCATCGGCTAGTATCGGCCAATAAAATTGGTATCGGCATCGGCTAGTATCGGCATCGGCCAAAAAAAAAAGAATCGGCATCGGCCTTTTTTGGCCGATGCCACATCGGCCTTTTTTTGCCGATGCCACATCGGTTTTTTTTTGGTCGATGGCATATTGGCCCAAATAATTAAAAATTAAATTAAAAATTAAAATAATTAAATTAAATTAAATAAATAATTATATAGTTCGAATTTAATTATTTTTAATAATCAAAATTAAATAGTTTTATATTGTAAATCAGAAATAGAAGTTTGTTCGCATTTTCACCGAGTAAATTGGTGTGTCTATCGCTATACAACTGACCTGCAGCACTGAATAGCTGTTCGCCTGCAAAGCTTGAAGCAGGCCCAGTTACTTTTTAGCTGCTTTTTTAAGGAAATAGCATCTTTGATGCCAATATTCGAAAATATTACAATCTCGAGGAATGCGTTGTTGCGCCAGATATGCTTCAAACTGTTTTTGTAAAGGCGAACTGCCTTCTTCCAGTTCCACCCCTTGTGATAAAAGTTCACAAGGGGTGGAGTTTTTGGGAGTGGGTTTTTCCATGAGGGGAACTAGAAGAAGCAGTTTGAACTGTTTCATTACAATCATTTTGATTCAATTGTTCATTTATTAAAATTTCGCATCTGTAAATTTCTTCACTAGAGAAATATTTATTTTTGAAACAATGAATTTATGAATTTATGAATGCAAACCAATTGCAAAGCAATTAAAGGTATTGTAATAGATGATAGATACATTGTTAATGTATTCAAATTTTGAATTTTTTTATAATTTTATTTAGTTTTTAATTGTTTATTTTCTTATTTTTGTTTGTTAATTTGTTATGAAATGAAATGTACTGTTATATTTAATATAATTTTCTTATTTTTGTTTGTTAATTTGTTATGAAATGAAATGTACTGTTATATGTAATAATTCCTTTTGTTATTTAAAAATATAAACTGTGTTTTGATTGAATTCATTCGTGTTGTTTTTTCTATGGAATCGGCATCGGCATCGGCATCGGCTTCGGCATCGGCATCGGCGATTCTCGGCCTTTTGACCGATTAATCGGCATCGGCCTGAGAATTGGCCGATGCCGATTAATCGGCATCGGCATCGGCCAAAAAATTTGGTATCGGTCGGACTCTAGTTACTAGGGGTAAACATCTATAAATATCAAAATGAATGTTTGTTTGTTTGTTTGTTGGGGCGATGTTATGCTGTCGGTCACGGTCACGTATAAAATTGTTGTTGTTTCAATGTAAAAGAAAAAACTTAGAGAGCGAGCGAGGGAGCGGATAATGAGGCTTTCGATGCCAAATCAAACGATCAAATCAGTGTCGCGTCGTGAGATTACTCACAATAGTTGTGTTTTGGGAACAAATTTGTTCCCTTTTGGTGAAAATGTATATGGAACTAGCTTGGTCCCGCGGCTTTGCACGCGCGCTCATGTTTCCCCCGGTACAAATTGTTAACACATTGTTGACCCGTCAATTTTTGATTAAAAAAACATGTGCCTAATTATATTTGTTTTCAAGTGTTTTCGAAAATTTTGAAGTAAGAAGTCCCATTAAATCATGTGTTTTCACATTTACTCTAAACAAATTTTTAACCCTTGGTTTACCACGGTAGATTTCGATTTTCAAAAAAATGAAAAACACGTGATCCCATCCGATTTTAATATTCGGAAAAATTAAAAACACGTATCGAGTTATTTTACATTTGAAGTACTTTCACGAAGTTTGAAGTCAAAAGGCTAAAAAAAATGTGCTTCTCCATACATACTTTTAACCCGTCGTTGATCCAGTAAGATTTCGATTTTGAAAATAATGAGAAACGCCTGTCTCATTTTTATTTTTGAAGTCAATAGGCCCATTTCCATAAACAAACCTTAACCCATTGTTGGCCCAGTGAAATTTTGATTTTCGAAAAATTATAAAATACGTGTCGAATTATTTTTGATTTAGAGTATTTTCAGGAAGTTCGAAATTAGTATGTCTATTAAATTAAGTTTCTTCATACAACACCTTATCACATGTTTTGCCCCTTTAGACCCCGAATTTCTAAAAATCCCGTCTTAGCGGAGGTTCATTCTTCAAGATGTACCTACATTTCAAATTTCATGTTTGTAGCTTCAGCGGTTCGGGCTGGGCGATGATAAATCAATCAATCAGTCAGTCAGGACAAACAATCTATGTATATAAAAATGGAGGCGATAGCACACCAACAGCTCCAAAAAATATGCGGATACTTTGTGTGAAA
The DNA here is from genome assembly GCA_964056695.1 of Melieria picta. Taxonomy (NCBI): domain Eukaryota; kingdom Metazoa; phylum Arthropoda; class Insecta; order Diptera; family Ulidiidae; genus Melieria; species Melieria picta. Next base: position 65,624,248 of record OZ057400.1, read on the forward strand.
CAAATGTGCCACGCCCCTTGTCCAATGTTCATAAAATTTGAACAATAGAATGTCACATCTATGAAACGACGGTACACCAAATATCAATGCTGTGCGGCTTACAATTTCGAAGCTATTCCATATAAAAGATTTGAGTTGTATGGGCGGAGCCACGCCCTCTTGTTAAATACCCGCGTCATTGCTTTTGCCGAAAAATATGACTAAATGGTAGGTTCATACCAAGTTTCATTGATGTGCGACTTACAGTTCTGCTGAAATGTTAAGTCATAAAAATGTGCCACGCCCCTTATCCAACGCCCATAAAATTTTAACAGTAGAATGACACTTCTATGGGACGATGTCATACCAAGTTTCAATGCTGTGCGACTTACAATTCCGAAGCTGTTCCATATAAAAGAATTGAGTTGTATGGGCGGTGCCACGCCCCCTTGTTAAATACCCGCCCCATTCCCTCTGCCGAAAGATATGGCTAAATGGTAGGTTCCTACCAAGTTTCATTGATGTGCGACTTACAGTTCTCCTGAAATATTGGGTCATAAAATATGTGCCACGCCCCTCACCCAACGCCCATCAAATTTTAACAGTAGAATGACACTTCTATGGGACGATGTCATACCAAATTTCAATGCTGTGCGACTTACAATTCCGAAGCTATTCCATATAAAAAATTTGAGTTGTATGGGCGGTGCCACACCCCCTCGTTCAATACCCACCCCATTCCTTCTATCGAAGGACATGACTAAATAGTAAGTTCGTACCAATTTTAATGTATGTGTCACTTATGGTTCCAAAGTTTGACTAAACATGTATGCTGGTGGTGCCACGCCCCGTTTTCCAGACTTTTGTTTTTTCCTAAACCTTTGCGTAGCAATTACGTACAAACCCGCCAAAGGAAGTATCCGATTTGGTCCAGTCGTTTTCAAGGTTTAATCATCCGAACGGACCAAGATTAATTTTTATATACAGTTCGTTAAGAAATGATCCCGCACCGAAATTCCGAAATGTTCGATACAAAGGACAAAATATGAATTTACATAAAAAAGTCACTTTCACAAGCGTTAAGAAATTATAGCACCACTTTCAATACTTCTTTTTATTTTTTTGCAATGCACTTTATTTTTCTGTTTAATATGAAATGGTGGTTCCCTCTACTCTTAATTGTTAAATTAATTCTCTTTTTCATGGACTCGATAAATCTTTGTAGAAGATGAGGGAATCCTTCCCAGACCCGGACAATTTCTTTTTGGGGCTGTACCACATCCTCGAACTGCCGACAATCATCGTAAACTTGCCGTGCCATGATGCCCCATAAGTTCTCTATTGGGTTCAGATCCGGCGATCTTGCTGGCCATTCGCGGATAGGAATATTACGCGATTGTAACCATTCTTTTGTACTTATCGATGCGTGCACTGCTGCGTTATCCTGCATGAACGTAAAATCCACGGCGGGAAACTTGTCGATATATGGGAGAAGATGTTCCTGAAGGAGCTCTTGATACCGCGCAGAGTTCAAGCGTGTATTAATAAATGCCAGAGATGCGTTTCCATGAGTTGAAAAGACACCCCAAACCATTAGAGATCCACCACTGAAATTCCTTTTTGAAAAAAGCCTCGGCTCCTTGTGCAGATCATGCCAGTAATGTCGAAATCCATCTGGTCCATCTAGATTGAATTTTTTTTCGTCAGACCAGATGATCTGGAAGGGTAAGTCAGGCTTAAATTTGATTTTCAAGGCTTAGTTTTGTTTCTTATGCTTACCGATGCCCACTAGTACAGTAAATAGGTATATTTTACTAAAAAAAAATACTTAATGGCTGAATTTTGAGGGTGTGTTCGGGGTCATGTTCTGAGTCTAAAACTGAGTTTTCGTATTCGAGGGGGTGGGGGAAGATACTACCCCCTGTTTATTTAGGGGTGAGTTCGATTTAATTCCTTATCTCCGGTGCTATTGCTCGTACCGTCAAGTCCAAGGGATCAAATTTGTGGGGAATAAAATTATCTATCTAATGATAATAAAATCGAGGTCATAGGTCGATTAGGTTAATCACAATGGCCGGTCAAAGGTCAAAAGTGAGGGATAGTTTTTCGTTTTTCGTGAATACCGTGAAACCGGTAGGTTTTTTCGCATACTGCTTCGATACCATTTTAAAGTGCTTGAAATTACCTACAAAATGAGTGCTCGAACACTCATCTACTATAAATAGTTTGCCGTCAATCCAACGACCAATTTGACCGCGCGCGCTGTACGTGCGAGCCGCGCACGGCGCGAGAAGTACTCATTGCGCGTACATTGCACTCTCTACGTGCAATTAATATAACTATGGTTACATTATTTTCTCGGTACAATGATTAATTTAGATTAAGTTGAACATGTTTTTTTTTTTTTGTTTTTTTTATCCAAGGGAAAACGGGAAATCCATCATGGACAAACGAGAAGGTCTGTCCTTGCCGAATAGTGTGAGACTCACTCAAAACCCTATAAAACCCCAACTATTGCATATTCAGCGCTCTGTAATGTATGTGTGTGTATTGCTGTATAATTTTTAATTATTCAAAGTGTTCTGATCATAAATTTTACCTGGAAGTTTTCCTGCTTGCCACTTTCATGTTGTTGTGGGAAGGCCTGAGGGTGTCGAAAAGCTGGGTTGAAATGTTCTCCAATTTGTACGACTTGTAGCGGTACCGCGTGCAACAACATCGCCCAATATTCTACCCTGCAAGAAGATGACGATTTTCTCGACGACGACGGGAACTTACAATCCATTCCTGAAGAAGATGAAGGTGATCAAGAAGAAGACGCTCGTGGTGACACACTTGGAAACGATGAGGAATACGAAGGAGGCGAAAAAAGGCCATCCAAAAGGGCTAAATTCACATGAAAGTGGCAAGCAGGAAAACTTCCAGGTAAAAATTATGATCAGAACACAATACACACACATACATTACAGAGCGCTGAATATGCAATAGTTGGGGTTTTATAGGGTTTTAGTGAGTCTCACACTATTCGGCAAGGACAGACCTTCTCGTTTGTCCATGATGGATTTCCCGTTTTCCTTTGGATAAAAAAAACAAAAAAAAAAACAAGTTCAACTTAATCTAAATTAATCATTGTACCGAGAAAATAATGTAACCATAGTTATTAATTGCACGTAGAGAGTGCAATGTACGCGCAATGAGTACTTCTCGCGCCGTGCGCGGCTCCCACGTCGAGCACTCATTTTGTAGGTAATTTCAAGTACTTTAAAATGGTATCGAAGCAGTATGCGAAAAAACCTACCGGTTTCACGGTATTCACGAAAAACGAAAAACTATCCCTCACTTTTGACCTTTGACCGGCCATTGTGATTCACCTAATCGACATATGACCTCGATTTTATTATCATTAGATAGATAATTTTATTCCCCACAAATTTGATCCCTCGGACTTGACGGTACGAGTAATAGCACCGGAGATAAGGAATTAAATCGAACTCACCCCTAAATAAACAGGGGGTAGTATCTTCCCCACCCCCTCGAATACGAAAACTCAGTTTTAGACTCAGGACATGCCCCCGAACACACCCTCAAAATTTCAGCCATTAAGTATTTTTTTTTAGTAAATGTGATTTATTTGTTTCTATTTACTGTACTACACTCGCTGCACCATGTTTGATGCGCATCTGCAAATTCAGCTCGTTTGTCGATATTCGTGCGTTTTAGAGCAGGAGCTTTGGTCATTTTTTTATATTCTAGGAATTTACTATCCTTTAGTGCCTTCCAGACTGTAATATGGGACACATGTGGTGAAAATTCGCTTCTTAAACGACGCGTGCCCTTTGATGAATTAGAACCAGCTCTACAAATTATACGTCTATCGGCTTCGGAAGGCTGCTTGGACGACCTGGGCTTCTCTTACTTGCATAAGCTGTTGGATTTCGCAAAAATTTGCCAACTACCGTGTGACAACGGCCAATCCGACGTCCAATTTCGCGGTTTGTTAGACCTTCGTCTTTAAGAGCGCTTATGACGGCTTTTTCCTCTTTTTTCAGTTCCGCCTTTCTGCTCATTGCGTTAAACACGTTTTTATGAATTAGTTTTTACAATAGAAGTTTGACAAAAAAGTGAAAGGCCGTACAAAAATAAAGTATTGTAAGTGGTGCTATCATTTCTTAACGCTTGTGAAAGTGACTTTTTTATGTAAATTCATATTTTGTCCTTTGTATCGAACATTTCGGAATTTCAGTGCGGGACATTATTTAAATATATGCAATGGATATTTTCACCAAGTTTTTCCATTCTTCGATCATTAGAAGGGAAGTTATGATACAAAAGGTCAATGGTGCTATCATTTCTTAACGCACTGTATATAGTTGAGCAAGAAAATGGTTGGTAGCAACCCTCATCACTAGCGTGTGTTTACATTTGTGTTTTCGGTGAAAAAGAAGAAAGAAAAATGGAAATTTAAATGGTAAACAAATATTGTGATACTTTCACACACATACAGGGTGGACGGAAAGTTTCTGCATACATCGTTTCAATTGTAATATACTTAAAATTCTGATTGCTTATTTTATTTGAAAACGAAATGGGGAAATACCCAATAATGTGATGGATTGAAAATCCTAAGAAGTTCCCTCGTAGACCTACAGCGATTTTAATGCAGGACGGTGCGCGATGTCATACGGCGAAACAGTCAATAAGTGTTGCTAAAAGTCTATTTAAGCTAGTATGGGAAGACTGGCCGGGAAATTCGCCAGATCTTAATCCTATTGAACATATCTGGTCTAGGATGCAAGGCTTAGTATTTCGGAGTCCAAAACCTGCCAATAGACTTCAACTCATTGAGAGAGTAAAACAAGAGTGGGATGCCATATCATTGGCCGAAACGTCGGTCTTGTGCGAACGTTTTCGAAAGCGGGTTCTAGAGTGCTACGAAAAAAATGGCACACAGACACAATATTAATGACCAATTAAATTTTGTTTGGATATGATTAAGTGATTTAAAAAAAAAAATGTGTGAAAAGCAATACAAATGATCCTTAACGGTGTTGTTTTTTGTATGCAGAAACTTTCCGTCCACCGTGTATATTAATTTCATTTATAAATTATTAGCTCAGAATGCCAGAAATTTCGGCTCAATCAAATACTGAGGCGCTGATAACAATGCTCCAGGAGAAGGAATCCCTTTAGAAATGTGTGTTATTCAGACCGATGCAAGCGCGAAAAATACTTTTACATTTTAATTGAAAATTGTATTCAAACAAGTAAAAGTCCCAATAAAAAGTGCGGAAAATGTAGTAAAAGTAAAAGTAAGCGAAAATCGAAGTGGTGACCCGGCTATCAAATGACCGTCAGCATAACATGCTTTCGGCACGGAGTAGAGAAATCAAAACGAGAGCGTAAAAGCGTCTACATAACATCGCCCTTGGTCACATTACACTAAAACTCAAAAACTAGACGGCCGTTTGAGCTGAATCTTTCGCAGAATGTTCGTCTTGACTAAATATCGGTAAACCACATAGTGTAATTATGACACGACAGATGGACATAGCACCTCCCATACAACCTAAATTTTTAATATGGAATATTATAGGTCGGACAACGTTTGGATGTGTCGTTTCACTGGCAAAATTTCATGATGGTTGGGCAAGCGGCATAGCACTCTGCAAGCGACCCAATTGTTTTAAATAACTTTGGAACTACAGGTCGCATATCAATGACAATTGGCACAGATCTACGATTTAGACGTGCCCTTCGACATGGGGAATGGGGTGGGTATTGGACGAGGGGGCCTGGCACAGCCCATTCAACCCAAATTTTGTATGTGGAATAGCTTCGGAAGTATAAGTCGGAGAGCATTGAAATTTAGTACAGTGTTATGGCTTAGACGTGTCGTTCCAAAAGTAACAATAAATGGGCGTTGGACAAAGGGCGTGGCATATTTTTTGGGACTCAAATTTTTGACATAATTTTAAAACGGTAAGCCTAACGTCAATGAAACTGGGTCGCACCCTTCGACTGGAAGACTAGGTTAGGCATAAAAGGGGCATGGTACCACCCATACAGTGTTTCATGAAAAAACTTGATTTATTGGGCCCATTGACTTCAAACTTGCGTGCAAAGCCGCGGGGCCCTGCTAGTATATATATAATTGTATGTCCTGATTTATTGACTGATTTATCATCGCCGAGCCCAAACCACTGAAAAAGCAAAGATGATGTTTGAGCATTACTTTTATTTTAATAACTGACATCAATTATGAATGGATTTTTATAAATTTATAGCCTATTCCCACCGGGCCTTAAATGCATTTAACGCTTAAATGTATTTAACATCGCATTTAAATGCTTAAATTCCCATACATTTGAGTTTGTATCAAAGTGCGTGAACTCACTTTCAAAACTGAGTTAACTTAGAGCCTATTTCCACCGGGCCCTAAATGCATTGAACATCGCATTTAAATGCTCTAATTCCCATGGAATTGTTTTTGTATCAAAGTGCGTTACTCACTTTCAAAACTGAGTTAACTCAGCCGCAACAAGAGTCGTATATACACAAGCAAATGAGAGGATTTGAATGGTGTTCTCTGTGTCACGATTTTTGTTAAGAAAATTACTTCTGCTTGTATTTTTCGCATAAATAGATGTTTTCCGACATAAACAAAGTTAATACTTCTATCAATTTCAAATAACAAATGCTGAAAAAGCAAATAAAAAACGTGGAACTTCTCAAGACCCTCTTGACATTAAAAATTCAGACAGTTCTGGTATCAATCAGCTGACAACTTTCACCAATAAAGTAAACATTGATAAATGAAATAAATTTTCAAAAATATGATAATGCAGACCTTCCTAGACTGTTGCGAAGGAAAGCTGTGAGGGTTTCATGCAGTGGATGACCTACAAGAAACCACACATACGTACACAAGGCGATGGCGGCGACGGGCATAGCTGTGGCTGTCCAGAAAGAAATGCAGATTTTAACTTCCAAATTAAAATGTAAACAAATAAGAGCTGTTGAAGTTAACTCAGTTTCGGTGGAAACGCTTGATAGTTGTCGAACTTAACAGAGCTCTTAAATGCATTTAAGCGCTCAGTGGAAATGCAGTATTAGCTTTGCCGTTTACCCTAAGCGTTTTTTTGTAAATAATGCAGTACAATATGACAGCGTGTACAGCGACACAGCCGCATGGAGCGCAGGGACGTACATGCACAGACCTGCGTAGCGTTGTAGTTGATATACAGTTTTCTGCGCACAGTCAATACGTTTTGTTGCAAAAATTGGAGAACTAGTTGAAAAAGTCCGTGGGAAGCAAATATTACACTCATATTGTATAGTAGGGTGGGTCGATTCCGGACTTTTTTCGATTCGAGATTTCTAATAGTGCGGAAAAGTTGCCTTAGTACTTCGTGATTCCAATGCAATTTTTTGTTTTGAGATCGGACTGCATCTTCAACCCCAACTCCGGCCTTGAAATTTCGGAAATTTGCCTAAAATCGTGAAATTGCCTACCTAGCGCCTGAAATACGCCTCTCATGGCAAAATGTATAAAAGAAAAGTTGTTTGTCGCATCATTAGCTACCGAAATGGTATTATGATCATGGACGTAGGACAAACCGTTCCCGAGATACGAGCGAAAAGGCGGCGCGCCGCAGCGCAAGGTAAAAATCGGCTTGCGGCCACACTTCTTCCTGAATGCGCCCACAATGACGCCGGCGCTGCGGAGATGTGTTCTGTGCTTCACGCGTCGGGTCGGACCGGCCGGGCCGCTCCCCCCGTCCCGTCTCGCTCTTCCCCCATCTCTCTCCCCTCCCCGCCAGACACTAGACTAGACTCCCGCTGCGCGCCGGGCGCCACCAGCTTGCTCCGTCGTGTATTCCCCTGCGCCATACGACACTTTCGGACAGGTCCCCACACAAAGATTCTTTCATAGAGTTCCTTCACTCTTGTCGTTGATTTCGCCGAGTGCTATCACTTACATTCTCTGAACAGAACACAAAACTCAACATGTCTGTATCTAAATTTAAATTTAGACAGAAATGTCCTGTGTTTGGCATATATCAGTACGATCTCACTGAGTCCCAGCTACCCAGTTACCAGGATGTTCTTTTGTATTATCAGTTTGAAAGATTTCGTATAGGGCGACTCCGAGGTGACAACTATGAACCTAGGAGTAAAGAGGTTTCAGAAAGAGTTGCAAAAATGGTTGAAAATATTTTCAAAAAGTCATCTATTCCGATAGTCTCACACACCAGAGTTCTACAAATGCTCACCACAGTCAGAAAGTTGGCCCTTGACCGTCTTCTGGCAGCCAGAGAAGCAGAGACTGACACTGTAAATGGATGGGTTAGATGTAATAAAGTGCCAAAGCTGAATTTCAAAGCTAATAATTATTACGATATGATTAACTGGAAGACTATTACCTTGACTGTTCCACCAGTTCTTCGTTCAGTTCCTAACGAAGAGCTCATAAAAGGGTTGTCGGGAGACACTGCAGAGATATGGAAATTTAGTGAATTCCCCTCTCACACCGTGGCAGTCGAGAGAACCGTCAAACTGGTGACAGAGGCATCTTCTAAAGTTATTGGCCCCCAGTCTCGTGATCGTTTTATACGCTCTACACTGAAATCTAGGCAACAACTGCCAAAGTTTAGTACAAAATCTGATTTTATCAATAAATTTGATACAGATTCAGACTAAAACAAGCCTGACATATGGTGGGTTGGTTGGGTTGGGCTTGGGAGGAACCCGAAGTGCAGCCACCTCCACGTGGTGGGTTCTGGGTAACCAACACAGGTTAGCTGAGAGCTGCAACAATTTTCACCTTGCGCTGCGGCGCGCAGCCTTTTCGCTCGTATCTCGGGAACGGTTCGTCCTACGGCCATGATCATAATACCATTTCGGTAGCTAATGATGCGACAAACAACTTTTCTTTTATACATTTTGCCATGGGAGGCGAATTTCAGGCGCTAGGTAGGCAATTTCACGATTTTAGGCAAATTTCCGAAATTTCAAGGCCGGAGTTGGGGTTGAAGATGCAGTCCGATCTCAAAACAAAAAATTGCATTGGAATTAGGAAGTACTAAGGCAACTTTTTCGCACTATTAGAAATCTCGAATCGAAAAAAGTCCGGAATCGACCCACCCTATTGTATAGGTTCAATTTCAAAGTCAGAATCAGACAAAGAACTCATATTGCTGGGTCTATGAAATGAATACGAAACACGTGTGCTGGTTTTATGAGATTCGTATACGCACACAGTTTCATCTGTGCTGCGATGCCCTGTTCTGTGCTGCGCGGCCTGCGTCTCCGTATACGCTTAGGCTTACAGGCGTCTTAACAGAAACTGTTACGTTATCATCGGGAGCCGTGTTCACAAATGCAAACATTTTGACAGCGTGCTCGCAGCCACAGTAAGCCTAGGCGTATACGGAGACGCAGGCCGCACACGCAGCACAACTCAACGCAGTTTAGTTTTTTGTAAATAACGCAGTACCGTACGATATACTGCGTATACTCGTATAACGGCGTATACAGCGACATAGCAGCGTGCGGCGGAGAGACGTGCCTGCGCACAACTGCGTCGCGTTGTAGTTGAAATACAGTTTCCTACGCGCAGCCGACACGTTATAGTATAAACAGAATCAAGTCGTCGGCCGATTTTTACGCACCGAACGTACGCTGTCAAAATTAAAACACACAGCAGTGCATGTGATTGCCCACAACGACGACGACTGCGATAGTCGGCCGACGACCAGTCGTCCGACGATAGAACAAATTCTAATTTGGTCGCAATCGTCGTGCGAACCAATCAGCTGTGCAGCTGTCAGAGGTGAAAATCGAAAATGTAAACAAACGAAAAATTCTGCAAAAATGTTGTGATTTGTGCTACTTTAAGGTTGCAAAGTTGTAAGTGCTTCAAATATTAATAAAAAATTGTGCCAAATAATCAATTTTGTCTTTCCCTTTCGTATGTTTTAGAAAATGGGCAGGACGGAGCTGCTAATTGAGGAAGTTTCCCCTTGACCTATCGTGTGTTTGCAGGAATAATTTTTGTACACAGCTGATGCGAATTTCGCACCCATTATGTTTCACTGTGCGTTATTCACGACGACTGACGCGCTGCGTCATTTTTCGGTGCGAATAAATTCGGCCGACGATTTGGTTCTGTTTATACTATTAGCTTGCAAAAATTTAAGAACTAACTGAAAAAGTGCGTGAACAGACGATATTACACCCATATTATATTGTATAGGTTCTATTTTAAAGTCTAATTCAGACAAATAACTCGTATTGCTGGGTTTATGGAATGAATACGGAACACGTGTGCTGGTTTTACGAGATTCGTATACGCAGTTCACATATTTTCTGCCTCACAAAGTTTAATTTTCGCTGCGCTGCCTTGTGCTGTGTTGCGCGGCCTGCGTCTCCGTATACGCCTAGGCTAAGAGTCGTAAGTGCATACACAAAAGAGGGGATTTGAATTTCGTTCTATGCGTCAAAATGTTCGATAAGAAAATTCATTATTCTTCTATTTTTCGCATAAATACATACCTTCCGTCAAAAACGAAGCAATTTATCATTTGCAAACAACAAATGTTGGAGAAGCAAATAAAAAACGTGGAACTTCTCAAGATCCTCTTGACATTAACCCATTAAAGCCGGGTACAAGTTCCGCCTATACGATTTTGATAAAATTTCATACACGACCTGGAATTGACCCAAAATGATCAGAAACAAAATTTCAGCTTTTTAGCTCTGCACGTTGCTGAGATATTCATTAGGTATTTTGTACCCATTACGCAGCAATGGTATCTTTTTTTCGTACTTTTTAAAGTGATCAGCTAAACACGTGAACAAAAGTTGTATTTTTTACAGGTGAGTTAGGAGGCAGATTTTTGTGAAGTTCTAAGGCCACTACGTTTCGCCACATTTTCCATCTCCGGAAAATTCACAATTTTTGGAGTCTGGTAACTCTAGCTAGATAGCGCCATTTTAGGGTGACCTCTACTAGACTAAGGTAGTTCCATCTTTACCCCAACCATCCCTATCAATGATTTTGAGATATCTCTACCACGAACTTTTCTGTGAGTTTTTTAAAAAGTCAATTTTTATGGGTAAATTTTTACCCATTAGGCAGCAATGGGTTAAAAATTCAGCTCTGGTATCAATCAGCTGACAACGTTCACCAATGAAATAAACATTGACAAATGAAATAAATTTTAAAAAATATGAAAATATGAAACGACGACAGTGGAGATGTGAGGAAGCTCAGACCTTCCTAGACTGTTGGGAAGGAAAGCGGAGTGATTTTCATGCAGTGGAGGGGCTACAGGAAAATCACAAATACGTAAAAATGGAGATGGCGGCGATGGGCTTAGCTGTGTTTGCTCAGGAAATCTATTTTAAAATTTGATTTGATTTGACTTTCAAATAAAAATGTAAACAACAATCAGCTGTTGGAGTAATCTCAGTTTCTCTTTGACAGTTTTCAAACTTAACAGAACTCTTAAATGTATTTAAGCGCTCGGTGGAAATACAGTAATAGCTTATAAAGGGATCAAAAATTGGTTGACGTGTTGTATGGAGAAACATCATACCATGACATTTTGAAAAAAATGCGCTTCCACCCTGCGCTATTAACAAATCAATTGACTTCGAACTTGGTGAAATTACTTCCAATGACACATAATTCGTTATAGCGATATTTTTAATTTTCCCTGGAAACTAACATCTGGCGGGGTTGAAAACGGAATCAAACAGTTCAGAGTTTGTGTGGTGAAATAGTGCAGCCACCTCGGCAGTGATAAAGTGATAGGAAACTGGGAGACTAAACCGATTTTTGTTCGTTTTTTGCAATTCACGTACACAGTCTGTGTGTGCTGGCAGTCATCAGTTGTTCACTGTTTTCGCTCTTTTCCCGATATTAGGGATGAGTGTGCAAACTAAAACGTGGCCAGTTGCCTTTCAATTGTTTGCTTTTTAAAGTATGTTTTCATTAATTTTCTGCATTAAATACACAACATATCAACTTGTTTGCCTTTATTATGTAAATATCATTAAAAAATATACCATATTCACAAAGCTAAATGCGTTGAATACGACAGGGTCAACTGGCGTCCTTTTTATTTCGCAGTTCTTCATTTAGCAAATCTCTAACACAAGGTTGACGATCAGATAAGGTATGCTTTTGGTGCTAAATGCTCTAGTTCGAACGGAGGGCTATTTGTTTTGGATAATAATCAGCCCTGTTCCAGAATCCGAATCGGATTCGAATCGAAATTGAATCCGATTCCGATTTGTAGAGGTGTTCTGCAATCCGAACGGAATTGTCACATTCGAAGTTCGAATCCGATTGTTAGCAAATTAAACAAACCTTCAATCAGCTGTTGGCTTGAAATGTTCAAATGAAAAAGTCAGTTGTAAAATTTTGTTAGATTTTTTATTTTATTAATTGAGTTCGGTTATTTTATTGGCAGTATTGCTTGAGAACGAGCAGTCCGCCCTGAAGTGAGGCGCAGAATTTTGCGAGACCACAGCAATCCGATGGAATTGCCAGATTCTTCGTAACTAGTACAAGTTATTTCAGTTATGTTCAAAATTTCCTAATTAAGGTTTATTGCTCAGTACCGCCTTAACAAAGTAGCATTCAACATGATCTTGACCGAAGTGAAACCTTTCCTTCGGCAATGCTCCATCCCGCCAGAATTGAAATTGGCGACGGCTTTGCGATTTCTTGCCGAAGGAGGCTATCAACGATCGGTAGAAAAGGCAACCGCCTCTTCCATTTCGGAAAGTTTGTGCTTCTTAAAAGGTCCACCGCCGGTCGCTAAAGCTTCTCTTCTATTATGTGCCAGCTTCCTTCTTACCTCACTTTTTCAATCAACCCAGGTCTATGATTGAAGAAAATTTTATAAAATGAATTGATTTAATTTACTTTTCACCTTTTTCCACTCCGTTACACCAAAGAATATACAATATAAAGAATACGCATCTTCAAAAATTTTGCAAGCGGCTTTGTTGACGCGGGGGATAAGAGATGAGCGGAGGCATAGGCACGAGACATTTGCACTCGCTCGTTCGTTTGATAACAGCAAAAAGCAATTTTTTTCGCAACGGCTCCGCTCGTGTATATTGAAATGGTGGTTGTTGTGGCGTAGTGATCGCTCATTTTTTGCATGCATGTTTATTGATCTTGTTCGTCGAGGCGCAAGCGGAGAGCAAACAACGAACCAAAGCATCGTCATCGTCGTTTCAACGAAGATGATTCGGGGTTCGCTAATGTTTTTGTTGTTGTCGTTTATTGTGTGTATGCTTTTTTGTGTTGCCGATTGATTTTGCTGCACAAATTGCTGTCATGTCACCATCAATCGAATCTTTGTGGTGTACATACATTAAGGTGGGTCGCGAAAAAAAATTGGTGTTGTCACCACCTAAAAATAAAATTCAGAGTGTTTAATGACTATTTGGAAAATATTGCGATTCTGAGGTAAGCCAATTGTGAGCGGTTTTGCTTCAAAAATAAATATTAAAACTTCCAGAACTCAATAAATTAACCAAAAAAATTTTTACAAAATATGTGCAATCCAAGAACTCCTGAAGGTTTATCTAACCAAAAAAATTATTCGAAAATGTCCAACAACAAAAAAGTTACACCCAAAAAACATGATAATTAGAGGTATTTTTGAAGCAAAACCGCTCACAATTGGCTTACCTCAGAATCGCAATATTTTCCAAATAGTCATTAAACACTCTGAATTTTATTTTTAGGTGGTGACTGAAACGTGATTTTTTTTGTGTATGGAGTGCGACCCATCTTAGTGTACATATGGCTTTTTGCTGGCCAATGCTTTGATTGATTTAAAAATTTGGTGGTTGATCCCAATTTAAAATGTCTGCAAATATTTTTACGTGGCGAGTTCGAAGTAAAATTATTTGTTTATATTTTCACATGGTTGATTACAATTTTAAGAATATGGAAAAAAAGGTCTATTAACTTTCAATAGGGCGAAAGCACTACTAAAGCACTAAATAAAGAAATAAATAATAAGACAAGTATTTTGTCATAAGAAAAATTGTATTACGGCTTGCCTACCTTTAAGAATAGTATAAATATTCTACAGCATGGTTCCATGGCGAATGATGTGACCATAAATTTACAATATTTGATTTTCTTAAATTTTTCTTAGATTTCCTTCAAATTTCAAAGTCCTTTTAAAAAAAATCCTGACGTCAGAGAGAAAAACTAAAAACGCAGTTTTACTACATTTGGCCCCTAGTTTCGCGAGTATACCGAATTTTTCGTGTGTTTTGAAAGTTTTTGATTTTTGTCGCACGGTGTTATCGCGTTGATAACACTACTCGACAAAAAATGGGTTCATCGCGTGCTCCTAAAAGCAAAAGTATTTTTTAGACTAATCTTCGGCTGCTGAACACGAAACTGAAAATGAAAAAATTTTCTTAAGAAGCGTTTTCGAAAAATCTTCGAAAAACACTTTTTTCCCTCTTATTTCAGTTATGAGCACATATCTCGTAAACCAACCATCCGACTAACACAAGTGGCTAAACAAGTAACTAAATTTTCTATTTTTAACTTTCAGGACCAAAATTTGTCAGGTATGCAAAACATAAATGTTTTGGATCTCAGTCTGTAGATTCATACATCTAAATTTTTTTCTATTTCAAAGTTCTGTAAGTTCAAAATAGAAAATTTAGTTAAATGGAGACAATTTTCCTCTTTCATTTGATACCCATATCTTCATCATTGCACAATCGTAAATATTTAAAAAAATATTTGAAATGTGTATATCCTTAAAATTTTAAAGTCCTTTAAGAAGGTTTTTGGGTCAGAAAATGAAAAACTGACTATGCCAGGATATTATAAATGACCTCTAGTTTCACGTCTATATCAACATTTGGATGGGTCTCGGAAAAATAAAAAAAAAATTTCACACGGTGTAATAAATGAAAAGTTGGTGTTTTCACTCCGTGCATTATAACTTTGTCATTTTTCTTTCAATTCTATTGATGTTAGGCTTAATATTTGCTCAAATAATATATCTTTCATCTTAGATTTTAAAACCAGAGGAGATCATTTATTTTATCTATAAAAAAAGTATTCGAAAATTTATGATTTTTGAAATTGATCGAAAAATTCACTTTTTTACAACTTTCATCGTCATAACTTCCCCAAATCTGATCTGATTTGGACAATCTATATATCGTTGGAAAGATTAGATAATTACCTTCCGAACGACGGCAACTTGTGTTAGTCGGATGGTTGGTTTACGAGATATGTTCTCATAACTGAAATAAGAGGGGAAAAACGTGTTTTTCGAAGATTTCTCGAAAACGCTTCTTAAGAAAATTTTTTGATTTTCAGTTTCGTATTCAGCAGCCGAAGATTAGTCTAAAAAATACTTTTATTTTTAGGAGTATTTTTCGTGTCGAGTAGTGTAATTAATTTTACACCGTTTCGAACACGTGTATTGTTAACATCTGGAGAACCCTCGAACGTTGGGTGCCAGTTAATAAAAGTTCAATTTGTCATGATGTTCATTTATTGAGAGTTCGATTTCGACTGACTTACAAAATCAAAGAATCACAAAGAATAAGAAATAAATGCTAGCGCGTGCTTACTCGCGTAATATTGCTTGGGAGTGAGTAGTGTGAAAGAATCATCTGAGGGTCGGAATTTTCGAGCTGGGGTATGTTGTTAGGGTAAGGAATATTAAGAGGACAGGAAAAATTGGAAAAGTTGGAAGAATGCGGGGCATTGCAAAAAATTGGAGGATCGTGTGGAAAAGGCTGAGCGTGAGAGTGCCCAGATTAAACAGGTGTACAGCGATATGGGTGTTTTGGCAGCGCAGCTAAATGAATGTGAAAACAATGTGGTGTCAACGGATTTCATTATTAGTGGGATTCCTCACACACATAATGAGAACCTGGGCGAAATGTTCGCTCAGCTGTGTCGCGCAATTCAGCTGAATGTTCCGCCAATTCGAGCTGCTTTTCGGGTGCGAAAGGTAAACAAAAATTCGGCGCCCGTTATAGTGAAGCTTGTCTCTCCCAACGATCGCTCTTTGCTATTCAGCGCAATTGCCCGTTTCTACAAAGCGAATAGAAGGGCGCTTGCACTGTGTGACATGGGGTATGAAGGGCATGAAAAAGGGAGAATATTTGTACACGAATGCCTCACAAAGAACAACCGTGAGATTATGCAGCTCGCTACTCAGCTTAAAAAGCAAAAACGTCTCACGGCAGCATTTTCTATTCGTGGGCAAGTCTACATTCGAGTTCGTCCACAAAGTGAAGCAGTAAAAGTCCTTAGTAAAGAGAGCGTTGAACGATTGGCAGCAAGCAACAACACATGAGGAATATTATGAAATCTTATCATTATTTTAAGCTTATAGTTCTATACTCTATTCATAGTTTTATGTATACCCTTCAAATTTTTTTCTGTTTTGTGTGTTTATCTCTTTACTTACTACTCTACTGTATATGTTCCACTAACTATCACTCTCTCGTTTTCACTCCACTCTTTCTCCCTTTCTACTTTGCAACTTTATCCGTGTTACTGCATTATCAGAAACATCGAACATATCGAGCCATGGTCGCCAAAATATCGTAAGCGCCATTTTTTCGAAATTTTTTTTTTTATTGAAAATAAAAGTTTAACATCAGACGGATCTGTCTGCAAAATTACAAATCTCAGTAATGAATAACTCCCGAGAAAACGAGTCGGCTAAACACGTGAACAAAAGTTGTATTTTTTACAGGTGAGTTAGGAGGCAGATTTTTGTGAAGTTCTAAGGCCACTACGTTTCGCCACATTTTCCATCTCCGGAAAATTCACAATTTTTGGAGTCTGGTAACTCTAGCTAGATAGCGCCATTTTAGGGTGACCTCTACTAGACTAAGGTAGTTCCATCTTTACCCCAACCATCCCTATCAATGATTTTGAGATATCTCTACCACGAACTTTTCTGTGAGTTTTTTAAAAAGTCAATTTTCATGGGTAAATTTTTACCCATTAGGCAGCAATGGGTTAAAAATTCAGCGCTGGTATCAATCAGCTGACAACTTTCACCAATGAAATAAACATTGACAAATGAAATAAATTTTAAAAAATATGAAAATATGAAACGACGACAGTGAAGATGTGAGGAAGCTCAGACCTTCCTAGACTGTTGGGAAGGAAAGCGGAGTGATTTTCATGCAGTGGAGGGGCTACAGGAAAATCACAAATACGTAAAAATGGAGATGGCGGCGATGGGCTTAGCTGTGTTTGCTCAGGAAATCTATTTTAAAATTTGATTTGATTTGACTTTCAAATAAAAATGTAAACAACAATCAGCTGTTGGAGTAATCTCAGTTTCTCTTTGACAGTTTTCAAACTTAACAGAACTCTTAAATGTATTTAAGCGCTCGGTGGAAATACAGTAATAGCTTATAAAGGGATCAAAAATTGGTTGACGTGTTGTATGGAGAAACATCATACCATGACATTTTGAAAAAAATGCGCTTCCACCCTGCGCTATTAACAAATCAATTGACTTCGAACTTGGTGAAATTACTTCCAATGACACATAATTCGTTATAGGGATATTTTTAATTTTCCCTGGAAACTAACATCTGGCGGGGTTGAAAACGGAATCAAACAGTTCAGAGTTTGTGTGGTGAAATAGTGCAGCCACCTCGGCAGTGATAAAGTGATAGGAAACTGGGAGACTAAACCGATTTTTGTTCGTTTTTTGCAATTCACGTACACAGTCTGTGTGTGCTGGCAGTCATCAGTTGTTCACTGTTTTCGCTCTTTTCCCGATATTAGGGATGAGTGTGCAAACTAAAACGTGGCCAGTTGCCTTTCAATTGTTTGCTTTTTAAAGTATGTTTTCATTAATTTTCTGCATTAAATACACAACATATCAACTTGTTTGCCTTTATTATGTAAATATCATTAAAAAATATACCATATTCACAAAGCTAAATGCGTTGAATACGACAGGGTCAACTGGCGTCCTTTTTATTTCGCAGTTCTTCATTTAGCAAATCTCTAACACAAGGTTGACGATCAGATAAGGTATGCTTTTGGTGCTAAATGCTCTAGTTCGAACGGAGGGCTATTTGTTTTGGATAATAATCAGCCCTGTTCCAGAATCCGAATCGGATTCGAATCGAAATTGAATCCGATTCCGATTTGTAGAGGTGTTCTGCAATCCGAACGGAATTGTCACATTCGAAGTTCGAATCCGATTGTTAGCAAATTAAACAAACCTTCAATCAGCTGTTGGCTTGAAATCAGAGACCGGCAATGAGTACTAATAAAATTAGTATACTTAAGTCATGAGCCATAACAATTGGTGCAAGTGAATACTCAAACCAATTCAACAAACTACTATTACTCATTTGCACCAAATTATCAAAACACTCAAAATTCTCTTACACGAATATGTACCGGTATTTTGTGTGTCTATTGGTTACTGACTCATAATCTGATTTGACTCACTTGTTCGTGTGATGAGTTGAGTAATAGTTCGTGTAGTGCTTCGCGCTTTTTGCTAAACAGTAATTTTTTGCTTTTGGACGCGTATCTGGTTGCTGCTGTGCATTGATGCTGACAATATTCTTTTCTTAAATTCTATTTTCAACAAAAAAATTTAAATTATTTTTGTTAATCTTTATAGTTTTGTAGTTATTTAACTTAGAATGAGTATTATTTGTACGTGTATATTTTTTCTTAAGTATAATTTTAATATTTATGAATTCTTTTAATTTAATTATATTTAAAAAGCATGGATTTGATCTCATTTTGTTATTTACAAATAAAAACTAACAAAAAGTTCATTTAATTGCTTTGCATTTATTGACCTGCATTTTGGTTTTCCACTTTTTGTTGCAATATTCTCAATTTCAACTAAGGAGAAAGCAAAACTGAAAATTACTCCAATGACTTAAGTCATTCCATTGAACCATTGGTGTTTCTTGGTGTTGTGAGTGATTACGGTATAACGCAATGAACCTATTCACTCAATGACAGATCTGAGCACGCACCGGTTCATATCAGCAAAGAACTTATTCATTGTTCACACACAAAATATGTGTGCATGCGTAAACGAGTATGCGTGGATATGAGTCGGATGTTTTTCTTTGACTCAAATCCACTAATACTCTTTCTTGTGTTATTCAACCAATGACTTGAAAATGAGAATAATTGCAGTTCTCTGCTTGAAATGTTCAAATGAAAAAGTCAGTTGTAAAATTTTGTTAGATTTTTTATTTTATTAATTGAGTTCGGTTATTTTATTGGCAGTATTGCTTGAGAACGAGCTGTCCGCCGTGAAGTGAGGCGCAGAATTTTGCGAGACCACAGCAATCCGATGGAATTGCCAGATTCTTCGTAACTAGTACAAGTTATTTCAGTTATGTTCAAAATTTCCTAATTAAGGTTTATTGCTCAGTACCGCCTTAACAAAGTAGCATTCAACATGATCTTGACCGAAGTGAAACCTTTCCTTCGGCAATGCTCCATCCCGCCAGAATTGAAATTGGCGACGGCTTTGCGATTTCTTGCCGAAGGAGGCTATCAACGATCGGTAGAAAAGGCAACCGCCTCTTCCATTTCGGAAAGTTTGTGCTTCTTAAAAGGTCCACCGCCGGTCGCTAAAGCTTCTCTTCTATTATGTGCCAGCTTCCTTCTTACCTCACTTTTTCAATCAACCCAGGTCTATGATTGAAGAAAATTTTATAAAATGAATTGATTTAATTTACTTTTCACCTTTTTCCACTCCGTTACACCAAAGAATATACAATATAAAGAATACGCATCTTCAAAAATTTTGCAAGCGGCTTTGTTGACGCGGGGGATAAGAGATGAGCGGAGGCATAGGCACGAGACATTTGCACTCGCTCGTTCGTTTGATAACAGCAAAAAGCAATTTTTTCGCAACGGCTCCGCTCGTGTATATTGAAATGGTGGTTGTTGTGGCGTAGTGATCGCTCATTTTTTGCATGCATGTTTATTGATCTTGTTCGTCGAGGCGCAAGCGGAGAGCAAACAACGAACCAAAGCATCGTCATCGTCGTTTCAACGAAGATGATTCGGGGTTCGCTAATGTTTTTGTTGTTGTCGTTTATTGTGTGTATGCTTTTTTGTGTTGCCGATTGATTTTGCTGCACAAATTGCTGTCATGTCACCATCAATCGAATCTTTGTGGTGTACATACATTAAGGTGGGTCGCGAAAAAAAATTGGTGCTGTCACCACCTACAAATAAAATTCAGAGTGTTTAATGACTATTTGGAAAATATTGCGATTCTGAGGTAAGCCAATTGTGAGCGGTTTTGCTTCAAAAATAAATATTAAAACTTCCAGAACTCAATAAATTAACAAAAAAAAATTTTACAAAATATGTGCAATCCAAGAACTCCTGAAGGTTTATCTAACCAAAAAAATTATTCGAAAATGTCCAACAACAAAAAAGTTACACCCAAAAAACATGATAATTAGAGGTATTTTTGAAGCAAAACCGCTCACAATTGGCTTACCTCAGAATCGCAATATTTTCCAAATAGTCATTAAACACTCTGAATTTTATTTTTAGGTGGTGACTGAAACGTGATTTTTTTTTTGTATGGAGTGCGACCCATCTTAGTGTACATATGGCTTTTTGCTGGCCAATGCTTTGATTGATTTAAAAATTTGGTGGTTGATCCCAATTTAAAATGTCTGCAAATATTTTTACGTGGCGAGTTCGAAGTAAAATTATTTGTTTATATTTTCACATGGTTGATTACAATTTTAAGAATATGGAAAAAAAGGTCTATTAACTTTCAATAGGGCGAAAGCACTACTAAAGCACTAAATAAAGAAATAAATAATAAGACAAGTATTTTGTCATAAGAAAAATTGTATTACGGCTTGCCTACCTTTAAGAATAGTATAAATATTCTAGAGCAGATGTGACCATAAATTTACAATATTTGATTTTCTTAAATTTTTCTTAGATTTCCTTCAAATTTCAAAGTCCTTTTAAAAAAAATCCTGACGTCAGAGAGAAAAACTAAAAACGCAGTTTTACTACATTTGGCCCCTAGTTTCGCGAGTATACCGAATTTTTCGTGTGTTTTGAAAGTTTTTGATTTTTGTCGCACGGTGTTATCGCGTTGATAACACTACTCGACAAAAAATGGGTTCATCGCGTGCTCCTAAAAGCAAAAGTATTTTTTAGACTAATCTTCGGCTGCTGAACACGAAACTGAAAATGAAAAAATTTTCTTAAGAATCGTTTTCGAAAAATCTTCGAAAAACACTTTTTTCCCTCTTATTTCAGTTATGAGCACATATCTCGTAAACCAACCATCCGACTAACACAAGTGGCTAAACAAGTAACTAAATTTTCTATTTTTAACTTTCAGGACCAAAATTTGTCAGGTATGCAAAACATAAATGTTTTGGATCTCAGTCTGTAGATTCATACATCTAAATTTTTTTCTATTTCAAAGTTCTGTAAGTTCAAAATAGAAAATTTAGTTAAATGGAGACAATTTTCCTCTTTCATTTGATACCCATATCTTCATCATTGCACAATCGTAAATATTTAAAAAAATATTTGAAATGTGTATATCCTTAAAATTTTAAAGTCCTTTAAGAAGGTTTTTGGGTCAGAAAATGAAAAACTGACTATGCCAGGATATTATAAATGACCTCTAGTTTCACGTCTATATCAACATTTGGATGGGTCTCGGAAAAATAAAAAAAAAATTTCACACGGTGTAATAAATGAAAAGTTGGTGTTTTCACTCCGTGCATTATAACTTTGTCATTTTTCTTTCAATTCTATTGATGTTAGGCTTAATATTTGCTCAAATAATATATCTTTCATCTTAGATTTTAAAACCAGAGGAGATCATTTATTTTATCTATAAAAAAAGTATTCGAAAATTTATGATTTTTGAAATTGATCGAAAAATTCACTTTTTTACAATTTTCATCGTCATAACTTCCCCAAATCTGATCTGATTTGGACAATCTATATATCGTTGGAAAGATTAGATAATTACCTTCTGAACGACGGCAACTTGTGTTAGTCGGATGGTTGGTTTACGAGATATGTTCTCATAACTGAAATAAGAGGGGAAAAACGTGTTTTTCGAAGATTTCTCGAAAACGCTTCTTAAGAAAATTTTTTGATTTTCAGTTTCGTGTTCAGCAGCCGAAGATTAGTCTAAAAAATACTTTTATTTTTAGGAGTATTTTTCGTGTCGAGTAGTGTAATTAATTTTACACCGTTTCGAACACGTGTATTGTTAACATCTGGAGAACCCTCGAACGTTGGGTGCCAGTTAATAAAAGTTCAATTTGTCATGATGTTCATTTATTGAGAGTTCGATTTCGACTGACTTACAAAATCAAAGAATCACAAAGAATAAGAAATAAATGCTAACGCGTGCTTACTCGCGTAATATTGCTTGGGAGTGAGTAGTGTGAAAGAATTAGTGTCCGACCGAAACCCCTTTTTTGGGCCGAAACCGAAACCGAATATTCGGTTTTTTTTTAATATTCGGCCGAAACCGAAACCGAAACCGAAACTTTCTAGTTGAAATAAAAATCACCATATCAAGCACTTTTTTCAACAAACGAATTTTACATTAAGTAAATAAAGAACAAACAAACAAACATGGCATAAATAAATAAATACTTATTAATAAAAACAATTTATTAATTTTTTAAAAACTTAAACATGAAAAAATTAACCTTTCAAAATTAAATAATTTAATATTATATGCTAAAAAAAATAAGTTTATTTACATTGCTGGCATCTAAATTACTCCTCCTTTCACTATATACCTGCTACACAATAAAATGTAAAAAATATTCTAGAAAGTTTCGGTTTCGGCTATTCGGCCATTTTTTGGCCGAAACTGAAACCGAAACCGAAACCACTTATTTGGGCCGAAACCGAAACCGAATATTCGGTCGGACACTAGAAAGAATCATCTGAGGGTCGGAATTTTCGAGCTGGGGTATGTTGTTAGGGTAAGGAATATTAAGAGGACAGGAAAAATTGGAAAAGTTGGAAGAATGCGGGGCATTGCAAAAAATTGGAGATCGGGTGGAAAAGGCTGAGCGTGAGAGTGCCCAGATTAAACAGGTGTACAGCGATATGGGTGTTTTGGCAGCGCAGCTAAATGAATGTGAAAACAATGTGGTGTCAACGGATTTCATTATTAGTGGGATTCCTCACACACATAATGAGAACCTGGGCGAAATGTTCGCTCAGCTGTGTCGCGCAATTCAGCTGAATGTTCCGCCAATTCGAGCTGCTTTTCGGGTGCGAAAGGTAAACAAAAATTCGGCGCCCGTTATAGTGAAGCTTGTCTCTCCCAACGATCGCTCTTTGCTATTCAGCGCAATTGCCCGTTTCTACAAAGCGAATAGAAGGGCGCTTGCACTGTGTGACATGGGGTATGAAGGGCATGAAAAAGGGAGAATATTTGTACACGAATGCCTCACAAAGAACAACCGTGAGATCATGCAGCTCGCTACTCAGCTTAAAAAGCAAAAACGTCTCACGGCAGCATTTTCTATTCGTGGGCAAGTCTACATTCGAGTTCGTCCACAAAGTGAAGCAGTAAAAGTCCTTAGTAAAGAGAGCGTTGAACGATTGGCAGCAAGCAACAACACATGAGGAATATTATGAAATCTTATCATTATTTTAAGCTTATAGTTCTATACTCTATTCATAGTTTTATGTATACCCTTCAAATTTTTTTCTGTTTTGTGTGTTTATCTCTTTACTTACTACTCTACTGTATATGTTCCACTAACTATCACTCTCTCGTTTTCACTCCACTCTTTCTCCCTTTCTACTTTGCAACTTTATCCGTGTTACTGCATTATCAGAAACATCGAACATATCGAGCCATGGTCGCCAAAATATCGTAAGCGCCATTTTTTCGAAAATTTTTTTTTTATTGAAAATAAAAGTTTAACATCAGACGGATCTGTCTGCAAAATTACAAATCTCAGTAATGAATAACTCCCGAGAAAACGAGTCGTCAATTTTATCGTTTGAATTGTTTACTTGTTTGCATAGTTGCAAAATTATCGTAAGCGCCACTATAAAAACAAGCAACTTCCAACTGCAACCTTGTCAACACGAACAGCTCCGCAAGTGATATGGAAATAACTAACTGTATTTTTTTATTTCTCCTTACACATTCTGTTTTGTGCGTGATTACAAAAGTTTTGTTAATTTTAGTAGAGAAAACATCCACGTAAATCATGGAATCTTTGGCTGCAAAGATGTTTTTAACCCTTTTGGGACAGCTTTTAACCCGGTTATGCAAAAAGTACAAAATTTCGCTATTAAACTATTTTAGACCTAAATAGGCTATTTTAAAGATTTGAAAAGCTTTCCTACAAAGTCCTGTTAGAAGTGCTTATAGCAACAATTGTCCATAGTGGTAAATAACACAGGACAACAAATTTCGCCATTTCTGGTTTTGACATCAGTTCTAGGCTAATAAGGGGTCACTAAATTCGAATCCGCAAACCGTTTCTGAAACTTAGTTTGCATTTTGGCAAAAAGTGGGCGCGTCATTTTTTTGAATTATCCTTGACTTCTCGACATTTCAGACCGTAAACCTATTAACATGATTTTTTTTGTTGGAATTACAACATCTCATGGCTTCTTTTCTGATACTACTCATTTTTATGTGTTCTAAAAATCCGTGGTAATAGGGCTTCAAGGTCAGAAAATTTGGAATTTCAAGGTGTTTCTTTTGATGAGGAAAATAATACAGATTTTTCGTTAATCAAGTAACGAGGTATATGTACCATATCAAAAGAAGACACATTATTCAATACAACCGAGGGAACAGTTGTGGTGCACAGCAAAAACATTCGCATCGAAATAATACCAAAAATGTGCCAAATGTGTGGGATCCAAAAAGTATATGTGAAAAGGGTATAATAAACGAAAGGTATCATAAAGAAAACCTGGATATGAACTGAAATCAGCAAGTTCAAGATACCTTAGCAGAGCCTGACATTGAAGACTAAAGAGAAAAAAATTCAAAACAATTTTAAATACTTAGACTTTTTAATTTATTATTATTATTAACGGATCTGTTGCCCCCTTCGTGGACCTATAGTTCGTCCGTAAGTCCAGTATCCGAGAGAAATTTTAATATGTTACCTAAACCTCTGGAAACCCAGTTCGTACCAGGTATAATAAAGTCCCCCAGGTGTTTCTTTCGTTTGTGCATAAGTACAGGGAATTCTAGTATATGCATTGCGGTTGCATTTTCCTGCAAGCAGAACCTGCAGTATTCGTTTTCGCGAATTCCTAGTTTAGTTAGTTTAATCTACAATGCCCTGTAAGGATACCTGTAATAAACCTTAGATTATTCTTTGAAAAGCTCATGCATTCCTCGAATCTTTTCCTATTATACGTCCCGATAATCGCCTTGGAATGTTCTAGTCCTGGTTGTCCCAGTATTGATTCCTATTGATTATCTCGTGTTTCCTGGTTAGGACGGATAGAGCTCCACAGCAATGGGGATAGTACCGACCTCCGTCCCCGCCCATGTGGGCAACTCCGGGGGGTACTTTTTCATTTACTTTGGATTGTTACATTTTTCTTTTAAGCTGAAATGTAATTTGAAGTTGAAATGGTATTTGGCGTTATTATTACTTTCGATACTTCTTTTTTGGGTTACAATTACCCACTATTTTCTACTGTTTTAGTGCTTTTACAATATTTCACAATTTCTAATAACTTTTGCGACTATATTATTATAAACAAGACAAGAAAACAAATTAAAAGGCAAGCCAACGTCAAACATTTTTTATCGTAAGCGCCACAGCTTGTGCATGCTTCAGAATTTTCGTGGTAGCGAAATTATCGTAAGCGCCTTAAATACGCTCCTGTTTTGCGAATCAAATTTTTTTTATCGGTATTCCAAAAATAACTTTAAACCAATAATTCATGCACAAAATGCATTTAATAACATAATATAAAAGGAAAACACAAAAAACCTTCTCCTGTAAAATTACGAATTTGGCGCTTACGATATTTTGGCGAAATTGTAAAATATACATACATATGTGCAACGCACTAAAAACTCACGCTAACAGTGGGCATTTGAGACCGATTCTAAAACATATCTGTGATAATCATAATGGGTTTAAAATGTGTCATTTGAATGCTCGCAGTCTCACTGCTGAGAAACTTGACTATTTAAATTATGTGTTTGATGGTTTGACTATTGATATGATTTGTGTAACTGAAACTTGGTTTAAGTCTTGTCTCGATGATAGTTCCTATGCGTTGTGTAATTATGTGTTGCTGCGAAATGATAGGACGTGCAGTATGCGTGGCGGAGGTGTTGCCATATACTGCAACAGTACTTTAAACCCAAAAGTGATATATAAGTCTGATAGTTCTTGTAAAGCAGAATGTATCTTTGTTGAGGTAGGTGGCTCGGCATTAAAATGTTTTGTTGCTTGTGTTTATAACCCGAATAGAACAAATGACCTTTCAAATATTTTTAGCAAACTAGCAGAATACATGCTTGAATATGAGCATATCATTGTTTGTGGGGACTTTAATGTTGACCTTCTCTGTACTGACTCTCGTTCCAAGGATCTGCTTAATAATTTTCGTACTTATGGCATTGACGTTATTAATCAATATGCTACTCGTTTTGCCCCAAATTCTAAACCTAGCTTACTGGATTTACTATGTGTCAATAACAGTGTCGATGTTATCCATATAGACCAGCTTCCTTTGTACCCAAGTGTTGATAAAAAATTAGAGCACCTTAACAAGCTGGTTAACTATCTTTTTGATCATCACGTTCCTTTAAGAACAGTTAAAATTCGTGGTCACAGGAAGCCTTGGCTGACAACTGAAATCCTACGCTTGATAAAAGAACGCAATAGAGTATATATAAAATGGAAAAATAATCAGAATCAAGAATGTTGGGAAAAATATCGCCTTCTGCGTAACAAGGTTGTCGTGTCTGTGTGTCATGCAAAAAGAACATATTTAAATAACAAATTAGATACTAATCTGCCCCCTAGAGTGCTCTGGAGTAACCTAAGATCCCTGGGAATATCTGGCAAAGAGAGGGTTCAGTGCAACCTTGATCCTGAGGTAATGAATGAATATTTCACGAATATTAATATTCCTCAAAGTAACTCGGGTGCGGTGGTTCTAGGTAATGAAAAATACAAAAGAAATACTCAATTTGATTTCTCCATGGCGACTGATCAATATTTGCAATAAAATCCAATGCTATTGGTATTGATGGAGTGAGTTTAAGATTTATTAAATTGATCCTTGATTTGTCATTCCTTCACTTACACATGTAGTAAACTTTTCCATTACGTCGTGTGTGGTTCCTCGCCAGTGGAAATTAGCGAATATAATCCCAGTTCCTAAAACTACGACTCCGGACTCTGTGCAACATTTTAGACCGATAAGCATATTGTCTGCCTTATCTAAGGTGTATGAAAAATTTCTATCGAAACAAATAACTAGCCATTTGAATGAAAACAATTTGCTCTCGGAATTTCAGGCAGGATTTAGATGTGGTCATAGTTGTGCCACGGCTATGTTAAAGATATTTGAGGATTTACGGCCTGCGTATGATAATAATGAGCTTACAATTCTGGTGCTTCTAGATTTTACCAAGGCATTTGACATGGTTGATCACGGAATACTTTTACTAAAATTACAACATTATTTTGGTTTCAGTTCTTGTTCTTTAAAACTTATGAAAAGCTATCTTTCCGAACGTTATCAGCAAGTGCAATGTGGTAAAAGCATTTCTAGATTAAAGCTCATTAAATCCGGAGTACCTCAAGGATCCATCTTAGGACCAATTTTGTTTAGAATGTTTATTAGTGTCCGACCGAAACCACTTTTTTGGGCCGAAACCGAAACCGAATATTCGGTTTTTTTTTAATATTCGGCCGAAACCGAAACTTTCTAGTTAAAATAAAAATCACCATATCAAGCATTTTTTTTTCAACAAACGAATTTTACATTAAGTAATTAAAGAACAAACAAACAAACATAGCATAAATAAATAAATACATATTAATAAAAACAATATATTAATTTTTTAAAAACGTAAACATAAAAAATCACCCTTTCGTACCTTACTCGCTAATATTCAAAAAGAAATAATTTAATATTATATGCTAACAAAAGAACTTTATTTACATTGCTGGCATCTAAATTACTTCTCCTTTCACTATATATCTGCTACACAATAAAATGTAAAAAAATATACTAGAAAGTTTCGGTTTCGGCTATTCGGCCATTTTTTGGCCGAAACTGAAACCGAAACCACTTATTTGGGCCGAAACCGAATATTCGGTCGGGCACTAATGTTTATTAATGATATTGTAGCGTGCTGCCATAGTACCACTATACACCTCTATGCTGATGACACTCAAATATATTTCTCTCGCCCTATTGGTCTCTCTGAGGATTTAATTTATAGGTTAAACGCAGACTTAAATCGACTTTCTCGTTGGGTCAGTTTGAACAAATTATGTCTGAATGCATCAAAAACCAAGGCGATAGTGATATCGAATTCACAGTTTGATTTGGATAGGTTGCCTCCACTTATGCTTGATAAAAATAAAATATTATTTCATAATGTAGTGACAAACCTAGGATTTAAGATTAACTCCTCTATGACCTGCACGGACCATATTAATTTCACTATCGGAAAAGCTTATAATGTACTGAGAAACCTTTACCACAAGGCTTATTTGTTGCCTCGGGACACGAAGCTTAAACTAGTTAAAACTTTTATATTGCCTCAAATTACGTACGGAGAACTTGTGTATGGGAATCTAGATGCGCTGTCGAAAAACAAACTACAACTTTTTTTAAATAACTGCGCGGTTTGTATTTTCTAAAAGGAAATTTGACCATATATCTATCTATTCAAAACAAATAATTGGTTGCAATGTTGATATTTTCTTCAAAATAAGAAATCTTATGTTCATACATAAGCTGATTTATTCTCGACAGCCGGCGTATTTATTTAATCACCTAAAATTTTGCCAGAGTACACGTACTTTAAATCTCAGCGTCCCGAAATTTGAGTATATTGCCTCGTCTCGAATGTTCTTTGTTAGTACAATTCGTTTGTGGAACTTGCTTCCACCTAACATAAAATGTATTAAACAACCGAGATGTTTCAAATCGGCAGTAACGTCTTTTTTCTCCTAACTCCTATTTTTCTCCCTCTGTATATACCCTCTTGTGATTATGTATTCATCATCTTACATCTATCTTTATACTTCACTTCAAATTTCTGAGCTTTCATTTTCAATTTTCCTTCTTCTGTTTGTAACTATAATGTATTAATTTAAGCTAAAATTGTTATTATTCATATTTAAATTACTCAAACTGATGTACTATAAAAGACTCAGTCTTACTTGTACAAATACTATTAAATAAATAAATAAATAAATAAAATTATCAAAATGGATAATTTGAATTGAAATTTTCGTCTGCTTTAAATATGTAGAATATTCTTAGCATGTAAGGTGTGTAATATACAGTGGTGAGCAAAATAATAACAACAAGAATATGTATGCATTTAAACTTCCCACAAAAATGAAACCAATTAAAAAATTACCATACAAGTTTGCAGACCATTTTATTTATAGGTTTGTTAACAGTCGCTAAGCATTGTTTTATTTTCAAGATTAGTTGCAGCCCAAGAAAAGAATGTAATTAACAAAAACATAGAAAACAAGTTGTTCAAAATAATAAGAACAAGTTAAATGTTAATATTATTTTTGCTATTTAAACGACCAAATCCATTCTTTTGTTTAGTATTTTGTGTTGTAGCCCTTGCTGGTCTTCACTGCAATGCACCGCCTATCCATGGAGTCAATAAGGTGTCGACATCGTTGTACAAGGATTGCATTCTATGAAATTTGTGCTGCAGCCCATAATTCGTCCGTATTTTTAAATCTTTTAGTACCAATGGCGCGTATTAAGTTCGCCCATAAATGTTCAATACTTAACAGGGCCGCGAACATACTTCTTGCCATCCGATCCAACTAGGTTTACCTTGGTTTCATCACTAAAAAGTACGTTACGCCACTTCGATTGGTTTCTGTCAGCTAAGTGTTTTCTGGCAAACTTAAGTCGTTCTTTCACATTTTTTGCCCGCAACATCGGCACCTTGCGCACCACCCGGCCGTATAAATTAGAATACCGTAGCCTTCTGCGAATGGTAGAGCTGCTAACTTCTGCACCATATTCAAGTCCAATCACTTTTGAGGACTTAAATGGGTCGTCTTTTGACGCTTTTATTATTCGCTTATCCATTTTTTCGCTCGTTTTCTGTTTGCGGCCTCGAGTTTCTGGTTTTGGCGTCCAATTTACGGCGTTGTGGATTTTGCAGAGCGATATCTTAAATATCGTGGATATTTCGCGATATGTTTTTCCTTCTTCCACCATCGCCCTGATCATTTTTCTTTCCACATTTGTGCAAGTTTTACCGCGACCCATTTCTATGGTTAATAAACAGTATTTTTTTTAAACATGTTAGCAATTAAAACCAATTTAATTAGCACTTTTTGTCAATTTTTATTTTTTCAACCGTTCGCCAAGTGCTTTTAAAAACTTGGTCTTTTTACAACTCCTGTTACAATGAAAAATCCCCAGCCATCGCCATTTCTTCTTCTTTTCCCAAAATTTCTCCCCCCCAGTGTTGCATTCGCCACCGGTTTGTTTGACGGTGTTGCCACACATGTACTATACAGGCTTTTATATTTTTATGCAATAACTTACCGTTACGTAAAGTGAAATTTGTGAAAATTATGCTTTTAGAACAGGTTTGACAAGGTATTCTTATTTTTTTGCACAGTAAAAGTATTCTCGAATCGATAAAAAAAGCGGGTTGCGGACAATGTAGTCAAACGATTTTTAGTAAAACAGTAAAATGTTTGTAAAAATGATAGCGAAGACAATGTGGTGTGGTGGTCAAAGAGTGGTGTATGGTCTAAGTGTTCGTAAAGGTTTTGGCCTATATTTATTCGGCGGGCCGCGCCAATATTCTCTGGCTCCGAAAAGCCGATCTGTTTTGAACTTCAGAGTTGAATAAAACAATGCCACCAGGCACTTTGATTATTGAACAAGAAGTTAACTTTATTTGGAAAAATTTGGGTCTTATATACTAAATTATAACTGTTATACTCTGACGCATTTCCAGGGCTCCGCCTCCCTTTCCACGATATTTTCAGCTTGCCCAATCATCGACCTGGGTCACTTCTTCTGCGTCAGCACATTCGCAATTGGGTCAGTGGCCGGCGCTAAACGGCCTCGGATATCTTCCGATCGCTTCGCACGCCGCCAAAGGGTCGGCATAATGCACGTTGCAGCATAGACGCATTGCACTGCGGTAGGTGGCATCATATGTCACCCCGCTCGCTCAAGTGGTTGCGCATAGCGCACCGTGGCGACTTCAAGTGCAGCCATTTGACACCAGCGAGTTTGTGTGCGCAAGTGTTTTGGTCGGCATGAGTAATTGCGTAGTATCACTACATGCAATGTTATGGTCGGCATAGATGGTTAGGTAGTACCACTACAGTGGGTATATCAAAAGTTTTTGTAACACTGTACATGTATTCAAAAAATGAAATGCAATGCAAATGAGGCAATGTAAACACTTTGAAATGACTCATTTGAAATTACGCATTTGGGTTCACTGTAAACGTAGTATCATGCTTTACCCTGATTAAAAATTAATTTATTAATTTTATTAAACACGATGTTTAATTTATTTGTATACACTTTCGTTGTTTGCTTTCATATTGCTGCTTTCCGATTTCAATTCCACCAGCTTTTTGTTTAACGGAATATTTTTGACAATAATTTCCGATAATCGGAATGCAGAACACTAAATTTCCGATTCAAATTCTTTCGAACTTAATCGGATTTGAGAACAGGGTTGCATCGGAAAATATTTCCGATAATCGGAATGTAGAACACCGACGGTCGGAATCAAATCCATTTCCGAACCGATTCGGATTCTGGAACAGAGCTGAATATAATAATTGACTGGGACGACAGCCCGATACTGCGACTAAGGCCTAGCTTTAGTTTTTGGATGCAGCTTATAAAACCTTAATTTAATTCAATAACAAGTATACCCAAGGATTCTTTTGAAACTTTTGGGCAATAAAATATTGTAACGATGAGGCACTCTGTTGTTGTGCTATGCATGAATGCTTTTACGGGCATACTTTTAGGCATGCACTTTTGAGTACGGCCGGCTTGCTATAATTCCTATATGGCAAAGATGGTTCGCGATGGTAATCGGCTGTGCGAGAACGATCGAGAGAGAGAGTCCAACTGGAATGTGCAAGAACAATCGACGCGATAAGCAAACAAGTATAAAAGGCAGCAGTGTGCAGCGCAGAGGGACAAGTCTGATTTGAACAAGCATAGTAGTAACAAGTGTCAAGACAAGAAAAGTGTAAATCTGTAAATAAAGTGATTGTTGGTTTTTCTGCGTTTGCGCTGAATAATTGAAGTGGTTTTATTTTCAAGCACAATCCAAAAACGGACGAACTTAAAGAACTAAATTTCGTAACATTGGTATCAGAAGTGGGATTGTGCTCCTGAAAATAAATAAAAATAAAATAAAATTATAAAACGCAGACATGGTTAAACTCGAGCAGCTGAAGGTGGACCAGCTGAAGAAGGAACTGGCTGCCTGGAATTTGTCGACTGCTGGCGGAAAGGTAGAGTTGCAGCTGCGCTTGCGAGAGGCGTGTGAATCACGAGGCATCGATTGGGCTGCGCACGAGTTCGGGCCGCAGGAGCTAGAGGCGTCGACCAAAGTGAAGGAATCGCCTGCTGCTGCTGCGTCGCTGCAAAGTACGGCTGCAGCGGCTCCGCCACTACAAGCCTTGGACATGAGCCAGCTAATGGTTGCACTTAAAGGCATGTTCGAGACTTCCAACCGTGAAATGGCAGCCAAAATGGAAAATGAAAATCGCGAAATGTCGGCGCAAATGGCAGCGATACTGGAAACTACGAATCAGGAAATTTCGGCCAAAGTCGAAACTGCAAATCGAGAAATGGCAGCGAAACTAGAAACTGCGAATCGAGAAATGGCAGCAAAACTGGAAACTACGAATCAAGAAATTTCGGCAAAAGTCGAAACTGCGAACCGAGAGATGGCGGCGCAAATGGAAACGAAAATTGAAAATGCAAATCTGGAGTTGTCCAGCAAGCTTCAGGAAAATTCTGCGCGCTTGGAGCAGAAAGTAGAGGAAATTTCAGACAGGATTAATGGGAAGGTCGAGCACCTGGAGACACGAGTAGAGCATTTGGACAAACGAGTTGACAGTCTGGAGGATTCGGTGAACAGAAAAATCGACGGGCGACTTAAAGAGGTACAGCCGCGAGAATGGTTGCCACCACTTCAGGAAAGTTTTGCCACCAGAACAGAAGTGCCTACTTATGATGGTGCTGCGCCGTTCGATTTATCCAAGCTACAGTTCGACCTGGCTGCTCTGGAAAATCAGTGGACCGATGTGAGAAAAGGTCGGAGATTGGTACTGGCGCTTAAAGGTCCTGCGGCTGAGGTAATAAAATCCGTTCCGGAATGTTCGTGAAGTGATTACGAGGCTGTCATGAGACCGTTGGCAGCGAAGTACAGAAACGAGCACAACAAAATGCTGTACTACTGTGAGCTGAAGAACCGCAGGCAAAGAGCCAACGAGGCGCTGCAGACTTATGCAGCAGACATTGAGCGGCTCGTACAGTTGTCCTACCCGGAAGTCGGCGCGGATGTTATCAAGAGAATGAAGATTGAGGCATTTATTGAAGGTCTTCATGATCCGGACACACGTCGCAGTGCGTTGATGATGAGCAAGCCGACTTTTAAGGAAATGGTGACCAGCGTGATGACATATGAGGCAGCATGGAATACAACCGGACAGCGACATTCCGATTCAGGCCATAAGCTCTGATATACCGGCCAGGCCGCGGGCGATCTCCTCTAAAGTTGTTTGCTGGCTATGAGGGTCACATAGCACGAGGCTGCCGTCAACGAAAGAAGCGTTCCCGTTCTCGATCGCAATCGCCCGAAACGAGGGATCGTGACAATCGAGACTCAGCCAACAAGCGCAGAGCTGAGGACGACGAGTCGTTAAACTAAAACGGGTCAGCCCAAACGGCCGTGAGCTGATCCCCACAACCTGCTGCCCCACCGTTTCCGTCTCGCAGCTGAAACGACAACCCAGCAGCCTGACGATTGAAGGAAAGATAGAGGGAAAGTCGTTTGTGTTGACACTGGATACCGGCGCGTCATATTCAATCATAAAAAGGAAGCTTCTGAGGAATTGGGAACCACTGCATGGCATACAGCTGAGGACAGCGACTGGCGAGTGTGCGCCAGTAAGAGGAAAAGTATCAAAAACAATTGCTATCGGTACCAGCAGCCTGGAACATGAGTTCATCGTCGCGGATATAATGGACGACGTGATTATCGGCGTGGATTTCATGATTAGGCACGGTTTTACGCTGGACCTGAAAGAAGATGTGCTGAGGTATGCCAACGTTGAATTCCCGCTGCACACCGGCTATGAGCGAAGCGTTGCGGTAAGAAAGGTTGTCTCGTGTCAACACCAGAGGATACCAGCGAATTCCGAGGCGATTGTGTGGGCAAAGGTGGACGAGGACGATGGGACAAGTCGGCTGTGGGTTGTAGAAGCACCAGAACAAGGACACGACAACATAATTATCGGACGTACATTAGTGGAACCCAAAAACGGCAAAATACCAGTCAGGATACTCAACCCGCTTAATACACCCAGATATGTCGGAAAAGATGCGGTCATTGCCGAGTGTAGAGAGGCTGAAGCAGTTGTCAATTGTGAAAGCAGTCCACCCGGAGGAAGTAAGAAAAGCGGTTCTAACATGGACGCCATACCGCAGAACTAGTGAAGCAGCGAATTGACAGCCAAGCAGAAACAGAAGGCGCGGTCACTCCTGCAGCACTATGGGTCAATATTTGCGGCAGAAGCGGGCGGAAGAACAGCCATAGTGAAGCACAACATCGACACCGGAAGTGTGAAATCGATCCGCCAACCGCCAAGACGAGTTCCTCTAACCAAGAGGGAAGAGGTCACAAATTTGATCGAAAACATGCGGGAAGAAAAGGTCATAGAGCCTTCGTCAGGCCCTTGGTGCTCGCCGGTCGTGCTAGTCAAGAAAAAGAATGGCAGTACCCGGTTTTGTGTGGACTATCGGAAGCTCAATGACGTGACCAAGAAGGACAGCTATCCACTACCTCGGATCGATGACACCCTGGACACACTGTCAGGCACACAGTGGTTTTTCACGCTCGACTTACGCAGCGGCTATTGGCAGTTGGAGCTTTCAGACAAGGACAAGGAGAAAACGGCTTTCAGTGTTGGCGATGGGTTGTGGCGGTTCACCGTCATGCCGTTTGGACACTGCAACGCACCAGCGACATTCGAGCGGCTAATGGAACGTGTGCTAAAAGGGCTGCATTGGCGGACGTGTCTGGTCTACCTTGACGACATAATCGTGATGGGTACAAGCTATGACGACCACCTGGTAAAGCTGAAGGAGGTATTCGAGCGAAGAAGTGCTCGCTGTTCCAAAACGAAGTCAAGTATTTGGGTCACACGGTTTCCGCCCGCGGAGTACATACAGATGAAGGCAAAATCACGGCAATGAAGGAGTGGCCCCGACCACGCAATCTACACGAACTCCGCAGTTTCCTGGGCCTGTGCACATACTACCGAAGATTCGTTCCTGGATTTGCGAACATAGTCGGCAGTTTTTACAAACTGACGAAAAAGAATCAAGCATTTGAGTGGGGCGAAGAGCAGAAGCAAGCTTTTGCACGACTGAAGGACAAACTGTGCACTGCTCCAATTCTGGCCTTCCCCGTGCCCGGAGAGATGTTTGTGGTGGATATAGATGCAAGCGGTCATAGTATTGGCGATGTGCTATCACAGATAATAGATGGCCAAGAACAAGTAATAG
This sequence comes from Melieria picta, assembly GCA_964056695.1. NCBI lineage: Eukaryota > Metazoa > Arthropoda > Insecta > Diptera > Ulidiidae > Melieria > Melieria picta. The sequence goes on from OZ057400.1 coordinate 65,660,303, forward strand.
CATACTACAGCAAAATTTTGTCGAAACCAACTACTGTGTGACACGAAGAGAGTTGCTGGCAGTATTGGAATGCGTGAAACACTTCCACAAATACCTGTATGGGCAAAAGTTTCGCCTGCATTGAAATGGCTACTGAACTTAGCGAGCCGAAAGCAAAGAGCAGATGGTGGACGTCCGATTGGTAAGCGTTATGCCAGAGGAAGAATGGTCTGCGGAGAGGATACAAAAGGACCAGCGCGAGGATACGGATCTTGCACAAATCATTGAAGGCATGGAGCAAGGCGCACGCCCAGAACGGCAGGAGATGGCCGGTGAAAGCCCGATCGCGAAAGCTTACTGGGCACAGTGGCAAAGTCTGCGGCTGTCTGATGGCTGCGAGTGGGGCCGCGAGTGGGAGAGTGAGGATGGCCGGACCAGCAATTCCCTAATTGTAGTCCCGAAATGCAGGATCAACGAGGTGATTGAGGCATACCATAACGATTCCAGCGGAGGGCACCTAGGCATCACAAAAACTGTCGCCAAAATAAAAAGACGATTCTACTGGGTGGGATGCCAAGAGTCTGTAGCTGATTGAATTAAGAGCTGTGATCGATGTTCGGCTGCGAAAGGGCCGACAAGAAGATCTCGGAGCCGCATGCAGCAGTACAACGTGGGAGCGTCCTTCGAGCGAATTGCCATGGACGTCGCCGGCCCCTTCCCGCTTAGCACTCAAGGCAACAAATATGTGCTGGTGGTAATGGACTACTTTAGCAAATGGCCCGAAGTGTATCCTATTCCTAATCAGGAGGCCCCCACGGTCGCGGAAATGCTGGTAAACAACTGGGTGGCCAGATTTAGAGTTCCGCTGGAGTTGCACTCAGATCAAGGCCGGAATTTCGAGTCTGTGGTATTCAAGGAAGTGTGTGAGCTACTAGGAATAAGGAAAACTCGCACCTGTCCTTTGCATCTCCAGTCCGACGGCATGGTGGAACGATTCAATCGAACGCTGGAAGAATATCTGCGGAAAGTAGTAGGCAGGGATCAAAAGGATTGGGACACGTTCCTGATGACGTATAGGTCAGCCCCGCACGATACGACATCACTCACTCCAGCCCGAGCAGTGTTCGGCACGGAGCTGAGGTTGCCTGCTGACTTGAAGTTCGGAGTGGTCAGCACGACGAAAGGCACTAGGACTGATTTCGCAGTCAATAAGCGGTCGGAACTGGAAGAAATCCACCAGTTTATAAGGGACCGTATCCAACTGGTCAGCGATAAGATGAAAGCCAGATATGATCTACGGGCTAACACAGCAGGGTTCCAAGAAGGCGATCTGTAATGCTTTACAACCCGCAGCTGAGGAAAGGTTTGTCTCCAAAGCTTCAAACGTCATGGGAAAGACTGTACAAGGTCGTGACCAGGATTAATGACGTGGTATACAGGGTTCAACGCTGCGAAACAAGTCTAAGTGGTGGGCAGTGTAACGATGAGGCACTCTGTTGCTGTGCTATGCATGAATGTTTTACGGGCATACTTTCAGGCATACACTTTGGAGTACGGCCGGCTTGCTATAATTCCGATATGGCAAGGATGGTTCGCGATGGTAATGGGCTGTGCGAGAACGATCGAGAGAGAGAGTCCAACTGGAATGTGCAAGAACAATCGGCGCTATTGCGCGAAACAAGTATAAAAGGCAGCAGTGTGCAGCGCAGAGGGACAAGTCTGATTTGAACAAGCAAAGTAGTAACAAGTATTAAGACAAGAAAAGTGTAAATCTGTAAATAAAGTGATGGTTGGTTTTTGTCTGCGTTTGTGCTGAATAATTGAAGTGGTTTTATTTTCAAGCACAATCCAAAAACGAACGAACTTGAAGAACCAAATTTCGTAACAATATTTTTAGAGAGTTTTATACAAACGTATTAGGAAATTGCACCAAAAAATACAAATAAAAAGAAACATTTCTTTGGTCACAAAAATTGACTCACACCAGCAACACTTGAAATTTGAAATGAACTAGAACGACAACTCCGTTTAAGAAATTTATATGGAGGAAAATCTACGTGCTTATTCAACCTTGGGGCGTACTAGTAGGCCCCATGGTTGCAATTATGTAATAATAGTGAAATTCTGTACATGTAGTGGTACCGGCTCTTCCAGTTTCCTATCACTTCATCACTGACCTCGGTAGCCCAGCGCGATGTGGACTGGGTTCCCATCCCAGTGGTCGTAAGTCAGGGGCATAGCCAGAACTTGGTCATGGGAGGGGACGGTTTAAAAAATTTGGTTTGCCAATTCAGTATTACATGCTTTTTAAAGTAAACTGCACTTTTCCAACAGGGCTTTTATGGTGGCGTCACCTATGTATATGTGACTTAGTGCATTTGAAATTAAATTTTTCCCCGATTTTTGTAATAATTTCATGAAATCTGTTTCACTGGAAGCGAAGTTATTGCCTCTTAAGTGAAAGTATGTTTGTGTCATCGGTCAACAATTTGCCTCGAACAAAGAGCTAATATTAACTTTTGTTTTAAAATTATAAAAACCTTAACCGAAATATTTCAATTGATGGACCAAGTTTATGGTGATGATCGTTTAGTCAGTGGCACAGTTCATGATTGTCAGAACATAAATGATGACAAACACGTTGGCAACTAAAATCAGCGATCACCGCAGATCCCATCAATACTGTGCGGCAATTTATCAAAGATCAGCCAAAATCTTTATTGAAATCCTTGAAATTGGATTTAAGCATCTCATCTCATTTTAACTGAATATTTGGCTATCGAGAGACGCCATATCATCGATTGACATCGGTGACTAATTTTTTTACTAAAAGTCGAATTTTAACCCTCCATTACTATCGTCTATTACTCTAACTTCATTACTAACTATGGGTGTAATGCACCCACAACTTTTTATTATCCGTTTTACTTATTCATTGAGGTAAAATAAACAAAAAAAAACATTTTTTCATAATCATAACCTCATAACATGCAAAAATAAAATAAATTGAATAATTTTGTTAATTTATTTATTTGGTTGGTTGGTTGTAGTGGCTGCCTCTGTATGAGACACACTTAGGCCTATATTGGCCCGTTGTGATACCATAAATTCCACCCGTTTGAAATGTGTATGCAACACTGTTTTTCCAACATGTGATACAACACACATTTCAAACGGATGGGGAAAGGGAGGGAGGGGACCTACAGTTTAACGCCGAATCCGAACGGCGTACTATGGCCCAACGGCCGGCAAAACGTTGCAAAAATCAAAAATTTCATGAAAGCGTTCGATAAAATGAATACACGCATCTTATTGAGAATTTTCCAGGGATTACGAAAATGTAACTTTCATTCAATTCGGATTAGTAGTTTGGTAGAGCCGCTCAAAGTTGAGAAAAATGTGTATTTTTTGGTTTTTTTGTCATCTTTAAGATTGATTTGTATGTAAATGAAGCGACCAATCGCTAACTTGTTGGTTTTTTCTAAAAGGTACGTTAATTGTAAATATAATAAAAATAAAAAATGTTGGTTTTGTCTTAAAAGTTGTTCGATCTACCGATTGCTCGAAAAGTATATATTGCGACCTTTTTTCCAACTTTGATCGAGAATAAAAAAAATATACCAAAAATAACCTCCGCGAAATTGAGGGTGGTTATTTATTATGCAATTATTTACCTAACTTACAAAACTCAGCTGCCGCTTTTTATCGCTTTACTTTCTAGAGCAATAAAAGTGAAACAACCTCGGGTCGAAAAACACGCAAGTATACGAAAAATCGCGCAAATTTAGTACGGGCAAAAACCCATTTTGTGTTGCTAGCATCTATCTAAATCTATATATCTAATCACGCTCAAGCGGACTGGCCGATTTCAATGAAGTTTTCTTTGTTGGATTCGTCTTGAGTCAGTTCAGCTTTGTGCGAAAAGAAAATTCCGGAAAATCTATTAGAAAAGTCGGAAAATCCCTCTCATTTTTGACCGTGAATTCTGAAAATTTTCAGACGATAACGTTGGAACCATAAGTCACACATCAATTAAATTAACTACGAACTTCCTATTTAGTCATGTCCTTCGACAGAGGGAATGGGGCGGTTATTGGACAGTGGGGTGTGGCACCGCCCATAAAAGCCAAATCTTTATAAATGAATATCTTCGAAATTGTAAGGTGCACAGCATTGAAATTTAGTATTGTGTCGTCCCATAGATGAGTCATTCTACTGGTAAGATTTGATGGGCGTTGGACAAGGGGCGTGGCACATTTATTGTGACCCAAATATTTTGCTGACTTGTATGTCGCACAGCAATGAAACTAAGTACGAACATACCATTTATTCATATCTTTCGACAGAGGGAAAGGTGCGGGTATTAAACAAGGCACCGCCTATTTAACTTAAATCTGGTTCAAGCGCAGTCCATTTCTTTACTGAAACTTAACAGACTCGATTGCAGCCTCGATTGAGTTAATCAGAAAAGAAACTTACTCCTACGGTACATAAAATTTTAGCAAATGGAAAGGATTTAATAAAATACCAGTGCTTACCAATAGGGAAATTGTCTGAAGAAGCTCAAGAATCCAAAAATAAGGACTACAAAAGGTATAGATGTATGAACACTTGCAAAATAGCACCATCTAGACAAGATGAAGACTTTTTCAACATATTAGCAGTCTCTTCTGATCCAGTTATTTCATCTATGAGATCTGTAAGATCACAAAAAGAACTTACAGATACTTATAGCGATGAAATGATTTCATTATTAGACATTCCTTCCAGTGTAGAAAGCGATTTTGAAAAATCTAACTTTTTAAAAAAAAAAATTTTTTGTAAAAAAATATGTATTGATCAATAAATTATCAGGTGTACAACTTTGCGCCGTTTTTTCCCAAAATTAAAAGCTTTATTGCGAAAAAGTGCTTACAGATGTAATATTCAAAGTATTGTCCGTCGCTAGCGACAACTTTCTCCCATCTTTCCGGCAATTGGCTCGAAAAAAGGAGTCCTCTTTTGACGCTATCCATGAAGCAATCCATTTTTCCAATTCTTCGAAGGATTGAAAATGTTGATCTGCCAGGCCGTGTGCCATCGAACGGAATAGGTGGAAATCAGAAGGGGCGACATCTGGGGAATACGGCGGGTGGGGCAAGACTTCCCATTTCAGCGTTTCCAGGTACTTTTTGACCACTTTTGCGACGTGAGGCCGAGGTTTCAACTCGTACGGCACCCAGTTTCCTTCTTTCTGAATCATGCCCAGGGCCTTGAGACGTTTTGAAATGGCTTGCTGACTCACTCCCAACGATTCGGCAAGCTCTTATTGGGTTTGGCACGAATCTACATCAAGCAATGCTTCTAGTTGTTCATCTTTGAAGGTTTTTTCTCTTCCACCACCATGTTTGTCTTCGACATCGAAATCACCATTTTTAAAACGTTGAAACCACTCCCGACACGTTCTTTCACTCAGAGCAGCATCACCGTAAGTTTCTGAGAGCATTCGATGCGCTTCAGCTGCATTTTTTTGCGAATTGTAACAGAAAAGTAAAACTTCCCGCAAATGGCGAGAATTGGGCACATAAACGGACATTTTCGAGCGTGAATAATACGAAAACAAGAACAACTGTCACTGAAACGGCGATGACAATTCGTTAGGCACTGTCCACACTCTCTTTAAAGGCATTACCATCTATGTATTTCAACCAGCCTCAGCCGGTACAGCCACCTATCGGAAAACGGCGGAAGCAAAGTTGTACACCTGATATATTAATTTATTGGACAAAATATATAAAAAAATTAATTTTTTTAATGCAAACAAAAAAGTAATTTTATTTTAGTATGAAGTTTTAGTAAATCTTAACTTTGAAAACGAATTTTAAAGCCCCCTGTTACTGTGGCACCCTGTTTTTATGCTCATTTTAAAGCTTGGATATTACACTTTCAGTTGCAAAAATTTTTTAAATATCTTTATTGGTTCAGAAGTTTTGATTTTTGCAACGAAAAATGGCAAACCGAGCCATAGTGCGGCGGTTGGCAGTTTTTCTTTCACACTTGGAGGTTTCGCCATTGCCTGCCAAGAGCGCACTTGTGCGATTCTTGTAATTCTCATCTGCTTCATGTGGATAGCGATAGAAGTAGATGAGCGTTTTACCAGCCCGAGCCAGGAATCGATCCTGGCGCCACGGTATGAGAAGCCAGCGCACTACCCGCTGGACTATCGAGGCCGACAATTAATTTATTTAATATAAAAATTTGTTTATGTACATCTTATTTGAAGAAAACAAGATGAAATAAAAAGTTGTATTGGACAAATAGCCACATCTTGCTTTTCTTGCTGAAAAAATTAGTAATAAATAATTACTTAATAATTTTTTTCGGTCCGAGGTAAAATTTTTCGTAAAAACTCAAACAAAAATCAAATATATACCTGCAATTCTTTAAGGTTATCAAACATGTCGTCATAGCTTGCGTTTATTTCTGGCAATGTTGAATTGATTGATTCATAGCAATAGGTGCAGAGTGGGTTACTGTAGATTTTGAAAATATTTAATTTTCCATTTTCAGCATGTTGTTTTTGTTTTTCTATCTTTCTCATAGCCACATACTTATTACAATGGGTGTGTTCAATGTTGTAACAATATTTACGTATGTCCCTACTAAGTATAGTGACTTATTTTTAGTTGTGTCGTGAAGTTCGATGCTCGCTGCAGCTCAATGCAAAATAGTCCTAATTCAAATTGTGACACTTTTGACGAAATAAATCTTTGTTGGAGTTAATATATAATATATGCTTAAAATAGTTGTGACAATTTTAGGTTATATTTTCAAATAAATAAACTAATTTTGTATTTTCAAAATCTTTCTTTCAACTTTTTAATTGTCATTTATAATTTTTAAATTTAGCAAAACTGTCACAACATGAAAAAAGAATCAGCAAAAGTGACATAACTTCAAATAATTCGGTAATTATTGAATTAAAATATCATCAAAAAAGTCATAACTCAAAATTGGATTTTCTAGTGTGAAATAAAAAAAAAATTTTGTAACTTATTCTAGAGCATAAATTTTAAGGATTTTCTACTAAATGGTCTATACGTTATTAAAAAAATTGTCGCCAAAAAAGTGAATAAAAAGATGTAAATGTATTTAAAAAAAATACAACTTCATTACTAACAATGGGTGTTAAGCACCCAGCAATATTATAACTATTATCGTACTATCGTACCACACTCAATTACTTTTGAAAATAATTGTATAAAAACATCAGCTTTCTTTATGCATATGCAATATATTCTAAAACCTTTAGAAATATGCAAATGTGGATTACATTATAACTATGTTGGTTTTGCTAACAAAAATCTATATTTTACTAAGAAATTAAACTCACTGGGTGGATTACACTCTAACGATAGTAATGCAGTGTTAATTATTATCAATTATTCCCGTTTTCACTTGATGTGGCATCGCGCGACTTTCACCTTATCAAAATATGCGCATATAATATGCTTCCAAAATTAAAAAAAATATGCAACAAAATTTGTTTATAAATTTATTGTGAATACAAAAAATAAAATACTAACAAAACATAACAAATTAATAAACATTTCAAATTAAATTCGCATTGAACATGTTTACGGAGTAAAAAAAAATTAGTCATAAAACTTACAATCAATAGTGTTCGTTGGTGCAGGGGGCTGGTCGCTGAACTCTGAGTTGATCCGAACGAAAATTAAACACTTCACTTCACTGTTGAAACTAGACTAATGGTCCGGTCGCCCGGAGCCTTTATTTATTATATTTCTTATGTTCTAGTACCTACTTATTTACAATATTTTTTATCCTAAGATTGACCTGCGCATGCACATACTTAGGTCGCATGACCCAATGTGCATGGCAGCCTAAATACACAGCACGATAAGAGAATGCTGGCCGTACGATGCCAAGATTTGTCGATGCCTGTGTCTTATCGCGCCTGTTACTTGAATTCTTGCAGCCGACACCACTTGATAAGTGCAACCAGATATTGGTAATCTTGTGGTGCCGTTGCTAGATTCAACATATTGCCCCCGTTGAAAGGAGTAGCCTTTCAACATAGAGACATTTGGTTTTCGTGACCTCCTAAACATATTAGAGCTGGGCAGCAGCTGGCGGCGGTGTTGACCTCAGCTTCCTGACTTTCCAAGCGCAGGCTGGTTTCTACTGGTGTTGCAACTGCTGGTTATCAACTGGGATCTGCGATCTCTTCACCATTCAATTTCGCATTTTAACTCCAAATACTTGACTACTGGCCGCTAATTGCTGATGTCGGTTGTCCGCGTCACAAACCACGTCTGCTTCCTTCAACAGATCACCATTTTGCCATCACTTTAGAGGGGCAGTATGCCTTGAGGTTGTCTCACGCTTTTGTGCGATCTTAGAGTTACTCAGTTTTTCGTTGATGGTCTTCAACGATCTTCATCTCAACGATCTTCTTCGTGCTGTCGTATCTGTCACACAACGAATTAGCGCTGACAGGACGGGCCCAGTTGCACTCACGCAGGCGATTGTCCACCTTGGTGGGAATCTCATCGCCTCAATGTTGTCAAGGTTGCCGTACTCAGGATCAATTGGAAGAGAAACTTCTTCTTCCTCCTGAGTTTGTTCGGCACCCCACCATAGTCCTCTAGCTTTGCGCCTTTTGCGCTTTCAGCCTTTTTAGGAATTGGTTCCTGCTACAGTTGGGCCAGCCGCACGTCCTTCAAATTTGTCAGGATGGTCGAAGTGTTACGCTTTCGCTCACCGACCTTGTGGCTCTTCTCGGCTGCTTTCTTCCAGTACTCGACCGCCAGTCAATGCGAGTCGACATCCGTACGCACAGCAACCTTGTTGCTGCACGAATTACACTTCGAGTGCAGGAAGCTTCGCATCAAACTTGCGATTGGTGGCGGAATCTTACGTCGATCACGCTGCTTGTCCAAGCGTTGGTACTCCGTCATGGCTGCATACCTCACACGGTCCCACGATGTTCAACTTGAGCCACGCTTCCCTGCTCTTATAACTTATCCCTGACTTATCTTTTACCAAGTGAGATTATAATTAACATTACATCTTATACTAGCCGTTTTTTTAATTCTGGCTGTTTTCCTTATTCTTAAATTCTTCGTAACATTTTGTTTCCTTCTCATTTCATTTAACACTTATTTCTTTAATTTTTAACCTTGCGGATTTAACTAATCAGCTACCAATTTATATTTTAATTTATGATATAACTTCTTTTCCGTTTTACTTTAATTTAAATTTCCTTTTTAATTATTTAGTAATTATACCTTTTTAATTTCGTAGTAGGAAAAGGATAAGCCGCATATGTATAAGTCGCCTGAGCCTTGCGTCTACTATGTGACCATTTTCAGCGAAACTGACTTTGGTCACCCTGCCCCCCTGCAGTTTATTGCAGACCAACCATTTCTCGCGAAGGATCGCACACGTAGTTACTCTGTCGGTTGGAAGACTGAGTTACAGTTGTCTTCTTTTTTGGACAGTTATAGCATGCGCGTACAGTTTGCGCTGCTATTTGTCTTCCGCGTAGTGGCCAATATTTTTGCCGCGTGAGTAACTCTTTCGCTCCACTATGCTGGTTCTTCTTGTGAATATCTGCAATTATTGAGTTGGTTAATAAGCACGTGGAAGGTAGTAAAATTGGAAATTTCGTGTCATCCGACATCGCCGTCTTTTGGGATCGAACACCTATCCGAATGATCCAATCTTTACCTAAAATTGGAGATAAAGTGGTTAGTTTGCATGCCTTTTACTACTTTTTTTCCTTTCTTCAGCATTTGAATTTCTTTAGAAAATTGCTTATGCTGCTCTTTCCTTATTAAGGTTTCCGTTTCTTTACCACTTTTTGTTGACCACTTCTTGTTGATACCACAGTGCTTTACCTTTGGCTTAATTGGCGCAGCTCCAATTATAACTCAATCAAATACCGTGTTCTCCATGTAAAGATTCGAATTCAAATATCTTTTCTTTTCGTTCTTTAATATGGTCCCCATCACTTCAGCCCCTAGTAGTATGTCAACTTGGTTTGGGGTGTGAAATTTTAGGTCGGCTAAAGGAGTTTCTTTTGGGAGATTATATAGTATATCTCAATCTTTCCCCCTGGTAAATTGGGAGTAATTTTTGGAAGAACCATTGACTCAACTTTGATTTTGAAATCATTGTGAGATGATTTTACTTCCACCATTACTTCCTCCTTCACTTTTGATTTCGTACCTGAACCCCTTCTATGGTTGTTTGTACGCTTTTTGGTTTGAATCCTAACTTTTGTCTTAATTGTTCCGTGATTAAACTTCCCTGAGAACAGTTGTCCAGCACTGCTCTAGCTTTAATGTATTGGCCCTGGTTGTTTTTTATTTGCACCAAGGCTGTTGCCAGTAATATGCGCTTCTTATTACTGTCTATCGCTAATGCAACATTCGATTTACTACTCCCGAAGTTGTCATTATGCAGCAGCGTGTGGTGTGACTTCTTGCATTTTTGACAAGGTTCCACTTCACAGCTTTTGAACAAATGCCATTTCCTTAGGCATTTGGTGCATATACTATTTTCCAGTGCTACTTTAATTCGCTTTTCTACTGCGAGTTTTTTAAACTCGTCGCAGTTAAACAAATTATGTGCACTGTCACAACCTAATAAACATTTCCTTGAACTATTTTGGGTCTTATTAGATTCATTTTGAAATCCTACACCTATATTTGGCAACTCGAATCTACTAGCAATCATTCACTCACTTCCTTCAAGTGCTTTGAATTGCTTTTCGAGAAATGCTAACAGATTTTCTATTGATGGTACTTCTGTTGAATCTGGCAAGGACTCGTACCGAACTTTTGTGTATGAGTCTAGCTTCCTCACAATTATGAAGTGCATGAGCGCTTCTTTAATTTCAGTATCTGAGAGCTTAGTAGCCTCTAACGCTCTCAGATTAGCCGACACTATGTCGTGCAACTCCTTTATTTCCGCAGGAGTGCGAGAGAATGTTTGCCTGGCGTCAAGTAGATTTCTAAACATTTGTGGGTGTCTCCTACATTTTTATGAAGGAATATTTAAGTGAAAATATCCCTAAAGGATACCCACTTACTATAATCCCCACTAAATATGGGAATCTGAATTTGAGGCAGGCTATATGGCAAGGAAGGAGAAGCGTTTTGGTCTAACAGCTTTTTCTCCTCCTCTTCCGCCACAATATGAGACCCTTTATCCATCAGTTCCTTATATTCTTCGCACAACTCGTCCTCTCCAAAGAACTCATTGTACTCAAATTTCAGATCTGTCGCACTTGTGCAACCGTGACAGATCTTTCCATTTCATCTGGATGCGTTCGTGACACCTTTTTAATTCTTTTAAGGTGCCCTGAAACCTCGCCTGAACCGATGCAGCTTGGTCCCTTTGCCGCTCCACCGACACTGATTTACTTGTGCTGTCAGTTCGCACCTCCATCTTTTCAAATGGAGAACTGACCGCGCCCTTCCCACTCTTGCCTCTACTTCACCCAGTCGTTTAATTGTACTTTCGTACAACGCCTGAACTTTCTCAAAGTATTTCTTCTCGAAATACACTTTGTACTCCCTTAGCGCTTGCTTAATATGCAGTGATTCGCATCTCGTAACTACTCTATTTCCCAAAAATAATTTTAATCAATTAAATTTTACTTACTTATTGTTCAGATGAGTGCTGTCTTCAGTGACGAACTTTAACATGGTCCTTCGAGCAAACGCGAACCCGCGCCGCGTAAAAAACCAGGAACCGGAAATAACAGTTATTTATAAAAACTATATTATATTTGAAAAATTTAATATGAAGAAAAAGTCATACAACTAAATGAAATATACCAATACATTTCTTTTCGTGTCGAGAATCAAATTTGGCAAAAAACTTTTATTATGTAATTTTTACGGAAAAAATCAAAAAATAAGAATAATTTTTTATTTATATTTTAAAAATCCTTTAATAACAATTATTTTTGATTTTTTTCTTATTAGTCCATAAGTAACAGTTTTCTTTCAATTTTTATTTTAGTTGTCCTATGATAACAGTTATTGGTGACTTTTATTTAAAAAGTCATAATAAAAATCATTCAGTGACTTTTATTTATAAAAGTCATCAATAAAAATCATTCAGTGACTTTATTATAAAAGTCATCAATAAAATCATTCAATGACTTTTATTTTTTAAGTCGCAACATAAAAGTCATTTTCATTAATCGCAGTACTGGATTCATTAAATATCAAAATGTATATATATTCTTGATAGGCTGAACAAAAACATTAAAACAAACCACATATATATTACGAGAAGGGCCCACTGCTTAAAAAAACATCATTTATATCTCATTTCAAGTGCTTTCACCAATTTTGAAGTCAACACATCTCTTAAATCATGTTTCCACATACGAAATCTTAACCCATCGTTGAACCTGACAAATTTAGATGTTCAAAAAAGTGTCAAATAATTTCTCACAGATTTAATTTTACTTATTTCCAAAATTTTAATTTTTATTTAATTTAATGAACATAATTTTTTGTAGGGATTCAGAAGACAAGTTAAAGCGTAGGTCCGTTAGCACCAATTTAAGTGCAGAAAATCCTCTTTCAACACTTACTTGAGTAGCGGGCACGCTGTTTATTACCTTAGCCAATTGGTACAGGTGAGGACAGAACATAAATGATGACCAACGTGTTAGCCAACTGAATCCGCGATCACCGTAGATCAAAATTGGGCGGTAATTCATAAAAGATTACTAAACTTTTCTTTTTTATCATTTTTTATACAAATGTACCTGGGTAATCCCAGGCGCTTTCGCTACCATTTTGATTAAAACTCACGACAAATTTTTTTTTTGCGTACCTGATTATGTATTCAATAAACCCTCTGGAAAGAAATCTTCTAATATTTTCCATAGTCTCAAAATAAATCATTAAAGTTAGGCCTTTTTTCGAAATACGAACTATCGCCAGAGGAAGATACTAAATACTGAAGTATGAAAAACATTTATAAATTAATAAATATTTATATATTTATTGTGAGTTTTACTCAAAATAGCGGCGGAAGTGCCTGGGATCATCTTTAGTAAGGCGAAAGTTAAGCATCTCAATAGCATAAATTTATTGCATTTTAACTGAACATTTGGCTATCGAAGGATGCCATCCCATCTATTAACACTTGTTTTGACTGTTTTTTTTGTTTACTAAAAGTCGAATTTTAACCGTCAACCACTCCTCGTTTTCACATGATGTGGCACCGTCCGAATTTCACCTTTTCAAAGAATGTATTTGCCGATGAAAAAAGCGTTTTGAGAACGTAGAAACCATCCAAAGGCTTGTACCGACATCCTGAAGGACATTCCGGTCGACGAAGTAAACTACTCTTAAATTAAGCCTAAACGTGACTATTAAAAAAACAAATTAGTTTCGGTAAAAAAAGGGTTTTGTTAATATTCTTTTAAATATTTAAAGATGAAAAGACCTTTTTGCTAATGTGGGAACGTACATACGATGCATAGTGATTGAAAATGTTGACAAATTATAGGCTATGGGGGGGTTCTGACACCCTAAACCCCTCCCTTGGCTACGCCCCTGGAAGAAATGTTATATATTTCGACTTCATTAACTAAGGTGTCATAATCAATGTCTTCCACCACAGCAGTAGATGTACTGAGTATATCGTCCTCGTTCAATACTTCAACGGCTTTTATCATATTTCTCCCGTTGTCCGTCGTTATGCAGTATATTTGTTTTTTAGATACATATCTCAAAATTGTTCAGTACCTCTTCAATTTCCTGACATAAGTTGACAGCTGTATGTTTTTTGTTCAACTCAATCATGCCGAGAGTATATATTTGAAGCTTATTTCCGGCATAATGCTGCACATTGATGCCTAAAATGCTGCGATTAAGACGCGTAGCAGTGTTAAATTTAAGGCAAACCATTTTGCATTTTAAGGCACATCGAATTTTTTCTGTTATGCGATCGAATTCTTCCGTTATAATGTTCATTACATTTTTTGATGTAATCGGAGTCAGGATAGCAAAAGGTACCTTTTCATTGGTAACCAACTGAACGCATGCTGCCTTGACATCCTTTTCGGAGAACTGGACCACAATTTTTGTTTCTTCTCGGGTACCTCGCTGCTCGTCTCTGCTCGAAATATTTGTATATACATATTAAGGCATACAGTGACTAAAAGCTAAATAGAACAGGCTCCTCAACAATAAAAAACATCACATTTCCGATATTATGAAGCAAACAATGTAAATGAACATTGTACATGGGTTGCATAGAAAGCCGAACTACATGAAACAGGGCCGCTGGACTTTACTACACCACGCTACTCAGGTTCGAGCTATTTAAGCCAAAGATAACACCGTGCGACAAAAATTAAAAAAAAATTTCACACCGGGAAAAATCCATATGTGTATGAACCTAGAGACCAAATATAGTAATACTGCGTACTCAGTTTTTCATTTCCACATCCTTTGTCCTTTTAAAAGGACTTAAAAATTTTGAAGGGGATAAAAAAGAAAAAAAAATAAAAAAAAATACTTAACCTCGTTAGAATATGGCGATATGTATATCAACTGAAAGAGGAAAGGCTCAAGAATATAAATAAAATTGATTTTTTATCTATTAAAAAAAAAAGATATGAAAAAGTCCTTTGAAAATTTTAATCCTTTATATCCTTGAAAATTTATACAGAATTTTCTTTAAAAGTAAGTGTGTTAAAACCCAAATTCTCGATTCATTGATTTTTTATCTTTTTATTATTTAAAATACTGATACTCAAATAAATTAGAATTTTTGTACTTCATTAGACTTGCAGCTTCCGCCTTTTTTTTAATAACTTTCGAACCAATAAAGTCAGAGTAATGAAATTTTGACACGTGATCAGGGAGATTTGGGGATTTACCATACTTACTTTTCAAGAAAATTCTATATAAATTTTTAAGGATATAAAGGATTACAATTTTCAAAGGACCTTTTTCATATCCTTTTTTTACAAATAGATAAAAAATCAATTTTATTTAAATTCTTGAGCCTTTCCTGTTTCATTTGATATAAGGTGCGTAACATAATTATAAGACACTCAGAAAATTTCACTTTGCAGCTTCGCCAAATCTAAACAGTAATTTTTTTTAGAAAAGCAAAAACGCAGAATAATTTTGTGAAGTGTCAGTTTTAATTTTAGGCATAACTTAATATTCCTAGAAATTCCTGTCAAATATACCGTTAGATTTTATGGAAATTAGTAATATTTTGGGTAGCTGCAATCGTAACAAAATTATAAGACACATGGGTTTTGTTTGGTTGACATTAACTTAGATTTTATTTTATTTTTGAGAAACGTTGCATCAATAGTTAATGGTACCACCCCTTTCTATTCCAACTTCAAACAACCGTTTTCTCATTGAGTTTATGAGCTTAACAAATAATTCGGGCTCCAGTTGGCTCCACTCCTTCAAAATTGCAGTTTCTAATTCCCCAACCGAGTCGTACTTTTTATTTTCGGCATAAATACGCTTAACAAGTATTCCCCAAATATTTTCAATGGGGTTCAAGTCGGGGGAACGAGCTGGCCAGTCCATAGTTTCTACAGAGCAATATTCTAGAAACGAAGTTGTTTGTCGGCTTTTATGGATGGCCGCGTTATCTTGCATGAAACTAAATGGTTTTTCTCTATTTTCCAGTAAAAATGGAAGGAGGCTGCGCTCCAACACTCCAGTGTACTCTGTGCTGTTCATTCTTGAGCTCGTGAAACGGTGCTCGAGTGTTCCATGCTTGTGGAATGCGCCCCACACCATGAGAGATCCGCCACCGAAATTTCGTTTAGAAAATATGAGGCGCTCCTTTCTCAAATCTCTCCAGTAGCATCGACAACCATCTGGTCCATCCAAGTTAAATTTCTTTTCATCAGAAAAGATAACCTTTTAGGAAATATATACATTTGTAGTCATGTTAATCAACGTATTGAAATATATTTACCATGTTCCAGCATGTATCCAAGTTATTTTGCGCAAACTGGAGTCTTGCAGCTTTGTGACGTTGTAGTAGTATGGGTACCTTCTTCATAACAGCTCGGACTATATTTTCCGAGCTGTTTAACAACCGCGAAATGGTCATTTTAGACACTGGCCGGCTGCTGATGGCTGCGAGCTGCGAACAAGAGGCGAACGAATTGCTCGCTTTGAACAAAATTCTGCGCTTGTCATGGTCAGACAGCTTTTGTTTTCGGCCAGTACTTCGGCGTTTCGCGTAATTATGAGGATCGCGTAGAAATGCGGCAATAGCACTCCGAGAACGACCGATTTCCTTCGAAATTTCGCTTACACTAAGCCCAGCAACGTTAAAAGCAGTAATTTCGCCTTGTTCCTTTTCAGTTAGTAATTTACCGGCAGGCATTTTAGTTTAAATTAATTGAATTAAATCCCGAAATCAACGCCGAAATAAAAAAAATCGATCTGCGCACTGTGAATACTTTAAATTCAATGTGTCTTATAATTTCGCCATTGCCTGCCAAGAGCGCACTTGTGCGATTCTTGTAATTCTCATCTGCTTCATGTGGATAGCGATAGAAGTAGATGAGCGTTTTACCAGCCCGAGCCAAGAATCGATCCTGGCGCCACGGTATGAGAAGCCAGCGCACTACCCGCTGGACTATCGAGGCCGACAATTAATTTATTTAATATAAAAATTTGTTTATGTACATCTTATTTGAAGAAAACAAGATGAAATAAAAAGTTGTATTGGACAAATAGCCACATCTTGCTTTTCTTGCTGAAAAAATAAGTAATAAATAATTACTTAATAATTTTTTTCGGTCCGAGGTAAAATTTTTCGTAAAAACTCAAACAAAAATCAAATATATACCTGCAATTCTTTAAGGTTATCAAACATGTCGTCATAGCTTGCGTTCATTTCTGGCAATGTTGAATTGATTGATTCATAGCAATAGGTGCAGAGTGGGTTACTGTAGATTTTGAAAATATTTAATTTTCCATTTTCAGCATGTTGTTTTTGTTTTTCTATCTTTCTCATAGCCACATACTTATTACAATGGGTGTGTTCAATGTTGTAACAATATTTACGTATGTCCCTACTAAGTATAGTGACTTATTTTTAGTTGTGTCGTGAAGTTCGATGCTCGCTGCAGCTCAATGCAAAATAGTCCTAATTCAAATTGTGACACTTTTGACGAAATAAATCTTTGTTGGAGTTAATATATAATATATGCTTAAAATAGTTGTGACAATTTTAGGTTATATTTTCAAATAAATAAACTAATTTTGTATTTTCAAAATCTTTCTTTCAACTTTTTAATTGTCATTTATAATTTTTAAATTTAGCAAAACTGTCACAACATGAAAAAAGAATCAGCAAAAGTGACATAACTTCAAATAATTCGGTAATTATTGAATTAAAATATCATCAAAAAAGTCATAACTCAAAATTGGATTTTCTAGTGTGAAATAAAAAAAAAATTTTGTAACTTATTCTAGAGCATAAATTTTAAGGATTTTCTACTAAATGGTCTATACGTTATTAAAAAAATTGTCGCCAAAAAAGTGAATAAAAAGATGTAAATGTATTTAAAAAAATACAACTTCATTACTAACAATGGGTGTTAAGCACCCAGCAATATTATAACTATTATCGTACTATCGTACCACACTCAATTACTTTTGAAAATAATTGTATAAAAACATCAGCTTTCTTTATGCATATGCAATATATTCTAAAACCTTTAGAAATATGCATATGTGGATTACATTATAACTATGTTGGTTTTTCTAACAAAAATCTATATTTTACTAAGAAATTAAACTCACTGGGTGGATTACAAAATTAAAAAAATTAAAAATTAAAAAAAATATGCAACAAAATTTGTTTATAAATTTATTGTGAATACAAAAAATACAATACTAACAAAACATAACAAATTAATAAACATTTCAAATTAAATTCGCATTGAACATGTTTACGGAGTAAAAAAAAATTAGTCATAAAACTTACAATCAATAGTGTTCGTTGCTGCAGGGGGCTGGTCGCTGAACTCTGAGTTGATCCGAACGAAAATTAAACACTTCACTTCACTGTTGAAACTAGACTAATGGTCCGGTCGCCCGGAGCCTTTATTTATTATATTTCTTATGTTCTAGTACCTACTTATTTACAATATTTTTTATCCTAAGATTGACCTGCGCATGCACATACTTAGGTCGCATGACCCAATGTGCATGGCAGCCTAAATACACAGCACGATAAGAGAATGCTGGCCGTACGATGCCAAGATTTGTCGATGCCTGTGTCTTATCGCGCCTGTTACTTGAATTCTTGCAGCCGACACCACTTGATAAGTGCAACCAGATATTGGTAATCTTGTGGTGCCGTTGCTAGATTCAACATATTGCCCCCGTTGAAAGGAGTAGCCTTTCAACATAGAGACATTTGGTTTTCGTGACCTCCTAAACATATTAGAGCTGGGCAGCAGCTGGCAGCGGTGTTGACCTCAGCTTCCTGACTTTCCAAGCGCAGGCTGGTTTCTACTGGTGTTGCAACTGCTGGTTGTCAACTGGGATCTGCGATCTCTTCACCATTCAATTTCGCATTTTAACTCCAAATACTTGACTACTGGCCGCTAATTGCTGATGTCGGTTGTCCGCGTCACAAACCACGTCTGCTTCCTTCAACAGATCACCATTTTGCCATCACTTTAGAGGGGCAGTATGCCTTGAGGTTGTCTCACGCTTTTGTGCGATCTTAGAGTTACTCAGTTTTTCGTTGATGGTCTTCAACGATCTTCATCTCAACGATCTTCTTCGTGCTGTCGTATCTGTCACACAACGAATTAGCGCTGACAGGACGGGCCCAGTTGCACTCACGCAGGCGATTGTCCACCTTGGTGGGAATCTCATCGCCTCAATGTTGTCAAGGTTGCCGTACTCAGGATCAATTGGAAGAGAAACTTCTTCTTCCTCCTGAGTTTGTTCGGCACCCCACCATAGTCCTCTAGCTTTGCGCCTTTTGCGCTTTCAGCCTTTTTAGGAATTGGTTCCTGCTACAGTTGGGCCAGCCGCACGTCCTTCAAATTTGTCAGGATGGTCGAAGTGTTACGCTTTCGCTCACCGACCTTGTGGCTCTTCTCGGCTGCTTTCTTCCAGTACTCGACCGCCAGTCAATGCGAGTCGACATCCGTACGCACAGCAACCTTGTTGCTGCACGAATTACACTTCGAGTGCAGGAAGCTTCGCATCAAACTTGCGATTGGTGGCGGAATCTTACGTCGATCACGCTGCTTGTCCAAGCGTTGGTACTCCGTCATGGCTGCATACCTCACACGGTCCCACGATGTTCAACTTGAGCCACGCTTCCCTGCTCTTATAACTTATCCCTGACTTATCTTTTACCAAGTGAGATTATAATTAACATTACATCTTATACTAGCCGTTTTTTTAATTCTGGCTGTTTTCCTTATTCTTAAATTCTTCGTAACATTTTGTTTCCTTCTCATTTCATTTAACACTTATTTCTTTAATTTTTAACCTTGCGGATTTAACTAATCAGCTACCAATTTATATTTTAATTTATGATATAACTTCTTTTCCGTTTTACTTTAATTTAAATTTCCTTTTTAATTATTTAGTAATTATACCTTTTTAATTTCGTAGTAGGAAAAGGATAAGCCGCATATGTATAAGTCGCCTGAGCCTTGCGTCTACTATGTGACCATTTTCAGCGAAACTGACTTTGGTCACCCTGCCCCCCTGCAGTTTATTGCAGACCAACCATTTCTCGCGAAGGATCGCACACGTAGTTACTCTGTCGGTTGGAAGACTGAGTTACAGTTGGCTTTTTTTTTGGACAGTTATAGCATGCGCGTACAGTTTGCGCTGCTATTTGTCTTCCGCGTAGTGGCCAATATTTTTGCCGCGTGAGTAACTCTTTCGCTCCACTATGCTGGTTCTTCTTGTGAATATCTGCAATTATTGAGTTGGTTAATAAGCACGTGGAAGGTAGTAAAATTGGAAATTTCGTGTCATCCGACATCGCCGTCTTTTGGGATCGAACACCTATCCGAATGATCCAATCTTTACCTAAAATTGGAGATAAAGTGGTTAGTTTGCATGCCTTTTACTACTTTTTTTCCTTTCTTCAGCATTTGAATTTCTTTAGAAAATTGCTTATGCTGCTCTTTCCTTATTAAGGTTTCCGTTTCTTTACCACTTTTTGTTGACCACTTCTTGTTGATACCACAGTGCTTTACCTTTGGCTTAATTGGCGCAGCTCCAATTATAACTCAATCAAATACCGTGTTCTCCATGTAAAGATTCGAATTCAAATATCTTTTCTTTTCGTTCTTTAATATGGTCCCCATCACTTCAGCCCCTAGTAGTATGTCAACTTGGTTTGGGGTGTGAAATTTTAGGTCGGCTAAAGGAGTTTCTTTTGGGAGATTATATAGTATATCTCAATCTTTCCCCCTGGTAAATTGGGAGTAATTTTTGGAAGAACCATTGACTCAACTTTGATTTTGAAATCATTGTGAGATGATTTTACTTCCACCATTACTTCCTCCTTCACTTTTGATTTCGTACCTGAACCCCTTCTATGGTTGTTTGTACGCTTTTTGGTTTGAATCCTAACTTTTGTCTTAATTGTTCCGTGATTAAACTTCCCTGAGAACAGTTGTCCAGCACTGCTCTAGCTTTAATGTATTGGCCCTGGTTGTTTTTTATTTGCACCAAGGCTGTTGCCAGTAATATGCGCTTCTTATTACTGTCTATCGCTAATGCAACATTCGATTTACTACTCCCGAAGTTGTCATTATGCAGCAGCGTGTGGTGTGACTTCTTGCATTTTTGACAAGGTTCCACTTCACAGCTTTTGAACAAATGCCATTTCCTTAGGCATTTGGTGCATATACTATTTTCCAGTGCTACTTTAATTCGCTTTTCTACTGCGAGTTTTTTAAACTCGTCGCAGTTAAACAAATTATGTGCACTGTCACAACCTAATAAACATTTCCTTGAACTATTTTGGGTCTTATTAGATTCATTTTGAAATCCTACACCTATATTTGGCAACTCGAATCTACTAGCAATCATTCACTCACTTCCTTCAAGTGCTTTGAATTGCTTTTCGAGAAATGCTAACAGATTTTCTATTGATGGTACTTCTGTTGAATCTGGCAAGGACTCGTACCGAACTTTTGTGTATGAGTCTAGCTTCCTCACAATTATGAAGTGCATGAGCGCTTCTTTAATTTCAGTATCTGAGAGCTTAGTAGCCTCTAACGCTCTCAGATTAGCCGACACTATGTCGTGCAACTCCTTTATTTCCGCAGGAGTGCGAGAGAATGTTTGCCTGGCGTCAAGTAGATTTCTAAACATTTGTGGGTGTCTCCTACATTTTTATGAAGGAATATTTAAGTGAAAATATCCCTAAAGGATACCCACTTACTATAATCCCCACTAAATATGGGAATCTGAATTTGAGGCAGGCTATATGGCAAGGAAGGAGAAGCGTTTTGGTCTAACAGCTTTTTCTCCTCCTCTTCCGCCACAATATGAGACCCTTTATCCATCAGTTCCTTATATTCTTCGCACAACTCGTCCTCTCCAAAGAACTCATTGTACTCAAATTTCAGATCTGTCGCACTTGTGCAACCGTGACAGATCTTTCCATTTCATCTGGATGCGTTCGTGACACCTTTTTAATTCTTTTAAGGTGCCCTGAAACCTCGCCTGAACCGATGCAGCTTGGTCCCTTTGCCGCTCCACCGACACTGATTTACTTGTGCTGTCAGTTCGCATCTCCATCTTTTCAAATGGAGAACTGACCGCGCCCTTCCCACTCTTGCCTCTACTTCACCCAGTCGTTTAATTGTACTTTCGTACAACGCCTGAACTTTCTCAAAGTATTTCTTCTCGAAATACACTTTGTACTCCCTTAGCGCTTGCTTAATATGCAGTGATTCGCATCTCGTAACTACTCTATTTCCCAAAAATAATTTTAATCAATTAAATTTTACTTACTTATTGTTCAGATGAGTGCTGTCTTCAGTGACGAACTTTAACATGGTCCTTCGAGCAAACGCGAACCCGCGCCGCGTAAAAAACCAGGAACCGGAAATAACAGTTATTTATAAAAACTATATTATATTTGAAAAATTTAATATGAAGAAAAAGTCATACAACTAAATGAAATATACCAATACATTTCTTTTCGTGTCGAGAATCAAATTTGGCAAAAAACTTTTATTATGTAATTTTTACGGAAAAAATCAAAAAATAAGAATAATTTTTTATTTATATTTTAAAAATCCTTTAATAACAATTATTTTTGATTTTTTTCTTATTAGTCCATAAGTAACAGTTTTCTTTCAATTTTTATTTTAGTTGTCCTATGATAACAGTTATTGGTGACTTTTATTTAAAAAGTCATAATAAAAATCATTCAGTGACTTTTATTTATAAAAGTCATCAATAAAAACCATTCAGTGACTTTATTATAAAAGTCATCAATAAAATCATTCAATGACTTTTATTTTTTAAGTCGCAACATAAAAGTCATTTTCATTAATCGCAGTACTGGATTCATTAAATATCAAAATGTATATATATTCTTGATAGGCTGAACAAAAACATTAAAACAAACCACATATATATTACGAGAAGGGCCCACTGCTTAAAAAAACATCATTTATATCTCATTTCAAGTGCTTTCACCAATTTTGAAGTCAACACATCTCTTAAATCATGTTTCCACATACGAAATCTTAACCCATCGTTGAACCTGACAAATTTAGATGTTCAAAAAAGTGTCAAATAATTTCTCACAGATTTAATTTTACTTATTTCCAAAATTTTAATTTTTATTTAATTTAATGAACATAATTTTTTGTAGGGATTCAGAAGACAAGTTAAAGCGTAGGTCCGTTAGCACCAATTTAAGTGCAGAAAATCCTCTTTCAACACTTACTTGAGTAGCGGGCACGCTGTTTATTACCTTAGCCAATTGGTACAGGTGAGGAAGTGCATATTTTTTTTCTTCCCAATACTCCATTATATCGATATCTGTACCAATTGGCTTGGGATTGTATTGAGTAATTTCTGTGATTGCTTTTTTCAAACATTCGTCTTCCTCATCAGATTCGTCGTTTGAAGTTACTTCTATATCGTTCAAGAAAGAACTTAGTAACGAATAAGTAGTTTCAGGTACGTGGATTTGACAGTCAGGTGTTGCGCTGTCCACATCTGTTGATTTTCTTGGAACCGTCTGACGTTTCTGCAAAGCAAAGTGGTCAAACTAATTAACCTTCCACTGTATGGTTAGACATTAAAGGGAAATCGAATTTTGTGGTTTTGGCTTTAACAAGAAAGCTACAAGCAAGAAACAATTTGGGGTCAATCGAGACTGAATTTTACTTACTTTTTGTGGGACCATATGCACTTTCCGGATAAGCCGCTTTAAATGATTTCTAGCCATCATTAACCGAATGGGGTCTTTCGCCAAGATCTTTCACAGCCGAGGGTCCAAATATATCGCCGAAACAATATTTTAATTTTTAATAAAATTCTTTCCCTTTTTTCTAAGAACTCCGCAAGCAAACTGCTTTTTTCATATTGCATTACCTTTATCGTCAGTTTCATTTCGAGCCAAAGTTTGTAAAAATCGCTGAAGTACAGTTGCTCTTCTTGTAGCTTTTGCGTAGCAACGTAAACAGGTTCTAATACTTTAAGAGTGAGCTTATCTCATTCCACTCAATTGACTCTAAAGTGGCATCTTCAAAATGCTCTTCGCAAAACTGACCAACGTCTTCAGCATGGTATACTACTGTGTCCAAAAAATAAGGTGACATTTGAATTTAAACTGCGCGCGTCGAAGGATTTGGAGAATAATTTTTTTTTTAGTCAACAGTCAACAAGGAATATTATTTGAACGTTATGCGTCGCTTGCGTAACGCTATCCGCCTAAAAACGCCGGAATTGTGGAAAGACAATTCTTGGTTTTTACACCACGATAATGCACCATCCCATACTGCACTCGTAATTCGTGATCATTTCGCCAAAAACTCAACCCATATCGTTCCGCAACCATCGTATTCACCTGATTTGGCGCCGTGCGACTTCTGGCTGTTCAGCAAGCTCAAAAGACCGCTCCAGGGACACCGTTTTGATACGATAGAGGAGATTCAAGCCGCAGCGAAGACGGAACTGAAGGCCATCCCGGAAAGTGACTACAATCAGTGTTTCGAAGATTGGAAAATCCGTTGGCATAAGTGCATTGCATCAGGAGGGGATTACTTTGAAGGGGATGAAATTAATTTGGAAGAATAAATAAAGAATTTTCAAAATAAATACAATACGACACAGTAGTATGTGATATTCCACCGTGTTGGTACGTCTACCTCTGGCTGTGGCAAGCCCTGATTCGAAATAATATACCTACCATAGAAATTTAGCTAACGTTAATACACACCTTCAAATGTTAAATAAGACGAATACTTTACCTGTTAGAAGGACATCTAAGCGATTTCGATAAAACAGCATCTGATTTTATTTCTTTTAAAAAAGAATTAATGCCAAGTTGCATTTAATAGAAGAAATCAGGGGCGTAGCCAGAACTTGGTCATGGGGGGGGTTTTAAAAAAAATTGTTTTGCCAGTTTAGTATTACATGTTGTTTAAAGTAAAGTGCACTTTCCAAATAGGGCATTTTGTTGTGGCTTATGTGACATAATGCATTAAAAATTAAATTTTTTCCCTGATTTTTAGTAATAAATTTCATGAAATTTGGTGAACTGAAAGCGAAGTTATTGCATCTGAAGTGGAAGTATGTTTGTGTCATCGTACAAAAATGTGCATCGAACAATGATCCAATATTAACTATTGTTTTAAAAATGTTTAAACTTTAACCGAAGCATTTAAATTGATGGACCAAGTTTATGGTGATTTTTGTTTATACCGTGGTGGAGTTCATAAGTGGTAAAAGCGATTTAAAAACGATTGTCAGAACATAAATGATGACCAACGTGTTAGCCAACTGAATCCGCGATCACCGTAGATCAAAATTGGGCGGTAATTCATAAAAGATTACTAAACTTTTCTTTTTTATCATTTTTTATACAAATGTACCTGGGTAATCCCAGGCGCTTTCGCTACCATTTTGATTAAAACTCACGACAAATTTTTTTTTTGCGTACCTGATTATGTATTCAATAAACCCTCTGGAAAGAAATCTTCTAATATTTTCCATAGTCTCAAAATAAATCATTAAAGTTAGGCCTTTTTTCGAAATACGAACTATCGCCAGAGGAAGATACTAAATACTGAAGTATGAAAAACATTTATAAATTAATAAATATTTATATATTTATTGTGAGTTTTACTCAAAATAGCGGCGGAAGTGCCTGGGATCATCTTTAGTAAGGCGAAAGTTAAGCATCTCAATAGCATAAATTTATTGCATTTTAACTGAACATTTGGCTATCGAAGGATGCCATCCCATCTATTGACACTTGTTTTGACTGTTTTTTTTGTTTACTAAAAGTCGAATTTTAACCGTCAACCACTCCTCGTTTTCACATGATGTGGCACCGTCCGAGTTTCACCTTTTCAAAGAATGTATTTGCCGATGAAAAAAGCGTTTTGAGAACGTAGAAACCATCCAAAGGCTTGTACCGACATCCCGAAGGACATTCCGGTCGACGAAGTAAACTACTCTTAAATTAAGCCTAAACGTGACTATTAAAAAAACAAATTAGTTTCGGTAAAAAAAGGGTTTTGTTAATATTCTTTTAAATATTTAAAGATGAAAAGACCTTTTTGCTAATGTGGGAACGTACATACGATGCATAGTGATTGAAAATGTTGACAAATTATAGGCTATGGGGGGGTTCTGACACCCTAAACCCCTCCCTTGGCTACGCCCCTGGAAGAAATGTTATATATTTCGACTTCATTAACTAAGGTGTCATAATCAATGTCTTCCACCACAGCAGTAGATGTACTGAGTATATCGTCCTCGTTCAATACTTCAACGGCTTTTATCATATTTCTCCCGTTGTCCGTCGTTATGCAGTATATTTGTTTTTTAGATACATATCTCAAAATTGTTCAGTACCTCTTCAATTTCCTGACATAAGTTGACAGCTGTATGTTTTTTGTTCAACTCAATCATGCCGAGAGTATATATTTGAAGCTTATTTCCGGCATAATGCTGCACATTGATGCCTAAAATGCTGCGATTAAGACGCGTAGCAGTGTTAAATTTAAGGCAAACCATTTTGCATTTTAAGGCACATCGAATTTTTTCTGTTATGCGATCGAATTCTTCCGTTATAATGTTCATTACATTTTTTGATGTAATCGGAGTCAGGATAGCAAAAGGTACCTTTTCATTGGTAACCAACTGAACGCATGCTGCCTTGACATCCTTTTCGGAGAACTGGACCACAATTTTTGTTTCTTCTCGGGTACCTCGCTGCTCGTCTCTGCTCGAAATATTTGTATATACATATTAAGGCATACAGTGACTAAAAGCTAAATAGAACAGGCTCCTCAACAATAAAAAACATCACATTTCCGATATTATGAAGCAAACAATGTAAATGAACATTGTACATGGGTTGCATAGAAAGCCGAACTACATGAAACAGGGCCGCTGGACTTTACTACACCACGCTACTCAGGTTCGAGCTATTTAAGCCAAAGATAACACCGTGCGACAAAAATTAAAAAAAAATTTCACACCGGGAAAAATCCATATGTGTATGAACCTAGAGACCAAATATAGTAATACTGCGTACTCAGTTTTTCATTTCCACATCCTTTGTCCTTTTAAAAGGACTTAAAAATTTTGAAGGGGATAAAAAAGAAAAAAAAATAAAAAAAAATACTTAACCTCGTTAGAATATGGCGATATGTATATCAACTGAAAGAGGAAAGGCTCAAGAATATAAATAAAATTGATTTTTTATCTATTAAAAAAAAAAGATATGAAAAAGTCCTTTGAAAATTTTAATCCTTTATATCCTTGAAAATTTATACAGAATTTTCTTTAAAAGTAAGTGTGTTAAAACCCAAATTCTCGATTCATTGATTTTTTATCTTTTTATTATTTAAAATACTGATACTCAAATAAATTAGAATTTTTGTACTTCATTAGACTTGCAGCTTCCGCCTTTTTTTTAATAACTTTCGAACCAATAAAGTCAGAGTAATGAAATTTTGACACGTGATCAGGGAGATTTGGGGATTTACCATACTTACTTTTCAAGAAAATTCTATATAAATTTTTAAGGATATAAAGGATTACAATTTTCAAAGGACCTTTTTCATATCCTTTTTTTACAAATAGATAAAAAATCAATTTTATTTAAATTCTTGAGCCTTTCCTGTTTCATTTGATATAAGGTGCGTAACATAATTATAAGACACTCAGAAAATTTCACTTTGCAGCTTCGCCAAATCTAAACAGTAATTTTTTTTAGAAAAGCAAAAACGCAGAATAATTTTGTGAAGTGTCAGTTTTAATTTTAGGCATAACTTAATATTCCTAGAAATTCCTGTCAAATATACCGTTAGATTTTATGGAAATTAGTAATATTTTGGGTAGCTGCAATCGTAACAAAATTATAAGACACATGGGTTTTGTTTGGTTGACATTAACTTAGATTTTATTTTATTTTTGAGAAACGTTGCATCAATAGTTAATGGTACCACCCCTTTCTATTCCAACTTCAAACAACCGTTTTCTCATTGAGTTTATGAGCTTAACAAATAATTCGGGCTCCAGTTGGCTCCACTCCTTCAAAATTGCAGTTTCTAATTCCCCAACCGAGTCGTACTTTTTATTTTCGGCATAAATACGCTTAACAAGTATTCCCCAAATATTTTCAATGGGGTTCAAGTCGGGGGAACGAGCTGGCCAGTCCATAGTTTCTACAGAGCAATATTCTAGAAACGAAGTTGTTTGTCGGCTTTTATGGATGGCCGCGTTATCTTGCATGAAACTAAATGGTTTTTCTCTATTTTCCAGTAAAAATGGAAGGAGGCTGCGCTCCAACACTCCAGTGTACTCTGTGCTGTTCATTCTTGAGCTCGTGAAACGGTGCTCGAGTGTTCCATGCTTGTGGAATGCGCCCCACACCATGAGAGATCCGCCACCGAAATTTCGTTTAGAAAATATGAGGCGCTCCTTTCTCAAATCTCTCCAGTAGCATCGACAACCATCTGGTCCATCCAAGTTAAATTTCTTTTCATCAGAAAAGATAACCTTTTAGGAAATATATACATTTGTAGTCATGTTAATCAACGTATTGAAATATATTTACCATGTTCCAGCATGTATCCAAGTTATTTTGCGCAAACTGGAGTCTTGCAGCTTTGTGACGTTGTAGTAGTATGGGTACCTTCTTCATAACAGCTCGGACTATATTTTCCGAGCTGTTTAACAACCGCGAAATGGTCATTTTAGACACTGGCCGGCTGCTGATGGCTGCGAGCTGCGAACAAGAGGCGAACGAATTGCTCGCTTTGAACAAAATTCTGCGCTTGTCATGGTCAGACAGCTTTTGTTTTCGGCCAGTACTTCGGCGTTTCGCGTAATTATGAGGATCGCGTAGAAATGCGGCAATAGCACTCCGAGAACGACCGATTTCCTTCGAAATTTCGCTTACACTAAGCCCAGCAACGTTAAAAGCAGTAATTTCGCCTTGTTCCTTTTCAGTTAGTAATTTACCGGCAGGCATTTTAGTTTAAATTAATTGAATTAAATCCCGAAATCAACGCCGAAATAAAAAAAATCGATCTGCGCACTGTGAATACTTTAAATTCAATGTGTCTTATAATTTCGCCATTGCCTGCCAAGAGCGCACTTGTGCGATTCTTGTAATTCTCATCTGCTTCATGTGGATAGCGATAGAAGTAGATGAGCGTTTTACCAGCCCGAGCCAAGAATCGATCCTGGCGCCACGGTATGAGAAGCCAGCGCACTACCCGCTGGACTATCGAGGCCGACAATTAATTTATTTAATATAAAAATTTGTTTATGTACATCTTATTTGAAGAAAACAAGATGAAATAAAAAGTTGTATTGGACAAATAGCCACATCTTGCTTTTCTTGCTGAAAAAATAAGTAATAAATAATTACTTAATAATTTTTTTCGGTCCGAGGTAAAATTTTTCGTAAAAACTCAAACAAAAATCAAATATATACCTGCAATTCTTTAAGGTTATCAAACATGTCGTCATAGCTTGCGTTCATTTCTGGCAATGTTGAATTGATTGATTCATAGCAATAGGTGCAGAGTGGGTTACTGTAGATTTTGAAAATATTTAATTTTCCATTTTCAGCATGTTGTTTTTGTTTTTCTATCTTTCTCATAGCCACATACTTATTACAATGGGTGTGTTCAATGTTGTAACAATATTTACGTATGTCCCTACTAAGTATAGTGACTTATTTTTAGTTGTGTCGTGAAGTTCGATGCTCGCTGCAGCTCAATGCAAAATAGTCCTAATTCAAATTGTGACACTTTTGACGAAATAAATCTTTGTTGGAGTTAATATATAATATATGCTTAAAATAGTTGTGACAATTTTAGGTTATATTTTCAAATAAATAAACTAATTTTGTATTTTCAAAATCTTTCTTTCAACTTTTTAATTGTCATTTATAATTTTTAAATTTAGCAAAACTGTCACAACATGAAAAAAGAATCAGCAAAAGTGACATAACTTCAAATAATTCGGTAATTATTGAATTAAAATATCATCAAAAAAGTCATAACTCAAAATTGGATTTTCTAGTGTGAAATAAAAAAAAAATTTTGTAACTTATTCTAGAGCATAAATTTTAAGGATTTTCTACTAAATGGTCTATACGTTATTAAAAAAATTGTCGCCAAAAAAGTGAATAAAAAGATGTAAATGTATTTAAAAAAATACAACTTCATTACTAACAATGGGTGTTAAGCACCCAGCAATATTATAACTATTATCGTACTATCGTACCACACTCAATTACTTTTGAAAATAATTGTATAAAAACATCAGCTTTCTTTATGCATATGCAATATATTCTAAAACCTTTAGAAATATGCATATGTGGATTACATTATAACTATGTTGGTTTTTCTAACAAAAATCTATATTTTACTAAGAAATTAAACTCACTGGGTGGATTACAAAATTAAAAAAATTAAAAATTAAAAAAAATATGCAACAAAATTTGTTTATAAATTTATTGTGAATACAAAAAATACAATACTAACAAAACATAACAAATTAATAAACATTTCAAATTAAATTCGCATTGAACATGTTTACGGAGTAAAAAAAAATTAGTCATAAAACTTACAATCAATAGTGTTCGTTGCTGCAGGGGGCTGGTCGCTGAACTCTGAGTTGATCCGAACGAAAATTAAACACTTCACTTCACTGTTGAAACTAGACTAATGGTCCGGTCGCCCGGAGCCTTTATTTATTATATTTCTTATGTTCTAGTACCTACTTATTTATAATATTTTTTATCCTAAGATTGACCTGCGCATGCACATACTTAGGTCGCATGACCCAATGTGCATGGCAGCCTAAATACACAGCACGATAAGAGAATGCTGGCCGTACGATGCCAAGATTTGTCGATGCCTGTGTCTTATCGCGCCTGTTACTTGAATTCTTGCAGCCGACACCACTTGATAAGTGCAACCAGATATTGGTAATCTTGTGGTGCCGTTGCTAGATTCAACATATTGCCCCCGTTGAAAGGAGTAGCCTTTCAACATAGAGACATTTGGTTTTCGTGACCTCCTAAACATATTAGAGCTGGGCAGCAGCTGGCGGCGGTGTTGACCTCAGCTTCCTGACTTTCCAAGCGCAGGCTGGTTTCTACTGGTGTTGCAACTGCTGGTTATCAACTGGGATCTGCGATCTCTTCACCATTCAATTTCGCATTTTAACTCCAAATACTTGACTACTGGCCGCTAATTGCTGATGTCGGTTGTCCGCGTCACAAACCACGTCTGCTTCCTTCAACAGATCACCATTTTGCCATCACTTTAGAGGGGCAGTATGCCTTGAGGTTGTCTCACGCTTTTGTGCGATCTTAGAGTTACTCAGTTTTTCGTTGATGGTCTTCAACGATCTTCATCTCAACGATCTTCTTCGTGCTGTCGTATCTGTCACACAACGAATTAGCGCTGACAGGACGGGCCCAGTTGCACTCACGCAGGCGATTGTCCACCTTGGTGGGAATCTCATCGCCTCAATGTTGTCAAGGTTGCCGTACTCAGGATCAATTGGAAGAGAAACTTCTTCTTCCTCCTGAGTTTGTTCGGCACCCCACCATAGTCCTCTAGCTTTGCGCCTTTTGCGCTTTCAGCCTTTTTAGGAATTGGTTCCTGCTACAGTTGGGCCAGCCGCACGTCCTTCAAATTTGTCAGGATGGTCGAAGTGTTACGCTTTCGCTCACCGACCTTGTGGCTCTTCTCGGCTGCTTTCTTCCAGTACTCGACCGCCAGTCAATGCGAGTCGACATCCGTACGCACAGCAACCTTGTTGCTGCACGAATTACACTTCGAGTGCAGGAAGCTTCGCATCAAACTTGCGATTGGTGGCGGAATCTTACGTCGATCACGCTGCTTGTCCAAGCGTTGGTACTCCGTCATGGCTGCATACCTCACACGGTCCCACGATGTTCAACTTGAGCCACGCTTCCCTGCTCTTATAACTTATCCCTGACTTATCTTTTACCAAGTGAGATTATAATTAACATTACATCTTATACTAGCCGTTTTTTTAATTCTGGCTGTTTTCCTTATTCTTAAATTCTTCGTAACATTTTGTTTCCTTCTCATTTCATTTAACACTTATTTCTTTAATTTTTAACCTTGCGGATTTAACTAATCAGCTACCAATTTATATTTTAATTTATGATATAACTTCTTTTCCGTTTTACTTTAATTTAAATTTCCTTTTTAATTATTTAGTAATTATACCTTTTTAATTTCGTAGTAGGAAAAGGATAAGCCGCATATGTATAAGTCGCCTGAGCCTTGCGTCTACTATGTGACCATTTTCAGCGAAACTGACTTTGGTCACCCTGCCCCCCTGCAGTTTATTGCAGACCAACCATTTCTCGCGAAGGATCGCACACGTAGTTACTCTGTCGGTTGGAAGACTGAGTTACAGTTGGCTTTTTTTTTGGACAGTTATAGCATGCGCGTACAGTTTGCGCTGCTATTTGTCTTCCGCGTAGTGGCCAATATTTTTGCCGCGTGAGTAACTCTTTCGCTCCACTATGCTGGTTCTTCTTGTGAATATCTGCAATTATTGAGTTGGTTAATAAGCACGTGGAAGGTAGTAAAATTGGAAATTTCGTGTCATCCGACATCGCCGTCTTTTGGGATCGAACACCTATCCGAATGATCCAATCTTTACCTAAAATTGGAGATAAAGTGGTTAGTTTGCATGCCTTTTACTACTTTTTTTCCTTTCTTCAGCATTTGAATTTCTTTAGAAAATTGCTTATGCTGCTCTTTCCTTATTAAGGTTTCCGTTTCTTTACCACTTTTTGTTGACCACTTCTTGTTGATACCACAGTGCTTTACCTTTGGCTTAATTGGCGCAGCTCCAATTATAACTCAATCAAATACCGTGTTCTCCATGTAAAGATTCGAATTCAAATATCTTTTCTTTTCGTTCTTTAATATGGTCCCCATCACTTCAGCCCCTAGTAGTATGTCAACTTGGTTTGGGGTGTGAAATTTTAGGTCGGCTAAAGGAGTTTCTTTTGGGAGATTATATAGTATATCTCAATCTTTCCCCCTGGTAAATTGGGAGTAATTTTTGGAAGAACCATTGACTCAACTTTGATTTTGAAATCATTGTGAGATGATTTTACTTCCACCATTACTTCCTCCTTCACTTTTGATTTCGTACCTGAACCCCTTCTATGGTTGTTTGTACGCTTTTTGGTTTGAATCCTAACTTTTGTCTTAATTGTTCCGTGATTAAACTTCCCTGAGAACAGTTGTCCAGCACTGCTCTAGCTTTAATGTATTGGCCCTGGTTGTTTTTTATTTGCACCAAGGCTGTTGCCAGTAATATGCGCTTCTTATTACTGTCTATCGCTAATGCAACATTCGATTTACTACTCCCGAAGTTGTCATTATGCAGCAGCGTGTGGTGTGACTTCTTGCATTTTTGACAAGGTTCCACTTCACAGCTTTTGAACAAATGCCATTTCCTTAGGCATTTGGTGCATATACTATTTTCCAGTGCTACTTTAATTCGCTTTTCTACTGCGAGTTTTTTAAACTCGTCGCAGTTAAACAAATTATGTGCACTGTCACAACCTAATAAACATTTCCTTGAACTATTTTGGGTCTTATTAGATTCATTTTGAAATCCTACACCTATATTTGGCAACTCGAATCTACCAGCAATCATTCACTCACTTCCTTCAAGTGCTTTGAATTGCTTTTCGAGAAATGCTAACAGATTTTCTATTGATGGTACTTCTGTTGAATCTGGCAAGGACTCGTACCGAACTTTTGTGTATGAGTCTAGCTTCCTCACAATTATGAAGTGCATGAGCGCTTCTTTAATTTCAGTATCTGAGAGCTTAGTAGCCTCTAACGCTCTCAGATTAGCCGACACTATGTCGTGCAACTCCTTTATTTCCGCAGGAGTGCGAGAGAATGTTTGCCTGGCGTCAAGTAGATTTCTAAACATTTGTGGGTGTCTCCTACATTTTTATGAAGGAATATTTAAGTGAAAATATCCCTAAAGGATACCCACTTACTATAATCCCCACTAAATATGGGAATCTGAATTTGAGGCAGGCTATATGGCAAGGAAGGAGAAGCGTTTTGGTCTAACAGCTTTTTCTCCTCCTCTTCCGCCACAATATGAGACCCTTTATCCATCAGTTCCTTATATTCTTCGCACAACTCGTCCTCTCCAAAGAACTCATTGTACTCAAATTTCAGATCTGTCGCACTTGTGCAACCGTGACAGATCTTTCCATTTCATCTGGATGCGTTCGTGACACCTTTTTAATTCTTTTAAGGTGCCCTGAAACCTCGCCTGAACCGATGCAGCTTGGTCCCTTTGCCGCTCCACCGACACTGATTTACTTGTGCTGTCAGTTCGCATCTCCATCTTTTCAAATGGAGAACTGACCGCGCCCTTCCCACTCTTGCCTCTACTTCACCCAGTCGTTTAATTGTACTTTCGTACAACGCCTGAACTTTCTCAAAGTATTTCTTCTCGAAATACACTTTGTACTCCCTTAGCGCTTGCTTAATATGCAGTGATTCGCATCTCGTAACTACTCTATTTCCCAAAAATAATTTTAATCAATTAAATTTTACTTACTTATTGTTCAGATGAGTGCTGTCTTCAGTGACGAACTTTAACATGGTCCTTCGAGCAAACGCGAACCCGCGCCGCGTAAAAAACCAGGAACCGGAAATAACAGTTATTTATAAAAACTATATTATATTTGAAAAATTTAATATGAAGAAAAAGTCATACAACTAAATGAAATATACCAATACATTTCTTTTCGTGTCGAGAATCAAATTTGGCAAAAAACTTTTATTATGTAATTTTTACGGAAAAAATCAAAAAATAAGAATAATTTTTTATTTATATTTTAAAAATCCTTTAATAACAATTATTTTTGATTTTTTTCTTATTAGTCCATAAGTAACAGTTTTCTTTCAATTTTTATTTTAGTTGTCCTATGATAACAGTTATTGGTGACTTTTATTTAAAAAGTCATAATAAAAATCATTCAGTGACTTTTATTTATAAAAGTCATCAATAAAAACCATTCAGTGACTTTATTATAAAAGTCATCAATAAAATCATTCAATGACTTTTATTTTTTAAGTCGCAACATAAAAGTCATTTTCATTAATCGCAGTACTGGATTCATTAAATATCAAAATGTATATATATTCTTGATAGGCTGAACAAAAACATTAAAACAAACCACATATATATTACGAGAAGGGCCCACTGCTTAAAAAAACATCATTTATATCTCATTTCAAGTGCTTTCACCAATTTTGAAGTCAACACATCTCTTAAATCATGTTTCCACATACGAAATCTTAACCCATCGTTGAACCTGACAAATTTAGATGTTCAAAAAAGTGTCAAATAATTTCTCACAGATTTAATTTTACTTATTTCCAAAATTTTAATTTTTATTTAATTTAATGAACATAATTTTTTGTAGGGATTCAGAAGACAAGTTAAAGCGTAGGTCCGTTAGCACCAATTTAAGTGCAGAAAATCCTCTTTCAACACTTACTTGAGTAGCGGGCACGCTGTTTATTACCTTAGCCAATTGGTACAGGTGAGGAAGTGCATATTTTTTTTCTTCCCAATACTCCATTATATCGATATCTGTACCAATTGGCTTGGGATTGTATTGAGTAATTTCTGTGATTGCTTTTTTCAAACATTCGTCTTCCTCATCAGATTCGTCGTTTGAAGTTACTTCTATATCGTTCAAGAAAGAACTTAGTAACGAATAAGTAGTTTCAGGTACGTGGATTTGACAGTCAGGTGTTGCGCTGTCCACATCTGTTGATTTTCTTGGAACCGTCTGACGTTTCTGCAAAGCAAAGTGGTCAAACTAATTAACCTTCCACTGTATGGTTAGACATTAAAGGGAAATCGAATTTTGTGGTTTTGGCTTTAACAAGAAAGCTACAAGCAAGAAACAATTTGGGGTCAATCGAGACTGAATTTTACTTACTTTTTGTGGGACCATATGCACTTTCCGGATAAGCCGCTTTAAATGATTTCTAGCCATCATTAACCGAATGGGGTCTTTCGCCAAGATCTTTCACAGCCGAGGGTCCAAATATATCGCCGAAACAATATTTTAATTTTTAATAAAATTCTTTCCCTTTTTTCTAAGAACTCCGCAAGCAAACTGCTTTTTTCATATTGCATTACCTTTATCGTCAGTTTCATTTCGAGCCAAAGTTTGTAAAAATCGCTGAAGTACAGTTGCTCTTCTTGTAGCTTTTGCGTAGCAACGTAAACAGGTTCTAATACTTTAAGAGTGAGCTTATCTCATTCCACTCAATTGACTCTAAAGTGGCATCTTCAAAATGCTCTTCGCAAAACTGACCAACGTCTTCAGCATGGTATACTACTGTGTCCAAAAAATAAGGTGACATTTGAATTTAAACTGCGCGCGTCGAAGGATTTGGAGAATAATTTTTTTTTTAGTCAACAGTCAACAAGGAATATTATTTGAACGTTATGCGTCGCTTGCGTAACGCTATCCGCCTAAAAACGCCGGAATTGTGGAAAGACAATTCTTGGTTTTTACACCACGATAATGCACCATCCCATACTGCACTCGTAATTCGTGATCATTTCGCCAAAAACTCAACCCATATCGTTCCGCAACCATCGTATTCACCTGATTTGGCGCCGTGCGACTTCTGGCTGTTCAGCAAGCTCAAAAGACCGCTCCAGGGACACCGTTTTGATACGATAGAGGAGATTCAAGCCGCAGCGAAGACGGAACTGAAGGCCATCCCGGAAAGTGACTACAAT
Source organism: Melieria picta (assembly GCA_964056695.1). NCBI lineage: Eukaryota > Metazoa > Arthropoda > Insecta > Diptera > Ulidiidae > Melieria > Melieria picta. The sequence goes on from OZ057400.1 coordinate 65,696,890, forward strand.
CAGTGTTTCGAAGATTGGAAAATCCGTTGGCATAAGTGCATTGCATCAGGAGGGGATTACTTTGAAGGGGATGAAATTAATTTGGAAGAATAAATAAAGAATTTTCAAAATAAATACAATACGACACAGTAGTATGTGATATTCCACCGTGTTGGTACGTCTACCTCTGGCTGTGGCAAGCCCTGATTCGAAATAATATACCTACCATAGAAATTTAGCTAACGTTAATACACACCTTCAAATGTTAAATAAGACGAATAATTTACCTGTTAGAAGGACATCTAAGCGATTTCGATAAAACAGCATCTGATTTTATTTCTTTTAAAAAAGAATTAATGCCAAGTTGCATTTAATAGAAGAAATCAGGGGCGTAGCCAGAACTTGGTCATGGGGGGGTTTTAAAAAAAATTGTTTTGCCAGTTTAGTATTACATGTTGTTTAAAGTAAAGTGCACTTTCCAAATAGGGCATTTTGTTGTGGCTTATGTGACATAATGCATTAAAAATTAAATTTTTTCCCTGATTTTTAGTAATAAATTTCATGAAATTTGGTGAACTGAAAGCGAAGTTATTGCATCTGAAGTGGAAGTATGTTTGTGTCATCGTACAAAAATGTGCATCGAACAATGATCCAATATTAACTATTGTTTTAAAAATGTTTAAACTTTAACCGAAGCATTTAAATTGATGGACCAAGTTTATGGTGATTTTTGTTTATACCGTGGTGGAGTTCATAAGTGGTAAAAGCGATTTAAAAACGATTGTCAGAACATAAATGATGACCAACGTGTTAGCCAACTGAATCCGCGATCACCGTAGATCAAAATTGGGCGGTAATTCATAAAAGATTACTAAACTTTTCTTTTTTATCATTTTTTATACAAATGTACCTGGGTAATCCCAGGCGCTTTCGCTACCATTTTGATTAAAACTCACGACAAATTTTTTTTTTGCGTACCTGATTATGTATTCAATAAACCCTCTGGAAAGAAATCTTCTAATATTTTCCATAGTCTCAAAATAAATCATTAAAGTTAGGCCTTTTTTCGAAATACGAACTATCGCCAGAGGAAGATACTAAATACTGAAGTATGAAAAACATTTATAAATTAATAAATATTTATATATTTATTGTGAGTTTTACTCAAAATAGCGGCGGAAGTGCCTGGGATCATCTTTAGTAAGGCGAAAGTTAAGCATCTCAATAGCATAAATTTATTGCATTTTAACTGAACATTTGGCTATCGAAGGATGCCATCCCATCTATTGACACTTGTTTTGACTGTTTTTTTTGTTTACTAAAAGTCGAATTTTAACCGTCAACCACTCCTCGTTTTCACATGATGTGGCACCGTCCGAATTTCACCTTTTCAAAGAATGTATTTGCCGATGAAAAAAGCGTTTTGAGAACGTAGAAACCATCCAAAGGCTTGTACCGACATCCCGAAGGACATTCCGGTCGACGAAGTAAACTACTCTTAAATTAAGCCTAAACGTGACTATTAAAAAAACAAATTAGTTTCGGTAAAAAAAGGGTTTTGTTAATATTCTTTTAAATATTTAAAGATGAAAAGACCTTTTTGCTAATGTGGGAACGTACATACGATGCATAGTGATTGAAAATGTTGACAAATTATAGGCTATGGGGGGGTTCTGACACCCTAAACCCCTCCCTTGGCTACGCCCCTGGAAGAAATGTTATATATTTCGACTTCATTAACTAAGGTGTCATAATCAATGTCTTCCACCACAGCAGTAGATGTACTGAGTATATCGTCCTCGTTCAATACTTCAACGGCTTTTATCATATTTCTCCCGTTGTCCGTCGTTATGCAGTATATTTGTTTTTTAGATACATATCTCAAAATTGTTCAGTACCTCTTCAATTTCCTGACATAAGTTGACAGCTGTATGTTTTTTGTTCAACTCAATCATGCCGAGAGTATATATTTGAAGCTTATTTCCGGCATAATGCTGCACATTGATGCCTAAAATGCTGCGATTAAGACGCGTAGCAGTGTTAAATTTAAGGCAAACCATTTTGCATTTTAAGGCACATCGAATTTTTTCTGTTATGCGATCGAATTCTTCCGTTATAATGTTCATTACATTTTTTGATGTAATCGGAGTCAGGATAGCAAAAGGTACCTTTTCATTGGTAACCAACTGAACGCATGCTGCCTTGACATCCTTTTCGGAGAACTGGACCACAATTTTTGTTTCTTCTCGGGTACCTCGCTGCTCGTCTCTGCTCGAAATATTTGTATATACATATTAAGGCATACAGTGACTAAAAGCTAAATAGAACAGGCTCCTCAACAATAAAAAACATCACATTTCCGATATTATGAAGCAAACAATGTAAATGAACATTGTACATGGGTTGCATAGAAAGCCGAACTACATGAAACAGGGCCGCTGGACTTTACTACACCACGCTACTCAGGTTCGAGCTATTTAAGCCAAAGATAACACCGTGCGACAAAAATTAAAAAAAAATTTCACACCGGGAAAAATCCATATGTGTATGAACCTAGAGACCAAATATAGTAATACTGCGTACTCAGTTTTTCATTTCCACATCCTTTGTCCTTTTAAAAGGACTTAAAAATTTTGAAGGGGATAAAAAAGAAAAAAAAATAAAAAAAAATACTTAACCTCGTTAGAATATGGCGATATGTATATCAACTGAAAGAGGAAAGGCTCAAGAATATAAATAAAATTGATTTTTTATCTATTAAAAAAAAAAGATATGAAAAAGTCCTTTGAAAATTTTAATCCTTTATATCCTTGAAAATTTATACAGAATTTTCTTTAAAAGTAAGTGTGTTAAAACCCAAATTCTCGATTCATTGATTTTTTATCTTTTTATTATTTAAAATACTGATACTCAAATAAATTAGAATTTTTGTACTTCATTAGACTTGCAGCTTCCGCCTTTTTTTTAATAACTTTCGAACCAATAAAGTCAGAGTAATGAAATTTTGACACGTGATCAGGGAGATTTGGGGATTTACCATACTTACTTTTCAAGAAAATTCTATATAAATTTTTAAGGATATAAAGGATTACAATTTTCAAAGGACCTTTTTCATATCCTTTTTTTACAAATAGATAAAAAATCAATTTTATTTAAATTCTTGAGCCTTTCCTGTTTCATTTGATATAAGGTGCGTAACATAATTATAAGACACTCAGAAAATTTCACTTTGCAGCTTCGCCAAATCTAAACAGTAATTTTTTTTAGAAAAGCAAAAACGCAGAATAATTTTGTGAAGTGTCAGTTTTAATTTTAGGCATAACTTAATATTCCTAGAAATTCCTGTCAAATATACCGTTAGATTTTATGGAAATTAGTAATATTTTGGGTAGCTGCAATCGTAACAAAATTATAAGACACATGGGTTTTTTTTGGTTGACATTAACTTAGATTTTATTTTATTTTTGAGAAACGTTGCATCAATAGTTAATGGTACCACCCCTTTCTATTCCAACTTCAAACAACCGTTTTCTCATTGAGTTTATGAGCTTAACAAATAATTCGGGCTCCAGTTGGCTCCACTCCTTCAAAATTGCAGTTTCTAATTCCCCAACCGAGTCGCACTTTTTATTTTCGGCATAAATACGCTTAACAAGTATTCCCCAAATATTTTCAATGGGGTTCAAGTCGGGGGAACGAGCTGGCCAGTCCATAGTTTCTACAGAGCAATATTCTAGAAACGAAGTTGTTTGTCGGCTTTTATGGATGGCCGCGTTATCTTGCATGAAACTAAATGGTTTTTCTCTATTTTCCAGTAAAAATGGAAGGAGGCTGCGCTCCAACACTCCAGTGTACTCTGTGCTGTTCATTCTTGAGCTCGTGAAACGGTGCTCGAGTGTTCCATGCTTGTGGAATGCGCCCCACACCATGAGAGATCCGCCACCGAAATTTCGTTTAGAAAATATGAGGCGCTCCTTTCTCAAATCTCTCCAGTAGCATCGACAACCATCTGGTCCATCCAAGTTAAATTTCTTTTCATCAGAAAAGATAACCTTTTAGGAAATATATACATTTGTAGTCATGTTAATCAACGTATTGAAATATATTTACCATGTTCCAGCATGTATCCAAGTTATTTTGCGCAAACTGGAGTCTTGCAGCTTTGTGACGTTGTAGTAGTATGGGTACCTTCTTCATAACAGCTCGGACTATATTTTCCGAGCTGTTTAACAACCGCGAAATGGTCATTTTAGACACTGGCCGGCTGCTGATGGCTGCGAGCTGCGAACAAGAGGCGAACGAATTGCTCGCTTTGAACAAAATTCTGCGCTTGTCATGGTCAGACAGCTTTTGTTTTCGGCCAGTACTTCGGCGTTTGGCGTAATTATGAGGATCGCGTAGAAATCCGGCAATAGCACACCGAGAACGACCGATTTCCTTCGAAATTTCGCTTACACTAAGCCCAGCAACGTTAAAAGCAGTAATTTCGCCTTGTTCCTTTTCAGTTAGTAATTTACCGGCAGGCATTTTAGTTTAAATTAATTGAATTAAATCCCGAAATCAACGCCGAAATAAAAAAAATCGATCTGCGCACTGTGAATACTTTAAATTCAATGTGTCTTATAATTTTGTTACGATTGCAGCTACCCAAAATATTACTAATTTCCATAAAATCTAACGGTATATTTGACAGGAATTTCTAGGAATATTAAGTTATGCCTAAAATTAAAACTGACACTTCACAAAATTATTCTGCGTTTTTGCTTTTCTAAAAAAAATTACTGTTTAGATTTGGCGAAGCTGCAAAGTGAAATTTTCTGAGTGTCTTATAATTATGTTACGCACCTTACATATCGCCATATTCCAACTAGGTTAAGTATTTTTTATATTTTTTTTATTTTTTATCCCTTTCAAAATTTTGAAGTCCTTTCAAAAGGACAATGGATGTAGAAATGAAAAACTGAGTACACAGTATTACTATATTTGGTCTCTAGTTTCACGCACATATAGATTTTGCCCGGTGTGAAAAATACTGTCGCACGGTGTAATCATCAGCGAGCTAGTATGATGCTAGCCAATATGTGTTGTTGTTGCCCTTCTGAGCAACCACCCACGTTACCGATGGTGAGCTAATAGCTTTCGCGCTGCACTCTTTCGCTGCACTTTCGTTCTGCGTTGGCACATTTCTCTTTGTCCGAAATGGCGGGATGCGAAATACACTTCGGCCGTACTGCGCTACGTGAAGTGTTGGTATGATGCGATTCGGCTGCTGCGCTGACGCATGTTATTGAACTAGCATGCACTTTCCCATCTGTTGTGCGCTGTTTCCATTTTTGAGTACGCTTTGTGTGTTGTTCTACCGTAGCGTACCGCGTAAAGCAGCTAAAGGAAAAGCTAAAGGTAACTACATCGGAATGTAGTTACCGCTATAGGCACACAAAATTAATCGGTATTGGCAAAACTCGGGAAATAAATTCTCACTTGGAACTCCCAATCGGCTTTTATACGGGACTATAATTATGCGCCTGTATTTCTGGTATAAATATGACAATGACTTTAAAATTACAAAATGTCTCACCATGAATTTCATTCTAAGCGCTTTCATGCTGTGATTTTATATGAAGCTTCAGGTTGGTCAAATAATTTCCTTGAAACTCGAAACCACATATGTTGCACTTTGCTATATTTTCTTCAAAAACAAAAGTGAAATAACTTCTTACTACTCTGGTTTGCTTTCGTCCCATTTTAAAAATCACTTCACTACTTCAACTTCAATTCGATTCTCTGATTTTAAAATTTTCGTTTAGTAAAATTCGTTCCGTCGTCACACTAAGGTGTTTGCATACGAACATATGACACTTGAATGAACATAATTAAGTTTGAAATGCTTTCTTTCGTTTCCTAAACGATCAATGCTGCTCCGAATAACTCAAACTACCCACGCAACATCGCTCAATCGCTTTTTGCAAAATATTGCGAAACATTTGCATCTGTGTGCATAGGTTTGAGCTAAACTGTGCTACCCAACAAGTGCGTAAGTGGTTGTTGTAGTGGAGTAAGTTGGGTTTTGTAGCGCAATGCAAATCAAATGTAGTTGTTGTAATCGTCATCTACAGTCCATCAGCGAAGTTGTTATCAATGCGGAAGAACTAATGAATGTTGTTGTTGTTTTAATAAATGATGCGCAAATGCATGCAAAATTTATGATTCAGTCAATTCATGTCTTGTTGAATCGATCAAGAATATATATACATTTTGATATTTAATGAATCCAGTACTGCGATTAATGAAAATGACTTTTATGTTGCGACTTAAAAAATAAAAGTCATTGAATGATTTTTATTGATGACTTTTATAAATAAAAGTCATTGAATGATTTTTATTGATGACTTTTATAAATAAAAGTCATTGAATGATTTTTATTGATGACTTTTATAAATATGACTTTTATAAATAAAACTCATTGAATGATTTTTATTGATGACTTTTATAATAAAAGTCACTGAATGATTTTTATTGATGACTTTTATAAATAAAAGTCATTGAATGATTTTTATTATGACTTTTTTAAATAAAAGTCACCAATAACTGTTATCATAGGACAACTAAAATAAAAATCTAAAGAAAACTGTTACTTATGGATTAATAAGAAAAAAATCAAAAATAACTGTTATTAAAGTTTTTAAAATATAAATACAGAATAACTGTTATTTGTTGAATCATTAAATAAAAATAAAAAAATAACTCTTAAACATTGATTTTTATAATAAAACTTATAACTGTTACGGTCCCTGTAAAAAACACAAAAATTTCAAAACTAAATACTAACTAAAGTGACACAAACAAGCCAAACAAAAATTTACAAAACACAAAATTGTGACAAAAAAAATTCCAAAAATGAAAACAAATTTTGTAAAAATACAAAACGACAATCAACACGTGCAAGTGAAAAAACTAAAAGTGAAAAGACACAACAAAAAACCAGACACATAGTTTCACACACATCATTTCAAAAATTAAAAGCAAAAAAACAGCGACACATAGACAGTGCAGTGTAGTGCAGAAACTAATAAAAACAAAAACACGCACATCACCAATACAACAACAACACACACACCCACAACGCAGAGCAGAAAGAGGAAGAAGGAAAAGAACTGCACAAACAACAACAGCACAAGCAACGTAGCACAACAGCAGCGGGCACACAGCTCCAGAAAGGAGATCCCCATTCTCGGGCACTGGGCCCAGAAAGATAAGCCCAAAAATTGTTATTAAAAATTAACAAATAAATAACATACACACTAGGTTAGGTTAGGTTGAGGTGGCTGCCTCTGTATGAGACACACTTAGGCCTCTTAATGGGCCCGTTGTGATACCACAGATTCCACCCGTTTGAAATGCGTATGCAACACTGTTTTTTTTTCAACATGTGATACACCACACATTTCAAACGGATGGGGAAAGGGAGGGGAGGGGAGCGGACCTACAGTTTAACGCCGAATCCGAACGGCGATGGGCAGTTTTTCTTTCACACTTGGAGGTTTTGCCATTGCCTGCCAAGAGCGCACTTGTGCGATTCTTGTAATTCTCATTCCCTTCATGTGGATAGCGACAGAAGTAGATGAGTGTTTTTTCCAGCCCAAGCCAGGAATCGAACCCGGGGCGCTCGGTATGAGAAGCCAGCGCGCTACCCGCTGAGCTATCGAGGCCGACAACATACACACTAACTGATACATATATTGTACCCAAAAAATCTGGTACCCCGCCACTGTCCTCTGATCGTGCATAATTTCCCTAATTACAAAACAGCGCAGTGCAATAAGCAATCCCGCTACTGCACATAATTCGGCGCTTTGTATATTTTCGCAGTCCCTTTTGTGCGACATCCGCTGGCAAAGCAGAAAAAACTCCGCTGCAGCCAGCATCCCAAATACGCACTGTTCCCCTTGTGTCGTAAATAGGCACGCAGCATTACTCCCGCTGCATTCTCACTCTCCCACTTGCACGCATTTTCGCGTTTTGTTATGTGCGATATACGCAAGACAGAGCAGCAAGCACTCCCGCTGCTGCTTCCAAGTGAAATTGCACATCCGCTTTTCTGCCTAAGCAACTTCCCCACTCTCGCTAGCAGAAGTAAACAAACGCAAATACAGTGGGACGAGTAGCCTGTTTTCGCAGCACATTGAACAATTTTCTGAGACTTTGAAAATTTTCAATAGTGCTGCACATATACACTCATTGCACAGCTGTCGTCACCCCAAGTAAATACAGTGGGACAAAAACACCCCACCTGTACTCAAAAAAAAAATTTTTTATCGTTCACCCCATTATTGTTTGGGTCCCCTTACACCAAATATAATAAGAATTAATTATTATTATCCCACCTGTACTCAAAACGTTTTAATCGTTCACCGTATTATTGTTTGGTTCCCCTTATACCAAATATAATCGGTATCCGGCTCGAAGGACCACATGTTAAAGTTCGTCGCGGAGCGGTGGAAATAAGTACGCAGTGGTTCGGGTTTAGTGGTCTTTATTTGACGGAGTACGAACAACGAGTAACAAGGATCACAATAAACGTTAAACGATACAAACGACCGAAGCCGGGGAGCGGAAAATAGGGGGAACATGAGTACAAAGAGAGAAGGAAAGATTGGGATTAGAGATGGGATCGACGGATCACTGAAGACAGCACTCATCTGAATATCGCGGCCGCCATTGCAGATTGCAATTAAATTTAGTGAGGGTTGCTCGTCCCCGCGTCCTCGGGTGCGACGAAGAGTTGCGGCTGACGGCTGGCTGGCGGTGATGCGCTGCTGACTAGCTGTACGGTGGGCTGACAGCTGGAGGGTTGTCGCCGGTCCGCGATGCCGGAGCGCTGGGGAGTGCGCTGAAAGCCTCTTTGCTGTCGATGCTCAGTGCGGACGTGCGGGGCAGTCTCGGGGCAACTGCTGCGGGGGTCGCTAGCGATGGATCTGCAAAAGAGGAGATGTTAGTTGTGAGATATGATAATGTTGACATCGTTTGTGTGGGGTGTTAGCGGTTTGTCAAGCGATAGGTTTCGCTTGAGTTACCGTCGGAGGAGTGAAGGCGCTTAGGACAGGTCGCACGGGAATGGCGACAGACTCGGACCCGGGATGGGTGCGCTCGAGGTTTATGGTATGGGGGGTGCAATGAGGAAATGCGAGGGAGCTGCAGTTTCCATCGATTTCTGTGCATATTGAACGCGTGGCGTCAAGCCAACGCTTTTGTCGTACCCTTTTTCGGGGTCTCATTGGGGGTGAAAGCCATCTTGCGGGGGCGAATCGTTTGGCAACGAAGGGGGGTGTTTGCCGGTTCGAGTTTGATGTGAATTGGGTTGAGTTTAAGTGTGCAGGGATGGTGGGTTCCGACTAATTTGCCTTTATTTCCTTGGGTGGAAACCCTACAGGGTTGAGGACGGCTTCCTTTGCAGTATGAAGGTTTCTTCAAAGGGGGGACCAGTGTGCGTATGGTGATTTGGCACTGCGGCGACATATGTCAAAGGTGATGACAGGGGTACTGGACCGCTTAATACACTGTGCGACAGCTTTTTCTAACCCGGAACCGACCAATACTAATCGATAGTACTCTTATAGAGTAACAAAACCCTAGCTGGGTTTTGCAAAGTTAGTTGCCTTTTAAAAGTTACAGCCGTGTAAAGTTTGTGTGTATTAGGGTTTTTATAACCAGTTTTTTCTTTATAAGTCTTAAGTTATTCAAAATTTTGTATTGCTGTCTTCAGCAAACTTGCTGCTAATGCTTAGATGAACAAATTCTCTGAACACTGTGTAACAAAATTATTACACCTTATCGAAATTTTGGAGGCCAGTGTTAAAAAAATCGACTTTTTTTGATTGTAATAAAAAAAACGTGTTTTTTATTCTATTAATATTAGTGCCAAAACGCAATTGTGCTCTAATCCTATCATGAGGAATAAATTAGTTCAGTTTTGTTTATTAATTTCCATACAATTATTCGTTTTATTCGTTACCATTCAATTTGCATTTTGCTTTCGGTCATTTTCTATTCAATTCAAAATAAATTCAATAATCTTTCGTAAATTTTCTAAATCATGCATTTTTACTTGAGTGTTTTACGTTTTTAGCGGTTTTTTAGGGGATGTCACTTTACAGTAAAACATTTTAGGGTGTCGATTCTTAACACTTTGGGAAATTGGCTGTAAAATACGTATTTACGAAAAATTCAAATGAGATGTTTCCTTGGATCACAGCTCTTTAAACCCTCTTTCCAACGGTATATTAACATTGGCGATACGTTAATTTTCTAACGAGTTATACGCAAAAAAGCTATGGGGTGGCACCTTACAAAGAATTCCCTTACATATTTCAGTCTGTTTGAAAAGTTTTGTGCATTCGATTTAAGCGTTGTTTTCTCCTAAAAATTCTTCGGTTGCGTTTGCTCACTACACCAACAAATTTCCGCCAGTATGGCTTCAGGAGATTTCTTTCCTTTGTATCTGAGCAAATAAATTCACTTTTTACAATGAAAATTTTAATTAATTAAAATATGTGTTTATGGTGAGTACCTTATCTCAAACGCAAGCGCGGTCTGATGATATCGCTCACCTTGTTCGTCTGATTATGTTGAAAACTTCACTGGTTATAGCCTCAAAAAAAAACCAGACTGAAATATGTAGGGGAATTCTTTGTAAGGTGCCACTCTTTGTAAGGTGCCACCCCTGCTCGATTTTGATGTTCTAGCAATCCAAGCAAAAAAATTCCTACCGTCATCTAAGGTATATATGTCAACATCATATTTAATGTGGTTTTTTATGGAACAGACTCGAAAACACAGTGTGGGTAGAAAAAAGTGTCAAGTTCTGTAAAAAAAAACTTAAAAATAAAAAAGTAAGCTTTTTGTTGCGGTGAAAAAGTTACCAAAAACTTAAAAAAAACTAAGGTAAATATCAGTGTTGGACTTAATTTTTAATGGTTTTTCATAATCCGAAATGATATCCGAGCATATCGTAAAAGGAAAAAATTTATACCATGATTTCGAAAATGGCATAAAAATGTAAAGTGCCACCTTTTTTTCTTTGTAAGGTGCCACCCCCCTTTTTTCATTGTTTTGTGGTCCTATATCGGTAAAATGCCTTTTTGTTGCTCGGAATCGTCATTCAAAGGAATTTAAAGTGTTCATAGCCAACTTTGCTCTAATTTTAAACATGATATTTTTTCTAGTATGGCTGCACGTCGACTACGGAAAACGGATTATGGCATTACCGACCATTACGCATTGCTTAATGCCATTAAAGCCATCATCATCCAAAAAAAATTGAAAAAGGCGTGTCAAAAGAATATAATATTAACATGCGAAACTTTGGTCGTTATCTCGGCAAGTTTAAAGCCCAAGTACCTGATATTACGGCCGTCGCACTATGGCCCAACGGTCGGTAAAACGTTGCAAAAATCAAAAATTTCATGAAAGCGTTCGATAAAATGAATACACGCATCTTATTGAAAATTTTCCAGGGATTACGAATATGTAACTTTCATTAAATTCAGATTAGTAGTTTGGGAGGTAGAGCCGCTCAAAGTTGACAATTTTTCCACATCGAGAAAAATGTGTATTTTTTGGTTTTTTTTTTCCTCTTTAAGATTGATTTGTATGTAAATGAAGCGACCAATCGGTAACTTGTTGGTTTTTTCTAAAAGGTACGGTTATTGTTAATATTGTAACGATAAGACAGTTTGTCGCTGTGCAAAGCAACCCTGTCGCTACGCGCCGTGCTATAATTCAATCTGGCAACGACGGCCGCGACAATGATGGCAACTTTTAGTCCAATCTGGCAATGATGGTCGCGATCATCATGGAAACCTTTAGTCCACTCCGGAATGTGCGCGAACGATCTGCGCGATGGCCGGACAGGTATAAAAGACAGCCGGGTGCGGCGCAGCGAGTCAGTCTGATTTTGACCAGTGAAGGTGCCACACGGAGTAATCGAGCGAATAATTAAGTGTAAAGACAGTAAAGTGTAAACCTGTGAAATAAAGTGATTGTTGGTTTATTTTATTGACTGCGGTTGAGGAACTAAGTGTGTTTTATTTTCAAATTACGCAATCCAGAGATACGTATTAGCCCACTAAAACTCATATTCGTAACATTTGGTGTCAGAAGTGGGATTGTGTTACTGAAAGTAAAAAAAAAAAAAAAATAAAAATTAATTATAAAACGCAGACATGGTTAGACTGGAGCAACTGAAGGTGGACCAGCTGAGGAAGGAGCTGGCCGCTTGGAATTTGCCGACTGCTGGCGGAAAGGTGGAGTTGCAGCTGCGATTGCGAGAGGCGTGTGAATCACGAGGCATTGATTGGACTGCGCACGAGTTCGGGACGCAGGAGCTAGATTCGTCGGCCAAAGTGGAGGAATCGCCTGCGGGTGCTGCGTCGATGCAAGCATTGGACATGAGCCAGCTAATGGTTGCAATGAAAGGCATGTTCGAGACTTCCAATCGTGAAATGTCGGCGAAAATTGCAGCGAAACTGGAAAATGCAAATCGGGAGTTGTCCAGCCAGCTTCAGGAAAATTCTGCGCTCTTGGAACAGAAGGTGGAGGAAATCTCAGACAGGATTAATGGGAAAGTCGAGCACCTGGAGACGCGAGTAGAGCACTTGGATAAACGAGTCGACGACCTGGATGATTCCCTGAACAAACGAGTTGGTGACCTGGATGATTCCCTGAACAAACGTGTTGACGATCTTGATGATTCCCTGAACAAACGAGTTGATAGTCTGGAAGACTCGGTGGACAGAAAAATCGACGAGCGGCTTAGAGAGATTCAGCTGCGAGCAAGGGTGCGGTCTGTTGAGGAAAGTTTTGCCATAGAAGTGCCTACCTATGATGGTACTACGTCGTTCGATACATTCAAGCTACAGTTCGACCTGGCTGCTCTGGAAAATCAGTGGACCGATATTAGGAAAGGTCGGAGACTGATACTGGCTCTAAGAGGTCCTGCGGCTGAGGTAATAAAAACAGTGCCGGAAAGTTGGAGGTGATTACGAGACCGTCATAAGGGCGCTGGCAGCCAAATACAGTGACGAGCACAACAAAATGGTGTATTACTGCGAGCTGAAAAACCGTAGACAAAGAGCCAACGAAGCGCTGCAGACGTATGCGGCAGATATTGAGCGGCTGGTACCACTGACCTACCCAGAATTCAGCATGGAAGTTTTGGAAAGGCTGAAGATCGAGGCGTTTATCGAAGGCATTCTTGACCCGGAGACTCGTGTGAGTACCTTGATGATGATGAAGCCGACGTTCCAGGAGACGGTGACAAGTGCATTGATGTATGAAGCTGCCTGGAGGGGAAGTTTTCGACATTCATCTGCGGAAAGGCGTCGAGTCCAATCTGGACGTGCCACGCAAAGCCAGCCAGTGAGCTCAGAGGTACCAACGAGGCTGCGGGCAATGTCATCTAGAATCAGTTGCTGGCGATGTGGCAAGCAAGGCCACATTTCACGAGACTGCCATCTGCGAGAGAAGCGTTCCGGAGAACAGGCGTCACCAGGATGTGCTGACGCGCTGTCACGCCGTCCGTGCAAAGTCGAATGCAGGCAGTGCTCGCGAGCCGAAAGCAAAGAACAGATAGTGGACGTCCGGTTGATAAGCGTTATGCCAGAGGAAGAGTGGTCTGCGGAGAGGCTACAAAAGGACCAGCGTGAGGATGCGGATCTTGCAAAAATCGTCGAAGGCAAAGAGCAAGGCGCACGTCCAGACTGGCAGGAGATGGCCGGTGAAAGCCCGATCGCCAAGGCTTACTGGGCACAGTGGAAAAGTCTGCGGCTGAAGGAAGGATGCCTGTACCGCGAATGGGAGCGCGCGGATGGACGGACCAGCAACTCCCTAATGGTAGTGCCGAAATGCAGAATCAACGAGGTCATCCAGGCATACCATAACGACTCCAGTGGAGGGCACCTAGGCATCACCAAAACCGTCGCCAAAATAAAAAGACGATTCTACTGGGTAGGATGTCAGGAGTCTGTAGCCGAGTGGATTAAGAGCTGCGACCGATGTTCAGCAGCGAAAGGGCCAACAAGAAGATCTCGAGGCCGCATGCAGCAGTACAACGTGGGAGCGCCCTTCGAGCGGATTGCTATGGACGTCGCCGGCCCATTCCCGCTTAGCACTCAAGGCAACAAATATGTGCTGGTGGTAATGGATTACTTCAGCAAATGGCCCGAAGTGTACCCTATTCCTAACCAGGAGGCCACTACGATCTCGGAAAAGCTGGTAAACAACTGGGTAGCCAGGTTCGGAGTTCCGTTGGAGTTGCACTCGGATCAAGGCCGGAATTTCGAGTCTGCGGTATTCAAGGAAGTGTGTGAGCTGCTGGGGATAAAGAAAACGCGTACCACCCCTTTGCACCCACAGTCCGACGGCATGGTGGAACGCTTTAACCGGACACTAGAGGAATACCTGCGGAAAGTGGTAGGCAGGAATCAAAAGGATTGGGACACGCATATCCCCTTGTTCCTAATGGCGTATAGGTCAGCCCCGCACGACACGACATCACTCACTCCAGCCCGAGCAGTGTTCGGCACTGAGTTGCGGTTACCCGCCGACTTGAAGTTCGGGGTAGTCAGCACGACGGGAGGCGCTAAGACGGACTACGTGGCCAATAAGCGGGCGGAACTGGAGGAGATTCACCAGTTTATAAGGAGCCGCACCAAACTGGTCAGCGATAAGGCGAAAACCAGATATGATCTACGGGCCAACTCAGCAGGGTTCCAAGAAGGCGATCTGGTAATGCTCTACAACCCGCAGCGGAGGAAAGGTTTGTCTCCGAAACTTCAAGCGTCATGGGAAGGACCTTACGAAGTCGTGACTAGGATAAACGACGTGGTATACAGGATTCAACGTTGCAGCAATAAAGGCGCAAAGCTGAAGGTAGTCCATTTGCAGCGCCTGGCGCCTTATCACAGCGGAACCTCGGCACTTGTTCGGGACGAACAAGTCTAAGTGGTGGGCAGTGTAACGATAAGACAGTTTGTCGCTGTGCAAAGCAACCCTGTCGCTACGCGCCGTGCTATAATTCAATCTGGCAACGACGGCCGCGACAATGATGGCAACTTTTAGTCCAATCTGGCAATGATGGTCGCGATCATCATGGAAACCTTTAGTCCACTCCGGAATGTGCGCGAACGATCTGCGCGATGGCCGGACAGGTATAAAAGACAGCCGGGTGCGGCGCAGCGAGTCAGTCTGATTTTGACCAGTGAAGGTGCCACACGGAGTAATCGAGCGAATAATTAAGTGTAAAGACAGTAAAGTGTAAACCTGTGAAATAAAGTGATTGTTGGTTTATTTTATTGACTGCGGTTGAGGAACTAAGTGTGTTTTATTTTCAAATTACGCAATCCAGATATACGTATTAGCCCACTAAAACTCATATTCGTAACAATGTAATAAAAATAAAAAATGTTTATTTTGTTTTAAAAGTTGTTCGATCTACCGATTGCTCGAAAAGTCTATATTTCGACCTTTTTTTCAACTTTGATCGAAAATAAAAAAAAAAGACCAAAAATGACCTCCGCGAAATTGAGGGAGGTTATTTGCTATTCAATTATTTACCTAACTTCCAAAACTCAGCTGCAACTTTTTGCAACTTTACTTTCCAGAGCAATAAAAGTGAAGCAACCTCGGGTCGAAAAACACGCAGGTATACAAAAAATCACTCACATTTAGTTGGGTCGACAACCCATTTTGTGTTGCTGGCATTTGTATATAAAGTTATATTTTTTGGTTACGAATGGCATAATACATTTGCTATCCATGTTTTGCTTATTTTATTTAGAAAAGTGTTTCCTAACAAGCAGTTGTGAATTTTTTCGCAATATTTGGGTGGCGCTCCATATACTGAAGGAAGATTTGTTCCTAGGCAGAGTTTCCTCTGAAATTCCACGTCCCATGGTTTTTACAGCTTAAAACAATATTTTTTCCATCATAATACTTACATTTCCACGAACAGCTTAGTCATATTCAATATTTGAACAAAAACGCTGAAAAAACGGCAAATTCTCTTAGATGTAGCTACCTGCTTCAAATCGTTAAAGGGAAATCCCATCACGTTTTCAGTGCGAATTGTTTCCGAAAACTATTTGCAGCACATGCCTGATAAACCTATATTTCGTTGTCTTGTCACAGTCGTTCTTTGACTTTAAAGCTTATCGCAAGTATTCTGTGCAGCTTGAATTAGCCGTGAATAGTATTTTTAAATATAATTCGCAGTATATTTTTTATTGAGTCATACGAGTGTAAAGCTTACCGCAAGTATTCTGAAGCTTGAATTAGCCGTGAATAGTATTTTCAAATATACAGTGCGTTTCGTTTATAACGAACCCGCTTAAAACGAACCAATTTCAAGTACGCGCTTTATGTTTTCGGTTATTGCGGACCCCTTTCGAAGCGTACTTTCGGTTAAAACGAACCATTTTGCCCAGTCCCTCGAAGTTCGCTTTAAGTGAAAAGTTCTGTAGTTCGCAGTAAATCTTATTGAGTGATACGAGTGTACATTTCGAGTGTAATGTCTCTAGCAAATTCCAAATTATTTGAGGTGTTTAGAGCTTCACAAACTGAGCAAGATTTCGTTGCGGCTATTTTGAAAGAATTAAGTACTAAAATACATAACATAGAAGAATACGAGGACATAACAGGCCAACTTCATTTTATTTACACCAAAATTAAAACCAATTGGCAAGCCGCGAGTCGTTGCGCGAAAGTGTTCGAAAAAAAGTATGAGAAGTGGCTAACAGATGTTAGTAGATTTGACGAAGAAAAGCCCCATACATCAACCGAGCGAACTAGAGGGAGACCAACAAAAACTATAGCCGAGTGTTCGACCTTCACAAGGAAAAGGAAGTTGTTAGATGCTACTCAAGATATCGCGACGGGTCATCTTTCTGAAGCATTGTCCATGAAATACAAAAAGGACGAAGAAAAGATTAAGGCTCATATAACAGAAGCAGTTGGGTTAGCAAGTCCAAAGCGAATCATGAGGATAAAAAATAGTATTCCCACTCCACAAAATGCATTGCCTCGACAATTCACTTCTGAGGAGGCTTTGGCGCTGTTTATGGATCTTGGATTGTCGAAGGGAAAATATATAATGCTGCGTGAGTCATTATTACAACATAATGCCAATCTTCTTCCTGGATACGGACACATAACTCAAGCCAAGAAGGAAGCAGTACCTCTTAATCCCAAAATTACCGAAGTATCAGCCGAAGTGAACCTCAAAGACCTGATGGAACATACTTCTAGACGACTCTTGGAGACAAGTTGAAATCTCTTCCAGAAAGCATAACATTGGTTAGCAAGTGGGGCTGTGATGGATCATCAGGACAGAGCGCCTATAAACAAACAATAAATACGGACGATACAACTGTTACAGATGCTAATATGTTTATGGCTTCTGTTGTTCCCCTACGACTAAAAGGTGAGGCTTCAGAATATTGGAAAAACCCACGGCCTTCATCAGTTAAATTGTGCCGTCCGATATTGTTTAAATATGCGAAGGAGTCTTCGGAACTCATAAAAGCCACAGTCAGTGATGTAAAAAAACAAATTGCCGAATTAAAACCAACAGTACTTGAAATCGACGAAGGGAAATCTATTACAATAAAGTATGATTTTCTCCTGACTATGATCGACGGGAAAGTTTTAAATCAATTAACTAATACTTCATCGACAATGAAATGTGCAATCTGTAAAAAAAATCAAAAAGACTTCCAAAAATTGGATGAATCAACAAGTGACGAACATAATTATGAGTATGGAATATCTCCTTTGCATGCACGGATAAGATGTATGGAATTTGTCTTGAAGTTGGCGTATATGCTACCACGACATGGGGAAGTTTTCGAGGACAACGCAACACCCAAAGAAAAGCAGAATATCAGGAAAAAAATAATTCAAGATTTATTCTTCAAAGAGCTTGGGCTGAAAGTAGACTTTCCAAAGTATGGGTATGGGAATACAAATGATGGCAACTCTTCACGCAGGTTTTTTGAAAACGATGAAGTGACTGCTCGAATAACTGGAGTTGATAAAGATATTGTGCGAAGATTGGGAGTAATTTTGAATATTTTGAATTGCAAGGAAATGGTTAATGGACCTAAATTTGGTGAATATGCATCCAAAACTGCCGAACTGCTGCTTCAGAAGTATCCTGAGAAGAAACTTACTCCTACGGTTCATAAAATTTTAGCACATGGAAAGGATTTAATAGAATACCAGTGCTTACCAATAGGGGAATTGTCTGAAGAAGCTCAAGTATGCAAAAATAAGGACTACAAAGGGTATAGATGTATGAACACTTGCAAAATATCACGAACTAGACAAAATGAAGACCTTTTCAATATGTTAGCAGTCTCTTCTGATCCAGTTATTTCATCTTTGAGATCTGTAAGATCACAAAAAGAACTTACAGATACTTATAGCTTAGAAATAATTTCATTATTAGACATTTCTTCCAGCGTAGATAGCGATTTTGAAAAAATCTAAAAAAAAAAAAATTTTTTTTTTTTTAAATTACATATGAATCAATAAATTATATTAATTTATTAGAAAAAATATATAAAAAAATAATTTTTTAATGCAAACAAATAAGTAATTTCATTGTAGTATGAAGTTTTACTAAATCTTAACTTTGGCAACGAATTTTAAAGCCCCCTGTTACTGTGGCACCCATTTTAAAGCTTAGATATTACACTTTCAGATGCAGTTTAAATTTTTTAAATATCTTTATTGGTTCAGAAGTTATGATTTTTGCAACGAAAAATGGCAAACCGGGCCATAGTGCGTCGGTGACGGTGACTTGCTGAAAGTGGTTCGCCGGATTTCATCGTTTCCCAAACCAACAATGGTTAGTTTTTCTATATTTCCTTTTGGGTATGTGGTGGTATTTTTTAATTGAGTTTTCATAGGTTTTTGATAAAGATCAAGAATTGGCGCTGGTGGATTACGCAATCAAATGCTGTAATCATTATTATGGACTAAGCATAACAGAGCAGAAACAACTAGCGTTTCAGTTTGCTAAAAAGCTTAAACTAAAATACCTTGAAAGCTGGAACGAGCATCAAATGGCTGGCTGGCAGTGGTACTATGGTTTTATGATTCGGCATAAAAACTTGACCCTACGTACACCCGAACAAACAAGCTTTAATCGAGTTAAAGCTTTTTGTCCGGAAAACGTCGACCATTTTTTTTAGTAATCTCGACGCCGTCAAAACCGCTTATTCATTCTCGCCCTCAGCGATATGGAACATGGACGAGACCGGGTTTTCGACTGTGCCGTCGAAAATGGGAAAAATCATATCCATCAAGGGGTTGAAACGTGTTGGTCAAATAACATCCGCTGAACGTGGGAGTATGATAACCTTGGCCTTCGCTGTTAATGCAAGTGGTAACTCTATTCCACCGTTCTACAGCTTTCCTCAAAAGAAAATTAGAGCCATGTATTTGACGCATGCAGCAAATGAAACGGTTGGATACGCCAATGGCTCCGGTTGGATGGTCCAACCAGAATTTGTTAAATGGATGACTCATTTCATAAAGTATAGCCACAGTTCCAGGGAGTATCCAACGTTGCTTTTATTAGACATCCATTGGTCGCATATGTCAGTGGAGGCTATTGATATTGCGCTCGAAAATGGAGTAACCATGTTAACATTCCCCCCGCATTGTTCTCACCGCCTTCAGCCATCAGATGTGTCTGTTTTTGGTCCGGTCAAGGGTAGATATAATTCTCTTCAAAACGCTTGGAGGAAAGATAATGTCGGCAAAATAGTCGACACCACTCTAATCCCGAAGTTCGTTAAGGAGGCTCTCATGCGTGGCGCTACCGTCGAAAATATTACAGCCGGTTTTCGAGCTACAGGTATTTCACCTTACGATCCCGGTGTATTCACCGAATCTGATTTCGTCAGTATCGGCGTTGAGGAAGCGAATGCAGATTCGACCGCTGTCGAACGACAATATAACGCCGAGGAGCAGCGTCGTATTATTATTGATCCATCAAGTGCAAACTTGGAAGTATCCACACATGAGACTGTGTATCGTGTGACCAACTTGCCTTCGGTTCTTTCTGCGGTTGGTCCATTGCGTGCTGGAACGCCCAAAAAAATATCCAACCGTGGTCCAAAACCACAAAAAACCGCGGTTTTAACTTCTCCGGAAAATGTTGTTATTCTAAAAGAACGGCAACAAAAGCGTGCAGCTGCGAAAGAGAAGCGTGAAAAAAACAAAATAAGAAGAAGAAGAGACTGACGATGCCTGCAAGAGTAACCAGCAAAACACCATAAAGTGTCATACTTGTAGAGATGCAGTTTACGTTTGCCCGAATTGCAATTTAAATTAAGATTCCGATCATGAGGAATAAATCAGTTCAATTTTGCTTATTAGTTTCAATATAATATTACCGTTTTATTCGTTACCAATTGCATTTGCATTAATTTGCATTTTTCTTTCGGTCATTTTATATTTTATTCAAATTAAATTCAATAAAATTTCATACATTTTCTAAATCATGCATTTTTACTTGAGATTTTTACGTTTTTAGCGGTTTTTTTAGGGGGTGGCACTTTACATTAAAAAATTTTAGGGTGTCGATTTTGAACACTTTGGGAAATTGGCTGTAAAATTCGTATTTACGAAAAATTCAAATGAAGTATTACCTTGGAGCATAGCTCGTTAAACCCTCTTTCCAACGGTATTGGCGATACGTTAATTTTCTAACGAGTTATGCGCAAAAAAGCTAAAGGGTGGCACCTTACAAAGAATTCCCCTATACAATAAAATTTCAAATTTAGACGAACATTTTTTCACTTTATTTTGCAAAAAAACATGTCTTTGTGGCGTTAGAGGGTTTAGTATATTTTTATTATTTTTGGCAATACAAATGCGTTTTGGCATTAATATTAATAGAATAAAAACACTGTAGCAGGGGTACCCTGTTAATTAGCGCCATCTACATTCTCGCGTAGTATTTAAGGATCATATGTTTATTTCCACATGTCACTATTTCATAAGTTCATATGTTTACATATTTCCAAATGTCACTTGTTTATACTTCCAATGATCAGTGTATAAAAGCGAGATTTGCGCTAATCTCGTTCACTTGCGCATTAGCGTTCGAGGAGCAACCCGGTAAGCTAAATGCGATACTTGGACAGGAAAACTGGCCGGTTCGCATTTAACCTAACTGTGGTGCCACTATTCCTCAGTGTGGTTGGACAGGAAAACTGGCCGCCGCTACTGGGAATAGTTGGTTCCAAAGGTTGCCACCCGTCGCTAATACCCATATATTTTCAGGAATTGTTTGTTTGATTATATAAATAAATCCGGTCCTGTACCGCTACAATTGGCGCCCAACTTCGAGGCCGAAGCACGAGGATTGACGAAGGTATTGTATGCAACCGATCAGGAGGAGTACGCGACGAACAGCAGCAATGGCAACATTCTCAACGGAACAATTTGAGCAGCTAATCGCGGCGGTGTCATCGGCCAACGTGCGTATGGGGTCGATGAGTGGCTGCACAGCTCGCTACAAGGGTGACCGGAGCGCAGCCAAGGTGGAGGAATTCATCGCGGCAGTGTCGACGTTTAAGCTCGTCGAAAATATTAGCGATGCGGATGCCATCAACGGAATGCCGATGTTGCTGGAGGGCGACGCGTCCGAGTGGTGGCGAGGTGTAAGGGCAGATGCTGCTTCATTCAGTGATGTCGTCAGGATGCTGCGGGAAGCTTTTTCGCCTCCAAGGCCTGCATGGCGTGTATATGCGGAGATATGCGACGCGAAGCAACAGCGACACGAAGCCACCGACGTGTTTATCCGGAAGAAGAGAGCGCTTTTTGCTCAGTTGTCAAATCCACCAGCGGAGAGCGAACAACTGGACATCCTGTTCGGAATGTTACATGTCCAAGTGCGTGAGAAAGTGTTGCGTCATAACGTCGCCACGTTTGACGATCTTTTGCGAGATGCTCGGGAAGCGGAGTATGCCTTAAGCGAGCGCAGTGTATCTGTGAACACGAAAGCTGAGTCGACTAGTGGTCCAGTTCGCTGTGTCTTTTGTCGTAAAAAGGGGCACTCCGTGGAGCAGTGTTACAAAAAGGAAAAAGAAGAAGCACAGAAGCAGAGTGAAGCTGCGGCTACCATTGTTGCTCAAGCCACGCAGTCTAAGCCTAAGCTAGCGTGTTATGGCTGCAATGCGCCCGGCTATATCCGCGCAAATTGTCCCACTTGTAGTAACAAGAGCCAGTCTGCAGCACGTGTGGTAAACTTTAACTCGCTGTGCTCAAGTGTGGTTGGGAGAGACATTCCCGTGGTTAATATCCAACTGTTTGGATTACCGGGGCAAGCTTATTTTGACACAGGGGCACGCACCAGTGTCGCCAGTGCGAACCTGAAGCGCATTATGGACTTCCATAACTGCAAATACCGCAAGGTAAAATGCGAAATCTCGTTGGCTGATGGAAGTCAGTCAGTGAAGGAGTGCCTGTCGACAATCTGCAAAATCGTCATTGGCGGACGGTGCGTCAACATCCAATTTATGATATTGCCCGATGCACCTCACAATCGTACACTGCTTGGTGCGGACTTTTTGGAGGAGATAGGAGTTGTCCTGAACATGGGCCAGAAATACTGGTATTTTGAAAACTGCCCCAGCGCTCAGTTCGACTTTGCAGAGGCGCTTCCGCTCAAGCTGAACGTCATCGAAACCATCCAAGTGACAAGCAAGAGGAAGCCGTTCGAAGCCGCTGAGAACGTGACGAAGCAGTATCACCAGCAAACTTATATGTCCGAGTTCGAGAACTACGGCCCGGACCCGCGAAGGAATGACTACTCTCCCCACTCAATACAAGCCATCTTTAAAGACGCGCTGCCTATAAACGAGGTGACTCCTGAGAGGAAGAAGGATCGAGGGCTGTTTGGTGGAGTGTTTTACGGCGGAGGAAGTGCAAGCCATGACGATGGTTTCACCAAGCTGTACTCACTGGACTACAAAATCATAAAATCCACGGATGCAGTAAATTTGCCCGCTGAGGAAAAGCTGCAGTTGGACAACCTGCTATGGCAGCATAAAGATGTGTTCGGTGGAATTACGGAACCAACTCCGTACGCCGAGCACCACATCAACACGGGTGACCACATTCCTGTCGCGTCACCACCATACCGTTTGTCGCTGGCAAAGGCACGACAGTTAAAAGCTGAAATCGACGAATTGCTGAACACGGGCATAATCGAGGAGTGCGAGTCAGCCTGGACGTCGCCGGTGGTCATGGTCCCGAAGCGAAATGGCGGCATACGTGTCTGCGTTGACTACCGCAGATTGAACGCCATCACCGAACCTGACAGGTATCCATTGCCGAGAATTGACGATTTGCTCCAAGCTGCGAAAAGTACGCGATTTATGACAACACTGGACTTGCAGAGTGGCTACTACCAAATTAAGGTAGCCGACAAGGACGTCGATAAAACTTGTTTCATTACACCTTTTGGCCTTTTTCGTTTTACTAGAATGCCGTTCGGATTGCGCAATGCACCCGCAACATTTCAACGACTCATTGACCGGTTCAAGTCAGCTTTACCGGAGGTGCACGTTCTGGCTTACCTAGATGACCTCATTATTTGTTCGGCTTCATTTGAAAAGCACTTAAATGATTTCAATGTCGTATTTGAGCGACTCAATAAATTTAAACTCCGCGTGAATGGAACCAAATGTCGTTTTTGTTGTTCGGAAGTAAACTATCTTGGGCATATTCTCACTCCAATAGGTATTTGCGTAGATCCAGAGAAGACCAACGCGATTGTCAAACGTAGAGAACCCAGAAATGTTAAAGAACTTATATCTTTTATACAAACATGTTCCTGGTATAGAAGGTTCATCAACAACCATGCGGAGATTGCTAAGCCGTTAACTGACCTAACGAAGAAAAACACACCATGGACTTGGGAGGATCCTCAACGCAAAGCCTTCCACAGACTCAAGGAGGTGTTGGCTTCACCACCTATACTGAAACAAGCGCAGGATGATCTGCCATTTATTATAAAGACCGATGCCAGCGCCTACGCTCTCGGAGCAGTTCTACTCCAGGGGGAGGGGAACGAAGAACATCCAATTGAATTCGCTAGCCGCTTACTAACAAGTGCTGAGCGAAATTATTCTACTACTGAACGCGAAGCTCTTGCTATAATTTGGGCTTGTGCTAAGTTCAGAGGATACATTGAAGGTACTGATCTGATTCTGGCAACTGATCATCAGCCGTTGAAGTGGCTGCTGAGTATGAAGTCACCGTCTGGACGTTTAGCAAGATGGGCCTTGCAGATCCAGCAGTACAAGTTTAGAATTGAGTATACGCCAGGAAAATCGAATGCCGTTGCAGATATGCTGTCACGGCCACCGCGTGATGAAAACGAAGAAATTGAGTCAACAAATCTGATGTCATTCCAAATCGATTTTCCGCACAAAAGCGCTGCTGACATGCGCAGTGAGCAACTTGAGGATTCACAGTTGAAGGAGATAATTGCCTCGCTTGAAGCTGGCGACGAAAATGTAAACCGCTGGATTAACCGCGGATACATCCTTAATGATGGAGTTTTATATTGTTACAGCAATGGCGATACAGAAGATGCGCAATATGTTGTACCAGAAAACAAACGCGCAGAAGTTTTAAAAGTTTACCATGACGACAGCACAGCTGGACACTACGGCATTGAGAGAACCATAGCACGGATTGCTTCAAGATATTTCTGGCCCGGCATGCGAGCAGAAATCACGAAACATGTAAAACTCTGCATCGATTGCCAACGTTTCAAAGTATCGAATATGAAGCCGTATGGTCTGTTACAAACTACTAGCAGCAAACATCGATTTGAAATTTTGGCAGTAGATCTTTTTGGACCATTGCCGCGTACAGAGCAAAGTTACCAATGGATCCTGATTGCCGAAGATGTAGCTACGAGATGGGTTGAGATATTCCCATTAAAGGAGGCGACTGCTGAAAATTGTTGTAAAGTTTTGATTGAGGAAGTGTTTCTACGCTACGGTATACCTCGCTGTTTGAAAACCGACAATGGAGTGCAATTTGTTTCCGCCATAATGCAGCAAGTCACTCACTGTTTAGGTATCGAGCAACGCCTTACACCCGTCTATCACCCTGAAGCTAACCCTGTCGAACGAAAGAATCGTGACCTAAAAGCACAGTTGGCAATACTCGTTCAGACGCATCATGACACTTGGGTTGTGAACCTACCAACTATCCGTTTCGCGATGAACACCGCAAAATGTCAAAGTACCGGATACAGTGCTGCATTTCTCACTTTCGGAAGAGAACTTCGTACGTTTGATGATGTCCAAAACGATATTCGACCAATTGTCACCAAAGACAATTTCATCCCTCAAATCTCAACGTATTTACAAACATTGGTGAATGATTTCAAGAAAGCCCGAGAAGCTGAGCAGAAGTTGCAAGACCGCAACAAAGCGCAACACGGCCAGCATAGACTACCCCAACCAGAATTCAACGTTGGAACTGAGGTTATGGTAACAACACACGTACTGAGCCAAACAGCGAAGGGACTAACTTCCAAATTCGTACCAAAGAAGGATGGTCCGTATGTAATCATCAGGAAGGTCGGCTCTACATCGTTTGAGGTAGCATCGCGTGAGAATCTCAATATGCCGCTAGGAACGTATCACGCATCCGCATTAACTATCTACAAAGGAACGAACGACGAAGTTACTGCCAACCCGATGTATCCATTGAGGAAGCGTGGTCGACCGAGAAAGACTTAGTGTTGGCGTGTACCCGGGGCGGGGCTTACACGCCAAAGGGGGAGCCTGTAGCAGGGGTACCCTGTTAATTAGCGCCATCTACATTCTCGCGTAGTATTTAAGGATCATATGTTTATTTCCACATGTCACTATTTCATAAGTTCATATGTTTACATATTTCCAAATGTCACTGTTGCACATGTTCACTTGTTTATACTTCCAATGATCAGTGTATAAAAGCGAGATTTGCGCTAATCTCGTTCACTTGCGCATTAGCGTTCGAGGAGCAACCCGGTAAGCTAAATGCGATACTTGGACAGGAAAACTGGCCGGTTCGCATTTAACCTAACTGTGGTGCCACTATTCCTCAGTGTGGTTGGACAGGAAAACTGGCCGCCGCTACTGGGAATAGTTGGTTCCAAAGGTTGCCACCCGTCGCTAATACCCATATATTTTCAGGAATTGTTTGTTTGATTATATAAATAAATCCGGTCCTGTACCGCTACAACACCTTTTTTTTTAATTACAATCAAAAAAAGTCGATTTTTTTTAACATTGGCCTCCAAAATTTCGATAAGGTGTAATAATTTTGCTACACAGTGTTCAGAGAATTCGTTCATCTAAGCATTAGCAGCAAGTTTGCTGAAGACAGCAATACAAAATTTTGAATAACTTAAGACTTTTAAAGAAAAAACTGGTTATAAAAACCCTAATACACACAAACTTTACACGGCTGTAACTTTTAAAAGGCAACTAACTTTGCAAAACCCAGCTAGGGTTTTGTTACTCTATAAGAGTACTATCGATTAGTATTGGTCGGTTCCGGGTTAGATTCCATGACCCCAAAATTGTCGCACAGTGATATCCAACCGAATACTGTAAGTTGAGGAAGTAAGGTACCACATACATTTCGGTGGAAACCTTCGAGCATGATCTGCGGGATGAGATCACTGTCAATCACTATATCTATTTGCGCTGCCTCGAAGGGGTTGGGATCAGCGAGATCTAGCATGGTGAAATCGTTCAATTTGGGGGGTTTATTTTGGAAGGAGGGAGCAACTCCGTTAGCTCTTGAAGCACGATTGCTTGCACGGGGAGTTTGACATTTATTTACTTTTTCGTTTCTGGCCCACTTTTGTGAAGTGAACCCCAAAACTGAGTACATTTTAGTGGGCCATGAGAATAGGTTCACTCTAAAAATTTAGATTGAAGCAGTGGTAAATGCAAATAAAATGGACTGTTTGGTAAACAACACTTTAATTTATTGATTTTAAAAGCGAGTATGGCCACCGTGTTTTGTAAAAACACTAAAAATGTGAAGCCGGAGTGTATAAGAAAAAAGTCAGTAAGCGACGACGATACCGAATGAAAGTATAAAAAAAAAGTTTGTTTTGCTTTTTTCGATATACGTAGGCTGCCTTTTCTATATTTTAAATAGGTATGGTCAAGTACGTTTTCGAAAAGTCTGACATTGCCATTGAAAAGTTTGTAATTTTTTACCATAAACGTGCTTAGAACATTTTCATGTTCAAGCGCTATTTGTGTTGTTTACACTGACTTGAAAAATTCATTTCGGTCAAAAAATGGATTTAACTCGTGAGCATTTTTGAGCAATCATTTTTTACGATTTCCGAAGTGAATTATCTCAACAACAATGCTTCGATCGCCTTCATTCCGCATTTGATGATGAAGCACCAACCCTCAAGACAATTTATAACTGGTTTAACGAATTCAAGCGTGGTCGCCGTTCGCTCCAGGACGAATTTCGTGAAGGTCGTCCAAAATCGGTCATTGTGCCAGAAACCATCGATGCTGTGCGTGAACTGATAATGAAACATCATCATGTGACATACCGTGAGATAGAGGCATCCTTGGGCATTAGTTCCACGGCCGTGCATTCGATATTGCATGAACATTTAGCTGTCAGAAAGATTTGTTCTCGTTGGATCCCGCATAATTTGACAATCGCTCAAAAAAAAGGATCGTGTCGATTGGTGCAAAGAACTGATGGAAATATTCGATCGCGATGCTTCGAAAGGCGTTTATAAGATCGTGACAGGTGACGAATCATGGATATATGCGTATGAGCCCGAAACAAAACAGCAATCGACCGTGTGGGTCTTCCAAGACGAGCCAAATCCAATAAAAGTTTTTCGGGCGCGCAGCACATTGAGCAAACAATCGCCTATTTGATCGAACAAAGCATCGATTTAATGGGTCATCCGCCATACAGCCCTGACCTGGCACCCAATGACTTCTTTTTATTCCCGCACATATCAGGTGTACAACTTTGCTTCCGCCGTTTTCCGATAGGTGGCTGTACAGGCTGAGGCTGGTTGAAATACATAGATGGTAATGCCTTTAAAGTGAGTGTGGACAGTGCCTAACGAATTGTCATCGCCGTTTCAGTGACAGTTGTTCTTGTTTTCATATTATTCACGCTCGAAAATGTCCGTTTATGTGCCCAATTCTCGCCATTTGCGGGAAGTTTTACTTTTCTGTTACAATTCGCAAAAAAATGCAGCTGAAGCGCATCGAATGCTCTCAGAAACTTACGGTGATGCTGCTCTGAGTGAAAGAACGTGTCGGGAGTGGTTTCAACGTTTTAAAAATGGTGATTTCGATGTCGAAGACAAACATGGTGGTGGAAGAGAAAAAACCTTCAAAGATGAACAACTAGAAGCATTGCTTGATGAAGATTCGTGCCAAACCCAAGAAGAGCTTGCCGAATCGTTGGGAGTGAGTCAGCAAGCCATTTCAAAACGTCTCAAGGCCCTGGGCATGATTCAGAAAGAAGGAAACTGGGTGCCGTACGAGTTGAAACCTCGGCCTCACGTCGCAAAAGTGGTCAAAAAGTACCTGGAAACGCTGAAATGGGAAGTCTTGCCCCACCCGCCGTATTCCCCAGATGTCGCCCCTTCTGACTTCCACCTATTCCGTTCGATGGCACACGGCCTGGCAGATCAACATTTTCAATCCTTCGAAGAATTTGAAAAATGGATTGCTTCATGGATAGCGTCAAAAGAGGACTCCTTTTTTCGAGCCAATTGCCGGAAAGATGGGAGAAAGTTGTCGCTAGCGACGGACAATACTTTGAATAATACATCTGTAAGCACTTTTTCGCAATAAAGCTTTTAATTTTGGAAAAAAAACGGCGGAAGCAAAGTTGTGCACCTGATAAAAAAAAATTGCGTGGTCAACAATTTTCATCACCAGAAGATGCTGCTGAAGCATTCAAAAACCATGTTTTGGAGGTGTCTCAATCGGAGTGGAAAAAGTGCTTCGACAATTGGTTTGAGCGCATGCATGCGCGCATTTAATGGTTGTTAAATGTTAAATAATGCAAAAGTATTAAAAAAACTATTTTGACTATTTTTATTTACGTCCGTCCAGACAAACCCTATTAAATTAGAAATAATGGTCATCTGAAATTACACCTTATATGGGGAGTCAAAGAAAAAGTGGGCGGATCACGCCCATTTTTTTTGTCTTATACAATGTTGACCTCTACTTGGTTATTGCAAAATTTTATCGTCATACCTACTTTGGTTTGACTGCTATGACTTTTGGCATCCTAAAAATGATAAAAGTCACACTGTGCAGCGCCTTAAAGCATGCTATCAAAATTTGTACATTTGTGAGTATTGCTCCTGCTCTTAACATAACACATTCTGTTAGACGTCTGTAAACGGCAAAACTGAGTTTACTCAGTTTTGAAAGTGAGTTAACGCACTTTGA
The DNA here is from genome assembly GCA_964056695.1 of Melieria picta. NCBI lineage: Eukaryota > Metazoa > Arthropoda > Insecta > Diptera > Ulidiidae > Melieria > Melieria picta. The sequence goes on from OZ057400.1 coordinate 65,726,421, forward strand.
TACAAAAACAATTGCATGGGAATTAGAGCATTTAAATGCGATGTTAAATGCATTTGGTCGGCCTCGATAGCTCAGCGGGTAGCGCGCTAGCTTCTCATACCGAGCGCCCCAGGTTCGATTCCTGGCTCGGGCTGGAAAAAACACTCATCTACTTCTATCGCTATCCACATGAAGGGAATGAGAATAACAAGAATCGCACAAGTGCGCTCTTGGCAGGCAATGGCAAAACCTCCAAGTGTGAACGAAAAACTGCCAATCGCCGTTCGGATTCGGCGTTAAACTGTAGGCCCCCTCCCAATTCCCTTTCCCCATCCGCTTGAATTGTGTGCTGTAACATATGTTGGAAAGACAGTGTTGCATACGCATTTCAAAACGGGTGAAGTATGAGATATTACTCTCATTTTCCTTCCCTATCCCCCATGGGTATAGTACAATGGTCCAAAATGGACTGAGTGCTTGGAAGCCTTCCTGCCCATTCTCAAGGAAAAAAAAAAAAAAAAAAAAATGCATTTAAGGCCCGGTGGAAATAGACTATTCCTGTTTATTCTGTGATCATATCTTACAAATCGCCACTGTGTTGTCACTGTTGACGGCCCCTCCTCTAAATCGTTTGTTGCTACCTCTGGAGTTCTGCAAGGTTGTTTGTTTTTTCATAAACGATATTTGCTTCTGCTTCTTATATGCTAGATACCTGTTATATGCAGGTTTAAGGTATATTCTGAAGTTACAAATGAAACGGATTCTTCTGCCCTGCACTCAGACCTCGATAACGTTCAAGCTTGGTGCAATAAAAATCATCTATTTCTAAACATCAGCAAATCTTTTCATGTGGCATACACTAGGAAGCTTAGCCCTCTGCGATTTTCACTTCATTCACTGTACTTCATTTCTGTACTGCATTCGGCTAATAGAATTAAGGATTTGGGTGTTTTCTTTGACGAAAAAGTTAGTTTTGCGAGCCATATCGACTTTATTATCGGTAAATCATATGCCATGCTGGGTTTTATCCTTATACTTTTAAACTGTTTTTCACTTCTTTTCTTTGGTCAAGGCTGGAGTATGCCTCATTTATTTGGAGACCTTACCAAGCAACCCATATTAATCGTTTGGAGCGGGTCCAAAGGGTTTTCATTAAATTCTCTCTGTGGTCCTTAAATTTCTCTGAACCTCTGCCGTCTTATAAGTCTCACTGTTTGCTGCTGACCTAAAGTTGTTGCACTCCAGGGGAACGTTCCTTGCTTGCTCGTTTGTTCTAAATATCCTATATGGGTCAATTGATTGCCCTGTGCTACTTACAAAAATCGGATTTAATGTTCCTATCCGGAACCTAAGGCACACGGACACTTTGTTATCGGCTTGTGTAAGTCTAACTATGCTCGACAGGCTCCACGCGCGCAAGTGCTCTCGGAGTTACGTTCGCTAATTGATTTTAATGTCGCTGTACCAAAGGAATCGCACTTGCATAGCCTAAGATCTTACTTAGCCTTAGATACTTAGCCCTCTTATTCTGTTATTTCTCGTTATTTTCTCTAGTATACGTGGCCGATTATATTATAGCCTATGTTTGCCGCAATGACACGCTGAATCGTTTGATACCCATATTGTCTTACAAAAGCTTTCCATAGATGAGTTTTGTTACCATAGTGGGCGTAATAAGGGGGTTTTTAACCCTTTTGAGGGTCTTCCCCCGCCCAAAAAGCAGTTTGCCCAGCACCATCGTCTTCAGCACCCTCGAAAACGGGGGGGGGAAGTAGTCTCGTCGTGTCCAAGAAGACTATCATGTTCTTCCGACTGACACACTCCACTACTAAATTGTTGTAGTTTTCACCATGGAGTGGTCAGATAACGAGAACCGTATCGCTGTTATAGCGCTATTTAAGTGTGAAATGAAAAAATGTGATATTTTCAAAACGCTCCGCCCGCTCGGGATTAGACGCATGTTCGTCTACCGGTGCATAAAACTGTTTGAGGAGACTGGAGATGTTAAAGACCGCCACCGGTCGGGCCGTCCGCGCACAGTTCGAACACCACAAGTCGTTAAAGCTGTCAAATCAAGAATTCAGCGAAATCCGCTCCGAAAACAGAAAATCATGGCCCGGGAGATGAATATCTCGCAAAAGTCCATGAGTCGAATTATTAAAAAAGACGGACATTTGTTGACTGCAGCTTTGAACAAAAAGAATGGAAAAATGCAAACGTCTTTTGGTGAAGCACGCTGAGAACTTGTACTTACCGTGCAGGAAAATTTAACAAGCAAAATGATAGGGTGTATGCACGGTCATCTAAGGAAGCATCTGAACTGATTCCACGGGTCGAAAAGTTTACATCGGCCACAGTTTACCAATAAACCGTTTTAAAAGCTGTTGTAAAACTACTTAACCATTCTTTGTTCCAAAACCAGCCGTGAACTTTCCAGCAAGATTCTGCGCCGGCCCATAAAGCTAAAACGACTCAAACCCGGCTCCAAAACAATTTACCAGCATTTATTTCCTCTGAAGAATGGCCCTCTGGCAGTCCTGATTTGAGCCCGCTCGATTACAAATTGTGGATAGTTTTAGAGGTTTGCCACAAAAGATACCCCAACGTTGATTCTCTTAAGACAGCTTTGATTCGTGCTGTGGCCAATTTTCCGATGGACGAGGTACGTGCGGCTATTGATGATTGGCCAGTCCGACTTGAGTGCGCGTACACACATGAAGCGGTGCTGTGCTGTGCGGCGCTGTGCTTCACCGAGCGCTGCATTCAAACTGCCGTTATCAAATGCGAGTGTTCACACATGCTACTTTTTCAGCAGCGCCACGCAGCGCGACGCAGCGCTTGGTTTGAAACATTCAAAATATTTGATTTCGTCGCCGCGTGACGCTGCTGCAGCAAGCATGGAATGTGAAAATTTAATATCGGAAATTGTTATTTGGCGTGCGTTGTGGGAGTTAATGATTTTTAATTAATTAATTAATGATTTTTCTTATTTATTTTTATTTAATATGAATTAATATTAATTTTTTACTTTTCCTTCATTATTATGAGTTATCTTTTTTTCACAATAATATAATATAAATAAACTTTCTTTTTCAATAACTGAGAATAGTTATATTTAAAAATGCAGTTTTTATGACATTTTTTTTTTAAAGTCAACTAATTCGCCCACTTTGTAGGGGCTGAAACCTCATTGATCCCTTTTCCTCCTTTCATGTTTGGACCTGAAATGTCTTAAAAACAGTCCATTTCCTGTTTTTGCTTACCAACTTAGCTCAAAAAATGAAAACTGTCTTTGTAAAATGGATGAGACGAAAAATATTAACATATGTTTCCGTATATAAAAATTGGTGTCGGTGTGAAGGTTAAAAAACTGTTTTCACTGAGAAATGACAAATCTTCACTGCACAGCCACATGTTGACAACGGGTTGATACTTTCAAAAGCTCCGCTCCGCACCGCGTTAAGTGTGAACACTGAAAGCTTAGCATAGCGCCGCTCCGTGAAGTACAGCGCCGCACAGCACAGCACCGCTTCATGTGTGTACGCGCACTAAGTCGTGCGTGAAGGCCAAAGGCGGACATTTCGAATGAATATTTGCTTTTTGTATACAATATAATCAATAAATATTGTAACGATAAGACAGTTTGTCGCTGTGCAAAGCAACCCTGTCGCTACGCGCCGTGCTATAATTCAATCTGGCAACGACGGCCGCGACAATGATGGCAACTTTTAGTCCAATCTGGCAATGATGGTCGCGATCATCATGGAAACCTTTAGTCCACTCCGGAATGTGCGAGAACGATCTGCGCGATGGCCGGACAGGTATAAAAGACAGCCGGGTGCGGCGCAGCGAGTCAGTCTGATTTTGACTAGTGAAGGTGCCACACGGAGTAATTGAGCGAATAATTAAGTGTAAAGACAGTAAAGTGTAAACCTGTGAAATAAAGTGATTGTTGGTTTATTTTATTGACTGCGGTTGAGGAACTAAGTGTGTTTTATTTTCAAATTACGCAATCCAGAGATACGTATTAGCCCACTAAAACTCATATTCGTAACATTTGGTGTCAGAAGTGGGATTGTGGAAAATTGAAGATAAACAAAACAATAAAAAAAAAAAAACTAAATAAATAAAATTATAAAAGCACGGGCATGGTTAAACTCGAGCTGCTGAAGGTGGACCAGCTGAAGAAGGAGCTGGCTGCCTGGAATTTACCGACTGCTGGCGGGAAAGTGGAGTTGCAGCTGCGCTTGCAAGAGGCGTGTGAATCGCGAGGCATCGATTGGGCTGCACACGAGTTCGGAACGCAGGAACAAGAGGCGTCGGCCAAAGTGGAGGAATCGCCTGTGGGTGCTGCGTCAATGCAAAGTACAGCGGCTGCGCCACCACAAGCAATGGACATAAGCCAGCTAATAGTTGCAATGAGAGGCATGTTTCAGGAAACTTCTGCGAAAATTGAGAATGTCAGTCGTGAAAATCGTGAAATGTCGGCGCAGATGGCAGAGCGAATGGAAAACAAGCTTCAGGAAAATTCTGCGCGCTGGGAGCAGAAAGTGGAAGAAATCGCCAACCAGCTAAATGTGAAGGTGGAGCACCTGGGAACTCGAGTGGAACACTTGGATAAACGAGTCGACGATCTTGATGATTCCCTGAACAAACGAGTTGATAGTCTGGAGGACTCGATGAACAGAAAAATGGACGAGCGGCTTAGGGAGGTACAGCCGCGAGAATGGTTGCCGCCGGTTCCGGAAAGTGTTGCCACCCGAGCAGAAGTGCCTACTTATGATGGGACTACGCCGTTCGATACATTCAAGCTACAATTCGACCTGGCTGCTCTGGAAAATCAGTGGACCGATGTAAGGAAAGGTCGGAGATTGGCGCTGGCTCTAAAAGGTGCTGCGGCTGAGGTAATAAAATCAGTTCCAGAATGTTTAAGAAGTGAGTACGAGACCGCCATAAGGGCGTTGGCAGCGAAGTACAGCGACGAGCACAACAGAACACTGTACTACTGTGAGCTGAAGAACCGCAGGCAAAGAGCCAACGAGGCGCTGCAGACATATGCAGCAGACATTGAGCGGCTCGCACAGTTGTGCTACCCAAAATTCGGCGCTGAGGATCTCGAGAGGATGAAGATCGAGGCGTTTATTGAAGGTCTTCATGATCCGGAAACACGTCGCAGTGCGTTGATGATGGGCAAGCCGACATTTAAGGAGACGGTGACCAGCGCGATGACATATGAGGCGACATGGATCGGGGCCACTCGGTATACACCTGCAAGGATACGCCAAATCCAGCCAGACAGCGACATTCCGATCCAGGCCATAAGCTCTGAGACACCGGGCAGGCCACGGGTGGTCTCCACTAAAGTTGTTTGCTGGGTATGTGGCAAGCAGGGTCACATATCACGAGACTGCCGCCAACGAAAGAGGCGTTCCCGTTCTCGATCGCAATCGCCTGAAGCGAGGAATGCTGACAATCGAGGCTCAGCCAACAAGCGCAGGGCTGAGGACGAGGAGCCGTTAAACTAAAAAGGGTCAGCCCAAAGGGGCGTGAGCTGATCCCCACAATCTGCTGCCCCACCGTCCTTGTCTCACAGCTGAAACGACAGCCCAGCAGCTTGACAATTGAAGGAAGGATAGATGGAAAGTTGTTCGTGTTGACACTGGATACTGGAGCGTCATATTCGATCATAAAAAGGAAGCTGCTGAAGAACTGGGAACCGCTGCATGGCATACAGCTGCGGACTGCGACTGGCGAGCGCGCGCCGGTAAGAGGGAAAGTTACAAAAACGATTACTATCGGCACCAGCAGCCTGGAACATGAGTTCATCGTCGCGGATATAATGGACGACGTGATTATCGGCGTGGATTTCATGATTAGGCACGGTTTTACGCTGGACCTGAAGGAAAATGTGCTGAGATATGCCAACGTCGAATTCCCGCTGCACACCGGCTATGAGCGAAGCGTGGCGGTAAGGAAGGTTGTATCGTGTCAACACAGGAGGATACCAGCGAACTCCGAGGCGATTGTGTGGGCAAAGGTGGACGAGGACGATGGGACGAGTCGGCTGTGGGTTGTAGAAGCACCGAATCAAGGACACGACAACATCATCATCGGACGTACATTAGTGGAACCTAAGAATGGCAGAATACCAGTCAGAATACTGAACCCGCTGAATGCACCCAGATATGTCGGGAAAGATGAGGTAATTGGCGAGTGTAGAGAAGCCGTAGCAGTGGTCAATTGCGAGAGTAGCCCACCCGGAGGAAATAAGAAGAGCGGATTTAACATGGACGTCATACCGCAGGAGAATCAGTGGAACAGCGAATTGACGGCCAATCAGAAACAGAAGGCGAGGTCACTCCTGCAGCACTATGGGTCAATATTTGCGGCAGAAGCAGGCGGAAGAACAGCCATAGTGAAGCACAACATCGACACCGGAAGCGCAAAACCGATCCGCCAACCGCCAAGACGAGTTCCTCTGGCCAAGAGGGAGGAGGTCACAAAGTTGATCGAAAACATGCGGAAAGAAAAGGTCATAGAGCCTTCTTGGGGCCCCTGGTGCTCGCCGGTCGTGCTGGTCAAGAAAAAGGATGGCAGTACCCGGTTTTGTGTGGACTATCGGAAACTCAATGATGTGACCAAGAAGGACAGTTATCCACTACCTCGGATCGATGACACCCTGGACACACTATCAGGCACGCAGTGGTTCTCCACGCTCGACTTACGCAGCGGCTATTGGCAGGTAGAGCTTGCAGACAAGGACAAGGAGAAAACGGCTTTCAGTGTTGGCGATGGTTTGTGGCAGTTCACCGTCATGCCGTTTGGACTCTGCAACGCACCAGCAACATTCGAGCGGCTAATGGAACGCGTGCTAAAGGGGCTGCATTGGCGGACGTGCCTGGTGTACCTCGACGACATAATCGTGATGGGTAAAAGCTTCGACGACCACCTGGGAAAGCTGAAGGAGGTATTCGAGCGGATACAAAAAGCTGGGCTTAAACTCAACCCGAAGAAGTGCTCGCTGTTCCAAAAAGAGGTCAAGTATCTGGGTCATACGGTTTCCGCCCGCGGAGTACATACGGATGAAGGCAAAATCACGGCGGTGAAGGAGTGGCCCCGGCCACGCAATCTACACGAACTCCGCAGTTTCCTGGGCCTGTGCACATACTACCGCCGATTTGTTCCGGGATTCGCGAACATAGCCAGCAGCTTGCACAAACTGACGAAAAAGAGCCAAGCTTTCGAGTGGAACGAAGAGCAGGAGCAGGCTTTTGCACGTCTGAAGGAAAAACTGTGCACTGCTCCAATTCTGGCCTTCCCCGTGCCTGGAGAGATGTTTGTGCTGGATACGGATGCGAGCGGGCATAGTATTGGCGGTGTGCTATCACAGATAATAGACGGCCAAGAACAAGTGATAGCATACTACAGTAGGATTCTGTCGAAACCGGAACGCAACTACTGTGTGACACGGAGAGAACTGCTGGCGGTATTGGACTGCGTAAAACACTTCCACAAATATCTGTATGGACAAAGGTTTCGCCTGCGCACAGATCATGCGGCATTGAGATGGCTCCTGAACTTTAAGGATCCTGAAGGGCAATTGGCGCGGTGGATCGAGCGACTGCAGAGCTACGACTACACGATAGAGCATCGGAAGGGCAGTAGCCATGGCAATGCCGATGCCTTGTCACGCCGTCCGTGCAAAGTCGAATGCAGGGCGTGCTCGCGAGCCGAAAGCAAGGAACAGATAGTGGACGTCCGGTTGGTGAGCGTTATGCCAGAGGAAGAGTGGTCTGCGGAGAGGCTACAAAAGGACCAGCGTGAGGATGCGGATCTTGCAAAAATCGTCGAAGGTAAGGAGCAAGGCGCACGTCCAGACTGGCAGGAGATGGCCGGTGAAAGCCCGATCGCCAAGGCTTATTGGGCACAGTGGAAAAGTCTGCGGCTGAAGGAAGGATGCCTGTACCGCGAATGGGAGAGCGCGGATGGACGGACCAGCAACTCGCTAATGGTAGTGCCGAAATGCAGAATCAACGAGGTCATCCAGGCATACCATAACGACTCCAGTGGAGGGCACCTAGGCATCACCAAAACCGTCGCCAAAATAAAAAGACGATTCTACTGGGTAGGATGTCAGGAGTCTGTAGCCGAGTGGATTAAGAGCTGCGACCGATGTTCAGCAGCGAAAGGGCCAACAAGAAGATCTCGAGGCCGCATGCAGCAGTACAACGTGGGAGCGCCCTTCGAGCGGATTGCTATGGACGTCGCCGGCCCATTCCCAACTAGTACTCAAGGCAACAAATATGTGCTGGTGGTAATGGATTACTTCAGCAAATGGCCCGAAGTGTACCCAATTCCTAACCAGGAGGCCACTACGATCTCGGAAAAGCTGGTAAACAACTGGGTAGCCAGGTTCGGAGTTCCGTTGGAGTTGCACTCAGATCAAGGCCGGAATTTCGAGTCTGCGGTATTCAAGGAAGTGTGTGAGCTGCTGGGGATAAAGAAAACGCGTACCACCCCCTTGCACCCACAGTCCGACGGCATGGTGGAACGCTTTAACCGGACACTGGAGGAATACCTGCGGAAAGTGGTAGGCAGGAATCAAAAGGATTGGGACACGCATATCCCCTTGTTCCTAATGGCGTATAGGTCAGCCCCGCACGACACGACATCACTCACTCCAGTCCGAGCAGTATTCGGCACAGAATTGCGGTTACCCGCTGACTTGAAGTTCGGGGTAGTCAGCACGACGGGAGGCGCTAAGACGGACTACGTGGCCAATAAGCGGGCGGAACTGGAGGAGATTCACCAGTTTATAAGGAGCCGCACCAAACTGGTCAGCGATAAGGCGAAAGCCAGATATGATCTACGGGCCAACTCAGCAGGGTTCCAAGAAGGCGATCTGGTAATGCTCTACAACCCGCAGCGGAGGAAAGGTTTGTCTCCGAAACTTCAAGCGTCATGGGATGGACCTTACGAAGTCGTGACTAGGATAAACGACGTGGTATACAGGATTCAACGTTGCAGCAATAAAGGCGCTAAGCTGAAGGTAGTCCATTTGCAGCGCCTGGCGCCTTATCACAGCGGAACCTCGGCACTTGTTCGGGACGAACAAGTCTAAGTGGTGGGCAGTGTAACGATAAGACAGTTTGTCGCTGTGCAAAGCAACCCTGTCGCTACGCGCCGTGCTATAATTCAATCTGGCAACGACGGCCGCGACAATGATGGCAACTTTTAGTCCAATCTGGCAATGATGGTCGCGATCATCATGGAAACCTTTAGTCCACTCCGGAATGTGCGAGAACGATCTGCGCGATGGCCGGACAGGTATAAAAGACAGCCGGGTGCGGCGCAGCGAGTCAGTCTGATTTTGACTAGTGAAGGTGCCACACGGAGTAATTGAGCGAATAATTAAGTGTAAAGACAGTAAAGTGTAAACCTGTGAAATAAAGTGATTGTTGGTTTATTTTATTGACTGCGGTTGAGGAACTAAGTGTGTTTTATTTTCAAATTACGCAATCCAGAGATACGTATTAGCCCACTAAAACTCATATTCGTAACAATATGTTAACAAAAATTAGCCCAAAAACATTCAGTACTTTTAATTTTATAGCATAAATCGTGTGTAACGGTATTTATGCCCCTACTAAGTAGATTTGGCTTACAATAAATCAAATCTAATTTTTAGAATCACATGCTGCGCTCGTTTTTTGCTACCTACCACCCTCAGTAGCGAAAGTTCAAATCTTGGAGTACACCAAGGCCCAACTAATAACAGTAAATACAGGAAACGCTAGACGACAAAATGGCACGTTCAAAATTATTCATACCATAAATGTCGACAAATACTCATGGATAGTCCACGACATCGAACTGCTCGTCAGAACTCGCACGAATCGTGAAAATCCTTATTATCCCTTCCTTTCCCTGCTAATTTCTCAGACGAAAAGTCGTTTAGTTAATTTAAAAATAAATAGAAATAAAACATCCCTTGACATCATGGAACGTGCATGGAAATGGCTAGCGGGTAATCCTGACACAACTGAGCACGACTTTAAAATTGTAAGCTATAAATTATAAATGGATTGCAGTCTTAGTCTTTCCACATGCTTACCCATAAGACAGTGACCCGTGAGCACCGAAACCGTTGCGCTTATTGAGTGACGGCTGAAGTTAAGCAGCTGGTTAGTCCGTTTCATGTTATACGAAGGCCAAGTTAATTGAAAGATACCATGGGAACAGTGAATCCGTGGTCAAACTGAGTGGGGGTTCAGATGTGATCGATGACGTTTGGCACCGAACAGTCTTGAATAGGAATCCTAGAATGACCAAGATCTAGTCTTGCTCAGCGGGAAATCGCGTTAAGCCTGACTGCAGAACATTTCGCATGTAATTTGACCCGCAGTAGGGAGCCAGTGGAGAAGGGTGAACGATGATTTCGTGGGTGTGATGAAGATGGCAGCCGTTCTCCTGGCTTTATCAAGAGGTTTCAGGTTGACCGCCTTAGTGATGGCATGCCACCTGAAAACCCAAATATGAGATTTGGCTCAACTACTGTCAAGTGAAGCCAGGACATGATTCGGGGTTTCAGCATCCTTCTTGCTCCTAGGGCCCTTTTACAGCAGTAGAGAGCGCACGATGCTTGCCGTGCCCTTTCAGCAGTGTTAGCATTCCAATTTAGTTTAGAGTTGAGAAATAGACCTTAGATCTAAATACCTAACATTGTTGCTAAGGCTACGTTTAGCGTCGTTTAGTGTGGATAGTACGAATTGATGTATTTTATACTCCCTACCATTGAAATCCGAAGTGCATAGTTGAGTTTCTCAGTAAGTGTAGAGAGATATTTGCCGGAGACTGTTATCTCAATGTCGTCCGCATATGTAACAATTCTGCAGCCAGTATTGTCAAGTCAATTTAGTTGAGAGTTCACTGCCAAAATCCAGGCGTGTCCCTCCTGACCGTACACTTGATGCGAGTGTGTCCGATTGCGACCTAACGGCACGTATTTTAAGCATACTCGACAGATCTCATCAGCTTTGTCTCTATGTTCAGGCCCCTTCAATGTCGAGAAATGCTGTCAGAGTGAACTCCTTGTCGGCGAGAGATTTTTCAATCGTCTCAAGAAGTGAGTGTGGCGCAGTTTCAACAGACTTACCCCTTGTATAGGCATGGTGTGTATTGGATAGAAGACGCGGATCGGTAGTATTCCTGATTTGATGGTCTTGAATTCTTTCGAAGGTCTTGAGAAGAAATGACGACAGGCAGATGAGTCTGTAGACCTTAGCTTTAACATGGGACGACTTCCCCCCCTTAGGTATGAAAACCACCTGGATTGAAGGAAATATAGAAGAGGTTCAAACAGGCATTATCAATGCATAGAAGACAGGGCGCAGCTAACTCGGCGCTGTGCTGGATGTCAGCTGGTATGATACCATCTGGCCTTGGGGACTTAAATGGATCAACGGACTTGATGGCCCAATGTAGGTGGGATGCGGTTAACCAAGTTGAGGGGGTGCTCTGTGGACCCGGTCGACCTCAGGAAGACCGTGGTCGTTGAAGGTTACGCTTCCAGGAAAGTAAGTGCCCAGCAGAACTTCTAGTGTTTCGGAACCCGATGTTGCCAAGCTACCCTGAGGTCTGTGGATACGATCGAGGTGCCTCGGGGACGAACTAAGTATCCTACGCAGTCTGCTGGTCTCAGAGGAGCTTCCGATATTTTCACAAAAACTCCTACAAGTCACCCTTTTAGCTTTCCTGATGGCATATTTGAGATCCCTTTGCTTGCATTTGTAAGAAGACCAGTCGTTGAGAAATTTGTCCTTATTAAAGAGCTTGCAATATTGCTTGCGAAACTCTGCTATCTCCGGGTTCCACCAGCGAGACTTCGGTTTGTCTCTAGGTGTCAAGAAGACGCAGGCTGCCTCGGCGGCAGATTTCAGTACAGAAGTGACGCAGTCAACCGCTCGTTCAATGTCCTTGAAGTTGGCGATAACAGAGGGAATGGCATGTGCGCCTGCTTTAACACAGGCCCGAAATTGTTCCCAGTCAGTGCGCTTCCTATTAATGAGGTCCTCAGGACCCACGACTTCGTTGGGATCATGTTCACCTAGAGCATAGAAGAGCACGCTGCTACTCGCGAGTAGCAGCGACGCTTACTCGCGTATACGAATACAAAGCAGCGAAGTTCCGAACGCAGCTTCAGTGTCGTGTCAGACTTCATGCAAACAACTTCACGCTCGTTTGCGGCTCGCATACTGTACTATTTACGTTTTTGTGTACACTGAGTCCTCATGTAAATCAGAAAATGTTTAAGGTTGAATTGGAAATACACATTTTTTTTCTTTTCCTTCTTTTTTAGTTCCTGTTATACCTGTCCGTTATTTGTCCGTCCGGCTTTGATATTTTTACGCTAGCAATATTTTTCAAGTTAAAATATTAGAGCTAAAAAAATTTACGCCTTAATTTTGTGCAGTGTTTTTCACGCATACATTGCCAAAATGCGTGGTTGTGTTAGTGCCCATCACTGATCTAGAGTGAAGCAGATATAACGGGTGATTTTTTAAGAGATTTATAAAAAACAACATAAAATTAAGAGAAATGTATGAAGTCTTTATTTGAGTCGATATAACGATCTATATAATTCAATGTTTAAAGATGATTTCATGTAAATGTTGACCGCGGCTGCGCCTCAAATGGTTCATACGCTGGGTCCAATTTTGGCATACTCTCCAACATATCGGCCGGTATCTCACGAATAAATTCTTCAATATTGGCTTCCAGTGCGTCAACCGTTGCGGGCTTGTCGCTATAGACATGAACCTTAACATAGCCCCATAGTCATCAACAACACTGGCGGATACAGCTGCCATATTTTCCTCTGTCCGCACTCTACATATGCGTGTTGGTGGTTTAATGTCCAATAACGTAAATTTGGTGCGAAATTTAGTCACAAGATTCCGAATAGCCGCCTCAGAAGTTCGCCCAAACTGACCATAAAATGGAAGAAGTGCACGATGCACTTTCCTAACCGAGCATGAATTTTGATAATAAAATTCATTAATATGCAAGCGTTGTTCGCTTGTAAGTCGATTCATGGTTAAATTATAGACCAAACTGAACATGTTTGACAGTAACATGTTACACGAAAGTAGCTGAGCTGCCAAAAACAGTGTTGCCAAGAAGAAAGTTGCTAAAAAAATTACCCTTTATATAAATTAAAAGAATCAAAGTTGATTTTATTTTAGTCCTTTATTTTAACAGCACTATGTGCTTCTTTTAAAGTTGATTACAGACTGAAACTTACTTACTACCCTGCTTAGTTGGTAAGCTACGCCTGAGCCTGCCTTACTTGCCTTGTCAGCACTTTGGATTTGCGCGTTATTGTTTAGTAAGCGCTGTGCGTGCAGCGCAGTCGATCGGGCGTCGAACTGTAATTGATCCAATGTTGACATTATGATGGCAACATTGCGATCAGCGAAATTTGTGTGCAAAGTAAGTGAAAGAACGGATGCGTGTGCGGCGCAGTCGATCGGGCGTTGAACTGTAATTGATCCGATGTTGACATTGTGATGGCAACATTGTGATCAGTGAAATTTGCGTGGGCTGAAGGGGTTGCAAGGGAAAGTCTTAACTTATATGTATGATCAGAGGGAACACTCTTGTAAGGCCCTTGAGTTGTTAAGAAGATTGGACGAGAAGCTATTGGCAAGAGTGATGTCGAGGATATCCTTCCTAATAGAGGTCAGGAAGGTCGGTTCGTTACGTCTGTTGCCAATAACTAGGTCGTGCATAAGAATGAAATCAAAAAGAGACTCACCGCGCTCATTGTTGTCGGTGCTGCCCCACATTTCGTGATGAGCATTGACGTCCGCACCGATGACCGGGAAAAGTGCACCGGGAAAAGTGCTCAGGCTAGTTGTTTTCAGTCATTTCAACCGATGCGGCAACACAGCACACCGACGATTTTGACAAAAGCGATAAACAATCAGCCGGTGGCTTGCTACAACCTTATAGTTGAGCCATGTTCTATTTGCTCACCACCGTTATCTGCTCCTCCGCTAGAGGCAAAAACAAAGAAACTGAACGCCTAATCTCGTATAATAATAAGCAACAAACTACATTGAATACAGTGGCTAATGAAATTGTCGCTCTAAGAGCAGATAACTCTCGCATACTCTCGGTAGTGAATGCTTAGTTTGAAGATAGGGAGATTCTATTGAAAAAAACTGATGATCTCCATCAAGAGATTCGGTCATTGAAATCTATCGTTAGTGATAAAGAGGCTGCGCTTTCCTCGTTAGCACGGGAATTAAAAACTCTGCAGAGTATGGTCTCTGCTAGTGTCTACAAACAAAACGCAGTTCCTACTGGTAATGTCAGAAACAATAATAACAATAATGTGACCACTATTGCTAGTCAAACTCATTTTACTGCCTCCTCTTCATCGTCATCTTCGTCTGTTGGCGGTCCTCGTGTTGTTGCTGAGCATACTGTGTCGGGCTCTCGTGCTTCTGTTTGCGCTGCACCGCTACCTGCTGTTTCACAAAGTGCGTGTGTCGGTAATGCAGTGAAGGAGAATTTGACGTCAACTTCTAATGCCGCTTTTACCGCGCCCTCTAATACTGCGCCTGTTACTGAGGCGTTCTCCTATGCTAGTGTTGCTGCTTCGTCTGTGAATTCATCTATGCACCAGTTGCCCGAGTGGAAATTCGTCTCCAAAAATAGCCGTAGAATTGCAAGTCAACCTATTGTTGTTGGATCGAATAGCAATCAAGAACTGCATGTTGTGCCCATTATGAGATGGTTGCACTTATCATCCTTTTCCAGTAATGTAACAGCTGCTGATATTTTGGCTTATGTTTCAAAGCATGCTGCGATAGACTGAAAGATGTTGGCCTGTTATATGCTTGTTAAAAAAGATGCGGAGGTGTGTAAACTAAAAAAAATCAACTTTAAACTTGGAATGTCGGAATGCTGCTTTGAAAAGGTGCTTAACGAGGACATTTGGCCAACGAATGTGAAGATTCGTCCTTTCTGTTTTTTCCCCAAAGACGCTGCGCAACAGCGGCACGCGTAGTTACTCCACCTGATGTCGCCCCAAAACATCTAAAACTATATTTTCAAAATGTATCGGGTCTCAGAACTAAATCAAAGCAACTTTTTGCCATGAGTTCCCATATGGATTATGACATCTTTATCCTCGTGAAAACTTGGCTGAACGGGAATTTTTTTGACAATGAATTCTTCGACTGTAATCTTTTCAATGTTTTTCGCAAAGACCGTGATGCTTTAAAAACTGGGCTCTCTAGAGGCGGAGGCGTTTTAATAGCAGTTAACCGAAAATATCGCTCGTCCCTGGTGTCATTAAAGAATGCGGACACTCTTTTGGATCAAATTTGTATTGCTGTGAATGGCATTTCTAAACTTTTGATTTGCGTTTCTTATATTCCACCATCTAGTGCTGATATAATCTATAAGGCTCACGTTGACAATGTTCTTGCTTTAGCTTAAAATCATGAAAATTTATGTGTAATTGGTGACTTCAACCTAAGAGTGAAGGTCGTGGGCTACGAGTATATCCAAAATCAATTTCTACTTTTGCTGAAACCTATCTGGTAGATAATTTTTTAAGTTCTGATCTAATGCAGATAAATAACTTTACAAATACACTGCATCGAACTTTAGATCTCATTTTTATCAAAGGCAATATGCATTCTTTCTTACTGGAATGCCTTGATCCCTTGTCCAGACCTGGTCTGCATCATGTTCCACTTGTCCTCCACTTAGAGTTTTATGAGTTCAATACTATCAGCGTGGACAGTAATTCTACGTGTTTTAATTTCAGAAATGGTGATATGGAGGCTGTAAATGCTGCAGTTGAGTCCTTAGACTGGGATTCGTTATTTACTGCGGTTGAAGTTGCCAAATGCTTTGATATATTTAAACATAAGATTAGTGAAATTTGTAGAAGCAACATTCCAATAATTAAAAAGCAATGTTATAAGATTCCGCGGTATACTAAAGAGCTTAAGAAACTCAAGAATTTGAGAAATAAGTTTTACAGGAAATTTAAATCGTCAAACTTATACATACGAAGCGTCCCTGCTACCTTTTTGAAAAACTTTTGTTTTGCAAGTCAAGTCGAAACTACAATCTCCTAATTCCTAACCATAATTTCAAAAATTCCAGTAGGCTATTTTTCGTTAGCGCCATAAGGTCTTGGAACTCGCTTCCTAGTGCCATCAAATGTATTTCGGGTAGTGGTAACTTTAAGCATCTACTCTTCAAACATTTCTCATAACAATTCAAACTTTTCTCTCAATCTTTACCCTACTTCTCTACTTTCACTTACTCATAGTTAAGATTTTTCTTTGTAAATTATTAAACATTGTAATAATATTGTATTTATTGTGTAATGCTTAAAACGAATGTGTTCCTAATTGGCATGCAAAAGATTGTATCTTATATGCCTCTATTATCTGTTAAATAAATGGTGAAACAGATATGCAATTCTTAGAAGACAAAAAAAAAAAAATTCCTTTATACACAGAGATAAGTATCTGCAATATTCGAAGGAGTTTAAATCATTGAGTAAGGTGCTGAAGCGTAATTATGTTCTTAAGTTTGAGTTCGATATAAAATCCAATCCCAAAGTTGTTTGGCGTTACGTTAAGTCTAAGAAATCTTCCCTCAGTAGTATTCCTTAATGATATCCAAGCTCATACTTCTTTTGAAGCTGCGAATCTTTTTGCGGATTTTTTTAATTCCAATTTTGAACCGGAAGTTGATGTAAGCGGTAATAGTCTCCTAAACAATGTTTCTCCAGTTAATTTTGGTTCACTTTCTTTAACCATTGACGATGTGAAAGACGGCATACGGCAAATCAAATCGTCATCTCATTCTGATGTGGATGGTTTATCCTCGTACCTCTTCAAGAGCTGCTACGCTTTCGCCTATCCTCTATTATTGCTTTTTAATAAATCACTAGAGGTGGGAGAGTTTATTGACGCCTGGAAGGTTACTCTCATAAATCCAATTTTTAAAAGTGGAAATAAGAGCAATGTAGCCAACTACAGACCCATTTCCAAATTATCAACGGTCTCAAAATTATTCGAATTCATTGTCAAACAAAAACTTTATTTTTCAATAAACCGTTTGATTTCTAGAAATCAGCACGGGTTCATGGCCGGTAGGTCACAGTTTTCTGCTTTTCACAGCCATGTTCAGGTTGACACTGTGTATACGGATTTCTCAAAAGCGTTTGATAAAGTTAGCCACGCTTTGTTGCTTTCGAAGCTACATATTCTTGGAGTTCATTCTATCTTCTTAAGATGGATGAAATCTTATCTGGCTTGCCGTAATTGTGTTGTTGTAGTTGACAATGTATTTTCGCATCCCTTTATTGCCTCCTCTGGTGTACCCCAGGGTAGTATTTTAGGTCCCCTTTTTTTTGTAATTTTTATCAACGACATAGCCAGTTCCTTTAAATTCTCTAAGTACCTTTTGTATGCTGATGATTTGAAGATTTACTCTTCAATATCATGTCTCTCAGACTCTCGCAATCTTCAAATGGACCTTGACAACGTTGTCCTTTAGTGTGAAGAAAATAAGCTTAATTTAAATATAAATAAGTGTTTCCATGTGACCTACTCAAAATCCCGGTCCCCTATTCCCACTTCTTACCACATTGGTGGCTGTCACTTAGTGAATCCTACTGAAATTGCTGATCTTGGTGTCGTGTTTGATAATAGGTTATCTTTCCAAAGTCATTTAAACAGCACGATTGCAAAGGCATACTCTATGCTGGCCTTTGTTCGCCGTTTCAGTTCTGATTTTACGGATCCGTATACTCTAAAGTTGCTCTATACCTCCCTGGTACGGTCTAAGCTAGAGTACGCGGCCTTCATTTGGAGACCCTACTATGCGTGTCACATCAATCGACTTGAACGAATCCAAAAAGGTTTCTTCGTTATGCCCTACGTTCTTTGCATTTTGTTTACCCCATTCCCTCATACCAGTCTAGATGCCTACTTATTAATCTAAAGTCATTGGAGGGTAGGAGGAGTATTCTCTCACTTACCTTTGTCTTTAACCTAATACGGGGTGTGATAGACTGTCCTTACCTACTCGCTCGTATCAATTTTTGTATTCCGCCATTTTTACTTTAGAGAGGGTAAGAACAAATTACGCTTCTTTTGCCCCAATTTTTAGAGCTTTAAAAGAAATAAACTTGCTCTCAAATTCTTTTGTTTTGGATTTTTCCTATTCCGAAACTCATTTTAAATTGCTGCTGAATGAATTAATTAGCTAGGATATTTATATTTTTCACTTATGTACATCTCGTAGTAATCTGTACGAACTGTATTAAACTTCTGGATTACTTTAAACAAATAAATAAATAGCGCGAGCGCGAGAGCGTAAAATGAGAAGCTGTGAGAGCGCAAAATCAAATGTTCGGAGAGCATACAGATAAAAGTATTGAACGCATGCCGGTGTACAAAACAGTAACCCACCATATATGTGGTTGTTGTTGTTGTTGGCCAACAAAGCGACGTGCCGCATGCAAGGTGATGGAGGAAACGCGTACAGGGGAAAGGCGACGGCCTGTGGTTGTTGTTGTCGCTGGCTAATAACTGAAGTTAGAATAAATTTTTGCTTTGGCTGATTTCTGTAAGGAACTCAGAGACTCACAATACTACGATAAAAAAAACCGCCAATTGTGGGAATAAGTCAGGGAATAAGTTTGGTCAAAATAACCAGAGTTTATTACGATTTTAGGATTTTAAGTAGTCGGGGTTTAGTTACATGTTTCTTTTCTGAGGCCCATGAACAATGCTTCCTGAGAAGAACTAAGATCATAAAATCCAAAATTGTGTTTTTATGATCAGGACATGTGGAAAACCATTGTGGTGTAGCATTTTGACATTTAACTTTTATTAAATTTTGTATGCCTACAATTTGTGGCTGTTTTTCAAAAATGCTGCGGAAAATTGAAATGTTTACTTTGCTTATCTCTAATAGAATTTGCGATGGACTAATAAAATTGCCGAAATCTTTGAGAGAGTTAAAGTTTTTGTGAGTTAAAGTTTTAAGAGTTAAAGTTTTGTTTTGGGTATTAGGAATTTGAAGCTGTCCGTCAAGGCTGATTGCGACGGCTTCTCTTCGCTTTTGTTTAAAAATTGTGCTTCAACAATTTGTAAGCCCTTGTGCCACATTTTCAACCAGTCTTTATCAACTGGTGTGTTTATTGATAAGTGGAAAGTTGCACATATCACTCCGGTGTTTAAGAGTGGCAGTAAAAATGACATCTCGAACTATCGCCCGATCTCTAAACTTACGACTGTGTCCAAATTACTTGAGGTCATTGTGAAGGAATGCCTAGCCTTCACTCTCACTAGAGTTATATCCCCTAACCAACACGGTTTTGTACCTGGTCGATCGACGGTAACTAACTTGGTTGTCTTCACCCAGTACTGCTTTTCAGCATTTGAGGAGAAATTGCAGGTTGACACTATCTATACCGATTTCTCCAAAGCTTTCGATAAAGTATCGCATAAAATACTTATAATGAAGCTTGAAAGGCTTGGCTTTCATTCTGTCTTTTTGAAATGGATAAGTTCGTATTTATGTGGAAGACTATGTCACATTGTTGTGGATGGTACAAAGTCGAGATCTTTTGCTGCTACCTCAGGTGTACCTCAAGGAAGTGTCTTGGGGCCGTTATTTTTCCTTCTCTTCATTAACGATATTGATTCTTGTTTTGGTAACACGAATTATCTGTTATTTGCAGATGATCTGAAAATATTCCTCAAAATTCGTTGTGTGAATGATATTTTTGAGATTCAAAATGACTTGAATAATTTAAATACTTGGTGCATTAGAATCGCTTAGCTTTAAATGTTAAGAAATGCTTTCATGTAACTTTTTCTAAGTTAAATAATAGTAATATCGATTCTTCATTTCAAATTGCAAATACTCGTTTAAATGTTGTTAATGAGATGCTGGATTTGGGCGTTTTACTCGACTCAAAGTTAACATTTACTAACCATTTAAATTACATAATTCCTAAAGCTTATGCTATGTTAGCATTTGTACGTCGTAACAGTTCAAATTTCAGGGACCCTTATACGTATAAGCTTCTATTCTCTGCCTTTATAAGGTGTAGGCTCGAATATGCGGCTTTTATCTGGAATCCGTTTTATGCAGTTCACACAAATCGCCTCGAAATTGTTCAGAAAAAGTTTCTAAAGTTTGCGTTATTGTCACTTAACTTTCAAGAACCTATTCCTCCATATAAATCACGTTGTTTGCTTATTGACCTGAAATCTTTAGAAAATAGGCGCACTCTAATGTTTGTCTATGATATCATTTGTGGTAACATCAATTGCCCTAATTTGTTAAGTCTGATTAGCTTTTTTGTTCCAATCAGAACTACTCGCTTAAATAAGATATTTTTTATAAAAAACTATAGAACAAACTATGCTTTAAATCAACCTCTTGTTAGGTCGCTCATAGAATTTAATAAATTAGCGTCTTTCAGTGATATTGATTTTTGTATTTCAAAAGAAAAGTTTAAAGAACTTGTTTCTAAGTTTTATTCTTAACTAAATTGCCTTTTTTAATTTTAAGTGTTAATTCATTTATAGTTTCTAGCCTGTAGATTTTGTATCATTTGGCTTAAATAAATAAATAAATAAATAAACAACATAACCCAAAAAATATCTTAAACACGCTACATCAATAGTAAATTCAAAACAGTTCTGAAAATTATCATTTAATATGATGGCAAGGATGGCTGTATTATTATCCATTTCGAAATCATCGGTTTGACTAGTTTCTTCGTTATGTTCAGGAGCTGAGTCGAGATTTAATACGATATTAGAAAGCGTTTCAAACGTAGTTGAGTCATTTAATTCTTCACAATAGCTGTGGGAACTCAATTGCACAATTTTGGCGGCCATTAATCGTGCTAATATATTATTAATATCAGCCACTGATGGATTTATATTTTTTGTCGTAGTATAGAAAACATATTTTCAAGTTTGTCTTGGTTTAATGTCCTTGTCATCAAAAAAAAATTTCGGATTTTTTCTCAAAAAGCTCGTCTACTATCAGGTGTACAACTTTGCTTCCGCCGTTTTTTTCCAAAATTAAAAGCTTTATTGCGAAAAAGTGCTTACAGATGTATTATTCAAAGTATTGTCCGTCGCTAGCGACAACTTTCTCCCATCTTTCCGGCAATTTTCGGATCCCGGCTCGAAAAAAGGAGTCCTCTTTTGACGCTATCCATGAAGCAATCCATTTTTCCAATTCTTCGAAGGATTAAAAATGTTGATCTGCCAGGCCGTGTGCCATCGAACGGAATACGTGGAAGTCAGAAGGGGCGACATCTGGGGAATACGGCGGGTGGGGCAAGACTTCCCATTTCAGCGTTTCCAGGTACTTTTTGACCACTTTTGCGACGTGAGGCCGAGCATTGTCGTGTTGGAGGATGACTTTGTCATGTCGCTCTTGATATTGTGGCCGCTTTTCTTTTAGCGCGCGACTAAGGCGCATCAGTTGCGTTCGGTAGCGATCTCCTGTGATGGTTTCACCCGGTTTTAAGAGCTCGTAGTAAATCACACCGAGCTGATCCCACCAAATACCATGTTTGTCTTCGACATCGAAATCACCATTTTTAAAACGTTGAAACCACTCCCGACACGTTCTTTCACTCAGAGCAGCATCACCGTAAGTTTCTGAGAGCATTCGATGCGCTTCAGCTGAATTTTTTTGCGAATTGTAACAGAAAAGTAAAACTTCCCGCAAATGGCGAGAATTGGGCACATAAACGGACATTTTCGAGCGTGAATAATACGAAAACAAGAACAACTGTCACTGAAACGGCGATGACAATTCGTTAGGCACTGTCCACACTCACTTTAAAGGCATTACCATCTATGTATTTCAACCAGCCTCAGCCGGTACAGCCACCTATCGGAAAACGGCGGAAGCAAAGTTGTACACCTGATCATAGCAAAACAGCTTTTAGATTAAGTTTCATCCCATCTAGAAAAAATACTTTTTTTCTTTTTGTCAACAAATGAGATTTCATCCAGGTATTTAAGGATGAATTTTATATAGTCATGTGATAAGCTGATTTAGTTTATTTCTTAAAAATTGATATGTCGACTGCGAGACATAATAAATATTTTGAGCCAAATCTTTTACAGCTTCCGTATATTCTTTAGGACGGGAACTAAGAACAAGCTTACAAAATACCTTAGATTCTTTGCTCACGTTATTATAAGAGTCGATACGTTGGAGCATATCTGACTTTTTTGGAACTTTCTTCTGGTTTTTAATGTTTCTGTATTTTGCCAAAATGTTGTAATACTTCTTCCTGTAAAAATTTACGGATTTAGCATATGATTCGCAATTATTGCAATACCCATCTACGGACTCACTTTTTCGTCTCTTTTTAGTTGAACAATTGGGCTCTGAAAACTCATAAGTTTCAACATTTTCCAAATTAAATACAGGAACAGCTCCAGATTTTAAATATTTTTTCCCAATGTCAGAACTTGAGAAGTGATTAACGCATATACAGTGACTCAATAACAGTTAAGTTTGTGAGAACAGTAGCCAAGACATATCAAATGTACGGATAATTGTTTGAGTTCACCAGATGTACTTTTTTTAGTTTATGTTATTTTACATTTACAATAAAAACGGAATTTGAATAAATGTATGCTTCCTTACAACTTTACAAATTTTCCTTTATTTGATATGAATTTTATAGAATTCGGATGTATAAAGCCTGAGATACACATAATCAAATGTTGTATTTAGAGGTGTACGGACAAATTATTGAGTCACTGTAAGTAATAGTTTGGTGTATTCTTTAGTTTCAATGCTACATTTTTCTCGCCAAATTTGGCCCATAGCTGAGTCATAGGGCGGAAATTTAAACATTTTAAGTTTTTCATCATCCCGTCTAGATTTTCGGCAACATGTTATGCAGCATTGAAGCCCTGACTTTATTAAATTTTTACCCAACCGGGGTAGTAAATTTTTACTCGGAGCCGGATCCATTTTTCGTATACTAGTAAAGTCAATGAATATGCCAAATCAAAGGTAATATAATGACCAGAAAGGATCAACTACGTCAAAATATCTGTAAAAAATTTTAATTTGGATCAACCACGTCAAAAAAATAGCAAAAAATTCAAAATTGGAATCAACCACGTCAAAATTTAGACAAATAATTCTACTTGGAACTAGCCTTGCAGGGGCGGACTGGGGCTCCAGGGGCCTCCCGGGCATATTGAAAGAAGGGCCCCACATTAAAGTTTTCTGTTAGATAATAAATTAGTAATAACAGTGCAAGAACTTTTTGATAGTAAATTCCTTAAGTACAGGTGATAACGGAGAAATTAAATGTACATTCATATATAGTTATTGAACGAAAAAAAAATGTATTCAAAAATTATTCATACGCCTCTTAAAGTTAGGTATTTTTAACAAAGTTTTCATCGGAGAGTACATACATTATTTGCCTATATGTAGTTATCAATATCAGACTTAGGGAATAATATTTATGGTTTCCAAAAAGTTGCTACACTCTCTTACTCGTGTCATTACTGACTTATGTTTTTAAACATTTTTGCATCAAACTACTTTTGGTTGCCAGTGAATCAATTATTTTTTCATTTTTAATTTTATTTAAAACAGGAAATTCAATAGACATGAGCATAAAGGTTTCGAGATGTTCTTGAGTCATTGTATTTCGCAAACGATTCTTTAAATGTTTTAGTTTGGAAAATGATCTTTCACAAGCAACTTGAGTTCAAGATAATGTCAGTAAAAGTTTGTAAGCCAGAAAAACTTTTTTGTACGTCGTGATATGAAAAGAATGTTTTCGTAAAACATTAAAGCAACATTTTATACAATCTCGACAATTTTTTTTACCATTTTCTTGTTAGCTTCTGAAGAAACTTGATTCACGTTCTCAGCTTCTTTGTCGCTATAATCGCTATCATCTTCCGTTGAAAAAATGTGCCCTGTACTTGACACGTTAATGTCCATAGCATGACTCATTAGAGGGGGCAAAGCTACTACCAAGGTAATGCAAAATATCTCAAACGACCGGCAAGGATATACGAATTCAGCCTACGAGTTCTTGCCTTCAACTCAGAATTAACTTTTCTCGTCTCGCCGAAGTCGAACATCCTAGCCCGACCGATGTCTGGTGTAATTTTACTTGCCAAAAGTTGCAATCTTCCATTTAACAGCTAAAATTGCTCAATAAAGAGTGTGACAAACCTCAAGTTTCTGACTTCAAACGTACTCCATTGCTTCACTCTTGACTTTTGTACAAACGTTGTGTCTCGACCTGGCTCGACTGGTCTCGACCTGCTTGTCCGCTACCTCTCTTTTTACCTCCACATGTACTCTCTCTAATCTCTTTCTATCCGTCATATGGAGTGGAGAGAGCATTGGAAGTTTCACGACACTGACTCATAAGGTGCCTTTACATTCATTCAACTTCCTGCGTTTGCGGATGCGCCACCCATTTAACTGCATGCGTTAAACAAAGATGTTGCGTGACGCAGCCGCAAACGCAGTTCATGTAAATGCGCTATCAGGGTACTCAGAAAAGCTAGATCGGCTTTTGCGGTTGTTCATTTTGGCGGGGAAAAAGACGTTTCTTTTGAATGTGTCGCGAAAAGTTTGT
The DNA here is from genome assembly GCA_964056695.1 of Melieria picta. Lineage (NCBI taxonomy): Eukaryota > Metazoa > Arthropoda > Insecta > Diptera > Ulidiidae > Melieria > Melieria picta. Next base: position 65,751,115 of record OZ057400.1, read on the forward strand.
TTGCATCGTATAGTTGACAAACTTTATTTATCTTTACAGTATGCATGTCTCGCTTAATTACTTCGCGAAGAATTTTACGAAAGTTTTTTTAAAATTGTTTTTGTGTATATAAGAGGCTTGTGTATTTCGAAGCCAAAGTAGTGTAAAACTGAAAAGTTATGAATCAAAAGGCAATAGGAATAAATAATAATCATGGGCCCCCAGCGCGCCGGGGGCCCATCGGGACCTACATATTTTTTCTGACACATATTTTTCTTCCATATTTTTGTCTTCTGATGAGCCTGGGGCCCATCGGGACCTACATATTTTTTCTGACACATATTTTTCTTTCATATTTTTGCCTCCTGATGAGCCCGGGGCCCACAAATTTTTTCTCACACATATTTTACACATATTTTTCTTACATATTATTGCCTTCTGATGAGCCTGGGGCCCATCGAGGCTTACATATTTTTTCTGACACATATTTTTCTCCCATATTTTTGCCTCCTAATGAGCTTGGGGCCCACATATTTTTTCTCACACATATTTTACACATATTTTTCTTACACATTTTAGCCTCCTGCCCCGATGGGCCCCCGGTGCGTCGGGGGCCCACCGGGCATTTGCCCGGTTGCCCGGTGGCCCAGTCCGCCCCTGTAGCCTTGTAAATATATTTGTACAAATTTTTATTTTGGATCAACCACGTTTAAATATTTGCAAAATTTAATATCAATTAATCTAAGCGCAGCATGAACAAAAAACGACCATTCAGCTCGAAGATTCGATTGATCATGACAATAAACAAATTCGGCGGCACGTGCTCACTCTGCGCTTGCTTTTTTACAAACAAGAACAAGAAGCGGACAGGCAAAATTTGCATAGGAAAAAGTGACTGGCAAACCAAGCTGGCTTGCTGTGGAAAACAACAACATTGCGATTGCGTGTTGTTGTCGAAATGAGAATAAACCAATCCATCGAATGAATGCGAGAATGCAAGAGAGATCGCAAAGCAGCTCTCCGCTCGCTTGCGCTTACTCTCTCGGTTCCATATACATTTTCCTCATCTTGCTGCTTCCCGCCCGCGTCTGAAATGAAATCGCAAAATTATTTCAGATGCGCCTTCTGTATACTGTTTATTCTGTGCTTTTAGGCTAAGACAAAATTGTAAAATTTAGTTTGCAAATAAACGTGAACCTATGCAGCGCGTAGCCTCTGAAAAATAATTTCGTTTTTTTTTTCACACACATTTGACTACACATTTGTTATATTGTAATAATTTTAACATACATTCCCAATTCCCGCATACATACACATTTCTATTTATTACCCATTCCCATTTACAAAAAATTTACTTGTTTCCCATATACATATATATTTCCCTACACGTTTACATACACGGGTGTAAACTTTTTTACTCGACAGAGATACAATTTCGATTTAACGAATTCTTCCCATACTCGATTATCGCTCGCGCGGACGCGGTTAGACTACACGTCTATTTCCCCAATACCCTACATACATTTACATACACATATATTTATTTAAACTTTTTACCCTCTGTCGAGCTTTTCTGAACAAAATGCCTGCTGAGCGATCCCCTAAACGCCAGCTTGTCACAATGGAGACTCCTTCCTCCAGAAACACAAAGTCAGCCAATGCACGTTTGACAGTTCCTGTCACTCGGGAGCCACCAAACACTCGCTCCAAACTTTCTAGTCCCAAAGCAACCGATCCTAGTGTTGCAAAATTTATTTTCGAGTCCGATAGACTCGTGCAATTATGCACAAAATTTTCATCGGCTCCCATTGAGGATTGGACCAAATCCCTGGTCCAAATTAAGCAAAAAAATTTGCAAGCCCAATGGGAGAGGCTTTTGTGCGCACATGAGGCAGTCTTCATTGCTGAAGACAACAGCCAGCCCGACGGTTTTAAAGAGTCGGCTAGGCAAAAAATCGACGCCTGCACAGACCAGTATGAGTTGTGCATGGCTCAGATGTTGGACATCATTGAGATGCTCCAAACTCAGTCCCCCCAGCCCGCTGCGCATATGGAACCGGTTCGACCCCTAGAACCAGCAAATACCCCCTACATTTGCCTACAAGTTCCGCCTTGTGATACCGAAACATTTTTCGGGGGCTATGAGCAGTGGCCGTCCTTCCGGGACATGTTTACGGCAGTATACATAAGCCACCCCCAGCTCACTCCAGCCCAAAAATTGTATCACCTCCGATACAAAACGCAAGGTAAAGCTGGTGCTATTGTAAAACAATATGCATTAACCGATGAGAATTTCGGACTCGCGTGGGAAGCCCTAAGATCCCGCTTCGAAAATAAACGCATACTCGTTGACACTCAAATTAAATCCCTTCTAAATATCGCTCCTGCCCACACTGAAAATAGTGAGGCACTACAGCGGATCCAAAACACAATAAACAATTGTCTGTCTGTTCTCAATACTCAGGCCGTAGACACTGACAATTGGGATCCGCTATTGGTTTACATATGTTGTACCAAATTGCCCCAAGAGACACTTGCTCTATGGGAGCAATCTTTGACATCCCGGAAGGATCTGCAACCCTGGTCGCAAATGGACGAGTTCCTGACCGGCAGATACGAGGTACTTGAACGGCTGCAAAGCATTCGCCCCGCTAAGCCGAAACCTCAACCCTCTACTTCCAATGTCCTCCCAAATCGGCCACACAAATCCCTAAATTATCACATTCAAGTGAATAGGGACTTCGCGTGCAAACTCTGCAACGCAAACCATCCCATACGGACTTGCCAGAGCTTCAAAAGACTCACCCCCCAAAGTCGACTTAAATACGTTAAGAAGCACAATCTCTGCGTAAATTGTCTTGCTACATCTCACATTCTTGAGGATTGTACAAGCAATTTTACGTGCGTATATTGCCAAAGGAAGCATCATTCCATGCTTCATTTCCCCAAAGGCAATGCGCAACCCTCTCAATCGCTGAATCGATCACATTCGGCTACTCCACAGGTCGCAACAGCTCCAGAACGAACGCACAACAACTCCGCTACTCATTCCCCACTTTCGGATGCGCAACCCCGCACATCTTCCAGGCAAAGTACGCCCCAAGTACAAGCCTTACACTCCAATAATGGCACCCAATCCCTTCTGCCTACGGCACTGGTGTCTATTGAGCACGCAGGAAAGTTGTTTAAGGTTCGAGCGTTGATCGACCAAGCCTCTCAGCGTACCTTCATTTCCTCGAAGGTCCAGAAACGCCTCAAATTGCCAATCGAGAAATCCCCCTTCCAAATCTCGGGCATGGGCGGTCAGATTGTGCAAAATGCCAATCATACATGCTTCTTGACATTGGCAGTCCCCCAATCGAGCACGAAACTCCCCGTGCAAGCAATCGTGCTCCAAGAGCTTACGAAATTGCTCCCATCTTCCCATATAAACCCTCCCAATTTCAAAGATTTCGCCATGCTAGATCTCGCTGATCCAAACCCCTTCGAGACAGCGCAGATTGATATAGTGATTGGCAGTGATCTCATCCCGCAGATCATGCTCGAAGGTATCCACCGAAATGTATGTGGCAGCTTACTGGCTCAGCATACAGTATTCGGTTGGGTATTAAGCGGTCCAGTACCCCCTCCATCGCATTTGACATGTGCCACTGAGGTACGAAATCGCCATATGCATACTGGTCCCGCCCTTCGAAATAACCTTCCCGCCCTAAAGAAAGCCCTTTCGCAAGTGATTGCCGCCCTCAATCCCGTAGGGTTTCCACCCCAGGAAATAATGGAAAATCACTCTGCACCCACCACTCCTGCAAACTCATTCTCAAACCGGCAAATTCCCTCCGTTGTTGCCAACCGTTTCGATCCCGCAGGATGGCTTTCGCCTCTAATGAGACAGAGAAAAAGGGTACGACAAGAGCGTTGGCTTGACGCCACTCGTTCCACGGTCACAGCAACTGACGGAAATTGCATCCCCCCGCAGTTCCTCATTGCACCTCCTCCATCCCGGGTCCGAAAAGAGGACAGTTGCCACTCCAGTGCGACTTGCCCTAAGCGCTGCAAGTCCCGCAGACGTCGGACTGATCGGGTATAAACTCCAAGATCTACGAGATCTCCCTCTCGGGTGGAACGGCTCCAACAATTCGAATGCTCTCACAGTTCCACTTCCGGATCAAAGAGCGGTTGACTGCCACCACCCTCTCGAAGAGCAAACCGACATTCTCGCTCGGTTCTACGGCTTCTCTCGAGCCCCACGTGCACCCAATTATCCCGAGCGGCGTTGGCTTAGTTTACAAATCGCTTTCGAACCCGCTCGAAATTCTCCCTCCCCCTAAAGAAATGGCAATGCAGCCAATTTTTATATGTATTTTCCCATATTCTCCCGGCTGTAGCTTAAGCGAATCTCGCAGCTTAGCCACGCTTTCCCATACCCATGATGTCAGCGTCAAAAACTTAATCTCCAAGTAACCGACATCTTATATATTTGCAGATCAACCATCGCAGCAGGTTCCTCCAAGACTGCTCCGCACGGACCGATCATCCCACGCATAGAAGCTATCGGCGCACCCACAGCGCATTCACAGCCAGCCAGTCGTGAGCCGCACCACCACCAGCCAGACCTCAGCCGCGTCTCGGCAACCCTCCACCCGGACACTTCATAAATTGCACTCTGCAATGGCGGCCGCGATGGCTAAATGAGTGCTGTGATCGTTCAGTGATCTGTCGATCCCACCTCTAATCCCTTCCTTTCCTTCTCCTTTTGTACTCATGTTTCCCCCTATTTTCTGCTCCCCGGCTTCGGCCGTTTGTATCGTTTACTGTTTCATGTATTCTATTGTCATTCGTTATTCGTAACCCTTCGAATAAACATTGCCCACATAACCCGAAAAACCATCGCGTTTTAATTCTACCGCTCCGCCGACGTAAACACAATCAATGAAAATTTAACTTATATAGATATGTATATAGAAGTAAGAAGCGGATTTCCTTGCAAATGCATGTTTTTTTGGGAATGTTCTCAACAAAATGGATAAAATATCTTTCCGAAACAGAAAGTTTCCTTTAAAACGGCATTCAATTGTTAGTGCATATTTTTGCATATTTCACTTTAAATGCATTGGCATATTTGCAATAAAATGGATGTTTGTAAACATATTCGAAGCTTTTTTCGCTTTGGAGGCATATTTACAATAAAATGCATATTGTAGCGATGAAGCACTTTGTGCTGTGCTATGCATGAATGCATAGCATACTTTTAGACATGCACTTTGGAGTACGCAAAACTTTATATAATTCCGTTATGGCGAGGATGAACAATCGAGATAGAGAGCACAACTAGAATGTGCAAGAAACTTCGGCGCGATAAGAAAACCAGTATAAAAGCAGCAGTGTGCAGCGCGAGGAGTCGAGTCTTAGTTGAGCAAGCAAAGTAGAAACACGTGTAGATACAAGCAAAGTGTAAATCTGTTAATAAAGTGATTGTTGGTTTTTGACTGCGTTTGCGCTGAATAATTGAAGTAATTTTATTTTCAAACACAATCAAAACGAACTCGGATTTTCGTAACATTTGGTGTCAGAAGTGGGATTGTGCTACTAAAAATAAATTTGAAAAAAAACATAAAATAAAATTGCAAAACGCAGACATGGTTAAACTCGACCAACTGAAGGTGGACCAGCTGAAGAAGGAGCTGGCCGCCTGGAATTTGCCGACTGCTGGCGGAAAGGTGGAGTTGCAGCTGCGCTTGCGAGAGGTGTGTGAATCACGAGACATCGATTGGACTGCGCACGAGTTCGGGACGCAGGAGCTAGATTCGTCGGCCAAGGTAGAAGAATCGCCTGCGGGTGCTGCGTCGCTGCAAAGTACGGCTGCAGCGGCTGCGCCACTACAAGCATTGGACATGAGCCAGCTAATGGTTGCAATGAAAGGCATGTTCGAGACTTCCAACCGTGAAAATCGCGAAATGTCGGCGCAAATGGCAGCGAAACTGGAAACTACGAATCAAGAAATAGCAAAAATGGAAACGTCGAACCGAGAAGTGGCAGAGCGAATGGAAAACAAGCTTTAGGAAAATTCTGCACGCTTGGAACAGAAAGTGGAAGAAATCTCCAACAAGCTCGATGTGAAGGTGGAGCACCTGGGAGCTCAAGTGGAACACTTGGATAAACGAGTCGACGGCCTGGATGATTCTCTGAACAGACGAGTTGACGACCTGGATGAGTCCTTAAACAAACGAGTTGACAGTCTGGAAGATTCGATGCACAGAAAGATAGACGAACGGCTTAGAGAGGTACAGCCACGAGAATGTTTGCCGCCGGTTCCGGAAAGTTTCGCCACCCGGACAGAAGTGCCTACTTTTGATGGTGCTACGCCGTTCGATACATTTAAGCTGCAATTCGACTTGGCTGCTTTGGAAAATCAGTGGACCGATATCAGGAAAGGTCGGAGATTGGCACTGGCGCTGAAAGGTCCTGCGGCTGAGGTAATGAAATCAGTTCCGGAAGGTTCGACAAGTGACTACGAGGCCATCATGAGAGCGTTGGCAGCGAAGTACAGCAACGAGCACAACAGAACGCTGTACTACTGTGAGCTGAAGAACCGCAAGCAAAGAGCCAACGAGGCACTGCAGACATATGCAGCGGACATTGAGCGGCTCGTACAGTTGTGCTACCCGAAATTCGGCGCTGATGATCTCGAGAGGATGAAGATTGAGTCATTTATTGAAGGTCTTCATGATCCAGAGACACGTCGCAGTGCGTTGATGATGGGCAAGCCGACATTTAAGGAGACGGTGACCAGCGCGATGACATATGAGGCGACATGGATTGGGAACACTCGGTATGCACCTGCAAGGATACGCCAAATTCAGTCGGACAACGACATTCCGATCCAGCTATAAGCTCTGAGACACCAGGCAGGCCACGGGTGGTCTCCTCTAAAGTGGTTTGCTGGACATGTGGCAAGCAGGGTCACATAGCACGGGACTGCCGCCAACGAAAAAGGCGTTCCCGTTCTCGATCACAATCGCCTGAAGCGAGGAATACTGACAATCGAGGCCCAGCCAACAAGCGCAGAGCTGAGGACGACGACTCGTTAAACTAAAACGGGTCAGCCCAAACGGCCGTGAGCTGATCCCCACAACCTGCTGCCCCACCGTTTCCGTCTCGCAGCTGAAACGACAACCCAGCAGCCTGACGATTGAAGGAAAGATAGAGGGAAAGTCGTTTGTGTTGACACTGGATACCGGCGCGTCATATTCAATCATAAAAAGGAAGCTTCTGAGGAATTGGGAACCACTGCATGGCATACAGCTGAGGACAGCGACTGGCGAGTGTGCGCCAGTAAGAGGAAAAGTATCAAAAACAATTGCTATCGGTACCAGCAGCCTGGAACATGAGTTCATCATCGCGGATATAATGGACGACGTGATTATCGGCGTGGATTTCATGATTAGGCACGGTTTTACGCTGGACCTGAAAGAAAATGTGCTGAAGTATGCGAACGTTGAATTCCCCCTGCACACTGGCTATGAGCGAAGCGTGGCGGTAAGGAAAGTTGTCTCGTGTCAACACCAGAAGATACCAGCAAATTCCGAGGCGATTGTGTGGGCAAAGGTGGACGAGGACGATGGGACAAGTCGGCTGTGGGTTGTAGAAGCGCCAAAACAAGCATACGACAACATAATAATCGGACGTACATTAGTGGAACCCAAAAATGGCAAAATATCAGTCAGGATACTCAACCCACTGAACACACCCAGATAAGGGTGTGGAAAAGATGCGGTCATTGGCGAGTGTAGAAAGGCTGAAGCAGTTGTCAATTGCGAAAGCAGTCCACCCGGAGGAAGTAAGAAAAGCGGTTCTAACATGGACGCCATACCGCAGAACCAGTGGAGCAGCGAATTGACAGCCGAGCAGAAACAGAAGGCACGGTCACTCCTGCAGCACTATGGGTCAATATTTGCAACAGAAGCGGGCGGAAGAACAGCCATAGTGAAGCACAACATCGACACCGGAAGTGCGAAACCAATCCGCCAACCGCCAAGACGAGTTCCTCTGGCTAAGAGGGAAGAGATCACAAATTTGATCGAAAACATGCGGAAAGAAAAGGTCATAGAGCCTTCTTCGGGCCCCTGGTGCTCGCCGGTCGTGCTAGTCAAGAAAAAGGATGGCAGTACCCGGTTTTGTGTGGACTATCGGAAGCTCAATGATGTGACCAAGAAGGACAGCTATCCACTACCTCGGATCGATGACACCCTGGACACACTGTCAGGCACACAGTGGTTTTCCACACTCGACTTACGCAGCGGCTATTGGCAGGTGGAGCTTGCAGACAAGGACAAGGAGAAAACGGCTTTTAGTGTTGGCGACGGTTTGTGGCGGTTCACCGTCATGCCGTTTGAACTCTGCAACGCACCAGCAACATTTGAGCGGCTAATGGAACGTGTGCTAAAAGGGCTGCATTGGCGGACGTGTCTGGTATACCTCGACGACATAATCGTGATGGGTAAAAGCTTCGACGACCACCTGGAAAAGCTGAAGGAGGTATTTGGGCGAATACAAAACGCCGGCCTTAAACTCATCCCAAAGAAGTGCTCGCTGTTCCAAAAAGAGGTCAAGTATCTGGGTCACACAATTTCCGCTCGCGGAGTACATACGGATGAAGGCAAAATCACGGCGGTGAAGGAGTGGCCCGACCACGCAATCTACACGAACTCCGCAGTTTCCTGGGCCTGTGCACATACTACCGAAGATTCGTTCCTGGATTTGCGAACATAGCTGGCAGCTTGCACAAATTGACAAAAAAGAATCAAGCCTTCGCGTGCGGCGAAGAGCAGGAGCAGGCTTTTGCACGACTGAAGGAAAAACTGTGCACTGCTCCAATTCCGGCCTTCCCCGTGCCTGGAGAGATGTTTGTGCTGGATACAGATGCAAGTGGGCATAGTATTGGTGGTGTGCTATCACAGATAATAGATGGCCAAGAACAAGTGATAGCATACTACAGCAAAATTTTGTCAAAGCCTAAACGCAACTACTGTGTGACACGAAGAGAGTTGCTGGCAGTATTGGAATGCGTGAAACACTTCCACAAATACCTGTATGGGCAAAAGCTTCGCCTGCGCACAGATCATGCTGCGTTGAAATGGCTACTGAACTTTAGAGATCCTGAAGGCCAACTGGCGCGGTGGATCGAGCGGCGCAGAGCTACGACTACACGATAGAGCATCGCAATGGCAGTAGCCATGGAAATGCCGATGCCTTGTCACGCCGTCCGTGTAATGGGCCAGTTACTCATGACACAGAACATAAACTTAACCATAAACATAAACTTAGAAAATTTGAGCGATTACTCAAAACTTTATTTCCGTAAACATAAACTTAAAAATCAGCTGTTTTTTATACGACAATATTGCCACTTCGATTTCTCCATCTCGTGAACAATCAAATTCAAACTTTTCGCGACATTTTTTTACTTGCTATTATTAAATGTTTGAGCATCCAACGACTAAAATTATTAATATATTTACGAAACTAATAAAAATTACAATCCATTTTGTATATTTTACAAATTATTTTAATTTGTTTACTTTTCAATTCATTCCGAAGAGAGTGGCAACATTTTTTGCGTTTTCCGTAAACATAAACTTAGAAACCAAAACGAAACAGATTTCTAAGTTTACGGTTAAGTTCTAAGTTTATGTTCTATGTCTCGGGTAACCAGTTGTACAGCTTTCGGGTATGCCAGGTCGTGCTAGCTGACAAGTAAAACTAAGTTATGTCATGAGTAACTGGCCCATAAAACCGAATGCAGGCATTGTTCGCGAGCCGAAAGCAAAGAGCAAATAGTGGACGTCTGATTGGTAAGCGTTATGCCAGAGGAAGAGTGGTCTGCGGAGAGGATACAAAAGGACCAGCGCGAGGATGTGGACCTTGCAAAAATCATTGAAGGCAAGGAGCAAGGCGCACGTCCAGACTGGCAGTAGATGGCCGGTGAAAGCCCGATCGCGAATGCTTACTGGGCACAGTGGCAAAGTCTGCGGCTGTCTGATGGCCGCCTATACCGCGAGTGGGAGAGTGAGGATGGCCGAAACAGCAATTCCCTAATTGTAGTCCCGAAATGCAGGATCAACGAGGTGATAGAGGCATACCATAACGACTTCAATGGAGGGCACCTTGGCATCACAAAAACTGCCGCCAAAATAAAAAGACGATTCTACTGGGTAGGATGCCAGGCGTCTGTAGCCGATTGGATTAAGAGCTGTGATCGATGTTCGGCTGCGAAAGGGCCGACAAGAAGATCTCGGGGCCGCATGCAGCAGTACAACGTGGGAGCGCTCTTCGAGCGAATTGCCATGGACGTCGCCGGCCCATTCCCACTTAGCAGATTTGGAGTTCAGCTGAAGTTGCACTCGGATCAAGGCCGGAATTTCGAGTCTCTGGTATTTAAGGAAGAGTGTGAGCTACTAAGAATAAGGAAAACTCGCACCTGTCCTTTGCATCCCCAGTCCGACGGCATGGTGGAACGATTCAATCGGACGCTGGAAGAATATCTGCGGAAGGTAGTAGGCAGGAATCAAAAGGATTGGGACACGCATATCCCACTGTTCTTGATGGCGTATAGGTCAGCCCCGCACGATACGACATCACTTACTCCAGCCCGAGCAGTGTTCGGCACGGAGCTGAGGTTCCCTGCTGACTTGAAATTCGGAGTGGTCAGCACGACGGAAGGCGCTAAGACTGATTACGCAGTCAATAAGCGGTCGGAGCTGGAAGAAATCCACCAGTTTATAAGGGACCGTATCCAACTGGTCAGCGATAAGATGAAAGCCAGATATGATTTACGGGCTAACACAGCGGGGTTCCAAGAAGGTGATCTGGTAATGCATATAATGAAAGGTTTATCTCCAAAACTTCAAACGTCATGGCGTCTTACTCCGGTGGAGCCTCTGCACTTGTAGTAGCGATGAAGCACTTTGTGCTGTGCTATGCATGAATGCATAGCATACTTTTAGGCATGCACTTTGGAGTACGCCAAACTTGCTATAATTCCGTTATGGCGAGGATGGTTCGCGAAAGGTGATGGACTTTGCTAGAACAATCGAGATAGAGAGCACAACTAGAATGTGCAAGAAACTTCGGCGCGATAAGAAAACCAGTATAAAAGCAGCAGTGTGCAGCGCAAGGAGTCGAGTCTTAGTTGAGCAAGCAAAGTAGAAACACGTGTAGATACAAGCAAAGTGTAAATCTGTAAATAAAGTGATTGTTGGTTTTTGACTGCGTTTGCGCTGAATAATTGAAGTAGTTTTATTTTCAAACACAATCAAAACGAACTCGGATTTTCGTAACAATATTTAAGCATATTTATCGAATTTTCTCATATTTAAGTACTTCTCATATATTTAAGTACTTAAAATCAAGAAATTTATTAATTGCAGTAAAATAATTAATTAATTAATTAAATAATCAGATACATTTATAAAATTTGTTTGCATATTTTTCCAATTTAGATGCAATTTGAAAATTGTAGAAGCCACTCCCTAGTAATAAGTATCTTGAGAAAAAGTAATATTTTTACTGATGGTTATCACTTACTTATCTTATAATACCATAGAGAATGTTTTTCTCGAGTTTTACTGTTGCATTCTACAAAAGAAGATCTCTAATGCAAATTAGTTTTTATCATGATTTCTAGGGAGTGGAGCTTCTTCTCATGTGGCGCATATTTGTTCAAAAAGTGTTTTATGGCCTATAACACAATGGGCCTGCTGGATGTCCGGGCAAGTCTCCATGCCACTACGAGGTGGCCTATCAGTTGATGTCATTAAAATCGTCGTCCAAGCTGCAAAAAGCAATTTAATGATTTCAACACCAGAATATGAAGATACGGCAAAAAATGTTGCTGAACAACTGGATATCGCTCTTATTATAATTGATCACAACTTTATGCCAAAAGAATGTGCCCTTCATTCCACGCTAAGAAGGCTATTGCTTACAACAGGAGATCATGTTTTGTTTGAAGGCACATTAAACAACGATTTCTACATCAATTCGACAGCCTTACTTCTGCATACTGCAGGAACTACTGGCACGCCGAAAGGCGTAGTAGTATCGCATAAAAATTTAACCAATCAGATTAATAACTTAACAAAAGTTTGGCACTTTACTACATCAGATATTCTACTTCATGTTCTTCCTTTACATCATGTGCATGGGTATACAAATGCTCTTATGGCTCCTTTAAGCCATGGCGCAAAAGTAGTTCTACACGATGATCATAATACCTATAACATGTGGAATACAATTCTGGGAGGTAATGTTCTGCCGAAAGATAGAGCCAATGTTTTTATGGGTGTTCCTTCTATCTACAGCTCTCTAATAGCGGAATACGAACAAACGTTTGCTAAGAATCCACATATGATTGATTATGTGAGTAGTTTCTGCAAAACACATTTTCGTTTAATGGTATCCGGCTCTGCACCACTGCCTATAAATATATTCAATCGTTGGCAGGAAATTACCTGTCATAACATATTAGAACACTACGACATGGCAGAAACAGGCATTGTCTTAAGTAACCCTTACTTCGAAAACGAAGGAAGAAAACGCAAACCGGGGGTAATTGGAATGCCTTTACCTGAGGTAAGCGTGCGTTTAGTGAGTCCTGACAATGATATATTGCTCACATGCCGCGGTGGAATGAAAAATGAAAGATGGTCTCAAACCTTATCACAAAGTGCAAGCGAAGAGAATGCTGAGTTACCATTGTTAGTTGGAGAACTCTATGTAGCTGGACCTATATTTCAAGGATATTTGAATCGCCCAAATGAGTCGGAAGGTGTATTTTTGGACGATTACTTTAAAACCGGAGATATTGTTGCATATGAAAAAAACGCTTTTAAAATTTTAGGACGAATTGGAGTAGATATTATGAATTCTGAAGGGCACCTTGTGTCTTGTCTAGAAATCGAAGCGTTGTTGCTCACACATCCACATGTTAAAGAGGTTGCCGTTTTAGGTGTCCCTCATCACTTGTGGCAAGACCTCATATATGCATTGTGTGTTCTTCAGCCTGACAAAGAATTCGATTTCACATCCCTTAAATCGTTTTGCGCTAAAAACTTACCTACATATAAGCACCCAGGAGCTCTAAAACTCGTCAATTATATACCTCGCGATGAAATGGACAAAGTTAATAAAAAACTATTATTTGAAATTTACTTTGTGCCTAAATAAATATAATTAATATCAAATTTATAAATCCAACTGATTATTATAATGACCGGTGTCAATAGATATTTAATTTTGATTAAAAACGTTTAGTTATCATGCATCTGAAATGCATAATCTAAACTCATGGAGAGGGGAGATCGCGGGAAGGTCACAAATACAGAAAAACCTGGAAGGCGTGTATTAACCCTTCGGGACAGTGATGCTCACTTCATGTGACTATCACTGCTGATCAAAGTTTCCATCACCTTTTCCCATCACTTTCTTAAGGGCTTTGTGAAAAAACTGATGGAAACTTTTGTGCACATGTGATCTTGCATCACCCTTCAACACACGAGCTTCAGTAACTTGTGGAACATACAGCTGTCTCATTTACTCCTAATAAAATTGAATCCGCGATAGCATTCCGCACTGATGGATAAGTTCATGACTACTGATGTCTAAATGCATCAGCGCTGATGTAAATTTCCATCAGCGGTGATGTGAAAATGCATTTACACAATGCATCAGCGCTGATGTAAGTTTCCATCAGCGGTGATGTGAAAATTAAAACACCAATATTATGTTTTCATTCTTTGTATAGTATGTATAGAAACAATTCATTTAACAACTACAAAAATTATTTTAAAAATAAATAAAAAATTAACATACAGCAATAACAAAAAGCAATCGAATTAACAAGAATTAGTAAAATAAATAGTAAGCCAAAGTAAACATAAAAGCATTACAAAAATAATTCATTTGATACAAAACTTATATATATAAAACATGTCTGTGCCCATATGGAAAGTAGCTTAAGACGGCATAACAAAAGTGAATTATTGTTGAGTTGGGAGCTTTATAGACGTCAGGGCGCTGAAATGAGTTTCATCTGTTTTGAAAAATCCTGCAAATATCGTCAATAAATTAATCACGTTTACTAATTTTTTTTATATAATAATTATCTTTAAATCTTTTTAGAAATCCTTTAATTTATCCTTTTATTTCTTCACTTATTTATTTTCACAAGTATTGCGTCCACCACGTTCACATAAATTTCACAACATAATGTTAAAATCGAATTTGACAAGGCGCCGCGAGGTGGCGGCTGGCATAGCTGTATCTTTTCCACACATAGTTAACTATACGGCTGAAACGTTAAGTTGTGTCTGTGCTGTCGTTCCTGTCAGCGCTGAGGCATTTATTGATCATTGCTGTTGTATAAATCCATCATCGCTGATGGAAAAGCTGATTAAATGAAAGTTTGATTTTTTCTTGCAAATTTTGGAATGTCAATGTGCATTAACCCCTTAGAATTTGATTTCACACTAAAATACCCGCACTTTGGCTCCAAACAAAGAGTGCTGAACAAAGAATGCTTGGAAAGTATTATTACTGCAGACTGCTGAAAGTCTAAACGTCTAAAGTCTACAACAAACGTAAGCTGCTAAATGTTTACGTTTAAATTGTTCTCTTGTGATATTTTTTCTTTCTTTCTCTTTTACTTTCTACTTTCTCTGTTTTATACCTTCATGTTTTTCTCCTGCTTTGCCTGGTACTCATTAATATCGTATACGTACATACATCTGCTTACATACTCACTTTGGTCTTGTTCGTGATTGTGGGGCTGATTATGCATGCACCCAATCAGCTCACCGCCGCCGGCCTTGAACAATTCAGCTGGTAGCCCATCCGGCCTTGCAGCTTAATTGTTCTTGAGTCTCTGGATAGCAACCCAGACCTCGTCATAACTGGGCGGTGGCACATCCACACCGTCGTCGTCGATTGGTGCCGTCTGGACATCTTCACCACTGGCGGTATTGTTCCCTTCGTCGCCTGCGAGCAGCTTAGTGAAGTGCTCCTTCCACAACCTCAGTACACCCTGCGCATCTGCAACCAAATCCCGTTTTCGTCTCTGCAGGAAGATACCCCAGGCTTAAATTCTTCCGTCAGACGCTTGACTTTTTGGAAGAATTTTCGGGCGTCATTCCTGCTCCTACACTCCTCGATTTCCTCACGCTCGCGCCTTTCTTGCTCCCGTTTCTTGTGTCTAAAAAGCAACCTCTCTTTCTTCCTCTCCTCCCGGTATTTTTCTGTCACGGCTCGCGTGGCAGCCGACTGCAGGGTCTTCTTGTAGGCAGCATTCTTCGCTGCAGTGGCTGCGCGACACTCTTCATCGTGCCATTGGTTTTTTGGTGGTGGGCGTCGAAAACCAAGGACATTTTCTGCGGAGGCGCGCATAGAGTGGGATAAGTGAGCCCATAATCCAGCGATGTCATCAGGTGGAGAGGGGGAGCGACCGAGCTGGTTGGAGAGTTGAGCGGAGAGGCTTCGGCTACCCCTTGTGATCGCAGCTTACTGATGTCCAGCTTTCTTTGCGAACTAGGTTGCGCGGTTTTCGCTGCACAAGGATGCATGCGTACCTTGGCTGCAACAAGGTAGTGGTCCGAGTCGATGTTGGGTCCTCGGAACGTGCGCACATCTAGAATGCTAGAAGCATGCCTTCCATCAATCACAATGTGATCAATCTGGTTGCGGGTGGATTGATCGGGGGATAACCAGGTGGCCCTGTGGATATCGAGGTGCTGGAATCTGGTGCTACTAACTACCATGTTTCGTGCCGCGGCGAAATCGATCAGCCTCAGACCGTTGTTCGTAGTGGTCGCATGGAGGCTGACCTGTCCGACTGTGGGACCAAATATACCTTCTCGCCCGACCTTTGCATTGAAGTCCCCGAAGACGATTTTGACGTCATGGGCCGGGCACCCGTCGTAGACGTCATCGAGCTTCGCATAGAAGGCATCCTTGGTCGCATCGTCCTTCTCTTCCGTCGGGGCGTGCGCGCAAATTAGGCTGATGCTAATGTATTTAGCCTTGATGCGGATCGAGGCCAGCCGTTCGTTCACCTGAGTGAACCGAGAGACGTGGTGGCGAAGTCTCTTGCTGACCACAAATCCGCAGCCAAATTCCCGCTTCTCCGCATGGCAGCTGTAGTAGATGTCGCAGTCTGCTCGCTTGGAGCAACGTTGTCCTGTCCATCGTATTTCCTGGATGTCGGTTATGTCAGCCTTACATTTTATGAGGGCTTCCGCCAGTTGGATAGAGGCACCTTCCCTATAGAGGGTCCGGACATTCCAGGTGCATATCCTCAAATCGTGGTCCTTAAATCGTTTGCTGTGGTCGTCAACATTGTAGGTTCCATCCGAGGCTTGGTTTGCAATTTTCATTGGTTGTTTGTTTTACGTGGCGGGTACCAAACCCTGCGCACAACCCAAATTTTAAGTCCTGGGGATTGGACACGCTACACACATTAGTTCATTATTCAGCGGATGCCAAATATCTATCCAGAAGGGCCGCGCGGAGGCTGTGTATCAGCTTGGATTGGACAGGGACAAGGATCGTTCTGGCGTTCGCCAAGTTGAACGCAATCAGAGACTTTACCTTGTATGTCCGCTCCCATCCTTCCTTCCTTAGGCCATGACACACTTGATTATATTAGGTATGTTTTTGAAGAGTCTGCTGTGGATGTGATCTGTGTGTCTGAGACCTGGTTTCATAGAGATGTCCCTGATCTTAATTTGTCTCTAAATGGGTATAACTTATTAAGGTATGATCGCGTGCATAGGAAAGGGGGTGGAGTTGCGGTACTTGGACTGGTGGCTAAATCTCTTAACACTGACACTGAGTTTATGTTGCTGAAGTGTCTAATGGTGCAGCAACAAATTTAATAGTATGCGTGTACAATCCTCACAAATGTCTCTCTTTGGATTCTCTTTTTGATGAGTTGACTGAGTTGGTAGTTGAGTATGAATACGTTTTATTCTGTGGCGATTTTAATGTCAATTTATTATCCAGTGAAGTAGAAGTAAACTTGTTGACCAGTTAGAAAAAAATTAGTTCTTTAGGCTTATTCGTCTCTGGATTTTGCTTGAAAAATAAAACACACTTCAGTTACTCAGCGCAAAACGCAGTCAAAAACCAGCAATCGCTTTATTTACAAATTTACACTTGCTTGTCTTTACACTTGCTACTACTTTTTAGACTATTCCGTGTTTCACCCTTGCTTGTCCAAATAAGACTGCTCCATCTGCGCTGTACCCGGCTGCCTTTTTTACTTGTCTGCTTATCGCGCCGATTGTTCTCGCACATTCCAATTGGACTATCTCTCGATCATTCTCGCACATCCCATTACCATCGCGAACCATCCTTGCCATATCGAAATTATAGCAAGCCGGCCGTACTCTAAAATGCGTGCCTAAAAGTATGCCCGTAAAAGCATTCATGCATGGCACAGAGACAGGGTGCCTCATGGTTACAATGCATATATACCAACTAGGTACGCGAATAATGCTTTACCCAGCCTGTTTGACTACTTTATTATCCCTGACCCATTGCAAGTTTTGACGTTTGACCAAATGTCGTTCATTTCTGATCATGACTTAATGTTGTGTACTTTAGATGTTGTGATGAATCGTTCTCATCTTAGTGTTACTTTTGTGTACCGTGACTTTAAATTGTTGAATGTCAGTTCTTTGATGTCTGACTTGTGTAGTGTAAATTGGAACAAATGTTGGTTTCTAGACACTGTTGATAAAAAACTTGATTTCATTAATTACAATTTGTCTATGCTGTTTGATATGCATGTTCCTCTTCGTACCCTCAATGCTGTGAATAGTTTATGTTCCTGGTTCAACACAAAAGTTCGCTCAGCTATTAAAAAACGCAATAAGTTGTACACAAAGTGGCGAAAAACTAGGTCTAACTATAAAGCTGCCCGCAACGCTGCAACGACTATCATTAGAAAGGCAAAGCGTTGGTATTTCAATTCCAAGCTGGATCCTTCTCTTCCGTCTAGTTGGATCCTAATTTGTTAAATGATTTCTTTATTAGTGCCAGTAATAAACCAAGTTCTGCTGTTTTTCCACAACATTTGCCGTCCTGTGATCGTTTTAAAGGGAAATTCCAATTCGTGACAGTTTGTGAGGCTGACTTACCCACATAATAAATCATTGCTTCACAAGTTTTAGCTTCCCCTCAGTGTGGAAAAAAACGGTTGTCCTGCCAGTTGCAAAAAAGGCAAATGCTTCCTGTCCTGGTGACTACAGGCATATTAGTTAGGTGTGCGAAAATTTGAATGCGACGCAAATATCTGCATTCTTGCAAAAGCACAACCTTCTCTCAACTCTACAATCTGGCTTTCGACCTAAACACATTAGAATTAAGTTTGACAATGATGACTTAACAATTCTTTGCTTGCTCGATTTCTCTAAACCTTTTGACTCGGTAGACCATAACTTCTTATGTGCAAAACTAGTACGCTACTTTGGTTTCAATGATAGCTCGGCGAAGCTTATAGCAAGCTATGTTGAGGGACGGACGCAACAAGTTATGTCCAACAATCCAATGTCTCAGTCCCGATTGTTATGTACTGGTGTTCCACAAGGATCTGTCCTTGGTCCACTTCTGTATAGTCTTTTTGTTAATGATGTATTTTCTGTGTGTCAGTATGTAAATGTCCATGCATATGCTGATAATATACAAATGTATCTGTCTAGTCGTATTGGTCTCGTTGAGGATTTATGTTTCAAAATGAACAGTGATTTGTCTGCAATTTCTGTGTGGGCAGCTGCCAATCACTTGTGCTTAAATGCGTCTAAGTCCTATGTCTTACTGATTTGTCATAGTGCAATACACGTTGACAACATCCCTATGTTGTATTTAGGTTCAAGTGTGCTTACTTTTACGGACAAAATTAAGAACTTAGGATTTATTGTTAACTCCAACTTAAGTTTCTGTGACCATAGTAATGGAGTCGTGAGAAAGGTATATGCTACGCTGCGTAAATTGAGATTTTCAGCTTCATCCACAACTTTGGAAACCAGGTGCAAATTAGTTATACAACTAATTGTGCCTCTTATTGCCTACTCTGAAGTGGTGTACAGTAAGCTTGACTCTAAATCATTACACAAAATTAATGTGGCCTTTAATAATGCTACACGATATGCATACGGGCTTAAAGGTATGAGCATATTTCTCCCTGGCAGAATAAAGTACTTGGGTGTAATATGGAATATTACCTCTTTGCCAAAAATGTTATCTTCGTCTACAGACTATTGGAATGGACAACTCCTTTTTATTTGTACGAAAAGCTCATAACTTTTAAGTCCCGGAGACATCACAATTTAATTGTCCCAACGTACAATTTTTTAACAACATCTCAACTATTTTTTCGTCAACGCTGTCAGAATCTGGAACTCAGTTCCTGAAGTTAAAAGAGCTGGGCTAAACAGAAACAACTATAGGGCTAAACTCAATGAGTATTTCAGAGAACTTTGATTGCAGAGGATCAATGATGCTCTAGTGATGATTGCAAGGCGCATCTTCTTTTTCTTCTTTATTCCCAATCAACCTCTACTTTTCCTCCTTCATTACTTTCCTATCTTTTTCCTCATTTATATCTTAGACTGTATTTTCTTATTTAATTTTGTAATAGATAGATTTAAGTTTAATTCTGATTGAGATGTAATTAAAAGACTTACTCTTACTACACTTAATGTATCCTATTCTAAAAATAAATTAAATAAATAAACTCCCTTCATCAGTAGTTCGACACCTCTTTCGTTGGTAGAATTACTGCCCAATTCTGTACACTTGATAAATTCACCATATTGACTATTTGTCAAGTTTTTACTATTTGTCAAGAATTGACATTCTATTCCTAAAAATAAAAGCTCTTTTCTTGATAAATTGTCAAAAGTGTGAATGCTATTGACAACAGCATACAAATTAAAATTTTGCCTGAAAATGGAAGAATTGTGCATGTTAACACTTTTAGCGGTTGAGGAGGATAGAAGAGAAGAAATCAGAAGCAGAAGAAAACAAATAATTTGCCTTCGTTGAGCGAAGAAGAATTCATGAAGAATTTCCGGCTGTGTCGATCCTTGGGGTATCGATTAATTGAGGACTTGGCGCCACATGACACACAGGGCTATCTTTGCCCATACGCGTTCTGGCGGCATTGCATTTTTTTGAACATTGATCCTAACAAAAATGCGTCGGTAATAATTGTAATTTGCCTATAAGCCAATCATCCGTCTCACAAAATAAGAATTTTTAATAAAAATTTAAAAATAATTTCAAAAATTACTTTTCTTCCAATTTTTTATTTGTCTTATTTTTTGACAATTTGACAGCTATCGCATATTCACCTTATGTTGAATTAAATGAGCTTTTTATTTTATCAATGTTGCATCAGAATGCCAACAAAGCTTTTGCTTGATAAAAATCTTGACAAAATACCTTGATAAAAAATTTGTCAAGAATACACCGAATCAGGCTGTTAGTTTATCTTCGTCGGAACTGAGATATTTTTGAAACCGTGTCTTTTGTTTTCTTTCATTTCGATTTCTTGCGGGTATAAAGTTCAAACGGTCGAACTCTTAAGAGTTGCCCTCTTTCGGCACAACGCTGAAAAAATATTTTGCATTAAATTGTGCGTTTGGTTTGAATAGTTGTTTGTTGCCAAATCAGGCCATAACCATAAGCATTATTTTACGTAATATTTCCATAATAACTGTCCCTTCAAAAATTAATTCTTCACTTTTTAAACCTCACAAGCACACTGCCTGCCAAACTAAATATTTCTTTCGACATATGGATGCTTTTGAGTTTTTAAGCTTCGGATACACTTATCTTTCCTCTCTGTAATATAAAACTGCAAACCAGATATTTGATTAACATTAGAAAGACAATTTGTTCCGCAATCTATGATACTACAATTTAGTACCATATCTGTTCGGAACTTTTTGCTTTTAAACTATAAAACCTTCTTTGCTTTTGATTCTGCGAACAGTTGATTCACCTCCACAAGGGTAGTCACCTTGTCGTGGTGTGGGGCTTGCCGCGGACTAGTCCAATACGAGTGATGAACGGAATGGAATAGTCTAAAGCGGAGCCCGTACCAAGCATTACCCCCCTCCCCGCCCCCCCAAACCCAGGGTGTTATGCGGACCGTGCCTATTGGGTGGTTTGCAGCCAGGGGGTATACCGGCTGTATTCTTACGGTGCCTTCCTGATACCGGGCCACCTCAGGAAGTACAATGGCCTTGCCATGGTATGCGGGCTCTGCCATGGTTGACCAACCTTGTCCCTGCCAGAATTATTGGTCGCCAGTGCCTTCGCCTTGCGCGCGGGCAGGCGGCCGCACCGCAATCATGAGTACGACTAAAAAGAAATGCGGCAAAAATAAGCGAGGAATTCCACTCGCTCTGCAGGACTACACCGCAACACAGCTAGCAGCTGTGCCGGAGCATTCGCTCCGGACCACGAATGAAGACCTGAAGCACCAGCCGAGGAAGAATACCTTCCAGGGTGGCGAGGGGCTCCCTCAGGGGCGGTCGAAGGGCTGGGGTTGCGGTCAAGGGGGGCGTCAATACGGGGCATACCACTGTTTGACATCTCTGCTCTGACTGCATCTGTCAGCGCAAGACCCACCACAAACCAGGTGAGCACAGTCTTAGCTCTTCCCACTGGTCCTGGAAGCATATGTACCTTTCGGACTGGTGGTAGGAGCAAAACCTATAGGACCTGCCCCTAGTACCAGTGTCGCTGTGGTCGTGCAGGGAATACCCCCGTCAACTTCCGCTGCGGCTCCGGTAGTAGGGCGGGCTGCTGACGTAGTGGCCCCTAGTACCAGTACTGCTGCGGTCGCGCGGGGAATACCCCCGTCGACTTCCGCTATGGCACCGGCAGTAGAGCGGGCTGCTAATTTGGAGAGAAGGCCTACAAAGCAAAACCTAGAACCAAGCAAACTAGGCAACCAGGTGGCCTGGACGACCCCCTAAGACGCGGTTTAAGCGGTGCGAGGGTAAAGTGGTACCTCCGCTACCTCAGGCAAGGCCTGAGCAAGGAGGAAGCGAGGAGCAGAGCGGTAGAGTATGGCGGAGTACCCGCGGCCACGGCCACAGCAGCTCAACCGACTCTGCCGAGAAAGAGAGGGACCGATAACATCACTCCCCCCAACGTCCTGAACTTAAGAAATCCAGGACCAACACTCAGGCACCGGTTGCTAGGACGGGCAAGCCCCAAAATAGCAATCAGTCTGGGGATAATCCAATGACGGGCGCAACCTACTCGAGTGTCCTCAGAACACCTGAGGCCATTCGAGTAGCGGTCCTGCCTACGGAATATCCCCAGAAAACACTGAGTAAGGAGGAGCTCAATTTTCTGGAGGAGGCTATCGTGGGGGAGATAGCGAAAGGGTGGGCCACCCCACTAGTGTTCAGTGGCATTCACTTCCGGACGGGACACCTGCTTCTAGACTGCAGTGACCAAGGTACTGCAGACTGGCTTCAGCAGGTAGTCCTGAAGCAGGAAGATTGGAAAGGGGTAGGGCTTCGTGTGTGCCTTTTCGATGATGTCCCAAAGACACAAAACGTCACCTTATTCCTTCCCAGGAGCGCTGGACAAGAACCCAGCAAGCTTTTTGCGCTGCTACAAGCGCAAAATGCTGGGATCTACACTAACCTTTGGAATGTGGTTACTTCCAAGGAGGAGGGAAAGGGTGTGCTGTGGAACCTGGTGATTGACGAGAAATCCCTCGCCAAGATCAGGGAAAACGGTAACGCCCTCAACTTCAGGTATGGGAGCATCCCAGTCCATGCCCCCAGACCTGGAGGCCTGAATAGTGCGGGAGGCTCCCCCACACAATCAGCTGAAACCGGGAATACACCGGGGGAAGCAGAATCCTCAGGCGAAGCGCGATCTGCCGAACCCGGGAAAACACCGGAAGGCGGAGAGGTAGCCGGAGCAGAAGTAGCGGCAGAAGTGCAGGCCTCCCAAGATTCCCTTGAGGAGCTGAACCTTGAAACGCTGGGGCTTCAAGGCAGTACGAACGAGGAAGGGGAGCAGCTGTCGGACGAAATTTTGATAACCACGCTGCTGGAGATGGATGTTGATGCCTCTCCTAAACTCTAACCCTCGAGACATGAAGGTTGTTCAAATCAACCTTCATCACGCGAAGACGGCATCGGCCGTCCTAGCGCATAAGTTCACCCGAGACCACACCGGGCGGCGCTAGTTCAGGAGCCCTGGTGCTATAACGGAAGAGTCTGCGGACAGAATTCGCAACATACCAGGGTAATTTATGATACAAGGCATGAGATACCTCGTGCCTGCATCATTATTGAGAAAAATACTAACTATATTTGTATTTCAGAGTACATGTCCAGGGATTTAGTAGCAGTGGCGTTGATGCTTCAGACCGAGGGTCGTGACCTCGAGGTCGTCCTGGTGTCAGCTTACTTTCCGGGCGAGGACATGACGGTGCCACCCCCCACGAAGTGCAGGGAATACTGGAGCACTGCAGGGCAAATGACCTGCCCCTCCTTATAGGAGGCGACATGAACGCCCGCCACACCATCTGGGGCAGCACCGATGACAACACCAGGGGTGAGTACCTGCTTCAATTTATACTAGCCACTAACCTTGTATTAACACGGGATCTTCCCCGACATTCGTCACTAGGGTTAGGCAGGAGGTCCTTGACCTTACCATAGGTAATAGTAGAATCAGTGACTATGTGTCTGAATGGAGAGTGTCTAGCGAACCCTCCTTATCAGACCATAGGATGATTGAATTTAAGTTAGCAGGTGGCACTATGGAGATACCTCCAACCAAGAACCCCAGGAAAACCGACTGGGAAAAATACACCAATCTGCTAGTAAAGGATAGACGCTTGCTTGACATTCGAAGTAGGATGCAGCATCACTTAGAAGTCGAGCAAGCGGTTGAAATCCTTAACAAGAGAGTAATAGCCTATTTCCACTGGGCCTTAACTGGAGTTTACGCTTAACTGCAGTTTGATATCGCATTTAAATGCTCAAATTCCCATACAATTGTTTTTGTATCAAAGTGCGTAAACTCACTTTCAAAACTGAGTTAACTCAGTTTTGCCATTTACAGACGTCTAACAGAAAATGTTATGTTAAAATAGGGGGGCAATACTCACAAATGTACAAATTTTGATAGCACGCTTTCAGGCGCTGCAAGAGCCGTACGAACACAAACGAAAGAAGGGATTTGAATTACGTTCAGTGTGGTAGATTTTTTGCCAAGACAATTACTTTTTACTACATTTTTCACAAAAATACATATTGTCTGTCATAATCAAAGTCTAAACTTCTATTGTTTGCCAATAATAAATGCTGAAAAAGAAAATAAAAAACATGGAATTTCTCATGAACCCTCTTGACATAAAAAAATGCAGACAGCTCTGATATCAATCAGCCGACAACTTTCACAAATGAAATAGACATTGACAAATGATAAATAAATTGATAAAAAAATAAATAAATTGATACATTTTCACAAATATGAAAACGCAGACATTCCTAGACTGTTGAGAAGGAAAGCGGAGTGGTTTTCATACAGTAGAGGGACTACAAGAAACCATGCATACGTATACAAGGAGATGGCGGCGATGGGTATAGCTGTGGCTGCCCAGAAATAGATGCAGAATTTGACTTCACTAAATGAAAATGTAAACAAAAACCAGCTGTTGGAGTTAACTCAGTTTCGGTGGAAACGCTTGACAGTTCTCAAATTTAACAGAGCCCTTAACTGCAGTGAAGCGCTCAGTGGAAATAGGCTATAATGAATGCATACCATTCAAACTGCCCGGACAGTAGGGAGTCCAGGAAGAAATCCACACCGTGTTGGAATAACACCCTGGCAAAACTTAGAACTGAAACGCGAAGACTCTTCAAAAGGGCAAGGCGGACCGGTGAATGGGGGGAATACACCGCGTCACTCACCAAGTACACAAAGGAAGTTCGCAGGGCTAGTTTCCAGACGTTTTGCGAAGAAATGTCATAAATTTTCATAAAGCGCTCGAGAGGAGGGGAACGGAGAACAAGATGGAACTCAAACTCTCGGATGATAGCTATACGCGCATTGAAGAGCAACGGGCTCTAACTCTTCTAGGTGCCCACTTCCCCGGCGCAACCCTACAGAACGCGCCGGCTGAGTGCACAATATACCATCCGAACAGAAGGGACTGTGGGAACTGGCAGATGAAGTCATCTCCCAGGCAAAGATTGATTGGGCCCTGAACACCTTTCAAACCTTCAAATTGCCAGGCTTAGACGGGATCCTCCCTGTTTTCTTGCAAGGCAAAGGGGTCCTGCTAAGGCAGTTAACTGGTATCATGAGGAGCTGTCTAGCAACAGGATACATCCCCGTTAGATGGAGAAGTGCCCTGAGCCGAAGTCGTTTAGACCAATGAGTTTAACATCCTTCGTCATGAAGACCATGGAGAACCTCTGCATGCTAAACAGCATGCGTATAGGGCAGGCAGATCGACAGAGACTGCCTTATTCCAGCTCACGAGTTTAATGCAGGATGCTCTTAAAAACAAAGAGATAGTGCTGTGCGCCTTCCTGGATATCGAAGGAGCCTTCGATAATACCTCTCATGAGGCGATAGAGAGGGCGCTCAGCAGAAGAGGGGTAGAAACCACCCTAAGCCGCTGGATAAGAGCCATGCTCTCTACCAGATCGGCAGTAACGAAAGTGGGCAAGACCACTGGGAGTGTGCTCACTAGCAGAGGTTGCCCACAAGGCGGGGTACTGTCACCGCTACTGTGGAGCCTTGTGGTAGATGAGTTCCTTAAACTTCTGTCAAGCAATGGCATAAATTGTCAAGGCTATGCTGATGACATAGTCATTATTGCCAGAGGAATGTTTGAGGACACTCTCTGTGATATAATCCAGAGAGGATTAAAATTAACGCAAGAATGGTGCGTGCGAGTAGACCTAAAGATAAACCCTGACAAAACCTCCATAGTACAATTTACGTGGAAAAGAAAACTGCCACACATGCGTACAATACGCTTGCTCGGTAAGAGTATAGCATACAAAACAGAGGTGAAGTACCTAGGCGTGACACTAGACTCAAAGTTACTCTGGAACAAACACGCTGAGGCAATTATTAGTAAAGCAACGAGTGCAATCATGGTGTGCAGATCCTTAGCAGGCAGGAATTGGGGATGTAGACCAAGCATACTGAAATGGATGTACACCATGATAGTGAGACCAATACTCACGTATGCAGCAGTAGCCTAGGCCCCAAGAGCCAAGCTCACGACTGTGAGGAAGCGGCTCGAAAAGGTCCAACGACTTACGTGCACGTGTATTACAGGTGCTATGAGGACCTGTCCCACGGTGGCACTGGAGGTGATAATCAATATATCACCATTGCATATAGCAATTGAAATGGCGGCCAAGCGCACTGTCCTTGGGCTGGCCAGAACCCGTAAAGGGGATCACATTCTAAATCGCAGAGACTTAGATGTGCTATCTGTTATTAACCCCTATGTATTGTACCAAAGAATATACAATATAAAGAATACGCATCTTCAAAAATTTTGGAAATGTGTTTGTTGACGCGGGCGATAAGAGATGAGCGGAGGCATAGGTTGCAGGAAATTTGCTGTCGCTCAACAGTTTGCGAGAACGTAAACACTGCGTTTGACAACAGCAAAAAGTAATGTTGTTGTTTGCAGCGGCTTCGCTCGTGTATATTGAAATGGTGTTTGTTGTGGCGTTGTGATCGATCATTTTTTGCATGCGTCGAAGCGCAAGCGGAGAGCAAACAACGAACCAAAGCATCGTCATCGTCGTTTAAACGAAGATGATTCGGGATTCGCTAATGTTTTTGTTGTTGTCGTTTATTGTGTGTATGCTTTTTTGTGTTGCCGATTGGTTTTGCTTCACAAATTGCTATCATGTCACCATCAATCGAATCTTTGTGGTGTATGGCTTTTTGCTGGCCAATGGTGCGCTTTGATTGATTTAAAAATTTGGTGGTTGATCCCAATTTCAAATGTTTAGAAATATATTTACGTGGTGAGTTCGAAGTAAAATTATTTGTTTATATTTTCACATAGTTGATTACAATTTTGAGAATATGGGTAAACTACGAAAAAAAATTAAGGGATGGGCATAGTGACTTCAAAATTCGTGAAAACACTTGAAATCATAAATAATTAGATACGTGTTTTAATTTTTTTTTTTGAAAATCGAAATCTAACGGAAAAACCAAAGGTTAAAAGATTGTATGGAAAAACATAATTTAATAATTAATAATAATAATTGACTGGCACGACAGCCCGCTTACGCGGGGCTAAGGCCTAGCTTCCCGCAACCACCCGTGTTGTGCGTGTGAATTTGTACGCGGGTTTAAGGGACCTACAGTTTTATGCCGGTTCCGAACGGCAGGTTGGGAGCTCTTTCATAAGCAATTTTTACTCTCAGAGGTTTGCCATTTCCAGCTGAGAGGACAGCCACCGAAAGAGAAAACGAGTTTTCCCGTTATTTTTTTAGGTGTTATTACAGGCAGTATTTGAACCTGGGTAGCTGCCTTCGACTCGCGGTCCAACACACTAACCAACTGAGCCACGGCGGCTGCCGTAATTTAATAGGTCTATTGAATTTCAATAGGGCGAAAGCACTGCTAAAGCACTAAATAAAGAAATAAATAATAAGACAAGTATTTTGTCATAAGAAAAATGTTATTACGGCATGCCTACGTTTAAAAATAGTATAAATATTCTACACCTGAGTGGTTCCATGGTGAATGATGTGACCATAAATTTACAATATTTGATTTTCTTATTTCAGTTCTTTTAAACAAGCATTATATGTGGGCCGTAAAAATAGTTCCAAAGAACAGGACGGAAAATTATTACGGGCTAATAAAAACGTCTTCCTTTCTTTCCAATTCCATTTTTATTTAATTGTCGTTGTTGATTACTTATTATTTATTTTTTAATTGCCTGTAGCGATCATATAGGTCGCCATGCCAGCCATATTTTATTTTCTTTTCTATGATTTTGCGCACACTACAGTCGGCAGTGAGTTCAGGAGCAATATGAGACGCCGTGCAGGCTTATAGAAGAAGAACAAAAGTCAGCCAGAAAATGGAAATCGTTTTACATTTTCAGCTTTTCGCCAGCGCAACAACAACAACAGCACATCGTCTTCCCCCTCTTCGCACAATTGTGCGAGAATGAACGAGTGAGCACAGACGCGGCATTCGTGTTACTATGATTTGGGCTCAGAGCATTGAGCTCTCATTTCAAGTGTTTCTTCTTGTTGCCTACCCCCCGCATCTTGAAGACGGGAGGCGATATCAGCACCCGCATTCAAATTTTTGCTTGTACGTGATGCACACTCTTTATGTTCTATACTTTTGGATTTTACCCAATGGATACAATAACGAAAACATATAACTACGAGAAAAACTTCGTAGTATATATGAGTAACAAAGTGGACTGGGACTGGGAAGCACACCAGTCCCATTTCAAACCACTACTGTGTCATTGTCACTACTAGGTGACATTGTATTTATTTTGAAAATTCTTTATTTATTCTTCCAAATCAATTTCATCCCCTTCAAAGTAATCCCCTCCCGATGCAATGCACTTATTCCAACGGATTTTCCAATCTTCGGAACACTGATTGTAGTCACTTTCCGGGATGGCCTTCAGGTCCGTCTTCGCTGCGGCTTGAATCTCCTCTATGGTATCAAAACGGTGTCCCCGGAGCGGTCTTTTGAGCTTGCTGGACAGCCAGAAGTCGCACGGCGCCAGATCAGGTGAATACGGTTGCGGAACGATATGGGTGGAGTTTTTGGGGAAATGATCACGAATTACGAGTGCAGTATGGGATGGTGCATTATCGTGGTGTAAAAACCAAGAATTGTCTTTCCACAATTCCGGCGTTTTTAGGCGGATAGCGTTACGCAAACGACGCATAACGTTCAAATAATATTTCTTGTTGACTAAACAAAAAAATAATTCTCGAAATCCTTCGACGCGCGCAGTTTAAATTCAAATGTCACCTTATTTTTTGGACACAGTAGTACTATTACGTGGTTCACAGACGGCTCCAAAACGCACGAGGGAATAGGGGCGGGGTATTTGGACCTCGCTTCAAGCACTATAAGCCCACGGGGAATACACCCAGCATATTTCAAGCAGAGTTATATGCCATCAGGCTCTGTGTGCACATTAACAGGGGCAAGACATAGTAATTTGTTCTGACAATCAAGCAGCCATCAAAGCACTAATCTCGTATGAGATAAACTGGGTACATATAGTAACCAGGTTAAAATCCCAGGACACAGAGGAATAGAGGGAAATGAGGAGGCTGATAGTCTTGCTAGAACTGGGGCAGCTACGATCCCCCTTGCACCAGAACCTTTCATTGGGCTGGGCAAAAGCACTCTAGCAGAGTCACTAAGACTTGAGGAAAAAGAACCAGGAACTCAGAACACTGGTCAAATGCCACAGGTCTTAAGCAATCGAAAATCTTCATCAAAGGTTATAACTCCAGATGGAGTGAAGAATGCCTCAGACTGGGGAAAACCCAGCTTAGACTGGTCACCGGGCTGTAACCGGGCACTGCAGGGTGAGGAAACACATGCACACAATCGGGTTAGAACAGGTAAGCGTATGTAGACTCTGCGAAACAGCGGAGGAGACTCCTGAGCACGTTATACTGCACTGCGATGCGGTATGCCGCAGTAGGAGACACACCTGGGCCAGTACTGGCTTGCAGAAGAGAACGTCAAACACCTTCTCCCACGTGAGTTACTAAGCTTCATTAGGTCGGTGGGATTGGAAGCCGTTCTCTAAAGTTGTAGGGGCACAATAGATCAACTTTGATCTCAGTGCACATTTCCCCTTCCAAATCTATCTATCTATCTACAGTTGATTCAGCGGCAACAACACGTTCAGGAAGGTTTGGATCCCTCTTTTAGGCCCTTAACACATCTCTCTCAATTTGTTATTGTTCATGCCCGATTTTCTGCCACATCTGGCTTTTTACTTAACCCTGACATTGCAGTTTATATTTACTCTTGCTTTTTATATCATCGAACTTCTAACATTCTTTATATGTGCCATTCAGAGTTGCTTCGATTTTGCAGGTATTTGTCCAAAATTAATTTCCTTTGCCGAAGTTCGTTGCTCTCTATTTCCTATATTTGCTTCGGGAAAAATCGTAGCAGATTCTGAAGCGAAGTGACGAACTAGAATTATACACTTTGCGAAAAGCGTAGCAAAATCACTACGATCGTAGCAAAGTCCGAACACTGATGGCGGGTTCCAACATTAGAACCCGCGCTCTGCTCTCACAGATCACGTATGTGGTGAGAGCGTGGCTTTTCAAGCGAGAATGTAGTTTTATGTGTTGCATTCTTTGGTTGCGCTCACTGCAGCGAGTCAGCGTTAGCACACTGCTGCGGCGTGGAATAATTGGGAGGTGAAGACGATGTGATGTTGTTGTTGTTGCGCTGACGAAAAGCTGAAATTGTAAAGCGATTTCTATTTTCTGGCTGGCTTTTGTTCTTCTTCTATACGCCTGCACGGCGTCTCATATTGCTCCTGAACTCAGTGCCGACTGCAGTGTGCGCAAAATCATAGAGAAGAAAATAAAATATGGCTGGCATGGCGACCTATGTGATCGCTACAGGCAATTAAAAAATTAATAATAAGTAATCAACTAAGACAATTAAATAAAAAGGGAATTGGAAAGAAAGGAAGACGTTATTAGCCCGTAATAATTTTCCGTCCCGTTCTTTGGAACATTTTTTACGGCCCACATATAATGCTTGTTGAAAAGAACTAAAATAAGAAAATATAATATTGTAAATTTATTTATTTTTTATTATTTATCGAGTCTACGGAGAAAACCTTACAGACCATAGGAGTGACAGAATTCATAAGTAATGTACATTAAAGTCTTAACACTAAGGATTAAGAGCTAAGTAGCCTTTCAAGGCATTGCGAAAAATATTCCTGGTAGACGAGATATCTAAGTCTAAAGAATTAAGAATGAGGTTAAACTCAGCCAACACTCTATTAATAGGAGCATTCAAGCCAAACAGAGTTTTGCTGAAACCAACATTAAACAAAACGGAGCGGCGTAGAATTCTGCCCGGAACGTAGAAGTTAATTTTACTAAGAAGGGCGGGGCAATCCACCCTCCCATTAATAACATCAAAAATAAAAGAAATGGACAAGAACGTCCTTCTATTGCGCAACGACATAAGGTTAAGTAACTGACAGCGAGAGCTATATGAAGGTAAAGGTTCGGCAAAATTTAGCGAACGAAGAGCATGTCGAATAAACACTTTCTGAACCGACTCAAGACGATGTATATGAATTAAATGATAAGGCCTCCAAATAAATGTAGCGTACTCCAAATTCGATCGCACAAAAGCAGAGTAAAGAGTTTTGAAAGTAAATGGGTCTGTGAAAGCCGAGCTATTACGGCATACAAAAGCAAGCATGGAAAATGATTTAGAGATAGTGTAGTTAATATGAGGGACAAAAGTAAGCTTTGAGTCAAAGTACACCCCTAAGTCCTTAACTTCATTTCGAGACTCTAGCACAGTTCCAGCAATGTTGTAAGACGTATGTATAGGATTAGACAATCTTGAAAAAGTAATATGATGACACTTTTTAACGTTTAGGAAAAGTCTGTTTCTAGAGCACCATAAAGACAAATTATCTAGCTCAGCTTGCAGAAACCGCGAATCACTAGAACCATTAATATCCGAATAGATTTTTAAATCATCTGCATACAACAGGTACTTAGCAGTCGAGAAACAAGACCCAATGTCATTAATAAACAAAATGAAAAACAGTGGGCCTAGAATGCTCCCCTGCGGAACACCAGAAGTTGGCTCAAATGAATTGGAGCTAACCCCTTCTAATAGCACAGAACTACGCCTATGACTCAAGTACGAAGTGATCCATTTAAGGAAAATGGAATGGAAACCCAAACGCGAAAGTTTAGCTAACAAAATGTTGTGAGAAATCCTATCGAAAGCTTTTGAAAAATCTGTGTAGATAGCATCAACCTGAATACCCTTCTGAAGCGCGACATAGCAGTCATCAGAAAAAACTGCAAGATTAGAGACTGTAGATCTACCTGACACAAATCCGTGCTGGTGCTCGCTTAATAAGTGGTTAATGTTGAAAAGCAGTTTAGATTTAATGATACATTCAAATAATTTAGAAACCGAGGAGAGCTTGGAAATAGGTCTATAGTTACAGACATCACTTTTATTACCACTTTTAAAAATCGGGGTAATTGAAGTTAACTTCAATGCATCAATGAAAGTACCAGAGGCAAGTGACATATTGAAAATAGCACGTAAAGGACCCACTAAGGATGGACAATTTTTTAGCAACACCACAGAGAGCCCATCGACGTCAGTCTGTGAGGACGGTTTGAGGTTTCTAACTCCTTCAAGGACATCATCGTCTGAAAGAACCAGCGAACCAAATTCAAATGTCGAAAACCCAACCCCGAAATCGATTAGGGATGATTCTACATTGACATCATCAGAAACAAAGTTCGAAGAGAAGAAATCGGCAAAGAGGTTTGCAGCATCCAAAATTGAATTAGCGGGTACGTCATTATAAAAGACCGAAGTTGGAATATTTGAGACACTTTTCTTAGACTTTATGTAGCGCCAAAAATTTTTTGGATTATGCTTGATATTAGTTTCAAAATTACGAATGTAATTATTGTAGCAAAACTTGTTTAACTTATTGAATTCAATTTTGTGAGTTAAATATAAGTCGTAATACTTTTGATCATTAGTTGATTTGAACTTTTTAAAGTACTTGTTCCTTAAATTCTTCAGATGTTTTAGATTTCTCGAATACCAGGGGAGCTTATGACATAGGTTAGCAAAAATAGGAACAAACTTTGAACATTCGTTATAAACAATATCTTTAAATATATCAAAGCTTACAGCAACATCATTGGAAACAAGTAAATCATCCCAAATTATATTAGAGAAGACTGAGTTCAGAACTCCAAAATCACAAGAATTGTAATCAAACGATATTTTATGGTTCAACTTAGGCACAGGAAGAAATTCAATGAAATCTATATCCAACACTAAAGCGGAATGATGTGAGTTAGACGGAGAAATTGAAGAGGAGGGATAATACAATTTGAAATTGATATTATAACTTACAAAGATAAGATCTAGAATACGATTTAGACTATTCTTAAATCCATTAATCTGCGCCAAGTCACTGCCCACAAAATTATCCACCAGGTAGGACTCCGAAGAACTGGTTACATTTGAAGGAGTAAGAAATGTATCGTTGTCCAAATAAGACCACATCAAATTACTCAGGTTGAAATCCCCAAAAACACACAGGTGATGCGCCCCAATTCGAATCTTGAGAGCCACAATATTATCCACGTGCTCCTTGTAGATAGATTCGTCACTTGCTGGTGGGATATAAGACGCGCAAATGTAGAGCGGACCACAAGCCCCTTGGACTCGCACACAAATTTGGTCCAAGAGAGTGTCAACATTATTCAGCGGGATTAATGACGCATGAAACTTAGTCCGAGACGCGATAAGCACTCCACCTCCTCTATTGCATCCTGTTTTGATACAGTCACGGTCCTTCCGGAAAACATCAAAGAATTTAGGATTAAAAAACTCGGCATCGAAGAATTTGTTGTTAAGCCAGGTTTCAATGATGATGAAAATGTCAAACTCGCAAAGGGAACTAAACAATAACACATCTTCAGATTTCGTTCTGAGGCCCGAAGTGTTCTGGAAATATAATTTAATATTCTTGTTGATGGGGCGAGAAGCTGACGGCACGGCCAGAGATGGTGATGCTAAGCAGCTAGCCGCGGCAGCACGTCCTTTTGGAAAAAACGAAACGGTCGCACGGTGACATTCATAGGCCAAATATCCGAATTCAGCATTTTGTCAAAAGAAGCCTCGGGAACACCCAGCTTGAAATTCACACGTTTCAAAGTTGTCAGAGCAGTATCCTTCTTGACTAATTTATAACAGGCCAAAGTGCTTTTATCCAATCCAACATGGTTAGCCACATAGTCCATTATATTCTCCTCATTAACGGAAGGTAGAAAAGAAGATAAATGCAGCCACTTATGTCTGATCGCAACTTCCAAATCCAGGGTCGAATTCGTACCCACAATGAATAGTTTTTGACGTTTAAATTTCCCCACAGTAGTCCACTGTGCAGTATTCGGTGCAGATGCAGAAACAGCAGTGGGAATGGAATGAGCGACAGCGGCAGCGAGAGCAGGTGACGAAACAGCAGCGGCAGCAACTACAGGCGAGCAAGCCACGGAAGAAGCAGTAGCAGCAGAAAACGGACGGTCGGCAATGGAACCTGCGACGGCAGTACTAGTCGGCGGGCGAGCAGCGGATGAGAGGGAGCAAGCAGCATTGGAAGCAGCCGTAGCTGATGATGAACGACTGGCAGTTGGAACAGCGGCGATTGCAACTAGCGGCGAGCAAGCAACAGCTGACAGCGAACAAGCAGCACTTGAAACGACAGCCGCTGACGAACGAGTGGCAGAAGAAACAGCAACAACAGGCGTAGCTATCTCAGCATAAGAGAGAGCAGCCCTGGTCGAGTTAACGGCAGCGGCAGCCTTTCCATCATCACGAATAACGGTAGAGCGGAGGCCATCTACGTTTCCAACAACAGCATCAGCGCGCAATTGAGAGCCCCTTGGCGCCTTGGAAGCAATTGCACCAACAACATCCAACGCTTTGGCTTTAGAGCGAGTCACGACATTGGTACCAACAACAAGCGGCGAGCTATTAATATTAGCCGAATTAATTAAAGATGAAAGGAATACTTTAATGCGATCAATGTCAGCCAACGCCTCCTGAATTTTTGATATAGTTCCAGAATCCGGAGTGAGCGGTGCCGAACAATTAGCACAGAATGCCATGTATGATGAAAAATAGAATAAATAAGCGCGAGCGTAAACAGACACGTCCGAACTGTAAGAAAGTTCAACTGGAACTGAAAGTTCAACTGGAACTGGAAATTTATGGTCACATCATTCGCCATGGAATGATTTCAAGTGTTTTCACGAATTTTTAAGTCAATATGCCCATCAGTTCATTTTTTTTTAGTGTTCTTATATTCTCAAAATTGTAATCAACCATGTGAAAATATAAACAAATAATTTTACTTCGAACTCGCCACGTAAAAATATTTGTAAACATTTAAATTGGGATCAAACACCAAATTTTTAAATCAATCAAAGCATTGGTCAGCAAAAAGCCACAAAGATTCGATTGATGGTGACATGACAGCAATTTGTGCAGCAAAACCAATCAGCAACACAAAAAAGCATACACACAATAAACGACAACAACAAAAACATTAGCGAATCCCGAATCATCTTCGTTGAAACGACGATGACGATGCTTTGGTTCGTTGTTTGCTCTCCGCTTGCGCTTCGACGCATGCAAAAAATGATCGATCACTACGCCACAACAACCACCATTTCAATATACACGAGCGGAGCCGTTGCGAACAACAACATTGCTTTTTGCTGTTGTCAAACGCAGTGTTTACGTTCTCGCAAACTGTTGAGCGCGAGCAAATTTCCCGCAACCTATGCCTCCGCTCATCTTTTCTCCCCCGCGTCAAGAAACACGCTTGCAAAATTTTTGAAATTTATGAAATTTCATAAACGAAACAGAAACGCAAAAGTAGAGCTACTTTCTACTAGGTCGTGCGTTGACGTTTCGTCTAACTGAAATTTTAATATTTTGAACTGTAGAAAAATTAAAAAACAAAAAATTGAAAAATAATAGAGTTTGACGTTCAATGCACGATTTCAAAATTTGGGCTACTGCTGGCTAAATGAGTGCTGTCTTAAGTGATCTGTCGATCCCACCTCTAATCCCTTCCTTTCCTTTTCCCTTTGTACTCATGTTTCCCCCTATTTTCTGCTCCCCGGCTTCGGCCGTTTGTATCGTTTAATGTTTATTGTACTCTTTGTACTACTCGTCATTCGTACGCCGTACAATAAAGACACCCATAACCCGAAACTCAACCCGCGTTTGATTTCCACCGCTCCGCCGCGCATCGATTTCAACATGGTCCTTCGAGCCAGCGACGCGGAAACATAAACATTTTTAAATAATAATAGACAAAAAAAAAAAAAAAACCCCAAACATATAGTTACAACAAAACTAAGCACAGGTGAAAAGTGACACAAACAAAAAGGAAAAAATATATTAACAAACAAAGAGTGACAAATCAACACACAGTGGAACAATCCAAACAGTGAACCAAACAAAAAGTGTACAAGTACACAAATTACAAAATTTTAAAAATCAAAAACGGAAAAAAGAAAAACAAAACAAAAATATATACATACATAGTGCAGTGCACATTAATACATAGAACACACAGTGCAGTGCAGTGCAGAACAACCTCCAAACGAGGAACAACAACAACACACACTACGCAGACGAAGAGGGAAGCGACAGCGAACAAACAACAAGGGCAGACAACATCAGCACACAAAACAACGTTGGACGGACATTCACGAAACATAAAGGAGATCCCCATACTCGGGCACTGGGCCCATCAAGATAAGCCCATACAAATTTATTTAAAAACAATAACACATGCACTAACCAATATCTACATATTTCAAAAATTTACAAACATAACCAATTTCCCATTTACACATTAATTTCACATACGAACATCCGCATACACATATATTTCACAAATAACAAAAATCTTGCAAATAAAAATTTTAATTTCCCAAATACTAACCTGCCGATTATTAAATTGCGGTTTAACGTATGGTGAATGAAATCTGGACACGTGTTCCAGCGATAAAATAAATTTACCGTTAAACTTGCCACAAAAATTTTTCCTGTAGAAGTGTAACTGGATATATTATTATGCGTCTGACGCAAAAATCTATTCAGTGTGTCTTCTTTTAGTCCCGAAAATGTCTTTGAACGAGTTGCAGCGTCGGTAATTAATTTGCAAATTTTGTAAAGATAATTCAAACAAAAGAAAAACTGAAGTTTTTCACCATTTTAAAGACATGGGATTTAAAAAATCGACGTTTTATAATTTTATTCAATTATTTGAAAATAAGAAAAGCATAAAAAGAAAAAAAGGTTCGGGTAAAAAAAGTGCCCTGCAGGACAGCAAAGTTTTCTTCCAACTGAAGGCGGATACCGTGGGCCGAAAGGCGAAATCTTTCCGTCAGCCTGGAAGGAAATATGATGTGGACAAAAATACTATAAAAAAGTATTTGACATCAATGAATATTGAAATTAAAAAAAGAAAATTAAAACCAGCTACTACTGCCCAACAGGAAAAAATTATTAAATCCAGGCTACGTGCACTTGCGGAAAAATACTTTGCTACATGCTCACCATACGTGTGTATAATGAACAATGAAAGTTACTTCACTGTAGAAGGCAACGAATGGCACCCAAAACATTATTTTGAGTCTGCTAATCACAAAGCTTCAAATAAAGTGAAGTATATTCAGAAAACGAAGTTCCCGGGAAAAGTTTTATTATGGTTGGCAATCAGCGAGCGTGGTGTCAGTGAACCGCTGTTTTTAAAAGGTGGTTTAGCTGTCTCTGCTGAAACTTATGCAGATAAATGTATACCTGCGCTTCAAAATTTTATTAAAAAATATCATCAGCAAGATAAAAGATTTTTTTGGCCAGATCTGGCATCATCGCATTACGCGAAATTAACTTTGCAATCACTGGAAAAGCGTGGTATTGCATGGGTACCTAAGAAGTTTAACCCACCAAACGTCCCGCAACTACGACCAATCGAGACTTTCTGGGCTAATTTGAAAAGAAACGTTTATAGCAAAGGCTACACAGCGAAAAATGTGGATTGTTTGATAAATAAAATCAAGAAGGAGCAAAAAAAAATCGATACAAATGGAATTCGAGAGGCAATGAACACACTGCCCCAAAAAATACGTAAAGCAAACCGCCACGGCGCAAACGTTTTTTTGTAAATTTAGCTTAAGATTTATAGTACTGAAATATAATACCAAACACTTTAAAAAAAAAATGTCTAGTCATTTTTTTTGCTTAACATATTTGTCCAGATTTCATTCACCATACGTTAATAATAACATACATAACCACATACCCAATTATTTGCCGTTGAATATTGTATATATATACATACAATATTCAACTGGATCCAAAATACCGAAAAAGTAGTTCCGCTACGGCCCAGCTAATCCCCATTTTCGCGCTTCTCCCTGTGCGCACATACTCCATTTCTCTCCTTTTCTTTGTGCTTCGCACAAAAAAATCAGCAGCAAACAGCCCAGCTGCTGCTTAAATTCTGCGCGCCCACTTGTGCACATATTCACGCACTTTTCTTTGTGCTTAATTCGCACACACTATTTACCCTCATTTTCTTTACGCTTGTACAATATCAGCAGCGCCAGCCCAGCTGCTGTGTACATGCTGCGCGCCCACTGCTGCACTTATTTCCGCATCTCTCTTTGTGCTGTATTCGCACGCACTTAGTAGTGCAAGTGCATATACATAAACACGAAAGCACAAAGCGGGCACAGTGGGACAAACTGCCCATTTTCAAGGCACATTGAAAATTTTTTTCGACTTAGAAAATTTTCAATCGTGCATATATACATATATATACACTCATACACAATACACACATACTCATTATTACATACAGTGGGACAATAAGAACCGTCCTAAGTACATTGAAAATTTTCGACTTAGAAAATTCTCAATTGTACATAAACGTTCACTGCGCATACACTACACATACATACAGTGGGACAAACCCATCCCACCTGTGCATAAAATTAAAAAATTTGTTTCTCCCTTATACACTCAAAGACATTTTACTAAATTTAATAACAACTAACAAATACATTCAAAAATATATTTTGACATACACGTATACACATACCCATACATATTTATTTTCTTCTTCACATACGCTCATATTCATACACTGCACATTTGCTGCCACCCCAAGTGCATACAGTGGGACAAAAACCCCCACTTGCACACACAAATTTTTGTACACAAAATTATTTTCACACTTTTTTACGTTCACTAACACACTAATACAAATAATCACATACACATATATATATATATATATATATACAAATATATATATTTATACACACATATATATATACACACACATATAGATACAGACATAAAAATACGTAGGGGAAACTGGGGTACATTTGACTTTGGGGCACATTTGACTATGGCCATTTTGAAATCAAATCGGTGCAAGTAATGCAATTTCTATATTGGGAACAATAAAATACGTAATTTCATAAAGCGTCATGAAGTTTAACAGTTTGTGCGCAAATGTTGGCGAAGCAGCTCGTGCTTTCCTTTTTTTACGGGAGTTTCTGTTATTTTGTGACAGTGATACGTAAGGAATTTGTGAAGTGA
Source organism: Melieria picta (assembly GCA_964056695.1). Classification (NCBI taxonomy): domain Eukaryota; kingdom Metazoa; phylum Arthropoda; class Insecta; order Diptera; family Ulidiidae; genus Melieria; species Melieria picta. The sequence goes on from OZ057400.1 coordinate 65,790,631, forward strand.
GTTTAATAAATATCTCAAAGTGGTCAACTAATTTTACTTACATTATTATCTATTATTTCGAAAAATGTTGCTAATTAAAGGTCATTAAAGTATTTTAGGTAAGACAATTAAATTAAGTAAAGTAAAACATATGGGGTACATTTGACATTTTTGAATGGGACACATTTGACAAATGTCAAATGTACCCCATCTTCGTTCTTATTATTGTTATTACATATATAATACCTATACTATACTCTGCCGCAAGGCGTTTAACCATGCATCCTGGAGAACAAATAAATATATACGACATAGGAACATTAACCCATCAACCGTTCCAAAGATCGTTTTCACCCGAAAACATAATGAACGGATTTAAAGCGACTGGAATTTTTCCTCTAAATAGCCAGATTTTTCAAGATGAAGTTTTTGCATTAGAGGCCATGATAGATAATCAAGTTGAACCAACTATTTTGGAAAGTTCATATAATATCAATTCATCTCAAAATGCTATAACGAATATCGAAAACGACGGAAATGATAATTCTTCAAGTGTTACACCGGAAACAGTCAGGCCTATGCAACTTTGTGCATCCAAGAAATCTTCGAGAAGTGCAGTTTCTCACATATTAACTTGCTCACCCGAAAAGCGAAGGATAGAGCAGCTCAGCATCAACAAAAATCTAAAAATTGCTAAACGCAATCAAAAGCTTTCACAAAAAAAAACATCAAACGTCTGACGAAACTACAAGCGACATTAGTTATGCTGAATCGATTAACTCTTGTGGGTTCCCTGCTGATGATGACGGTTATATTGAAGCCGAGGTAGATGATTTGGAGATTCTTAAATTAACAGATGATGAAAAGTTAGATGTGGGAGATTATGTTCTGGTCAAATTCGAAGAGCACAACAAGAAAACCGTTTGCTATGTAGGTGAGATAAAGGAAACATTCAGCACCTGCACGTATAACGTCAGCTTTTTTCGAAAGACATCTCCATCAAGTTGGGTCTTTGTTAGACCAGAAATAGAGGATGTGGCTGAAATTATGCGTAGCGAAATCGAATTAAAACTGCCAATTCCAGAAAATCCGTCTTCAACTTCACGTTGTCGTACAAAATATATTTTTAATATTAACTTGTCCAAATATTTTGTAAAATAAGTTTATTTTTATCCAAATTATAATTTTTTTGTGTTAAATTTTTGTTAACTAGAGGCTTATAAATGAAATATCTATTATTTTTGTAAAATAAGTTTATTTTTATCCAAATTATAATTTTTTTGTGTTAAATTTTTGTTAACTAGAGACTTATAAATGAAATATCTATTATTTGTTTTTTCCTTCGCGTAAAATGAAATATTAATAAATATGTAACGAAATTTTGCTTATTATTAATCAGAAGCGATTTTATTTTCTTTCACAAATATAGATGTCAAATGTTCCCATCCCAAAGTCAAATGTGCCCCTTGACTGGGGTACATTTGACAAAATGACTTTTTCCAAAAAATATGAAATTACAACGAGCAAAATCTTCTGTATAAAAAAATAACTTTAAATTTCCAAAATTTAATAATGACTTTCGAGAAAGCAGCATTGATTTTTAAAATTAATCAATCACGTTTCGAGAAATATAGGTTTAAAAAAAAGGTGTCAAATGTACCCCAGTTTCCCCTAATTATTCACGTAATCCCATACAAAAAAATTCACTTTTTCACAAATAAAACCACATTTAATACATATTTGACTACACATTTGTTATATTATAATAATTTAACGTACATTCCCAATTCCCACATACATACACATTTCTATTTATTACCCATTCCCATTTACAAAAAATTTGCCCGTCCCAATACACATACTTATACACAAATTTTGTTTGTTCATATACATATTTCCCTACACGTTTACACACACGGGTGTAAACTTTTTTGCTCGACAAACATACAAATTCGTTTCAACGAATTTTCCCATTCCCAACTCTTCCCATTTTCAAATATCGTTCGCGCGGACGCGGTTAGACTACACGTCTATTTTACAATACCCTACATTTATATTTATTTAAACTTTTTACCCTTTGTCGAGCTTTTCAAATTAATATGCCCGTTGAGCGATCCCCTAAACGCCAACTTATCACAATGGAGCCTCCTTCCTCCAGATACCCAAAGTCAGCCAGTGCACGTTTGACAGTTCCTGTCACTCGGGAGCCACCAAACACTCGCTCCAAACTCTCTAGTCCCAAAGCAACCGATCCTAGTGTTGCAAAATTTATTTTCGAGTCCGATAGACTCGTGCAATTATGCACAAAATTTTCATCGGCTCCCATTGAGGATTGGACCAAATCCCTGGTCCAAATTAAGCAAAAAAATTTGCAAGCCCAATGGGAGAGGCTTTTGTGCGCACATGAGGCAGTCTTCATTGCTGAAGACAATAGCCAGCCCGACGGTTTCAAAGAGTCGGCTAGGCAAAAGATTGACGCCTGCACAGACCAGTACGAGTTGTGCATGGCTCAGATGTTGGACATCATTGAGATGCTCCAAACTCAGTCCCCCCAGCCCGCTGCGCATATGGAACCGGTTCGATCCCTAGAACCAGCAAATACCCCCTACATTTGCCTACAAGTTCCACCTTGTGATACCGAAACATTTTTCGGGGGCTATGAGCAGTGGCCGTCCTTCCGGGACATGTTTACGGCAGTATACATAAACCACCCCCAGCTCACTCCAGCCCAAAAATTGTATCACCTCCGATACAAGACGCAAGGTAAAGCCGGTGCTATTGTTAAGCAATATGCATTAACCGATGAGAATTTCGGACTCGCGTGGGAAGCTCTAAAATCCCGTTACGAAAATAAACGCATACTCGTTGATACTCAAATCCGATCCCTTTTGAATATCGCTCCTGCCCACACTGAAAATAGTGAGGCGCTACAGCGGATCCAAAACACAATAAACAATTGTCTGTCTGTTCTAAAGACTCAGGCCGTAGATACTGACAATTGGGATCCGCTATTGGTTTACATATGTTGTACCAAATTGCCCCAAGAGACACTTGCTCTATGGGAGCAATCTTTGACATCCCGGAAGGATCTGCAACCCTGGTCGCAAATGGACGAGTTCCTGACCGGCAGATACGAGGTACTTGAACGGCTGCAAAGCATTCGCCCCGCTAAGCCGAAACCTCAACCTTCCACTTCCAATGTCCTCCCAAATCGGCCACATAAATCCCTAAATTATCACACTCAAGTGAAAAGGGACTTCGCGTGCAAACTCTGCAACGCAAACCATCCCATACGGACTTGCCAGAGCTTCAAAGGACTCACCCCCCAGAGTCGATTAGAATACGTTAAGAAGCACAATCTCTGCGTAAATTGTCTTGCTACATTTCACCTTCTTGAGGATTGTACAAGCAATTTTACGTGCGTATATTGCCAAAGGAAGCATCATTCCCTGCTTCATTTCCCCACAGGCAATGCGCAACCCTCTCAATCTCCTAATCGGTCACATTCGACCCGACCAGAGGTCGCAACAGCTCCAAAACCAACGAACAACAACTCCGCAACTCATTCCCCCCCTTTCAGATGCGCAACCCCGCACATCTTCCAGGCAAAGTACGCCCAAAGTACAAGCCCTACACTCCACTAATGGCACCCAATCCCTTCTGCCTACGGCACTGGTGTCCATTGAGCACTCAGGAAAGTTGTTTAAGGTTCGAGCGTTGATCGACCAAGCCTCTCAGCGTACCTTCATATCCTCGAAGGTCCAGAAACGCCTCAAATTGCCAATCGAGAAATCACCCTTCCAAATCTCGGGCATGGGCGGTCAGATTGTGCAAAATGCCAATCATACATGCTTCTTGACATTGGCAGTCCCCCAATCGAGCACGAAACTCCCCGTGCAAGCAATCGTGCTCCAAGAGCTTACGAAATTGCTCCCATCTTCCCATATAAACCCTCCCAATTTCAAAGATTTCGCCATGCTAGATCTCGCTGATCCAAACCCCTTCGAGACAGCGCAGATTGATATAGTGATTGGCAGTGATCTCATCCCGCAGATCATGCTCGAAGGTATCCACCGAAATGTATGTGGCAGCTTACTGGCTCAGCATACAGTATTCGGTTGGGTATTAAGCGGTCCAGTACCCCCTCCATCGCATTTGACATGTGCCACTGAGGTACGAAATCGCCATATGCATACTGGTCCCGCCCTTCGAAATAACCTTCCCGCCCTAAAGAAAGCCATTTCACAAGTGATTTTCGCCCTCAATCCCGTAGGGTTTCCACCCCAGGAAATAATGGAAAATCACTCTGATCCCACCACTCCTGCAAACTCATACCCAAACCGGCGAATTCCCCCCTTCGTTGCCAACCGTTTCGACCCCGCAGGATGGCTTTCGCCTCTAATGAGGCAGAGAAAAAGGGTTCGACAAGAGCGTTGGCTTGACGCCACTCGTTCCACATTCACAGCAACTGACGGAAATTGCATTCCCCCGCAGTTCCTCATTGCACCTCCTCCATCCCGGGTCCGAAAAGAGGACAGTTGCCACTCCAGTGCGACTTGCTCTAAGCGCTGCAAATCCCGCAGACGTCGGACTGATCGGGTATAAACTCCAAGATCTACGAGATCTCCCTCTCGGGTGGAACGGCTCCAACAATTCGAATGCTCTCACAGTTCCACTTCCGTATCAAAGAGCGGTTGACTGCCACCACCCTCTCGAAAAGCAAACCGACATTCTCGGTCGGTTCTCCTGCTTCTACGAGCCCTACGCGCACACAATTATCCCTCGAAATTCTTTTCACTTTCCCTAAAAAAAAATGGCAACTCGGCCAGATTTATATATATCCATATTCTCCGGCTGTAGCTTAAGCGAACCCCGCAGCTTAGCCGTTTTCTCATTCCCATGATGTCAGTCTCAAAACCTTTATTTCCGAGTAACTGACATCTCATCTCATTGCAGATCGGTGACGACGCGCCAACCGCTGCAGCAGCACTTCCCCGAGGACGAGGCGTTGATGGACGGCCCCCCCCGCACCCGTAAAAGCTGCATCCCGGAATCCACGCCCGTCTGGCCCGCGGCATAATTTTATTGCAATATGCAATGGCGGCCGCGATGGCTAAATGAGTGCTGTCTTAAGTGATCTGTCGATCCCACCTCTAATCCCTTCCTTTCCTTTTCCCTTTGTACTCATGTTTCCCCCTATTTTCTGCTCCCCGGCTTCAGCCGTTTGTATCGTTTAATGTTTATTGTACTCTTTGTACTACTCGTCATTCGTACGCCGTACAATAAAGACACCCATAACCCGAAACTCAACCCGCGTTTGATTTCCACCGCTCCGCCGCGCATCGATTTCAACAACTGCATTGACACAAATAATATCGTCAAAGTCGAGCAACGCACGCACGACCTAACGCAGCATTGCGATATGGACTTTCTGCCTCAACCTGCATCTGCACCTGTGAGAGCTGTTCCCGCTCCCGTCTACCCTGGCAGTGACTTTGGGGGCGACAGGGTCCTTTTCACTGTTGTAGCGTAATGTCTTGTCGCAGGTATGTCAGTACCTCAAGTTTGTGCAGTGTGTCGATTATTGCTTGCCAGCTGGCACTGTTGAATGCGTTTTAGACATCCAGATTCACCAGCAAGCAATACCTTTACCCCCACCGAGCCAGCGTTTGCCATCAATCGCCTTATGGGCAATGCCCTTCACCACGCCAATCGCACCTGTTGCCCGGTTCTTTCTGAGCCAAAACTAGTTAAAGGAGAGCCGGTCGTCTATGTGATTCTCCAGCCGGCTTTTGAGGATTTTCTCGAGAATTTTGCCGATGGAATTCAGCAAGCATAATGGCTGGCTACAATGGAAGAATTTGCCGTTTCAGGGATTAGTACCTGCTTTTGTAATTACCATATTCCTGGAACAGCAGAGCCTAGTTTTCAAAGACAGCTGGAAATCAGTAAGCTGCCATCACAAGGGATAGCCGAAGCCTACTCCGCTCAACTCTTCAACCAGCTCGCTCGCTCCCCTTTTCCACCTGATGACGTCGACGGATTATGGACTTCCTTACTCGCGGATTATTCGGTAAATTGCGAAATATTCGCTTAGCCAGAAGGTTGGTGTGGAATTGGGGCGTTAAGTCAATGGACGTAACTCTTCCCCCCTTGGTCTCGCAATTCTCCTGAAGTTGCGATTGGAGATTGGGCCTTGTGTTTTCATACGAACATACATATTTGTTGACATACTTTTGTTTCACATTGATTTTGTTTCTTTATACATTGTATTTCTCTTTGAGTTTTTCTATAGTGTCGTCTTTTACTGACTTATTTTGGGGTATTTCATTTCTGATTTTGATTTCAGTGGCTCTACGTTTACAATAGCATTGGATTATTAAAATAGAAATAATTATGATAGTAATTATGCTAATTGATAAGCTTCCTATGCCATAATTGATAATCTTGTGAAATTTTAATTCTTCGATGGCTTTTATGTTTTCCTCTTGGTTCAGGATTACTTCATCTAATGACAACTTTTTGTTTACATATGGTGTATTGTTTTTTGGAATGACGAATTGTTCTTTGAAATATAATTTTTTATTTGAGAACTTTTTGCCATCTATGGTTATTGTACAATTATTAAATGTAATAAAATAATTTCCATTGATTGAGATTTTCCTTTCATCGCAAGTACTATTCATTAGCTTGTTTTTGAAATTCTTTAGAATAATAGTGTCTTTATCGAGTTCAATAATTTCTTGGTTTGCATTTTTAATAAGAGCGCATTTCTTATGGACTACACAGTTTTTACTTTCCTTTAACTCAAAAATAGACTTGTTTTCCTCGAAGGTGTATGTTTTAGTTTTAATGTCTACGATATATTCCAGTTCGGACTCGATTTCAAAAGAATTAGTGTCGGGCATCGGTATCAGTAGTTTTTTTGTAACTTTGATTGTGCTCACGGGTAGTTTTATAACAAAGACTACATTTTCTTCTTTAGAAATAGCAACGCCTAGTCGAATATGTAGTAATTATTTGAAATCAATGTCACATTTAATTATTTCATCGTTAGTGAGAATATTGGGTTGTAATGTACCTGTTCTAGCTGAGGCAATGTTTTGTTGGATGTGTTCGACTTGCTCTTTGAGTATGTTGAGTTTAAACATTTGTTGGAGAAACAGATTTCAGTTATACAATTGCTCGTTTTCTTTATTGATTTTGTTAACTTCTTGTTGAATCTTTTGTCTGTCGGAATTGATAGCATTTTTTAACTGGATAAGTGAAGTATTGAAGTTATTGTTGATTTTTATCTGTTGGTTCATGTCATTTATTATATTGTGGTTGTTAGAGTCAACTACCGAAAAATGCCTTTCAATGTTTTGCCTATCATTATCATCTAGGGTACCATATAGCCACTTCATTGCTGTACCTAAGCCATTTATAAGTCCTCGTTTGTATCTATGTGGTATGATTGTATGAATTTTGTTTTTGACGTTGTATATTTCTGAGAGCATCATATTTTTGTAATTATTATCTCGTATGTGATTGGTAATTGTTTCGAATTGGTTAGTAATATTCAAAATCTCTTGCGGGTTTATAATATGTAAAATTATATCGTAGTCATTGACGATTTTCTCGACATTCATGTTGATTTCTGAGTAGCCTAAGTTTGATTCAATCCTCTCGAGTGTCATTGACTGGTGAGTTAACGGAATAAGGGCTAGAAGCATGATGCACCAAATCGTTGTCTGAAAATTTCAAAGGTCTTTTAATGTTACTTTCATGAACGTTTTCGAGGTTGAATTTTCTAAACTTCGGTTGCTCTTTGTGTCTCAAATTTGTGTAATTTTTGATAAACCCTTCCTGTCTATTTTCCTAATAATCCTCACGGTTAGCGTTCAATTTCGAGATAGAGTTTGTTTTCTTTGCTTGGGTGCGTTGTCTTAATTCAGCGCGGTCGATTTTGTTATTTTCAGCGTTAATGGGTGTGTCTCTGATAGTAGAATGATATGAGTTGTTATACTGTGTTACGGCTTTTAAAATTTGTTGTGTAATAGGGATTTTGTTGTCTAAGTTAAGGGCCCGAATTCTTTCTGTTAATATGGGTATTCACACCGAGCTCGTTACTTCGTTAATTCGGTACTTGGTAGTTTTCTACGTGTATTTTGTTTTTGTGCGATACACGAACACACACGAACACGAACAAAATACACGAACAAAACTACCGAGTACCGAACTAACAAAGTAACGAGCTCGGTGTGAATACCCCTAATGTATTATTGAATCTTTCTATGTCTGAGTTTCCTGTATGACTATTGGGTTTTGTAAAGTGGATTTCAATGTTTTCTTCGTTACAAAAGTGTATTATGGTGGAATTATTGAATTCATTATCACAGACTAGTTTTTTCATTTTTCCTTTTATTGATATATACAGACGTATTTTCTCTAGCAATGTTGGTTTACTGCGATCTTCTAAAAAGAAACATGTGACATGCTTCGAAAATTTGTCGATAAAATTTATGAATGAATGCTTGGAGTTCACATATGTATCTACATGGACTATTTGGTTAATATCGGAGGGGGTTTCAGTAAGAGAAAATTTATTTTTAAAAACTTTGTTTAAGTTACCTATGTGTTCTGTTAAGGAGGTGCTGAAAACTAGAATGTCATCAAGATAGACGACGCACACTTTGTTTATGAGCCCTCCTAGAACCGAATTCATCAACCGTTGGAAGGTTGAAGGCGCATTTTTTAAGCCGAATGGCATTCGCCAAATGAGGTGGAAAAAGCAGTTTTCCTTCTATCTTCTTCTCTTACTAGGATTTGGTGAAATCCTTTAGCAAGGTCTAAGGAAGTGAAGTACTGTGCTTTGCCTAGTTTGTCCAAGATACCTTCGATATTAGGGATGGGAAATTTGTCGCTAACGGTTACTTCGTTGAGTTTTCTGTAATCGATAACTATTCGCCATTTCTGTTTGCCAGAGTTGTCAATGTCTACTTTAGCATTGAGAGGGGTTAGAAAGTTCATGCCGATAATGGCATCGTATTTTCGACCACTAAAATCTACAACTTTCCAGGAGAGGGTTCCTGAGGCTTTAAATTCTTCGGGTATTGGTGTAATTATTTTGGTGTTTATTTTGTTTACACCGTTTAAGCTGCTGTACCAGAGTGGTTTTGAAAGTTTCTCTTCGGTCGATGTACTTTTATTTAATATGCCTGATCTAACGATACTTATATCTGAGCCTGTATCGATGAGGCATTTTATTGGTTTATTATTAATGGTGAGGGTTACTAGGGGTAGTTTTGAGTTTGGGGGCTCCTGGGAAAAATTTACATCATCTACTTGGGTGTTGCCGATTTCCATAGTTTGTTCGATATTATGGGACTCTAACGGGTGATTTCTGGAGTTTGGAAAGGAATGTGAGTTGCTATTTCTACGTTGGTATTGGTGGCTATTCGTATTGGGATGACCCCATTTCGAGAAACTTTGATTACTGCTATTTCCGTTGTCTGTATTATAATGATCTCGTTTCGAGAGGTTATGGTTATTATTATTCGCATTATTTTGATAATTTGTCGAGAAGGTTGTGCCTTTTCTAGAATCCGAATGTTTTTTGGGGTTATTGTATTGCCTTTCAAGTATGTGTGTTGTGCTGTTAGAGTTTGTAGTCAATTTTTTATGATTAAATGATATAGCCCTTTTGTCATCAAGAAGTCTTAGTCTGGAATATTTGTGATATAAATCGTCTATACTTGCGTATTCGTCTATGTGAATTCTAAAATTACCATCGATTTTGTCAATTAAAATCTCCCTGAGATCTCTTTCTACGAATTGTGGCTTATAAATGCTTGGTTTGGTTTCATCGAATTCGTATATCTCGTTAATATTATACATCGCTTGTTTAAATAAATCGAACAGTTCTCTTAGATTACTGACCTTCGCAGTTCTGCATTTGTTGAATACTTCGGCATATGTTCTTTGTGGTCGGAATTGTTGGGCCAATTTCCATTTGATAGTGTTCCAATCGCTGCAGTCTCCCAATGGTCGGATACACCTGGCGGCATCTCCGAGGAGTTTTTCGTTGATGACGATTTGGACTCCAAAGTCTTGAAGTTGCTGGTTGTTTCGACATAGTTTGAGGCATCTCTCCACTGCGTCGATGAATTGTAGTAGGCTGTATTCTTTGTTCATTCCGAATGCTTTGAGGTGTCGGAACTGGTTGATAACGCTGTCCTGGCTCAATAGGAGTTCCCCGATGTTTTGGTAACTATGTTCAGTGGAACCATTGAAGTGTCCGTCTGCTTCGTTGTACATTACGTTGTTATTTGGATTGTGTTGTTCGCGGAGCTCGCGGAGTTGTTGTTCCAGGCTAGCAATTACATCCTCTTGGCGTTGAATAATGGCGTGAAGCTGTTGCGTTTCGACGTTGTTGTTGGTCATTATGCACTATTGGTGTTGTGTTGTTGAGATTTTTTAGTAATTCCTTCGGAATTGGCTTTCGTCCCTTGCTTTTGGGGCACTTTAGGCATTTTATACAAGTCTTCGGATTTGTAGCACTCCGACTGCGCCAATTACATACGTTGGAAAAAATAAAAAAACACGATTCTTCAGATGTGTACTTTATTCGTTCAACGAGGTCTTAAGACTAACTTTCCGAAATAGCGAAAGTTCGTATGAACCCAAAAGGTGATAATGCCGAGTAGGCATTTTGAATCAATTCCAGTGCATTGACAGTTTCAATCAGCATGAAACGGTCAGTGCACTGGTAATTGCTTATTCGGTAAATTGCGAAATATTCGCTTAGCCAGAAGGTTGGTGTGGAATTGGGGCGTTAAGTCAATGGACGTAACTCGCGCGTACAATTTGTGCTGCTATTTGTCTTTCTCGCAGCGGCCAATATTTTTGCCGCGTGAGTTCTAGCAACTTTTTTGCTCCACTATGCCGGTTCTCTTCGTGAATACCTGAAATTAATGATTTAGTTAATAAGCATGTGGATGGTAGTGAAATTGGAAGCTTCGTGTCATCCGACCTCGCCGTCTTCTGCGATCGAACGTGTACTCGAATGATCCAATCTTTACCTAAAATTGGAGATGAAGTGGTTAGTTTGCATGCCTTTTACTACTTTTTTCCCTTTCTTCAGCATTTTAATTTCTTTAGAAAATTGCTTATGCTGCTCTTTCCTTATTAAGGTTTCCGTTTCTTTACCACTTTTTGTTGACCACTTCTTGTTGATACCACAGTGCTTTACCTTTGGTTTAATTGGCGCAGCTCCAATTAGTACTCAATCAAATACCGTGTTCTCCATGTAAAGATTCGAATTCAAATATCTTTTCGTTCTTTAATATGGTCCCCATCACTTCAGCCCCTAGTAGTATGTCAACTTGGTTTGGGGTGTGAAATTTTAGGTCGGCTAAAGAAGTTTCTTTTGGGAGATTAGATATCTCAATCTTTCACCCTGGTAAATTGGGAGTAATTTTTGGAAGAACCATTGACTCAACTTTGACTTTGAAACCATTGTGGGATGATTTTACTTCCACCATTACTTCCTCCTTCACTTTCGTCATTTCGTACCTGAACCCCTTGAACCCCACCTGCAGCAGCGTGTGGTGTGACTTCTTGCATTTTTGGCAAGGTTTCACAGCTTTTGAACAAATGCCATTTCCTTAGGCATTTGGTGCATATACTATTTTCCAGTGCTACTTTAATTCGCTTTTCTACTGCGAGTTTTTTAAACTCATCGCAGTTAAACAAATTATGTGCACTGTCACAACCTAATAAACATTTCCTTGAACTATTTTGGGTCTTACTAGATTCATTTTGAAATCCTACACCTTCTCAGATTAGCCGACACTGTGTCGTGCAACGCCTTTATTTCCGCAGGCGTACGCGAACATATTTGCCTGGCGTCAAGTAGATTTCTGAACATCCTTGATGTTATTTGGCGTTTATCAGGGGTGGCTTTCCGTAATTCGATACTCGACCATCGTTGGCTCGATACATCGGTTCGATATCGAACGCTCAACGCGACAGTTTCGCTTTCCGTAACTCGATATGAGAACTCTCGTTTTCATTTTTTGGAAGTGTGTGGAAAGTACTTTGGAGCTGTCAGAAGCAGCGGGAAGTAAACAAAACGAAGAAAATTTGAAAAGTGAAAATAAATAAAGTGAAATATTTAATTTTTTCTTTTAAAACTTGTAATATTTCGGTTTGAAATTTGTGTTGGTTTTTAATTTCTTGCTCTATTATAGAAATATTTTGATCTACATACTTCCTTTTTGCTCTTGGTGTTTGCAGTGCGTCAGTCTCACTTGTCTCACACCTCCTCTTTGCTCTTGGTGTTGTTGGTCCTGTTCCGCAGCTTTTCTTTGCTGGTGTTTGTGGGACATCAATGGCTTCTGCAATTTCCTCATCGCTGGAGAAAACATCTTCACATAATGCTTTATATGAACATTGAATTTCATCGCGCTGCGGGCCAAAAGAGGCAGCAGCAGAAGAGCATGGCATATCTGTTTCAGTACCATATGACGCCACGCCGGGAATACCCGTTATTTGGGGATTTATTTTCGCTGCAGCTATTACCCGATCTTCCAAATTACTTAACTGCACGGCGTCATATGGCCCACCACCCGTTTTTGTCAGGCTCTTCATTCGGGTGGTCAATTTTCGTTTGGCGTTGTATTTGTAGTCAGTCCACACCTAAAAATATTACGAGTTACAGGAAAAGTTTTGTATATTTATAAGAAAGTGGTTTTACTTACTTTCTGCCATCCCTTCGTTGGCTTCATTGGAGGCCAATTGCTGTTAAGTATCTCCGCCAGTCTTAACCATACATTTTTTTTTGTCGCGCCCGTTGTTGCAAACTATTTTTTGCCAACTCGTCGTGTTGCTCCATAAAATCTATTATCATCTTTATTTGAGCAGCGTTCTTTTGTTGACTCCTAAAAAAATTTATTAAAATCCAAAAAATTTCAAATTTCATACTTACATTTTGTTACGGTTGACAACGGAGAAAAAGCAAAACGAGAGCAAAATTGGTATCGAGCTGTTTGTATCGAACGTTCGATACGACACGATGACATTTTGTGTTACGGAAAGCAAAAACGATAGTTCGATACACGTATTTGCTCGATATCGAATTATGGAAAGCCACCCCAGGCTGAACTCTATGCCATCAGGCTCTGCGTGCAAGTCAACCTCGAACGTGCGTACAGAGGGCAGGACATCGTCATCTGCTCCGACAGCCAAGCAGCCATCAAAGCACTTCATATGAGATAACCTCAGGATTAGTGCTGGAATGCATTGAGGCATTGAATGCACTGGGCAAATGCAACCAGGCGAAGATCCTCTGGGTTCCAGGACACAGAGGTATCGAAGGAAACGAGGAAGCGGACAGCCTCGCTAGAACCGCGGCAGCCACGCCCCCCCCCCCCCCCTAGGACCTGAACCCTTTATTGGGCTGGGCAAAAGCGCCATAACGGAGTCACTGATACTTGAGGAAAGGACCAGGAACACAGAACACTGGACTAGCGCCTCCGGTCTCAGGCAATCGAAAATCTTCATCAAAGATTATAACCCCAAATGGAGTGAAGAATGCCTCAAACTAAGGAGAAACCAGCTTAGACAGGTCACAGGTCTTCTAACTGGGCATTGCAGATTGAGGAAACACATGCATACGGGATAGAACAGGTAAGCGTCTGTAGACTCTGCGAAACAGCAGAGGAGACTCCCGAACACAACATAATGCACTGTAATGCGGCTTGTCGCAGCAGGTTGCGTTACCTGGGCCAGTTATGGCTTGCAGAAGAGGACGTCAAACACCTAGACCCCTGCGAGTTACTAAGTTTCATTACGGCGGTAGGTCTAGGGGATGGTTAGGCTAGGTTAGGTTGAGGTGGCTGCCTCTGTATGAGACACACTTAGGCCTCTTAATGGGCCCGTTGTGATACCACAGATTCCACCCGTTTGAAATGCGTATGCAACACTGTTTTTTTCAACATGTGATACACCACACATTTCAAACGGATGGGGAAAGGGAGGGGAGCGGACCTACAGTTTAACGCCGAATCCGAACGGCGATGGGCAGTTTTTCTTTCACACTTGGAGGTTTTGCCATTGCCTGCCAAGAGCGCACTTGTGCGATTCTTGTAATTCTCATTCCCTTCATGTGGATAGCGACAGAAGTAGATGAGTGTTTTTTCCAGCCCAAGCCAGGAATCGAACCCGGGGCGCTCGGTATGAGAAGCCAGCACGCTACCCGCTGAGCTATCGAGGCCGACAGGTCTAGGGGATGTTCTCTAACATTTGTAAGGGGCACAATAGATCAATGCTGGTCTCAGTGCAGTTTACCCTAATCAATTCTATTCTATTCTAAGTGATGGGTGATTTTAGAATAATCTTTTATAAATTTCCTGTACTAACGCCGATATGGTTATCGTACGATCGCGCACAAAAAGGCAAATAAAATGCACAATGTCGGGCTAACGTTATAATAATTAGGTTTTTAATATGTTCACTTTCAATGTACAAAATTGTGTAAAGAGATGTAAGTTCAATGTATGTGATGTAAACTATGTACAATATGTATAATGTGGAGGATATGTACCAGAGGATGGGTACTTGACGTAAAATGTAAATGTAAAATGCTGATGAAAAATGTAAGTTGTTCAATGTTGATGTAAAATGTAAGTTGTTAAATGTTGATTGGTGTGATGGGTAAAGGTGTTGGATGTAATGTGGTAATTCTTGATGGTTGTGTGTTCGCTGATCGTCTCGTGTTGTCGTCGCCGATGTTCAGAAGATGAGTGAGTTGCCGTCAGCCGCGCAAGCACCGTTTAGGACAGCGAGGGATGCCGTCGGTCAGTACATAGGTGGGTATATAGGGTAAGTATATAAAGAAGATAGCGGAAACGTACAAATGGTAAATATATAAGGAGAAGGTAGGTATATAGGAATAAGGTAAGTTTACGGGATTGGAGAGGATATGTACGACTTATGATGTATGTACACCATATTTATTTATATTTATTTTATATTGTAGGTGGTGCGCGGTGACGGCAAGCAACGACGTGAACATCCTGGGGCCGGATGCACTCGTGCATTTAGACGACCCCCCTCAACTCCGTCAGGGACTTAATAGCCTGCGTCAGCAGCGTCCCAACCTTTCGTCCCCGTAACTGGCACGTAGTTATGCCTTGTCTGGCGTGGTCGGCCGAACGATGTTGGCGACGCGATGGTACGTTGGCGGCACTGGTGGACGCCTGACGCATGGGCGCGGTCCGCACCCTGGAACGGGCCGGTCTCTGCGGGTTGCGCGACGACCGCGTCCTAAGAGGAGGGGGGCGTGGACGTTGGCGCGAGGATTGCGCTGTCATGTGGATCTCGCGGCGTCGTTGGCCTTGCGCCCGGTTGACGGGCTGCCTCGCCGGTTGGACACCTCGCCTGCGTTGTCCGGAATGGGCCGTCTGCTGCGGAGTGGCGTTGACGGGCGGCGTCGCCGGTCGGGCACCTCGCCGTCGTGGCCCGGAATGTGCCGTCCGCTGTAGGGTGTCAATCGGGTGCAACATCGTGTGATGTGCCAACCCACACTCCTTGCAACTGTTTGGCGAGTCGCACGCCCCCGTGTCGTGGGACCGGGCCAAACAGTTGCGGCAGTAGCCGTGTGCGTACACGACGTCGTCGCGTTGGCCGGGGTTCATGGCAATGAACCCGCGGCAGAACCTCAAGGGATGAGGGCGATGGCAGATTTGCCAGCGGTGCATGTCTTCCATGGTGGAGCTGTGGAGAAAGAATAGAAGAACCGGACTTTAGTGTTTTATAATGATAGATGGACAGCGATGTCCGCGAAAAATTATAAGGAATTTATAATAAAGTATAAAGGGTTCTACGCGGTGGGTAGAACGCATAATTTCACAATCGGGCGTGTGAGTATGCCAGATTGTGCGCGGACATCGGCCACTCGGACGTGGCCATCGGGTCCTCGATGTAGGGCGATGATCCGTCCTAACCTCCACTCGGTGGGGGGCAGCAGCTCGTCCTTGATGACGACTAACCGGTTCAGTTCTATCTCCTGTTGGGGATGGCGCCACTTGTGCCTCTTGTGGAGCTCATGGAGATACTCAGCTTTCCATCTCCGGCTGAACTCATGGTGAAGAGCCTTCAGCTTCTCCCATCGGTTGATCAAGGATAGATCCTCCGAGTTGGGTTCGGGAGGTGACAGGAGAGGGGCGCCTCGCAGGAAGTGACCTGGAGTAAGCGCCAAGAGATCCGATGGATCTTGTGAGAGAGGTGACAATGGTCGGGAATTCAAGACGGCCTCAATTCTAGCAAGAAGAGTTGTGAACTCTTCGAAGTTGAATTTGTGATGGCCGGCAGTCTTCTTGAGATGAGATTTGAAACTCTTAGAGAAGAGTTGTGAACTCTTCGAAGTTGAATTTGTGATGGCCGGCAGTCTTCTTGAGATGAGATTTGAAACTCTTGACTGCAGATTCCCACAACCCGCCCATGTGAGGTGCACTAGGGGGAATGAAAGCCCAATCGACTCCTTGAGTGGAATACTTCTTTAGGATGTCGTGGGATACCTCTTTTGAGAACTTGAGGAACTCCCGGCTCATAGGTGTGTGGGCGCCAACGAATTTGGTGCCATTGTCCGACATGATTTTGCGGGGAAGGCCTCGTCTGCCAATGAATCTGGCAAAGGCCGCGCGGAATGCCTCTGTGGTGAGGACAGAACACAATTCCAAGTGAATGGCCTTGGTTGAGAAGCAGACAAACACCTCGACATAACCTTTGATGAAGGTTGCCGTTCGGAGCTGAGATGCCTTAATTTGAAATGGGCCCGCAAAATCAACACCTGTCGTCGAGAATGGGATTGACAGTGTGCAACGCTCTGGCGGAAGGGCTGCCATAATTTGTGATCGGACCTTTTGTCTCTGAACCGTACAGATCTTGCATAGGCGAATGCATTTCTTGATCTGAGGCTTTAGACGGGGAATGTAAAACTCTTGACGAGCCATTCTGAACATGAGCCGAAGTTCTGCGTGTAAGAGAAGAGTGTGGAGGAACTCAAGATACAACGTGCAGAACCGAGATGCCTCTGGTAGGATTATCGGATTATCATTGTAACTCAGCGCCGCCTGGGCCAATCTACTATCAACTCTCATCAAGCCGTCCTTATCGAGGAACGGATTGAGAGTTAAAATCGTGCTTTTTCGGGGAAGAGGGGTCTTGTTGGACAGCGCGGTAAGTTCGGGGTGGTGGAACCGTGTCTGGGCTAACGAGAGGAGTCTCGTCTTGACAAACTGAATCTCATTCTGGGAAACGAATGGATCCAAGTTGAGGGGAGAGTTGCTCCTCTTAGCGAGTCCGTTGTGGACAAAACGGAACACGTACGCAAGGACACGTAGCGCGCGAGAATAGGAGGAGAGCCGATCGAGGATGTCTGATGGTTCCTCCAGCGCGAGATGAACTTCGACCTTCCGCTGCTCAGGTGGAGCAACATTGGAGGGAGTTGATTTAGGCCAGTCTTCTTCAGGTGACTGAAGCCAGTTGGGACCATTCCACCACAGCGGGTTTGCTGCAAGTTCTTGGGGTTTGCACCCGCGAGTGCGAGTCGGCGGGATTGTCACGGCTTATGACGTGACGCCAAGTGCCATTGCCGACATTTTTTAGAATCTGGGCTGTTTGGTTGGCTACATACGTCTTCCAAGTGCTTGGAGGTTTTTCTAGCCAGGCGAGAACTATTTGTGAATCCGACCAGAAGAAGGTGTCTTCGGGGTTCACATCGAGATTTTCCGTAAGGCATTTGGATAATTGAGAAAGTAAAACGGCGCCGCACAATTCTAACCGCGGCAGGCTAACCGTCTTTACTTAACTTTACCCTTTGCCACGAGCAGGTGACACGAGATATTGCCATCGCTGTCAGTGGCGCGCAAATAAAGAGTTGCGCAATATGCCTTTTCTGAAGCATCGCAGAATCCGTGAAGTTGGATTCGCTTCAGAGGGGAGAATTGTACCCATCGGGGGATCTCGATCTCGCTGATGGACGACAAATTCTTGACGAATTGATTCCATTTTATGAGGGACCCGGGCTTTACGCATTCGTCCCAGTCCGTGCCCTCCAACCAAAGCTCTTGCAGGAGTAACTTGGCTTGAGTTATAATGGGCGAGAGCCATCCTGCCGGGTAAAAAGTTTTGCGACCGCAGAGAGAATCTGTCGCTTCGTGGCAGAACTCGTTTCGGAGATGGGAACGATCGAATACGAGAATGTATCCGACAAAGCGTTCCATCTCATGCCAAGTGTTTTGGTAGAGCTGGCACTTTCGAACTTGAGGAAGTCTGAGTCGAGAAGTGCCGAGGTGGGAATGTTTTCCAGGATCCTCGGATGATTAGAAGTAATCTTCCTAAGAGGAAATCCTGCTGATTTAAGGGCGTCAATCACTTGTGTCAGTGAATCGACTGCCTCAGAAATGGAATGGGCACCGGACAAAATGTCATCAACATAAGTCTCCTTGAGAAGGACTGTTTCCGCTAACGGGAATTTGTCCTTTGAATCTTCAGCCAGTTGTCGAAGTGTTCGAATGGCTAAGAACGGAGCACAGTTCACACCAAACGTCACTGCCTTGAGTTTAAAGTCTCGAATGGGGGAATTTCGAGACTCACGAGACCCACATCTCCATTAAATACAAATTGGTACAGCCGCCATCTTAAAATGAGGATCATAAGGTCGGGCTGTAATGTGGGTCAATCATTAAGTGAATATCCAGAGCCGGTTGTTCTAGATGCGTTGAAGACAACGCGGACCTTGGAGGTGGTCTTTTTCCGGCTTTACTACAGCATGGTGAGGCAAATAAAATGAAAAGTATTTGCCATCAGAGATGATCTCGTTGGACTGAGTTGGCTCCATATGATTGAGAGTGAGATACTCTTTGAGGACCTCATCATATGTGGCTTGGAGATCGCCTTTCTTTGCCAAAGTCCTTTCCATGCTGAGGTATTGAGAGAAGGCTGTGGTACGGGATTGACCTAGAGCCAGTTGACTGGGAAAACTTGCCTTGAAGGGGAGTCGGACGGCGTATCTACCATCTGACCGCCGGGATGTGGTCTTTTGATAAAGGTCTTCACAAAACCGATCCTCTTCGGAGATTGGAGAAGGCTGTGGAATTTCCTCCTGTTGCCAAAAGCGTTTGAGCTGGGAACTTAGGAGTTCATTTGAAACTTCTTCCACTTGTGTCGAAAATGTTGACACTTTCTGGGGGAGTGGCCCACTTATGATCCAACCGAATATGGTGTTTTAGGCAAGGAGGCTGCCACACATATTTCGGTGGATTCCATCGAGAAGGATTTGAGGAAGTAAATCGCTTCCGATGACCATGTCGATTTGGGCCTGTTTGAAGCAGTTGGGATCTGCTAGGTCCAGCATTGCGACGTGTTTCCACTCTTTCAGGCCCACATTGAAAGTGGGAAGAAGTTTGGTCAATTGTGGGAGTACAATTGCCTGTGTGGTGAGTTTTGTGCCAGTTTTAGATGCAACTAGCGTTATGTTGCAGATCTGGTTTGAGTTTTGGATGGTCTTTCCACCCATTCCAGATATTTCGATCTGAGTCCTCTGCGTAGGGATTCTCAGTCGATTCTGCACTTTGGACGAGATAAATGTCCGTTGCGAACCTTGATCGATAAGGGCTCGAACCTTATGATATTCGCCGAGATGCTCTAAAGAAACAAGAGCAGTGGGGAGAAGTGTTTTCTCTTCGACCGTAGTGCTAAGAGACTGCACTGGCCGATTTTTTGATGTTCGTGATGAGCGGGACTGTTCATCAGAACTTGACTCATCCCTAGAACTCCGGGCCGTTCTTACGGGGGACTTTCGCGTTTGTGGACTGTGAGGCTGGGTCGTGGAGAGTTGAGCAACTACGTTTCGTTGCCGAGGCGGGTTGTTGTCAGCCAAAATGTGAAGCAGCGAATGGTGCTTTCTCTGACAGTGTGAGCAAGTGAATTGACTCGTACAATCCCGCTTCAAGTGAGTGTATGACAG
Organism: Melieria picta; assembly: GCA_964056695.1. Lineage (NCBI taxonomy): Eukaryota > Metazoa > Arthropoda > Insecta > Diptera > Ulidiidae > Melieria > Melieria picta. Next base: position 65,810,624 of record OZ057400.1, read on the forward strand.
GCAGTTTTCGCACAGTTGTGTGTTCGTACTGCCTTCACTCGGTCTCGAACAGACATTTTTTTGAAGGTGGCGCAGAATTTGAGCGCGTGAGGAGCGCCGCAAATCGGACATGAAAAAGTCCGCTCACTTTCCACCAAAAAATTCTGAGTTCTGTTGAAACCCCGGTTCGGAGGCAACCCGGACTTGACTGGTTTGACGGTGTTGAGCCGATCCACGACCTCATATCGTCTGGTAAGGAAGTCATCCATTTGCTCCCAAGCGGGGAGATCTTTACGGGAACTGAGGGATTGTTCCCACAGAGATAAAGTCTCCTCTGGAAGTTTTGTGGAGCAAATATAAACCAGAATTGGATCCCAACTCTCTGTCGAGACGCCTTGAGATGCTAAGACGGACAGAGAATTGTTAATGGTCGATTGCAGCCTTTAGAGTGCTTCACTATTTTCATTTGCTACTTGAGGGAGGCTCAAGAGCGTTTTGACTTGTTTGTCAACTAGAATGCGCCGATGTTCCAATCGTGATTTCAGCGCATTCCATGCCAGTTCAAAGTTAGCATCGCTTAATGCGTACTGCTTCACAATCGCACCAGCTTTTCCGGCTGTCTTGTATCTGAGGTGATACAGTTTCTGGGCAGAGGTGAGTTTAGGGTGGTTTATGTAAACCGCCGTAAACATGTCACGGAAAGACGGCCACTCTTCGTACCCACCAAAAAAAATTTCTGTGTCGCATGGTGGCACATTCAGGCAAATAGAATTATTTGCCTGCTCAGACGCTGAATTTGTAGAAGTTTCAGCTGGACGTATTGTTTCAGCGGGTGGAAGTTGCTGAACGTCCATAAGATCTGAGATCTGGGCGATTGTATTATATGCTCGATCTCGGCATAGCTCCAACTTGCTGCGAGCAAGAAGCTTGAAGCTGCTTGGCAGGTCGTCATCAGGGGTGATACCGACTTTTCTGTATGCTGCCTTTACATCTTCATAGTAGCCGTTCAAATCGGCTTGAGCTGCCTTGAGCATGGGCACAGTAAATTCTTCAATTGCACGCGAGGAGAATTGGGTGCAAAAGTGGACTAGGTTGTCCGCTTCGAAAATGAAGGCACTCATGGAGGGATCATGAGTCACTTCCTTTTGAGATTTTCGAATCTCTACTGTATGTGCCCTTGTGGTGCGTTTTTTGGGGACTGCACGTAATAGGTCTGAACTAAGGCTCTCCGACTCGGTGTCAGGCGTCCGAACGAATTTCGCAGACGGCTCTGACGGTACCAAGAGGGGATCCGACTCAGCTTTATTGCTGGTGGATCTGTCGGGCGACCTGTTCACTGGCATGTTCTTTATTTAGAGTAGAAAAATAAACGATAGTTTACAGTCCACGAGAGGTAAGCACGTAAGTAACGTGATGTTCGAACGAATTCGAAAAAGCAAAATTTACCACACAAGATGTACGATTCACGAGTTGATCACGCGAGTTTGTCCAACAAGATAAAGTAATTTCCAAAAATGGAAAAAAGCACGGAAAAAGAAAACCCAAGGATGTGGTAGAATTCCACAGTAAAATAAGCGAAAAAAAGATGTTTTTCCTCCTTATGTACCACCGCACGGAATGGATGTGCACACAAATCGGCAATAAATAAGAAACCACAGTCGATGTTTGCAGAAGAAAATCGAAAATTTGTTTCTTTATTAATTTAATTTAATTTTTATTTGGTTGAACTAAAAAACTCGCAATAAATTAATAAAAAACAGGGGCCGCAATCGATATTTGCGGACGAAATTCGAAAATTATTTAATTTGAGATTATTTATAAATAAAAACCCTCCAAAGAATTTGGAAGTAATTTTGTGTAGTGTACTTATGGGATCTAAGTACACCAGCAGCCTTTGTTTTTCCTGCAGGGTACTATAAATGCAACCCTGTCGCTACGCGCCGTGTCATAATTCAACCTGGCAATGATGACCGCGATAATGGAAACTTTTAGTCCAACCTGGCAATGATGGAAACTTTTAGTCCAACCTGGCAATGATGGTCGCGATCAACATGGAAACCTTTAGTCCATTCTGGAATGTGCGAGAACGATCTGCGCGATGGCCGAACAGGTATAAAAGGCAGCCGGGTGCGGCGCAGCGAGTCAGTCTGATTTTGACTAGTGAAGGTGCCACACGGAGTAATTGAGCAAATAGTTAAGTGTACAGACAGTAAAGTGTAAAATTTGTGTATTAAAGTGATCGTTGGTTTTTATTGACTGCGTTTGGATAATTAAGTGTGTTTTTATTTTAAATTGCACAATCCAGAGATACGTACTAGCCCACTAGAACTAGTATTCGTAACATTTGGTGTCAGAAGTGGGATTGTGTTACTGAAAGTAAAAAAAAAAAAAAAAAATTAATTATAAAACGCAGACATGGTTAGACTGGAGCAACTGAAGGTGGACCAGCTGAAGAAGGAGCTGGCCGCTTGGAATTTGCCGACTGCTGGCGGAAAGGTGGAGTTGCAGCTGCGCTTGCGAGAGGCGTGTGAATCACGAGGCATCGATTGGACTGCGCACGAGTTCGGAACGCAGGAGCTAGAGGCGTCGGGCAAAGTAGAGGAATCGCCTGCGGGTGCTGCGTCGGCTGCAGCGGCTGCGCCACCACAAGCCATGGACATGAGCCAGCTAATGGTCGCAATGGAAGGCATGTTTGAGGCTTCCAACCGGAAAATGGAAACTGCGAATCGAGAAATGGCAGCGAAAATGGAAACGGCGACCCATGAAATATCGGCGCAAGTGTCAGAGCGAATGGAAGTCAAGCTTCAGGAAAATTCTGCGCGCTTGGAGCAGAAAGTGGAGGAAATCTCAGACAGGATTAATGGGAAAGTCGAGCACCTGGAGACGCGAGTAGAGCACTTGGATAAACGAGTCGACGACCTGGATGATTCCCTGAACAAACGAGTTGATACTCTGGAACAGACGTCTGCATGATTGCACTCAAAACGTGTTGTGACTCATTCACTCTTAAATTACCTACTCACTCACTCACATTGGTTTTTGTGATTGTGAATGAATGAGTCATAATTTGCCCTCGAGTGAGAGATTGTACTGTATTCATAAATTGAATGAGTCATTTTATAGTGTACTCAAAGAGAAACTGTATTCACTTTATGCTGAGAATACAGCGAAATCAAATGAATGATTCGAATCATTCATATTGAGTAGTGTGCTCAAAATGAAACTAAAAAATGCTTTTCTATCAAGTTCTATCAAGTGAATAAATTGTCAACGAATACCAACAATGAAAACAAAAACGAAATATACCGTTACTATATACAAATGATGCTAACTAATGTTGACAACCTTACGAACAAGTAAGTAATGAATATTCACTAAAGAGAATGGTGTGTTATGACTCTCTCTATTTTGTGACTCTTTCTTTTTGTGCACAGCTTTTGCTTTGCCTACAGCAATTACTGTATTCATATTGTAATGACTCTCAGAAAGTGTGCACTCAGCAGAAGTGTCAACACTGTGGGAGAGAAAGTGAATGGAGCCATGCAGATGTCTGGTCTGGAAGACTCGATGAACAGAAAAATGGACGAGCGGCTTAGGGAGGTACAGCCGCGAGAATGGTTGCCGCCGGTTCCGGAAAGTGTTGCCACCCGAGCAGAAGTGCCTACTTATGATGGGACTACGCCGTTCGATACATTCAAGCTGCAATTCGACCTGGCTGCTCTGGAAAATCAGTGGACCGATGTAAGGAAAGGTCGGAGATTGGCGCTGGCGCTTAAAGGTGCTGCGGCTGAGGTAATAAAATCAGTTCCAGAATGTTTACGAAGTGAGTACGAGACCGTCATAAGGGCGCTGGCAGCCAAATACAGCGACGAGCACAACAGAACGCTGTACTACTGTGAGCTGAAGAATCGCAGGCAAAGGGCCAACGAGGCGCTGCAGGCATATGCAGCAGACATTGAGCGGCTCGTACAGCTGTGCTACCCGTCCTTCGGCGCTGATGATCTCGAGAGGATGAAGATTGAGGCGTTTATTGAAGGTCTTCATGATCCGGAGACACGTCGCAGTGCGTTGATGATGGGCAAGCCGACATTTAGGGAGACGGTGACCAGCGCGATGACATACGAGGCGACATGGATTGGGAGCACTCGGTATGCACCTGCAAGGATACGCCAGATCCAGCCGGACCACGACATTGCGATCCAGGCAATAAGCTCTGAGCCACCGGGCAGGCCACGGGTGGTCTCCTCTAAAGTTGTTTGCTGGGTATGTGGCAAGCAGGGCCACATATCACGAGACTGCCGCCAACGAAAGAGGCGTTCCCGTTCTCGATCGCAATCGCCTGAAGCGAGGAATACTGACAATCGAGGCCAACAAGCGCAGGGCTGAGGACGGCGAGTCGTTAAACTAAAACGGGTCAGCCCAAAGGGGCGTGAGCTGATCCCCACAATCTGCCGCCCCACCGTCCTTGTCTGACAGCTGAAACGACAGCCCAGCAGCTTGACAATTGAAGGAAGGATAGATGGAAAGTTGTTCGTGTTGACACTGGATACTGGAGCGTCATATTCGATCATAAAAAGGAAGCTGCTGAAGAACTGGGAACCGCTGCATGGCATACAGCTGCGGACTGCGACTGGCGAGCGCGCGCCGGTAAGAGGCGATTACTATTGGCACCAGCAGCCTGGAACATGAGTTCATCGTCGCGGAAATAATGGGCGACGTGATTATCGGCGTGGATTTCATGATTAGGCACGGTTTTACGCTTGACCTGAAAGAACATGTGCTGAGATATGCCAACGTTGAATTCCCTCTGCACACCGGCTATGAGCGAAGCGTGGCGGTTAGGAAGGTTGTATCGTGTCAACACCGGAGGATACCAGCGAATTCTGAGGCGATTGTGTGGGCAAAGGTGGACGAGGACGATGGGACGAGTCGGCTGTGGGTTGTAGAAGCACCGAAACAAGGACACGACAACATCATCATCGGACGTACATTAGTGGAACCTAAGAATGGCAGAATACCGGTCAGAATACTGAACCCCCTGAATGCACCCAGAGATGTCGGGAAAGATGAGGTAATTGGCGAGTGTAAGGAAGCTGTAGCAGTGGTCAATTGCGAGAGTAGCCCGCCTGGAGATAATAAGAAGAGAGGTTTTAACATGGACGCCATACCGCAGGAGAACCAGTGGAGCAGCGAGTTGGCGGCCAAGCAGAAACAGAAGGCGAGGTCACTCCTGCAGCACTATGGGTCAATATTTGCGGCAGAAGCAGGAGGAAGAACAGCCATGGTGAAGCACAACATCGACACCGGAAGTGCAAAACCGATTCGCCAACCGCCAAGACGAGTTCCTCTGGCTAAGAGGGAGGAGGTCACAAAGTTGATCGAAAACATGCGGAAAGAAAAGGTCATAGGCCCCTGGTGCTCGCTGGTCGTGCTGGTCAAGAAAAAGGATGGCAGTACCCGGTTTTGTGTGGACTATCGGAAACTCAATGATGTGACCAAGAAGGACAGTTATCCACTACCTCGGATCGATGACACCCTGGACACACTGTCAGGCACACAGTGGTTCTCCACGCTCGACTTACGCAGCGGCTATTGACAGGTAGAGCTTGCAGACAAGGACAAGGAGAAAACGGCTTTCAGTGTTGGCGATGGTTTGTGGCAGTTCACCGTCATGCCGTTTGGACTCTGCAACGCACCAGCAACATTCGAGCGGCTAATGGAACGCGTGCTGAAGGGGCTGCATTGGCGGACGTGCCTGGTGTACCTCGACGACATAATCGTGATGGGTAAAAGCTTCGACGACCACCTGGGAAAGCTGAAGGAGGTATTCGAGCGGATACAAAAAGCCGGGCTTAAACTCAACCCGAAGAAGTGCTCGCTGTTCCAAAAAGAGGTCAAGTATCTGGGTCATACGGTTTCCGCCCGCGGAGTACATTGAATGTCGAATTTTTAACGTGAGTGCCGCCACAGTGTGGCCTAACCCCACGGTGCTCAAAAGCACAGCGTATCAAAATTAAGCATTGATAAGCGCCCCGAGAGCAAGCTCCCGGTACCAATTGGGTTAATGTAAATGGACATTAGCCCGCGGAGTACATACGGATGAAGGCAAAATCACGGCGGTGAAGAAGTGGCCCCGGCCACGAACTCCGCAGTTTCCTGGGCCTGTGCACATACTACCGCCGATTTGTTCCGGGATTCGCGAACATAGCCAGCAGCTTGCACAAACTGACGAAAAAGAGCCAAGCTTTCGAGTGGAACGAAGAGCAGGAGCAGGCTTTTGCGCGTCTGAAGGAAAAACTGTGCAGTGCTCCAATTCTGGCCTTCCCCGTGCCTGGGGAGATGTTTGTGCTGGATACAGATGCAAGCGGGCATAGTATTGGCGGTGTGCTATCACAGATAATAGACGGCCAGGAACAAGTGATAGCGCACTACAGTAGGGTTCTATCGAAACCGGAACGCAACTACTGTGTGACACGGAGGGACTGCTGGCGGTACTGGACTGCGTAAAACACTTCCACAAATATCTGTATGGACAAAGGTTTCGCCTGCGCACAGATCATGCGGCATTGAGATGGCTCCTGAACTTTAAGGATCCTGAAGGGCAATTGGCGCGGTGGATCGAGCGACTGCAGAGCTACGACTACACGATAGAGCATCGCAATGGCAGTAGCCATGGAAATGCCGATGCCTTGTCACGCCGTCCGTGCAAAGTCGAATGCAGGCAGTGCTCGCGAGCCGAAAGCAAAGAACAGATAGTGGACGTCCGGTTGGTAAGCGTTATGCCAGAGGAAGAGTGGTCTGCGGATAGGCTACAAAAGGACCAGCGTGAGGATGCGGATCTTGCAAAAATCGTCGAAGGCAAGGAGCAAGGCGCACGTCCAGACTGGCAGGAGATGGCCGGTGAAAGCCCGATCGCTAAGGCTTACTGGGCACAGTGGAAAAGTCTGCGGCTGAAAGAAGGATGCCTGTACCGCAAATGGGAGAGCGCGGAAGGTCGGACCAGCAACTCCCTAATGGTAGTGCCGAAATGCAGAATCAACGAGGTCATCGAGGCATACCATAACGACTCCAGTGGAGGGCACCTGGGCATCACCAAAACCGTCGCCAAAATAACAAGACGATTCTACTGAAAGCAAAGAACAGATAGTGGACGTCCGGTTGGTAAGCGTTATGCCAGAGGAAGAGTGGTCTGCGGAGAGGCTACAAAAGGACCAGCGTGAGGATGCGGATCTTGCAAAAATCGTCGAAGGCAAGGTGCAAGGCGCACGTCCAGACTGGCAGGAGATGGCCGGTGAAAGCCCAATCGCTAAGGCTTACTGGGCACAGTGGAAAAGTCTGCGGGGGAAAGAAGGATGCCTGTACCGCGAATGGGAGAGCGCGGATGGTCGGACCAGTAACTCCCTAATGGTAGTGCCGAAATGCAGAATCAACGAGGTCATCGAGGCATACCATAACGACTCCAGTGGAGGGCACCTGGGCATCACCAAAACCGTCGCCAAAATAAAAAGACGATTTTACTGGGTAGGATGTCAGGAGTCTGTAACCGAGTGGATTAAGAGCTGCGACCGATGTTCAGCCGCGAAAGGGACGACAAGAAGATCTCGAGGCCGCATGCAGCAGTACAACGTGGGAGCGCCCTTCGAGCGGATTGCTATGGACGTCGCCGGCCCATTCCCAACTAGCACGCAAGGCAAAACATATGTGCTGGTGGTAATGGATTACTTCAGCAAATGGCCCGAAGCGTACCCTATTCCTAACCAGGAGGCCACTACGATCTCGGAAAAGCTGGTAAACAACTGGGTAGCCAGGTTCGGAGTTCCGTTGGAGTTGCACTCAGATCAAGGCCGGAATTTCGAGTCTGCGGTATTCAAGGAAGTGTGTGAGCTGCTGGGAATAAAGAAAACGCGTACCACTCCTTTGCACCCACAGTCCGACGGCATGGTGGAACGCTTTAACCGGACACTGGAGGAATACCTGCGGAAAGTGGTAGGCAGGAATCAAAAGGATTGGGACACGCATATCCCCCTGTTCCTGATGGCGTATAGGTCAGCCCCGCACGACACGACATCACTCACTCCAGCCCGAGCAGTGTTCGGCACAGAGTTGCGGTTACCCGCTGACTTGAAGTTCGGGGTAGTCAGCACGACGGGAGGCGCTAAGACGGACTACGTGGGCAATAAGCGGGCGGAACTGGAGGAAATTCACCAGTTTATAAGGAGCCGCACCAAACTGGTCAGCGATAAGGCGAAAGCCAGATATGATCTACGGGCCAACTCAGCAGGGTTCCAAGAAGGCGATCTGGTAATGCTCTACAACCCGCAGCGGAGGAAAGGTTTGTCTCCGAAACTTCAAGCGTCATGGGAAGGACCTTACGAAGTCGTGACTAGGATTAACGACGTGGTATACAGGATTCAAAGTTGCAGCAATAAAGGCGCTAAGCTGAAGGTAGTCCAGTTGGAGCGCCTGGCGCCTTATCACAGCGGAACCTCGGCACTTGTTCGGGACGAACAAGTCTAAGTGGTTGGCGGCTCGTTCGTACACTGATAAGACAGTCTGTCGCTGTGCAAAGCAACCCTGTATTCATACCCATAATTCAACCTGGCAATGATGACCGCGATAATGGACACTTTTAGTCCAACCTGGCAATGATGGTCGTGATCATCATGGAAACCTTTAGTCCACTTTGGAATGTGCGAGAACGATCTGCGCGATGGCCGGACAGGTATAAAAGGCAGCCGGGTGCGGCGCAGCGAGTCAGTCTGATTTTGACTAGTGAAGGTGCCACACGGAGTAATTGAGCAAATAGTTAAGTGTACAGACAGTAAAGTGTAAAATTTGTGTAATAAAGTGATCGTTGGTTTTTATTGACTGCGTTTGGATAATTAAGTGTGTTTTTATTTAAAATTGCACAATCCAGAGATACGTACTAGCCCACTAGAACTAGTATTCGTAACAATATAGTACCACTGTATGTAATGTAGGGCACTAGCACTAGCACCGGTTGCCTATGTACATAAGCGCTATGTACATCCGCAAGACCGATGTATAAGTTGGACCGGTTGGCTCTGTATATAGATGATATACAGAGAAAAATAAATTTTTCCAACCGTCTTTTGATATAAGTTATGAAAAAATTGGAACGACTCACGAAATTGCCTAGGGGGTAGGCAATGTATGGTGGTGCTCCCGCGTAGTGCTCGCTGTTGTCGCCTATGCTGCTGCTGCCTGCGCCAATATATGCGCCGCTTGTTGTGTGGTTGTTGGTGTTCTCGCCTTATGTACACGAGCTGGGTCGTTCGATGTCGCTGATGTTGATGCTGTTGTTGTTGTTGTTGTGTGTACTTGCAGTTTTTTCACTTGCACTTTGCTTAGTGTGCTGGTGTTCCGTTTTTTTTAATTTCTTTTTGTCACAGCTTCACTTTTTATCACCACCTTTTGATTAATTTTTGATTTTGAATTATTTTTCGATTCGCTTTTTTCTTCGCTTTTGTGTTTTGTTTTGGATCTTCTTTTCTTTAAAGGTTTTTCTTCTTTTCCCCTTTGGTTTTCTTTTCAGGTTGTTAGGGCTTCACTTCTATTTTCACTTCTCTTTTCTTTTTCTTGTTGCACTTTGTATCAAATTTTATATTTTTCATGTACTTTCACTTGGTTTTTTGGTTTTTATTTTTTCTTTTAACCCTTATTCTCATACCCAAACTTACTAACGTCGTTTGGTACCCGGGGTACCCGGGTACCCATTTCATGAAATTTTTAAGTTTTCAATATAGAAAACAAAATTTTTTAAATATATGATTTGTTCGCTTTTCACCTAAATAACGAGGATCCGGAAGGTAAAAAAAAAATTTGCATTATTTGTCAGTTTTTTTCACGAAAATACATCGCAGTGGGCACCCGGGTACCCGAGTATGAGAATAAGGGTTAAGTAACACTTTGGTAAGTAGCTTTTGGTTTTTTATTCACACTTTTTAGTTTAGATTCGTTTTTCTTTTCACTTATTCTTTGGTTTTTGTTTAATTACTTTTATTTTCGCTTTCTTTTAACTTCCTTCTTTTATTTTTCAGATTTCTTGCTTGTCACTTTAAATCACTTTTTGCTTTGTTTTTAGGTTTGGTAAGTATGTGTATATTTTGTTGTTTTTACTTTACCTCATAATTTTCCGTTTTATTCACTGTCGAGGAGAACGTTTTTCGCACCAAATTTTTTGCCAGTTTTTTTGATGGCTCGAAGGACCAATACTAACGCCGATATGGTTATCGTACGATCGCGCACAAAAAGGCAAATAAAATGCACAATGTCGGGCTAACGTTGTAATAATTAGGTTTTTAATATGTTCACTTTCAATGTACAAAATTTTGTAAAGAGATGTAAGTTCAATGTATGTGATGTAAACTATGTACAATATGTATAATGTGGAGGATATGTACCAGAGGATGGGTACTTGACGTAAAATGTAAAATGCTGATGAAAAATATAAGTTGTTCAATATTGATGTAAAATGTAAGTTGTTAAATGTTGATTGGTGTGATGGGTGAAGGTGTTGGATGTAATGTGGTAATTCTTGATGGTTGTGTGTTCGCTGATCGTCTCGTGTTGTCGTCGCTGATGTTCAGAAGATGAGTGAGTTGCCGTCAGCCGCGCAAGCACCGTTTAGGACAGCGAGGGATGCCGTCGGTCAGTACATAGGTGGGTATATAGGGTAAGTATATAAAGAGGATAGCGGAAACGTACAAATGGTAAATATATAAGGAGAAGGTAGGTATATAGGAATAAGGTAAGTATACGGAATTGGAGAGGATATGTACGACTTATGATGTATGTACAACATATTTATGTATATTTATTTTATATTGTAGGTGGTGCGCGGTGACGGCAAGCAACGACGTGAACATCCTGTAATAGCCCGTAATTCCAAGGAAAGATTTTATTTCTTTCTGGTTTTTGGGAAGTAGAATCTTATCTATAGTTTCCACTTTCCTTGGGTTCGGCTTAATTCCCTCTTTGGTAACTAAGTGCCCCAAAAATTCTGTTTCTTGTTTTAAGAAGTCGCATTTGTTTAATTGTACTTTTAGGTTGGTTTCTTTTAGGCGGGCTAAAATCTTGTTTAATGACTCTAGATGTTCTTCTATGGTTGTAGAGAAAATCGGAATGTCGTCTAAACAAACGATGCAAATTTTTCCAATGTATTCTTTTAAAACTTCATTCATCAACCTCTGAAAGGTTGCCGGGGCATACGCAATCCAAAAGGCATTCTTAAAAATTCGTAATGTCCATTTGCTGTAGAAAATGCTGTTTTGTGGATGTCTTGTTCGTCCATTTCTATCTGGTGGAATCTCTTTGCTAAGACGAGAGTTGAGAAGTATTGACATCTTCCCAATTTATCAAATATATCGTCTATATTTGGGATTGGGAATCTATCTTCTCTAGTCAAACTGTTCAACTTTCTGTAGTCAATTACAAGGCGCCATTTTTGTTCATTTGACGCATCTAGCTTCTTTGGTACGATCCAAATAGGGCTGTTTTATGGACTAGCAGATTCTCTGATTATGCCCTGTTCTAACATTTGTTGTATTTGTTTTTCGATTCCTACCTTATGTACTTCCGGATACCTATATATTTTAGAATACACCGGAATTTCGTTGTCTGTAGTTATTTTATGTTTTATTTGGTTCGTAAACGTCAAGTTATCATTTTCATTGTAAAATACATTTTTGTATTTTCTCAGTATAGCCATTAGTTTATTTCTGTCGATGTCATTTAAATGATCCGTGTTTATGGATTCAATAGCATTTTTGTCTTTTACTGCATTCGTAAAAATTTCTATTTCATTGCCCCTGAAACTCCTATCCATATAAATTTATTCTTCGTTATTCATGTAGAAATTAAGCATTGCTTTATCTGTTTTCAATGTTCTGCTCGGGTAATCGATATTACAATTAATTTTTGTTAAAATTACATTCGAGAAACTGAAACATGCAATTTTCCTCCTTGAATTCTTTAAAGCTTGGGACTGTACATAGAGTTTTAATTTGACGTTCTTTTCTCATCGCTGTTACCTTAACGTCTATTTCTGTTTTCCACTTTGGATTACAGATTCCCTCATTTATCAAACTGAATTCTGCCCCTGTGTCAACAATAAAATATAGTTTCCTTATTGGAGTTTCGAAGACTATATAGGGAAGTTGTTTCCTCCACCCTCGCGAAAATTTGTCCGAGTATTTGCGATGTCCATAGGTTCTGGTCTGTTGCTTCTGTATGTTTGTCGTGTTTGGTTTGACGTATTTCCCTGATTTGTCGAGTCAAAGGGTGTATTATTTCGTCTAACATTGTAAATGTTGTTTGGGGCAGTGTTGGGCGAATGTGGTCTATTATATGGCGTTCAAACTGACGACTTAAACCTGTTTAATGTGCTTAACCCATTAGCGCTCAAAACGTCTAAAATTTTTGTACAACTTTGCGATTGTACCAAGCGATGAAATCGACGTTACGGATAGTGAAAATAGTCATTCTAAATGTTTTCGGGTCCGCTCTACATGATTATGCCATTAGATTTTCATTTTGGTCACAAGGAAATCCAATATGGCGGTGTTTTCGGAAAAAAATGCAAAAATTTCGACCAGTTTTTTTTTCAAATCAATATTTCGTACCGAAATAGATTTTTGGTTGGGGTATAAATATGCACAAAAGTGCACAAACATGTTGAACTTTCAGAAAATACCCAAGTTGCCGAATGGGAAAACATTTACCAGGTATGCGCCTATGAAACCGGTAACGACATCTAGCGGTAAATAGCCGAATATTTATAAACTTCGGAACCGTACCAAATGTCATGTTTACTTCTTCTGTCATATGTCAACAATATTCAGTTCACAATTTGTCAAGTTTCATCCAACAACGCATTGTTTGACGCTCCGGAAAATGTCGGATTACGTGCCTACAAATTACGATTTGCGGACACAGTTAATTTTGTGTTACCATTTGAAGAAAAACGCTTCTGAATCGCATCGAATGCTTGTGGAAGCTTACGGCGAGCATGCTCTTGGTCGCACACAGTGTAACGAGTGGTTCAATAAATTTAAAAGTGGTGATTTTGATGTGAGAAACGAGGAGCGTGGCCGGCCACCAAAAAAGTTTGAAGACGCCGAATTGCAAGCATTGCTCGATGAAGATGATGGCCAAACGCAAGAACAGCTCGCAGAACAATTGGGTGTTGACCGTCGGACCGTCGGAAAACGTTTAAAAGCAATGGGAAAAATTTTAAAGGTCGGTAGATGGGTGCCACATGAACTGACTGAAAGGCAGCAAGAAAACCGAAAAACCACTTGTGAAATGCTGCTCGCCCGGTGCAAAAGAAAGTCGTTTTTGCATCGAATCGTAACTGGTGATGAAAAGTGGGTCTATTTCAAGAATCCCAAACGAAAAAGATCGTATGTTAACCGCGGCGAAAGTGCGCAATCGACCGCAAGGCCAGATCGCTTCGGAAAGAAGGCCATGCTATGTGTTTTCTGGGACCAGCGTGGTGTCATATGGTATGACCTTCTAAAACCTGGTGAAACGGTTAACGGTGAACGTTACCAACAACAATTGGCCGATTTGAACCGTGCTATACGCCAAAAACGCCCAGAATATGAAGCCAGGCAACACAAAGTGATTTTCCTCGATGACAACGCACCACCACACCGCACTAGAGCCACCAAAGAATTGGTTGCATCGTACAACTGGGAAGCTCTTGCTCATGCGGCTTACTCACCAGACTTGGCGCCTTCGGATTATCACATGTTCGCATCGATGGGCCACGCATTAACGGAACGGCGCTTCAATTCTCACGCAGAAATTAAAAAAATGGATCGATGATTGGTTTCAGGCAAAAGACGAAACATTTTTTTGGCGAGGCATCCATAAATTGCCTGAGAGATGGGAAAAATGTGTAGCTAGCGATGGCCATTACTTTGAGGAATAAAATTGTAATCATTTCCTCACAATAAACGTGTTTTTTTCAAAAATAATTACCGGTTTCATAGGCGCATACCTGGTAACAACCTCAAAATGGCGGAAAACAATAAATAAAAATACAATTTTTCACAATCATTCATGAATTTTTTTTTTTAAACGACGCACTATAACGAAAAATGTTCAAGAACAAAAAGTGTTTAGAATTTGACAGAGAATACGTCTGCATTTTTTGAAAAAGTTTTGATCAACTTTTGGAATTTTGCAAATTGTCAATTCTTAACAAATTGCAAAAATTGCTCAAAAAATTCTGAAAAATTCGTAGATGTTCTTAGATTGATTCTAAGCATTTCTGGCTAACAATTATTCCGTTAAATGCATTATTTTTACATAAAATTTTTTTAAATATCAAAATAACCGATTTTTGATAATTTTTTACTAGTATTTTTATTTGAAAACGATGACTAGTAGAGAGACTTGTTTTAGACTAGTTTTCTCGTACATGTAACAGAGTTTCGATCTTATGCAATAATTAGTACATCTTTCGCCGTCATTCAGACGTTACCAACTTGAGAGCCTTTATCGTATTTTTTTTGTATTTTTGTATTTTTTTTGTATTGTTTATTTTATTATCTTTTTTTGTATTTTGTATTTTTTATTTTTCTGTGGTATTTTTGATTTTTTGATTTTTTGTTATATTTTGTTGTTTTTTTATCAAAATATTAAAAAATTGATATGTCAAATATTAAGAATCATGTGTTTTAGTATAACAAACTTTACATAAATATATGTCACAAGTTTTACAAAATTTTTATGTTCTTGTTTGACATGAAGAACAGGATTGTTGCTTATGTACTCGTTCTGATTTATGAACTTTATTACGATTCGAAATCAATCTATCCATGTAATATCGAGCGATACTTGTTGCGAATTCCAACGTACTTTTTTTAGTTTTTCCTTCATTAGCTGCATTGAATAAAACGACTGCATTAGTTATAGCAGCTTGAATAAGTCGCACAAAAATGACCCAAGTCCAGTCTTTTTTGATCTAATACATGGTAGAAGATTGCTACAGTGACTGTCGTGCAAATCTACGCCTCCCATGTACTTGTTATATAAGTAAACAGCATTTGGAAATGGGATATCCTCCTTGGATTTCGATTCAGAACTGTACCGTTTGGAAGTAAATAATGGCGTAACACCAACAACACTAGAACATATTGATACTTGCTTTGAATCCATCAAAGCAATATAGTTTATCCCACTGTTTGTATCGTTTTTTACTGCATAAGTTCCCCGGGTTACTTTTTTATCAAGAACAATCTTATCGTCCTTTTTTACTCGATTATCTCTGATTGTACCAGTTCCTCGTAATTGTTTCTTCATCAAATGTAAAATTAGATCGAAACTAGAGAAAAAGTTGTCGAAGTATAAATGGTACTCACTTACTTTTTTAGGACTTGTCGTATGAAGAAAATGCTTGAGTAGATGCATCACTACTTGTGAACTCATTGCACATTTACTCAAAACTTTGTCCCCAATGTTACTGTTTTTTCCACAGTACAAAAAAAAACCTAGCATAAATCCATCAGAAGTACATAACGATAACAACTTGAGTCCAAATCTAATTGGCTTCCCTTTTATAAATTGTTTTAGTACTGTCCGAGCATATGATTTTACCATAATTTCATCAATTGATAGTGCTGTTTGAAAATATCCAAACTGAATAATATTATTTTGAAACATATTCATCATAACACGAACTCTCCACGCTCTATCATCAGGAATCTGATCATTTGGCAAAGAATACTTGATATTCGACTTGATTTCTTCAAAAGTATTGCGGGACATTGCTGAAATAACAGGCGGAGAATTCAGATAAGGATCTGTTGACCAGTAATTGCGTTGCGATTTTCTCTTGTTGAAAGAAGAGAAAACCAAGATTCCGATGAAAGTATTCAAATCTTGTTTAGAAAGATTATAGCCAGATTCTTTAGTAGCTTCACAAATATAATTTTTAATTTCACCTGAGAAAAATTTTTCAAAAAGTTCGACCGGACTACACGCAATTATTTCTTGCTTTTGACTATTAGATAATGAATTTCTGTTCTCAACAGTATCTGCATACATTTTTTCACCATTGACCCAGTTATATTGATGATCAGTTTCTAACTTCGACTGATTTTCCGAATAACTTTTATAAACCTTTTCATAACTTGTTTTCGGAAACCAATCGGAGTTAGAAACATCCTCGTCACCAATTTCATCTTCATCACCTGAGCAGCCTGGGTCAGGGATCATAATAAACTCATCACCCTCATCGTCTGAACAATCAAGATCTAAAAGATCAAGATTAGCTCGCTGTCGTTTTGACATTTTTATCTAACAAAACAAATATAAGCTGTACTATATATGTAGGAGCGGCAGACCGACAGCCGGGACGAGCGTACTGAAACAAAAGACAGTCATAAAGAACACGTGAAGTGACGCGCATCAACTTTGTAACAACCCGAAATTTAATAAATAAAACACTTTGCCGAACGGCCCCACATATATGTAAATAAGCACAATGAAATAAGAGAAGTAAATTTATTTTTATTTTGAATCAAAAGGGCAATATATGTTTGTTTGTAAGCTTAGTAACGACCAACATTTATGAATTTCAATATTTGTTTATCAAAAATGTTACTAAGTGTAATTGTCTAAGATTTTATCAAAAATCGGTTATTTTGATATTTAAAAAATTTTTATGTAAAAATAATGCATTTAACGGAATAATTGTTAGCCAGAAATGCTTAGAATCAGTCTAAGAACATCTATGAATTTTTTCAGAATTTTTTGAGCAATTTTTGCAATTTGTTAAGAATTGACAATTTGCAAAATTCCAAAAGTTGATCAAAACTTTTTCAAAAAATTCAGACGTATTCTCTGTCAAATTCTAAACACTTTTTGTTCTTGAACATTTTTCGTTATAGTGCGTCGTTAAAAAAAAAAATTCATGAATGATTGTGAAAAATTTTATTTTTATTTATTGTTTTTCCGCCATTTTGAGGTTGTTAAATGTTTTCCCATTAGGCAACTTGGGTATTTTCTGAAAGTTCAACATGTTTGTGCACTTTTGTGCATATTTATACCCCAACCAAAAATCTATTTCGGTACGAAATATTGATTTGAAAAAAAAACTGGTCGAAATTTTTGCATTTTTTTCCGAAAACACCGCCATATTGGATTTCCTTGTGACCAAAATGAAAATCTAATGGCATAATCATGTAGAGCGGACCCGAAAACATATAGAATGACTATTTTCACTATCCGTAACGTCGATTTCATCGCTTGGTACAATCGCAAAGTTGTACACAAATTTTAGACGTTTTGAGCGCTAATGGGTTAAACAAGTTAAATGAACAAAACCAGTTCGAAAACCTGTTTATTCACATGCAATTGTTTTTGGAAATTAAACGTGTTAAACCATTTAACATGTTTTGAAACGAGTTTAGCGCAGGGTTGCATCCGAAAGCTTTCTATGAAAAGCTTTTTTTTCAACTGAACACACCGCATAAACTCTGAACACATACTAGAAAAACATCCCTTAAAATTCAGCTGTCATTTCTTCAAAACAAAACAAAAAAAATGGAAAATTTGAAAAATTTAAAATGAATGAAAATTACCGTTTTGCTTGCACTGCTTTCATTCCATTCACCGCCTTTTTATGGCATCTGAATACAAGGCGTCTAATATTTGGACGAAGTTGAGTATGTTGCCGTGGATTGTGAAATATGCGCCAATATTTCGCTCGGATCATGATCGCAGCACAACAGTTCACAAAAATATTTATTTGTTGTTTGTAAACAAACAGCTGTCAAATTGAACCTCATTGAGCAGTCTGGCCGGTCGTGTTCAACAAAAAGCTCTTTTCACTTAAACTGGTTTAAATGAGTCAGTTTGAACGCCATATTAGAGTTGCAGTTGAGATTATCGTTCGACCTAGTATTCCTGTCTGTATTATTTCTAAAGTTCTCGCTAAAATTGTTTCCCCTGTGACTATTCGAATTGTTGGTATTATATCCTCCGTTGTTTGGGGTGTGATTATAGCTATTATTCTGCCTAGTACTCCAATTGTTGTTTCTAAAATTATCACTCAAGTTATTTCCCCTGTGACCATTCGAAGTGTTGTACTTTTTTCCTACCGGGCCATATAAAGTGTACGATTGATGGCGTGCCTCCAAAATAATTTTGTACGCATCGTCTAATGAATCTGGGTTTCTCGCGAAAATCATAGTTTTTGTCGGTTCTGGTAATGTAATGTAATGCAATGATAATGGGTAGGGACAACGCCCTTGCGCACTGCAACCTAGTAGGTTTATTGTGCCCCTTGAATCATCTGGTGTTTTATGTGCTCAGGTATTGAATCAGACCTTTCTGCGATATTTGCATCAGGTCCTCATCACCGAGAATATGTTTCCCTAGAAACTTTGCACGTCTGTGTGCCAGGGCTGGGCAATTTATGATGACGTGTTCCATTGTTTCATCGACCTCATTGCAGTATCTGCATGTTTTGTCGATGACCAAGCCTAGCTTGTGGAGGTGGTAGTTACAAGAATAGTGGCCGGTTAGGGCGCCACATAGGATTTTGAGTTGTTTTCTGCTAAGAAGTGTAGCAGATTTGGCTCGTTTTGTGTTAAAGTTTAGGAATCTTTTCGAGTGTCGTAGTCCCTCAATATTATTCCAGTATTTTTGTTTTTGTCTCTGGATCCACTTGTGGATGTCCTGTTTTAGGTCGGTTTTACCGAATCCAAACATCGGGCCCGGCCCTATGAATGGGCTTTCTGCACCATTTTTTGCTTGTGTGTCGTTGCCATCATGACCCTCATGCCCAGGAATCCAGACAAGTACAATCCTGTTCTGGGTCCCTAGGGCGTTGAGTTCCTTGTGGCATTCAAGCAGGATTTTTGATGTGTAGGAGTAGCTGTCAAGGGCTTTAAGAACTGACAGGCTATCCGAGAGTATAGTGAACTTCGTTCCTTGAGGGTGCGTTCTAGCAATTGTTCGAACTGCCTCATATATTGCATAGAGTTCAGCTTGAAATATTGAGGTATTGTAGCTCATCGGAAGGGCTAAGTTGACCCCAGGGCCCACAACTCCAGCTCCTACACCACTAGGTGTTTTAGAGCCAACGGTGTACCATTTTTGAGAGTCCTCCTTTAACCCATTGCTGCCTGGTACCAGTTCCGCCCATACGATTTTGATAAAATTTCATACACGACCTAGAAGTGACCCAAAATGAAATTCAGCCTTCTATCTCTGCACGTTGCTGAGATATTCATTGGGTATTTTTTTACCCATTAGGCAGCAATGGTAGCTATTTTCTGAACATTTTGAAATGATCAGATATGCACGCTAACAAACAAATGTGTTGTTTACAGAGGAATAAGGAGAACCGCGAGGCAGATTTTTAAACAAAAAAGTATGGACCTTGGAGAAAGAGTCGTTTTGCAACTAATGTCACATGTTGCTTCGCCAGGAAATCACACTGTTACATTTGACAATTATTTTACCAGTTACAAACTAATGCACCGTTTGTCAGAGTTAGGCTACTTCGCCACTGGAACAGTACGTGAAAATCGGACTTCTGGTGCTCCACTGACTCCCATAAAACAATTGAAGAAGAAATCAACGGCTCGGGGAACGTATGAGCATTGTTACGAGCGTAACAAAGAGATTTATACTGTGCGTTGGAAAGACAGCTCGGTAAATTTTATTCGTATTTAAATTGCAATTGCTCGAAATCTAAATTAACATTATAAGTAGGTTGTCACGATGATGTCAAATCACCTTTCACACGAGCCTGTGGCCAAGGCAAAGCGATTTGACCATGAGAAGAAAAAGTATATTTGGATACCACAGCCCCATGTGATAAGCAACTATAATACAAATATGGGTGGCGTTGATTTATTTGACAATGCAATGAACAATTATCGTATTCGTATCCGAGGAAAAAAATGGTACTGGCCACTTTTTACAAATGCTTTGGACGCAGCGATGGTGAATGCCTGGAAGTTACATTGCTTGTTCGCAAATATGAATTCCGCCTTGCCGTCGTCGAAGACATAGTCATTCCTATAGGTAGTGCCCGTGGTGGCAGAGGTAAATCACAGGCAACCGTGCCAGAATTGGCTTCAAGAATGGACCACGTTGACCATTTCATAACTAAAGTCAATAAATGCTCTCGCTGTGTTCAGTGTGGTGGAAAAACTTTGTACGGATGTCGAAAATGCAATGTAAATCTACATTCCCAGTGCTTTGTGAACTACCAATGAGCAATGAGCCGCGCGACCAAGCAAAAATTTCCAAATCTAAATAAACAATTTTTCATATTTCTTGCAATAAAAAGGTCTTTTTTTATATAAAATAAATAAATAAGACGTTTTTCAATACAAAATTATGATTATCTTGTTACTCCGAAAATACCGGAAAAATAGCTACCATTGCTGCCTAATGGGTAAAAAACTACCCAAAGCGGTAAATTAGCTATAACTTTCTTATAAATGGCGCGATCGAGAAAATGTTGGTATCGATGGAAAGGCAAGATATGAGGCTAAATGTTCGTTTTCAGATTTGATTCAATTTTCCCACATTTTCCACCTCCGGAAAATTCACCATTTTTGGAGTCTGGTAACTCTAGCTAGATGGCGAAATTTTAGGGTGACCTTCACTAGGTTAAGCTAGTTCCATCTTTACCCTAATAGTTTTGAGAGATCTCAAACATTGACTTTTTTGTGATTTAAAAAAAAAAAATCAATTTTCATGGGTAAAATTTTACCCATTAGGCAGCATTGTTCCCTAGTCGGAAAGTCAATTATATACTTCCTTGCTGGGCTAAGATGGGGTTTCATAAAGTCAAGGTAAGATGATTTGTGGAGGATATCCTCTATTTGTTTTAAAATTGCCAGGTGACCCGTTAGGTTACCCTGTTTAAGTAGGTTATGCCTATATAGCGCGAGTGCACTTGAGATTGCTTCCTCTTGGATGGCTATATGGAGTGGTGTTAGATCGAGTAAGGCCTCCATGCCAGCAGTTGGGGTTGTTTTCATTGCTCCCGTAATGCTAAGACATGCAAACCTTTGAACTCTGTTTAATCTTTTTATTGTTGTGCTCTGGTTGGTATTACCCCACCACACTAGAGCACCGTATAGTACGATGGGTCTAACCATTTGTGTGTACGCCCAGGATGTCATACGGGGTGAAAGGCCCCAAGATTTACCCAGTAATTACTTAATGGTCCACAACGATTTCGTTGCTTTTTTAAGGACTGTGTTTAAATGCGGTTCCCAAGTGAGTTTTTGATCTAGGGTAGCTCCTAGATATTTGACCTCAGCCTTAACGGGTACAGTTATATTATTTATTTTTAGTGGGGGGTTAATTGATAGCCCTTCACTACTGCACCAGTTCCAGGTTTCGTTTAGGGCATTTTGCATGAAGTCGCACAATGTGCCTTCATGCGTACCTTTTGTTATAACTGCTAGGTCATCCGCGAAGCCTATAGTTTTATATCCTTTGGAATTTAGTAGTTTACATAATTCATCAACCAGTATAGACCATAATAAGGGAGATAAAACCCCACCTTGTGGGCAGCCTTTTACTCCGTTGGTGCTTAGTACTGCGGGTCCTAAATTAGCAATTATTACCCTTTGATTAAGCATGCTGCATATCCATTTGGTAACCTTGTAATTTGTCCCTCTATTAGAGTGGGCTAATACCATAGATTGGAAGTTAGCGTTGTCGAAGGCGCCCTCTATGTCCATAAATGTACATAGGGCTATGCCTTTTGCATCGAGTGCTTTTTCTATATTAAGCACCAAGGAACTCAGTGCTGTGATAGTTGATTTGTTCCGATCCTATTTATGTCTATTGCCGAGTATAATCCGTCATTGTGTGTTGATTGTCGGTTTATTAATCTGTTTGCGATTCTGTTTATCTTGAAATAATAATGTTCAATTGTTCCGTCAAGTCTAGTAGTTTTTAACTTGTCCATTAGTTCGTTACTACTAGTTTTTTCACCGAAGTGTTTCATTAAAATCTCTTTAAGTTGTGACCAATTCTCTACCTTCCTTGCCTGTGTATGGCTTCTCTAGTTCGTCCGATACATTTATTTTTCATATATGTGAAGAGGATTCTTTTATTATTTTCATCGAAAATGTTGATCGTAGGTAGGAGTGACTCCATTTGGTACAAGAAATCCGTCAGCTGAGCTATGTCGGTTCCATCAAAGTCACGCACATTTTTAATACGATTTAACGCGACGTTGAACATATTAATCGTATTTGCATCCATTGTTATACAATATTAAGAAAAATATTTGTATTTATTACAATCGAGTTTCACAAAAATTTAGGCCAAGGTATATTTGATAATTTAGCTTCTTTTTTCTCTTTATTTATTCATGTATTATTTCTTTCTATATTTAATTTGTTACAGTATTTCTTTCTCTTTTTACTTAATAACAAACAACCAAATAAAAATGTCAATACTATGATATTTGTTTGTTCCCAAGCTCACCGCACCGGTTTTCCCTCGAAGTTCAACTCGTCTCCAGTCACCTTGTTGTTGTTATTCATGTTGCTGATGTGTTCGCTGTTGTTGTTAGTTATAGTTGCCTGAATTGTTGCTTTTGTTGTTGGCGCTGTTGTTTTCGTTATTATTTTATACACGTTTTCTTTTCAGCTTTCACTTTTTGTCCTTTTTTTGTGATAGTTGTTCTGTTGTTGTTGTTTCACAGTTTTCTGCTTCGTTTTTATTCTTTTTAATTTATTTTCACATTTAAATAGAGTTCGTTTACGAATTGTTAATGTTTCTTTCCGTTTTTATTTTGAAAATTCTTATTTCAATCTTTGTTCTTTAATTGTTATTAGTTTTGTACACTGAGGGCTTTCTTATAATCTTCAGCTTGCAATTGTAATACTTCTTATCACTTTTTCAAAGTCACACTTGTACTTTGGAGATGCCTTAGTTTCTTTAGTTTTATCTAACTTCCGCTGCATTCGTACAACTTTAAATTGACTCACTATACATGTTTTTCTTCACGTTTGTTTCTTTGTTATTTGTGTTTATTATCTTCTTTAAGTTTAATTTGGTTTTAATTTACTTTGGGTTCGGTCATGGAAATTAAGTTTATTTCGAATACACTTTTCACAATTTCCACATTTTAGAGTAGTTAATGCGTCAGTGGTTACAATGTTCGATTTTGCAAGTACTCTTGACTTGTTTCAATTTTGACTTGTTTTCCTCGTCGCCAGTTAAATATATAGTAATATTAAAACACACTTGCGTTCTAATTGGTTGCCACTTAACAACTGACTTTATTCAAAAAATCATCTTAACGCTTAACTACATTTGCATCTTAAAGCTAAGTTTCATCTCGATCTTACAGCTATGTTTCTCTCGCAGCTGCGCGGGGTTTCCGCGAAAAGTGTCATCGTTACATTTGACACCATCGTGGGAGCGAACGTACGTGGCTATTCCCTACAATGGTCCAGACCGTTATTTGAGTATGTTCTGCTGACGTTTGCGTTTTGTCGCTGTTATGTCGAGTTATTTCAATGGGCCAGTTGAGTTATACGTGACTATAGTGTCAACAACGTTTGGATTGTGTAGGAGTATGTTGGGTGTGGGGAAGGGTTCATGCGGGGGGACCGCATGTGACTATATATAATATTAATATTCCGTTGGGTGACCAAGAACTTGACATAAATTTTGAATTAAGCCGAGTACAACGTGAGAAACATATAGAGTTGATAACGAATTGCTATTTAATGCCGAAAGATATTTCCGGTAGCCCTTACGAATATGCGATGAAGATTCATTTAAGTTCCGACGTACCATTTTATTGTAGCCCCAGACGATTATCTTACAAAGAACGGACCGAAGTTAAAGAAATTGGAAAAGAATTACAACAGGAGGGCATTGTTAGGCCAAGTAACTCCGTATGCGTCTGCTATTGTTTTGGTGAAGCAGAAAAACCCAACGGGAAGCAAAGGGAGCGTGCTCCCTGAGGAGCACAATGTGAGCATTTGAAAAAAAATAAATTTCAGTATGCTGAACAAACAAAGTTAAAAAATTCAAAAAATCAAAAATGATAAAATAAACCTTGTCAAAAAATTGTATTTTCAGTTGTACAATAAATAAAACGTGCATACGTGCAAAGGAAATTCTGATGCTCATGTATGAAAATAAAAATTTTAATGGTAAAAAATAAAGACATACATATAAATCGGCCACAAATGCTCCCAACACCCTCAAATAGTCAAACATTACAAAATTTACAGTTTTTGGTTTTGCATAAAAAAGGGACAAATCAAAATAAGCGCTTTTTGATCCTTGTGTGTGGAGCGCTTAACGAGCGCTTTAACCGGAGCACAAGGAGAGCGCTGATCGTTCCTTATGGATGGAGTGCTCACCGAGTGCTTCTAAGGGAGCACAAAGGGAGCGCTTCGCTCCAATGACATGCAATGTTAAAATACAAGGAAGGGCATAAGGAACGGGGGAGCGCTCACTGCTGACTAAGGAGCGCTCCCAAAGGGCTCCTCGAGCGCTCGATTTCCCGTTGGGAATGGCCAAACACGACTGTGTGTAGATTACACAGTGCAACAAATTCAAAAAAAATTTCAAGGGACAAGCTCAAACATATCTCATTCGATAGAGGACCTCAGTAGGTGAAAAAGTACCAAGGGATTTTTTCCGGGATGTTCGAGTTTTTTTTTAAATGCAGTTTAAAGATGGCGGCTTAGTGCCCCTTACTGAAATTTTTAAAACATCATATCTTTTGACTCAAATGTCAGAAAAAAATAATTTTTACGTCAAGTGAAAGCTAATGATATGAAGTCAAAGAAACCATATCCTTTTTTGAAAAATTTTATAAAAAAGGACATAAAGGACATCAACTAAATTTTTATCCTTGAATATCTTGGAAACCGTAGGAGCTAAATTTATATAAGTGACTTCTGGTAAAAAAGCAAAGATCTATACTGCATATTAATTTCATTTCAATCACTTTTACTGTTAAGCCACTACAGCGTTTCAAAAATTATACACTGCTACATTCATGTTTTTATGTACAGAATATCTCGTAGTTGCTTACTAAAAATATCGAATGTAGCAAAGCACATTTTTTTAATCGTTGTAGAGTCTTAACTGTAAAAGTTATTTACATGAAATTTATAAGCGGTATAGATGTTTGAATGCTTTTTTACCAGAAGTACTTAGAAGACTTATATAAATTTAGCTCTCACGGTTTCCAGGATATTCAAGGATAAAAATTTATTTGAGGTCTGTTGAAATCGCTTCGTCGCGGAGCGGGTTAAATAAAACGCGGGTTGAGTTTCGGGTTATGGGTGTCTTTATTGTACGAGTGTCGAATAAAGAGTAATACAAAGAATACAATAAACATTAAACGATACAAACGGCCGAAGCCGGGGAGCAGAAAATAGGGGGAAACATGAGTACAAAGGGAAAAGGAAAGGAAGGGATTAGAGGTGGGATCGACAGATCACTTAAGACAGCACTCATTTAGCCATCGCGGCCGCCATTGCATATTGCAATAAAATTATGCCGCGGGCCAGACGGGCGTGGATTCCGGGATGCAGCTTTTACGGGTGCGGGGGGGGCCGTCCATCAACGCCTCGTCCTCGGGGAAGTGCTGCTGCAGCGGTTGGCGCGTCGTCACCGATCTGCAATGAGATGAGATGTCAGTTACTCGGAAATAAAGGTTTTGAGGCTGACATCATGGGAATGAGAAAACGGCTAAGCTGCGGGGTTCGCTTAAGCTACAGCCGGAGAATATGGATATATATAAATCTGGCCGAGTTGCCATTTTTTTTAGGGAAAGTGAAAAGAATTTCGAGGGATAATTGTGTGCGCGTAGGGCTCGTAGAAGCAGGAGAACCGACCGAGAATGTCGGTTTGCTTTTCGAGAGGGTGGTGGCAGTCAACCGCTCTTTGATACGGAAGTGGAACTGTGAGAGCATTCTGGAGCCGTTCCACCCGAGAGGGAGATCTCGTAGATCTTGGAGTTTATACCCGATCAGTCCGACGTCTGCGGGACTTGCCGCGCTTAGGGCAAGTCGCACTGGAGTGGCAACTGTCCTCTTTTCGGACCCGGGATGGAGGAGGTGCAATGAGGAACTGCGGGGGAATGCAATTTCCGTCAGTTGCTGTGACCGTGGAACGAGTGGCGTCAAGCCAACGCTCTTGTCGTACCCTTTTTCTCTGTCTCATTAGAGGCGAAAGCCATCCTGCGGGATCGAAACGGTTGGCAACAACGGAGGGAATTTGCCGGTTTGGGAATGAGTTTGCAGGATTGGTGGGTGCAGAGTGATTTTCCATTATTTCCTGGGGTGGAAACCCTACGGGATTGAGGGCGGCAATCACTTGCGAAAGGGCTTTCTTTAGGGCGGGAAAGTTATTTCGAAGGGCGGTTCCAGTATGCATATGGCGACTTGGTACCTCTGTGGCACATGTCAAATGCGAAGAAGGGGGTACTGGACCGCTTAATATCCAACCGAATATTGTATGCTGAGCAAGTAAGCTGCCACATACATTTCGGTGGATACCTTCGAGCATGATCTGCGGGATGAGATCACTGCCAATCACTATATCGATCTGCGCTGTCTCGAAGGGGTTTGGATCAGCGAGATCTAGCATGGCGAAATTTTTCATATTAGGGGAGTGTATGTGAGAAGGTGGGAGCAATTTCGTAAGCTCTTGGAGCACGATAGCTTGCACGGGGAGTTTCGTGCTCGTTTGAGGGACTGCCAATGTCAAGAAGCATGTATGATTGGCATTTTGCACAATCTGACCGCCCATGCCCGAGATTTGGAAGGGTGATTTCTCGATTGGCAATTTGAGGCGTTTCTGGACCTTCGAGGATATGAAGGTACGCTGAGAGGCTTGGTCGATCAACGCTCGAACCTTAAACAACTTTCCTGAGTGCTCAATGGACACCAGTGCCGTAGGCAGATGGGATTGGGTGCCATTAGTGGAGTGTAGGGCTTGTACTTTGGGCGTACTTTGCCTGGAAGATGTGCGGGGTTGCGCATCAGAAAGTGGGGAATGAGTAGCGGAGTTGTTCGTTCGTTCTGGAGCTGTTGCGACCTGTGGAGTGGTCGAATGTGACCGACTGAGAGCTTGAGAGGGTTGCGCATTGCCTTTGGGGAAATGAAGCAGGGAATGATGCTTCCTTTGGCAATATACGCACGTAAAATTGCTTGTACAATCCTCAAGAATGTGAGATGTAGCAAGACAATTTACGCAGAGATTGTGCTTCTTAACGTATTTAAGTCGACTTTGGGGGGTGAGTCTTTTGAAGCTCTGGCAAGTCCGTATGGGATGGTTTGCGTTGCAGAGTTCGCACGCGAAGTCCCTATTCACTTGAATGTGATAATTTAGGGATTTGTGTGGCCGATTTGGGAGGACATTGGAAGTAGAGGGTTGAGGTTTCGGCTTAGCGGGGCGAATGCTTTGCAGCCGTTCAAGTACCTCGTATCTGCCGGTCAGGAACTCGTCCATTTGCGACCAGGGTTGCAGATCCTTCCGGGATGTCAGAGATTGCTCCCATAGAGCAAGTGTCTCTTGGGGCAATTTGGTACAACATATGTAAACCAATAGCGGATCCCAATTGTCAGTGTCTACGGCCTGAGTATTGAGAACAGACAGACAATTGTTTATTGTGTTTTGGATCCGAGGTGGTGCCTCACTATTTTCAGTGTGGGCAGGAGCGATATTTAGAAGGGATTTAATTTGAGTGTCAACGAGTATGCGTTTATTTTCGAAGCGGGATCTTAGGGCTTCCCACGCGAGTCCGAAATTCTCATCGGTTAATGCATATTGTTTTACAATAGCACCAGCTTTACCTTGCGTTTTGTATCGGAGGTGATACAATTTTTGGGCTGGAGTGAGCTGGGGGTGGTTTATGTATACTGCCGTAAACATGTCCCGGAAGGACGGCCACTGCTCATAGCCCCCGAAAAATGTTTCGGTATCACAAGGCGGAACTTGTAGGCAAATGTAGGGGGTATTTGCTGGTTCTAGGGGTCGAACCGGTTCCATATGCGCAGCGGGCTGGGGGGACTGAGTTTGGAGCATCTCAATGATGTCCAACATCTGAGCCATGCACAATTCATACTGGTCTGTGCAGGCGTCGATTTTTTGCCTAGCCGACTCTTTAAAACCGTCGGGCTGGCTGTTGTCTTCAGCAATGAAGACTGCCTCATGTGCGCACAAAAGCCTCTCCCATTGGGCTTGCAAATTTTTTTGCTTAATTTGGACCAGGGATTTGGTCCAATCCTCAATGGGAGCCGATGAAAATTTTGTGCATAATTGCACGAGTCTATCGGACTCGAAAATAAATTTTGCAACACTAGGATCGGTTGCTTTGGGACTAGAAAGTTTGGAGCGAGTGTTTGGTGGCTCCCGAGTGACAGGAACTGTCAAACGTGCATTGGCTGACTTTGTGTTTCTGGAGGAAGGAGTCTCCATTGTGACAAGCTGGCGTTTAGGGGATCGCTCAGCAGGCATTTTGTTCAGAAAAGCTCGACAGAGGGTAAAAAGTTTAAATAAATATATGTGTATGTAAATGTATGTAGGGTATTGGGGAAATAGACGTGTAGTCTAACCGCGTCCGCGCTAACGATAATCGAGTATGGGAAGAATTCGTTAATACGAAATTGTATCTCTGTCGAGTAAAAAAGTTTACACCCGTGTATGCAAACGTGTAGGGAAATATATATGTATATGGGAAACAAGTAAATTTTTTGTAAATGGGAATGGGTAATAAATAGAAATGTGTATGTATGCGGGAATTGGGAATGTATGTTAAAATTATTACAATATAACAAATGTGTAGTCAAATGTGTGAGAAAATATGTTTTTATTTGTGAAAAAGTGAATTTTTTTTTGTATGGGAATGTGAATGTGAATGTGTGTGAGTATACACGTATGTATGTGTATGTGTATAAATATATGTGTGTGTATATATATATGTTTGTGTATATATATGTGTATGTGAGTATTTGTTTTAGTGTGTTAATGTAAGTAAAAATGTCAAAATAATTTTGTGTACGAGTGGGCGATATTTGCCCCACTGTATGCACTTGGGGTGGCAGCAGATGTACAGTGTATGAGTATAAATGTATGTGAAAAAGAAAATAAATATGTATGGGAATGTGAATACGTGTATGTCAAAATATATTTTTGAATGTATTTGTTAATTGTTAGTGTATTTATTATAATGTATTTTATTTGTATAAGGGAGAGAAAAAACAATTTTTTAATTTTGTGCACAGGTGGGATGAGTTTGTCCCACTGTATGTATAAGAAGTGTATGCGCAGTGAACGTTTATGTACAATTGAAAATTGTTTTAGTTGAAAATTTTCTATGTACTTAGGATGGTCTTTTTGTCCCACTGTATGTATTATTGAGTATGTGTGTATTGTGTATGAGAGTATATATATGTATATATGCACGATTGAAAATTTTCTAAGTCGAAGAAAATTTTCAATGTGCCGTGAAAATGGGCAGTTTGTCCCACTGTGCCCGCTTTGTGCTTTCGTGTTTATGTATATGCACTTGCACTACTAAGTGCGTGCGAATACAGCACAAAGAGAGATGCGGAAATAAGTGCAGCAGTGGGCGCGCAGCATGTACACAGCAGCTGGGCTGGCGCTGCTGATATTGTACAAGCGTAAAGAAAATGAGGGTAAATAGTGTGTGCGAATTTTAACACAAAGGAAAGTGCGTGAATATGTGCACAAGTGGGCGCGCAGAATTTAAGCAGCAGCTTGGCTGTTTGCTGCTGATTTTTTTGTGCGAAGCACAAAGAAAAGGAGAGAAATGGAGTATGTGCGCACAGGGAGAAGCGCGAAAATGGGGATTAGCTGGGCCGTAGCGGAACTACTTTTTCGGTATTTTGGATCCAGTTGAATATTCAACGGCAAATAATTGGGTATGTGGTTATGTATGTTATTATTAAACCGCAATTTAATAATCGGCAGGTTAGTATTTGGGAAATTAAAATTTGTATTTGCAAGATTTTTGTTATTTGTGAAATATATGTGTATGCGGATGTTCGTATGTGAAATTAATGTGTAAATGGGAAATTGGTTATGTTTGTAAATTTTTGAAATATGTAGATATTGGTTAGTGCATGTGTTATTGTTTTTAAATAAATTTGTATGGGCTTATCTTGTTGGGCCCAGTGCCCGAGTATGGGGATCTCCTTTATGTTTCGTGAATGTCCGTCCAACGTTGTTTTGTGTGCTGATGTTGTCTGCCCTTGTTGTTTGTTCGCTGTCGCTTCCCTCTTCGTCTGCGTAGTGTGTGTTGTTGTTGTTCCTCGTTTGGAGGTTGTTCTGCACTGCACTGCACTGTGTGTTCTATGTATTAATGTGCACTGCACTATGTATGTATATATTTTTGTTTTGTTTTTCTTTTTTCCGTTTTTGATTTTTAAAATTTTGTAATTTGTGTACTTGTACACTTTTTGTTTGGTTCACTGTTTGGATTGTTCCACTGTGTGTTGATTTGTCACTCTTTGTTTGTTAATATATTTTTTCCTTTTTGTTTGTGTCACTTTTCACCTGTGCTTAGTTTTGTTGTAACTATATGTTTGGGGTTTTTTTTTTTTTTTTGTCTATTATTATTTAAAAATGTTTATGTTTCCGCGTCGCTGGTTCAAATCGCGAGCGGCTCGAAGGACCATGTTGAAATCGCTTCGTCGCGGAGCGGGTTAAATAAAACGCGGGTTGAGTTTCGGGTTATGGGTGTCTTTATTGTACGAGTGTCGAATAAAGAGTAATACAAAGAATACAATAAACATTAAACGATACAAACGGCCGAAGCCGGGGAGCAGAAAATAGGGGGAAACATGAGTACAAAGGGAAAAGGAAAGGAAGGGATTAGAGGTGGGATCGACAGATCACTTAAGACAGCACTCATTTAGCCAGAGGTCCTTCATATCCTTTTTCATAAAATGTTTCAAAAAAGGATATTGTTTCTTCGACTTCATATTATTGGCTTTCATTTGACGTAACAATTATCCCTTTCTGACATTTGAGTCAAAAGATATGATGTTTTAAAAGTTTCAGTAAGGGGCACTAAGCCGCCATCTTTAAACTGCATTTAAAAAAACTGGAACATTCCGGAAAAAATCCTTTGACACTTTTTCATCTACTAAGGTCCTCTATCGAATGAGACATGTTTGACCTTGTCCCTTTTTTTAGTGTTGCACTGTGTTATCGGGGACTTAATAAGATAACTGTACGGGATAACTATCCGCTGTCGCTCATTGAAGACTGTATAGAATATTTAGAGGGTAAACGATACTTTTCCGTTCTGGACCTAAAAAGTGGTTTTCATCACGTTAGCATCTCGGCTGGTTCCATACCATACACCGCTTTTGTGACCCCTGACGGCCAGTACGAATATGTAAAAATGCCGTTTGGGCTCAAGAATGCGCCAGCCGTATTCCAACGTTTCATCAATGATATTTTCCGTGATCTCATCGACGCTAAGAAAATCGTAATCTATATGGACGATATACTAATTACTGCCGAGAACTTTGGGGATCACAATCAGACGTTGCGTTTAGTTCTCTAACGCATTACAAGTAGAAAACTGAAATTAAATCTTCCGCAATGTAAGTTTTGCTACAGCGAGATAGAATATTTGGGTTACAAAGTAACGGCCACAGGTATAACATTGAGTGATTCTAATGCGGTATCTATTAGAAAGTACCCGCTGCCGACCAATCAGAAAGAATTGCAGTCCTGCTTAGGACTTTTTTCATACTTTCGCCGCTCCGTACAATCGTTTTCGACTATAGATAAACCACTAAGGGATCTGTTGAAAAAAGGTGCCGACTTTATGGTCAATGATCACTTCATTGCAGCCTTTTAACGAGTTAAAAACCAAATTGACGGAAGCACCGGTTTTAGCTATTTATAGCCCGGAGAGGGAAACGGAGCTTCATTGTGACGCTAGTTCTGCCGGTTTTGGTGCTGTGTTAGTGCAGCGACAGAATGATGGTAAATTCCATCCAATATCATATTTCTCTAAAACTACATCCGCTGCCGAGTCTAAGTATCAACGCTTCGAGTTAGAAGCGCTGGCCATCATTTATGCTTTAAGACGATTTAAGGTTTACCTAGAGGGCATATCCTTCAAGATAGTAACTGATTGTAACTCCCTGACGATAACTTTGGAGAGGAAACAGGTTAATCCCAGAATCGCTAGATGGGCTTTGGAGCTGCAGAACTATGACTACAAGTTACAACATCGCGGGGGTGCATCCATGGGTCATGTGGGCGCTCAAAGTAGGTGCCATGTTGCCGTGGTCACAGACGTTAACGACGTAGACTTCCAGTTACAAATAGCCCATGAGCGCGACGAATTGATAAGGGGTGTGCGCGATGAACTGCAAACCAAGGAAATGAAGGATTTTGACTTAGTTGACGGTGTGGTTTATAAAGTCATTGAGTCTGGTCGGAAACTCTTATATCTACCGAGAGAAATGGAGGAAAATGTAATACGAATGATCTATGAGAAGATAGGCCACCAGGCGGTTGAAAAATGTTACCAGAAAATCTCGAAAAATCTCTATACAATATCCCCAAAAACCCAATTCCGTTTGATACAATTCACATCGACCATTTTGGGCCGCTGACGTCTCTGAACTCGAAGAGAAAACATATTCTGGTAGTGGTTGACGTTTTTACGAAGTTTGTAAAATTATATCCTACCAATTCGACTAGTACGAGGGAGGTTACAGCCGCGTTAGACAAATACTTCAATTACTATACCCAAACGTATAATATCCGATAGAGGAACTTGCTTTACGTCACTCGAATTTGGGGAATACGTGCTGAGACATAATATTGTTACGAAAATTACTAGTTCGTATCTGATTGTGCTTGAAAATAAAACTACTTCAATTATTCACTTTGCTTGTATCTACACGTGTTTCTACTTTGCTTGCTCAACTAAGACTCGACCCCTTGCGCTGCACACTGCTGCTTTTATACTAGTTTTCTTATCGCGCCGAAGTTTCTTGCACATTCCAGTTGTACTTTCTATCTCGATTGTTCTAGCACAGCTCATCACCTTTCGCGAACCATCCTCGCCAAATTATAGCAAGTGTAGTGGTACCACATGATCACTTATGCCGAAACCAGTCGATCGCGCTACACTTATTACTTCACATGTGTCAAATGACACCACGCGCCACTCAAGTGGCTGAGCCAGCGATTAGCCGAGCGGCGTGCCATCCGACACCACCTACCGCACTGCAATGTCCCACTTACGGAAAAATGCACTGATCGGCATGTTGTGTGATGTCACCTACCGCAGGGCACGGGCACTTGAGGAAAGTGCTGAGTTGACCCAATGGTCCAGTGACGCTGATTGGACGTAGCCTTTGGTCACTGGAATAATGGGCGGAGCGCTGGAAATGCTCCGCTGTATAACAGTTTGTAAATTAGTATTTAAGCACCCAATTTTCCGAAAATAAACCAGCTTGCTTAGAACCGTCACTCTGCGTGTGTTTCTTTTTGCAAGATACTGAGGTTCAAACTTAGCCATACCTTTTGAGGCGAGGTGCGCCAATAGACCAGAATACATTCACACCTTAACACAACACTTTTACCTCTACATGGCGATCCTGCCCACCGACCCAACAGAAGACCACGCGCAGGAAAGAAGGCACGACAGAGACAAGCACTAGCAGCCCTGCACCGAGAACTACAACAAGAACCACGAAAAGAAGAAAAAAGGAAACTACTCCAGGAGATCCAGGCAAGACGACAACACTAATGGGAGGACGGCAAAGCAGGGAAGAAATCGTTGTTGCCAACAACAACGCAGCAGCCGTAACATCGAATACAAACACCAAGGAAAAATATCCACTATATTTTATAAGTCTAGTTGTAGCAATATTAGTTATACTAGAGCTTAATAGATACTATAAAGCATATGTTAATAAAAAAATAAGTAAAAATAACAATGATGGGGGATGAAAATACGTCACCAACATCTAAATAAACAAAAAAAACAAATATATCTATATGAAAAACTAAAGGCAATTTAACACTTACTTGACATAGAACTACAAAAAATGTACAAAAGACAAAATGAATAGAAGTGTTAACAAAAAACACCAAGGAAAGGATTCTTCACAATTGAAACAAATACAGTTAAAACACGAGGAAATAGACGAACAGACAAAACTTAAATTTTTAATAAAACACTGGCAAGCTAGACAACCTAGATGCACAAACAAAATCAGAGCTCACAGACATCTTCCGAAAATACCAATCGATATTCCATCTAGAAGGAGAAGAAATCACCACGAACAACTTCTATACACAACAACTCAATTTAGAAGACTCCACACCAGTATATATAAAACACTACAGACTACCACAAACCCAACAAGAGGAAATAAAGAAACAAGTAGAAAAGTTAATAGACAGTGATATAATAGAACCATCAACTAGCCCATATAACGCACCTCTATTACTAGTACCGAAGAAAAGCGAAGACAATACTGTAGTGGTACCACATGGTCACTCACACCGACACTATCCGTCTGATCGTGCAATTACATATTCCGTTATGCACTGGTGTCAGGTTGCCACTCGACGCGCGCGCCGCACTTGTAAACAAAGCAAGTCAGCACTTGTGGCGGCGGCCGAGCGAGTTCAACGCTATCTACCGCAGCGCACTGTTCCTAACGGAACTATGCAAGATCAGCTATTTTGGTCCTTGCCTACGGATTGGTCAGTGAAACTGTGCTCTGGAATAATTTGCGGAGTATTGGAAATGCCACACAATTATAACAGTTATGTTTTACTTTATAAGCCATAGTTCTTACGGAATAAAGTTAACTTCTGTTCTTGCGACAAGCATAACCACTGTGTTTCACTGCTCGCAAAGAAGTTCATGTCGGCTCTTTAGCCACTAAGCACTGGCGCGGCTCGCCTTTCAATAAGCCAACCCGAACTGCCTTTTTACGGACAACTTTCCCTGCACTCTAGCTCCCCTACACTAGCTCCCCCCGTACCAACACCACATGGCGATCCTGCGGATTTCGATCCTACGGAATCAGAACTAAACGAAATTAACCAATCCATATGTAGCACGTAGTCCTGTTGCGCTTACTTAAAACAGCCCAGGAAATAATTTGATGCGAATTACATAGGAATCCTCTACACCCATATACACACACTAAACATCAACCCAATACCCTAAATGACAACACAGGAGGAGATTGACGAAATTTTCGAAAAGTGGGTCCGTCTGGCGGCGGAAGAATACATTCCATCTGCCATAGTACCCCAGGAGGAACACCCGAAGTACACACCGATCCCTAAATCAGCAGGCCCGCAACCCCTGTCCATTGAAGCATACAGAGCCCGGCAAAAACATCAACCACCCCCCACATCTAATCCACAAACCAAAAAGCGCAAGAGACCGAGAGCAGGCCGACAGGTTAAAGAGAGAAAACAACGGGCAGACCTGTACCGTATCTTAGCCATTACAACAACATAGCCTTTTAAAACAACTGCATGGGGGCTACAAAGAGCAAAGAAGAGGTGATCGTGGCCACCACCAATGCAGCCAGTAGCAGCAGCAACAACAACAGCGCCATCAACCAGGAACGGGATAAAAACCTACTATACCTAATAAGTTTCATTGTCATAATATTAACAGTACTAGAATTAAACAATTATTATAAGCGGTATGTGAAAAAACAACTTGCTAAGAAAACAATAACCACTGTTTAAACAAAAAAAAAAAAATGAATATATAAACAAATAAATATCAGCAAACAAAAATTTTATACCAGTCAATATGCAAAACAAGTACACAAGACACAAGTAAATGGACAGTCTCCTAGAACAACTAGCGAACATACTTAAAAACATCAAGAAAACACCCAATAGGAAATACACGAAAACCACAATCCTACATAAGCTTGAAATTGTACAACACATCAAGAGAGAATTTGAAAAATTAATAACTGACGAACAAGACGACAAAGGTGTAATAGGAATAAAAATAACATTCAATAACACCTATGACACTTTAAACAGACTACTACAAGAACAACTCGAACAAACACAAGAAACAGACACACATATAGCAATCGAATCCACCCAAACAATGGCAGAATTTAGTATTGAAACGGCAATGAAAGCCATCCCAACTTTCACAGGGAATCAGAGAGAACTAGACACATTCCTGAAAATAACGGAACTGGTATACAAAAAACTCAATATCACGGGTAGGATAGAACTCCTTGAATTCGTCTTTTATGCAAAACTCGACGCTACAGTAAGAACAGCAATCAGCAGACAAACAGCACCAGAAGACATAGACACACTAAAAGAATTATTAAAGGACAGATACAAGAGCTCCACAACCATACCCCAAATCCAAAATCAACTGGCATACATGATAGCCGAACTAAACAAGCTTCAGATCGCACAAGCCGGCAACAACCAAACAACTGCAGAACAAACCATAATAATGAAACTAAACGAACAATACAGCCTTACAATTTTCAAGAACGGGCTTAACGAATTTTTCAAACAAACAATTTTCGCGGCAATGCCGAAGACTTTCAACCAAGCCGTTGAATTAGCTTTGGAGTTAGAAAAAGACAACGAGCAAAACCGATCGCGAGTAATGCTCTTAAACAACCACAACAACAACAACAGAAACCGTACGAACTACAACCAACACCGTCCAAATCAAGTAAACAACAACTACAACAGAAACAATAACACCCATCAAGCAAACAACTCGTACCACAACAGATATAATACACAAAACAACAACCGCTACAGCAACAATGACAGAGCAAATACAAATCAGCGCAGCTACAACAGCAACTACAATAACCAGCGCAACAACCACAACCAAAACAATTACAACAACAACAGATATGTATCAAATAACCAAAACACTCAAAATTACGGCAATACCAATAACAACAACACCAACAACAGAAATGGATCATATAACCAAAATAACCACAACAACCCGCGGCGATACAACAACAACACAAGACGTATAAACATAGTAGAAACGTCGGGAAACGAGATGGGTCAGGCGGAAGAGGACAACGAATACGAGGACAATCCCCGATTCGAATACGAACAGAATTCTCCTCCACCACAAGACCACAATTAAAAATATTCAAAATATCGGATAATCTCACAAACTACATACACATAAAATGCTCCAATGCAAACAGAAAACTGACATTTCTAATTGACACAGGCGCAGACATTTCAATATGCAAAAGAACAAACATAAGAGACAATGAATCCTACAAGACAGAGGAAAGCTGCAAACTAACCGGAATATCCAAAGGAGTTATTCACTCACTGGGCACCGTACAACTACAATTACTTTTCAATGACAAGAAAATCTCACACCCATTTCACGTAGTAAATTCTGATTTCCCAATAGTTTTTGACGGCATACTAGGCAGGGACTTTCTAGCCAAATTTTACAGCAAAATCGACTACGAAACGTACACTATAAGCCTATTAGTCAACGAAAACGAAATCATCATCCCAATAGAAACCAAACCATTACACATACTCACAATAAAGGTTCCCCCGAGAACACAATCCATTACCCCAGTAAATTTAAAGTTAAAAGAAGACAGAGTAATTTTTAACCAAGAAATCAAAGAAGGAGTCTTTATAAGCAACTCCATTGCACCAGCAAAAGGTACCACACACATCAAAATTCTAAACACTAACGACCATGAAGTAGAACTAAAAGACATCGACTTAAAATTCGAACCTTTAAGAAATTATGAAATCTTAGCAATTAACAACAAACAACCCCACAGCCAAGACAGACTAAAAAAAACAAAAAACTCCCTCAATATGCAGTGCACAGACACCAAAACAAAAGACGCACTGATAGAAATTCTCAAAGCATACCAAGACGTTTTTCATCTAGAAAACGAAACACTTACAACAAACAATTTCTATACCCAAAAGATTTCGACCTCGGACAACACACCAGTATACATAAAGAACTACAGACTACCCCACACACAAACAGAAGAAATCGAAAAGCAAGTCCAACTACTAAAAGACGACATCATCGAACATTCAGTCAGTCCGTATAATGCACCACTGTTACTTGTACCAAAAAAGGGAAACCCAAACGAGATAAAATGGCGTTTAGTCGTCGACTTCCGAAAACTCAATGACAGGATAGTGAATGATAAATTTCCACTTACACGACTAGAAGACGTACCAGACAAATTAGGCAGAGCGAAATGGTTTTCCACATTAGACATGACCAGCTCATTCCATCAGATCCCACTCGACAAAAATTCAAGACCACTAACGGCATTTTCCACTTCGAACGGACACTATCAATTCAAACGACTACCATTTGGACTAAAAATCTCATCAAACAGTTTCCAAAGAATGCTAACCATAGCACTATCAGGATTAGACTCAGAAGCATTCCTTTACGTAGACGACATAATTGTTTTTGGATGTAGCATAAAACACCACACTGACAATTTGATTAAAGTACTAAACAGAATAAAAAGATACAACCTAAAACTCAATGCGAATAAATGTTGTTTCCTACGACCAGAAGTTGTATACCTAGGACACCTAATTACACGACATGGCATCAAACCAGACCCAGCCAAATTCGAAACCATTAAGAACTACCCCACACCAACGAACGCCAACGACGTCAGAAGATTCACTGCATTCTGCAATTACTACAGAAGATTCATTCCAGATTTCGCGAAAATTACGAAATGTTTCAATTCACTACAAAAGAAAAACGCCAAATTCGACTGGAGTAAAGAGTGCGAAGACGCTTTCACAAAACTAAAACAATTATTGATAAACCCACCAATACTACAATACCCAAACTTTGACAAACCATTCCTAGTGACCACGGATGCATCAGATTTCGCATTAGGAGCCGTACTCTCGCAAGGCGAAGTAGGCGAAGATCTACCAATTGCATACGCCAGCAAATCTTTACAAAAGCACGACCTAAACAAACCTGTAATTGAAAAAGAACTTTTGGCCATACATTGGGCGATTAACTTCTTTAAACCATATCTGTACGGACGAAGATTCACAGTAATAACAGATCATAGACCTTTAGTATCCTTATTCACACACAAAAACCCGTCATCCAAAATGACACGAATAAGACTCGATCTATCGGATTATGACTTTGACATAATAGGTCTGTTTGGCCAGATTTCCAGTAAAAATTATCCAGTAAAAAATATCAGGAGAGTAAGCGAGCTTACGCTCCCAAAAATTGAAACTATCCAAAAATGTGAACAAACAGCAATTTGTAAGAATTTGCAAGTTTTAACTCTTGGTTACACCACTGGGACTTGGCCCACTCACAATACTCAGTAAAACGGGTGTAAACAGGAGGGTTAAAGAACGAAACAGCTGATCTAAAAGTTTCATTTGAGGTTTGAAGCGGTAGGGAAAATTCAGTTCAAATAGAAATTTAATGCAAAAGGCAAATGGTTCGTTGGGCTCAATCTACGATTCTTCCCTTTCAGCTGCAGCAAGTAAAACTGAGCAAGACGGTTGTTGGTCAGCAGACTCGCGAACGCACAATTTCTTTGCCGGTTGCATTTTCCTCCCAATGTTTACAAAATTTATTTTTCTTTGCAGTCGATCATATGGCAGCCAGTCATATGTTTTTCTTGTTCTTCTTCTTACTGGCAAAAAGTTACTGGACAAAATTTCTCCAGTAAAAACTTGTGTGAACGGGCTGCCAGGGAAGAAGAAGAGCGGCGAAAGGTAGTCGGCGAAAGTGAGTCGGCGAAGAGAAAGAGAAGCGCGCGGTTGGTTCGGTCGGCGGTGTAAAATTCAAATCAAATTAAACGTGTAAAATTCAAATCAAATTAAACGTGTAAATTCAAATCAAACTAAACTTGTAAACTCAAATCAAATTAAACTTGTAAACAAATAAAAAGCGTTTTTCTTCGCCTACGGCTCACAATTCAGAAGTGGGATCGGATCGGGATGAGTGATGTGCGGGATTTGTGTGTGCCTGAGCTACGAACACGCTGCAGGAATGCAGGGCTCAGCGCGGCCGGTAAAAAAGATGCGTTGGTCGAGCGGCTAGAAAAATTCTATCGCGAAAACGGTTCGGAAGAAGTTGACGTGCTGATCGAGCGCGTGCGTGAGCTCGCAAAAACAATAGCGAGCATGAAAGCGAATGAAAGTGAATCCGAAATGTCGCGCGGGCAGTCCAATTTCTTCTCCCCGCCGGTCATGTCATCACCCACAGTGCCACCTCAGACATTGTTGAATGCAGCAGTGGCCACGAGTACTACCAGCGTTCCGGTAGTGGCCCAGGTGGCGCAGTCTCATGCATCATTTGCGGTGGCTGTACCAGGCACGCTAGCCCTGACGCCACCCTCGTCCGTTAACATATTTCCGACACAACAACGGCAACCGAAAGCGTTCGACGCTCACGCCTATGCTGCGTATGCAACAACGTACACGCACACTACCAACGCGCCCGTAGTGTCGTGTGCCGTTATTCCGTCACAGTCGCAAGCACCGTTTGCAATGGCTGTACCAGGCACGCTAGCCCTGACGCCACCCTCGTCCGTTAACATATTTCCGACACAACAACGGCAACCGAAAGCGTTCGACGCTAACGCCTATGCTGCGTATGCAGCAACGTACACGCACACTACCAACGCGCCCGTAGTGTCGCGTGCCATCGCCCCGTCGCAGTCGCACGCACTGTATGCTGCGACTTCGGCGCATGAGCAAGGCAACGGGTCACGCGAGTATGTCACGCGTGCACCGGCTGCCACGCTTACTTACACTACCGCAGCACCTATAGTGTCGCCATTGTATGTGCCGAGCGCCGCTACGTTAACGGCTGCGCATGAGCCGTGTGGTATGATTCCGCGAACCTACAACGATACAGTGGGACGAGAAGAATATTCAGTGCGCGAAATTGCGGAAACGATTCCGGAATTCGACCCAACAAAAGATACGTCACCAACCGCGGAGCAATTTGTTGATCGGGTGAATCAGGCAAAAAGTGCGTATCAATGGCGAGAAAAGTGTTTGATGTTGGCCGTTTTCAGCCGGCTGAAGGGCGTGTCGCGCATGTGGTACGACGCAATGCCTACTACGTGTTTGAATTGGGGCGAATTTTCGCGAAAATTAATAGAAGAATTCGGTCGTAATTATAATGAAGCGGAAGTGCACGCGAAAATGACTCGAATTAGACGGCAACAAGGTGAAACGATCACCGACTATTGTTTCAGGGTGTGCACGATCGGTCGCGGATACAATTTAAGTGAGGCCGCGATTATGAAACAATCCGTAACGGGTTAAACCACAGAGAATTGCAAGCTGCAACGGCAGCATTGCAATACGCCTCAATAAAAGAAATGCGTACAAGTTTTGAAGAGTTTATGCAAAACATGCCGGCAGTCAATGCTACGACGGCCGCCAGACCACGTGAACAAGGAAAAAACGAAAAGCTGCCAGCTCGTAAAGATCAGGACAAAATGGCTAAAGTGAAGTGTTACAACTGCGGTGAAGTCGGTCATTTTTCGAGCAAGTGTGCAAAGCCACAAAAGCGTACGCGATGCAGTGATTGTGACAAAGTGCACGGTAAA
This sequence comes from Melieria picta, assembly GCA_964056695.1. Lineage (NCBI taxonomy): Eukaryota > Metazoa > Arthropoda > Insecta > Diptera > Ulidiidae > Melieria > Melieria picta. Next base: position 65,852,275 of record OZ057400.1, read on the forward strand.
AATGAGCCGGTCAATTGCGGGAAACGAAATGTTGACATTCGACGCGTAGGGCTCTCGAACATGGACGAATGGTTTACAAAGACAATACGTATAAACGGGAGAAGCGTTAGTGCTTTTGTAGACACCGGAAGTCAGTGCAACATGGTGCGCCAATCGGTAGCCGAAGGGTTAAAAGGCAAACGTGAGCCATGTAGCGTGCACATTCGAGGTGTTGGTGGCGGGTTAAGCCACACCAACCAAAAAATACTATGCACGGTCGGAATCGATGAAATTGCTATAGACGCGGAATTTTATGTTGTGAACGATGGGCTTATATCGGCTGACGTCATTATAGGACAGACCTTGTTCGGTAGCAATGACGTTTGTTTCACGTTCGGGAACGGTAAATGTATGTTTAAAATGAGTGGTGTCGCGAAAGACGAACGCAATGTGCGGCGTACGGAACTGGTGGCGGAAGACATTCGATGTGACGGTGGTCTGGCCGAAAAGCAAGTGTTAGGGCAGTTGCTCAATAATTATCGGGACGTATTTGCGAAGGACATTGGTGAAATTGGTAAGACCAACGAGATCGAAATGAAAATCGAACTGGACACGGATAAGCCAATCGCGCAAAGGCCTTATCGTGTGCCAGAGCCTAAAAAGGCCACGGTGTCGCGCATGATAAACGAACTTATCGAAAATGACATTATCACGAAGTCGCAGTCAGAATACGCGAGCCCGATGCTACTCGTCAGAAAAAAAGACGGTTCGGACCGCCTCTGTGTCGACTATCGACGGCTAAACCAATTTACGCGAAAACAAATTCATCCGATGCCGAACATCGAGGAGCAGCTACAGAATGCCAAGCAGTTTCGATTTTTCATCATGTTGGATCTGAACAGCGGTTATTACCAGATTCCAATCACACCAGACGGTTTATATGAGTTTAAGAGCATGCCATTCGGCCTCAAAAACGCGCCGGTGACTTTCAATCGCTTGATGGACAGGATACAAGAAAGGACGCAGTCGGGAGACATGATCAACTATATGGATGACATCCTCATCGGGGGAAACACCACAGCAGAAGCGTTGGACAAGTTGGAGAGGGTGCTGCAGGTGTTACGCGAAATGAAACTAACACTGAATGTTGCGAAATGCGAGTTCCTGAAGACGACCATCGATTTCCTGGGTCATCAGCTGACGCCGCAGGGTATCACTCCTGGGCTAGTCAAAACCGAAGCAGTGGCAAGTTTCCCAACGCCAACAAACGTTACGGAGATACGTCGGTTCTTGGGTTTGAGCGGCTACTTCAGAAAATTCGTTCCCGGATACGCGCTTGTCGCTGAACCGCTACGAAAGTTGCTGCAAAAGAACGCAACGTTTAGCTGGACGCCGAACCACGAGAAAGCATTCAACGAGCTTAAAGCAGCATTGTCGACAAAACCGGTGCTCGCCGCGTACAAAGTGGACGCGTGTCACGAGGTGCATACCGATGCAAGTTCGCATGGTATCGCTGGGGTGCTCCTGCAGAAGGACGAAGACGACTGGAAACCGGTGGCGTACTACAGCCGGTCCACGAGCGAGAGCGAACGAAAGTTTCATAGCTACGAATTGGAAACATTGGCAGTGGTCGAAACGCTGGAACGTTTTAGGTTCTACATCTACGGTAAACACGTCAAGGTGGTTACCGATTGCAACGCAGTGAAGGCCGCGATGGAGAAGAAGAACTTGATACCTAGAATCGCACGCTGGTGGTTGCGAGTTCAGGATTTTGACATCGAGGTTGAGCATCGAAAGGAACATCGAATGAATCACGTGGACGCGTTGAGCCGACAGCCAGTGGAAGAGCCAAACGAGGTAGACACCGCGTCGCTAAAAATCGGGAAGGTGAGCATCAGCAGCGACGACTGGCTGTTCAGCATGCAGTTGCAAGATGAGCGCATCAAATCGATTGTGGAGAAGGTACGCGACGGCGACAAGCAGCTATGTGACGACTACGTCATCGCACACGGGCGGCTCTACCGTAGCAGCAACCAGCAGAAGCTATGGGTGGTGCCGAAGGCTCTTCAGTGGAAGGTGACTCACGAAGCGCATGACAAGCGAGGTCACCTCGGCGTGGACCGGACGTTGGAGGTAATAAAACGAACAATGTGGTTCCCGCGAATGCGTCGTTTCGTCAAGGGGTATGTACAGTCGTGCGTGGAGTGCTGCTTCAACAAGCTGCCGGGTGGACAGCGTGAGGGTGAGTACCACTACAATCTGATCTCTCCGATTCCGTTCCACACTATCCATTTGGACCACTTGGGGCCATTCCCCAAAAGCAGTAGACGCAACGAGCACGTTCTTGTTCTGGTTGACTCATTTACGAAATACGTGGTCATCAGACCGGTGAAGAGCACCGCCACGAAATTCGTACTTCATACATTGAACGAAGTGAGCGCTTGTTTTGGGTTACCACACCGTATCATCAGCGACCGAGGTACGGCATTCACATCAAAGGAATTTGAGAAATACTGCAAAGAACATGACATCAAGCACATACTTAACGCTGTGCGCACACCTCGGGCAAACGGTCAGGTGGAGCGGGTCAACCGTACCATCCTCTCAATGCTCCGACCTTCAGCAGAAACAGACATCAAATGGGACGAGCAAGTTACCAAAATTCAGTGGAGCCTTAATTCATTGAAAAGCCACACGACTGGGTGCTGCCCTCACGAGTTACTGTTCGGCTACCAGCCCAGGGACGTACTTGGTAACCAGATCACGACGATCCTCCAAGACGACGAAGAAGGATCGAGAGCTGCCGTGGACTTGCAGCACGTGCGGGAGATGGCTGCGACGCGAATTGACGACCAGCGCGCCAGAGCCAAGCAGCGATACGACCAGCGGCATTCGTCGCCAACGCCTTACCAGGTTGGTGACCTGGTGCTGGCGGAGAATGAACCGACGAGCAGCGGCACATCACGAAAGCTCGAGCCGCGATACAAGGGGCCATTCCTGATAGTCAAGGCTCTGGGTAACGACCGGTACGTGGTGGAAGATTTGCCGGAGGCGCAACGAACTCAGCGTCACTACACATCAGTGTACGCCTCAGATGCCTTGAAGCCCTGGTGCGCGTTGCCAGAGTACGGTGATGAAGAGGACGACGACTCGGAAGCCGACGATTGGGACCACGACAGCGAGGACGCTGAATGTCAGGAGAGGCCGACTGTGAACGGGCTGCCAGGGAAGAAGAAGAGCGGCGAAAGGTAGTCGGCGAAGAGAAAGAGAAGCGCGCGGTTGGTTCGGTCGGCGGTGTAAAATTCAAATCAAATTAAACGTGTAAAATTCAAATCAAATTAAACGTGTAAATTCAAATCAAACTAAACTTGTAAACTCAAATCAAATTAAACTTGTAAACAAATAAAAAGCGTTTTTCTTCGCCTACGGCTCACACTTGCAAGTTCTCACGAAATGAACTGTCACTTTACGCTCTCAGTTTCTCTCTCGTTACTGGAGATTTGGCGTGAACAAACAGGATCCAGTAAAAATTTGTACAAATTCGTACAAATTATTCTCTGCCAAACAGACCTAATAAGTATATAAACAAGGCAAAATGAACACCAACGCTGACGCATTGTCAAGAATCAAAATTGACTCAGACTATCTAAAATCAATGATTCCTCTTACAGAAGATAAATCTGTCAAACGAACACTAGCAATTACACGGGGCATGCCCGAAAAAGGACTAAAAGATGTAGAACTGCACAACACGGAAGTCTGATCAACTTCATATGTGGCAATGCACGTCCATAGCAGATATCAGAAACATTAAGAAATTACATTTTAATTTTGAGGCCAACTAAGCCATTAGCCCAGGCAATGGTCGAAATAGTTGATGAAAATATAATAGTACGATGCAGCGATAACCCTACGAAACTAGTTTCGACTATGGAGAAGCTCATATGTACCATGAGAAAATACAATATTAAAGAATTAGCACTGTCGACAAGTGATGAAATATTTAAAAAGACGCGCAGAAATGAATTGAAGGATATTTATGAAAAAGCATACAAGAAATGCGTACGGCCAAATTTGAACATACTATTATACACACCACCCCAGAGAATAAAAGAGGAAATCATAAAATTCAAACTAATCCAAGAATTCCACAATTCCACACATGGAGGACACCTTGGCGTAAGAAAAAAAGTTTTGAAACTCAAACAGCGATATACATGGAAAAACATGAACAGAATGGTAAAAACATACATAAATAACTACCATAATTGTGCCAAAAACAAACAAATAAGACACACGAAAGAACAAATTACAATGACGACCAAACCAAGTGACAGTTTCCAAATAATATCAATTGATACTGTCGGACCACTCCGCATGTCCAACAGCTATCGATACATTCTCACGATGCAATGCGAACTAACTAAATACGTCATAGCGCACCCAATGAGCACCAAAGACGCGACCAGCACAGCAAAAACATTAGTAGAACAATTGATTTTGAAATACGGACAGTTTAAAATTCTCAAATCAGACAGAGGAACCGAGTTTACAAATGAGTTAATGACCAACATATGTTCCCTCTTACAGATAGAACAAGTATTCTCAACACCTTACCACCATCAAACAATAGGTTCACTAGAAAGAAACCATAGGGTACTCAATGAATTCTTACTAAATTATGCCAATGATGATGAAAGGGATAAATGGGTACCGTACTTCACATTTGCATATAACACGACACCTAACATCGACACAGAATACACACCATTCGAACTCATTTTCGGCAAATTACCGTCGTTACCCACTGACACACTCAAGCACACACAACCGATTTACGATTACGACAATTATGCAAACGAACTCAAGATCAGATTACATGACGCAATACCAAAAGCAAAGACAAGCACAATTCAAACAAAAACTAAACGTAAACATAAACAAGACCAACAATACAACAACCCATTGCGCTTGGAAGTCAATGACTTGGTATTATTGAAAGTGGAAAACAGAAAAAAGAACATAAGTCCATACAGCGGACCATACAGAATTTTAGAACGAAAGGGAGTAAACTCCGTAATCGATTACAACGGAAAAGAAAAAGAAGTCCACAACGACTCACTAAAACCGTATACCATGGATATGTAGACAATAAAACCAAATATAAAGTAAGATACTATAATCTATACGTAGGTCTATTACAATGTAAGAACAGTAATCGCTAAGAATAACAACTACACTTGTAATCATATTAACTACCCCTACAACTACCAATTACTTAAGAACTATCATTAGAGAACTATGATATAACAATACTAATTAATCATAAAAATACAACATATACAAGAAACTATTATTAGAAAACTAAACAAAAAAACAACAAAAAAATGGCGATTAGTCGTAGATTACAGAAAACTGAACGACAAAATTAATAAATGATAAATTCCCGTTAACACGACTAGAAGATGTTCTTGATATACTTGGCAGAGCAAAATACTTCTCAACTTTAGACATGACAAGCTCTTTCCATCATATACCTTTGGAACAAAACTCAAGACCACCCACAGCATTTTCCACACAAGATGGTCATTACCAGTTCAAAAGACTACCATTTGGCCTCAAGATATCCTCAAACAGTTTCCAACGCATGCTTACCCTAGCACTAAGTGGACTTAGCTCAGAAGCATTTCTCTATGTAGACGACATAATTGTATTCGGATGTTCATTAAAACACCACAATTCAAATCTAACTAAAGTTTTCGACCGACTACAACAATACAACCTAAAACTAAATGCAAGCAAATGCCAATTTTTAAAACCAGAAGTCATCTATTTAGGACTTTTAATCACAGACAAAATGCGAAGCAGTATTAAAATATCCAACACCAACGAATGCTGATGAAGTCCGACGATTTGTAGCATTTTGCAACTACTACAGACGTTTCATACCAGAATTCGCATCAATAGTAAAATGTCTTAACTCCCTCCTTAAGAAAAGTATACTCTTCATTTGGTCAGACGAGTGTAAAACAGCTTTCGAGACACTAAAACAAAAATTAACCAACACACCAATACTGCAATATCCAGATTTCAACAAAACCTTCATATTAACAACAGACGCTTCAGACTTCGCCCTAAGAGCAGTACTATCCCAAGGAGAAATTGGACATGACCTACCTATCTCATATGTAAGCAAGTCACTACAGAAACACGACATTAATAAACCAATTATCGAAAAGGAACTTCGAGCAATACATTGGGGAATAAATTACTTCAGACAATACCTCTACGGCAAAAAATTAATTGTAGTCACTGACCACAGACCACTGGTATCACTGTTTTCACACAAAAACCCATCATCAAAAATGACAAGAATCAGATTAGACTTATCTGATTATGACTTCGAAATTATATATAAACAAGGAAAAATTAACACAAACGCGGATGCTTTATCACGCATAAAAATCGACAGCGACACACTAAAAGCAATGATTCCAACACATGAAGATAACGAAAATGACGGCAAACAAAAAGAAATTCTAGCGATTACAAGGAGCAAGGCAGCAAAATTAAGAGCAAAAGAAGATATTGTATTAAGAAGATAATGTATTATGAAGATATTATGCACAATGAAGAAAATGAGAATATTAATGAAGATTATGGTACCAGAACACGCGACAATAGGAAGGACAAATCTCAAGAGCCTGCGCAACTCTACATATGGGAATGTACCTCTATGAACGACGTGAAGAATATGAAGAAATTGAATTTTGAAATAAAAGAAAAGCAAAGAAAGCGATGATACATATTGACAATTATGAAGTGCACGTGACTTGTAGCGATGACCCTTTGGATCTAGATTCAATGTTGGAGAAACTACATAGTTCACTAAAGAAACTGCATATAAGCAGTAGTAAGGGAGCTAGCCCTTTGCAGAGAGAATTTTAAATTTGAGAATATTACAATGAATACATTCAAGAGAAGATATAATGAAATAAATAAAGATAAATGCTCGCCTACAAAAATACTTATATACAATGCTCCACAACATATTCAAAGCAAATTGCAACAATACAAACTGATTGATGAATATCATTACGCTAGCACAGCCGGACATTTAGGAATTCGAAAAACGATTCTAAAATTGAAACAACGATATATATGGAAACATATGAGACAAATGGTAAAAGAATTCGTCAACAATTGCCTGACCTGCAGCAAGAACAAGACAAAAGGAAACACATAAAAGAAAAACTCTTCAAAACAGACACGCCAGCAAAAAGCTTCGAAACAATTACGATTGACACAGTCGGACCATTAAGAATATCGAATGGATTCCGCTACATACTCACAATGCAATGCGATTTAACAAAATTTGTCATAGCACACCCAATGGAAACTAAGGACGCAAAAACAACAGCAAAAACACTTGTAGAACAATTCATTCTCAAGTATGGTTGTTTTAAAACATTGAAATCCGACCGAGGTACCGAATTCACAAATGAGTTAATGCATAACATATGCCAATTACTCGACGTACGACAAATATTTTCGACACCCTACCATCATCAAACAATCGGAGCACTTGAGCGAAACCATAGAACGCTACACGAATACCTACTGGCCTTCACAACTGAACATGAATGGGACAAATGGGTACCATACTACACTTTCGCGTATAATACAACACCACATGTCGAAACTCTGTATTCACCATATGAATTAGTCTTCGGCAAATTACCGTCACTACCATGTGACAAAATAAACAGAACCCAACAAATTTATGACATTGACAATTACGCCAACGAACTAAAAGTTAGGCTACAAACATCTATGGATAAGGCTAGGAATATTATAGAAATAGCTAAACATAAGAGAAAAATTAATTATGATAAAAATATTAATAATACACAGTTAAGAATAGGAGATTTAGTTTTTGTTAAATTAGAAACAAGTAAGAAACTACAGAGTCCCTACCATGGACCATATAAAATTATAGAAAGAAATGGAGTAAACTCCACAGTAGAAATAAACGGTAAACATAAGATATTACATAATAATAACCTTAAGAAATTCTTAGGAGATAGCAACATAACAAGTAAGAACTGAAAATGTAAAATAAAAAACTACATACATATACATAAATTACTATCAGAATAAGACAACAATTATATTATTCATAACTTTAATATTGTAAAGCGAAGTATTTCCAAAACCACCTCCGAAGACCCCGACCAATATCTTAAAAAATTATTTCAAGTAATAATTTTTCGCTTAAGGGCAATGGTGTAGTGGTACCACATGATCACTTATGCCGTAACCTGTCGATCGCGCTACACTTATTACTTCACATGTGTCAAATGACACCACGCGCCACTCAAGTGGCTGAGCCAGCGATTAGCCGAGCGGCGTGCCATCTGACACCACCTACCGCACTGCAATGTCCCACTTACGGAAAAATGCATTGATCGGCATGTTGTGTGATGTCACCTACCGCAGGGCACGGGCACTTGAGGAAAGTGCTGAGTTGACCCAATGGTCCAGTGACGCTGATTGGACGTAGCCTTTGGTCACTGGAATAATGGGCGGAGCGCTGGAAATGCTCCGCTGTATAAGAGTTTGTAAATTAGTATTTAAGCACCCAATTTTCCGAAAATAATCCAGCTTGCTTAGAACCGTCACTCTGCGTGTGTTTCTTTTTGCAAGACACTAAGGCTCAAACTTAGCCATACCTTTTGAGGCGAGGTCCGCCAATAGACCAGAATATAAATTAACAATTCTGGTTTCACTGGGAGTTTTTCCACTAGGTGCTATGCACCAATTAAAACACTATTTTTTATGAGGTTTTCCTTAGGTGCTATGCACCAATTTTATTAAGTACTTTTTATGGTGCTATGCACCTCTTGATTGCTCACTTAAGACTAAAACTTAGAACCTAAAAATCCGCGGCTGAAGCTGCGCTGGCTTAGGAATGCGCTGCGCTGCGTGGGCGGATGAAGGGATCCGATGTCAGTGCAGCAGATGTGCAGCTGCGCAAGCAATCCAAAGATTTCGCAGCGGATCGCATAGCTGCGTGGGTGGATGCTCAGCGTTCCAGGAATTCGTTGTTGTTGTCGGCGACTTTGCGCAATCGTTCACTGCGCTGGTGTTAACTATCGCATAGCTGCGTGGGTGGATGCTCAGCATTCTAGGAAGTGCAACGTTGTCGTTTTGATGTTGTCAGCGACTTTGCGCAACTGTTCACTGCGCTGGTGTTAACTACTCCCCCCGTTAAGACCGGGCGTCCTCGGCCGGTTCATGGCCTTGCGCCGTCTCACGTATTGTATTCAGGACGATGCTTTTCCTTCGCTGTCGTATGCAGTGGAGAATCAACCAAGTTGCCGCTACGCTTGTTATTAGTACGGTAAATAAGCACACCCATGCTGTTGATCTTGTTTTGATTTCTCGGTGTAGGGTTGCGATGTGTTTTAGGTTCTGAAGATGTACGTCGTGCAAGTACGGGAGAGATAGTGTCGCTAAATGCTCGGAGAAATGAATATCTTGGGCCATTGGCACTTCTGGAACTAGGCGCGTTTTACGTTGCTGGTTCACGTAGGTTGTCCCATTTACCATCAACTTTCCTTCAAACGTTACCAAGAATGTGCCTGTTATGGTGACGGGTGGTTTGGTTCCTTGACGAATTTCCACCGTACAGTCGTTGATGATGATTACGCCGTCATCGACCGCCTGAATGCTTGGTATGTCATGCGCGGATGTGGTTTGGCACGTAGCGGTGTAATTATTTAACAGGTGCTGAAAGCATGAGCTCTCGGAGTGATCCATTTTCCTGCAGAATGTAGATGTCGCCGCCACTTTGCAATTTTGCATCAACGTGAAAACATGATTACACTTAGCTACTACATTTGTCTCTAGTATTATTGCTTTGTTGTTATGGACTACTGGGTAGATTACAGTTTTATTGCATACAAATTCAATTTTGGGATATTTTATTAAAAATAGTACAATTTCTTCGTTTTGCAATATCTTAAGTTTAGAATTTTGAATAATATCGCTTACACTTATATCTTCTGCCGTCTCAGTTTTGAGAATGCTCTCGATCTCTACGCTATCCAGTAATGCCGGATTTATTACATTCATTTTTCCCAGCATTATGGAGAGTGAGATGGCATCTAATTCAGTGATTACAGCTTTGTTTCTACTAGTAATTAATTCAAATAGATTCATTCTGTCAAGTTCGTCCAGTTCTGTCTGCTTGCTTTGTGCTATTAGTTGGTTTACCGTGTCTGTGATTTTACTGATTTGGATTTGTATTCCCGAATTAAACTGTATCTGTTGGTTGTTTGCCTCTATTAGATCCTCCTCCCTCCTGCTTACTTCTTGGAAGTCGTCAAAGTCAGGGGTGCCCGCCACATATTTAAGGGCAGTGCCGATAAAATTGAGGCTGCGGGTATGGCGATGATGCACCTTGAGTGCTGTCAGTCGTCGCGTTATCTGTTCACGATCATCTAACAGGAGTTTCCGTAGGTGCGACCGAGGTAGTAGGTCAACATATCTCTGTACTTCTTCTGCTATAGCCTCAAAGGTGGATAGGTTTGTTGTATGTGTTATGTAGTTGTATTCCGAGTAAGTTGCAACCAAGCCATCGGTGATCGGCATGTAACTGGATTTCGAGTAGTCCAACAGTTCTGCAGTGAGTAGTGGTGGCAGGAGCAACCTAAGGGAAAAACATTATCTTAGATTACTTTTATGCACGCATGTTTTCCCGATCAGTACAGTTGTTCCCAAATCTCTAGTTACGGTCCTTTCAACATAAATTTTAGTGAATTTGTTTCCTATCCGTTTGTTTGTTCTGACGAAAACTGTATCCCCCGGCTGAAATTTCCTAGCTAATTTAAATTTGTTGTACCGATTTAACTCTTTCTCTTGAGCTGCGATGATTTTTCCTTTAATCTCTTCCTTAAGAGATTGCGGGGCTGAATGTATGATGTCTATGGGCCTGTAACCTGTGACCGAATGAATCGATCTATTGTATTTGGTTGTAGCAATCAAAATTAAATCCGTTGTATCATTTACATCTTGGGTCAATTTTGTACATCTAGCAATTTCGGTCAAGGTGCTATGAAAACGTTCCACCTGTCCATTTGTGGTACTGTGGTATGGAGGAATGGTAAATGTGCATATTTGAAAATGGTTCATTAAAAGTGATTTTATGGTTTGAGAATTGAACGATTTCTCATTATCAAAAACTACGGGTTTCGTTCCTTTGAAAAAATTAAGAATTTGCAGAAGTGGTTCTTTTATGTCAACTATGGATCGTGAGACTACTGGCAAGACTATAGCGAATTTAGAAAACTTGTCGATGCATGTCAGAAAATACGCTTTATCGGTCGAATAGATGTCTAGGTGGAGAATTTCGCCAGGATATTGTGGTATTGGAGTTTTCCCGATCCCGGGATCTGGGGGGTGACGCTGATATTTGGTTTCGTTGCAGACCGTGCAATTTGATACGATCTCTTTTAATCTCTTTCGGATTTCGGGAAAGTAGTACTGTTCGAGAATTTGTAACGTATTTTCCCGCGCGGATCGATGGGCGCGGTTGTGTTCTGTAACCAGGATTTCCGATTGGTCATCTCGATTGGTCACGTCGGTGACCTTCCTCTCCGTATGGCGGAATTTCACTGATGGGAATGTTTTAATTAGTCTATCTTGAATTTGCCCCAATATGGGAAGGTCGCACAAAATGCCGTTAATGACATCTGGGTTAATTGCTGTTTTTAAAGTTTCGAAAAGGTTGTCTAATGACGAGAAGGTAATATCGTGTCTAATTTGTTTTTGGAATAGGATTTTAACCGTTTTTGTGTCCTGCGGCCCAAGCTCCAAAACCAATTGGGTTCTGAAACAGTTAATGGGGTTTGGGACTGTTGGAATTGTTTGAGTTAGGGATTCTTCGCTGTGTTGGGTCATATTGTCTTCGTCTTCTAGCGTATTTATATGTTGTCTTGAAAGGGCATCTGCGACTAAGTTCTCTTTTCCCGGTTTATAAAAATATTTGGGGGAAAATTCTTCTATAAAGGCCTTCCATCCTTTAATTTTAGCATTAGGATTTTTGTCTGAAATGGCGAAGGTAAGCGGCTGGTGATCGGTGAAAATGTGAAGTTGTTTTACCCCATAGAGATAGTTACGCAGTTTTTGGAGAGCCCACACGATTGCCAACAACTCCCGTTCATTGGTTGCATAGTTCTCCTCAGTGCTGTTTAGGGTCCTGGATATCATCATGAGAGGTCGGCCATTTTGGAACAAAACGGCACCAAGAGCGTGCGAGGATGCATCCGTGGTGAGGTCGAACGGTTTGTCGAAATTTGGGTACAGGAGCAGCACTTCTTCGGAGGCAAGAATCTTTTTGATTCTTGTAAAAGCTGCGACAGCGTCCGCATCCAATTCGATTGCGACCTTTTTCGATTGGCTAGCACTTATGTTGCCATTTTCTCCCCGCAGGATTTGTGTAAGTGGTTTAGTGATTTGGGCATAATCCCTTACAAAGCGGCGATAGTAGCCGCACAACCCAAGGAAGGACCGTAGGGCGCGGAGGGTTTTGGGTATTTCGTAGTTCACGATTGCCTTCACTTTATCAGGGCATGTTTGGATACCTTGGTTCGATACAAGGAATCCCAGAAATTCGACTTCAAGCTTGAAAAATTTAGATTTTTCCAAAGACACTCGCATGTTTACTTCATAAAGCCTACCAAGGATTCTATCGATGTCCTTCAGATGCTGTTTCTTAGTTTGAGAGAAGATGATCACGTCATCAATGTAGACATGACAACACCTACCGATTTCATCCCTTAAGATGTCATCGATTGCTCGTTGAAATATGCTTGGGGCGTTCTTCAGCCCAAAGGGAAGTCGACAGAATTCGTACTTTCCATTATTAACGGAGAATGCGGTCTTCTCCCTGTCTTTTTCAGCCAATTTAATTTGGTGGAATCCAGATTTAAGGTCTAGCGTAGTGTAGTAGGTGGAATTGCCTAGATTTGCCAAAATGACGGACGTGTCCGGAATTGGGTATCTGTCACTTATGGTTTTCTCATTCAGTTTCCTGAAGTCAATGACCTAACGCATTTTCCTCTTCCCGTCTTCGTCAACGCCTTTTTTGTCCACAACCCATATTGGGTTATTAAATGGTGATCGGGACGGTCGTATAATGCCGGTACTAAGAAGGTCCGCAACCTCCCTGTTGACGAACTCTGCTACGGCCATGGGGTAGGGATACGATTTCGAATAGACTGGTTCTTCATCCGAAGTTCGGATGGTTGCAATAACTTTTGTATTGTAAGGTAGGGATTGTGTAGGGTCGGCGAACACCTCTTTCCGGGTTTTGATCATGTGTGAAAACTTTCCTTTGAGCTCAAGGGGTACAGTTTCGCTATCGATTACGATATGATTGATTTCGCCAGAATAAAGATAGAGTAATTTTTCTTGACCGCCATTGTAATAAAGGATACCCTTTTTGACATCGAGTCTAGCGCCGATCGCCCGCAAAAGGTTAAAGCCTATTATTCCGTCAAAAGATTTAAGGTGTGGCAAAATAAAGAAAGGGGTGGTTATTTGAAAAATGTTCATGATACACTGAAGTTCGATTTTTGTCTCGCCGTGGATTGATTTTACCAAGAATGGATTCGTCACGGGCTTCACTGCCTTTAGTATGTCCAAGTCCTTCATATAGTTTCCCGTCGCGCCGGTGTCGATCAACAGTTTAAGTTCTCTCCCCCCTAACGTTCTTGTGATGTAAGGTAGGAGGGATTCGCCCCTAAAAAATTCACTTCATCTGAAACTTCCGAATAGCTCTGCTCGTTCGGGTCATAGTCCAAATTGACTTCCGGTTCGTTATGATTGTCATAACGCTCCTCCCCTAAATTTTGCTCGTTCGTAATTTCCTGAGGGGTTAGGAGATTTACTCTCTGCATTTTCGTTATAGGTTGCCTATCAGATTCTACTGGTCTTTTAAACGGAGGCCTGAATTGTGGATTAAAATTTTGTTGCCCCGATATGTTGGGTCTTGGTCCACTCATGTTTCCATTTGGAGCAAAAGGCCTCTGTGCATAGCTGTGTGGATTGAAGGGTGGGCGGCCTGAGGGAACAAATTGATGTCCTACTGGCCGGTTTGGGTAAAGAGTGTGAGGGTTTTGCTTATTCAGTACGAATCGGGAGGTTGATGGATCGACCTCCATGGGTATTGGTCGAGTTGGTTGCGAGGGGGCAAAAGGGGCGGGGGGGGTAACGTCTGTAATGCGGTGAATTGTACGGACTATAGAATGCCCTTTGCTCGCTATGAGCAGCAAAGGTATTTGCAAATATAGACCGCTGCTGGTTGGACTCCAGTTCCTGAGCGAGAGCTAAAGCTGATGGCATATCTGTGGGCCAGGAAGAGAACAGAATATCGCACATGGGTTTGTGCAGTCCAGAGATAAAGGTCCTGAGAGCGTCCTGTCTGTATTTTTGGCTAAGGAACTGCACCAGCTCCCTATTGCTTCCATGAGACATCACTGTCTTGTTCGTCAGGAGCGTTAACTTTTTCTCGACTTCGTCGTAAAACTGAGTAATAGACCATCGACCTTGCCTAAGCACGGCCATTTCCTGTTCGATCAGATAAATAGGCCTCTTGTCAGCGTAAGTATGGTCCAACCTAGCCATGATTGCTTCAAAGTTCAACACCGTATTGAACGAAGACAAGGCTAAGTCGGCCGATCCGACGATTTTATTGCGGATTATCGCTACGGCCTGGTACCCTTTGGAACTAGTTTCGTAGCCCCTAAACATCTTATATGCAGCAAAAGCGGCTTGCCTCCATGAGACGTACCGGGCTTGGTCACCACTGAACTCATGTAACGACTTTACCACATCAAGTGACTCATCACATCTGACCCCCGGGTTGATGGTGATTTCCTTAAACTCGGTTACCACCGGCTGTGTTTCCAGGAGGGAAAGTCGGGCAGTCAAACTCTCGACGGTTGCCTGCATGTCCTGTCGCGTCTGTTCGGTTGCCGCACGAACGGCAGCATTTAGTAACTCCTGAATAGTTTCCGGATTCATCTTTATTAATTTCCTATTATTATTTTCTTATTATTCTATTAAAATATTTCTTAATCTTTTTCTTCGATATCTTTATTTAAATTTTACTTTGAAATCTTACTTTTTTATGCTTATTCTCTAATACAGTTCTCTAAAACAAATTTATTATTATCAAATTATTATTATTTAAATTTTATTTCCTATTCTTTTCTTTTCTTTATTCAAATTTCTTGAATTACACTTTCCTATACTTATTCTCTTAAAACTTATTTTTTCCCTTGGTGGAGCGGCTCGCATTTTACTGCGTCCCGTTTGCCGAAGCTACTAGGGGACCTCTTTCTCCACACCTTTCCTTATATTAAAAAATCGTTTATTTGAAGTTTATCTTTGTTTTAGTTTTTTAATTTACTTATTTTTTGAAAAATTCTTATCCTTTATTCGCTAAAAATCGTTAGCAAATTTCCTGATTGCTAGTACCGTTTCCAATTCAGCTAACCTCTTGTCGCGAAGGTCTTTCTCGGTTGGCTCCCCGCGGTCTGCCAGCCCTATTATCCCCCAATATTTTTTTAAATATTTTAGTTGTGCCTTGACACTGTTATCAGGTTCTGCCCGCTCACTGTGGCTCGGCCCTGTTTTCTCAGTGTCGGACATTAGATGGTTTTTCTCCTCTGGAGGGTCTGGAGTTCAGAATCGCAGAGTTAAACTTGTGTTATAAGCCGGAGGGTCCCCCTTTCGGTGGTGAATCGCGGCTTCGTAAAAATTTTTAAATGGCTGTACAAGCCTTCAATTATGTCCTTTACAAGTCCTTTCTACTCCGGAGGGTCCCGTGGGATTCGCGGAGTTAGGAATATTTATAGATTGGAGGGACTCGTAAGTTTCGCAATCTCCTCTTTTGTGTTATCTCTTTGTTTATTTATTTCCCCTTTTTTATTATTTTTACTTAAAATTACCAGTAACAAATATTCCTTATATTATTATCGCTTAAATTCTAACAAATATTGCTTAACCTAAGTATTAATTAATTTAACATTATTTCAAATAATTTAGTTTATTAGTTTAACATTAATTTAAAAATTTAAAAATTTAAAAATTCCGCAGACTCACACCCACACTGCTATCGCCATGCTGAAGTTTGTTGTGGTTTCACCTCTTAGTTGTTTGCTGTTCGGTGCTTTGCGGGTTTTGTTTTCCAGTTTTGAAAATTGGTTTGTTTTGTTTGTTTGGCTTTTGTGTTGGAGACTTTTGTTTGAAATATTTTTGTTTTTACATTTAGGTGAAATACGTTTTTGCGCTTTCATTTAATATGTTACCAAGTTTGTATTTGTGGTTAGCCTTTAATTTGAATTTTGCTGTTTTATCACTATTTTCCTTTTTCACTTATTTTGCTTTCTCTTCTTATTCAATTTTGTTGTTGTTGTTGAAAATTGTAAGTTGACAAAAAATTTTGCACTCTTTTTTAATCACTTTTGTAGTATCCTTTGTTCGAATTCCATTTTTTTAAAAATATTTTTTTCAATTCTTCAGCAAATCTTGTCTGACTTTTGCGTACAATTTGCAATTTATTTTGTTGCTGTAGTGCTTTATTCACTAGGTTCGGTGGGTCCGAACTCGCGGCCACTTTCCGTGTAATCCTTTATAAGGATATTTTTCACTCGTGGCCCCACGTTGGGCGCCAATTAACAATTCTGGTTTCACTGGGAGTTTTTCCACTAGGTGCTATGCACCAATTAAAACACTATTTTTTATGAGGTTTTCCTTAGGTGCTATGCACCAATTTTATTAAGTACTTTTTATGGTGCTATGCACCTCTTGATTGCTCACTTAAGACTAAAACTTAGAACCTAAAAATCCGCGGCTGAAGCTGCGCTGGCTTAGGAATGCGCTGCGCTGCGTGGGCGGATGAAGGGATCCGATGTCAGTGCAGCAGATGTGCAGCTGCGCAAGCAATCCAAAGATTTCGCAGCGGATCGCATAGCTGCGTGGGTGGATGCTCAGCGTTCCAGGAATTCGTTGTTGTTGTCGGCGACTTTGCGCAATCGTTCACTGCGCTGGTGTTAACTATCGCATAGCTGCGTGGGTGGATGCTCAGCATTCTAGGAAGTGCAACGTTGTCGTTTTGATGTTGTCAGCGACTTTGCGCAACTGTTCACTTCGCTGGTGTTAACTTATACTCACAGCTTAACACAACACTTTTACGGCTCTTTGGCCGACCTTTATTTTCCAACCGTATGTTTTAGACTAAAATTACAAAATTGATTTACTTAAAGTTAAACCTTCGCCAGCCAGTCTGGTCACGTTGTTCCTCAGCGTGCCGTCGCGAAACTGCTGACCTCAGGTTCCCACGCCGGGTCGTTGCTCCATCGGTTTCGGGTGTCCGCGTGGAAATATTGCAACTGCGTCGTCAGCTGAATAGTGCAGTGCCGTATGCGCGTGCTGTGTTAACTGTTGCGTTAACTCCTCCCTCCTCAAGTGCGAACGTCCCCGTTTGCTCCACTTCTGGTTTTTGATTATTCGCGAGTGTGGGCAAGTTGTACGTTGTTTGTTCAACATCATTTGGGTTTCCCTTCTTTCGCAGTTTGATTATGAATAGCCCAATTGCCACTATTGCTAATATCAGCAGGCCCGTATTTGAAGTTAGGCCGACCTTGTTGATTTTGTTGATCATCTCGATTTTCTTTGTGTTTTGAACTTGCAGGTCTTTTATTCTTTCGAGTGATAGGATTTCTTCCAGTGGTGTTTTCGAATCTCGTTGTTGTAGGATTGCCGGTAGGAGTTGTATGTGGTTCGTTTCGTGGACGTAGAAAACTTTGTCTCGTACTCTGATGGTGGAGTTATGGTGCTTTATGACGAATGTGCCACTCAGCTCTAAGAGTTGTTCATCTATGGTTATTGTTCCGTTGTAGTCATTCAAAAACAGTATGCCGTGTTGCAGTTCCTCTATTTCCTTTATGTGGTTTGCGTTGATGCGCGTGCAATTGGGACGTTTACTATTCATTAAGGTATCTATGCAACTATTATTACTTATTTCGATTAGATTACACTACTCGACAAAAAATGGGTTCATCGCGTGCTCCTAAAAACAAAAGTATTTTTTAGACTAATCTTCGGCTGCTGAACACGAAACTGAAAATCAAAAAATTTTGTTAAGAAGCGTTTTCGCAAAATCTTCGAAAAACACGTTTTTCCCCTCTTATTTCAGTTATGAGCACATATCTCGTAAACCAACCATCCGACTAACACAAGTGGGCCGTCGTTCAGAAGGCAATTAACTAACCTTTCCAACGATATATCGATTGTCCAAATCAGATGAGATTTGGGGAAGTTACTGACTGATGAAAGTTGTAAAAAAGTGAATTTTTCCACCATTTTCAAAAATTATAAATTTTCGAATCGTTTTTTATAGATCAAATGAATGATCTCCTCTGGTTTCAAAATCTAAGATGAAAGATATATTATTTGAGCAAATATTAAGCCTAACATCAATAGAATTGAAAGAAAAATGACAAAGTTATGATGCACGGAGTGAAAACACCAACTTTTCATTTATTACACCGTGCGAAAATTTTTTTTAATTTTTCCGAGACCCATCCAAATGTTGATATAGACGTAAAACTAGAGGTCATTTGTAGTATCCTGGCATAGTCAGTTTTTCATTTTCTGACCCAAAAACCTTTTTAAAGGACTTTACAATTTTAAGGACATACACATTTCAAATATTTTTTAAAATATTTGCGGTTGTGCAATGATGAAGATATGGGTATCAAATGAAAGAGAAAAATTATCTCCTTGTAAAATAAAATTTCTAAAATAAAATAAATAAATTTTCTATTTTTAACTTTCAGGACCAAAATATGTCAGGTATGCAAAACATAAATGTTTTGGATCTCAGTCTGTAGATCCATACATCTAAATTTTTTTCTATTTCAAAGTTCTGAAAGTTCAAAATAGAAAATTTAGTTAAGAGGAGACAATTCTCTGTCATTTGATACCCATATCTTCATCATTGCACAATCGCAAATATTTAAAAAAATTTTTTAAATGTGTATATCCTTAAAATTGCCTTCTGAACGACGGCCCACTTGTGTTAGTCGGATGGTTGGTTTACGAGATATGTGCTCATAACTGAAATAAGAGGGGAAAAACGTGTTTTTCGAAGATTTTTCGAAAACGCTTCTTAACCCTCGCTTTAGCGGACGGGTCTGGCCAGACCTTTTTCATTTTCATTCGAAAATTGTAACGAAGCTATTTTACATAGCGACTTGTCCTTCTCGGTAGCTTCCTAAAATTTTATTCTCTTTCGATCTATACATATATCCTTATGAAAAAAGTCCTTGCAATAGGAGAAAAAAGGATTTTTAGAAATTACCCCTTCGGTTTAGCGGATGGTGTCTGGCCAGACCCCTATACATTTTGTATGGAAATACATGCAATTTGAGCCTTTTATCTTTTTTTTTTGCATTTTTCATTGTAAATATATACTTTTGTGCTCATATATGCGAAGCTGACTTTCATGTTAGTATGTACACACACGCACACACACACGCACACATGGACGGACACATACAAATACACACATAAACACGCGCGCTTATGTGTATTTTGGGTTTTTTTCTGTATCTTTTCTTGTGTTTGTATTGCTTTCGTCTTCTCTTTCTCCTATTCTCCTATTTTATTATTTGCGTCGTATTCCTTTCATCATAAAATCAATTGAAACCCCATTTTATATGCTTCAAACAACATGCACACATAGAAAATAAAGGAAAAAAAATTTCAACGAAAATGCGTTTTTCTTTACAAGTCGGAAATTCCCAGGTCATATTTTTACTTTTACAGCTTATTGAGGATTTGTCCTACACGAATGGGTAGGTAAGGAACTCAAAATATGTGTTCAGCAGGTCAAAAAATGGCTTAGAACACACTAGTAAAAACCCCCTATTCCCATGCGCATGCATAGGGGGATACCTGTTTTTCATGCACCCAGAACTCATAAACATTTTTTTCCTTATTTACGTCGTATTCCTTTCATCATAAACTCCATTGAAAACCCGTTTTTTTTTTCTTCAAACAACATGCACACATAGAAAATAATGGGGAAAAAATTTCAATGAAAATGCGTTTTTTTTTACAAATCGAAAATTTCCAGGTCATATTTTCACTTTTACAGCTTATTGAGGATGTGTCCTACACGAATGGGTAGGTAAGAAACTCAAAATATGTGTTCAGCAGGTCGAAAAATGGCTTAGAACACACCATTAAAAACCCATTATTCCCATATAAATACATGCGAATGCATAGGGGTCTGGCCAGACACCATCCGCTAAACCGAAGGTAACCGAAACATCCGCTAATGCGAGGGTTAAGAAAATTTTTTGATTTTCAGTTTCGTGTTCAGCAGCCGAAGATTAGTCTAAAAAATACTTTTATTTTTAGGAGCATTTTTCGTGTCGAGTAGTGTTATTTTCATTACAAATTGTTATTTTATTGTATTCATTACATTCTGACCTTAATCCGTATGTTATTTTCGTACATCTAAGTAGTTTTTCGAAATCAATTTTATTTATTTCATTATTTCTTTTTACTTCTTTTATTCTTAGTTCTTCACAACCTTCGCTTTTTGTAGTAGGTAAACTTAAAATATAAATTATTGTGCTGCCATTTGTGGCTATTTTTATATCGGTGAATTCTAATTCTTCTTCGATGTTATTGTAGGGTATTTCTTCCCTTTTTATTATTTCTTCTATAGTATTTATCTCTAGGTTTGACAATATGAATGAGTTCACGATGTTAGCTTTTGCCCAGTGTAAGGCGTACTCTATGTTTATTAACTCTTCTTTGATCAATTGCAATTTATATTTAATTTTTAATCCTACTTCTAGTATTATGTCATTATTGTCTTTTATTGTTTTCAATATTTCATTATTTCTCTCTGTTAGTTCATTAATTTTTTCAATAAAATTCTTGTTTATTACCACTTGTTGGTTACTATTTTCTAGCATATTATTTATGTTCTTATTTATTACTTCTAAGTCATGATCTGGGCTGCCGGAGATCCACTTCCATGCGGAGCCGAGAAAATCAAGTGACCTTTTCTTTTTTGCCTTGGGGATAAGTTTGGATAAGAGTGTGTGGATTTGTGTTGTTTCATGGATCAAGAAAGGATATAGTGGATGGTTTTGTGTAATTTCGTGCCTAATGGTTTGTTCGAGCTCTGTGCTCAATTTGTCGTATTGTTCCGTGTCGATTACGTGTATGATTTTAAACGTCCCTTCTTGTATTTTGGCTGTTCCTTCCATTAATGTTACCAGTTGTGCGTTCGTATAGTCCAGAATCTGTGTGTCCGCGGTGCATAGTGCGACATGTATCCTGAAAATATGGTTTAATTTCTGATGTTACTCTTATGAACTGTTCTGCCTGATTCGGTCTTTATTGTTGTTCTGTTATTTTCTGTAACTATTTCTTTTTTGTATCTCGGTGTTAATTTCGAACCTAATCTTTTGTTTATTTTTACGAAGATTTCTTGGCCTGGTGAGTAGTCTCTGTTTTCTTCTTTATTTTTGTTGTGATATTGAAGGTCATGGTCTTGTTTCTTTCTCAGTGAGTCTACGGTCTGCTGTCTAAGTAACTCTAACTATTCTGGGTCACTACTGACTCTGTTTCCAAAAAATGTTTCTATGGGCGTTTTTCTGATTGTTGAATGTATTGTTGAATTATATTCCTGTACTGCCTTGAATAGTAACTCTTCGAATGTTATATTTCTATTATCTGATTTTAAACATCGCATTATTTCCGATAGTGTAGAATGGAATCGTTCGACCTGTCCGTTAGTGGCGCTAGTGTAAGGGGGAGTGATGTATACGTCTATGTTCATTTGGTCTTTCAGAAGAGAGGAAATTGAGGCTGAATTTAGGGATTTCTCATTATCGATTACTACGAGCTTCGGGATTCCGAATGCGATCATTAGTTCCCGAATCGGATCTTTGATTGCCCTATTGCCCTAGATGGTAAAATTTTAACCTGCGCATATTTGGAAAATTTATCAATAGCTGTGAGGATTAGCCTCTTTTCCGTGGAATATATGTCTACATGAACAATTTCTCCTGGAGTCTGTGGAATGGGGGTCTCTTGAATCTGCGGTTTTGGTGGGTGTCTGCCATATTTATGTTCACGACATGTGGAACATTGTTTAACCGTTTTTTCAATTTTTGAGTGCATGCTTGGGAAATAGAATTTCCTTAGGATCTGTGCTTTATTCTCTCGGCTATTTCTATGTGCTCGTTGATGTTCTTTAATGATGATCTGCTCCTGTTCTGTTTCAGATGCGATGTCCTGAAGTAGAGTTTGCGTGTAACGAATTTTAACATTTGAGAAATGAAGTGGATATATTTCCTGAATTTTACCCATTAAGCTTTCCGTTGTGTACAGTCCGTTTAGCAGTGCTGGATCTACATGTCGTTTGAATATGTCTATAATGTCTTGTGTCGAGTAGGTTCTTTTTGTAATTGTGTGTCTGTGGAAATTGGGAAATAGTGTTTGAAAGATGTAACTGTCCTCGTTGCCAAATAATAGAAATAGTTGATTTTTGAAAGCATTTATTGGAGCTTCAGTGGCTGGAATAAGGTGTTGTGCAGAACTTTCGTCGCTATGGTCTATTTTTTTTTTTTTATTTTAACGAGGAGGAAGCATCAAAAGCCGAACCCCGTCAGTGTGCGACTTTAACACACTAAACCTCCTCATGTCACTGACCGGAAACCCCTCCGGACACTACCGTTAAGTATTACGTCAGAGGGCGGTTTTGAGCTCTCGGCTCACAGTATCGTTTTGCTGTCAGTGCAGTTAGTCGCTAGTTGCACTTCCTAGGCACCACCACCGTAGGTCGTAAATAGTTCCCTCCCCATACGGTTTGTCCACCACCCCTCCTTGAATTTACGTCTCATTCGTGTGTCCGCGTAGTAGTAGCGTCCGTCCACGTCAGCTGGTTTGGCCCGATTACCGGTCGGCACGCCTGCTCTCTTCCTCCCTTCTCAGCGCCTTGTGGATGTCCGCGGTGCATTGGCACACCGCTTTCCAGGCATCCTCGGAGTCCAGCATCAGCTCAGTCAGGTTGTGCGGGGTTGGCATCGCCCCTGTGGCTACCGCAATGTGGTTTCTCGCTGCCTCAAACCTTGGACAATCAAACAGGACGTGTTTCGCGTCCTCTGCGACACTGCAGCGCGGGCATAGGGGTGAGCTCTCATGCGCGAAGCGGTGCAGGTAGCTCCTGAATACACCATGGCCCGTCAGGATCTGCGTCAAGTGGTAGTTGAGCTCGCCATGCTTTCGATTCACCCATCTTTTCACGTCCGGTATTAGCGTGTGGGTCCATCTGCCCTTGGAGGAGGAATCCCAGCGTTGCTGCCATCGTCTTAGCGACTCTTCCCTCTCCTCCATATTCACCTCCTCGCCGCGCTCGCCTTTCTTCTTCCTGCCGTAAATTCGGCTGCACTCGTCCGCCATGATGCCGATCGGAGTCATTCCAGCCAGCAGAAGCGCAGCATCGTCAGAAGTGGTCTTGAAGGCGCTTATCACTCTTAACTCTGCGAGCCGATACACCCCTTCGTATAGCCGGCAGTTTGCTTTCGTTTGCAACGACGCTGACCAGACCGGTGCTGCGTAGAGCAAAATTGAGCTGACCACTCTTGCCAGCAGCTTTCGTCGGCTACTCCTCGGGCCACCAATGTTGGGCAGCATCCTCGAGAGGGCACTGTTTGTTTTCGCAGCCTTCTTTGCGGTGATCTCTGCGTGCTGCTTGAAGCTAAGCCGGTCGTCTATAATGACCCCGAGGTACCTAATGCTCCTGCTTGCCGCTATGCTGCAACTGCCAACGCAGAACGAAGCCGTTTCTGGTTTTTTTCGGCTGCTGATGAGCACCGCTTCAGTTTTTTCCTGCGCCAGAGATAGCCCGACGCTGCCAAGCCATTGTTCGATGGTCCTTATGGCCTCATTTCCTCTCTGCTCCACCTGCGCAATATGTTTGGCCACTACCGTGAGTGCAACATCGTCTGCGAACCCTATGATTTGGACCCCGCTTGGTAGAGGAAGATTAAATATGCCATTGTACATTATATTCCACAGCGTCGGTCCAAGAACTGAGCCCTGTGGAACACCCGCCGTGACTGCGTAACGCTTCGGTCCTTCTTCGCTGTCGTATGATAGGATTCGGCCGCTGAAATAACATTTTACAATGTTAAAGATGTACGCTGGGACGTTGAGCTCGTTCAGCGCATTTAGCATATGCTCCCAGCACGCGCTGTTGAAGGCGTTTCTGACGTCCAACGTCACAATAGCGCAGTACTGCTTCGTTCCGCCTTTCCACCTTTTGCCAGCAATGGCGTCACCAGCAACTGACACCGCCAAGTTCACCGCGTCTATTGTTGACCGGTTCCTTCGGAAACCAAATTGATTTGGAGATAGCCCTCGTTCTCCTTCAGTGAACTTCACCAATCTGTTAAGAATTATCCTCTCTAGCAGCTTGCCGAGCGTGTCCAAGAGACAGATAGGGCGGTAAGCTTGCGGCGTACCTGGCGGTTTTCCCGGCTTTGGCAGCAGAACCAGTTTCTGCAGCTTCCACCTATCTGGAAGCACCCCTTGCTCCAAGCATAGCTGCAATACGTGCGCAAAGACACTTGGCTGGTCGCAGAGGGCTAATTTCAGCGCCTTATTGGGGATGTTGTCTGGGCCTGGCGCCTTGCGGTCTCCTATTCGGTTGCAGGCGGCCACGACTTCATCCGTTGTCACCTCCTCTATGTTATCAGCAGGACCTACTGCCACTGGGATGCTGACTGTTTTGCGATGAGGAAACAGGGTCCGAACAATTGTATTAAGTAGCTGTGGGCATTTTTCTTGCGGCGCGTTGCACGTTTTTGCCATTACTACGCGGTATGCCCCACCCCACGGATTTGCATCGGCGTCGTTGCACAGCTGCTTAAAGGACTTCTTCTTGCTGCAGCGAATCTCGTCCCGCAGCTTCTTACGCCTATCTTTGTACGCCTCATGCAGTGTAGCTCGCACGGCGTCATTCCTGCACCTCTGGTATTGCCTCCTTGCTCGGAGACACTGCTCTCTGAGGTTGCTTATGACGTCGCTCCACCAGTACTTCGGCTTGCGTTTGGAGCCATTCGCCGCTCTTGGCATTGCTGCGTCACACGCTACAACCAAAGATTTAACAAGCATGTCCGCCGCTTGTGTTGCCGCTCTCACCTCGTGTATTTTGCTTGCGTTTTCATTAAATGCCATGCAAAATAGTTCAGCGTCAAGGGCGCTCGCCTTCCATCCTCGGCTTGTGGATGCAGCGCTGTTTGTGGAGCCGCGGCTGATTTCAAATACTACCGCTTGATGGTCACTGTGCGTGTACTGCTCGCTCACTTGCCACGTCGTATACCTAGCCAAGGCGCTGCCGACGAATGTAAGATCGATGATCGATTCCCTGTGATCCTTGCGAAAGGTGCTTGTGTTTCCTTGATTGACCAGTACAAGATCGAGCAAGGCGAAGGATTCAAGCAGAGCTGCTCCTCGGGCATTAGTTCTTCGGCTGCCCCATTCAGTTGCCCAGGCGTTAAAATCACCGGCAATGACTATCGGGTGGCGTTGTCTTGCCGAACTCACTATATTGTCCATCAGCGTTTGGAACTCGTCGTGTGTCCAGCTGGGCGGAGCATAGCAACTACATATATGTATACCACCGATTTTGGACCACACATAGCCGCCGCCCTGCGAGCTTACCTCCTGGAGAGGGCGGTTACCGCAAGCCCATATTGCAGCTTTTGCTGAGCAGTCTGCTAGCCACAGGCCGTTGGCCGAGATCTTATATGGCTCCGAAATAATAGCCACATCAGCGCGCATTTCAATTACCGATTGCTTCAGCAGGTCCTGCGCCGCTTCGCAATGATTTAAGTTTATTTGAATAAATCTCATTGGCGCCTATTTAACACTGCCTTTCGGTAGGCTGAACACCTGCTACTTCCTGCTATATGCTTTAGCTCGGTTTCGCCCATTTTTTCGCATATTATGCACCTCGGTTCGTTCCTGCAATCGCCGGACTTGTGGCCTTCTTTTCCACATCTGCGGCACAGATTAGATCGGTCACAGTTTGCACAGTCCTTGGCAACGTGGCCAAATTCTAGGCAACGGAAGCATCGTATCGGTTGCGGCTTCAATTGTCGCAATCTGCACACCACCCAGCCGATCTTAATCTTCCCCTTTTCAAGCAAGGCATTATCAGCTTTGACAGGAAGACTAATGACTGCTATCTGCGTGTTCCCATATGCCGCTCTCAGGTTTTTTATTGCCGACTCATCCACATCGGGTAGGCCGACTTGCTGCTGAATCGCTGCCACAATATCGCTTTTAGTCGTCACTTCATCTAGGTCTCTGCATTCAACAGATATGTTGTGAGTCAGGGCCCTGACGCTAGCTTCATCCCCCAATGTCATACGCACCGCATCGCAGTAGCGTGCCTGAACCGCTTCGCCTTTAGAATTTAATTCTATCAACATTTCACCTTTTCGGGTTTTTCGGATTCTAACGACCTTTTCCCCCAGCTCAGATAAGTTCGGCTCTGATTTTATTTTCTTTAGCATATCCGCATACGACTCATTTCCTTTTCTCGAGATGACAAGCGCATCCGGTTTGGCTTTGAATGGCCGCACGGCGGCCATGCTTTTTGCATGAACAATGCCTCCACCAATGGCTTTTGCAGTGTCTCCGGCCGCTGGCAAGCTGCGTTTGGCTTTGCGCACCACGACCCATTCATTCTCTCGATTTGTTGCCTCGCGCTCTTCCATTCTGCCTACCGCTCTAATTTCCACCATGCCTTCGGCGCTATCACCTCCAGCTTCGACCTGCTCTCTTTGCACTCGCGGCGAGTTTAGTCTGCTGCGTTTGCTGCTTGGTCTTGGTTTTGGTGAAATGTCGATTTCTTTTCGCATTCGTTTCTCACGCGCACTATCGATCAGCTTCTCCGTTTGTGTTGCTTTTGCGTCTCTCGCTGGTAATGGCGTAGCAGGTGCATAGTCCGCCGCCGCTTGCTTATACGATGCTGCTAATGCTGCTGCTATGCTTCTCATCTGATTATTGACCCACCTTTGACCAATCATCATCTTAATGAGAGCGTGAATATTTTTCCCCAGCAGTCCGAAAGCATCGTTAGCTCTCTGAGAATAGACTCCGCCTTCTCCCCAAAAGCTCTCTTGCAGAACACATGAAAGCTCTCTCACTACCGACGGAGAGACACCCGCTTCCAATTCTCCATCGCTGAGGTGAATTGTGCATGCGCTATCGCTTGCGCTTTTAGTTGCTTGGCAGATGTCTTGTTGTGTGGTCATGCGTTCACGCGTGGGTGATCGTTGCGTTCTCGAGCTTTTGGCGAACGCGGCTACGCCGTCGGTGCTACCTTTTGGCACCCCGCTTATCGCAGTTACATTCGCAGCGACTTGCTTTATTGCGCTCATTTTTAATTGCGCCCTAGTTCGCTGGCCGCTAGCTATATCTGCTGCCTCTTCCCCAGTTGTGCATTCACCACATTGAGCTGAAAAGTGGTCGCTCATTCACCACGGTTCTTGCGCTGGGTTTATGCTAATCCCTTTTGCGCTGGCGCTTGGCGCGCTTTCTCCCGTGCTCCCGCGGAACAGCTGATTTATGTGGTGACAGCTGCCACCTTCACGCTCTGGCTGCGCGAAATCAATTTGCCCCAGGGCTCGTGTTGAAGTTGAATTTGAGTTGAGCTTACCGACTTGGCTGGTGCTCCAGGTTCTGGGCTCGGCCTGTTGTCACTTGCTTCGCTCGCGGTTTTTATGCACACTTTTGGTTTACCACGCACTGGTTTTTTTGAATTTGATTTTTAAAGCTGGAGCTCTGCTCCCACACGACTAATCACTTGCTCTCTCAGAGAAGTTTTTTTCGTCGCTATGGTCTGTTAATATCAGTCTGTGGGGTCTGGATAGTACGTCGGCGACTACGTTTGTTTTTCCTGGTTTGTACCTTAGTTCGTAGTTATATTCCTCCAATATGCATTTCCATCTTTTCATTTTTCCGTTATGGTTTTTATTGCTCAGTGCAAAAGTCAGGGGTTGGTGATCTGTGAAAATTATTACCTTGGCCGAGCCGTATAGATAATTTCTGAGTGCGTTCAATGCCCAAATTATCGCCAACATTTCCTTCTCATTGGCGGCGTAGCTCTCTTCTGTTTTGCTAAGTGATCTAGAGATGAAGGTGATGGGTTTTCCTGATTGTTCCAAAACTGCTCCTAAGGCGTAATTCGACGCGTCTGTGGTAAGGTGGAAATCCTTTTCGAAGTCAGGGTATGATAGGACAACTTCTTCCGATATTAACGAGTTTTTTATTTTATGGAGGGCTTCTAAAGCATTGTCATAGAGGTCTACTGTTCTTTTGCTTGAGGCGTTTTTGGACACTCGTCCATCCTCCCCTATCAAGAGCGAGGTCAGAGGCTTCGCTTATTTGGCGTAGTCTCTGATGAAGCGCCGGTAATATCCCGATAATCCGAGAAATGATCTTAGGTCCTTCAATGTCTTTGGTCGTGGGAATTCTTGGATGGCTTTGACTTTTTTGGGGTTTGTTTTTATTCCTGTTCGTGATATAATAACGCCTAGGAATTCGACTTCCTCTTTGAAGAATTCGCATTTGTCCAATTGCACCTTCATGTTGGCACTTTCGAGAGTCTGGAAAATTTTTTCGACGTTTTCTAAATGGTTCTGTTCGTCTTTACCGAAGACTATGATGTCATCGATATAGACGTAACAGCATTTCCCTATGTGGTTCCTCAGTATGTCGTCCAGTGCTCGTTGAAAGATCGCTGGTGCGTTTTTCAGTCCAAACGGGAGCCGTGTGAATTCATACTTCCCGTTATTGACTGAAAAAGCTGTTTTCTCCACGTCAGATTCTTTCAGTGAAATCTGATGAAAGCCGCTCTTCAGATCAAGAACAGAAAAGTACT
This sequence comes from Melieria picta, assembly GCA_964056695.1. Lineage (NCBI taxonomy): Eukaryota > Metazoa > Arthropoda > Insecta > Diptera > Ulidiidae > Melieria > Melieria picta. Next base: position 65,881,310 of record OZ057400.1, read on the forward strand.
TGTTGTTTCCTAGCTGCGAAATTATCTCGTTAATCTCTGGTATTGGATATTTGTCTGCTATTGTTATTGTGTTCAATTTTCGGTAGTCAATGACGAGTCTGTATTTTTTTTGTCCGGAGGCGTCTAGTTTTTTGGGCACAACCCAAACGGGTGAATTAAATGATGATCTGGATGGTCTGATGATTCCGTCATTCAGCAGATTTTCTATTTCTTTGGTTACAAAGTCCCTCATTGCTAAGGGGTAGGGATAATATTTGGTATATACGGGAGTGTCAGTATTTGTTCTAATTTCTCCGACCACGTTAGTGGTGTATGTGAGTTTCTCGTCCGGTTCTGAGAAGAGTTGCGGATGTTTCCTTGTGAGCTGGTTTATGTGTTGTCTTTGTGTTGGTGTCATGTGATCGGTTCTTATGTCAATTTTATTGACGGCGGGTGACAATTTTTGTTTTATTTTAATCTTTATTTTTTTTCCTATTAAAAGAGTGTCGTCATGAATATTTATTATGGCAGACAACTGCTTAAGGCTGTCGTTGCCAAGTATACCATGGAATGATTTAAAGAATTTTAGATTCGTTTCCTTTTGGCCGAAGAGGTTAACTAGAGTGTGATGGGTGATTTCTACTTGTCCGGTTATGGAATTTGCAAAGAAGGGTTCCTCATTGGGGATTGGTTTCGAGACAAGGTGTGGCTGGATATAATTTTTGCTTGATTCAGTATCCAACAATATTTTTAGCATTTCACCGTTCTTCGTCTTGCACTCTATATATGGCAGCGAAGAACAGGTCATTCTAAAAAATGAATGTCGGTGTAGTCGACTGGACTTTGGTCATATTCCTGTAATAGCTGCTCATCCTGTTCATTACTCATTGCCGCTTCGTATTCTTGCATGGTCGGGTTCCATTCCTGCTGGTAATCCTGTTGTTGTTCATGTTGAGGATCTGCTTCCTGTATATCGGTGTGTATGTGAAAATTCCTTTGTGCTTTGTTGGGGATCTGTTGAGAAAAGTTTGAAGGTCTTTTCTCTGCTGCTCTGTTGGGTTCTGGTCTGTTTATGTAGTTAACCATCTTGGAATGGATGGATCTATCTACGTCCATCGGTTCGGGCTTTGGTAAGGGTTTCGGGGCGTATGGTCGAGGAGGAGCGAAGTGGTTTTGTGGTTGGAGGAATGGTCGTGCGTTCCAACCGGGTTGGGCGAATGGCGTTCTTACTTGGTTTTGGAAGATGTTGCGTGGTGGTATTTGAGTATACCTGGGGGACTGAGGAAAGTACGACCTCTCAAAATTTGGCTGGGGTTGGGGGTTTGGGGGCGCGCTTCTTGGTGGGTTTGGTTTAGGGGGAACTGGAGGTGCTTGTCTGTTCGTTCTGTTATGTGGCGAGAAGTTGGTCTGATTTTCGAGAATCTCACATAAGTGGAGTGCATGTGGGAGATCTCTTGGTTCTCTGACTCCTAAGAGCCTTGGTAGGTCGCCGTTCAGACCGTTTATAAACGCGTCTCTAGCTTTTTCTCGGTACATTTGTGTGAGAACTCTGATGGCATCCGGACCTTCCTCCATGCAGGAAATCTTGTTCAGGATCAGGGAGAGATGGGAATAGACTCCTTGATAGAAGTCCCGTACTGTTAGACGGCCCTGGACTAAGCTGCACAGTTGATATTCAAGCGTCCTCAAATCCCTCTTGTCAGCGTAGTGTCACGTCAGGCAGGACCGGATTGCTTTCCAATTCAGCGGAATGTTGTAGGACTCCAGAACTTCGTCTGCGTGTCCTATTATTTTATTAGGTATAGCCATAAGGATCCCGAAGTATTTCGAGGTTCCCTGGAACTGTCCGTAATAAGCTAAACGTCTTTCCACGCTCTTTCTCCATGAGCTAAATTCATTAGGATTCCCTGAAAATTCCCTAATAGTTCTGACTACTTCCGGGATTCGGTCTGAGTCAGTGTCTCTCTGAACAGTCAATGGTTCGTCAGTGAAGTCCAAAAATTCATGGTTAGGATTTATGACATTATTCACTAGCCTGTGTCCTTCGGTCTGGAAAACTGCTGCAACTGTCCTACGAATTGTCTCTTGTTTGTACTATTATGGCTTGCTATTGTTTTATAAACTGGAGGGTCCCGTAGGAATCGCAGTTTCAATGAATTTGTTATCGGTGGTTTGATTAAAGATTTTATATTTATTTTGTTTTAGTTTGTTTATAAACTGGAGGGTCCCGTAGGAATCGCAGTTTGAATCATTTCTGTTATCAATTTTTTTGTTTGTCACCGGATTTGCTTTTCCTCTTCCTATAGGCTATAAAATTCACAATTTTTCAAAATATTCTTAAATGTTTCCTTTACAGACGTGCACTTTACGAATTTTCTACACTTTTTCCTTTCTTAAAAATATATTTTCACAAATCTTATCTATCTATTTTTAACTTGTCACAATAAACTTACAAAACTAGGAGTAGCATTGTACTACCCGTCCCACGCTGGCTGCACGGAGTTGTCCTTTTTGGTCGGTCCGACCTACTACGGTTCCTGTGTTAGCTCCAAGTGCGTGGCACTCTGCGGACGGACACAACAGAGTCTAATTTATTTTGGGCCAGTTGCTGTGCCGGCTGCTGCTTTCGCTGAAGGAGTCTTCCGGTGTTGAGTTGAGTGTTGAGCGCAGGGGAGTTGTTTTCTCCCTCCAGGAACAAATTTTTTTTAGCACTCGCGAACGCGGCTGACTACTTCAGACTTATACGTTTTTTTACTTCAACTAACGCGACTGGTCCCTGCTCGGGCGCCAGTTAAATTTTTAGTTAATAAAAACTTATTTAAAAAATATTTTTTGGCTCTTTGGCCGACCTTTATTTTCCAACCGTATATTTTAGACTAAAATTACAAAATTGATTTACTTAAAGTTAAACCTTCGCCAGCCAGTCTGGTCACGTTGTTCCTCAGCGTGCCGTCGCGAAACTGCTGACCTCAGGTTCCCACGCCGGGTCGTTGCTCCATCGGTTTCGGGTGTCCGCGTGGAAATATTGCAACTGCGTCGTCAGCTGAATAGTGCAGTGCCGTATGCGCGTGCTGTGTTAACTGTTGCGTTAACTTACACAAGCGAATTATAGCAAGTTTGCCGTACTCTGAAGTGCATACCTAAAAGTATGCTATGCATTCATGCATAGCACAGCACAGAGTGCCTCATCGTTTCACTGCCCATCACTTAGACTTGTTCGTCCCGAACAAGTGCCGAGGCTCCGCCGGAGTAAGACGCCAGGCGCTCCAAATGGACTACTTCCAACCTGGCGTTTCTGTTGCCGCAGCGTTGAACCCTGTACACCACGTCATTAATCCTGGGCACGACCTTGTACGCTCCCTCCCATGACGTTTGAAGTTTTGGAGACAAACCTTTCCTCCGCTGCGGGTTGTAAAGCATTACCAGATCGCCGTAATCAGTCTTAGCGCCTTCCGTCGTGCTGACCACTCCGAACTTCAAGTCAGCAGGCAGCCTCAGCTCTGTGTCGAACACTGCTCGGGCTGGAGTGAGTGATGTCGTATCCTGCGGGGCTGACCTATACGCCATCAGGAACAGCGGGATATGCGTGTCCCAATCTTTTTGATTCCTGCCTACTACTTTCCGCAGATATTCTTCCAGCGTCCGATTGAATCGTTCCACCATGCCGTCGGACTGGGGATGCAAAGGACAGGTGCGAGTTTTCCTTATTCCTAGTAGCTCACACACTTCCTTCAATACCAGAGACTCGAAATTCCGGCCTTGATCCGAGTGCAACTCCTGAACTCCAAATCTGGCTACCCAGTTGTTTACCAGCATTTCTGCGACTGTGGGGGTCTCCTGGATAGGAATAGGATACACTTCGGGCCATTTGCTAAAATAGTCCATTATCACCAGCACATATTTGTTGCCTTGAGTGCTAAGTGGGAATGGCCCGGCGACGTCCATGGCAATTCGCTCGAAGGGCGCTCCCACGTTGTACTGCTGCATGCGGCCCCGAGATCTTCTTGTCGGCCCTTTCGCAGCCGAACATCGATCACAGCTCTTAATCCAATCGGCGACAGACTCCTGGCATCCTACCCAGTAGAATCGTCTTTTTATTTTGGCGACAGTTTTTGTGATGCCTAGGTGCCGTTCGCTTGAGTCGTTATGGTATGCCTGTTATGTAGTGAGTGATGGGTCGTGAGTAGACGTATAATTTTGTGCTGCCGATTCAACAACCTTTTTTACCACGTAAACAACGCCAAAAATTCTGAAATCTGGCCAGGAGTTGTCTCATGGACGTTTCTACGCGCTGCTGATGCTGACATCTGCATTACTTGCTGGAAAAATCATCAAATTTCAAAATAAATAATTGTTGATCTCCCACACTCGCATTGCTCATCATAATGTCGGCCACAGCTAAAAAAAAACCACCAGAAGCACGAAGCTCTCACCGGTAAAAACAGACACTGCCACTCCTATACTCTCGAAGGGCCGTCGCGTTGAGAGCCCAACGGCAGCTTCGTGGTTACTTCAGCTGGAGGCGGAAATGGATCAGCAAAAGGAATACATAATTGAACAGCTGAGTGAGCAGGTAAAGAACAGTGAAGAGAGGCTGATGCAAAAATTTAGCGACCTGTCAGCTGAATTGCTAAACATAAAGAAGACAATAAAGTTCCTTGATGTGAGGCTGTAGAAACCTCATGTGAAGAGTTGGGTGTGCTGCGGACTGAAGTACTTGCACTAAAAAGAGACGCAGAGAGGAGAGAGAATGAAGCCGTTGCCACTGATCTCTTAATAAACGGCATACCTAACTCTACTAATATCAGCGGAGAGGAGATCTTCTCGCGTATGTGTAAGGCTATTCAGCACGAACTGCCCCCAGTGCGCGAAGTTTTCCGGCTGCCAGCGAGGAACAATAAAAATGGTAACAACAACTCGGCTATCATCGTTAAGCTCTTCTCCCAGCATGCTCGTAGTCAGCTATTTAAATTCATTGCTTGCTATTGTAGAGCCAACAAGCGGCCTCTTGCTCTGAGAGACATTGGACTGGATGATAATGCAAAGTTTTATGTGCACGAAAGTCTGACTAGGCATAATCGTGAACTAATGCATTATGCAGCTCAGCTTAAACGACAGAAACTTCTTGTTGCTGCTTTTTCGATACGTGGGCAAATCATGGTGAGAAAACGAGACGGCGACGAGGCCGTAAAAGTATTTGATAAAAAAGGTATCGATGGAATTGTCGGGGCAGCATAGAAGCAACAATAACTTTTGCTAAATTAAATAGAAGCTATTTTGATGTTATTACTTACACTGTGCGACAGCTTTTTCTAACCCGGAACCGACCAAGACTAATCGATAGTACTCTTATAGAGTAACAAAACCCTAGCTGGGTTTTGCGAAGTTAGTTGCCTTTTAAAAGTTACAGCCGTGTAAAATTTGTGTGTATTAGGGTTTTTATAACCAGTTTTTTCTTTATAAGTCTTAAGATATTCAAAATTTTGTATTGCTGTCTTCAGCAAACTTGCTGCTAATGCTTAGATGAACAAATTCTCTGAACACTGTGTAACAAAATTATTACACTTTATCGAAATTTTGGGGGCCAATGTTAAAAAAATTTACTTTTTTTGATTGTAATAAAAAAAAACGTGTTTTTATTCTATTAATATTAATGCAAAAACGCATTTGTATTGCCAAAAATAAAAAAAAAAATATGCTATACCCTCTAACGTCACAAAGACATGTTTTTTTGCAAAATAAAGTGAAAAAAGGTTCGTCTAAATTTGAATTTTTATTGTATACCTACATATTGACTCTACCATCTCCAAATCATATTCCATGTTAGCTTTTGTTCGTCGTAATTGTTCTCCCTTTTCGGATCCCTACACCCTCAAATTACTATATTCCGCTTTTGTCCGTTCTAGACTCGAATATGCGGCCTTTATTTGGAGGCCGTCTTATGCCTCTGGAATATCTCGCCTTGAGCGAGTTCAGAAGGTTTTTATCCGCTTCGCTCTTCGGTCTCTGAATTTTGTCGATCCGATCCCTTCCTATCGTGCTCGGTGTCAGCTTTTGAATTTAAATTCGCTTGATAGTAGGAGATCATTTCTATCACTGAAATTCCTGTTTGGTATCATTAATGGACTTGTTGACTGCGCGTCTCTTCTTGAAAGAATAAACTTTAATATTCCAGCAAGATCGTTACGGCGCACCGAGTACTTTAATGTTGGCTTGATTAAATCAAACTACGCTCGAAATGCTCCTTTGACAAGAGTACTAATAGAATATAATTATCTCTCAATTTCTTTGGATATTGATCTTAGTCTATCTAAAAATGTTTTTGCAATACTTTGTCTAATTCTAAGTTTCTTAGGTAATCTGAATTGTTATCTTTCTATCTGGTACTTTTGTTAGTCTGTAAGTTGTTAGACTGAAATAAATAAATAAATATAAATATTTCAGTCTGTTTGAAAAGTTTTGTGCATTCAGTTTAAGCGTCGTTTTCTCCTTAAAATCCACCGGTTGCGTTTGCTGACTACACCAACAATTTGACCACAATTTGATTCAATTTCTCTTGTGTAATTAAAATTGGCTGGCCCGACGATGATTGTGGAGGAACATATTCGGAGATTACGGTCGTACTCTCCCTTCGTGTATATTCCGTTACAAGATCAGGGCTTGGGCATGTTGGTTGAGAGATGCTATCAGAGTGAGGTAATTGTAGCTGAACATTTGGAACTCCACTATAAATCTTTCGTTTTGTTTTCTTTTTGTTCATTCCAACCTCACTATTGACACATACGTAACAATTTTCCGGTTCATGATTTCCTGGATCGAACCATAGCATCGGTACTCCGAAACGCAAAGAGCCAATTCTTTTCTTCTTCCAGCTCAAAACATTGGTATAACATGTTTGACACAGATGCTTCGGAGCCCATGATACGTTTGAAATTATTTTCTGGTTAAAATACAATTCGTATGCTTTTGAGAAATCTGCGGTGAGTTGTTAATATTTCCGGAGGATTTTAAGGAGAAAGGGACGCTTAAACTGAATGCACAAAACTTTTCAAACAGACTGAAATATGTAGGTATACAATAAAAATTCAAATTTAGACTTGAACATTTTTCACTTTATTTTGCAAAAAAACATGTCTTTGTGACGTTAGAGGGTATAGCATATTTTTTTTTTTATTTTTGGCAATACAAATGCGTTTTTGCATTAATATTAATAGAATGAAAACACGTTTTTTGTTATTACAATCAAAAAAAGTAAATTTTTTTAACATTGGCTCCCAAAATTTCGATAAAGTGTAATAATTTTGTTACACAGTGTTCAGAGAATTTGTTCATCTAAGCATTAGCAGCAAGTTTGCTGAAGACAGCAATACAAAATTTTGAATATCTTAAGACTTATAAAGAAAAAACTGGTCATAGAAACCCTAATACACACAAACTTTACACGGCTGTAACTTTTAAAAGGCAACTAACTTAGCAAAACCCAGCTAGGGTTTTGTTACTCTATAAGAGTACTATCGATTAGTCTTGGTCGGTTCCGGGTTAGATTCCATGACCCTAAAATTGTCGCACAGTGTTATTGTATCTGTGTCCTTCTGTATTATTTTTATATTTTCTCTCTTTCTGTCTCTAACTATTGTTACTCTTGTTTCCTTGCCATGTTGTTCTCTAGTTATCAGCATTTTAACCTCATTAGTATGTATGTTAGTTGTTTCTTCTATAGCTCATTCTCATGACATCAAACTTATCTGATATAAACGTCTCTGGCGCTAATGAAAATCAGAAATTGGTAGTTGATATCTTGTGTAAGCAATCAGCCGGGTTTAATGTAGTCCACTTCAATGCGAGGAGTTTGAGCTTTGACAAACTTGACTATGTTAGATATATCTTCGATCAGTCCCTTGTTGATGTTATTTGTGTGTCTGAAACTTGGTTTAGTAATTGCATTCCGGACCTTCAGTGTTCTATCAACAACTATAGTCTCATTCGAAATGATCGAAAGCATAGGAAGGGAGGAGGGGTAGCAATTTATTGTAGGAAAACTCTTAATCTCACAACAATTGCTAAATCTGCAGGCTCTGATACGCAATATATAATCGCTGAAGTGTCTGATGGTAAATCCCGAATCTTAGTTTCTTGTGTCTATAACCCAAATAAATGCTATTCTCTAGATGCATACTTCACCGAGTTATCTTTGTTTTTAATAGACTATGAGCATTACATAATTTGTGGTGATTTTAACGTAAACTTACTTTCTAATGATTCTTATACCAATGAACTACGTAATCATGTATCAGCAGCTGGTCTAGCTATTGTTAATGACATTATGCCTACCAGATATGCTAGTAACTGCCGACCAAGCCTTTAGGACTATTTTATTACTTCTGACCCTTCTCTAGTACTTAAATTTGACCAAATATCTTTCATATCGGACCATGATTTAATATTTTGTGCAGTTGATATTGTGTTTGATCGTCCAGTGAGCACTACATTTATGTATCGTGATTATCGTTCATTGAATGTTGATGCTTTGTTTTCTGACTTGTCCCGTGTGTGTTGGAGAGAGTGTTGGTTGCTTGATACAGCTGATAAAAAGCTTGAATTTCTTAGTGAGAACTTAATCACGGTGTTCAACGCTCATGTCCCGATTCGTACTTCTTATATCAGGAATAAGTCGTGTCCTTGGTGTACCAACCGAGTACATTTAGCAATAAGAAAACGAAATACTAGTAAGTTGCATGCTAAATGGAGAAAATTACTGATGGACACTTCATGGTGTTTATATAAATCTGCACGGAATGAAGCTACAGCTGTAATAACGCAATCAAAGTGGTGGTTTTGTAAATCGAAACTAAATGCCTCGCTTCCATTTAAACAGCTATGGCGCAACCTGAATAACTTAAACATACATGGGAAAGAAAACTCAGAGTGCAAAGTGGATCCTGACATTCTAAATGATTTTTACATTAGTGCAAGCAAAGGCAGTATTCTCCCTTCTTTAAATGAAACTATATGTTCTGTTAGCAGCTGCCATAGCCATTTTCAATTTGTAGGAGTTAGTGAGTTAGAGGTAATAAAATCGATTATGGGCATTAAATCGAATGCTGTTGGGGATGATGGAATTCCTTTAAAGTTTCTTAAACTCGTGCTATAGTTTATTATTAGTCCTCTCACCCATATAATAAATCACTGTTTTGCAAGTGGATGTTTTCCAGCAGCATGGAAAAAGGCTATTATATTGCCCATTGCAAAGAAAGCTCTTGCGTCATCTCCTAGTGATTATAGGCCGATTAGTATTTTGCCAGCCCTTTCTAAAGTATGCGAATCTTTAATGGCAGAACAGATTTCAAATTATTTTCAAGACAATAATCTGATTTCTTCTCTGCAGTCTGGTTTTAGACCGAAGCATAGTTGTGCTACTGCAATGGTTAAAATACTGGATGATATTAGGACTCCCTTTGATAATGGTGAACTAACTCTTTTGTGTCTCTTAGACTTCTCTAAGGCATTTGACCTAGTTAATCATGCTCTGTTGTGCAAGAAACTTAAACACAATTTTGGATTTTCTGACAGCGCTATAAAGCTCATGGCTAGCTATCTTAACGGCCGAGTTCAGCAAGGATTGAATTCCTCGTCGCAGTTTAAATCCATTTCGGCCGGCGTTCCCCAGGGGTCTGTCCTTGGTCCTCTTCTGTTCAGTCTTTTAGTAAATGATGTTTTTTTGTTTGTAATTATGTTCACGTTCATGCCTATGCTGATGACATCCAATTATATTTGTCTAGTCGTGTTGGTCTAGTTGAAGATTTGTGCTATAAAGTTAATTGTGATTTGTCTGCTATTGTGAATTGGGCGTAATGCCTATTTGTAACAAAGTGATCCATACCGATAATATCGAAAAGCTGTGGCTGGTTCAACTGCTTTAAAGCTCACTGACAAAATAAAAAATTTAGGATTTATTGTAAATTCAGGGCTGTCGTGCCGTCAGTCACTCAGGGGGATCAACATGTAACACTGGAAAGTGTACGTGCCGTAACTGAGCTGGCTGACGGAAGCGTGTGCTAACACCTCCACGTGGTGACGGCCGGAAACGGCTACCTCCAGATCTGGTTCTGGTAGTGGTCGGCTAAGGTAGCACAGCGGAACCTCCCTAATCCGGGGTGTCATGCGACCCGTGCCCATCGGACTGATTTGCAGCCAGGGAGTATATCGGCTGTATTTGAACGGAGCTTTCCTGATACCTGGCCGCCTCAGGAAGGAACGGTGGCCTTATCGCGGCAAGGGGCTCTGCCGTGACGGACCCTCCCTTTCCCCATTCCCGCATTGGTCACCGTGCTGGCACTTTCATCAGTGCCACGCACAGCCCGCCAGGTCGGGCAGGTGACCGTAAGAAACAGATGATGTCGACTTTCAAACACTCAGCCTCGGAAAAAGACGGACAGTCGTTGCACAAGGACAAACGGAAAATGGACTCGGACAAACGACTAACGATCACAAGGAGGGAGGTGGGTACTTCCTCCGAGGACGACCTCCTGGCATCTAGCCAGGAAACCCTTACTTCCTCAGTGGGGGTAGGCGCTGTGGGCCACAGCACACCCATCGCCATCGAGAAACCGACCACATCAGCGGCAGCGAAAACCATTAAGAAACCGCTCAAACCTAGGGAACCGTCTAGGTATAAGCAGTACCAGAGGGCTTTAGCTATCCTCGGCAGGATCAGCAAGAACGAGGCAGCTGGTACTGCACATCCCAAAGACGCGGAGGATAAGGTGCGGTTTCAAAAGGTCGTCGACGAGTACTTGGTGTACCAAGCGACCCTGCCGAAAACCCCAGCAGCAACAAAAAGCGACCGTTCTGCCCACGACAGTTCGCACCGCGAAACAAAGAAGGCCAAGGTTGCCGGTGCAACAGAGGCCAAACGCGTTTTTAGTGACGTGGCACGGGATACCCTGCAGGTAGCGCTGGTCGATGCTACCACCAATCGCGGCAAGGAAGCCTTGGAGAAATGGGGAGAGATCGAGGCCAGGTTGACACAGATGGTCATGGACCATGTGATGAGCAACCTGGCAGCGAACCCGAAGGTGCCTCTCCCTGGTTTCGACTCGGCAGAAGTTGTTCGCGGGTATCGGGTGATCAAATGCGAGGACCAATTCTCGAAGGATTTCCTGGAAGGCTGCATTTCTAAGCTCGGAGAAGCAGCGGGTGGCTTGAGGCTCAAGCTCATCCCAGCCAGTGAAATCGCCAAGAGACCAAGGGCTCGTATTTGGTTACCCAATATGACACTGGATAGTGGCAAGCTGGTGCCTTACCTGCAGGCGCACAACCCGACAGTGCCAATGGCGGATTGGCAGGTCTTGAAGGCGGAGGCTCCGCAGAAAAATAGACATCGCCATCGTCCAAGAGCCTTGGGTGCGGAGCACGGGGGTAAAGGGACTTCGGCTGAGCAACTACAACCTCTTCTACAAAAAGGGTGAAGGTAAGCCCAGAGCGTGTATAGTTGCCAAAAAACATCTCAACACTTATCTTTTACCTCATCACAGCACCAACGACACCACGGTGGTGGAGCTAGCTGGAGCGGGGGGCATCAAAATCAAAATTGCCTCGGCCTACATGGCGCATGATAGGCCCGCGCCACCCGAAGAAGTCCGGAGGCTCATGAGCGGCGGCAACAACCTGAGTGTGGTGTTGATAGGCTCTGATGCCAATGCAAGGCACACTTTATGGGGCAGCAGCGAAATCAACGGCCGGGTAGAGTCACTCTTCGATTTTATACTTAATACTAACCTGGTAGTGTGTAACAGGGGTAACACCCCAACCTTCGTCTTCCCAAGCACTGACGGCTTCAGTGGTTGGGAGGAGGTCCTAAATGTTACACTACTAACTGATAATGAGCAAGCAAGGGTGGATAAATGGAGGGTGTCCAGCAAAAAATCCTTTTCGGACCACGCCTGGATACTCTTCAATTTAGAGGTTCAGGTCGATCCACCCCCACCATACCGTAATCCTAGACGTACCAACTGGAATCGATTCTCCGGCATGATCCGCAATAGGATAGGCGGAGTACGCCCTGCCAGCATATCCTCGGAAGGGGACATTGACCACAGAATCGAGCAGTTGGAAAACGCGATGGTTTCCGCGTTTAAAACGTCTTGTCCAATCAAATACTCTAAAAAATCATTCCCACCTTGGTGGAACGATGAATTATCGCGTCTGAAATCGGAGGTCCGGAGGTCATTCAACCTAAGCTATTCTACGGGTAACTGGCAAAATTACAAAAATAGCCTAAGGAAGTATAAAAAGGCAATCAGGGACTCCAAAAACAAGGGTTGGAAGAATTTCTGTTGAGCCATAGAAACCACCAAAGACTCGGCAAGGCTAAGCAAGGTGTTGTCAAGGGACCACACCTGCCCCTCATACATCAAGAAGCCGGATGGCTCTTGGACTGAGAGTACTGAGGAGGCCTTAGACCTGCTGTTAAATACGCACTTTCCAGGGTGCGAAAAGGAGGAACCGCAGATAAGGCGTCAGATATTAAATCTGCCCCCGATCAGTGATAGCAATATTATAAATAGGGAAAATCTCGCATGGGCCATAAAAAGTTTTTCCCCTTATAAGTCCCCGGGTCCAGATGGCATCATTCCAATGATGCTACAGGTATCACAAGACTCAGTTTAACCCTGGCTCGAGGTCATTTTTAAGGCCTGCCTAGCCTGGAACTATATCCCCACTAGTTGGAGGCGCGTTAAGGTCGTCTTTATTCCCAAGGTAGGGAAAAGAGGCCATGAATCGGCGAAGGATTTTCGGCCCATAAGTCTGACATCGTTCGTGCTCAAGACCCTTGAGCGACTCCTCGACCTCCATATACGTAAGGAGGTAGAGCATAAGTTGTCAGCAGCCCAACATGCATACCTGAAGGGAAAGTCAACGGAGACAGCCCTTCACGAAGTAGTACGAACAGTGGAAAGATCACTGGAGAACAAACAATACACATTGGCGGCCTTCATGGATATAGAAGGTGCCTTTAACAACATAGAGATAAGCGCGATAGAGTCATCACTAGTAAACCTTGGAGTCAACGTACATGTTCGCAACTGGGCCACTGCAATGCTCCAATCGAGGGTGGTGAGCGCAACGCTCGGAAACGCCCACCTTACAAAATGGGTAACCAGGGGCACACCACAAGGGGGGGTATTATCGCCTCTTTTGTGGGTCTGTGCCATCGACAATATCCTAACAGAACTTAACCGGAGAGGAGTCAAAACGGTCGCGTATGCGGACGACGTGGTTTTAATGGCATCAGGGATGAGCCCTGATGTGATTAGCGGAATCCTTCAGGGTAGTTTGGATAGGTTAAGTGCTTGGTATATGGGACGTGGACTAAGTATTAACCCCAGCAAAACTGAACTGATGCTGTTTACCACCCGCACTAAGATACCGACTTTTAGACGACCTCATCTTGGGAACGTAACACTACCCCTCTCGTCCAGTGCCAGATACCTCGGGGTAATTCTGGACCCCAAACTGAACTGGAGGCTAAATATAGAGCATAGAATAAACAAAGCAGGATTTGCACTTTACTCCTGCAGGAAAATGAAAGGAAGGAGGTGGGGCCTCCGACCGAGTCTAATGCTTTGGATGTTCAAGATGGTTGTGCGTCCAATATTATCATACGGAGCTCTTGTCTGGTGGAAAGCCCTCAGGAGGGAGTATAACATCACCAAACTCGGTAGACTGCAAAGAACAGCTTGTGCCGGAACTACGGGAGCGATTAGATCCTGCCCTGGAGAGGCGCTAAACGTGCTGACGCACTTGCTTCCCGTTGATCTGCACATTATGAAAGTCGCAACTCTTAGTGCTCTCAGGCTGAGAGAAACCGGTTGCTGGAGAGACAGACCGTATTGTGAACGGGCTGCCAGGGAAGAAGAAGAGCGGCGAAAGGTAGTCGGCGAAGAGAAAGAGAAGCGCGCGGTTGGTTCGGTCGGCGGTGTAAAATTCAAATCAAATTAAACGTGTAAAATTCAAATCAAATTAAACGTGTAAATTCAAATCAAACTAAACTTGTAAACTCAAATCAAATTAAACTTGTAAACAAATAAAAAGCGTTTTTCTTCGCGTACGGCTCACAATTCAGAAGTGGGATCGGATCAGGATGAGTGATGTGCGGGATTTGTGTGTGCCTGAGCTACGAACACGCTGCAGGAATGCAGGGCTCAGCGCGGCCGGTAAAAAAGATGTGTTGGTCGAGCGGCTAGAAAAATTCTATCGCGAAAACGGTTCGGAAGAAGTTGACGTGCTGATCGAGCGCGTGCGTGAGCTCGAAAAAACAATAGCGAGCATGAAAGCGAATGAAAGTGAATCCGAAATGTCGCGCGGGCAGTCCAATTTCTTCTCCCCGCCGGTCATGTCATCACCCACAGTGCCACCTCAGATATTGTTGAATGCAGCAGTGGCCACGAGTACTACCAGCGTTCCGGTAGTGGCCCAGGTGGAGCAGTCTCATGCACCATTTGCGGTGGCTGTACCAGGCACGCTAGCCCTGACGCCACCCTCGTCCGTTAACATATTTCCGACACAACAACGGCAACCGAAAGCGTTCGACGCTCACGCCTATGCTGCGTATGCAACAACGTACACGCACACTACCAACGCGCCCGTAGTGTCGTGTGCCGTTATTCCGTCACAGTCGCAAGCACCGTTTGCAATGGCTGTACCAGGCACGCTAGCCCTGACGCCACCCTCGTCCGTTAACATATTTCCGACACAACAACGGCAACCAAAAGCGTTCGACGCTAACGCCTATGTTGCGTATGCAGCAACGTACACGCACACTACCAACGCGCCCGTAGTGTCGCGTGCCATCGCCCCGTCGCAGTCGCACGCACTGTATGCTGCGACTTCGGCGCATGAGCAAGGCAACGGGTCACGCGAGTATGTCACGCGTGCACCGGCTGCCACGCTTACTTACACTACCGCAGCACCGATAGTGTCGCCATTGTATGTGCCGAGCGCCGCTACGTTAACGGCTGCGCATGAGCCGTGTGGTATGATTCCGCGAACATACAACGATACAGTGGGACGAGAAGAATATTCAGTGCGCGAAATTGCGGAAACGATTCCGGAATTCGACCCAACAAAAGATACGTCACCAACCGCGGAGCAATTTGTTGATCGGGTGAATCAGGCAAAAAGTGCGTATCAATGGCGAGAAAAGTGTTTGATGTTGGCCGTTTTCAGCCGGCTGAAGGGCGTGTCGCGCATGTGGTACGACGCAATGCCTACTACGTGTTTGAATTGGGGCGAATTTTCGCGAAGATTAATAGAAGAATTCGGTCGTAATTATAATGAAGCGGAAGTGCACGCGAAAATGACACGAATTAGACGGCAACAAGGTGAAACGATCACCGACTATTGTTTCAGGGTGTGCACGATCGGTCGCGGATACAATTTAAGTGAGGCCGCGATTATGAAACATATCCGTAACGGGTTAAACCACAGAGAATTGCAAGCTGCAACGGCAGCATTGCAATACGCCTCAATAAAAGAAATGCGTACAAGTTTTGAAGAGTTTATGCAAAACATGCCGGCGGTCAATGCTACGACGGCCGCCAGACCACGTGAACAAGGAAAAAACGAAAAGCTTCCAGCTCGTAAAGATCAGGACAAAATGGCTAAAGTGAAGTGTTACAACTGCGGTGAAGTCGGTCATTTTTCGAGCAAGTGTGCAAAGCCACAAAAGCGTACGCGATGCAGTGATTGTGACAAAGTGCACGGTAAAAATGAGCCGGTCAATTGCGGGAAACGAAATGTTGACATTCGACGCGTAGGGCTCTCGAACATGGACGAATGGTTTACAAAGACAATATGTATAAACGGGAGAAGCGTTAGTGCTTTTGTAGACACCGGAAGTCAGTGCAACATGGTGCGCCAATCGGTAGCCGAAGGGTTAAAAGGCAAACGTGAGCCATGTAGCGTGCACATTCGAGGTGTTGGTGGCGGGTTAAGCCACACCAACCAAAAAATACTATGCACGGTCGGAATCGATGAAATTGCTATAGACGCGGAATTTGATGTTGTGAACGATGGGCTTATATCGGCCGACGTCATTATAGGACAGACCTTGTTCGGTAGCAATGACGTTTGTTTCACGTTCGGGAACGGTAAATGTATGTTTAAAATGAGTGGTGTCGCGAAAGACGAACGCAATGTGCGGCGTGCGGAACTGGTGGCGGAAGACATTCGATGTGACGGTGGCCTGGCCGAAAAGCAAGTGTTAGGACAGTTGCTCAATAATTATCGGGACGTATTTGCGAAGGACATTGGTGAAATTGGTAAGACCAACGAGATCGAAATGAAAATCGAACTGGACACGGATAAGCCAATCGCGCAAAGGCCTTATCGTGTGCCAGAGCCTAAAAAGGCCACGGTGTCGCGCATGATAAACGAACTTATCGAAAATGACATTATCACGAAGTCGCAGTCAGAATACGCGAGCCCGATGCTACTCGTCAGAAAAAAAGACGGTTCGGACCGCCTCTGTGTCGACTATCGACGGCTAAACCAATTTACGCGAAAACAAATTCATCCGATGCCGAACATCGAGGAGCAGCTACAGAATGCCAAGCAGTTTCGATTTTTCATCATGTTGGATCTGAACAGCGGTTATTACCAGATTCCAATCAGTAAGGAGAGCCGTAAGTACACCGCCTTTATCACACCAGACGGTTTATATGAGTTTAAGAGGATGCCATTCGGCCTCAAAAACGCGCCGGTGACTTTCAATCGCTTGATGGACAGGATACAAGAAAGGACGCAGTCGGGAGACATGATCAACTATATGGATGACATCCTCATCGGGGGAAACACCACAGCAGAAGCGTTGGACAAGTTGGAGAGGGTGCTGCAGGTGTTACGCGAAATGAAACTAACACTGAATGTTGCGAAATGCGAGTTCCTGAAGACGACCATCGACTTCCTGGGTCATCAGCTGACGCCGCAGGGTATCACTCCTGGGCTAGTCAAAACCGAAGCAGTGGCAAGTTTCCCAACGCCAACAAACGTTACGGAGATACGTCGGTTCTTGGGTTTGAGCGGCTACTTCAGAAAATTCGTTCCCGGATACGCGCTTGTCGCTGAACCGCTACGAAAGTTGCTGCAAAAGAACGCAACGTTTAGCTGGACGCCGAAACACGAGAAAGCATTCAACGAGCTTAAAGCAGCATTGTCGACAAAACCGGTGCTCGCCGCGTACAAAGTGGACGCGTGTCACGAGGTGCATACCGATGCAAGTTCGCATGGTATCGCTGGGGTGCTCCTGCAGAAGGACGAAGACGACTGGAAACCGGTGGCGTACTACAGCCGGTCTACGAGCGAGAGCGAACGAAAGTTTCATAGCTACGAATTGGAAACATTGGCAGTGGTCGAAACGCTGGAACGTTTTAGGTTCTACATCTACGGTAAACACGTCAAGGTGGTTACCGATTGCAACGCAGTGAAGGCCGCGATGGAGAAGAAGAACTTGATACCTAGAATCGCACGCTGGTGGTTGCGAGTTCAGGATTTTGACATCGAGGTTGAGCATCGAAAGGAACATCGAATGAATCACGTGGACGCGTTGAGCCGACAGCCAGTGGAAGAGCCACACGAGGTAGACACCGCGTCGCTAAAAATCGGGAAGGTGAGCATCAGCAGCGACGACTGGCTGTTCAGCATGCAGTTGCAAGATGAGCGCATCAAATCGATTGTGGAGAAGGTACGCGACGGCGACAAACAGCTATGTGACGACTACGTCATCGCACACGGGCGGCTCTACCGTAGCAGCAACCAGCAGAAGCTATGGGTGGTGCCGAAGGCTCTTCAGTGGAAGGTGACTCACGAAGCGCATGACAAGCGAGGTCACCTCGGCGTGGACCGGACGTTGGAGGTAATAAAACGAACAATGTGGTTCCCGCGAATGCGTCGTTTCGTCAAGGGGTATGTACAGTCGTGCGTGGAGTGTTGCTTCAACAAGCTGCCGGGTGGACAGCGTGAGGGTGAGTACCACTACAATCTGATCTCTCCGATTCCGTTCCACACCATCCATTTGGACCACTTCGGGCCATTCTCCAAAAGCAGTAGACGCAACGAGCACGTTCTTGTTCTGGTTGACTCATTTACGAAATACGTGGTCATCAGACCGGTGAAGAGCACCGCCACGAAATTCGTACTTCATACATTGAACGAAGTGAGCGCTTGTTTTGGGTTACCACACCGTATCATCAGCGACCGAGGTACGGCGTTCACATCAAAGGAATTTGAGAAATACTGCAAAGAACATGACATCAAGCACATACTTAACGCTGTGCGCACACCTCGGGCAAACGGTCAGGTGGATCGGGTCAACCGTACCATCCTCTCAATGCTCCGACCTTCAGCAGAAACAGACAAGAAATGGGACGAGCAAGTTACCAAAATTCAGTGGAGCCTTAATTCATTGAAAAGCCACACGACTGGCTGCTGCCCTCACGAGTTACTGTTCGGCTACCAGCCCAGGGACGTACTTGGTAACCAGATCACGACGATCCTCCAAGACGACGAAGAAGGATCGAGAGCTGCCGTGGACTTGCAGCACGTACGGGAGATGGCTGCGACGCGAATTGACGACCAGCGCGCCAGAGCCAAGCAGCGATACGACCAGCGGCATTCGTCGCCAACGCCTTACCAGGTTGGTGACCTGGTGCTGGCGGAGAATGAACCGACGAGCAGCGGCACATCACGAAAGCTCGAGCCGCGATACAAGGGGCCATTCCTGATAGTCAAGGCTCTGGGAAACGACCGGTACGTGGTGGAAGATTTGCCGGAGGCGCAACGAACTCAGCGTCACTACACATCAGTGTACGCCTCAGATGCCTTGAAGCCCTGGTGCGCGTTGCCAGAGTACGGTGATGAAGAGGACGACGACTCGGAAGCCGACGATTGGGACCACGACAGCGAGGACGCTGAATGTCAGGAGAGGCCGACTGTGAACGGGCTGCCAGGGAAGAAGAAGAGCGGCGAAAGGTAGTCGGCGAAGAGAAAGAGAAGCGCGCGGTTGGTTCGGTCGGCGGTGTAAAATTCAAATCAAATTAAACGTGTAAAATTCAAATCAAATTAAACGTGTAAATTCAAATCAAACTAAACTTGTAAACTCAAATCAAATTAAACTTGTAAACAAATAAAAAGCGTTTTTCTTCGCGTACGGCTCACAGTATGGTCACGGCAGTCTACTATCGCAAGGGCAAAGGTGCCTACCTACAACTACGGATTACGCTATTCCCATCATTGCTTTTGGGAAAAACTACGATATCCGTACCCCCTCCCGTCTAGAATGGAAGAGAGGGAACATCCTTAATAACCTGGATACCACAATTTACACGGATGGCTCCAAAATGTTATGCGGAGTAGGAGCAGGAGTCTTCTCGGAACATCTTAATCTAAATGTGTCTTTCCGTCTCCCCAACACAGCAAGCGTTTTCCAGGCGGAAGTGCTTGCTATTAGGGAAGCGTGCAGGATGGCACTGGCAGACACATCCTACAAAAGCCACATCACTATACTTTCCGACAGCCTATCCACGATCAAGGCACTGGAATCGTCGATTCTGTCATCAAAACTAGTGCGGGAATGCAGGAAGCTCCTCACAGAGCTAGATCATAGGTACAGAGTTACCCTGATATGGGTGCCAGGGCACAACAGCATTGAAGGGAACGAAAGAGCCGATGAACTAGCTCGAAGAGGCTCCGCTCTTGATGAAAGCGAGGCGCTGACGGTTCACGCCCCACTGGGCTCCATCAAGAGCGAGGTCTCAAAGGACTTCTTTGCCAAAGCCAACACTAGATGGCAGAGGACGGAATCCTGTCAAACCAGCAGACTACTTTGGCCAACATACGACAAGAACAAGACCGCGGAGCTCTTGAACAAGGGCCGCCGGGATGTGGCAAGACTAACGGCAGTCATCACTGGCCACTGGCCCATTGGAGAGCATGCGGCAAAAATGGGGATTCCACACAATACCAGCTGTCACAGCTGTGAAAACCCGGACGAGAAGGAAACCGTATACCACTTCCTCTGCAACTGCCCGGCGCTATCAAGAAGGAGATGGAAAACGCTGGGAAAACCGATATTTCAGACTTTCGAAGAGATAGCAGATTGCAGTGTAAACTCGCTACTCTCTTTCATTAACCTCTCGGACTGGATATAAAATATATATATATATGGATATATAAATATATAGTCCTGAAGACATCACACAGTATACCCTAGTGTACCTACCGGGAATAGTGGTATCAAAACAGCGCCAACACGCTAATTGGATGATGGAACATCGCCACTTGAACCAACCAACCAACCATTGTAAATTCAACATTAACCTGTGCTGACCATGTTAAGGGGGGTTTCTACCTTGTGCGGCCGAGAAAACATGTTTTTTTTTTTAATTTTTGTTGGGAAGGTTTTTAAGATAAACACTGGAACATTTTTTCAGATGTAGGTAAATGTTTATTGTACAAGTAAAAAAAGTTTCAAGATAAAATATGCAAAGGGGGGGAGGGGGCCATCGAGCAATGGCGGCGCGCCTTCCTTACTCGCGGAAGTCCTGCCGCTGTTTGAGATGACTTGAAACACAAAAATGAAATTTTTTCTTATTCTGTATCCTTTTGTCTATGGCAGGAACTAGGGCTTAAAAAAAAAAATGAAAAATGAAGGAGAAATGCGATTTTGACTAAAAAACTCAATTTTTACCTACTTTTTCCAATACAAATTTTTATTTTTAATGAAACAAAATTATTATTTCTTGAAGATCCTAGTTCGTGCCATAGCTAAGACCTTGATAAATGACTGTTTAAAATTTCGTAGCTATTGCTCAACTCGTGTGGCCTAAATCACTTCCGCAAGGTCAAAAAATGTAGTTTTGAGAAAAACGCGTTCAAAGTTTTGCTTCAGTATAAACACAGTACACACACGCTCGACACCGCTACCTGTTTCGATAAATTGCTTCCGTAATTCGAAAGATTTCAACTTCAAATTGGGAGCGTATTCTACAATCATGTATTAATCCAAAAATGCATGAAAAAAAAATCGATTTTTTTGACCGCACAAGGTAGAAACCCCCCTTAATAAAGTTGTGAGTAACGTATTTGCTGTATTGCGTAAGTTAAGAACTTCTGCCGCGTTCACGCCTTTGGAAACCAGGCGTATGTTAGCTATGCAGCTTGTTCTGACCCATATAACTTACTTTGCGTTAGTGTAAATTAATACAACCGTTTTTTGGGGTTTTTATTAGGTGCTATGCACCAACTTTATTATTTAAATTGGGGTGCTATGCACCAACTTATTATTTAAATTTAGGTGCTATGCACCAATTTATTTTTAAGTGCTGTGCACTGTTTGGTCTCCGGCTTAGAACTAACTTCTTAAAAGCTAACAGAAAATGAAGGGAGTCGCTCCGTCCAGAAACGCGTCGCCGCCGTTGGTGGCGAAGAGATGTGCAGCAGCCATGTAACTGGATACGCCTGCTATGTCACGTAGCGGATTGTTGCAACGCAGCAGTAGTGCAGCTGGGTAAATAGCCAGTGATCTAGCGGTGGATCACATTGCAGCGTGGGTGGATGCTCAGCATTCCAGTTGCGGAGGATTGCTGCTGATGTTAGCGATTTTTGTGCAGTTGTGGACTGCGCTGGTCTAGCTGCCGCTGTTGGTGATTTCGCGCAGCTGTTGACCGGTGTCTGGTATCTGGCTGCTGACGTTGGCTACTTTGCACAGTTCTTGACTGTGCTGGTGTTAACTACTCCCCACGTTAAAACCGGGCGTCCTCGGCCGCTTCCTGGCCTTGCGCCGAGCTTCCTGCATTAGTCTCCCGAATTGCGTTTAGGACGAGGAGTTTCCTTCGCCGCTTTACGCAACGGAGAATCAGCCAAGTTGCTGTTACGCCTACTATTAATGTGCCAAATGGGTATGACCACGTTGTTGTCTGGGATTTGATTTGCCGGTGTATGGTTGCGATGTGTTTAATGTAGTTTGGCATGTAGCAGTGTAGTTGTTGAGTAGTTGCTGCAGACATGAGCTTTGTGAGTTAGTCATTTCTTTGCAAAATGTAGATGCCGTTGCAGCCCTGCAGTCCTTCATTATTTTGTAAACCCCATTACATTTCGCTACAACATTAGTTTCTAGTAATATAATTTTGTTATCGTGAACTACCGGATAAATTACAGTTTTATTACATACAAAATCAATTCTGGGATATTTTATGAGAAATAATACAATTTCATTATTTTGTAATATTTTAAGTTTAGAATTTTGAAGAATGTCGCTTACACTTATATCAATTGTCTTTTCGTTTTTTATAATGTTCTCGATTTCAATGCTGTCGAGTAAAGCTGGGTTTATTACATTTATTTTGCCTAACATTATTGAAAAGGCAATGTTGTCTAGTTCGGTGATTGCGGCTTTATTCCTATTGCTAATTAGTTCAAACAGGGTAATTTGGTCAAGTTCCGTCTGTCTGTTGTGTGAGAGTATCTGGTTTACGTATTGTTGTGTTTCTTCTATTATGGTTGTAAAGGTTGTTAAGTTTGATCTATGCGTTATATAGTTGTAGTCTGAATAAGTGACAACTAAGCCGTCGGTGATAGGTATATAATTCGATTCCGAGTACTCCAACAGTTCTGCAGCGAGCAGCGGTGGCAGGAGGAACCTACGGGAAAGACATTATCTGAGGTTACTTTTATGAATAGCTGTTTTCCCGATCAGTACAGTAGTTCCTAAATCCTTAGTTACGGTGCCCTCAACGTAGATTTTGGTAAATTTGTTCCCTATTCGTTTATTTGTTTTGATGAAAACGGTATCTCCTGGCTGAAATTTCCTTGCTACTTTCGATTTCTCATACCTCTTAATCTCCTTTTCCTGGGCTTCGATGATTTTGTTTTTTATATCCTCTTTAAGGGATTGTGGGGTTGAATGTATGACGTCCACGGGCCTGTAGCCTGTGACTGAATGAATTGATCTATTGTATTTGGCTGTGGCAATCAAAATTAGATCTGCAGTGTCATTTATGCCCTGGGTCAGTTTTGTACATCTGGCAATTTCAGTCAGAGTGCTGTGGAAACGTTCCACCTGTCCGTTCGTGGTACTATGGTATGGAGGGATGGTAAATGTGCGTATTTGGAAGTGGTCCATTAGAAGCGATTTAATGGTTTGAGAATTGAATGATTTCTCGTTGTCAAAGACTACGGTTTTCGTCCCCTTGAAAAAATTAAGAATCTGCAGGAGCGGTTCTTTTATGTCGACTATGGATCGAGAAACTATTGGCGAGACTAGGGCGAATTTCGAGAACTTGTCGATGCATGTCAGAAAGTATTTCTTGTCGGTAGAATATATGTCCAAGTGTAGAATTTCGCCAGGGTATTGTGGTATGGGAGTTTCCCCAATTCCTGGATCCGGAGGATGACGTTGATACTTGGCCTCGTTGCAAGTTTTGCAATTGGAGACAATTTCTTTCAATCTCTTACGGATTCCCGGAAAGTAGTACTGCTCGAGGACTTGTAACGTATTCTCCCGCGCGGATCGATGTGCACGGTTGTGCTCCGCAGCTAGGATTTCCGACTGGTCATCTTGATTGGTTACGTCATTCACTTTCCGATCAGTATGGCGGAATTTTACTGATGGGAACATTCTAACTAGTTTGTCCTGAATCTGTCCTAGTATGGACAGGTTGCACAAAATGCCGTTAATGACATCCGGGTTAACAGTGGTTTTTAGTGTGTCAAAAAGATTGTCCAAGGAAGAGAAGGTAATTTCGTGTCTAATCTGTTTTTTAAATAGGATTTTAACTGTTTTTGCATCGTGAGCGCCATGCTCTAGAATTAGCTGGGTTCGAAAGCAGTTGATGGGGTTTTGAATTGTTGGAATTGTTTGGGTGAGGGATTCCTCGCTATGTTGAGTTATATTGTCTTCGTCCTCTATTGCGTTGATGTGTTGTCTTGAAAGGGCATCTGCGACCAAATTTTCTTTTCCTGGCTTATAAAAGTATTTGGGGGAAAATTCTTCTATGAAAGCTTTCCATCTTTTGATTTTAGCATTTGGATTTTTATCCGATATGGCGAACGTTAGTGGCTGATGATCGGTAAAAATGTGAAGTTGTTTAACGCCGTAGAGGTAGTTGCGTAACTTTTGGAGAGCCCACACGATTGCCAACAGTTCTCGCTCATTGGTGGCATAGTTTTCCTCAGTGCTGTTGAGGGTCCTAGATATCATCATGAGTGGCCTACCATTTTGTGACAAAACTGCACCAATAGCGTGTGAAGACGCATCTGTGGTGAGGTCAAATGGTTTTTCAAAATTTGGATACAGGAGCAGCACTTCTTCGGAGGCAAGAATTCTCTTGATTCTTGTAAACGCTGCACCGGCTTCTTCGTCCAATTCAATTGTAACCTTTTTTGATTGATTGGCACCGATGTTTCCGTTTTCCCCTCGTAGGATTTGGGTAAGTGGTTTAACGATTTGGGCATAATCTTTAACAAATCGCCGATAGTATCCGCACAACCCAAGGAAAGATCGTAGGGCGCGGAGGGTTTTGGGAGTTTCGTAGTTCAGGATTGCCTGAACCTTATCAGGGCATGTTTTGATGCCTTGCTTTGATACAAGAAATCCCAGAAACTCGACCTCAAGCTTGAAAAATTTTGACTTTTCTAATGACACACGCATGTTCGCTTCATAAAGTTTGCCAAGAATTCTATCGATGTCCCTCAGATGTTGTTCTTCAGTTCGGGAAAAGATTATCACATCGTCAATGTAGACGTGACAACACCTCCCAATTTCATCCCTCAAAATGTCATCGATTGCCCTTTGAAATATACTTGGGGCGTTCTTTAGCCCAAAGGGAAGTCGACAGAACTCATATTTTCCGTTATTAACGGAAAATGCGGTTTTCTCTCTGTCTTTTTCAGCGAGTTTAATCTGGTGAAATCCTGATTTAAGGTCAAGGGTAGTGTAATAGGCAGAATTTCCCAGATTTGCCAAAATGACGGACGTGTCTGGGATAGGGTATTTGTCGCTTATGGTTTTTTCATTCAGTTTCCTGAAATCAATAACCAAACGCATCTTCCTTTTCCCATCTTCGTCGACGCCTTTTTTATCCACAACCCATATAGGGTTGTTAAATGGCGATTTTGATGGTCGTATAATACCTGTGCTAAGAAGTTCCGCTACCTCCTTGTTGACAAATTCACCCACTGCCATGGGGTAGGGGTACGATTTTGAATAGACTGGTTCGTCATCCGTGGTTCTTATGGTGGCAACGATCTTGGTATTGTATGGCAGTGATTGTGCAGGATCGGCGAACACCTCATTCCGGTTTTCAATTATACGGGAAAATGTCTCTTTTAGTTTCGGGGGTACTGTTTCACTATTGATTGTGATAGAATTAATTTTGCCAGAATAAAGGTAGAGTAGTTTTTCCTGACCGCTATTGTAGTGGAGTATGCCTTTTTTGACATCGAGTCTAGCGCCGATCGCTCTAAGAAAATTAAACCCTATTATGCCATCAAAGGTGCTAAGATGTGGCAAAATAAAGAAGGGAGTGGTTGTCTGAAAAATGTGCATGAGGCACTGGTGTTCTATTTTTGTTTCGCCATGGATTGACTTTACCAAGAATGGTTTTGTCACTGGTTTCACCACTTTTAGTGTGTCCAAATTTTTTACGTAGTTTCCCGTTGCACCAGTGTCGATCAGAAATTTGAGCTGTTTCCCCCCTAATGTCCTTGTGATGTAGGGTAGGAGGGATTGACCTCTAAAAAAGTCACTTCATCCGAAACTTCTGAATATGCCGAGTAGCCGTGTTCGTTTGGGTCACATTCCAAATTGACGTCTGGGTCGTTACGACTGTCAGAACGATCGTCTTCTGAATGTTGCTCGTGGGCAATATTTTGAGAGGTTAAATTATTAACTCTCTGCATTTTTGTTAAAGGCTGCCGGTCAGATTCCAGTGGCCTTTTGAATGGAGGCCTAAATTGGGGGTGGAAATTTCGTTGTACTGGGTTTATGTTTGTGTTGGGTCTTGGTGTGTAATTGGGTGTATTAAAATGTGGTCTAATTGGTCCACCAAATGGAAGCCCTATTGGCTGGTTTGTAGGATAAGTCTGAGGGTGTTGTTTATTTAGTACGAATCGGGATGTCGATGGATCTATCTCCATAGGTGTTGGACGGGTTGGTTGTGAGGGGGTGGCAGGGTTGGGTTGGTATCGTCGGTAATGCGGTGAATTGTAGGGGTTATAGGACGCCTGTTGCTCGCTGTTAGCAGCAAAGGTATGTGCGAACATGGAGCGTTTTTGATTGGACTCCAGCTCTTGAGCAAGAGCTAAAGCCGTTGGCATATCCGCAGGCCTAGCAGAAAACAGGATATCGCACATGGGTTTGCGTAACCCGGAGATAAAGGTCCTGAGTGCGTCCTGTCTGTATTTCTGGCTAAGGGATTTTACCAGTTGCCTATTACTACCGTGAGACATCACAGTCTTGTTAACCAGGAGTGTTAACTTCTTTTCGACTTCGTCATAGAAATGTGTAATGGACAATCGACCCTGTCTAAGTACAGCCATTTCCTGTTCTATCAGGTAAATGGGCCTCTTGTCCGCGTAGGTATGATCCAATCTGGCTATGATGGCCTCAAAGTTCAACACCGTGTTGAACGAGGACAGAGCCAGGTCGGCCGATCCTATAATTTTGTTGCGGATTATCGCCACTGCCTGGTAGCCCTTGGAGCTAGTTTCGTAGCCCTTAAACATCTTGTAGGCAGTGAAAGCGGCCTGTCTCCATGAGACGTACCTGGCTTGATCGCCATTAAACTCAGGTAATGACTTGACCACATCTAGTGACTCATCACACCTGACCCCCGGGTCGATTGTTATTTCTCTAAATTCGGTTACTGTCGGCTGTGTTTCTAAGAGATGGAGCCGAGCGGTCAAGCTGTCCACAGTTGCCTGTATGTCCCGCCGAGTATTCTCAGTTGCTGTGCGAATGGCAGCATTAAGCAACTCTTGGATAGTTTCCGGATTCATTTTTTATTTTAATTCAATTTATTTTATTTAATTAAAAAAATTATTTTTATGTTATGAACGTTAAAAGTATTTAAAACTAATTTTATTTTGTTTTCTAACCATTAGTAATTGAAAGTTAAATTAATCAAAGATAAAATTAAATATGATTCAGAATTTAAATGTTTAATTAAATTTTTATTTCAAAATTAAATTTTTAATTTTAATTATTTGTGGAATTTGGTTTCTTCTTTTTTCTCTCTGGTGGAGCGGCTTGCAACAGCGCGTCCCGTTTGTCTGAGCTACTAGGGGGCCTCTTTCTCCACACTTTTTTATCTTATTATTACTCACTATAAATTACTTTTACAATTTTTAATAAATTCTTTTTTATTCTTTATTTCGTTTTCTTTTATTTCCTTTACTTAAATTTTACTTGTCTAAACTTATTCTCTTGTTTATCTCTGGTGGAGCGGCTCGCATTTACTGCGTCCCGTTTGCTGAAGCTACTAGGGGGCCTCTTTCTCCACACCTTTCTTTTAAACTTTTTTCTCCTCTGGAGGGTCTGGAATTCAGAGTCGCAGAGTTAAAAATTTTTTATAAGCCGGAGGGTCCCCCTTTCGGTGGTGAATCGCGGCTTCAGATTTCCTATTTAAGGGCTGTACGAGCCTTCGGTTATATTTTTTTAATTGTTTTATCTGTTATTTTATAATTTCTACGCCGGAGGGTCCCGTGGGAATCGCGGAGTGAAGGATGTTTATAGGCTGGAGGGACTCGTAAGTGTCGCAGTCTTGGTATTTTTGTGTTACAATTTTTTATTTTATTTATTTAAAATATTTCTTTTGGAGTATTCTTTCTTATATTACAATTACTTTAATTCTAACAAATATCTCTTAACCTACAGTATTAATTAATTTAACATTAATTTTAAAATTTAATAAATTTAATCTTAAGATACCGCGACTTACAGCCACACTGCTACCGCCATGTTGATGTCCGCTTTGTTGAAATTTGTATTTGTGCTCCAGACTTTTGTTTTTTCCAATTCAATTCAGCGCAGCTGTGCTTCCGTTATCTATGGCTGCCTGTTTGGGCTTGCAAAAGATACACAATAATCCTTGGCTTATTTTTCAGCTTAAAAGTTTTGTAAATAAGGCTTGTAAAATTTTAGCACTTGAAGGGAGAATTTTTTCCACGAATTATTGTTAGTTTTTAATATTAAATTTTATCGCAAATTCAAATTTTAACTATTTTTTGTATTGTTTATTATTTTCTTTGCACAAATTATTTATTTTCGTATTTTCAATTGCTTTTTATGCAAACACCAGTTTTTTCATTGAAGTTTCTACAGTTTTTTAATTAAATTTCCCTAACGTTTAATGTGGCACTTTTCGCGCGCTTGGAATCACAGTTTTTTGTTTTTTTATTTTGTAGTTTTTAGACACAAAAAATATCCACTTGTTGTCTTTGTTTTTTCTAAACACTTGTCTATCCAAATCGATGCCGCAGTTTTCACACTGAATCACAAATATTGTGTTTTAGTTGTTGTTGTACAGGAGTGCAGTTAATTGCGAACAGTGAGTGCCGCAATTTACAAAAACATTGACTGAGCAGCAAAAATAGTTTGTAATTTTGTATTCACTATATTTAGATGATTTGCAAAAATTATGCCCACAATTTCAATAAATATTCCATTTAAGTTATTAGTAAAAAAAAAACATTTTGTTTTCAATTTCCACCAGACACACTTATGTTTGTGGTCTTATTATTTTTCACTAACGCGCGGGTTCGCGCACTCGGGCCACTTTCGCTGTCCTTTTAGCAGGACTTTTTTCCGTGGCCCCACGTTGGGCGCCAATTAATACAACCGTTTTTTGGGGTTTTTATTAGGTGCTATGCACCAACTTTATTATTTAAATTGGGGTGCTATGCACCAACTTATTATTTAAATTTAGGTGCTATGCACCAATTTATTTTTAAGTGCTGTGCACTGTTTGGTCTCCGGCTTAGAACTAACTTCTTAAAAGCTAACAGAAAATGAAGGGAGTCGCTCCGTCCAAAAACGCGTCGCCGCCGTTGGTGGCGAAGAGATGTGCAGCAGCCATGTAACTGGATACGCCTGCTATGTCACGTAGCGGATTGTTGCAACGCAGCAGTAGTGCAGCTGGGTAAATAGCCAGTGATCTAGCGGTGGATCACATTGCAGCGTGGGTGGATGCTCAGCATTCCAGTTGCGGAGGATTGCTGCTGATGTTAGCGATTTTTGTGCAGTTGTGGACTGCGCTGGTCTAGCTGCCGCTGTTGGTGATTTCGCGCAGCTGTTGACCGGTGTCTGGTATCTGGCTGCTGACGTTGGCTACTTTGCACAGTTCTTGACTATGCTGGTGTTAACTTGTATAGTAAACTTGACTCAAGATCGACACACAAGATTGACGTAGTTTTTAATAATGTTACGCGGTACGTATATGGGATCCAAAAGTGCAGAAACAAAGTTCTTGGATGTAGCATTATGAACTACCTAGCTGCGAGAAACTGTATATTTCTATACAAATTGGTCTTATGGAAAACTCCACGTTATCTATATGACAAGCTCCACCTGTCCAAGTCACAGAGGCATCACAGCCTGATTGTACCAAGACATACTTTGTTAGCTACTTCTCGACTATTTTTCGTTAACGCCGTGAGACTGTGGAACTCAATTCCTGAGATGATTAAAGCCAGACTGAATCGAAGCAACTACAAAATAATTATACTAGACCATTTTAAAGAACTGGGGTAAATAATGCGACCAATAATTACAGACTACATGACCATTTATTGTTCTCGTTTCTTCTTTACTCTTTCTATACTTCTATACTTCTTCTTCTTCTTCTACTTCTATACTTTCTACTTTCTATAACCATATATTATTTATTTATTTATTATTCGTCTACCGGGCTTAACCCTCACAGACTACAAAGAATTTACAACTTAAGTCTAATAACAACTTAAATCTAATATAACATTTCGCACAGTTTTTTCTTAAAAAGCTTACGACTTAAGTCAAAATCGACATAATTGCAAATAGTGTTACACAAAGATGTAAATTTGTGAATCGGTTCATTCTCACCATATTTTGTTCTATGGGCTGTATTATAAAAAATATATCTTTCTCTTAAGCACCGACCCGGCACATAAAAAGGTAAAAGCGTCAGTAGCTCTGGCGAGTCTATCTTGCTATCGTATATATCCTTGATGAACAGGATCCCATACATCCTTCTCCTACTCGTGAGGTCCTGCAGATTTAGAATTCTACATCTGAGTTCATAAGGCGGCATGGATGGGTACAGACGTCGAAGGGCGAACTTGGTGAAACGCCTTTGGACCCTTTCCAGTCTTTTAGAGTGAGCTTCAAAATTTGGGTCCCATATAATGCACGCATATTCCAACACTGACCTAACCAAACACGTAAACAGACTTTTCAAAGTGAGCAGGTCAAGGAAGTCTTTGGAATTGCGTTTTAAAAAGCCAAGTTTAGAGTTGGCTGAGGATACCACATATTCCCTGTGGAAATCGAACTTGAGCTTAGAGTCAAGGTAAACTCCTAAGTCCTTCACAACGGTCTTGCGGGAAAAAACGTCAACATCGTTGTATGTGTAATCGTGGATTAATGGGCTGTTATTCCGTGAGAAGGAAATCGTACTGCATTTTGCAAAATTCAGCCGCAAACCATTTCGGTCACACCAGGATATCAAGAAGTGTATGTCATGCTGCAGTGCGAGACAATCACCACGATTCCGAATAGCGAGGTAAAGTTTTAAGTCGTCAGCGTACATTAAACACTGACAAGATTTTAAGACTAGTACGACATCATTGATGAAAATGGAGAAAAGCAGGGGGCCAAGATGACTTCCCTGGGGAACCCCCGATGTAACAGCAATTGGTTTAGAATAACTCTGGCCAATCTTTACGATTAGTTTTCTATTTGTTAAGTAGGAACCCAGCCATTTTAAGGCGCTAGCATGAATGCCAAGCTTTTCTAACTTAAAAAGAAGCAGACTATGATTCAAACTATCGAAGGCCTTTACGAAGTCAGTGTACAGAGCGTCAACTTGAACTCCATCTTCAACTTTATTGATAACGAAATTAGTAAATATAGCCAGGTTTGTGCAGGTGGACCTACCAGGGAAAAACCCATGTTGTTGAGTTACGATATGATTCTTGAAAGCATGTAATAGCGTTTCATTAACCAATTTATCCAATAGTTTTGGGATAATGGAAATCTTTGCGATCGGTCTGTAGTTTTCGACTGAGTTTCTAAGTCCAGACTTATAGATTGGAGAAATAAATGCAGTCTTCCACTCGTCGAGTACACAGCCGGAGTGAAGTGATGCATTAAAAATTAACGCGAGAGGAATGTGGAGCGAGCTTGCACAGTTTTTTAGGAAAATAGGGGGTAATAGATCATATCCTGCACCTTTTGAAACATCCAAAGTTGCCAGGGATTTATAGACTTGCTCTTCAGTAACCGTCATTTGTCCAATGTCAACGACTTGCGATAGCATAGACAGATCGCCAGAAATCTGGTTATTGTTAAAGCTATCAAACACTGACCCGAAAAAGTGCGCGAATAGCTCGCAAGCCTTTTGGGGCGAAGTGGCGACCGATTCTTTAAACTCAATTGATTTAGGGATTCCATTGATTTTTCGCTTGGAGTTATAAAAAACCCAGAATGATTTGGGATTAGCTTTTATATCCGCCTCAAGAGAATTGATGTACTTCCTATATAGGAACTTGGTTAAGCACTCAAACTCTCTTCTACGGCGACTGAAAATCAATTCGTCTGCATAAGAGCGTGTGCTTTTGTACTTTTTATGTGCCTTGTTGCGCAAATTCTTTAGTTTAGTTGCTTTTTTGTTAAACCAGGGAAGGTTAAAAGACCTCCTCTTTACACGTTTTGGTACGAAAAGTTGTAGACTTTCATCCACAGCTTTCTTAAAAGTTAAATACATGTCTGAGAGGTCCATGGAATAAAATATTCTATCCCAACTTATCGAGTCAAAAAATTGGTTAAGAGCGTCGTAGTTCGCGTCGGAGAAGTTAAAGAAGCATTCCGATTCGTAAGAATTACCACTGAACTCAAGAAAAGAAAAATGTACAGCAATTGATTTATGATGAACCGATTCACGAGTTAAAGGCACATCGTGCTTATTAACATTAACGACGAGATCATTGCCTACAAAAATTAGGTCTAAGATTCTATTGAGATCATTTACGACATCGTTTAATTGGAATAGGCCGAACAAATATAGCGTATCACAAAGCAAAGATTCATGATCGCCTTTAACATTAAAAGGTATTAAAAACTGATCTTCTGTGTTGAATACCCACTGAATAGAACCTAAGTTGAAGTCTCCCATAATACAAGGAGATTGATAAGATTGAAGGGTATTACATACATTGCCAATATTTTCAGTATGAAGCTTATAGACATCGAAAGCACTGCCAGGAGGCACATAACTAACAATAAAACATATCTCATTAACATTGCTCTCTTCAGCCTGCCCTGTACTAACAGCAACACAGATCTGTTCGATGCAATTGTCGGTATGTAATAGTTTTATCTGGCGACTAGCAAACGATGATGATACAGCGACTAGTACGCCGCCTCCTCTCGTAACTCCGGAATGTAAGACTCGATCTCTGCGATAAACTTCGTAGTATCTGTCAAAAATTTCAGACGATAGGAAATCGGATGTCAGCCAGGTCTCGACGAGTATTATGACGTCAAAGTCATGCGAAGCAGCCGACTGGAACAATTCGTTGGTTTTAGTACGCAGACCGCCCACATTGTGGTAGTAAACAGAGAGATTGCTTCTGTTTACAATGGGTGAATTATCTACGGGATTAGCTGTTGCTCCCCGGCCCTCGGAAAAAACTCAAATGGGCGCACATTAACGTTGGCAGGCCATAGATCCGGAGTCAACAATTTCCCATAAAGCGGTTCTGCGATACCCAATTTAAAATTAACTCTCTTAAGAGACTCCACTGAGACCTCCTTCTTTACCAGTTTGTAGCATGAGAGGAATTTCTTTTCGACGTTAGCCTGATTCGCAACATAATCCATGATGCTATCGGCGGTAACTGAAGGTGCGAATGACGATAAATGCAGCCACTTCATCCGGACAGCCACATCAAGTTCTGAGCTGGTGTTAGAGCCAACTACAAGTAGTTTCGTCCGTCTATTTTTTCTCTTTGCGGTCATCCAATCCAAGCTATGCTGAGGAGGTGGCAACTGTGAAGATGCGGGAGGGCGTACAGTAGCGGCATCTTCGGGTTGAGACACATTAGAGACAACGGAACGAGTTGGAAGAGTGCGCTTAGCAGCAGCAGCGGCGGTAGCGTAGGAGCTAGGTGGTCTCGAGACAACAACAGCAGCGTTGACTGCAGTATCAGCATTTCCAGCAGGAAGGGCATCAACTGTAGCAGGCGAGGCATCAATGATGGGTTTATGGGCACCACCACGTAGGGAGGGCGAGGCCGCGATGGGCGAGGCAGCAGCAGCGTTATCTATTGCAACCGCATTGACAGCAGTAGCAGCATTAACAGCAGGACCAGCAGCAGCGATAGCAGGCAATACACCAATAAAGGCTTTAGAGACAACACCACGCAGGTCTTTGACCTCAGCAGACAAAGAGGCAATTTCGGAAACAACATTAGCATTAGACAACATAGACTGCAAGGAGCGTAGTTGTGACTGCAAGTGTTCAGTTTTACTTATTAGGAGCTTCTTGTCTTCTTGCAGAGAACTGATTAAAGTAAGCGCACGAGCATTTTCAGACCTGAGAGCAACAATTTCATTAAATACAGTAAGTAATGTAATTTGTTGCTTGTTATCACTCTCCTTCGTAGTTGCACTTTGCTGTTGAGCAGGAACCGGTTTCGTTTGCGGATGCTGTTGTTTGTTTAGAATTTGACTCGATTTTTTCACTTGTTGAGAGCATTGAGCGTTAGGCGAGTTGTTATTGTTTTGAGTTATTGCTTTACCCACAGAACTGACGGGTAGAGGAGGCGACCGAATAGAACTTCGGCGGGCCGCCGCACACGACTTGCAGTGGAACTGTTTATTTGTTGTTTGCAAAAACTCTTGATCAGCTGGTAATATGCCAGCACAGTCTAAATGAAAAAATTCATTGCATATAGCGCACTGAATCTTCTGTTGGCCACGGTCAACCCTTTGGCCACAAAAACAAGGCATTGTTATGATCACGACCGGGTTTTAAAAGAGTCACTATCTCAAGTCTTTGGCTTGACACCAATGCAAATAATTCGCAAAATCAGTCACTTTTCACAGAGGGCGAGAAATAACACGTCCGCTTCGCTTCACACTCACTCAAAAATATATTAGTTTTAAGTTTAATAATTGTAATTGTATTTATATTGTAAGCATATTGTATTACCAAAATTTAATTTAATGTGTTGATGTACTCATAAAAGATCCATGATCTTGTACAAATAATTCAATAAATAAATAAATAAATCACCTCGTTGATCCTGCATTTCGGGACTACAATTAGGGAATTGCTGGTCCGGCTATCCTCACTCTCCCACTCGCGGTATAGGCAGCCATCAGACAGCCGCAGACTTTGCCACTGTGCCCAGTAAGCTTTCGCGATCGGGCTTTCACCGGCCATCTCCTGCCAGTCGGGACGTGCGCCTTGCTCCTTGCCTTCAATGATTTTTGCAAGATCCACATCCTCGCGCTGGTCCTTTGGTATCCTCTCCGCAGACCATTCTTCCTCTGGCATAAGGCTTAGCAATCGGACGTCCACTATTTGCTCTTTGCTTTCGGCTCGCGAACAATGGCTGCATTCGGTTTTACATGGACGGCGTGACAAGGCATCGGTATTTCCATGACTGCTTCCCTTGCGATGCTCTATAGTGTAGTCGTAGCTCTGCAGCCGCTCGATCCACCGCGCCAATTGGCCCTCAGGATCTCTAAAGTTCAGTAGCCATTTCAATGCAGCATGATCTGTGCGCAGGCGAAACTTTTGCCCATACAGGTATTTGTGGAAGTGTTTCACGCATTCCAATACTACGAGCAACTCCCTTCGTGTCACACAGTAGTTGCGTTCAGGCTTTGACAAAATTTTGCTGTAGTATGCTATCACTTGTTCTTGGCCATCTATTATCTGTGATAGCACACCACCAATACTATGCCCACTTGCATCTGTATCCAGCACAAACATCTCTCCAGGCACGGGGAAGGCCAGAACTGGAGCAGTGCACAGTTTTTCCTTCAGCCGTGCAAAAGCCTGCTCCTGCTCTTCGCCCCACGCGAAGGCTTGATTCTTTTTCGTCAGTTTGTGCAAGCTGCCAGCTATGTTCGCAAATCCAGGAACGAATCTTCGGTAGTATGTGCACAGGCCCAGGAAACTGCGGAGTTCGTGTAGATTGCGTGGTCGGGCCACTCCTTCACCGCCGTGATTTTGCCTTCATCCGTATGTACTCCGCGAGCGGAAATTGTGTGACCCAGATACTTGACCTCTTTTTGGAACAGCGAGCACTTCTTTGGGTTGAGTTTAAGGCCGGCGTTTTGTATTCGCCCAAATACCTCCTTCAGCTTTTCCAGGTGGTCGTCGAAGCTTTTACCCATCACGATTATGTCGTCGAGGTATACCAGACACGTCCGCCAATGCAGCCCTTTTAGCACACGTTCCATTAGCCGCTCAAATGTTGCTGGTGCGTTGCAGAGTCCAAACGGCATGACGGTGAACCGCCACAAACCGTCGCCAACACTAAAGGCCGTTTTCTCCTTGTCCTTGTCTGCAAGCTCCACCTGCCAATAGCCGCTGCGTAAGTCGAGTGTGGAAAACCACTGTGTGCCTGACAGTGTGTCCAGGGTGTCATCGATCCGAGGTAGTGGATAGCTGTCCTTCTTGGTCACGTCATTGAGCTTTCGATAGTCCACACAAAAACGGGTACTGCCATCCTTTTTCTTGACTAGCACGACCGGCGAACACCAAGGGCCTGACGAAGGCTTTATGACCTTTTCTTTCCGCATGTTTTCGATCAAAGTGGTGACCTCTTCCCTCTTGACCAGAGGAACTCGTCTTGGCTGTTGGCGGATCGGTTTCGCACTTCCGGTGTCGATGTTGTGCTTCACTATGGCTGTTCTTCCGCCCGCTTCTGCTGCAAATATTGACCCATAGTGCTGTAGGAGTGACCGCGCCTTCTGTTTCTGTTCGGCTGTCAATTCGCTGCTCCACTGGTTCTCCTGCGGTATGGCATCCATGTTAGAACCGCGTTTCCTACTTCCTCCGGGTGGACTGCTTTCGCAATTGACAACTGCTTCAGCCTCTCTACACTCGCCAATGACCGCATCTTTTCCGACATATCTGGGTGTGTTCAGTGGGTTGAGCATCCTGACTAGTATTTTGCCATTTTTGGGTTCCACTAATCTACGTCCGATAATTATGTTGTCGTATCCTTGTTTTGGCGCTTCTACAACCCACAGCCGAATTGTCCCATCGTCCTCGTCCACCTTTGCCCACACAATCGCCTCGGAATTCGCTGGTATCTTCTGGTGTTGACACGAGACAACTTTCCTTACCGCCACGCTTCGCTCATAGCCAGTGTGCAGGGGTAATTCAACGTTCGCATACTTCAGCACATTGTAGTGGTACCGCGTGACCACTTATGCCAACACCATAGCGCACAAGCCAATCGGCAAGACCGATACGTTTCGATCGGTGCGCACGCCACTTTGTTTACACTTGCAAGTGTCAAGTGTCGTATGCACAATAACGCCGGCGTCACTCAAGTGGCCTGCACTTGCACAAGCGACACATGTCACAACACATGTGGGCACTCGCACCGATCGCGCATGTAACACGACCCGACCTACCGTAGGTCAACGCAGAGCGCTGGCCCACTTTGGGAAAGTGCCGCGTTGTCAGATTTGACCCGCGTTGTGATTGGCGCAATGAGAAGCTATTGGAAATTGGGGCGGAGCATTGGAAATGCTCGATAGTATAACAGTTATATTTTTTAGTATATAAGACCTTATTTTTCGAAAATAAAATCAGCTTTGATGCAAGAGACAACGTGATTGTTTGATTTTGTAACAAGCTCATTGAGGCCCATACAGCCATCTACTCTGAGGCGAGGTCCGCCAATAATAGACCACCCACTCTATCTACTCACACTGACACTAGGACTTTTCACACCACATGGCGACCCTGCCACACACGGACCAGGTATAACAAACATAAGAGATACAACAAACAAACATAGCAGAGACAAGAAAGATGTCAGACCACGAGGAGTTTGACTCAGTTTTTAATAGACTAGTCGCGGTCACAAAGCAACACCTGTACGACCCTCAAACTGCACAACATATACACGAAGAGTATCAACCATAATCAACTGGAGTAGCCACACAGAGCTTCCCAACCTACACACCAACGCCGTTGTCGGCTGGACCAAAACCACTCACAATAGAAGAGTATAAAAGACGACAAAAGAAACAGACAGCCCCCCAAGAGACATCCAAGAAGGACGCCTCAACAATCAACCCACATCAACCCACAACTAGACCTACGAGAAGACCACGAGCGGGAAAGAAAGTAAGGCAGCGACAGACCCTGGCATACCTCCACCGCTTGGTTCAGAACGAGCCACAACAAACAAAAAAGAAAGAGATCATTGGACAAATAAGACAGATCCGGCAGCAACATCAATGGGTGGACGACAAACTAAGGAAGAAATAGTGGTTGCAAATAACAACGCAGCCAGCTCCAGCGCCACAACCACCAACCAGGCTAACAACAACACCTACCTTCTGTACTCACTCACAATATTAGTAATAATATTACTATTCATAGAAATTAATAAGTATTACAAAAATTATATGAAAAAACTAGTATCTAAAAATATAAAAATTAGTACAATAGTTTAAGTTAGATTCAAACACAAAACACAAAAAAAAATATATAACCAATTATGTTGTAAACCACTATTAAATTAAGAAAAACCATTATTAAATAAAGAAGGAAATAAAGGGAATAATACAATCTCACATAAATAAACAATTAAAATTGACGACAATGGACAGACTACAACAACGCAAAACAGAAACCGCACTAAGCCGTGAAGAAGTAGACGAACAAAACAAACTCAAATTTCTGAAAAAACTGTGGAAGACAATAGGCATGCAAAGAACACCAACTGTAGAAGACGTTAGGAACCCAACAACTCAAGAAGAAGAAACGGTTCGCATGCTCAACATGTTTAACCTTAGGTTCTAGATCATAGAAGGGCACGCTGCTACTCGCGAGTAGCAGCGACGCTTACTCGCGTATACGAATACAAAGCAGCGAAGTTCCGAGCGCAGCTTCAGTGTCGTGTCAGACTTCGTGCAAGCAACTTCACGCTCGTTTGCGGCTCGCATACTGCGAATATTTACGTTTTTGTGTACACTGAGTGTTCATGTAAATCAGAAAATGTTTAAGGTTGAATGGGAAATACAAATTTTTTTCTTTTCCTTTTTTTTAGTTCCTGTTATACCTGTCCGTTATTTGTCCGTCCGGCTTTGATATTTTTACGCTAGCAATATTTTTCAAGTTAAAATATTAGAGCTAAAAAAATGTACGCCTTACTTTTGTGCAGTGTTTTTCACGCATACATTGCCAAAATGCGTGATTGTGTTAGTGCCCATCACTGTTCTAGATGGAGAAAATACTCGACGAGCTGACAAAACTCTTATTGAACCTCAGAAAAACTCCAAGCAGGTCATACACTAGACAGACCATAGTAAACAAACTCGACAGACTCCAAGTAATAAAAAGAGAATTCGCAATCCTAGCGATTGACCGAAAAGACGCAACAGGGTTGACGATAACATTCAACAACACCCATGACACAGCTAAACAAATACTGACCAACAAACTGAAAGAACTAGGGGAAGAAACAGAAGAAGAACTGAAAGAACTAGAAACACAGAAAACAAGCTGCACAATGACTACATTCAACATCGAAACGGCGATGAAAGCCATCCCAAACTTTTCTGGCAACTATAAAGAACTAGAAACGTTCTTAAAGATTACAGAACTAGTTAACAGAAGACTTGACACAGATGGCAAGAATGAACTACTGGAGTTCATATTTTATGCAAAATTAACAGTAACAACAAGAACAGCAATCGGTAACTGCATACCGAATACGCTAGAAGAACTAACTACATTGCTTAAAGCAAGATACCGAAGCACAACCACAATTCCGCAATTACAAAACCAATTGTCATGTCTGACACAACGCAACTCGAGTATCACCTCATACAAAGACAGAATACTAAACATGATAGCCGAGCTAAACAAGCTTCAAATTGCTCAAGCCGGTGACAACCCGACAACAGCAGAACAAACGACAATAACTAAACTAAATGAACAAT
Organism: Melieria picta; assembly: GCA_964056695.1. Taxonomy (NCBI): domain Eukaryota; kingdom Metazoa; phylum Arthropoda; class Insecta; order Diptera; family Ulidiidae; genus Melieria; species Melieria picta. The sequence goes on from OZ057400.1 coordinate 65,920,746, forward strand.
ACAGCCTTACAGTTTTTAAGAATGGGCTTAACGAAGCTTTCAAACAAACAATTTTCGCAGCAATGCCAAAAACTTTTAACCAAGCAGTCGAATTGGCCTTAGAGCTTGAAACAGACAATCAGCAAAACCAAACAAGAGTAATGTTTATCAATAGGAACAACAACAACAACAACAGAAATTACCACAATAGTCAGCAAAACTACAGAAGCCCAAACAACCCAACCAACTATAGAAATCAGAACAATTACCAAAACAGAAACAACTACCAAAACAGAAACGTAAACCAAAACAATTTGCGCAATGCCAATAACCAGCAGCGAAACGGGTATGTGAACAACTCAAATAACTACCAACCGAACCGAAATCAAAACCAGAACGACAGAAACCAATACTACCAAAACAACAACCAAAGCAACAGAAACAATTCACGGTCATACACAAACAAAAATCGAAATGCTTACCAAAGTAATAACAATAATAACCGACAAGGTCGCCCAACTCGAATAAATTACATACAGGGAAAAGAGGCCGACCCGGAGGAACAGAATTCGACTCCTCCGGGAGTAACAGACAACTTAACAAATTATGTCACATTCAAATGCAGTCAATTCTGCAAACCCATGACATTTCTCATTGACACCGGAGCAGACGTATCAATTTGCAAAATAAACAACGACGATATTTTCGACATCAATACAGAAAACAGATGCAAATTAACAGGAATATCACCAGCAGAAATCAACTCACTAGGAACATTTAAATTGACATTTCCCTTAAGAGACGCAAAAACCGAACTAACTTTTCAAATGGTCAACGACGATTTTCCAATTATCACAGATGGAATTTTAGGAAGAGATTTTCTACTCAAATACATGTGTAAAGTAGATTACGAAACCCTCACTTTAACAATTATTATAAACGAAGTTGAACACGTATTCCCCATTACAACAAAAACCCCACACAACAAATCACACACAATTCCAGCCAGATGTGAAGTCATAATACCGATAAATTTAAGCCTAGAAGAAGACACCGTCATCTTAAACAAAGAACTCACAAACGGAGTATTCTTAGCCAACTCCATTACACCAGCAAAAGGCAACTGTCACATCAAAATCATTAACACAACAAACAAAACAGTCACAATAAAAGACATAGAACCACAAATAGAAAAACTGTCAAATTATACAATATTAAAAACACAACACAGAAATAAGTGCACAAACAATAGCAGATTTGAAAAACTCATAACTACGCTAAAGTTAGACACTTTTGACCCACAAATTAAACAAGAACTAATGGACTAATGAACCTTTGGAACTAGATCCAATGTTGGAGAAGCTACACAGTTCACTAAATAAACTGCATATAAAGGAGCTAGCCCTTTGCAGACAAGAATTTATATTTGAAAATATTGATATGAATGAGTTCAAAAGAAAGTATAATGAACTACATGTAAATAAATACACGCCCATAAAAATATTAATTTACGACACGCCACTCCAAATACTAAGCCCAATACGACAGTATAAACTAATTGACGAATTCCACAACTCATGCACAGCAGGACGCTTGGGTATAAGAAAAACCATACTAAAGTTAAAACAAAGATACGTGTGGAAAAATATGAGACAAATGGTTAAAGAGTTTGTCAACAATTGCTCGAAATGCACAGCAAACAAAATAACGAGACACACAAAAGAAGCACTGACTAAAACAGACACACCAGCAACAAGCTTCGAAACAATAACAATTGACACAGTCGGACCGTTACGTATATCAAACGGATACCGATACATACTGACAATGCAGTGTGACCTTACAAAATTCGTCATAGCACACCCAATAGAAACAAAAGACGCAGAAACAATAGCAAAAACACCGGTAGAACAATTCATACTCAAGTATGGTTGCTTCAACACGTTGAAATAAGACAGAGGCACCGAATTTACAAACGAACTAATGCACAACATATGCAAGTTACTTGACACTCGACAAATTTTTTCGACGCCTTACCACCACCAAACAATTGGCGCACTTGAACGCAACCACAGAACATTACACGAATACTTACTTGCTTTTACGAACGATTATGAATGGGACAAGTGGGTACCGTACTACACATTCGCGTACAACACGACACCACACGTCGAATCCCTATATTCACCGTATGAACTAGTGTTTGGTAAATTGCCACAATTGCCAAGTGACACAATAAACAGAAATGAAAAAACATATGATATTGAAAATTATGCAAATGAGCTTAAAATTAGATTGCAGACATCAATAAATAAGGCTAGGAATTTGATAGAATTAGCAAAAGACAAAAGAAAACTAAAATACGACACTAACATTAATGTAACAAACTTAGAAGTAGGAGATTTAGTATATGTAAAATTAGAGACACGTAAGAAACTGCAAAGTCCATATCACGGACCGTACAGAATAGTTGAAAGGAAAGGAGTAAATACAGTAATAGACATTAATGGAAAACTCAAAGAACTACAATATAACAATCTTAAAATATTCTTAGGAGATAAACAATAAATGTAAAGACTAAATCTAACACAACAAAATAAAATACATTTTAAGAAAACATACAATTATAATTAGAGCATAACTTAACCACATAACCAATACGCTATACAAAACAAAAATCAATCAAACTCGTTTTATAAGATAGATAGCATATTGTAAATTTATTTAATAACAACATTGTAAGGCAATTCCAATGCCCCTCCGAAACTCTAAAAATTTTTCCAAGGAATAATTTTTCGCTTAAGGGTAAGGGTGTAGTGGTACCGCGTGACCACTTATGCCAACACCATAGCGCACAAGCCAATCGGCAAGACCGATACGTTTCGATCGGTGCGCACGCCACTTTGTTTACACTTGCAAGTGTCAAGTGTCGTATGCACAAGAACGCCGGCGTCACTCAAGTGGCCTGCACTTGCACAAGCGACACATGTCACAACACATGTGGGCACTCGCACCGATCGCGCATGTAACACGACCCGACCTACCGTAGGTCAACGCAGAGCGCTGGCCCACTTTGGGAAAGTGCCGCGTTGTCAGATTTGACCCGCGTTGTGATTGGCGCAATGAGAAGCTATTGGAAATTGGGGCGGAGCATTGGAAATGCTCGATAGTATAACAGTTATATTTTTTAGTATATAAGACCTTGTTTTTCGAAAATAAAATCAGCTTTGATGCAAGAGACAACGTGATTGTTTGATTTTGTAACAAGCTCATTGAGGCCCATACAGCCATCTACTCTGAGGCGAGGTCCGCCAATAATAGACCACCCACTCTATCTACTCACACTGACACTAGGACTTTTCACACCACAACATTTTCTTTCAGGTCCAGCGTAAAACCGTGCCTAATCATGAAATCCACGCTGATAATCACGTCGTCCATTATATCAGCGACGATGAACTCATGTTCCAGGCTGCTGGTGCCGATAGCAATTGTTTTTGTTACTTTTCCTCTTACCGGCGCACGCTCGCCAGTCGCAGTCCTCAGCTGTATGCCATGCAGCGGTTCCCAGTTCTTCAGAAGCTTCCATTTTATGATCGAATATGACGCTCCAGTATCCAGTGTCATCACGAACAACTTCCCATCTATCTTTCCTTCAATCGTCAAGCTGCTGGGTTGTCGTTTCAGCTGTGACACAAGGACGGTGGGGAGCAGGTTGTGGGGATCAGCTCACGCCCCTTTGGGCTGACCCGTTTTAGTTTAACGACTCGTCGTCCTCAGCCCTGCGCTTGTTGGCTGGGCCTCGATTGTCAGTATTCCTCGCTTCAGGCGATTGTGATCGAGAACGGGAACGCCTTTTTCGTTGGCGGCAGTCCCGTGCTATGTGACCCTGCTTGCCACATGTCCAGCAAACCACTTTAGAGGAGACCACCCGTGGCCTGCCTGGTGTCTCAGAGCTTATGGCCTGGATCGGAATGTCGTTGTCCGACTGAATTTGGCGTATCCTTGCAGGTGCATACCGAGTGTTCCCAATCCATGTCGCCTCATATGTCATCGCGCTGGTCACCGTCTCCTTAAATGTCGGCTTGCCCATCATCAACGCACTGCGACGTGTCTCTGGATCATGAAGACCTTCAATAAATGACTCAATCTTCATCCTCTCGAGATCATCAGCGCCGAATTTCGGGTAGCACAACTGTACGAGCCGCTCAATGTCCGCTGCATATGTCTGCAGTGCCTCGTTGGCTCTTTGCCTGCGGTTCTTCAGCTCACAGTAGTACAGCGTTCTGTTGTGCTCGTTGCTGTACTTCGCTGCCAACGCTCTCATGATGGCCTCGTAGTCACTTGTTGAACCTTCCGGAACTGATTTCATTACCTCAGCCGCAGGACCTTTCAGCGCCAGTGCCAATCTCCGACCTTTCCTGATATCGGTCCACTGATTTTCCAAAGCAGCCAAGTCGAATTGCAGCTTAAATGTATCGAACAGCGTAGCACCATCAAAAGTAGGCACTTCTGTCCGGGTGGCGAAACTTTCCGGAACCGGCGGCAAACATTCTCGTGGCTGTACCTCTCTAAGCCGTTCGTCTATCTTTCTGTGCATCGAATCTTCCAGACTGTCAACTCGTTTGTTTAAGGACTCATCCAGGTCGTCAACTCGTCTGTTCAGAGAATCATCCAGGCCGTCGACTCGTTTATACAAGTGTTCCACTTGAGCTCCCAGGTGCTCCACCTTCACATCGAGCTTGTTGGAGATTTCTTCCACTTTCTGTTCCAAGCGTGCAGAATTTTCCTAAAGCTTGTTTTCCATTCGCTCTGCCACTTCTCGGTTCGACGTTTCCATTTTTGCTATTTCTTGATTCGTAGTTTCCAGTTTCGCTGCCATTTGCGCCGACATTTCGCGATTTTCACGGTTGGAAGTCTCGAACATGCCTTTCATTGCAACCATTAGCTGGCTCATGTCCAATGCTTGTGGTGGCGCAGCCGCTGCAGCCGCATTTTGCATCGACGCAGCACCCGCAAGCGATTCCTCCACCTTGGCCGACGCTTCTAGCTCCTGCGGCCCGAACTCGTGCGCAGCCCAATCGATGCCTCGTGATTCACACGCCTCTCGCAAGCGCAGCTACAACTCTACCTTTCCGCCAGCAGTCGACAAATTCCAGGCAGCCAGTTCCTTCTTCAGCTGGTCCACCTTCAGCTGCTCGAGTTTAACCATGTCTGCGTTTTATAATTTTATTTTATTTTTATTTATTTTCAGGAGCACAATCCCACTTCTGACACCAAATGTTACGAAAATTAGTTCTTTAGGCTTATTCGTCTCTGGATTGTGCTTGAAAAATAAAACGCACTTCAATTACTCAGCGCAAAACGCAGTCAAAAACCAACAATCACTTTATTTACAAATTTACACTTTGCTTGTCTTTACACTTGCTATTACTTATTGGACTATTCCGTGTTTCACCTTTGCTTGTTCAAATAAGACTGTCCCTCTGCGCTGCACCCGACTGCCTTTTATACTTGTCTGCTTATCGCGCCGATTGTTCTCGCACATTCCAGTTGGACTATCTCTCGATCGTTCTCACACATCCCATTACCATTGCGAGCCATCCTTGCCATATCGAAATTATATATATACTCTAAAGTACGTGCCTAAAAGTATGCCCGTAAAAGCATTCATGCATAGCACAGCGACAGGGTGCCTCATCGTTACAGTATGCTTCACAAATTCCACTGATTTGATTATTCAATATTTATTTTGTTATAAGGTTTCAGCGAACTAAGCAGGAGCAGTTGAAATTTTTTTCTGCAGTTTTTGAGGGACCATCCCGAGCTGCAAGCTGGGAAAAAATTGTACAAAATTAATGGGAGGAGATGGTGGACCACCTCAATGCAATGAGGGGGCTAACGCGTACGTTAGCTTCCTACACACTTCTGGGAACGAGATATAAAAAACGGTGGATTTTTGAGTGTCGTGCGACTCCAACTGCCTTGCTGAGTGCTTCGTTTTGGCTGCTTTTGATTTCTGTATTTTTCCAACTAGTTTCTCTTCTTGGCACGTCGGACCATAGCTGCACTCGTTCCGGCTTTTTCTGCACAATCGCGTACGGATATCTCCTTATTTTTTTAAATAAGGCACATATCTTAGTATCTAGCTATGGTTGGGGCGCACCCTCTTTACGACCTCGTCCTGGTAAATCCCCAAGTGTGCAATGTGTAGTATACCGGCGAATGGTGTTTTGCACGAACAGGCTAACATTAGCTTCTTTTGCTAGTTTTCTATACGACATTCCTTTGGTTGATGCCCATTTGGACAAAATTTCCTGACGAAGTTTTTCGGAAAGTCCTCTCATTTGTAATCCCGTCGATATACACAAAATTGTTCACGAAAATATCAATTTGAATCTCTGAAATCTAAAAAACGATTTGCTAAGCAGCCAGTATTGCATAGCCCACTTTATATGATTTTTTAAGTGTATTTATAATTTTCGATACAGTCCTTAGCTCCAATTTTATTCAATATTTATATAAATGATATTGTATCATCACTTCAATACAGCTATATAAAGCTTTTTGCAGATGATGCGTTGGTCATGATCAGTGGCAAGGACATAGATCAAATGATCGAAAAACTACAATTAGACAGTTTTTATAGTTGGCTCTGTGCAAACAAACTTTAACTTATATGGCGTTCAAACTGACGACTTAAACGTGTTTAATGTGCTTAAACAAGTTAAATGAACAAAACCAGTTCGAAAACCTGTTTATTTGCATGCAATTGATTTTGGAAATTAAACGTGTTAAACCATTTAACATGTTTTGACACGAGTTTAACGCAGGGTTGCATCCGAAAGCTTTCTATGAAAAAGCTTTTTTGTCAACTGAACACAGCGCACACACTAAACACACACCAGAAAAAACATCCCTACAAATTCAACTGTCATTTCATCAAAACAAAACCAAACATAAATTGAAAATTTGAAAATTTTGAAATGAATAAAAATAATCGTTTTGCTCGCACTGCTTTCATTCCATTCAACGCCTGTTATGGCATCTGAATACAAGGCGTCTAATATTTGGACGAAGTTGAGTATGTTGCCGTGGTTTGTGAAATATGCGCCAATATTTCGATCGAATCATGCTCCCAGCACATCAATTCACAAAAATATTTATTTGTTGTTTGTAAAAAAACAACTGTCAAATTAAACTCCATTGAGCAGTCTGGACGGTTGTGTTCAACAAAAAGCTCTTTTCACTTAAACTAGTTAAATTTTGTATATCTTAAACTTGTAGGGTAAATGTAGCTACCTAACCTCAACTAAGTGCATGTGTAATTGTTTTGTGTAAGTTGGTCTATTGGCGGACCTCGCCTCAACAGGGGATGGCTATGTTTGAGCCTCAGTGTCTTCGAAATAGAAACGCATGAAATGACAATTCTAAAGAAGCTGACTTTATTTCGTAAAACTACGGCTTATAAAGGAAAAATATAACTGTTATAATCGCGTAGCATTTCCAATACTCCGCCCATTATTCCAGAGCACAGTTTAATTGACCAATCCGTGGGTTAGGACCAAAATAGCTGATCTTGCACATTTCCGTTAGGAACAGTGCGCTGCGGTAGGTGGCGTTGAACTCGCTCGGCCGCCGCCACAAGTGCTGACTTGCTTTGTTTACAACTGCGGCGACAACTGCGGCGCGCGTAACCTGCCTGACACCCGTGCATAACGGAATATGCAATTGCACGACCAGACGGATAGTGTCGGTGTGAGTGACCATGTGGTACCACTACACCATTGCCCTTAAGCGAAAAATTATTACCCGGAATAATTTTTAAGATAGTGCTGGTCGGGGGGGGGTTTTGGAAATGCTTTACATTAACTTAAATATGTGTATAGATCAGGGGCGTAGCCAAGGGGGGGGTTTAGGGTGTCAGAACCCCCCATAGCCTATAATTTGTCAACATTTTCAATCACTATGCATCGTATGTACGTTCCCACATTAGTAAAAAGGTCTTTTCATCTTTAAATATTTAAAAGAATATTAACAAAACCCTTTTTTTACCGAAACTAATTTGTTTTTTTAATAGTCACGTTTAGGCTTAATACAGCGATTTGCATGTTTTAAAAACATGTCTAAAGAGTAGTTTAGTTCGTCGACCGGAATGTCCTTCAGGATGTCGGTACAAGCCTTTTGGATGGTTTCTACGTTCTCAAAACGCTTTTTTCATCGGCAAATGCATTCTTTGAAAAGGTGAAATTCGCACGGTGCCACATCATGTGAAAACGAGGAGTGGTTGATGGTTAAAATTCGACTTTTAGTAAACAAAAAAACAGTCAAAACAAGTGTCAATAGATGGGATGGCATCCTTCGACAGTCAAATGTTCAGTTAAAATGCGATAAATTTATTCTATGCTTAACCTTCGCCTTACTAAAGATGATCCCAGGCACTTCCGCCACTATTTTGAGTAAAACTCACAATAAATATATAAATATTTATTAATTTATAAATTTTTTTCATACTTCAGTATTTAGTATCTTCCTCTGGCGATAGTTCGTATTTCGAAAAAAGGCCTAACTTTAATGATTTATTTTGAGACTATGGAAAATATCAGAAGATTTCTTTCCAGAGGGTTTATTGAACACATAATGAGGTACGCAAAAAAAAATGTATCGTCACCTGGGGATCACCCAGATACATTTGTATAAAAAATGACAAAATTCAAGTTTAAACATGAACAAAATTTCAAAAAAAATATTTTTTCATGTTATTAAAAATTACCTTCAAATTTGTGTAGATATTAAACATGAATATTAAAAAGATCACCCGGGTGGGTATAAGTAAAGCGAAGGTTAAATCCAATTTCAAGAATTTCAATGAAGATTTTGGCTAATCTTTTATGAATTACCGCCCAGTTAACACGTTGGTCATCATTTATGTTCTGACAATCGTTTTTAAATCGCTTTTACCACTTATGAACTCCACCACGGTATAAACAAAAATCACCATAAACGTGGTCCATCAATTTAAATGCTTCGGTTAAAGTTTAAACATTTTTAAAACAATAGTTAATATTGGATCTTTGTTCGATGCACATTTTTGTACGATGACACAAACATACTTCCACTTCAGATGCAATAACTTCGCTTTCAGTCCACCAAATTTCATGAAATTTTTACTAAAAATCAGGGAAAAAATGTAGTTTTTAATGCATTAAGTCACATAAGCCACAACAAAATGCCCTATTTGGAAAGTGCAATTTACTTTAAAAAACATGCACACTAAACTGGCAAACAAATTTTTTTAAAACCCCCCCCATGACCAAGTTCTGGCTACGCCCCTGCACCACGGTATAAACCAAAATCACCATAAACTTGGTCCATCAATTTAAATGCTTCGGTTAAAGTTTAAACATTTTAAAAAATATAATTAATATTGGATCTTTGTTCGATGCACATTTTTGTACGATGACACAAACATACTTCCACTTCAGATGCAATTACTTCGCTTTTAGTCCACCAAATTTAATGAAATTTTTACTAAAAATCAGGGAAAAAATGTAGTTTTTAATGCATTAACCCTCTACTGCCCCATACGGCCTTAAGGCACGGTCCACAAAAACCTAGAAAAGTCCACATAAATATTAATTTTTTTTAATGAAATTTTTAGGGCATGTTGTAGATAAATTAAGTTGTCATTTCTTTAATGTTGCACGGCTGTAAGCATCACATGTTTCCCAATATTATCAGTTGAAAGTTGAACTTCGTGGAAATTAGACCGTGCCTTAAGGCCGTATGGGGCAGTAGAGGGTTAAGTCACATAAGCCACCACAAAATGCCCTATTTGGAAAGTGCACTTTACTTTAAAAAACATGTAATACTAAACTGGCAAACAATTTTTAAAACCCCCCCCATGACCAAGTTCTGGCTACGCCCCTGGTATAGATAATAATGTAGGTGATAGTAATTATATAATTGGTAGTTTTCTAATTATAGTTTCTTGTATAAGTTGTATTTGTATGATTAATTAGTATTTATATATTTATTTAACTAATATTTATATGATAGTTTTCTAATGATAGTTTTTAGGTTGTAGGAGTAATTGCTATGATTACATGTGTAGTTGTTATGCTTAGTTCTTACATTGTAATTGACGTATGTATGAATTGTAGTACCATACTTTATATTTGGTTTTATTGTCTAGGTATTTATGGTATACGGTTTTAGTGAGTCGTTGTGGACTTCTTTTTCTTTTCCGTTGTAATCGATTACGGAGTTTACTCCCTTTCGTTCTGAAATTCTGTATGGTCCGCTGTATGGACTTATGTTCTTTTTTCTGTTTTCCACTTTCAATAATACCAAGTCATTGACTTCCAAGCGCAATGGGTTGTTGTATTGTCGGTCTTATTTATGTTTACGTTTAGTTTTTGTTTGAATTGTGCTTGTCTTTGCTTTTTGTATTGCGTCATGTAGTCTGCTCTTGAGTTCGTTTGCATAATTGTCGTAATCGTAAATCGGTTGTGTGTGCTTGAGTGTGTCAGTGGGTAACGACGGTAATTTGCCGAAAATGAGTTCGAATGGTGTGTATTCTGTATCAATGTTGGGTGTCGTGTTATAAGCAAATGTGTAGTACGGTATCCATTTTTCCCATTCATCATCATTGGCATAATTTAGTAAGAATTCATTGAGTACCCTATGGTTTCTTTCTACTGAACCTACTGTTTGATGGTGGTAAGGTGTTGAAAATACTTGTTCTATTTGTAAGAGGGAGCATATGTTGCTCATTAACTCATTTGTGAACTCGGTTCCTCTGTCTGATTTAAGAATTTTAAACTGTCCGTATTTCAGAATTAATTGTTCTACTAATGTTTTTGCTGTGGTGGTCGCGTCTTTGGTGCTCATTGGGTGCGCTATGACGTATTTAGTTAGTTCGCATTGCATCGTGAGAATGTATCGATAGCTGTTGGACATGCGGAGTGGTCCGACAGTGTCAATGGATACAATTTGGAAACTGTCACTTGGTGTGGTCGTTACTGTAATTTGTTCTTTCGTGTGTTTTGTTTGTTTGTTTTTGGCACATTTATGGCAGTTATTTATGTATGTTTTTACTATTTTGTTCATGTTTTTCCATGTATATCGCTGTTTGAGTTTCAAGACTCTTTTCCTTACGCCAAGGTGTCCCCCATGTGTGGAATTGTGGAATTCTTGTATTAGTTTGAATTTTATGATGTCCTCTTTTATTCTTTGGGGTGGTGTGTATATTAATATATTTAAATTTGGCCTTATGCATTTCTTGTATGCTTTTTCATAAATATCCTTCAATTCATTTGTGCGCGTCTTTTTAAATATTTCGTCATTTGTCGGCAGTGCTAATTCTTTAATATTGTATCTTCTCATGGTACATATGAGCTTCTCCATAGTCGAAACTAGTTTCGTAGGGTTATCGCTGCATCGTACTGTTACATTTTCATCAACTATTTCGACCATTGCCTGGGCTAATGGCTTAGTTGGAATTAAATTGGCCTCAAAATTAAAGTGTAATTTCTTAATATTTTTGATATCTGCTATGGACGTGCATTGCCACATATGAAGTTGATCAGACTTCCGTGTTGTGCAGTTCTCCTTAGATGTATCTCTTAGTCCTTTTTCGGACATGCCCAATTAAAAAGCGGTGGTGTTGCTTCGTTGAGCTCCAAATTGAGTCTGCTTTATTCTATTCATTAATTTCTCTGCTAAGCAGAGCGCCCACGCTTAAACATTACCCTAAGCCGCTGGTAGCCGCTGTCGCTGCTTCTGCAATTCCTGGTAAGCTGTCGTAAGCTTTTCTGCTGTGCTGCTGTTCTGCCTGTTCGAGATGTTTGTGCAGCTGCACCAGATCGCTTACATCGTTTTTGTTGTGTCAGCAATTTTGGTGGGAGCATAAGCGGTTGCATTCCTTAACTGCCCCCTTCGTTAGCTGAATCGTCCCGATTCAGGGATGAGTAGTAGCTGATTACAGTTGTGGTATACGCTTTGGTTTCTCGCATTGATTACATATACATGATTAGTATCTAATTCGATAACCTTTGTTTGATTATTATTTATATATTTGCAGTGCATTTTTCCCTTAAATAAGTTTTCAACACATTCGTCTTTGTATTCTTTTAACTCCGTCTTAAGGGTAGTCTTTTTATATGTGATATCTTTTAGCGATAAAATTTCATTTTCCTGAATGTAAATTTCTGCATTCTTAACATTAGGGATAGGTTGAACATAGATTGATTGATAGACTTCTTTAGTAAAACAAGGGATTTTAACTAATATTACAATATTTTCATTACTAGTGACAATTACAATTTTGGTCTTACTTAATTTTTCAAAAGTTATATTAAAGTTTACACTATCGTCATCTGTAATTATGTCTCTGCTTAGAAGGTTATTTTGACTTGTCATTAAGATTTCTTTGATTCTAATAGTGTTGGTTTCAATATACATTAGATTTTCTAAAAGTTTATTAGCCCACTTCTCTTTTGATAAATTTTGTAATTCTGCGTTAACTTTATTCACATTTTGAATCAATTCTTTGTAATGATGGTTTAGGTCAGCAGTGATGGTTTTAATTTCATTGTTAAACTTCTCGTTAATATTTCTCTGCAAGTTGATCTGTTCAATAGCATTGTGTGAGTTTGCCGTATTTATCAGTAATTTCTCCTCTATTTCCTCACGATCTTCATCGTCCATTGTGCCATAGAGATATTTTAACCCTGTTCCTAAAAAATTGAATAGTCCTCTTTTCTGAATCCTATGATGTGGGGTTAGCGTGTCTATCTGGATTCTAATGTGTTTTATTTTTGCCATCAAAAGTGGGTTAGGTTCTGCTTCTTTAAGTACTAGTGTTTCTAAATTGTTAACTTGTTCTCTATACATTGTTGTGTTAATTAAATAGGTAATCCTATCGTATCTTTCAATTAATTTGATTTCATTTAATTTTAGGAGTGAATATCCATTTCCGTGATTAAGGTCTATGATTTCTATCTGGGCTGTGATCAAAGGGATCGCCATACAGATTATGATGAGGTGCATCATTGTAAACCTAAAAGAATTTAAGATTTGATGTTATCTTTATGTATTTTTCTGTTTCTATTTTGGATCATTATATTATTTCCTAAATCTTCTTTGACTACTTGTTTTTTATATCTAGGTTTTAGCTTATTTTGATATTGGTTATCTTTTTCATATATTATTTCATTTTCATTAAATGTCCGTGTTCGTCTACTTTTATTTCTGCTAGTTAGTGTCGTTGTTTGTGCATCCTTAAGTTTGCTAGATAAGTCACTATGTTTAATTTTATTATAAAGAACTTCGAAAGGTTTTTTATCTGTTACTGAATGTATTGTTTGATTATAGGAATGGGCTGCTCTAATTATTATTTCTATATCATTTACTATTTCAAATTCCTCCTTAATACATTTAGCAATTTCTATTATCGTTGAGTGTACTCTTTCTATTTGTCCGTTAGTTGTCGAATGTTTAGGGTCACAATATTTAATTTGTATTCTCATTCTTTCTGCAAAAGATTTAAATTGTGCTGAACTAAATCCTGGTTCGTTATCACAAGTTATTCTTTTTACTTCTGGGAAGCTTTGTAATGCTTCCAGTACTTTATCTTGTAGTTTAGTTTTATCATCGATGTGCTTAATCACTAAAAATTTCGAGTATGCATCTATTAGAGTTAAGAATTTTAAGTTTAGTGCAAAGAATATGTCAATATGAATCTGTTCTCCCTCCTTATTTGGGATTGGCGCCTCGCCGATTGGGATTTGTTTAGGGTGTCTATCGTATTTGTTTTTATTACAGATATCGCAGTTTCTAATAAATTGTTTAAATTGTTTTTTCATTTCAGGCCAGTAATAGTCTTTAAAAATTTGTTTGATATTTTCCTTATAATTCCTATGTGCTCTAGTGTGGGTTTGTCTAATAATTTTCTCTTGGTCTTCTTCGTTGATTACATCCATCGCTACTATGTCTGTGTGGAAAATTTTCTTTAGTATTCTATTCCTTAATATTTGTTTTACTTCATATAGGTCTTCTAGATTACAATTTATTCCCGTTAGTAGATTTTTATTTAATCGTTCTGTTACTATTTCTTTTAAAAAGTCTAAATCTTTATATTTGATATGATGTCTAAATGAATTAAAACTTTTTGTTCTAAAATGGTCATTAGTATTATCCTTGTTTAATACTATTTGTTGTGGAAATGAATTTAGAGGTTTATTGATTGTTTTAATGTGAAAAATGTCTAAGCTTTCTACTGAATGTGCAGTTTCTGTTAAATCATCGTTCTCTTTTTCTAAATTATTATTGTTTAAAAGCTGTCTAGAAAGGGCATCTGCTACGTGGTTTGTATTTCCTGGTTTATATATAATTTTAGGTGCATATTCTTCTATTAGTGCATGCCATCTTTTCATCTTGGCGTTGGGGTTTCTAGCTGATACTGCGAAAGCTAAAGGTTGATGGTCTGTGTGTATTTCTAAATCTGCTACTCCATACAGGTAATTTCTAAGATTTTTCAAGGCCCATACTATCGCGTATAATTCTTTTTCGTTAACTGCGTAATTTTGTTCTGTTTTATTTAGGGTTTTGGAAATAAACGTAATGGGCTTATTATCCTGCGAGAGCACTGCTCCTATGGCTTCATTTGACGCATCTGTTGTTAGAATAAATTTTTTATTAAAATTTGGTTGTGTTAATTCTACTTGTTGAATTAATTCATTTTTTAGTTTATCTACTGCGTTTAATGCTTCTTCATCTAATTCAATTATAACTTTTTTTGATTGATTTTGCGAAATTCTTCCGTTTTCTCCTGCTAAATATTTTGTTAACGGCTTCGTTATATGTGCATACTTGTGCACAAACTTCCTATAATAACCTGTCATTCCTAAGAAACTTCTTAGTTGTCTTAGTGTTTTTGGTACAGGGTAATTTTTTATTGTTTCAATTTTCTTTTCATCTGTTTTAATGACATTATGGGCTATTTGGTAGCATAGAAATTCTACATTTGACTTGAAAAATTCTGATTTCTCAAGTGATATTTTCATATGTGCATCTTGCAATGTATTTATTATTTTGATTAAATGTTCATAGTGCTCATCAGCGTTGCTAGAGTAAACTATGATATCGTCTATATAGACATGACAAAATTTTCCCACGTATTGGCGAAGAATATTGTCCATAGCCCTTTGGAATATTGAGGGTGCATTCTTTAAACCAAAAGGCATGCGGACATATTCGTATTTGCCGTTATTTACCGAGAATGCCGTTTTTTCAATATCTTCTGGTTTCATCAATATTTGATGGAAACCCGATTCTAAATCGATTGTAGAAAAGACTTTTGCTTTTCCTAAATTTGAAAGTATTACATTGCAATCTGGGATAGGATATTTATCTGCTATAGTTTTTTCGTTTAATTTTTTGTAATCAATAACCATTCTCATTTTTTGTGTACCATCTTCATTGGTACCTTTCTTGGGAACTACCCATATCGGCGAATTATAGGGACTTTTGCTTTCTCTTATAATATTTCCTTCTAACATTTTCTTTATTTCTTTATTAACAAATTCGTTAGCTGATAGTGGGTAAGGATATTGCTTACTCCAAATGGGACTGTCTGTAATCGTTCTAATTACCGCGTTTACATCCGTTCTGAAGGGTAGAGACGTATCAATTTTTCCGTGTTCATTTAAAATTATATTTTTTATTTTCCTTATTTTGTCTTCATCGTTTTGCTTTAAGTTATTTATTTGCCCTAGTTCATTTTCGTCAAGCGTATAGATTTTTTCTTTATGATTGTTAGTTGAGAGTGTATTATCGTCAAAATTCAGTTGTATTTTCGCTTTGCTTAGCAAATTCACTCCTATCAGCATATCACTTTGTAAATTGTCAATTTCATAAAATCGTGTTAGTTGATTAAAAATATGTGCATTATAACAATGGGTAATCGTTGTATAGCCATTTATTGTTTTTACGCGTTTGGCAATTTCTAATTGTTGTCTGTTCGGTAAAATGTTTGGTTTACAGTAACAATTTGTTGCTCCTGTATCTATCAACACTTTTAATTTTCTGTTTGTTCCTCGTAATTGTCTGAATATGTAAGGTAGGGGGTTGCCTCGTCTAAAAAAGCATTCTCCTGTATATTATTAACTCTTTGTTGTTTCAATTGGGGTTGATGACTATTGGCTGATTCGAAACTTCTTTTTGGGCGTTCGCTCTTGTGTGTTATTAGATTGGAACGGTGGTATAAAGGTATTCTGTCTAGATTGATGATTAGTCTGCAGTCTAAATTGGTCTGAACTATCTACTTCCATTGGTATTGGGTTAGGTCGGTTTTGCCATCCAAAATTTCTATAATTGCTGTTTTGCTGAATGGGACGTTGACTAAAACGTAAGTTATTGGAATGTTGATTATAATAATTTTGTCTAGGGTAATCCCTGTTATTATTATTAAAATTTCTATTATTATTCGCTTGTCTTCTATTCTGACTGAATTCATTAGCTACCTGCATTCTGATCTGGTTAGACTCCATTTCTTGGGCTTTAGCTAGTGCGTTTGGCAGGTCTAGTGGGTTAAGGGACATTAAAATGTTGTTCAATGGATGATTTAATCCTGTTATAAAAACCCTAAGTGCATCTGAACGATGTCTTTTATTATATTCTTTCGTTATTTCCGAGTTATTTCCGTAAGTCATTATAGTTTTGTTAATCATTAGTGTCAACTGTGAATTCACTTTGTTGTAATAATCCACTAAGTTTAAATTTGTTTGTCTAATTAGATTCAATTCTTGCTCTAATATATGCAGAGGACGTTTATCTGCATAGGCAAAGTCTAGACGGCTGATGATCGCGTCGAAATTAAGGACTGTGCCATGATTTGTTAAAGTATCATTGGCATCTTGTGTGATCTTATTTCTCAATATAGTTAATGCGGCAAAATATTTCCTACTTCCTTGAGCGTATAATGACATTGTGTTCCTAGCTGCTACTCTCCAACTCACATATCCCTGTCCGTTAAATTCAGGTAAGGATTTTATGATATCTAGAGTCTCATTACATAGAATTGTTTCCGTGATAGTTTGTGTTTCAAATTCCGTAACACTATGCGTACTCGTCAAATCCCTTAGCTGTCTTTTTAGTTGGTTTAGTTCAGTTTTTAGGTCATGTGTCTGCACTGAAATAAGTCGTGCTAACGTTTCATCATTAATATTTGTGGTCATTTTGTCACTTTACACTTTTATTATTATTACACTTCTTAACTTTATTATTACTACACTTCTTAAAATTAAGATTTGGTTTTACTTTTCTCCTTTTGTTGCAGGATACTTGATGGTGTGATATCCGGTAGATCCTTTTTGTCCTTTAGGGTCCTTATTCTCCAGATATCTAGGCTAACTTGATTGATGAGTCTCGAACTGATGTTGGATATCCTCTTCAATACAAAGTTTGTTGATTGTTGGGCACAGCAAATATATTTTAACGCGTATTGCTTTATTTCTCCTTTTGTTGCAGGATACTTTTTATTGCAATATTAACTTCGAAATTACCGTGGTCCCTGCTCGGGCGCCAATTAAAAAGCGGTGGTGTTGCTTCGTTGAGCTCCAAATTGAGTCTGCTTTATTCTATTCATTAATTTCTCTGCTAAGCAGAGCGCCCACGCTTAAACATTACCCTAAGCCGCTGGTAGCCGCTGTCGCTGTTGCTGCAATTCCTGGTAAGCTGTCGTAAGCTTTTCTGCTGTGCTGCTGTTCTGCCTGTTCGAGATGTTTGTGCAGCTGCACCAGATAGCTTACATCGTTTTTGTTGTGTCAGCAATTTTGGTGGGAGCATAAGCGGTTGCTCTCCTTAACTTGCCCCGTGTAATTGCTAGTGTTCGTTTAACAGATTTATCTTCTGTAAGAGGAATCATTGATTTTAGATAGTCAGAGTCAATTTTGATTCTTGACAATGCGTCAGCGTTGGTATTCATTTTGCCTTGTTTATATATTATGTCAAAGTCATAGTCCGATAGATCGAGTCTTATTCGTGTCATTTTGGATGACGGGTTTTTGTGTGTGAATAATGATACTAAAGGTCTATGATCTGTTATTACTGTGAATCTTCGTCCGTACAGGTATGGTTTAAAGAAGTTAATCGCCCAATGTATGGCCAAAAGTTCTTTTTCAATTACAGGTTTGTTTAGGTCGTGCTTTTGTAAAGATTTGCTGGCGTATGCAATTGGTAGATCTTCGCCTACTTGGCCTTGCGAGAGTACGGCTCCTAATGCGAAATCTGATGCATCCGTTGTTACTAGGAATGGTTTGTCAAAATTTGGGTATTGTAGAATTGGTGGGTTTATCAATGATTGTTTTAGTTTTGTGAAAGCGTCTTCGCATTCTTTACTCCATTCGAATTTAGCGTTTTTCTTTTGTAGTGAATTGAAGCATTTCGTAATTTTCGCGAAATCTGGAATAAATCTTCTGTAGTAATTGCAGAATGCAGTGAATCTTCTGACGTCGTTGGCGTTCGTTGGTGTCGGGTAGTTCTTAATGGTTTCGAATTTGGCTGGGTCTGGTTTGATGCCATGTCGTGTAATTAGGTGTCCTAGGTATACAACTTCTGGTCGTAGGAAACAACATTTATTTGCGTTGAGTTTCAGGTTGTATCTTTTTAGTCTGTTTAGTACTTTAATTAAATTGTCAGTGTGGTGTTGTATGCTACATCCAAAAACAATTATGTCGTCTACGTAAAGGAATGCTTCTGAGTCTAATCCTGATAATGCTATGGTTAGCATTCTTTGGAAACTGTTTGATGAAATTTTTAGTCCAAATGGTAGTCGTTTGAATTGATAGTGTCCGTTTAAAGTGGAAAATGCCGTTAGTGGTCTTGAATTTTTGTCGAGTGGAATCTGATGGAATGAGCTGGTCATGTCTAATGTGGAGAACCATTTCGCTCTGCCTAGTTTGTCTAGTACGTCTTCTAGTCGTGTAAGTGGAAATTTATCATTCACTATCCTGTCATTAAGTTTTCGGAAGTCGACGACTAAACGCCATTTTGTTTCGTTTGGGTTTCCCTTTTTTGGTACAAGTAATAGTGGTGCATTATACGGGCTGACTGAATGTTCGATGATGTCGTCTTTTAGTAGTTGTTGGACTTGCTTTTCGATTTCTTCTGTTTGTGTGTGGGGTAGTCTGTAGTTCTTTATGTATACTGGTGTGTTGTCCGAGGTCGAAATCTTTTGGGTATAGAAATTGTTTGTTGTAAGTGTTTCGTTTTCTAGATGAAAAACGTCTTGGTATGTTTTGAGAATTTCTATCAGTTCGTTTTTTGTTTTGTTGTCTGTGCACCGAATATTGAGGGAGTTTATTAGTTTGTTTAGTCTGTCTTGGCTGTGGGGTTGTTTGTTGTTAATTGCTAAGATGTCGTAATTTCTTAAAGGTTCAAATTTTAAATCGATGTCTTTCAGTTCTATTTCATGGTCGTTGGTGTTTAGAATCTTGATGTGTGTTGTACCTTTTGCTGGTGCAATGGAGTTGCTTATAAAGGCTCCTTCTTTGATTTCTTGGTTAAAAATTACGCTGTCTTCTTTTAACTTCAAATTTACCGGGGTAATGGATTGTGTTCTAGGGGGTACCTTTATTGTGAGTATGTGTAATGGTTTGGTTTCTATCGGGATGATGATTTCGTTTTCGTTGACTAATAGGCTTATAGTGTACGTTTCGTAGTCGATTTTGCTGAAAAATCTGGCTAGAAAGTCTCTGCCTAGTATGCCGTCAAAAACTATTGGGAAATCGGAATTTACCACGTGAAATGGGTGTGAGATTTTCTTGTCATTGAAAAGTAATTGTAGTTGTATGGTGCCCAGCGAATTAATGACTCCTTTGGATATTCCGGTTAGTTTGCAGCTATCCTCTGTCCTGTAGGATTCATTGTCTCTTATGTTTGTTCTTTTGCATAGTGAAATGTCTGCGCCTGTGTCAATCAGAAATGTTAGTTTTTTGTTTGCATTGGAGCATTTTATGTGTACGTAGTTTGTGAGATTATCCGATATTTTGAATATTTTTAATTGTGGTCTTGTGGTGGAGGAGAATTCTGTTTGTATTCGAATCGGTGATTGTCCTCGTATTCGTTGTCCTCTTCCGCCTGACCCATCTCGTTTCCCGACGTTTCTACTATGTTTACACGTCTTGTGTTGTTGTTGTATCGCCGCGGGTTGTTGTTGTTGTTATTTTGGTTATATGATCCATTTCTGTTGTTGGCGTTGTTGTTATTGGGCTTGCCATAATTTTGAGTGTTTCGGTTATTTGATACATATCTGTTGTAATTGTTTTGGTTGTGATTGTTGCGCTGGTTATTGTAGTTGCTGTTGTAGCTGCCCTGATTTGTATTCGTTCTGTCATTGTTGCTGTAACGGTTGTTGTTTTGTGTGTTATATCTGTTGTGGTATGAGTTGTTTGCTTGGTGAGTGTTATTGTTTCTGTTGTAGTTGTTGTTTACTTGATTTGGACGGTATTGGTTGTAGTTCGTACGGTTTCTGTTGTTGTTGTTATGGTTATTTAGGAGCATTACTCGCGATCGGTTTTGCTCATTGTCTTTTTCTAATTCCAAAGCTAATTCAACTGCTTGGTTGAACGTCTTTGGCATTGCCGCAAAAATTGTTTGTTTGAAAAATTCGTTAAGCCCATTCTTGAAAATCGTAAGGCTGTATTGTTCGTTTAGTTTCATTATTATGCTTTGTTCTACAGATGTTGGGTTGTTGCCGGCTTGTGCGATCTGAAGCTTGTTTAGTTCGGCTATCATGTTCAGAATTTTATCTTTATATGTGTTGATTGTCATGTTTCGTTGCATAAAATATGCCAGTTGATTTTGGATTTGGGGTATGGTTGTGGAGCTCTTATATCTATCTTTTAATAATTCTTTTAGTGTGTCTATGTCTTCTGGTGCTGTTTGTCTGCTGATTGCTGTTCTTACTGTAGCGTCGAGTTTTGCGTAAAAAACGAATTCAAGTAGTTCTATCCTGCCTGTGGTATTGAGTTTTTTGTATACTAGTTCCGTTATTTTCAGGAATGTGTCTAGTTCTCTCTGATTCCCTGTGAAAGTTGGGATGGCTTTTATTGCCGTTTCAATACTAAATTCTGCCATTGTTTGGGTGGATTCGTTTGCTATGTCTGTGTCTGTTTCTTGTGTTTGTTCGAGTTGTTCTTGTAATAGTTTGTTTAAAGTGTCATAAGTGTTGTTGAATGTTATTTTTATTCCTATTACACTTTTGACGTCCTGTTCGTCAGCTATTAATTGGTCAAATTCTCTCTTTATATGTTGTATTGATGTAAGTTTGTGTAATATTGTGGTTTTGGTGTATAATCTGTTGGGTGTTTTCTTTATGGTTTTGAGTATGTTCACTAGCTGTTCTAGAAGTCTGTCCATTTACTTTTGTCTCCAGATATGTTTATTTACTTAGTTAGGATCTCATATTGAGCATGTCGAACATGCGGTATGATTCTTCTTCCCTTGTTGTGTTATTTCGTACGTCCTCTACAGTCGGTTCCCTGGGCATACCGATCAGTTGCCAGAATTTTGTTAAGAATTTTAGTTTGCGCTGTTCCTCTATCAGAGGATCTATTAGTTTTAATTGTGGAACACCCCTTTCTTGGTAGTTTTTGTTGGTATTTCTGTTCATCTTGGTTGTACCTATCTCGATCAAGTTTTAGTTTTGAAGATATATATTTTCTTTGTTCATTTAGATGTTGGTGACGTATTTTCGTCCCTCATCGTTATTATTTTTGTTTATTTGTCTGTTAACATAAGCTTTATAATACCGATTAATCTCTAGTATAACTAGTGTGGCTACAATTAAACCTAGGAAATATAACGGGTATTTTTCTTTTGTGTCGACGTGTGTGGTTGCAGCTGCTGCGTTGTTGTTTGCAACAACGATTTCTTCCTTGCTGTGTCGTCCTCCCATCAGTGTTGTCTTGTTGCTTGGATTTCCTGTAGTAGTTGTAGTCTTCCTTCTTTGCTTGGCTCTTGGTGCAGCTTTCGGTGTAGGACTGCTAATTCCTGTCGTTGGCGCACCTTCTTGCCTGCGCGTGGTCTTCTGTTGGGTCGGTGGGTAGTTTTATATTGGTGGTTGTCGGTGTATTGGAGTTTGTTCTCTTCCTTCTGGGTTGGGTATTTTCGGGCTTGTCGCTTCTTGTACTCCTCTATCGTCAGAGGTTTTGGTCCAGCGGTTAGTGGAGTGGGCGTATATGTGGTTGATGTGGGTTTGTACTCTTCGTCTTTGTTTTCTTGTGGGTCGTATAAATGCTGTTGTGCGATGTTGACCAATCTGCTAAAAATGGAGTCGAACTCCTCGTGATCGGACATTAGTTCTAGTTTTCCTGGATCTTGTTGTGTTCTATGTTGAAGTCGGACTTCGGTTTGGTCTGATTTTGGCAGACAGAGGTTCTGGTCTGTTTTTTGTAGTCAGAAAATCTGTGTGTCCGTGTTTTGCAGGATCGCCATGTAGGGTAACTGTAGCTACCTAGCCTCAACTAAGTGCATGTGTAATTGTTTTGTGTAAGTTGGTCTATTGGCGGACCTCGCCTCAACAGGGGATGGCTATGTTTGAGCCTCAGTGTCTTCGAAATAGAAACGCATGAAATGACAATTCTAAAGAAGCTGACTTTATTTCGTAAAACTACGGCTTATAAAGGAAAAATATAACTGTTATAATCGCGTAGCATTTCCAATACTCCGCCCATTATTCCAGAGCACAGTTTAATTGACCAATCCGTGGGTTAGGACCAAAATAGCTGATCTTGCACATTTCCGTTAGGAACAGTGCGCTGCGGTAGGTGGCGTTGAACTCGCTCGGCCGCCGCCACAAGTGCTGACTTGCTTTGTTTACAACTGCGGCGACAACTGCGGCGCGCGTAACCTGCCTGACACCCGTGCATAACGGAATATGCAATTGCACGATCAGACGGATAGTGTCGGTGTGAGTGACCATGTGGTACCACTACAAACTAATAAAGTTAGAAGCATGAAATTCAAGGATGTAGTAGCGTACATATTAGTCCTTAAGATATATTTTTTTCAAAAAAAACTATTGGAAATTTGCAAGGATATTCAAGGATAAAGTTTTAAAAGGACATTTTCAATACCTCTTCGTCCTTTTGCACCAAACCAATAAATTTTTTAAGATTCTAAGAATTTTTCTCTTTCATTTGATACCCATATTGTTATTCTACAATGCGCTCAATTTTTAAAATAATTTTTTGAAATAAACATATCCATGCAATTTCAAAGTCCTTTAAAAAAAAATACTGACGTCAGAGAGAAAAACTAGTTTAGCGAGTATATAGATTTTTTTCTTGTGTAAAATTTGTTGTCGCAGGGTGTTATTGGCACAACATTTTAACAATAGTTTTCCACTTATTATCACTTTCTTAATGCGCCTTGGTTGTTACAATATTTTTATACATATATTTATTTTCATTGTGGTCATTTTTACTTTTTACAACTTCTTTTCTACAAGCAGACCAAAAGAACTAATATAATCCAATGCATTTTTGTTTTTTTTCGTAGTGCTACCACCTTACTAATGCGTTTTGGCGCTCAATCGCTCAATCATTTTTTCTATGAAAATTTAGCCTGTCCACTTCTTGTTCTTGTTTTTAAAAAAGCAAGCGGAGAGCAAGCACGAGTCACCACCAACATACATGCGGCACATCGCTTTGTTGTCCAACAACAACAACCACAGTGTGTGGTGTGTGACTGTTTCATACATCGGCATGCGACCAATACTTTTATCTATTTGCTCTCCGTAAATTTGATTTTGCGCTCTCACAGCTTCTCATTTTACGCTCTCATGCTCCGTGCGTTTTCGTCCCCTTTACTGCTTCCCCAGCGTCAATAAACGGGTCATACCGCTGGAACCCGCAAAGAAAATTTTCTTTACACCAGACGCGCATTCGGTACTTTGTTTGTTTTGTGCTATCACTTATCCTTAACAAGCTCTCTTCACTTGAAACGAGTAATGGAGCCTCACGGATTTTAACGAAAACATACCGCGACAAGGCGCAGGACACGTTCATGAGGGGTCTTAATGGAGACATGCAAAGATTACTAAGCATGAGGGAACCAAAGGATCTCCCACAGCCGTTAAGTCTTTGCCAGAAGCTCGATAATGAAGCATTTAGGTAAAATTATGCCCACAACTCCCATAGCAACATCAGAAAATACAGCAACATACTAACATTGCCATTAACACTAAGACGCAATATGCACACGGGTAGGCTAATGCCATTTTACCCACACTGATCATATCCTTCACAGCAAAATTTTTATGTTACTTCTTCAGCACAACACTTTTAATCTGGCCAGCAAAACTAACAATTTTACTCTAGGAATAACCCAATAAAACCCGGACCATTCCAGTGGGAGGATGGGAGCGGACATACAAGGTAAAGTCTCTGATTGCGTTCAACATGGGGAACGCCAGAACGATCCTTGTCCCTGACCAATCCAAGCTGACACAGCCTCCGCGCGGCCCTTCTGGATAGCTATTTGGCACCTGCTGAATAGTGAACTAATATGTACAGCGTGTGCAATCCCCAGGACTTGAAATTTGGGTTTGGTGCCCGCCAGGTGAAATTAGCAACCAATGAAAGCCAAAAAGCAAGCCTCGGATGGAACCCACTATGTTGACGACCACAGCAAACGATTTAAGGACCACGATTTGAGGATATGCACCTGGAATGTCCGAACCCTCTATAGGGAAGGTGCCTCTATTCAACTGACGGAAGCCCTCATGAAATGTAAGGCTGACATCACCGTATGTGTGAATGTGGCAGTGCAATTGCCCTGGTGCAGGAACCGTACGCCACCAATGGTATCGTACGGGGAATACCTGCAGCAATGCGGGTCTTTTCTGACACCAGGGCAAACGCGGCTGTAATTGTAAATGATGTCCTTCTGGACTGTATGGTTGTGTGTGCGAACGAGTATGGTGTTTGTGTAAGTGTGCAAGGTCACTTTGGCTAAATGATTGTTGGCAGTGTCTACTGCAAGTATGGTGAGCCTCTAGAGCCCTACTTGGACTATCTTGACACGGTGTTCCGTCTAGCAGGCGGCACACCTGTCCTGATAGATATGGATGCAAATGCCGTATCTCCGCTGTGGTTCAGCAAGGTATCGCGGCATTCTGCCGGCTACCAGAGCCACGGTAGGGGTGAGGCAATGAGTGAATGGTTGGTTCCGCGAGACATTGTTGTTCTCAACGAACCAAGTGAATGGTATACGTTTGACGGGCCTAGAGGGGTGAGTGATATTGACGTGACGCTAGTGAATGGGGCAGCGAGCAGAATGTTTGAATTCAGCTGGCGTGTCCGTGGTGGGTGGGGCATAAGCGATCACAATTTGATTGAAATTGTGATTATTGTGCCTGCCCAAAGTGTGAATGAAAGGGCGGGTGTGTGTGACAGGCGATGGCGCACCTGTGGTGTGAATTGGGAGACTTATGGTTTCCATGTACGTGAAGTGGTCACGGAAGTGCCACTTAGTGTGTTTGAACATATGGATGTGAACGACCAGGTCGCTCGTCTTAACGAGTGTGTCTGGCGTGTGAATGATAGCATGTTTCAGAAATGGGAAAGAGTGAACCAGAGGCGGGTGAAGTGGTGGACGAATGAGTTGAGTGCAAAGAGGCGGTCGGTCAGGCGTCTGAGACGTAAGTTTCAGCGCGCCCGGGCGGCCAATTCTGAGCACTTGGCCCAGCGCAGGTCTGATTTCAATAGGTGTATGAATGAGTACAAGAGTATGCTTGTTCGCGTTAAGGAAGATAATTGGCGGGAGTTTGTGGCAGACCATAGGGATGATCCATGGGGTCATGTCTATCGGATCTGCCGCTCTAAGAAGAAGCAGGTGGATGTGAGCGCCCTCCGTGTTGGTGACACTATGACATCAACATGGAGAGACAGTGTGAACGTTCTCTTAGCCGAGTGGAAAATAGCTAGGGTCGTGGTGCTCTTGAAGTCTCCTGATAAGATCAGGACTAACCCTCGTTCTTATCGGGGTATCTGCCTCCTACCGGTACTTGGTAAAGTACTGGAACGGATTATGGTGGATCGGCTTCAAGCGCAACTGGGTGGGCTATCTGATAGACAGTTTGGGTTTCGAAAGAGACTCGGCGTGGAAGATGCGTGGATGTACGTTAAATCGGTGGTGCGTTAGAGTAGCGAGAACTATGTTCTCGGTATGTTTGTTGATTTCAGGGGGCCGTTTGATCACCTGCGCTGGGATAAAGTGGTAGAATGGCTGAACAATGCCGATTGTCTGGAAACAGCTCTCTGGAAGAGCTATTTCACAGATAGGAAGGCATGTGTGATTGGGAAGAATGAACGGGTTGAAAAAGATGTGGCTCGAGGATGCCCGCAGGGATCCGTCTGTGGTCCATATATATGGAACTACATGATGGATCCACTACTGCGGCGTCTGGCAGCAGTATGCAAGTGTTGTGCGTATGCGGATGATCTGCTTATCCTTGTGGAGGGCAGATCAAGAGCGGATGTAGAGCGCTTGGGGGAGCAATATATGTGTATGGTGTGTGAATGGGGTGAATCGGTGGGTGTGGATGTGGCAATGGACAAGACTGTGACCATGCTGCTTAAGGGCAGACTGGCTCGCAGTCGTCCACCCATTGTGCGTGTGAATGGTGTTGGCCTCCGGTATGAGACGCAAGTCAAGTACTTGGGGCTAACCATTGGCGAGCGATTGCGTTTTGCTCCTCACTTGGTCAGGCTGAAAGAGAGGGTTGTGTGTATGATGGGTCAGGTGCGTCGGATACTCAGGAGTGACTGGAGACTCGGCCGACGCGCAGTTCGCACCATTTACCACGGTCTGTTCGTAGCTTGTGCTGCGTACGGAGCGTCGGCATGGCACGAATTGGCCGCGACGGTTGTAGGCCGCAAACACTTGCTGTCTATTCAGCGTGTAATGTTGCTAGGGTGTATGCCTGTGTGCCGCACTGTATCAACAGATGCATTGCAGGTGTTGATGGGTGCAGCTCCTCTGGATCTCGTAGTCATACGGCGTGCCGTAGGCTTCGGGCTAAGGAGGGGGAACAGAGAGGTGCTGCTGCAGTATGAGTGGCTGCAAGGCGAAGGAGTGGAGAGTGCTGACAGTATGAAGCGTAAGCGAATACTGGAAGACTGTGTTCTGCAACGTTGGCAGCAACGTTGGGACGAAAGTCCCCATGGCAGAACGACGTATGAGTACATACGGGATGTGAGGTTCGTGGTAGGGCTCAAGGATTTCGGCTTCGGCTTGAGCCTTGGGTTTCTACTTACCGGGCACGGGTCACTCAATGCATTTTTGCATGAGAGAGCCCTGAGTGCAAGTGCTGAGTGTATGTGTGGGGCTGTGAGAGAGGATTGGCTGCATGTGTTGTGTGAGTGCCCGTTGTACTCAGATTTGAGGGACCTTGGGCGGATGGGGATTAGTCGGACGGACGGTGTGTGGTGTGTGCGTGAAGCACTCTCCACCAGCCAGCTGATTGCAATATTGAACGAATATGCGAATGCTATGTTTCGGCGGCGACGGCAGTTTGGTGTATTGCCAAGTGTGAATGTGTGAGTGGGCGAGGAGGCTGGTCTATTGAGTGGATGAATGAGTGCGCACGTGAATGGGGTCAATTGCGGTGCGGTGGTCACCAGTCCACGAGCTAAATAGGGCTCAACTGGTAGTAGCACGGCTACGCAGTCTGACCAGAGGCTTTTGTCTGGTACCACGGGAATCAGGGTGCCCCTGGAGCCTTGTGCTTCAGCCTGATTATGGGAGTGGCCCCCTCGGGGAGATCCGTGGTGGCGTGGTAGAGGTAGCGTTTCGTCTCGGCGTGGAGTTGCGTTTACAACCGGGTGCCGGACCCATAGCACGGCAGAGGCCTCGATCCCTACCAAGGAGGGGTAATGTCCATTTACATTAACCCAATTGGTACCGGGAGCTAGTCTCTCGGGGCGCTTATCAATGCTTAATTTTGATACGCTGTGCTTTTGAGCACCGTGGGGTTAGGTCACACTGTGGCGGCACTCACGTTAAAAATTCGACATTCAATGCCTCCTTCGTGGACTCGGTGTCTGGAAGATAGAGGAAACATTAATGCCATATTGCCGGTGATGTTGAGTGAGGAGGGGGAATTAAATTTCTGTCTGCGGTTATGTGGGGGTAACACGCAGAGTTTAACAATTGGTCTTGTCAAAATTCCATTCTGGGTTTTGACGTCAGCGACTCGGATGTGATTATCCGCCCCCCGATACAGTTTAACGATGCGCCCGAGGCGCCACTCGTGGGGAGAAAGGAGCTCGTCTTTAATGACGACGAGCTGGCCTTCAGAGACTTCCGTCTGGGGGTACTTCTATTTTTGTCGCTTATGGAGTTCTTTAAGATACTCCTCCCGCCATCGTCTACTGAATTGGTGATGAAGCACCTTCAGTTTTTGCCAGCGATTGGCAAGTGATAGACTCTCCGCGTTGGGTTCACGGGGTGCCAGCAACGGGGCTCCTCGGAGAAAGCCCAAGACCGCCCATGTGGGGAGCACTGGGGGAATAAACTGCCACTCGAGACCATGAGTGACATATTTATTTGCGATGTCGACTGACGTTTCTTTCAGAAATCGCGTGAGGTCCTTACTTATTGCACGTTGTGCACCAATAAATTTTCTGCCGTTGTCTGACATTATTTTGCTGGGGAGGCCTCTTGCGAACGCAGCTCGAAATGGGTCAGTGGTGAGGTCTGAGCAGAGTTCGAGATGAATCGCTTTGGTGGAAAAACAGACGAAAACGCAGACATAGGCTTTGAGAAATGCAGCACGACGGAGAGTGGATGACTTTACTTAAAACGGGCCAGCAAAATCGACTCCGGTGATGGAGAACGGTAACGAAAATGTACACCGCTCGGGAAGAGCGGCCATGATTTGAGACCGTACGCGCTGCTTATAAATGGTGCAGGTCTTGCATTGAAAAATGCATTTCTTGACCTTGATTTTCAGCCGGGGAATATAATATTCTTGCTGAACCATACGGACCATTAACTGTTTCTCTGCATGCAAGAGGATGCTATGTAGAAAGTCCAAGTATAACGTGCAGAGACGAGAGTTATCGGAAATGATAATTGGGTGTCGCTCATTATAAATGAGACCTGAACGCGCGAGGCGACCATTGACCCTAATAAGCCCTTCTCTATCCATGAAAGGATTTAGAGTGAGTAAGGAATTTTTTCGAGATATAGCTTTCGAGGATGAGAGCGCAGCATGTTCATCGGGGAAGTGATGGCATTGCGCGAGAGAAATTAGACGGGTTTTCACCCTTTTTATTTCTATGTGAGTTAACGCACCAATTGAGATGGGGGCCTTTCGAGCCCTGTCGATGAATCGGAACATGTGACTGAGAATTCTAAGGGCTTGAGAGAATTTCGAAAACCTATTGAGTACATCCTCGACTTCAAGCGTGTGGAGGCTTTCGAATTTCCGCTTTTCTGGAGCCTGAGTCTGACGAGGCTCTTCTTTGATGATGATTAATTATCGATGACTGCGTTCCACTTGTGAAGTGATTGTGGTTTTACGCACTCATGCCAGCGGTTCCTTCCAACCAGAGTTGTTGGAGAAGCATTTTCGCTTGAATCATAATGGGCGATAGCCACCCTGCCTGGTCAAAAAGTTTCGCGACAGCTGAGAGGATCTGTCTCTTTGTGACCGACACTGAATTGGAGATTGGGTCAAAGGTGTACGAAAAAGAATCTGAAAGGGCATTCCAGCGAATTCCAAGAGTTTTCGTTGAACTCGTGGTTTGGAATCGCAAAAAATCGGAATCTAACAAATTTTCGGGGGGGATTTTCTCGAGGAGTTTCGAGTTGTTGGCAGTGATCTTTTTGAGGGGGGAACCCTGCGGAATTGAGAGTTTTAACGAACTGATCTAAGGAGTTGATAGCCGTGTCAAGATCGTGACTGCCTGAGAGTATGTCGTCAACATATGTTTCGTCGAGTATGATTTGAGCCGCAAGGGGCCATTTATCTTTTGAATCATATGCTAACTGCTGAAGTGTACGGATGGCCAAGTAAGGGGCACAGTTCACACCAAATGTGACTGTTTTGAGTTTGAAGTCTTCCACCGGTTTATGTGAACCCGACGGCAAAGAATTCGTTGAAAATCTTAGTCATCCTTATGTACGAGAATTTGGCGGTACATTTTTTCAATGTCGCCGTTGAAAACGAACTTATAGAGACGCCATCTTAATAGTAACAGCATAAGATCGTTTTGAAGAGTGGGGCCGATGTGAAGTACATCATTTAAAGAACATCCAGAGCTTGATGCTTTTGAGGCGTTGAAAACTACTCGCACTTCAGTAGTTTTCTTTTCTGCGCGAATAACCGCATGGTGAGGTAAGTAAAATGAAAAGTATTTACCGTCAATTATAATCTCACAAGAGGATGTGGATCCCATGTGGCCGAGAGTGAGATACTCGTTTAATACATCTGAGTAAGTGGTTTTGAGATCCCCTTTTTTCTCTTGTTTCCGCTCTACACTTAAGAATTGTGGTAAGGCAGCTGTCCGTGTATGGCCTAGGGCCGAAGTTTCGGGAAAGCTCTTTTTGAATGGGAGCCTTACGACATACCGACCGTCGGAGTTTCGGAACGTTGTCTCTTTATAGAGTTGTTCACAGAAGCAGTCGCCCTCAGATGTTCTGGGTGAGTCAAGAATTTCTTCCTGTTCCCAAAACTTCCTCAGAAGAGTGTCGAGACATTCGGTATTGATTTCTTTGGCTTGCGTCGAAAATGTGGAAATCGATTCTCTAATGGGACCGCTGAGAATCCAACCGAATATTGATTTTTGGGCCAGAAGACTGTCTCCGTAATTTTGTTGAAGGCCTTCTTGCAAAATTTGCGGGGTCAAATCGCTACCTATCACGAGATCTATTCTTGATGGACGGAAACAGTTTGGATCTGCTAACTCGAGTTTGGAGTATTTCATCCAATCGGGCTCTTTTACCGTGAAGGTGGGTAAAAAGTGTGTGAGTTGGGGGAGGATAATGGCTTGAGCTTCAATTTGGGGGTGGTCGTTCAAGCCGCAGAGTGTAATTGTACAAATTGTATTGGCATTTTGGACGACCTTGCCACCTAGGCCCGAGATTTCAAAATTAATTTCCCTTGTGGGCAGATTCAAAGTCCTTTGAATTTTGGATGAGATGAATGTCTTTTGAGAGCCGGGGCTATGAGGGCTTGGACCTTATGAATTTCTCGTAAGTGAACAATGGACACAATTGCTGTGGGGAGAAGCGTTTTCGCTCTAGTGCTCGAGTGATGAGCATGAACAGACTGCATGGCTGCAGGTACAAGTGTGTCGATCTTGTGGCTGACCTTTTGAAGTGGAGGACTTTCGGCTTGGGGAGGGTTCTTCGTGACCACTCGGCCGAGTTATTGTGGTTTGAGCCACTGCTTTTTGGGGCCGGGGAATTGGCTTATGCGTTTGACTGCTCGTTGGAAAGTGTAGCATCGAATGATGCTTTCTTTGGCAGTAAACGCATGAAAAATTGCTGGGGCATTCATTACGCAAATGAGAGTATGCCAGGCAGTTTTCACAATAGTTGTTCTCTTTAACAAACTTGACTCTATCGTGCACTGAAAGTGACTTAAATTTTTGGCAAGTTTTGAGTGGGTGGTTCGTCTTGCATAGGTTGCAAGTGAACGACTTGCCTGTTTCTGAATGAAACGTTTGAGCCTTGGTTTGCGGTTTGTTGAAAGAGCAGTTCGGTTGCGTAGCCCGAGGGGGTTTGGGCTTATACGCGCTTAACCTTTCCACCACTTTATACCTATTTCTGAGGAATGAGTTCATTTGCGACCATGTTGGGAGCTCTTTTCGGGAAGTAAGCGATTGCTCCCACAGAGCTATGGTCTCTTCGGGTAGTTTCGAAGAACAAATGAAGACTAGGATTGGATCCCAGTTGTCTATCGAAACCCCTTGTGAACTCAGAACAGACAAGCAATTGTTTATTGTATTCTGAATTTTTTGAATGGCAGCGCTATTTTCTGACGTGACAGGAGAAATATTCAACAGCGCCTTGATCTGGTTATCAACTAAGATGCGTCGGTTCTCGTACCGAGCTTTGAGTGCATCCCAATTCAAAATTTTCATTGCTCAGAGGATATTGTTTGACGATGGCACCCGCTGTGCCCTTCGTCTTGTATCGGAGGTGATACAATTTTTGTGCGGGGGTCAATTTTTTGTGGTTTATATAAACAGCAGTGAACATATCCCTTGTGCTGGTCAAAGTCTTCGGTTATATATGTATGTGTGTTTTTGTATTTTGGCCTATATTTATTCGGCCGGCCGCGCCAATATTGTATGGCTCCGAAAAGCCGATCTTGTCAACTTCTAAGTAAAATAAAATAATGCCACCAGGCACTTTGATTATTGAACAAAAAGTTAACTTTATTTGGAAAAATTTGGGTCTTATATACTAAATTATAACTGTTGTACTCTAATGCATTTCCAGGGCTCCGCCTCCCTTTCCACGATATTTTCAGCTTGCCCAATCATCGACCTGGGTCACTTCTTCTGCGTCAGCACATTCGCAATTGGGTCAGTGGCCGGCGCTAAACGGCCTCGGATATCTTCCGATCGCTTCGCACGCCGCCAAAGGGTCGGCATAATGCACGTTGCAGCATAGAGGCATTGCACTGCGGTAGGTGGCATCATATTTCACCCCGCTCGCTCAAGTGGTTGCGCATAGCGCACCGTGGCGACTTCAAGTGCAGCCATTTGACACCAGCGAGTTTGTGTGCGCAAGTGTTTTGGTCGGCATGAGTAATCGCGTAGTATCACTACATGCAATGTTATGGTCGGCATAGATGGTTAGGTAGTACCACTACACCATTGCCCTCAAGCGAAAAATTATCATCGTTGTTCAGATGTACTGTGATCCGTCGAGCCCATCACTAATCCCAATCTTTCCTTCTCCCTTGTATTCATGTTCCTCCTATTTTCTGCTCCCCGGCTTCGGCCGTTCGTATTGTTTAACGTTTCTTGTATTATCTGTTACTTGTAATTCGTACGTCACAGAATAAAGACTCACTAAACCCGAATGACCCCGCTTATTATTAATCCGCTCCGCCGCGAAACGAACAATCGTGATGGATAATTTTTTAAAATAGGTTTGGTCAGGTCGGAGTTTTTGGCAAATGCTTTACAAAGGTTTTTTTTTGGTAAAAATTTTTTTTTTTAAATGTGTTATTAAAAATATTTTAAGTGTGGTGTACAGCGTTAGCGGGTGTGGGCGTACAAGTGTGGTGTCTGACGTCAGTAGCGTTCGGGGTGACCTATTGAAGCGGCGGCTCGCGCCAATTCTTTTATGGCTAAGGAGCCTATGTGTCTTCTTGTCAATGAAACGCACAAATTGTCTCTTGTCAAGAAGCTGATTTTATTTTGGTAAAAACAAGGTCTTATATACTAAAAAACATAACTGTTATACCGCTGAGCATTTCCAATGCTCCGCCCGATTTTCCAATGCCGCGGAAGAGTGACCAATCAGCGTCACGGGACCCTTTCGGTCGATGCAGCACTTTTCCTCAAGTGCTATTGCCCTGCGGTAGGTGACATCACACGGAGTGCCGATCAGTGCATGTTCCATATGTGGGACACTGCACTGAGGTCAGTCGTGTCGGATGGCACGCCGCTGGCTTAGCCACTTGAGTGCCGCTTGTGTCGTGCGCGCGGTGCTATTTGACACTTTGGCACATTTGTGCTCAAGTGTAGGGTAATTTATTATGGTTGGCATGAGTGGCTACATGGTACCACTACACCATTGCCCTTAAGCGAAAAATTATTACTTGGAATAATTTTTTAAGATAGCGGCCGGGGTTTTCGGAGGTGGATTTGGAAATGCTTAGCTTACATTATTTGGATTATGAAAATTATGTATAGTGTGTTTGAAAGATATATGTATTTTTCGTGTTTATAGGGTAGTTTAAGTTCTTAGTGTAATATATATTTTTATGTTTACTTTTTGTACAATTTTAGTTACTACTTGCTAAGTCATTATCTCCTAGAAATTTCTTAAGATTATTATTATGTAATACCTTATATTTACCGTTTATGTCTAGTGTGGAGTTTACTCCATTTCTATCTATTATCTTGTATGGTCCGTGGTAAGGACTTAGTAATTTCTTATTTGTCTCTAGTCGTATAAAAACGAAATCTCCTATTTCTAATTGTGTTTTATTTGTATTCTTATCATATTCGTTTTTCCTTTTTTCTTTTGCTATACCTATCATATCTCTGGCTTTGTTTATCGATGTTTGTAGCCTAACTTTCAGCTCGTTGGCATAATTATCGAGGTCATAAATCTTGTCATGTTTGTTTGTTGTGTCACATGGTAGTGACGGTGATTTGCCGAAAACTAACTCGTATGGTGAGTACAGCGTTTCAACATGTGGTGTCGTATTGTATGCGAATGTATAGTACGGTACCCATTTGTCCCATTCATGTTCATCTGTGAATGCCAGTAGGTATTCGTGTAGCGTTCCGTGGTTTCTTTCAAGTGCCCCTATCGTTTGGTGGTGGTACGGTGTCGAAAATATTTGTCGTACGTCGAGTAATTGGCATATGTTATGCATTAGCTCATTTGTGAACTCGGTGCCTCGGTCGGATTTCAATGTTTTAAAACAACCGTATTTAAGAATGAACTGTTCTACAAGCGTTTTTGCTGTTGTTCTTGCGTCCTTGGTTTCCATTGGGTGTGCGATAACAAATTTTGTCAGATCGCATTGCATTGTGAGTATGTAGCGGAATCCATTTGATATTCTTAATGGTCCGACTGTGTCAATGGTAATGGTTTCAAAGCTTGTTGCTGGAGTGTCTGTTTTGACCAGTTCTTCTTTCGTGTGCCTAATTGTTTTATTCTTGCAGCAGGTCAGGCAATTGTTGACGAACTCTTTTACCATTTGTCTCATGTTCTTCCATGTGTATCGTTGTTTTAATTTTAGGATCGTTTTTCGAATTCCTAAATGTCCGGCTGTGCTAGCGTTGTGATATTCGTCAATTAGTTTGTACTGTTGTAATTTGCTTTGAACATTTCGTGGAGCGTTGTATATAAGTATTTTTGTAGGCGAGTATTTGTCTTTATTTATTTCGTTATATCTTTCCTTGAATGCATTCATTGTGATATTTTCAAACGTAAAATTTTCTCTGCAAAGGGCTAGCTCCTTTAATGCAGGTTCTTTAGTGAACTGTGTAGTTTCTCCAACATTGAATCTAGATTCAAAGGGTCATCGCTACAAGTCACGTGCACTTCATAATTATCAATATATATCATCGGCCGATGCTTTTCTTTTATTTCAAAATTTAATCTTCTCATGTTCTTCACGTCGTTCATAGAGGTACATTCCCATATGTAGAGTTGCGCAGGCTCTTGAGATATGTCCTTCCTATTGTCGCGTGTCTTGGTACCATAATTAATATTTTCATTTTCTTCATTGTGCATGCTATTTTCTTTTGCTCTTGCTGTTGCTGCCTTGCTCCTTGTAATTGCCAGTATTTCCTTTTGTTTGGCGTCGTTTATGTCATTTTCCTGTGTTGGGATCACTGCCTTTAGTGTGTCGCTGTCAATTTTGATGCGTGATAAGGCATCTGCATTTGTGTTGATTTTTCCTTGTTTGTATATGATTTCAAAGTCGTAATCAGATAAGTCTAGTCTGATTCTTGTCATTTTCGATGATGGATTTTTGTGTGAGAACAGAGATACCAGTGGTCTGTGGTCTGTGACTACAATGAATTTTCTTCCGTAGAGGTACGGTCTGAAGTAGTTTATTCCCCAATGTATTGCTAAAAGCTCCTTTTCTATTATTGGTTTATTGATATCGTGTTTCTGTAGTGATTTGCTTGCATATGAAATGGGAAGGTCATGTCCAATTTCTCCTTGGGATAATACTGCTCCTAGGGCGAAGTCTGAAGCGTCTGTTGTTAATATGAATGTTTTGTTGAAATCTGGATATTGTAATATTGGTGTGTTTGTTAACTTCTGTTTTAGTGTTTCGAAGGCTGTCTTGCACTCGTCTGACCAAATTAAAGGTGTGCCTTTCTTAAGAAGAGAGTTAAGACATTTTACTATTGATGCGAATTCTGGTATGAAGCGTCTGTAGTAGTTGCAAAAAGCTACAAATCGACGTACTTCATCAGCATTCGTTGGTGTTGGATATTTTAGTACTGCTTTGCATTTTGTTGGATCTGTTCTGATGCCTTTATCTGTGATTAAATGTCCTAAGTAGATGACTTCTGGTTTTAAAAATTGGCATTTGCTTGCATTTAGTTTTAAGTTGTATTGTTGTAGTCGGTCGAAAACTTTAATCAGATTTTCGTTGTGGTGTTTTAATGAACATCCAAATACTATTATATCGTCAACATAGAGGAAGGCTTCTGAGCTGAGCCCACTTAGTGCTAGAGTGAGCATTCGC
This sequence comes from Melieria picta, assembly GCA_964056695.1. Taxonomy (NCBI): domain Eukaryota; kingdom Metazoa; phylum Arthropoda; class Insecta; order Diptera; family Ulidiidae; genus Melieria; species Melieria picta. The sequence goes on from OZ057400.1 coordinate 65,957,203, forward strand.
TGAAAACTGTTTGAGGATATCTTGAGACCAAAAGGTAGTCTTTTAAATTGGTAGTGTCCATCTTGTGTGGAAAATGCTGTGGGTGGTCTTGAATCTTGGTCCAATGGTATTTGATGGAAAGAGCTTGTCATGTCTAAGGTTGAGAAGTATTTTGCTCTGCCAAGTATGTCAAGAACATCTTCTAGTCGTGTAAGCGGGAATTTATCATTTATTATTTTATCGTTTAGTTTCCTGTAATCTACGACTAATCGCCATTTTTTTGTATTGTCTTCGCTTTTCTTTGGGACTAGTAATAGGGGTGCGTTGTAAGGGCTGGTTGATGGTTCTATGATATCGCTGTCTATTAATTTTTGTACTTGGTTCTTTATCTCTTCCTGCTGTGTTTGCGGTAATCTGTAGTTTTTTATATATACGGGTGTGGAGTCTTCTAGGTTAAGTTGTTGAGTGTAGAAATTATTTGTTGTAATTTCTTCTCCTTCCAGGTGGAAAACTGCTTGATATTTTCGGAAAATGGTTTTAAGCTCTGCCTCTGTTTGTGCATCTAGGTTGTCTAGCTTGAGTGTTGATATTAGTCTTCTGAATCGTTCATTGTCTGAATTTTTGGTGTTGTAGTTTGTTTTCATTATTGTATAATTAGACAAGTTTTCTATTTTTGGTCGGATGTTTTTTACTGTTATTGGTTTATCTGTTGTATTGATTATTTTTACGTGGCATTTGCCTTTTGCTGGTGCGATGGAATTTGCCAAAAATACTCCGTTTGCAAGTTCTTGGTTTAGTATTACACTGTCTTCTTGAATATTCATGTTGATCGGTAATATTACTTCACACCTTGGCGGTATTGTGTGAGAGGTGTGTGGCGGTGGTTTGGTTGTTATGGGGAATACGTGTTCAATTTCGTTTATAATAATTGTTAGAGTGAGGGTTTCGTAATCTACTTTACACATGTATTTGAGTAGAAAATCTCATCCTAAAATTCCATCTGTGATAATTGGAAAATCGTCGTTGACCATTTGAAAAGTTAGTTCGGTTTTTGCGTCTCTTAGGGGAAATGTCAGTTTAAATGTTCCTAGTGAGTTGATTTCTGCAGGTGTTATTCCTGTTAATTTGCATCTGTTTTCTGTATCGATGTCGAAAATATCGTCGTTGTTTATTTTGCAAATTGATACGTCTGCTCCGGTGTCAATGAGAAATGTCATGGGTTTGCAAAATTGACTGCATTTGAATGTGACATAATTGGTTAAGTTGTCTGTTATTAAATATATTCGTTTATTGTTTGTTCTTCCTCCCTCGGAGGAGTCGAATTCTGTTCCTCCGGGTCGCCCTCGTTTCCTTGTATGTAATTTATTCGAGTTGGGCGACCTTGTCGGTTATTATTGTTATTGTTTTGGTAAGCATTTCGATTGCTGTTGGTATATGACCGTGAGTTGTTTCTGTTGCTTTGGTTGTTGTTTTGGTAGTATTGGTTTCTGTCGTTCTGATTTTGATTTCGGTTCGGTTGGTAGTAATTTGAGTTGTTCACATACCCGTTTCGCTGCTGGTTATTGGCATTACGAAAATTGTTTTGGTATTTGTTTCTGTTTTGGTTGTCGTTTCTGTTGGAATTATTCTGACTTCTATAGTTGTTCGAGTTGTTTGAGTTTCTGTAGTTTTGCTGGTTATTTCTGTTGTTGCCGTTGTAGTTGCTGTTTCTGCCTACAAACATTATATTTGCTCGACTCTGTTGGTTGTCTTTTTCTGCTTGTTGGAAGGTTTTTGGCATTGCTGCGAAGATTGTTTGCTTGTAGTCGTTGTTTAGTCCATTTTTGAAGACTGTTAAGCTATATTGTTCGTTTATTTTTGTTATAATGTTTCGTTCTATGGTGGTTATGTGGAAACCGGCTTGGGCAATTTGTAGTTTGTTTAATTCTGCTATCAAGTTAAGTATTTTGTTTTTGTATGTATTGACGTAAAGGTTTCTTTGGGTGAGGCAGGATAGTTGGTTTTGAATTTGAGGCACTGTCGCTGTGCTCTTGTATCGTTCGTTGAGTAGTGTTGTTAATTCTTCAAGTGTAGTTGGAATATTGTTGCCCAGTGCTGTTCTCACTGTCAGGCTTAGTTTGGCGTAGAAAATGAATTCTAGCAGCTCTGTCTTGCCACCCGTGTCAAGTTTTTTGTTAATCAGTTCTGCGATTTTGTTGAAAGTTTCTAGTTCTTTGAAATTCCCTGTAAAGTTCGGGATGGCTTTCATAGCCGTTTCAATGCTGAATGTAGACATGTTTGTTGCTTTGGGTATTTCCCCTGTATCGGTATTAATCTGTTTCCGTTTTAATATTTCAGTAATGTCATGGTATGTCTGGTTAAAGGCTATTTATATGCCTGTTGTGTATTCGTTGTCTGTCTGTGCTGTTAGCTGTTCTTTAAACCGTCCTTTTAATTCAGCAACAGTTTGCTGTTTTTTCTCTAATGTCTCTTTTGTGTATTGGCGGTTTGGTGTCTTTCGTAAGTTTGTGTGTCGAGGATGTCCTCCATTTAGAGTCGAAGATTGAACATGTTTAGCATGCGGATTGTCTCTTCTTCCCTTGTCGTAGGATTCCTAACGTCCTCTAATGTCGGTGTCCGTGTCATTCCTATTGTCTTCCAGAGTTTTGTCAAAAATTCGAACTCTTTCTGTTCGTTTATTTCCTCAATTTCTAACACTGTTTTTTCTGTCGTCGAAATTTTTCCGTGCCTGTGTTGTCTATTTCTCCTGTCCATGTTATCTAATTTTTTTTTGTTTAGGTGTTGTTTTAGTTTTTATTTATTTATTATTTTATTTTTTTTGTATATACTTGGGTTACATGTGCGGTCCTAGCATATTTCTTTATGTAATTCTTATAATGTGCATTAATTTGGATAAAAACTAGTATTAATACTACGATGCTTAAAATATATGTTAGATTTGTGTTGTATACTGCTGCTGTTGATTGTGCTGCGCTCGCGGCGTTATTGTTTGAAACAATAACTTCTTCTTTGGTTTGTTTCGAGCCCATTAGTGTAAGTCTTTTATTTTGTTGATTAATTTATGTTTCAGTTCCCGGTCTGTTGTCACGGGAAGCAGTTTGTACAATATTGCCTTTTCTTTCCTTGCCGCAACTTTTTTTCCGGCTCTAGGGCGTCGTTTTTTTGCTGCTGGTGGGGCCTCTGCTGCTTGGAAGTTACCTCTGCAGTTCCTTGCCTTGTATTCTTCGATGCTTATGGCCCTTGGCCCGGCAGATTTTGGAGTTGGTGTATATCTGGGTGGTTCTGTAGTCGTCGGTATGGCGCTCTCAGGGATGTATTCCTGTTGTTCTGCGACGCGGACCCACTTTTCGAAAACTGCGTCGATTTCTTCCTGAGTGGTCATTCCTGAGTGGATGGTGGAATTTGTCTTCTGAGGTTGATGCGGATGTGTACGGTGGTTTCGCCTTCAGATTTTTAGAATGTAATGGCAGGATTGTATTTTGAATTTAAGGTTTGGTTGGCAGGATCGCCATGTGGTGTACAGCGTTAGCGGGTGTGGGCGTACAAGTGTGGTGTCTGACGTCAGTAGCGTTCGGGTGATTGAAGCGGCGGGTCGCGCCAATTCTGTTATGGCTAAGGAGCCTATGTGTCTTCTTGTCAATGAAACGCACAAGTTGTCTCTTGTCAAGAAGCTGATTTTATTTTGGTAAAAACAAGGTCTTATATACTAAAAAACATAACTGTTATACCGCTGAGCATTTCCAATGCTCCGCCCGATTTTCCAATGCCGCGGAAGAGTGACCAATCAGCGTCACGGGACCCTTTCGGTCGATGCAGCACTTTTCCTCAAGTGATATTGCCCTGCGGTAGGTGACATCACACGGAGTGCCGATCAGTGCATGTTCCATATGTGGGACACTGCACTGCGGTCAGTCGTGTCGGATGGCACGCCGCTGGCTTAGCCACTTGAGTGTCGCTTGTGTCGTGCGCGCGGTGCTATTTGACACTTTGGCACATTTGTGCTCAAGTGTAGGGTAATTTATTATGGTTGGCATGAGTGGCTACATGGTACCACTACATAAGGATAGTATTAGCTTAATATTCCGATAGGTATTGTTAAACTAATGCTCATATGATTAATTATGTTATGTACTACGTATAATTTCGGTTGTCATGATTATGTTTGACATGAAACGTAATGCTATGTTTGCTTATTTGCAGGATTATATGTAGTTACTATATCTCTATGGTGTATCGCTTAAGATTATTATTATGCATTTTCTTTATTTGACCGTTTATTTCTATGTATTGTTACGAATGCTAGTTCTAGTGGGCTAGTACGTATCTCTGGATTGCGTAATTTGAAAATAAAACACACTTAGTTTCTCAAACGCAGTCAATAAAATAAACGAACAATCACTTTATTTCACAGATTTACACTTCACTGTCTTCACACTTAAGTATTTGCTCAATTACTCCGTGTGGCACCTTCACTAAAAGTTTCCATTATCGCGGTCATCATTGCCAGGTTGAATTATGGCACGGCGCGTAGCGACAGGGTTGCTTTGCACAGCGGCAGACTGTCTTATCGTTACAGTATGTATTTACCCCTTCTGTTTTTATGACTTTATAAGGTCCGTGATAAGGGCTTTGGTTTTTTTTCCTATTTTCTAATTTAACTAAGACTAAGTCTCCAATTTATACATTTAGCTTATTTGTCTCTGTAATGCTATTTTCTTTTCGTTTTTCTTTGGCCGTGTTTATGTATTGTCTAGCTTTGTTTATTGCTGTTCTAAGTCTTGCTTTTAGTTCGTTTGCATACGAGTCAATGTCGTATATTGGTGTGTTTTTTGTTATTTCGTCACTTGGCATGTACGGTATTTTGCCAAATACTAATTCATAAGGCGAATAGCCTGTGTCAATGTTTGGTGAAGTGTTGTACGCGAATGTGTAAAATGAGATCCACTTGTCCCATTCTTGGTCTTCTGCGAAGGTCAGCATGTATTCGTTAAGTACCCTGTGGTTTCGTTCAACTGTGCCTAATGTTTCATGGTGGTATGGTGCCGAGAATATTTGTTTTATTTGTAGTTGTTTGCAAATATTTTTCATCAGCTCGTTAGTGAATTCGGTCCCTCTGTCTGTTTTTAATACTTTGAAATTGCCGTACTTGAGAATAAAATGGTTTATGAGTGTTGATGCGACTGTGGTTGCGTCTTTGTGTTCCATTGGGTGTGCAATATCAAATTTTGTTAGTTCACACTGTGCCGTAAGTATGTATCTGTAACCGTTTAAAATTCTTAATGGTCCTACGGTGTCAATCGCGACTACTTCAAAACTTGTGTTTGGTGTGTCTGTTATAATTAGTTGTTCTTTCGTATGTTTTACTTGCTTATTTAGTTGGCATGGTTTACAATTCGATACGTATTTCTTGACCATTTTTGACATGTTTTTCCATATGTACCGTTGTTTTAGTTTTAGTATTGTTTTTCTTACTCCGAAATGCCCTCCGCTAGTCGAATTGTGATATTCTTCTATCAGTTTATATTTCATTAAATCATCTTTTATTCTTTGGGGTCTTTTACGAGTATATATCAATATTTTTGGGCCATTTCTTTCTTTTATTCTCTGTTGCAACAAATTATGATATATTTCATTTTAAATGCATCCTTTTGTATATGCTTGAATATTTCATCTTCTTCATTTAGCGCTAATTCTTTCATTTTCAATTCGTGCATTTTTGATGATAGCTTCTCCAAAGACAAGTCGATGTTGTTTAGATTATCACTACATCGCACAATTATTTTATTCTCTTTTACGTCTTTATTTACGTATATGCCCTTAATGTTGCTTTTTACTTCAAATTCCAATTTCTTTACATTCCTGACGTCAGCTATAGAGGTGCAGTCCCAAATGTGAAGTTCATGACTCTTCGTTGGTGAGCAGCATCCTCCTTTATTTTCTTCCTTTTCTGCGTTAGATTTAGCAGTCATGCCCCGTGTTATTATTAATGTTTTATTTGCGGATTTGTCATCGGTATTCGGTATCATGGTCTTAAGTAAATCTGAGTCAATTTTTATTCGTGATAATGCGTCTGCATTTGTATTAATTTTTCCTTGCTTGTAGATGATCTCGTAATCATAGTCTGAGAGGTCTAAGCGTATTCTTGTTAGTTAAAAAGGATGGGTTTTTATGGGAAAATAGTGAGACTAATGGTCGGTGATCAGTGACTACTATAAATTTAGTCCGAATAGGTATGGTCTGAAAAAATGGATTCCCCAATGAATGGCTAGCAATTCCTTTTCTATTACTGGTTTGTTTAGTTCGTGTTTATTCAAGGTTTTACTTGCATATGATATTAGTAAGTCGTTTCCTATTTCTCCTTGCGAGAGTATTGCTCCTAATGCGTAATCAGAAGCATCAGTCGTTAAAATGAATGGTTTTTCGAAATCGGAATATTGTAGGACTGGTGGGTTGATGAGTTTTTGTTTCAGAGTTGCGAGTGCGTTTTGGCATTCGTTTGTCCAAATGAATGGTTGTCTTTTCTTGAGTAGGTTATTTAGACATCTGGCTATATCATCAAAATTTAGTATGAATTTTCGGTAATAATTGCAGAATGCTATGAATCGTCGAACTTCGTCTGAATTTTGTGGTATTGGATATTGTTCGATTGTTTTGTGTTTTGCTGGATCCGTTTGAACACCTGATTTCGTGATTAAGTGTCCTAGGTATATTACTTCGGGTTTGAGGAAATGACATTTGTTGGGATTCAGTTTGAGATTGTATTTTTCTAGACGTTCGAAAACTCTTATAAGGTTGTCGTTGTGATGTTTTAAACTGCAGCCGTACACAATGATGTCGTCTACGTGCTCTTGATTCTAAGCCTGATAGTGCTATTGTTAGCATCCTTTGAAAACTGTTAGATGAGATTTTTAGTCCAAAAGGTAGTCGTTTGAAATGGTAATGACCGTTTGCTGTTGAGAATGCAGTTATTGGTTTTGAGTTCTTCTCCAGTGGGATTTGATGGAATGAGCTCGTCATATCTAGAGTTGAAAAATATTTGGCTCGTCCTAGTTGATCTAATACATCCTCTAGTCTTGTCAGTGGAAATTTGTCATTTACTATTTTTTTATTCAATTGTCTGAAATCTACTACTAATCTCCATTTCTTCGTATTGCTATCGCTCTATTTCGGTACTAGAAGTAGTGGTGAGTTGTACGCACTAGTAGATGGTTCAATTAAATCTTCTGTTAGGAGTTGTTGAACTTGTCTCTCTATCTCTTCATGTTGTGCATGTGGTAGTCTGTAATTTTTTATATATACGGGTGTTTTGTCTGTTAACTGTAATTTTTGGGAGTAGAAGTTGTTGACTGAGAGCGCTTCATCTTCTAGGTGGAAAATGTGTTGATATTTTTTGAAAACTTCGAAAAGTGAGTTTTTCGCTGTTTCATCCATGCTGTCTATGTTCAGTGTAGCTTTTAGTCTGTCAAATCTCGTGTTTTCATTTTGTTTCCCTGTGTACTCTTTTTGATTGATTATGTGATATTCATTTATGGGTTCTGTCCTGATAGCTAAAGTTGTAAATGTTGCTGGTTTTTCGGTTGTGTTTACTATTTTTATATGACAGTTGCCGTTTGCTGGGGCAATAGAATTTCCGATGAATACTCCCTCTTTTATTTCATCATTTAATATTACGCTGTCTTCAGTTAGCTTTCAATCTATTGCGCATATATAGGGTTTTCCAACAAGAGGTGTTATTTTGAATCACCCGGTATTTCGGTAGCTGTCACTTTTGAAGCTTTTATTCTTTGACATTTGACAGTAGAAACTACGCCATTACTAAAAATGGAACGATACACGCTTCAACAACGCATTGAAATTATTAAAATTCACTACAAAAATGGTGAAAATCTTGCAGTCACAGTTCGCAAAACTAAAGCATTTTTAGGTCGTCGTGAAGCACCTTGTCGGACCGCAATACAGAAATTGGTGGAAAAATTCGAGCTGTTGGGACAAGTTAGTGATGTGAAGAATAAAACCCGTGCACGTCGCTCAAGAACAACTGAGAATATTGCTGCTGTAGCCCAAAGTGTTGAAGAAAACCCAGGTTTGTCGATTCCTCGTCGTTCTTTGGAATTGAGCATTCCAAAAACGTCATTACACCGTATTTTGCATAAAGACTTGGGTCTTAAGGCTTATAAAGTTCAGTTAACACAAGAACTCAAGCCGACCGATCATCAACAACGTCGTGTCTTTGCTGATTGGGTCCTTGAAATGCATGAAAATGATCCGGAATTCCATCGAAAAATCATCTTGATTGATGAGGCCCATTTCCACCTCGGTGGCTACGTCAACAAGCAAAATTGTCGCATCTGGGGCTCGGAAAACCCAAGAGTTATTGTTGAGAAGCCTCTCCATCCTCAACGTGTGACTGTTTGGTGCGGTTTATGGTCCGGCGGGGTCATTGGACCTTACTTTTTCGAAAATGAGGTTGGATCAACAGTTACGGTGAATGGATTGCGCTATCGAGAGATGATTAATGATTTTTTATGGTCGGAGTTGGATGGTATTGATCTGGACAACGTTTACTTTCAACAAGACGGCGCTACGTGCCACACAAGCAACGAAACCATTGCTTTTTTACGGGAAAAGTTTTCGGACTGTGTTATCTCTGGAAGAGGTGATCACAATTGGCCACCGAGATCTTGTGATTTAACACCTTGCGACTTCTTCCTTTGGGGCTACGTGAAAGATAAGGTGTAGGCCAACAGCCCAGCGTCGATTCAAGACCTCAAAGATAGAATTCGTGAGGCTATCGAGGACATAGGGCAGCCACTTTGCGATTTGGTTATGGAAAATTTCATGAAAAGGATATGGTCCTGTAAGCGTGGTCGTGGTGGCCATTTGGCTGATGTTGTTTTTCATTATTAACGGCATACCTTCCTCTTTATTATGAAATAAACATCCGATCATTTATCTCAAAAAATGGCATTTTTCTTTGAATACCAAAATAACACCTCTTGTTCGAAAACCCTGTACATTCTGATCTCGGTGGGATTTTTATATGTTTTATTCGTGTTGCGTTTATTGGTATGAATATCTCGTATTCGTTGATAGCTATTTTCAGTGTAAAAGTTTCATAGTCAATTGTGCACATGTGTTTTTGTAAGAAATCTGCACCAATGATTCCGTCTGTGTTGATGGGGAAATTGGAATCGACTACTTGAAATTTATGTTTTATGATTTGATTTTCGATATTGAGTGTTAACTCAGTCTTTTCTAGGGATTTAACTTCGTCTTTTGTAATGCCAGTTAGTGTACAACAGTCATTTGTGGTGATTTCGTGGTATTCGGGTAGTATTTCTTCTTTACATATTGAGATGTCTGCGCCTGTGTCTATTAGAAATGTCAATGGTTTGCTGATTTGAGTACTTTTTATAGTGACGTAATTTGTTGGTTTTTCTGATATTATGTATATCCGTTCACTATGTGTCTTTCTTCCCCCGGAGGAGTGGTGTATTCTTCCTCCGGGTCGCCCTCGTTTCCCTGAATATAACGGATGCGTGAGGGGCGACCTTGTTGGTTATTGTTTTGATTACGGTTCGCATTATTGTGTGCGTTGTATCTGGGATTTTGGTTGTAGTTTCTATTGTTATTTTGGTTTTGGTTTCTATTGCTTCCGTAGTTATAGTTTGACATATTTGTATGGCTGTTGGTTCTATTGTTGCTGTTGGTGTTGCTGGTGCTATATTATTCATTGTTTCTGTTGTTATAATAGCTGTGTGAATTGTTGTTTCTGTTATTGTTGTACTGATTGTTGTTTCTGTTGTTGTAATTGTTGTATTGATTGTTGTTTCTAAAATTGTTGTTATGTTGGTATCTGTTGTTGTTTGATTGGTTAAAATTTCTGTTGTTTGTTCTATTTTGATTATAGTTTGTACGGTTTCTGTTGTTGTTCTGGTTGTTTAGGAGCATTACTCGCGATTGGTTTTGCTCACTGTCTTTTTCCAATTCCAGAGCTAATTCAACGGCTTGGTTGAATGTCTTTGGCATTGCCGCGAAAATTGTTTGTTTGAAAAATTCGTTAAGCCCATTCTTAAAAACTGTAAGGCTATATTGTTCATTTAGTTTCGTTATTATGGTTTGTTCTGCTGTTGTTGGGTTATCGCCGGCTTGAGCAATTTGAAGCTTGTTTAGCTCGGCTATCATGTTTAGTATTCTGTCTTTGTATGAGGTGATACTCGAGTTGCGTTGTGTCAGACATGACAATTGGTTTTGTAATTGCGGAATTATGGTTGTGCTTCGGTATCTTGCTCTAAGCAATGTAGTTAGTTCTTCTAGCGTATTCGGTATGCAGTTACCGATTGCCGTTCTTGTTGTTACTGTTAATTTTGCATAGAATATAAATTCTAGTAATTCATTCTTGCCAATTGTGGCAAGTCTTCTGTTGACTAATTCTGTTATCTTTATGAATGTTTCTAGTTCTTTATGGTTGCCATAAAAGTTTGGGATGGCTTTCATCGCCGTTTCGATGTTGAAAGTTGCCATGTTTGATAGTTGCTGGTCTTGGTTTTCAGAGTATAGTTCTTTTAAATGTTCCTGTAGTGTACGTTTGAGTGTATCGTATGTGTTGTTGAATTTTATTTTCAGTCCTATTGTGTCTTCTTGTTTTTGTGTCGAGTTGAGTAATTCGTCAAAATTTCGTTTCAATATGTTAATAGTGTCAACTTTTTGTATTAGTGTTTATCTTGTATACCTCCGTGTTGGGGTTTTTCGTAAGTTTGTTAAAATTTTTGTGAGGTCGTTAAGGATGTTCTCCATCTAAAATTTGATATTTAGCTTGTTGAACATTCTATAACACTCCTCTTCTCGTGTCGTGTTGTGAATTACGTCTTTCATCGTCGGTTGTTTTGGCATTCCTATGAAAGTCCATAATTTTTTCAGGTGCACAAGTTTTCTTTCAAGGTCTATTTCGTCTTCATTGTAGGTTTGTTTGTTCTGTCGGTTTTTTGAATGTCTGTCTTACATTTTGTTCTTATATATATAATATATACTCCTAATTGTATTGCAATTGTTGCTAATGCAATCGTAACATATTTTTGTTCATTAGGAAGTGATAAAAATTTTTGTTGAAAACTATTTTAATTTAAGAAAAATTTTTTTTTTTTTTAATTTTATACTTGGGTTACATTCTTTTTTGTATTTTGTTTTGTGACAAATTTCTTATAGTATTTGTTTATTTTTAAGAGTAATAATATGATTACAATTGTTAAAATATAATGTTGAATGCTAGGGTACCGGCTGCTGGTGTTGTCATTGGCGATGGCATTTCCATTGTCGTTGTTGTTCGCTATCACTATTTCCTCCTTGGATTCTTTGCCGCCCATGTTTTCTTTGATACAATGTAGGCAATTAGTCTCTTCTTTTGTTGGGCGTCGGTGGTGATACTAATCACACGCTGCAATTCGGCAATTTCCCTCCTTAGTTTCACGCGTCGTCCTCCTCTCGATTTTCTTTTTTGTGTGGGTGCCGCGGGTAGTGGTTGAGTTTTCTGTCTTGCCCTGTACTGTTCGATTGTTAAGGGCTTCGGGCCAGCTGTCACTGGTGTTGGAGTGTAGGTGGGGGGTGCCGGTTCGTCTAGTTGTGGGCCCTCTGGGACGTATTCCTCTTTAAGGAATTCCTCCCACTTCGCAAAGATTGCGTCGAATTCGTCTCTTGATGTCATATGTATTCAGAATATGTCCGTTTGGTTTTATTTGGGCAGGATCGCCATGTGGTGGTCAAAGTCTTCGGTTATTTATGTATGTGTGTTTTTGTATTTTGGCCTATATTTATTCGGCGGGCCGCGCCAATATTGTATGGCTCCGAAAAGCCGATCTTGTGAACTTCTAAGTAAAATAAAATAATGCCACCAGGCACTTTGATTACTGAACACGAAGTTCACTTTATTTGGAAAAATTTGGGTCTTATATACTAAATTATAACTGTTATACTCTAATGCATTTCCAGGGCTCCGCCTCCCTTTCCACGATGTTTTCAGCTTGCCCAATCATCGACCTGGGTCACTTCTTCTGCGTCAGCACATTCGTAATTGGGTCAGTGGCCGGCGCTAAACGGCCTCGGATATCTTCCGATCGCTACGCACGCCGCCAAAGGGTCGGCATAATGCACGTTGCAGCATAGAGACATTGCACTGCGGTAGGTGGCATCATATGTCACCCCGCTCGCTCAAGTGGTTGCGCATAGCGCACCGTGGCGACTTCAAGTGCAGCCATTTGACACCAGCGAGTTTGTGTGCGCAAGTGTTTTGGTCGGCATGAGTAATTGCGTAGTATCACTACATGCAATGTTATGGTCGGCATAGATGGTTAGGTAGTACCACTACACCCTAAAGGAAGGCCATTCTTCATATCCTCCATAAAAAACCTCAGTATCGCAGGCAGGAACTTTTAGGCAGATACCTGAAGAATCGATTTGAGAACCTAAGTCTGCTCGAGGTGCAGAAACTGAAACAGAGGTTGCCCGTTGAGCTTTTAGCAGATCAGTCAATTGAGCTTTGCAGTTCTGAAAGTTTTCACTGCATGCACCATATTTTTGGTCGATTGACTTTTTGTACGTACTGTATGAGTTAGACAAATACGCATCTTCGTATGTCTGCAGTACACGCGCCCAGTTTTGCTCAAGCTCTTGGAGTTGAACTTCAATCAGTGATTCTGTTTGGTCTTCGATGGGGATTGACGACCATTTTATACAGAATGTGACGAGCCGGTCGGTTTCGAAAATAAACTTACGAATCGTCAATTTTATTTTCTACTTCCGCTTTTGAAGCGGCTCTCGAAGTTCTGGCAGTTTCTTTGGTGCTTAGAGGATTATCGCTATCGTTTCCTGGCATTGTATTAGTTTGAGATTTCCAAGTAAAGAGCGAACCTAATATTTATTCCTTTCAGTGTATTGGAAAAGCACTGAATGCAATGGTTTATGGGAAAAAACCGAAATAAATATCCCTAGTCGAGTTCCAAATAAACTTGAAACTGAAAATTGTTCTCAGTGTATCAGGGATCAACGGCGGGATTGCGTTGTATGATAACACCTTTGAATGAGAAATCACAAAAATTCAGCAATTGGGTTGAGGAGAAAACAAATTTTTTGAGAAATAAAAAATTAAAAAAAAGTGTGTCGGTGGGTTTGAGAACCACTGACTGAACTCGTTGAGTGTGGATACCGAAATGAATATTTCAGTACTAGTTGCTCAAAATAAATTTGAGACTGAAAATTTTTCTCAGTGGATCAGGGATCAACGTCGGGATCGCGTTGTATGATAACACTTTGATTGAGAAATGGGTGAATCGTTTTTTCACGAGAATTGAAAAAATTTCAAAAAAAATTGTTGTGTCTTTTTCAAAAATTATTGTGACCAAAACTATTTGTATCGTTATCAAAGTATGTATTCACAAATAAATTTTGAAGGTGTATCAATTGCCGCTACGAGATTGAGGGCCACACAACACAATAACCGAAAGTTTTGAAAATTTTGAAAAAAATTTCCAAAAAATTTTTTTAAGTGTACAGATTGCCACTGCGAGGTTGAGGGCCAATCGGGTACGTCTCGAGAATTGCGAAAAAATTTCCGAAAATTAAAAAAAAAAAATATTTTCCAAATGGGGCTGCGCATATAAACACCAAAGAAGGATGGAAGAAGACAAGAGGCAATAACCAACCAACGGAGATGTGTTGGTATGTATTGCTCTTCTTCCTATATAGGAAGAAGAGCAATACATACATTACAATATGTAATGTAACATTACATACAATACAATACAATACATACATACATACATACATGGCATATGCCAAACTCGTTGCTTATGTGTAAGCGGTTGGCAACGAAGGGGAAATAGGCGGCAAAGAGCAAACGGGAAACAGGTAAAGGAGTACCTATGTGCTCAAGCGGAACGTTAGCGCGGTAAAATTGAACGATTTACCAACGGCGCTTTTCGCAACGTCCGCTTACACATAGTAATTTATTTTTAAGAAAAATAAATTACGGTATGATTTACCGAAGTTTCTCTATCTTCTACGGGGGGAACCAAAGGGAGTTTGGTCACTTACTTGGCATATCCTTTTAGGGGGGGATCGCAAACCGTGACTTCTGGATGTTCGGTGTCCTACTGGGACGTCTGTAGTATCGTCTGGCACGGTGGTGGCTCGATCAGCTGGTGCTGCCTGTTGTTGTTGTTGTTGTGTATTTTTGTGTCTTCTGTGCTCGCCGCCGTCGCTTTTGTATGTCACTGCACTTTTGTTGTTGTCACTGTGCTTTTGTGGTTGTTAACACTTGGCACTTTGTATTTTTTGATTCCTTTTGTTTCTATAGTGCACTTTGTTGTTGTGTGGAATGCCCCTTTTTTTTGTGATGGTTTTGTGTAATTTGTATAATTTTTGTTCACTTTCACTTTTGTGCACTGTCACTTTGTCACTTATGTACAATTTTTTTTGTATGTGTCACTTTGTATTGCACTATTTGTTATTAATTGTGTTGGTTATTTTCCTTTTTCTGTGCACTGTGACTGTTCCTTGTAGGGTTTTGCTTTTCTTTTGTTAAAATTATATAGAATAATTTTTTTTTCGTTGGGGGGGTTGTGCGTATTCACTGTGCACTTTGTGTTTTGTATTCTTGTGAGATTTGGTTTTATTTTTTGGAAATTTTTTTTTGCTGTTATAACTTTGTGTTTTGTAAACCTTGTTTAATATATTCTGACACTGTTTTGTGATTTGTGAGCTTTTGTATCACTGTGCGTAATGTTTAATTTTTGTTCACTATGTGTCACTTGTTTTTAATTTTTTTGTTCAACGCGGCGCGAATTCGCGTATCCGGCTCGAAGGACCATGAAGTGGGCGTCGGTGACCTTTTTTTAAATAATAACGCGGCGGCGGGTTTTTGGGGGATGAGATACGGTTTTATTTAATAATGTGCTTGTGCACGCTTCGAATGATTCTTAACAACTAACTTTATAAAGTCTTAAGTCTTGGTATTGGCTTTTTTCCTTACTTATAATATCATTAACAGTGTTTTCTACATTTGTTACGTCGTACTCTACCAGTGGCTTCTTCCTTACATACGTTCGTGTCATTCTGATTACTGGAAATTATACGAACCGGGAAGGCTCTTAGAAAAAAACTTTTACATTTACCTCAAAAAAAGTTTTACATTTCCCCACATGCTAAAAATTATTGGGGGAAATGTAAACACGAAAAAAGCAACTGCAAAATTAAAAAAACAAAAACAAAACTGATTTTCACTTTTAGAACACACGTTCTCTTTAAGACTAAAACTTTCATTGATATTTGAAAGCCACCGACGTGAAAGTTCGGCGACAGTTTGAGGACATGTTAAATTAATATTTTTTGGGTCATGGTCTGTTGCAGTAAATTTTAAAAGCATAAAATAACCGCTGTTTACAATTACCCCTTGTTTACTTTTCCTCCAACTGACTCTAATTTTTTACATTTAATTTTAAGTTTTGTTATTATTTGAGGTAAGGTTTTGTTTTGTGGACTTCAAATTAAGATATGTTTATTTAAAACACAATGTTTTTTTAACTTTTTTGAATTTCCCAAATTTCACTAAATTCCTGGAATATAAGATTCATAAAATACTACCAGTTATCCCCGGCTAAAAAAATTTGCATTCCACAACTAGAAGGCCCCGCGGCTTTGCACGCAAGTTTTAAGTCAATGGGCTCAATAAATCAAGTTTCTCCTAATCCTTCGTTGACCCAGTCAGATTCTTTTTTGCTATTACAATTTTGTGTTTTGTAAACCTTGTTTAATTTATTCTGACACTGTTTTGTGATTTGTGAGTCTTTGTATCACTGTGTGTAATGTTTAATTTTTGTTCACTATGTGTCACTTGTTTTTAATTTTTTTGTTCAACGCGGCGCGAATTCGCGTATCCGGCTCGAAGGAACACGAAGTAGGCGTCGGTGACCTTTTTTAAATAATAACGCGGCGGCGGGTTTTTGGGGATGAGATGCGGTTTTATTTAATAATGTGCTTGTGCATGCTTCGAATGATTCTTAACAACTAACTTTATAAAGTCTTAAGTCTTGGTATTGGCTTTTTTCCTTACTTATAATATCATTAACAGTGTTTTCTACATCTGTTACGTCGTACTCTACCAGTGGCTTCTTCCTTACATACTCGTACGATCGTTTCATTCTGATCACTGGAAATTATACGAACCGGGAAGGCTCTTAGAAAAAACTTTTACATTTACCTCAAAAAAAGTTTTACATTTCCCCACATGCTAAAAATTATTGGGGGAAATGTAAACACGAAAAAAGCAACAAAATAACTGCAAATTTAAGAAAAGACATCAACAATTTTAGTGCCTTACACTCTAAGATTGCTAAACAAAGTTACAATATTACAAGAATTTTTAGTTTAAGCACTTTCACACACAAATTAAAATATACTTACAAAACTGATTTTCACTTTTAGAACACACGTTCTCTTTAAGACTCAAACTTTCATTGATATTTGAAAGCCACCGACGTGAAAGTTCGGCGACAGTTTGAGGACATGTTAAATTAATATTTTTTTGGGTCATGGTCTGTTGCAGTTAATTTTAAAAGCATAAAATAACCGCTGTTTACAATTACCCCTTGTTTACTTTTCCTCCAACTGACTCTAATTTTTTACATTTAATTTTAAGTTTTGTTATTATTTGAGGTAAGGTTTTGTTTTGTGGACTTCAAATTAAGATATGTTTATTTAAAACACAATGTTTTTTTAACTTTTTTGAATTTCCCAAATTTCACTAAATTCCTGGAATATAAGATTCATAAAATACTACCAGTTATCCCCGGCTAAAAAAATTTGCATTCCACAACTAGAAGGCCCCGCGGCTTTGCACGCAAGTTTTAAGTCGATGGGCTCAATAAATCAAGTTTCTCCTAATCCTTCGTTGACCCAGTCAGATTCTTACGAGAAAATAATTGTCTAATTATATCTTATTTAAAGGGCTTTCGCCATATTTTAAGTAATTCGACCTCTTAAATCATGTTTCGCTATACTAACTCTAAACCCATCGTTGACCCAGTCAGATTTCGATTTTCGAAAAAATAAAAAACACGTGTCGCTTTATTTATCATTTGGTGCACTTTAACCAAGGTTGAAGTCAAAAACCCCATTAAATCATGATTCTCCATACAAAATTGTAACCCTTGATTTACCGTTAGATTTCGATTTTCAAAAAAGTGAAATTCTCGTGCGGAATTGTTTCTCACTAAGAGTGCTTTCACCACGTTTGAAGTCAATAGGCCCATTAATTCATGCTTTTTCACAGTTTCTTCATACACTCTTTGTACCCTTAGTTTACCCTATTTGATTTCGATTTCCAAAACTCTGAGAAACACGTGTTTGATTATTTCGCATTTGAAATACTTTTAAGAAGTTTGAAGTCAAACGGGCTAAACAATTTTGTTTCTCCATTCAAACTTTTAACCTTTGGTTTACCTCGTTAAAATTCGATTTTCACAAAAGTAAAAAATATGTGCTTAATTATATTTGATTTCAAATACTTTCACCAATTTTTAAGTCAATAGGCCTATCGGTTCATGTTTTTTCGTAGTCTTTCCGTATACGAACCTTAACCTTTAGTTCACCCCGTTAAGTTTTGATTTTCGAAAAATTGGAAAATACGTGTCGAATTATTTTTGATGTGTAGTATTTTCACCAAGTTTGAAAGCAATAGGCCTATTAAGTTTCTTCATACAACACTTTAACCCATGTTTTGCCCCTTTTAGAATTTCAGAAAATCCCTTCTTAACGAAGGTTCATTTTTCAATATGTACCTACACTGCGAATTTCATGTTTGTAGCTTCAGCGGTTTGACCTGGCTGGTGTCAACGAACATGAAGTAATATAGAACGTGCATCTTATACAAGCAAACGCGTTCTATGGCGGCTACTGCTGGTAGTACCCTCTGTTATTGACAGCAGAATCCTCTGTTATAGCCTATTTCCACCGGGCCTGAAATGCATTTAACGCTTAGATGTATTTAACATCGCATTTAAATGCTCAAATTCCCATACAATTATTTTTGTATCAAAGTGCGTAAACTCACTTTCAAAACTGAGTTAACTCAATTTTTCCGTTTACAGACATCTAACAGAAAATGTTATGTTAAAAGCTGGAGCAATACTCACAAATGTACAAATTTTGATAGCATGCTTTAAGGCGCTGCAAGAGCCGTACGAACACAAACGAAAGAGGGGATTTGAATTGCGTTCGGTGTGGTCGATTTTTTGCTAAGACAATTACTTTTTACTGAGTTTTTCTCAAAAATACATATCTTCTGTCATAATCAAAGACAAAACTTCTATTATTTGCCAATAATAAATGGTGGAAAAGAAAATAAAAATTGTGGAACTTCCCACTAACCCCCTTGACACTAAAAATTCAGACAGCTCTGGTACCAATCAGCTGACAACTTTCACAAATGAAATAAACATTGCAAAATGAAATAAATTTTCACCAATATGAAAACGCAGACATTCCTAGACTGTTGAGAAGGAAAGCGGAGTGGTTTTCATGCAGTAGAGGGGCTACAAGAAACCACATATACGTATACAAGGAGAAGGCGGCGATGGGTATAGCTGTGGCTGCCCAGAAATAAATGCAGCATTTGACATGACCAAATGAAAATGTAAACAAAAACCAGCTGTTGGAGTTAACTCAGTTTCGGTGGAAACGCTTGACAGTTCTCAAGATTAACAGAGCCCTTAAATGCATTTAAGCCCTCTGTGGAAATACAGTATTACTAACAGCAGAATTCTCTGTAACTTCAGCGTAACATGTGAGTAGAAGCAAAGAAAATAAACATACAGAAGGCTTGCTTTACAAGCGAGAACGTAGTTTTATGTGTTGCGCTCTTTGGTTGCGCTCACTGCAGCGAGTCTGCGTTAGCAGATTTTCAACAAATGAAGAAGAATTCGCGTGGGCAGACGTGCCCTTTCGTTGCTCCGCGGTTTTTAATGTTTTTTACGTGTCTGCGCGTGTTAAATATATATATAAAAGTTTAGTGTGTCGTGTAATGTCCGACTGTCGCTGCTACCGCGTTGTGGCCTACCAAAATCGCGCGGCCAAATCAATAAATAATTAAATTAAATTAAACGCGTCATGCACTTGCAAATGCTAAACTGCAGTGCAAGTGCCGTTGCGTTCGCTGTCCGCCGCTTCGACCTCCGTCCGCGTTGTGTTGTTGCTGTGTTCTTTTTTCCCGTGTTGTCTTTTTCCTCCGTCCGTTTTTAGTAGCGCTACATGCGGTCCTGTTCGACACTGAGAAATTGACTGCCCGAATTTAGCTCCATGTGGGTTAAATTCAATATCCAGTCGCACATTCTGCTTTCTGTATAGAAGCCCGAATTTAGGGAGAGATTTTACTTATAACAAGTTTGATCTTAATTGGAAATTGTGTTTTCGTAATAGAAACATAAATGCCGCAGCCAAAATGGTTGAATAAATTATATTATTGGGAATGCGGTGCTTCATCCCTAATAAGAAAATTTGCATTAAACCTAAGGACAATCTCTGGTTTAATGAGACATGCAGAATTGCTGTCAGGTCTAAAGAGGAAGCTTTGAGAGCATGGCAGGCAAATAAAAATGCCGCCACTGAACAGCGGCGTAAACAGGCTAGGCCATCCTAAGGCGCCAAAAGTTTCTGCACGAACAGCGCCAAAGGAAAAAAAGTTCTTCAATGCCAGCGTGGTAGTAAGAACTTTTGGTCATTCGAAGAAGGTGAAGAACCAAACATCGTCTTCAATTCCAACTCTTCTTAACAATGATCAAAACATCACTCACTCGGTTGATAAAGCTAATTTGTTGGCTAAAATTTTCGCAGAGAATTCCTCTGCCACCTTCGGATCAACCACTACCCGTAGTCGAGAACGTATCCATGCCAGAAATTCATTTTCGGACACGGGTAGTTAAAAGAGTGCTTGCAAATCTCGACGGACGGCATGCCAGCCCTTGTTTTGAAAAAATGCGCTACTTTGCTGGCTTGTCCATTACGCAAACTTTTCAACATGTCATACACCATAGGTGTATTTCCGGAAGGTAGGAAATGTTCAACCAGTACGGCTTTCGGAGACAGCGATCGACGGGAGACCTTATGGCGGTCCTCACCGAGAAATGGAGCCACAGCATTCTAAACCTCGGTGAAAGCAAGGTTGTTGCATTGGATATTTCCAAGGCCTTTGACCGGGTGTGGCATAAAGCACTCATGTCAAAATTGATTGCCCATGGCGTCGGTAGTATCTTCTCTCGTTTGATTACGAGCTTCCTCTATGATCGCTCAATTCGTGTTGGAATAGACGGCATAGCCTCGGAAAAGCATTCCCTTAGCGCGGGAGTGCCGCTGGGTTCGGTCCTTTCTCCAACCCTTTTCCTTATCTTCATCAATGACCTATTGTCGTCGACGAAGAATCCCATCTACTCGTTTGCGGATGACAGCACCATTTGTCATTCATACTCCTTCACAAAGCGCCCCAACTCTGTGGAGATTGAGAGAGAACGGCGCCGTATGCATGACACACTTAACAGCGACGTACAAACAATCTCCAAGTGGGGTCAAGCGAACAGGGTCGATTTTAATCCTCGCAAGACCCAATGTTGCCTGTTATCCCACTAACGAGTCTCCCCACATCCCAACACATCCCTGGTTATGGATGGTGTGAGTATTACGGAATCGGCAGCTCTTGATGTTCTGGGCATGTCCATTAAGAACGATCTTCGTTGGAACGATCATATTTTTGGCGTGTCGAAAGAAGCAGCCAAGTGCCTCGGCTTCTTAAAGCGGTGCAAAAAATATTTCACCCCGTCCGATCTCCGCATTATTTATACCACCTATATCCAAAAACCCATTTGGAGCTCCTGGATCGGGTGCAAAACCGTGCGATTAAACTTATAGGGGACAGTAGGGCATCCAGCTCTATTGACTCCTTGGAGCATCGTCGAAACGTGGCATGTGTGGTTTTATTTTACCGATACTTTGTTGGTAATTGCTCAGTGGAGATGAGCAGCTTGCTGCCATCACTCCGGGTATTTCCCCGGGCAACCCGTTTGAACACTGGCGCCTATGCATTCCACGTCGAAACGAAGTTCCAGCGCACTACGCACTACAGAGAAGGTTCGTTCCTGGCTCGTACTGCGCGATTGTGGAATGGTCTCCCTGCAGATGTTTTCCCCAGCACTTATGATCTTGATGGATTCAAGGCAAGAGTCCATAAATTCTTCACCCATCATCCTTTCTCTCACCTATATATCCTTCCTGAACCAGCGCAATGCCTCGCATTTATAGGGGTATCCCCAGCGCGTTGGCTCGTAAAAAAAAAGGCACACTGCTGCGGCATTGGATGATTGGGAGATGAAGGCGATGTGCTGTTGTTTTTGTTGTTGTGCTGGCGAAAAGCTGAAATTGTAAAACAATTTCTATTTTCTAGCTGGCTTTTGTTCTTCTTCTATAAGCCTGCACGGCGTTATTGCTCCCGAACTCACTGCCGACTGTAGTGTGCTCAAAATCATAGAAAATAAAATAAAATATGGTTGACATATGGCGACTTATATGATCGCCACAAGCAACAAAAAATAAATAATAATAAGTAATTAACAGAAACAATTAAAAAGGGAAATGAAAAGAAAGGAAGTCGTTTTTATTAGCCTGCAATAATTTTTAAAGAACCGTGGTTTGGAACTTTTTTTACGACCCACATATAATGCTTGCTTAAGAGAACTAAAATTAGAAAATCTAATACTGTAACTTTAAGGTCACAGCATTCGCCATGGAACCATTCAGATGAAGTGTTGCGTCAGATGATGCAAAAACAATATTATTAAAAACACATAATTAATATATATTATTACTTATTATTAAATTATAAGTTGAATTATTTTAAATAATGTTTTAAGTTGAGTTGGATTAATATTAAAATTGAACATGAAATTGAAATTGAACTGTTACATTGAAACTAAATTGAATTACAAAAACTGTTAAACTGTTTGTCATTACCAAACCATAATTATGTATGTTTACTTACCGCTTACTTACCGCTCAAATTATATTCACATATTGTACCGCTCTTTTATATACTCAAAGAGAATACAGTTTTAAATCATACTGTTACGAATACTAGTTCTAGTGGGCTAGTACGTATCTCTGGATTGTGCAATTTAAAATAAAAATACACTTAATTTCTTCTCAAACGCAGTCAATAAAAACCAACAGTCACTTTATTTCACAAATTTCACACTTTACGGTCTTTACACTTAATTATTTGCTTAATTACTCCGTGTGGCACCTTCACTAGTCAAAATCAGACTGATGGGCCAGTTACTCATGACATAACTTAGTTTTACTTGTCAGCTAGCACGACCTGGCATACCCGAAAGCTGTACAACTGGTTACCCGAGACATAGAACATAAACTTAGAACTTAACCGTAAACTTAGAAATCTGTTTCGTTTTGGTTTCTAAGTTTATGTTTACGGAAAGCGCAAAAAATGTTGCCACTCTCTTCGGAATGAATTTAAAAGTAAACAAATTAAAACAATTTGTAAAATATACAAAATGGATTGCAATTTTTATTAGTTTCGTAAATATATTAATAATTTTAGTCGTTGGATGCTCAAACATTTAATAATAGCAAGTAAAAAAATGTCGCGAAAAGTTTGAATTTGATTGTTCACGAGATGGAGAAATCGAAGTGGCAATATTGTCGTTTTGTTATGTTTACGGAAATAAAGTTTTGAGTAATCGCTCAAATTTTCTAAGTTTATGTTTATGGTTAAGTTTATGTTCTGTGTCATGAGTAACTGGCCCATGACTCGCTGCGCCGCACCCGGCTGCCTTTTATACCTGTCCAGCCATCGCGCAGATCGTTCTCGCACATTCCAGAGTGGACTAAAGGTTTCCATGATGATCGCGACCATCATTGCCAGGTTGGACTAAAAGTTTCCATTATCGCGGCCATCATTGCCAGGTTGAATTATAGCACGGCGCGTAGCGACAGGGTTGCTTTGCACAGCGAAAGACTGTCCTATCGTTACACTGCCCACCACTTAGGCTTGTTCGTCCCGAACAAGTGCCGAAGCTCCGCTGTGATAAGGCGCCAGGCGCTCCAAATGGACTACCTTCAGCTTAGCGCCTCTATTGCTGCAACGTTGAATCCTGTATACCACGTCGTTAATCCTAGTCACGACTTCGTAAGGTCCTTCCCATGACGCTTGAAGTTTCGGAGACAACCCTTTCCTCCGCTGCGGGTTGTAGAGCATTACCAGATCGCCTTCTTGGAACCCTGCTGAGTTGGCCCGTAGATCATATCTGGCTTTCGCCTTATCGCTGACCAGTTTGGTGCGGCTCCTTATAAACTGGTGAATTTCCTCCAGTTCCGCCCGCTTATTGACCACGTAGTCCGTCCTAGCGCCTCCCGTCGTGCTGACTACCCCGAACTTCAAGTCAGCGGGTAACCGCAACTCTGTGCCGAACACTGCTCGGGCTGGAGTGAGTGATGTCGTGTCGTGCGGGGCTGACCTATACGCCATCAGGAACAAGGGGATATGCGTGTCCCAATCCTTTTGATTCCTGCCTACCACTTTCCGCAGGTATTCCTCCAGTGTCCGGTTAAAGCGTTCCACCATGCCGTCGGACTGTGGGTGCAAAGGAGTGGTACGCGTTTTCCTTATCCCCAGTAGCTCACACACTTCCTTGAATACCGCAGACTCGAAATTCCGGCCTTGATCCGAGTGCAACTCCAACGGAACTCCGAACCTGGCTACCCAGTTGTTTACCAGCTTTTCCGAGATCGTAGTGGCCTCCTGGTTAGGAATAGGGTACACTTCGGGCCATTTGCTGAAGTAATCCATTACCACCAGCACATATTTGTTGCCTTGAGTGCTAGTTGGGAATGGGCCGGCGACGTCCATAGCAATCCGCTCGAAGGGCGCTCCCACGTTGTACTGCTGCATGCGGCCTCGAGATCTTTTTGTCGTCCCTTTCGCGGCTGAACATCGGTCGCAGCTCTTAATCCACTCGGTAACAGACTCCTGACATCCTACCCAGTAGAATCGTCTTTTTATTTTGGCGGCGGTTTTGGTGATGCCCAGGTGCCCTCCACTGGAGTCGTTATGGTATGCCTCGATGACCTCGTTGATTCTGCATTTCGGCACTACCATTAGGGAGTTGCTGGTCCGACCATCCGCGCTCTCCCATTCGCGGTACAGGCATCCTTCTTTCAGCCGCAGACTTTTCCACTGTGCCCAGTAAGCCTTAGCGATCGGGCTTTCACCGGCCATCTCCTGCCAGTCTGGACGTGCGCCTTGCTCCTTGCCTTCGACGATTTTTGCAAGATCCGCATCCTCACGCTGGTCCTTTTGTAGCCTCTCCGCAGACCACTCTTCCTCTGGCATAACACTTACCAACCTTACGTCCACTATCTGTTCTTTGCTTTCGGCTCGCGAGCAATGCCTGTATTTGATTTTGCACGGATGGAGTGGCAGCGCGTCAGCACATCTTGGTGACGCCTGTTCTCCGGAACGCTTCTCTCGCAGATGGCAGTCTCGTGAAATGTGGCCTTGCTTGCCACATCGCCAGCAACTGATTCTAGATGACATTGCCCGCAGCCTCGTTGGTACCTCTGAGCTCACTGGCTGGCTTTGCGTGGCACGTCCAGATTGGACTCGACGCCTTTCCGCAGATGAATGTCGAAAACTTCCCCTCCAGGCAGCTTCATACATCAATGCACTTGTCACCGTCGCATGGAACGTCGACTTCATCATCATCAAGGTACTCACACGAGTCTCCGGGTCAAGAATGCCTTCGATAAGCGCCTCGATCTTCAGCCTTTCCAAAACTTCCATGCTGAATTCTGGGTAGGTCAGTGGTACCAGCCGCTCAATATCTGCAGCATACGTCTGCAGCGCCTCGTTGGCTCTTTGTCTACGGTTATTCAGCTCGCAGTAATACACCATTTTGTTGTGCTCGTCACTGTATTTGGCTGCCAGCGCCCTTATGACGGTCTCGTAATCACCTCTCAAACTTTCCGGCACTGTTTTTATTACCTCAGCCGCAGGACCTCTTAGAGCCAGTATCAGTCTCCGACCTTTCCTGATATCGGTCCACTGATTTTCCAGAGCAGCCAGGTCGAACTGTAGCTTGAATGTATCGAACGACGTAGTACCATCATAAGTAGGCACTTCTATGGCAAAACTTTCCTCAACAGACCGCACCCTTGCTCGCAGCTGAATCTCTCTAAGCCGCTCGTCGATTTTTCTGTTCACCGAGTCTTCCAGACTATCAACTCGTTTGTTCAGGAAATCATCCAGGTCGTCAACACGTTTGTTCAGGGAATCATCCAGGTCGTCGACTCGTTTATCCAAATGTTCCACTCGAGTTCCCAGGTGCTCCACCTTCACATTCAGCTGGTTGGTGCTTTATCCACTTTCTGCTCCCAGCGCGCAGAATTTTCCTGAAGCTTGTTTTCTATTCGCTCTGCCATTTCCTGATTCGCAGTTTCCATTTTCCGGTTGGAAGCCTCGAACATGCCTTCCATTGCGACCATTAGCTGGCTCATGTCCATGGCTTGTGGTGGCGCAGCCGCTGCAGCCGTACTTTGCATCGACGCAGCACCCGCAGGCGATTCCTCCACTTTGCCCGACGCCTCTAGCTCCTGCGTTCCGAACTCGTGCGCAGTCCAATCGATGCCTCTTGATTCACATGCCTCTCGCAAGCGCAGCTGCAACTCCACCTTTCCGCCAGCAGTCGGCAAATTCCAAGCGGCCAGCTCCTTCTCCAGCTGGTCCACCTTCAGTTGCTCCAGTCTAACCATGTCTGCGTTTTATAATTAATTTTTTTTTTTTTTACTTTCAGTAACACAATCCCACTTCTGACACCAAATGTTACGAATACTAGTTCTAGTGGGCTAGTACGTATCTCTGGATTGTGCAATTTAAAATAAAAATACACTTAATTTCTCAAACGCAGTCAATAAAAACCAACAGTCACTTTATTTCACAAATTTCACACTTTACGGTCTTTACACTTAATTATTTGCTTAATTACTCCGTGTGGCACCTTCACTAGTCAAAATCAGACTGACTCGCTGCGCCGCACCCGGCTGCCTTTTATACCTGTCCAGCCATCGCGCAGATCGTTCTCGCACATTCCAGAGTGGACTAAAGGTTTCCATGATGATCGCGACCATCATTGCCAGGTTGGACTAAAAGTTTCCATTATCGCGGCCATCATTGCCAGGTTGAATTATAGCACGGCGCGTAGCGACAGGGTTGCTTTGCACAGCGAAGGAAGGAATAAAGGAATAAAGTTTGGTCCACGGACCAGTTGACAAGTACACGCGAAAGGAGTAACTCTCCTCGAACACAAAAACTCTTGTGTTTTTTCATGGCGCCCGAGCAGGGACTTTAACAAGTCAAAAAACAAACATTTAAATTAAATCAAGTGTGCGGTGCATTGTATGTGGCGCTCGCGAAGACGCAAAAATCAAAATTTCAAAAATTAAAATTTGCGACAAAGTGGAAAACAGTGACCAAACATAAAGTGGTGTGTAAACGGAGAGACAAGCTAAAAACAACAACAAGGCTCTGAGTAGCCTTACATAGTACGTTCGTCTCTAATTACTCTCACTAGTGCTGTGTTCATCGTTTTCGCATTTAATACTTGCGTCGCTTATTATTCTCGCTGCCGTCTTCGCTATTACATGCGTCGCTCGCGTTGTGCTCGCCGTTTTCGTTAATACTCGCTCACATAGTTTTTCCTTCCTTTCCTTTTCGTTTTCGCTAATACTTGCGGCGCTAACATTTTCGCTGACATATTTACGCTGTTTGCTGTTGCCGTCGTTGCTGCTAATATTCATTGCTGTCTGCTGCTGCCATCGTTGCGGACATTTGCGTCGCTGCCAAAACTTACCCTGTTTACTGCAGCCGTCGTCGCTGCTAAAACATACGCTGCTATTGCTGATCGCCGTCGCTGCCAGTAATACTTACGCTACTTTGCTCCGCTGATACTCACACTGTTGCTGGCTGCGCCGTCGCTGTTACATTCCGCCGCTGATACTTACGCTGTTGCTTTGCTGCTACCGCCGTCACTGTTATATACTTACGCTGCTGTTTCACGCTGCTGACGTCGCTGCTATCATCTCCGCTGTTTCTTCACCTATTTTCGTTTGTTCCATCTCATTGGAATGGAGTGCCGCTGCATCGTCTGCACAAGGAGAGTAACAGATGAACAGGTATGTCGCTTACGGCGACTGCTCGCAGCGAAGCCCGAAAATATTGAAACAGAAAACTCCAATTGTTTGGTATTCAAAGTTTAGGTGTTTAGGTGTTTAGGTGTTTTTATATTCTGTAAAATTTTAAGGTTACAATTTTTAATCAATGTATAATTCAAACTCTTACTATTCGTGCTTGCCGCTAGCTCGTCCAAAAACCAAGTGCCCATGCTTTTTTAAAAAAATGGTGGACTCACGCGGTTTTTAGAGTTGTAACGAATGGCAGCAAAGTTCAAGGGTTTATTTTTAGAGTTGTAACGAACGGGAGCAAAACTCAAGAACGTATTTGTTACGTATCAGCCGTTGTATCAGCAACATCCGGCCCCCCGTGATTCGGAGCAGGGGTCGAAGAATCACCACACACGTCAAGTACTGCCAACTTGGATGCTGGTCGACGAAAGGTGCCTTGCGCCGTTTTAACTAATGCCGAGCGAACCTGGCCATCGGGCGCACCAAAGGCTTGTAGCACAACCCCACGTTTCCACTGTCCTCTGCTTTCGTTTTCGTCACAAATTACGACCAAGTCGCCTACACTTATCGGCTTGGCCCTGTCGAACCATTTTGTACGCCGCGTCAACGTCGGCAGGTACTCCAGTACCCATCTCTTCCAGAACACTTGTTTAAGTTGCTGTAGGATTTGCCACTGCTTTCTCAAGTGCGCCCTTTCTTCCACTGCAGGAGTCTGGACAAAATTGGGACAGCCCAATAAAAAATGGTTTGGAGTTAAGGGATGATCGTCTTCGCTTTCGACTGGTACGTGTGTAAGTGGACGTGAGTTGATTAGATTCTCTGCTTCGATCAACAAGCCTTGTAAGGTTTCTACCTGCGGCGTCTTCTCTTTCAATGTAAACGCCAATACTTTTTTGACTGCTTGCACCATTCGCTCCCAGGCCCCGCCCGCTGAGGGATTCGACGGTGTGTTAAAAACCCATTCAATACTGCGACGCACACATTCTTGCTCTAAGCTCTGCTCAACCTCTAACCACTGCTCTTTGCTCGCGCCAATAAAGTTTGTACCTCTGTCGCTTCTAATGCGTACAGGTATTCCCCGACGATTTACAAAATTTTTTAAACATAATACCACCGTATCTGCCGACAAATCCTTTGCGAGTTCTAAATGAATCGCTCTTATGGTCAGGCAGGTAAATACCGCCACCCATCGTTTCTCCCGGCGTCTGCCTATTGATACCCAAACTGGGCCAAAGTAATCCACTCCAGTGTAAGTAAATGGTCGAATATATGGTGTTACACGGTCCGCCGGCAGCTGTCCCATCAACGGAGGTTGTGGTGTGGCGCTCAAGTTTCTGCACACTTGGCATTTCTTTTTTGCCGACTGCACGAGACGACGTAGGCTTGGTATCCAAAATTTGTACCGGATTGCACAAATAACCGCCTCCTGGTTTTGGTGGTAAAATACTTCGTGGTAGTGCCGCACAACTAAACGTGTCAGATCGTGGTCTTTTGGTAAGATAATAGGCCTTTGCATGCAAATCGGTATGGAAAAGGCATTATCCAGACGTCCGCCGAGCCGCAGAACGCCATCATCGTCTAAGATCGGAGTCAATTTCCTCAAGGGACTAGTCTTGTCAATCAGTTTATTATTGTGTAGCGATTCTATTTCGTTTCTGAATTCATTGTATTGAACAATCTTACATATCAACCTTTCAGTTCGTTTTATCTTGTTCGCGTCTATTCTCAAAGATGGATTCTGCCTGGTTTTAAATGACCGGAATCTTTCCATCGCAAGCATAACCCACGTCATAACTTTCAAAAGGCGATAGTAGTTGGAAAATTTATTGAAAGGTATGACGTTGTCAATATTAATGATTGAAAATATTGCTTTTGTACGTATCTCCTCTTTTACTTCATTTGATATAGTACTATCGGGTAGTATAGGCCATTCGTTTTCGGATAATCTTAAAAATTGTGGGCCTTTCAACCACTTGCTGTTCATGGAAAATGTTTGTACTCTTGTGCCGTCATCAGCCGGATTCAATTTGCCCGGTAGCCATCTCCATTGACTCGGATCGGTGGACTGTAGTATTTCAGAAATACGGTTTGCAACGAATTGTTTGTAACGCCTGGCATCGGAGTTTAGCCACTGTATAACGGTCTTTGAGTCAGACCAGAACACAACACTCTTCGGTTTAACGTCATGGCCGTGTAAAATTGACTCTTGCAGTCGCACCCCCAACAGAGCAGACTCTAGCTCCAGTCTGGGTATAGAGAGCGGTTTGATTGGACTACACCGTGATCTGCCGGATGCAAAAACTACATCCACTTCATCTTTATAAGATACACGCCAAAACGCCACAGCCGCGAACGCAAGTTCGCTAGCATCAACAAACACATGTAATTCTGTATGTGAATCTGAATGAGTAAATTGTGGGTGGTATGAGTAAATTGTCTCCGGGACTGGCTCATGCCACCCAGTGTTGACTCGCCACAATCTTTGCATAATAAGTTTGGATGCCAAAATAACGTTGCTCAGGAATCCGTAAGGGTCAAATATAGACATCATCAAACTTAATACCTCCGCCTTTGTTGGTCGTCGTTTGCCTGTCAGTATTGCATTTGGTATTCTAGAAAACTTTAATTGAAAATGAAAGCAATCATTTTTTGCATCCCAATACATCCCCAGAATCTTGTCATACATTGAGTCACCATAAAACGTCTTTTTAGAAGTCGACGGCGGCGAGGGGGACGACGTATCTGCAACTGCATGCAAGAGTTTTTCGGAGTTTGATACGAACGCTCGCAGTTCGAAATTAGCCTTGCAATGAATTTCTATTATCTTTTGTGTTGTTGCTACTGCTTCGTCGACCGACTCAAAAGAATCGACATAGTCGTCGACGTAGTGTCGTTCAACGATACCATCGACCGCTCGTGGATGTTCGCAGCGGAATTTTTCGGCGTTCACATTTTTTACATATTGAGCTGAACATGGTGAACATACCGACCCGAAAATCATGGCCTTCATTATATACACGTTCGGTGGTCTAGATCGGTCACCATTCCTCCACAGAAACCTCTGTGCGCACTGGTCCTCCGGCCTTATGTCAACCCGGTGAAACATCTCTTTTATATCACCGCACACCCCGACCCTGCCCTGGCGAAATTTGTATAAAATAACAAACAATGGCTTTGGCTGATATTCTTCAGGCCCTTTTATTAAAACTGAATTTAACGACGTGCCATTTGTTTTAGCAGCAGCGTCGAACACGAGCCTGCGCTTATTATTTTTATTAACAACAAAATGTGGTAGATACCACGTACGATCGTGTGTCATGGCGGCTTCACTCGGTGACAGCATCTGTGCGTAGCCTTTTTCAACATATTCTGTAATTTTGGTCTTATACCAGTTGGCAAATTCAATATCATGCAGCATTTTCTTCTCAACCAATTCGAGGCGCTTCAGAGCCATGCTGTAGCTTTCCGGCAGCACCACATCGTCGTTCCTCCATAACAGCCCCGTCTCGTATTTTCCGTCAACGTATTTCGTGGTTTCCTGCAAAATTTTCTCTGCCCTGACATCGGCTGCAGATTTTCGGCACGGCAGCGGCACCGGCTTTAAGTTTTCCAACTCGAAATAATTAGACATTTGTTTGTTTAACTCGGACAGAAGTTCGTCTTCAATGGCCACATGCCCAATCGTAGCTTCTTCCACGTTGTGTTCGTTGGAGCCGAACAATATCCAGCCCAGCTTGGTCTCGTGTGCTGTGAAACCTTCGTCGATATTTAGTATATTAATTGGCCGGATCAAATTCGTGTGCGACACACCAATCAGCAATTGAGGCGCAGCGTTTGTGTAGTTTTCTATCGGAATACTTTGCAGTTTAGTGTGATTTGGCACAATTTTTCCCAGATTCAGCGATTGTGATGGTAATAAAAGTTGTCTCGTTGTGCGCACACCTTTCATGTCAAATTTTACGGCGCCATCTTGAACACCTGATATTTCCAGCCGCACATTACGCGACATCTCGCTTGTAGTTTTATCACCAATCCATCTAAGCGACAGCAAACTGGATGTACCTTTCAAGCCGAGCGATTTCGCCGTGTTCTCTTCCAATAGGGAAACTTTCGCTCCTTCATCGACAAAGGCGATTATTTCCATAGTGCCTCTCGGTCCGCTGATTTTGACCGGCAAATACTTCAACAAAGTGTGGCGATCAGCCATTCTTGTTCGTTCCAGTTCGCTTTTGTCAGCTGCCCGAACAGTTTGAAGAGCACTGACAGTGGCGACTGATTTTGTATCGCATACAGAGTTGCCTTTCTCAGGAAGTTTTGGTTTTAAGTTATGCAAAAGGCGATTATGAAATTTTCGGCATGTTGAAATTCCACATTCACGACGTCTGGAGCAATTTTGCGTTGTATGACCTGACTGAAGGCAGCAGAAGCAAAGCTGAAATTTTTTTACTGTGTCCCATCTCTGTGAATTGTTCATTTCTTTAAATGAACGACACATGTATAAGTTGTGGCCGTCTTGGCAAACAACACAACCTGGTTTGGTTTCGTCTACTGTCAGCACTGGTTTCGCCGTTCGCGGCTTTTGAACGACAGGCTCATTCCCGATGTGGTTCTTCGTATTTCCAATGTCATTGGCTATGGAAATATATGTCGCAATTTGTTGCAGCCATGCGCAGAAGTCTCGCACGCTAGGATAAGTTTGCCGGATCGTAAACGTGTGCCGGACCCATTCTTCTCTTTTATTTGGCGGCAATTTGCCCACCAGTTCATCGATTAACGTTGGATTTGAAAGGTGTGGTTGCGCACCGGCACTTTCTAAAAACGTCGTCAAGTTGGACACCATTGTGTAAAAGCTAACAACCTCGTTTAGCCTTCCACCCGATATAGCCGGGAATGCTCGTGCCTTGGCGATTTGACTTCGTATCAGAAGCTCTGGCCGTCCGTACATGAACTCTAGCGTTTTCATGATCGCCTCTACGCTTGAGGGATGTATAAGTAGCGATTGTACTCGTTGCCGGGCAGCACCTTTCAGTGATTTTTGTAGGCGCAGTAGATTCTCTAGATTCGTGTATCCGTATGCTGCGGTCGTTTCGCGGTAGGCCACTGAGAACATTGGCCATTCTTCAGGGGACCCAAAGAACTCGGGCAAGTCGATTAGTTTTCGCATGTTGTTTTGGCCATGTGGTTGCAAATAAAGCTGTGATGGGTTTACTGAAAAGGGTGTATTCAAGCCCGCTTGGTGGGTGTATGGATATTGTAGATTGTTCGCGCAATTTGATGTTAAGATAAGTGGATTTATGTTGGCAGGTATGCCGGCAGCAGTGGCGTGAGCATTTGGAGCATGAGCAAATGTGCAAGAACTTACCCCCATTGAAGACTTGTTGCGTTGTGTTACGTCGGCAGCGGTAACGTTGGTAGGGCAGTAACTGGCAGCTGGTACGTCGGCAGAAGTGACGTTAGTGGTGTAGAAACTGGCAGCTGGTACGTCGGCAGAAGTGACGTTAGTGGTGTAGAAACTGGCAGCTGGTACGTCGGCAGCAGTGACGTTAGTGGAGTGCACGCCAGCGGTGGCGTTGATGGGACTGAAACTAAATCCAGCTGCAGTCTCGATGGTCTTCTTTAGGGTTTCGTTTTCTTTCCTAGATGCTTCTAGGCACGCCTGTAGGCCTTCCAGCCGTTCTCTGAGCTCTTCCAACTCTGCGTTCTGGGAAGCGAGCGTCGTGTCGAGGGCTTCCTCGCCATCGGAGTCTCTAGCTTCTTGATCAGCCATCTGCGGTTTATTTCGAAGATTATATTTGTGCTTCGGCATGAAATTTTGGTCGGTACAGTCCGAGCCAAAAGCGGGAATAAATATAAAAAGAAAATGTCGCTTACGGCGACTGCTCGCAGCGAAGCCCGAAAATATTGAAACAGAAAACTCCAATTGTTTGGTATTCAAAGTTTAGGTGTTTAGGTGTTTAGGTGTTTTTATATTCTGTAAAATTTTAAGGTTACAATTTTTAATCAATGTATAATTCAAACTCTTACTATTCGTGCTTGCCGCTAGCTCGTCCAAAAACCAAGTGCCCATGCTTTTTTAAAAAAATGGTGGACTCACGCGGTTTTTAGAGTTGTAACGAATGGCAGCAAAGTTCAAGGGTTTATTTTTAGAGTTGTAACGAACGGGAGCAAAACTCAAGAACGTATTTGTTACGTATCAGCCGTTGTATCAGCAACAAGGTATCTGAGCGCGAATCTTGAGTTGTGTGTTATAAAGATCAGTGCATGGCACTTGCTCGCTAATAAGGGCAATAACAACAACTTAAATTTGGCTGCTCAGCAATTTCTATTTATGCATTTCTGTTTATGCACTTATTTCGCATTTATGTACATACATATGTGTGTTTATTATTGAAACGCATAGAAGTGAAACGATATATAAAAGTTACAGTGGGCCATATAGGTACCCACCGGTCTAAGCGTATTCTTGTTAGTTTAGAGGATGGGTTTTTATGGGAAAATAGTGAGACTAATGGTCGGTGATCAGTGACTACTATAAATTTTCGTCCGAATAGGTATGGTCTGAAAAAATTGATTCTCCAATGAATGGCTAGCAATTCCTTTTCTATTACTGGTTTGTTTAATTCGTGTTTATTCAAGGTTTTACTTGCATATGATATTAGTAAGTCGTTTCCTATTTCTCCTTGCGAGATTATTGCTCCTAATGCGTAATCAGAAGCATCAGTCGTTAAAATGAATGGTTTTTCGAAATCGGGATATTGTAGGACTGGTGGGTTGATGAGTTTTTGTTTCAGAGTTGCGAATGCGTTTTGGCATTCGTTTGTCCAAATGAATGGTTGTCTTTTCTTGAGTAGGTTATTTCGACATCTGGCTATATCATCAAAATTTAGTATGAATTTTCGGTAATAATTGCAGAATGCTATGAATCGTCGAACTTCGTCTGAATTTTGTGGTATTGGATATTGTTCGATTGTTTTGTGTTTTGCTGGATCCGTTTGAACACCTCATTTCGTGATTAAGTGTCCTAGGTATATTACTTCGAGTTTGAGGAAATGACATTTGTTGGGATTCAGTTTGAGATTGTATTTTTCTAGACGTTCGAAAACTCTTATAAGGTTGTCGTCGTGATGTTTTAAACTGCAGCCGTACACAATGATGTCGTCTACGTGCTCTTGATTCTAAGCCTGATAGTGCTATTGTTAGCATCCTTTGAAAACTGTTAGATGAGATTTTTAGTCCAAAAGGTAGTCGTTTGAAATGGTAATGACCGTTTGCTGTTGAGAATGCAGTTATTGGTTTTGAGTTCTTCTCCAGTGGGATTTGATGGAATGAGCTCGTCATATCTAGAGTTGAAAAATATTTGGCTCGTCCTAGTTGATCTAATACATCCTCTAGTCTTGTCAGTGGAAATTTGTCATTTACTATTTTTTTATTCAATTGTCTGAAATCTACTACTAATCTCCATTTCTTCGTATTGCTATCGCTCTATTTCGGTACTAGAAGTAGTGGGTAGTTGTACGCACTAGTAGATGGTTCAATTAAATCTTCTGTTAGGAGTTGTTGAACTTGTCTCTCTATTTCTTCATGTTGTGCATGTGGTAGTCTGTAATTTTTTATATATACGGGTGTTTTGTCTGTTAACTGTAATTTTTGGGAGTAGAAGTTGTTGACTGAGAGCGCTTCATCTTCTAGGTGGAAAATGTGTTGATATTTTTTGAAAACTTCGAAATGTGAGTTTTTCGCTGTTTCATCCATGCTGTCTATGTTCAGTGTAGCTTTTAGTCTGTCAAATCTCGTGTTTTCGTTTTGTTTCCCTGTGTACTCTTTTTGATTGATTATGTGATATTCATTTATGGGTTCTGTCCTGATAGCTAAAGTTGTAAATGTTGCTGGTTTTTCGGTTGTGTTTACTATTTTTATATGACAGTTGCCGTTTGCTGGGGCAATAGAATTTCCGATGAATACTCCCTCTTTTATTTCATCATTTAATATTACGCTGTCTTCAGTTAGCTTTCAATCTATTGCGCATATATAGGGTTTTCCAACAAGAGGTGTTATTTTGAATCACCCGGTATTTCGGTAGCTGTCACTTTTGAAGCTTTTATTCTTTGACATTTGACAGTAGAAACTACGCCATTACTAAAAATGGAACGATACACGCTTCAACAACGCATTGAAATTATTAAAATTCACTACAAAAATGGTGAAAATCTTGCAGTCACAGTTCGCAAAACTAAAGCATTTTTAGGTCGTCGTGAAGCACCTTGTCGGACCGCAATACAGAAATTGGTGGAAAAATTCGAGCTGTTGGGACAAGTTAGTGATGTGAAGAATAAAACCCGTGCACGTCGCTCAAGAACAACTGAGAATATTGCTGCTGTAGCCCAAAGTGTTGAAGAAAACCCAGGTTTGTCGATTCCTCGTCGTTCTTTGGAATTGAGCATTCCAAAAACGTCATTACACCGTATTTTGCATAAAGACTTGGGTCTTAAGGCTTATAAAGTTCAGTTAACACAAGAACTCAAGCCGACCGATCATCAACAACGTCGTGTCTTTGCTGATTGGGTCCTTGAAATGCATGAAAATGATCCGGAATTCCATCGAAAAATCATCTTGATTGATGAGGCCCATTTCCACCTCGGTGGCTACGTCAACAAGCAAAATTGTCGCATCTGGGGCTCGGAAAACCCAAGAGTTATTGTTGAGAAGCCTCTCCATCCTCAACGTGTGACTGTTTGGTGCGGTTTATGGTCCGGCGGGGTCATTGGACCTTACTTTTTCGAAAATGAGGTTGGATCAACAGTTACGGTGAATGGATTGCGCTATCGAGAGATGATTAATGATTTTTTATGGTCGGAGTTGGATGGTATTGATCTGGACAACGTTTACTTTCAACAAGACGGCGCTACGTGCCACACAAGCAACGAAACCATTGCTTTTTTACGGGAAAAGTTTTCGGACTGTGTTATCTCTGGAAGAGGTGATCACAATTGGCCACCGAGATCTTGTGATTTAACACCTTGCGACTTCTTCCTTTGGGGCTACGTGAAAGATAAGGTGTAGGCCAACAGCCCAGCGTCGATTCAAGACCTCAAAGATAGAATTCGTGAGGCTATCGAGGACATAGGGCAGCCACTTTGCGATTTGGTTATGGAAAATTTCATGAAAAGGATATGGTCCTGTAAGCGTGGTCGTGGTGGCCATTTGGCTGATGTTGTTTTTCATTATTAACGGCATACCTTCCTCTTTATTATGAAATAAACATCCGATCATTTATCTCAAAAAATGGCATTTTTCTTTGAACACCAAAATAACACCTCTTGTTCGAAAACCCTGTACATTCTGATCTCGGTGGGATTTTTATATGTTTTATTCGTGTTGCGTTTATTGGTATGAATATCTCGTATTCGTTGATAGCTATTTTCAGTGTAAAAGTTTCATAGTCAATTGTGCACATGTGTTTTTGTAAGAAATCTGCACCAATGATTCCGTCTGTGTTGATGGGGAAATTGGAATCGACTACTTGAAATTTATGTTTTATGATTTGATTTTCGATATTGAGTGTTAACTCAGTCTTTTCTAGGGATTTAACTTCGTCTTTTGTAATGCCAGTTAGTGTACAACAGTCATTTGTGGTGATTTCGTGGTATTCGGGTAGTATTTCTTCTTTACATATTGAGATGTCTGCGCCTGTGTCTATTAGAAATGTCAATGGTTTGCTGATTTGAGTACTTTTTATAGTGACGTAATTTGTTGGTTTTTCTGATATTATGTATATCCGTTCACTATGTGTCTTTCTTCCCCCGGAGGAGTGGTGTATTCTTCCTCCGGGTCGCCCTCGTTTCCCTGAATATAACGGATGCGTGAGGGGCGACCTTGTTGGTTATTGTTTTGATTACGGTTCGCATTATTGTGTGCGTTGTATCTGGGATTTTGGTTGTAGTTTCTATTGTTATTTTGGTTTTGGTTTCTATTGCTTCCGTAGTTATAGTTTGACATATTTGTATGGCTGTTGGTTCTATTGTTGCTGTTGGTGTTGCTGGTGCTATATTATTCATTGTTTCTGTTGTTATAATAGCTGTGTGAATTGTTGTTTCTGTTATTGTTGTACTGATTGTTGTTTCTGTTGTTGTAATTGTTGTATTGAGTGTTGTTTCTAAAATTGTTGTTATGTTGGTATCTGTTGTTGTTTGATTGGTTAAAATTTCTGTTGTTTGTTCTATTTTGATTATAGTTTGTACGGTTTCTGTTGTTGTTCTGGTTGTGTAGGAGCATTACTCGCGATTGGTTTTGCTCACTGTCTTTTTCCAATTCCAGAGCTAATTCAACGGCTTGGTTGAATGTCTTTGGCATTGCCGCAAAAATTGTTTGTTTGAAAAATTCGTTAAGCCCATTCTTAAAAACTGTAAGGCTATATTGTTCATTTAGTTTCGTTATTATGGTTTGTTCTGCTGTTGTTGGGTTATCGCCGGCTTGAGCAATTTGAAGCTTGTTTAGCTCGGCTATCATGTTTAGTATTCTGTCTTTGTATGAGGTGATACTCGAGTTGCGTTGTGTCAGACATGACAATTGGTTTTGTAATTGCGGAATTATGGTTGTGCTTCGGTATCTTGCTCTAAGCAATGTAGTTAGTTCTTCTAGCGTATTCGGTATGCAGTTACCGATTGCCGTTCTTGTTGTTACTGTTAATTTTGCATAGAATATAAATTCTAGTAATTCATTCTTGCCAATTGTGGCAAGTCTTCTGTTGACTAATTCTGTTATCTTTATGAATGTTTCTAGTTCTTTATGGTTGCCATAAAAGTTTGGGATGGCTTTCATCGCCGTTTCGATGTTGAAAGTTGCCATGTTGGATAGTTGCTGGTCTTGGTTTTCAGAGTATAGTTCTTTTAAATGTTCCTGTAGTGTACGTTTGAGTGTATCGTATGTGTTGTTGAATTTTATTTTCAGTCCTATTGTGTCTTCTTGTTTTTGTGTCGAGTTGAGTAATTCGTCAAAATTTCGTTTCAATATGTTAATAGTGTCAACTTTTTGTATTAGTGTTTATCTTGTATACCTCCGTGTTGGGGTTTTTCGTAAGTTTGTTAAAATTTTTGTGAGGTCGTTAAGGATGTTCTCCATCTAAAATTTGATATTTAGCTTGTTGAACATTCTATAACACTCCTCTTCTCGTGTCGTGTTGTGAATTACGTCTTTCATCGTCGGTTGTTTTGGCATTCCTATGAAAGTCCATAATTTTTTCAGGTGCACAAGTTTTCTTTCAAGGTCTATTTCGTCTTCATTGTAGGTTTGTTTGTTCTGTCGGTTTTTTGAATGTCTGTCTTACATTTTGTTCTTATATATATAATATATATTCCTAATTGTATTGCAATTGTTGCTAATGCAATCGTAACATATTTTTGTTCATTAGGAAGTGATAAAAATTTTTGTTGAAAACTATTTTAATTTAAGAAAAATTTTTTTTTTTTTTAATTTTATACTTGGGTTACATTCTTTTTTGTATTTTGTTTTGTGACAAATTTCTTATAGTATTTGTTTATTTTTAAGAGTAATAATATGATTACAATTGTTAAAATATAATGTTGAATGCTAGGGTACCGGCTGCTGGTGTTGTCATTGGCGATGGCATTTCCATTGTCGTTGTTGTTCGCTATCACTATTTCCTCCTTGGATTCTTTGCCGCCCATGTTTTCTTTGATACAATGTAGGCAATTAGTCTCTTCTTTTGTTGGGCGTCGGTGGTGATACTAATCACACGCTGCAATTCGGCAATTTCCCTCCTTAGTTTCACGCGTCGTCCTCCTCTCGATTTTCTTTTTTGTGTGGGTGCCGCGGGTAGTGGTTGAGTTTTCTGTCTTGCCCTGTACTGTTCGATTGTTAAGGGCTTCGGGCCAGCTGTCACTGGTGTTGGAGTGTAGGTGGGGGGTGCCGGTTCGTCTAGTTGTGGGCCCTCTGGGACGTATTCCTCTTTAAGGAATTCCTCCCACTTCGCAAAGATTGCGTCGAATTCGTCTCTTGATGTCATATGTATTCAGAATATGTCCGTTTGGTTTTATTTGGGCAGGATCGCCATGTGGTGGTCAAAGTCTTCGGTTATTTATGTATGTGTGTTTTTGTATTTTGGCCTATATTTATTCGGCGGGCCGCGCCAATATTGTATGGCTCCGAAAAGCCGATCTTGTGAACTTCTAAGTAAAATAAAATAATGCCACCAGGCACTTTGATTACTGAACACGAAGTTCACTTTATTTGGAAAAATTTGGGTCTTATATACTAAATTATAACTGTTATACTCTAATGCATTTCCAGGGCTCCGCCTCCCTTTCCACGATGTTTTCAGCTTGCCCAATCATCGACCTGGGTCACTTCTTCTGCGTCAGCACATTCGCAATTGGGTCAGTGGCCGGCGCTAAACGGCCTCGGATATCTTCCGATCGCTACGCACGCCGCCAAAGGGTCGGCATAATGCACGTTGCAGCATAGAGACATTGCACTGCGGTAGGTGGCATCATATGTCACCCCGCTCGCTCAAGTGGTTGCGCATAGCGCACCGTGGCGACTTCAAGTGCAGCCATTTGACACCAGCGAGTTTGTGTGCGCAAGTGTTTTGGTCGGCATGAGTAATTGCGTAGTATCACTACATGCAATGTTATGGTCGGCATAGATGGTTAGGTAGTACCACTACACCCTAAAGGAAGGCCATTCTTCATATCCTCCATAAAAAACCTCAGTATCGCAGGCAGGAACTTTTAGGCAGATACCTGAAGAATCGATTTGAGAACCTAAGTCTGCTCGAGGTGCAGAAACTGAAACAGAGGTTGCCCGTTGAGCTTTTAGCAGATCAGTCAATTGAGCTTTGCAGTTCTGAAAGTTTTCACTGCATGCACCATATTTTTGGTCGATTGACTTTTTGTACGTACTGTATGAGTTAGACAAATACGCATCTTCGTATGTCTGCAGTACACGCGCCCAGTTTTGCTCAAGCTCTTGGAGTTGAACTTCAATCAGTGATTCTGTTTGGTCTTCGATGGGGATTGACGACCATTTTATACAGAATGTGACGAGCCGGTCGGTTTCGAAAATAAACTTACGAATCGTCAATTTTATTTTCTACTTCCGCTTTTGAAGCGGCTCTCGAAGTTCTGGCAGTTTCTTTGGTGCTTAGAGGATTATCGCTATCGTTTCCTGGCATTGTATTAGTTTGAGATTTCCAAGTAAAGAGCGAACCTAATATTTATTCCTTTCAGTGTATTGGAAAAGCACTGAATGCAATGGTTTATGGGAAAAAACCGAAATAAATATCCCTAGGCGAGTTCCAAATAAACTTGAAACTGAAAATTGTTCTCAGTGTATCAGGGATCAACGGCGGGATTGCGTTGTATGATAACACCTTTGAATGAGAAATCACAAAAATTCAGCAATTGGGTTGAGGAGAAAACAAATTTTTTGAGAAATAAAAAATTAAAAAAAAAGTGTGTCGGTGGGTTTGAGAACCACTGACTGAACTCGTTGAGTGTGGATACCGAAATGAATATTTCAGTACTAGTTGCTCAAAATAAATTTGAGACTGAAAATTTTTCTCAGTGGATCAGGGATCAACGTCGGGATCGCGTTGTATGATAACACTTTGATTGAGAAATGGGTGAATCGTTTTTTCACGAGAATTGAAAAAATTTCAAAAAAAATTGTTGTGTCTTTTTCAAAAATTATTGTGACCAAAACTATTTGTATCGTTATCAAAGTATGTATTCACAAATAAATTTTGAAGGTGTATCAATTGCCGCTACGAGATTGAGGGCCACACAACACAATAACCGAAAGTTTTGAAAATTTTGAAAAAAATTTCCAAAAAATTTTTTTAAGTGTACAGATTGCCACTGCGAGGTTGAGGGCCAAAATGTACACAAGAAAGTACCTCGATTGCCGCTGCGACACTGAGGGCCAATCGGGTACGTCTCGAGAATTGCGAAAAAATTTCCGAAAATTCCAAAAAAATATTTTCCAAATGGGGCTGCGCATATAAACACCAAAGAAGGATGGAAGAAGACAAGAGGCAATAACCAACCAACGGAGATGTGTTGGTATGTATTGCTTTGCTATGTATGCTTTGTATTGCTCTTCTTCCTATATAGGAAGAAGAGCAATACATACATTACAATATGTAATGTAACATTACATACAATACAATACAATACAATACATACATACATACATACATGGCATATGCCAAACTCGTTGCTGTGTAAGCGGTTGGCAACGAAGGGGAAATAGGCGGCAAAGAGCAAACGGGAAACAGGTAAAGGAGTACCTATGTGCTCAAGCGGAGATTTGGTATTCTTGTGAGATTTGGTTTTATTTTTTGGAAATTTTTTTTTGCTGTTATAATTTTGTGTTTTGTAAACCTTGTTTAATATATTCTGACACTGTTTCGTGATTTGTGAGCTTTTGTATCACTGTGCGTAATGTTTAATTTTTGTTCACTATGTGTCACTTGTTTTTAATTTTTTTGTTCAACGCGGCGCGAATTCGCGTATCCGGCTCGAAGGACCATGAAGTGGGCGTCGGTGACCTTTTTTTAAATAATAACGCGGCGGCGGGTTTTTGGGGGATGAGATACGGTTTTATTTAATAATGTGCTTGTGCACGCTTCGAATGATTCTTAACAACTAACTTTATAAAGTCTTAAGTCTTGGTATTGGCTTTTTTCCTTACTTATAATATCATTAACAGTGTTTTCTACATTTGTTACGTCGTACTCTACCAGTGGCTTCTTCCTTACATACGTTCGTTTCATTCTGATTACTGGAAATTATACGAACCGGGAAGGCTCTTAGAAAAAAACTTTTACATTTACCTCAAAAAAAGTTTTACATTTCCCCACATGCTAAAAATTATTGGGGGAAATGTAAACACGAAAAAAGCAACTGCAAAATTAAAAAAAAAAAACAAAACTGATTTTCACTTTTAGAACACACGTTCTCTTTAAGACTAAAACTTTCATTGATATTTGAAAGCCACCGACGTGAAAGTTCGGCGACAGTTTGAGGACATGTTAAATTAATATTTTTTGGGTCATGGTCTGTTGCAGTAAATTTTAAAAGCATAAAATAACCGCTGTTTACAATTACCCCTTGTTTACTTTTCCTC
Organism: Melieria picta; assembly: GCA_964056695.1. Classification (NCBI taxonomy): domain Eukaryota; kingdom Metazoa; phylum Arthropoda; class Insecta; order Diptera; family Ulidiidae; genus Melieria; species Melieria picta. The sequence continues at coordinate 65,999,611 of OZ057400.1, forward strand.
CAACTGACTCTAATTTTTTACATTTAATTTTAAGTTTTGTTATTATTTGAGGTAAGGTTTTGTTTTGTGGACTTCAAATTAAGATATGTTTATTTAAAACACAATGTTTTTTTAACTTTTTTGAATTTCCCAAATTTCACTAAATTCCTGGAATATAAGATTCATAAAATACTACCAGTTATCCCCGGCTAAAAAAATTTGCATTCCACAACTAGAAGGCCCCGCGGCTTTGCACGCAAGTTTTAAGTCGATGGGCTCAATAAATCAAGTTTCTCCTAATTGTCTAATTATATCTTATTTAAAGGGCTTTCGCCATATTTTAAGTAATTCGACCTCTTAAATCATGTTTCGCTATACTAACTCTAAACCCATCGTTGACCCAGTCAGATTTCGATTTTCGAAAAAATAAAAAACACGTGTCGCTTTATTTATCATTTGGTGCACTTTAACCAAGGTTGAAGTCAAAAACCCCATTAAATCATGATTCTCCATACAAACTTGTAACCCTTGATTTACCGTTAGATTTCGATTTTCAAAAAAGTGAAATTCTCGTGCGGAATTGTTTCTCACTAAGAGTGCTTTCACCACGTTTGAAGTCAATAGGCCCATTAATTCATGCTTTTCCACAGTTTCTTCATACACTCTTTGTACCCTTAGTTTACCCTATTTGATTTCGATTTCCAAAACTCTGAGAAACACGTGTTTGATTATTTCGCATTTGAAGTACTTTTAAGAAGTTTGAAGTCAAACGGGCTAAACAATTTTGTTTCTCCATTCAAACTTTTAACCTTTGGTTTACCTCGTTAAAATTCGATTTTCACAAAAGTAAAAAATATGTGCTTAATTATATTTGATTTCAAATACTTTCACCAATTTTTAAGTCAATAGGCCTATCGGTTCATGTTTTTTCGTAGTCTTTCCGTATACGAACCTTAACCTTTAGTTCACCCCGTTAAGTTTTGATTTTCGAAAAATTGGAAAATACGTGTCGAATTATTTTTGATGAAGTTTGAAAGCAATAGGCCTATTAAGTTTCTTCATACAACACTTTAACCCATGTTTTGCCCCTTTTAGAATTTCAGAAAATCCCTTCTTAACGAAGGTTCATTTTTCAATATGTACCTACACTGCGAATTTCATGTTTGTAGCTTCAGCGGTTTGACCTGGCTGGTGTCAACGAACATGAAGTAATATAGAACGCGCATCTTATACAAGCAAACGCGTTCTATGGCGGCTACTGCTGGTAGTACCCTCTGTTATTGACAGCAGAATCCTCTGTTATAGCCTATTTCCACCGGGCCTGAAATGCATTTAACGCTTAGATGTATTTAACATCGCATTTAAATGCTCAAATTCCCATACAATTGTTTTTGTATCAAAGTGCGTAAACTCACTTTCAAAACTGAGTTAACTCAATTTTTCCGTTTACAGACATCTAACAGAAAATGTTATGTTAAAAGCTGGAGCAATACTCACAAATGTACAAATTTTGATAGCATGCTTTAAGGCGCTGCAAGAGCCGTACGAACACAAACGAAAGAGGGGATTTGAATTGCGTTCGGTGTGGTCGATTTTTTGCTAAGACAATTACTTTTTACTGAGTTTTTCTCAAAAATACATATCTTCTGTCATAATCAAAGACAAAACTTCTATTATTTGCCAATAATAAATGCTGGTGTAGTGATACCACATATGCACTCATTAATATTCCCACAGTAATAATAATGATATCAATAACATGCAGCGCCACTTCGCGCCGTGCTACAACAACAACGCATACACAACCGTATGCTTAACACTTTCGCACACTTTGCGCATAACCAAGCATAAAGCCAATACCCGTGTTTGGTTACCAGCCAACGACACGTAATGCTTTGGGAAAATCAATTGCTAACACCAGCAATTTTGAACTGTTACGAAGGTCTGGAGTTACTGGGTGCATTCGTGGGAACTCAAGGCCACTTGCATTTGCATTAGTTAGCATTAAGAAATTTAGTATAAATAAGGGTGAAAACCGAAAATAAAGTTAGTTCAAGCAAATCAAGCTCGGTCTCTTGAACTCCAAAAGTTTCGCTCCAGTTTTACTGTCGAGCGTCTTTGATCTGCCTTAGTCTTGTGGCTTTAAACAAGACCGGACTCCACTCTCATTACTCTCATTACATGGCGATCCTGCCAATTTGTTGGCTGCCACGAACCCTTCCAATTTGATTGACCGCCACAAAACATACGAAACGTATAACAGATCCTGTCAAGCTGCCACGATCCTGCCAATTTGTTAGCTGCCACAAATCATATACCAGAACCTACCAAGCTGCCACAAATCATATACCAGATCCCGCCAAGCTGCCACGAATCATACAGAACCGCTCCATATACATCCAACCAATGACAACAAAGGCCGAGTTCGACGAAATTTTTAATAAATGGGAGAAAATACTAAAGAACCACCCACCAGAGGCACAACCAAAACCCCTTACCATTGAAGCCTACAGGGAGAGACAGAAACAACAGCAACCCCAAAAAACCGAGGAAAAGCAACCCACCCAACCCAGCAAACGTACGCGAAGATCAGGAAAGGCATTCAAACACAGCAAAGCAACTAGCCCTCCTATATAGAGAGCTAAATCTGGCAACAACAACAGCAAGCAAAATCAACATTCGGCGACAAATAGAGAAACAGCGGCAGAAGACGAGGAAAGAACGCCTACAACAGCAGAAATAAAATGAAGTTACAACAAACCCACAACAATCAATAATCAACAGCCCAGCCGACATAAGAAACATAATGATACATAAACAATAGATAATAATGTATTTCTATGTAAAGTAACATAATTTTTTTTCCATAATATAAATAAGTGAATATATTTAAAATATATAATAAAAACCATACCATATGTATACGGTATTTAATATTTGTTAATTAAATAACATAATTAATCCTAAATGTAGAAATAAAATATTACTTTCTTCTAAACTAACGTAACATGAATTTAAATTATACGAAAAGACACATACAAAGAACAAACGCAGAGAGGCATATAAAATAACTAAATCAGTGGCAGATTTAATTGATAAAATACAAAATATTAAAAATTATGAAAATATTGTCGTCATTAACAACATTAGAACGTATAGCAACAAATATTAAGAAAAGCAAAAATAGAACATATAGTAAAGCACACATAGAATATCTCTCTAAGTTAATATCTACATCAAAATACAAATTTGAAGAAGAAATAAAAACCATCAATAACGATACGGATAAAGCTCAGTGCCGAGGCATCTTCAACAAATTAGTTCAGTTCACAGAAAGCAGTTTACAAAAACAGCTCGAAATGGCCCAATTTAACGTAATTGAATGCCTAAAGGTGATCCCTGACTTTACAGGACAACAAGAAGACGTTAATAAATTTACCAGTATAGTGCAAGTACTAAATGAGACAGTACCAGCAGACAAAGCAACCGTGTTTCTAGCACTAGTGAAAAACACTAAACTCCCGGATAACGTACGTACTAAATTAGAATTGATAAACGTGTCGAGCATACCAGAACTGATAGTCGAATTAAAAAATCTGTACAAACCGATCAAAACACCTAATAGCGTTTTAGACGAATTAAACAGAACAAACCAAGGCAATAATAATATCACAAAATTTGCCGAAAAGATAGAGAACCTTATAAATACATTGAACACACTGCAAGTAGCTAATCTAGAAGGAGATGCAAAGAAAGCCATCATACAAAATAATGACCTATTAGCCTTCAATGCATTTAAACACGGAATAACTAAATTTACGACAGTACAGACCATTGAAGCTAGCAGAGTAAAAACATTCAAAGAAGCAATAGAAATCGCAGTGGAAGTAGAAAATAACACGGAAAAGAATATATTTGCATTTAACAAAGCTGGAAATCGCAATAATTACAGACAAAGGAACAATTATGAGTACAATAACCGACACCCAAGCAGTTACCAACGAGACAATAGACCACCATATCGTGGACATAATAATAACGGAAACAATACCAGAAGAGGGAGAACTTTCCAAAACAATAATGAAAATTATCAACCCGCAATTAACCAAAATAGAAACAATTGGAATAATCGCGGAAGCCGTCAAAATAACTACCACCAATATAATCGCGCAAATTATCAAGGGAATAATAGAACACAACAGCGAAGGATTCATGTGATAAACAACTCACAAGACTCTCAGGGCGAACCTGAATATGATCATCAGGAAAACTAGCTGCACCCCGGCTTCCAAAAGAAAACACTAGCAGGAACATACCGGGGGAAAACACCACAAATTCAAACATTTTCCAATGCCACGTACAAAATGCAGTAACAAACCATATCACACTAAACTGCAACGGTGATAAGTCAACATTCTTAATTGATAGTGGAGCAGACATCTCACTTATAAAAGATTCTTTACTAAAATCCTCTCAAATAGACATCAATAACACTTGTACTATTTCAGGAATCTCTAACACAAAATCTACTACATTAGGCACTACTATATCAAATTTATATCTCGATAATGTATGCATTAGGCACAACTTTCACGTAGTTCCAGACTCGTTTCCAATTTTAACCGATGGGTTACTAGGAAGAGATTTCCTAACAAGATTTTTAACCAAAATCGACTATGAGACTTTCACCATCACAATAACAGTTAAAAATACTGATTTCATTTTGCCAATCCATAACAAAATCCATTTCATTAAAATACCTTCAAGAACCGAAATAATCCACCCAATACAAGTAAATATTAAAGAAGACATGCTAATATTAAACAAAGACTTAGGAAATGGAGCATTTATAAGCAATACAATCATTCCAGCAAAAGGTTTAAAACACATCAGGTTACTGAATACAAGCGATAGTTCAATCAGGATTCACGATATACAATTTGAAATGAAACCAATACAAAATTACTACTTGGTCACTAAAGATAGAAAAACTAATGCGAATCGATGGGAAACTCTAAAACCACTCCTTAATATAAACAATAGAGATCCTGAAACAAAGGCATCAATAATAGAACTATGCCAAGAATTTCAAGACATATTTCATCTAAAAGGAGATAAACTTACAGTCAACAACTTCTACACTCAATCACTTCAATTATCCGATAAAAACCCAGTATATATTAAAAACTACCGACTACCGCATACTCAACTAGAAACAATCAACAACCAAGTAGAAGAACTTTTAGAATCAGGAATAATTGAACACTCCAAGAGCCCGTACAATTCCCCTCTACTAATAGTACCTAAAAATACCACCGATGACAACAAACAATGGTGACTAGTAGTTGATTATAGACAACTAAATAAAAAGCTAGTTGATGACAAATTCCCAATGACACGACTGGAAGACGTATTAGACAAACTTGGTAGGGCTAAATATTTCACAACATTGGATATGACTAGTTCATTCCATCAAATTCCTCTAGACAATAAATCAAAACCACTCACAGCATTCTCAACCAATACAGGGCATTTCCAATTCAGAAGTTTACCATTCGGATTAAAAATTTCATCTAATAGCTTTCAACGAATGCTAACAATAGCATTGACTGGATTAGATACTAGCGCATTTCTTTACGTAGACGATATTATTGTCTTCGGAAAATCAGTACGTCATCACAATGACAACCTAAGGAAAGTATTCTCACGACTTCAATCATACAACTTAAAGCTGAATCCAGGTAAATGCAACTTTCTTAAACCAGAGGTGATATTTTTAGGTCATTTAATTACCGATAATGGCATTTTGACAGACCCTGAAAAGTGTAAAGTAGTTGAGAAATACCCAACACCTACAAACAAAGACGAACTCAAAAGATTTGTAGCTTTTTGCAACTACTATAGACGTTTCGTAAATAATTTCGCTGAAATAGCAAGACCACTCACTGCAATACAAAAAAAAAAAATTAGAATTTAAATGGGATGAGAAATGCCAACAAGCTTTTGAGAAACTCAAACACACCATCACCAACCCACCTATCTTACAATATCCTGACTTTTCTAAAGAATTCATTCTTACAACTGATGCATCTAATCTAGCCCTAGGAGCAATTCTATCACAAGGTGAAATTGGAAAAGACCTACCAATAGCATTTGCTAGTAGAGCCCTAAACAAACATGAAGTAAATAAACCTGTCATTGAAAAAGAACTCCTTGCAATACACTGGGCGATTAAACACTTCAAAGAATACCTGTACGGTACAAAATTTAAAGTGATCACGGATCACCGCCCATTAGTGTAATTATTTACTCATCGTGATCCATCTTCAAAGATGACTCGAATTAGATTAGATTTAATGGAATATGACTATGACGTAATATTTAAACAAGGAAAAATGAATACCAATGCTGACGCACTGTCGCGCATAGACATAAACTCAGATACGTTAAAAGCAATGATACCAAGGGTCGCAGTTATTACAAGATCTAAAACTGCCATACAAACGAATGAACAACATGTGAAACGGGACGGCCGCCCGATCATATGGAAATGTACTTCGATAAGCGACATAAAGGGGATAAAAAATTTACAGTTTGTGCACAAGAAAAAGAATGAAATGATAAAGGATCCAATTATATATATGAATGCAAAAGATATTACGATCGAGTTTAGTGATAATCCTAATTCTGTCCTCGGTACAATTATGGAAAAACTAACTACGACGTTAAACAACCATGGCATAAAAAAGGTAGCGCTATCAAAGAAAGATTATATATTTGAACGCATGCAAGAAAAAGAATTTAAAGATTTATATATAAGCGTTCAATTAGAAAACGATATGAAGAACATTAATACCCCCACAATAATTTTATATGACCCACCAAAACGTATCACAAACACTGAAGAGCAAACAAAGCTGATCCAAGACCACCACGCGACATCTTATGGAGGACACACAGGAATACGAAGAACAATATTAAAACTCAGACAAAAATATGTCTGGAAAAATCTGACCAAAATGGTCAAGGAATACATCAACAACTGCGATGAATGTATAACAAACAAAATAACAAAACACACAAAAGAAAAAATGGTAGTGACAGACACACCAACCGATAGTTTTCAAACCATAGTAGTAGACACAATGGGACCTTTACGCATTTCAAATGGTTACAGGTATATACTTACCATCCAATGTGAACTGACCAAATTTGTTGAATGTCACCCAATGTACACTAAAGAAGCACAAGAAGTAGCGACTACGTTAGTAGAAAAGTTTATTTTAAGGTATGGACTATTTAAAACATTAAAAACTGATATGGGAAGAGAATTTGTAAATGAACTTAATAAGAATCTATGTCTCACACTAGGAATTGAACACAAAACATCTGCACCATACCATCACCAAACACTAGGCACAGTAGAACGAAACCATAGAGTTTTAAAAGAATATATTTTAACCTCCACAGAACAACAAGAATGGGACAAATACTTACCTTACTATGCATTTTCATATAACACAACACCACAATCTGACACTGGCTATACCCCATTCGAGTTAATTTATGGAAAAATACCAAAAATACCTTCAGACATTGCAGTTGGCAACCGAGAAAACACATATATTAACGATTTAGAAACTAGACTTACACATGCAAGAGATAATGCAAGAAAACTGCTAGATGCGGCAAAAACCAGAAGAAAAACAATTTATGATAAAACTAACAAATGTAATAACTTTAATATAGGAGATTTAGTACTTGTAAGAAATTTAGCAAAGAAAAACTTAGATAAGCCTTATTTAGGACCATACAAAGTAATCAAAAAGTTAGGAGTAAATACTGCTATACTTAAGAATGATAAAGAAAAAATTGTGCACAATAATAATCTTAAGAAATTTAAATAATACCTATCATAAATATAAGAAAACAAAGCAAAATTAAAATATATACATAGGAAAAATTTTGTAAGGAATAATTTTATAAACAAAAATTAAAAATTTTGTAAACAAAATTTTTTTTTAGAAGGCCAATGGTGTAGTGATACATATGCACTCATTAATATTCCCACAGTAATAATAATGATATCAATAACATGCAGCGCCACTTCGCGCCGTGCTACAACAACAACGCATACACAACCGTATGCTTAACACTTTCGCACACTTTGTGCATAACCAAGCATAAAGCCAATACCCGTGTTTGGTTACCAGCCAACGACACGTAATGCTTTGGGAAAATCAATTGCTAACACCAGCAATTTTGAACTGTTACGAAGGTCTGGAGTTACTGGGTGCATTCGTGGGAACTCAAGGCCACTTGCATTTGCATTAGTTAGCATTAAGAAATTTAGTATAAATAAGGGTGAAAACCGAAAATAAAGTTAGTTCAAGCAAATCAAGCTCGGTCTCTTGAACTCCAAAAGTTTCGCTCCAGTTTTACTGTCGAGCGTCTTTGATCTGCCTTAGTCTTGTGGCTTTAAACAAGACCGGACTCCACTCTCATTACTCTCATTACACTGGAAAAGAAAATAAAAAACGTGGAACTTCCCACTAACCCCCTTGACACTAAAAATTCAGACAGCTCTGGTACCAATCAGCTGACAACTTTCACAAATGAAATAAACATTGCAAAATGAAATAAATTTTCACCAATATGAAAACGCAGACATTCCTAGACTGTTGAGAAGGAAAGCGGAGTGGTTTTCATGCAGTAGAGGGGCTACAAGAAACCACATATACGTATACAAGGAGAAGGCGGCGATGAGTATAGCTGTGGCTGCCCAGAAATAAATGCAGCATTTGACATGACCAAATGAAAATGTAAACAAAAACCAGCTGTTGGAGTTAACTCAGTTTCGGTGGAAACGCTTGACAGTTCTCAAGATTAACAGAGCCCTTAAATGCATTTAAGCCCTCTGTGGAAATACAGTATTACTAACAGCAGAATTCTCTGTAACTTCAGCGTAACATGTGAGTAGAAGCAAAGAAAATAAACATACAGAAGGCTTGCTTTACAAGCGAGAACGTAGTTTTATGTGTTGCGCTCTTTGGTTGCGCTCACTGCAGCGAGTCTGCGTTAGCAGATTTTCAACAAATGAAGAAGAATTCGCGTGGGCAGACGTGCCCTTTCGTTGCTCCGCGGTTTTTAATGTTTTTTACGTGTCTGCGCGTGTTAAATATATATATAAAAGTTTAGTGTGTCGTGTAATGTCCGACTGTCGCTGCTACCGCGTTGTGGCCTACCAAAATCGCGCGGCCAAATCAATAAATAATTAAATTAAATTAAACGCGTCATGCACTTGCAAATGCTAAACTGCAGTGCAAGTGCCGTTGCGTTCGCTGTCCGCCGCTTCGACCTCCGTCCGCGTTGTGTTGTTGCTGTGTTCTTTTTTCCCGTGTTGTCTTTTTCCTCCGTCCGTTTTCAGTAGCGCTACATGCGGTCCTGTTCGACACTGAGAAATTGACTGCCCGAATTTAGCTCCATGTGGGTTAAATTCAATATCCAGTCGCACATTCTGCTTTCTGTATAGAAGCCCGAATTTAGGGAGAGATTTTACTTATAACAAGTTTGATCTTAATTGGAAATTGTGTTTTCGTAATAGAAACATAAATGCCGCAGCCAAAATGGTTGAAGAAATTATATTATTGGGAATGCGGTGCTTCATCCCTAATAAGAAAATTTGCATTAAACCTAAGGACAATCTCTGGTTTAATGAGACATGCAGAATTGCTGTCAGGTCTAAAGAGGAAGCTTTGAGAGCATGGCAGGCAAATAAAAATGCCGCCACTGAACAGCGGCGTAAACAGGCTAGGCCATCCTAAGGCGCCAAAAGTTTCTGCACGAACAGCGCCAAAGGAAAAAAAGTTCTTCAATGCCAGCGTGGTAGTAAGAACTTTTGGTCATTCGTTAAGAAGGTGAAGAACCAAACATCGTCTTCAATTCCAACTCTTCTTAACAATGATCAAAACATCACTCACTCGGTTGATAAAGCTAATTTGTTGGCTAAAATTTTCGCAGAGAATTCCTCTCTGCCACCTTCGGATCAACCACTACCCGTAGTCGAGAACGTATCCATGCCAGAAATTCATTTTCGGACACGGGTAGTTAAAAGAGTGCTTGCAAATCTCGACGGACGGCATGCCAGCCCTTGTTTTGAAAAAATGCGCTACTTTGCTGGCTTGTCCATTACGCAAACTTTTCAACATGTCATACACCACAGGTGTATTTCCGACATGCTGGAAGGTAGGAAATGTTCAACCAGTTCCTAAAAAAGGCAAGACTACTGACCCTGCGAACTACCGACCTATAGCAATCTGTTCGGTGCTTTCCAAAGTAATGGAAAGCATTGTAAACTTCAACCTTGTGAAGTATCAGCACAATCTGGAGCACAATAGACTGCGAAGTGACCGCCAAAACGGCTTTCGGAGACAGCGATCGACGGGAGACCTTATGGCGGTCCTCACCGAGAAATGGAGCCACAGCATTCTAAACCTCGGTGAAAGCAAGGTTGTTGCATTGGATATTTCCAAGGCCTTTGACCGGGTGTGGCATAAAGCACTCATGTCAAAATTGATTGCCCATGGCGTCGGTAGTATCTTCTCTCGTTGGATTACGAGCTTCCTCTATGATCGCTGAATTCGTGTTGGAATAGACGGCATAGCCTCGGAAAAGCATTCCCTTAGCACGGGAGTGACGCAGGGTTCGGTCCTTTCTCCAACCCTTTTCCTTATCTTCATCAATGACCTATTGTCGTCGACGAAGAATCCCATCTACTCGTTTGCGGATGACAGCACCATTTGTCATTCATACTCCTTCACAAAGCGCCCCAACTCTGTGGAGATTGAGAGAGAACGGCGCCGTATGCATGCCACACTTAACAGCGACGTACAAACAATCTCCAAGTGGGGTCAAGCGAACAGGGTCGATTTTAATCCTCGCAAGACCCAATGTTGCCTGTTATCCCACTAACGAGTCTCCCCACATCCCAACACATCCCTGGTTATGGATGGTGTGAGTATTACGGAATCGGCAGCTCTTGATGTTCTGGGCATGTCCATTAAGAACGATCTTCGTTGGAACGATCATATTTTTGGCGTGTCGAAAGAAGCAGCCAAGTGCCTCGGCTTCTTAAAGCGGTGCAAAAAATATTTCACCCCGTCCGATCTCCGCATTATTTATACCACCTATATCCAAAAACCCATTTGGAGCTCCTGGATCGGGTGCAAAACCGTGCGATTAAACTTATAGGGGACAGTAGGGCATCCAGCTCTATTGACTCCTTGGAGCATCGTCGAAACGTGGCATGTGTGGTTTTATTTTACCGATACTTTGTTGGTAATTGCTCAGTGGAGATGAGCAGCTTGCTGCCATCACTCCGGGTATTTCCCCGGGCAACCCGTTTGAACACTGGCGCCCATGCATTCCACGTCGAAACGAAGTTCCAGCGTAGTGCGTGTAGTGCGTAGTGCACTACAGAGAAGGTTCGTTCCTGGCTCGTACTGCGCGATTGTGGAATGGTCTCCCTGCAGATGTTTTCCCCAGCACTTATGATCTTGATGGATTCAAGGCAAGAGTCCATAAATTCTTCACCCATCATCCTTTCTCCCACCTATATATCCTTCCTGAACCAGCGCAATGCCTCGCATTTATAGGGGTATCCCCAGCGCGTTGGCTCGTAAAAAAAAGGCACACTGCTGCGGCATTGGATGATTGGGAGATGAAGGCGATGTGCTGTTGTTTTTGTTGTTGTGCTGGCGAAAAGCTGAAATTGTAAAACAATTTCTATTTTCTAGCTGGCTTTTGTTCTTCTTCTATAAGCCTGCACGGAGTTATTGCTCCCGAACTCACTGCCGACTGTAGTGTGCCCAAAATCATAGAAAAGAAAATAAAATATGGTTGACATGGCGACTTATATGATCGCCACAAGCAACAAAAAATAAATAATAATAAGTAATTAACAGAAACAATTAAAAAGGGAAATGAAAAGAAAGGAAGTCGTTTTTATTAGCCTGCAATAATTTTTAAAGAACCGTGGTTTGGAACTTTTTTTACGACCCACATATAATGCTTGCTTAAGAGAACTAAAATTAGAAAATCTAATACTGTAACTTTAAGGTCACAGCATTCGCCATGGAACCATTCAGATGAAGTGTTGCGTCAGATGATGCAAAAACAATATTATTAAAAACACATAATTAATATATATTATTACTTATTATTAAATTATAAGTTGAATTATTTTAAATAATGTTTTAAGTTGAGTTGGATTAATATTAAAATTGAACATGAAATTGAAATTGAACTGTTACATTGAATCTAAATTGAATTACAAAAACTGTTAAACTGTTTGTCATTACAACCATAATTATGTATGTTTACTTACCGCTTACTTACCGCTCAAATTATATTCACATATTGTACCGCTCTTTTATATACTCAAAGAGAATACAGTTTTAAATCATACTGTTACGAATACTAGTTCTAGTGGGCTAGTACGTATCTCTGGATTGTGCAATTTAAAATAAAAATACACTTAATTTCTTCTCAAACGCAGTCAATAAAAACCAACAGTCACTTTATTTCACAAATTTCACACTTTACGGTCTTTACACTTAATTATTTGCTTAATTACTCCGTGTGGCACCTTCACTAGTCAAAATCAGACTGACTCGCTGCGCCGCACCCGGCTGCCTTTTATACCTGTCCAGCCATCGCGCAGATCGTTCTCGCACATTCCAGAGCGGACTAAAGGTTTCCATGATGATCGCGACCATCATTGCCAGGTTGGACCAAAAGTTTCCATTATCGCGGCCATCATTGCCAGGTTGAATTATAGCACGGCGCGTAGCGACAGGGTTGCTTTGCACAGCGAAAGACTGTCCTATCGTTACACTGCCCACCACTTAGGCTTGTTCGTCCCGAACAAGTGCCGAAGCTCCGCTGTGATAAGGCGCCAGGCGCTGCAAATGGACTACCTTCAGCTTAGCGCCTCTATTGCTGCAACGTTGAATCCTGTATACCACGTCGTTAATCCTATTCATGACTTCGTAAGGTCCTTCCCATGACGCTTGAAGTTTCGGAGACAACCCTTTCCTCCGCTGCGGGTTGTAGAGCATTACCAGATCGCCTTCTTGGAACCCTGCTGAGTTGGCCCGTAGATCATATCTGGCTTTCGCCTTATCGCTGACCAGTTTGGTGCGGCTCCTTATAAACTGGTGAATTTCCTCCAGTTCCGCCCGCTTATTGACCACGTAGTCCGTCCTAGCGCCTCCCGTCGTGCTGACTACCCCGAACTTCAAGTCAGCGGGTAACCGCAACTCTGTGCCGAACACTGCTCGGGCTGGAGTGAGTGATGTCGTGTCGTGCGGGGCTGACCTATACGCCATCAGGAACAGGGGGATATGCGTGTCCCAATCCTTTTGATTCCTGCCTACCACTTTCCGCAGGTATTCCTTCAGTGTCCGGTTAAAGCGTTCCACCATGCCGTCGGACTGTGGGTGCAAAGGAGTGGTACGCGTTTTCCTTATCCCCAGCAGCTCACACACTTCCTTGAATACCCAGTTGTTTACCAGCTTTTCCGAGATCGTAGTGGCCTCCTGGTTAGGAATAGGGTACACTTCGGGCCATTTGCTGAAGTAATCCATTACCACCAGCACATATTTGTTGCCTTGAGTGCTAGTTGGGAATGGGCCGGCGACGTCCATAGCAATCCGCTCGAAGGGCGCTCCCACGTTGTACTGCTGCATGCGGCCTCGAGATCTTTTTGTCGTCCCTTTCGCGGCTGAACATCGGTCGCAGCTCTTAATCCACTCGGTTACAGACTCCTGACATCCTACCCAGTAGAATCGTCTTTTTATTTTGGCGGCGGTTTTGGTGATGCCCAGGTGCCCTCCACTGGAGTCGTTATGGTATGCCTCGATGACCTCGTTGATTCTGCATTTCGGCACTACCATTAGGGAGTTGCTGGTCCGACCATCCGCGCTCTCCCATTCGCGGTACAGGCATCCTTCTTTCAGCCGCAGACTTTTCCACTGTGCCCAGTAAGCCTTAGCGATCGGGCTTTCACCGGCCATCTCCTGCCAGTCTGGACGTGCGCCTTGCTCCTTGCCTTCGACGATTTTTGCAAGATTCGCATCCTCACGCTGGTCCTTTTGTAGCCTCTCCGCAGACCACTCTTCCTCTGGCATAACACTTACCAACCGGACGTCCACTATCTGTTCTTTGCTTTCGGCTCGCGAGCAATGCCTGTATTTGATTTTGCACGGATGGAGTGGCAGCGCGTCAGCACATCTTGGTGACGCCTGTTCTCCGGAACGCTTCTCTCGCAGATGGCAGTCTCGTGAAATGTGGCCTTGCTTGCCACATCGCCAGCAACTGATTCTAGATGACATTGCCCGCAGCCTCGTTGGTACCTCTGAGCTCACTGGCTGGCTTTGCGTGGCACGTCCAGATTGGACTCGACGCCTTCCCGCAGATGAATGTCGAAAACTTCCCCTCCAGGCAGCTTCATACATCAATGCACTTGTCACCGTCGCATGGAACGTCGGCTTCATCATCATCAAGGTACTCACACGAGTCTCCGGGTCAAGAATGCCTTCGATAAGCGCCTCGATCTTCAGCCTTTCCAAAACTTCCATGCTGAATTCTGGGTAGGTCAGTGGTACCAGCCGCTCAATATCTGCAGCATACGTCTGCAACGCCTCGTTGGCTCTTTGTCTACGGTTCTTCAGCTCGCAGTAATACACCATTTTGTTGTGCTCGTCACTGTATTTGGCTGCCAGCGCCCTTATGACGGTCTCGTAATCACCTCTCAAACTTTCCGGCACTGTTTTTATTACCTCAGCCGCAGGACCTCTTAGAGCCAGTATCAGTCTCCGACCTTTCCTGATATCGGTCCACTGATTTTCCAGAGCAGCCAGGTCGAACTGTAGCTTGAATGTATCGAACGACGTAGTACCATCATAAGTAGGCACTTCTATGGCAAAACTTTCCTCAACAGACCGCACCCTTGCTCGCAGCTGAATCTCTCTAAGCCGCTCGTCGATTTTTCTGTTCACCGAGTCTTCCAGACTATCAACTCGTTTGTTCAGGAAATCATCCAGGTCGTCAACACGTTTGTTCAGGGAATCATCCAGGTCGTCGACTCGTTTATCCAAATGTTCCACTCGAGTTCCCAGGTGCTCCACCTTCACATTCAGCTGGTTGGTGCTTTCTTCCACTTTCTGCTCCCAGCGCGCAGAATTTTCCTGAAGCTTGTTTTCCATTCGCTCTGCCATTTCCCGATTCGCAGTTTCCATTTTCCGGTTGGAAGCCTCGAACATGCCTTCCATTGCGACCATTAGCTGGGTCATGTCCATGGCTTGTGGTGGCGCAGCCGCTGCAGCCGTACTTTGCATCGACGCAGCACCCGCAGGCGATTCCTCCACTTTGCCCGACGCCTCTAGCTCCTGCGTTCCGAACTCGTGCGCAGTCCAATCGATGCCTCTTGATTCACACGCCTCTCGCAAGCGCAGCTGCAACTCCACCTTTCCGCCAGCAGTCGGCAAATTCCAAGCGGCCAGCTCCTTCTCCAGCTGGTCCACCTTCAGTTGCTCCAGTCTAACCATGTCTGCGTTTTATAATTAATTTTTTTTTTTTTTTACTTTCAGTAACACAATCCCACTTCTGACACCAAATGTTACGAATACTAGTTCTAGTGGGCTAGTACGTATCTCTGGATTGTGCAATTTAAAATAAAAATACACTTAATTTCTCAAACGCAGTCAATAAAAACCAACAGTCACTTTATTTCACAAATTTCACACTTTACGGTCTTTACACTTAATTATTTGCTTAATTACTCCGTGTGGCACCTTCACTAGTCAAAATCAGACTGACTCGCTGCGCCGCACCCGGCTGCCTTTTATACCTGTCCAGCCATCGCGCAGATCGTTCTCGCACATTCCAGAGTGGACTAAAGGTTTCCATGATGATCGCGACCATCATTGCCAGGTTGGACTAAAAGTTTCCATTATCGCGGCCATCATTGCCAGGTTGAATTATAGCACGGCGCGTAGCGACAGGGTTGCTTTGCACAGCGAAGGAAGGAATAAAGGAATAAAGTTTGGTCCACGGACCAGTTGACAAGTACACGCAAAAGGTGTAACTCTCCTCGAACACAAAAACTCTTGTGTTTTTTCATGGCGCCCGAGCAGGGACTTTAACAAGTCAAAAAACAAACATTTAAATTAAATCAAGTGTGCGGTGCATTGTATGTGGCGCTCGCGAAGACGCAAAAATCAAAATTTCAAAAATTAAAATTTGCGACAAAGTGGAAAACAGTGACCAAACATAAAGTGGTGTGTAAACGGAGAGACAAGCTAAAAACAACAACAAGGCTCTGAGTAGCCTTACATAGTACGTTCGTCTCTAATTACTCTCACTAGTGCTGTGTTCATCGTTTTCGCATTTAATACTTGCGTCGCTTATTATTCTCGCTGCCGTCTTCGCTATTACATGCGTCGCTCGCGTTGTGCTCGCCGTTTTCGTTAATACTCGCTCACATAGTTTTTCCTTCCTTTCCTTTTCGTTTTCGCTAATACTTGCGGCGCTAACATTTTCGCTGACATATTTACGCTGTTTGCTGTTGCCGTCGTTGCTGCTAATATTCATTGCTGTCTGCTGCTGCCATCGTTGCGGACATTTGCGTCGCTGCCAAAACTTACCCTGTTTACTGCAGCCGTCGTCGCTGCTAAAACATACGCTGCTATTGCTGATCGCCGTCGCTGCCAGTAATACTTACGCTACTTTGCTCCGCTGATACTCACACTGTTGTTGCTGGCTGCGCCGTCGCTGTTACATTCCGCCGCTGATACTTACGCTGTTGCTTTGCTGCTACCGCCGTCACTGTTATATACTTACGCTGCTGTTTCACGCTGCTGACGTCGCTGCTATCATCTCCGCTGTTTCTTCACCTATTTTCGTTTGTTCCATCTCATTGGAATGGAGTGCCGCTGCATCGTCTGCACAAGGAGAGTAACAGATGAACAGGTATCTGAGCGCGAATCTTGAGTTGTGTGTTATAAAGATCAGCATGGCACTTGCTCGCTAATAAGGGCAATAACAACAACTTAAATTTGGCTGCTCAGCAAATTTCTATTTATGCATTTCTGTTTATGCACTTATTTCGCATTTATGTACATACATATGTGTGTTTATTATTGAAACGCATAGAAGTGAAACGATATATAAAAGTTACAGTGGGCCATATAGGTAGAGTGTGCGATAAAAAATTTAATTTGAAAATCAACTTATTGATCAGTGATTAAGCAAATAAATTCGGAAAACTTATTGAAATTTGCGATTCCATTTTCTATTACTTGGTTTCTGGTACATTGGTCTTTAATTGGTCTCATTGGTTTTGGCATACATTGGACAATTATTCAGTGTCAGAATAATTGTTGGCGTAATATCAGTTGCATTTGCAGAAATTCGGTGCATCGAAGTATTGATTCGGAAATTTGGTCTACTTTTCCTTTTCGCTTTTCTCGTTCAACTAAGGTTTCCTCAATCACTTCGGTTCATATTTACATCTGCATTTCAATTTACAATTCGGTAAATTGGAGCAGCAATATTTTTCGAATTCAATTTAAAGCCATTTGTAATTCTTACCATTTAACAAAATGAGTAAGAAAAGGCAATTTTCGCCAAGTAAGGCGGACGGTCTTAAAATTTAAAAAAAGCAAAGATTGTTAATTAAAAATAATATTCTACGAATAAAAACGGCTCTATTGGATGGGTCGATGTCTGTAAATCCATTCGAGCTCGAGTGTCGATTGGACATCCTCAACACATACAGCGACAAATTGATGAAATGCCAGACGGAGATAGAGGAAATCGACGATGAAGACATGGGCCGTGGGGAGTTGGAGGACATCATCGTGGAAACGAAGTCCAAGATAAAGGTGATACTGTCGAAGAGCCGATCTGCCAGCGTACCCGAAGCATCGTTTTGTACACCACACAGTTCTCGTCTACCAAAAATGGCACTTCCGAAATTCAAGGGGAAATATTCGGAATTTAAAAATTGTATAAGCTTATTCGAAAGTTTAGTCCACAATGATCCCACTATTCCGGATATTGAAAAATTTAATCATTTAGTTTCTTGTCTGTCTGGAGAAGCCTTAGGAACAGTGAGGGCCTTCCAAATTTCGGAAGAAAATTATCCCAAGGCTTTGGCGAGTCTCAAAAGAGTTTATGATAATAAATGTCTCATATATTTTTACACAATATCTAAACTTTTTGAACTGCCAAATATGCCAAAAGCCTCGCCACTATCGTTACGCAGTATGATCGATACAGTGTCGGCTGTATACGACTCCCTCTTATCATTAGGTGATGACAAAAATGTGTCAAATGCAATCATTATTCACTTAGTCATGTCCAAGGTGGATCCAACCACTCGCTCCAAGTGGGAAGAGCAACTGGACTACGAAAGGCTGCCATTGTGGAGTGAGTGCGAAGCTGCTCTCAACAAACGATATCAACATTTGTCTGCTGAGGAAGCATCAACATCGCGGTCGAAATTGACGACCTTCAACGACAACAAATCCAAGCAGGACCAGAGTGGCAACAAGTCGTTCAACAAAAACTCAAGGTCTTCGTATGTGGCATCGAAACAGAAGCAGCCGACGTGTCTTCACTGTAAATCCAGCGAACATTACATCTCTACTTGCCCTTCATTTCTGGCTCTCGCTGTACAACAGAGATTTGAGTTCGCTAAATCAGTGCCTTTATGTATAAATTGCTTGCGTAAGGGTCATACGGTGTCGAAATGTAATTCACAAAAATGTCGCGTATGCAATAGGTCTCACCATAGCTTGCTGCACCAATATCCGGTTAGTTTTGGAATTGAACCTCAACAACCAGCATCACGTGCCACGCACTCAACCAGTGCGCCTGATCGAGTCATCTTAGCTACAGCTATTGTAATGGTGAAAAGTCAGTCCGGTGAATATATGCAAGCGAGAGCTCTTTTAGATTCAGGATCCCAAGTCAACTTTATGACTGAAGAGCTGGCCCAAAAACTTCGCATCCGTCGCGAGACCAAGAATTTAAATGTCATAGGTATAGGCAAGGCTAATACTACAGTACGCACAAAGTTAAACACATTTGTTAAGTCGCGAATAAACGCGCACGAATTCTCGGCAGATTTCTGGGTGTTGCGATCCATTTCAGCAACTCATCCAGACCAAAAAATCAACATTGATGGCTGGAATATTCCTTCGAATATTGAGTTAGCGGATCCCAACTTTAATAAACCTCAGAAAATCGATCTTCTATTGGGTGCTGAAACCTTTTTCGAACTTCTCTCAGTGGGCCAAATCAAAACAAGCCCTAAGCACCCAACATTACAAAAAACTGTTCTTGGTTGGATCATTTCGGGGAAATATACATTCAAAGATAATCCTCACTCCCAAGTTAGTAGCAACTTATGCATAACCGAAGGTAATTTGGCGCAGATTGATGCGACTGTTCAAAAATGCTGGTCATTAGAAGAAATTCCATCGGAAGTTGCTGCAAATTTACTCACTGATGAGCAGGTGGAATGCGAAAAACATTTCGTCCAAAACACTAAATTTTTACCATCGGGAAGATTGGAAGTTCGATTGCCATTTAAAGAAAACCCAACTTTGCTAGGCTCATCATATGAAACCGCTGAACGTCGATTTCGGTCCCTGGAGAGAAAGCTGTCGAAAAATCCAGAACTTCGGCAAATGTATCTGGATTTCATGAAAGAATATTTGGCATTAGGGCATATGAGTCCAACAAATAATAAAATTCCAACGACTCCACATTATTTTATTCCACATCAATGCGTGCTACGACCAGATAGCACCACCACAAAACTTCGCGTAGTTTTTGATGCTTCGTGTCGCACCACATCACAGCTCGCGCTGAATGACATCTTAATGGTGGGCCCTACCATTCAAGAGGAGCTTTATTCTACACTTCTTCGATTTCGACTTCACAAATATGCCATCACGGCAGATATTACAAAGATGTACCGACAGGTAATGGTACACGAAGAAGATAGGAACTTTCAGCTAGTAGTATGGCGCCAGGATCCGGCAGAGCAAATTCAAATTTTTCGCTTAAACACTGTGACCTATGGCACATCGCCTGCTCCATTTCTGGCAATCCGAGGTCTTAAAATGCTGACCGATGTTAATGCGACAAATTATCCGTTGGGAGCCAAAATCATTGCAAGAGATTTCTATGTCGACGATCTACTGACAGGTGCCGACAATTTAGAAACTCTGGACCAAATACGAAGTGAGGTAATCGACATCTTAAAATCAGCCGGAATGCACTTAGCGAAGTGGTTTTCGAATCATCCTGACTACATCAACAACATGTCATCAAAGCAAAAATCTTATTGCAAGAGCTATGGATCCAAAAACTTGATTGGGACGAGTCGATTCCATTGCGCTTAGACACGAGCTGGCAAACATTCAAAGCCAACTTGGTTCAGCTCTCGTCTATCAGCATCCCTCGTTATGTGAATACGAGTGTGGGTGCTAGCTGCTAGATTCATGGGTTTGCGGATGCATCGATTAGAGCATATGGCTGTTGTATCTACGTACGAAGCCAAATTGCTAACAAGGTGACATGTACCTTGTTGACCGCAAAGTCCAGAGTAGCTCCACTGAAAACAAAGTCGCTACCAAGATTAGAGCTATGTGCAGCACATCTTCTGGCCAAATTATGGTCACGCATTGCGCCAATGTTGAGTCGACAGTGGGACAAGATTCATTTCTGGACAGATTCCGAAATTGTGCTTCATTGGATCAAGACACATCCATTAACTTTAACGACTTTCATAGGAAATCGCGTGTCTCAAATACAAGAGTGGTCGACAGAAGTCATATGGCAAGATGTTCCAACAAAACAAAACCCTGCGGATTTACTGTCTCGAGGTTGCAACGTGGACGAGCTAAACGGCTGAATGTGGTTCAACGGTCCACAGTTCCTTCTAGAAGACCCTGCACGGTGGCCACAAAATTCACACTTCATCCTTTCTCAAGAAGACGAGTCATTGGAGAAAAGAAAAAATATCTTCTCGTTAGCCGCAATTGAAATGACAGAAAATCCTTTATTGAAAGTCATACGCGACGTTTCTTGTCATCTAAAAATTGTTCGTATTTTCGCATTTATAATTCATTGGTACAGAATCGCAAAAATTAAACCAAAGGAAGGCGAAATAACCCCGACAGTTACAGATCTGAATTGTAGCTTTTTAAAATTAATTCAACTAGAACAACATAAAGAATTTGCCGAGGAAATTAGGAAATTGGAAAGAAATCAGCCACTCCCTACTAATATACAGAAATTAAATCCATTTATACATGAGTATTCAGATGGCCCACTGAATTTGAAATTGCTTCGAGTAGGTGGTCGGTTAATGAACGCACCGATTCCATATGACGCCAAATTTCCATTGCTGTTGCCAAAAAATTCACATTACGTAAGCGTAATAAATCAAGTTTCTTTTCCCCTTTGTTTAGCCCGTAAAATTTTTATGGCAAAATACTTGTCTAATTTTTTCTCATTTGTAGTGCTTTCACCATTTTTAAAGACAATAGACCTATTAAAATATGTTTTTTCATACAAACTTTTAACCCTTGGTTTCCCGGTTAGATTTAGATTTTCAAAAATGAAAAAGACGTGTCTAATTATTTTTGATTTCAAGTGTTTTTATCAATTTTGAATCGTCTTCCCGTGTTTTTCAAAATTGTAATCAACCATGTCACAATATAAACAAATAATTTTACTTGGATCTCGCCACGTAAAAATATTTGTAAACATTTTAAATTGGGAACAACCACCAAATTTTTAAATCAATCAAAGCGTACCATTGGCCAGCAAAACGCCATACACGACAAAGATTCGATTGATGGTGACATTACAGCAATTTGTGCAGCAAAACCAATCGGCAACACAAAAAGCATGCACACAATAAATGACACCAACAAAAAACATTAACGAATCCCGAATCATTTTCGTTGAAATTACGATGACGATGCTTTGGTTCGTTGTTTGCTCTCCGCTTGCGGTTCGACAAAGAAGATCAATAAACATGCATGCAAAAAATGAGCGATCACTACGCCACAACAACCACCATTTCAATGTACACGACGCAAATCTAACAGAAACTGTTATGAACTTAACATGCTCAAATGCCTACGCTTCGCTCTTCCCCCTCGCATCATTACCGCCGAAAACACTTGTGCCCACATGCGCGTTCTTATTATACATATTCTTTGATCGTACTCACCTGATTTACTCTTCGCGACGCAAACACCATTATCGACAGCGCAAGCACATTTGAACTTGAAGCTACTGAGATGCCTATGATAACTGCGTGGAAGTGGGTGATTTTACAATTTTAACTTTATCGTGGTCTGTGAGACCAGCAGTTAAGGGTTTATCAAATAATTCACACAGCCATAATGCAAGACCCTGCACTTTATAACGACCACAACTATTCAAGCGTTATTTCAAAAACAAAATGGTTTTTACAAACTGTCGCACAAACATAACCCTCAAGAGACGATTTTTCGGCTCCGTTAAAAATTTTCTGCTGGTATAATTTTAAATTATATATTAGTCCGTCTTTTTTTTTGCTCGCTATGAGCAATGCTTTAACTTACAAGAGTGCAAGAAGTTTGGCGCTCAACTGTGATAAGAAATCTGATTGTCACTCAGCTTTTTGTCTGCTTTCATTTCCATTGTATAGAGTGAGCCATCTTGGTGTTTTATAGGCTTCGGTGATAGGCTTCATAACATAAAATTTTACAATTAAAGTGAGTGTAATTAAATATCTCGCAGTGTACTTTGTTTCTATTACAACGCATGACCGTTCCGCTTCAATTCATTTATTCAAGAGAGTTCAAAAAGTAGCATGTTCAAAGTAGCAGGATTGTATAAAACAGGAGTAATAGGTCAGGAGTTTTAGGATTACAGGATTAATAGGCGAACTAATTTGCCAGTTCTAACACTTTCCGTCAAAGTAGTGAGCCTACAACATCAGATTGTTGTCAGCCCCAACGATGCGATGCAATTCTTATGTTTGGCTGCGCTTAAGCCCTTGGGTAATACGTCAGCTGGCATTTTCTCTGTCGGCATGAATTCAACTGTGATCATGCCATCCTTTACGCAATCACGCACAAAGTGATGTCGTACGTCGATGTGTTTGGTGCGTGGACGATAACCAAAGCATTTCAAAAGGCTTTGCCCGCTTTGACTATCGTTGAATAAGACGGTCCCTTTGGATGGCAGTCCAATTTGTTTGAGGATGCCCTGAAGGTACAGCGCCTCTTTTGTGGCTTCGGAAATGGCGATATATTCTGCTTCGGTGCTGGAGAGTGATACCGTGCGCTGTTTTCGTGCTTCCCAACTTATGACGGCGTTGCCGAAGATGAACGCGTAACCGGAGTATGAATGCCTATCGGAGACATCGCCTCCCCAGTCTGCATCAACCACACCATATAAATCCGTGCCGCTTTTCTCGTACAAAAGGCCGTAGTCGATGGTGCCGTTTATGTAACGTAGTATCCTCTTCAAGACTCGCCAATGCTCTTCATTGTAGTTAGAGTTGAACTGACTCATGTAGTTGACGGCATAGGCGATATCTGGGCGAGTTGCGATCGCGAGGTACATTAGCGCCCCCACGAGTAGCCGATACGGATTTTTAAAAATTTCATCGTCGCATTTCATTGTTGGTTTTGTTAATTTAAAATTCGCTTCTATAGGCGTTGGTGCTGTTTTGCAGTCTGACATGCCGAAGCGCTCCAAAATAGTTTGAGCGTAGTTTCGTTGTGACAGAAACACTGTTTGAGATTCTAAGTTTTGTTTTAAATCGATGCCGAGGCAACGCTTTACGCGACCGATTTCATGTCGAATGTTTTATGCAGCTCGCTTTTGATGGTATTCAGCCACTCACTCTCGTTTGATGCTAGCAGAAGATCGTCTACGTAAATCGTGACCAACATGATTTTAGTACCTTTACGTTTCACAAATAAACACGGGTCCTTCTTCGTCGCTTAACCCAAGTTGCTCCAACTTTGCTGTTAAGCGAAAGTACCACCTCGCTCCGGATTGACGTAAACCGCACAACGCCTTTTTTAACGAACATACAGGATTGGGGATGCGGCGAATAGCTTCTAGCCATTTGGTCGCTGTTTCCATTATGTCGGCGTGATGCGTGTAGCTTTTGGAACCCACCCGCTTTCCGGATTCTATCTGACTTAAGATAGCGGATAGTTGTTCAGGAACAGACATATAGACGCTCTCTTCGAGCTCACCGTTTAGGTACGCTGTGATCACATCCATTTGATGGATCTCTAAACCCATTTCCGCTGCGATCGCGGTCGTCAGCCGGATTGATGACGAGCGTGCTACAGGGGAATACGTTTCATGGAAGTCCTCACCTGGACGCTGGGCGTAGCTCTTTGCTACTAGGCGTGCCTTCTTCTCGCCGGCGTCTTTTGTACGGAACACTAACCTACTGCCGATGACTCTTCGTTGTTCTGGGCGTTGCACAATGTCCCAGGTTCCGTTGCGTATTTGGGCTAAGTACTCATCCTCAACTGCTTGGGTCCATGCTGCTGCATCTGGAGTGCTCATTGCTTCGCAGTACGTTTCGGGATCCATGGCAAGATACGCCACTTCACCCATTTCAATGAAAACACACTCTTCGAAATCATCGGAGTCACTGTCTTTTTGTTGCTGTAGCAGGTCTTTTGGTCTGCTGCGTAAGTCGTATCTCTTTGGTTCCGCACGTGCTTTGTCACGCTTCTCGCACACTTCGTTTATTATACACGTTTCACTATCTTTTTCTTCTTTAGCATAAAATAATTTTAGTCCTGATTTAGCATTTAATTAAATTTCAATCTTATTTTCTTCCTTTGTCTCCAAGTCAAAAATATCATATTCGTTATAGAATCCGTATTGGTCTATGAATTTCACGTCGCGACTTATTATAATATTTCGTTTAGATTTTGACCACATTCGGTAAGCTTTTAATTCGGATGAGTATCCGACAAAAACACACGGTTCAGATCGATAGTCGAATTTGCCTTTCGTAGGACTTTTATTCAAAACATAACCTTTACACCCGAATATTTGCAAATGAACAAAACAATCGACGGTTTTTTGTTTGTCCATATTGTGTACGGTATTTTATCGTTTGCTTTTGTAATACACCGATTTCGAATGTGTCGAAATATATCGTTCCAGTGTTCTGTGGATCCTGCAATGATCCAATCCTCTCCCTTCCAATTCCCCTTTGTACACATGTTCCACTTTCCCAATCCACCGGCTCTGGCCGTTTGTGTCGTCCAATGTCTTTTTCTATTGTCATTCGTGTTTTAACTACAGAATAAACTGCACGCAAAGCAGCAATCCCGCGCATTTTTATTATAAGCGTTTCGCCGACGGCTCCCAAAGTGACTCTATTATTCATGGTCCTTCGAGCCCGCGAGAACAAAATATAAAAAACTAAAAAACAGTGACACAAAACAGTGAACAAATACGAAGTGAACTACATACCACAAAACAGTGACAAATTAAAACTAAACAACATAAGAGTGAACAGCATACAACAAAAGCATGAGGTAAAACCAAAAAGTAAAGTGAACAGTGAACAGTAAGCCCCTTACAAAAAAAGAAAACCAAACAAAAAGGCATCCCCGGACCCCCTCTATTAAAAAAAAAAAAACAAAAGCCATCCCCGGCCCCCCTTTTCAAACAAAAAAAAAAACAAAAGCCATCCCCGGCCCCCCTTGTCAAAAAAGAAATACAAATTTATAATCAAGTGCAGTTTAAACACAAACATAAAGTGCAGTGCAGTGCAGCAGCAAGAACAAAACGAGGAAACATCAACAACACACACACAACAAGGAGAAAGAAGCACTGGAAGCAGCCATAAAAGCAGACGGACGGACGTCAAGAACAAACCAAAAAAATTCCCATACCCGGGCACTGGGCCCAACAAGATAAGCCGAAAATTTTTTTTATTAAAAATCAATAATCACATACACTAACCCATATATACAGATATTTTATAAATAACAAAAAAATTTTCAAAATTTTATCGGTTTATACAATATTCAACTGGACCCACAATAAATAAAAATCCCGTATAAAGTAGTTCCGCTACTGCCCGGGTGTTTATATCATTTCCCCTGCGCATAACAATTAGCGCTAATCCCATTTTCGCGCTTCTACGTGTGCGCACATATTGCACATTCCCCTCCTTTTCTTTGTGCTTTGCACACAAATTCAGCAGCAAACAGCCCAGCTGCTGTCTACATTCTGCGCGCCCACTTGTGCACATATTCACGCACTTTTCTTTGTGTTCTATTCGCACACACCATCTCCTCTCTTTTTCTTTGCGCTTGTACACAAGATCAGCAGCAAACAGCCCAGCTGCTGTGTACATTCTGCGCGCTCACTTCTGCACATATTTCCGCATTTCTCTTTGTGCTGTATTCGCACGCACTTGGCAGCACGCAACTTCGCTGCTTGGCCCAAGTGCATATACATACATAAACAATAAAGCACAAAGCGGATACAGTGGGACAAACACCTCACTCTCACTGTACATTGAAAATTGTCTTTAACTTAGAAAATTTTCAATCGTGCATATATACACATACATACACTTGTATACGACATTCACATACACTCTTTACATACAGTGGGACAACAAGACCCATCCTAAGTACATTGAATATTTTCGACTTAGAAAATTTTCAATTGTACATAACAAACCTTCACTGCGCATACACTTTACATACATACAGTGGGACAAAGACATCCCACCTGTGCACAAAATTTAAAAAAAAAATTTGTCTCTTTTATATAATTAAACACAGTTTAATAAATACACTAACAACTAACAAATATATTCAAAAATATATTTTGACGTACACTTATACACGCATATATACATACCAATACATATTTATTTTTCTTTTTCACATACATTTATACACATACCCGTACATATTTATTTTCCTTTTAATAAAATAAATAAAAATACTCATACACAAATAAATTTTACTGTCACTTGTTGTTTTTATTTTACTACATTATACCACAGATGGCTTGTATAGGCACTTAACTTGCAGTTAGTCAGATCACTTCCTCCTTGTGGTATCACAATGGGCCCTTTTCGTGGCCTAAGTGTGTCTTTCGGCAAGTCCCGTGCCTAGGCAGCCACTTTAACCTAACCTAACCATACCACAGAACAAACAATATACAAAATGCGCATCTGGTGTAAAGAAAATTTTCTTTGCGGGTTCCAGCGGTAGGAGCCGTTTGTGGATGCGGGGGGAAGCAGTAAAGGGGACGAGAACGCACAGAGCGCGAGAGCGTAAAATGAGAAGCTGTGAGAGCGCAAAATCAAAAGTTCGGAGAGCAAACAGATACAAGTATTGATCGCATGCCGGTGTACAAAACAGTAACGCACCATATATGTGGTTGTTGTTGTTGGCCAACAAAGCGACGTGCCGCATGCATGGTGATGGAGAAAACGCGTACAGGGGAAAGGCGACAGCCTGTGGTTGTTGTTGTCGCTGGCTAACAACTGAAGTTAGAATAAATTTTTGCTTTGGCTGATTTCTGTAAGGAGCTTAGCGACTCACAATACTACGATTAAAAAAAACCGCCAATTGTGGGAATAAGTTTGGTCAAAATAACCAGAGTTTATTACGATTTTAGGATTTTAAGTTTTCGGGGTTTAGTTACATTTTCTTTTCTGAGGCCCATGAACAATGCTTCCTGAAAAGAACTAAGATCATAAAATCCAAAATTGTGTTTTTATGATCAGGACATGTGGAAAACCATTGTGGTGTAGCATTTTGACATTTAACTTTTATTAAATTTTTTATGCCTTTTTTGTGGCTGTTTTTCAAAAATGCTGCGGAAAATTTAAATGCGTACTTTGCTTATCGCTAATAGAATTTGCGATGGACTAATAAGATTGCCGAAATCTTTGAGAGAGTTAAAGTTTTTGTGAAATATGAAAAGTTCACTAGGAACTGTTAGTACCTCATCTTCATTTCTCAATTCACCTGCACATGTTTCACAGTTTATTTTGGGAATGGTAAATTCAGAACAGTTCTGAAAATTATCATTTAATATGAAATCGGCAAGGATGGCTGTATTATTATCCACTTCGAAATCATCGGTTTGACTAGTTTCTTCGTTATGTTCAGGAGCTGAGTCGAGATTTAATACGATATTAGAAAGCGTTGCAAACGTAGTATCATTTAATTCTTCACAATTGCTGTGGGAACTCAATTGCACAATTTTGGCGGCCATTAAGCGTGCTAATATATTATTGATATCAGCAACTGATGGATTTATATTATTACCACCTTTTTGACGTAGTATAGAAAACATATTTCCAAGTTTGTCTTGGTTTAATGTCCTTGTCATCAAAAAAAAAAAATTCGGATTTTTTCTCAAAAAGCTCGTCTACTAATAGCAAAACAGCTTTTAGAGTAAGTTTCATCCCATCTAGAAAAAATACTTTTTTCTTTTTGTCAACAAATGAGATTTCATCCAGGTATTTAAGGAAGAATTTTATGTACTCACGTGATAAGCTGTTGAGTTGAATCGCAGATCTGTAAACATTTTTGGAATATAACGATCCACTGTTTAGGCAATCAAATATTTTGTCAATATATTCTATAAAGCTGGCCGTAGATAAAGCCAATTCTTTAGAGCAACTTTTGAAACCTATAGTTTCAGCAGTTGTCCTAATAGCAGCTTGAACAGTCCTGCTGAAAATTTGGGTTGCCAGTTTTACTTTCATTTTCTCGAAAGAATTTGGAAAAATATGTTGGCTGGTTAGTTTAGGACACATTTTTGTTGTTGATTTAAGTTCCATTTTAAATAGTTCCTGAACTACTAGTTAAGTCGCATTCGAGCCAGCCATTTCTCAATGATTTAACAAGGTGCGGGAAATCATATATGTATGCAGAACACTTTTCCATCATTATACATGAAAAAAGGCCTTTCCAAAGTTACACCCATATCCGAAAAGCACTTCCTATTGGAAGACCCTTGGTCACAAGTTATAACTTTTACTGTGATGCCAAAACTATTAAGAATTTTTTAATTTTCCAGAATTATATTCTTTAACATATTTGCAGAAAGTCCGTTTTTGGAAACAAAGTAATTTAGTACCAATGACCAGTTAGAAAACATTGATTTGACCATAAAAACACATAATTGTTTTCCTATTTGGCTTGTCCTTTCAACCCCATTTTCTTCATACCCATCAACCAAATCTAATTTAGGATTATATCGTAATGCCTTTCTAATTGCCATTTCATCCATTAATAGAATCATGTTGTTTTTTTTCGCTCTGAGTCAAATCCAAGCACCGTTTTCTTATAACCTCAAAAGCAGAGTTCTTAAAACCTGGCTGCAGGAACTTAACAGGGGCCCATCGATTAACAGTCGAGATATGTGGCAAATTTAGATTTAGTTTATTTCTTAAAAATTGATATGTCGACTGCGAGACATAATAAATATTTTGAGCCAAATCTTTCACATCTTCCGTATATTCTTTAGGACGGGAACTAAGAAGAAGCTTACAAAATACCTTTGATTCTTTGCTCACGTTATTATAAGAGTCGATGCGTTGGAGCACATCTGACTTTTTTGGTAATTTCTTCTGGTTGTAATACTTCCTGTAAAAATTTACTCATAAGTTTCTTCAACATTTTCCAAATTAAATACAGGAACTGCTCCAGATTTTAAATATTTTTTCAATGTCAGAACTTGAGAAGTGATTAACGCATATAAATAATGGTTTGGTGTATTCTTTAGTTTTAATGCTACATTTTTCTCGCCAAATTTGGCCCATAGCTGAGTCATAGGGCGGAAATTTAAACATTTTTAGTTTTTCATCATCCCGTCTAGATTTTCGGCAACATGTTATGCAGCATTGAAGCCCTGACTTTATTAAATTTTTACCCACCCGGGGTAGTAAATTTTTACTCGGAGCCGGATCAATTTTTCGTATACTAGTAAAGTCAATGAATGTGCCAAATCAAAGGTAATATAATGACCACAAAGGATCAACTACGTCAAAATATCTGTACATATTTTAAATTTGGATCAACCACGTCAAAAAATAGCAAAAAATTCAAAATTGGATTCAACCACGTCAAAATTTAGACAAATAATTATACTTGGAACTAGCCTCGTAAATATATCTTTAAAAATGTTAAATTTGGATCAACCACGTCGAAAACAATTGCAAACAATTCAAAATTGGAATCAACCACGTCAAAATTTAGACAAATAACTATACTTGGAACTAGCCTTGTAAATATATTCGTAAAAATTTTTATTTTGGATCAACCACGTCTAAATATTTGCAAAATTCAATATCAATTAATCTAAGCGCTGCATGAATAAAAAAACGACCATTCAGCTCGAAGATTCGATTGATAATGACAATAAACAATTCGCCGGCACGTGCTCGCTCTGCGCTTGCTTTTTTACAAACAAGAACAAGAAGCGGACAGGCAAAATTTGCATAGGAAAAAATGACTGGCGATCGCTTTGCCAAAACAACCACCATTTCAAAGTGCCCGAGTAAAGCCAAGCTGGCTTGCTGCGGAAAACAACAACATTGCGTGTTGTTGTCGAAATGAGAATAAATCAATCCATCGAATGAATGCGAGAATGCAAGAGAGAATCGCAAAGCAGCTCTCCGCTCGCTTGCGCTTACTCTCTCGGTTCCATGTACAGTTTCCTCATCTTTGCTGCTTCCCGCCCGCGTCTGAAATGAAATCGCAAAATTATTTCAGATGCGCCTTCTGTATACTGTTTATTCTGTGATTATACACAACACTTATACAAATTTCCATATTTCGGATTCCGCGGTTTAAATTTAAAATTCTATTCATATTTTCCCGTATTGCTCAACATACGGTTAACAAATAACAAATAAAGTTGGCCAACAAATTAAAGGCAATTTCCCATTCAATCGAATAATCTTCACACATTCGTGTAATTTTTCGATTTTTTCTAAATTTAAGCTGTTTGTGCGGACGCGGCCAACTTTAACCCTTTCAATTACTCGCATTCTCAGGAGGGAATTTAACTTCAACTTCTTCGCACCTGACCCCTCAAGCTTCGCTTATTTATTTTAATGCCGGTAGAGCGTTCGCCTAAAAAGCATTCAGACGCAATGGAGCCAACCGCCTCCAAACAACCCCCTAAGGTGTCAACCGATTTGTTTTTGACAGACACTGTCACACGTGAGCCGCCAAAAACGCGCTCCAAATCCCCCATTCTCCGGGCGACCGATCCTATCGTTGCCAAATTCATATTCGAGTCCGATTGGCTCGTGCAATGTTGCACAAAATTCAATACGACTCCCATTGATGAACAAACGAAGTCCCTCGTCCAAATTCGTCGAAAGAATTTAGAAGTCCAATGGGAAAGGCTTATGTGTGCATATGAGGCAGTCTCCATTGCGGAAGACAGTAGCCAGCCCGACCGTTTCAAGGTGTCGGCTCGGCAGAAGATCGAAGCCTGTACAGACCAGTATGAGTTGTGCATGGCTCAAGTGTCGGACATCATTGAGATGCTCCAGCTTCAGCCCACTCAGCACGCTGCGCAAACGGAACAGGTTCGATCCCTAGAACCAACAAATACACTAAACATTTGTTTACAAGTTCCACCTTGCGATACCGAAACATTTTTCGGTGGCTATGAGCAGTGGCAGTCCTTCCGGGACATGTTTACGGCAGTTTACATAAATCACCCCAAGCTCACTCCAGCCCAAAAACTGTATCTCCTCCGATACAAGACGCAAGGCAAAGCCGGTGCAATTGTGAAACAATATGCCTTAAGTGACGAAAACTTCGGACTCGCATGGGAAGCCCTGAAATCCCGCTACGAAAACAGGCGCATATTAGTTGACAACCAGATACAATCCCTATTAAATATCACTCCGGCTACTACCGAAAATAGCGAAGCGCTGCAGCGGATTCAAAACACGATCAATAATTGTCTCTCAGTACTTAAGTCCCAGGCCGTGGACACTGACAATTGGGATCCGCTGCTTGTGTACATTTGTTGCACCAAATTGCCCGAAGACACATTAGCTCCTTGGGAACAATCCCTTACATCTCGGAAAGACCTGCCTCTTTGGTCGCAAATGGACGAGTTCCTGACCTGCAGGTACGAGGTGGTGGAACGGTTCAATAGCATTCGCCCCGCTAAACCAAAACCACAACCCTCCAATATAAATGCCCCTAAAAATCGGCCTCAAAATAGATCTCAGCACTTCCACACACACAAACTCTGCAACGCAAATCACCCTATACGGACATGTCAGAGTTTCAAGAAGAAGCTCAGCCCCCAGAGCCGACTGAAATACGTCAAAGAGCACAGCTTATGCGAAAACTGTCTTGCCACAACGCATACCATAAAGGATTGTACAAGCAGTTTTACGTGGAAGGAAGCATCATTCCCTGCTTCATTTCCCTAACGGCAAATCACAACCCTCGCAGCTATTCAATAGGTCACAGACGACCACATCTCAGGTCGCAACGGTTCATCCATAACCAATCAATAACTCCACAACTCATTCCCCACTTCAGATGCGCAACCCAGCACATCTTCAAGGCTAGGTACGCCTCAAGTACAAGCCCTTATATTAGATTAGATTTGGGATTCGGACAACACCTGCCCGAGACACTGCGTCTAAGTAATGAACTATTGTGTCATGTCCCTCTACGTTACTGGAGGAGTTCGTGTCCTCCAATGTTATCTAGGAACTCCTTTAGTTTCCTTAGATTCATTTCAGACAAATCTCTCGTCTGTATTACCTCCTTCCCTAATATTCGCTTTCTTGCGTGTATTAGGGCAGGGCATTCAGTTATGATATGTACAGAGTTCTCTTCCTCTTCCATACAAAATCTGCAAAGCTCGCTGTCCGTTAGTCCCAGACGCGCCCTATGCATATTCAGCAGACAGTGTCCACTTAGCATCCCCGTCATGACCTTGAGCTCCTTTCTGCTTAGGTCAATTCGGTACTTAGATTTCCTTTCCGAGTAAGCTGGAATGAAAAGCTTGGAGCATCGTTGCCCCATTGTGTTCGACCATTTGTGGTTTGCTCGATTAATAGATTCCTATTTAACACAATGTCTGTAATGAGACTTGCTAACACCTATGATTGGTTCAGGTCCGTAGGGCCAGCTAGCAGCCCCATCCTTTGCCAATTTGTCCGCTTCCTCATTACCATCGTGCCCACAGTGCGCAGGGATCCAGTGTACTATCACTTGGTTTTCCCTTGAGAGATCCTGGAGAACATTTGCTGTCTCCCAGACCAGTTTGGAGTCAAATGTCATCGAGCCCAGGGCCTTGATTGCCGCCTGGCTATCTGACATTATGATTATCCTTTTCCTTCTAACAGTTAGTTAGTAGTTTCCTGGCACACACATTTATGGCAAAGACCTCAGCCTGAAAAATCGAGGCTTTATCCCCAAGACTTACAGAAGACTGGAAACCGGAGCTAAAGATTCCTGCCCCAATTCCTTCTTCCGTCTTGGACCCATCGGTGTACCAGACAATGTCATCACACGTGAGACTGATCTTTGTATCAGCCCAGTCCAACCTGTGAGGTATGTACGTTGCGTAGCTTTTTCTGAGGCATCTGGTCCAGAGGCATCCAAAAGCCTCCATCCCGCCTCCTGTCCCTCAGCAGAGATCGGTGGCCGATTGCCTGTGCATCCCTTGGTATGAATCCATTATGCATCAGCCTGTGTGTGCTATTGGTTGCTGCCATCTGCACCTTCAGTTCCAGCGGTAGCATTCCCAATATAACATTGAGAGCTGCAGTTGGAGTGGTTCTGAGACATCCTGTTATGCAGGTATTCGCTAGTCTTTGTAGTTTCTCTAGCTTAGTCGCAGTTGTTACTTCTGTGGTTTTCTTCCACCAGACTATCGCTCCATAAGTGATAGTTGGCAGAATTACTAGGGTGTAAATCTTCTGAAGCCATTTCGGCCTCAGACCCCAGTTTTTCCCACAGATCCTCTTGCAGCGCCAGAGAGCATTACCTGCTCTCATAAGCATGCGGTCTACGTGGGGTCTCCAGTTCAATTTACTGTCTAGAGTTACCCTAGAGTTAGGTACTTAACCTCCTTCGAGTAGTTAAGTTCTTTACCAAAGATCCTGACCTGTCTTAAGTTTAATTTCCTTTTAAGAGTGAAAGGCACTACAATGGTCTTGTCTGGATTCACAGACAGTTTCTGTCTGACGCACCAGCACTCCACTGTGTTCAACGCGTTCTGGAGCAAGTCTGAGACGGTGTGTCCATCTCTGTCCCTGATTGCGATTACTAGGTCGTCTGCATATGCAATGACTTCATGTCCCTGCTCTGTAAGAGAGCGGATTAGTCCGTCAACGACCACAGACCACAGCAGCGGAGATAGGACCCCTCCTTGGGGACATCCCCTTGCTATTTTTGCAGAGAGCTCTACCCCCCCCTAAGCTGGACCGAATCACCCTGCTTTCGAGCATTGATGATATCCATCTAATGAGAGTGGTAGGCACCTGGAAGTCTTCTAGCGCTGTTTCGATCGCTTCGAAGGTTGTGTAGTTGAAGGCCCCTTCAATGTCTAAGAAACCTGCCGGGCAGATCTCCTTCACTTCCAGGGACTTCTCTATCTTGCCTACCAGCACTGATAGGGCCGTTTCTGTGGATCTACCTTTCTGGTAGGCATGTTGATTCGTGCTAAGGGGACACCGGGTTAGAATTTCTTCCCTCAGGAAGCGGTCAACAACCTTCTCCAGACCCTTTAGCACAAAGGACATAAGGCTTATTGGCCTGAAGGATTTTGGGTCCTTCTTGTTGGATCTTCCAGGTTTTGGCAGATAGATCACATTTACTGCTCTTCAGGCCTCTGGAATATATCCATATGCTAGACTGCATGAGTAGATCTTTGTTAAAATAGGCGCTAGTGTGTTCATTCCCTTCTGCAAAAGTGCCGGGAAAATACCATCTGTTCCCGGTGCTTTGTACGGGGCGAATGATTCCAGCGCCCATTTCACTATGTGTGCATTGCACACAGCTTTGGCCGTTCTCCAATCTTCCCTACTTGGACAATACGACTATCCCGTACTGTCTCTCAGTGTCGATTTAGACACCAGGCAGTGCGGTCGTGTTTGCGAGTGCGTTTTTCAGTGCGAATTAAGTGTGCGATTCAGTGTGCCCGAGTAGCGGTATATTGTGAGTATAATTTGTAAACAAGTGACCGTTGGTAACTTGTAGGCAATTGTTGTTGCGCATTTTGCGTAAACAAGTTACCGTAGGTAACTTGTGCGTAGATTGTTGTTGTGCACAAAAGTATAAACAGGTTGGCGTTAATTGGCCTGTCTGCATTGTTTGTGTACTGCGTGAGCCAAGCAAGTAGCCGTAAGGCACTTGCAGTGTGTACAGTAGTTGTTGTACAACAACTGCTGAGTTGAGTGAGTGAGTGTTGTTGTAATATTGTAAGTAGTATAAATAGTAGTAATAAGTCTAGTGTTAGATTAGTATAGTGTGTAGAGTGTGTAGAGTGTGAATGGTGCGCCCTAAGCGCAAGGGGAGTGTGGCAGGGGACTCTGCCCGGGAGCCGTCCGGTTGTGAAACGACCGACATGACGTCTTCCGATGCGGAGTCAGTGTCGGCGGACGTCCGGTCGCCCCCTCGTAAGAGGGTTGGGCACGTGGTTTCGCCCGGCAAAGGGCGCGCGGCCTTGCCCGGGGTAGGGCTTGGGCGCGCGGCTTCGCCCGAAGAAGGGCTTGGGCGCGCGGCTTCGCCTGGGGTAGGGCTTGGGCGCGCGGCTTTGCCCGGGGTAGGGCTTGGGCGCGCGGCTTTGCCTGGGGAGGCAGGAGGCTTGGGCGCACGGCTTCGTCCGCCGACGCTACAGGAGGAGTGGAGATGAGTGGGGCCAGCACGTGCACGGAAGGTGCTGAGTCGCTGGCTGTGAAGGCGAGTGCGGTCGTACCCGTCGTTGCGGCTGGCGGTGAGGTGCCGGCTGGGCCGCGCTTGGCAGTGCGAATGAGGAAGGGGGTGAAGGCGGCGGCTGTTGACCAGGGGCCACCTGCGTCGGAGGCGCAGGCGTCGGTGGTTGCCCTGAAGGCCATCACGGCGAAAATCATGGCAGCTGTGATTGGGGTGGATGGTGTCAGCGCCGTCGCCATGAAGAAGGTGGTTGAGGTCGCGGGCGAATATGAGCTGTTGCTCATGAAGCTCGTGGCCGAGAATGCCACGTTGAAGGGCCGCCTCGCTGGCCTGGAGAGTGCGGGGGCTCCGGCCTCACGGGCCATGCCGGCGCCGAGTGCGGTGCGTCTGGGCGCCCCCCAGGCGGCCGCTGCTTTGGCGCCGGTGTCTGTACCGGTTGCGCAGGCCATGACTGTGCAGCCGGCGCAGACTTGGTCCGTTGTTGTCCGGAGCCGTGATGCCAAGGCATCGGGGAAAGAAGGGGCCACCAAGGTCGTTAAAGAGGCGGGTCCTTCACTGGGCGTGAGGGTTCACGAGGTGAAGCCACTGCGTGGTGGCGGTGCGATTATTCGCACCCCCTCCAAGGCCGAAGCAGTGAAGCTGACCCAGAATGCCAAACTGAGCGAGCTTGGGCTTGACGTGGCTGCGAACGAGAAGCTGAGTCCGAGGGTTGTCGTCCATGGGGTTCACTCGGAGATTTCTCCGAGTGAATTCATGGAGGAGCTCTATGAGTTGAACCTCAAAGAGCGGATAAGCCCGGCTGCCTTTAAGAAAGGCGTCCGCATGGTGAGTCGCCCGTGGACGGTAGGCTCTGGTGGAGCATCCAACGTCGTGTTCGAAGGGAACGAAGGCTTGCTTTCGTCCCTTATGGAGGCGGAGCGATGCTACATCAAGTGGTTTTCGTTCCGCGTGCGGCCCTTCATGCCGATGCCTGGCTGCTTTAGGTGTCTGAGCTTTGACCACAGAGTGGCTGAGTGCAGAATGAAAGCGGACGTTTGTCGGCGCTGTGGCCAGAGCGGTCATCGCGTCCAGCAATGCGGCAATGAGCTGCATTGCCGGAATTGCGCGTTCCGGGGCAAGCCGGCTGGACATTACATGATGTCCACCGACTGTCCGGCGTACAGCCAAATTCTGGGCAGGGCGCAGGCTCGTCATTGATGCGTCTGCAGGCAGTACAGTTAAACTGTCAGGGCGCGTATGCCGTGATGTGTGAGCTAGGTGCATGTATGAGTGAATGTGGCAGTGCAATTGCCCTGGTGCAGGAACCGTACGCCACCAATGGTGTCGTACGGGGAATACCTGCAGCTATGCGGGTCTTTTCTGACACCAGGGCAAAAGCAGCTGTAATTGTGAATGACGTCCATCTGGACTGTATGGTTGTGTGTGCGACTGAATATGGTGTTTGTGTGAGCGTGCAAGGTCACTTTGGTAAAGTGATTGTGGGCAGTGTCTACTGCAAGTATGCTGAACCTCTAGAGCCCTACTTGGACTACCTGGACACGGTGTTTTGTCTGGCAGGTGGCACACCTGTCTTGGTAGGTATGGATGCAAATGCCGTATCTCCGCTGTGGTTCAGCAAGTTATCGCGGCATTGTGCCGGCTACCAGAGCCACGGTAGGGGTGAGGCAATGAGTGAATGGTTGGTTCCGAGAGACATTGTTGTTCTCAACGAACCAAGTGAATGGTATACGTTTGACGGGCCTAGAGGGGTGAGTGATATTGACGTGACGCTAGTGAATGGGGCAGCGAGCAGAATGTTTGAATTCAGCTGGCGTGTCCGTAGTGGGTGGGGCATAAGTGATCACAATTTGATTGAAATTGTGATTACTGTGCCTGCCCACAGTGTGAATGAAAGGGCGGGTGTGTGTGACAGGCGATGGCGCACCTGTGGTGTGAATTGGGAGACTTATGGTTTCCATGTGCGTGAAGTGGTCACGGAAGTGCCACTTAGTGTGTTTGAACATATGGATGTGGACGACCAGGTCGCTCGTCTTAACGAGTGCGTCTGGCGCGTGAATGACAGTATGTTTCAGAAA
The DNA here is from genome assembly GCA_964056695.1 of Melieria picta. Taxonomy (NCBI): domain Eukaryota; kingdom Metazoa; phylum Arthropoda; class Insecta; order Diptera; family Ulidiidae; genus Melieria; species Melieria picta. Next base: position 66,037,694 of record OZ057400.1, read on the forward strand.
TGGGAAAGAGTGAACCAGAGGCGGGTGAAGTGGTGGACGAATGAGCTGAGTGCAAAGAGGCGGTCGGTCAGGCGTCTGAGACGAAAGTTTCAGCGCGCCCGGGCGGCCAATTCTGAGCACTTGGCCCAGCGCAGGTCTGATTTCAATAGGTGTATGAATGAGTACAAGAGTATGCTTGTTCGCGTTAAGGAAGACAATTGGCGGGAGTTTGTGGCAGACCATAGGGATGAGCCATGGGGTCATGTCTATCGGATCTGCCGCTCTAAGAGGAAGCAGGTGGAAGTGAGCGCCCTCCGTGTTGGTGACATTATGACATCAACATGGAGGGACAGTGTGAACGTTCTCTTAGCCGAGTTCTTTCCTAGGGCGGTTGAGCAGACGCCACCAGCACAAGTGGCAGCTGCTGAGCCATTAGAAGACGGAGAGTTAGGTTATGCATTTGGCCTGGTTAGGTCTAGACGGTCACCGGGTGTCGATGGTTTGACTGGCGAGATCTGCAAAGCCTTGTACAAAGTCATTCCGGAGTACCTGGAGGCCATCTATGAGAAATGCCTTTATGAGGCTTATTTTCCACTCGCGTGGAAGATAGCTAGGGTCGTAGTGCTCTTGAAGTCTCCTGATAAGATCAGGACTAACCCTCGTTCTTATCGGGGTGGGCTATCGGATAGACAGTTTGGGTTTCGAAAGAGACTCGGCGTGGAAGATGCGTGGATGTATGTTAAATCGGTGGTGCGTGAGAGTTGCGAGAACTATGTTCTCGGTGTGTTTGTAGATTTTAGGGGGGCGTTTGATCACCTGCGCTGGGATAAAGTGGTTGAGTGGTTGAATCATGCCAACTGCCTGGAAACAGCTCTCTGGAAGAGCTATTTCTCAGACAGGAAGGCATGTGTGATTGGGGAGAATGAACGGGTTGAAATAGATGTGGCTCCGTCTGTGGTCCATATATATGGAACTACATGATGGCAAGTGTTGTGCGTATGCGGATGATCTGCTTATCCTTGTGGAGGGCAGATCAAGAGCGGATGTAGAGCGCTTGGGGGAGCAATTTATGTGTATGGTGTGTGAATGCGGTGAATCGGTGGGTGTGGATGTGGCAATGGACAAGACGGTGACCATGCTGCTGAAAGGCAAATTGGCTCGCAGTCGTCTGCCCATTGTGCGTGTGAATGGTGTTGGCCTCCGGTATGAGACGCAAGTCAAATACTTGGGGCTAACAATTGGCGAAAGAATGAGTTTTGCTCCTCACTTGGTCAGGCTGAAAGAGAGGGTTGTGTGCATAATGGGTCAGGTGCGCCGGATACTCAGGAGTGACTGGGGACTCGGCCGACGCGCAGTTCGTACCATTTACCACGGTCTGTTCGTAGCTTGTGCTGCGTACGGAGCGTCGGCATGGCACGAATTGGCCGCGACGGTTGTAGGCCGCAAACACTTGCTGTCTATTCAGCGTGTTATGTTGTTAGGTTGTATGCCTGTGTGCCCTACTGTATCAACAGATGCATTGCAGGTGTTGATGGGTGCGGCTCCTCTGGATCTCGTAGTCATACGGCGTGCCGTAGGCTTCGGGCTAAGGAGGGGGAACAGAGAGGTGCTGCTGCAGTATGAGTGGCTGCAAGGCGAAGGTGTGGAGAGTGCTGACAGTATGAAGCGTAAGCGAATACTGGAGGACTGTGTTCTGCAACGTTGGCAGCAACGTTGGGACGAAAGTCCCCATGGCAGAACGACATATGAGTATATACGGGACGTGAGGTTCGTGGTAGGGCTCAAGGATTTCGGCTTCGGCTTGAGCCTTGGGTTTCTACTTACCGGGCACGGGTCACTCAATGCATTTTTGCATGAGAGAGCCCTGAGTGCAAGTGCTGAGTGTATGTGTGGGGCTGTAAGAGAGGATTGGTTGCATGTGTTGTGTGAGTGCCCGTTGTACTCAGATTTGAGGGACCTTGGGCGGATGGGGATTACTCGGACGGACGGTGTGTGCGTGAAGCACTCTCCACCAGACAGCTGATTGCCATAATGAATGATTATGCGAATGCTGTGTTTCGGCGGCGACGGCAGTTTGGTGTATTGCCAAGTGTGAATGTGTGAGCGGGCCTTGTGGGGGGGCCGGTCTATTGAGTGGATGAATGAGTGCGCACGTGAATGAGGTCAAGTGCGGTGCGGTGGTCACCAGTCCACGAGCTAAATGGGGCTCAACTGGTAGTAGCACGGCTGCGAAGTCTGACCAGAGGCTTTGTCTGGTACCACGGGAATCAGGGTGCCCCTGGAGCCTTGTGCTTCAGCCTGATTATGGGAATGGCCCCCTCGGGGAGTTTTCGTGGTGGCGTGGTTTAACACCCAAATGCGGGTAGAGTTTCGTCTCGGCGTGGAGTTGCGTTTACAACCGGGTGCCGGACCCATAGCACGGCAGAGGCCTCGATCCCTACCAAGGAGGGGTAATGTCCATTTACATTAACCCAATTGGTACCGGGAGCTTGTTCCCGGGGCGCTTATCAATGCTTAATTTTGATACGCTGTGCTTTTGAGCACCGTGGGGTTAGGCCACACTGTGGCGGTCCCGTACTGTCAATCAGAGGATCGGCTGTCAATATGTCCGATCCCGGGAAGTGTATATTAATGAGTAGGGCAAGCGATTCCATCTCACTTCTTGTGGAGGACCCGTCTACATCCACCAGAGTTCCGATTGGCCAGATATTTCCATCGAGAGGATCTTCTGTAGCCTGCAACTGGAGGACATATCCGATACGTCCTCACAGAACCGCCTAAAAGATTCTCTCTTGGCCTTCCTGATCTCTTGATTGTATTTAGTGAGGGTCTGGGAGTAGGTCTGCCAGTCGTTATTGCGCTTAGCCCTGTTGAAGTTTCCTTACTTCCTTCCTTAGCTTGGTAAGGTGACCGTTCCACCATGGCGTCTGCCTCTTAAGTCTGCCTCTTAAGTCTTAGTCTTAGTCTTTAGGGGACAGTTTTCTTCATAGGCATTGAGGATGGATCCCTTGAGCGTTGTCGAGGCCCTTTCCAATCTGTCTATGGTGTCTATCCTATTCTCTATTCGAGAGGGAATAAGCTGTTCCAACTGGCTGCAGTAACTGCCCCAGTCGGTCTGTCTTTTTGGTCTAAATGGCACTTTTTCAAGCTACCGATTCCCTATTGCGAACCTGATCTGAGCATGACGGCTCATCGGATACCCGCCAATTACTGACAAGGTCTATTGTCATTGAGGGTGTCAAGGTCATATCCAAGACTTCCTCTCTGACCCTAGTTACAAACGTAGGACTGTCACCAACGTTACATATATTTAAGTCTAAAGCGAGTATAAAGTTGAAAAGTGACTCACCTCTAACATTTACGTCGGAGCTGCCCCACATGGTGTGATGGGCGTTCGCATCACAGCCAAGTACCAGCTCCATATTGTTGCCCCTAGCATAGGCAACTAACTGTTCTGCTAGTCTTGAAGGGCAGTGTTCGTCATCCCCAGGGAAGTACGCGGACGCTATGATGACCTCCCTGGAATTCCAGACGATTTTTCCCGCGCAGAGATCCGGTGTAACATAATCTGTTAACGGGAAAAAGGAAACATTATTGAATATGATGCAGGCTCTGGCTCTCATGTTCGATTGGCAACGTAGTACCTCTCCTGCTTGGGATAGCCCTCGAATCTGTCCATTGGTGCTGGTCCATGGTTCCTACACCAGGGCTATACTAGGATCCAAGGTGTTCAGGGTCCTGGTTAAGACAGCCGAAGCTGCCACCGCCCTATGGAGATTGATTTGGACAATCTCCATCTAAGCTTGCGGTCCCTTCGTGTGAGATCCCGCACGCTTACCTCCTCTACCCCTCGTCCGCACCCGTTCAATACTGCCCGAAGTATTTGCAGACTTATCCAACAGACTCAGTCGTCTGGACGGATTTGCCACTCCAGTCAACCTAGTCTGTCGGACGGGCTTAGCTGAGGCAGGCTTTGCGGCCCCACCAATGCCTGTCCTGGCGTCCTGTCACTGGTCCGTTCGACTGTTTTGTCGGTCCGAGTGACGGTTTGCGTCCGTCCGCCAGACGGCGATCGGTCCCCGCTTACCCTCGCCAGTGCTTGTGCGCTGGTGGATGGTCTTTCCTCATCCACCCTAACGTTTGACGTCGTTTTATCCGTGCCGCCACCCCTGGTCACCGATAACTTGGTCCCCTGAACTGGACCCTTCCCAACTCAAAGAAGGGAAGGTCCTTCAGCGCAGAGAGTTGCGCAACTGAGGGACCATCGATGGCCAGTGTCAACGTTATTCCCTGCGCCGCGACAAACCTGTTCAGTACCTTCCAGTTGCCTGTTGGTAGTGACCGGTTCTGCGTACGGAGCATCCGAAGAATATCGTCGGCTGGCAGAGAGCAGCCTGGGACGAACGCAGTGGCTACGCTGGGTTTGGGAATGTCACTACCCTCCACCAGTTTCACCTTCCTCTCCGCCAGCTGGGGTTTCGACATTATCCCCCTCAGCCAATTCCTCGATGCCCCGTCGGCGCAGTTCACAATTATCCACCCTGGCTTGAAGGAGCATCCTTGGAACCGAATTTGAGGGCCATCAACGGGCAGCTTACGCAGCTCCTCTTTGATAGCCCCCTCTATCGCCCTCTGCTCCTCCAAGTTTATGTGGACAGCCGGGAATTCGTCCGGCAGAATCCCTACCTTGACCGCTGCAGCAGCTTCAGCAAAGGACGGACTGAACTTCGTCCTCTTCGGTGCGGGTTGCGCCGCTTCGATTCCGCTGCAGCCGTCAGCTTCGACCACCTTCGCTGCCTCAGCCAAGACAGCCTTGAGAGCCTCCTCGTAGGGCGTACCTGCCGCCGTCAGCTTCCTTAGCCCCTTCTTCTGAGAAGTCGTTAACCGCTTTCTTTTCAGAGAGATGGCCTCGGTAGCTTCTACCAGCGCAGGTAGGCCCCGCGATGGTGCCCCCTCAACTGCCAAAGTTGACGTGGTGGTCGAACTACTTTGTGAACACTCACTGTTCACCCTGCTCCTAGTCGGTCGGTCTCTCCAACCGCTAGGCAAAATTTCAGCAGATTGCTGATCAATGGCATCAGTCTTTCCGACGTCCATACCATTCGAGGCTAGTGTAGAAGAGCTCATCATCTGGTTCGTGCGGCCACCTACTCCGACGAGGCTTTTCGGTGGCCAATGCAAATTGTGGGGTCGGGAAGGTCGCCCATGACAGAGCCCCATGCCATGCGAAGTCCAAAATACTTACTACCCGAGGTGGGCAGGTATCGGGTAGGCTCCGTACTACTACAGCCGGTATACCCTCTGGCTGCAAACCATCCAATGGGCACGGGTCGCATAACACCCTGGAATAGGGGGGAGGAAAGGAAGCAGGGGTTAGACGGGACCTGGGCATAGGGATGTATAGAAAATTGGGTAGTGACTAGTTAGCCAGCCACCAAGGGTGTAGACAAGACCGTTGTGGTGTCCACCGGGAAAGCGTGTTGGATACAGTTGGTGACGACTATCTATCTATCAGTCAATGATAGGTCTGGCGTTAGTCAGTCCGGGGTGACCTATATGAAGCGGCGGGTCGCGCCAATGATTTTATGGCTAAGGAGCCTATGTGTTGAGCTAGAGTCTAAGAAAGTAAACGAGTAGTTTGCCTCTTGTCATTAAGCTGATTTTATTTTCCAAATTTGGTGTCTTAAATACTAAATTTACAAAGTGTTATACGGAGGGGCAATTCCAGTGCTCCTCCCTCTATTTCCAATGCATTGGCATCGCGCCAATCACGACGCGGGTCAGATCCGACGACGCGGCACTTTCCCAAAGTGGGCCAGCGCTCTGCGTTGGCCTGCGGTAGGTCGGGTCGTGTTGCATGCGCGATCGGTGCAAGTGCCCACATGTGTTGTGACATGTGTCGCTTGTGCAAGTGCAGGCCACTTGAGTGACGCCGGCGTTCTTGTGCATGCGACATTTGACACTTGCAATGTAAACAAAGTGGCGAGTGCACCGGGCGATGCAAGTCGGTCTTGCTGACTGGCTTGTGCGCTACTGTGTTGGCGTTAGTGGTCATGCGGTACCACTACACCGTACCCCGGTGGCTGTTTCCAGCGGCCACCACGAGGAGGTCTAGTCACATTCCGCCAGTTCTTCCGCCAGCGCCAGCTGGTCTACCAAGCTGGTAGCAGCAGAAGAGTAGGCAGCAGACCGCCCAAAAATTGCTACCCCCCTTCACAATTAGCCATCCCAATTGGCAAGAATTTGCCATGCTAGATCTCGCTGACCCAAGTCCCTTCGTGTCAGCGCAGATAGACTTGGTAATTGGCAGTGATCTGATTCCCCAGATCTTACTCGAAGGTATCCGTCGAAATGTCTGTGGCAGCTTATTAGCCCAAAACACCATTTTCGGTTGGATACTCAGCGGGCCAGTACCCCATACGGTGTCATCCTATTCTACATACGTTGCAGAAGTCTCCAATGAGGAACTTAGTTCACAACTCAGGCAATTCTGGGAGCAGGAAGAAGTCAAACTTCCGACACCTGTCTCCGCGGATGACACATACTGTGAAGAGTTATACCAGAAGACCACAACCCGTGGATCAGACGGTAGATATATCGTGAAACTTCCCTTCAAGGCAGAATTTCCATGCTCGATAGCATTGGGCAATTCCCGACCCAATGCGCTCCAGCAATATATCAGCAGGGAGCGAAATCTCTCCCGAAAGGGAAACCTCAAGACCATCTACGATGGCGTCTTAGAGGAATATCTCACCCGTGACCATATGGAACTCACAAATCCCCGTGAGATAATCCAAAATGGCAAGTATTTTTCGTACTATCTGCCTCATCACGCAGTCATCCGCCCCGAAAAGAAAACTACGAAAGTCCGAGTGGTTTTCAATAGAGTCCGACCGATTAATCGACATCGGCTAGTATCGGCCAATAAAATTGGTATCGGCATCGGCTAGTATCGGCATCGGCCAAAAAATAGGTATCGGCATCGGTATCGGCCTTTTTTGGCCGATGCCACATCGGCCGTTTTTGGTCGATGATGCCATCGGCCTATTTTTCTGCTTTCATTTTTTTGTTTTCATTTTTTGTACCAACGGGTTCTTATACCCCTTTTCAGTAATATATTTTTAGATACTGTTTAATATAAATGTTTCCTAGAAATGTTTTTTTAAACTAGGTATTTTTAAAAACACAGATTTTCTCGAAATGTCTATGCATTTCGTCTCTTAATGTGGATATCAGAAGAAGGGGCATTTAATTTTTCAATCTTATCCTTTTTTTTAATTGGAAGCATATTTTTATAACATCTGTACAACGGGTCGCAATTTGAAAGTACACATTTTAATATAAAAATCGTAATTTTAAGTTGAATAAAAAACTGAATTTGTATGCAATATTTACTATTTTTGTTTCTCTCTCAGTGGATAAATGTGATATATTATTTTTTAATACATGTTAATGTATTAGAATTCTGAATTCTCTTGTTATTTTATTTCGTTTTTAATTATTTCTTTTCTCGCTGTTTTGTTATTTTGTAAAGAATATTACAAGCAATATGTAATAGTTCCTTTTGTAATTTTATAAAATAGACTGTGTTTTTGATTGAATTCATTCGTGTTATTTTTTCTATATAATCGGCATCGGCATTGGCCGATTTTCGCCCTTTCCGGGGATTAATCGGCATCGGCCAAACTCGCCCTTCCGGCCGATTCATCGGCATCGGCCAAAATTTGGTATCGGTCGGACTCTAGTTTTCAATGCCTCAAAGGCCTCAAGCTCTGGTCAGTCACTGAACGACATTCTGCACACTGGCCCCACTCTTCAAAATGACCTCACAGCCCTCATTCTCCGATGGCGCCTTTACCGCTTTGTCTTCAATGGCGATGTCCAGAAGATGTATAGGCAAATTCGGGTTCACAATGATCACCAGGAATTCCAGCGAATACTCTTTCGCAAATCCCCGGAATCTCCTATTCAAGATTTCAAATTGAAAACGGTGACATTTGGAACGCTCCATCAATTGGCCCACGATTCTGAGCCATCCAGCCCGTTAGCGGCAAAAATACTTCTCGAGGAAACGTATGTCGACGACATTCTTTCCGGAGGTCATTATCTTCCCACCAACTCTGGAGGTTTCCCTCTTAAAAAGATAACGGCTAATCACGCGAAACTCTTAGAGGAAATTCCCGAAGACGACCTTTTCGACTCGGAATTCCTCAAGTTCGATTCAAAGAGTTCCACTAAGACTCTTGGCATCCGTTGGAATGCCCTATCGGACTCATTTTCATACTCCATCTCGCCCACTACTCCTGCCAATTCATTCACAAAAAGGCAAATTCTCTCCTCCGTTGCCAAACTTTTCGATCCCGCAGGATGGCTTTCGCCTATAATGATTCTTGCCCAAAAGCTTCTGCAAGAGCTTTGGCTTGAAGGCACCTAGTGGAATGAGTGCATAAAGCCAGGATCACTTCTCAAATGGCAGCAATTCATTGAGAACTTGCCAGCCATAGAACTTATCGAAATTCCCCGGTGGGTTCACTATACCCCCAATCGAAATGTTCAGATCCATGGATTTTGCGATGCCTCTGAAAAGGCATACTGTACAGCTCTGTACGTACGTACTAGCACGAATGGTGACACCCTCTCGTCACATCTCCTTGTTGCAAAAACAAGAGTTGCACCTCTCCAAACAATAAGCCTACCTCGCTTAGAGCTTTGCGGAGCAGTTTTACTCTCCCAGCTCATCAAATCCCTTCGCTCTCACCTCGGGTTCGATAAATCGGAAATCCATTTATGGACCGACTCTGAAATTGTCCTTGCTTGGTTGGAAACACCACCTTGCACATGGACAACTTATGTTGCCAACCGCACGACTCAAATACGTCAAAATGTGCACAACGCTCCCTGGCGACATGTCCCAAGCGCTGAAAATCCCGCGGACGTAGGAACGCGCGGATGCAAGCCGCAAGATCTTAAAGATCATACTCTATGGTGGAATGGCCCCAAATGGCTGCAGCAAGCTTCCTATGCTTGGCTAAAGTGTCACTCTCGCAAAGTTCCAATCCCGGAACAACGAGCGATAGACTGCCACCACCTTCTCGAAGAGCAAACCAACATTCTCGATCGGTTCTCCACCTTCTCTCGAGCCCTGCGAGTAATCGCATACGTGTTCCGATTCGTTCATAACGGCATCTCCTCCCGTCGCCAACATAATCCCATACACGGAACACTGTTGTCCCAAGCAGAGTTGACATTTGTTAAGAATCGCCTTATAACTCTCGCGCAAAGTTCCTATTATCCCCAGGAACGCAAGCGCTCTCACAATCTCTTCCCATATCCAAGAAAAGTTCTCTCTTGGTGCTCAATCCCTTCTTAGACAAACAGAAGGTGATGCGAGTTAATGGCAGACTCACCAATGCGGCATTGTCGTACAATGAACGACATCCCATTATTCCCCCCCCAGAGTCCCGCTACTGCAGTTTGCTTCTTCGCTTTCTTCACAAGCTATTGCTGTATGCGGACCAACGACTCATGCTCCGTATGGTTCGGCAGGAATATTACGTTCCGCGCCTAAAGCCACAAATCAAAAAGTGCATTTTCCAATGCAAAACGTGTGTCATCCATAAACAAAGGCTGCGAACTCAGATCATGGCAGCGCTCTCCCCGAACGATGCACACTTACTATCCCATTCGCCACAACTGGAATCGACTTTGCTGGTCCATTCCAGATCAAAGCTTCCATACTCCGTAGCTCAACCTACCTCAAAGGTTATGTTGCAGTGTTCGTTTGCTTCTCCACGAAAGCCGTTCACTTGGAACTCTGTTCGGATCTTACGACCGAAGCGTTCCGCGCAGCATTCGCCCGATTCACTGGTCGAGGAGGGCTACCTCTCAAAATCATGACCGTCAACGACAAAACGTTCGTCGCCCAAGACATTCTCGACCAATACGGTCCCCAGCGTGGCGTGGCGTCGAGTGGCAATTCATCCCCCCACATGCTCCTCACATGGGAGAACTATGGGAGTCGGCAGTCAAAAGCTTCAAGACCCACCTTAAAAAGGTAGCCTCATAAGTTCACATACGAAGAGTTTACGACTCTTCTTACTCGAATTGAAGGGACACTTAATTCACGGCCGCTCTCTCCTCAATCGCAGGACCCTAGCGATTTAGTGTCTCTGACCCCTGGCCACTTTCTCCGAGGCGCTCTTCATCGCGGTCCCGACAATCACGTCCGTGTCGTGGATATCCGCACCGACTCTGGTATCCTTACAAGACCAGTAGTCAAGCTATGCCCCCTAATAGCCTCTTAAACCCACTCGGCTCATTGCCTTGCCTATTTTCTCCCATACATTTTCTCATACCCTACCCACTCACTATTATCCTTTAGTGATACACTTTTCTGGTTTCTTGCTGAGAAGAGCTGATCGCTTTTAGCGATGACGAGGCCTCCAACGACGGGACCCCAGAGCCGCGCGTCGCACTATGGCTCATCTGCCGGCAAAACGTTGCAAAAATCAAAAATTTCATGAAATGAATGAATGAATGATGAATACACGCATCTTATTGAGAATCCAGGGATTACGAAAATGTAACCTTCATTAAATTCGGATTAGTAGTTTGGGAGGTAGAGCCGCTCAAAGTTGACAATTTTTCTATATCGAGAAAAATGTGTATTTTTGGTTTTTTGTCATCCTTAAGATTGATTTGTATATAAATGAAGCGACCAATCGGTAACTTGTTGATTTTTATTATTATTTATTTTTTTCTAAAAGGTACGTTAATTGTTAATATAATGAAGATAAAAAATGTTTGTTTTGTCTTAAAAGTTGTTCGATCTACCGATTGCTCGAGAAGTCTATATTTCGACCTTTTTTCCAAATTTGATTGAGAATAAAACAAATATACCAAAAATAACCTCCGCGAAATTGAGTGTGGTTATTTATTATTCAATTACACTACTCGACAAAAAATGGGTTCATCGCGTGCTCCTAAACACAAAAGTATTTTTTAGACTAATCTTCGGCTGCTGAACACGAAACTGAAAATCAAAAAATTTTGTTAAGAAGCGTTTTCGAAAAATCTTCGAAAAACACGTTTTTCCCCTCTTATTTCAGTTATGAGCACATATCTAATATCGCACATAACATATCGTAAACCAACCATCCGACTAACACAAGTGAGCCGTCGTTCAGAAGGCAATTAACTAACCTTTCCAACGATATATCGATTGTCCAAATCAGATGAGATTTGGGGAAGTTACTGACGATGAAAGTTGTAAAAAAGTGAATTTTTCCACCATTTTCAAAAATTATAAATTTTCGAATCGTTTTTTTATAGATCAAATGAATGATCTCCTCTGGTTTCAAAATCTAAGATGAAAGATATATTATTTGAGCAAATATTAAGCCTAACATCAATAGAATTGAAAGAAAAATGACAAAGTTATGATGCACGGAGTGAAAACACCAACTTTTCATTTATTACACCGTGCGAAAATTTTTTTTAATTTTTCCGAGACCCATCCAAATGTTGATATAGACGTAAAACTAGAGGTCATTTGTAGTATCCTGGCATAGTCAGTTTTTCATTTTCTGACCCAAAAACCTTTTTAAAGGACTTTACAATTTTAAGGACATACACATTTCAAATATTTTTTAAAATATTTGCGGTTGTGCAATGATGAAGATATGGGTATCAAATGAAAGAGAAAAATTATCTCCTTGTAAATAAATAGATATAGATATATAAATAGATCCATACATCTAAATTTTTTTCTATTTCAAAGTTCTGAAAGTTCAAAATAGAAAATTTAGTTAAGAGGAGACAATTATCCTCTGTCATTTGATACCCATATCTTCATCATTGCACAATCGCAAATATTAAAAAAAATTTTTTAAATGTGTATATCCTTAAAATTTTAAAGTCCTTTAAGAAGGTTTTTGGGTCAGAAAATGAAGAATTGACTATGCCAGGATATTATAAATGACTTCTAGTTTTACGTCTATATCAACATTTGGATGGGTTTCGGAAAAAGAAAAAATTTTTTTCGCACGGTGTAATAAATGAAAAGTTGGTGTTTTCACTCCGTGCATCATAACTATGTTATTTTTCTTTCAATTCTATTGATGTTAGGCTTAATATTTGCTCAAATAATATATCTTTCATCTTAGATTTTAAAACCAGAGGAGATCATTTATTTTATCTATAAAAAAACGATTCGAAAATGTATAATTTTTGAAAATGGTCGAAAAATTCACTTTTTTACAACTTTCATCGTCAGTATCTTACCCAAATCTCATCTGATTTGGACAATCGATATATCGTTGGAAAGGTTAGTTAATTGCCTTCTGAACGACGGCCCACTTGTGTTAGTCGGATGGTTGGTTTACGAGATATGTGCTCATAACTGAAATAAGAGGGGAAAAACGTGTTTTTCGAAGATTTTTCGAAAACGCTTCTTAAGAAAATTTTTTGATTTTCAGTTTCGTGTTCAGCAGCCGAAGATTAGTCTAAAAAATACTTTTATTTTTAGGAGCATTTTTCGTGTCGAGTAGTGTTATTTACCTAACTTCCAAAACTCAGCTGCCGCTTTTTACCGCTTTACTTTCTAGAGCAATAAGAGTGAAACAACCTCGGGTCGAAAAACACGCAAGTATACGAAAAATCGCGCACATTTAGTACGGTCAAAAACCCACTTAGTGTTGCTGGCATCTATCTATTTCTATATATCTAATCACGCTCAAACGGACCGGCCGATTTCAATGAAGTTTTCTTTGTTAGATTCGTCTTGAGTCAGTTCAGGTTTGTGCAAAAAGAAAATTTCGGAAAATTTATTGGAAAAGTCGGAAAATCCCTGTAATTTTTGACTGTGAATTCTGAAAATTTTCAGATGATAACGTTGGAACTATAAGTCACACATCAATTAAATTCACTACGAACTTACTATTTAGTTCAACAAGAAGTTCTCATGTACCATCCCAGATAGGAGCAGCTGGGAGGACGGCTCAACACCACTAACAGGTAACTCATGTCAGGTCTTCACTGATGGCTCTAAGCTAAATGGAGCGGTCGGCGGAGGCGTCTTTTCGGACTCATTGGGTATAAACTACTCCTTTAGATTACCGGACCACTGTAGTGTGTTCCAGGCGGAAGTAACGGCCATTGAAGCCGCTCTGAAGCTGATCAACGAGCGCAGCATCTCAGTACGAGATGTTAGCATACTCTCTGACAGCCAAGCGGCTATCAGGACTCTGGGGTCTCATGTCTTAACATTAAAAACAGTGATCAGCTGCCGCAGATCTCTCGACGAGATGGCTCAGCAGCTTAACATACACCTATTATGGGTCCCAGGTCACAGAGACATCCCGGGGAACTGTAGGGCGGACGAACTGGCCAGACTAGGCACAACCGAAGGGCTATCCACAGAATTTGCTGGCTTGGGTGTTCCGCTAAGTACTTGCAAGCTGATGCTAGACGAGGCCGTGACTAAAGCCGCCAGCATCGCCTGGGCGGCCTCGGAGACAGGCAAGACAGCGCAACAAATCTGGCCAAAGTTGGACTGGACGCGCACCAGAAGTCTGCTAAACCTCAAAAGGGGCGCGCTCAGGGCTGTTGTCGGGGTAATCACTGGGTCCTGCATCCTCGGTGGCCACGCAAGAAGACTAGGGCTGGGTCATCTAGCCAACGATTTCTGCCGTAGCTGCAGAGACATAGAAGAGGAAGAAACCATTCTACACTTCCTTTGCCCCTGCCCTGCTCTTTGCAGGACTCGCAAAAAACACTTAGATTTTTACCACACCGCCAACCTCGCCGATATATCAAACGTCGCCACCAAAGGCCTAATACGCTTCATTAATTGTTCAGGTTGGTTTGAGACCTACTAATATGAAGGGGACAACGATCCAGTGGCATCACAATGGGCCGTATTTTGGCCTACGTGCGCTCTCGCGAGGGCCGCCACATCTACCTACCTACCTACTATTTAGCCATGTCTTTCGAAAAAGGAAATGGTGTGGGTTTTGGACAAGAGGTGTGGCACCGCCCATAAAAGCCAAATCTTAATAATAGAATATCTTCGAAATTGTATGTCGTACAAAACTGAAATTTAGTACTTCGTCGTCCCATAGATGAGTCATTCTACCGGTAAGATTTGATGGGCGTTGGACAAGGGGCGTGTCACATTTTTGTGACCAAAATATTCCGCTGAACTATAAGTCGCACAGCAATGAAACTTAGTACGAACTTACCATATCATATCATATCTTTCGAAAGAGCGAGTGGTGCGGGTATTGAATAAGGGGGCGTGGCACCGCTCATTTAATTTAAATCTTGTTCAAGCGCAGTCCATTTCTTTACTGAAACTAGGCAGTCTCGATTGAGTTAATCAGAAAAGAAACTTGCTCCTACGGTACATAACATTTTAGCATATGGAAAGGATTTAATAGAATACCAGTGCTTACCAATAGGGAAATTGTCTAAAGAAGCTCAAGAATGGGACTACAAAAGGTATAGATGTATGAACACTTGCAAAAGATCGCCATCTAGACAAAATGAAGACCTTTTCAAAATGTTAGCAGTCTCTTCTGATCCAGTTATTTTATCTATGAGATCTGTAAGATCACAAAAAGAACTTACAGATACTTATAGCTTAGAAATTATTTCACTATTAGACATTCCTTCCAGTGTAGATAGCGATTTTGAAAAAATCTAACTTTAAAAAAAAAAATCTTTTTTGTAAAAAATTACGTATGAATCATGAAATTATATTAATTTATTGGAAAAAATATATAAAAAAAATTCATATTTTAATGCAAACAAAAAAAGTCATTTCATTTTAGTATGAAGTTTTAGTAAATCTTAACTTTGGCAACGAATTTTAAAGCCCCCTGTTACTGTGGAACCCTGTTTTTATGCTCATTTTAAAGCTTGGATATTACACTTTCAGATTCAATTAAAATTTTTTAACCCTTTGCACTCCGTTGTCGCCGCATTTGCGATATTTCGTATGTTAGGAATAAATCCGTTGTGGCCGCATTTGCGGCACGCTTGTTTATCTCACTCAGCGCTCTTAATTCTCAGATAATCAAAAGTGTTTATGTTTGCGTTACAATGTGTTTGATGATCAAATTTTGTCGCAAATGCGGCGACAACGGATTTATTCCTAACATACGAAATGTCGCAAATGCGGCGACAACGGAGTGCAAAGGCTTAAATATCTTTATTGGTCCAGAAGTTATGATTTTTGAAACGAAAAAAGGCAAAACGAGCCATAGTGCGACGGCTCGCAAAGAGACTATTATTCAGAATGTAACACGCGGTAATTATTGCTTCGGCCCAAAACGCCGGGGGCGCTTCTGCCGGCTTCATTATGGATCTTGCCATTTCGACAAGCGTTCTGTTTTTGCGCTCTGCGATTCCATTTTGTTGTGGTGTGTGGGGCATTGTTAAGCGGCGCACTATGCCATTTGCTTCTAAGAATGAGTCGAACTCCCGATTGCAATATTCGCGGCCGTTGTCTGATTGCAGTGCCTTTATCTTTTGGCCTGTAAACGTTTCTGCTACTGCTTTATATTTTTTAAAACACTTAGAACTTCAGATTTATTTTTAACAAAAAATATCTCACACCACCGTGATTTGTCATCAATGAATGTTATAAAATAAGGACTGTATCGAAAAGAAAGTGCACACTTTGTAACGTAAATTTCTCGCAGCATATAATTTTTTTTTTAAATTCTAAAAAACCGTTAACTAAAGTCCTTGAAATACTGATTTCATACAAATTTCGTTTCATATTCTATTACGAAAATGACGCGCATCGAGTTAGACGTCCGCAAAAAAATTGTGTACAGTTGGTGCACTGAAACGGTGCTTCGTACAGAAAATTAGCCAAACGACATAGCGTGTCCATAAACTCCGTTAAAAAGATTATTCATAAGTATGGTGAACATTGCACTATCAACGACCTACCAAAAAGTGGCCGTCAAAAGGGTCCTAAAGACCCAAAAATGGAAGAAAAACTGAAGCAATTGATTGACGAAAACAAGTGCATGTCCATCAGCGATTTAGCTAAACGGGCTAGAACGAGTGTGGCGATGGTGCAAAGAGTGAATCAGAGGAATAACTTAAAAACATAAAAAACAAAAAATACAAAAAAAAACCAAAAACAAAAAGTGGCTGGCAAAACGCGAAGCAGAAAACTATACACTCGTCTCTGCAAAGAAAAAGTTCGTGCAGCATTATGGATGACGAGACATATGTAAAAATGAACTCAAAATCACTGCCAGGACCACAATTTTACACTAAACGCAAAGGTGATACTGTAGATGACTCAGTGCGTGCAATCGAATTGGAAAAGTTTGGAGAGAAAGTGCTAGTATGGCAGGCTATTTGCTCTTGCGGTTTAAAATCTTCTTCATATTTTACAAAAGGCACTATAAATGCAGAAATGTATAGGAAGGAGTGCCTAAAAAAACGCCTTATTCCTTTTTATAAGAAGCATACTGCACCTGTACTCTTCTGGCCAGATTTAGCAACTGCGCATTACGCCCAGGCCACTATAGAGGGTCTGAGAGCAAATAGCATCAAATATGTGGAAAAAATGAGAATCGGCCAAATGCACCAGAACTACGTCCAATAGAGCGCTACTGGGCAATAGCCAAAAGAACCCTTATAAAAGATGGACAAGAAGCTAAAAATCTTCAGGAATTAAAAAAAAATTGTACAAAAGCAACAAAAACCATAACGCAAGCATCTGTAAAATATTTAGTGAAGAGGGTCAAACAAAAAATTAGATATAAATTTATTTTAAAAAGAAATTTGTTATTAAAACAAAAATTTGTAGTCCTTAAAGTATATGCAACAAATGTTAAAACAAATAATCTGATCAAAAAAATTTCCATTAAAGTTATACATCAAACAAAGTGTGCACTTTCTTTTCGATACAGTCAATTACAATTTTACAATTTACAATTTTGAGTAATTTGTGTGTTATATTGTTTTGATTTATCGGAAAACTTGCGCGCGTCTGCTTTTCGCTAATACACTTCGCATGTCGACATTGTTAACTCTCTTTTAATGTCAAACCCGTGTACACTGCCACTCTTCATCGTTTCTTTTAAATCATTTTCGTTCAAATGGCCGAATTTGCGGTGCCATATGTCCAATTCATTTTCTGCGTATGCCACTTTTGACACGTTTACACAATTTCGTAAGTAGTATAAATTCGATCGGCGGTGCACAAGATATTATTTTCCATAACAACTGCTTCCTTACGGCGAATATGCACTTCGTAACCTTTATGTTATTTTCGAAACCGATAATAGATTTGTTCGCAAGTCATTTACGTACATTACGTCTTCAACATTAAACTGCTCTTCGTGTCCCTTTTTTCGGTCAAATACTCTTCTGCATTACGAGCATTTGCGTTTTGTGTGTTTTGTCCGAGTTTACCGCATTTAAAACTCCCGATGGTTGCCTTGTGCTCTTTTTTACCACTTTCTTTCGTTCCATGCATTCCAGTGTTTGTATTGTTGTTGTGCTGCATTGCGTATAAAACATTTTGTTCTTCTTTTGCTTTTCGCGACTGTCTGGTTTAGACAGCTCGTACCTTGTTTCAAGCGCGCAACGAAGTCTCGAAGAATCGGTCAAGCTGTACAATAATCAGCCCTGTTCCAGAATCCGAATCGGATTCAAATCGAAATTAAATCCGATTCCGATTTGTAGAGGTGTTCTGCAATCCGAACGGAGTTGTCACATTCGAAGTTTATTCCGAATCAGATTGTAAGCAAATTAAACAAACCTTCAATCAGCTGTTTGTTTGAAATGTTCAAATGAAAAAGTCAATTGTAAAATTTGGTGATTTTTTATTTTATTAAATGAGTTCGGTTATTGTATTGACAGTATTGCTTGAGAACGGGCAGTCCGCCGTTGAAAAAGTGAAGCGCAGAATTTTGCGAGACCACAGAAATCCGATGGAATTGCCAGATTCTTCGTAACTAGTACAAGTTATTTCAGTTATGTTCAAAATTTCCTATTTAAGGTTTATTGCTCACTACCGCCTTAACAAAGCAGCATTCAAGGTGATCTTGACCGAAGTGAAACCTTTTCTTCGGCAGTGTTCCATTCCGCCAGATTTGAAATTGGGGGGATATTACGGTTTCCGTGGCGCCGCCATTTGATGATGTTTTTAGATAGATTGACCGAAAATAAATCGAAAATGAGGAATAAAATTGTTCGATATCTCGCTTCGTTTTCGAGATATCGAGGTTCAAAGTTTTTATATACAGATAAGCGAGAAAGTAGACTGGACTGGAAAAATCGTCTCGCAATTTGTCACTTCTTCTTCCACTCCATATAACTGGCATTCACAATAGCAACAAAGCTGAAAAAATATTGACAACATTGCCATATTGAAATGTTTAAATTCGGTATAAATGTACATTTTATTCATGAATTTATGCAGAAATACTGTAAGCACTTTACTGATACTCCGGCACACTAGTTGCTCCTATGAGGGTTATTTTGCAAGCGCCCGGCCGAAGGCCGTCCACACGGAAGGAATTTGAATGCACTTGCAATGTAAACAAAGCGGCACGCGCAAAGTGCGATGAACGTCGGTCTTGCTGGTTGGCTTGTGCGCTACTGTGTTTGCATTAGTGGTCACGCGGTACCACCCTTACCCTTAAGCGAAAAATTATTCCTTGGAAAAATTTTTAGAATTTCGGGGGGGGGGGGGGCATTGGAATTGCTTTACAATGTTGTAGTAGCTGTTATCAAATAAATTTACAATATGATATTTATCTTATAAAACGAGTTTAATTTGGTTATATTTTTTTTTTTTTTTTGTATAGCGTGTTGGTTATGTAGTTAATTTATATTCTAATAATAACTGTATGTTTTCTTAAAATGTATTTTATTTTTATTTAGTCTATACATTTATTGTTTATCTCCTAAGTATTTTTTTAGATTGTTATGTAATTCTTTGTGTTTTCCATTAATATCTATTACTGTATTTTCTCCTTTCCTTTCAACTATTTTGTACGGTCCGTGGTATGGACTTTGTAGTTTCTTACGTGTCTCTAACTTTACATATACTAAATCTCCTATTTCTAAGTTTGTTACATTAATGTTGGTGTCGTATTTTAGTTTTCTTTATCTTTGGCTAATTCTATCATATTCCTAGCCTTATTTATTGATGTTCGTAACCTAATTTTTAGTTCATTTGCATAATTTTCAATGTCATAAGTTTTTTCATTTCTGTTTATTTTGTCACTTGGCAATTGTGGCAACTTTCCAAACACTAGCTCATATATCGAATATAGGGATTCGACATGTGGTGTCGTGTTGTACGCGAATGTGTAGTACGGTACCCACTTGTCCCATTCATAATCGTTCGTAAAAGCAAGTAAGTATTCGTGTAAGGTTCTGTGGTTGCGTTCAAGTGTGCCAATTGTTTGGTGGTGGTAAGGCGTCGAAAAAATTTGTCGTGTGTCAAGTAACTTTCATATGTGTTGCATTAGCTCGTTTGTAAATTCGGTGCCTCTGTCTGATTTCAACGTGTTGAAGCAACCGTACTTGAGTATGAATTGTTCTACCAGTGTTTTTGCTATTGTTTCTGCGTCTTTTGTTTATATTGGGTGTGCTATGACGAATTTCGTAAGGTCACATTGCATTGTCAGTATGTATCGGTATCCGTTTGATATACGTAACGGTCCGACTGTCAATTGTTATTGTTTCAAAGCTTGTTACTGGTGTGTCTGTTTTAGTCAGTGCTTCTTTTGTGTGTCTCGTTATTTTGTTTGCTGTGCATTTTGAACAGTTGTTTACAAACTCTTTAACCATTTGTTGTTGTTGTTACACACATTTTCACAAACAAAACAAAAAAAAAATTAAAATTACTCTTTTCTCGTTTCTAAATTCCATTTGTTGTTCCTGGCAGGATCGCCATGTAGGATCGTCCACCGCTTGAACTATCTCCTCTCTGCTTTGTTTTGAGCCCATTAGTTCAAGTTTTTAATTTTGTTGATCAGCTTCCATTTTAGATCCCTGTCGGTTGTCACGGGGATCAGCCTGTAGAGGTTTGCTTTCTCCTTCCTGGCCTTCACTTTCTTCCCGGCTCTAGGGCGTCGGTTCTTTTTTGTTGTCGAAATCTTTGTTGCCTGGATGTTGTGTTTCGTGTTCCTGGCCTTGTACTGTTCTATTGTGATTGCTCGTGGCCCGGCAGATGTCGGGGTTGGTGTGTATGCCGGTGGTTCTTCCGCTGTTGGTGTGACGCTCTCAGGGATGTACTCCTCTTGCTGTTGTGCGACGCGGACCCACTTTGCGAAAATGGCGTCTATCTCATCCTGGGTTGACATTGGATGATGGCAGCAGTTTAATTTGGTGGACGTCAAAGTTTGGTTGTCGCTTGGTTGTCGGAAATGTTTTTCAGTTGGGACCAGTGTTGGTCAGTTCAGGATCGGTGTTGGTGAAATCGGCGGCTTAGTCTGTTGCAGGTTTGGTCGGCAGGATCGCCATGTAGGGAATATGTATTGAGTTTATGTGTATTTCTTCTATTTGCAAGAGTGTGGAAAGTAAGTCTAGTGGTCGTTGTCAGTGGTACTGGTTGACCTATGTGAAACGGCGGGTCGCGCCAATGGTGTTATGGCTAAGGAGCCTATGTGTCTTCTTGATAGTCAAACGCACGCGTTGTCTTTTGTCAAGAAGCTAATTTTATTTTCCAAAATTTGTCTCTTATATACTAAATTCACAAACTGTTATACGGAGGGGCAATTCCAGTGCTCCTCCCTCTATTTCCAGTTCATTCTCATCGTACCAATCACAGCGCGGGTCAGATCCGACGACGCGGCACTTTCCCAAAGTGGGCCAGCGCTCTGCGTTGACCTGCGGTAGGTCGGGTCGAGTTGGATGCGCGATCGGTGCAAGTGCCCACATGTGTTGTGACATGTGTCGCTTGTGCAAGTGCAGGCCACTTGAGTGACGCCGGCGTTCTTGTGCATGCGACATTTGACACTTGCAATGTAAACAAAGCGGCACGCGCACAGTGCGATGCACGTCGGTCTTGCTGGTTGGCTTGTGCGCTACTGTGTTGGCATTAGTGGTCACGCGGTACCACTACAATGGGGAACCCCCCTACCCACCCACAAAATTTTATCCCCCTCCTCGACCGCCCAGATATGTATCCTATAATATACGTGTTTCGAAATTTTAAACTTTGAACCTCGATATCTCGAAAACGAAGCGAGATATCGAAAAATGTTATTCTTCACTTTCGACTTATTTTTGGTCGATCTATCTAAAGACAGCCCCAAATGGCGGCACCACGGAAACCGTAATCGTGCCGAAATTGGCGACGGCTTTGCGATTTCCTTCCGAAGGAGGCTATCAACGATCGGTAGAAAAGGCAACCTCCTCTTCCACTTCGGAAAGTTTGTGCTTCTTAAAAGGTCCACCGCCGCTAAAGCTTCTCTTCTATTATGCGCCCGCTTCCTTCTTACCTTACTTTTCCAATCAACCCAGGTCTATGATTGAAGAAAATTTTACAAAATGAATTGATTTAATTTACTTCTCACCTTTTTCCACTCCGTTACACTTTTTGTTGGTTGTCCTTGCCCGTTCATCGACTGCGTTAAATGCTTCCACTAATTTTCAAATCCGACTTTGTCGCCTTTGCAGAAACCTTTCGCGGTGTCCGCATTCGCCTCCATAAAATCCAAGAGCATTTTGCTCTGGTCAGCAGTCTTATGCTTTCCCCTGATTAAAAATTAATGTATTAGTTTTATTTAGCATGATGTTTAATTTATTTGCTTACATTTTCGTTGTTTGTTTTCGTTTTGCTGCTTTCCGATTTCAATTCCACCAGCTTTTTGCTGAACGGAATATTTTTGACAAACATTTCTGACAAATTCGTTCGGACTTAATCGGATTTGAGAACAGGGTTGCATGGGAAAATATTTCCGATAATCGGAATGTAGAACACCGACGGTCGGAATCAAATCCATTTCCGATCCGATTCTGGAACAGGGCTGAATAATATAGCGAGGAGGTCATCACCAACTGTCATATTTATTTCTTTTAATTTTTTAACCGCGTCAAACAGTCAGTTAAGTGTTCACGAATATTTTCGTCCTCGCGCATACGCGCCAAGCATTGCTTTTCGCGCAGGCCCCTTGGACTGGAATGTGGACTGCAATTTTATCCACATCTCGTTTGAAGTCTCACATTCCGAGATGAGCCCGAGCTCCGATGTGGCCATTGAAAGCGTTATGTCGGCACATGCTTTTTGATCAAAGTTTTTCCGCCTCTTCGCCGGGAGGGCATGGTTTTGTGCCATTTGCATACGCCCATAAGGCATTTTTGACTAATATAGCGCGCATTTGTAGTTTCCATGTGTTGTAGTTCTCCGCGTTTAGCGGCTCAATTTTCACGACCGTATAACATTATTCGAATTTTAATGTTTTGTGACCGCACACGTTTTCGCGTTTCGTCCTGCCCCTTTTTTATGAAGTTACGATACCGGAAAAAAAAGCGTGGGCGTGCTGGGCCCATAACCTATTAAAACGCACGACCGTTCCACTTCAATTCATTTATTAAAGAGAGTTCAAAAAATAGCATGTACAAAGTAGCAGGATTGTATAAAACAGGAGTAATAGGCCAGGGTTGTAGGCGAACTAATTTGCCAGTTCTAACAGTTTCCATCCATAGTAAATACTTAAAAAGTACAGTTGCCTGATCGAGTTAAGATTTCAATTCGAAAGCTTTAGGTTTTTTAAAAAACAAAAGTGCCAAATTTTTTAAAAATATTTTTCTACAAAAATCCCTACGCAGATAAAATATTTATTATATTTTACGAGATTGATCTTATATTTTACGAGGAATCGGTTCTTCCGAAAAGTAAACAAAAGGCGAATAAGAAGACTGACTGAGACTGAGTGTTTATAAAAAATCAACTGTATGGAAAAAATAACCCTTTTTGTTAAAACAAAAATCATCAAATAATTTTATTATTCTTTATTTCTACCGCAAATACAAAAAGTAGAAAGTGCTGCTACATTTATTGACGATCTGTGGCTCGCAATTTTTCCTCAACGGCTTCTCGGGAAGCTTCAGACAAATCAGTTGCTTGAATGTATTTCTGTACGCCAACCAACGATTTCTTCAATGCATCGAATGAGCTGGAGTACAACATCTTCTTCTTAACCTAGAAATTGTAATATACAAATGTTAATATAAGTCTTAATATCAGTTATTAAGAAAACAATATTATATATAAGAAAAGAAGGCAAGAAATGTACAAGGTGACTACTAAAGAGCTGCAATGGATGATTCATTTCTCCCTACACACAGTGTGATTTGGTGCAGTGTGCACTGTTTGCCAGCATTCACTGCAGTAAGAGAGCAGTATGAGAATGACAACAAAACGCAAACCGCAATAGCAGTCAACACTCATTTGGTTGTCTCTGCAAGGCACGCACTGTTTTCTCTCTGCTATATACACTGCAAGCAATGCTAATGAATCGTTGACAGTGCGTAACGGGCCAAAATGCTACCTGTACACTGAATGCAATGAGTGATTAAAAGAACAGTTTGGCACGCGTAATTAAGTGAGAGAGTTTCGGAAAACATTTTAGTGTCTGATAGAAAATTAATTAAAATGTAGGTTGATGATCTGAGTTAATATAATATATTTAAATAAATTATTTAAATGTAATATTGATGTATATCAGAATATGTTTGCGTACAGGCAAGTCAAAATTATGTTATGATTAATTTTGACCTCAAAAATGGGTTCTCTGTTTATAAAAACTTATCCACATTTTTCATATATGCTTTAACTGCACTTTTTGTTCAGTTATAGATAAATTAAAATAATAATTTTCCATGTATTCGTATTTACTGACAATATACTCACAAAACGGTGCAGAATAAGTTTGCGTACAAAACTAGTAACGGGAATTTCCGGTTATGCTTTTTATTTTTATTTTTTGGAAAATTTGTATTCCATTGAACAGTAAACGGATTTGTAAATGATTTGAAACCGTATATGTGCTTGAAATTTTATAGAAAGCAATAGAATCCAACAGAAAAAAAATTAAACATGGATAAAAGGATAATCTTGCTAAAAATTTCCAAAATTCACAAAAAATTTCATGAATTTGGGAAACTTTTGGGAGAGCACATTCGTCATTTCAAAAAGCCATCTTAAATCTCCAAAAAAACAGAAAATCTTGCTGCGTTACTACGATCTGGCCATTTTCTTAAGCTACCCGAGAAAGAGGATTAGATTGTTTGCGATCAGTGCATCATAATCTAAGGCTAGTTGCATCCAATATCTTCAGAAATGTACAGAAATATTTTATAAAACCCAGTAGCACTGACTTTACAAGAAAAATCCTGAAAAAATCATATTTCGCCTACATAACAGCATGTAAGAAGCCCATATTTACAGAATTGCTTTCGTAAAAGAGTCCATCAAAGAGTCTAGAAAACCAGATTTCCGGGACGATATGTTGTTATCTATAGAAAGTGGGACGATTCATTATTATCTGATAATGGTTTGGCGTATTTGGCATTAAAAGGCATGAACTAATTTGACGAGGATCCTGTTAATAACAAAAATCTAAAATTAACAGTGAAGCATAGCATATGTGAGGATATGGTATGGGGCTGCATGTCAGGCAAAGTAGTGAGCAGGCTGTTTTTTTATTCAGAAATGCTTCCGGGGGGTTATTTACATATTCTAAAAGCTTATGCAAGCCAAGGTTTCAAAATTTTGGTTCAGATTCCAACATTACTTTTTAACCTTAGGACGCAATGCATACGATGCGAAGCTATGTTTGCTATTACCTAACTCAGCAAAGTTGAAAAAGTTCCTCCCTAGTCACCTAACGTGCATCTAATTGAGTTATATTGGTTTACTTGAACCCTGATCCCAACAACACTCCATCTTCAAAGATATAGTAAACCAATATAACAATTCAAGGATATAACAAAATAACCGCTGAAAAAACACCGAATTTAATAAAATGTACGCCGAAACTTCTGCAGGGAGTTCAAGCGAGAAAAGAATATTCACAAAGATATTAATTTTTGGACAAAACTTAGTTTCAATTACATTTTAACTACATAACCTTATCTTGTACGCAAACTTTTTCTGAGGTGAATTCATAACATATTTTGTTTTTGGCCCTTCTTTTACAGTTTGGTCAAGTTTTTGATGTTATCATATTAACCTTCAAACTGTCACTATTAACATATCGCACACGCACTACAAAAGTGACACAACTCAAAATTTTTCATTTTCGGGTTTATGTGTTAATACTGTGCACAATGCATAAATCTACCAATCAGCAAAAGCTCAGTATATTTTGTCGTTGTTAACTGTTACAAAAATACAGTTAGGTGTCTTTTTATGTCAGAAGTTTGATGCTATTTGATTGCTGCAGCTCAATGCAAAAGAGTCCTAACTCAAATTGTGTCACTTTTGACGAAATAAATTTTTGTTAAAGTTAATTTTAAGCAAAATTCTGACAATTTTTGTATACATTTTTAATTTTTAAAATTAATTATGAATTTTCAAAATTTTTCTTTCAACTTTTTAACTGTCATTTATAATTATTAAATTCAGAAAAAGTGGCATAACTTGAAATAGTTCCGTAATTATTGAATTAAAATATCATCAAAACAGTCACAACTCAAAATTTTGGATTTTCTAGTGTAAAATAAAAAAAAAATTCTTGGAACTTATCAAAAAGCATAATCTGTAAGGATTTTCTACTGAACGGTCTATTCGTTATTAAAAAAAAATGTTTATTTAGCTCAAAAACAGTTTTTTGCGTTTCACTTTTGTTGTGCGTGTGCGATATGTTAATATTTTGCCTTTCATCCATTTTATAAAGACAGTTTTCATTTTTTGAGCTAAGTTGGTAAGCAAAAACGTAAAATGGACTGTGCTTAAGAGATTTTAGGTTCAAATGTGGAAGGGGGAAAAGGGATGAATGGGGTTTCAGCCCCCACAAATTGGGCGAATTTGTTGCTTTTTTTAAAGAAATGCCATAAAAAGTGCATTTTCAAAGATATTCTCACAAAATTTTCTATTTAAGATTTTTAGGTAATTCCACATCACATATCCAAATTTGAACATTGAATTTTGAATATGTTAATATGTAACCAAAATAGGGGTAAAAATTTTCATTTGTAAAAAAAAGATGGAAAAAATAAAATGTTTAGTTTTCTGATTACATATTTAGAAAAAGATTGATAAAATGGCCACTGAGCCGAAGCCGCATGAAAATCGGAATTAAAACTAAAAAGTTATAGCAAAATCAAAATTGAAATATTAACAAAATGTTACTAGTGACAGTGTGAAGGTTAATGGAATAAAAGAACTAAGTTTACGGAAGAAA
This sequence comes from Melieria picta, assembly GCA_964056695.1. Classification (NCBI taxonomy): domain Eukaryota; kingdom Metazoa; phylum Arthropoda; class Insecta; order Diptera; family Ulidiidae; genus Melieria; species Melieria picta. The sequence continues at coordinate 66,064,069 of OZ057400.1, forward strand.
TACAAAATATTTTGTTTTTGAAAAATTACTTTAACTGATTTATTTTTCATATGAAAAAACTACGTACCCCTTGTACGCAAACTTATTCTGACTAGTGTATATGTAGTTAATATTGTAATTTTTAGCCATCATTAAAACAAAAATTTTGAAAAAAAGGAGATATATCGCACACGCACTACAAAAGTGACACAACTCAAAATTTGTGATTTTTCAGGAAACGAAAAAAACTGTTTTTGAGCTAAACATTTTTTTTCGAAAAACTCAAATATATGCGTGATTATTACAATAATAACAAAGCACTAATTTTTCTATTAGTATAACTTACTGCATTCAGTGTCATTGCAGTAAATTTCATTGCCTTTACTGTGCATTGCCTTTAGTGTGTTCGCACACACCAGTAGCGTCCCCAGGGGGGGGGGGGATTAGGGGGATTAGGGGGATGGATCCCCCCTTGGTAGATAAATTAATTTATCCCATTTGATGTAACAATATAGAATTGTGAAAAATTTTTATTATTTGCTTTATCTTTTCTCTGAGCACCCACTTAAAACCTAATAGTTGATCTGGCCGGACCATGGTGTAAACAAGAGGATAGTAGAGGATTGTAGTTAAGGGGGCTTTCCCGTTTTTTCGTCGAAAAATGAGGTGTTTTTCAAGAATTAATTTTGGAAAGACAGTTTGATAAAATGTTAATTCTTTAATAATTCTTTTTTATTTTGTTTGTTACAATAGTGAGTTGAAAAAAATTTTTTTTTTGGAAAAAAAACAAAATGGCCGCCGGCTTGCCAAGTATTTATGTTGCCTTGTTTGGAAAACATACTCCCAGTTTTTTACACTTTTCTCGGGTACGGTTTATCTGAAATCAAATTGACCATCATTTTCATTAATTACATAGTTTTAGTTATCGCACATCGGAGGATTTTTGAAAAATTTCAACTTGGTGAAATTTGGCGCAAATTTGAAAAAAAATCGATTTTTTTTTTGCAAAATTTTGGTACTAAAAGTGTTGTTAAAAATCGAAATTTCACAATATTGAAAAAATCCTATGATGTGCGATAGAGAATTCATTTGTGAACACGTGAAATTCAGTTTTATCCAAATCGGTTCATTAGATCCGAAAAAAGTGTAAAAAACGTCACAAAAACATGGTTTCGAGAAAAACGCGTTTAAAGAAAAGCGCGGAGCGTACGCGTGGCTGTGCGCGCCGAAACATTTTTGGCTATAACTTCAAAATATTGCATATTTCATTATGAAACTTTGGCTTCATATTGTTATAGTATTTATAAATCGATTTCTGTAAAAAAAAAAAACGATTTTTTGAAACCGAAAAACGGGAAAGACCCCTTAAGGATATAAAAAAACCAGAAAGTGTGAACACAATGATTTCTTTTGCTTGCCTACATTTTATTTACGTAAAACGGTAAAAATATACTTGAATAATTAAGTAAATATCGAGTTTCAACTTCAATGAATTAATTTTGAAATTCAAAAAATACGACAGTAAAGCAAAAAAATAATAAAAAAATCTTTAAATGTAAAATACGTTTTTTATGGGTTTGATTCAACTGCTTGACCAATGCAATTATTGCAACAATATAATGCAATATCATGACTGAAACATATTGAGATTTTACAGTGGACACATACAAATCGCGTTTAGATATATCTATTGCTATTTCTCAATTCCTTGCACTGTTAACTGTTAACAATTCTGAACTGCTTTGCCAAAGAAAAACATGCAGAACATGTTATTGTTCATGCTGAACTAGAGCTGCGACATCGACATCGATGTTTCAAAAACATGAACATGGTTTGATGAACATCGATTGATTTTTTCATCGATGTTGCGTAGCCGATGTTTTTACAACATCGATGTTATTTCGTCGATGTTTCGATTTTTTTTAATGGGTAACTAGAATTTAGATTTTCACCTAATCTGGCAAACACATTTTCAAATCAATAAATTTTCAGGAGTCTCCTGAAACGTTATGGCTACTTCGGTTCCCTGTGAAAGGATGTTTTCATACACCGGAAACATTGCCACCTGTAGAAGAAGCTGCTTGGTTGGAGAAAAATTGCACAAAAAAATTGACAAAACTCTTTGGGGGCATTGAACAGTTGGAAACCGATACAGACAATTCTAAGCTTAAAACGTATTTCGTAACATGAGATTTTATAACAAGTCCTGAATTTACTGTCAATTATATTTGCGTTAGGCGTCTAATGTCGTCATGTTGGCACAATCAGTTAAGCACTTTATTCTTTCCTTTTTTAATTGCTGTCTATTTGAGACTTTTATTACTATACGATTGAAAAACACACTAAAATAACAACTATGTCCACTTTTAGTTATTCCGAAGATCTTGATATATGTTTCCTTATATTTATAACAGAAAATCATTACATTCCGATTTAAATTCCACTTGTTGTTCAAAATGTTTAATTAAAAGGGTAATAAACAAAAACATCGATGTTTGAAAAAATCGATGTTTTCGTCCCGATGTTTCTTTAACATCTATGTTGCAAAAAAATTAACATCGATATTGGAAAACATCGATGTTTCTCGTCGATGTCGCAGCTCTATGCTGAACTGGCCGGATATGGTTTTCCTTGTCGCCTTCGTCGTCGCTATCTTCACATTGAACTATCTACCAGGTATGCGCCTATGAAACCGGTAATTATTTTTGAAAAAAACACGTTTATTGTGAGGAAATGATTACAATTTTATTCTTCAAAGTAATGGCCATCGCTAGCTACACATTTTTCCCATCTCTCAGGCAATTTATGGATGCCTCGCCAAAAAAATGTTTCGTCTTTTGCCTGAAACCAATCATCGATCCATTTTTTTAATTTCTGCGTGAGAATTGAAGCGCCGTTCCGTTAATGCGTGGCCCATCGATGCGAACATGTGATAATCCGAAGGCGCCAAGTCTGGTGAGTAAGCCGCATGAGCAAGAGCTTCCCAGTTGTACGATGCAACCAATTCTTTGGTGGCTCTAGTGCGGTGTGGTGGTGCGTTGTCATCGAGGAAAATCACTTTGTGTTGCCTGGCTTCATATTCTGGGCGTTTTTGGCGTATAGCACGGTTCAAATCGGCCAATTGTTGTTGGTAACGTTCACCGTTAACCGTTTCACCAGGTTTTAGAAGGTCATACCATATGACACCACGCTGGTCCCAGAAAACACATAGCATGGCCTTCTTTCCGAAGCGATCTGGCCTTGCGGTCGATTGCGCACTTTCGCCGCGGTTAACATACGATCTTTTTCGTTTGGGATTCTTGAAATAGACCCACTTTTCATCACCAGTTACGATTCGATGCAAAAACGACTTTCTTTTGCACCGGGCGAGCAGCATTTCACAAGTGGTTTTTCGGTTTTCTTGCTGCCTTTCAGTCAGTTCATGTGGCACCCATCTACCGACCTTTAAAATTTTTCCCATTGCTTTTAAACGTTTTCCGACGGTCCGACGGTCAACACCCAATTGTTCTGCGAGCTGTTCTTGCGTTTGGCCATCATCTTCATCGAGCAATGCTTGCAATTCGGCGTCTTCAAACTTTTTTGGTGGCCGGCCACGCTCCTCGTTTCTCACATCAAAATCACCACTTTTAAATTTATTGAACCACTCGTTACACTGTGTGCGACCAAGAGCATGCTCGCCGTAAGCTTCCACAAGCATTCGATGCGATTCAGAAGCGTTTTTCTTCAAATGGTAACACAAAATTAACTGTGTCCGCAAATCGTAATTTGTAGGCACGTAATCCGACATTTTCCGGAGCGTCAAACAATGCGTTGTTGGATGAAACTTGACAAATTGTGAACTGAATATTGTTGACATATGACAGAAGAAGTAAACATGACATTTGGTACGGTTCCGAAGTTTATAAATATTCGGCTATTTACCGCTAGATGTCGTTACCGGTTTCATAGGCGCATACCTGGTAAACGACCATTTTTAACATTTTTTCTATCAGTATCAGAAGCTTCGTTTTGTTCAGGGCGAAATGAAAGCCTGAAATTGTCAGCACCGTTATTATAACCAATTTTTTCAGAGAAATTGTCCTCTCTAAATTACTTCAGCGTCGAAGTTCCAAAAACAATGTCCACCTGATCCTTAAAATAGCATTGTCTTCCTTCCGTCTCTGCCACAGAAAACACCTAATCGAATTAAACAGAAACCAGACACAACAAGACCACAAATACTATCTTCACTTCAGGAATGTAACTGAATTGGCACCAAAACACGGACATAACCATTAATACAATGGATAAATATTAAATTTGAATATGTTCCGACTTTATTTTCCACCAAAAATTATAATTTACTAAACCAAAAGACGAGTGAAAAACACTTGGACCAGATAGTTTTGCGCCAACTTACTTATGCCACGATAACATGAGAAGGCACGAAAAAAGGGTTTCAAATTGAGTCAAACGGAAAAGCCTAGTTGAAGCCCTATGCTCCGTAAAGGGCTGAAAACATATTTTTAAGCCATTCAATCCATTAAGCCATTCATCCAATAATTACGTGGGAAATAACAAAAAAATGTTAACTGCCAAATTTCTATAAAAATACACCAATATGGTGTGGCCAGGCCATGGTTTTGGTTTTTGTGCTTAGAAAGGATCAGTTGAGGATATCATGAAATATGATCTCGATAGCTTAACTACAAAATTACTAAAGTGGATCCAAAGGTCGAAATGGTATAATCAGAATCAGATGCCCGCAGGAGGGTTAAGAATAAATGAATAAAAAAAATCAGTATTGCATTTGTTCTCGCAGAATAGTTGTATTTTCAGTGTTCCTAAAAGTATCGACTATTTAAAGTAGTAGTCAAACGCAGGCTTCATGCCAATCCTGCATCAGCTGTTGAAATTTGAAAAAAATTGCGATACATGTTTTATGCTTTTTAAAATAGGTGTTTTGAGTTTTTCGTAATTCTATTAGGAGTTTTCAAAATGTCCTAACTTAAAACAAACTTGAATTTTTTAGTTGGGATCTTATGACTTAAAAATACATGTCACTGGAATTTTTCGCTTTAAGAATTTTATGTTAGCATTTGTATACATATACATATATATACGTATATATATATATATGTGTACATATACATGTATGTATGTACATAAGTACAATTTTATGCAACATGTATTAAAAATAATATGTAAAGATGAAAGTATAAAAATTGCGTTAAACTGGATTTTTTGGCATATCCCCCCCCTTCCCGAAATCCTGGGGACGCCACTGGCACACACTAATGTTATAAAGCAACAAAGTCTCAGCTCTCATATGTCATGCACACACATGTTTTGCTTCTCTTCGCTGGCACCTCTCATTCGATCTGTTTGCACTGAGTCAGTGCAGTGCAGTGCCGTGCAAAGAGAGAGAGTGTCTTGAAACCAGTCTCAAATGCTCAATTGCAGCTCTGTAGTGACTACTAAGACATATTCTACCATATTTGTATTTTCTATCGTCATAGCGACGCGACTACTAAGACATGTTCTACCATATATAGTATTTGTATTTTCTTATCGTCATAGCGACGCACTTTGGAGTATTGGGTATTGATTTGGGTATTTCATTGAAAAAAAAATTAGGTGGTGGAACATTTTTGGTTTTGAATAAAATTCTGCATCACTGCTTAAACGAATTATTTAAAAGCAATTTTCATAATCCTGTCACGCACTGCCAAAGTAGAGTTTTTACTTGTGCGAGTACAGTGATGGCAGACGTAATTATTTATTTAGGTTTATTCCTTTTTTATTAGGTTTATTCCTTTTTCGCCAAAATTCTTTGTTTACCGCAAGAATTTGCATCTCCCAAAGAGCATATGGTTGCATATTGCAAGTAGGAGTTCGTGGTATTGTTTTTCAGCCTAAAATAGGCAAAACAACAAATATTGGAGCGATGTTCTATTTAAAATAGAAATTTCATATATAAAATCATGCAACTATTTTGTTAGCAAGTATTCGGTTTTAAAACTGAACTTTTTTGCAAATTTTCGTAGCTCTCTGTACATAAATAGTCTACCTTGTTAATTGCATCATGATTCACATAGTTAAACATATAAGTTATAGCCCTATTTACATTGTGTATTTGAGATTAAAAATCTGGGCAATAGCAAATATTACAAATAACTGGAACGGTCTTTTTCTGTTTAGTTTGCAATACTTGTAGCAATTTATGAAATGCACAGCAGGCGGCTACAGGAGCAGCACTCGAAGCAGAGTTTTTGCTAAAAAGCTGCCGATGATTTACTTTACCTCCATTTTCGGAGCTTCTCTTACACAGTGCAATACTACAAAAAAAGACAAGGTCAAACAAATCTCATTCGATAGAAGACCTCAGTACATGAAAAAGTGCCAAGGGATTTTTCCCAGGAAGTTCGAATTTTTTAAAATGCAGTTTTAAAATGACGGCATAATGCCTTTAGCTGAGGTTTGTAAAACATCATATCTTTTTATTCAAATGTCAGAAAGCTTGAATTTTGCTTTCAATGAAAGCTGATAGCACCGTGCGACAACAAATTTTACACACGAAAAAAATCGATATACTCGCGAAACTAGGGGCCAAATGTAGTAAAACTGCGTTTTTAGTTTTTCTCTCTGACGTCAGGATTTTTTTTAAAGGACTTTGAAATTTGAAGGACATGTTTATTTCATAAAATTGAGCGCATTATAGAATAACAATATGGGTATCAAATGAAAGACAAAAATCCTTAGAATCTTAAAAAATTTAATGTTATGGTGCAAAAGGACGAAGAGGTATTGAAAATGTCCATTTAAAACTTTATCCTTGAATATCCTTGCAAATTTCCAATAATTTTTTTTGAAAAAAATATATCTTAAGGATTAATATTTACGCCACTACGTCCTTGAATTTCGTCCTTCTAACTTTATTAGTTTAAGATATAAAAAATTTAATACTTCTCTCTATAAAACAAAGATATATTGCACCGTACGACAAACATAAAATATTTAATTAACTCATGTATAAATCGTTATGCTGCTAAAACTAGAGGTTAAATACACTAATTCTGCAATTTCAAAATTGCCTTTGAACCTAAGGATTTCTTTTCACAAGACATTGAAAACTTAAAATTTTAGTTTTCTTCAATAAAACTCATCCAAGAGTAGCAAGATGAACGCATGAGGATACGTACTTACTGTGAATACTAGTGCTCACAATTTAACCCTAATTCCCAGAAGTGAGCCTCACAGTCTCACTTAAGATTTCAAATGGTGATAAATCCTATACCAAAAGATTTTCGATTCCAATTTTTTTATGTAATCCTCTAATGGAATGTTAGAATTATATTTCATTTATAAATTAAATTTTTAGACAGTTTTTCTACTTTTTTTAAACAATTTTTTAAAAATGCAACGTAAACCCAGAAGTGAGCCTCAGGAGCTTATTTGAACAAAAACTCAAATTTACTCATAATTCCTTGACTTTTTGTCAACCATATGGAAGAATATTTTTATTTTTCATGTTTAGATGCATTTTGATCGTGCCAAGTTCATAGTTTTTAAGCCTAGCACACATCTAGTCGGCATAGGATGAAGTCTACTAAAATTGTTGAAAATACTGCAATCTACGGCATATTATGAAGAATTTATGCCTTGCCGAGGTTGATGCTAGTTCATACAGTTTATGTCTTCCAATCCCGATAAATATGTAATCAGAACATGGAAGTGCGACGGTCCTAATACTTCCTGAAATATCATACACATGCAAAGACGGTAATCGAGGAGCTGTGGATCTTGCAAAAAGGGTGCTGAAAAACTGTGTGAACCTCACAAGCACAAATGTAATAATGACCAACTAGTTCACCAGTAAGGTATTAGCACAGAACAAACAATATACAGAATGCGCATCTGGTGTAAAGAAAATTTTCTTTGCGGGTTCCAGAGGTAGGGCCCGTTTGTGGATGCGGGGGGAAGCAGTAAAGGGACGAGAACGCACAGAGCGCGAGAGCGTAAAATGAGAAGTTGTGAGAGCGCAAAATCAAATGTTCGGAGAGCAAACAGATAAAAGTATTGAACGCATGCCGGTGTACAAAACAGTAACGCGCCATATATGTGGTTGTTGTTGTTGGCCAACAAAGCAATGTGCCGCATGCACGGTGATGGAGGAAACGCGTACAGGGGAAAGGCGACAGCCAGTGGTTGTTGTTGTTGCTGGCTAACAACTGAAGTTAGAAAAAATTTTTGCTTTGGCTGATTTCTGTAAGGAGCTCAGCGACTCACAATACTACGATTAAAAAAAACCGCCAATTGTGGGAATAAGTCAGGGAATAAGTTTGGTCAAAATAACCAGAGTTTATTACGATTTTAGGATTTTAAGTAGTCGGGGTTTAGTTACATTTTTCTTTTCTGAGGCCCATGAACAATGCTTCCTGAGAAGAACTAAGATCATAAAATCCAAAATTGTGTTTTTATGATCAGGGCATGTGGAAAACCATTGTGGTGTAGCATTTTGACATTTAACTTTTATTAAATTTTTTATGCCTACAATTTGTGGCTGTTTTTCAAAAATGCTGCGGAAAATTGAAATGTGTACTTTGCTTATCTGTAATAGAATTTGCGATGGACTAATAAGATTGCCGAAATCTATGAGAGAGTTAAAGTTTTTGTGAAATATGAAAAGTTCACTAGGAACTGTTAGTACCTCATCTTCTTTTCGCAATTCACCTGCACATGTTTCACAGTTTATTTTGGGAAGTTTTTTGTAAACAACATATCCAAAAAATATCTTAAAGACGCTAAATCAATGGTAAATTCAGAACAGTTCTGAAAATTATCATTTAATATGAAACCGGCAAGGATGGCTGTATTATTATCCACTTCGAAATCATCGGTTTGACTAGTTTCTTCGTTATGATCAGGAGCTGAGTCGAGATTTAATACGATATTAGAAAGCGTTTCAAACGTAGTATCATTTAATTCTTCACAATTGCTGTGGGAACTCAAATGCACAATTTTGGCGGCCATTAAGCGTGCTAATATATTATTAATATCAGCCACTGATGGATTTATATTATTACCACCTTTTTGTCGTAGTATAGAAAACATATTTTCAAGTTTGTCTTGGTTTAATGTCCTTGTCATAAAAAAAAAAAATTTTGGATTTTTTCTCAAAAAGCTCGTCTACTAATAGCAAAACAGCTTTTAGAGTAAGTATCATCCCATCTAGAAAAAATACTTTTTCTTTTTGTCAACAAATGAGATTTCATCCAGGTATTTAAGGAAGAATTTTATGTACTCATGTGATAAGCTGTTGAGTTGAATCGCAGATTTGTAAAAATTTTTGGGAATATAACGATCCACTGTTTAGGCAATCAAATATTTTGTCAATATTTTCTATAAAGCTGGCCGTAGATAAAGCCAATTCTTTAGAGCAACTTTTGAAACCTATAGTTTCAGCAGTTGTCCTAATAGCAGCTTGAACAGTCCTGCTGAAAATCATTTCATTTTCTCGAAGGAATTTGGGAAAATGTGTTGGCTGGTTAGTTTAGGACACATTCTTGTTGTTGATTTAAGTTCCATTTCAAATAGTTCCTGAACTACCCTAAAACTTGCAATTCCATTTGGTGTAGCTAAGTCGCATTTGAGCCAGCCATTTCTCAATGATTTAACAAGGTGCGGGAAATCATATATGTATACAGAACACTTTTCCATCATTATACATGAAAAGGCCGTTACACCCATATCCGAAAAGCACTTCCTATTGGAAGACCCTTGGGCACAAGTTATAACTTTTACTGTGATGCCAAAACTATTAAGAATTTTTTAATTTTCCAGAATTATATTTTTTAACATACTTGCAGAAAGTCCGTTTTTGGAAACAAAGTAATTTAGTACCAATGACCAGTTAGAAAACATTGATTTGACCATAAAAACACATAATTGTTTTCCTATTTGGCTTGTCCTTTCAACCCCATTTTCTTCATACCCATCAACCAAATCTAATTTAGGATTATATCGTAATTCCTTTCTAATTGCCATTTCATCCATTAATCGAATCATGTTATTTTTTCGCTCTGGGTCAAATCCAAGCACCGTTTTCTTATAACCTCAAAAGCAGAGTTCTTAAAACCTGGCTGCAGGAACTTAACAGGGGCCCATCGATTAACAGTCGAGATATGTGGCAAATTTACATTTAGTTTATTTCTTAAAAATTGATATGTCGACTGCGAGACATAATAAATATTTTGAGCCAAATCTTTTACATCTTCCGTATATTCTTTAGGACGGGAACTAAGAAGAAGCTTACAAAATACCTTTGATTCTTTGCTCACGTTATTATAAGAGTCGATACGTTGGAGCACATCTGACTTTTTTGGAACTTTCTTCTGGTTTTTAATGTTTCTGTATTTTGCCAAAATACTGTAATACTTGTAACTAGTTGTAACTCCCGAAATTCGGGTGTAAACCAAAAAAAAACTACCATTTCGTTTATGTAACTAAAATGTAATGTATATTTTTTGCATTATAGTACTTCGTGAAATACTACATTCGCCGTTGTGTTTCATTTATTTGCCAATATTTGCACTCTTATGTCTAATGATGATCGCACCCGACTTAACGCTACATACAATTGGCCATGAGTGAAGCAATCCTCTTTTAAAAAGACCGATGTGGTTAATTTTTAATTATAGCAACAAACTTCCTCCCTTCGTTAAAATTTTGTTTCTTCTTTTTGTAGTCGATGTTGCCATTTTTCAAAAAGAACGCTAACTACTTTTTTGTAAGAATTGAGTTGGACTCTTAAGAATAACGTGATCAAAACAAAACATAAGAATGCAAAATTTGGGACATAGCAACACTGGCTAGCATCAAAGAAGAACAAAAGCTAAAGAACAAAAGATAATCGAAATTTCAGCCTTTCGCCGGCGCAAGAAGAACAACAACAGCATATCATTTTCTCCTCACAATCATCCCCCGCCACGGCGATGTGCTTTCGCAAACTCGCTGCGGTGTACGCAAGCAAAGAACGCAAATAAAACAACGCTGTGGCATGTAAGTGTGGAACGTGTGGGTTCCATGCACGATTTTGTTTGTTTGGTTATTCCCATCTTCTCGCTCAAGCGCACAGCTTTCTGATTGCATTTGATAAACGTAAAGAGCAATGCTGTTTCCAATAGGGAAATTAATGCAACTTTCGATGCAAATATCTCCAAATAGGCTTTATCAATCTACATTTTTAAGATTGTGCAAATATGCTCATTAAGAGCTTAAAAATGATGTATCATATGCTATTGTACGATGTGTGGATAGCGAGATCTCAGCGCCCTTATTCAAATAAATATATAGATACTTCTTCCTGTAAAAATGTACGGATTTAGCATATGATTCGCAATATTTACAATACCCATCTACGGACTCACTTTTTCGTTTCTTTTTAGTTGAACAATCGGGCTCTGAAAACTCATGTTTCTTCAACATTTTCCAAATTAAATACAGGAACTGCTCCAGATTTTAAGTATTTTTCCCAATGTCAGAACTTGAGAAGTGATTAACGCATATAAATAATGGTTTGGTGTATTCTTTAGTTTTAATGCTACATTTTTCTCGCCAAATTAGGCCCATAGTTGAGCCATAGGGCTGAAATTTAAACATTTTAAGTTTTTCATCATCCGTCTAGATTTTCGGCAACTTGTTATGCAGCATTGAAGCCCTGACTTTATTAAATTTTTACCCACCCGGGGTAGCAAATTTTTACTCGGAGCCGAATCCATTTTTCGTATACTAGTAAAGTCAATGAATATGCCAAATCAAAGGTAATATGACCAGAAAGGATCAACTACGTCAAAATACCTGTAAAAATTTTTAATTTGGATCAACTACGTCAAAATACCTGTAAAAATTTTTAATTTGGATCAACCACGTCAAAAAAATAGCAAACAATTCAAAATTGGAATGAACCACGTCAAAATTTAGACAATTAATTATACTTGGAACTAGCCTCGTAAATATATCTGTAGAAATTTTAAATTTGGATCAACCACGTCGAAAACAATTGCAAAAAATTCAAAATTGGAATCAACCACGTCAAAATTTAGACAAATAATTATACTTGGAACTAGCCTTGTAAATATATTTGTACAAATTTTAATTTTGGATCAACCACGTCTAAATAGTTGCAAAATTTAATATCAATTAATCTAAGCGCAGCATGAACAAAAAACGACCATTCAGGTCAAAGATTCGATTGATAATGACAATAAACAAATTCGCCGGCACGTGCTCGCTCTGCGCTTGCTTTTTTAAAAACAAGAACAAGAAGCGAACAGACAAAATTTGACCATTTCAAAGTGCCCGAGTAAAGTCAAGCTGGCTTGCTGCGGAAAACAACAACATTGCGTGTTGTTGTCGAAATGAGAATAAACCAATCCAGCGGATGAATGCGAGAATGCAAGAGAGGATCGCAAAGCAGCTCTCCGCTCGCTTGCGCTTACTCTCTCGGTTCCATATACATTTTCCTCATCTTTGCTCTTCCCGCCCGCGTCTGAAATGAAATCGCAAAATTATTTCAGATGCGCCTTCTGTATACTGTTTATTCTGTGGTATTAGCCAATAGTTTATTGGATGCGAGGTTCATACACTCAGAAAAAAAAAACAATATTTGTATGATGGGTATATCAAAAAACGCAAACCTAATGCATGGCCTCTAGCGCTGCAGTAGCAATTGTTTTCCTGTGGACCCTGTATTTACAAGTTCTTTACTTAAAATAAAAAAACTTAAATAAAAACGTCTTTAAGTAGTAACTAGATTTGGAAAAATAAAATTAATTTAGTTTTTCAGTAGTTTAGCTCATATGAGCCTGACAGTCTCACTTCTGGGTTTACGTTACTTTTAAAATTCTGGGAATTAGGGTTAATAAAACAATTAACAAAAGTAATTTAAAATGCATTTTATAAATTACACTACTCGACAAAAAATGGGTTCATCGCGTGCTCCTAAAAACAAAAGTCTTTTTTAGACTGATCTTCGGCTGCTGAACACGAATCTGAAAATCAAAAAATTTTCTTAAGAAGCATTTTCGAAAAATCTTCGAAAAACACGGGTTTTCCCTCTTATTTTACTTATGAGCACATATCTCGTAAACCAACCATCCGACTAACACAAGTGGGCCGTCGTTCAGAAGGCAATTAACTAACCTTTCCAACGATATATCGAACGATATATTGTCTAAATAGATGAGATTTGGGGAAGTTACTGACGATGAAAGTTAAAAAAATTGAATATTTTTACCATTTTCAAAAATTATACATTTTCGAATCGTTTTTTTTATAGATAAAATAAATGATCTCCTCTGGTTTTAAAATCTTAGATGAAAGATATATTATTTGAGCAAATATTAACATCAATAGAATTGAAAGAAAAGTGACAAAGTTATGATGCACGGAGTGAAAACACCAACTTTTCATTTATTACACCGTGCGAAAAAATTTTTTAAATTTTTCCGAGACCCATCCAAATGTTGATATAGACGTGAAACTAGAGGTCATTTCTAATATCCTGGCATAGTCAGTTTTTCATTTTCTGACCCAAAACCCTTTTTAAATGACTTTACAATTTTAAGGATATACACATTACAAATATTTTTTTTAATATTTGCGGTTGTGCAATGATGAAGATATGGGTATCAAATGAAAAAGGAAAATTGTCTCCTTTTAACTAAATTTTCTATTTTTAACTTTCAGGACCAAAATATGTCAGGTATGCAAAACATAAATGTTTTGGATCTCAGTCTGTAGATTCATACATCTAAATTTTTCTATTTCAAAGTTTTCCAATTGCGTTAATCGGATGGTTGTTTTACGAGATATGTGCTCATAACTGAAATAAGAGGAAAAAACGTGTTTTTCGAAGATTTTTCGAAAACGCTTCTTAAGAAAATGTTTTGATTTTCAGTTTCGTGTTCAGCAGCCGAAGATTAGTCAAAAAAATACTTTTATTTTTAGGAGCATTTTTCGTGTCTAGTAGTGTTATTTATTTTAAAACAAATTGGTTAAGAAAAACCTTTGCGTTTACTTTGACATTTGTGTTTTTGGTAGCTGTCACGGCACAGTGACCAACAAGACTCGGAAAGTATGTGCTTTTCCCCAAAAGCGATTTTCAATTACCGCAATGTCTTGGTGGAAGCGCTCTCCGTGTTCATCACTAACTTCACCTAATCATTTTGCAAATGTGTGCTAAATGTAAAAATTAATATATTTATAGAATACAATTAAAGTATTTTAACCAATTATCATATGGTCAGTTTATTATTTTTAAGTGCAAAAATGGTTCTATAAATATGATTTCAGCATCCTTAATGATATTGAAAATATCCATATCCTAAGTATAGAGAGAAGTATTAAATTTTTTATATCTTAAACTAATAAAGTTAGAAGGACGAAATTCAAGGATGTAGTAGCGTACATATTAGTTCTTAAGATATATTTTTTTCAAAAAAATTATTGGAAATTTGCAAGGATATTCAAAGATAAAGTTTTAAAAGGACATTTTCAATACCTCTTCGTCCTTTTGCACCAAAACATTAATTGTTTTAAGATTCTAAGGATTTTTCTCTTTCATTTGATACCCATATTGTTATTCTATAATGCGCTCAATTTTTAAAATAATTTTTTTAACCCTTATTCTCATACCCAAACTTACTAACGTCGTTTGGCACCCGGGGTACCCGGGTACCCATTTCATGAAATTTTTAAGTTTTCAATATAGAAAACAAATTTTTTTTAAATATATGATTTGTTCGCTTTTCACCTAAATAACGATCCGGAAGGTAAAAAAAAATTTTTCATTATTTGTCAGTTTTTTTCACGAAAATACATCGCAGTGGGCACCCGGGTATGAGAATAAGGGTTAAAATAAACATGTCCTTGAAATTTCAAAGTCCTTTAAAACAAAATCCTGACGTCAGAGAGAAAAAATAAAAATGCAGTTTTACTACATTTGGCCCCTAGTTTCGCGGGTATATCAATTTTTTCGTGTTTTGAAATTTTTTGATTTTTGTCGCACGGTGTAGTATAAAATTTAAGAAAACATGGTTGGTTGGTTGGTTGTAGTGGCTGCCTCTGTATGAGACACACTTAGGCCTATTGGCCCGATGTGATACCACAAATTCCACCCGTTTGAAATGTGTATGCAACACTGTTTTTCCAACATGTGATACAACACACATTTCAAACGAATGGGGAAAGGGAGGGAGGGGACCTACAGTTTAACGCCGGATCCGAACGGCGATTGGCAGTTTTTCTTTCACACTTGGAGGTTTTGCCATTGCCTGCCAAGAGCGCACTTGTGCGATTCTTGTAATTCTCATCTGCTTCATGTGGATAGCGATAGAAGTAAATGAGCGTTTAACCAGCCCGAGCCAGGAATCGAACCTGGGGCGCTCGGTATGAGAAGCCAGCGCGCTACCCGCTGGACTATCGAGGCCGGCTTAAGAAAACATACTTTTTTTGAAAAATTGTATAAAGAAGGACATCAACTAAATTTGTATCCTTAACCCTAGTGTGTGTGCTGAAAAAAAACACCCTTACCCGTGTGATGGGGTACCCCAGTACAAATTGTATGAAAATTTCTCACTTTTTGCTCGCACTGTAAGAAATTTTACTGTTTTTGCTTAGTTTTAAAGCTCTCCGTAATATAAAAGTACATTTTGGGATTTCTTTTGTTACAAAAAATGATTTGCAAACTTGTTTTTTAATTTCCAGAAATGAATTTTTCTGCAATTTCGGATCCCCCTTTCATAAAAGAGGAATACCATTTATACGCTGCTATAAATAGCAATGGAAGGTCATTCCCCGCGGAAATTTTTGATATTTGAAATTTGTAACAAATAAATTAGTCGTTAGTAATTAGTTTTAATTGAATTGTGAAAGATCTGAACAAATTCGGAAATGAGTTCTTATTCAGCAAGAGCTCGTTCTGAAAGATTTATCCCAGCCGAAATTCAAGAAATACTGCGCGAAAGTAAAAGTGATGTAGAATTTTCCATTTCCGAAGGCGAACATGAACATATTCTATCAGTTGACGACGCAGCAATAGAAGCCTCTGACGCTAAGCCTGCGGGTTGCATAGAAACTGACCATCTCATATAGCTCGAATGGTAGTGACGAAGAGAAATATCCAAGAATCGAACTTTGTGGTAAAGATGGCATACATACTTGAGCCATTTCGGCGTAGTGGCCCCGATTCTTCCTACAGCAAAAGCTATATTCAAAAGTATTTTATCAAGTGAAATATGTGACATAATTTTGCGTGAAACCAAACGAAAAGGACACTTTACGCACTATATACCGTCGAAACCTGAAAAATATGAGTTAACAACTTTTTGGATTTGTGACGCAAGTCATTCTTATCATCTCTAAGGTCAACTGTACCCGGGAAAACCCGCTGAAGGCGAATGTCGATAAATGTAGGCGAGGGGGTTGTTTTGATCTGGTTTGCAAATATAAAATATCTTGGAGTTTATAAGTTTGTATAACCAAAATCAATTTTTTCGTTTCCTTAAAATCAATTGAGTGATTGCTTTCCGTTGATAAAATTGTTTTATTACAAATTAATAACTTTAGAAAATTTTAATTACAGGAAAAATTTATGAAATCCATGCAACTCCATATAAAATGTATTGGGGTACCCGGATGCCCCAGCACACGGGTATGGGTGTAAAGGGGTTGTGCCACACCCTTTAAAATAAAATAAATGGAATTAAACACTCGAAAATAAAGACAGAATACTATTTTGGGAGTTTTCATGAAGATTCGCCTTTCTAGGTTATCCGCAAGTATATAAAATTTCGATATAAAAGTGATTTGGGTACCCCATCACACACATAAGGGTTAAATATCCTGAAAACCGTAAAAGCTTATATAATAGAAGTAACTTCTGATAACGAAGCATTCAAAGATCTATACTGCATTGGCTAAACGAGTGCTGTGGTTGTTCAGTGTCCTGTCGATCCCTTGTTTCCTTGTCCTCTTGTACTCATGTTCACCCTATTTATGCTCCCCGGCTTCGGCCGTTTGTCTCGTTCAGAGTTTCTTGTATATTCACCCCCTATTATGGTTGTCGTCGTCGACACGAATAATATTGGCAGCGATTAATTGACTGGTGTCAATATCGGTAAGAATTGATTACTATTGATACATCTTTGGTATTGAGTATTGACTAAGCAATATTGACGTTGAGTGGAAACGACGAGTTTTGAGTTGACACAGTTTTTGGCAACAACTGGAACAAAATTTTGCTAGTAAATTTTGATTGGTTTGTTCAAGTAAATTTTGATTTGTTTGTTCAAATAAATTTTAATCACTACAAAATTCTAGGAAAAGATGAGAATTACAAATATTACTCAATTCGCTACATTGGTTGCCGAGCTGGAGAAAAATCTAAGCCTTGCTAAAGGATTCAATAAGGAGCAATGGGATAGCATCTCTGAAAAATGGGCCACCGATGAGAGACGATGATGGTTGGCAAAAGGTAACAAACAAAAGTGTATAATGGTATTCCATTTCGATAACCAACAAAATTTTTAGGTGTGGACTTGAAATGCAAGACCAAAAACTCACAACAAGGCGGAGTGTTGCGCAACAGGAGGGAGAAATTTCAAGCAAATGATTTTGAGCCCATTGGAGGAAGCTGTTCCTAATTTGCTCCAATTTGAGAAACAGTTCAACCCTGAAGGTGTAGTTCAGGAAGTAACACTTCTTGAAAGTCCCAATGAAAATGTTTCTCCCATTAACAACGACGAGCAGCCTTCACCATCAACAGCTTAATTGAAAACAAAATGGCACAGTTAACGCAAAAAATTCAGAGATGTTTACTTTTCTTAAATTAGAGATGTCGTTTACTTTTCTTAAGGTATCATGGCACGTTAGAAGGGGGAATTTTTAATGATTTACAAAATTATTTCTTTTTCAGCTCCTTCATTATCAATTTTTTTACAATATATTGAAGGTTTAAGGCAGGGGCGTAGCCAGAACTTGGGCATGGGGGGGTTTTACAAAAATGTTTTTGCCAATTTAGTTACATGTTTTTTAAAGTAAAGTGCACTTTCCAAATAGGGCATTTTGTTGTGGCTTATGTGACTTAACCCTTAAATGCATGGGGCAATTATTTTCGAATCAATCTAGAGCAAGCACAAACATGATTTAAATTGATTCAACAGATGTACGAAGGATTTAGGATTGTACCATATATGGTACGCCATGCATTTAAGGGTTAATGCATTAAATATTAAATTTTTTCCCTGATTTTTAGTAAAAATTTCATGAAATTTGGTGAACTGAAAGCGAAGTTATTGCATCTGAAGTGGAAGTATTTTTGTGTCATCGTACAAAAATGTGCATCGAACAAAGATCCAATATTAACTATTGTTTTAAAAATGTTTAAACTTTAACCGAAGCATTTAAATTGATGAACCAAGTTTATGGTGATTTTTGTTTATGCCGTGGTGGAGTTCATAAGTGGTAAAAGCGATTTAAAAACGATTGTCAGAACATAAATGATGACCAAAGTGTTAGCCAACTGAATCCGCGATCACCGTAACGTCTGCCAACAAAGTAGCTGGACAAATTTCAAATTAAAAAAAAAATTGGTAGGCTTTGACAGTTTCAATAATTTTTATGTCAAAATATTGTTATAATATGTATTTCAAAAATCAGATCATTCTAAGTCAAAACGTCAACATGAGAGTTGCTATTTGCTATTTGCGAGAGCGCGTTTATTTTATGCTTGGACAGCACACTAAAAAGGAAGTTTTGGAACACTTTCTAAAAGAAAATGTCGCTCGTTCCACGCTCTATTCAATTTTTCATCGTTACGAAAGTGGTCAGCCGCCTATTAACATTAAAAAATCAGGTCGTCCGCGTCTGTTGGATAATTCCGGTCTCCAAAAATTGAAGAAAGCGGCGGTGAATAAAATTGGAGCTTCAAATCGGATGTTGGGTAGGAAATTTGGCATTTCCAAAGAAACAGTTCGCAAAAATTTAATAAAAATTGGTGTTGATTACCATAAGAGAGTAACTGTTCCACGATACAGTCCAAAACAACTGGAAGAAATCCCAAAAAAGTGCAGAATTCTTCGCCGAAATTATTTTGATGACGAGGACAAAATAATTCTCGACGATGAGAAATATTTCACATATGCGTGGAACAATGGAGACCAAAATACCGGTTTCTACACCGATGATATTAAGAAAACTCCCGATGGTATACGGTTCGCAGCCAAAAATTTTAGTTTGGGCAGCCATATCGATAAAAGGAGTATCTCAACTCTATATTCAGGACTCTAAAGCTCCAGCGATAAAATGTGACACTTACATAAGCAAATGCCTTACTAAACTGGACAAATACATCAATACAACGCACTCTGGAGAGAATGTAATATTTTGGCCAGATTTAGCAAGTAGCCATTATGCAAAAAAAACCTTAAACTGGTTGGAAGGGAAAAACATCAATTATGTCCCGAAGCACGCAAATCCACCAAACATCCCAAAGGCAAGACCAATTGAAGATTTTTGGAGTCTTTTGTGCCAGGAGGTGTACAAGGGAGGTTGGGAAGCAAAATCCAATAAACAGCTAACAGCAAGAATCCGGTTGTGTTCGAAAAAAATTGACATGAACGTTGTCCAGACGATGATCCGAGGAATAAAATCTAAACTAAGGAAAATTGAAGATCATGGTCCTTTGGTTTTGTATAAAAGTGAAAAATGATGTATAATTAAATGTATTTTCAAAATACTAAATATTACTTTACAATATCAAACTCAATTTTTTTTACGAAGATATGAAATTTGTCCAGCTACTTTGTTGGCAGACGTTAGATCAAAATTGGACGGTAATTAATAAAAGATTAGCCAAACTCTTCATTGAAATTCTTGAAATTGGATTTAACTTTCGCTTTACTTATACCCACCCGGGTGATCTTTTTAATATTCATGTTTAATATCTGCACAAATTTGAAGGACATTTTCAATAACATAAAAAAATATTTTTTTTTTTAATTTTGTTCATGTTTAAACTTGAATTTTGTCATTTTTTATACAAATGTACCTGGGTGATCCCAGGCGCTTTCGCTACCATTTTGATTAAAACTCACGATAAATTTTTTTGCGTACCTCATTATGTGTTCAATAAACCCTCTGGAAAGAAATCTTCTAATATTTTCCATGGTCTCAAAATAAATCATTAACACTAGATTTACGGATGTTGATTATATACCTATTTTTACTGAAGTGAGCCAATTTGACTCATACAAGAAAATTGACGTTTTTTGCAAAAAAAAATAGTTGCAAATCAATTTAAATGAAATGTTTATTATCAAAAAATTCATGGAAAACATTTTTTACATATAAACTCTGTTTCTGAAACACATTTTCCGCAAACATTTCTATTACATTTAGCACAATGGTTTCTACATCTGTTTCTTTTGCATGATTGTTGAACTTGACAATTCTTCCGTGCGTCAGTAGCATGAATTTCTGTCATTGGAATGGAAGTGTTCTCGACTTCTTCTCTATATTTACTTCTTAGCTCTTCAGCCAATTGGAAAATAAAATTTTTTCGTGAAATATTTACTTGAGTCGTCTCTTTATACAGAATCCAAGCATTGATAGCTGCTACATCTAAAATGTTGTAGAAAACTTGTAGAGGCCATCTGCGTGAACTTGCTTTAACGCTATATTTTCGGGCCATTTGGTCAAGTACATCAACACCATACTTGGTGCTATTATAATAGGTAATTGTTTCTGGAACAAGTTTTTTATTTTTTTCAATTGTTATATTTTTATGTTTTGTACTTAGTAGTAAAACTTTTTTATTAGGCTTGCTTTTATAAATGGTCAGGGTACAATTCTCAGATCTATACAGTTTTGTAGAAAACTGTGTCATTTTATCTTTCTTGGCTTTCGCAATTTTAGGTAATTCTTTTCGGTTTGCACGTATAGTGCCAACCAAAGTAGTTTTCTTTGCAAGTAACTTTTTTGCAAGTGAAATGCTAGTAAAAAAATTATCTGTGGTAATATTTCGTCCACAGCCTAAATATGGCTCTGCAAGCTTAGTTACTACAAATTCGCTCAAGGGAATGTTTGATCCGCGGGTTTCATCCTTGCCCAAGTACGGAAAACCGTTTACGAGATATTTGCTTCTAACATCGGATGCCAGCCAAAATTTGATGCCGAATTTATCCGGCTTATTCGGCATGTACTGCGTAAATCGGCATCTAGCTTTAGTAGGGAATAATTGCTCATCGATCGTTATGTTTGCGTCAGGTTTGTAACAAGCCTGACTATTCTCTATAAATTTTTCCCATATTTTTGAAATCAAGGCAAATTTGTCTGTCTTCAGTCTTTCACTGCGTTCATTTTTTTATCAAAACGTATGAACCGAAGTATGTCTATAAATTTATCTCTAGACATTGTCTGGGCGAAAAAAGCCGGACCCCACTTCGCAGACCACAAATATGAACACTTCAAATTTCTTGCCTCATATGCTCCTCTAGCAAATAAAATTGCTACAAAGGCCCACAATTGTGATTTTGTAACCGTCCATTCCTTATTATTCAAAACTTGACGAGCTTCGAGTTCGGTACATGATTTTATATACGCCATCATACATTCGTCAATTATCAAATTGAATGCGCTACTTGCCGAACCAAGCATAATATGCCTTTTAGCGTAGGCAGTTGGACC
The DNA here is from genome assembly GCA_964056695.1 of Melieria picta. NCBI lineage: Eukaryota > Metazoa > Arthropoda > Insecta > Diptera > Ulidiidae > Melieria > Melieria picta. The sequence continues at coordinate 66,085,774 of OZ057400.1, forward strand.
AGAAACGTCTTTGAATATGGTATAAATCGGTGATCTACCTACGTTTCTGCCTTCGTTCAATGTTTCCCATAAAGTTCCATCAGCAGCTTTTTCGGCTGAAATTTCTTTATCAGAAGATGTACCGATAGCGTCTAAATCATTTTCGGTTTCAGAATCAGAAATAACTCTAGCTCTTTTTTTACTAGGAGCTGTGTAACGAAAAGCTTCATCTTCTCTTTCGGTTTCAGAATCAGAAATAACCTTGGCTCTTTTTTTGTTAGAAGCTATATAACAAAGATCTTCATCTTCACTGCTTGAAGATTTAATTTTATTGACTTCCTCCTCTAATTCCATTTCGGTATCACATTGGTCTATATCAATTGCATCCGATTCATTATCTGATTGGTCTTTCTTTATTTCGATTAGTTTTTTCAACAAAAGACAATTTTTCTGATTTTTTCCCATAATAGAAACCCTAGATAACCAGATAAAATAAATATCAATTGAAATACCTATTACAAATAAATTACAAAATTACCTTTGTGGATCAAATTTTTCTGGCAAAAAATGAATTTTATAAAATTATAAATTATATATTACTTCACTGCACTGCTCACACGCGATGTACAAATCGAAATGATGACAGAAGTGACAGTGATGACAGAAATGACAATGGCTCCCACATACACACAAATATCGTGCGACTTGACTGTTGCCCGGGCCTGATAGGACCAATAAATTTCATGTTATGCGATTAACTGTTAAACCATTCTATGAGTCAAATTGGCTCGCAAACGTGAAAATAGGTATACCACATTCGACAATGCGAAATGAAGGGGTCTGCGGGGAAGAGGAATGAACATTTACATATATTTCATTACTTAACTAAAAACCAACGTATGTTTTTAAAAAGTAATATTAAAGTTTTATATATATATAGTGATCAAATTTTTAATGAGTCAAATTGGCTCGGTCCGTAAATCTAGTGTTAAAGTTAGGCCTTTTTCGAAATACGAACTATCGCCAGAGGAAGATACTAAATACTGAAGTATGAAAAACATTTATAAATTAATAAATATTTATATATTTACTGTGAGTTTTACTCAAAATAGCAGCGGAAGTGCCTGGGATCATCTTTAGTAAGGCGAAGGTTAAGCATAGCATAAATTTATCGCATTTTAACTGAACATTTGGCTATCGAAGGATGCCATCCCACCTATTGACACATGGTTGACTGTTTTTTTGTTTACTAAAAGTCGAATTTTAACCATCAACCACTCTTCGTTTTCACATGATGTGGCACCGTGCAAATTTCACCTTTTCAAAGAATGCATTTGCCGATGAAAAAAGCGTTTTGAGAACGTAGAAACCATCCAAAAGGCTTGTACCGACATCCTGAAGGACATTCCGGTCGACGAACTAAACTACTCTTTAGACATGTTTTTAGAACATGCAAATCGCTGCATTAAGCCTAAACGTGACTATTAAAAAAACAAATTAGTTTCGGTAAAAAAGGGTTTTGTTAATTTTTGTTAATTTCTTTTAAATAGTTAAAGATGAAAAGACCTTTTTGCTAATGTGGGAACGTACATACGATGCATAGTGATGGAAAATGTTGACAAATTATAGGCTATGGGGGGGTTCTGACACCCTAAACCCCTCCCTTGGCTACGCCCCTGGTTTAAGGAACACAAACAAAATATTTTTTTTTTATATAGGTGGAGCTGAAGTCGCGTAGAAAAAAACAAACATCCTCCATTACGGACACTTAATCTCCGGATTGGCTAATCTGAAACAAAAAACCAAAAAAGATTCATAGTTATTAAGTTTTCGGACACAGGAATTCACCAGAAAAATTTAAAAAACGCTAAAAATAAATGGATAGGAGCTTTTTGAAAAAAGTGTCAAAAATTTACTGCGTTTTTCACCTTTTTCCCCCAGAAAAAGTGCTTTAAATAAAAAATTTTCTTCAATATTGTGGTGGATTCTTGCAAAAAATAAGTTAATAAAAAGAACTACAAAAATTTTTTTTAAATCGGTCGAGCCAATCCGGAGATTAAGTGGAGGATGTGTTTTTTTTTTCTACGCGACTTCAGCTCCAACTATATAAGAGACAATATGCTAAAAATAAATTTTTTGTGTTCCTTAAACCTTCAATATATTGTAGAAAAATTTTCAAAAAGATTGATAATAAAAGAGCTGAAAAATAAATAATTTTGTTAGTCATTAAAAATTCCCCTTTCTAACGTGCCGTGATACCTTAAATTAGAGATGTCTTTACTTTTCTTAAATTATCGATAACATGTCAACGTCAACACAACATCCTTAGTAAATACCGATTTAGCATTGACGTGGTGTTGAGTCGACTTGAAGTGATGTTGAGATAGAATTGACAACGACGTCGACATCCATAATAAGGGTGATTGTCTTATTCGTTATTCAAAACCCCTCGTTTTCTTTCCCCGATCCGCCGACAATTTTTCCAACATATTATATAAATTTCATGAAAATCACTTTTACAATTAAGACTCCGTAACGAAAAAAATTATGCTTTGCTACATTTGTGTTTATATAACACATCGGCTGATAAGTCCCCGGTCTGACCCATAGTAGGCGCTCCAAAACGAGAAATAATATTTTTATTTTCAAGTAGTAACCTTCAAAAGGTACCTTTAAAAATTTCATTACGATGTGACGTTTGGTTCAAAAGTTACAATTATTTTAGTAAAACAACTTTATTCGTGTTCAGAACAAAAAAAAGAATTTCGTGTTCTCATAAAACATTGCTTTTGGATGGGAAAAACAAAATTGAAACAAAAGCCTGGTTCGATAAGTGTTATCCGGACTCTGCACCCGGAAAATCGACCATTATTGATTGGTTTGCTCAATTTAAACGTGGTCGTACGAACACCGATGATGCGCCGCGCTGTGGGTGGCCAATTGAGGTGGTTACACCGGAAAACGGGGAAAAAGCCCACAAAATCGTTTTTGAAAACCGTAAAGTGAAATTGCAGGAGATAGCTGATACTACCAAGATATCAAAAGAGCGTGCGGGTTTTATTTTGCATTACATTTGTCCATGAGAAAGCTGTTTTCGAAATGGGTGCCGCGTTTGCTAACAGACAAGACAATGCACAGTGCCACAAGAACTAAACTTCGAATGACTTCCGAACCCACCCTATTCTCCAGACTTGGCTCCCAGTGACTTTTGGGTCAAAATTTCTCAAGTGGGCCACTTTAAAATCGATGGTCTCAGTTTTCGTTGATCAATACGGTTTTCGATCGGTTTGGAGGTAAAAACGACACCCCCAAAAATAATTTTGAAATAAATTTTTTTTTTCATTAGTTATTTACAGTTAAAGTTTTTGATCATGTTTTTTTCAAAAATTCATAACTCACGAACGGTTTATCGAAACTCAACGTTTTCTACATCAAAATTTTTGTCAATTAATATACTTTGCCATGAAAAAATCTTTCTTCACAACAAATTATTATTTAGCTGAAAAATCCTATTTGTTGTAAATAATTGAAAATTAATGAAACTTCTCCGCCAGCGAGAAAATTTTGACACATTTCATTCAATTCTACAATCCCTTACAAAAATTTTGGTGAAAAAAAGTCATTATTTTGCATTAGGTCAAAAGTTATACATGTTTTTGTGACCGCGCTCCTACCTCTAGCGCGCGCGCTTAGTCATCGTGTGACCGAAATTTTGACGATGACTAAGCGCGCGCGCGTCAATACGTGCTCGTCCAGCGCTAGAGGTAGGAGCGCGGTCACAAAAACATGTATAACTTTTGACCTAATGCAAAATAATGACTTTTTTTTCACCAACATTTTTGTAAGGGATTGTAGAATTGAATGAAATGTGTCAAAATTTTCTCGCTGGCGGAGAAGTTTCATTAATTTTCAATTATTTACAACAAATAGGTTTTTTCAGCTAAATAATAATTTGTTGTGAAGAAAGATTTTTTCATGGCAAAGTATATTAATTGACAAAAATTTTGATGTAGAAAACGTTGAGTTTCGATAAACCGTTCGTGAGTTATGAATTTTTGAAAAAACATGATCAAAAACTTTAACTGTAAATAACTAATGAAAAAAAAAATTATTTCAAAATTATTTTTGGGGGTGTCGTTTTTACCTCCAAACCGATCGAAAACCGTATTGATCAACGAAAACTGAGACCATCGATTTTAAAGTGGCCCACTTGAGAAATTTTGACCCTTTTGTCACTGACTTGACTTAAAAAAATGCTCACCGGAAAGAAATTTGGCTCGAATGAGGAGGCGATTGTCGAAACAAATACTCTTTTTAAGGCCAAAGATAAATCGTTTTACAAGAAAGGTGTCGAAATGTTAGAGAAGTGCTGGAATGAATGTATCACTCTTGAAGGAAACTATGTTGATGAATAAAATTGAATTTCTCAAAAAAAGTTTTGTTTTCTGCGTTAGACCGGGGACTTATCAGCCGATCTGTTACTGTGACGATAAGACACCCTGTCGCTGTGCAAGGCAGCTTGTCGCTGTAGCTGGCCTGTCGCAAAGGTGCCACACGGAATAGTCCAATAAGTAATGAGTGTAAAGACAGTAAAGAGTGAATTTATAAATAAAGTGATTGCTGGTTTTTGACTGCGTTTAAGAATTGAAGTGTGTTTATTTTTAATTGCACAATCCAGAGAGATAAACAAGCCTACAGAACTACAAAATATCTACAGGAACTTATTTTAATATGATTACCATTTTTTGTTTTGTCGCTTAGTTCTTACTGGTTCATCGTAATCACTGCTAAGTTCATTTTCTGAATCGTTATCAATTATTTGCTGTGACCACTAGCAAATTTCACCAAGTAGTGCGTCTAATTTCCACCCTTTATAGCGCATTTCCACTGGAAGTGCCACCGGATGAAATATGAAGTAATATGAAGTGTTTAAAAAAAATAGTTTATTTTACCAGTGTGCAAACCTTTCACCATGTGCATCCGATGCTGTTGAGGGTTGGCTGGCCAATAATTTAAGGTGATGGTGTAATAAATGAATTTTTAAGCTCAAGTTTCACCGGAGCGTGAAAATGTATTCAACATAGATTTTATATGCCCCTCATAATTGTGTGACCGCCTTTTTCCCAGCAAACTTTCTATAACTTTTTAACGCCATCCCAAGCAATCTTCTAATCCGCAATAAATATATAGGGTGTTTTTTTTAGAGGTATAGAACTTCGAATTGAAATAAAACACAAGAAAATCGTTTTAATGTCCATCAATTTGGCTTTATTGGAAGGATAATTTTATGCCATTAATGTTTAAATATGATTTCGGGCATGTGGCCGCCGCGGCTGGCTCGAATAAAGCCAATTCTACAGGTCCAATTTTCAACCACTTTTTCGAGCATTTGGGGCCGTATGTCGGCAATAACGCCACGAATGTTGGCTTCCAAGTCCCCTAACGTTTCTGGTTTGTTGGCGTAGACGAGCGACTTCACATATCCCCAAAGAAAATAATCCAATGGTGTCAAATCACACGATCTTGGTGGCCAATTGACAGGTCCATTCCGCGAAATTATGCGCTCATCGAATGTTTCCTTCAATAAATCGATTGTGACGTGCGCTGTGTGGCATGTAGCGCCGTCTTGTTGGAACCACAACTCATCCACATTCATGTTGCGCAAAATCTTCCATAAAGTTGATGGACAAAGCTCCAATTGCTGTGCACGGTGGCGAATCGATTCATTCGGGTCCTCTTCAACATTTTGCTCTACAGCGGCAATTGTTTCTTCGGTGCGCACTGTTCGACGTCTCTGCGGATGCGTATTATCACATAGAGTAAACGTAGTGCGAAAACGACCCATGGTTAACCGAATTAATTGCTCTGATGGACGATTATGTCGACCATAAAATGGACGGAGCTTGCGGTAAACTTCGCGAACTGAACCATTATTTTCGAAATAAATTTGCACGATTTGCAAGCGTTGTTCTTTTGTCAACCTGTTCATGATGAAATGGCAAACCAAACTGAACATAAATGACATTAGAGTTGCCAGATTTGACCACAAAATGCCAGTTTTATCTCTATTCGAAAAACAAACCTCTAAAAAAAACACCCTATAGAATCCAAATTTGTATTTTTCATTAAATTTCGAATATCTAGTCCTCTGCTAACTTTTATTAGCGCTATTGTAACTATGCTATTGGGTGGTCTGCCGCCTGCTCTTCTCAACCATCAACCGGGTCCTTATACCGGTCGGTGGGGGAGAAGGACTAGAGCGGAAACTAGACTAGACCTCCTTGTGGTGGCCGCTGGTAACAGCCACTTCGGGTAGGGCCCTGTCTCTGCCCGATAGTGGCTGGCTAACTAGTCGATTCCCCTTAATTTCCACTCTCCCACCTTTTTCTTTCACACTACCCTTTTCCCCATCCTCCTATTGGATTGGTTTGCAGCCAGGGGGTAATACCGGCTGTATTCGAACGGAGCCTCTCTGATACCTGCCCGCCTCAGAGAGTAACTGTGGGCTTACCGTGCTATCGGGGCTATGGCACGGCGGACCTCCAGACCCCTACACTCGTGGGAATCAGAATGGAGAAGCAATTGAGGAATTTAAACTCAGCAGCGGGTTCTTATACCGCAACACTACTGGCGCGTCAGGTGGAGCATATCCAGGATACTGACGCCCAGGTTTCTACTCCTAGGAGTAAGAAGACTGCTAGACGTACGATATCTGGCAACTTTGGCACCAAAGTTGGTAAATTTGGGCGAAAGCCAGAAAGGACCAGGACTAAGGACAAACGGAAGGAAAGTCGAGTGGTAGTGGGGTCTGCGGGTGCTTCGGCGCCCAAGGAAACGATACCAGAACCGTCAACGAGTACTGGCCTGACATCCGGACAAACTCTCAAGCCGGCCGTGTCAAGTGGTACTTGCGCTATCTCAAGGAGGGCTTAACTCCAGAGCAGGCTAAATAGAAGGTCTTGGACCGCGCAAAACCTACCTCGCTTGACGCGAAGAAGAGGGGCGCTGCCGAGATCAGCGCTCAGGAGGGCAATACGGCCAAGAAAACAAAGACTGAGATGCCAACTCGGACTGTACAAAGACAGAAGACGGGAGTCAGGAGGCCAGGTAGCACCTATGCCAGTGCTGCCAAGGGCGTTAGACTGGCAATACTCCCGGCATCTTTCCCTGTGAGCATACTCTCCAGAGAGGAACAGGGTCAGATTGAAGATGCACTCGTGACGGAAATGTGCAAGGGCTGGAAGGCTGAACTCCAGTTCGATGGCATACACTTTCGGCCAGGACTCATACTGGTTGACTGTGCAAGTGCTGAGACAGCGGAATGGGTTAAGGGCCTAGTCCCCATTCTACCTGGCTGGAAGTGGGTAAAGTTGGCAACGTTTGACGGGGACCTCATACCCGGCGTACATCTGCTGACTGTTTACTTCCCGAAGGCTGCAGGGAAGGACAACAAACAGCTCCTCGATTTGCTCATCGCCCAAAACGAGGGGCTGCACACTAACCTGTGGAGAATTTTCCGTTCAAGGGATGATAAGGATGGCAAGGTCCTGACGATCGGGGTCGACGACCGATCGATAGAGGCCATCAGGAAGTGCAAGTGTGTCCTGCGGTACAGGTTTGGCACTGTACCAGTGCACGTGCACAAGCGCCGGGAGCAGCCGGAGGTGGCTGACACGCCAGCAACAAATACTCCTGCGGAAGACGTAGCCGAAATTGCAAAGGAGGTGGCTACCCTAATAGAGAAGGAGAAGGCTAGCAGTGAGGGCGTCAAGGAGATTAGCCACCTACCTCACGAAGTCAAGGGGATCGATGCGATCGACCTCTCGATGCTGAGCATGGCCGCTGACGACGAAGACTCCGATAGAGTCACCCTGTCGGACTTAGATAAGGAGAGCGGTCTGACGGAGGATGAAGGCGGCGCCGAAAAACCCTAAGGCCGCTAAGGACCAGCACTGCAGTTGCGCAGATTAATCTGCACCACACGAAGGCCGCTTCTGCAGTCATCGCGAGGGCAACCCTCAGGACTAAACTGAGCGTGGTGCTGGTCCAAGAACCCTGGGCGTGCAGGGGCCAAATCAAGGGTTTGGCAGAACAGGTAATTTGGGATATCAGATGTAACAACCCAAGAGCCTGCATGTTGATAACCAATGGCTTGAATTTTATATGTCTTCCAGACTTCCTTTCCAGGGATCTGGTTGCGGTACAGATACCGGTGCAAATACACGGGACCGCGCAGGACATAGTGATGGCCACTTCCCAGGAGAGGACACCGTGGCTCCGCCAGAGGCAGTCTCTAAACTGGCGAAGTACTGTGAGCTGAAAAAGCTGCCACTTATACTGGGTTGCGATGCGAATGCGCACAGCGAAGCCTGGGGAGCAGCGACCCGAATCAAAGGGGTGAGTACCTTTTAGAATTTATTATTAGTAATAAATTGGACATTTTTAACGTGGGAAATATACCAACGTTTGTAACCAGTTCGAGAAAGGAGGTCCCGGACATTACCCTAGGAAAAACTCTAAGCTCCGAACTGGTTAAAAACTGGAGGGTGTCTGGTGAGCCTTCAATGTCGGATCATAAAATAATACGTTTTGACATTGAAGGCTCTGCTTCAGTTAGGAAAATTTTGAGAAATCCCAGGAAAACAGACGGGGAAAAGTTCCAGGAAACACTGAGTCTTAACTCCACCAACATTGGGTTGGGGGATAATATCAGGAACTCCATGGAACTAGATACTATGGTGAACTGCTCTAATAGGGCAGTTATCGATGCGTATGAGGACAGCTGCCCAGTCAGCAAGATTGCTTCATCCAGGAACGTACCCTGGTGGAACAAGGACCTTAGCATACTGCGAAGCAAGGTTCGCAGGTTATTCAACCGGGCTAAACGTACCGGGAACTAGAAATATAGAACAAACCAGTGAGGCATCTACTCTTTAAGGTTATGGCAAAGGGCCGCAGCCTGACCTATACCAACCTCAGGAAAAGCAATGGGGAATTTACCGAGAGTGAGAAAGAGAAGGTTCAGCTACGTCTAGACACTCACTTCCCGGGCTCTATTGCTTGGAGAGGGGCGGGACAGACTGAGGCGCTATGCAGGATCTCTAAAAGAGACTGGAGAGTGGCAAAGGAAATCTGCACGGAGGAAAGGGTACAGTGGGCGGTTAATACCTTTAAACCACTGAAATCACCTGGACCCGACGGCATCTTTCCAGCCCTACTACAGAAAGGGATGGGCCTCTTCAAACACCATCTCCTGAAAATAACTAGAGCCAGTCTGGCACAGGGTTATATACCAGAAGCCTGGAAGAGGGCAAAGGTAGTTTTTATACCGAAGGCCGGGAAGAAGGATCCACTTCATCCGAAATCCTTCAGGCCAATTTGCCTAACTTCATTTGTACTGAAAACTCTAGAGAAAGTTGTGGACAACTACATAAGGACGACAGTCCTATTAGACAACCCTAGGGCAGGTCGTTCCACCGAGACTGCTCTGTACCAGCTGACAAGTGAGTTACAGGAAAGTCTAGAAGAGAAGGAAATGCCACAATGTGCCTCCTGGATGTAGAGGGGGCCTTCGACAAAACCTCTCATGAAGTCATAGACGATTCTTTAACTAGCAGGGACCTGACTAACACCCTAAGAGGCTGGATATATAGTAAGGTCGCTACTAGGTCGGTGGAGATACAGACTAGTACGGGGGCTTAGTATTAGCAAACACAACCCGAGGCTCTCCACAGGGGGGAGTATTTTCTCCTCTTCTGTGGAGCCTCGTGGTTGATGACCTGTTACAGGACCTAACTAACGCTGGTTTAGCGGTCCAGGGTTATGCGGATGACATCGTACTCCTATGCAGGGGGAAATTTGAAGATACCCTGCGGGAAAGGATAACCTTAGGACTAAGGTTAACCAAGAAATTGTGCACAAAGATGGGGCTGAACATAAATCCGGCGAAGACCACCGTTGTACCCTTCACAAGGAAATATAAACTTGATGCTCTTAAACCTATACGTTTGGATGGGACAGAGATAGAATTCCAGGAGGTGAAATATCTAGGTGTTATACTAGATCAGAAACTTCTCTGGAAAGGACATTTAGAGGAAACGATAAGGAAGGCCACTAGGGCTTTCATGACCTGTAGGTCCATAGCAGGCAAAAGTTGGGGCTGCACTCCGACTATACTGAGATGGATCTACACGGCGATCGTAAGACCCATGATAACGTATGGTTCAGTTGTCTGGGTAAGCAAGACCAGCCAGGCGACCACTATCAAGGCGCTTAGTAAGCTACAAACACTGGCATGCGTATGCATAACAGGCGCTATGAGAACGTGTCCAACATCATCTATGGAGGTTCTTCTTGAACTCACACCTCTTTACTTACATATACAGACCCATGCGAAGAGGGCTCTGCTACGGTTGACTGATGTTAATATCGGGGCTGAGGGATTCCTGAGGCGTAAGAGGATTGATACTCTCACGAATCAGCATCCCGAAATTGCAATACCGAGGGACACAATCTCACCGAAGTTTAGCTTTGTCAAACGATTCAAAACTGAACTGAGTAACAAAAGGAACTGGGTAGGTATATCGGAAACATATCAAATAGACCAGCACATGAGGTAACGGAGGAAGGTACCGGGATAGGAGTATACGGGCCGAGGATAAGATACTCGGAATCTACGGGATAGCACACCACTATCTTCCAGGCGGAAATATACGCCATTGAAAGGTGTGCTTACTTCAATCTGGTGAAGAAATACCGGAACCGGAACATTGCCATCCTCTCTGACAGCGAAGCGGCAATCAAGGCTCTGAGATCCTACCAGGTGTCCTCGAAACTGATTTTGGAGTGCCTTGAGAAGCTGAATGAACTTGGCCGTTACAATAAGGTCTTGGTACTTTGGATTCCGGGCCACACCGTCATTGAAGGGAACGAACGGGCTGACGAGCTGGCAAGGAGGAGAGCTTCCACACCCTTTGTCGGCCCAGAACCTTTTTGTGGGTTGGGAAAAGGAGCTTCCTCCATCCTAATGAGAAAGGACAAGACAACCAGAAGGAATCAATACTGGGAAAATCAACCAGGTCTAAAGCATTCGAAGCTGGTTATCGGGTCCTACAATAGAAAACGATTCCAGATGGTTTTAGTGACCAGCTACCAAATATTTTGTATATGAACACATGGTGGTAAATTTTTTGTGTTTAGTTATTCTACATGAGTGAATGAAGTTAGAAGCAAATAAAGAGAGAATAATTAACAGAAAAGCTAACATTGTGAATATTTTGGAGCTGGTAAGTAAATGTTTGTCTTTTTTTTATAAATTCTAATAAATTTATTATTTTTAAAGACAAAAAATGGTTCGTCCGTTGCCGAAAAATATTGTGCAGCGCGCTCACCAGCTTTTAAGAGAAGGTGTTTAGATCGCTAAACACTGCCGGCCGCGCGGCTCTTAGAAATGTCAATATTGTCAATATTATTGTATTATGTTGTCTATTTATGTGTTTATACGTACGGATGGCAGCCCTGGCCATCCCGAAGGGAGCTTGCGCGGACGGCAGGCACTCGAAGTATGAACTCCGGTTAACGAACATCGATCCCCCGCGATAAGCTTAAAAACTAAAACTTAATCTCTAAAACATTTAACAAACACTCAACAATTAATAAAACTTTACACAAAAAACCGACACAAACCATTTACTTATTTTTACTTTGGCAATAGTTTGCGCAACCCCAGAAAGTAAACAGAAGGTAAAAGCTGTTGTGCAGTAGCAGCAGCCCTCGACGTCAGCAAAAGCGTCGTTATAAAACTGCGCAAAAATATTACCTCTCCGCCACCAATTTGTGCAAGTGGGCGAAAGAAAATCTTGAGTGTGGAACAAGAGCGTCGGGTTCCTCGACAGTGCAAATTCACAACAATTGTATCCAGTTCGACAATTTAAACCTGTCTGTCGAGACAGTCAGAAATACATTGCGCTCTGCTGGTCTGCGAGGTCGAGCAAAGGTCAAGAAACTTCTGCTCACAAAACGCCACTGAAAACTTCACATGGATTTCGCTCGAACCTATTCAAATTGGAAAGTGGAGGATTGGAAGATGGTCATATTTTCGGACGAAACCAAAATTAATCGGATGGAATCAGATGGCAGGGAATGGACTTGGCGAAAACCTGGAAGCGCTTTAGAGGAACGGCACGTTAAGCCCACCTTGAAGTTTGGTGGCGGTAGTGTTATGGATTAGTCGATATTTTGTTAACGAACCTCCCTGCTACTTGCCAATGTACAGTCGGCAAATGTTGTGTTCCAGCATAACAATGATCCCAAACACACCGCCAAAATAAGTCAAAAGTGGCTTAACGATAGCGGATTAAAGTGCTTTCATGGCCACCCCAGTCACCTGATCTCAATCCGATTGAGCACCTCTGGGGAGAACTGAAAAGTGTGGTGGGAGTTCTAACTTCCTTGAATGAATTGTGGAGGCATACTGTCAAAACTTGGGAGAGATACCATCCAGTGTCTGCCAGAACCTGGTCGAAAGCATGTCAGAGCTGTTATAACTGCCAACGGTGGATGTACAAAATATGAATTTACGTTATTTACGAAATCTTTTATGTTTTAAATGAACACAAAAAATCGACCACATGCATTTTTTTCACTTGTTTGAATATAAAAAGATAACGGTTTCATAGATTGCTCTTCTAATACACTCATTTTAAAGAAAACACAACAAAAAAACAATTGATCTACGAGCAAGATCTTAAAAGTAGTTTTGTTGTTTTAAGCATTCGAATACAGAACATCCAAACACGTTGTCAATTGTTTGAGTAACTGTATATACGAAGAGAGAACTACTGCTGAATAAATAAAGTTATAAAAATATAATAAACATCTTCGTCTCATGTTTTCTATGAATGACTGTTATAGCATTCACGTCATTCTAGTTGAAAAATTTGATCTATGCCGTCGTAAATGCTATAGCATTCATTGTGTTTAACGGTTAAAATATGATAATCTGACAACTCTAACAATATATGTCTATTCAGATTTCAGATAGTGTTAATAGTTTCCAGAAATATAGCCTGTCTATTTTTGCAGCTCACTGAAATTTTTACTGTCCGCGAACGTGTTAAACTTAGTTTACTACGCGACTAACCACGCTCTGCCAAGCCGACTGTGTAGTTGTAGTTGCCCACAACAATCCCTTACGCATCTTTCTCTTTTAATCTTTCTGTCCACTTCTCTTATTTCTACCTCCATCTTTCATGTTGACGATCGTACAAGGGAACATGAACGGCTTCGTCAACAATTACCACGAGCTGGAAACCATTCTCAATTGCTACTCCACTTCCATTCTCCTCTTAAATGAAACCCACATTCCACAAAACCAACCCACGTATACACCCAAAAGCTATATTGGTTATTTCCACAATCTACCACACATATCTACAAAGAAACAAGAAATCGCGATTGTTGTTAAAAGAAGCATTTCCCACAAAGTACTACCCCTCCCATCAAACCTGTCTACAGTAGCCATTGAAATTTACACATAACCTAAACATGTAGTAGCTTGCATATACATCCCTCCCTCCCAAAACTTTGCTTCTGCTGATATACTGCAATTGTTAAGGCAATTTAATTCACCGTATATTCCAGGGGGTTACTTGAATGCCTGGAGTACAATCTGGGGCTCTGCTTACTCCAACCCAAGAGGTGTCAAAATCGAAGACGCATTACTCTCTTCCATCATAATTTGTCTAAACGACGGTTCTGCCACACACCATTCCACCCACAACACATTCTCAAACATCGACGTCACCTTTTGTTTTGCTAATTTAGCGCCCAATGCTCATGGCCAGTCTTAAACTCTTTACATGGTAGGGACCACTTCCCAATTTGGATTGAAACAAAGTCACTCTGCAATCAAGCTGCATTTAAATTCACACCCAGATTCATAACTGAAAAAGCAAACTGGAAAAAATTCAGCCAAATCTGTGACCACCTTTGCGAAACCTCGCAAGTCTCGTCCAACAAAATTAAGAGGCCGCCATAATTCTAAGAATCATTCGTACTGCAGCTTATTTCGCTATCCCCCAAACTCAACCCTGGTGGAACGCTGACTTAACCAAATTACGGCTCTCCAAACAGAAACTGTGGCATGAATACGAAAGTGTACGTTCAAACGAAAATTTACTAATTTACAAAAACGCCAATGCAGTGTTTAAACGCTGTGCAAAACTAGCGAAAAAAAAAAAGTTTGAAGAAGAAAAATATCAAACCCACCACCACCCAAAGAAAATTTGGGACGATATGAAAATGCCAAAAGAAACTCTTTTTCCCACATTCAAACAGACAACGGCTCTCTATCTTGCCCACTTTAAATTGCCAACCACTTCGCTTCCTTCCTGTCTCTCGCCTCAGCTGATGCCAGCTTTCGGTTTAGTTCTTTCATCGGTAAAAGGAAAGACCCCAGGCCTTTGCAGAATTGCGTACCCAATTATTCAAAACTTGTCCATTTCTGCAAAACATCGGCTACTCAATATCTTCAATAATATATTCGATGTTGGGTGTTATCCACAATCCTGGAAAACTTCGAGCACCATTCCCATCTTGAAACCCTACAAGACGACAACAACTACAGGCCGATATAACTCTTAAGGTACGATTACACGATGCCTGCAATGCACGAATTTTTCGTTTTCTTGAGCCTTTCCTCTTTCATTTGATATACATATCGCCGTATTCTAACGAGGATAAGTATTTTTTATATTTTTTTTCTTTTTTATCCCCTTCAAGCGGGTTCTTATACCGCAACACAACTGGCGAGTCAGGCGGAGCGCAATATCCATGATACTGACACCCAGGTAGCTACTCCTCGGAGTATGAAGACGGCTAAACGTACGTTATCTAGCAAATTTGGCATCAAAGTCGGAAAATTTGGGCCAAAACCAGAAAGAACCGGACTGACGAAAGGACAACGGAAGGAAAGTCCAGTGGAAGTGGGGTCTGCAGGTGCTTCGGCACCCAAAGACACGGAACCACAACCCTCGACAAGTACTGGACTGATTTCCGGACAGACCCAAAGATTGGGGGAAGTCAGGAAGGCGACAGGACTAAGTGGCGCAGGTGTCAAGTGGTACCTGCGTTACCTTAGCGGGGGCTTTACGCCCGAACAAGCCAAGAATAAAGCCTTGGACCGCGCAGCACCTACAACTTCGACTGAAACGAAGAAGAGGGGCGCGGTAGAAATTAGTCCTCAGGATGGCAATATTGCCAACAAGTCTAGGACTGAAGGACAGACGCGGACGGCACAAGCACCAAAATTGGGAGGCAGGAAGCCAAGGGGCAGTTATGCCAGCGCCGTGAAGGGCGTCAGACTGGCGATACTCCCAGCATCTTTCCCTGATAATATACTCTCACGGGAGGATCAGGGAAATATTGAGGATGCTTTGGTAGCAGAGATGTGCAAGGGCTGGAGGACGAAACTCCAGTTTGACGGAATACAGTTTCGACCAGGTCTTATCCTGGTCGACTGTGTAGATGCAGACACAGCGGAATGGCTGAAAGGCCTTGTCTCGGCGCTGCCTGGCTGGAAGGAGGTACTGCTAACCACGTGCGACGGGGACAACATACCGGGCGCACATATCTTGACGGTCTACCTCCCGAAGGCGGCACGCATGGACAATAAGCAGCTCCTCGATCTTCTTATTGCCCAGAACTAGGGACTGCACACGAAGCTGTGGAGAGTCTTTAAAAGTAAAGACGAAAAGCAGGGCAAGGTCCTGACGATCGGGGTCGACGACCGGTCGTTAGATGCCATCAAAAAGTGCAACTGCCTACTGCGGTACAGGTTTGGCACTGTACCCAGGGTTACCAACTGTCCTGTTTTCGCCCGGACTGTTCGGTTTTCGGAAGTTTTGTTCGTGTCCGGTTGCAAAGTACAACCGAACACAAAAATGTCCGGTCGTACATAAACTTGCCAAGAAAGTGTTTAGTAAGGGGTGAACCAGAAAAATTTTAGAATTTTTACGCATCCAGCATACGAAAATGTCAAGAGTTAGGAGCCTGGTATTTTCAAATGAAAGTATCTATAAATATTACAGTTTCTTGCTAAACTAGTCAATTGCAGCTTGGATGATCCATGTTGGATCTACTTTAGTCAACATGTCCACCCCAAAAGAACGCTGCCGCAAATTAATACTGGACATTTACTTGACTGGTAAGACGAAGTCTAGACTAAGCATTGCAAGGGAAAACAAAGCGAGCGTAGCGACGGTTTATAATGTTATAAACAACTACAACGCGGGAAACTCCATCTACAGAACCGAAGGATCAGGCAAAAAAAGGGTCCAAGTAACCCAGAAGTGCTGAAAAAGGTTGTTAGTACATATCGGAATAACCCCACGAGGTCGACTCGAGATGTTGCAGCTGCAGTAGGCACATCGCAATCAACTGTGATTCGATATAAGCGAAGTCAAGGATTAAGGACCTACAAACAGCAGAAAGTGCCTGACCGGTCGGAAACAAAAGAAAAAATAGCGAAGACGCAGGCTCGAAAACTGTATGACAATTACGTAACCAAGTTCGATTGCGTGATTCTCGATGATGAAACCTACTGTAATGCTGGGAATGCCTATTTCACTACAAAGAATAAGGATGGAACACATAGAAAATACTCTGAAATGAAATACACCAAATTTCCAAAACGCTTCATGGTTTGGCAAGCTATTTGCACCTGCGGTCTACGGAGCAAGGCGTTCATTACGACAGGAACAATTAACTCTAGAATTTATACAGAAGAATGCCTGCAAAAACGCCTTCTACCATTTATTGAACAGCACAAAGGAACAGTTTTGTTTTGGCCAGATCTGGCGACAAGCCACTACTCCTGGTCTACTATGGAATGGTATGACGAAAATTGTGTCACGGTGGTCCCAAAAGAGGCAAATCCTCCCAACTGCCCGGAACTTCGGCCTATTGAAAGATATTGGGTTATAATAAAGCAAACCCTAAGAAAAAAAAGCCTATGCAGTAGTCACCGAACGTACTGTCCAGTCTCTAACTAAAAACGTTAAGAAAAATATAAAAAAATGTTGCAACCGCTAATTATATTTCATTAAATTTGTTTGTGAATTAGAGTTTAAGAAATGTATAATAAACTGCAGTTTATCTTAGTCAAATCAGACTATTACTTTTTTTTTAATGTGTCCTTAAAAATTCTAAATTTTTTCTGGTTCACCTCTTAATATGTAGAAATGAGAAATTGTTCTATTTACTGTTACCGTTTCACACAAACATCGATGATTATTATAAACGCGATGCTCGCTATGAACATCACATACATGTATTAAACAATATAGTAATGATCTACATTCAGCTGTACTATACAACAGTATGGTAGCACTTCTGAATCAGCTGTGATTTCCTTTTTTGTTTAAATTTTTTTTTTTTAAAACTTAACTTTTTGCTTTTTTTACTTACTTCTTCTTTTGTTAATTTCGTTTGTTTTAGTTGTTAAGTTTTTTGTGAACAATATGGATAATGCTTATAAGACACACAACATACATAGGTCCTTTGTGTTTTAGTTTAATTGTGGAATATAATTTCAAAACCCCCGCGGCCCCCTTTAAACGGTTTTAAAACATCTGTCCGGTTTTCAAACAATAAAAAGTTGGCATCACTGACTGTACCGGTGCACTTGCACAAGCGCCGCGAGCTTTCTAAAGCGGCCGACGTACCAGCAGCCAATACTCCGGCGGACGGCACAGACGATATACCGAAGGAAGTGGCAAGCCTGGTGGAACAGGAGGCCGCTAGCAGTGAGGTCGTCGAGGAGATCAGTCTTCTACCTCACGAAGTTGAGGGGAACGACCTCTCGATGCTAAGCATGGCGGCGGACGAAGAAGACTCGGACAGAGTCACCCTGTCAGACCTTGATAAAGAGGGTAGTCTGACAGAGGACGAAAGCGGTGCCACTCGGACATAAGGCAGCGATGACCAGCACTAGAGTTGCGCAGGTAAATCTGCACCATGCGAAGGCTGCGTCAGCCGTAATCGCGAGGGCAACCCTCAGGTCAAATCTGAGCGTAGTGCTGGTCCAGGAACCCTGGGTATACAGGGGCCAAATTAAAGGTTTGGCGGAAAAGAACATCCAGGTAATTTGGGACATTAGATGTAACAACCCAAGGGCCTGTTTGTTACTAACCAATAGTTTGAATTACCTCTGTCTTTCAGAATTCCTCTCTAGGGATCTGGTAGCGGTGCAAATCCCGGTAAACTTAAACGGGATAGCGCGAGACATGGTGGTAGCCACAGGATACTTTCCAGGAGAAGACCCTCAGGCCCCACCTGAGATAGTCTCTAGACTGGTGGAGTACTGCGAGCGGAAGAGGCTGCCACTTATACTAGGCTGCGATGCTAATGCGCACAGCGAAGCCTGGGGAAGCAGCGACACGAATCGAAGGGGTGAGTACCTTCTTGATTATATAGCTAGCAATAAGCTTGAAATTTTTAACGTGGGTAACACACCAACGTTTGTAACCAGTGCGAGAGAGGAGGTCCTAGACATTACTCTAGGAAATACTCTAAGCTCCGGACTGGTTAGAAACATAAAATTATCAGGTTTGACATTGAGGGTACCACCTCAGTTAGGAAAAATTCTAAGAAACCCCAGGAAAACAAACTGGGATAAATTCCAAGAAACCCTGAGTTTAAACTCCAACCTCTCGGGGATGGAGGACAATATCAGGAATACAGTGGAGTTAGAAACTGAAGTAGCGTGCTTCAATAGCACTATTATTGATGCATACGAAAGTAGCTGTCCGATCAGCAAAGTACATTGCTCTAGGGATGTGCCCCGGTGGAACAAAGACCTCAGTATACTGCGAAATAAGCTTCGCAGGCTTTTCAACCGGTCCAATCGTATCGGGGACTGGTCTGAATATAAAAGCGCATTAACCTTATATAATAAGGAAATAAGGGAAGCTAAGCGCAGAAGCTTTAGTAGAAGCTTCTGCGAGAGCATAGAACAGACATCGGAGGCATCAAGACTCTATAAAGTCATGGCCAAAGGACACAGCCTGTCTTCCACGAGTCTCAGGAAAAGCAATGGGGAATTTACCGAGAGTGAGGAGAAGAAGGAAAAGCTACTTCTAGATACTCACTTCCCGGGCTCTATTGCTTGGAGGGACACGGAGCAAGCTGAGGATCTAGGTTTAATCTCCAGAGGAGATTGGATAGTGGCAAAGGAAATCTGTACGGAAGAAAAGTTAAGGTGGGCGGTTAACACCTTTAAACCACTAAAATCACCTGGACCCGACGGAATCTTCCCTGCCTTACTACAGAAGGGCATGGACTTTATTAAAAGCCAGCTCCTGAGAATAGCTAGAGCCAGTCTGGCGCTGGGTTACATACCAGAGGCCTGGAGGCAGGCAAAGGTGGTATTCATTCCGAAGGCCGGGAAGAAGGATCCTCTTCACCCGAAATCCTTCAGACCAATTTGTCTGACCTCATTCGTACTGAAAGCTTTGGAGAAAGTTATTGACAACTACGTACGGACGACAGTCCTAATAGACAATCCGCTGCACACATGCCAGCATGCATACAGGGCAGGACGCTCCACTGAAACTGCACTGTATCAGCTGACAGGTGAGATACAGGAAAGTCTAGACGAAAAAGAGGTGGCACTATGTGCCTTTTTAGATGTGGAGGGGGCCTTCGACAACACCTCCCATGAAACTATAGACAATGCTCTAGCCAGCAGGGGAATTAATAATACCCTGAAAGGTTGGATTAACAGTATGCTTGCTACTAGGAAGGTGGAGCTACAAACTAGAGCAGGCGGGGTGGTTATAGCCAGTACAACCAGAGGATGTCCACAAGGTGGGGTTTTATCCCCACTGTTGTGGAGTTTTGTGGTTGATGACCTATTGCAAGTACTGTCTAACTCTGGCCTTACGGTCCAAGGGTATGCAGATGACATTGTAATCCTATGCAGGGGAAAATTTGAAGATACTCTGCGGGATAGAACAACCCTAGGGTTAAGAGTAACTAAGAGATGGTGTGCTAAGGTGGGGCTGAATATTTATCCAGCAAAAACCACCATAGTACCCTTTACAAGGAGATATAAACTTGAGGCTCTTAGATCAATCTGTTTGGATGGAATAAGAATAGAATTCCAGAAGGAGGTTAAATATCTAGGCGTGATACTAGATCAGAAACTACTCTGGAAAGGACATATTGAAGAAACGATGCGGAAGGCCGTCAGAGTCTTCATGACCTGCAGATCCATAGCAGGTAAAAGTTGGGGTTGCACTCCAAGAATACTGAGATGGATCTACACGGCGATCGTGAGGCCTATGATAACGTATGGCTCAGTTGTATGGGCAAACAAAACCAATCAACAGTCCATTATCAAGGCGCTCAGTAAACTCCAGAGATTAGCATGTTTATGCATGACTGGGGCTATGAGAACGTGTCCAACAGCATCCATGGAGGTTTTGCTTGAACTTACACCGCTTCACATATATATAAAAAAAACCAGGCGAAGAGGGCTATCCTACGGATGACTGAAAACAATATCGGGGCTGGAGGAGTCTTGGGCCGTAAGAAGCTTAATATTCTTACGAACCAGTATCCAGAGATAGCAATACCGAGGGACACAATCACACCGAAGTTCAGTTTTATCAAGAGATTCAAAACCGAACTTAGTAACAAAAGGAACTGGGTAGGGATATCAGAAACGTATCTGATAAACCAGTACATGATAACCTGGTACACGGATGGATCCCTTACGGATGAAGGTACCGGGATTAGACACTCGGAACCCACGGGTAAGCATACAACAATATTTCAAGCGGAAATATACGCTATTGAAAGGTGTGCTTACTTCAACTTAGCGAGGAACTACCGGAATCGGAGAATTGCGATCCTGTCTGATAGCCAAGCGGCAATCACGGCATTAAGCTCATACCAGGTATCACGAAACTGGTAATAGAATGCCTTGAAAAGCTTAATGAGCTAGGCCTGCACAATCAGGTATGGGTCCTCTGGGTTCCGGGCCACGCAGGTATAGTAGGAAACGAGATGGCTGACGAACTCGCAAGAAGGGGCTGGGAAAGGGAGCTTTATCAATCCTAACCAGGAAAAACGAGATAATCAGCAGGAATAAATACTGGGACAATCAACCAGGTCTGGAACATTCTAAGGCGATTATCGGGTCATATAGTAGGAAAAGATTCGAGGAATGTATGAGTTTATCAAAGAATAACCTGAGAATCACTACAGGTATCATGACAGGGCATTGTAGGTTGAATTATCACCTAACTAAATTAGGAATCCGTGCAAACGGACATTGCAGGTTGTGTTCGCAGGAAAATGAAACTGCAATGCACATACTAGGAGAATGCCCTGTACTTATGTATGATCGGAAGAAGCACCTAGGGGATAACCTCGTCAGAGGTGCGAACTGGGACTCCAGAGGTATAGGAGATATACTAAAGTTCCTCTCGGTAGTTGGGCTCACAGATGAACTGTGAGTCCATGAAGGGGGCACAATAGATCTTTAGGTCGCGGTGCACTATCCCCCATAATAATAATCCCCTTCAAAATTTTGAAGTCCTTTTAAAAGGACAAAGGATATAGAAATGAAAAACTGAGTACGCAGTATTACTATATTTGGTCTCTAGTTTCACGCACATATGGATTTGTTCCGGTGTGGAAAATACTGTCGCACGGTGTGGTTGGTTGGTTGGTTGAAGTGGCTGAATCACAGTCCCCCTGCAAGTCACAATTAGCGCATAGACGCCGTTTTGATACCACATGCTCACCGAAAACTAAACCTGGTTAGTAGTATGACTAAATCCACCTGGTAGAATTTAGGTATCCAAGAAGATTCCCCAGACTTACTGTCGAGCAGTCGGTCGAACAAGTAAGGAAGTGTTTCCCTAGAGACTTATGTAAATCTTGCCCTTGCCAAAGCTGGGCAGTGACAGAGGAAGTGGTTTGGTGTTTCTTTCTCATCTAAATTCCCACAGCTCCTACAGTGGGTATTGAAGGGGATGCTTAGCCTCTCCGCATGTGGACCTATGGTCCAGTGGCCTGTGATGACCGCCGTAAGCCTAACGACGTCCATGCGAGATTTGTAGATAAGCTCGCGGGATCTCTGCTCATTGTAGGAGGGCCACGTCTCCCGCGAGGTACGACAGGAAGTCAGCGACTTCCACCTCCTATTGGCAAGACTGAGATAGTGCAGATAGGAGCCCCTCCTGACAACTTCCAAAGGCGTCGGAACCGAGACAGCCAGTGATGCGTCAAGCGAGGCACCTGAGCGCGCCAATTCATCCGCCCTTTCATTCCCTTCAATGTTCCTATGGCCAGGAACCCAGATAAGGGTGATATCAGCAGAACGACTTAGCGCGCTCAGCGCCATCTTACACTCCTCGAGCAGCCTTGACTGGACCGTGGTAGATTGTAGAGCCTTTATTGCTGCCTGACTGTCAATGAATATTGCAACCTTGCACCTATCAGTGATATGTCTCTCTACCAGTCGGCAGGCTTCCCTGACCGCCGCAGGACTTCTGCCTGAAAAACTGTGGTATCATTAGGTAGACGTATTGCTTCATTAATCCCCACGTGCTGTGAGTATACCCCCGCACCCACCCCGCACGCCATTTTGGATCCATCCGTAAAGATGTGTATGTCGTATTCATTGAAAAGACTAGTCCTTTCCCACTCGACCCTCGGGAATTTCGCCCCGAAATCCCACTAAACTTAACGTTTGGTAATGTACTTAGCACTTTGCTGTGCCCATAACTACGTTCCGCCCAACAACCAATCGCCTTAAGCCTAGCTGCGGAGTTGAGGGTGATGTGCATTATATGTAAGTCAATAGGGAGAAAGTGTAATAGCACACTCAGGGCATCCGTGAGGCATGTGCGTAGTGCCCCCGTGATGCCAACACATGCTGATCGCTGAACCCTGCTGAGCTTCTGGACCAAATAGCTCCTGCTTAGAGCCGGCCACCAAACCAATGATCCGTAGGTTAGGATTGGACGCACTATGGCCGTGTACATCCAGTAGGTGATGTGGGGGTGCACGCAGGAGTAAAAAGCCACGTAGGCCTTCCTGACCCGTAGCTCAATATTTGATCTCCAGTTTAGCTTTGCGTCCAGCAGAACCCCGAGATATTTGGCTTTAGCTGATAGCTTCAACTGCTGCCCTTTCAGCGATGGAAGGTTAAAAAGTGGAATTTTGGTCTTAGTGGTGAACAGTACCAGTTCCGTTTTGCTCGGATTTACACTGAGTCCACAACCTGTGGCCCACGTGTGGATTTTATCCAGAGCCCCTTGCATAATCTCGCTGATTGTGCTCGGAAACATTCCTGATACTATTATCACCACGTCGTCCGCATAAGCTACCACTTTTACCCCCATTTTATCTAACGCCTTGAGTATGCTGTCCATGACCAGCAACCACAGTAGTGGTGAAATTACCCCTCCTTGTGGTGTTCCTCTACTGACGTGTTCTACCAGAGATGTGTTGCCTTGCTCTGCATAAATAGTCCTTGATTTGAGCATCGTCACTATCCAGTTCCTGAGATCCTCTTCTAATCCCACCGTGGTAAGAGAATCTTGAATTGCCTTAGTGCTCACATTGTTGAAGGCTCCTTCGATATCTAGGAAGGCTGCCATTGAAAATTGCTTGAAGTGGATTGATTTCTCAACAGTGCGAATAACCTCATGTAATGCCGTCTCCGTGGATCTACCCTTAAGATAAGCATGTTGGCATTTGGAAATTTGATAATGATCAGCTAAAGATCTTAGGTGTATTTCCATTACCCTTTCCATAGTCTTAAGCAGAAAAGAAGTGAGGCTAATCGGTCTGAAGTCCTTAGCCGTCTCGTGACCGATTTTTCCCGCCTTAGGTATGAAAACTATCATACTTTGACCCTTCTCCAGCTAAGGAATATATAATTTAATTTAACACACGCCCTATAGATCGCCACCAACTGTGGAATAACCATATCCTGTACTTTCTGTAACATGATTGTGAGAATACCATCCAGACCCGGTGACTTGTAAGGGGAAAAACTGTTGATGGAATACCTGACTTTATCTTCCGTAAAGACAGATTCATGAATACACGGATATCGGGAAACTAATGAAGAGGGAGAGACCGCTGCCCTCTCCTTACAGCCCGGAAAGTGTGTCTTAAGTAAGAGGTCAAGTGTCTCAGCAGATGTTTCCGTCCAGGTACCGTCTTCCCTTTTCAGGTATGACGGATTGCTCCTTTCTTTGAAAAGTGCCTTGCTGAGTCTTAACGAAGCTGACGTTGACTCAATTGACCGACAAAAGTCTCTCCAGCCATCCCTTTTGGCTTTCCTAATCGATCTTTTGTAAGTCATGAGACAATCCTTGTATTTGTTCCAGGTTTTGTCCCTGTAACACTGGTTGAAAGTCCTACGAGTTTCCTCTCTAAGAGCCGAGAGTTCCTCATTCCACCATGGTGGGAGAGATTTACCACTTCTACTCACTGGACAGGATCTCTTGTAAGCTGCACTAAAAGCTACCTCAAGTTTACCAAGTTGCTTGTCCAGTTCTGTAGTAGAGTCTAAGTAGGCCTTAAGTTTTGCCTTAGCTTAGTCGCACGGTGTAATCACTTCTATTATAGTTAAATTAGAAAATAGAATAAAATTTTCAATTCGTTCAAGACATTCGAGAACGAATTTTATATCATTGTGAAATTTTAAAATAATTTACTTAACCTTTTTCAAGTCAAAAATTGTGGACTCAGGAGTGCTGATATATACTTTTTCATTTTTACGTTAAAAATTCAAGCGAACTTTCATTTTGGGTAAATTTTATACGAATTTTTGGGACGAATTATTCGTGCGTTGTACGCATCGCGTAATCGTACCTTTAAGGTACGAAATATGAAGAAATATATATGTGTGTTGGAACATATTATACGATGCCTTCAACTTCTCGAATTTTTATGCGTGAAACATTTTTTGTTCCTACACGAATGTGGGGAATAAAATTTTGAAAAATATTTCACGAATTTCATTCGTGTACATTCGTCCATATATTATACGGATTTGAAAATTCGTGTGCGTCCCGAATTTAAAAAAATTTGTGCAATTGCGAACGCATTTCTTAATGTACTAGGGATTGCAATTTTGGCCATTTTGCGATCCCGGGATTTTCGGAATTAAAATTCAAATCCCGGGATTTAATCCGGGGATTCATATAACAAATTTTTAAAATAAAACAATTTTCCCAAATTGCATAAATACATGTTTATCATATAAAGTTTTTTCACTTCAAATTAAAGTTTTTTCATTTCAAATTCAAGTTTTTTCATTTCAAATTCAAGTTTTTTCATTTCAAATTCAAGTTTTTTTATTTCAAGTTCAAGTTTTTTCATTTCAAATTCATATATTTTCATTTCAAATTCAATTTTTTTCATTTCAAATTCAATTTTCATTTTAAAGTGGTTGTTCGTGCTAGCGGATATCATAGACAACCATACTGTAAAACTAGCATAGACAAAAAGCAGATATTGATAAAATGCTATGAAGAAGGAAAAACCATCATCGAGGCAAGTGAAATAGCTGGAATTAAGAAAAATACCGCCATGTCGACAATAAATAGGTACAAAAAAGATGGCATGAAAATTGTCGAAAGATGTCGTGGTGGTACAAGAAGCATTAAATTGACTGATTGATATTAAAACAAATAAAAACGAAGATATTTGAAACCAAAAACGTCAGTCTGTGCTCAACGACTATTTTTAATGCATTGAAAACCTTAAGAATAACATTAAAAACGGCTACAATCAATTTGGACCGCATGAATAGTATAAACACGATTGAACTACGTAAAGCATATGCCGTTAATTTTTCGCAGAATGCACCACAGACACGGGAAAAAATAGTTTTTATAGATGAATCCGGTTTCAACTGCCATCTTCGCAGAACCAAGGCAAGATCAAAAATAAATACTGCTGCTCATGTAATGGTACCAACTGTCAGAGGACGAAATGTTTCCCTCATAGCGGCTATGAACTTAAATGGTATTATATATAGCAAAATAATAGCAAACACATCCGTGAATTCAAATATTTTCATAACATTTCTTGATGAATTACTTGACAAACTGGCTGCTGAGAACATCACAGGGGCATGGCTAGTTTTAGATAATTGTACCATCCACAAAACCCGTGAAGTACATGAAAAAATTAGTGAAACAACTCACACTATCGTTTTTCTTTCTCCATACTCGCCGATGTTAAATCCAATTGAAAAGGTTTTCTCAAAGGTCAAATTTTCAGCGAGAAGTTTGTTGGCAGATCCACAAAATAATATCAATTTAGAAACTGTAATCCAAACATCAGTGGCAACAGTTACCCCGAACGATTGCAACAATTATTATCTGGATATGTCAATGAATTTGCCTTTGGCAGCAGTTGGACAACCACTACATTAAATATTATATATTTTATATATATTTCTTATATAGTTATGAATTTCAATTTTTGTAATTTTTTTCTATAGCCAGTTTAACAAATATTTGTTTTGTTTATATAAAAATACTTGTGTAGTTTCTTCAGTTTTAAATATTCGAATTGAATTTGAAATGAAAAAAATTGAATTTGATATGAAAAAAAATGAATTTGAAATGTAAAAACTTGAATTTGAAATAAAAAAAAATGAATTTGAAATGAAAAAACTTGAATTTGAAATAAAAAAAATTGAATTTGAAATGAAAAAACTTTAATTTGAAGTGAAAAACCTATATTTTCTATCAAAATGGACACAGTTTAATAACATTTGGGTTAATTTCAAGATTTTTATCTTGAGTTTAATAACATTTTATTTAAATTTAAACATTTTCATTCAATATTTAACTTCAGTTTGATAACATTTCGTTTTATCCAAAAATAACACTTAACTATACTTATTGATTTGTAACATATGTAAATCATTCATAAAATGCACAAAAAAATTAATTTGTTAATTTGTTTGTACTTTTAGTATTACAGACGTGTCTGGGTATAGTGAACACCTCGATATAGTGAACACCCAAATTTTTACATGGAGTACTCTAAATAGTGAACAATCGAAAAGCTTTAAATAGTGAACAAAATTTTGAAAGCAGTTACAAGCTAAAAGCTATCGCATGGGCTGAAGACAACAGTACTGATTATGCTGGTATACAAGCACTGCGTAGTCTACGCAAAAAAGCGGTTCAAAAGTCACTTTGTGAACGCAAGAAGCAAACGACTATTTGCCAATTATTTCAATAAACATACATTTATGTTTTCTTTAATATATTTTAATGCTCTCTTGAATTTATATACACAAAGTGTATTTTGAGCAAATAAAACGAGTTTTTGAACAAAAATTTTAATCTTGATATAGTGAACAACCTCAGTACTGTGAACAGGCCTTGCAATATTAGTTCACTATATCCAGACACGACTGTACTTCGGTTTCGATTAAAACAAAGTTATCGTATCTATGTTAGCCTTTATTCGTCGCAACTGTTCTACCTTCTCGGTCCCTTATACTTTCAATTTACTTTATTCCGCCTTTGTTCGTTCCAGGCTAGAATATGCAGCCGTCATTTGAAGGCCATTCGATTTCTGAATTTTGCAGATCCGATTCCCTACTATGACGCACGCTGTCAGCTTCTAAACTTGAAATCGCTACTTAGCAGAAGATCTTTTCCCTCATTGAAATTTTTATATAACATCGAATTGAATGGACTTATTGACTGCTCGTCTCTTCTTGAAAAAAATAATCTTAATATTCCAGCCAGATCTCTTCGCCGGTCTAAGCTTTTTAATGTTGGCGTCAACACGACCAATTATGCCAAAAATCCTCGTATTACTAGAGTTCTAACTGAATTTAATAGCCTCTCAAATTCTTTGGGCATTGATCTTGCGTTACTTTTAAACGTATTTTGCAGCATGTTATGTAAGTATAAGTATCTTTAAGTATATTTTTTAAATTTTGAGTTTCCACCCCTCATTTTCTCAGTCTGTAATTTTATTATACTTACTTAATAAACAAATAAACAAACAAACAAATAACATCTTTCAGATTCAACCAGATTCAGCCTTTTGCAAAAGACGCCCTCTATCCCCTCCATTGCAAAAAAGGTTAATTTCTTTTATCAAAGTCTCAGATAAGAAATCTTTTCTTCTGCGTTACATTTTTTTCGTCTGAACTTTCCAAAATTTTTTTAAAAACGTATTACAAGTTAGCAATTTCATTTAAATGCAATCCCGGAATTAGAGAGTTTGAATCCCGGGATTTTCGGGACTGGAAAATGTCCGGGATCCCGGGATTGCGATGCCTAGTGCGTACAATGTACGAATTTTTATTCGAGACGAATGCGCCCGCATTTAAAATTCGTCAACATTCGTACACGTTCGTCATTATATTACAAATATAAATATATACAATATAACGAAAAATTCGTGCATTGCACGCATCGTGTAATCGTACCTTTACCTTGTCTTTACCTTCTTGAGAAAATGTTAGACAATCGACTTATGTGGTATAGCACCTCCCCAAGGGTAGCCACCTTGTCGTGATGTGAGGGCTTGCCGCGGGCAAGGACGCCGCAGACTAGTCCAATTCGAGTGATGAACGGAATGGAATAGTGTGGAGCGGAGCCCGTACCAAGCACTCAATACGGGACAGACCACTGTTTGACATCTCTGCTCTGACTGCATCTGCCAGCGCAAGACCCACCATTAACCATGCGAGCACGGTCTTAGCTCTTCCTACTGGTCCAGGAAGCATACCTTCTGGACTGGTGGTAGGAGCAAAACCTATAGGCCCTGCCCCTAGTACCAGTGTCGCTGCGGTCGCACGGGGAATACCCCCGTCGACTTCCGCTGTGGCTGTGGCACAGCGCGGGCTGCTAACTTAGAGAGAATTACTTGAATTCCCCTCCTTAGGGCAGCCAGGTGGCCTGGACGACCCCCTAAGATGCGGCTAAAGCGGCGCGAGGGTAAAGTAGTACCTCTGCTACGTCAGGCAAGGCCTGAGTAAGGAGAAATCGAGGAGCAGAGCGGTAGAGCATGGCAGAGTACCCGCGGCCACAGCCACAGCCACAGCAGCTCAACCGACTCTGCCGTGAAAGAGAGGGAGCGATAACATCACCCAACGTCCTGAACTTAAAAAATCCAGGACCACCACTCAGGCACCGGTTGCTAGGACGGGCAGGTCCTAAAATAGCAATCAGTCTGGGGATAATCCCATGACGGGCGCAACCTACTCGAGTGTCCTCAGAAGGTCATTCGAGTAGCGGCCCTGCCTACGGAATAACCCCAGAAGACAGAGTAAGGAGGAGCTCTCTTTTCTCGAGGAGGCTATCGTAGGGGAGATAGCCAAAGGGTGGGCCACCCCACTGGTTTTCAGTGGCATTCACTTCCGACCGGGACATCTGCTGCTAGACTGGAGGTCTACAGACTGGCTCCAGCAGGTAGTCCCGAAGCTGGAAGATTGGAGAGGGGTAGTGCCTTGGCGATGATGTCCCCAAGACACACCACGTCACCGTATTCCTTCCCAGGAGCGCTGGACAGGAACCCAGCAAACTTTTTGCGCTAATACAAGCGCGAAATGCTGGGATCTACACGAACCTTTGTAAGGTGGTTACTTCCAATAGAGCTGTGAAACTATCGATGGCACTATCGATAGTATCGATAGATTAATTTTTTATTTACTATCGATAGATAGTAAGACTATCGACTATCTATTTGTGTGCGGCTTGCTTATAACTAATTTGCTGACGAAATTGTAGAGTCGAGTAAGTAAAATACATTTTTGTTTTTTTCGTAATAAAACGTTATTTGTTGATATTTTGTTGTTGGTATTTGTTGTGTTGGTGTTGATGGTTCTTCAGCAATGGAGTAATACTCGGAAATGTTCAATGGTAAGTAACAGTTACAAAATAAAATGAAACATGCTCATTACATTTTTGCACGTTTTTAAAAATTTTAAGTTATTTTTGTATTTTAAATACATAACATATATGAATTACACTACTTGACACGAAAAATGCTCCTAAAAATAAAAGTATTTTTTAGACTAATCTTCGGCTGCTGAACACGAAATTGAAAATCAAAAAATTTTCTTAAGAAGCGTTTTCGAAAAATCTTCGAAAAACACGTCTTTCCCCTCTTATTTCAGTTATGAGCACATATCTCGTAAAACAACCATCGAACTAATATAACACAAGTGTTAGTCAAAATGTTGAAATAGACGTAAAACTTGAGGTCATTTATAATATCCTGGCATAGTCAGTTTTTCATTTTCTGACCCAAAAACCTTTTTAAAGGACTTTAAAATTTTAAGGATATACACATTTCAAATATTTTTTTAAATATTTGCGATTATGCAATGATGAAGAAATGGGTATCAAATGAAAGAGGAAAATTGTCTCCTCTTAACTAAATTTTCTATTTTGAACTTTCAGAACTTTGAAATAGAAAAAAATGTAGATGTATGAATCTTTAGGCTGAGATCCAAAACATTTACGTTTTGCATACCCGACGACATATTTTGGTCCTAAATTGTAAAAAATTGATGAAAAAATATTTTAAATGTGTATGTCCTTAAAATTTTAAAGTCCTTTAAGAAGGTTTTTGGGTCCGAAAATGATAAACTGACTATGCCAAGATACTATAAATTACCTCAAGTTTCACGTCTATATCAACATTTGGATGGGTCTCGGAAAAATTAAACATTTTTTCGCACGGTGTAATAAATGAAAAGTTGGTGTTTTCAACTCTGTGCATCATAACTTTGTCATTTTTCTTTCAATTCTATTGATGTTAGGCCTAATATTTGCTCAAATAATACATCTTTCATCTTAGAATTTAAAACCAGAAAAGATCGTTTATTTTATCTATAAAAAAAAGTACTCGAAAATTTATGATTTTTGAAATTGGTCGAAAAATTAACTTTTTACAAATTTCATTGTCAGTAACTTCCCCAAATCTGATCTGATTTGGACAATCTATATATCATTGGAAAGGTTAGATAATTACCTTCTGAACCACTTGTGTTAGTCGGATGGTTGGTTTACGAGATATGTGCTCATAACTGAAATAAAAGGGGGAAAACGTGTTTTTCGAAGATTTTTCGAAAACGCTTTTTAAGAAAATTTTTTGATTTTCAGTTTCGTGTTCAGCAGCCGAAGATTAATCTAAAAAATACTTTTGTTTTTAGGAGCACGCGATGAACCCATTTTTTGTCGAGTAGTGTTAGTTAAAATAAAATAATTTCAATTTTAATTTTACAATTAAAATGTATATTATAAACATTTTTTATGATTAAAAATGTATAAAATTTATGAATAAAATTTATCGTCCTTGATTTTATGAAAAATTTTTAATAAAGGAGAGGTATGGGCACTGGCCAGTATTCATTTTAATAGATCCGTATAAACTTCGATACTATCGTCGATATATCGATAGTTTGAACTATCCTATCGAAACTATCGATGGTGCCGACTATCGATAGTTTCACAGCTCTAACTTCCAAGGAGGGCAGGTGTGTGCTGTGGAACCTGGTCATGACGAGAAATCCCTCGCCAAGATCAGGGAAAACGGAAACGCCCTCAACTTCAGGTGGCCTGAATAGTGCGGCAGACCCCCCTACGCTAACAGCGGAAACCGGGAATACACCGGTGGAAGCAGGGTGAAGCACGATCTGCCGAAACCGGGAAAACACCGGAAGGCAGAGAGGCAGCTGGGGAAGAAGTAACCTTGCAAGCCTCCCAAGATTTCCTTGAGGAGCTGAACCTTGAAACGCTGGGGCTTCAAGGCAGTACGAACGAGGAAGAGGAGCAGCTGTCGGACGAAATTTCATTAACGACGCTGTTGGAGATGGATGTAGGGGCCTCTCCTAAACTCTAACCCTCGAGGCATGAAGGTTGCTCAAATCAACCTTCAACACGCGAGGGCGGCATCGGCCGTCCTAGCGCATAAGTTCACCCGAGACCACATCGGGGCGGCGCTAGTGCAGGAGCCCAGGTGTTATATCGGCAGAGTCTGCGGGCTCAACTCGCAGCAACCCAAGGTAATTTGGGACTCAAGGCACGAGATACCTCGTCCCTGCGTGGTAGTTGAGAAAAATACTCAGCCCGATCGTGAACAAAAATTTCCTTAGAATTTTTCTTTTCCTCCGAAATTCGGAATCGTGAAGCATGTTCGAAAAATTCCGGAGGAAATTTTGCTATCGTGAATAGCATCCCGATGGAAAAACTCGTGCATTTTTTCACTGTGATTTCCATCAACAAATTGTGCGGGAAACAATTGTTATACTCAAAAATGTAAGTTTAATTTCAAATTAATTTTAAATTTTACTGCAATAAATGTGTACTTTTGAAGGTCGCAAACAACTTACAGCCAACAAATGGAAATTTTAATGGAGTTTGTGGAAAAATACCCAGACATCGCTAACGGATTCACGCGACGAAGCCGGGAGGAAATTAATAGCTTATGGAAGCAGCTAGAAAATAATTTTAACTGTGCTGGGCCTCCTATGAAATCCGTATTTGAGTGGAAGAAGGTATACATTTCCATTTTGCATGTAATTTTAAATAACCATTGTCATTGCAGGTGTGGGCAGCCAAAAAAAAATACGTGAAAAAGAAACTAGCTGAAAATTTGCGCATGAAAAATGCAACGGGAGGTGGGCCATGCAAGGAGTACAACTTTTCTGCTACAGAAGAAGCAGTGATACGGATTTGCCAATTTAATGAATCCATACAGGGCAGTGCACAGGCAAGCAGGTTCGGTTTGCCTGCCTGCCAACGCGGTGGCGAAGAAGCCATTTGTAAGACTAGCACAATTACTGACAAGACTGATACAAGTGCAACGGAAGGCCTACGCACTGACCCATTGGTGGAGGACTGTTGTGACGATGGCATAAACATGGAACTAAACGAGCCCGCTACGTCCAACGTAAGCCGTAAACACCCCAGGCAAACGCAAGACTTGTTGGACGAATCCAATAAATTACAGTCAGAGTTTATTAGTGAACTAAAAACTGTAATGACTGATTTGGTTGCAAGCTGTAAGAGAACTTGCAGGGCAGTTGAGAATCTGGGCGATCAACAAAAATTGATGTTGCAGGAAGCCAAGCGGCACAATTTGGAAATTGAAAAGATGAGAAAAGCTGAGCTGGAACGCAAATTAGAACTGAAACAGTAACTCATCGACATCGAAAGAGAAAAGATGGAGAATATGCGGATGCACTTTAATGCTAAATAATGCAAATTTTTTTAGAATTATTTATTTTGGAAATGAAATACATGTCCATGTTATGTTTGAAAAAATGATTAAATAACGTTGAATTATAAAGAATTGCCTATTTGTACTCGGATACGCTGTGCTGTTGCGGTGTAAGTCGCCATGTTACTGTTTTCCATATCATTTCTTGACTCATCCAGTACTTCTTCATTGACAACTTCGTCCAAATCTGATGGTATATTGACTGGTTCGGCTTTGAAATGAAGGCAAATGTTGTGAAGTGCACAGCATACATTTGTGATTTTTATAGCTTTTAAAGGGCTATAGTGCAATTCTCTAGCACCTAATAAGCATCTCCATCTGCTCTTTAGAACACCATTAGTTCTTTCGATAATATTTCGGCACTGCTTATGAGCATTATTAATTTTGCACTCAGGAGTCCCTTCCCTACAAGTTCGATGAGGTGTCAGCAACCAAGGCTCCAACGGGTAGCCTGCATCACCTGATTGAAATACAAATGCGATTATATACGAATTTGTATAAGTAATACAAAAATTATTGTTTGTAATTCTATGCAAATACCTAAAAGCCATGAATTTTCTTCACCGTGCAAGTATTGAGCTTCCATCCACGACCTAAGCTCACTTACTCTCCAGATTAGAGCGTCATGACTTGCACCAGGGTGGGTTGCGTCAACGTAGCGAATTCGCATACCCTCATCACAAACCTTTAAGTACATTAAGCAGTATTATAATCTCAAGTTTCTTCTTAATTAATGCGGTAAAATTCAAATTCTTACGAGCATCACATTCAAACTATAAAACGCTTTCCGGTTATAGTACAAATGCTTACTTTCCGGAGGACCGATGATCCGAATGTGCGTTCCGTCAATACAGCCCAGCACCCCTGGGATTTTATATTTGTTGTAAAAATGCAATTTAGTGGCACTTTTTTCCTCTGCGGTCTTCTGCATTTGTATCCATTTCGGGCACAATTTGCGCTCTAAAACGCTCAACATTTCGGTAAGTACTTCTGAAAATTAAGATTGCGCCAACCCAATGTCGAAGTCTTTGCCCACTCCAGTTTGGTAGCTGCCTTCAGCGAAGAACCGTAACGAAGCGCATAACTTTATAGTTGGCGTTACAGCAAAACTTTTTCGTGTTGGCGGCAAAGATTTGTGAGCACTTCCAGCAAATATTTGAATGCGGGTTTGTTGACGCGAAAGTATTTTACAAATCTAAAGCAAATAATCAAATAGCATATTTGTTCTGAAATTTTAGATGTTAATACGTACAGAGTAGCTGGTAGTTCCAAAGGATTGAATTTGTCTCGTATATTCCTTCGCACTAATCTCACTTCTTTTTTTTGCGCTGAGATTTCTTCTTCAGCCGCTTTAATAAACACTGCTCGGAACATTTTTGCAATTTTACTTAAATTATTTTTTCCGTTGACTGCCAAAATATGAATTCCGAAAGCTGAATTTTTTCTCAGAACTTGGTAGCATTTTTTTCGATTGGAAACATTTTCCGATGGAAATTCACGATAGAGGAACTCCCTTCGGGGGAAGAGAAATATTTCCATGGAAAAAATTTTCCCCCGAGATTGCCGATAGGGCTATGTTTGCATTTCAGAGTACATGTCCAGGGACCTGGTAGCGGTGGCGATGACCGTCCAAATCGAGGGTCGTGACCTCGAGATCGTCCTAGCGTCGGCGTATTTTCCAGAAGACATGGCGGTTCCACTCCACGCCTTGCCACTCCTAATAGGCGGGGGAACGCCCACCACACGATCTGGGGAAGCACAGACAATAACACTACTCGACACGAAAAATGCTCCTAAAAATAAAAGTATTTTTTAGACTAATCTTCGGCTGCTGAACACGACACTGAAAATCAAAAAATTTTCTTAAGAAGCGTTTTCGAAAAATCTTCGAAAAACACGTTTTTCCCCTCTTATTTCAGTTATGAGCACATATCTCGTAAACCAACCATCCGACTAACACAAGTGGGCCGTCGTTCAGAAGGCAATTAACTAACCTTTCCAACGATATATCGATTGTCCAAATCAGATGAGATTTGGGGAAGTTACTGACGATGAAAGTTGTAAAAAAGTGAATTTTTCCACCATTTTCAAAAATTATAAATTTTCGAATCGTTTTTTTATAGATCAAATGAATGATCTCCTCTGGTTTCAAAATCTAAGATGAAAGATATATTATTTGAGCAAATATTAAGCCTAACATCAATAGAATTGAAAGAAAAATGACAAAGTTATGATGCACGGAGTGAAAACACCAACTTTTCATTTATTACACCGTAGTTAATTGCCTTCTGAACGACGGCCCACTTGTGTTAGTCGGATGGTTGGTTTACGAGATATGTGCTCATAACTGAAAAAAGAGGGAAAAACGTGTTTTTCGAAGATTTTTCGAAAACGCTTCTTAACAAAATTTTTTGATTTTCAGTTTCGTGTTCAGCAGCCGAAGTTTAGTCTAAAAAATACTTTTGTTTTTAGGAGCACGCGATGAACCCATTTTTTGTCGAGTAGTGTAATCTAAGGGGTGAGTACTCGATTATATACTAGCAACTAACCTAGTTATATTCAATTCGGGATGTTCCCCGATATTTGTCACTAAAGTTAGGCAGGAGGTCCTAGACCTTACCATAGGTAACAGTAGGATTAGTAACTATGTATGGACAGTATCGAATGAGCCCTCCCTATCAGATCATAGGATGATAGAATTTAGATTAGCAGCCGCACTAATGGAGTCACCTCCAACTAGAAACCCCAGGAAGACCGACTGGGAAAAATTTACAAGGTTGCTCGAAGAGGATCAACCCTTGCTGGATGTTCGGGGCAGGATGTGGCATCCCCTTTGAAATCGAGCAGGCGGTTGAAACAGTAAATGGGGCAATAATCAATGATTTCCACTTAAGTTGTCCTGAGATTTGGAGGACCAGGAAGAAATCCACACCATGGTGGAATACCACCCTGGCGAAACTCAGAACAGACACGCGGAGGCTCTTTAACAGGGCAAAGCGAACAGGTGGTGACTGGCAGGAATACACTGACGCTCTCACTAAGTACACAAAGGAAGTACGGAAAGCGAAAAGGGCTAGTTTCCAATCGTTCTGCGAAGAAATTTCTTCCACTAAGCAAGGCTGCACAAAGCGCTAGCGAAGGGGGCAACGGAAAATAAGATGGCGCTCAAATTGCCGGATGGTAGTTACACGCGCAACGAAGAACAAAGGGCTCTCGCTCTTCTAGACAGGGGGTCCTACTCGGGCATCTCACTGGCATAATGAGAAGCTGTCTAGCAAAAATAGGTAAACGGACTATACGGAGCCAAAGTCGTTTAGGCCAATCAGTCTAACATTCGTCTTCATGAAGACCATGGAGAAGCTGTTAGATCAGTATATGAGAACCGTGGCGCTCAAGAGGGAAGATCAACAGAGACGGCCCTATTTCAGCTCAAGAGTTCAATCCAAGAAGTTCTTAAAAACAAAGAGATTACATTGTGCGCTTTTCTGGATATCGAGGGAGCCTTCGATGCCACCTCGCATGAGGCGATAGAAAGAGCGCTCAGCAGGAGAGGAGTAGAAGCCTCGCTTAGCCGCTGGATAAGAGCCATGCTCTCCACCAGATCGGCTATAACGAAGGTGGGCACTACCACCAGGAGCGTGCTTACAAAAAGAGGATGTCCACAGGGCGGGATACTATCACTGCTGCCGTGGAGTCTGGTAGTGGATAAGCTCCTTGAACTACTGACAAGCAACGGCATAACGTGTCAAGGTTATGCCGACGACATTGTCATTATCGCTAGAGGAAGATATGAAGACACTCTCTGCGACATAATCCAGAGAGGCTTAAAAATAACCCAAGAATGGTGTGTCGGAGTAGACCTGCTAATAAATCCGGACAAAACCACCATAGTACCTGTTACATGGAAAAGAAAGCTGCCACACATGCGGACAATACATGATAAGTGAGCTTTGGTCGTGAGCGGACGTGTTTTTGCTGCGCTCCGTGTTTTTGGTGTCTCTATTCCCATATGGCCTCATCTTAACTCAAAGCGAATATCAAAATACTGTGCTCGAGATAGTGACTCTTATTCATAATAAACGTTTTAAGCATATTCGCTTAAGGGGTTAGGTCCACTCATGATTTTCAAAAAATCGATTTTTTTTATTACATTTTCTAAAAGTATAACATTTCAAAAGTATTTCCTGAAATTTTTAGATCAATCGGACTATTATTCGCCGAGATGTACTACATTGAAATACATCTCTATTGTATAATTTTGACTATA
Organism: Melieria picta; assembly: GCA_964056695.1. Classification (NCBI taxonomy): domain Eukaryota; kingdom Metazoa; phylum Arthropoda; class Insecta; order Diptera; family Ulidiidae; genus Melieria; species Melieria picta. The sequence goes on from OZ057400.1 coordinate 66,123,320, forward strand.
CTCAAACTATACTCAAAACTTTAAACGCGTTTTTCTCGAAACCACGTTTTCGAAGTCGGTGATCACTGTAACTCGAAAACGGCTGTATTGACCCTCTTGAAATTTTAACGACTTATTTTACATATAATTGTCCTCAGGATGGACGAAGGATTTTTTTGTACGATGAAATTTTTTTTTTTATAGCCGAAAAAGTGACGAAAATGTGGGTAAAAAAAAATGTTGACTTTGAACGTCCGCCATGTTGCGACAAATCAAAATATGAACAAACCCTTCGTCCATCGTGAGCATTAACTGAGTTACTAAAGATCCCCGTTCGTTTTTTTGGTTTCAAATGATCCAGACTGCTGCAATCGTGATCACCGCAAAACGTCTTTTTTTTTTGGTGTCTCAGCAAATTGACTATATCTCTTAATATTATGGACATTTTGACATGAAAATTTTTTTGTAACTTCTTGAAATGTGTATCTTTAATGTACAAAAAGATTTATTCATAAATAATAAAACCCGTCTTCAGAAAAAATTTGCAAAAAAGCGTTCTTTTTTTGCCTTACAAGTGGACCTAACCCCTTAATGCATAAAATGCCTTGTGAGTGCGAGCAAAAAGTGGATCGTAACCAAGCTAAAGTGCAGTGCGGCAAATGTATAGATTTGTTCCACTTGAATTGTGTTGGTCTTTTGCCTGCAGATTTTGAATTTTTGCTTAACTCAGGCAAACAATTTTTTTGCAAAAACTGTGTGGCTGTTCGCCGAAAATCTATCTGCTCTCCCCCTCCTCCCGTTATTCGGGATGAGAGAGTGACATCTATAAACGCGGTTTCAACTAACTCGCCAATTCCAACCCAACAGCGAAGTGAAAACATAAACGCAACTGCTCAATCGCAACAACAATTGCCTAAACTTAACTCGCCAATTCCAACCCAACAGCGAAGTGAAAACAAAAACGAAACTGCTCAATCGCAACAACAATTGCCTAAACCTGAGGCTCAAAAGCGATGTGATAATAAAAATGAGTCTAATTATCCAGTCTCTTTACTAACTGTTCTTGATGAAATTGCTGCTCTTAAATCCGTGCATACTAGTGCTATTTCCGGCGATTACTGCTGTTCGTGCTGATAAGCAGCTTCTAGTCGGCAAAATTGAAGAGCTGCACGTGGAGGTTAAAGCCATGCATAAACTGCATATCGAGGAGGCCTCTGCCATTGCGCTGCTTACTGCTGAGATCAAAGATCTTCGTGCCAGCGTATCTACATGTGGGTGTCATGATAAAAAACAACAAAAGTGACAACAGCAACACGATGCGTCAAACTATCTCTTCGCTGCCTGCACCTGCCTCGACTGCAGTCTCGCCTGCTCCGCTGCTCTTGGTGCTAATCACTCTCGCTCAACTACTGATCAACGCTTCTCCCCCCTTCAGTCGTCTGCTACCCCTCTGGCACGCACGACCAACCCATGGAACTCTGTTGCTGTATCGAACATTGTTACTCCGGTCGTTAACTCTGTTGCTTCGAATGCTGTTGTTGCTTCGCCTGCTTCCTACGCTAACGTCGCTCGCTCGCTTGTTCCGGCCGAGAAGAATAACAATCCAGATGTGCCCGCTACCTAAGTCTCTGCTGCTACGATTACTAATAAACCCAGCAAGAAATTGAATGCCCAAAGCATTGTCGGCTGTAATGTGAGTGATGAATTAGATGTCGTACATAGAGTGAAGTGGCTACACCTATCATCCTTTAAGCCCTCAGTCACTGCGGATAACATCGTCGCGTGCGTCTCAAAGCACTCCTCCATTGAGGCAAAAATGATCACCTGCTACAGGCTTGTCAAAAAGGATGTGGACGTGTGTTCCCTGAAACGTGTGAACTTCAAATTGGGAATTTCCGCAATGCTCTACGACACTCTACTTAACTCAGCGATCTGGCCTGCTGATGTAAGGGTACGCCCGTTTAAGTTTTTTCAGCAACCAGGAAACGAGGAAGGAACCACTTGAGTACCGCTCCTCATACCGCTGGTCATCCTCAGACTAAGTGTCTAAAAATATACTTTCAAAATGTCTCTGGCTTGCGTACTAAGTCTAAATCTCTCTTCGATATGAGTTCACACTTGGAATATGACATTTTCGGTCTGATTGAGACGTGGCTTAACTCGGAATTTTATGACAGTGAATTCTTTGATGGCAAATTATACAACGTTTATCGAAAGGACCGCGACGCTGAGAAAACGGGTTACTCAAGAGGTGGTGGAGTTCTAATCGCTGTGCAGCGTCGCTACCGCTCATCACTGGTGCATATGGTTACCGAAGACTCCCTCTTGGATCAACTTTGCGTCCTAGTTCATGGAATCTCTAAAACTTATATCTCTGCTTCGTATATTCCTCCGGCCAGTACTGATGCATTGTACAAAGCGCATGTCGATAATATTCAGGCTTTAGTCTCTACTCATGTGGGCTGTAACTTCTGTATTCTTGGCGACTTCAACCTATGCAATGTACAATGGTCATACATAGATAATAAGTTTGCTTTATTTCCTAAAAACATTAATAGTTTCGCCGAATCCTATTTAGTTGACAGCTTCTTAAGTCTGGATCTTATCCAAATATATAGCTTAGGAAATAAGCTGTTTAGAATTCTTGATCTTGTCTTCATAAATGATAACATGAATTTTTCATTGAACGAATGCCTCGACCCTTTGTCAAGGTCTGGTTTACACCATGTACCGCTTGATATTCTATTAGAGTTCTATGACTTTAAAGGTCTTTGTGGTAATAATGAATCTAATAACTTTTGCTTTAAACGCTGCAATTTTGATGTTGTTAATGTGGAAATTTCTACTTTAGATTGGGATTCGTTATTTGCTTATGCTAGTGTTGCCAAATGTTTTGATATTTTTAAACTTAAGATAAGTGATATTTGCGTTAGGAATATACCACGTACAATGAAGAAATGGTATAGTATTCTGTGGTACACTAAAGAGTTAAAAAAGCTAAAGAATTTGAGAAATAAATTTTATAAAAAATGCAAATCTTCAAACTCCCTACTTTACAAAGATAAATTTCGGCGCTATTCGATGGAGTTCAAATCCTTGAGTAAAGTCCTTCAACGAAACTATGCTCGTAAATTCGAGTTAGATATTAAATCAAATCCAAAGGCATTCTGGCATTATGTGAATTCAAAAAAGTCGTGCTCAAGTATACCTTCTGAAGTGTTCTACAACAGTAAACATGCTTCCTCTCCCCTGGAAGCAGCTAATCTCTTTGCGGATTTTTTCCGAGCAAATTTTGAACCTGCCACTGGTTCAGTGGATGTCAAACCGAACGTTAATTCCCCCATTAATTTTGGTTCGCTTTCTCTATCCCTTGACGATGTTTTGGATGGTATTCGGCATATCAAAAATTCCTCCAACACGGATTTTGATGGTCCTTATCTCCTTAAGAGTCTGCTTTTGCTTATCCCCTTCTTCTAATTTTCAATAAATCCAAACTGGTGAATTTATTTACGCTTGGAAGGTCACTTTTATTACGCCCATTTTCAAAAGTGGCAATAAGAACGACATTGCGAACTATAGGCCTATTTCAAAACTGACGGCGGTTTCAAAGTTATTTGAATTCATTGTTAAACAAAAATTGTTTTTTACAGTAAAGCGTTTCATCTGCAATAACCAACATGGTTTTATGACCGGCAGATCAACAGTCACAAACCTGGCGGTTTTCTCGGAATTTTGTATGTCCGCTTTTAATGATCGCCTTCAAGTAGATACTGTTTATACTGACTTTTCGAAAGCTTTCGACAAAGTGAGTCACTCAATCCTAGTTTCAAAATTGGCTAGTTTGGGATTTCATTCCACTTTCTTAAAGTGGGTTAAATCGTACCTCTCCCTCCGTAACTGTGCAATTGTTGTTGACAACACTCGCTCCCATTCCTTTGTTGCCTCATCCGGTGTCCCCCAAGGAAGTATTCTTGGTCCTTTGCTCTTTGTCATTTTCTCAACGATATCTCTGAATGCTTTAAGTTTTCTAAATTCCTCTTGTATGCTGATGATCTAAAAATCTTCAATTGTGTTTCGCGTCCTGCTGACTCGGTTAAGTTGCAATCAGATCTCAACAATGTTGTAGCCTGGTGTCACCAAAATCATTTGCTCCTAAATATTAGTAAGTGTTCTCATGTGTCCTTCTCCAAATCCCGTTCCGTAATTCCTACTTCGTATTTCATCCATGGTTCCCGATTAAAAACTTCCTATGAAATCTCTGATCTTGGTGTAGTTTTTGACTCAAAATTCTTATTTCACAGTCACTTTAATTACACCATTGCCAAGTCCTATTCTATACTAGCATTCATTCGACGCTTTGGATCTGATTTAACTGACCCATATACTCTAAAATTACTGTACAACTCTGGTTCGATCTAAGCTGGAATATGCCTTTATTTGGCGACCTTATCATGTTTTTCATATCAATAGACTTGAACGCATTCAGAAATCGTTTGTACGATTTGCATTGAGATCACTGAATTTTATCGATCCGATTCCTTCTTATAACGCAAGATGTCTGTTAATCAATTTAAAGTCACTACAGAGTAGGAGGGTTATCCTTTCACTTTCCTTTGTTTTTGACATTATGAGTGGAGTGATTGATTCGCCATGCCTGCTTGAGCGCATTTCGTTTCATATTCCTACTAGAAGCCTTCGGAATAATGATATATTTTTCCTTGAATGCGTCAGAACTATGTACGCTTCCCATGCTCCCATATGCCTTAAAAGAACTAAACATGCTCTCAAATTCTTAGCAATTGACTTTTCCACCTCTAAACATAACTTTAAGCTATTACTAAATGAATTAATTGCATAGTAACTAACTGTAATGGTCTCATTAGCTCTACATAATCTGTAAGGAATAATGTATTTCTAGATTATCTAATGAATATGATAAATACGCTTGCTCGGGAAGAGCATAGCTTATAAACCAGAGGTGAAGTACCTAGGTGTAACACTAGATTCGAAGTTACTCTAGAACCAGCATGCGGAGGCAGTTATCAGTAAAGCAACAAAGACGGTCATGGTATGAAAATCCTTGGCAGGCAAAACTTGGGATGTAAACCGAGCATACTGAAATGGATGTATACCATGATTGTGAGGCCAGCAGTAGTGGCATGGGCCCCAAGAGCCACACTCACGACAGTGAGAAAAAGACTCGACAAGGTCCAGCGACTTGCGTGCACGTGCATTACAGGTGCTATGAGAACCTGTCCCAAGGTGACACTGAAGGTGATACTTAACACATCGCCATTGCACGTAGCAATTGAGATGGCGGCCAAGCGTACAATCCTTGGACTGGCCAGAACCAGTAAAGGGGGGATCACATCCTTAGGCACAGATGGGCTATCCACTAGTAACCCTTATGTTTTGTATCCGATGGATACAATAACAAGAACATATAACTACGAAAAACACTTCGGAGTTTATATGAGCAATAAAGCAGACTGGGCCTGGGAAGACCACCAGATCCATTTTAGACCACACACAATTAAGTGGTTTACAGACGGCTCGAAAACGCACGAGGGAACAGGGACAGAGGTGTTTGGACCTCGCCTCAAGCACTACGAGCCCATGGGGAAAACACCCAGCATATTCCAGGCTGAACTGTATGCTATCAGGCTCTGTGTAAACTTCAATCTCGAACGTGCGTACAGAGGGCAGGACATCGTCATCTGCTCCGACAGCCAAGCAGCCATCAAAGCACTAATCTCATATGAGATAACCTCAGGATTAGTGCTGGAATGCATTGAGGCATTGAATGCACTGGCAAATGCAACCAGGTGAAGATCCTCTGGGTTCCAGGACACAGAGGTATCGAAGGAAACGAGGAGGCGGACAGTCTCGCTAGAACCGCGGCAGCCACGCTCCCCCTAGGATCTGAACACTTAATTGGGCTGGGCAGAAGCGCCATAACGGAGTCACTGAGACTTGAGGAAAGGACCAGGAACACAGAATACTGGGCCGGCGCCTCCGGTCTCAGGCAATCGAAAATCTTCATCAAAGATTATAACCCCAAATGGAGTGAAGAATGCCTCAAACTAAAGAGAAACCCGCTTAGACAGGCCACAGGTCTTCTAACTGGTCACTGCAGATTGAGGAAACACATGCATACAATCGGGATAAAACAGGTAAGCGTCTGTAGACTCTGCAAAACAGCAGAGGAGACTCCCGAAAACGTCATATTGCACTGTAATGCGGCTTGTCGCAGCAGGTTCCGTTACCTGGGCCAGTTTCGGCTTGCAGAAGAGGACGTCAAACACCTAAACCCCCGCGAGTTACTAAGTTTCATTAGGGCGGTAGGTCTAGGGGATGTACTCTAACAATTGTAGGGTGCACAATAGATCAATCCTGGTCTCAGTGCAATATACCCTTATCAATTCTATTCTATTTTCTATGTGATATAGCAACAAAAGAAAGCTCATAACCCGAAAACAAACAGCATACAAAAAACGTACGTACATACGTATGGACCAATTCACCACTAATGCCCTTTTTGTCAAAAAACCATGTTTCAATTCTGGCAATCGACTTTCAGAAAGCCTTCGACCGCATTGGTATGCACATAGTACTGGGGCAACCAAACAAGTGGAAATTTGGCCTTAAAATTAAGAAATTCGTCAAAAACTTCCTTTGCCACAGAAAATTTAAAGTAAAAATTAATGGCTTCCTGCCCGACTTAGCCTCATTAGACAATGGCAGCCTTTCTCTTTATAACTGCGTTCGACGAAATTGTTTAGTACACTTACAACGATCGCGGAATCGAATGCCAACTCTACGCTGATGACGTCATTTTCTACATCAAAAACGCTAACCTTGCCCACACCGCTGAGCTTTTTGAAAATATTCTAGCTGAAATAACAACGTTGTCTAATGATAATGATTTCGGTGAGGTATAATTATTTGGCTGTAATAATATTACAAATATTATTATAAAATATAAATAAAAACATATTTTGAATATGTTCAGACATTCTTTTCCAACGGAAACTATAATTTACTAACCCAAAAGAAAATAGAAGTCAAGACGAGTGAAAACCACTTGAACCAGGTAAATTTTGCGCCAACTGACTTATGTTACTATTACATGGGATGGCACGAAAAAGGGCTTCAAATCGGGTCAGATGGAAAAACCTAGTTACAGCCCTTTGCTCCATAGGGGACTGAATAAGGAACAAACAAAAACAAATATTTATAAACAAATCTGACAATAATAACGTCGAAAATATAAACAAAAAAATTGAAAATAACTGGTAATTTTGTTTGTCTTGTTTATGTAAAAAATTTGTAAATGGCTTCGTTTTTGTGTTTAGAAAGGATCATTTGAGGATATCATGAAATATGAGCTCGATAGCTTAACTACAACTTTACTTAAAGTGGACCCCAAATTCAATATAGTCTGGCCAGAAACGGGTGCCCAGAGATGGCTTAAACAGCGTTATATTACTCATGTTAAGCCATATTTTGAAATTATGAAAATTAGTGGACATCTCACACAACTTGTTTGATTTTCTTTTGAAAATTGAACGTCCTTATCGAAAATCCCTAGTAAATGGTTACTATAACATATATCTATTTAAATACATTTGTTTTAGTTAAATAAGCTCGCGGGCGTAAGTTATAAAAATACCTTGGCAGTATCTGGACACCACGACATAAGAAACAGTTTCTGCTTTTTGGAACTTTCAGATGTTCCTTGGCATTGATGCATGTATTCGAAGTCGAACAGACCATAGCTGAAATAAATCACACATTACAATGAAATCTTATAAGTAGAACGATTTATACCTACCGGCATTCCCCAGGCCCACACTTCTGAATATCTTCAAGAAATTGATCGTACTCAGCATTCCGGTCGCCGACAGTTTCCACATCGATTTGTTTTTCGTCTCGTATATAAAATATTACATAGCGATGCTTCTTATCCTTCTTTATTTCTTCGTACGTGGTCTTACACACGTCTGATACGGTCACACCAGAAGCCTGAAAAAGAAATGTGAGTGAATGGCTTATTGCTTGAAATTGTTTAAGTAATAAAACCATAAAATTAAGTTGTAAATACAATCGAAATTACATTATTTGGGATAGCCAAATCGCGAATAATAGATTTTGCAAGTTTGAACATAAACGTATGCATGAAGTGAACGAGACGCAACGACAGCCAGCGCAGGGAGCAAAGCGGCAGAAAAAACGTAACGAGTGCGAACGAGCGCGTCCGGCGGAAGCGAAACGACAAGGGAGAGCATTGCCATCAGCTAATGTTTATTCAGAAAGGCCGCGAAACGTGAATTTGAAGGGAACTTCATTTACGTTGCGCATATTGAACACAGTGTTTCATTATTCTCTAGAGCTGACTCGTATGACGTTAATCATTGGGTTCACGAGCTTGAAGAAGTGGCCGGCACGGCAGACTGGGACGACTTACAGCGATTCGACAATTGTTACGCGGTGCGGCAAAGTTATTTGTGCGAGGGTTAAGCGATGTGAGAGGTTGGTGTACTTTAAAGCAAAAGTTAAGTGGCGAGTTTAGCATACATATATGCGCGGCAGACATTCATCGAATTTTGAGACAACGGCAGAAACTTCCCAAAGAAAGTTTAGTTGAACATGTATACGCATTGGTGGAGATGGGACAGCCGGTCAGGTTGGATGAGGCAAGTGTTGTACAATATATTATTGACGCACAGTACTTCGACTCCATACAAATATGCGGCAAAAATAGGAGTACGTGAAATTCGCTGAAAATTTGCAGTCTGTCATTTTGGGCTGCTGACTTTAAAAATTTTGTTTGTTAAAAAAAATATATAGTTAAAACAAAAATCGAACAAATGTTCAAAATAATAGGAGTGCACATATTAAATATTTTCAAACACAATTTTTTATAATGTATCAACGTCTAAGTCACATGTTCTTTTAACGGAACTTCTAACGGGACTTTACAAGTAAAATAAAAAGCAGACGCTTGGGTTTGTTACATTTTTTGCGATATTATTCATTCATTTCCGTGCACTCCTTGTGTTTCTGCTGATCAAAATAATAGGAGTGCGCTTTGCTTTTACTGTTTTGAAGTTTTTAATTTAAGAATAAATTTGAGAATTCGGAAAGTAGAGTAAGTTCGGGTAATGTGATATACCTGTTTGTTTTACAGCGATTCCCGACACATTTTGCCTTAAAACACACTTTTTTGGTCTCAAACTGTTCACTGATGCATTATATAGTATATCTATGATTATTAACTCTTTAAGATAAACTGTTGACGAGTTTTTTAATTAAAAATCAAAATATCCAAATATTGGCGTCTGATAAAAGTGGCGGGTAATGTGATATACCCCAAAAAACGTTATTTAACAGACCTATTAGTTTCAAACTTGGTGAAAATTCTCCAAATCAAAAATAATTAGAGACGTGTTTCTCATTTTTTTTGGAAAATCACAATCTGACGGGGTAAACCAAGGGTTAAAAATTTTTATCGAGAAACATGATTTCATGGATTTTTTTTATCTAAAACTTAACCATAACAGATTTTTGAGAATATTGCACTTCAAATAATATAAAATAAAGTATATAAACATTTCTGTATACAAATAGTATTACTGTCATAAGTTTGGGTACTGTGATGTACTATATCACATTACCCGAACTTTGGTATATCATTACCCGAAATTGACTTTTTGCGAAAAAAATATTATAAAAAACAATATTAATTTTGTTGAGAAGAGCGTACCTCGCAGACTCATAATCGATATCACTGATTTACTTCTGATTAGCCTCGAACATTGTAATAATATTTTTTTGTACCTTTTATGCTTTCAAACTTCGTGACCAAAAACTTGTACAAGCCTACTCAAAGCACTTCATCACACTGACGGTAAACTATTTAAGCAATCACATCCAAAATCATGCAGCACGAGTTTTTTAGCTGTTATGATGTTTTAAAAAGGTTAATATTGAAAAAGGTCAACGCACTTGTGAAATAAGTATATATAAGTATATATAAGTAGTATATCACATTACCCGACCATATCACATTACCCGAACTTACTCTAAGTATGAAAAAAATTGTTGCTCACGTTTTCAAAGAGTTTTGCATATTTAATTATTTTTAATTTTTATTAGTGGGGCGAGGAAAGCATTGCACAGAAGAAAAGCGCGAGATCATCAAGAACCTTCGAAAAGATGAAAAAACATATAAGAAAATTAAACAAATTTTGGGTTGTTCTGATCAAATGATCGCTAACGTCATAAAACATAAAAATACTGCTGAAACGCGTCGCAAACGTAAAACCACCAGAGATGACGACCGGCGAATAGTGCAATACTGCAAAGATGATCCTACAGCGTCGTCTGTAGAAATAAAAAATGAATTAAATCTTGCTATAAGTGACGTAACTGTTCGCAGACGCTTGTTGGAACAAAAACTATATGCACGGAGTCCACGGAAAGTTCCATTACTGACAAAAAAGCATGTAGCAGCGCGCCTACAGTTCGCTAAAGAACATATCAGCTGGCCAGTGGAGAAATGGAGGAATGTTTTGTGGACAGATGAAAGTAAAATCGTGCTTTTTGGGGGAACAGGATCCAGGCAGTACGTCCGTCGTCCGGCCAATACTGAGTATGATCCTAAATACACCACTAAGACCGTTAAGCACGGAGGTGCGAAGGTGATGGTATGGGCCAGTTTCTCATACGATGGAGTAGGGCGAATAGAAGAAACAATGGACCAGCATGTGTATGTAAACATTTTGGACGAAGTCATGCTGCCATATGCGGAATGGAATATGCCACTGAAATGGTTGTTCCAACAGGACAATGATCCACAACACACGAGCAGATCTGCAAGGGATTGGTTCCGGGATAATGGGGTTGAAGTCATGGTCTGGCCTGCTCAGTCACCTGACCTCAATCCCATTGAAAATCTATGGACGGATGTGAAAAAAGGTGTTGCCCAGCATAGACCCTCAAATGCTGAAGATTTGTGGGCCACAGTTGACGGGGCATGGCAGCAAATCCCCGTTAAGTGGTGCCGCGATCTCATCAACTCCATGCCACGTCGATGTGCGGCCGTAATAAAAAATCGCAGCTATTCAACAAAATATTAAAATATTAACAAAATTCTATAAATATATCCCATTTTTTTTCTTATGTACGAATTTTCTTCATCAATACATATTTAAGGACTGTACCGAAAAGAAACTGCACACATTCTTTTGCTCACAACATAACGATTTTTATTAATTTTCGTTTCAAATTTTTTTGTATTGAAGCCTATTGTGTTTTTATTTGTATTTTATTAAAATTTATTTTAAAAATTTATTCTCTTAATTTATGGGGAATTTTTTGTTTTATCCCCTTTATAAAATTCTGCACACCCTCTTTTGTACCGGCAGTGCTGGCCTTAAGCCAATTTTTTTTAAGTCCTTGACGTCAGCGGCAACTCGACCATCCTTCCTTAAATTTCGCTTGACAATAGCCCAATATCTCTCTATAGGGCGGAATTCTGGAGCGTTTGGCGGATTCTCCTCTTTTGCAACATAATTGACATTGTTTTTTTCTAACAAAGTCAATGCTGAACCGGCCTAGTGTGCGGTAGCTAAATCGGGCCAAAATATTGTCGAAACATTATGTTTTTTTATAGAATGGTATAAGCCGATGGTTTATACACTCTTTTTTGTAAATCTCAACGGATAGAGTGCCCTATGTAAAGAAAGGAAAAGTTCTAAGGCCGAAAGAACAAATAGCCTGCCAGATGAGAACTTTCTCGCCAAACTTTTCGATTCCAATTGTTGACACTGACAGGTCGACAGAACCACCTTTCTGCTTTGTGTAAAATTGGGGACCTGGTAATGTTCTTGAGTCCATTTTAATGTAAGTTTCGTCGTCCATCACAACACACTCAACAACATTTTGATATAAACGATCGTACATTTTTCGAAGCGTTGTTATCCCCACTTTCACTTGTCTTTTACTGTTTTTGGGTACATTTTGTTTTTTGTAAGTTTTTAGGTTATGCCTTTGCTTCACTCTTTGAATCATAGTGGCACTTGTTCTAGCTTTTTTTGCTAAATTTCGTACAGACATTGAATTGTTTTTTCTTATTAATGTTAGCACATTTTTTCAAGTTTCGGGTCACTTGGACATTTTTTGCTTCCACTTTTTGGCAAATCTTTGAGAGAACAAGTATCTCCAAATTTGATGATTACATTTTCAGACTATTGACACTGAATTCGTATCGATTGGCCAACTATCTGTACGAAATTCCCTTTTCAGAGCAGTAATTGTGCACAATTTGCTTACGCACCTGCTCTTCGATTCGCGGCATCGGGAAAACTGTACTACGAGTAGCAGAGAAATCAAGGACAATAAAAGCACAAATGATCATGCTTTCTAACGGTACATTCCGCATTGCGATCAAACGTCTACACTAAGAGAAATATTGAATCAAAAGTGTGCAGTTTCTTTTCGGTACAGTCCTTATGTGAAATACTCCTATTATTTTGAACAGATATTTATTGACTTTTTTTGTTTAGTAGTAATATGAAAATGTAAATAATTACTACACTTTGTTAACGATCTATTTAAAATGAATTACTGAATAAAACTCATTTTATTATTAAAATATACAACTTCTCGGTTTTTGGCCTAAGTCACTCCTATTATTTTGAACACAACTGTATCTCGAGATAGCGCAATTTTCCAGTCTTTTAATCATAAAGATATGGTTATACAAGCCCTAACCACTATTAATTCGTACCCCTACACTTTTTCTCATATTAATTTTTAGTATTACCTTTTATCTAGTGTCCGACCGAATATTTGGTTTCGGTTTCGGCCCAAATAAGTAGTTTCGGTTTCAGTTTCGGCCAAAAAATGGCCGAAACCGAAACTTTCTGGAATATTTTTTACATTTTATTGTGTAGCAAGTGAACAGCTACTTAGTGCAGCCGAGCAGATATATAGTGAAAAGATGATGCACCAATGTAAATAAACTTCTTGTTTAGAATATAATAATAAATTATTTAATTTTGAATATTAGCGAGTAAGGTACGAAAGGGTGATTTTTTTATGTTTATGTTTTTAAAAAATGAATGAATGAATTAATTGTTTTTATTAATAAGTATTTTTTTATGTTATGTTATGTTTGTTCTTTATTTACTTAAAGTAAAATTCGTTTGTTGAAAAATGGTGATTTTGATGCTTGATGTGGTGATTTTTATTTCAACTAGAAAGTTTCGGTTTCGGCCGAATATTAAAAAAAACCGAAACTCGGTTTCGGCCGAAAAAATGATGAAATGTGGTCAAAATTGATGTTTTAGAAAGTCAACCCTTAAAAAGAAGCGATTTCAAAAACGTCGACCTTGAAAGGGGGTGGTGAAGCTTATATGGACGGACGTTGTGTTTTGGTCGGATTGTTTGAAAATTTTGTATATACAGGGTGGACCATTTAAGATTTGGAATTTGAATCGGTTATAAAAAAAAACTAATGAATATTTTTTGAAAATTCCTGTTTTATTACAAAGCTTGGACTTTGTTATTTAAGAATGAAAAACGATATCGTTCATATGACTGCCACTACTGGCCTTACAGTACGCCATTCGGTCAACCCAATTTTCAAGTACTTTTTTGATTGTTCCGGGTAGAATTTCCTGAATGGCAACTCCGATTTCATGTTTCAAAGCTTCAATCGTCTCTGGATGGTTAGCGTAACACTTGTCCTTTACGGCCACCCTCCCCACAAAAAAAAGTCCAACGGACTTAAATCGCAGCTCCGAGGCGGCCAATTGACTTCAGAATTTCGGCTGATTATTCGATTTTCGAAAACGGTGCCCAAAAGTTCGATTGTTACGTTGGCTGTGTGGCTTGTTTCGCCATCCTGTTGAAACCAAATGTCGTCCATGTCATCCGCTTCAATTTTTGGAAACAAAAATTCGTTGAGCACGGCACGGTAACGCTCGCCATTGAGAAAAATGGCCCAATGATGCCACCGGACCAAAACCGTAACTCTTTGTGGGTGCATTGGCTTCTCAATGGTGACGTGTGGATTTTCCGAACCTCATGCGACAATTTTGCTTATTCACATAGCCTCCGAGGTAAAAATGGGCCTCATCCAAAAAGACAATTTTTCGACGATGGGTTGAAGACTCTCCACTTTGGAAGAAAGTTCTCAATATTTCCCAATTTTGTTCAAGCGTATAGCGTCCCATTTCGTAAGTGTCAAAGTTTTAACTAAACTACGAACACAAATTGAATGACATTTGGACTGCCATTCTCGAAATAAAGCGTAGTTCAAATTCCAAATCTTAAATGATCCACCCTGTATAAAGGGTGAACAGAGGGCGGTGAAGTTGCTAACATGGAGATGACACAGCCATGAAGATGCAATGCAGCTCAATTTATAACGGCGAGACTGTTATAAAAATTATTCTTCAAAATTAGACATTCCTCCTTTTTTTAGAATATATTAGCATTAAATCAAATTTTAGCAACCAAATTCCATAATAAAGAAAAAATTGGATAATATGGCTCATAATGGGTTAAATAGGCGTGCCAAACCTAGTTTTATAAAAAACATTCATAATTCGTGGCATTGACTTGGTTACACATTTTGGTCGCAATTTTAACTCAATTTTTCCCAAAGGCGAAAAGAAGCAGAATTCTTTTTGCGGATTTAAGAGAAAAAGGTCCATCTAAAAAAGGTCATAAAAAGGATTTACGCCAGTTCACGCCATTCGATTTTAATTGTCTTTCTAAATTTGTTTTTTGTTATTTTCATTGATTAAAAAAAATTCATTTTTGAAATCTCGTACAAAAAGAACTATAAAAAAAGATCAGCGGTCCCGCTCCTATCAATTTAGTTTTAATCTATACTACAGGATTTTTCCTTTCGAACCGAAAACTTTGACAGCCCTGCGTTCGACAACCGCAGCTGTCATCTGTCGTTGCATTGTGTTAATATTGTAGTTTAGTGTTTGCCATTTATGAAAATGGACCGACTTAGCATCGCTCAACGTGTAAACATAGTGAAAATTCACTACAAAAATGGTGAAAATTTGAGCACCACTTTTCGCGCACTAAGGAAGGATTTCGGACGTCACGGAAGGCCTGTTTTGTCAACAATTTCGGATTTATGGGCGAAATTCGAACGAACTGGTTCTGTACAAGATGTACAGAGGCCAATACGTAATCGCCCTGATCGTTCGGCCGAAAATATTGCTGCTGTAGCTGCCAGTGTTGAAGATGACCCGAATTTATCGCTTCCCCGGCGTTCACAACAATTGGACATCTCCATCACCTCAATTTGGCGTATTTTGCATTTGGATTTGAGTATTTCTAGCCAGCGATCGAAGATATGGATGTGGAGGAGATGTGGTTTCAACAGGACGGCGCTACATGCCACACAACACGACCGAACATGACAGAATTGCGATCCAGGTTCGATGAACGCATAATTTCGCGTTTTGGTGATGCCAATTGGCCATCAAGATCGTGCGATCTGAACCCTTTGGACTTTTTTCTTTGGGGCTACGCGAAAGACCAAGTCTATGCAGACAATCCGCAGACTCTGAAGCATTTGAGGGACAACATACGTGCAGTTCTTGGCGCCTTACAGCCTGCTATATGTAAAAGTCATCGAAAATTACCTAAAAAGAATCGAGGTGTGCCAGGCTGCTCGTGGCACTCATTTGAATGATGTCATATTCCATTACTAATGGCACAAACCAAATATTATTTTGATAATAAAGTTTCATCAAAATTCAAATTTTAATTGATTTTTTTTCTTTATTTACTTTTTCGGCTCATGATGAAAAACCCTGTACTAATCACAAAGTAATTCTCACAGCCATAGATAAATTCTCTAAGTATGCACAGGTGAAAATAGTAAAATCACGGGCAGTAGAGGATATCAAGGAGCCCCTTCGTGAACTGATGACTTCCTTTGGTTTTCCGAAAAAAATTTTAGTTGACAATGAAAAATCTCTAGCAGCTGCATCAATCAGATTCATGTTGGAGGATCAATACGGAATGGAGATACATAAAACCCCTCCATATGTTAGCACTAAAAACGGGCAAATAGAAAGATTTCACTCCACGCTAAACGAAATAATGCGGTGCGTAAAAGCGGAAAAAAACCCATGACTCATTTTCGGATTGGTTCATCAAGCACTTTTCAAATACAACAATTCCATCCACTCTACCACCAGCTTAAAACCTGTAGAAGCATTTTTTGGTGAAAGAGTAAGAACCGATCCCCTACAGTTGGAACAACTCAGGAAAGATAATATACAAAGGTTGACCAATAAACAAGAAGCAGATCTTAACTATCATAATAAAAATAGAGAGCCTTACAAAGATTGTGCAATAGGAGAAACAGTTTTTGTAGCAATAAATAAGCACCCCAGAAACAAAAGCTCATCAAGATTCAAGAAAGAATTAGTAAAAGAAAATAAACCAGATATTACTACCAAGAATAGAATAGTACATAAATGCCTTATTAGAAATTAAATTCCTTTTCTTACAGATGCCTCAGCGCTTCCAGTGTTGCCGAAATATTAAATATTAATTAGAATATAAATAGAAATAAATAGAAATATTAAACTACTCCGACTTATGTACCTGCCGTAGTATTCAATACGGGAAGTACCAAACTACAACAACTACAGACCATAAATATTACAAAATATCAGTTTGCTATAGAGGAACTAAACCAAATCATTGTCGAGCGTGTAAGCCCAAAGAATCACCTTCTTCCTTTTCTACTTTACGAATTATCCCAATCCCAATTGGCCTTAAGGGGGCTTTCCCGTTTTTCGGTTTCAAAAAATCGTTTTTTTTTTTTTTTACAGAAATCGATTTATAAATACTATAACAATATGAAGCCAAAGTTTCATAATGAAATATGCAATAGTTTTGAAGTTATAGCCAAAAATGTTTCGGCGCGCACAGCCTCGCGTACGCTCCGCGCGGCGAGTATTGTGCTTTTTCTCGAAACCATGTTTTTGTGACGTTTTTTACACTTTTTTTCGGATCTAATGAACCGATTTGGATAAAACTGAATTTCACGTGTTCACAAATGAATTCTCTATCGCACATCATAGGATTTTTTCAATATTGTGAAATTTCGATTTTTAACAACGCTTTTAGTACCAAAATTTTGCAAAAAAAAATCGATTTTTTTTTTCAAATTTGCGCCAAATTTCACCAAGTTGAAATTTTTCAAAAATCCTCCGATGTGCGATAACTAAAACTATGTAATTAATGAAAATGATGGTCAATTTGATTTCAGATAAACCGTACCCGAGAAAAGTGTAAAAAACTGGGAGTATGTTTTCCAAACAAGGCAACATAAGTACTTGGCAAGCCGGCGGCCATTTTGTTTTTTTTTCCAAAAAAAAATTTTTTTCAACTCACTATTGTAACAACAAACAAAATAAAAAAGAATTACAACATTTTATCAAACTGTCTTTCCAAAATTAATTCTTGAAAAACACCTCATTTTTCGACGAAAAAACGGGAAAGCCCCCTTAAATAAACTTAGGTTAAAAAGGAAAAATAAAAGATCCATAGATTTCTTAGGAACAATCTGGAAATGGATCGCTGGTAATCCCGATCACCAGGATCAGATGATTGTAAATGAAAAATTGAATGAGTTATCGGAAAATAGTAATAAGCAAATTGTTATAAATAGAAACACTATTGACGCAATAAATAAACTAACAAGAACAAATGTTATTCTGCAAACGATGAAAGATAGTAACGCAATCCAAGATTTTATAGCTGTAACCATTAAAGAAAAATTAAAAATTCTTAAGAGTTAATAAATGTAGAACATGCCATAAATTGGTCCAAAGTTGGCATTTTAAATTCGTTTATACTTAGTAGGGACATAAATACTGTTACACACGTTTTATGCTATAAAATTGTTGAATGTTTTTGGGCTAATTTTTGTTTACATATTTGATATATATTGTATACAAAAAGCAAACATTCATTCGAAATGTCCGCCGTTGGCCTTCACGCACGACTTAAGTCGGACTGGCCAATCATCAATAGCCGCACGCACCTCGTCCATCGGAAAATTGGCCACAGCACGAATCAAAGCTGTCTTAAGAGAATCAATGTTGGGGTATCTTTTGTGGTAAACCATGTCATCTAAAACTGTCCACAATTTGTAATCGAGCGGGTTCAAATCAGGACTGCCAGAGGGCCATTCTTCAGAGGAAATAAATGCTGGTGCATTGTTTTGGAGCCAGGTTTGAGTCGTTTTAGCTTTATGGGCCGGCGCAGAATCTTGCTGGAAAGTCCACGGCTGGTTTTGGAACAAAGAATGGTTAAGTGGTTTTACAACAGCTTTCAAAACGGTTTCTTGGTAAACTGTGGCCGATGTTTTGACCCCTTGTTCGGAAAAAACGCAATTCAGTGACCCCATCGTAAGAGACACCCCACCAAACCATGACTGAAGCTGGGTGATGACCCTTTTCGACCCGTATACACCCTATCATTTTGCTTGTTAAATTTTTCCTGCACGGTAAAAATTTTTTCATCGGTAAACAAGATTTTTCTGTGCAAGTTCTCAGCGTGCTTCACCAAAAGACGTTTGCATTTTTCCATTCTTTTTTTTAAAGCTGCAGTCAACAAATGTCCAGTACGGCGTTTGAAAGCCCCAAGTGCCAAGTCTTTTTTAATAATTCGACTCATGGACTTTTGTGAGATATTCATCTCCCGGGCCATGATTTTCTGTTTTCGGAGCGGATTTCGCTGAATTCTTTATTTGACAGCTTTAACGACTTGTGGTGTTCGAACTGTGCGCGGACGGCCCGAGCGGTGGCGGTCTTTAACATCTCCAGTCTCCTCAAACAGTTTTATGCACCGGTAGACGAACATGCGACTAATCCCGAGCGGGCGGAGCGTTTTGAAAATATCACCTTTTTTCATGTCACACTTAAATAGCGCTATAACAGCGATACGGTTCTCGTTATCTGACCACTCCATGGTGAAAGCTAAAACAATTTAGAATTCCCGGTGCAGACTAACGCTTTACAGGTTATGTTTCATAAACCATGTGGAAATAACGGGGTATGTTCAATTCAACTATTACAATGGGTGTGTTCAATGTTGTAACAATATTTATGTCCCTACTAAGTACTATCCGAAGAGGAAATTAATATGTTAAAAGAGAAATTTGAGACGAATAATATAAACTATGTTATATTAATATAGAAGAAAGCCTAGAATTTTCGGAAATTAAAGTAGCAACGATGTATTGATATTTATTGTCAGCTTACCTATAACGACTAAAGAGACCTGCGAGTCTAAAGTTATAAAACCAATTAAGAAAAATAATATAACTTACAAGATAAAAAACAACCAAATACTTCTATGTAATAGGAAATTGTTAGCTTTACTAAAAGAATGCAGAACAATTAACGATTTAAGAATATGTGGCAATAATAATGTACTAAATATAGCTAATGATAATTGCTTGCCAAGGTTGCTTAAAGGAACAAGATCGCACTGTCCCACGACAAATGGTCATCATATACCGCTGATAGAAACCATCGTCCCAGGTTCAATAATGCTGAACGAATATAAGGGTGTGATAGAGATCAACGGAGAACAGCTAAATCTCACAGGAACATTTCTCATTCAATACCGGAATACTTCTATTAAAATTGGCGAACAAGAATACAGCTTCACAGAAACAGTCCAATACAAGCCACTGCCAGCCATAATTAGAGTACCATCTCTTGGCGCCTACGAAAAGACACTCACCCTTCAAAGCCTGGAGCAGCTTCACCTTAATAATACCTCGACGATAAATTTACTAGAAAAAAGACAGATGAACGATATAGCAGCAAACTTTGGGGTCATCATAGTAATATCCATACTTGTCATAGGAATACTGGCATGCAAGAATTTACGAAAGAACAGAGCAGCGCAAATCAGCATATCTCCACCACGTCAACAGCCAGTTACGGTCATTGACCAAAATCCAGCATTTTTCATAACGAACGCGGACGTTCGAAATTAGGCATGGAGGAGTTAAAACCGGCTACGCCGAAAATCCACACATTGCCGGTTTAACGCCATGCGACAGCGTCCGCACAATTTATGCTGACGGTATGTCTACGGCAGGGCGTGTGAACTGGCAAAACCAAATTCTGTGGAATTGCAAGGCAAGCGACTCGGTAGCGCTTTAGTTAAGGAGGGGTAAGGGTTACACTACTGCCTGGTTCAAATACTGCCTGTAATAACACCTAAAAAAATAACGGGAAAACTCGTTTTCTCTTTCGGTGGCTGTCCTCTTAGCTGGAAATGGCAAACCTCTGAGAGTAAAAATTGCTTATGAAAAAGCTCCCAACCTGCCGGAAGCGGAAGCGGCATAAAACTGTAGGTCCCTTCCACCCGCGTACAAATTCACACGCACAACACAGGTGGTTGCGGGAAGCTAGGCCTTAGTCTCGCGTAAGCGGGCTGTCGTGCCAGTCAATTATTTTATTTTTTAATTATTAAGGGTTACACTTTCGAAAAATCGAATTTTTTTTGTCTTATCTTATTGTTAAACATTTCAAGAATATATTCTCAAAATTTTAAGTCCATCGGAGCAAAACTCTTGAAGTTATGGTCTATAGTTAGTCCCCTGTCCTTTAGTGCATCTTATTGTTAAACATTTATAGAATATATTCTCAAAATTTTAAGTCGATCGGAGCAAAACTCTTGAAGTTATGGTCTATAGTTAGTCCCCTGTCCTTTAGTGCAGGTATAACTATATAATGGTATATAATGGCTTATTCTCTTCTATTGTTCTGATCTCAAAACTACTTTTTCAAAGTCCGTGTTCACTGTCATTTAAAAACTACTAAACCGATTCATTTGAAACTTGGTACACATTTTCTACATATAAAATACCTCCCCCCAACGTTTAGTAAAAAACTTTTTTTTTACATTAAGGGGGTTTCCCACCCACAAAATGGCGGAATTTTTCGTGGAAAATAGCAGTTTACACTTAAGATGGCCACCAAACATTTTTAAATGAAAAAAATAATCGGAGAACGTTGGGGGGAGGATTTGATAATACTTTGACTAAATTTTAATGGTTTTTGATTTCAGATAATTTCCGACCGAGATACAGTGAACACCGCAAATTGTATTTTTTCAAAGACGTTCTGGGGCAAGCTCTGTCACCGGCTTGTTTTGTAATATTTCTGCATGAAAAAATTACAGAATATTGTTAAAAGTATGCTTAACCCATTATCGGCCGCTACCAGAAATAGCCAATATTTTTTTAATTCCTTTTAAGGACTTACATTTAGGACCTTAATCAAGAATATTTTTGGATTTTTTTTGTTTTTTTTACAAATTTTTTTTATAAATTAATAAAAATTGAATTTCAAATAAAAACAAATATATGTGTATTATTAATCTATAGGTGATTCTGAGAAATTTTGCTCAAGAGACCATAGCTCTAACACGGATTTGGAGCCCCCCAAAATTTCAAAATAGATATTTTTCAATATATACATAGAATAATTTAATTAAATTCGTCATAAAATCGGATAGAGTTATAGTAGATTTCTCAATCTGGGCTTGTTTGAAAGGTATTTTTATCACCTTTCAGAATCTGTATTGATACCTGTAGAATAAGTCGTCAATGGCAGGATTGTTCAATTGAACAACTTTGTAACACTGAATAATGGCGTTACAAAATAATGACGTTTACCAACACTAAACGTTGCCAAGCTTGCTTTTCCTTCTTCCTTAATCGTTCATCGTGCAATGCGCACGCAGTTTGCCAAAATACTTAAATAAAAACTCTGTTATCACAACACCAATATTTTTTTTATTTTTAAATTTAGTGTGACACAATCAAAGAGTGCAGTGATAATATCAAAGTTATTATGGATAATCAAGAACCATCAACATCGTCTGCGTTGTCTTCGCAAATGGAAGCAACAACATCAACAAGTTTTGACTCTAGATTGACTAACATGCCTCATCAAGATATTGTTGTTTTTGGTTTATCAAGTGATTTAAATGATCTTAGTTTGCCTACTAAATGTGACATTTTAAAATATTATTTTTTTTTTTAAGTGATCGTGCTAAATTTGAAAGCAAAATGTTCTCGTATAAAACTTTTACTCCTCACGTAACAGATAAATTGATCCAAATTTGGTGTAAATTAAATATTGAAATCATTAATAGAAAGAGTGTTTTCAAAAAATTAACTGGTTTGCTTGATAAATACCAGAAACATGTACAACATAGAAACAAAAGAGATGAATTTAAAGCATTTGTTGATTCAATAAACGAATTATTTTATATTGGCAAATGTAATTGCAAATTAAAAACAACAGAATGCTCGTGTGGATTGATTCCAGAACATCTAAAAGAATTTATGATGGACCAGCATAATGATAGAAAATTCGCAATACCTGAATATACGGAAGGACGTTGAAGAAGTAGCTACAACAATACCAACACTTACAACTGGTACCGATGATACAACATACGAACCACCTGAATTACACATGGATGAAGATGAAAATGAAGCAACAACAGAAGTTCCAGAAGCAACTGTTCAAATGAGACGAGGTCATTATACTCAAAGATACGATGCCTTAAATTTTGCTATGATGTGTGATAGATTCGGTGTTTCAGATAGAGTCGCTTCATGTTTAGCAACAGCTTTATTCGAAGATATAAATTTTAGAGATGTTCATGGTAATCTTGTTATTATGGATAAATCAAAAGTGGCTAGAGAAAAACTTAAATCTAGAGATGCAGTGCTTCGTACACGACATACAAATTCTTCCATAACTGCATTCTCTTTCGATGGTAGAAAAGATGACTCATTAACTACAGAGAAAATTAATGACAAATTTCATACCACTATGGTAAAAGAACCGCATTTAGTTGTTCTGAAAGAGCCCTATAATGAGTTACTTGGATATGTAAATTTGGGTAGTCAAGAAGATGCAAAAACCAAACACAGAAAACTGAATGAATTTTTCAACAATAAAACATTAACAGTTGATCAATTAATTGGCATATGCAGTGATGGTGAGCCAGCAAATACTGGAACAGAAAATGGTGTTTTACGATTATTTGAAAAACAGTTAAATAGACCAATTCACTGGTTTATATGTCTGCTTCATTTCAATGAACTGCCATTTCGTCATTTATATGAAGCATTGGACAAAACAGTCACCAGTGGACCACGAGCAGCAAGTGGAAAGTTATTCAAAGCTATTCAAGAATGTGAGAAATTGCAGGTATGTAACACTTTATTTTATTTAATATCATCATTTATTATCATTATTTATTGTCATTATTTTACTTTTTCGATTGGAATAAAGTTAAAATAAAATAATTGCATTTTAATTGATCTAAACATTTCATTTTTCAGGTAGTAGCTGATTTTGATCCAATACCACTGGAGAATATGCCTGCAATGATGGGCTCGAACTATCAACAGATGTTAAATATTTATATCAACTAGCTATAGCAATTTCGAATGGTATTGTTCCAGTTGATTTAGCTAACATTAAACCAGGACCAATTGCACATTCTCGTTGGTTAACCAAAGCAA
Organism: Melieria picta; assembly: GCA_964056695.1. Lineage (NCBI taxonomy): Eukaryota > Metazoa > Arthropoda > Insecta > Diptera > Ulidiidae > Melieria > Melieria picta. Next base: position 66,146,925 of record OZ057400.1, read on the forward strand.
GTAGATTACTACGATTATATGTAACAACTAATACACCATCGACCAATTTAAAAACTTTGGCAGTTTATATTATTACAGTTTATGTGCCAATGTACTTAAATGTGAAGTTTTATAACTCTGTTGTGTACGGCAGTGCACTTTTATTAAAATTTATACGTTGGACACGATACTTACAACCAAACTTACGTAATATTGTAGATGGTGTAATTCAAAACAACTCATATTACGCACATCCAGAAAATATCTTATTAACAATGTTATTTGATGATCGAAAAGCAATACGGGATAGAGCTATCAAAAAGATTTTACACTATCGAGAAAAATTTTACGATCCAACTAAACTCAGAGTTTACAAAAAATATATCTTAAATTTCGATGCTACCGATTATGTCAATATGGTTGATATGAATAACGACGATATATTATTTGAACCAGCATTTACTCGACAGATTCCATATGATCACTTGGTAGAATACTTAGATTTCGATGAACCACCACTGGCTAATCCACAAATTCCAATGCACATACAAGGAACAGAAAGACATGTACAATTATTAACGAGTGTTTCAAAACGAGTTATAGAAAAGAATCGTGAAGGAGTTATGGCAGTGACATTAGAAAGTCGTAAGAAAACTCCTCGAATAGAAAGTAAAAAGGACCTTAAAAAATAATATTACCACGTTAAAACATTAAATTGTAGGTCGAGAATAATATTTAAAAATAAATTGAATTGTAAAAATAGTGTTTTTTTGTTGAAACCTTGAAAATGTTGATTTTTTCAGATCGATTTTCCTACAAAAAAAGAGTTCGAAAACAAAAAAATTGATCGTAATAAAAGTTGTTGGAAATTATCTGAACTTTCATAATCTGCAAAAAAAAAAATTATCGAAAAAAATCGAAGAAAATTTGGAATTTATTAGTTAAAAGTTCATTTTAGGCTATTTTTCGAAAAAAAATTCCTAATATGTCTACTAAAAAAAAAAAAAATATTGGTATCAATACAGATTCTGAAAGGTGATAAAAATACCTTTCAAACAAGCCCAGATTGAGAAATCTACTATAACTCTATCCGATTTTATGACGAATTTAATTAAATTATTCTATGTACATATATATTGAAAAATATCTATTTTGAAATTTTGGGGGGCTCCAAATCCGACTTAGAGCTATGGTCTCTTGAGCAAAATTTCTCAGAATCACCTATAGATTACGTTTTTGCTATACGCTTCATCAAAAAAAAATTAACCCGCCCTAATATGTATATAGTTTTAGTCCAATAATAATCAAGCATGAAAACAAACAATTGTTGGCTTACATATCGAGCCATAGTCGCCAAATTATCGTAAGCGCCAAATTCGTAATTTTACAGGAGAAGGTTTTTTGTGTTTTAATTTTATATTATATTAATAAATGCTTCCATTTTGTGCATGCATTATTGGTTTAAAGTTATTTTTCGAATACCGATAAAAAAAAATTGGATTCGCAAACCAGGAGCGTATTTACTGGCGCTTACGATAATTTCGCTGCCACGAATATTCTGAAGCACGCACAAGCTGTGGCGCTTACGATAAAAATGTTTGACGTTGGCTTGCCTTTTAATTTGTTTTCTTGTCTTGTTCATAATAATATAGTCGCAAAAGTTATTACAAATTGTGAAATATTGTAAAAGCACTAAAAAACAGTAGAAAACAGTGGGTAATTCTAACCCAAAAAAGAAGTATCGAAAGTAATAATAACGCCAAATAACATTTCAACTTCACATTACATTTCAGCTTAAAAGAAAAATTTAACAATCCAAAGTAAATGAAAAAGTACCCCCGGGGTTGCTCACAGCAGCGAGGAAGGGGGTGGTACTATCACCATTGCTGTGGTGCTCTATCCGTCCTAACCAGGAAACACGAGATAATCAATAGGAATTAATACTGGGACAACCAACCAGGACTAGAACATTCCAAGGCGATTATCGGGAGGAATGCAGAAGAAGAATAATCTAAGGTTATTACAGGTATCCTTACAGGGCATTGTAACTAAACTAGGAATCGCGAAAACGAATACTGCAGGTTCTACTTGCAGGAAAATGAAACCGCAATGCATATACCAGCAAAATTCCCTGTACTTATGCACAACCAAAAAAATCACCTGGGGGACGTTATTATACCAGGTACGGACTGGGTTTCCAGAGGTTTAGGTAATATACTAAATTTTCTCTCGGATACTGGATTTACGGACGAACTGTAGGTCCATGAAGGGGGCACAATAGATCTTCTAGGTCGCAATAATAATAATAAATTAAAAAGTCTAAGTATTTAAAACTGTTTTGAATTATTTTCTCTTTAGTCTTCAATGTCAGTCTCTGCTAAGGTATCTTGGTAGGTATTTTTTATGATACCTTTCGTTTATTATCCCCTTTTTACATATAATTTTTAGATCCCACACATTTGGTACATTTTTGGTATTATTTCGATGCGAATGTTGTTGTTGTGCACCACAACTGTTCCCTCGGTTGTATTGAAAAATGTGTCTTCCTTTGATATGGTATATATGCCTCGTTACTTGATTAACGAAAAATCTGTATTGTTTTCGCCATCAAAAGAAACACCTTGAAATTCCAAATTTTCTGACCTTGAAGCCCTATTACCACGGAATTTTAGAACGCATAAAAATTAGTAGTATCAGAAAAGAAGCCATGAGACGTTGTAATTGCAACAACATAAAAAAAAATCATGTTAATAGGTTTATTGGTTTAGAAGTTACGGTCTGAAATGTAGAAAACACGCCCACTTTTTGCCAAAACGCAAACTAAGTTTCAAAAAAGATTTGCGGATTCGAATTTAGCGACCCCTTATTAGCCTAGAACTAATTTCAAAACCAGAAATGGCGAAATTTGTTGCTTATGTATAAGCACTTCTCACAGGACTTTGTAGGAAGGACATAAGCTTTTCAAATCTTTAAAATATCTTATTTAGGTCTAAAATAGTTTAATAGTGACATTTTTTACTTTTTGCATAACCGGGTTAAAAGCTGTCCCGAAAGGGTTAAAAACATAACACCTTTGCAGCCAAAGATTCCATGATTTACGTGGATGTTTTCTCTACTAAAATTAACAAAACTTTTGTAATCACGCACAAAACAGAATGTGTAAGGAGAAATAAAAAAATACAGTTAGTTATTTCCATATCACTTGCGGAGCTGTTCGTCTTGACAAGGTTGCAGTTGGAAGTTGCTTGTTTTTATAGTGGCGCTTACGATAATTTTGCAACTATGCAAACAAGTAAACAATTCAAACGATAAAATTGACGACTCGTTTTCTCGGGAGTTATTCATTACTGAGATTTGTAATTTTGCAGACAGATCCGTCTGATGTTAAACTTTTATTTTCAATAAAAAAAAATTTTCGAAAAAATGGCGCTTACGATATTTTGGCGACCATGGCTCGATATGTATGATACATACATGACGACTTCTGGCCAATGGTCGATTTTTCGACCACTGAAAAGTACGCGGTGCTGAGAGGTAAAAATATTTTCATAATCTTATGGATATCAATTGATTGTGGTAATTTGGTTTTTAGGCTTCGTAAATAATCAATAATAAATCAATAATTTGAAAAGGTTATATATTTTTCAAAATATTCAAAATATGACTAAAAAATGCTTTTTGCATTGCCGTGCCTTCGCCAAAATCTCTAAATTTATCTTTTTTAAAAAAATTATTATTTCGAGGGGTTACCAAAAGACCAAAGCTATTTTATGCATCAAAAGTTCAAAGATATAATGTCTAAGTGCAGAGCTACTTTCCTTCAAAGTGGCTGGTCGAAAAATCGACCAGCGGCCGAAAATGGGTTAATAATGTACAAAAGGTTTAAATGAATTTGATCAATCCATACTTTAAAAAAAAATCATAAAAAAGTGTTTTTTTTACGCTGAAACCCTTACCCTCCCCCTTAAGAAATTAAAATTCGAATCCAGTCTTAAGCGGCTCTTTTAAGAATAAAGACAGAGCAATAGCTCCGAGTTCTCCAAAAAAAATTAGTTTTAACTCGCATAAGCAATAACCATTTTGTTACAGTGTAGATATAGACAATCTTGTTGCGGCTCCTAGGCACCAACAAAAACAAAATTTTTCCAAAATCATAGAGGGGTGTTACCTCTTAAAGCATGTTTCTCTGTATAATACTTTAACTAATTTGCACCCTTTTTTTGCAGATGGTTGAGAAGCCTGAGTGGTCAAGAAGCAAGCTTAACGAACGCCACGAGGGAAGTGGTGGACGAGACGCTCGTGATTATAATTTTATGTGTTTATATTTTCTTAAAAGTAAAATTGTACGAGGGCGGGTCAATAAGTCCGTGACTTTTTGAATGAAACACAGGTTTTTAGATAAAAAGTTATTTTATTTTTCAACGTAGTCTCCTTTGAGATCTATATACTTAGCCCAACGTTTCTCCAGTTTTTTATCCCTTCCGAAAAATATGATTTGTCGAGGTCTTCAAAATAGGCATTTGTTTGTGAGATGACTTCGTCATTGGAGGCAAATCTCTTTCCGCCGAGCCATTTCTTCAAGTTTGGGAACAAGAAATAGTCACTCGGGGCTAGATCGGGTGAATAGGCGGGATGAGGGAGCAATTCGTAGTCCAATTCATGGATTTTTGCCATGGAAACTGCACATGTGTGCACCCGTGCATTGTTCTGGTGGAAAAGGACTTTTTTCTTGGCCAAGTGCGGTCGCTTTTTCTTCAATGCCTCATCGAATCGACCCAATAAGTTGCTGTAATATTCACCATTGATTGTTTTTCCTTTTTGAAGGTAGTCAATGTGGATAATACCGCGTGCATCCCAAAAAACAGTCGCCATGGGATGCACGCCGCCGATTGGCGCCGATTCACCCCGAGAAACCCACTGTTTTGACTGCTGTTTGGTCTCCGGTGTGTTGTGGTGGATCCACGTTTCGTCCACGGTTACGAAACGGCGCAAAAACTCGTTCATATTGCGATTGAACAACGCCAAACATTCCTGCGAAATTGCCACACGGTTGCGTTTGTGGTCGATTGTGAGCAAACGCGGCACCTATCTTGCGGAAAGCTTTCTCATACCCAAATGATGATTCAAAATTAAAACGACTGAGCCATGTGAGATGCCTATGGCTTCCACAATCTCTCTCACTTTTAATCGCCGATCGGCTAAAACCATATCGTGGATTTTTTCAATTGTTTCGGATGTGGAGACCTCAACTGGGCGTCCAGAACGTTCGGCATCTTCCGTGCTTGTACGGCCACATCGGAATTCAGTAAACCACTTTTTTACCATGGAAATGGATGGTGCAGACTCCCCATAATATTTATCAAGCTTAGCCTTGGTTTGCGTAATGGATTTTTTCCGCAAAAAATAATGCTTAATGAGCACACGAAATTCACTTTTTTCCATTTTCTTCTCAGTCAACGCGGTAGTCTGATATTAACGGCTGTCAAAAACAAACTAAATGTCGCAGCTTGTTCAATTTTTGACAAGAGTCAACTGACAGATGACTGTTGACGGGAGCAGTGTTGCCATTTCAATTAAGAGGCGGGAAATTCAAAAAGTCACGGACTTATTGACCCGCCCTCGTAAATAAAAACAAAGCATAGCCAAAAATAAACTTATTGGCGCATAATCATAGTCCAGTCTAAAAGCCGGCTTTAGTTATTGTAGCAAAATACTAAAAAGATAAAGTCGACTTTAATTTAGACGTTTACGCCGCAAAAGCATAAGCAAAACTTATCCAAGTTCTGAACCATTCAAGTTCTCAACCACGAGCACACCGGTGAAATGACAAATTCAAAGACGGTGTGAAAATGGATAATATAAATAATACTAATACAAAAAGCAATCAACAACAACATTAACAATATTTCATACTAAAATAATATTATTTCCCAAAAAACTATTATTTTACTCATTCCCATACAAACTATACTGGTTCAAAAATGGGGAACTCAGTTCCCATGCAGAGAGTGAGGGTTAAACAAAAAATTAAGATAAATATTGGAGTATATCGCTTAAAGTGCCCTCTTTCAAATAATCGATTAAGCATTGGGATTGTCCCATCTTTAGAACATTTATTTATTTATTTATTTAGTCTTTGAACAAATCTTACAGACTAATTAACAAAATGGCACTTAAGCTTAAACTTAAACAGGAAAGTGAGAGTAAACAAAGGAAACGAACAAGGGTTTAGGAACAGATAAATCAAACATTGAAAAGGTCGACAACGCATTTATCTCGGCTAAAGCTCGAGGAATAGGAGCATTACTGCCATAACACGTCCTAGAGAACTCAACAGAAAAAGGGGAAAAATGTCTGAGGGAACGAGATGGCACATTGAAAGCTATTTTGGACAAGAGAGAGGGGCAATCAATATTCCCATTGACTATATCAAAAATGAAAGCCATGGCAATGACAGACCTCCTAGTTTCAAGTGATTTTAAACCAAGCAGAAGACATCTAGACCTGTAAGGAGGCTGGGGCTCAGAAAAATGAATGGAGCGAAGGGCAAACTTTAAGAATCTTCGTTGGATACGCTCTAAGCGATTAGAATGCGACGCATGATAAGGTCTCCAGATGAAAGCAGCGTACTCCAGTCTGGACCTAACAAAAGTAGTATACAAGAGCTTGAGCGTATAGGGATTGGAAAAGGAGGAAGAATTGCGGCGGACAAAACCTAACATAGAGTAGGCACGTGAGACAATGCGGTTAACATGGGAGATGAAGCTAAACTTTGAATCGAAGACAACACCCAGATCCTGCCGGTGTATGAAACAGTCACGCACCACACACTGTGGTTGTTGTTGTTGGAAAACAAAGTGATGTGCCGCATGCAGGTTGGTGGTGACTCTTGCTCTCTACTTGATTTTTTACAAACAAGAACAAGAAGTGGATAGGCAAAATTTGCATGGAAAAAAATGATTGAGCGATCGCCAAGGCGCATTAATACAATAAGGTGGTAACACTACGGGAAAAAACAAAAATTCAATGGATTTTATTAGTTCTTTTGTTCTGCTCGTAAAAAAGAAATTGTAAAAAGTAAACATGACTACAAAGAAAATAAATACATGTGTAAAAATGTTGTAACAACCAAGGCGCATTACAAAAATGATAATAAGTGGAAAGCTATTGTTACTATATTGTGCCAATAATCAAAGAAAAAAGTGTAATCAGCTCTGGTGCTGCAACTACCTATTGAATTTGCCTCGGTGATCGCTTTGCCAAAGCAACCACCATTTCAATGTGCGCGAGTAAAGCCATGCTGGCTTGCTGCGGAAAACAACAGAGAATAAAGCACCAATCCACCGAATATACTACTGTAGGCAAAAAATAGTAAGACTTTGTTCATAATTTTAAAAATTCTTTATTTATTCTTCCAAATCTATTTCGTCCCCCTCAAAGTAATCCCCCCGGTCCCAATACACTTGTGCCAACGTTTTTCCAATTCTCGAAACAGTTGTTAAAGTCAATTCCCTGAATAGCCTTCAATGAGCCCTAGCGATTCACGTTTAATGTCTTCAATTGACTCAAAACGGTTTCCCCGGAGCGGTCGTTTGAGTTTGCTGAACAGCCAGAAGTCACACGGAGCTAAATCAGGCGAATACGGTGGTTGTGGAACGATATTGGTTGAATTTTTGGCGAAAAACTCACGAAGAATCAATGCAGTATGCGACGGTGCATTATCGTGGTGCAAAAACCAAGAGTTGTCGGCCCATAATTCCGCCCGCTTTTTACGAATAGCTATTGAACGTTTCGGCACCAGAAATTTTTACCGCACACACAATTTAATGGAACTTCTTTGTTGAATAATTTCACTCATTGTAAAAATTATTTTGATTTGACATTTGGCACAGATGTCACTGATAGTCATACCAACCTAGAAACCATTCGGCGAATGGGTTTCCGCGCGAAATTTAAATTAAAAATTCTTACTATTTTTTGCCCACAGTAGTATGCGTGTACATCAATTCGCGCTTACTCTCTCGGTTCAGTTTAGAGTTTCCTCACCTTTGTTGCTTCCCACCCGCGTCTGAAATGAAAGCGCAAAATTATTTCAGATGCGCCATCTGTATACTGTTTATTCTGTGGTAGCAGCGCGACTTTTTAACCCTCAATCGCCCACCCTGAGTCCAGGGGACTCACTACGAACTTTAATAAGTTGGTACAGGTTGTGTTTTTGTGTTTCGGTGTCCAACTTTCGTATACCTTCGTACAGGGTCGCACAGAACGCGAAGACGATCGGAAGTTAGCGCACTACAATTACAAGGCTGAGTCCCAGGGACTCAGGGTGGTGTTTTGTGTTACAAAAATTGTACCTGTAAATTTTTTTAAATCGTGTTAATTTAAACTTAGGATGTAAAAATGGCTGCGAAAAGTTTAAGAATTGAGAGTGTTAACCCATTGAGAAGTTTTGCTACTAACAATTTGCCTTAGTTGTGCTAAAAATGTATGTGAGGTATGTGCACAACATATGAAATTCAACCTACTGCACGTTTTCTTATTTTATATAATGAAGTATGACTTCAAGTTTTTTTTCTGAATAGTTATTTTGTTTTTAATTTATTTATGTAAAACGAATTGTTTTTGTTAATTTATTTATATCTTTTATTTTTGTAAAATGTTTAGTGTATGTTTTTTAGAGTATTTTTTTTCTGTCAATTAAAAGATGAATTTTTATTTGAGTTATGTAAAGATATGGAATGAAATCTGTAACGATAGGTCTTAATGTGGTATACAAAAAATTAAAAAACCATACAAATTTATTAGAGATTGCATTATTCCGTAAACAAAAAATGTGAGTCCAGGGGACTCAGGGTGGGTAGATACGTGATTTTTATAGGGGTGGGTGATTGAGGGTTAAAACAGCAAACGGATCCAACGGCAACTACTAGAGCTGTGAAACTATCGATATATCGATAGTTTAATTTTTTTACTATCGATAGATAGTGAGCTTATCAACTATTTATTTGTGTGCCGCTTGCTCATCACTAATATGCTGACGAAATTGTAATGTCGAGTAAGTAAAATAAATTTTTGTTTATTTTGTAATAAAACGTTATTTGTTGATATTTTTAGGCCTGTGTAGGTGGTGTTGGTGTTGATGGTTCTGCAGCAATGGAGATATATACTTGGAAATGTTTCTTTGGTAACAGTTACCAAATAAAGTGAAACATGTTCATTAAATTTTTTGCAAATGTTTTTGTGTAGATGGCAGAAGGGAAAAAGCTGAAAATGCTTGCGCTTCCGAAAATATTCCCCGAAAAAAACCTAACGTGTCAGAGGTTTGGAGCTTTTTTGACCTATTAAAAAATAAGAAATTTGCAAAATGTCGCTTGTGCAAGAAAGATTATAAAACGTGTGGAAATACAAGCAACCTTTGCGACCATTTAAATAGAGTGCATCTATCTTGTCGTACATCAGAAACCAAGCCATTGCAGCCGACAATTGCGCCCTATTTTCAAAAACAAGATTGTTATGAAAGTAATTCCAAACGGAAGCTCCTGCTAGATAATGCGCTGGTGCAAATGGTCGCGACTGATGTTCAGCCGTACTCTATTGTTGAAGATAAAGGCTTCCAAGAATTTGTGAAGGGCCTTGTTCCTCGGTATACTTTGCACAAAGTACTGATGGCTGATATGTATAAACTAGAGAGCTTCATAAATCCATTTATACTCGATGCCTTCACGTGCAGTTTCAAAAACGGAACACGTATCCGAAGAGAAGCCGAAAAAAAGGTACTCATTTTTCGGTACCTCTAAATTGTCGAGTAACTGCACGTTGTTACTCGACGCTGAGCGAGCAGCTTCTCGTTGCTACTCGACGCTAGCAACTTCCTTCTCGTTGTTACGCAAATACTCGCGGGTGTCGAGTATGTCGGAAGGTTTGAAACTGCATGAGGTACCGCAAATACTCGCAGAAGGTGTCGAGTATGTCGGAAGATTTGAAACTGCATGAGGTACCGCAAATACTCGCGGAAGGTGTCGAGTATGTCGGAAGATTTGAAACTGCATGAGGTACCGCAAATACTTTGTGAAGTTTGAGTTGAATGTGCTTCAAAGGAATGTTGCAAAGCATTGCGCGAAGCATAATTTTTTGTATTTTATATTTATTTATAACGAATAATATGAAAAATATATGTTATTGTAAATATTAATTTATAAAAAACCTTTCCCTTCCCACATTAACAACATTCATTGATTTCAGCTTCCACGCGTAATCGCTCGAATTTTGATTACGGGATGATAAATGAATAAATAAATAATTTTGATTTATACAGATTTAAAAATATTTAATTACAATAAGTATTGAAAAATTAATAATATAACTATTATAAATAATATAACTATATTTTAAGATTTTAAATCAATTTACTGCGTAAACATAGCAAAAACATTCTAAGTTCAACCACAACACCATTAGCAGCAGCAATATCTGGTCTGCCGTTGACCTTGAAGCTGCAAAAATTCTCGAGCTTCCGTAGGAAGGTACCTCAGACTCGCGGAAGTTTTACTATTATGTTCCTATTTTTACATGTTCCTATTTTTTCATGTTCCGATTTTTCGGCTACCGCTTTTTGCGGCTTCCTTCTCGTTGTTATCCGAAATTCTGTGCTTCTCTTCTCTACGCGTGAGCAAGTGAGCGAGTAAGAGCAGTATACATACTCGACGGCGATCGAGTAAGTGAAGTATACGTATCCGACACCAAACTTCTCATGTGCAGTAAAAAGTTATCCGATGCTGCTCTCTAGTATAAATAATAATAATTGACTGGCACGACAGCCCGCTTACGCGAGACTAAGGCCTAGCTTCCCACAACCACCCGTGTTGTGCGTGTGAATTTCTACGCGAGTGGAAGGGACCTACAGTTTTATGCCGGTTCCGAACGGCTGGTTGGGAGCTCTTTCATAAGCAATTTTTACTCTTAGAGGTTTGCCATTTCCAACTGAGAGGACAGCCACCGAAAGAGAAAACGAGTTTTCCCGTTATTTTTTTTTAGGTGTTATTACAGACAGTATTTGAACCTGGGTCGCTGCCTTCGACTCGCGGTCCAACGCACTAACCAACTGAGCCACGGCGGCTGCTCTCTAGTATAAACACATTAAAAGTGAGTTGACACAAATGATGCAAAAAGTGGACTTTTGTGCAATTACCGCAGACTGCTGAACCTCGCGTGCAAATGAAGGGTACCTAACAGTTACATGCCACTTTATAACAAATGAATTGAAATTGTTCACGGCAGTTTTGTCCACAAAACAACTTATCAGTCACACCAGCCAGTCTGCGGAAAATATTGCAACATCATTACAGGCCGTCTTCAACAAATGGGGCGTTACGAGCAAGATAATGGCTTTAGTTACAGGCAATGCTAAACCTATGCTTAAAGCATGTGAAATAATTTAAAAAATATCTTCCATGCTTCGGTCACTCATTAAATCTAATCGTGCAAGATTGTTTGGCAGAAGAACCCATAAAGTGTGCTGGTGAAATGTAAGCGGATTATACAATATTTCAAAAGCTCCACGAATGCATACGAAAAACTTAAAGTGGCTCAAAGAGTTGAAAGGCCAATAGATGGAACAGTGCATATATGATGGAAAGAATTTTGCTTTTAAAGGATTCTGTATTTACTGTACTGCTAGATACTTCAAAGGCTCCACCAATGTTGACTGCGTTAGATATAGACCTTATACGAGATTAACAAAATTGCTGTCACCGTTTGTCAGCGCTACAGTACAAGCATCTTCAAGTAACAAAATAACGATTTCATTGATAATACCTCTAATATGCGAATTATTGCAGTCTTCAAAAATCAGCAGCAGTATATGAACACCTCAGAGGGCTTAACCGCATGTAATTTTTTAAAAGAGAAGATAATAAAGAGCCTTTCGATTTACGAAGAACGCACTGCAACCAGAGTTGGCAGTTTATTGGATCCTCGTTTTAAAAAGGAGGGCTTTAGGCCAAGCTTCAATGCAGATCAAGGGGCAAAAATATTGAAGAACGAGATTGCATGCATATGCAATGGTTTACATACTTTGCAAACTGCTGAGCCGTCAACACCAAACAATAAGACAAAAACAAGTCGATCTGACGCTATTATTAAAATACGTCAATATTTTGAACGAAAAAAATCTGATCCTTTTAAATATTGGAGGGTAAGCGTTCTTTATAATTTAGATATATTTCTTGTGATTTTGCATTTCGTATTTATTGCCTGCAGTGTAATGACGTAAACATGAAGGATGTGATAACTTGCGTATTGCGATACTTTACTATTCCAGCCACCTCCACAGAATCAGAAAGGATGTTCAGCAAGGCTGCTTCCATTATTTCTGATAGGAGATGTGCACTGAAACCAAAACATGTGGACATGATTCTTTTTATTACAGTACATTCCATTTATTTGCGTATTCGCTTAGGTGCATTTTCTGCTTAGCTGCATGATTTGGCCAAAATACTACTTCGCAAACCGAAATTTCTTTGAAAATGTCACATTTAGCTGCATTTCACTTAGCTGCACTATTCCGTTTAACTGCCCTGTTTTTGAGCAAGTTTTCTTTGATTTGTATGAAAAATACTTCGTTTAGCAGCACTGGAAAATGTTTACGAGTTCAATTTTATTAGCAATATACCTCATTTCAAAACGCACGCTTCGTCATTTCAACGTCGCTTTTGAAATGGAGGCAATGGTTGTGAAATTGTCAAAAAAGAAATATTCGCAGGGTAAAATTACCGATTATTTTATATAAAAGCATATCAGTAAGAATATGTACATAAATATATTCATTATATCCAGTGTATACATACATATTATGTATGCATAAGCAGCTATAAGATAGCGGTTCATTTGCTTATAAAAATTTGTTGTCTTACACTGGTGTAATCTTTTCAATAATTCAATAGATTCGTTCGTGCAAAATTTTGATATATATAATATACACATATGGTCAAAATAATAAGTACAGGCCTATATAATCTTTTCAATGGCTTGTAGGCGAATATTTATTTTAGTTCAATTAAAAACAAATTGATAAATCTTTCCTTATAACATAACAAGTAAAATAAATGAGGACATTACGAATAAAACACAAAAGGAACTTTCAGTATCGTTAACAAAGTATGAAATTAATGAAAATGGTTGGACAAAATTATAAGTACATTCGGTTTATATTAATAAAATAAATTCAAATTCCCACTTTATCGGCTTTCTTTGTTAACAAATTCTTTTATTTATTAGTAGCCGGTATACCCACCCTTATTTTGAATAATTTTCGCCACTCGTTGTGGCATACTGGAGATAAGCTTACGGCAAGTCTCTATTGGTATCTCATACCAAGTTTTTTGGATAAAATTCCATAATTGGTTCTTATTTTGGAATACTTCCTCGCCAATTCTTCGTTTCAATTCTCCCCAAAGATTTTCGATTTGATTCAGATCCGGTGACTGACTCGGCTGAAGCAACGCCACTCCATTTTCTTGAATCCATTTCTTGACCAACTTGGAAGTATGCTTAGGATCATTATCTTGCTGATATGTCCACCATAGCGGCATACTCTCCTCAGCATAGGGCAACATGGTATTTTCCAAGATGTCTTTGTAGTGAAATCTCGTCATGGTATCGGTTATAAGATGTATTGGTCCAACACCGTACCATGAAAAACAATGGTACAACCATGATGTTGCCTCCCCCGTGCTTAATGGTTTTTTTAATAAAGCGCACGTGAAATTCTTTACCCTTGGGACGTCGAACATTCCGAGCAGAATCATTTCCAAACAAATTAATTTTGGTTTCGTCACTCCACAAAATATTTCGCCATTTTTTTCACCGTCAGGTCCGGACCAATTTAAATGTTCCCTTGCGAAGGCTAACCGCGTCTTCAAATTTTTTTCCCGAAGCAAAGGAACTTTTCTGGCTATTCGTCCAGGTAAATTAGTTTTTTGTAGCCTTCGACGAACAGTTCTGGAAGAAATCACGTTGCCGATGTCTGCTGAAATGGCTCTCGAGGATACAAAGGGGTCCTTTTTCGCAAGAGTGACAATATGATTGTCTGTCGTTATAGACGTTTTTTTTGGTCTTCCGCGTTTTTCGATGTTCTTCTTAGCTTTTAAAGCATTTTGGACAAAACACAGTGATCGATTCAAAGTTTTGGCAATGGAATGAAGGCTTTGGCCGTCATTTCTCAACCTCAAAGCGATTTTCCTCTCCCCGGAAGTACAATGTTTATTGCGGCCCATCTGCAAGATGTTTTCCTTCTTATTTTACTCTAACTAAATAATAATAAAAAAAAAAAAAACAAACCTTTGCGAAAAAACTGATCAGATTGTTGAAAAACGTGAAAAATAATCAATGTACTTATTTTTATGACCAACCAATTATATCACATCACAGCGAAACAAGCCCAAATACGACAGATCGGGGAAAACCCTGTTTCATTTTCACTTTCAAAAGCATTGCCATATTGAAATTATTAAAATAAAAAGGAAGTACTATGTATGAATTCAATACGCGAAAAAAAATTTTGCATTCACATAATTTTAGGTAGTGTACTTATTTTTTTGTCCATATGTGTATATATATTATATCAATATTGATATATATATATTTTGACATTTTTGTATATGTAGGTGCGCTAAGGATATTCCGCTTAGTTGCATTTTTCGCTTAAGTGCCCCAAATCATGTGCATCGAAGGTAAATGCAGCTAAACGGAATGCACTGTAGTAAGAATTATTGGGACACCGAGCAATGTGCCTGAATGAAACTATAAGTGATCTCAAAGTTTACTATAAATAAATTTAATTTAAATTTAACCCTCCATTACTATCGTTGGGGTGGAATCCACCCTGAGTTCAATTCCTTAGTAAAATACAGATTTTTTAACCAAAACCAACATAAAGTTATAATGTAATCCACATTTGCATATTTCGGAAGGTTTTAGAGTACATTGCAGTTGCATAAATAAAGCTGATGCTTTTATACAATTGTTTTAAAAAGTCACGGGGTGTGTTACACCCACGATAGTAGTGGCGTTATAAAATTGCTGGATGCTTAACACCGATTGTTAGTAATGAAGTTGTATTTTTTATAAAATACATTTATATATTTTAATTCACTTTTTGGCGACAATTTTTTTAAATAACGTATAGACCATATACTTAGTAGAAAATCCTTAAAAATTATGCTCTAGGATCAGTAACAAAATTTTTATAACATTAAATTTTTTATATCTTAAACTAATAAAGTTAGAAGGACGAAATTCAAGGATGTAGTAGTGTACATATTAGTCCTTAAGATATATTTAAAAAAAACACTATTGGAAATTTCCAAGGATATTCAAGGATAAAGTTTAGTTAAAAGGACATTTTCAATACCTCTTCGTCCTTTTGCACCAAAACATTAAATTTTCTAAGATTCTAAGGATTTTTCGTTTTCATTTGATACCAATATTGTTATTCTTCAATGCGCTCAATTTTTAAAATAATTCCTTGAAATAAACATATCCTTGAAATTTCAAAGTCCTTTAAAACAAAATCCTGACGTCAGAGAGAAAAACTAAAAATGCAGTTTTACTACATTTGGCCCCTAGTTTCGCGGGTATATCAATTTTTTCGTGTTTTGAAATTTTTTGATTTTTGACGCACGGTGTAACCTTTAAAAGTAGCAGGTATATTGTTGATTTTCAGTGACGTTTTTACGCAAAACTTTACCTCGGTCAGAAAAAATTATTAAATAATTATTTATTACTTATTTTTTCAGCTTTCTGAATCACTAAGCCCAAGAAGCATATCTTAAATATTATGCAAGTTGTGGTCATTTTTCCAATGAAACATTTTATTTCATCTTTCTTTTTTTTTTAAATGAAGTGTACATAAACAAATGTTTTTATTAAATAAATGAATTAACAAAATTATACAATTTATTTTTGTTTTTACATGTTATGATGTTCTGATTATGAAAAAATTTGGTTTTTGTTTATTTTACCTCCATGGATAAGTAAAACGGATAATAAAAAGGTGTGGGTGCATTACACCCACGATAGTAATGGCGTTAGGGAAATAGACGATAGTAATGGAGGGTTAAATACATATGAATTAGTTAAAATAAAATGATCTCAATTTTAATTTTACAATTAAAATGTATATTATAAACATTTTTTATGATTAAAAATTTATAAAATTTATGAATAAAATTTATCGTCTTTGATTTTATGAATAATTTGTATTAAAAGAGGTATGGGTACTGCCACAGAACAGTATACAGAATGCGCATCTGGTGTAAAGAAAATTTTCTTTGCGGGTTCCAGCGGTAGGACCCGTTTGTGGATGCGGGGGGAAGCAGTATAGGGGACGAGAACGCACAGACCACGAGAGCGTAAAATGAGAAGCTGTGAGAGCGCAAAATCAAATTTACGGAGACCAAACAGATAAAAGTATTGATCGCATGCTGGTTTTGAAACAGTGACGCACCACACACTGTGGTTGTTGTTGTTGGGCAACAAAGCGATGTGCCGCTTGCATGTTGGTGGTGACTCGTGCTTGGTTTTTTACAAAGAACAAGAAGTGAACAGGTAAAGTTTGCATAGAAAAATTGATTGAGCAATCGCCAAGGCGCATAAATAAGGTGGTAGTACTACGGGAAAAAAGAAAATTCAATGGATTTTATTAGTTCTTTTGGTCTGCTTGTAAAAAAGAAGTTGTAAAAATGGCTACAATGAAAATGAATATACACCTAATTCTGTTTTTACACGGTCTTTTTTTACACGGTTTTGATTTAACACGGTTTGAAAATTAAAAAATTTTTAATTTTCTTACAAGATTGTATTCCATTTAGCACGAAAAATTAAAAATTTTTTAAATTTTTAAACCGTGTTGAATCAAAACCGTGTAAAAAAAGACCGTGTAAAAACAGAATTAGGTGTATGTGTAAAAATATTGGAACAACCAAGGCGCATTAAGAAAGTGATAATAAGTGGAAAACTATTGCTACAATGTCGTGCCAATTATCAAAGAAAAAAGTTTAATCAGTTCTGGTGCTGCAACTACCTATTGAATTTTCTTGGCGATCGCTTTGCCAAATCAACCACCATTTCAATGTGCACGAGTAAAGCCAAGCTGGCTTGCTGCGGAAAGCAACAGCATTGCGTCTTGTTGTCGAAATGAGAATAAAGCACAAATCCATCGAATCTATGCGTGTACATCAATTCGCAATTCCTCTCTCGGTTCCCTTTACATTTTCCTCTCCTTTTTTGCTTCCCGCCCGCATCTGAAATTAAATCGCAAAATTATTTCAGATGCGCCTTCTATATACTGTTTATTCTGTGGTACTGCCAGTGATAACGTGATACGCAACTCGGAGGAGAAGTGCAGAAAAACCGAGAATACACACATAAAATGCACCAATACTCTCACATAACAGCTGATACTCCCGCCCCACAGCTGATACTCTCGCCCCACAGCTGATATTCGCGCCTCCATACAAACTGAAAATGGAGGGTTGTTGTGTTGGTCAATTGCAAATTGAGGGTTGTTGTGTTGGTCAATTTTCATGTGTGAGGGTTATCGTTGTGGTTCATTTTTAATTGCATAGAATATTAATGAATTTTTTGGCACAGAATTCTGTGCAACGTTTATAGAAAAATGAATATAAAATTCTATTATTGCTTACAAATGTAATAAAATTGTTTGAATATGTCTCTAACATGTCATTATTTAAGTTTTCATTGACTCATTACAAACATTTCATTACTCATTACCTTTTACACCAAAAGCATCTCTGAACTGCGATGATTTGGTGTTTAATTTGTAAACAAACAGCGCGGGAAGCAATCAGAGAGAAGTTGAATTTTATAAAATTTGCATTTTATTAATATACGTTCATTCTTTTCAGATAAAAATCATCATAACACATCAAGCAAGTGCATCCAGCAATGCCACGCCAGCGAAATTGTATCCGGAAGTGCTTGGAAGCACAAATGTTGTATAGTTTTCCCGACGCCGGAACTGACGGTGGCAGGTGAGTTTATTTCATATGTTTTAACTTTAAAATGTATGATATTCCCACGTTGCTTGCCAAATATTTATGGCAAAGCTTATAGAAGCGTGTGGATAACATTATTATTCCTTTTTGTGATGATTTTGTGTCGCGGTCGTAGAATATAAAAATGCTGGCTCAGCAGCAGTGTTTTGTCGCGTTTAACCCATTTTTGTTTAGTGTGCCATTCAAGTACAGCGGGTACATGGTGGATGAAAGTGATAAGACAAGATAAGTTATGTAACTTTAGATGGACATATTGTGATTAGATTTTTTCGTGTGCCTATAAACACATGTGCACGTAAGCAAACGATAAAAAAGCAACATTATTTTTCATTTCAAATTTAATAAGGCATCGTTTTTCCTGGCATGTAATTGCGTTTTTGGTGTCGGTTTTGGTGCAGAATGTAACCACAATTTATTTTGAAATTTTTTCATACAGCACAGACGTGTTATGGATTCTGACATTAACTGTCAGAAAATAAGTGTACGATGAAGAGAGATTTCCTGCTATCTGGCACACTTTATTAATTTCACTATGGATGAAAGTACACTAAATCAGAAATAAAGAGAAACATGACTTAATGGGTATATTGATTTGAAGTTTGATGATAATGAAATTCAAAAAATTATGTTTTTTAATATTTGCGATTGAGTTATGTCCGTCCGTCCGTCTTTCCACTGTAACTTGGGAAAGCTAAAGTAGGATATAATACCAATTTAAAAATGAAGAAATAGGAGTAGGTCGTGTTGGGATCGGCATTTAATCACAATTTATCAAAATTCTTCTAACGCACGAACATAAAACACCTATTTTTTTTACCTTTTCAACAGCTGCCGAAGTTAAATTTATTGCGGAAAAGGTAACATTAAAAAAAATGGCAATATGGTGTTGGAATTTCTGGTGTACAATATAATGCATCGTACATGCATGTACATATACACGTTCCTTCCATACGTCATGTTAATACATATACTGTGTAAATTCAGCTTGCGTAGGTGTATATAATGAAAATAACAATTAACAGCCTGTAGTCTTTAAATGGTGGCTATGCTAGCAAATTATGATTATTATGTATAAAAAATTTCAAATGTGTATGTATGAAAATGTGTATATTTGCGGTATTCTGTTTTAACATTTTAATGTATTCGTTTCATTTTTTCATCATTCATTTAATTCATCATTTTATTTAAAATGTATATATTTTCACATGACATTATTGCTTTCGAGTGCACATATAATTCATAATTCATTTAATTCATCATTTTATTTAAAATGTATATATTTTCACATGACATTATTGCTTTCGAGTGCACATATATAACCTGTACTCAAGAGCAATAAACGACTTAGTCGACTAACACCAATGTGTTGCTTTGATTTGATTTTTTTTATTTTATTGACTTATTGCCAAGGTGGGGCTTTGTTTTTTTGTTTTAATTTTTTATATTTCTCTCTGTTGATTTCGCTTTGCCGACTAACAGTAATTTTTTATATTTATTGCCTCGCTATTTCGGTGGTGGCAGTAGTATTTATACCAACATTTTGTTTCTTTCCTCTGTAGGCGGAAAGAGTGGGTACGACTCCTTAACGTTTCGGAGCCAACACCAAAACAAATTTTCGCCTGCGATCGTCATTTCTCTGACGCTATGAGAAGCAATAAGCGTCTCAATAAGTCCGCTGTGCCGGACAAAAATTTAGTACTAAGCAATTGTGTATTCACATCTACACCTGTTGCTGCTGATAAATGTAGTGTTGGCATGGATGCAATTGATTGCAGCCCTCAGCCTTTAACCGTTTCCAAATCACTTCTTCCACAGTTTTCACAATCAGTGAATCCCTTTGCTGAACTTGCTCGCTCCGCCCCTTCTTCTTTAGAAATTTCCTCCTGTTCGTCAGGAACAATGAGCAGACAAGTTCAGACCGAAAAAAGCTTATCTGCCAACACTCCGCGTAAGCGCAAACTGCAGCAGGAGAATGCAGAGTTAAAGCAGGAGAATGCAGAGTTAAAGCTTAAAGTACGTTCCCTGGAAGAAACGATGAAATTTGAACTTGAGCATGAACGCTCCAATTCTAATGCTGAGGCGTACGAGAGTTTGATCTCGAAACTCCCCTCGCATTTGCAAGTTTGCATTAAAAGCTGTCTTCAGAATTCAGATTGTAAACCAAAAGGGCGTCGGTATGACAACAAACTGAAGACAATAGCTTTGGGAGTAAGTTTTGTTTCGCCAGCTGCATATCGCTATCTGAAAACCCAATTTGGTTTTCGAGATGAGCGTACCCTCCGAAACTTCGTTTCGGATTGGCCTCGCCTTCCCGGTAACAATCTTGTTACCTTGCGAGCGTTGGAGTTGCGTTGCCGGGGCTTCACTGCAGAACAGAGATTCGTTTCGATCTCCTGCGACGAAATGTCGTTGAAAACCCATCTGCAGTATGACAGGCATTCTGACAAAATTGTTGGTCTAGAAGATTATGGGGATGAAAACCGCACTTCTAGACTAGCCACTAGTGCTATGGTACTAATGATCCAGGGCATTGGTGGAGAGTCCTGGAAACATCCCTTTGCATATTTCTTTGTCCACGGAGCATGCAAAGCGGATGTTATAAAAAAATACGTTTTCGAAGCCATTGAGCAACTCCAACAAATAGGCCTGCGTCCATGCCATTTTGTTTGCGATCAAGGCTCGAATAATGTGAGCTTTAGGAAATTCGTGGGAGTCAGTGTTGACCACCCTTATTTTATAGTGAATGGCGAAAAAATTTTCTTTTCCCATGACGCCCCCCACTTATTGAAAAGCGCGAGAAATTGTTTGTTCAATTCGAAGAATCAAGTAACATTCAATAAAACATTAGTTAGGTGGAGCGATATCGAATACTTTTACGATATCGACTCCAAATCGGAATTTCGATGTGCACCCAAACTTACCAAGCAGCACATCCACCCGAATAACTTTGATAAAATGAGGGTAAGTTTGGCTTCGCAGGTTCTAAGTAATACCGTAGCAGCAGGTATGAACTCGCTGTACTCTTCTGCCCTCTTACATTCGCAAAAAGCTCGTACCACCCCCAACACAGCCGAGTTCATAATATTTTTTAATGATTTATTTGATACTTTTAATAGTAGTAGACGAGGGTTCGACAAAACAATTCCATTCAGTGGGTCCTCCGAGCAAATAGAACTGCTCAGAAATGCTACAACTCTTTTAACTTCAATTAAAATTGAAGATGAGGGTTGTGATATTACTGGCGGGTTTTCTTTCATTCAAGGTTGGATTTTAAACATATGCACGTTGCAAAAATTGTGGCAGTTTTTGTCACACAACGGTTTCAAAGACTTAACGACTCGAAGACTGAACCAAGACGGACTTGAACATTTTTTTTCACAAGTTAGATTGGGTGGGGGTAGCGGTCAAAGAATTACTCCCCACCTTTTTTCGTGCATATTCCAGAAGAAGTGGGGGTTACATTTTGTTAAAGTAGTGGTCGGAGGAAATTGTGAAGATGTAGGAAATGCAGATGTGGTTTTGGCAAATGTTTGTGCTGATAACCTAGTTCGAACAAGTACTTGGCAGGAATTTCAAAGCCTGCCAAGACCAGCGCAATCATTTGTGCAAAAAATCCAAATAGATGTAGATATAGATGAAAGACATTTTCTTAAAAGAAATGCGTTCGCATATATTTGTGGCTGGCTTTTCTTAAAATTATATAAGTTGCATAATTGCACAAAAGCACTGCCAGATCTGGCCGCTGACGACGACACCACAGTCGATTTGTTGTTTTCGCTGGAAAAACTCCAAACCAAATTACATTTGGTGAGAGCTCCAGAAGATTTTATTAAATATGTATCGGAACTGAACGATGCATTTTTGGAACTGTGGGACGGGGCCTGTCACAGAGTTGGTGTTGGCCAACATCTGTTCTCAAAGATAGAGCATATAGCCCCATACATTTGCTGTGACAATTGTGACAGCCATATTCTGCTGACCCTCTTCATACGGGTCCGAATATATTTTCTTATTCGATTTTATAATCGCGATGTAGCTTCTAAGGTTTATAAACACAAAATTTTGCGTGTCCAACATTTATAAGTTCCAGCTACTTCTTAAGTTTGTGGTCCGTTTTGTCTGTCTTTGTCCGATTGGGGTAGCAACGCATTAAAACATTTAATTGGATTTTTAGCAGCTCTGCAACTTTTTTTTATTTTTTTAGAAATGTTACCATTTGGAAATTTGGACAAACGTTTCTCACGCATTTTCTTCTTTAACATAGTTTCCTATAGGTCTCCACCAATTTTTTATTATCAATGTGCAATGTGTAGATGTGATATTTAAGTTATTCTTATTTTACTGTACTGTATTTATATTGTTTGTTGTATTTATTTATGTTGTTTGTTTGTAGTTATGTTGCTTTATATATAGACTAATTTATGTTTATGGGTGAATAGGCCTACTGGGGAACCGAACACCCCAAAAAATCGGTAACGCACCTTTTTGCATACCTCAGTGGTGGTGTGGAAATTGCAAAAAAATCTTGGAAATGTATAAATTTCTTATTCAATTGTGACTTTCTCTAACTTTACCGATTTTAAATATTTGTGTTTTAGTGTCCTTTGATGCTGGCCAAGTCCTTGGTGCGCACCTACCGTGCCGTGAGCAATCTGCAGGTCCACATATCCAACCAACTTTTGTATTTATCCAAAAGCGTGTAAAGAGTAACGAAAAATATAAAACAAACCTGGCGATGTTTGGAAGTAAGATCAATAATAATAAAATATATGTCAGAACCAGAAGAAATCGACAATGGCATTTTTATTCATAACGCGGGGGTTTTAAAATTGTTAACAAAAAACTTCTGTATAGAAAGTTATAGCGCTCGAAGGTTATTTGTTGTATTTTTCAAGTGTGCCAACAAGAATTTAAAACTCCTTACACGAATAATATACAGAACAGTCAAATGTAATGGAATTAAAATATGCTAAAATTATGCTCAATTCTTCCGCAAGCACTTTGATTTCGGTCGCCCAATTGCCAACTCCTCGATTTCATCAGTTCGCATGCCAGCCAACTCCTGTTTAGCTTACAAGAATAAGTTGCTTTCTGCAGCAACACGGGTTGACCCAGCATGGCTGCCAATTGTGCAGCATTGGGTGCACATAATAACATAAAAAATAACATAAAATCATAACAAAGTTTATAAGTTGTATGCATTTTTTATTGAAATAATTGACAATTATGAAAATTAAACATAACAAAGTTAGAAAATGTACACATTTTTTATTGAAATAATTGACAATTATGAAAATAATAACATGCCGCAAGAAAATGTATGCATTTTCTATTGAAATGATTGACAATTATGAAAATAATAACATGCATCGTATTATACGCCTTTTTCTAAAATAATACGAAAGACAAGCTACCACTAAATTGCAACTCTGCGCTTTGTTCTACCTTCAACGCGACCACACTGTTGAACGTTAACAGCCAATAGGTCTGTTTAGGAACGAATAATTTGTAGACAAATAGAAACAGCAAAGAAATTGTGCGTTCGCAAGTCTGCTGACCCAAAACCGTCTTGCTAAGCTTTTCCTGCTGCAGCTGAAAAGGAAAACGATGCAGATTGAGCTCAACGAACCATTTGCCTTTTGCATTAACATGTTTTACTGGATAATTTTTACTGGAAAAGTTCCCAAACAGACCTATTCACTGATCCAGTAGACGACGCCATGACACCTCACACAGATTGTGTATGTGAAATGCAAAAAATGGTCAAAAAATCGCTACCCCTCCCAGTTGCCAATCACGTTATCACTGGTACTGCCCAGTATACATTTTAATGGATCCGTATGAACTTCGATACTAACGTCGATATATCGATAGTTTGAACTATTCTATTGAAACTATCGATGGTACCGACTATCGATAGTTACACAGCTCTAGCAACTACAAAAACTAGCGATGGGGAGCTACAAATGGGATTTTATTTTCGGAACTATGCAAATACGATTTCTTTTGTAATCAATTATTTTGCAATATTTGTTTGGAACAAGTGCAGAATAGCGTACCCTCGTGAAAAAAAAAATAAAAAATTTGGCTGTATAGAGCTTGGTTTTGTGAATGTAACAAACTAAAAATTTTGCTGGGGAAACGCCTACCAAAGGCGTGGCACGGGGTCAAAGTTCAAAACTTTTATCAAAATAACTCATTCAATTTTCAATCGATTTATATGATATGGGTATCAAACGAAAGGTCTTTTTCATACCTTTATTTTGGTGTACCACATTATATACTTTATATGTACGAGTAAAAAATTATAAGCAAAAAATTATTTTTTTTTATAAAATTTACAAAACCCGATTTTTTTCTCGAAAAATCTCGTTATTAAGATACAAAAAAATTTACACTATATTATAGCGTGTAGAATTCTCTTTTCAATGAAATATAAAAACATACAGTTTTGTTTTTTTTCAATGCGATGGGAGTGGGAGTCACCACCACATCAGGCAACAGTCAGGTGTGCACAGTATTTTTTGTTCAAATCCATAGTTCCAAGCCATAGTTTTTTTGGCAATAAGTTTTTCCCAGGTGGCCGGCCTTCGGCCGGGCGCTTGAAAAATAACTCTCATGGGAGTCACCACCACATCAGGCAACAGTCAGGTGTGCACAGTATTTTTTGTTCAAATCCATAGTTCCAAGCCATAGTTTTTTTGGCAATAAGTTTTTCCCAGGTGGCCGGCCTTCGGCCGGGCGCTTGAAAAATACCTCTCATGGGAGTCACCACCACATCAGGCAACAGTCAGGTGTGCACAGTATTTTTTGTTCAAATCCATAGTTCCAAGCCATAGTTTTTTTGGCAATAAGTTTTTCCCAGGTGGCCGGCCTTCGGCCGGGCGCTAAAAAAATAACCCTCATGGGAGTCACCACCACATCAGGCAACAGTCAGGTGTGCACAATATGGAAATATAAAAACTTTGAACCTCGATATCTCGAAAACGAAGCGAGATATCGAAAAATTTTATTCCTCATTTTCGATTTATTTTCGGTCAATCTATCTAAAAACATCATCAAATGGCGGCGCCACGGAAACCGTAGAATCCCCTTGCAGGCACATTCTTTTAACTCAATATAAATTTAAATATAAAACCAAAAAAGTTCAAATGTTCTATATTTCATTGTAAAGGGAATTCCGTAGAGAATATATGGTAACAAATTTATTATATCTTTATTTTGGGTTTTTTCGAGAAAAAAATCGGGTTTTGTAAATTTTATAAAAAAAAAAATAATTTTTTGCTTATAATTTTTTACTCGTACATATAAAGTATATAATGTGGTACACCAAAATAAAGGTATGAAAAAGACCTTTCGTTCGATACCCATATCATATAAGTCGATTGAAAATTGAATGAGTTATTTTGATAAAAGTTTTGAACTTTGACCCCGTGCCACGCCTTTGGTAGGCGTTTCCCCAGCAAAATTTTTAGTTTGTTAGACTCAGGAGCCAAACTTCTTTGTATAAGCATACTTATTAATTTTTTTCACGAGGGTACGCTATTCTGCACTTAAGCCATTTGTTTTCCTGACCACTAATTAGCAGTTAAAAATGGACGTCTACGGTCAACTACTTGTGAAAAGCAGGTGGTAGCGTAAAAAATTCGATTGCATAATTCTCCGAGGATTAATCTACCCATCTCTGACATAAACGAAACATAAACAAACAAACAAAATTGTTGCTTACTTTACGGAGCAAAGGGAACAACTGCATTCAAGTTTGGTGTAAGGAATCCAAGGAGTCTCAAAGTGTAGAGAACTTGTATATTTATCGGTATCGGAAGGCCTCTATTGCTGTTTGGTTCTTGAATGTTCGTCATCAATAACAAATTGAGCAGCGACCGTGTGACAGAAGAGTGAGCGAACTAGATGCACTATATTGAGACCAAACAGGATAGAAGCTCACACCTATACAGGAGTCTCCGCCACTTTCATCCCATCGCTCTAAAGAAAATTAATAGAAACGTTCACGGACACCTCGGTTATTCCAACCGGTTAGGTGAGCGGTCCTTGCTTGGTTCATATCACATACGATCACTGTTGTATTATTAAAATATAGTAAATTTATATGGGAAAATGTTGTATGTACAATGTTTTGATAACATATGACAAGAGATACAGAAACGATAAAATTATGTAACATATATACGACCACAGTGTAATAATAAAGTAGTCTTATAAAAACTTTCCCGCTCAAAAAACGAAATTTTTCGAAATTATGTAAATTTTGATGTCTGAAATTTGTCAGATTTTGAAGACTCTGCTGATGACTTTTTTGACAAAATTTGCCAATCAAAATACACTACGGGTATTTTATTTTATGAGACTTTTTTTATTACTATACTATGTGTATTACAAAGTGCACACAAAAAACCCCAAAAGCTTAGGTAGACAGATAAAACATACTGCACCAATCGAAAGAGCATGTTGAAATTAGTAAAACTGCATCAAAGTCCAAAAAGTTCAATTTTCACCTACGACGTTAATTTTTGAGGCGACGAAATGGCCTTTATAAATAATTGAAATTTTTAAACGAACTTCGCACGTAATACGATACACTCCCTCAACATGATAATCACACTTTAATTTTAGCGCACTATTCTATGATTCATAGATACACACACCAATACTAAGCTCGCCGCCTGCTGTGAAGAAGCCCATACGCTTTTAATGTCATGAAATGTATATTTCTATATAAGAACAATTTTTTATGCGATGACTAATGCATTTTACAGAAATAGAAACGATTATTATTGCACACATTTCACAATTTTGCCACTTATACCAAAATGGTGTCTGCCAAAAGTTGATTTGCCGGTATTTCCCCTACCTTATAACTAAATGTAGACTTTTGACCGGAATATTAAAGCAGGGTTAGTCAGTTTCCGCGCAAGCAACGCTCGCTTATATGGAAATATTGTAAAAATTATATTAATTTCAATTTTAATATACAAATGCAACGTACAATAATTAATGTTTAACATACCATTTTTTACACTTGTTAGCTCAAAAAATCTTAGTGAAATTTCACTTGCACAAACCACCAAAAACGCAGAAATGTACATACGAACACCAAATGGCATGCACTAGCCGAATATATGATTTAGCATGTTCCTTTCGAAAAGGGTGTTTCCATTCCGTTTCCTCTTGTTTCAGGTGATTGTATTATTATCGAAATCGATAGTCATACAGTTGGGTGCAGTGTTTATAAAAATTTACTTTTTTATCTTTTCTTGAATTTCTTGATTGCAGAGTTTTTAAATGTAGGTTCAAGCACTAAGCAAATAAACACATAGAGGTGTCAACTTGCACAAATTTGTGTACCAGCGCAGTAGGTCCCATACGCACTTCGGCTATTCGAAGATATTCGCGATGACTTCGGCACACTTCTTAATTCGAAGTCAGCTTTCATAATTTGCTTTATCTTGATATGGTCAGTCGCACATCAACTGTGAGCTGTGATGTTGCGACTGCTGCTGTGATTCGCCTTGTTACCAGGGATGTAATGTAGGGATGTAATGCAGGTCGCCTCCTCGTGGTGCATCCTGGGTTACGCTAAATGACCTGCCTGACCCTCCCCCCCCACGATATACGTATCGTTTTGGCACGACCCTGTTTTCGTCTCCTGACCACTCTTGACTTCTTTTTTGGACATTGTCGCCTTGGGCTGGTGGTCGTGGTATTCTGTTACCTGAGTACACTGGAGTGACACCCAGTGGAAATGGCTTTCAGGCTAATGCCACGACTGCCTCCGTCCCGTTAAAACGCTGGCAGGCCTCGTGGTACGTTCAATGCCCGTCGCCATTAAGTTGGTGGCGTAGGCGTCAGTTGAGTTTACTCCTGACTTGCACTGGATCTGGCTCTGAGCAGCTGACCCCATAAGGGCAGCTGCCAACCCTTCGCATGGCCTCACTGCTTGCA
Source organism: Melieria picta (assembly GCA_964056695.1). Lineage (NCBI taxonomy): Eukaryota > Metazoa > Arthropoda > Insecta > Diptera > Ulidiidae > Melieria > Melieria picta. Next base: position 66,174,941 of record OZ057400.1, read on the forward strand.
AAGATAACCATGGGATCCTATAGTGACTACGCATTCGGGCGGCGATAGCGGCCACGAGTGGGGACCCAACAGATATGAGTTCTTCAAAACCCTCAACCCAAACTGCGCCCAACCCACAGGGGACGCGCGCGCCTATTCTGAAAGGGAGGCGCACGACCGCCCCCCAGGGGACGCGCCCGCATATCCCGCGTGTGGAGCGGAAACCCGCCACTGCTGCTAGGGCTCCTACTACTGTGTACAAAGTATACCCGGAATTCGATTTCTTCGATTATCGTGGTGTTGTGCATTATGAGTTCCTTCCGCCGGGCCAAACTGTCAACAAGGAATATTACTTGAGCGTTATGCGTCGTTTGCGTGAAGCTATTCGCAAAAAGAGGCCGGATTTATGGAGAGACAACTCTTGGTTTTTGCATCACGATAATGCACCATCTCACACGGCATTGGTTCTTCGTGAGCATTTCGCCAACTCATATCGTTCCACAGCCACCGTATTCGCCTGATTTAGCTCCTTGTGACTTCTGGCTATTCTCCAAACTCAAAAGACCACTTCGAGGACACCGTTTTGAATCGATTGAAGAGATTCAACGTGAATCGCCGCGCGCATTGAAGGCCATACCGGAAGGTGACTATTTGGCATGCTTCGAAGATTGGAAAGTCCGTTGGCATAAGTGCATTGCATCGGGGGGGGACTACTTTGAAGGCGATGAAATTGATTTGGAAGAATAAATAAAGATTTTTTGAATTATAAACAAATTCCGGGTATTCTTTGTACACAGTAGTATAGCTAGGCAGCAGCAGGTTGGTTCACAGAATCCCTCTTCTTCGGGCAGCGCGACCGCTACCAGGCAAAAACTGCTGGGCGGCCGTGTCCTGCCTCAAAAGCCCGTTGTTGCTCAGGGCGGCCGGCCTTTGGTGAATGAACCGGTTCAGCCTGTCCCTGCAGCCCCTCGTAGCGCCGCCTCCACTTCAGGCGCTGGCTCTAAAGTCGCCCCCTCTACACGGGCCTACAGGACCAGGAAAACAGCCCACAAGGTCCTGCAGAGGCTAGAGAAGATCCCTCCGAGTGAACTCACGGAGAGGGACAAAGCCTCCTTAGAATGGGCGAGGCGAAACATTAATACTAAAAACACCTCGCCTCAAGCCCTTGAGTTAGCCTCCAAGCGACAGAGGTCGCAGGAGCAGCAACAGCCTGCGCAAGCGGCTCAGGCATGTAAGAAACCGCGACTAGCGGCTCCGACTCCGACATCTGGTCGGACCTTTAGCGAGATTGTCAAGGGCAGTCTGGTGATGGCTATCGTTGACGCCAACAATGCGGACGGAGCTATCTCGGCTGAGAAATGGCTGACAGTCAGGTCGGCCCTACTGTCCGTCTACGATGAGGTCTTTGCCGCGAATCCGGGTTTACCCCCCAAGTGCAGGGACGCAGGCTGGCACCAGGGCCACGTCAAGCTGATGTCTTGTGCCGACCAACGCTCTGCGGACCTTTTCCGCATGGCGGTTGGAAGGCTGGGCGAAGTGTGGCCTGGTGCCAGTCTGCGTGCGGTGCCCCGGGATGAAATCCCTAGCAGACCGCGCGCCAAAACCTGGGTTCCGGCAGCACCATCGGACCCGGCGGCCATCCTTCACTATCTCCAGACCGGTAGCCCTGAGCTCCCCACCCACAATTGGAAGGTGGCTTGGGTCAACGAACCGCGGGGCTCTCTGAGGGAGGCCTTAGTCTTCCTAAACAAGGAATCCCTCCAGCCACTTGCTGCTACCGGGCGCGTAGTTAGCTATGGTTTTGACTCCGTCACACTGCGGGTGTACCGAGGTGACCAGTCCTCCTCCTGCCAGCAGAACCTACCAGGTACAACACCGGGGCCTTCTGCTGTGCCCCCCGTCCGTGACTCCGTTTCCGAGGATGGCGCCGACAGCGTCGTCTCCGCCTCGGAACTAATCGGGGACTTCTTCGAGGGTCTTGAAGTGAGGACCGAGGACGATAATATTTCGCTGTCCGACCTGGACGATATATTCGTCGGGAAGGAGGACGGCGACATCACGGTGGTCGACGCTCCTAGAGATGGTGGGGATACTTCAGATTAATCTCCACCACTCTAAGGCGGCCTCGGCTGCCCTCCTCCTCCGTCTGTCGTCTAGCAGGGAGGACTTTGTGCTCGTCCAAGAGCCATGGATCTTCGAGGATCGGGTTCGAGGGCTCAGCCTCAACGGATACAGAACTGTATCCCACCATGGCGCAGGTAAAATCAGGGCCTGCACCCTCGTAAAGGACTCTATTAATGTCTCTCTTCTCCCTAGGTTCTGCGATGGGGACTGCGTGGTCATAGCCGCTGAGCTGCAATGCCAGATCCACTGGATTGTGTCCAGTTATATGGCGCACGACCACAGGCCCACACCTCCTTACGCGCCACTGCGGGAGATTGCTGCAGCAGCCAACGCACGGGGCATTCCGCTGATCGTCTGGGCGGACGCTAACGCCCACCATGACGCCTGGGGTAGCAGCGACCTAAACGAACGGGGTGAGTCGCTCTTTCAATTCATACTAGATAATAACCTAGGTATAGTAAATAGAGGGAGGGAACCGACGTTCCTTACCGCTACTCGGAGGGAGGTCCTGGACGTCACTCTGACCAATGCGCTCTCTGGGCACCTGGTCAGGCACTGGAGCGTTCTGGAGGAGTGCTCCTTCTCCGATCACCGGTACATCAGCTTCCGTCTGGACCTGAGTATACCGGCCAGGCCCCCCTTCCGCAACAAACGTAGGACGAATTGGGAGATTTTCTGTTCGATCCTATCTTCTAATCTTAACGCATCTCCTTCGCGTCTCTTGTGTCCAGGGGACATTGAGACCGCGGTGGCAACTCTTACCAATTCGCTTAGTCGTGCTTCATCTGCCGCTTGCAAGCCTAGGGTCCACCGGGGAAAACCAAAGCCACCCTGGTGGAACGCCACAATTGCTAGCTTGCGGCGCGCATGCAGGCGCTCTTTCAACGCGACCAAGAGGTATAACACCTGGGACGCATACAGATCCGACCTTAGAGCCTTTAAGCACGAGGTCAGGAGGGCAAAGAGGGAATCATGGGAGTCCTTCTGCGGCGGTATCGAAAAAGTCTCGGACATCGGCCGTCTTCGCAGGATTCTCAGTAACTCTCCATCTATTCCCACCACCATCCAGAAGGCAAACGGTGTCTGGACGGAGTCCAGTGGGGAAACCCTGGAGGTGTTAGGAGACGTGCACTTTCCGGGGAGTACCCCACCTCCGCTGAAGCGGTAGTTCCGGAGAAACCACGTTCCTGGTTCTTAACGGACGTCCGCATCGATAGCACCATGGTCACGTGGGCCATTAACTCCTTCGAGCCTTATAAATCTCCGGGACCGGACGGCGTCATTCCAGCTGAGCTACAGCAAAGCGCGGAATTGACGGTGCCATGGCTTGTTGCGATCTTCAAGGCATGTTTGGAATGGGGACATATCCCCCTCCCATGGCGGGAGGTGGATGTTGTCTTCATTCCCAAGGCCGGCAAGACCTCGCACGCCAAGGCCAAGGACTTCAGGCCAATAAGTCTGACATCTTTTCTCCTAAAGACCCTCGAGAGGATACTCGACGTCCATATTAGGAGACTCATTGACCCAGTTCTTCTCTCGGATTCGCAACATGCCTATACAAGGGGCAGGTCAGTCGAATCCGCGTTGCACTCTCTGGTCGAGTATATAGACAAGTCGCTAGCATTCAAGGAGTACACCCTAGTGTCTTTTATAGACATAGTGGGCGCATTTAACAATGTCTGCCTTCGAGCGATAGGGGTGGCTCTCTCTGAACTTGGCGTTGGTAGTAAACTAATAGATTTCATCAGCGCCCTTCTTAGCAGCCGTTTCATAAACTCTACGTTAGGGACGGCACATATTCGCAGGTCAGTCACTAGGGGTACCCCTCAAGGGGGCGTTCTGTTGCCGCTCCTGTGGAATCTAACCCTGAACAGACTGCTTGTCAAGCTAGAGGCTGTTGGCTGCAGGGTCGTCGCCTATGCCGACGATGTTGCAATGGCCATAGCTGGAAAATTTCAAAGTGTACTCTCCGAGCGGATGAATCACTTCTTGGACATCCTCTCCTTATGGAGCAACTCCTGTGGCCTTACGGCCAACCCGGAAAAGACGGATCTTGTTCTCTTCACAAGGAAGTACAAAGTTCCGCCTTTCAGACTCCCCGCCCTGAATGGAACCCCGCTCAAATTGAGTAAGGAGGAAACATACCTGGGGCTGATATTAGACTCTAGGCTCACCTGGAGCACAAACATTGCTGAAAGGGCAACAAGAGCCTCCAGGGCCATCTACTGCTCTAGACGGGCGGTGGGTGCCAGATGGGGGCTCCAGCCACGCGTCGTTTCCTTGCTTTATGAGGCAGTGGTTGAGCCTATCCTTCTCTATGGTGCTGTTGTCTGGTGGCCTGCGGCAGCCAGCCGAGTCAACCTGAAGCAGCTCGATAGAGTCAGGAGACTTGCTGCCACTCTCATAACTGGAGCCATTCGTTCTACGCCTACTAAGGCGCTTTTCGCTATCCTTAATTGGATCCCCTCGAGTCTTCTAGTTAGGCAGTCCGCCAAGATTGCCGCTGTACGGCTAAATGCCATATGCAGTTGGACACGAGCGGACCTGGGCCACACTAGAATACTAGGGTTGGACCTTCCAACCCCGACGAATATCGACTATATAGTCCTTCCCCCTAGCTTTGAGCGTAAGTTCACTATAGGGATCCCCAGCAGGAGCGACTGGACGGAAGGCCGTCGTCCGCTGCCAAACGCTATCGAAATCTTCACGGACGGCTCTAAACTTGATAATAAGGTCGGATGTGGGGTTTTCTGTGATCAATTAGGGGCCAGTATTACTGCTCGTCTCCCTGACCACTGTAGCGTCTTCCAAGCGGAGACCATGGCTATACTGCTAGCAGTGGGCCGGTTGCAATCGCAACCCTCTCTTCCCTCGGCTATATGTATTTTCTCAGATAGCCAGGCAGCAATAAAATCTTTGATAGGTACATATACCTCTTCTAAACTGGTTGCAGAGTGCAGAGCAGCTCTGAATGACATAGCGGAGCATGCCAGGGTTCACCTGAGTTGGGTCCCGGGGCATAGCGGAATCGCTGGCAACTGTGTGGCAGACGAGTTGGCCAGAAAGGGCACTCTGCTTCCAGCTCCTACTACGCTGTGTAGCACCCCCCTTTCGACCGTCAAATTGATGGTCAAACAGGCCTATTCCCGCCTGGCTAACCGACTCTGGGCGGAGGAGAACCTATGTAGGATCTCCAAAGAAACCTGGCCGTCGCTTAACCAAGGCAGAACGCGCGAATTACTCCGACTAAATCGGAATTCCATTTATTCCACAGTTTCTGTGCTAACGGGACACTGGAAGATCGGCGCACACGCCAGGAGACTCGGTCTTCCCTTTAATGACTTCTGCCGCAGTTGTGATGATGCGAGCGAGGAGGAGAGCGTCGAGCACCTGATGTGCCACTGCCCAGCACTAGCGAGGATACGTCTCCGGGTGCTGGGTGCGCCGTTCTTCAGCAGCTTGGCCGACCTAACAGGACCCAGCATCGGCCGCATCGCCCGATTCATTGTGGAATCGGGATGGCTCTTGCCTAACACGCGGGGGGGTGTGCAAGACTGAAGGGCAGCCACGTCCTTCACGTGGTACCACAACGGGCCGCAACGTGGCCTACGTGAGCTCTTTAAGCTGCCACCCTAACCTAACCTAACCTACCAGCACAGCAGGTCCCATACGCACTTCTGCTATTCGAAAATATTCGCATAATTGTGTGCGCTGACTTCACATGCAATGAAATAATCAACCACCAAAAAAGCCAACAAAAGCAAAAACACAATTTCCCTTGCTCGCGCTCATTTTTTGTGTGTATACTTATTTTCGTTGCCGATCGCTTTCGCTTCAACAAATTTGCTGAGAACAGCTCGTTAACAATCTAATCGTTGCGCTGTCTGGTTGCGTGTTTTGAAATGAATCCAAATGAAATTTGTTTGAATTTAAAAATTTAAACGAATTCTGACGTGGTTGAATCCCCAAAAAATTTGTTTCAAATTAATTTCAAAATCTTTTGCAACACATTTCATACGTTTTTTAAGGAAACCCCTCATTCTTCCAATATAAAAAAGCTTTTGTACAATTTGTGTGTTGCAAATGTAACAGAAGTAGATGAATACAAAATGTGGTTTTCAGAACCGTCTACTTGTAGGGAACATAAGCAATTTATATTGGATAACTTTTTAATAATTTTGCTTGGCCAAATTGCATTTGGCTAAAAGAGCACATTGCAAGTAAAACGAAAAATAATAATAAAATAAAAATACTAAAGAACACATAAAAATACTTAATGAAATAAGAAAATAAAAAGAATAAATAATGAAGAAAAAGTTATAAATACCAACTAAATAACAATAATAACAATAAATAACAATACATAATTAATAATTAATAATAATAATAAATACCAATAATTAAATTTATGTTTTGTTTTTGTTTTGTTAATTTAATTAACAAAAAATTTCAATTTGTAAGCTATTCTCAATAGCATTTACACTTTTGACAATCTATCAAGGAAAGAGCTTTTACTTTTAGAAATAGAATGCCAATTCTTGACAAATAGTAAAAACTTGACAAATAGTTAATATGGCGAATTTATTAAGAATTGGGCTGTTTTATTAGGCCAGAAGGCAACGTAGCCTACATGAATGCCAACATTGCACAGCAGAAATTCATGGGTTTTTTTTTTTGGTATCAATAAGAACGCACACTCTACTGTACGCCTTTGCGAATTCACATGGATCTTGTGCAGTTGCTCGTATTGTTTTCATTCGCCTCAGCGCATACACAAGCATAGAATAGAATAGAATTGATTAGGGTAAATTGCACTGAGACCAGGATTGATCTATTGTGCCCCCTACAAGTGTTAGAGTACATCCCCTAGACCTACCGCCCTAATGAAACTTAGTAACTCGCGGGGGTCTAGGTGTTTGACGTCCTCTTCTGCAAGCCAAAACTGGCCCAGGTAACGCAACCTGCTGCAACAAGCCGCATTACAGTGCATTATGATGTGTTCGGGAGTCTCCTCTGCTGTTCCGCAGAGTCTACAGACGCTTACCTGTTCTATCCCGATTGTATGCATGTGTTTCCTCAATCTGCAATGCCCAGTTAGAAGACCTGTGACCTGTCTAAGCTGGTTTCTCCTTAGTTTGAGGCATTCTTCACTCCATTTGGGGTTGTAATCTTTGATGAAGGTTTTCGATTGCCTGAGACCAGAGGCGCTAGTCCAGTGTTCTGTGTTCCTGGTCCTTTCCTCTAGTCTCAGTGACTCCGTTATGGCGCTTTTGCCCAGCCCAATAAAGGGTTCAGGTCCTAGGGGGGGCGTGGCTGCCGCGGTTCTAGCGAGGCTGTCCGCTTCCTCGTTTCCTTCGATACCTCTGTGTCCTGGAACCCAGAGGATCTTCACCTGGTTGCATTTGCCCAGTGCATTCAATGCCTCAATGCATTCCAGCACTAATCCTGAGGTTATCTCATATGAGATTAGTGCTTTGATGGCTGCTTGGCTGTCGGAGCAGATGACAATGTCCTGCCCTCTGTACGCACGTTCGAGATTGAAGTGCACACAGAGCCTGATTGCATAAAGTTCAGCCTGGAATATGCTGGGTGTTTTCCCCATGGGCTCATAGTGCTTGAGGCGAGGTCCAAACACCCCCGCCCCTGTTCCCTCGTGCGTTTTCGAGCCGTCTGTAAACCACTTAATTGTGTGTGGTTTAAAATGGATTTGGTGGTCTTCCCAGGCCCAGTCCACTTTATTGCTCATATAAACTTCGAAGTGTTTTTCGTAGTTATATGTTCTTGTATCCATCGGATACAAAACATAAGGGTTACTAGTGGAAAGCACATCTAAGTCTCTCTGCCTAAGGATGTGATCCTCCCCTTTACTGGTTCTGGCCAATCCAAGGATTGTACGCTTGGCCGCCATCTCAATTGCTACGTGCAATGGCGATATATTAAGTATCACCTCCAGTGCCGCCGTGGGACAGGTTCTCATAGCTCCTGTAATGCACGTGCACGCAAGTCGCTGGACCTTGTCGAGCCTTTTCCTCACTGTCGTGAGTGTGGCTCTTGGGGCCCATGCCACTGCTGCATATGTGAGTGTTGGCCTCACAATCATGGTATACATCCATTTCAGTATGCTCGGTTTGCATCCCCAAGTTTTGCCTGCTAAGGATCTGCATACCATGACCGCCTTCGTTGCTTTACTGATAACTGCCTCCGCGTGCTTATTCCAGAGTAACTTCGAGTCTAGTGTTACACCTAGGTACTTCACCTCTGGTTTATAAGCTATGCCCTTCCCGAGCAAGCGTATTGTCCGCATGTGTGGCAGCTTTCTTTACCATGTAAAAGGTACTATGGTGGTTTTCTCCGGGTTTATTCGCAAGTCTACTCGGGCACACCATTCTTGGGTTATTTTTAAGCCTCTCTGGATTATGTCACAGAGAGTGTCTTCAAACCTTCCTCTAGCAATAATGACAATGTCGTCGGCATAACCTTGACACGTTATGCCATTGCTTGTCAGTATTTCAAGGAGCTCGTCCACTACCAGACTCCACAGCAGCGGTGATAGTACCCCGCCCTGTGGACATCCTCTTTTTGCCAGCACGCTCCTGGTGGTAGTGCCCACCTTCGTTATGGCCGATCTGGTGGAGAGCATGGCTCTTATCCAGCGGCTAAGTGAGGCTTCTACTCCTCTCCTGCTGAGCGCTCTTCCTATCGCCTCATGCGAGGTGTTATCGAAGGCTCCTTCGATATCCAGAAAAGCGCACAGGGTGATCTCTTTGCTTTTAATAGCTTCTTGAATTGAACTCGTGAGCTGAAATAGGGCAGTCTCTATCGATCTGCCTGCCCTATACGCATGCTGTTTTGCGTGCAGAGGTGTTCTCTTAAGCGTCACGGTTCTAATATATTTATCTAACACCTTCTCCATGGTCTTCATGAAGAAGGATGTTAGACTGATTGGCCTAAAGGACTTCGGCTCCGTATAGTCCTTTTTTCCAATTTTTGGTATAAAAACTACCAGGGCACTTCTCCAACTAGCGGGGATGTACCCTGTTGCTAGACAGCTTCTCATTATGCCAGTGAGATGCCTGAGTAGGACCCCCCTGCCTTTTTGTAGAAAGACAGGAAATATCCCGTCCTGGCCTGGCGATTTGAAGGGTTGAAAGGTGTTCAATGCCCAATCAATCTTATCCCGAGAGATGACTTTATGCGCCAGCTCCCAGTCCCCTCTGTTTGGACGATAGATAGTACATTCGGCAAGTGCGTCCTGGGGGATTGCCCCAGGGAAGTGTGCACTTAGAAGAGCGAGAGCCCTTTGCTCTTCATTGCGCGTGTAACTACCATCCGGTAATTTGAGTGCCATCTTATTTTCCGTTGCCCCCTTCGCTAGCGCCTTGTGCAGCCTCGCTGCCTGGGGGGTGGAGGAAATTTCTTCGCAAAACGATTGGAAACTAGCCCTTTTCGCTTTCCGTACTTCCTTTGTGTACTTAGTGAGCGCGGCAGTGTATTCCTGCCAATCACCTGTCCGCTTTGCCCTGTTAAAGAGCCTCCGCGTGTCTGCTCTGAGTTTCGCCAGGGTAGTATTCCACCATGGTGTGGATCTCTTCCTGGTCCTCCTGCTCTCAGGACAACTTGAGTGAAAAGCACTAATTATTGCCCCGTTTACTGTTTCAACCGCCTGCTCGATTTCGAGGGGATGCCGCATCCTGCCCCGAACATCCAGCAAGGGTTGATCCTCTTCGAGCAACCTTGTAAATTTTTCCCAGTCGGTCTTCCTGGGGTTCCTAGTTGGAGATGACTCCACTAGGGTGGCTGCTAATCTGAATTCGATCATCCTATGATCTGATAGGGAGGGTTCATTCGATACTCTCCAATCAGATACATAGTCACTAATCCTACTGTTACATATGGTAAGGTCTAGGACCTCCTGCCTAACTCTAGTGACAAATGTCGGGGAACATCCCGAATTAAGTATAACTAGGTTAGTTGCTAGAATATAATCAAGTAGGTACTCACCCCTAAGATTATCGTCCGTACTTCCCCAGATCGTGTGGTGGGCGTTCATATCCCCGCCTATGGCAAGGCGTTTGCCCTGCAGTATTCCACCAGGCCCTGCACTTCATGGGGGGGAACTGTCATGTCTTCTCCTGGAAAATACGCCGACGCTAGGACGATCTCGAGGTCACGACCCTCGATATGGACCGTCATCGCCACCGCTACCAGGTCCCTGGACATGTACTCTGAAATACAAACATAGTTAGTATTTTTCTCAACTACCACGCAGGCACGAGGTTTCTCGTGCCTTGTGTCCCAAATTACCTTGGTTTGCTGCGAGTTAAGCCCGCAGACTCTGCCATTATAGCACCAGGGCTCCTGCACTAGCGCCGCCCCGAGGTGGTCTCGGGTGAACTTTTGCGCTAGGACGGCCGACGCCGCCTTCGCGTGGTGAAGGTTGACCTGCACAACCTTCATTGCTCGAGGGTTAGAGCTTAGGAGAGGATTCATCCATCTCAAGCAGTGTCGTCAACGAGATCTCGTCTGACAGCTGCTCCTCTTCCTCGTTTGAGCTGCCTCTCAGCCCCAGCGCCTCGAGGTTTATCTCCTCAAGGGAATCTTGAGAAGCTCCTATTTCTGCTGCTTCTGCTCTGGCTTGCTTCCTGCCGTCCGGTGAAGTCCCGGGTGCGGCAGACTGCACCATGCCTGAGCCCCCTGCTTCATCCGGTGGATTCCCGGACTCAGCTGGTAAAGTGGGAGGTGCTACCTCACTGCTCGGGCCTCCAGATCTGGGAATATGAACTGGGATACTCCCATATCTGAAGTTTAAGGCATTGTTGTTTTCCCTGATCGCGGCGAAGGATTTCTCGTCAACGACCAGGTTCCACAACACGCCCTTGCCCTCGTCCTTGGAAGTCACCACCTTCCAAAGATTAGTGGAAACCCCAGCATTCTGCGCTTGTAATAGCGCGAATAGCTTGCTGGGTTCCTGACCCGCGCTCCTGGGAAGGAATAGAGTGACGTGGTATGTCTTGGGGACCTCATCTCCAAGGCACACACGAAGCCCTACTCCCTTCCACTCCTCCAACTTCGGGACCGTCTGCTGGAGCCAGTCCGCAGTGCCTTTGTCACTGCAGTCCAGCAGCAGATGTCCCGGCCGGAAGTGGATTCCGGTGAACACTAATGGGGTAGCCCACCCTTTTGCTATCTCCTCCACGATAGCTTCTTCCAAGACAGAGAGCTCCTCCTTGCTCAGTGACGTCTGGGGATAGTCCTTTGGCAGAACCGCCACTCGAATGGCCTCAGGTTTTCTGAGGACACTCGAGTACGTTGCACCCGCCTTAGGCCCATCTCCAGACTGGCCGCTAATCTGGGGTTTGCCCGTCTTAGCAACCAGTGCCTGAGTACACGTCCTGGACTTTTTTATTTCAGGACGTTGGGGGGGAGTGATGTTGTCGCTCCCTCTCTTCCTTGGTTGAGTCGGTTGAGCAGCCGCAGCCGTCGCCGTAGCTGTGGGTCCTCCCCCATGCTCTACCGCCTTACTCCTGGCTTCCTCCTTACTCAGTCTTTGCCCGAGGTATCGGAGGTACCATTTGACCCTAGCCCCGCTCAAACCACGCCTTAGGGGGTCATCCAGGCCGCCTGGTTGCCCTAAGGGAGGTAGTTTGGGGGGCTGTTTCCTGGGCCTACGTCAGCAGCTCGGCCTACTGCCAGCGTCGAAGCGGTGGATGACGGTGGTAATTCCCGTGCAGTCGCAGCGACGCTAGCACTACGAGCCGAGCCTATGGGCTCCGCTCCCACCACCAGTCTGGACTGAATGCCTCCTGGACCAGTAGGGAGAGTCAGAGCCTTGCTCACCTGACTTGTGATGGGACGAGAGCTGATTGATGCTGCCAGAGCAGAGGTATCAAACAGAGGCCTGCCTCGTCTCGATACTCCCCCTCTGCCAGCACCTCTGGCCCCTCGTCCGCCCCTGAGTGGGCCCCTCGCCACCTTGGAAGGTATTCTTCCTCGGCTGGTGCTGGGCCTCAGGTCTACTTCTGTGTTTTGGAGCGCATGCTCCGGTACTGCTGCAAGTTGAGTTGCGGTGTAGTCCCGCAGAACGAGTGACATGCCTCGTTTATTTTTACCGCCATTTCTATTTTTCAAACTCATCATAATTGCGGTGCGGCCGCCTGCCCGCGCACGAGGCGAAGGCGATGGCGGCCAAAAATTCTGGCTGGGACAGGGTTGGTCGACCATGGCAGAGCCCGCATACCATGGCAAGGCCATTGTACTTCCTGAGGCGGCCCGGTATCAGGAAGGCACCGTATTAATACAGCCGGTATACCCCCTGGCTGCAAACCACCCATTGGGCACGGTCCGCGTAACACCCTGGGTTAGGGGGGGTAGTGCTTAGTACGGGCTCCGCACCAGACTATTCCACTCCGTTCATCACTCGGAGTGGATCAGTCTGCGGCGTCCCTGCCCGCGGCAAGCCCCCACACCACGACAAGGTGACTACCCTTGGGGAGTGAGCAAGCAACACGCACATTTATTTTCACACGGACACACACCCTTGCATATTCGAATTTGCGAACGGTACGCCGCGGCGCGCCGTCTCGTGCCAATCAGCACAGCACAGCTCGCAGTTGATGTTCCTTGTCGAACACCCCAACAGAAAATGAAGGTGATCTTCGAAAATTGAAGTTTGCCGAAGCCAGCGACAAAACTTCGTATAGCCGAAGTACGTGTGGGACCTACTGTGCTAGATTTGTGTGACCAAAAATGTTTGTACTGCGTGACAACTCTTTGTGTTTATTTGCTTAGTGGTTCAAGATATACTGTATTTTCACCGAGCCTTAAAATGCATATAAATTACATACATTGGTCTCGATTTTTGTTCCTGAATCATGTAGCGGCACATACTGTACCGCTCGACAAGCTAGTAACGGTGCCAACGTGGCACATATCAGGAACGGTGCCAGCGTGGCGGATGACGCAAACAGTATAGCGGACCGCAGCTGTGCCACGACAACGTAGCGAGGCTCGCTGCTATATAAGAAGCGGTCCAGACACCAGCGATCGTCAGTCATAGTCAGGACGCGACACCGGCAGCAGTAATATTTGTAACTAGTTGTAACTCCCGAAATTCGGGTGTAAACAAAAAAAAAACTACCATTTCGTTTATGTAACTAAAATGTAATGTATATTTTTTGCATTGTACTTCGTGAAATACTACATTCGCCGTTGTGTTTCATTTATTTGCCAATAATTGCACTCTTATGTCTAATGATGATCGCACCCGACTTAACGCTACATACAATTGGCCATGAGTGAAGCAATCCTCTTTTAAAAAGACCGATGTGGTTAATTTTTAATTATAGCAACAAACTTCCTCCCTTCGTTAAAATTTTGTTTCTTCTTTTTGTAGTCGATGTTTCCATTTTTCAAAAAGAACGCTAACTACTTTTTTGTAAGATTTGAGTTGGACTCTTAAGAATAACGTGATCAAAACAAAACATAAGAATGCAAAATTTGGGACATAGCAACACTGGCTAGCATCAAAGAAGAACAAAAGCTAAAGAACAAAAGATAATCGAAATTTCAGCCTTTCGCCGGCGCAAGAAGAACAACAACAGCATATCATTTTCTCCTCACAATCATCCCCCGCCACGGCGATGTGCTTTCGCAAACTCGCTGCGGTGTACGCAAACAAAGAGCGCAAATAAAACAACGCTGTGGCAATTAAAGTAAGGCTCTCACCACATGCGTGTGTGGAACGTGTGGGTTCTATGCACGATTTTGTTTGTTTGGTTATTCCCATCTTCTCGCTCAAGCGCACAGCTTTCTGATTGCATTTGATAAACGTAAAGAGCAATGCTGTTTCCAATAGGGAAATTAATGCAACTTTCGATGCAAATATCTCCAAATAGGCTTTATCAATCTACATTTTGAAAAGTTTGTGCAAATATGCTCATCAAGGGCTGTAAAATGATGTATCATATGATATTGTACGATGTGTGGATAGCGAGATCTCAGCGCCCTTATTCAAATAAATATATAGATAGATTGTGTAAATAAAATAAAAAGTTTGTTGTTGTTTGAAGTGCAGTGTGATTAATTAAAAAGGTGAAAGTGCTGGTGGACACTAACTCCACCAAAGAGTGGTGACCCCGACGACAACAAAGAACAGACGACTACACGCACTCGATAACAACGAATTCCCGACGTCAGTACAACGCCTTTTCTGAGACAACAACCAATTCACACGATAGCTCCAATGACCAGCGACGAGGAAGAAACGGCGATGTTGGACATCTCGCAGACCCGGGCCAACTCGACGGTGCGACCCAACGATACAGCAGCCCGCATGGACTCCATCGAACACGGCAAAGTCAAGTTACCTGACTTTGCAGAGGAGCACACCGACGTCTGGTTTTGGCAAGTCAAGGCAGCATTTGAAGCAGCGGGCATCACATCCGATAAAAAAAATATTGCATATTGTATAAGCTGGCAGACCTGCACTCCGCGCCCCCGGTAAAAACGAAATGTACAACACACTCAAAACGCGCATCATCAACGAATTTACTGACAGCACGCAAACTAAAATCACCAAACTGCTTGGCGCATTATTGCTTGGCGACCGAAAACCATCGCAGTTGTTGGCCGAAATGCGTTCCAAAGCAGCAGCGACGCCGATGACCGAGGAACTACTCAAGCAGCTAAGGCTACGCAATCTCCCTGGACAAGTTCGCGCGATTTTATCTGCTGACGAGCACATCATGCTTGCACACATGCGCAGCAACGACGGCCGATCGCATCATGGAGGCCACCAGGAGCAGCTCTGTCCACGTAAACACGATCCAGCCGGGTCCCAGCAACCCTGCAACCGAAGCCGCACCGCCTAGCTCCATCGCGGACAATTTCGACCCACTACGACGCCAAATCGATGAAATAACGCATCACCTACGTGACATGCGTTCATCTCGTCACAACACACGCAGTCGCAGTTCTACACCAGCACGTTCGGCCTCTCCAACTCCGAAGCAATACGACAACTGCTGGTATCACTACAAATTCGGAGCGGACGCACGGAAGAGCCGGCAGCCGTGTAAGTTTGGCCAGGTCGAACACGCGGGATCAACGAATTCAAAAAACTATGCGTTCGGG
The DNA here is from genome assembly GCA_964056695.1 of Melieria picta. NCBI lineage: Eukaryota > Metazoa > Arthropoda > Insecta > Diptera > Ulidiidae > Melieria > Melieria picta. Next base: position 66,190,175 of record OZ057400.1, read on the forward strand.
CCGAGGCCGGTGGAGAAGCTTGCACGCTCGACACAAACAAAAACCTCCGCCTTTTCGTCAAAAACCGCCTTACTGGTCAGCAATTTTTAGTCGACACGGGAGCTGACATATCCGTCCTGGCAGCTACGGTAGCCGATATGCAGCACCCACAACCAAACGCACAGCAAATCTATGCAGCAAACAACACGCCAATCAAAACATTCGGCAGCAAAAACATCAAACTCAACCTCGGACTCCGCCGTGACTTCGACTGGACATTCTGCATAGCCAATGTCCATACACCTATCATCGGCGCGGATTTTCTCACACACTATCGACTCTTGGTGGACTTGGCGAACTCCTCACTCGTGGACGAAACAACGAATTTGCACACTTTCGGCGCCGTTGAAGCCGCAAGCATCAAACTCGTCACCAGCTGCAGAAAATACGCAACGTTAATTGGTGAATTCAAAGAAGTCCTGACATCGCCCGATAACAAACCTCTTCCGAATTTGGAAACATGTTACCACGTCGTAACGAAAGGTCCGCCAGTTCACGCAAAGCCACGCCGATTAATCACCGAAAAGCTCAAAATAGCAAAAGCAGAATTCGAGTTTTTATTTAAAAAAAAGGTATTTGCCAACCCTCAAACAGCCAAAGGGCTTCACCACTGCAGGAGACTACAGGGCCCTTAACGAAATCACCGAGAGGGACATGTACCCCACACCCAACATCCAGACATTTCATCACGTGTTGGCGGGTTAGAAAATGCAATGAAATAATCAACCACCAAAAAAGCCAACAAAAGCAAAAACAAAATTTCCCTTGTTCGCGCTCATTTTTTGTGTGTATACTTATTTTCGTTGACGATCGCTTTCGCTTCAACAAATTTGCTGAGAACAGCTCGTTAACAATCTAATCGTTGCGCTGTCTGGTTGCGTGTTTTGAAATGAATCCAAATGAAATTTGTTTGAATTTAAAAATTTAAACGAATTCTGACGTGGTTGAATCCCCAACAAATTTGTTTCAAATTAATTTCAAAAATCTTTTGCAACACATTTCATACGTTTTTTAAGGAAACCCCTCATTCTTCCAATATAAAAAAGCTTTTGTACAATTTGTGTGTTGCAAATGTAACAGAAGTAGATGAATACAAAATGTGGTTTTCAGAACCGTCTACTTGTAGGGAACATAAGCAATTTATATTGGACAACTTTTTAATAATTTTGCTTGGCCAAATTGCATTTGGCTAAAAGAGCACATTGCAAGTAAAACGAAAAATAATAATAAAATAAAAATACTAAAGAACACATAAAAATACTTAATGAAATAAGAAAATAAAAAGAATAAATAATGAAGAAAAAGTTATAAATACCAACTAAATAACAATAATAACAATAAATAACAATACATAATTAATAATTAATAATAATAATAAATACCAATAATTAAATTTATGTTTTGTTTTTGTTTTGTTAATTTAATTAACAAAAAATTTCAATTTGTAAGCTATTCTCAATAGCATTTACACTTTTGACAATCTATCAAGGAAAGAGCTTTTACTTTTAGAAATAGAATGCCAATTCTTGACAAATAGTAAAAACTTGACAAATAGTTAATATGGCGAATTTATTAAGAATTGGGCTATTTTATTAGGCCAGAAGGCAACGTAGCCTACATGAATGCATGGGTTTTTTTTTGGTATCAATAAGAACGCACACTCTACTGTACGCCTTTGCGAATTCACATGGATCTTGTGCAGTTGCTCGTATTGTTTTCATTCGCCTCAGCGCATACACAAGCAACACGCACATTTATTTTCACACGGACACACACCCTTGCATATTCGAATTTGCAAACGGTACGCCGCGGCGCCGTCTCGTGCCAATCAGCACAGCACAGCTCGCAATTGATGTTCCTTGTCGAACACCCCAACAGAAAATGAAGGTGATCTTCGAAAATTGAAGTTTGCCGAAGCCAGCGACAAAACTTCGTATATCCGTCCTGCCAGCTACGGTAGCCGATATGCAGCACCCACAACCAAACGCACAGCAAATCTATGCAGCAAAAACACGCCAATCAAAACATTCGGCAGCAAAAACATCAAACTCAACCTCGGACTCCGCCGTGACTTCGACTGGACATTCTGCATAGCCAATGTCCATACACCTATCATCGGCGCGGATTTTCTCACACACTATCGACTCTTGGTGGACTTGGCGAACTCCTCACTCGTGGACGAAACAACGAATTTGCACACTTTCGGCGCCGTTGAAGCCGCAAGCATCAAACTCGTCACCAGCTGCAGAAAATACGCAACGTTAATTGGTGAATTCAAAGAGGTCCTGACATCGCCCGACAACAAACCTCTTCCGAATTTGGAAACATGTTACCACGTCGTAACGAAAGGTCCGCCAGTTCACGCAAAGCCACGCCGATTAATCCCCGAAAAGCTCAAAATAGCAAAAGCAGAATTCGAGTTTTTATTAAAAAAAAAGGTATTTGCCAACCCTCAAACAGCCAAAGGGCTTCACCACTGCAGGAGACTACAGGGCCCTTAACGAAATCACCGAGAGGGACATGTACCCCATACCCAACATCCAGACATTTCATCACGTGTTGGCGGGTTAGAAAAATTTTTCTACTATCGATCTGGAAAAAGCGTACCACCAGATCCCAATGAATCCACCGGACATACCCAAAACGGCAATAATTACGCCATTTGGTTTGTTCAAGCTTCACTACATGACCTTTGGGTTATGCAATGCTGCACAGACATTCCAACGGCATATAGACACCGTACTGCGAGGATTGGATTTCGTGATCCCCTACCTCGACGATATTTGCATCGCATCGAAGGTCGAAGAAGAGCACAAACATTATTTACGCAGCGTCTTCGAACGATCCCAACAACACGGTTTGACGATAAACAGCAGCAAGTGCGTCTTCGACCAGACAGAAGTCAAATTTCTCGGTCATCTGGTCACACCAAACGGTATCCTACCCTTGCCCGAAAAAGTTGCAGTCATCACAGCCTATGAGGAGCCAATTGTTGCGAAGGACCTTCGACGTTTCGTTGCCATGCTAAATTTTTACAGACGTTTCATTTCAGCGGCAGCGCAGACGCAAGATCTGTTACAGGCACTAATACCAGGCAACATCAAGAACGACAAACGCATAGTACAGTGGACAGCTGAAGCAAGAACGGCAGTTAACGAGTTCAAAACTAAGTTAGCAAGCGCAACGCTGTTAGCTTACCCGCGAGGATGTACTACGCTCACACTTTCTGTCGACGCATCAGATACAAGCATCGGAGGAGTGCTACATCAGGTGCACAACAACAACACAGAGGAACCATTGGGGTTTTTCTCAAAAAATCTGTCTACAGCACAACGCAACTGGAGCGCTTACTCACGGGAGCTGCTTTCAATCTACAAAGGCGTAAAACACTTCGCAGACCAGATCAATGGCAGGGAATATATTATTTATACCGCCCACAAACCCATCACCTTTGCACTTAAGCAAAAGGCCGAAAAAGCAGATCCAGGGCACATGCGGCAACTCCATTACATCAGCTAATTCACGACCGGCATTCGTCACGTGAAGGGTAATATGGCGTTCAAACTGATGACTTAAACGTGATTAATGTGCTTAAACAAGTTAAATGAACAAAACCAGTTCGAAAACCTGTTTATTCACATGCAATTGTTGTTGGAAATTAAACGTGTTAAACCATTTAACATGTTTTGAAACGAGTTTAACGCAGGGTTGCACCCGAAATCTTTCTATGAAAAAGCTTTTTTGTCAACTGAACACAGCGCACACACTAAACACACACCAGAAAAAACATCCCTACAAATTCAGCTGTCATTTCATCAAAACAAAACCAAACATAAATTGAAAATTTGAAAACTTGAAATGAATAAAAATAATCGTTTTGCTCGCACTGCTTTCATTCCATTCATCGTCTTTTTATGGCATCTGAATACAAGGCGTCTAATATTTGGACGAAGTTGAGTATGTTGCCGTGGTTTGTGAAATATTAGCCAATATTTCGCTCGAATCATGCTCCCAGCACAAAATAAAAAAGTATTTATTTGTTGTTTGTAAACAAACAGCTGTCAAATTAAACTCCATTGAGCAGTCTGGACGGTTGTGTTCAACAAAAAGCTCTTTTCACTTAAACTAGTTTAAATGAGTCAGTTTGAACACCATATTAGGGAAACGTTGTCTGCGATTTTCATCGGAGAATACTATCTGTAAGAAAAATTCATTCCTCAGAAAATTAAGGAAGCATAATTGGGGATTCGGAAAACTGTCTTACCTTTTTCCAATTCGTACTCATGTTGTTTCGAGCGAATTGCAATCGGGATTCCTTATGGCGTGCCAGTAATCGGGGCATATTTTTCAATTTCTGCCGGGAAATGTTCGGAGACTCCTTTAACACCCTGTCCACTGACCAACGAGACACATTAACTCCACAATCTCTTCCAAGTTGCTCAGCTGTTCTCATAGAGTTACTAGCGGCAGCAATTACACGACGTTTATCCCGTTCAGAAAGCTTTGGTTTTCTTTCTCCTTTTTTGTTTGTGCCATAATTGGTTGTATCTTTTAAAAACGATCGCACTACTTTGTCCGATTGCTTAAATTTTCGACCGATTTCGCGAAGTCCAACACTTTCCTCGCGAAAAGCTAAAATTTTGCCTTTTGGATTTCTGACAAGTACGAACCACGCGGCATTTTGAAATATTATGGAAATCAATCAAAAAAGTACCGCTATTTCGTGACTTACTCGATCAACAGACTAAATAACTCACAATTTTACAGTGCGTCTATAGTTATGCACCAGCCAAAAACTGCATTTTTAATTGCAGTGTTCAACAAAATTGTTTTTAAATTTGCACAAGAAGCTAAAGTTAATAACTTTTAAAGCTCTTTCGCCTGCATCATTCGATTTTTCTCAAAAATATTTAATTGCTCAGAAACGGAAAAATGTGGGTGCGTCTATAGTTATGCTCTGCAGTGTACTACGCTTACATTAAGCCCAAATGCGTAATTTCAAATGAGTCATTTCAAAGTGTTTACATTGCCTCATTTGCATTTTGTTTGGCAACTAATGTCAAATGCTCATGTCCTCTTGCCGCAGCTCATAGATCAGCTCTTTTCCGGCTTCTAACTTAATCATTTGTTTCTTTTTTGCTGCCTCTATGTTCTACACACAGCAATATTTGAATACAAATATATTACAAACCTTAGATGCTAAGAATATTCTATATATATCTTTCTTTATATATTTCAAGCAGACGAAAATTTCAATTCAAAATTTCCATTTTGATAATTTTCGTTTGTTTTGATTTTGAACTGTCAAAAAGAGGTAAAAGCTTTTGAAGCATTTGAAAGCGCCTTCATTTTGTGGTGCGTTCGATACAATTGGTCATGTGTTATCGTATTTGCTTCGTCGTTTTGTTGAAATGAGTCATTTCGTAGATTTGAATTTGGGGAAATGCGTGATTTGGCTTCGCATTTGCGAATTTTTGCCCAAATCACGCATTTGGGCTCAATGTAAACGTAGTAATAAATATAGCACAATATTATTTGGAGTTTCAATATTATTAATATTGATTGATAGTGGCAACTCATAGCCATTGCAATTTATCGTAAGTACGAGTAAGGCTAAAAACATAGTGGAGCGAAGAGCAAAGCCAGCGATAAGCGATTGGTAACTCGGAGGAGAAGTGTGGAAAAACCGAGAATACACACATAAAATGCACTAATACTCTCACATAACAGCTGATACTTAGGCCCCACAGACGAGCTCGCGAGACAGGGTACTACTGAGCAGTTAGGCCATGAGTTGACCACGCTCGGTGTCCCTCTTTTAACATGTAAGCTTCGTACCCATGCGAGCTCTATACACGATACGAATTTAAGATGGATTGAGGGGCAGCACAAGCCTCCTTGCGCGCCAACTTTGGCCAACCTTAAATCTTTGTCGTTCTAAAGAACTCCTCTCATTAAACAGAGCCCAGATCAGAACCATGATCGGTGTCCTTACGGGTCACTGCTTTTCGAACGACTTCTGTCGCAGCTGCTTGGACGAGGAGGAAGAAGAAAATATTCCTCACTTACTATGTAACTGTCCTGCTTTATCCAGAAGAAGGCTGACCTACTTAGGCAACTTCTTCTTCGGAAGTCTAGATGATCTAGCTGACAAGACCATACGCCGTCTACTAAGCTTCGTTAATAGCTCAAACTGGTTTAACGAGTGAGCGACACGATGCTCGATCTCATGTGGTATCACAATGGGCCGCCTGGCTAAGTGTGCTCCTCGGAGCAGCCACGCACTACCTACCTACCTAGTCCCCACAGCTGATACTTAGTCCCCCATACAAACTGAAAATGGAGGGTTGTTGTGTTGGTCAATTCAAAATGGAGGGTTGTTGTGCTGGTCAATTTTCATGTGTGAGGGTTATCGTTGTGGTTCATTTTTAATTGCATAGAACATTAATTAATTTTTTGGCACAGAATTCTGTGATACGTTTATAGAAAAATGAATATAAAATTCTATTATAGCTTACAAATGTAATAAAATTGTTTAAATATGTCTCTAACATGTCATTATTTAAGTTTTCATTGACTCATTACAAACATTTCATTACTCATTACATTTTACACCAAAAGCATCTCTGAACTGCGATGATTTGGTGTTTAATTTGTAAACAAACAGCGCGGGAAGCAATCAGAGAGAAGTTGAATTTTAGAAAATTTGCATTTTATTAACATACGTTCATTCTTTTCAGATAAAAATCATAATGACACATCAAGCAAGTGCATCCAGCAATGCCACGCCAGCGAAATTGTGTCCGGAAGTGCTTGGAAGCACGAAATTTTTACTGGGCTCCGGCTGGGCACCTATGACGGTCACCAGGGTGTCGTCTGGTGTTTGGACGTCGACTGGACTACGTCGAGGCTGATATTCGACGCTGGTGATATGACCACAAAAATTTGGGATGTAGAGTTAGGTACTGTAATCACGTCCACACAGCCGGCATCAATGATATGCAACTGAACAAGAACAGCACCATGTTTGTCACGGCCTTAAAGGAGACTTCGGCAAAGTTGTTCGACTCTGAGTCTCTGATGTGTGTGTGTATCACGTCTCCGCATGCTGCTTCGGAGCAGAGAACGGGTGTGTGTCACCACTGTACCTAGTCACTGTTGTTAAACCGGTTTTTCTATTCTTTTCCGCAGATTCAGGTGGCCATTAAGTGCCTCTGCCGTGAGCGAATGCAGTCAAATCCAATGGAGTTTTTAAGGGAGGCTGCCATTATGCATTCCATTGAGCACAAGAATATTGTTCGGCTGTACGGCGTAATGTTAGCAACGGACCCCCTGATGCTGGTTACCGAGTTAGCTCATTTGCGTTTGCTGCTGCAGTGTCTTAAAGCATTCTACAATACAGCAGATTCATCGCATAACAAATAAGATCATGACTGATTTCGAAAATAAACGTTACTGTGTCGCTGTGTTCCTAGACGTAGCAAAAGCATTTGACAAAGTATGGCATAAAGGACTATTATACAAACTGAGCATGATCTTACCACTTGACTATTACCTCATCATCAAAAGCTATATCAGTGACCGTACCTTCTACATCAAATACAATGACAAGTACTCGCATATTCACTCGATAACAGCAGGAGTCCCACAAGGTAGCGTCCTAGGACCACTGTTATATGTTTTGTTCACTTCAGACATACCAAAACCAGACAACGTAAATTCGGCTATTGCTACTTTTGCTGACGACACAATTTTATTGGCTTCCGACAAGAACCTAGCAGTTGCTACGGAAAAACTACAAAAGTACACCGACGCAGTTAAGAACTGGTTTGACAAATGGAGTTTGAAAATAAACGAGGACAAGACTGTTCAAGTGATATTTACAACAAAAACAAAATACACAGGCGCTCCAATAAAAATCAATGACAAAAATATAACCATAGAACAAACAGCGAAATATCTTGGTATACATTTGGACTCAAAACTGCACTGGCACTACCATATTAAACAAAAAATCAAACAGATAAAAGAGAAATGCAGACAACTTCACTGGCTTTTGGCTAAGAGATCTAAACTCAGTATTGACAATAAACTGCTGCTATATAAAACAGTTATTAAACCAATTTGGCTATATGGACTGCAAATATGGGGAACTGCTAAGAAGACGCACTTAACAAAAATACAACGACAACAATCAAAAATCCTACGTATAATAACACTATCAGACCGTTACACTACAAACGCCGACATTCATGAGATGCTAAAAATATCAACAGTTGATGACGAGGTGAAAAAAGTAACAACAAGGCATTTTGACGTACTTAAAAAACACAAGAACACAGAAATCAACTCACTCTTGCAACGCGAAAACCAGACAAGACGACGGCTAATATGGGGAACTGCTAAGAAGACGCACTTAACAAAAATACAACGACAACAATCAAAAATCCTACGTATAATAACACTATCAGACCGTTACACTACAAACGCCGACATTCATGAGATGCTAAAAATATCAACAGTTGATGACGAGGTGAAAAAAGTAACAACAAGGCATTTTGACGTACTTAAAAAACACAAGAACACAGAAATCAACTCACTCTTGCAACGCGAAAACCAGACAAGACGACGGCTAAAAAGGAATCGACCATGTGACCTATTGTCCCTAAACTAAAAATCTGTTACCTAAATATTAAGAAACAATTGTAAATTCCAATCCTGACTGTATCGCTCTTGGCACTGGCCTTATTGTGATGTTTTTATTGATCTTCCTACCTAACTGTTTAACCAAATACTTGATGTCAACGACAGTTGTATAAATAAATGGGGAATGAAAAAAAAAAAAACAAAAAAAGTGTCTTAAAGATGCGGGGTTGCGCATGAGCTTCCTCGCCATACCGACGCGTTGTGAGTTCGCTATGCAGATATGCAATGGCATGCGTTATTTGGAAAACAAAAAATTAATTCACAGGTGAAGACGAAGCTGCAATGTGCTTCTGAGTGGAGTGGTTTGCAAAATGGTTGCGATGAATACAAAATACTGTTTATATTCTATTGTAGATATCTCACACTGGCGCCTCTGGAAGGGCTTCCCAGGTCGAATCGTTAAAAATTGATTGTAAAAAGATACTTCATTTGCTAATTCGCTGCCGATTGGTGCTGTTCTGTTTAGCATTAACACTGGAGAGCAATCTGCAGGTCCCCATATCAAACCAACTTTTGTATTTATCCAAAAGCGTAACGAAGAGTAACGAAAAATATAAAACGAACCTGGCGATGTTTGGAAGTAAGATCAATAACAAAATATATGCCAGAACCAGAAGAAATCGACAAAGGCATTTTTATTCATAACGCGGGGGGTTTTAGCATTGTTAACAAAAAACTTCTGTATAGAAAGTTATAGCGCTCGAAGGTTATTTGTTGTATTTTTCAAGTGCTACTTGTGCCAACAAGAATTTCAAACTCCTTACACGAATAATATACAGAACAGTTAATTGTAATGGAATTAAAATATTCTAAAATTATGCGCTCAATTCTTCCGCAAGCACTTTGATTTCGGTCGCCCAATTGCCAACTCCTCGATTTCATCAATTCGCATGCCAGCCAACTCCTGTCTAGCTTACAAAAAGGAGTTGCTTTCTGCAGCAACACGGGTTGACCCAGCATGTCTGCCAATTGTGCAGCATTGGGTGCACATAATAACATAACAAATAACATAAAAACATCACAAAGTTTATAAGATGTATGCATTTTTATTGAAATAATTGACAATTATGAAAATAATAACATAACAAAGTTAGAAAATGTATGCATTTTTTATTGAAATAATTGACAATTATGAAAATAATAACATGCATCGAGAAAATGAATGCATTTCCTATTGAAATGATTGACAATTATGAAAATAATAACATGCATCGTATTAATACGCCTTTTTCTAAAATAATACGAAAGACAAGCTACCACTAAATTGCAACTTTGCGCTTTGTTCTAACTTCAACGCGACCACACTGTTGAACGTTAACAGCCAATAGGTCTGTTTGGGAACGAATAATTTGTAGGAAATGGAAACAGCAAAGAAATTGTGCGTTCGCAAGTCTGCTGACCCAAAACCGTCTTGCTAAGCTTTTCCTGCTGCAGCTGAAAAGGAAAAAGATGCAGATTGAGCGCAACGAACCATTTGCCTTTTGCATTAATATGTTTTACTGGATAATTTTTACTGGAAAAGTTCCCAAACAGACCTATTCACTGATCCAGTAGACGACGCCATGACACCTCACACAGATTGTGTATGTGAAATGCAAAAAATGGTCAAAAAATCGCTTCCCCTCCCAGTTGCAAATCACGTTATCTATCTATCTATCTGTCTTCTGTGAAAATGGATTTAATTTGAAAACTTCATTAAAAATGCGGTACCTAATAAAAAAACCAAAAGAACAAAAGAAAGTCTAGTGTCCACAAAATTAACAAGGAACGAAAGATTCATGGCAAATTTCACCATTTATACGACGAGAGTCCTGAAAGGTTTCAGGCATATTTTCGTAAGAAAATGTCCACTTTTGATTATGTTACGCAAAAAATCAAGCATAAAATAATACAAAACTGGACTCATTATAATACGTCCCAGCAAGTTTTTAATGCCCCTCAAAAAAATTATTCAAATCTTACGACCCACGCAAAATATTTGGCTTAAATGCAGAATACCACACCCTCTTAAAAAATATTTTATATTATTATATTATATTAAATATTTTTATATTAAATATTTAATATATATATATTATATTAATATTAAATATTTTATTTTAAAAAATATTTTATATATTTTTTTTTAAGAGGGTGTGGTATTCTGCACTTGTTCCAAATATTTTTTCGATTTCGGTGTTCCCGCATAAAAGAATGATTCCAGAGTTTGTGAGCATCCAATATAATTTTCTAACCCCAACTTTCATAACATGAGAATATTTCTACTGAGAGTATTTTGGATTCCAAAATTAAACTCCGTCCCGAAAGGGTTAAGGTAAGTTCAATTCTTTGTTTTATTCAAGTTGCCACGGCGATTGACACTTACATGTTTTCATCAATTCTTCAATGCTTATATTATAACAAACAACTTATTTATAACAAACAACAACAAGCGTCTTGTCAGCTGCCGCCGAAATTGCGTATTGCATCCAAATCATTTTTGGTGAAAACTCAATGGCAAGAAATAAAATAGCAGGAAGCCCTATCTTTGGAAGATACTCCGAGCGCTTCAGAAAGGCGCTGAGATACGACAACATGAAGGTGATATCGGAGTAGCTCTCTAAACACGTGAGGAGGATGCAATAAATAAAATAAAATAAAAAATAAAATAAAATTCTACGGAAGCAAGAACAAGAAGAAGAATATGATGATGTCCTATGTTTTTTGCCTCATACAGAAAGGCTTTCGCCAGCTGACAAGATGCTCAAAATACAAGGCTTGTTCTAAAATTTTGTTTATATTAACATAAATCGTCAACAGATTGATCCGCACAAGCACCCGAAGTACCGTCTGCACGACACTCAGCATAAACAAAATTGTAGACAAGTCCTTGCATTTTGAGCCTTAAAAGCATCTTCTCAGCTGGCGAAAGTGTTCTTATGTGCGGCAGTGAACTATGCAAAAATTGTACATCATCATCTTCTTTTCGTTCTTCTTACTTTCGCAGAATTTTAATTTTTTCCTCCTTAAGTCTTACGAGCGCTGCTCCGATATCATCCTCATGCTTTCGTTTTTTAACGCCTCTCTGGCGTGAAATGCTCGGAGTATCTTCCAAAGATATGGCTTTCTGCCATTTCATTTATTGCCATTGAGTTTTCATTCAAATTAATTTGGATGCAATCGGCAATTTCGGTTTCCTTCAAATTCCCACTACTCGGCCTGGTTACAAATTGGTCCTTTTGGAACGACAGGCTTTCAAAGTAGGTCCAGTTGGATGACCACTTTGCAGCTGCCCCATCTCCAGATCGAGGAGTTGGGAATTTGCGCAGCTCCTTCTGGAAAGTATATCCCAGGGACTTCCATTTATTTCGGACGACATCTCCTAAAAAAAGTTAAAAACAATTAAACATAAATTTTTTCTAAAACAACATATTTCTTGTTTTTATACATATTTGGCTACGGGATCATCCTTCAAAACTCTCGCATTCACTTTTCGAATAGGTGCCACAACTGTGTCAAAAGTTGTACGTGAAACCTTGAACGCGATTACTTATGAAAGTGCCTACGGAAACCTCCTTCAAAAAATTGTAGCTGATTATTACCAAAAATGGAACTTCCCAAATTGCCTCGGCAGCATCGACGGCAAACATGTGCGGATAAAATGCCCTGCTCATTCTGGCACAATATTTTATAATTATAATCATTTTTATTCTGTTGTGTTGCAAGCTGTAGCAGATGCCGACTACAAATTTATAACAATTGATGTTGGAGGATATGGGAAGCAAAGTGATTGTGGAACCTTTCGGCCTTCTTCACTTTTTCATGCAATGGAAAGTGGAAACCTAAATATTCCCCCGATATGACTTTGCTATCGACTGCGGTTACCGTCCCATATGTATTCGTAGGAGATGAGGCATATCCACTATTGACGCATTTATTAAAGCCATACAGCAGAAATAACTTGGATGCTGATAAAGAGCTTTTTAATATGCGTCTTTCGCGAGCAAGAAGAACAGTAGAATGTGCCTTTGGTATAATAAATGCGAAATTTAGAATTTTATGGAAGCCAATTGAAACCTTACCAGAAACGGCAGGCAAAATTATAAAAGCAATATGCGTTTTGCATAATAATATACAATTATTGATATGGAAGGATTTGATGCGCAATGTAAGCAACTCGCTGCACATTGCTCCAATATGCCAAGGAATAGAGAGAATAATAGAGCTTGCAGTTTTGCAAATATTGTAAGGGAATCGTACAAAACGTTTTTGTGTGAGAACCGAATTTAGCACATTAAATTCCCTTACAATATTTGCAGAACTGCAAGCTCTATTATTCTCTAGAGTTGCTCACATTGCGTTTCAAATCCTTCCATATAAATAATTGTATTATGCAAAACGCATATGGCATTTAAAATTTTGTCGGCCGTTTCTGGTAAGGTTTCAATTGGCTTCCATAAAATTCTTAATTTTGTTCAATAGTGGAGATGCCTGAAGAGGAGAGTCGTATTGGGAGTGGAGAGTCGTATCGGGAGGAATATTAAGGTCTCCACTTTCCATTGCATGAAAAAGTGAAGAAGAATGAAAGGTTCAACATCTTCCGACGCCACAGAATAAAAATGTTTATAATTGAAAAACATGGTGTTTGCCGTCGATGCTTCCGAAGCAATTTGGGAGGTTCAATTTTTGGTAATAATCATCTGCTATCTGATTCAATGTTGTTAATGTTCGTATTAATTAATGTAGATTGTTCACAATAATAAATGTTGAATGTTCTATGAGTTCTTATGTTTAATGTGTAATTTTATATAATGCTTTGATGTAACAATGTTGGTGTTATGTGAATAGTGTAGTTAGGTAGGTAGCGGCGACTGCGTGTCCACTGAGCACGCCCAATTAGCACTTTTGTGCCGTTTTGTTGTCGCTTCCTCGACTGGGTCTTCCCTGCGTGGGCGAAGATACTGGGCCTTAAAGCCAACCCGCATCGTCCAAATAGGACTTGATGCATCTCAGTCTTGTCTCAGACAGATCAGCTAGAGAGCTAATCAGACTGTTCCCCAAGGAATTTAGTCTTTTAAATGCTAAGGCAGGGCAGCCGCAGAGGAAGTGTTCGAGTGTCTCACTCTCGTTGATTTCCCTGCAGCTTCTGCAAAAAGGGTTGTGATGTAAGATGTAAGATAGTTGTGGTGGAAGATGTAAACATCCCTACCTCGGACTTCTTGCTGTAGGAGAATCCTGCAGGCTTCTCTTATTGCAAAGACTTCCTCTTGAAAGACACTACATATATCTGGTAGGTGAAAGGCTTTTTCCAATACCAGATCCCTAGAGTAAATTCCTGCCCCAACTCCACAGTCCATCTTTGAACCGTCTGTGTACAGTGAGGTTCCTGCGTTTGTAAAAGAAGATGCGTAACGCTTCCATTCCCTTTTGGAAGGGAAGAGCGTGGCAAACCCAACATCAAAGTCGGCACCATTTGTGGTGTAGTCCGTATCCCCCCCCCTGGGTCCATTGGAACCTTCGGGAGGATATTACTATGTCCGTAAGGTCTTTTCGCCCATTGGGATGATTCTCTCAGTCTCAATGCGCTCGAAGCGGCCATCCGTCTTATAAAAGATTCAATTGGCAGCAGATGGAGAAGCGTGTTCAAAGCGTCAGAAGGGCAGGACCTCAAGGCCGCCGTAATCCCGACACACCCGCTCTCTGCACTGCACTGAGTCTATTGATGTTGTGGTTCCTCTCCAGCGCCGGCCACCACACCAGTGCTCCGTACGTGAGAATTGGCCGAACAATTGCTGTGTAGGTCCAACGAACCATCTTCGGTTGTACGCCCAATTTTTTACCGAAGAGTCTGCTGCACGAGTAGTATGCTACCAGTGCCTTCTTGGCCCTTTCTTTTATATTAATTTTCCAGCTGAGTTTGGTGTCCAATGTGACTCCAAGGTATTTAGCTTCTGAGGATAGCCTAAACTCGCTCCCATTGAGCTTTGGCAGTCGAAATGGGGGTACCTTGTACCTTCTTGTAAACAGTAGCAGCTCTGTTTTGGTAGGATTAATCCCCAGCCCGCATCGAGCGGCCCAGCTGCTCAGAGTCCTAAGAGCACCCTCCAAGATGCCACTAATTGTATCTAGGAAGGGTCCTGTCACCATAATAACGATGTCATCGGCGTACGCAACTATCTTGACCCCACCCTGGTTAAGAACCTTCAGTATGGGGTTCAAAGTAATTAACCACAGCAATGGAGATATTACCCCTCCTTGGGGTGTTCCCCTCTTTGCATATCGTGTGACACTAGAGTTGCCGAGTTCAGCCTGGATCTGTCTGCTACTTAGCAGAGCCGAGATCCACGAACAGATGCAACCCTCGACTTGTAGGTCTAACCGGGAGTTAACTATGGCTTCTTTGTCCACGTTATTGAATGCTCTTTCTATGTCAAGAAACGCCGCCAGGGTGTATTTTTTAAACGACAGGGATCTCTCCACGGTCCTCACGACCTCGTGCAGAGCCGTCTCAGTGGATTTACCCTTAAGGTATGCATGTTGAGCCGTGGATAGATGGTTCTCTTCCAGGCTTCCTCTTATATATGTATCTAGTACACGCTCGAGCGTTTTTAACACAAACGAAGTCAGGCTAATTGGCCTAAAGTCCTTCGGAAGGACATGCCCTCTTTTGCTTGCCTTTGGTATGTATACTACCCTGGCTTTCCGCCATGATTTGGGTACATAGTTCAGTGCTATGCAGCTGACGTAGAGCTCTCGAAGCCAGTCTATTACGTCCTCCCCCAATCTTTGTAGCATGATGGGCAGGATTCTGTCTGGACCGGGACTTTTAAACGGGGAAAAAGAGCTGATAGCACCCTGGGTGCGGTCACAACGCATCCGGGGAAATGAGTGGACGTTAGGAGTTCCAATGACTCTGCCACTGAATTCGTGGCTGTCCCATTAGGCCTGTGTAGAAGCGTCGGGGCTGAATACCCTTTATCTTTGCTTAGCCTGGTCGTTTCCTTAACGCTCTCCATCGAAGAGCAAAAGTTTTGCCAGGACTGCCTCTTGGCAGATCTAATAGCTCGTTTATACCTGCGCAGACATTCCCTGTATGGCTGCCAAACCTTGGTCCTATAGGACTCATTAAAGACCCTTCTGGTCTCCTTCCTCAACTCAGAAAGCTCTGTGTTCCACCACGGTGGAATTGGTTTCCTTTCGTGACGGATCGGACAAGATTGGTCGAATGCCCTAGCCAGAGTTTTTTGAGCCGATTGGCTCTCTTCTCTAACTCGGATATAGAGCTGATGCTAGACTTCGGGAACCTTTGGAATTGGGACCCCACGATTCTCTCGTACCTGTCCCAGTCCGCCTTCCGAGGGTTCCTAAACTTCTTTGGAGTACACACCGGTGTGTCAACACTGAACATGATGTATTTGTGGTCCGAGAAAGACTTTTTGTCGGACACCCTCCAACCCTCAATGTTCAAATTAGTCTGGTCGAGTAGCAGAGTTACGTCGAGAACCTCCTCCCACCCCTGAAAGCTCTCTGAGTTCGGGAAGGTGAAAGTAGGAGAGTTACCCAAGTTACAAACACTAAGGTTATTATCTAAAACTTACCATGTAAGCCGCCGCTACCATCAAGGATTGCCCGCGCGCGTCCGTGAGTCGAGTGCTTCAGGTTCACCTGCACGACCCTAAGCATCTTTTGTGGATTTTTCCTTATCATTCAGCGCCAGGTCGTTCAACAACTTGTTGGTGTCTTCCACCTCATCTGGATTAAGGGCCGGTATGTCATCTTGACCAGCACCCGCGTCGGATGTCCAGATACGGATTCTGGCCTTTCTGATGCCATACCTCAGCTTTCCATCAGCATTTTCGTTGGCTCAACACTCTCTGGGTTGATAAGGACCACGAACGTCTGGCTAGTTTTGGACGGCTCCTCTGCCTTGATGATGACCCAGTCATCCATTGGCACCTCCGGATTCTGCAGAGCGATTGTCTCCACTATTCTCGCATGGTCAGTCTGCGCCTTAGGCAACCAGATGCGCACCCTCGGTCTCTTGGGGATCTCGCTGGCCGGTACCAGTCTGAGCTTCAGACCTACCCAGGCGTCGCTGATCTTAGCGACGCACTCCAACAAGAACACCCTCGAGGCCTCGTCGTCACATCTGATCACCCGATGGCCCCTGACCACGTCTGAACATTTGAAACTGGGGATAGATCCTGGTTTCGCTCTCAGCTTTTCCAACACCAGGTCGGAAAGCTTCGCCTCGATCTTGTCCCATCGCTCGCTGATCGACCGGCCCGTGCTGTTCTTCTCGTCTACCAATGCCATGCAGAGCTGATCCTTGGCCACTTGACTGAAGAGGCGGACCTGCTCGCTCTAGGAGTGCGGTTTCCTCGGCGGGGCGCCCCTGGCGTCCTTCACTCGTTTGGCATGGTTATCGGCAGATTCTTGGGACCTAACCCTTTTTAGCATGGCAGCTGCCTTCCCGCTGGTGGTCGGCTATCTTCTGCTCCAGCCTGCGCTGCGAGGTACTCATCGACGACTGCCTGGTATCTTCGCTTGTCGGCTGCGTCCCTTTCAACCGCCACGCCCTTCTTTTCATTTTCTGCTATCTTAGCGAGAACGAATAGGGCGTGGTTATGGGCGGCCTACGCTGTCCGCTCTTTAGGTTTTTTCGCGTCGCGCTTCTCTCCACTGGAGGTCTGCGGTCCGCTCATTATGACGGGTGTCGAGGAGGCACCACTGGCGCGCACCCCGACGCTCTCAGTAATGGTGTCCTGACTTAGCCCTGAGAGGTTGTCCAAGTCATTGAGGGAGAGGTTATCATCGTCTCCCGCGAGTTCCGAGGCCAAACCGGAAGAATCCATTGACATAATTCATGATCGCCCGCTTTGCTCGACAAGGCAATCGCGGTGGGCCTGAGGAAGTGGGAGCCACAAAGGGTGGTCGACCATGACAGCGCCCCCCTGCCATGGCAAGGCCAAGTACTGCACCCGATACGGCCCGGTATCGGGGAGGCTCCGTTCGCACACAGCCAGGTACTTCACACCCCGGCTGCAAACCAATCAGGGGCACGAGTCGCATAACACCCTGGCTTTAGGGGGATGTTTATTGACTTCCCAGTCTAGATCCGCAGTGTTCTGTATGGGTGTTCGCTGTAGCGGACTTCGCAGCAGTGCCACCTCGAGCAGGATGTGGCTCCGCACCACGCACTGCGGTCTTGGCTACGGCAGAGGCTAGCGGTCGGGTACCTCCGGTACCGCGGCCGTAACATCGCTTGACCGGACCCTATGCTATTCAAGATCCCCAGTAGGGGATCCTTTTCACACTCGACACCAAATCGCTAGTGATCGCTGGTGATCGAAGGATGAACATTACTATATAATGCAAAAAATATAAATATGTTCGCTACTTACGTGTTGTTTGCATTACTGCTGCAACTTCATCCCATTGCTTGTCCAGGACGTGACGGTTGTGGTGCATGGGATCTTTCTGATCCCATAAGACATTTTTTGCAAAAATAACGCTTATTAATGCTTCCACATTCATGTTTTTCGTGCACACAAAATTTTTCTGAACAGAAATTTTCGATTTTGAAATAGAGCAAAGCGGCGAGCAAAGCGATGAAAATAAAATATGTTGAACTCGTCGCTTTGCTCTTTTCAGCTTTCTTCGCTTTGCTCGTCACTATGTGCGCTTCGATTCAAAAGCGTTGATTTGTTTTCGTCGCTTTGCTTGCCACTCCACTATGTTTTAGCCTTAGAGTAAAAGTAAGCGGGGTGGCTTTCCATAATTCGATATCGAGCCAATACGTGTATCGAACTATCGTTTTCGCTTTCCGTAAAGCAGGGTATAGACGATACAACATGGTGTGCAAACTTGAAATTCGTTTTGCTATACACTTCACAACAAGTGTGCACACATCAGTTCAATCTGAATTTTCATAGAGTGCAGATCGCAATGGAGAACGATATACTTTCCTTATTAATTATACATATCTGTTTATACTGAACAAAAAAAAAACGAAAACTAATTTGGGTTAAGGGATGGCTACAGAAACGGTACATAAATATCATACGCACCTGCCTCATATTTTTCGCTTTTTTTATTTTTAATAATTCCCGCCTCTAGCAAAATCGCATTGCATTTTTTTCACAATTTCAATGTTCGCGTTCGGATCTATTTCTTTGTATTTTACAACCAGTTTCTCCTAACTTTGTATTTTTTGTTTGTGTTTTTGTAAATATCGCTCTTTATTTGCCATAAAGCTAGCTCATTTCTGAAAATGTCTATGAAATCCTTCCAAAAATCTGAATTATTGATTGCCATTATTTGAACGATGCGTCCTCACTCGATGAAAATTTTTCAAGTATGAAAAAATGTGTGCACACTTGGCTACACACTTGCAAACGTGTTTTAAAACCAAACAAAAAATTGAAATTTTTCAATTTTCTTCGCAAACCTAGCCATATACGGTCGAGCTTAATTCGCACCGCACCAAGTGTGCGCACATGTTGTATCGTCTATACCCTGCTTAACACAAAATGTCGTCGTGTCGTATCGAACGTTCGATACAAACAGCTCGATACCAATTTTGCAACCGTAACCAAATGTAAGTATTAAATTTGAAATTTTTTGTGATTTCAATAAATTTTTTTAATTTTGTAGGAGTCAACAAACGAACGCTGCTCAAATAAAGATGCTAATAGAATTTATGGAGCATCATGACGAATTAGCAAAAAATATTTTGCAAAATTGCACCTACGCGGCAAGAAAAAAATTATGGTTAAGATTGACGGAAATGCTAAACAGCAATGGGCCTCCATGGGATCCGTTGCATCTCTTAACCTTCGTCCATTGATTGGAGTTTCATGACAAAACTCCTCCAAAAACAATAAATAGCGCCAATTGTACACTTTTAGGTTAGGTTATGGTGGCTGCCTCTATAAGAGACTCGGAGGCCTATTATGAGGCCCATTGTAATACCACATATTTCACCCGTTTTTGAAATGTGTATGCAACACTGTCTTTCCAACATATGTTACAGCACACATTTCAAACGGATGGGGAAAGGGGGGAGGGGACCTAAAGTTTAACGCCGAATCCGAACGGCGATTGGCAGTTTTTCTTTCACACTTGGAGGTTTTGCCATTGCCTGCCATGAGCGCACTTGTGCGATTCTTGTAATTCTCATCTCCTTCATGTAGATAGCTATAGAAGTAAATGAGCGTTTTACCAGCCCGAGCCAGGAATCGAACCTGGGTCCTTGGTATGAGAAGCTAGCGCGCTACCCGTTGGACTATCGAGGCTTGTACTTCTTGTTACTCGATATTCACACGTCTAACAATAAAGACCCACCTAATCTCGCACAACAACCCGTGTATTTATTTCCCCCCGCTCCGCGACGATACGTAAACATGGTCCTTCGAGGAAACCGTGAACTCGCGTCCCGGAAAACAAACATTTTCAACACAGAAAACATTTAAAAATCAAAGTGACAATCCAAAAGTGAAAAGTGACACAACAAATCAGAAACATAATTACAACAAAACTAATGACAAATCCAAACAGTGAAACAAACCAAAAGTGCGACAACGTAAACGTGAACCGTACACAAATTTAAAAAATTGAAAACAAAAAAAGTAACAAAATAAAACGGAATACAGTGCACAGATATACCAATCAGAGAAACCAAAATAACAAAAGTTAAAACAAAAACAAACTCCAACCACATCAAACACAAAAGAAGGGCAGCAGAATAAACAACAACAAACACACCCATAACAGACGCAAAGTAGACGAAAAGGGCAGCAACAACAGCTAGCGACACAGCACAACACAGCGGCGGACAAACAACAACATACAGAGAAGATTCGCATTCACGGGCACTGGGCCCCAATAAGATAAGCCCACAAATTTTTATTAAAAATTAACACATTACATACACATACACTAACACAAAATATAATTGATATAAAATATATATACCCACACAATTATTTTGCCGTTGAATATTGTACATGTATACAATATTCAACTGGATTAAAAATCCCGCAAAAAGCAGTTCCTCTACTGCCAAGTTATATTTTTTCACATTTCCCGTGCACATAACAATTAGCGCTATTCCTATTTTCGCGCTTATACGTGTGCGCACATATTGCCCATTTCCTCTTCTTTGCTTTATGCTTTGCACAAAAAAATCAGCAGCAAACAGCCCAGCTGCTGTGTACATTCTGCGCGCCCACTTCTGCACATATTTCCTCATTTCTCTTTGTGCTATATTCGCACGCACTTGGCAGCACGCAATCCCGCTGCTTGGCCCAAGTGCATATACATAAACAATAAAGTACAGAGCGGGTACAGTGGGACAAGTTACTCATTTTCACTGCACATTGAAAATTTTCTTTAACTTAGAAAATTTTCAATCGTGCATATATATACACATACATACACTGATATACAACTTACTCATACACTGCACATCTACTGCCACCCCAAGTGCATACAGTGGGACAAATATCCCCCACACGCACACAAAATTTATATATACACAAATTTATTTGGACACTTTTCTTACATTAACATACTAATACAAATAATCACATACACATATATATTGTAACGATAAGACAGTTTGTCGCTGTGCAAAGCAACCCTGTCGCTACGCGCCGTGCTATAATTCAATCTGGCAACGACGGCCGCGACAATGATGGCAACTTTTAGTCCAATCTGGCAATGATGGTCGCGATCATCATGGAAACCTTTAGTCCACTCCGGAATGTGCGAGAACGATCTGCGCGATGGCCGGACAGGTATAAAAGACAGCCGGGTGCGGCGCAGCCAGTCAGTCTGATTTTGACTAGTGAAGGTGCCACACGGAGTAATTGAGCGAATAATTAAGTGTAAAGACAGTAAAGTGTAAACCTGTGAAATAAAGTGATTGTTGGTTTATTTTATTGACTGCGGTTGAGGAACTAAGTGTGTTTTATTTTCAAATTACGCAATCCAGAGATACGTATTAGCCCACTAAAACTCATATTCGTAACATTTGGTGTCAGAAGTGGGATTGTGTTACTGAAAGTAAAAAAAAAAAAAATTATTATAAAACGCAGACATGGTTAGACTGGAGCAACTGAAGGTGGACCAGCTGAAGAAGGAGCTGGCCGCTTGGAATTTGCCGACTGCTGGCGGAAAGGTGGAGTTGCAGCTGCGCTTGCGAGAGGCGTGTGAATCACGAGGCATTGATTGGACTGCGCACGAGTTCGGGACGCAGGAGCTAGATTCGTCGGCCAAAGTGGAGGAATCGCCTGCGGGTGCTGCGTCGATGCAAAGTACGGCTGCAGCGGCTGCGCCACCACAAGCAATGGACATGAGCCAGCTTATGGTTGCAATGAGAGGCATGTTTCAGGAAACTTCTGCAAAAATCGAGAATGTCAAAGGCATGTTCGAGACTTCCAACCGTGAAAATCAGGAAATGTCAGCGCAATTGGCAGCGAAACTGGAAACTACGAACCGAGAGATGGCAGAGCGAATGGAAAACAAGCTTCAGGAAAATTCTGCACGCTTAGAACGCAAAGTGGAAGAAATCTCCAACAAGCTCGATGCGAAGGTGGAGCACCTGGGAGCTCAAGTGGAACACTTGGATAAACGAGTCGACGGCCTGGGTGAATCACTGAACACACGAGTTGACATCCTGGATGAGTTCTTGAACAAACGAATTGACAGTCTGGAAGATTCGATGAACAGAAAAATCGACGAGCGGCTTAGAGAGATTCAGCTGCGAGCAAGGGTGCGGTCTGTTGAGGAAAGTTTTGCCATAGAAGTGCCTACTTATGATGGTACTACGTCGTTCGAGACATTCAAGCTACAGTTCGACCTGGCTGCTCTGGAAAATCAGTGGACCGATATCAGGAAAGGTCGGAGACTGATACTGGCTCTAAGAGGTCCTGCGGCTGAGGTAATAAAAACAGTGCCGGAAAGTTTGAGAGGCGATTACGAGACCGTCATAAGGGCGCTGGCAGCCAAATACAGTGACGAGCACAACAAAATGGTGTATTACTGCGAGCTGAAGAACCGTAGACAAAGAGCCAACGAGGCGCTGCAGACGTATGCGGCAGATATTGAGCGGCTGGTACCACTGACCTACCCAGAATTCAGCATGGAAGTTTTGGAAAGGCTGAAGATCGAGGCGTTTATCGAAGGCATTCTTGACCCGGAGACTCGTGTGAGTACCTTGATTATGATGAAGCCGACGTTCCATGAGACGGTGACAAGTGCATTGATGTATGAAGCTGCCTGGAGGGGAAGTTTTCGACATTCATCTGCGGAAAGGCGTCGAGTCCAATCTGGACGTACCACGCAAAGCCAGCCAGTGAGCTCAGAGGTACCAACGAGGCTGCGGGCAATGTCATCTAGAATCAGTTGCTGGCGATGTGGCAAGCAAGGCCACATTTCACGAGACTGCCATCTGCGAGAGAAGCGTTCCGGGGAACAGGCGTCACCAAGATGTGCTGACGCGCTGCCACTCCATCCGTGCAAAATCAAATGCAGGCCGTGCTTGCGAGCCGAAAGCAAAGAACAGATAGTGGACGTCCGGTTGGTGAGCGTTATGCCAGAGGAAGAGTGGTCTGCGGAGAGGCTACAAAAGGACCAGCGTGAGGATGCGGATCTTGCAAAAATCGTCGAAGGCAAGGAGCAAGGCGCACGTCCAGACTGGCAGGAGATGGCCGGTGAAAGCCCGATCGCCAACTCTTACTGGGCACAGTGGAAAAGTCTGCGGCTGAAGGAAGGATGCCTGTACCGCGAATGGGAGAGTGCGGATGGACGGACCAGCAACTCCCTAATGGTAGTGCCGAAATGCAGAATCAACGAGGTCATCGAGGCATACCATAACGACTCCAGTGGAGGGCACCTAGGCATCACCAAAACCGTCGCCAAAATAAAAAGACGATTCTACTGGGTAGGATGTCAGGAGTCTGTAGCCGAGTGGATTAAGAGCTGCGACCGATGTTCAGCAGCGAAAGGGCCAACAAGAAGATCTCGAGGCCGCATGCAGCAGTACAACGTGGGAGCGCCCTTCGAGCGGATTGCTATGGACGTCGCCATTCCCAACTAGTAGTCAAGGCAACAAATATGTGCTGGTGGTAATGGATTACTTCAGCAAATGGCCCGAAGTGTACCCAATTCCTAGCCAGGTTCGGAGTTCCGTTGGAGTTGCACTAAGATCAAGGCCGGAATTTCGAGTCTGCGGTATTCAAGGAAGTGTGTGAGCTGCTGGGGATAAAGAAAACACGTACCACCCCTTTGCACCCACAGTCCGACGGCATGGTGGAACGCTTTAACCGGACACTAGAGGAATACCTGCGGAAAGTGGTAGGCAGGAATCAAAAGGATTGGGACACGCATATCCCCTTGTTCCTAATGGCGTATAGGTCAGCCCCGCACGACACGACATCACTCACTCCAGCCCGAGCAGTGTTCGGCACTGAGTTGCGGTTACCCGCCGACTTGAAGTTCGGGGTAGTCAGCACGACGGGAGGCGCTAAGACGGACTACGTGGCCAATAAGCGGGCGGAACTGGAGGAGATTCACCAGTTTATAAGGAGCCGCACCAAACTGGTCAGCGATAAGGCGAAAACCAGATATGATCTACGGGCCAACTCAGCAGGGTTCCAAGAAGGCGATCTGGTAATGCTCTACAACCCGCAGCGGAGGAAAGGTTTGTCTCCGAAACTTCAAGCGTCATGGGAAGGACCTTACGAAGTCGTGACTAGGATAAACGACGTGGTATACAGGATTCAACGTTGCAGCAATAAAGGCGCTAAGCTGAAGGTAGTCCATTTGGAGCGCCTGGCGCCTTATCACAGCGGAACCTCGGCACTTGTTCGGGACGAACAAGTCTAAGTGGTGGGCAGTGTAACGATAAGACAGTTTGTCGCTGTGCAAAGCAACCCTGTCGCTACGCGCCGTGCTATAATTCAATCTGGCAACGACGGCCGCGACAATGATGGCAACTTTTAGTCCAATCTGGCAATGATGGTCGCGATCATCCTGGAAACCTTTAGTCCACTCCGGAATGTGCGAGAACGATCTGCGCGATGGCCGGACAGGTATAAAAGACAGCCGGGTGCGGCGCAGCCAGTCAGTCTGATTTTGACTAGTGAAGGTGCCACACGGAGTAATTGAGCGAATAATTAAGTGTAAAGACAGTAAAGTGTAAACCTGTGAAATAAAGTGATTGTTGGTTTATTTTATTGACTGCGGTTGAGGAACTAAGTGTGTTTTATTTTCAAATTACGCAATCCAGAGATACGTATTAGCCCACTAAAACTCATATTCGTAACATTTGGTGTCAGAAGTGGGATTGTGTTACTGAAAGTAAAAAAAAAAAAAATTATTATAAAACGCAGACATGGTTAGACTGGAGCAACTGAAGGTGGACCAGCTGAAGAAGGAGCTGGCCGCTTGGAATTTGCCGACTGCTGGCGGAAAGGTGGAGTTGCAGCTGCGCTTGCGAGAGGCGTGTGAATCACGAGGCATTGATTGGACTGCGCACGAGTTCGGGACGCAGGAGCTAGATTCGTCGGCCAAAGTGGAGGAATCGCCTGCGGGTGCTGCGTCGATGCAAAGTACGGCTGCAGCGGCTGCGCCACCACAAGCAATGGACATGAGCCAGCTTATGGTTGCAATGAGAGGCATGTTTCAGGAAACTTCTGCAAAAATCGAGAATGTCAAAGGCATGTTCGAGACTTCCAACCGTGAAAATCAGGAAATGTCAGCGCAATTGGCAGCGAAACTGGAAACTACGAACCGAGAGATGGCAGAGCGAATGGAAAACAAGCTTCAGGAAAATTCTGCACGCTTAGAACGCAAAGTGGAAGAAATCTCCAACAAGCTCGATGCGAAGGTGGAGCACCTGGGAGCTCAAGTGGAACACTTGGATAAACGAGTCGACGGCCTGGGTGAATCACTGAACACACGAGTTGACATCCTGGATGAGTTCTTGAACAAACGAATTGACAGTCTGGAAGATTCGATGAACAGAAAAATCGACGAGCGGCTTAGAGAGATTCAGCTGCGAGCAAGGGTGCGGTCTGTTGAGGAAAGTTTTGCCATAGAAGTGCCTACTTATGATGGTACTACGTCGTTCGAGACATTCAAGCTACAGTTCGACCTGGCTGCTCTGGAAAATCAGTGGACCGATATCAGGAAAGGTCGGAGACTGATACTGGCTCTAAGAGGTCCTGCGGCTGAGGTAATAAAAACAGTGCCGGAAAGTTTGAGAGGCGATTACGAGACCGTCATAAGGGCGCTGGCAGCCAAATACAGTGACGAGCACAACAAAATGGTGTATTACTGCGAGCTGAAGAACCGTAGACAAAGAGCCAACGAGGCGCTGCAGACGTATGCGGCAGATATTGAGCGGCTGGTACCACTGACCTACCCAGAATTCAGCATGGAAGTTTTGGAAAGGCTGAAGATCGAGGCGTTTATCGAAGGCATTCTTGACCCGGAGACTCGTGTGAGTACCTTGATTATGATGAAGCCGACGTTCCATGAGACGGTGACAAGTGCATTGATGTATGAAGCTGCCTGGAGGGGAAGTTTTCGACATTCATCTGCGGAAAGGCGTCGAGTCCAATCTGGACGTACCACGCAAAGCCAGCCAGTGAGCTCAGAGGTACCAACGAGGCTGCGGGCAATGTCATCTAGAATCAGTTGCTGGCGATGTGGCAAGCAAGGCCACATTTCACGAGACTGCCATCTGCGAGAGAAGCGTTCCGGGGAACAGGCGTCACCAAGATGTGCTGACGCGCTGCCACTCCATCCGTGCAAAATCAAATGCAGGCCGTGCTTGCGAGCCGAAAGCAAAGAACAGATAGTGGACGTCCGGTTGGTGAGCGTTATGCCAGAGGAAGAGTGGTCTGCGGAGAGGCTACAAAAGGACCAGCGTGAGGATGCGGATCTTGCAAAAATCGTCGAAGGCAAGGAGCAAGGCGCACGTCCAGACTGGCAGGAGATGGCCGGTGAAAGCCCGATCGCCAACTCTTACTGGGCACAGTGGAAAAGTCTGCGGCTGAAGGAAGGATGCCTGTACCGCGAATGGGAGAGTGCGGATGGACGGACCAGCAACTCCCTAATGGTAGTGCCGAAATGCAGAATCAACGAGGTCATCGAGGCATACCATAACGACTCCAGTGGAGGGCACCTAGGCATCACCAAAACCGTCGCCAAAATAAAAAGACGATTCTACTGGGTAGGATGTCAGGAGTCTGTAGCCGAGTGGATTAAGAGCTGCGACCGATGTTCAGCAGCGAAAGGGCCAACAAGAAGATCTCGAGGCCGCATGCAGCAGTACAACGTGGGAGCGCCCTTCGAGCGGATTGCTATGGACGTCGCCATTCCCAACTAGTAGTCAAGGCAACAAATATGTGCTGGTGGTAATGGATTACTTCAGCAAATGGCCCGAAGTGTACCCAATTCCTAGCCAGGTTCGGAGTTCCGTTGGAGTTGCACTAAGATCAAGGCCGGAATTTCGAGTCTGCGGTATTCAAGGAAGTGTGTGAGCTGCTGGGGATAAAGAAAACACGTACCACCCCTTTGCACCCACAGTCCGACGGCATGGTGGAACGCTTTAACCGGACACTAGAGGAATACCTGCGGAAAGTGGTAGGCAGGAATCAAAAGGATTGGGACACGCATATCCCCTTGTTCCTAATGGCGTATAGGTCAGCCCCGCACGACACGACATCACTCACTCCAGCCCGAGCAGTGTTCGGCACTGAGTTGCGGTTACCCGCCGACTTGAAGTTCGGGGTAGTCAGCACGACGGGAGGCGCTAAGACGGACTACGTGGCCAATAAGCGGGCGGAACTGGAGGAGATTCACCAGTTTATAAGGAGCCGCACCAAACTGGTCAGCGATAAGGCGAAAACCAGATATGATCTACGGGCCAACTCAGCAGGGTTCCAAGAAGGCGATCTGGTAATGCTCTACAACCCGCAGCGGAGGAAAGGTTTGTCTCCGAAACTTCAAGCGTCATGGGAAGGACCTTACGAAGTCGTGACTAGGATAAACGACGTGGTATACAGGATTCAACGTTGCAGCAATAAAGGCGCTAAGCTGAAGGTAGTCCATTTGGAGCGCCTGGCGCCTTATCACAGCGGAACCTCGGCACTTGTTCGGGACGAACAAGTCTAAGTGGTGGGCAGTGTAACGATAAGACAGTTTGTCGCTGTGCAAAGCAACCCTGTCGCTACGCGCCGTGCTATAATTCAATCTGGCAACGACGGCCGCGACAATGATGGCAACTTTTAGTCCAATCTGGCAATGATGGTCGCGATCATCCTGGAAACCTTTAGTCCACTCCGGAATGTGCGAGAACGATCTGCGCGATGGCCGGACAGGTATAAAAGACAGCCGGGTGCGGCGCAGCCAGTCAGTCTGATTTTGACTAGTGAAGGTGCCACACGGAGTAATTGAGCGAATAATTAAGTGTAAAGACAGTAAAGTGTAAACCTGTGAAATAAAGTGATTGTTGGTTTATTTTATTGACTGCGGTTGAGGAACTAAGTGTGTTTTATTTTCAAATTACGCAATCCAGAGATACGTATTAGCCCACTAAAACTCATATTCGTAACAATATATACACTGCGGGACACTTGATTACCCTCACTTTACTTTGTTAGTTAAGATTTTTGTTATGAAGTCAAAAACTTTTTTTTTATGTCAAAATTTTCTGGATACGCAGTTGCATGTGTTCCTGTTTTTGAACTGCAAAAATTGTATGCAAAATTAGGATGAACCACATTTTTGCCCTTTTAAGCCTATTTCAAGTGGGACACTTGATTACCCTCATTGCAGTTTTAGATCTGTAACAAGTGTTAGAAGGTAGGATTAGTGTAAATCGGTTTGAAAAACTGAATTTAAAGTATAAGGTATATAATTTTTGCGAAAATTACAAACGGCAGAAGCAATGGTTCGCGGTAAAACCTTAACAGAATTGGAGAAGGGACGCTTTTCGGCGTACAAGGAGGAAAACATAAGTAACCGCCAAATCGCTCGCAAAATCGATCGCGATCCGTTGGTAGTAAACCATTTTCTTAAAACACCCACAACTTATGGCAAAAACCGCAAAGGTCGCACCGCAACAGCAACTTCTTTTAGAGAGAGAAGAGCAATTCTTCGTAAAGCGTCCAATTCCTCTGCGTCTGCGGGTCACATACGAGGTCTAACCGGGACGACAGCCACTGTCGGCACTGTTCGCAGAGGAATTAAGTAGTGTCCTTACATCAAACGCAAAAGGCTGCAAAAAAACACGTTTACTGCAACGTCACAAAACGGTACGCTGAGAGTTCGCGCGAGCTCATCTCAGCTGGCAGTCAGTCGTCTTTTCCGATGAAAAGAAATTTAATTTGGACGGACCCAATGGCTTCCAACACTATTTTCACAATCTAAGAAAATCTGAACGATTTCTGTCGCGGCGTCATTCAGCAGCAATCTCAGTTATGTTGTGGGCAGCAATCTCGGCTCAAGGCGCTATTAATTGAACTATATTGGAAGGGCGCCAAAGTTCACAGAATTATATGGCAATGTCGGAAATTGAATTTGTAAACTTTGACGAAATATTCGCGGGGAACGCTGGATTTTCCAGCATGATAACGCTGCCATTCACACCGCAAGTCGCGTGAAGTATTGGTTTGAAGCGAAAAAAGATAATGAAATAGATTGGCCTGCATTCTCTTCCGACCTAAACATAATCGAAAATATTTGGGGATGGTTGACACGTAAATTTATGCAGATGGCAGGCAATTTAACAAAAAAAGCACACTTATAGAAGCAATTGAAAATGCATTTTCCCAAATCCCTGAAAATTATCTTACATCGTTGTACAACTCTTCACTTACTCGACTTTTTGAGGTTATACGCAATAATGATGGCCATACAAAATATTAGTAATAAAAAATTAATGAATGTAATAAAGACTAACCTCTTTTTTCTTTGTTTTCTATAAGTGAGGGTGATCAAGTGTCCCACTTGAAATAGGCTTAAAAGGGCAAAAATGTGGTTCATCCTAATTTTGCATTTTGTGGTTTGCAAGCGTCCCTTCTCCAATTCTGTTAAGGTTTTACCGCGAACCATTGCTTCTGCCGTTTGTAATTTTCGCAAAAATTATATACCTTATACTTTAAATTCAGTTTTTCAAACCGATTTACACTAATCCTACCTTCTAACACTTGTTACAGATCTAAAACTGCAATGAGGGTAATCAAGTGTCCCACTTGAAATAGGCTTAAAAGGGCAAAAATGTGGTTCATCCTAATTTTGCATACAATTTTTGCAGTTCAAAAACAGGAACACATGTAACTAAGTATCCAGAAAATGTTGACATTAAAAAAAAAGTTTTTGACTTCATAACAAAAATCTTAGCTAGCAAAGTAAAGTGAGGGTAATCAAGTGTCCCGCAGTGTATACAAATATATATATTTATACACACATATACATATATACATACACATTCATACGTATTTATTCACGTTATCACATACAACAAAAAATTCACTTTTCACAAATATAGACAAATTTTCATACACATTTGACTACACATTTATATTATATTTATATTATAATAATTTTTACATACATTCCCAATTCCCATACACACATTTCTGTTTATTACCTATACACACATTTCCCTACACTTTTACATACACGTTTGTAAACTTTGTTACTCGACAGAGATACAAATTCGTACTAACGAATTTTTCCCATACTCAATTATCGTTAGCGCGGACGCGGTTAGACTACACGCCTATTTCCCAACACCCTACATTTATATTTAACCAAACTTTTTACTCTTTGTCGAGCTTTTTTAAACAAAATGCCTGTTGAGCGATCCCCTAAACGCCAACTTATCACAATGGAGACTCCTTCCTCCAAATCCCCAAAGTCAGCCAATGCACGTTTGACAGGTCCTGTCCCTCGGGAGCCACCAAACACACGCTCCAAACTCCCTAGTCCTAAAGCAACCGATCCCAGTGTTGCAAAATTCATTCTCGAGTCCGATAGACTCGTGCAATTATGCACAAAATTTTCTTCGGCTCCCATTAAGGATTTGACCAAATCCCTGGTCCAAATTAAGCAAAAAAATTTGCAAGCCCAATGGGAGAAGCTTATGCCCGCACATGAGGCAGTCTTCATTGCTGATGACAACAGCCAGCCCGACGGTTTCAAAGAGTCGGCTAGGCAAAAAATCGACGCCTGCACAGACCAGTACGACATCATTGCGATGCTCCAAACTCAGTCCCCCCAGCCCGCTGCGCATATGGAACCGGTTCGACCCCTAGAACCAGCAAATACATCCTACATTTGCCTACAAGTTCCACCATGCGATACCGAAACCTTCTTCGGGGGCTATGAGCAGTGTCCGTCCTTCCGGGACATGTTTACTGCGGTTTACATTAACCACCCCCAGCTCACACCAGCCCAAAAATTGTATCACCTCCGATACAAAACGCAAGGTAAAGCCGGTGCTATTGTTAAGCAATATGCATTAACCGAAGAAAATTTCGGACTCGCGTGGGAAGCCCTAAAATCTCGGTATGAAAATAAACGCATTTTGGTTGACACCCAAATCAGATCCCTTTTAAATATCGCTCCTGCCCACACCGAAAATAGTGAGGCACTTCAGCGGATCCAGAGTACTGTTACGAAAATGACTTCTCTAAGTTCGTTTTGGATTGTGCTTGAAAATAAAACAACTTCATTTATTCAGCGCAAACGCAGTCAAAAAATCAACAATCACTTTATTTACAGATTTACACTTTGCTTGTATCTTGTTACTTGTTACTACTTTGCTTATTCAACCAAGACTCGACTCTCTGCGCTGCCACTGCTGCTTTTTATACATGTTTTCTTATCGCGCCGATGTTTCTTGCACATTCTAGTTGTACTCTCTATTGTTCTAGCACAGCCCATCACCTTCGCGAACCATCCTTGCCATATCGGAATT
The DNA here is from genome assembly GCA_964056695.1 of Melieria picta. Taxonomy (NCBI): domain Eukaryota; kingdom Metazoa; phylum Arthropoda; class Insecta; order Diptera; family Ulidiidae; genus Melieria; species Melieria picta. Next base: position 66,221,898 of record OZ057400.1, read on the forward strand.
ATAGCCAACCGGCCGTACTCCAAAATGCATGCCTAAAAGTATGCTTGGAAAAACATTCATGCACAGCACAGAGTGCCTCATCGTTGCACTGCCCACCACTTAGACTTGTTCGTCCCGAACAAGTGCCGAGGCTCCGCCGGAGTAAGATGCCAGGCGCTCCAAATGGACTACTTTCAACCTGGCGTTTCTGTTGCCGCAGCGTTGAACCCTGGTGTACAGGTCATTAATCCTGGTCACGACCTTGTACGGTCCTTCCCATGACGTTTGAAGTTTTGGAGACAAACCTTTCCTCCGCTGCGGGTTGTAAAGCATTACCAGATCGCCTTCTTGGAACCCCGCTGTGTTAGCCCGTAGATTATATCTGGCTTTCATCTTATCGCTGACCAGTTGGATACGGTTCCTTATAAACTGGTGGATTTCTTTCAGCTCCGACCGCTTATTGACTGCGTAATCAGTCCTAGCGCCTTCCGTCGTGCTGACCACTCCGAACTTCAAGTCAGCAGGCAACCTCAGCTCCGTGCCGAACACTGCTCGGGCTAGAGTGAGTGATGTCGTATCGTGCGGGGCTGACCTATACGCCATCAAGAACAGCGGAATATGCGTGTCCCAATCCTTTTGATGTCTGCCTACTATTTTCCGCAGATATTCTCCAGCGTCCGATTGAATCGTTCCACCATGCCGTCGGACTGGGGATGCAAAGGACAGGTGCGAGTTTTCCTTATTCCTAGTAGCTCACATACTTCCTTGAATACCACAGACTCGAAATTCCGGCCTTGATCCGAGTGCAACTCCAGCGGAACTCCAAATCTGGCCACCCAGTTGTTTACCAGCATTTCCGCGACCGTGGTGGCCTACTGGTTAGGAATAGGATACACTCCGGCCATTTGCTAAAATTGTCCATTACCACCAGCACATATTTGTTGCCTTGAGTGCTAAGTGGGAATGGCCCAGCGACGTCCATGGCAATTCGCTGGAAGGGCGCTCCTACGTTGTACTGCTACATACGGCCCCGAGATCTTCTTGTCAGCCCTTTCGCAGCCGAACATCGATCACAGCTCTTAATCCAATCGGCGACAGACTCCTGGCATCCTACCCAGTAGAATCGTCTATTTATTTTGGCGACAGTTTTTGTGATGCCTAGGTGCCTTCCGCTGGAGTCTTTATGGTACGCCTCGATCACCTCGTTGATCCTGCATTTCGGGACTACAATTAGAGAATTGCTGGTCCGGCCATCCTCACTCTCCCACTCGCGGTATAGGCAGCCATCAGACAGCCGCAGACTTTGCCACTGTGCCCAGTATGCCTTCGCGATCGGGCTTTCCCCGGCCATCTCCTGCCAGTCTGGACGTGCGCCCAGCTCTTTGCCTTCAATGATTTTTGCAATATCCGTATCCTCGCGCTGGTCCTTTTGTATCCTCTCCGCAGACCACTCTTCCTCTGGCATAACGCTTACCAATCGGACGTCCACTATCTGCTCTTTGCTTTCGGCTCGCGAACAATGCCTGCATTCAGTTTTACACGGACGGCGTGACAAGGCATCGGCATTTCCATGACTGCTACCCTTGCGATGCTCTATAGTGTAGTAGCTCTGCAGTCGCTCGATCGACCGCGCCAATTGGCCTTCAGGATCTCTAAAGTTCAGTAGCCATTTCAATGCAGCATGATTTGTGCGAAACTTTTGCCCATACAGGTATTTGTGGAAGTGTTTCACGCATTCCAATACTACGAGCAACTCCCTTCGTGTCACACAGTAGTTGCGTTCAGGTTTCGACAAATTTTTGCTGTAGTATGCTATCACTTGTTCTTGACCATCTATTATCTGTGATAGCACACCGCCAATACTATGCCCACTTGCATCTGTATCCAGCACAAATATCTCTCCAGGCACGGGGAAGGCCAGAATTGGAGCAGTGCACAGTTTTCCTTCAGTCGTGCAAAAGCCTGCTCCTGCTCTTCACCCCACGCGAAGGTTTGATTCTTCTTTGTCAGTTTGTGCAAGCTACCAGCTATGTTCGGAAATCCAGGAACGAATCTTCGGTAGTATGTGCACAGGCCCAGGAAACTGCGGAGTTCGTGTAGATTGCGTGGTCGGGGCCACTCCTTCCCCGCCGTGATTTTGCCTTCATCCGTATGTACTCCGTGGGCCGAAACCGTGTGACCCAGATACTTGACTTCCTTTTGAAACAGCTAGCACTTCTTTGGGTTAAGTTTAAGCCCGGCTTTTTGTATTCGCCCGAATACCTCCTTTAGCTTCCCCAGGTGGTCGTCAAAGCTTTTACCCATCACGATTATGTCATCCAGGTAGACCAGACACGTCCGCCAATGCAGCCCTTTTAGCACACGTTCCATTAGCCGCTCGAATGTCGCTGGTGCGTTGCAGAGTCCAAACGGCATGACGGTGAACTGCCACAAACCATCGCCAACACTGAAAGCCGTTTTCTCCTTGTCCTTGTCTGCAAGCTCCACCTGCCAATAGCCGCTGCGTAAGTCGAGCGTGGAAAACCACTGTGTGCCTGACAGTGTGTCCAGGGTGTCATCGTTCCGAGGTAGTGGATAGCTGTCCTTCTTGGTCACGTCATTGAGCTTTCGATAGTCCACACAAAATCGGGTACTGCCATCCTTTTTCTTGACTAGCACGACCGGCGAACACCAAGGGCCTGACGAAGGCTCTATGACCTTTTCTTTATGCATGTTTTCAATCAAATTTGCGATCTCTTCCCTCATGGTCAGAGGAACTCGTCTTGGCGGTTGGCGGATCGGTTTCGCACTTCCGGTGTCGATGTTGTGCTTCACTATGGCTGTTCTTCCGCCCGCTTCTGCTGCAAATATTGACCCATAGTGCTGCAGGAGTGACCGTGCCTTCTGTTTCTGCTCGGCTGTCAATTCGCTGCTCCACTGGTTCTCCTGCGGTATGGCGTCCATGTTAGAACCACTTTTCTTACTTCCTCCGGGTGGACTGCTTTCGCAATTGACAACTGCTTCAGCCTCTCTACACTCGCCAATGACCGCATCTTTTCCGACATATCTGGGTGTGCTAAGTGGGTTGAGTATCCTTACTGGTATTTTGCCATTTTTGGGTTCCACTAACCTACGTCCGATAATTTTTTTGTCGTATCCTTGTTTTGGCGCTTCTACAACCCACAGCCGACTTGTCCCATCGTCCTCGTCCACCTTAGCCCACACAATCGGCTCGGAATTCGCTGGTATCTTCTGGCGTTGACACGGGACACCTTTCCTTACCGCCACGCTTCGCGTGGCCAGTGCAGGGGGAATTCAACGTTGGCATACCTCAGCACATTTTCTTTTAGGTCCAGTGTAAAACCGTGCCTAATCATGAAATCCACGCCGATAATCACGTCGTCCATTATATCCGCGACGATGAACTCATGTTCCAGGCTGCTGGTGCCGATAGCAATTGTTTTTGTTACTTTTCCTCTTACCGGCGCACGCTCGCCAATTGCAGTCCTCAGCTGTTTTTATGATCGAATATGACGCTCTAGTATCCAGTGTCAACACGAACAACTTCCCATCTATCTTTCCTTCAATCGTCAAGCTGCTGGGTTACCGTTTCAACTGCGAGACAAGGACGGTGGGGCAGCAGATTGTGGGGATCAGCTCACGCCCCTTTGGGCTGACCCGTTTTAGTTTAACGACTCCTCGTTCTCAGCCCTGCGCTTGTTGGCTGAGCCTTGCTTGTCAGTGTTCCTCGCTTCAGGCGATTGCGATCGAGAACGGGACGCCTCTTTTGTTGCCGGCAGTCTCGCGCTATGTGACCCTGCTTGCTACATCCCCAGCAAACAATTGTAGAGGAGACCACCCGTGGCCTGCCCGGTGTCTCAGAGCTTATGGTCTGGATCGCAATGTCGTCGGTGCATATCGAGTGCTCCCAATCCATGTCGCCTCATATGTCATCGCGCTGGTCACCGTCTCCTTAAATGTCGGCTTGCCCATCATCAACGCATTGCGACGTGTCTCTGGATCATGAAGACCTTCAATAAATGACTCAATCTTCATGCTCTCGAGATCATCAGCGCCGAATTTCGGGTAGCACAACTGTACGAGCCTCGTTGGCTCTTTGCCTGCGGTTCTTCAGCTCACAGTAGTACAGCGTATGGTTGTGCTCGTTGCTGTACTTCGCTGCCAACGCTCTCATGATGGCCTCGTAATCACTTGTCGAACATTGCGGAACTGATTTCATTACCTCAGCCGCAGGACCTTTCAGCGCCAGTGCCAATCTTCGACCTTTCCTGATATCGGTCCACTGATTTTCCAGAGCAGCCAAGTCGAATTGCAGTTTAAATGTATCGAACGGCGTAGCACCATCATAAGTAGGCACTTCTGTTCGGGTGGCAAAACTTTCCGGAACCGGCGGCAAACATTCTCGTGGCTGTACCTCTCTGAGCCGTTCGTCGACTTTTCTGTTCACCGAATCCTCCAGCCTGTCGACTCGTTTGTTCAAGGAATCATCCAGGTCGTCAACTCGTTTATCCAAGTGTTCCACTTGAGCTCCCAAGTGCTCCACCTTCACATTAAGCTTGTTGGAGATTTCGTCCACTTTCTGTTCCAAGCGTGCAGAATTTTCCTGAAGCTTGTTTTCCATTCGCTCTGCCATCTCTCGGTTCGCAGTTTCGACTTTTGCCGAAATTTCCTGATTCGTAGTTTAAATTTTAGCCATTTTTCGAGTTTCGCGGATATTTCTCGATTCGTAGTTTCGAGTTTCGCTGCCATTTGCGCCGACATTTCGCGATTTTCATTTTCCATTTTGGCTGCCATTTCACGGTTGGAAGTCTCAAACATGCCCTTCATTGCAACCATTAGCTGGCTCATGTCCAATGCTTGTAGTGGCGCAGCCGCTGCAGCCGTACTTTGCAGCGACGCAGCACCCGCAGGCGATTCTTCTACCTTGGCCGACGAATCTAGCTCCTGCGTCCCGAACTCGTGCGTAGCCGAATCGATGCCACGTGATTCACACGCCTCTCGCAAGCGCAGCTGCAACTCCACCTTTCCGCCAGCAGTCGACAAAATCCAGGCGGCCAGCTCCTTCTTCAGCTGGTCCACTTTCAGTTGCTCGAGTTCACTGGTCCACTTTCAGTTGCTCGAGTTTCACCATATCTGCGTTTTACAATTTTAATTTATTTCCAGTAGCACAATCCCACTTCTGACACCAAATGTTACGAAATTGACTTCTCTAAGTTCGTTTTGGATTGTGCTTGAAAATAAAACAACTTCATTTATTCAGCAAACGCAGTCAAAAATCAACAATCATTTTATTTACAGATTTACACTTTGCTTGTATCTACACTTGTTACTACTTTGCTTATTCAACCAAGACTCGACTCTCTGCGCTGCCACTGCTGCTTTTTATACCTGTTTTCTTATCGCGCCGATGTTTCTTGCACATTCTAGTTGTTCTAGCACAGCCCATCACCTTCGCGAACCATCCTTGCCATATCGGAATTATAGCCAACCGGCCGTCCTCCAAAGTGCATGCCTAAAAGTATGCTTGGAAAAGCATTCATGCACAGCACAGAGTGCCTCATCGTTGCAGTACTGTAAACAATTGCCTGTCTGTTCTCAATACTCAGGCCGTAGACACTGACAATTGGGATCCGCTATTGGTTTACATATGTTGTACCAAATTGCCCCAAGAGACACTCGCTCTATGGGAGCAATCATTGACATCCCGGAAGGATCTGCAACCCTGGTCGCAAATGGATGAGTTCCTGACCGGTAGATATGAGGTACTTGAACGGCTGCATAGCATTCGCCCTGCTAAGCCGAAATCACAACCCTCTACTTCCAATGTCTTCCCAAATCGGCCACACAAATCCCTGAACTATCCCACTCAAGTGAAAAGGGACTTCGCGTGCAAACTCTGCAACGCCAATCACCCTATACGGACTTGCCAGAGCTTCAAAAGACTCACCCCCAGAGTCGATTAAAATACGTTAAGAAGCACAATCTCTGCGTAAATTGCCTTGCTACATCTCACCTTGTTGAGGATTGTACAAGCAATTTTACGTGCGTATACTGTCACAGGAAGCACCACTCCATGCTTCACTTCACCAAAAGCAGTGCGCAACCTCAATCTCCTAATCGGTCACATTCGACCATTCCACAGGTCGCAACAGCTCCAAAACGAACGCACAAAAACTCCGCAATTCATTCCCCTCTTTCGGATGCGCAACCCCGCACATCTTCCAGGCAAAGTACGCCCAAAGTACAAGCCCTCCACTCCTTTAATGGCACCCAATCACTTCTGCCTACGGCACTGGTGTCCATTGAGCGCTCGGGAAAGTTGTTTAAGGTTCGAGCGTTGATCGACCAAGCCTCTCAGCGTACCTTCATTTCCTCGAAGGTTCAGAAACGCCCCAAATTGCTAATCGAGAAATCCCCCTTCCAAATCTCGTGCATGGGCGGTCAGATTGTGCAAAATGCCAATCATACATGCTTCTTGACATTGGCAGTCCCTCAAACGAGCACGAAATTCCCCGTGCAAGCTATCGTGCTCCAAGAGCTTACGAAATTGCTCCCCCCCTTCTCACATAAACCCCCCTAATATGAAAGATTTCGCCATGCTGGATCTCGCTGATCCAAACCCCTTAGAGACAGCGCAGATCGATATAGTGATTGGCAGTGATCTCATCCCGCAGATCATGCTCGAAGGTATCCACCGGAATGTATGCGGCAGCTTACTTGCTCAGCATACAGTATTCGGTTGGGTATTAAGCGGTCCAGTACCTCCTTCTTCGCACTTGACATGTGCCACACAGGTACAAAATCGCCTTATGCATACTGGTACCGCCCTTCGAAATAACCTTCCCGCCCTAAAGAAAGCCCTTTCACAAGTGATTGCCGCCCTCAATCCCGTAGGGTTTCCACCCCAGGAAATAATGGAAAGTCACTCTGAACCCACCACTCCTGCAAATTCATTCTCAAACCGGCAAATTTCCCTTTTCTTTGCCAAACGTTTTGACCCCGCAGGATGGCTTTCGCCTCTAATGAGGTCCCCCAAAAGGGTTCGACAAAAACGTCCCACATTCACAGCAACTGACGGAAATTGCATTCCCTCGCAGTTCCTTATTGCATCTCCTCCATCCTGGGTCCGATAAGAGGTCAGTCGTCATTCCATTGCGACCTGCCCTAAGCGCTGCAAGTCCTGCAGACATCGGACTGATCGGGTATACAGTCAAAGATCTACAAGATCTCCCTCTCGGGTGGAACGGCTGCAGCAATTCCAGCCAGAAGGTCATGCTCGTACAAGTCCAATCCCTGATCAAAGAGCGGTTGACTGCCCCCACCCTCTCGAAGAGCAAACTGACATTCTCGATAGGTACTCTTGCTTCCCTCGACCCCAACGAACATATAGAATACCCTCTCATAACTCTCTCCCTCTCATAACCCTAAAAAATGGCTCTAGCTTAAGCGAACCCCGCAGCTTAGCCACGATTTCCCATACCCCCGATGTCAGCTTCAATACTGTTTTGTCCGAATAACTGACATCTTACTGTATTTGCAGGTCGGTAACTACGCCCCAACCGCTGCAGCAGCACTCCTCCGAGGACGAGACGTCGATGGACGGCACCCCGCACCCGCAAGAGCTGCATCACATCCTCGCCCGACTGGCCCGCGGCATCATTAAATTGCAATATGCAATGGCGGCCGCGATGGCTAACTGAGTGCTGTCTCAAGTGATCTGTAGATCCCACCTCTAATCCCTTCCTTTCCTTGTCCCTTTGTACTCATGTTTCCCCCTATTTTCTGCTCCCCGGCTTCGGCCGTTTGTGTCGTTTAATGTTTATTGTACTTCTTGTTACTCGATATTCACACGTCTAACAATAAAGACCCACCTAATCTAGCACAACAACCCGTGTATTTATTTTCCCCCGCTCCACGACGATACGTAAACAGTTTACTTCCCGCTGCTTCTGAGAGCTCCAAAGTACTTTCCACACACTTCCCCAAAAATGAAAACGAGACTTCACATATCGAGTTACGGAGAGCGAAACTGTCTCGTTGAGCGTTCGATATCGAATCGATGTGTCGAGCCAACGACGGTCGAATATCGAATTACGGAAAGTCACCCCAGCATTGTTTAAATCGATAACTATGTTTTAAAAAGAGTCAACTACACTTTCGCGGTGTTTTGCAACTAATTAAAAAGAATATCGCCTATTTTTGCAGCTCACTGAAATTTTTACTGTGCGTGGACGTGTTAATTATTTATTTTATGTCACACATACATATGTGCCTTGTAAATGTTCCTTAAATTTTGAAGTTTATGAATGAGATATTTTTTTTGTTGATGTGGCATTAACATTTTGGTTTTTTTTGTTATTTTTTGGTAATTTTTTTTTCCTGGTTATACATTTTTTTTCTTGTGGCAACGCTGACTGGAATTGGTTTATCATGAAATAATTTAAATAATTAAAATAAATAATAGTTTATTTCATCATGGAATTGGTATAAATGGCATAATAACAAACATGACAAGACCCAGCGAGCCAATCTGCTAGCTGCTCCGACTGACGCGCAATATGGTTACATAAAAGTGATATTGCGCGACTTTCCGTGACATTTTTTATAAACAAATTTGCGCACTGTGGTGAATATTTACACATACTGTGGTGAAAGTGATGAAATTATTATCAGACAGGGTTGACATTTTTGCCATCCGTGGCGCATATAGAAATGTATTTAAGTGAGAAATGTTTGTAATGGTTATGATTTTATTTAATTTATTTTAGTCAATTCAATCGCATCATAGATATTAAATATATTTATTGGTTGATTAAGGTTACACTACCTAAGAACATGGTTCTTTTATAAGTGCATCAACTAATATTAAGTAACAGTTGCATCGAGCTTAAAAAGAAAAATACAAACTTAATACTTAAGGCTATTACAGAAAAAGTACAGTATATAGGAGTTAAGATACAATGCAAAGAGTAAGAGATATGAGAAATAAGTTTTGATGATCTGCAATCGAAAGGCACACCCATTACAATAATTTATTGAAATAGTCGAAAATTCGCGCTTTATAGTTGTTTCTATTCAGTCCAGCTTTCAAAGTCTCCGGAAGAGAGTTCCATAGTCTTGCGGCGTTAATGAAAAAAAGTCTAGAAGAGGTCAGGTACACATACTTTGGAACGATAAGGTTGTGATGTCTTCCCGACTTAGGCATTTGAAGTTTGTCATATAAATATTTCGGCTCTTTCCATTCAACTATTTTAAATATGAATGCACAGTTTCTTGCTGACAAGTAATTTGTGATGCTGCAACCAAGAATTTTATTCCTCCACAGCGAGACATGGTCATATTTTCCCAGCCCATATACATATCGAGTAATGTTATTACATGTCACATTAATTTTGTGTGATGACTTGGAGTCAAGTTTGCTATAAACCAGCTCTGAGTATGTTATATGGGGCACAATAAGCAAATAATGAATACGAAAATGTTTCTCTGAACAAATTCATCATATTTTGATTAAATGATCGTGTTGTGCTTTTGTATTGCCTATCAAAATGAATAAAAACATATTTTTAGTACGTATTCAGAGTTATGAAGATGCCCAACATTACTATAACGCAGAAAATTTGCGATAATTTATTACAGGAAACTTTGTCTTTCGCATTTTACCTTGAACAATAACAACATTACCTTGATATTGATTCGGAACGATTTATGTTTTCATCATGAAATTATTTGTGCAAAAGCAAAATTGAAAATTGTATTGTAATGTTCTTCCAATTCTTCCAAAAAGCCAAGCGTCTGATGAAAGGATTAAAGCCCTGTGCATCTTCCTGCAGTGATGAAAACGGGGATCTGGTTACAGATGCGCAGGGTGTACTGAGGTTGTGGAAGGAGCACTTCACCAAGCTGCTCGCAGGCGACGAAGGGAACAATACCGCCAGTGGTGAAGATGTCCAGATGGCACCAATCGACCACGACGGTGTGGATGTGCCACCGCCCAGGTATGACGAGGTCCGGGTCGCTATCCGGTGACTCGAGAACAATAAAGCTGCAGGGCCGTATGAGCGACCAGCTGAATTGTTCAAGGCCGGCGGCAGTGAGCTGATTGGGTGCATGCAGCAGCTCATCTGCAAAATATGGATGGAGAAACGAATGCCCAACGATTAGAACCGTTGAGCAATACGCGCAGCTCCGTCAAGGTTGGAAGTGACCTCTCCGACCCATTTGATACCGTTCGAGGATTCAGACAGTGCGATCTTTTGCCCTGCGACCTTTTAAACTTCACCATGGAGAGTGTTCTGCACAAGGCCGGTGTACATCGTAATGGCACAATTTTCAACAAAAGTGTCCAGCTCCTTGCCTACGCTGATGACATTGATGTCATTGGGAGTAACAAGCGAGATGTCACCGCTGCCTTTGCGGCTATCGAAATAGAATCTGCCAAAATGGGTCTGGTGGTGAATGAGGGTAAGACGAAGTATATGCTGTCTACACGCAGGGACTCGCAGCGGCTAGGGTCTCACGTAGAGGCTGACAGGTATACTCTTGAAGTTTTCAAGGAATTCGTCTACCTTGGCACCGCCATTAACAGCAGCAATGATGTCAGCCTGGAGATAAAGCGAGGGATTACTCTTACCAACAGGTGCTACTATGGTCTCGGTAGGCAACTGAGTAGCAGAGACCTCTCTCGACCGACAAAACTTGCACTTTAAAGGACTCTTGTTCTGCCCGTGCTCCTCTATGGCGCAGAAGCATGGACACTGTCGCGTAACGACACAGCTGCAATGGGGTCTTCGAGAGGAAAGTACTTCGCAAAATCTTCGGCCCTGTTCGCATTGGCGACGACTATCGTATACTAACTAACAAAGAGCTGTATGAGCTGTATAAAGACATGGACGTAGCGCAGCGAATTAACATCCAGCGGCTGCGCTTGCTTGGCCATGTGTGGTGTGTGTTCGATGCGGTGGTTAGAGGTCGACGGCGAAGAGAAAGGCCTTGTCTCCGGTAGAAGGACCAAGTTGAGGAGAACCTGCCATCTCTTGGTGTGACCAACTGGAGAAGGCGCGCGCAAAGCAGAGTCGCCTGGAGAGAGCTTTTGCGGTAAATCGTAACCCGATATCGGGTTGTTATGGCCAGTTAAGTAAGTAAGTATTTCTACAGTAATTTCACAGTAACAAGATATTTAACCTTTCCAACATTTATTTAATTCTTGATTAAAAAAGCATTAGTAAATTAGGCATCAAACTTACTACTAAAACCAACAGAAAATCGTTATGGGGTAACACTACCAGAGCGGCACGATGACGGCAATACTGCCACATTGTGTAACACTGGCAGCTCGAAAAATAAGTTTCGCTACTTAGGACTTACTGTGGTTTTTCTACGGAATCTCATATTATCAGTTATCTGACAAGGTTCGCACAAATATTGATAAATGTCGTCGGTTAATAGGATACATGGAGATTTTAAGTTCATCGAGTATGTCGTTGTGGTACATTATTTGTTAAAGGTATTGGTTATATAACAATGCATTGCTCACTTTCTCAATCTTAACTAACTAAGTCTCAATCCATAAGCCCATATGACTATAAGATGCCCCAAGTTCATACAAAGCACTTGCGCTTCAAATTTTTGCGGTGGCTATCAAAAAAGCCACGTTAGAGTATTTTATTTACAAGGAGCGCCACATTCAGAGAGCAAAGATAAAACGACATAAACAACCTTTACCTGTTTACGCAGTCAACAGCGATATGAATAGGCATTTGATCAAACCTCCCCCAAATACAAACATCACAGGTGAAAATCCCCCAAAATGAAATCCTGCCTGCGTGCCTGATTTCAATGCGTGTGAAATGAGCGTAAACAATTTTGCTTTTGCTTTGTAACTAAGCTTGCCACCCGTCTTCTTTTGTGGAGGAATGTCCTTCGTCCTCAAAATATGGTAAAATGTCCTTTACTAACACGAAACATGTCGATTTTACTATTTCCTTTGTTAACAAATCCGAAATGCATCATAATAATCTGAGTTAAGTTTAACGATGTTTCGTGTAAAAGCAGCCTTAACCCTCATCGGTCCCCTGTATGCGCACGCATACAATTTTGATCTTTAACCTTGAATAATAATAAATAAATAATAAAATAAAATCGGTTCAGGGGAATGACCTTGTATTTTGCAAAGTAGAATTATTTTGCCTGAATTTGTACCCTTACTGTATTTGCCTGTGCAGTTATAGTTACGAATCGGTCCCTGTGTATGTGCGCGCATACACATAAGCAGGTACCTGGAATTGCCGCTTATTTTTGTGTGTGGATATATAGCACGCTCTTATTTTTTCGTTTTATGAAATTCAGTTTGTTCTGGAACACACATAAGTGAAGTTTGTTTGCGCATTTATTTGAATTTTGGTTGTGTTTCGAAGTATTTGATAAAAAATGGATAGAGTTTTACGTGAAAGAAGGCAGCGAGATGAACTAGAAATGGATTTTGATTTGCAAAGCGAAGCGGGCGAATCTCCGTGCAATAGTGACGATGATTTTGCATTATCAGACGAGGAGAATGATGAAAGTGAAGTTAGCGTGCATTCGGATGAAGACGACATTGAGCCACTTGAGCAAAATTTAGCACAAGAAAATGCAGCAAATCCTGAAAAGAAATATTTTTCAAAAAATAAGAAAATTGAATATTTATCGCAACCATTTGAAATAAATCGAAGAAATTCATTTCGACGTGCAGAAAATTTAACTTCAGGTAAAAACCTACCCTCTTTGTTATGGGTTCATGTTCATTATATGTTTCATTTTTGTTATAATTCAGGTCCAAAAGCATTAGCAGCTGCTAATATAGTTGATGTTTCGTCTGCATTTCACATGTTCCTTCGACCGGTTGAGAATATTATTTTGAACATGACGAATTTATATGGTGTGCGAAAGTACAAAGACGAATGGGAAAACATTGATTTGGACACTCTACACGCATACTTTGGATTGTTGCTGCTTTCTGGTGTGTATCGGTCATACGGTGAATGTGTCACTAAACTGTGGAATGAAGAAACTGGTCGGGCAATATTTAGAGCAACAATGTCTTTGAAAATGTTCAAGCGTATCCATGGTTGCATTCGATTTGATGACCGCGAACAACGTATGGCCAACACTGCATCTACAAGTACTTCTGTTCGTGACAAATTGGCACCGATTCGAAATGTATACGATAAATGGAATCATAATTTCCACCAGGAAAAAACATTACCGTAGATGAACAGTTAGTTCCGTATCGTGGGCGATGTCCGTTTCGTCAGTATATTCCATCCAAGCCGGCGAAATATGGCATCAAAATTTGGATGCTATGCGACTCAAAAAGCTGGTATGCATACAACACACAAATTTATGTTGGTCGGAATCGTAATGCCACTCCTGAACGCAATCTCGGACGGCGTGTTGTTTTGGATTTGGTTGAAGGACTTTCTGACAGAAATGTAACGTGTGACAACTTTTTCACTTCGTATGAATTGGCAGACGATTTGCATAAGAATCGCATGACTATTTTGGGAACAATAAGGAAAAATAGGAGTGAAATTCCTTCAGCTCTACTCGACATGCGTCAAAAGCCAATTTATCATACAGAAGTTGTGTATGAACATAAATTGCAAGCAGTTATGTTGTCATATGTTCCTCGCCGGTACCGATTTGTGACATTGCTCAGTACATACCACAATGTTGTCAGCATAAATGAGAATAGTGAACAGAAGAAACCTAACATCGTTGAAGACTACAACAAAACCAAGAGTGGAGTTGATACTATGGATCAAATGGTGGCTACGTACACATGCAAACGAAAAGTCAATCGGTGGCCAATGGCAGTATTTTGTAACATGCTTGATGTTAGTGCGTTGAATGCATTCGTGACGTTCATGGCATTGTTTCCGAATTGGAAAAATTCTAAAACGAACCATAATATTCGTCGTCGCCTTTTTATCGAGCAGCTTGGATTGAATCTCGTTGAAAAACAGATCACTAAACGTAAAAAACAACCTCAAAGTAATGATGCTTCCAGTGTTATTCAAAGAATTCGGGGGATTCGCCATTTACCAAGTACATCAAACCGAGGCCGATGCTACATCTGCACATATAAAAATAACAAAAATCTTTTTGCCACACGCTGTGAAAAGTGTAGAAATTTCATTTGTGCTGAACATAATTTCAATTTATGCGAAAAATGTACAAATAATTGACAAAAGTTAAAAATTCAATTTTTTTTTCTAATATATGTAATATTCTAATTTTAATTTCATTCTAAATCTACCTTTATGAAGTTCAAATGTATTCATGATGATAGTAAACAATATAATAAACATAAAAAATCACAAAACATAAATGGTTGCTAGTTTTTTAAGCTTTTTTACAATTAAAAATATATGTGTATGCGCGCGCATACAATGGGACCGATTAGATGTATTTCTCGAGGGACCGATGAGGGTTAACTAATTGATATTGATTTCGAAAAAAAAATGATATTTTTGTGCTCTGTTCGCACTAATCTGAGTTGACTTTCATTTTTTCTAACAACTTAAATTTTTTTGATCTCATTGTTATTAATTTTATGATCTCATTAAATGCAATATAAGTCTGATTAATGCAGCAAAAAGCAATGACAATTATTTATTTAAAAGCAAATAATCTTTGAAAAAGACATGTGTTTATGTAAAGGGATTAATAATTTTTTCAATTGTTTTTATACTTATTTTTTTATGCTTACTTGTTTTGTTATATTCATATTTAAATATTAAAGTTTTTTTGGAAATGTATGTATGCATACAAAAGTTTAAATACATACATATGTATTTACCGAACAATAAAACAAACGCGTTTGGAAACAAATTGCTTGTAAGCAAGTTAGTAAACGTTTTAAAAACTTCCAAATCGTAAATGTTTTCCAAACTTATTTTTAATGAATTAATACATATTTTTGAAACTTACATGCGCAAGTGTTTTAAAAACTTATTCCAAACTTTCCCAATGTTTTAATAGGCAAACACATTTGGAAACAATTTGCTTGAAAGCGAGTTGGCAAACATTTTCCAAATTGTTTGCAAACTTTTACTCAATTTTGAAAACATGTATATCAAGGCATGCGATGCATGCCTGAATGAATTGTAATTTCATTGATTTTTAAATGAATGATGTTTTGCCCTTCCAAAAAAGCCTTTAAACCTCTAAAGAAGTTTTCCAAACTTTCGTAAGTATTATCACAGAATAAACAGTATACAGAAGGCGCATCTGAAATAATTTTGCGATTTCATTTCAGACGCGGGCGGGAAGTAGCAAAAATGAGGAAAATGTATATGGAACCGAGAGAGTAAGCGCAAGCGAGCGGAGAGCTGCTTTGCGATCCTCTCTTGCATTCTCGCATTCATTCGATGGATTGGTTTATTCTCATTTCGACAACAACACGCAATGTTGTTGTTTTCCGCAGCAAGCCAGCTTGGCTTTACTCGGGCACTTTGAAATGGCGGTTGTTTTGGCAAAGCGATCGCCAGTCACTTTTTCCTATGCAAATTTTGCCTGTCCGCTTCTTGTTCTTGTTTGTAAAAAAGCAAGCGCAGAGCGAGCACGAGCCGGCGAATTTGTTTATTGTCATTATCAATTGAATCTTCGAGCTGAATGGTCGTTTTTTGTTCATGCTCATTAAATTTTGCAAATATTTAGACGTGGTTGATCCAAAATAAAAATTTGTACAAATATATTTACAAGGCTAGTTCCATATAATTATTTGTCTAAATTTTGACGTGGTTGATTCCAATTTTGAATTTTTTGCAATTGTTTTCGACGTGGTTGACCCAAATTTAAAATTTCGACAGATATATTTACGAGGCTAGTTCCAAGTATAATTATTTGTCTAAATTTTAACGTGGTTGATTCCAATTTTGAATTTTTTGCTATTTTTTTGACGTGGTTTATCCAAATTAAACATTTTTACAGATATTTTGACGTAGTTGATCCTTTCTGGTCATTATATTACCTTTGATTTGGCATATTCATTGACTTTACTAGTATACGAAAAATGGATCCGGCTCCGAGTAAAAATTTACTACCCCGGGTGGGTAAAAATTTAATAAAGTCAGGGCTTCAATGCTGCATAACAAGTTGCCGAAAATCTAGACGGGATGATGAAAAACTTAAAATGTTTAAATTTCCGCCCTATGACTCAGCTATGCGCCAAATTTGGCGACAAAAATGTAGCATTTAAACTAAAGAATACACCAAACCATTATTTATATGCGTTAATCACTTCTCAAGTTCTGACATTGGGAAAAAATATTTAAAATCTGGAGCAATTCCTGTATTTAATTTGGAAAATGTTGAAGAAACTTATGAGTTTTCAGAGCCCGATTGTTCAACTAAAAAGAGACGAGAAAGTGAGTCCGTAGATGGGTATTGTAATAATTGCGAATCATATGCTAAATCCGTAAATTTTTACAGGAAAAAGTATTACAACATTTTGGCAAAATACAGAAACATTAAAAACCAGAAGAAAGTTCCAAAAAAGTCAGATGTGCTCCAACGTATCGACTCTTATAATAACGTGAGCAAAGAATCAAAGGTATTCTGTAAGCTTCTTCTTAGATCCCGTCCTAAAGAATATACGGAAGATGTAAAAGATTTGGCTCAAAATATTTATTATGTCTCGCAGTCGACATATCAATTTTTAAGAAATAAACTAAATCTAAATCTGCCACATATCTCGACTGTTAATCGATGGGCCCCTGTTAAGTTCCTGCAGCCAGGTTTTAAGAACTCTGCTTTTGAGGTTATAAGAAAACGGTGCTTGGATTTGACCCGAATTTGAGCGAAAAAAACAACATGATTCTATTAATGGATGAAATGGCAATTAGAAAGGAATTACGATATAATCCTAAATTAGATTTGGTTGATGGGTATGAAGAAAATGGGGTTGAAAGGACAAGCCAAATAGGAAAACAATTATGTGTTTTTATGGTCAAATCAATGTTTTCTAACTGGTCATTGGTACTAAATTACTTTGTTTTCAAAAACGGACTTTCTGCAAATATGTTAAAAAATATAATTCTGGAAAATTAAAAAATTCTTAATAGTTTTGGCATCACAGTAAAAGTTATAACTTGTGACCAAGGGTCTTCCAATAGGAAGTGCTTTTCGGATATGGGTGTAACTTTGGAAAGGCCTTTTTTCATGTATAATGATTGTTCAGACCCTGCACATATAAATATGATGTAAACAATGTCAAACGTTCTCACGGCAGAATTGGGCTTGATTCCCACCGCTGCAAGTGTTAATATCACGCGTCAGTGTTATCCAACATTCGGGAGTCAATGCATTTTGCATACTCAAGGTCAATTCGACAGTCAATGCATTCGACAGTCAATGCACTTTGCGCACGCAAATTCCATTCGACAGTCAATGCATTTTGCACACGCAAATTCCATTCCGCGGTCAATGCATTTGCACACTCAAATTTCACTTAGTTAATCGCAGCATAAGCAGAAGCAGCGTAATCAATATTGGGCAAGCGTGGGAATGCTAAGTCAGCAGCGAGACCCAACGTGCCCGTAAGAACGTTTGACATTGGAAAGATTATAAAAGCCAAAAGAAATTTCTAAATAAAGACAGTAAATTGGAAAACAGCCACCACTCAACACGCTTGTTTTTTGACTCAGGGCTGAATCGGTTCAAGTGCCGATTCAGACTCCAACCACCTCATCCTGAACTGGTTCAAGTGCCAAGTCAGGTTTTAACTCAATCATTCTGAATCGGTTCAAGTGCCGATTCAGACTTCAGTGGCAAATTAGTCACTGAACATTTTGGTGACCCCGACGTGATCCTTTCACGTTACACACGGGCAACAACAGTTCCCCAACATCAACAATCCATCCTCGGCAGTAAGAGACTGCCGTCACAACTTCATTCATCCTCGGCAGTAAGAGACTGCCTTCACAACCTCAGTAAGCAGAACGCAACCTTCGGATCCAGCAACAATGACGACAATGCAAGATTTAGTAGCTGAACAGTCTGAACTGGGTCAGGAAGTTCAGCAACTAATCACCAACTTCAGAAAGGACTCGAAGGACAGGAAGACAAGTCGCAAATACTACACCGAACGTATTAAGCGACTCAGTGATTTGTGGAATCAGTTTGACCACAACGACACAACCATCAGAGAAGTGCCGGGCGTAGACACAACCGATGGTTACTTCACCAAGGACTATTTCAACAACATCAAGGCGTTGGTAGAGAAGTACAGCGACATCCTCAGCAGTGAATTAAATGCACTCCAACCTCCGGTCGCTACCATCAAAGAACCGGCAGGTGTAGCATCTCTACCGAAACCACCACCATGTGAGGAACCAGATGCAAACGCATCGCGCCTGGTTCGGAAACAAATGGCCATGGGCACTTCACTGAGGCGACTCATCGCAGGCGCCAATCGTCAACCGGCGATCCAGGCGAAGTCGTTCTACGAGGTCAATATCGGGAGAATCGAAAGGCTGTGGAACGAAATTGAACCATAAATTTCGAGCTTTAGGAGTGCACCAGCGATCCTGCTACAGTGGGATATGATCTTGAGAATTATGTGGAGCTTGAGGAATTGGTTCAGTCAAACCTAATTTCATTGGCCTCAAAGCTGGCTGATCACGAACAACCACAACAAGTGAGCAGCAAGTCAGACACCGCTTGCCTATCGCTTCCCAAAGTAACCATTCCAAAGTTCGACGGAAATTACTTGAAATGGGCTCAGTTCGATGATTTGTTCACGGAAATGGTCCACAAACAAAACCTTCCTGGCGCACAAAAAATGTGGTATCTCAAGGGCAGTCTGTCCGGAGAAGCAGAAGGTTTGATTCAACACCTGCCATTGACCAACGAAAATTACGAAACAGCCTGGAAGTTGCTGCAAGAGCGCTACCACAACAAGAGGATCATCGTTGGAGCAATCATCGAACGAATCCTGAATCAACCATCAATGACAGCCAATCCATCAGCGGCAGAACTAAGAACACTACACGACGTCACGCTTGAGGGACTACTGGCTCTGAAAAATCAGGGGCTAGAAACCGATTCCTGGTCTCCATTACTGCTCCATTGCCTGCTGCCTAAACTGGATAAACAAAGCCGCATGTTATACGAGCAATCGTTAACACATCCACGAGAGATCCAGTCTATTCCAGAATTTATGGCCTTTGTGGAAACCAGATTCCAGTCGTTGGAGGCAATTGGTCACAAGGAGAAGCCTAGCTCCGCAAAAACCCTCACCACAGCGGTAGACAAGCAAAAGGCGTCAATCTGCAAGGTCTGCAATGACGGATCGCATCCATTATATCATTGCAAGGCATTCCTGCGATCAACACCACAAGATCGCATCAAGGCAGTTCAGCGGCTAAACCTGTGCCTGAATTGTCTGCGCATAGGACATAAGGCCACTGATTGCAGAGCTCGTCACTGCAGTAAATGTAACAAAAAACATAATACACTACTGCATCTATCCGAGCCAACCAAGGCCAGTAACCAGCCAGGTCCCAACTCCAAGCAGGAAGTGCTGGTCGAGAAAACCCACCAAAGCCTTCAGCACTGCTGACGGCATCTTCGCCAAACCAGGGGTATGTCCTGCTCAGCACCGCCATCATAAGAATAGCTACGATCCATGGTGATTTCGTCAACTGCAGAGCAATACTGGATTCTGGATCACAAGTAAATTTGATGACGGAAAGATTGGCGAAGAAACTGAACCTGCAGCTGCAGCCATCTCCATTGTGGATAGAGGGCATTGGTAGAAGTAAAAAGGATGCAAGATATAGCGTGACCACAAAAATCCAGTCCCGCATCAATAACTTCAACGTGGCACTCAGCGCTTTCGTCATGCCCCGGATCATTTCAGCCCAACCAACACAGCTTCTGAATGCTTCAGACTGGCCAATTTCACGAAACATAAATTTGGCTGATCCGGACTTTTTTAAGCCAAATCACGTTGATCTATTGATTGGGGCAGAATTCTACCACAGCCTTCTGTCAATAGGTCAAATTAAATTGGCTGATGGATTGCCGAAGCTGCAGAACACGGTTTTTGGATGGATATGCAGCGGCAAAATCAACGGTGCCGATCAGGAAGCTCTTACCTGCGGCATATGCAGCGAAAGCGACGAGGATGCATTAGACAACATACTGACTAAATTCTGGCAGCTGGAGGAATTACCAGAGAACAAGGATCAATTTACGGATGCAGAAAGAAAATGCGAGGAATCATTTGCCCAACACACCAAGCGCAATCAAATGGGGCGATTTGTCGTGAAAATTCCGTTTAAGGAAGACCCAGCAGCTCTTGGCGAATCCATGCAGATGGCAACCAATCGTTTCTTCAGCCTCGAACGTCGCCTGTCAAAAGACCCAGTGATGAGAGAAATGTACATCAACTTCATGCGGGAATACGAACATCTCGGACATATGGAACGAATCGATCGCGACGCTATATTGACTCCTCACTACGTTCTGCCACATCACGGTGTAACCAAATTGGACAGCACAACAACAAAGTTAAGAGTTGTCTTCGATGCATCCGCAAAAACGTCAAGCGGGGTTTCACTCAACGACATCATGCACAATGGGCCAGTCGTACAAAGCGAATTAACATCCATCTTATTGCGCTTTAGAAGGTCACGATTCGTCTTCACAACGGACATCGAAAAGATGTATCGTCAAATATTGATTGATCCAAGAGACGAACAATTCCAAGTCATCATCTGGAGAGAGTCAGCGCAGGACGAGTTGTGCTACTACAAACTAAAAACAGTAACATATGGAACAAGAGCAGCACCCTACCTAGCAACCAAATGTCTGCAGACTTTAGCAAAAGATCATGCAGTGCAGTTCCCACTCGGGGCAGCTACTCTAAGCAAGGACTTCTACGTCGATAACGGTCTGAGTGGCTCAGACAGCCTGATTGAAGCAATAGCAGCAAAAGAACAACTCATCAAGATTCTAGCGACAGCTGGTTTTAAGCCACGAAAGTGGCGCGCAAATCATGCAAGGTTACTTCAAGGCTTACCTCCCGAGGATCAAGATGTAGACCTAGACATTAGCAACGACTCACATAAGACAGTGAAAATCTTAGGTCTTACATGGCTGCCAAAATCGGATGAATTTTGCATCAAAACAAACCAGGCTGTCAATGGAAAAATAACGAAAAGGACAGTGACATCTGACTTGGCACACATTTTTGACCCATTGGGATTAATGGCTCCAGTGGTAGTCAAGGCCAAAATGTTTGTCCAACAACTGTGGCAATTAAAGCTGTCATGGGATAAAGCTCTACCAGCGGAAATGCACACTCAGTGGACTACCTTCCGCCAAAACTTAGGTGAGCTAAACAATGTGAGGGTGCCACGACACATCATGCACCACAAACAATCAAGAAACATTCAACTTCATGTGTTCACCGATGCATCCGAACGCGCCTATGGAGCCGCTGTTTACATCAGAGCAGAAATTACTGATAGAACTATCTCGGTCCAACTACTCAAAATCACGCGTCGCCCCACTCAAAACACAGACAATACCGCGGCTCGAGTTATGCGCAGCACTGTTAGGAGCACAACTGGTGGCAAGAGTAAAAAGGGATTTGGAATATGAGCAGCATCCGATTTATATGTGGACTGATTCGGAAATAACATTGCATTGGATTAACTCGGATCCATCCAAGTTCCAAACCTTCGTTGCTCACCGGGTCAGTAAAATTCAACAATTGACGCTAGTTGAACAATGGAGGCATGTCAACACCAAACACAACCCAGCTGACTTGCTATCTCGAGGTGTAGATCCACTTCACATCCAGGGGTGTACAATGTGGTTTTACGGGCCATTATTCCTTCACGGCAAGGAAGAAGGTTGGCCACAGCCATTTCGTCTGGAGCACATGATCCCTGATCAAACAGACGCAGAAGTCAAGAAAAGGGCAAACGTGCTCACTATCGCACATGAGGATGATCTGAGTAACATGGTCTACACAATACGGCATCGAAACTCCTTCGCAATGTTGCAACGAATTGTTGGCTATGTGTTGCGATTTATTAAACGTCTACAGGATAAGAGCAAACATGGTAGCATCAACCTAACACCAACCGAACTGGATGAGTCGCTGTACGTCATCATAAGAGCCATACAACTAAGCGATTTCAGTGAAGAGATGCATCAGCTATCAAATACGGGTGAAGTCAAAGGAACCAGCGCTCTCCAGGGACTGTCTCCATTTATAGACAATCGCGGCATCATCAGGGTAGGGGGCCGATTGACATCATCACATCTCACATACGACGCCAAGCATCCCATGTTGCTGCCTTATAACGATCCGATAGCAAAACTTATCATGCAACACCTTCACGAGAAAGGAGTCCGTTGCTCGCCACAGGCATTGTTGGCCCAAACCAGACAACGATTTTGGCCAATAAAGGGCAAAATTATGGCTAGATCCATTGTCTAACACTGTGTGCGATGCACGCGGGCGCGTCCACAGATGTTCAACCAGATCATGGGAAACTTGCCAGCTGATAGAGTACAACTTCAGAGACCCTTTTTCAACGCGGGGGTGGATTTCTGTGGCCCGATATGGATACACTACAAAATAAGAGGCAAAAGGCCATGCAAGGCTTACATTGCAGTCTTCTGCTGCTTTGCTACAAAAGCAGTGCATCTGGAAGTCGTCAGCGATCTTACAACAGACGCATTCATCGGCGCACTTAATCGTTTCACGTCAAGAAGAGGCCGTTGTCAGAACTTATATTGTGATAACGCAACCAATTTTGTGGGTGCAAAAAACCAACTGGAAGAATTGGTTGAAAGCATTCACAGCAAAGATGCCCAAGATAGCATAATGCGGTCAGGTGCAGCCCAAGGAATTACATTCCACTTCATCCCCCCGAGAGCACCACACTTCGGAGGGCTGTGGGAAGCGGCTGTCAAGTCTGCAAAATATCTCTTGGTGCGAACAATTGGTACCTCCTCGCTAACATATGAGGAACTGGAGACCGTGGTAACTCAAATCGAGAGCATGTTGAACTCTAGACCACTAACACCCTTGTCATCAAATCCTAATGACCTGTCAGCACTCACACCGGGACACTTCTTAATAGGAGAACCATTGACAGCGATTCCAAGTAGTTCAACAACGACAACCAAAACATCGTTTTTGACCAGATGGAAGTTGGTCAACCATTTAAAAGAGGAGTTCTGGTCAAGGTGGTCCAAGGAGTACCTCAATGAGTTACAACATCGTACTAAATGGACAACGCAATCACCTGATATCTCTAATGGAATGCTGGTAATTATAAAGGAAGATAATGCGCCTCCTCTGCAATGGTCACTAGGCAGAGTCGTCAAGTGCTATCCTGGCAATGATGGGAAAATCAGAGTTGTTGACATCAAAACCAAAACTGGTGTCTGCAAGCGGCCCATACATCGGTTAGCACCATTACTGAAGGAGCAAGAGGTATCAGTGGACGGCAATTCTGAGACCAACAACGGCCCAACGCCGCAGAAACGAAGCCGACACAGTGCATCACCATAAAACATAGCAACAAGGCAACTCCTCCACCACGACCACTTGATCGAGTTCGTCCACAAGCTGACCGTCATCCGAGCTGGGAAATAGACATCGAGTGTTGACCATATGTCAACGGGGGGAGGATGTTCAGACCCTGCACATATAAATATTATGTAAACAATGTCAAACGTTCTCACGGCAGAATTGGGCTCGATTCCCACCGCTGCAAGTGTTAATATCACGCGTCAGTGTTAGCCAACATTCGGGAGTCAATGCATTTTGCATACTCAAGGTCAATTCGACAGTCAATGCATTCGACAGTCAATGCACTTTGCGCACACAAATTCCATTCGACAGTCAATGCATTTTGCACACGCAAATTCCATTCCGCGGTCAATGCATTTGCACACTCAAATTTCACTTAGTTAATCGCGGCATAAGCAGAAGCAGCGTAATCAATATTGGGCAAGCGTGGGAATGCTAAGTCAGCAGCGAGGCCCAACGTGCCCGTAAGAACGTTTGACATTGGAAAGATTATAAAAGCCAAAAGAAATTTCTAAATAAAGATAGTCAATTGGAAAACAGCCACCACTCAACACGCTTGTTTTTTGACTCAGGGCTGAATCGGTTCAAGTGCCGATTCAGACTCCAACCACCTCATCCTGAACTGGTTCAAGTGCCAAGTCAGGTTTCAACTCAATCATTCTGAATCGGTTCAAGTGCCGATTCAGACTTCAGTGGCAAATTAGTCACTGAACAATGATGGAAAAGTGTTCTGCATATATGATTTCCCGCACCTTGTTAAATCATTGAGAAATGGCTGGCTCAAATGCGACTTAAGCTAAGGTCCCACGATTGCCGCAAATGCGCCGATCATAGCCCGATCTGGTCGGGCATTGACTACGCAGAAATTGTCAATTGAGCAAAACGTTTTTTATTTGGATCACACGATTGCCCCAAATTCGGCTCAATTTTTAACTTTTTGTCTGGCTTCAACTGTTCACACGATTGACGCTACAGTACCGATTTCGTTCGGCGCAACAGAAGACAGATCGAATATTTTTGACATTTGCACCGAAACCGAATCGAGTTCACACGATTGGCATTTGAGTTTTTTTAAAATGCGTAAAATTTCTACGCATTGCGGCAATCGTGGGACCTTACCTTTAGCTACACCAAATGGAATTGCTAGTTTTAGGGTAGTTCAGGAACTATTTGAAATGGAACTTAAATCAACAACAAAAATGTGTCCTAAACTAACCAGCCAACATATGTTCCCAAATTCTTTCGAGAAAATGAAAGTAAAACTGGCAACCCAAATTTTCAGCAGGACTGTTCAAGCTGCTATTAGGACAACTGCTGAAACTAAAGGTTTCAAAAGTTGCTCTAAAGAATTGGCTTTATCTACGGCCAGCTTTATAGAAAATATTGACAAAATATTTGATTGCCTAAACAGTGGATCGTTATATTCCAAAAATTTTTACAGATCTGCGATTCAACTCAACAGCTTATCACATGAGTACATAAAATTCTTCCTTAAATACCTGGATGAAATCTCATTTGTTGACAAAAAGAAAAAAGTATTTTTTCTAGATGGGATGAAACTTACTCTAAAAGCTGTTTTGCTATTAGTAGACGAGCTTTTTGAGAAAAAATCCGAAATTTTTTTTTATGACAAGGACATTAAACCAAGACAAACTTGAAAATATGTTTTCTATGTATGTATTATAATACAGCCATCCTTGCCGATTTCATATTAAATGATAATTTTCAGAACTGTTCTGAATTTACCATTGATTTAGCGTCTTTAAGATATTTCTTGGGTTATGTTGTTTACAAAATACTTCCCAAAATAAACTGTGAAACATGTGCAGGTGAATTGAGAAAAGAAGATGAGGTACTAACAGTTCCTAGTGAACTTTTCATATTTCACAAAAACTTTAACTCTCTCATAGATTTCGACAATCTTATTAGTCCATCGCAAATTCTATTAGAGATAAGCAAAGTACACATTTCAATTTTCCGCAGCATTTTTGAAAAACAGCCACAAATTGTAGGCATAAAAAATTTAATAAAAGTTAAATGTCAAAATGCTACACCACAATAGTTTTCCACATGTCCTGATCATAAAAACACAATTTTAGATTTTATGATCTTAGTTCTTCTCAGGAAGCATTGTTCATGGGCTTCAGAAAAGAAAAATGTAACTAAACCCCGAAAACTTAAAATCCTAAAATCGTAATAAACTCTAGTTATTTTGACCAAACTTATTCCCTGCCTTATTCCCACAATTGGCGGTTTTTTTTATCGTAGTATTGTGAGTCGTTAAGCTCCTTACAGAAATCAGCCAAAGCAAAAATTTATTCTAACTTCAGTTGTTAGCCAGCGACAACAACAACCACAGGCTGTCGCCTTTCCCCTGTACGCGTTTCCTCCATCACCATGCATGCGGCACTTCCCTTTGTTGGCCACCAACAACAACCACTTATATGGTGCGTTACTGTTTTGTACACCGGCATGCGTTCAATACTTTTATCTGTTTGCTCTCCGAACATTTGATTTTGCGCTCTCACAGCTTCCCATTTTACGCTCTCGCGCTCTGTGCCTTCTCGTCCCCTGTACTGCTTCCCCCCTCATCCACAAACGGGTCCTACCGCTGGAACCCGCAAAGAAAATTTTCTTTACACCAGATGCGCATTCTGTATATTGTTTGTTCTGTGGTGTTATGTATATTGTAACGATGAGTTCGCGATGGTAATGGGCTGTGCGAGAACGATCGAGAGAGAGAGTCCAACTGGAATGTGCAAGAACAATCGGCGCGATAAGAAAACAAGTATAAAAGGCAGCATTGTGCAGTGCAGAGAGACAAGTCTGATTTGAACAAGCAAAGTAGTAACAAGTGTAGAGATAAGCAAAGTGTAAATCTGTAAATAAAGTGATTGTTGGTTTCTGACTGCGTTTTGCGCTGAGTAATTGAAGTGGTTTTATTTTCAAGCACAATCCAAAAACGAACTTAGAGATGAAGCCTAGAGAGCTCATTTTCGTAACAATATAAATATCCACACATGTATAAATATTGTCTTATAACTTTGTCACACTTTATCTTTGTTTACTTCTTAGCAAAATGAATTAAAGTACGTTGGAACCAAGTCGAACTTTGTAACAAATTGCTGGAAGAAGATTTAGACAGACAAAGTGGCTGAACACTTTTCGTGGCAAGGCACCGAACAAAAGAAAAGCGTACGAAATTTTAGCACAGCCATTGCTATACGAAGTATGACAATGACAAAATTTGTAAAATAGTTTAAAAGTATTGTTACGATGAAGCACTTTGTGCTGTGCTATGCATGAATGCATAGCATACTTTTAGGCATGCACTTTGAAGTACGGCAAATTTGGTATAATTCGCTTGGTATAGTCCGATATGGCAAAAATGGTTCGCGAAGGAATGGGCTAAGCGAGAATGGTCGAGCGTTTTCCAATTGGAAGTTGCAAGAAACTTCGGCGCGATAAGAAAACTGGTATAAAAGCAGCACTGTGCAGCGCAAGGAGTCGAGTCTGTGTTGAGCAAGCAAAGTGGTAACAAGTGTAGATACAAGCAAAGTGTAAATCTGTAAATAAAGTGATTGTTGATTTTTGACTGCGTTTGCGCTGAATAAATGAAGTTGTTTTATTTTCAAGCACAATCAGATACGAACTAGTCATTTTCGTAACAGTATTTATTAATAACAGTTTTCCTTTATAGACACCTATTTACACGAAGGCTTTTCTCCCTGCGTTAAAAGTCATGCGTGACGAGTTTGTGGGCGAGAAGTGGATAGAAGTCAGCGGGGTAGGCAAACACGCACGGTCAGCGAATTCGAGGGGTTTTTTTTGACATTTTGCTTTGCTCTTTTTCGCACTTTTCTTCAAATTTCAAACCGGCCGGACGTTTTGCTAACATTTACACTACTCGACAAAAAATGGGTTCATCGCGTGCTCCTAAAAACAAAAGTATTTTTTAGACTAATTTTCGGCTGCTGAACACGAAACTGAAAATCAAAAAGTTTTCTTAAGAAGCGTTTTCGAAAACTCTTCGAAAAACACTTTTTTCCCTGTTATTTCAGTTATGAGCACATATCTCGTAAACCAACCATCCGACATCCTTTTTAAAGTCCTTTAAAAAGGTTTTTGGGTCAGAAAATTAAAAACTGACTATGCCAGGATACTATAAATGACCTCTAGTTTTACGTCTATATCAACATTTGGATGGGTCTCGGAAAAATTAAAAAATTGTTTCGCACGGTGTAATGAATGAAAAGTTGGTGTTTTCACTCCGTGCATCATAACTTTGTAATTTTTCTTTCAATTCTATTGATGTTAGGCTTAATATTTGCTCAAATAATATATCTTTCATCTTAGATTTTAAAACCAACGGAGATCATTTATTTATCTATAAAAAAACGATTCGAAAATGTATAATTTTTGAAAATGGTCGAAAAATTCAATTTTTTTAACTTTCATCGTCAGTAACTTCCCCAAATCTCATCTGATTTGGACAATCGATATATCGTTGGAAAGGTTAGTTAAGGGGGTCTTCTGGTTACGAGCTGAAAATTTAAGTCTATTTTTCGGAGTAAATTGCGAAGGAACTACTTGAGATAATCCAGTAATTTTTTTTTTATTTTATTGATACATGCTTTATCTTGTAAGATCAAATTTTGGAAATTAAAAGTCATCACACTCGCGACTTTAGAACGACCTTGAGGTTGTTGCCTTTTTTAAACTTGTTGGTAAGACTTCTTCAAGAAATATTAATCGAATTCAATAAATTTTTTTTCAGTTATTCAGGAGACATATGGCTATGTTTTCCCGTGTACGATTTTGAAATTTTTATTTTGTTCCATTTTTACACTCACCAATAGACCAAAAAACATGGTCGAAAATCAAACTTTTTACAAAAAACCTCCTAGTTTTTTTTTTTTTGCTGTTAAATTCGAATTGACATTTTTATACTTTCACCCAAAACAAATTAGTCACAGTGAAATGTCTAATCCGTGTTTATTTTAAAAAATACTTTAAAATTTTTCGAACCTTAAATAACACTATTTTAATATTATATCGAAGGCATTGAAACTCAACTTTTTACGAATACAAAGAACGTCAACGTTTAGTGTCAACAAATTTGACAGGAAGTGCTGGTCGAGAAAACCCACCAAAGCCTTCAGCACTGCTGACGGCATCTTCGCCAAACCAGGGGTATGTCCTGCTCAGCACCGCCATCATAAGAATAGCTACGATCCATGGTGATTTCGTCAACTGCAGAGCAATACTGGATTCTGGATCACAAGTAAATTTGATGACGGAAAGATTGGCGAAGAAACTGAACCTGCAGCTGCAGCCATCTCCATTGTGGATAGAGGGCATTGGTAGAAGTAAAAAGGATGCAAGATATAGCGTGACCACAAAAATCCAGTCCCGCATCAATAACTTCAACGTGGCACTCAGCGCTTTCGTCATGCCCCGGATCATTTCAGCCCAACCAACACAGCTTCTGAATACTTCAGACTGGCCAATTTCACGAAACATAAATTTGGCTGATCCGGACTTTTTTAAGCCAAATCACGTTGATCTATTGATTGGGGCAGAATTCTACCACAGCCTTCTGTCAATAGGTCAAATTAAATTGGCTGATGGATTGCCGAAGCTGCAGAACACGGTTTTTGGATGGATATGCAGCGGCAAAATCAACGGTGCCGATCAGGAAGCTCTTACCTGCGGCATATGCAGCGAAAGCGACGAGGATGCATTAGACAACATACTGACTAAATTCTGGCAGCTGGAGGAATTACCAGAGAACAAGGATCAATTTACGGATGCAGAAAGAAAATGCGAGGAATCATTTGCCCAACACACCAAGCGCAATCAAATGGGGCGATTTGTCGTGAAAATTCCGTTTAAGGAAGACCCAGCAGCTCTTGGCGAATCCATGCAGATGGCAACCAATCGTTTCTTCAGCCTCGAACGTCGCCTGTCAAAAGACCCAGTGATGAGAGAAATGTACATCAACTTCATGCGGGAATACGAACATCTCGGACATATGGAACGAATCGATCGCGACGCTATATTGACTCCTCACTACGTTCTGCCACATCACGGTGTAACCAAATTGGACAGCACAACAACAAAGTTAAGAGTTGTCTTCGATGCATCCGCAAAAACGTCAAGCGGGGTTTCACTCAACGACATCATGCACAATGGGCCAGTCGTACAAAGCGAATTAACATCCATCTTATTGCGCTTTAGAAGGTCACGATTCGTCTTCACAACGGACATCGAAAAGATGTATCGTCAAATATTGATTGATCCAAGAGACGAACAATTCCAAGTCATCATCTGGAGAGAGTCAGCGCAGGACGAGTTGTGCTACTACAAACTAAAAACAGTAACATATGGAACAAGAGCAGCACCCTACCTAGCAACCAAATGTCTGCAGACTTTAGCAAAAGATCATGCAGTGCAGTTCCCACTCGGGGCAGCTACTCTAAGCAAGGACTTCTACGTCGATAACGGTCTGAGTGGCTCAGACAGCCTGATTGAAGCAATAGCAGCAAAAGAACAACTCATCAAGATTCTAGCGACAGCTGGTTTTAAGCCACGAAAGTGGCGCGCAAATCATGCAAGGTTACTTCAAGGCTTACCTCCCGAGGATCAAGATGTAGACCTAGACATTAGCAACGACTCACATAAGACAGTGAAAATCTTAGGTCTTACATGGCTGCCAAAATCGGATGAATTTTGCATCAAAACAAACCAGGCTGTCAATGGAAAAATAACGAAAAGGACAGTGACATCTGACTTGGCACACATTTTTGACCCATTGGGATTAATGGCTCCGGTGGTAGTCAAGGCCAAAATGTTTGTCCAACAACTGTGGCAATTAAAGCTGTCATGGGATAAAGCTCTACCAGCGGAAATGCACACTCAGTGGACTACCTTCCGCCAAAACTTAGGTGAGCTAAACAATGTGAGGGTGCCACGACACATCATGCACCACAAACAATCAAGAAACATTCAACTTCATGTGTTCACCGATGCATCCGAACGCGCCTATGGAGCCGCTGTTTACATCAGAGCAGAAATTACTGATAGAACTATCTCGGTCCAACTACTCAAAATCACGCGTCGCCCCACTCAAAACACAGACAATACCGCGGCTCGAGTTATGCGCAGCACTGTTAGGAGCACAACTGGTGGCAAGAGTAAAAAGGGATTTGGAATATGAGCAGCATCCGATTTATATGTGGACTGATTCGGAAATAACATTGCATTGGATTAACTCGGATCCATCCAAATTCCAAACCTTCGTTGCTCACCGGGTCAGTAAAATTCAACAATTGACGCTAGTTGAACAATGGAGGCATGTCAACACCAAACACAACCCAGCTGACTTGCTATCTCGAGGTGTAGATCCACTTCACATCCAGGGGTGTACAATGTGGTTTTACGGGCCATTATTCCTTCACGGCAAGGAAGAAGGTTGGCCACAGCCATTTCGTCTGGAGCACATGATCCCTGATCAAACAGACGCAGAAGTCAAGAAAAGGGCAAACGTGCTCACTATCGCACATGAGGATGATCTGAGTAACATGGTCTACACAATACGGCATCGAAACTCCTTCGCAATGTTGCAACGAATTGTTGGCTATGTGTTGCGATTTATTAAACGTCTACAGGATAAGAGCAAACATGGTAGCATCAACCTAACACCAACCGAACTGGATGAGTCGCTGTACGTCATCATAAGAGCCATACAACTAAGCGATTTCAGTGAAGAGATGCATCAGCTATCAAATACGGGTGAAGTCAAAGGAACCAGCGCTCTCCAGGGACTGTCTCCATTTATAGACAATCGCGGCATCATCAGGGTAGGGGGCCGATTGACATCATCACATCTCACATACGACGCCAAGCATCCCATGTTGCTGCCTTATAACGATCCGATAGCAAAACTTATCATGCAACACCTTCACGAGAAAGGAGTCCATTGCTCGCCACAGGCATTGTTGGCCCAAACCAGACAACGATTTTGGCCAATAAAGGGCAAAATTATGGCTAGATCCATTGTCTAACACTGTGTGCGATGCACGCGGGCGCGTCCACAGATGTTCAACCAGATCATGGGAAACTTGCCAGCTGATAGAGTACAACTTCAGAGACCCTTTTTCAACGCGGGGGTGGATTTCTGTGGCCCGATATGGATACACTACAAAATAAGAGGCAAAAGGCCATGCAAGGCTTACATTGCAGTCTTCTGCTGCTTTGCTACAAAAGCAGTGCATCTGGAAGTCGTCAGCGATCTTACAACAGACGCATTCATCGGCGCACTTAATCGTTTCACGTCAAGAAGAGGCCGTTGTCAGAACTTATATTGTGATAACGCAACCAATTTTGTGGGTGCAAAAAACCAACTGGAAGAATTGGTTGAAAGCATTCACAGCAAAGATGCCCAAGATAGCATAATGCGGTCAGGTGCAGCCCAAGGAATTACATTCCACTTCATCCCCCCGAGAGCACCACACTTCGGAGGGCTGTGGGAAGCGGCTGTCAAGTCTGCAAAATATCTCTTGGTGCGAACAATTGGTACCTCCTCGCTAACATATGAGGAACTGGAGACCGTGGTAACTCAAATCGAGAGCATGTTGAACTCTAGACCACTAACACCCTTGTCATCAAATCCTAATGACCTGTCAGCACTCACACCGGGACACTTCTTAATAGGAGAACCATTGACAGCGATTCCAAGTAGTTCAACAACGACAACCAAAACATCGTTTTTGACCAGATGGAAGTTGGTCAACCATTTAAAAGAGGAGTTCTGGTCAAGGTGGTCCAAGGAGTACCTCAATGAGTTACAACATCGTACTAAATGGAAAACGCAATCACCTGATATCTCTAATGGAATGCTGGTAATTATAAAGGAAGATAATGCGCCTCCTCTGCAATGGTCACTAGGCAGAGTCGTCAAGTGCTATCCTGGCAATGATGGGAAAATCAGAGTTGTTGACATCAAAACCAAAACTGGTGTCTGCAAGCGGCCCATACATCGGTTAGCACCATTACTGAAGGAGCAAGAGGTATCAGTGGACGGCAATTCTGAGACCAACAACGGCCCAACGCCGCAGAAACGAAGCCGACACAGTGCATCACCATAAAACATAGCAACAAGGCAACTCCTCCACCACGACCACTTGATCGAGTTCGTCCACAAGCTGACCGTCATCCGAGCTGGGAAATAGACATCGAGTGTTGACCATATGTCAACGGGGGGAGGATGTTCAGACCCTGCACATATAAATATTATGTAAACAATGTCAAACGTTCTCACGGCAGAATTGGGCTCGATTCCCACCGCTGCAAGTGTTAATATCACGCGTCAGTGTTAGCCAACATTCGGGAGTCAATGCATTTTGCATACTCAAGGTCAATTCGACAGTCAATGCATTCGACAGTCAATGCATTCGACAGTCAATGCACTTTGCGCACACAAATTCCATTCGACAGTCAATGCATTTTGCACACGCAAATTCCATTCCGCGGTCAATGCATTTGCACACTCAAATTTCACTTAGTTAATCGCGGCATAAGCAGAAGCAGCGTAATCAATATTGGGCAAGCGTGGGAATGCTAAGTCAGCAGCGAGGCCCAACGTGCCCGTAAGAACGTTTGACATTGGAAAGATTATAAAAGCCAAAAGAAATTTCTAAATAAAGACAGTCAATTGGAAAACAGCCACCACTCAACACGCTTGTTTTTTGACTCAGGGCTGAATCGGTTCAAGTGCCGATTCAGACTCCAACCACCTCATCCTGAACTGGTTCAAGTGCCAAGTCAGGTTTCAACTCAATCATTCTGAATCGGTTCAAGTGCCGATTCAGACTTCAGTGGCAAATTAGTCACTGAACAATGATGGAAAAGTGTTCTGCATATATGATTTCCCGCACCTTGTTAAATCATTGAGAAATGGCTGGCTCAAATGCGACTTAAGCTAAGGTCCCACGATTGCCGCAAATGCGCCGATCATAGCCCGATCTGGTCGGGCATTGACTACGCAGAAATTGTCAATTGAGCAAAACGTTTTTTATTTGGATCACACGATTGCCCCAAATTCGGCTCAATTTTTAACTTTTTGTCTGGCTTCAACTGTTCACACGATTGACGCTACAGTACCGATTTCGTTCGGCGCAACAGAAGACAGATCGAATATTTTTGACATTTGCACCGAAACCGAATCGAGTTCACACGATTGGCATTTGAGTTTTTTTAAAATGCGTAAAATTTCTACGCATTGCGGCAATCGTGGGACCTTACCTTTAGCTACACCAAATGGAATTGCTAGTTTTAGGGTAGTTCAGGAACTATTTGAAATGGAACTTAAATCAACAACAAAAATGTGTCCTAAACTAACCAGCCAACATATTTTCCCAAATTCTTTCGAGAAAATGAAAGTAAAACTGGCAACCCAAATTTTCAGCAGGACTGTTCAAGCTGCTATTAGGACAACTGCTGAAACTAAAGGTTTCAAAAGTTGCTCTAAAGAATTGGCTTTATCTACGGCCAGCTTTATAGAAAATATTGACAAAATATTTGATTGCCTAAACAGTGGATCGTTATATTCCAAAAATTTTTACAGATCTGCGATTCAACTCAACAGCTTATCACATGAGTACATAAAATTCTTCCTTAAATACCTGGATGAAATCTCATTTGTTGACAAAAAGAAAAAAGTATTTTTTCTAGATGGGATGAAACTTACTCTAAAAGCTGTTTTGCTATTAGTAGACGAGCTTTTTGAGAAAAAATCCGAAATTTTTTTTTATGACAAGGACATTAAACCAAGACAAACTTGAAAATATGTTTTCTATGTATGTATTATAATACAGCCATCCTTGCCGATTTCATATTAAATGATAATTTTCAGAACTGTTCTGAATTTACCATTGATTTAGCGTCTTTAAGATATTTCTTGGGTTATGTTGTTTACAAAATACTTCCCAAAATAAACTGTGAAACATGTGCAGGTGAATTGAGAAAAGAAGATGAGGTACTAACAGTTCCTAGTGAACTTTTCATATTTCACAAAAACTTTAACTCTCTCATAGATTTCGACAATCTTATTAGTCCATCGCAAATTCTATTAGAGATAAGCAAAGTACACATTTCAATTTTCCGCAGCATTTTTGAAAAACAGCCACAAATTGTAGGCATAAAAAATTTAATAAAAGTTAAATGTCAAAATGCTACACCACAATAGTTTTCCACATGTCCTGATCATAAAAACACAATTTTAGATTTTATGATCTTAGTTCTTCTCAGGAAGCATTGTTCATGGGCTTCAGAAAAGAAAAATGTAACTAAACCCCGAAAACTTAAAATCCTAAAATCGTAATAAACTCTAGTTATTTTGACCAAACTTATTCCCTGCCTTATTCCCACAATTGGCGGTTTTTTTTATCGTAGTATTGTGAGTCGTTAAGCTCCTTACAGAAATCAGCCAAAGCAAAAATTTATTCTAACTTCAGTTGTTAGCCAGCGACAACAACAACCACAGGCTGTCGCCTTTCCCCTGTACGCGTTTCCTCCATCACCATGCATGCGGCACTTCCCTTTGTTGGCCACCAACAACAACCACTTATATGGTGCGTTACTGTTTTGTACACCGGCATGCGTTCAATACTTTTATCTGTTTGCTCTCCGAACATTTGATTTTGCGCTCTCACAGCTTCCCATTTTACGCTCTCGCGCTCTGTGCCTTCTCGTCCCCTGTACTGCTTCCCCCCTCATCCACAAACGGGTCCTACCGCTGGAACCCGCAAAGAAAATTTTCTTTACACCAGATGCGCATTCTGTATATTGTTTGTTCTGTGGTGTTATGTATATTGTAACGATGAGTTCGCGATGGTAATGGGCTGTGCGAGAACGATCGAGAGAGAGAGTCCAACTGGAATGTGCAAGAACAATCGGCGCGATAAGAAAACAAGTATAAAAGGCAGCATTGTGCAGTGCAGAGAGACAAGTCTGATTTGAACAAGCAAAGTAGTAACAAGTGTAGAGATAAGCAAAGTGTAAATCTGTAAATAAAGTGATTGTTGGTTTCTGACTGCGTTTTGCGCTGAGTAATTGAAGTGGTTTTATTTTCAAGCACAATCCAAAAACGAACTTAGAGATGAAGCCTAGAGAGCTCATTTTCGTAACAATATAAATATCCACACACGTATAAATATTGTCTTATAACTTTGTCACACTTTATCTTTGTTTACTTCTTAGCAAAATGAATTAAAGTACGTTGGAACCAAGTCGAACTTTGTAACAAATTGCTGGAAGAAGATTTAGACAGACAAAGTGGCTGAACACTTTTCGTGGCAAGGCACCGAACAAAAGAAAAGCGTACGAAATTTTAGCACAGCCATTGCTATACGAAGTATGACAATGACAAAATTTGTAAAATAGTTTAAAAGTATTGTTACGATGAAGCACTTTGTGCTGTGCTATGCATGAATGCATAGCATACTTTTAGGCATGCACTTTGAAGTACGGCAAATTTGGTATAATTCGCTTGGTATAGTCCGATATGGCAAAGATGGTTCGCGAAGGAATGGGCTAAGCGAGAATGGTCGAGCGTTTTCCAATTGGAAGTTGCAAGAAACTTCGGCGCGATAAGAAAACTGGTATAAAAGCAGCAGTGTGCAGCGCAAGGAGTCGAGTCTGTGTTGAGCAAGCAAAGTGGTAACAAGTGTAGATACAAGCAAAGTGTAAATCTGTAAATAAAGTGATTGTTGATTTTTGACTGCGTTTGCGCTGAATAAATGAAGTTGTTTTATTTTCAAGCACAATCAGATACGAACTAGTCATTTTCGTAACAGTATTTATTAATAACAGTTTTCCTTTATAGACACCTATTTACACGAAGGCTTTTCTCCCTGCGTTAAAAGTCATGCGTGACGAGTTTGTGGGCGAGAAGTGGATAGAAGTCAGCGGGGTAGGCAAACACGCACGGTCAGCGAATTCGAGGGGTTTTTTTTGACATTTTGCTTTGCTCTTTTTCGCACTTTTCTTCAAATTTCAAACCGGCCGGACGTTTTGCTAACATTTACACTACTCGACAAAAAATGGGTTCATCGCGTGCTCCTAAAAACAAAAGTATTTTTTAGACTAATTTTCGGCTGCTGAACACGAAACTGAAAATCAAAAAGTTTTCTTAAGAAGCGTTTTCGAAAACTCTTCGAAAAACACAAAAATTAAAAAATTGTTTCGCACGGTGTAATGAATGAAAAGTTGGTGTTTTCACTCCGTGCATCATAACTTTGTCATTTTTCTTTCAATTCTATTGATGTTAGGCTTAATATTTGCTCAAATAATATATCTTTCATCTTAGATTTTAAAACCAACGGAGATCATTTATTTATCTATAAAAAAACGATTCGAAAATGTATAATTTTTGAAAATGGTCGAAAAATTCAATTTTTTTAACTTTCATCGTCAGTAACTTCCCCAAATCTCATCTGATTTGGACAATCGATATATCGTTGGAAAGGTTAGTTAAGGGGGTCTTCTGGTTACGAGCTGAAAATTTAAGTCTATTTTTCGGAGTAAATTGCGAAGGAACTACTTGAGATAATCCAGTAATTTTTTTTTTATTTTATTGATACATGCTTTATCTTGTAAGATCAAATTTTGGAAATTAAAAGTCATCACACTCGCGACTTTAGAACGACCTTGAGGTTGTTGCCTTTTTTAAACTTGTTGGTAAGACTTCTTCAAGAAATATTAGTCGAATTCGATAAATTTTTTTTCAGTTATTCAGGAGACATATGGCTATGGTTTCCCGTGTACGATTTTGAAATTTTTATTTTGTTCCATTTTTACACTCACCAATAGACCAAAAAACATGGTCGAAAATCAAACTTTTTACAAAAAACCTCCTAGTTTTTTTTTTTTTGCTGTTAAATTCGAATTGACATTTTTATACTTTCACCCAAAACAAATTAGTCACAGTGAAATGTCTAATCCGTGTTTATTTTGAAAAATACTTTAAAATTTTTCGAACCTTAAATAACACTATTTTAATATTATATCGAAGGCATTGAAACTCAACTTTTTACGAATACAAAGAACGTCAACGTTTAGTGTCAACAAATTTGACAGTGGTTCTACTTTCATTTTTTGTATTTTCATGTTATTTTTTTTTTTTTTTGGCTCTGCTATTTACATAAAGTTTCGCAGCTCGTGCTAATTTTTTTTGCGTTTTCTATTGTTTTGACGGATTTTCGCGAATTTTTGTTGTGTGATTGTGGTTTTCGACCACCAGCTTCTCTTTCTGGAGCCGGTCATCATCGCCTTTGCGTATTGGAGTGGCTGTGGAGTGTTTTCGGAGCTTTCGATTGAGGCTGGTGTTGGCTGCTTTTTCTTCTCCTGCCGTTGCTGTGCCGGTTTTGCAGTTTCTCTTCACTGCTCCTTTTCCGTGTCGTGCTGCCTTATTGCGAGTGCGACTGGCTGATTTCTGGGTGCTGCTCCGGGCTGCGGCCCGTCGCTGGTTTCACCGACAGGAGCTGGGACTGCCGAACGTGATCTGGGGCTCCAGTGGCAGCTTGACGCCATTTTCTCAGATAAGTATTGCGTTTCGATACTCGTGGTGATGCCACAGGGGGATAAAAATAATCCCGGGGCTAGTGGTGCAGCGGAGCGCAGCGCCACCTCCGCCTTTTCGAAGTTTGCTGGCACACAAAAATGCGCAGCCACTACAAACAAGGATGACTTTGTTGATGGTAAATTCGGCACTGTCATCCAATCAAGTCCCCCAGTCCAAAGACGCGCTGGGGCAACTGTGTCTAGGGGTGGTGCTAGGCCTTCGGTTCAGCCCAGGTCTGGTATCCGCCCCTTCCTACGGGGGGTAGGAAAGGGTTCAACGCTCAGTGCCAGCCGCAGCAACTATTCGGGTAGCATGTCGTCCACGAGCAAATCAGGACAGAGTGCTCACCCCTTGTCAGCTAATCCAGCAAAAGGGGCTGTACAAAAAAAACAGGCCGTGTTGACAGGCGCAAAGCCCTTGCATGGCCAGGCTGTGTCGACAGGTGCAAAGCCCTCGTATAGCCAGGCTGTAGTAAAACAGCAACAGACTTCGGCTATGCCCTCTTCAGCGCGCGCTGTCAGCGCTTCGATGCTAGCGTACCGCAACAGGAGAGCGGCATACAAGATTCTTGAAAGGCTAAACGCCGTCAATGAGGACGCCCTCACGGATAAGGATAAGGCCTCCCGTGATTGGGCCAATTCTGTGATCGCTGAGCACGAGACCAAAAAACTGGTTTCTAAACGGCAGCGATCAGTGGAGGAATCTCCGGCTGCGGCTAAACGCGCCAGGACCTCTCAGACTTCCACGGTCTACAATCGTAGCTTTTGCTCTTTTAGTGATGCTGCGAAAGATAATCTAACCTTGGCGGTTATCGATCGCAGTAGCACCGACGGCTCTATCTTGCCAAAAAATTGGGCATTGGTCGAGGAGAAACTCTGGCCAGCTTACATTGATGTGCTGGCCAAACATCCCGGCCCACCACCCTGCTGCCGCGACTCTGGTTGGTTCCAGAGTCGCATTAAACTGACCTCGTGTGCTGATCAGCGCTCTGCCGAGCTGTATACGCTGGCAATCGCAGGCATTGGTGAGGTCTGGCCTGGCGCACGACTTGAAGCCGTGACCAAGGACAAAATCCCGAATCGCCCTCGCTCTAGAGCTTGGGTTCCGGCCATCTACTCCGACCCAGGGACTATCCTTCAGTTGATCAGGCTTGGAAACCCTGACCTTTCCACCGCTGACTGGAGAGTAGCAAAGCTGGGAGAGGTCGTAGGTAACTCGCGTCAGGTTACTATTATCCTAAACAAGGAATCCTTAGCCCCCCTGTTTCTCCCACCTGATCTTGCGCGTCTACCGACAAGATATCAGCGTGGTAACTGACACTCAGGCCATGGAGGTATCAGAGGTGGAGGAAACAGAGAGCATCACGTCTGAGGAGTCTACGTCCTGTATGGTCCGGGATCTGTTCGGCGGACTCTCCGAGGACGAACTGCTGCTGTCCCCCCACTCCGAAGACGCCGACAACACCATTATCGCACTGTCGCACATCCGGTGATCATGAGAGTGTTGCAGATTAACCTGCACCACTCCAAAGCGGCATCTGCCGCACTTCTCCTCCGCCTGACAAACAAAGGAGAGGAGATAGCGCTCGGGCAAGAATCTTGGGTCTGTCACGGGCGCATTCGCGGTCTCAATACACCAGGGTACAGGATTCTGCATGCTAATGTGGGAGGTAATTGCAGATCCTGTATCCTCATTAAGAAAAATATTAATGCGTTTATTCTCAACAATTTCAGCGACGCAGACAACGTAGCTGCTGCGGTGGAACTTCAGGGGTTCACGTTGTGGATCACATCCACGTACATGGCCCATGACGACCCTGAGGACCCTCCACCGCGACTCCTGAGAAGGTTAGTGGAGGCAGCGAGGAGCAATAGTATGCCATTGGTCATCGGTGCAGACGCCAATGCGCACCACACCATCTGGGGTAGCTCCGACATCAACCCACGAGTTGAGTCACTTTTTGAGTTCATAATTAGTACTAATCTAAGTATTGCTAATACTAGACATGAGCCCACATTCATTACCTCTATCCGTAAAGAGGTTCTTGATATTTCCCTGGCAAATACATATGCCACCAATTTTCTCAGGGAGTGGAAGGTCTCTAATGAGCACTCTTTTTCCGACCATAGGTATATAGATTTCTGTATAGAAGTTGAAAGCCCTCAGGTCACTCCCTACTGGAATAGAAGACGAACTGACTGGGACAAGTTCAAAGCAGTCTTCACGAGATCTCTTCCAGCTGACGGTCCACCAATAATTGGTTCCACTCAGCAACTTGAAAAAGCGGTGTCATCCCTTACCACTGCCTTTAAGGTCGCCACTGTAGAGTCCTGCCCTGTGAGAGTCCTCTGGGGTAAAACCAAGCCCAAGTGGTGGACCTCTGAGGTGGCTGCATTGACAAGGGACTGCCGTAAACTCTTTAATCGTGCCAAAACGAAAACAACTGGTCTGAGTACAAAGATAAACTTAGACTCTTCAAAAAAGCGGTGAGATCAGCAAAGCCCTTCTCCTGGAGACAGTTCTGTCAGGATATAGGCAGCAACTCAGAGGCTAGTCGCCTGTGTAAGATCCTCGCTTCCTGTCCGTCAGTTCCTGGCTTCCTACAGAGGGAAGACGGTAGCTGGACATCGTCTAGTCAGGAAACCATTGAGCTCCTAATAGACACTCATTTTCCAGGCAACAGCTTCTTTGACGCTGGGGCTCAGGGTACAAATAACTCACCCTGTTTACCACACAATACCAGTGGACAGGACATAGTCAGTAGTGGAAAACTACACTGGGCAAAAGAAAGTTTTCTGCCATGCCCTGATGGTATTATCCTTGCTGATCTGCAAAACACATCAAGACTGGTGGTACCATGGCTCTTGAAAATCTACTTAGCCATTTTCCATCCCATCCGAATGGACTGAAGTTAATGTGATCTTTATTCCTAAGGCTGGGAAAACCTCTCATTCCAAAGCAAAAGATCACAGACCGATAAGTCTGTCCTCTTTTCTCCTCAAAACCCTAGAAAGGCTCATCGATATCTACATTAGGGAAAAGGTTGGTCATTTACTATCCCCTAATCAGCACGCATATACGAAGGGTAAATCCGTAGAGACAGCTCTTCACGCACTTGTGCAACAAATTGAATACTCCCTACTTTACAAGGAATTCACTCTGGTGACTTTCCTTGATATTGAGGGAGCTTTCAACAACATAATTCCGTCAGCCATTGTAGGCCTACTAGTTAATATGGAGCTACGAAAACCGCTGGTCGACGTAGTCTATAAACTCTTAACCAATAGGGTTATGAATTCTTCACTAGGGGCCTCCTCTGTAAAAAGGTGGGTAAGCAGGGGCACTGCTGGATAGAAAACTCAGCTGGAAAGCGAACATACTGGAAAGGGTTCGCAAGGCTACAGTAGCATTGTATTCCTGCAAAAGAGCAGTTGGAAAAAAATGGGGTCTGCAACCACGAATAATGTACTGGAACTTTATTTCAGTGATCAGGCCTATTCTCTTCTATGGAGCGGTAGTCTGGTGGACAGCCCTAGACAAGAGGGTCTATCAGAAGCCATTGGACTCGGTTCAAAGGTCGGCGGCGCTCATTATAACCGGCACCATGCGATCAAAACCATCCAAGGGGCTCTATACCCTGCTCCACCTTCTCCCCGTTGATCTCTATGGGAAACAAGCTGCAACCCTCTCCGCAGTAAGATTGAACACTATCTGGGGATGGGCGCGCACTGATTTCGGTCATTGCCGTATCCTAGGTAAAGTAACCGACATTCCCAACAACATAGATC
Organism: Melieria picta; assembly: GCA_964056695.1. Lineage (NCBI taxonomy): Eukaryota > Metazoa > Arthropoda > Insecta > Diptera > Ulidiidae > Melieria > Melieria picta. The sequence continues at coordinate 66,263,890 of OZ057400.1, forward strand.
ACTCCCTACCGTCATACCTCTTTGACTCCAAATTCTCAACAAACATACTCCAAAGATTGGAGTGGGTACAAGATACGGTGTCTAGAACTGGAGTATGTTTCTACACAGACGGCTCCAAGTTGGATGGCAGGGTGGGGGGTGGTGTTTTGTGTATTGACCCTCCCATGGAAGACTGTTTTCGCCTTCCAAACTTCTGCAGTGCCTTCCAAGCGGAAGTACTAGCAATTTTTAAAGCCCTGTCTTTGCTAAAACAGCACAACCTACCTGGTGATACTGTTAGGATCTTCACGGACAGTCAGGCAGCAATCAAAGCCCTCAAGAAGGACTTCACCACATCGAAAGTGGTCTCTCTCTGCCGATCCCTGCTCAATGAGCTAGGATGTGAGTACAACATCACTCTGACTTGGGTACCGGGCCACAGAGATATCAGGGAAACCTGCATAGCCGACGAGCTCGCCAGACGTGGCACCACCCTTCCAGATGACAATATTAATAATACAGTAGGCATCCCTCTCGCTACATGTAAACTCAAAATTCGCTCTTCTTTCCTCGACATAGCCAACAAGCGATGGCAGGAGGAGAGCACTTGCTCAATCACAAAACAACTATGGCCCACTTTAAACCCCGGGCGCACTAGAACTCTTGTCTCGCTTAGCAGACAACACATCAGTACGGGACATTGTATATTTGGTCGTCATGCCTACAGACTAGGTCTTGACAGTCGGGACTTTTGCCGAAGCTGTCAAAATGAGGAGGAGGAAGAATCCATTAGTCACCTTCTCTGTCACTGCTCGGCTCTCTCTATACGAAGGTGGAAAGCCTTGGGCTCTACTTTCTTCGACAGCCTGGATGACCTTAGATCAGTCAACATTGGGGACTTGCTAGGATTTATCCACAAAACTAAATGGCTTGTATAGGCACTTAACTTGCAGTTAGTCAGATCACTTCCTCCTTGTGGTATCACTATGGGCCCTTTTCGTGGCCTAAGTGTGTCTTTCGGCAAGTCCCGTGCCTAGGCAGCCACTTTAACCTAACCTAACCTATGGTATTTTTTAGTGTCCTCCACAGCAATTTTAAAAAGATGGCAAGCCTATTTGTAACGAACGAAGCCGTTGTCAGTGATAAAGTAATAGGAAACAGAGAATTCACGAATTTTGGCCAGACGAACACAATCCGTATGAGCTGAAAAGGGCATCGTAAGCGGAGCAAGCAGCTGACTAGCAAATTTGCTTCTAACGCAGTGTTGCAATTTTGACGTAATTGTTAAAAAGTATGTTTGCAGTCTACTGCAGAAAGCAGCTACAATAAAAGCTGAATAAAAATTGTGTTAAAGACATATTTAAACACTTTTAATTAGATTTTGGAAAAAAATTGTAATTTTCTATTGATTTTTTACCAATATACTTATTGCACAATTACAAAGAAAAAATGTTTATTTTTTATGTTTAAATAATTGAAAAAAAAGATAACCCTCACCATGGCACTTGTATAGGAAAGCAACCTCCCGTTCCTGAGCAACCTCCGGGTCTGATATTTGGCGAATGCAACCCACGGGTCTAATGTTTTTCGATGAGTTAGTGCGTTTTTGAGTATGTGTTATGGTCGAGCGCTCTCAGTTTCCTATCGCTTTATCACTGGCGTTGCGTACACAAAGCGCAACGGCTTTGTGAAATGGCGGCGATAATGAAAATATTGTTAATTTTAGATTTGATTGTGTGAACGTAGAACATCTTATAGTCATCTTATAGTTATATGGTCTTAGGAGTTACATAGCGCAAAGCGCCATCATGCAAAAGTAGCCCAACTTTCTCAGGTTCAAACAGGTTAGCTGATTGCAACAACCACGGGTGGTCAATTTATATTTCGTTTTAAATATTATCCATATACTTAGCTTTTTCTCGTGAATAATTTTTTAAATTTTGGTGTTAAAGAAGGTTTTAAACAAAGCAAATATTATTCATAGCAAAGTTTAGAAATATTTTAGGCAATAAAATGCTTTCAATTAACTTATTAACTTCAACTCTAAATGGTGTTTTTTAAGAGCTTGAGAACTGAAAATGATAGTACAAGACAGAGATATTATTGGAATGAAATTTTCTGGTGGATAATTTCATGGCATTTATTTTTTAAATATGATTTCTTGCATATGTCCGCCGTATATGTTACATGGTCCATTCGATCAGTCCAATTTTTTACTAGTTTTTCCAATAAATCAGGCCGTATGGTGTCAATGGTCGCTTGAATATTGGCTTCCAATGCTTCAAGACTCGCTGGTTTGTCGGCATAAACCAATGCCTTAGCATAGCCCCATAAAAAGTAATCCAGAGGCGTTAAATCGCACGAACGAGGGGCCAGTGAACAGGACCACTTCTGGAAAGAAAGTTTTCACCAAATTGATTTTGTAATAAATCGATTGTTAAACGCGCTGTATGGCAATTTATACCGTCATCCAAATGTCGTTGATGTTTAGCTGACTAATTTTTTGAAACAAAAAATTCAGTCAGCATGGCTCGATAGCGCTCGCCATTCACCGTAACGGCTTCTTCTTTATTTCGCAAGAAATAAGGACCGATGATGCCGCCAGCGTGTAAACCTCACCAAACAGTCATTTTTAATTAATGTTGTGGTGATTCGTTAACGGCTTGAGGATTGTCTTCGCTCCATATATGGCAATTTTGCTTATTGACGTAGCCATTTAACCAGAAATGAGCTTCATCACTAAACTTCGCTCATCTTCAGCCAGTTTCAAATGAACCCAATCAGCAAAAATGCGACGCAAACGATGGTCATTTGGCTTCAATTCTTACACGAGCTGTATTTTATAGGCAGGTAAGTCAAGATCCTTACATACAATTTTCCACGTAGTCGAAGGACTAAGGCCAAAAATTTGAGAACTACGGCGAATCGACATTTTGGCGTGTTTTTCAACACTTTGCGCCACAGCAGCAATATTCTCTTCGGTACGCACATTTCTTTGTCTTGTTGATGATTTTGAATCGAAAAGAGTAAAATTAGTGCGAAAACGATCAATAACTGCACGAATTGCTTGATCACTAGGCTGATTATGTTGACCGTAAAATGGACAAAATGCTCCATGAACTTTGCGAACAGATTAATTTTTTTCAAAGTAAATTTCCACAATTTGGAAGCGTTCTGGCGTTAAACAATTCGTGATGACTTGCCAAACCCTTTTGAACAGAAATGTCAACACAGTTTGACATTCTCAGCTGCCACACCCTTTACCATGAATAAAAATCACATCATAGTTATCGATCACATTCACGCACCGAGGGTGATCTTTATGGTGCCAGTCCATAACTCGCTTTGTTTAGTGATGGGAAAAAATGCATTAATCGATTAAAATGATTAATTGAATTGAATCATATTGTTACGAATATGAGTTTTAGTGGGCTAGTACGTATCTCTGGATTGCGCAATATAAATAAAAACACACTAAATTTCTCAAACGCAGTCAATGAAAACCAACAGTCACTTTATTTCACAAATTTCACACTTTACACTTAATTTGTCTTTGCACTTAATTATTCGCTTAATTATTCCGTGTGGCACCTTCACTAGTCAAACCAAGACTGACTCGCTGCGCCGCACCCGGCTGTCTTTTATACCTGTCCGGCCATCGCGCAGATCGTTCTCGCACATTCCGGAGTGGACTAAAGGTTTCCATGATGATCGCGACCATCATTGCCAGATTGGACTAAAAGTTGCCATCATTGCCAGGTTGAATTATAGCACGGCGCGTAGCGACAGGGTTGCTTTGCACAGCGACAAACTGTCTTATCGTTACACTGCCCACCACTTAGACTTGTTCGTCCCGAACAAGTGCCGAGGTTCCGCTGTGATAAGGCGCCAGGCGCTGCAAATGGACTACCTTCAGCTTAGCGCCTTTATTGCTGCAACGTTGAATCCTGTATACCACGTCGTTTATCCTAGTCACGACTTCGTAAGGTCCTTCCCATGACGCTTGAAGTTTCGGAGACAAACCTTTCCTCCGCTGCGGGTTGTAGAGCATTACCAGATCGCCTTCTTGGAACCCTGCTGAGTTGGCCCGTAGATCATATCTGGCTTTCGCCTTATCGCTGACCAGTTTGGTGCGGCTCCTTATAAACTGGTGAATCTCCTCCAGTTCCGCCCGCTTATTGGCCACGTAGTCCGTCTTAGCGCCTCCCGTCGTGCTGACTACCCCGAACTTCAAGTCAGCGGGTAACCGTAATTCTGTGCCGAATACTGCTCGGGCTGGAGTGAGTGATGTCGTGTCGTGCGGGGCTGACCTATACGCCATTAGGAACAAGGGGATATGCGTGTCCCAATCCTTTTGATTCCTGCCTACCACTTTCCGCAGGTATTCCTCCAGTGTCCGGTTAAAGCGTTCCACCATGCCGTCGGACTGTGGGTGCAAAGGAGTGGTACGCGTTTTCTTTATTCCCAGCAGCTCACACACTTCCTTGAATACCGCAGACTCGAAATTCCGGCCTTGATCCGAGTGCAACTCCAACGGAACTCCGAACCTGGCTACCCAGTTGTTTACCAGCTTTTCCGAGATCGTAGTGGCCTCCTGGTTAGGAATAGGGTACACTTCGGGCCATTTGCTGAAATAATCCATTACCACCAGCACATATTTGTTGCCGTGAGTGCTAGTTGGGAATGGGCCGGCGACGTCCATAGCAATCCGCTCGAAGGGCGCTCCCACGTTGTACTGCTGCATGTGGCCTCGAGATCTTCTTGTCGGCCCTTTCGCGGCTGAACAACGGTCGCAGCTCTTAATCCACTCGGCTACAGACTCCTGACATCCTACCCAGTAGAATCGTCTTTTTATTTTGGCGACGGTTTTGGTGATGCCCAGGTGCCCTCCACTGGAGTCGTTATGGTATGCCTCGATGACCTCGTTGATTCTGCATTTCGGCACTACCATTAGGGAGTTGCTGGTCCGACCATCCGCGCTCTCCCATTCGCGATACAGGCATCCTTCTTTCAGCCGCAGACTTTTCCACTGTGCCCAGTAAGCCTTAGTGATCGGGCTTCCACCGGCCATCTCCTGCCAGTCTGGACGTGCGCCTTGCTCCTTGCCTTCGACGATTTTTGCAAGATCCGCATCCTCACGCTGGTCCTTTTGTAGCCTCTCCGCAGACCACTCTTCCTCTGGCATAACGCTTATCAACCGGACGTCCACTATCTGTTCTTTGCTTTCGAGCACTGCTCGCGAGCACTGCCTGCATTCGACTTTGCACGGACGGCGTGACAGCGCGTCAGCACATCTTGGTGACGCCTGTTCTCCGGAACGATTCCCTCGCAGATGGCAGTCTCGTGAAATGGGGCCTTGCTTGCCACATCGCCAGCAACTGATTCTAGATGCCATTGCCCGCAGCCTCGTTGGTACCTCTGAGCTCACTGGCTGGCTTTGCGTGGCACGTCCAGATTGGACTCGACGCCTTTCCGCAGATGAATGTCTAAAACTTCCCCTCCAGGCAGCTTCATACATCAATGCACTTGTCACCGTCTCCTGGAACGTCGGCTTCATCATCATCAAGGTACTCACACGAGTCTCCGGGTCAAGAATGCCTTCGATAAACGCCTCGATCTTCAGTCTTTCCAAAACTTCCATGCTGAATTCTGGGTAGGTCAGTGGTACCAGCCGCTCAATATCTGCCGCATACGCCTGCAGCGCCTCGTTGGCTCTTTGTCTACGGTTCTTCAGCTCGCAGTAATACACCATTTTGTTGTGCTCGTCACTGTATTTGGCTGCCAGCGCCCTTATGACGGTCTCGTAATCACCTCTCAAACTTTCCGGCACTGTTTTTATTACCTCAGCCGCAGGACCTCTTAGAGCCAGTATCAGTCTCCGACCTTTCCTGATATCGGTCCACTGATTTTCCAGAGCAGCCAGGTCGAACTGTAGTTTGAATGTCTCGAACGACGTAGTACCATCATAAGTAGGCACTTCTATGGCAAAACTTTTCTCAACAGACCGCACCCTTGCTCGCAGCTGAATCTCTCTAAGCCGCTCGTCCATTTTTCTGTTCATCGAGTCTTCCAGACTATCAACTCGTTTGTTCAGGGAATCATCCAGGTCGTCGACTCGTTTATCCAAGTGTTCTACTCGCGTGTCCAGGTGCTCGACTTTCCCATTAATCCTGTCTGAGATTTCCTCCACTTTCTGCTCCAAGCGCGCAGAATTTTCCTGAAGCTTGACTTCCATTCGCTCTGACACTTGCGCCGATATTTCATGGGTCGCCGTTTCCATTTTCGCTGCCATTTCACGGTTGACATTCTCGATTTTCGCAGAAGTTTCCTGAAACATGCTTTTCATTGCAACCATAAGCTGGCTCATGTCCATTGCTTGTGGTGGCGCAGCCGTTGCAGCCGTACTTTGCATCGACGCAGCACCCGCAGGCGATTCCTCCACTTTACCCGACGCCTCTAGCTCCTGCGTTCCGAACTCGTGCGCAGCCCAATCGATGCCTCGCGATTCACACGCCTCTCGCAAGCGCAGCTGCAACTCCACCTTTCCGCCAGCAGTCGGCAAATTCCAGGCAGCCAGCTCCTTTTTCAGCTGGTCCACCTTAAGTTGCTCGAGTTTAACCATGTCTGCGTTTTTGCAATTTTAATTAATTTTTTTTTTTATTTATTTATTCAGTAGCACAATCCCACTTCTGACACCAAATGTTACGAATGCTAGTTCCAGTGGGCTAGTACGTATCTCTGGATTGCGCAATATAAATAAAAACACACCAAATTACTCAAACGCAGTCAATGAAATAAACCAACAGTCACTTTATTTCACAAATTTCACACTTTACACTTAATTTGTCTTTGCACTTAATTATTCGCTTAATTATTCCGTGTGGCACCTTCACTAGTCAAACCAAGACTGGCTCGCTGCGCCGCACCCGGCTGCCTTTTATACCTGTCCGGCCATCGCACAGATCGTTCTCGCACATTCCAGAGTGGACTAAAGGTTTCCATGATGATCGCGACCATCATTGCCAGATTGGACTAAAAGTTGCCATCATTGCCAGGTTGGACTGGAAGTTGCCATCATTGCCAGGTCGAATTATAGCACGGCGCGTAGCGACAGGGTTGCTTTGCACAGCGACAAACTGTCTTATCGTTACAATATCATTAATTGAAACAGAGCGATTATTAATTGCAATTAATCGAAGGAAATAGAAAATAATCGAATGATTTTTTTAATATTTTAACTTAACCGTGTAATTTTATAGTATGTTAATAAGTGAGTTTTTACCAAATGCCTTATAAAAACAATAACAATGAATTAATAAATGAAAGTAAGTACATATCAAAGGAAAATAAATATATTTTTAATTTATTTCTTCATTGCAGAGTTAAGAAATAATAGGTTTGGCAGGCGCGAGGTCGTGAACCTGTTCCTCTCTTCAATGGCAGTCGCACCTGCTTTTGAAAAGAGGCGCTCTGCTGGTACTGAAGTTCCTAAAAGATAACAGTACCGACGAGTTATTATATAAAGCTTAGGGTACACCGCTCGCATTTCTTCCCAGGCATTGATGACGTTGCGCGTCAGTTTTAAAACGAGAGCATTCAAAAAGAAGCTAAGCTTGTCTTGAATTTGGGTTAGGTCGTTGTCTTTTTTGTGACGTTTGTAAGCCAGCGACTTGTGGTGGGCTCATAAATGAAATTCAACATCGCATCATTGTGTCCGTCTTAAGCATTTATTTTGCGCGAAAAAAATGTAGTGATACGTTTTCTTTCGATTATTTTAGCATCTAATCGATTAACGTTTCGATTCATCGAAACCCATTTTTCGATACAGTTAAATCGTGAATTCAAAGCAAAAATCGATTATTGTGTATCAAATGATTAATCGTCCCATCACTAGCTTTGTTTGCAGCAGTGTTGCCAGATCAGGAGATTTCCTCCTAGATTTAGGAGACTCTTGGCCTTTTAGGAGAATTTTTAGGAGGAAGAATTGTTTAGGAGAAAGTTAAGGAGGTTTATATTTATGTTAGGGGATTTTTCGGATCCTTAGTGGATTTTTGGATAAGGAAGTATGATGTATTGGGAACACTGGCAAAAAAACATATTTTGGCAACTGTTTTAATAGTTAAAGCACTCTATTACGTTTAATATTTTTAAGCTTACAAAATGTAAGCACGTTCTATCTCATTCTCACTTATTGCTGTCACAATGAAATCCCGCCAAAAATGGCACTTTTTGTTTAATTCATTTGTTATATGTTTTGTTTTTGTTAAGTTTTTGTTGTTAAGCTGAAGATGAATAAAAAAGGCTGCATTAAAAAAATTATATGTATGTATATATTTTAATTGTTTTTTGAGAAGTTTAATTCCTTTAAAATTACGCAAATTATAAAAAAAAAATTTGAGGAGATTTTTTTAACTTTTGGGAGGAAATTCCAGTCTTTTTTTTAAGATTTAGGAGAAAGTCATTTCAGGAATCGGGCAACACTGGTTTGCAGCGATGCTTTTTTTGCTTTCGGCTGCTTTGAGATACACAACTCGCTTTTGAAGTGTCGTCTAATTAGCTCACAGTAACATTTTGTTGTGTGCGAACAAAATAGCTTGACGACAATGGAGAAGGAAATTGTTGATTTTTATGAATTTATTGAGTTCATCGACTTCGTTCGCATACTTGCTTGTGCTGCAACTTCTGAGCAGCACGAGGCGATTTTGTGTGCATAAACTACGCAAAAAATAAATACAAATAAGTAAAGATGCACTCTGTGCGTGACTATAATCGATAACACCGTGCGACAAAAATCAAAAAATTTCAAAACAAGGAAAAATCGATATACTTGCGAAACTAGGGGCCAAATGTAGTAAAACTGCGTTTTTAGTTTTTCTCTCTGACGTCAGGATCTTTTCTAAAGGACTTTGAAATTCCAAGGACATTTTTATTTAAAAAGTTATTTTAAAAATTGAGCGCATTGTAGAATAACAATATAGGTATCAAATGAAAGAGAAACATCCTTAGAATCTTGTTTTGTTTTGGTGCAAAAGGACGAAGAGGTATTGAAAATGTCCTTTTAAACTTTATCCTTGGAAAATTCCAATAATTTTTTTTGGAAAAAAATATATCTTAAGGACTAATATGTACATTACTACATCCGTGAATTTCGTCCTTCTAACTTTATTAGTTTAAGATATAAAAAATTTAATACCTCTCTCTATAGGATATGGATAATTTCAATATCATTATGGATGCTGAAATCATATTTATAGAACCATTTTTGCACTTAAAAATAACAAGCTGACCATGTGATAAATGGTTTAAATACTTTAGTTGTATACTATAAATATATTAAATTTTACATTTAGCACACATTTGCAAAATGATTAGGTGAAGTTATATGGCGTTCAAACTGACGACTTAAACGTGTTTAATGTGCTTAAACAAGTTAAATGAACAAAACCAGTTCGAAAACCTGTTTACTCACATGCAATTGTTGTTGGAAATTAAACGTGTTAAACTATTTAACAAGTTTTGAAACGAGTTTAGCGCAGGGTTGCATCCGAAAGCTTTCTATGAAAAAGCTTTTTTGTCAAATGAACACAGCGCACACACTAAACACACACAAGAAAAACATTCCTACAAATTCAGCTGTCAATCAAAACAATAAACAAAAAATTAATTCAAATTCAAATTCAGTCAATTCGTTTTAAACATTTTCAATTGTGAAATGGAAACAACACCAAAAAAGAGGTTCAAGTGGTCCCTCCCATACGAGAGTGCTATCATTCAAGTGTGGGGGGACCACATTACGGATTTGCGTGGCCAGATAAGGAATAGCCATGTATTCCAAAGAATGGCCAGTCAAAAACAAGATACACAATCTGACCACCAAATATAAGTATGGAAGGTAAATATTTGTCCGTGTGTGGTTTCTGATATTCGTATTCTTGCAGGAAGGAGAAGGACAAAATCGGGCCGTCTGGTGGGGGACGATCTGACTGGGAGCTGTTCGACCAGGTACACGAAGTACTGGGTCGGTACAAAGTGCACAACATAGAGGAGTATATTGAGGAAAGCATTTGTTGTAAGTTAAAGTAGATTTTATTTTATTATTCTTATGATTTTTTCAATTGCAGCACCTTCTTTGCCCGCAGAAGGCTCGTTTTCTGCAGCAATTTACTTGCCCACAGACTTGTCGCCTTCTGTGACAACTTTACGGTGCGCTTCACCTCCGTCAACCGCTGCAGGTCCATCGGGCGCTGCATCATCGTCGAGCACTGCATCATCGTCGAGCGTTGCACGTCCATCGGGCGCTGCACCATCGTCAACCGCTGCACGTCCATCAAGCGCTGCATCATCGGCGAGCACTGCATCATCGTCGAGCGCTGCACGTCCATCGGGCGCTGCACCATCGTCAACCGCTGCACGTCCATCGAACGCTGCACTATCTCCATCTAGCGCTGCAATATCTCCATCGAGCGCTGAACCATCTTCATCGAGCGCTGCACCACTTCATCGCGGGGAGAATTTGCTATAAATAACAAATTTTCATTTCAAAAACAAATTCTTAAAAAATTTGACCAAATTGAAATGGAAATTAAAGAACAAGGTGAAAGAATGGAACGGGCAGACCAAGAACTAATCGAGTTGGAAAAAGAAAAAACCGCGTTGATGAAAGAATATTTGAACGAATTTAAAGATTTAAAAATTTCCTTTGTAAATTGTTTGGACAGAATGTAAAGTGTTTAAGAAACACCTAAAAATTTACAAAAGAACTTTTCAAATCATTAAACTCATTCAAATATTTTTGTATAATCGCTCTTTATTCCTTCTCGAACTTGATAAGTTTGAAGTCTGCAAGTTCCATCCTTACACCTTGTTTTTTCAAATGAACATTTCTTGTTGAAGCACCTAAAATGATGCAATTGCTCGTCGTATTGAATCGGCGTTGCAATCTTCATTTCCCAAAACGCATTCAGGTGTTGGCATTTGCAGCGTTTCTGCTTGCTGGTGAACTTGAAACCATTTTTTTTGAAATGTTATCGTTGTTGTTATTGCAAAAATTGTGCAACACGCAGCATGCTTTAACAACAAGATTCACATTTTTCATGTGGTTGTCAATGCCTTTTCCAATCCTTCGGAATCTGGCTTTCAAATGTCCAAAGGCATTGTCAACCACCGTTCGACTTTTTGACAGCATATAATTATAGTTTCGAAGCTCTTCATTGGCTTCGAGAGAAAAGGTTTCATGAGTCTAAAAAAGAATTACTTTAGTTGTTTGCAACTTACATATGTAAACGTGCAATAATAAATTGAAAGTCGAAATGCAGAATCTCCAATTATTACGACTGGTACTTGAATTGCTCCCATTGGCCGTGTCATTTCATTTAGCAGACGGCAGTTGTCTAACTGCGTCTTTAGTTTTGATTTCTCATAAACCAAAGAGTCGTTGCAGCGCCCGGGGCAGCCAATATTGATGTATAGGAAGCGATATCTTTAGTTGTAAATGTTATAATCAAATAGCCGTAAAAGAAATACTAAGATTAATTTATATTACCTATAATCAAAAAGGGCGAGCAAAATTGTGGAATACCATCCCTTATAATTATAGCAGTCCACCGTGTCTGCTGCAGAAGGATGAACTTCAATGTGACACCCATCTGGAAATTGTGCAATTATGTTAGAAATTTAAAATAAATGAACAATGAATACATACCAACTTCACCCAAGCACTGTGGAAATCCTAAATTTTCGAACCCTGCCACTGATTCTTTAATGGTTTTCCTCGTTAATGGAAAGCTATTGAGATATTTTGGCGCTAGGATATTCCATACTGCTCCACAAAACTCTATTAATATAGATCCCACAGATGACTTCCCAACACCAAAAAGATTTGCTATCGATCTCTATTCACATGATCCTAGGGCATACAGCGCAATAGCAATTCTATTTTCTAGGGGGAAGCTTTGTCTGCAGTTGGTTTCCTGCTTCTCCAAAATACGTTCTGAGCATAGTGTGGTGAAGCTCGGTCTGTCCACGCGAAAATTTTCTTTAAAGAATTTGTCATCGTTGACGCGGCAAGCGACTTCCCAAAAGTCGCCGGCTCTTTTCTTTTTGAAACATGTAATATTATGTAGTAAGCCGGACATTATGTAATTATTGTAAACTAACTTGTTTCCAAAGCCTATTGTAGTGGTACCACATGACCACTTATGCCGACACAGTCGATCGCGCTACACTTATTACCTCGCATGTGACAAATAACACTACGCGCACGACAGTGCAGCACTCAAGTGGCTGAGCCAGCGATTAGCCGAGCGGCGTGCCATCCGACACCACCTACCGCAGGGCACTGGCACTTGAGGAAAGTGCTGAGTTGACCCAATGGTCCAGTGACGCTGATTGGACATAGCCTTTGGTCACTGGAATAATGGGCGGAGCGCTGGAAATGCTCCGTTGTATAACAGTTTGTAAATTAGTATTTAAGCACCCAATTTTCAGAAAATAAACCAGCTTCATTAGAACTGTCATTCTGTGCGTTTCTTTTGAAGACACTGAGGCTCCAACTTAGCCATACTAGTTGAGGCGAAGTCCGCCAAAAGACCAAAATACACACGCATATACACAAACACTATTCTAATTTTACACTATGAATAATACAGCTGGTGAGCAGTATCATTTGCTTCTGTCTAGCAATTGCACTGCATACACTGATATCGCTCCTTTCTTCGCCTTCTGACTGCATCCGAGTAAAAACTGTCTAACATTTCAACAAAGTGGAAAATGTTATTAATCAGACCGATAATTAGGACGATATTTCGCGCTCGATTCATTTTCACAGCAAATAATTGCACAAATTATTGATTTTTCTTTTGTTAACAGCTGTTTGTCAAATTAAACCGCATTGAGCAGTCTGGACGGTTGTGTTCAACAAAAAGCTCTTTTCACTTAAACTAGTTTAAATGAGTCAGTTTGAACGCCATATTAGTGATGAACACGGAGAGCGCTTCCACCAAGACATTGCGGTAATTGAAAATCGCTTTTGGGATAAAGCACATACTTTCCGAGTATTGTTGGTCGCTGTGCCGTGACACCTACCAAAAACACAAACGTCAAAGTAAACGCATACGTTTTTCTTAAACAATTTGTTTTAAAATAAATAATTCATAAAATGCATTTTAAATTCATTTTAAATTACTTTTGTTATATTAACTTTTTTATTAAATTGTGAGCACTGGTATTCACAGTAAGTACGTATCCTCATGCATTTATCTTGCTACTCTTGGATGAGTTTTATTGAAGAAAACTAAATTTTTAAGTTTTCAATGCCTTGTGAAAAGAAAAACTTAGGTTCAAAGGCAATTTTGAAATAGCAGAGTTAAGGTCAAACTCCATGAATGGCGTTTCAGGCGTTCAGAGTTTGTCGTGTTACGACGTTTCACGCGTTATTCGAGTTGCAATGTGGTATGCTCCATAACACGCGTTTCGCGAGTCTGCTTCCTCTTCTTACGTCTGATAAAAACAAGGAAAATTGTGAAAAAGAACGAAATTAAATTGCTATACGACGTTATAGACTTTATAGAATTTACTGATTTCATTTTAAACACAATAAATGCATATCGAGCATTGCAAAAAATGAAAAAAGAAATTCAGTTGAATTCAATCTGTAGCAATTTTTTTCACAGGAATGAGCAAAATGCGATATACAACGAATAAGCTATCGAATTTCCAATACAGCGAAGACTAAGTTTCGTCTGTCAAAGAATTATGCTAATTTTTAGGTATTTCTTCACATTTATGTTAAAATATTGGATTTAAAATGTTTCTTAACTGTATTTAATAGCTTTCGTGTAAAATAAATGCATTCGACTTTTTCGATAACACAAGTTTGTTATCGACTTTACCATCCACATTCATGCCACATAATTTATGTCATCTTTAGGAACTTTGTCAGCTGTTTGACGGCGTTACGCGAGAAACGCGTGAGAAAAGTTGAAAATATGATAGTTCAACTTTTGTCGCGTTTCGGGCGTAACGCCGTCAAGTCATGGAGTTTGCTTCATACTAGTGATGAGCAAAACGGCGATTTTCAAATCACAGTGTGATTTGCGATTGCAATTTGAAAATCACTGTGATTGAAAACTGCGATTTTGAATCACTGTGATTTTCAATCGCTGTTTTCGTTGCCAGTCAAGGTGCGATTCGCTTCTCATGTGTTCACAGCGATTTTGGCAAAACAGTGATTTTCAATCGCTGTGATTTTCAATCCCTGTTTTCGTTGCCAGTCAAGGTGCGATTCGCTTCTCATGTGTTCACAGCGATTTTGGTAAAACAGTGATTTTCAATCGCTGTTTTCGTTGCCAGTCAATCGTAGTGTGACACTGTGATTACAAAATCACAGTGAAAAAATCACCGGTTGCGATTTTTTGCTCAACACTACTTCATACAAATACACTGATTCAACTTTTTTTCGGAACGCGAGAAACGCGAAACTCAACGCAACGCTTGAAACGCTCTTTATGGAGTTTGGGCTTTAGTGTATTCAACCTCTAGTTTTAGCAGCATAACGATTTATATATGAGTTAATTAAATATTTTATGTTTGTCGTACGGTGCAACATATCTTTGTTTTATAGAGAGAAGTATTAAATTCTTTATATCCTAAACTAATGAAGTTAGAAGTAGAGCTGCAAAACTATCGATAGTCGGACTATCAGATAGTTTCGATAGTTTGGAAAAAAACTATCGAAACTAACGAAACTATCGCATAGCATCAGATAGTTTTGATAGTTTGGAAAAAACTATTGATACTATCGCAGCCACAAAACTTAACTAATTGAATTGATTAAAAGTCCACTTATAAGTTTCAAAGAACATTTTGCCAATGTTTTAATTTCTAACAAAAAAATATAATATATGATAATCTTCTTCTTCTTCTTGACTTGAACGACAGCCCGATTACGAGACTAAGGCCTAGCTACCCGCAACCATCCGTGTTGTGCGTGCGAATTTTTACGAGGTTGGAAGGGATCTACAGTTTTATGCCGATTCCGAACGGCGAGTTGGGAGCTTTTTCATAGGCAATATTACTCTCAGAGGTTTGCCATTTCCTGCTGAGAGGACAGCCGCCGAAAGAAAAATTGTTGTTTTTCTTTTTTTCGGTGTTAGCAGAAACGGAGTCTTGAACCTGGGTTCGAGCATCGCATTTGACTCGCGGCCCAACGCACTAGCCAGCTGAACTACGGCGGCTGCCGTATATGATAATACAATAAATGATACGTATATGATAATACAATAAATAAACAATCATTTCATGTTTTTTAACAACAAAACGGGAAAAATTAATAGCAAAACAAATAACAAAATAAAAAGAAATCTTAGATAATTAATGTTTGTGCGAGATCAATCCACAACCCATTTGTTTGATTTCAGAAAAAGCAGGATATCAACACTTTTGGGTTTTAAGGAAGCCCTTCTATCCGAAACAATTAGTCCAGCTTTGCTGAATGTACTCTGAATGTAATGTTGCTGGTATACAAAAATATCGCGCTACACAGTCTGCTGAAGAAGACACATTAGTTTTTCCGAAAATCGACCAATTTCGAATAAAATGTACCAATATGCATAAAATGAAAATTCAAAAATAAAACTACCAAGTTTGGTAGAATTCTACCAAAGCGGCAATACTCGTGTTGCCCTGATCGAAAACACAGATGGCAGCGAATCGATAGTATTGATAGTAACGTAAACCATCGATAGTTTTGCAGCTCTAGTTAGATGGACGAAATTTGAGGATGTGTAGTGTACACATTAAGGTAAAACTCCATAAAGTGCGTTTCATGCGTTCGGGGTTTGTTGCGTTATTGCGTTTCTTGCGTTATTCGCGTTGCAAATGGTCAAACTCCATAAAGTGCGTTTCATGCGTCAGCTTCTTCTTCTTACGTCAGCTGATGCCGTCAAACTGCTGATTGATTTCGTTGTGCATTGGGAGAAGACAAGGAAAATTGTGAAAAAAAACGAAATGGAATCGCTAAACGACGTTACAGACTTTATAGAATTTACTGATTTCATTTTAAACACAATAAATGCATATCGAGCATTGCAAAAAATAAAAAAAAGAAATTCAGTTGAATTCAATTTGTAGCAATTTATTTCACAGGAATGAGCAAAATGCGATATACAACGAATAAGCTATCGAAGACTAAGTTTCGTCTGTCAAAGAATTATGCTACTTTTTAGGAATTTCTTCACATTTTATGTTAAAATATTGGATTTAAAATGTTTCTTAACTGTATTTAATAGCTTTCATGTAAAATAAATGCATTCGACTTTTTCGATAACACAAGTTTGTTATCGACTTTACCATCCACATTCATGCCACATAATTTATGACATCTTTAGGAGCTCTGTCAGCTGTTTGACGGCGTTAACGCAAGAAACGCAAGAGAAAGTTGAAAATAGTTCAACTTTTGATGCGTTTCGCGGGTATCGACGTCAAGTCATGGAGTTTGCTTCATACAAATACACTGATTCAACTTTTTTTGCAACGCGAGAAACGCAAAACACAACGAAACGCATGAAACGCACTTTATGGAGTTTGACCTTTAGTCCTTAAGATATATTTTTTTCAAAAAAAACTTGGAAATTTCCAAGGATAATTTCAAGGATAAAGTTTTAAAAGGACATTTTCAATACCACTTCGTCGTTTTGCACCAAAACAATAAATTTTTTGAGATTCTAAGGATTTTTCTCTTTCATTTGATACCCATATTGTTATTCTACAATGCGCTCAATTTTTTAAAATAACTTTTTAAATAAACATGTCCTTGGAATTTCAAAGTCCTTTAAAAAAGATCCTGACGTCAGAGAGAAAAACTAAAAACGCAGTTTTATTACATTTGGCCTCTAGTTTTGCGAGTATATAACTTTTTTCGTGTGTAAAATTTGTTGTCTCACGGTGTAATAGCACAGAACAAACAATATTGTTACGAATATGAGTTTTAGTGGGCTAATACGTATCTCTGGATTGCGTAATTTGAAAATAAAACACACTTAGTTCCTCAACCGCAGTCAATAAAATATACCAACAATCACTTTATTTCACAGGTTTACACTTTACTGTCTTTACACTTAATTATTTTCTTAATTACTCCGTGTGGCACCTTCACTAGTCAAAATCAGACTGACTCGCTGCGCCGCACCCGGCTGTCTTTTATACCTGTCCGGCCACCGCGCAGATCGTTCTCGCACATTCCGGAGTGGACTAAAGGTTTCCATGATGATCGCGACCATCATTGCCAGATTGGACTAAAAGTTGCCATCATTGTCGCGGCCGTCGTTGCCAGATTGAATTATAGCACGGCGCGTAGCGACAGGGTTGCTTTGCACAGCGACAAACTGTCTTATCGTTACACTGCCCACCACTTAGACTTGTTCGTCCCGAACAAGTGCCGAGGTTCCGCTGTGATAAGGCGCCAGGCGCTGCAAATGGACTACCTTCAGCTTAGCGCCTTTATTGCTGCAACGTTGAATCCTGTATACCACGTCGTTTATCCTAGTCACGACTTCGTAAGGTCCTTCCCATGACGCTTGAAGTTTCGGAGACAAACCTATCCTCCGCTGCGGGTTGTAGAGCATTACCAGATCGCCTTCTTGGAACCCTGCTGAGTTGGCCCGTAGATCATATCTGGCTTTCGCCTTATCGCTGACCAGTTTGGTGCGGCTCCTTATAAACTGGTGAATCTCCTCCAGTTCCGCCCGCTTATTGGCCACGTAGTCCGTCTTAGCGCCTCCCGTCGTGCTGACTACCCCGAACTTCAAGTCAGCGGGTAACCGCAATTCTGTGCCGAATACTGCTCGGGCTGGAGTGAGTGATGTCGTGTCGTGCGGGGCTGACCTATACGCCATTAGGAACAAGGGGATATGCGTGTCCCAATCCTTTTGATTCCTGCCTACCACTTTCCGCAGGTATTCCTCTAGTGTCCGGTTAAAGCGTTCCACCATGCCGTCGGACTGTGGGTGCAAAGGGGTGGTACGCGTTTTCTTTATCCCCAGCAGCTCACACACTTCCTTGAATACCGCAGACTCGAAATTCCGGCCTTGATCTGAGTGCAACTCCAACGGAACTCCGAACCTGGCTACCCAGTTGTTTACCAGCTTTTCCGAGATCGTAGTGGCCTCCTGGTTAGGAATTGGGTACACTTCGGGCCATTTGCTGAAGTAATCCATTACCACCAGCACATATTTGTTGCCTTGAGTACTAGTTGGGAATGGGCCGGCGACGTCCATAGCAATCCGCTCGAAGGGCGCTCCCACGTTGTACTGCTGCATGCGGCCTCGAGATCTTCTTGTTGGCCCTTTCGCGGCTGAACATCGGTCACAGCTCTTAATCCACTCGGCTACAGACTCCTGACATCCTACCCAGTAGAATCGTCTTTTTATTTTGGCGACGGTTTTGGTGATGCCTAGGTGCCCTCCACTGGAGTCGTTATGGTATGCCTCGATGACCTCGTTGATTCTGCATTTCGGCACTACCATTAGGGAGTTGCTGGTTCGTCCATCCGCGCTCTCCCATTCGCGGTACAGGCATCCTTCCTTCAGCCGCAGACTTTTCCACTGTGCCCAGTAAGCCTTGGCGATCGGGCTTTCACCGGCCATCTCCTGCCAATCTGGACGTGCGCCTTGCTCTTTGCCTTCGACGATTTTTGCAAGATCCGCATCCTCACGCTGGTCCTTTTGTAGCCTATCCGCAGACCACTCTTCCTCTGGCATAACGCTTACCAACCGGACGTCCACTATCTGTTCTTTGCTTTCGGCTCGCGAGCATGCCCTGCATTCGACTTCGCACGGACGGCGTGACAAGGCATCGGCATTGCCATGGCTACTGCCCTTCCGATGCTCTATCGTGTAGTCGTAGCTCTGCAGTCGCTCGATCCACCGCGCCAATTGGCCTTCAGGATCCTTAAAATTCAGGAGCCATCTCAATGCCGCATGATCTGTGCGCAGGCGAAACCTTTGTCCATACAGATATTTGTGGAAGCGTTTTACGCAGTCCAATACCGCCAGCAGTTCTCTCCGTGTCACACAGTAGTTGCGTTCCAGTTTCGACAGAATCCTACTGTAGTATGCTATCACTTGTTCTTGGCCGTCTATTATCTGTGATAGCACACCGCCAATACTATGCCCGCTCGCATCCGTATCCAGCACAAACATCTCTCCAGGCACGGGGAAGGCCAGAATTGGAGCAGTGCACAGTTTTTCCTTCAGACGTGCAAAAGCCTGTTCCTGCTCCTCGTTCCACTCGAAAGCTTGGCTCTTTTTCGTCAGTTTGTGCAAGCTGCTGGCTATGTTCGCGAATCCCGGAACAAATCGGCGGTAGTATGTGCACAGGCCCAGGAAACTGCGGAGTTCGTGTAGATTGCGTGGCCGGGGCCACTCCTTCACCGCCGTGATTTTGCCTTCATCCGTATGTACTCCGCGGGCGGAAACCGTATGACCCAGATACTTGACCTCTTTTTGGAACAGCGAGCACTTCTTCGGGTTGAGTTTAAGCCCAGCTTTTTGGATCCGCTCGAATACCTCCTTCAGCTTTCCCAGGTGGTCGTCGAAGCTTTTACCCATCACGATTATGTCGTCGAGGTACACCAGGTACGTCCGCCAATGCAGCCCCTTTAGCACGCGTTCCATTAGCCGCTCGAATGTTGCTGGTGCGTTGCAGAGTCCAAACGGCATGACGGTGAAACGCCACAAACCATCGCCAACACTGAAAGCCGTTTTCTCCTTGTCCTTGTCTGCAAGCTCTACCTGCCAATAGCCGCTGCGTAAGTCGAGCGTGGAGAACCACTGTATGCCTCACAGCGTGTCCAGGGTGTCATCGATCCGCGGTAGTGGATAACTGTCCTTCCTGGTCACATCATTGAGCTTCCGATAGTCCACACAAAACCGGGTACTGCCATCCTTTTTCTTGACTAGCACGACCGGCGAGCACCAGGGGCCCGAAGAAGGCTCTATGACCTTTTCTTTCCGCATGTTTTCGATCAAATTTGTGACCTCTTCCCTCTTGGCCAGAGGAACTCGTCTTGGCGGTTGGCGAATCGGTTTTGCACTTCCGGTGTCGATGTTGTGCTTCACTATGGCTGTTCTTCCGCCTGCTTCTGCCGCAAATATTTACCCATAGTGCTGCAGGAGTGACCTCGCCTTCTGTTTCTGATTGGCCGTCAACTCGCTGCTCCACTGGTTCTCCTGCGGTATGGCGTCCATGTTAAAACCGCTCTTCTTATTATTCCCAGGCGGGCTATTCTCGCAATTGACCACTGCAACAGCTTCCTTACACTCGCCAATTACCTCATCTTTCCCGACATATCTGGGTGCATTCAGGGGGTTCAGTATTCTGACTGGTATTCTGCCATTCTTAGGTTCCACTAATGTACGTCCGATGATGATGTTGTCGTGTCCTTGATTCGGTGCTTCTACAACCCACAGCCGACTCGTCCCATCGTCCTCGTCCACCTTTGCCCACACAATCGCCTCGGAGTTCGCTGGTATCCTCCTGTGTTGACACGATACAACCTTCCTTACCGCCACGCTTCGCTCATAGCCGGTGTGCAGCGGGAATTCAACGTTGGCATATCTCAGCACATTTTCCCTCAGGTCCAGCGTAAAACCGTGCCTAATCATGAAATCCACGCCGATAATCACGTCGTCCATTATATCCGCGACGATGAACTCATGTTCCAGGCTGCTGGTGCCGATAGTAATCGTTTTTGTAACTTTCCCTCTTACAGGCGCGCGCTCGCCAGTCGCAGTCCGCAGCTGTATGCCATGTAGCGGTTCCCAGTTCTTCAGCAGCTTCCTTTTTATGATCGAATATGACGCTCCAGTATCCAGTGTCAACACAAACAACTTTCCATCTATCCTTCCTTCAATTGTCAAGCTGCTGGGCTGTCGTTTCAGCTGTGAGACAAGGACGGTGGGGCGGCAGATTGTGGGGATCAGCTCACGCCCCTTTGGGCTGACCCGTTTTAGTTTAACGACTCGCCGTCCTCAGCCCTGCGCTTGTTGGCTGAGCCTCGATTGTCAGTATTCCTCGCTTCAGGCGATTGCGATCGAGAACGGGAACGCCTCTTTCGTTGGCGGCAGTCTCGTGATATGTGGCCCTGCTTGCCACATACCCAGCAAACAACTTTAGAGGAGACCACCCGTGGCCTGCCCGGTGGCTCAGAGCTTGTTGCCTGGATCGCAATGTCGTTGTCCGGCTGGATCTGGCGTATCCTTGCAGGTGCATACCGAGTGCTCCCAATCCATGTCGCCTCGTATGTCATCGCGCTGGTCACCGTCTCCCTAAATGTCGGCTTACCCATCATCAACGCACTGCGACGTGTTTCCGGATCATGAAGACCTTCAATAAACGCCTCAATCTTCATCCTCTCGAGATCATCAGCGCCGAAGGACGGGTAGCACAGCTGTACGAGCCGCTCAATGTCTGCTGCATATGCCTGCAGCGCCTCGTTGGCTCTTTGCCTGCGGTTCTTCAGCTCACAGTAGTACAGCGTTCTGTTGTGCTCGTCGCTGTACTTCGCTGCCAACGCCCTTATGACGGTCTCGTACTCACTTCGTAAACATTCTGGAACTGATTTTATTACCTCAGCCGCAGCACCTTTAAGAGCCAGCGCCAATCTCCGACCTTTCCTTACATCGGTCCATTGATTTTCCAGAGCAGCCAGGTCGAATTGCAGCTTGAATGTATCGAACGGCGTAGTCCCATCATAAGTAGGCACTTCTGCTCGGGTGGCAACACTTTCCGGAACCGGCGGCAACCATTCTCGCGGCTGTACCTCCCTAAGCCGCTCGTCCATTTTTCTGTTCATCGAATCTTCCAGACTGTCAACTCGTTTGTTCAGGGAATCGTCAAGATCGCCAACACGTTTGTTCAGGGAATCATCCAGGTCGTCGACTCGTTTATCCAAATGTTCCACTCGAGTTCCCAGGTGCTCCACCTTCACATTCAGCTGGTTGGCGATTTCTTCCACTTTCTGCTCCCAGCGCGCAGAATTTTCCTGAAGCTTGTTTTCCATTCGCTCTGCCATTTCCCGATTTGCAGTCTCGACTTTTGCCGAAATTTCGAGATTCGTAGTTTCCAGCTTCGCTGCCATCTCTTGATTCGCAGTTTCCATTTTCGCTGCCATCTGCTGATTCGCAGTTTCCATTTTCGCTGCCATCTGCGTCGACATTTCGCGATTTTCATTTTCCATTTTGGCTGCCATTTCACGGTTGGAAGTCTCGAACATGCCTTTAAGTGCAACCATTAGCTGGCTCATGTCCAATGCTTGTGGTGGCGCAGCCGCTGCAGCCGTACTTTGCATCGACGCAGCACCCGCGGGCGATTCCTCCACTTTGGCCGACGAATCTAGCTCCTGCGTCCCGAACTCGTGCGCAGTCCAATCAATGCCTCGTGATTCACACGCCTCTCGCAAGCGCAGCTGCAACTCCACCTTTCCGCCAGCAGTCGGCAAATTCCAAGCGGCCAGCTCCTTCTTCAGCTGGTCCACCTTCAGTTGCTCCAGTCTAACCATGTCTGCGTTTTATAATTAATTTTTATTTTTTTTTACTTTCAGTAACACAATCCCACTTCTGACACCAAATGTTACGAATATGAGTTTTAGTGGGCTAATACGTATCTCTGGATTGCGTAATTTGAAAATAAAACACACTTAGTTCCTCAACCGCAGTCAATAAAATATACCAACAATCACTTTATTTCACAGGTTTACACTTTACTGTCTTTAAACTTAATTATTTTCTTAATTACTCCGTGTGGCACCTTCACTAGTCAAAATCAGACTGACTCGCTGCGCCGCACCCGGCTGTCTTTTATACCTGTCCGGCCATCGCGCAGATCGTTCTCGCACATTCCGGAGTGGACTAAAGGTTTCCATGATGATCGCGACCATCATTGCCAGATTGGACTAAAAGTTGCCATCATTGTCGCGGCCGTCGTTGCCAGATTGAATTATAGCACGGCGCGTAGCGACAGGGTTGCTTTGCACAGCGACAAACTGTCTTATCGTTACAATATACAGAATGCCCATCTGGTGTAAAGAAAATTGTCTTTGCGGGTTCCAGCGGTAGGACCCGTTTGTGGATGCGGGGGGAAGCAGTAAAGGGGACGAGAACGCACAGAACGCGAGAGCGTAGAATGAGAAGCTGTGAGAGCGCAAAATCAAATGTTCGGAGAGCAAATAGATAAAAGAATTGATCGCATGCCGGTGTACAAAACAGTAACGCACCATATATGTGGTTGTTGTTGTTGGCCAACAAAGCGACGTGCCGCATGCATGGTGATGGAGGAAACGCGTACAGGGGAAAGGCGACAGCCTGTGGTTGTTGTTGTCGCTGGCTAACAACTGAAGTTAGAATAAATTTTTGCTTTGGCTGATTTATGTAAGGAGCTCAGCGACTCACAATACTACGATAAAAAAAAACCGCCAATTGTGGGAATAAGTCAGGGAATAAGTTTGGTCAAAATAACCAGAGTTTATTACGATTTTAGGATTTTAAGTTTTCGGGGTTTAGTTACATTTTTCTTTCTGAGGCCCATGCTTCCTGAGAAGAACTAAGATCATAAAATCCAAAATTGTGTTTTTTATGATCAGGACATGTGGAAAACCATTGTGGTGTAGCATTTTGACATTTAACTTTTATTAAATTTTTTATGCCTACAATTTGTGGCTGTTTTTCAAAAATGCTGCGGAAAATTGAAATGTGTACTTTGCTTATCTCTAATAGAATTTGCGATGGACTAATAAGATTGTCGAAATCTTTGAGAGAGTTAAAGTTTTTGTGAAATATGAAAAGTTCACTAGGAACTGTTAGTACCTCATCTTCTTTTCTCAATTCACCTGCACATGTTTCACAGTTTATTTTGGGAAGTATTTTGTAAACAACATGACCCAAAAAATATCTTAAAGACGCTAAATCAATGGTAAATTCAGAACAATTCTGAAAATTATCATTTAATATGAAATCGGCAAGGATGGCTGTATTATTATCCACTTCGAAATCATCGGTTTGTCTAGTTTCTTCGTTATGTTCAGGAGCTGAGTCGAGATTTAATACGATATTAGAAAGCGTTTTAAACGTAGTATCATTTAATTCTTCACAATTGCTGTGGGAACTCAATTGCACAATTTTGGCGGCCATTAAGCGTGCTAATATATTATTGATATCAGCCACTGATGGATTTATATTATTACCACCTTTTTGTCGTAGTATAGAAAACATATTTTCAAGTTTGTCTTGGTTTAATGTCCTTGTCATCAAAAAAAATTTCGGATTTTTTCTCAAAAAGCTCGTCTACTAATAGCAAAACAGCTTTAGAGTAAGTTTCATCTTATCCTAAAAAAATACTTTTTTCTTTTTGTCAACAAATGAGATTTGATCCAGGTATTTAAGGAAGAATTTTATATACTCATGTGATAAGCTGTTGAGTTGAATCGTAGATCTGTAAAAATGTTTGGAATATAACGATCCACTGTTTAGGTAATCAAATATTTTGTCAATATTTTCTATAAAGCTGGCCGTAGATAAAGCCAATTCTTTAGAGCAACTTTTGAAACCTTTAGTTTCAGCAGTTGTCCTAATAGCAGCTTGAACAGTCGTGTTGAAAATTTGGGTTGCCAGTTTTACTTTCATTTTCTCGAAAGAATTTGGGAAAATATGTTGGCTGGTTAATTTAGGACACATTTTTGTTGTTGATTTAAGTTCCATTTTAAATAGTTCCTGAACTACCCTAAAACTAGCAATTCCATTTGGTGTAGCTAAGTCGCATTCGAGCCAGCCATTTCTCAATGATTTAACAAGGTGCGGGAAATCATATATGCAGAACACTTTTCCATCATTATACATGAAAAAAGGCCTTTCCAAAGTTACACCCATATCCGAAAAGCACTTCCTATTGGAAGACCCTTGGTCACAAGTTATAACTTTTACTGTGATGCCAAAACTATTAAGAATTTTTAAATTTTCCAGAATTATATTTTTTTAACATATTTGCAGAAAGGCCGTTTTTGGAAACAAAGTAATTTAGTACCAATGACCAGTTAGAAAACATTGATTTGACCATAAAACACATAATTGTTTTCCTATTTGGCTTGTCCTTTCAACCCCATTTTCTTCATACCCATCAACCAAATCTAATTTAGGATTATATCGTAATGCCTTTCTAATTGCCATTTTATCTATTAATAGGATCATGTTGTTTTTTCGCTCTGGGTCAAATCCAAGCACCGTTTTCTTATAACCTCAAAAGCAGAGTTCTTAAAACCTGGCTGCAGGAACTTAACAGGGGCCCATCGATTAACAGTCGAGATATGTGGCAAATTTAGATTTAGTTTATTTCTTAAAAATTGATATGTCGACTGCGAGACATAATAAATATTTTGAGCCAAATCTTTTACATCTTCCGTATATTCTTTAGGACGGGAACTAAGAAGAAGCTTACAGAATACCTTTGATTCTTTGCTCACGTTATTATAAGAGTCGATATGTTGGAGCACATCTGACTTTTTTGGAACTTTCTTCTGGTTTTTAATGTTTCTGTATTTTGCCAAAATGTTGTAATACTTTTTCCTGTAAAAATTTACGGATTTAGCATATGATTCGCAATTATTACAAAACCCATCTACGGACTCACTTTCTCGTCTCTTTTTAGTTGAACAATCGGGCTCTGAAAACTCATAAGTTTCTTCAACATTTTCCAAATTAAATACAGGAACTGCTCCAGATTTTAAATATTTTTTCCCAATGTCAGAACTTGAGAAGTGATTAACGCATATAAATAATGGTTTGGTGTATTCTTTAGTTTTAATGCTACATTTTTCTCGCCAAATTTGGCGCATAGCTGAGTCATAGGGCGGAAATTTAAACATTTTAAGTTTTTCATCATCCCGTCTAAATTTTCGGCAACATGTTATGCAACATTGAAGCCCTGACTTTATTAAATTTTTACCCACCCGGGGTAGTAAATTTTTAATCGGAGCCGGATCCATTTTTCGTATACTAGTAAAGTCAATGAATATGCCAAATCAAAGGTAATATAATGACCAGAAAGGATCAACTACGTCAAAATATCTGTAAAAATGTTTAATTTGGATCAACCACGTCAAAAAATAGCAAAAAATTCAAAATTAGAATCAACCACGTCAAAATTTAGACAAATAATTATACTTGGAACTAGCCTTGTAAATATATTTGTAAAAATTTTTATTTTTGATCAACTACGTCTAAATATTTGCAAAATTTAATATCAATTAATCTAAGCGCAGCATGGACAAAAAAACGACCATTCAGCTCGAAGATTCGATTGATAATGACAATAAACAAATTCGCCGGCACGTGCTCGCTCTGCGTTTGCTTTTTACAAACAAGAACAAGAAGCGGACAGGCAAAATTTGCATAGGAAAAAGTGACTGGCGATCGCTTTGCCAAAACAACCACCATTTCAATGTGCCCGAGTAAAGCCAAGCTGGCTTGCTGCGGAAAACAACAACATTGCGTGTTGTTGTCGAAATGAGAATAAACCAATCCATCGAATGAATGCGAGAATGCAAGAGAGGATCGCAAAGCAGCTCTCCGCTCGCTTGCGCTTACTCACTCGGTTCCATATACATTTTCCTCATCTTTGCTGCTTCCCGCCCGCGTCCGAAATGAAATCGCAAAATTATTTCAGATGCGCCTTCTGTGTACTGTTTATTCTGTGGGAATAGTTATCTTCCTTTATGGTAGAATGCGGCGTAATAACTGAATTAAACGAATTTTATTCCCTGATATATTTTTAAATGTTACTATAACTAATGTCTGCTTTTTTGAAACCTTTTTCAGCACCAACATTGTTATTTACCGATAACATTTAGAATGAAAAATAAAGTTACCACCTGTGGTTGTCGCAATCAGCTGACCTGTTTGAACGCTGCAAGCTGGCTAAATGAGTACTGTCTCAAGTGATCTTTCGATCCCACCTCTAATCCCTTCCTTTCCTTGTCCTTTTGTACTCATGTTTCCCTTTATTTTCTGCTCCCCGGCTTCGGCCGTTTGTATCGTTTAATGTTTATTGTACTCTTTGTACCATTCATCATTCGTCACTCCACGAATAAATATCCACCCAAACGACGCGGAAATTAAACCTTTTGAAATACAACACAATCAACAATTACCAAAAGTGACACAAAAAAACACACGTGAAAAGTGACATAAACTACAAGAACCAAACAGTGAACCAAACACAAAAGTGAACACGAAGTGATAAATACATTTCACACAACACACTGTGAAACACTCCAAAAAGTGCAATTACAATAATAAAACAGTGCACAAATTACAAAAATTAAAACAAAAATTCTAAACATATACAGTGCAGTGCTGCTCACAAAAACACGGACTGCAGAATACATGAAACCAACAACAAGCACACCCAAAGCACAAGGAAAGCAAAAGAAGAAAAGGGCAACAACAACAGCAAGCAGCACAACTTAGCAGCGCACAAACAGCGGACAGACGACACACACCACATAGAGGAGATCCCCATACTCGGGCACTGGGCCCTCTTAAGATAAGCCCAAAAATTTTTATTAAAAATTAACAAATATATCTACAATCACATACACTAACATATAACATATATAACACATATTAAAAAAAATATATATATATATTATTCCCATTCCCAAAAATCCAGTCAAAAAATTATATGCTGGTACCCCGCCGCTGTGCGATTATTGCAGTAAGCAATCCCGCTACTGCACATAATTTTGCGCGTTTTGTTTGCACAATTCCCTTCGTGCTACCTACGCAGGCAAAGCGGCAAAACCTCCCGCTGCAGCCTGCTTCCCACTAAGTTTCTAATTTGCACAAATTTCCCCTCATTTGCTTTGTGCATATTTCGGCTGTTGATTATTTCCAGCTGGTGATCTTCCACACTCTTGCACGCATTTCGCATTTCCTTTTGTGCGATCAGCGCTGGCAAAGCAGCAAAACTCCCGCTGCAGCCAGCATCCAAAATCACGCACTTCCTCTCCGTTTGCATTGCGCATTGCACTCTCCCACTTGTGTACATTTTCGCGTTTCGCTTTGTGCGATATACGCACGCACAAGCAGCGAGCACTCCCGCTGCCACTGTTGCCAACTTAGTGCTTTTCGCACTAAATTTAGTGCTTTTTGAAAATCAAAACGGGGAAAATATTGAGTTTGGTGCTTGGTGCGTTTTTTAGTGTTTTTTTTATTTCAAAGACACCAAGACTAATTCATGCTTGGAAAAAATATAAGTTTTTTAATAACTGGAGTGTTATACAACACTATATTTCATTTAACACCTATATAACACTGGAATGTTGGGCTAAAAAATCATTGGCGCATAGTCATAGTCGAAATAAAGTGCACTTTAAGATCAATAAAGTATACTTTTAAATAAAGTAGGCTCTAAGGGCCGTTTTCTCAACTTACCGATAAAGTGACCTTTAGCTAAAGGTCACTTTAAAGTGCCCGGTAACTATTTTCGTTTTCTCAACTGCCTGATAAATATAAATTTCACAAGTCTGATTTCTTGGCAACTCTGGTCTACGATGGGCAGCACTTGGCGGTGCAATCAGCTGTTTTTGAAAAATAATAATTATTTTTTAAGGGGAAAAAGAAGAATTTTGCCTGGCAAAATCTTGCTGATGCTTTTACTGCCACATAGGGCGTGTCCCGACGTTGGAAATCGTTGAGGGACAAGTTCGACAGCTTGAAGCGCAAGTCCAAGCTGTAACTTGCAGCGGAGAAGAGCGAGACGTATCGCACAGGTGGCGACCCAGCAGCGATTGGAAATGTCAGCAGTGCAAAGCAGTGAAATTGTCCAATCGGCTATTATATGTTCTATTTGCCGCATTTTGCGACTCCGTATCTTCAAAAGCGTCTTCCAGTGGATGAATATAAAAAACACGCCTATTTTCCATACCGAAAGATCTCAAATTCAAATTTCATTTCATATTGTAATTTCATTACCAGCTGTTTTTTGTTTGTAAACAAACATATGCATGTACTTGGCACCACTTCCACTTAAAGTTCACTTTAAAGTTTAACAGGCACTCAATCTGACCGGTAAGTTTTATCGGGAGGATAGCTTAACGAGCGGTTGAGAAAACGAAACTGCGTTTATCGGCCCGCTAAAGTGAACTTTAAAGTTAAAGGTAAGTTGAGAAAACGGCCCTAAGTCAATCATATCGAGTTAGAGCACACTTTAACGCTTAAAGTATACTCTAACTTTAAAACAAGCAAAAGCTGTTGCTCAACCAGTTAGCAATGAGTCAAAATGAGCAGAAATGTCACATTTTCAAAATGCTCTAAATTCAAAAAACGAAATAAATCGAAAAAAATGTAAAATGCTTCATTTCGAGGAAATTGAAAGAGATTTCAATACTATGAACGACGACATTGTGCTGAGATGGCGAAAAGTATATAAAAGCCGGATCGATCCCTTCGATGACGAGGACTTCTATAGTCGTTACCAGCTCGATAAAGTTGCTGCTCAGTTTGTAATTGATGTTTTGAACATTCAAAAACCAAGCAGCAATAGAATACAATTGTTTTCTTTACCCCGTAAAGTAAAGTAGGTTTATTTGTTTTGTTTATGTCAGAGATGGGCAGATTAATCCTCGAAAAATTGTGCAGTCGATTTTTTTAGGCTACCGTCTGCTTTTCACAAGTAGTCGTCCATTTTTAACTGCTAATTAGTGTTCAGGAAAACAAACAATTGCAAAATAATTGATTACAAAATAAATCGGTATGGGCATGGTTGGTTGGTTTTCTCAACTTACCTTTAACTTTAAAGTTCACTTTAGCGGGCCGATAAACGCTTTTTTGTTTTCTCAACCGCTCGTTCAGCTATCCTCCCGATAAAACTTAGCGGTCAGATTGAGTGCCTGTTAAACTTTAAAGTGAACTTTAAGTGGAAGTGGTGCCAAGTACATGCATATGTTTGTTTACAAACAAAAAACAGCTGGTAATGAAATTACAATTTGAAATGAAATTTTAATTTGAGATCTTTCGGTATGGAAAATAGGCGTGTTTTTTATATTCATGCACTGGAAGACGCTTTTGAAGATGCGGAGTCGCAAAATGCGGCAAATAGAACATATAACAGCCGATTGGACAATTTCACTGCTTTGCACTGCTGACATTTCCAATCGCTGCTGGGCTGCCACCTGTGCGATACGTCTCGCTCTTCTCCGCTGCAACTTCCACCTTGGACTTGCGCTTCAAGCTGTCGAACTTGTCCCTCAACGATTTCCAACGTCGCGACACGCCTCATTTGGCAGTAAAAGCATCAGCAAGATTCTGCGAAGCAAAATTTTTCTTTTTTCCTTCAAAAATAATTACAATTTTTCACAAACAGCTGATTGCGCCGCCAAGTGCTGCCCATCGTAGACTAGTGATACCAAAAAATCAGACTTGTGAAATTTATATTTATCAGGAAGATGAGAAAACGAAAATATTTACCGGGCACTTTAAAGTGACCTTTAGCTAAAGTTCACTTTAGCTAAAGGTCACTTTAACGGGAAGATGAGAAAACGGCCTTAGTCTTTTGCTAACTAAAGCCGGCTTTTATGCGGGACTATGATTATGCGCCATTGTTTGGATATTACCACAGAATAAACAGTATACAGAAGGCGCATCTGAAATAATTTTGCGATTTCATTTCAGAGGTGGGCGAGAAGCAACAAAGGTGAGGAAAATGTAAACGGAACCGAGAGAGTAAGCGCGAATTGATGTACACGCATAGATTCGATGGATTTGTGCTTTATTCTCATTTCGACAACAACACGCAATGTTGTTGCTTTCCGCAGCAAGCCATTGAAAAGGTGGTTGATTTGGCATAGCGATCGTCAAGGCAAATGCATTAGGTAGTTGCAGCATTAGAACTGATTCAACTTTTTGCTTTGATAATTGGCACGACATTGTAGCAATAGTTTTTCACTTATTATCACTTTTTTAATTACACATATATTTATTTTCATTGTAGCCATTTTTACTTTTTACAATTTCTTTTTTACAAGCAGACCAAAAGAACTAATAAAATCCATTGAATTTTTGTTTTTTCCAAACAAGCGGAGAGCAAGCACGAGCCACCACCAACATGCAAGCGGTACATCGCTTTGTTGTCCAACAACCACATCGTGTGGTGCGTCACTGTTTCAGTGTTGCCAGATACCTGAAATGACTTTCTCCTAAATCTTAAAAAAATACTGAAATTTCCTCCTAAATGTTAAAAAAATCTCCTAAATTTTTTTTTTTTAATTTGCGTCATTTTCTCATGAAAAACTAAAAATCTATACATATAATTTTTTTAATGCATCCTTTTTTTATTCATGTTCAGCTTAGCAACAAAAACTTAACAAAAACAAAACATATAACAAATGAATTAAAAAAGTGCCATTTTTGGCGGGATTTCATTGTGACAGCAATAGGTGAGAACGAGATAGAACGAGGTTACATTTTGTAAGCTTACAAATTTTTAACCCAATAGGTGCTTGACTATTAAAATAGTTGCCAAAATATGTTTTGTTGCCAGTGTTCCCAATACATCATACTTCGTTATCCAAAAATCTACCAAAAATCCACTAAGGATCCGAAAAATCCCTTGACATAAAATATAAATCTCCTAAACTTTCTCCTATACAATTCTTTCTCCTAAAAATTCTCCTAAAAGGTCAAGAATCTCCTAAATCTAGGAGGAATCTCCTGATCTGGCAACACTGCACTGTTTCATACACCGGCATGCGATCAATACTTTTATCTGTTTTCTCTCCGTAAATTTGATTTTGCGCTCTCACAGCTTCTCATTTTACACTCTCGCGCTCTTTGAGTTCTCGTCCCCTTTCCTGCTTCCCCCCGCATCCACAAACGGGTCCTACCGCTGGAACCCGCAAAGAAAATTTTCTTTACACCAGATGCGCATTCTGTATACTGTTTGTTCTGTGGTATCACGCTCCAGCTCCTAAACGTCCTTGCCCGCAATTTGATAATTCCAAGTATCTATGCCCCAAACCAAGGCCCAACAAATTAACCTCGTAGAGTCCCCCGAACTACAGGGACGGTATAGCCAACACATGCAGCAGCGAGACGAAGACTGTTCCGAATGAAAGGAATTCGACATACAAGCTGTTTTTGAGGACGAGGCTAATTTTTTGGAGTAACGTCGCTCTTGCCGTTTATAGTTAAAAAGACTACAAATGGAAAAGAGCTTAAAAATTTAATAGATACGGGAACATCTAAAAATTACATAGACCCAATATATTTTCTAAAGGAGTGTCCGCCATTCGGAATCGGCATAAAAGTGTAGTCCCTTCCAACCTTGTACAAAGTCGCACGCACAACATGGATGGTTGCGGGTAGCTAACCTTAGTCTCGCAATCGGGCTGTCGTGCCAGTCAATAATTTATTATTATTAATAATTTAATTTATTTAAAAACAAAATTAACGCCATTTGAAGCAATAACAGGTCATTACAAAAAATCAACACCGTTTCCAAAGAAATCAGTAATGCATACTAATCAAGAAAAACAATTTTTCTTTCGGCGGCTGTCCTCTCAGCAGGAAATGGCAAACCTCTGAGAGTAAAATTGCCTATGAAAAAGCTCCCAACTCGCCGTTCGGAATCGGCATAAAACTGTAGGTCCCTTCCAACCTCGTAAAAATTCGCACGCACAACACGGATGGTTGCAGGTAGCTAGGCCTTAGTCGCGGTATGGGCTGTCGTGCCATTATATTATTTATTATTATATACTAATCAAGATTATTTTGAAACTCACAAAAAGGATTACGAAAAATTAGCAAAATTAATTCATGATCGAAGCTTAAAACAAAAAAATATCGATAAGTCAAGTAAAGAACATGAATACACCACAGTACATAATTAATGAAGCAATTTATGAGGCAGAAAATAGACGCAATAAACTAGCACCTACATTTATAACACATCATCTCGAACAGGATAACAAAGCTACTATTAATACAGATAAACGTAAAGTTCAATTTTCAGGATTATCCCAGGCACCTATCAACAACGAATAACTATTCAGGACATAAATAAAAATCAAGGATTGCTGTCATTAAAATTGGAAATCCAAGACTAATTGAAGGGTACTCTAAGCTACTGCATATTATTAATTTGACAGATTACGAAGTAATGGTGCAACTCCACAGCACGCCTTGTTTGCAACAGTGCATCTTTTGCTAGTTTTGTTTTCGACACATTCGCCAGCTTTCACACATTGAGTTACACAACGCGCTTTTGAAGCATCGTCTAATCAGCTGACAGTAACGCTTTTTGGTGTGAAAACAGAACTTGACTACAATGGAGGAGAAAATTGCGGATTTCAATTAACTTTTTACTTAATCGAAGTGGTCAGGAAAATCGTCTGCGCCGCCAAGCCAAATCTAATATCAAATTGCGCAAAAATGAATACAAATGAATAACAGTACAACTCAGGTACAGTGCATTTGTATGGAGCGAAAAAAGGGCAAAGGAGCCAAACTTTATATTTTTCGACGCTTTGCTTGTGTAGACATCGATGCGCGGCGGAGCTGTGGAAATAAAACGCGGGTTGTTCAATGGTTTTGGGTGGATGTTTATTCGTGGAGTTACGAATGATGAATGGTACAAAGAGTACAATAAACATTAAACGATACAAACGGCCGAAGCCGGGAAGCAGAAAATAGGGGGAAACATGAGTACAAAAGGACAAGGAAAGAAAGGGATTAGAGGTGGGATCGACAGATCACTTGACACAGCACTAATTTAGCCATCGCGGCCGCCATTGCATATTGCAATTTATTGATGCCGCGGGCCAGACGGACGAGGATGTGATGCAGCTTTTGCGTGTGCGGGGGTGCCGTCCATCGATGCCTCATCCTCGGGGAAGTGCTGTTGCAGCGGTTGGCGCGTAGCTACCGACCTGCAAATAGAGTAAGATTCAGTTATTTGGACATAACAGGATTGAGGCTGACATCATGGGCATGAGATATTGTGGCTAAGCTGCGGGGTATGCTTAAGCTACAGCCGGGGGAATGTGCGAATATATAAATTGGCTGAGCTGCCATTTCTTTAACGGAAGTGGAAAGAATTTGCGAGAGTTATGAGGGGGTTCGAGGGATTGTTTATAAACAAGGGCATTTCCGCTCGGGATACTTGTGTGCTCGTAGGGCTCGAGAGAAGCAGGAAAACCGACCGAAATGTCGGCTTGCTTTTCGAGAGGGTGGTATGGTCAATCGTTCGGTGTCCCAGACCCTAAGCGCATGACCGTTTGGCTCAGCATTGAAGAATCGCTGGAGCCGTTCCACCCAAGAGGGAGACCTTGTAGATCTTGGAGATTATACCCGATCAGTCCGACGTCTGCGGGATTTGCAGCGCTTAGGGCAGGTCGCAACAGAATGACGACTGACCTCTTCTCGGACCCTGGATGGAGCAGGTGCAATGAGGAACTGCGAGGGAATGCAATTTCTGTCAGTTGCTGTTAGTGTGGACGATTGGCGTCAAGCCAACGCTCTTGTCGAACCCTTTTTCTCTGTCTCATTAGAGGCGAAAGCCATCCTGCGGGATCGAAACGGTTGGCAACAAAGGAGGGAATTTGCCGGTTTGGGAATGAGTTTGCAGGAGTGGTGGGTTCAGAGTGACTTTCCATTATTTCCTGGGGTGGAAACCCTACGGGATTGAGGGCGGGAATCACTTGTGAAAGGGCTTTCTTTAGGGCGGGAAGGTTATTTCGAAGGGCGGTTCCATTATGCATACGGCGACTTGGTACCTCTGTGGCACATGTCAAATGCGATGGTAGTGGACCGCTTAATATCCAACCGAATACTGTATGCTGAGCAAGTAAGCTGCCACATACATTCCGGTGGATACCTTCGAGCATGATCTGCGGGATGAGATCACTGCCAATCACTATATCGATCTGCGCTGTCTCTAAGGGGTTTGGATCAGCGAGATCTAGCATGGCGAAATCTTTCATATTAGGGGGGTTTATATGACAAGATGGGAGCAATTTCGTAAGCTCTTGGAGCACGATTGCTTGCACGGGGAGTCTCGTGCTCGATTGGGGGACTGCCAATGTCAAGAAGCATGTATGATTGGCATTTTGCACAATCTGACCGCCCATGCACGAGATTTGGAAGGATTTCTCGATTGGCAATTTGGGGCGTTTCTGAACCTTCGAGGAAATGAAGGTACGCTGAGAGGCTTGGTCGATCAACGCTCGAACCTTAAACAACTTTCCCGAGCGCTCAATGGACACCAGTGCCGTAGGCAGAAGTGATTGGGTGCCATTAATGGAGTGGAGGGCTTGTACTTTGGGCGTACTTTGCCTGGAAGATGTGCGGGGTTGCGCATCCGAAAGAGGGGAATGAATTGCGGAGTTTTTGTGCGTTCGTTTTGGAGCGGTTGCGACCTGTGGAATGGTCGAATGTGACCGATTAGGAGATTGAGAGGGTTGCTCATTGCCTGTGGGCAAATGAACCAGGGAATGATGCTTCCTTTGGCAATATACACACGTAAAATTGCTTGTACATTCCTCAAGGAGGTGAGATGTAGCAAGACAATTTACGCAGAGATTGTGCTTCTTAACGTATTTTAATCGACTCTGGGGGTGAGTCTTTTGAAGCTCTGGCAAGTCCGTATAGGGTGATTGGCGTTGCAGAGTTTGCACGCGAAGTCCCTTTTCACTTGAGTGGGATAGTTGTGGGATTTGTGTGGCCGATTTGGGAGGACATTGGAAGTCGAAGGTTGAAGTTTCGGCTTAGAAGAGCGAATGCTTTGCAGCCGTTCAAGTATCTCGTATCTGCCGGTCAGGAACTCATCCATTTGCGACCAGGGTGGCAGATCCTTCCGGGATGTCAATGATTGCTCCCATAGAGCGAGTGTCTCTTGGGGCAATTTGGTACAACATATGTAAACCAATAGCGGATCCCAATTGTCAGTGTCTACGGCCTGAGTATTAATAACAGACAGACAATTGTTTATAGTACTCTGGATCCGCTGAAGTGCCTCACTATCGTACAACTCATACTGGTCTGTGCAGGCGTCGATTTTTTGCCTAGCCGACTCTTTGAAACCGTCGGGCTGGCTGTTGTCTTCAGCAATGAAGACTGCCTCATGTGCGCGCATAAGCTTCTCCCATTGGGCTTGCAAATTTTTTTGCTTAATTTGGACCAGGGATTTGGTCAAATCCTTAATGGGAGCCGAAGAAAATTTTGTGCATAATTGCACGAGTCTATCGGACTCGAGAATGAATTTTGCAACACTGGGATCGGTTGCTTTAGGACTAGGGAGGTTGGAGCGTGTGTTTGGTGGCTCCCGAGGGACAGGACCTGTCAAACGTGCATTGGCTGACTTTGGGGATTTGGAGGAAGGAGTCTCCATTGTGATAAGTTGGCGTTTAGGGGATCGCTCAACAGGCATATTGATTGCAAAAGCGCGACAAAGGGTAGATAAGATTAAATAAATATAATTTAGGGTATTGAAAAATAGGCGTTTAGTCTACCGCGACCGCGCGAACGATATTTGAGAATGGGAAGAGTTGGGAATGGGAAAATTCGTTGAAATGAGCAACGATTTTTGTCGAGCAAAAAAGTTTACACCCGTGTGTGTAAACGTGTAGGGAAATATAGTTGTATGGGTAATAAATAAAAATGTGTATATGGGAATTGAGCAAAATTTGTGTATAAGTATGTGTATTGGGAAGGGATGTACAAATAAATATTATGCAACAAATGTTATGTGTTTGGTCAAATGTGTATAAAAATTGGTTTTTTTGTTTTGTGAAAAAGTGAATTTTTTTATTTGTTATTACGTGAATAAATACGTATGAATGTGTATGTATATACATATGTGTATGTGTGTTTAAATATATATATTTGTATATATATATATGTGTATGTGATTATTTGTATTAGTATGTGTAAGTAAAAGAGTGCCAAAACAAATTTGTGGGAAAAAAAATTTTGTTTGCGAGTGAGGGAATTTGTCCCACTGTATGCACTTGGAGTGGCAGCAGATGTGCAGTGTATGTATATGTGCAGCACTATTGAACATTTTCTAAGTCCTAGAAAATTATTCAATATGCTACAAAACAAGGCTACTCGTCCCACTGTGCTTGTGTTTATTTACTTCTGCTAGCGAGAGTGGGGAAATGCTTAAGCACAAGTGCGAAAATGGGATTGCACTTGGAGGCAGCAGCGGGCACGGTTGCCAACTTTTCTATTTCAGAAAGCACTAAAACCGCCAAAAAACCGGTTTTTCCACTCAGAAAGCACTGATGAGCAAAAAAAAGGTGGTAGTTGTCCTAATATTCTGTGTACCATACTAGGAAATCTATTGCAGATCAGTGGCAACCGTGACCTAAGTAGCACTTCCACCAAGGGCGAACACTTCGGTTGTCATGTAATATCACAGAACAAACAATATACAGAATGCGCATCTGGTGTAAAGAAAATTTTCTTTGCGGGTTCCAGCGGTAGGACCCGTTTGTGGATGCGGGGGAAGCAGTAAAGGGGACGAGAACGCACAGAGCGTGAGAGTGTAAACTGAGAAGCTGTGAGAGCGGTGTGTGAAACAGTGACGCACCACACACTGTGGTTGTTGTTGTTGGGCAACAAAGTGATGTGCCGCTTGCATATTGGTGGTGGCTCGTGCTTGCTCTCCGCTTGCTTTTTTACAAACAAGAACAAGAAGTGGACAGGTAAAGTTTGCATAGAAAAATTGATCGAGCGATCGCCAAGGCGCATAAATAAGGTGGTAGCACTACGGAAAAATTCAATGGATTTTATTAGTTCTTTTGGTCAGCTTGTAAAAAAGAAGTTTAAAATGTAAAAATGACAACAATGAAAATAAATATATGTGTAAAAATATTGCAACAACCAAGGCGCATTAAGAAAGTGATAATAAGTAGAAAACTATTGTTACAATGTTGTGCCAATTATCAAAGAAAAAAGTTTAATCAGTTCTGGTGCTGCAACTACCTATTGAATTTGCCTTGGCGATCGCTTTGCCAAATCAACCACCATTTCAATGTGCACGAGTAAAGCCAAGCTGGCTTGCTGCGGAAAGCAACAACATTGCGTGTTGTTGTCGAAATGAGAATAAATCAAATCTATGCGTGTACATCAATTCGCGCTTACTCTCTCGGTCCCGTTTACATTTTCCTCACCTTTGTTGCTTCCGGCCCGCGTCTGAAATGAAATCGCAAAATTATTTCAGATGCGCCTTCTGTATGCTGTTTATTCTGTGGTAATATCCAAACAATGGCGCTTAATCATAGTCCCGCATAAAAGCCGGCTTTAGTTAGCAAAAGACTAAGGGTCGTTTTCTCAACTTACCGATAAAGTGACCTTTAGCTAAAGGTCACTTTAAAGTGCCCGGTAACTATTTTCGTTTTCTCAACTGCCTGATAAATATAAATTTCACAAGTCTGATTTCTTGGCAACTCTGGTCTACGATGGGCAGCACTTGGCGGTGCAATCAGCTGTTTTTGAAAAATTATAATTATTTTTGAAGGGAAAAAAGAAGAATTTTGCCTGGCAAAATCTTGCTGATGCTTTTACTGCCAAATAAGGCGTGTCCCGACGTTGGAAATCGTTGAGGGACAAGTTCGACAGCTTGAAGCGCAAGTCCAAGCTGTAACTTGCAGCGGAGAAGAGCGAGAGGTATCGCACAGGTGGCGGCCCAGTAGCGATTGGAAATGTCAGCAGTGCAAAGCAGTGAAATTGTCCAATCGGCTGTTATATGTTCTATTTGCCGCATTTTGCGACTCCGTACCTTCAAAAGCGTCTTCCAGTGCATGAATATAAAAAACACGCCTATTTTCCATACCGAAAGATCTCAAATTAAAATTTCATTTCAAATTGTAATTTCATTACCAGCTGTTTTTTGTTTGTAAACAAACATATGCATGTACTTGGCACCACTTCCACTTAAAGTTCACTTTAAAGTTTAACAGGCACTCAATCTGACCGGTAAGTTTTATCGGGAGGATAGCTTAACGAGCGGTTGAGAAAACGAAAATGCGTTTATCGGCCCGCTAAAGTGAACTTTAAAGTTAAAGGTAAGTTGAGAAAACGGCCCTAAAAAGATAAAGTCGACGTTAATTTTCCAGTTACCATAGTCAGTTTAGAACATGCTTCTACGTAGCAGCGACTTTTTGAAACAGCAAACGAAAGCAACGGCAACTCTACAAGAACTAGCGATTCGGAGTTACAAATGAGAATTTATTTTCGGAATTATGCCCATACCGATTTATTTTGTAATCAATTATTTTGCAATTGTTTGTTTTCCTGAACACTAATTAGCAGTTAAAAATGGACGACTACTTGTGAAAAGCAGACGGCAGCCTAAAAAATGCAGACTGCACAATTTTTCGAGGATTAATCTGCCCATCTCTGACATAAACAAAACAAATAAACCTACTTTACTTTACGGGGTAAAGAAAACAATTGTATTCTATTGCTGCTTGGTTCTTGAATGTTCAAAACATCAATTACAAACTGAGCAGCAACTTTATCGAGCTGGTAACGACTATAGAAGTCCTCGTCATCGAAGGGATCGATCCGGCTTTTATATACTTTTCGCCATCTCAGCACAATATCGTTGTTCATAATATTGAAATCTCTTTCAATTTCCTCGAAATGAAGCATTTTGAATTTTTTCGATTTATTTCGTTTTTTGAATTTAGAGCATTTTGAAAATGTGACATTTCTGCTCATTTTGACTCCTTGCTAACTGGCTTAGCAACAGCTTTTGCTTGTTTTAAAGTTAGAGTATACTTTAAGCGTTAAAGTATGCTCTAACTCGATATGATTGACTTAGAGCACAGAACAAACAATATACAGAATGCGCATCTGGTGTAAAGAAAATTTTCTTTGCGGGTTCCAGCGGTAGGACCCGTTTGTGGATGCGGGGGGAAGCAGTAAAGGGGACGTGAACGCACAGAGCGCGAGAGCGTAAACTGAGAAGCTGTGAGAGCTGTGTATGAATCAGTGACGCACCACACACTGTGGTTGTTGTTGTTGGGCAACAAAGTGATGTGCCGCTTGCATATTGGTGGTGGCTCGTGCTTGCTCTCCGCTTGCTTTTTTACAAACAAGAACAAGAAGTGGACAGGTAAAGTTTGCATAGAAAAATTGATCGAGCGATCGCCAAGGCGCATAAATAAGGTGGTAGCACTACGGAAAAATTCAATGGATTTTATTAGTTCTTTTGGTCTGCTTGTAAAAAGGAAGTTGTAAAAAGTAAAAATGGCTACAATGAAAATAAATAAATGTGGTGAAAAATGTTTATTTTAAATGTTTTATATTATTCAATTTGTGGTTAAAGATGTTTATTTTAAATGTTTTATTTTTATTCAATTTGTG
Source organism: Melieria picta (assembly GCA_964056695.1). Classification (NCBI taxonomy): domain Eukaryota; kingdom Metazoa; phylum Arthropoda; class Insecta; order Diptera; family Ulidiidae; genus Melieria; species Melieria picta. Next base: position 66,304,284 of record OZ057400.1, read on the forward strand.
GTTAAGCGACAAGTGTAAAAGTGATTATGATTAATGACAAAATTTACGGTTTATCGACCGTCCGTGTCCGAGCGTGAAACTTAACTGTCCGACTTCCTGCCCTGTCCGTTCGTTCGTGGTCCGCGTCTCGCTCCGTCCGTTTTGCCCATCATTTCCCCTCATCGTCCGTTCATTGTCAAGCTTGGCCGTCTGTGTTGCCATATCAGTATTTGTCCGTCCGTGTTGCCATCTGGAGCTTTAAATCCCAATCCTACATTCGGCCATACCTGACAACACATTCGACCCGAATGACGTCACCACTTCTTCAGTTATCGGCTGACGTCGAGGTCACCCGAGGCCCTTCGCCATCACCAACTCTTTCGACCTCGTATCGCCCATGGTGTAGCTTCTTTGTTATTTTGTACGGTCCTAGGAATTTCGGACGCAGCTTCATAGCGGTTCCGAACTGTGTACGCTTAATGGCCACCATATCACCCACGTTATATCCTACTTCCGATTTCCGTTTCCTGTCGTATGTCTTCCTGTTCTCCTCTTGAATTTTTTGTATGTTGTTTTTAGCTAACTCCCGTAATTCCTCCCGCTCTTGGTTAAGTAAATTTATCGTCTCTGCCTCTATTATTTCCTTCAACTGTGAGTCTTCTCTTAAGCGCATGTCGCATCCGGTTAACAACTTAAATGGGGATAGTGTCGTACTGCGACTAGGCGAATTATTAATAAATCGCTGCACTTGACCTACGTGTTTGTACCACTGAGAAGGATTTGGATGTGACATCTTGGCCAACATCGGAACGACGATGCGGTGCATCCTTTCTACCTGCCCGTTTCGTCTCGGCACGCCTGTCGTTATCTTCAAATGCTGTATCCCATTATCCACGCAATAAGCCTCAAAACTACGTGATGTGAACGCTGCCCCTCTGTCTGTAATGATTCGTAGCGGGTTACCGAATATGAAAGACTGCTTTGTAAGTCGATCAATAACCCCATCTGCACTCGTGTCCTTGGTGGGGTAAAGCCAGACAAACTTTGAGAACGCGTCAACCACGACCAAAATATGATTGTATTGTTTCCCTGTCGCTGTCATTGGCCCCACGTGGTCTATATGATACGTGCATAACGGATAATTTTCTTTCTCTATTGGGTGCAGAAACCCTTCTTGTTTGCCACTTTTAGCATTCATGACCAAACATTCTACACAACTTTGTATGAACTTCGCTACATTCGCTTCAAGCCTTGGGATATAATAAGTTTTCTCCACACAGTCGCACGTTTTCTTGACGGAAAAGTGTCCCTGCCGGTGTGCTATTTGAATCACTTCAGTCTCTAGTTGTTCTGGTACTACAATTTGTTCTTTCATTGGGTCTTTGTACAATACGTCGTGTTGGATGTAAAAATCTTCGTAAGTGTTATTCTCCAAAATTTTGCGAATCGCGCGGATCCAGTCATCCCTCTTCTGTGCTTCCGTTAACCTATGGCGAAACAAGTCGTCAGCTACCATGCATGCCGATCTGCTTAACAGGGCTATTCTGGCAACTATCTTTCAACTCACCTCAATCTTTCGAAAGACAATTTGCTATTCTAGCAACTATCTTGAAAGATTTTTTCCGTAACATGAAAGAAAATGTGAAAGATGTGCTTTTGGGGTCGTCTTTCAGCTTGAAAAAAGTACGTGCGTTGTGTTTGTGTTGTGAAAAGAAACGATATACGATGGAAGTATTGTTCATAAGCGTATTGGTGATGAAGAACTCCAGGCGGCGTCGCATTTTAGAGAAGCGACGACGCTTAAGGCAGCTCCGTGAAAGATGTGATCCGTTTGCTGTGACGGAGGAGTCATTTCGGAAAAATTACAGACTGCCAAAAAATCTTTGTGCTGCACTCATCGCCGAGTTGGAACCATTCGATGTGCAACCATTTCAAATTTCGTTCACAAAACGCTTTTTGGCAGCAATGCATTTTTCAGCCACGGCTTTGACCAGCAGTGTGTTGGAAATTCTTTTGAAACTGCAATGAGCCAATCGTCAGTGTCACGCAGCATCCATGCGATTGCGGCATTGATAGTGCAGCACAAAGGTAGCGAAATTCGCTTTCCCCAAACCAATTCTGAGCAAGCTACGGCAAAATTAGGGTAAATAGTCGAGAAAAATTTATTATGCATTGAGTGCACATTCATAACGCTAGCGCTTTCAGTTTTCATCAACATTTCGACATCAAAGGTACGATAGGCGCACTAGATTGTACCCATGTGTCAATCATCACTCCATCATCTGCCGACAGTCAAAATCCTGTCTCACTTTACATGAATCGTAAAGGATTTTACAGCATCAACGTTGAAGCGGTAAGATATAATTAACATATATGTAAATAAAAACATACATTTTGTAAGCTCAATATTTTAGATATGTGATCATCGCATGGTCTTTACTTCACTCAATGCAAAATTTCCAGGGTCTTGTCATGACTCCGGAATTTGGACTACTTCTCCGGCGCGAATTCATCTCTTAACTAGTCACCGCCCTGGACTATCAAGATGGCTTTTGGGTGACCATGGCTATCCACTTGAACCTTGGTTGCTCACTCCATTTTCAACGCCGACCACAGCGAAGGAGAGGAAGTTTAATAGGATGCATTGAAAGGGCGTTTCAGGTGCCTTTCAAAGGAGCGTGTGCTCCATTATAGCCATGAGCGAGCGGCTACGATAATATATGCTTGTGCAATTTTGCACAATATCCTACTAAAACGAGGAATTGATTTGGACCCATCGGAAGAGGAAGCCGAAGACGTCTGTGGCAGCGCTAATGTAGAGAATGCTCTTATTACAACGTCACTTTTCAGAGAAGGCGCACGAATTCGAGGAGTATATACAACATCATTGCATGTATAACCAACCAAAATCTAATCCAAATTTTGAAAAAAAACTACCCAAAGAGAAATAAATGAATATATGTTACACAGTTATTTTTAGTTATTTTTGTTGCTTATTAGCGATGTTAGCTTGGCTCAAAGCCAAAACAGCTGAAGCCATTTCGCTAATGGCAGCCGCCGTTTTTAACTGAGCCTCAATATTTCGCTCCTCTATGCGTTGGCGTTGAGCGACAGAGTCTTTTAACCCTTTGAAGCATACATTTTTCAGATAACTTTTTTTCAATGAAAATAGTCGCCCTGGGGGTTTTCGGGGTCGCTGATCACGAATATGTAATCAAATTTTTGAAATTCAGCAATCCAATATGGCGGATCCAATATCCGACAACATTAGTAAAACTTATTCATATCAATATGGAAATTTGTATATGGGGGTTTCCGCGGTCGCTGATTACGAATTTGATATTCTATTTTTGAAATTCAAGTGTCATTCAAGTGTCGGTACCAAATTTTCGTTCTTCAAGAAAGGAATATTTTTTCAATTTGATAACAATTAGTACCGCTTTCAGCCGAACCCGGAGACACGAACGAGGACGTAGCGGCAGTTGTCTCCATTTTTTTGTTTTGTGTTTTTTTATTTTTTTTTTTTATTTTTGAATTTTATGTTTTTTTTTTCATTTTTCATTTCACGTTTTTTTTTTATTTTCGTGTGGTTGGTTTAGTTTTTGAATTATTTACAACTTTCTTTCAACAAACATGATCTTACATGAGTCTTTATCGCGTTTCACTTTATTAGTGTAGAGTTACTACTCTAAGTGTGGTAGCTCGCAAAGCAATTTTTCGTTTTCGACAAACATAGCGGTACGTTGCAAACATTACACATCCATTCACTTCTTTTTTGATCAGCTTTTGTGCTGCACAAAGCACATCGTCTATAATGTCCACCATAGACCGGCATGTGAGATGATTGAGAACGTCTCTTTTCAAGAGGCACTTGGGGTTTGTGGTGGCTGATTTCTGTGGACTGGCGTTTCCTTCCTTTTTTTTTTGGGTATATTTCGTCCAACAATTTCATCTACTAAGCGCAATCTGAAGTTTTTTAGCGATAATGAAGCAGTTTCATGGCCTTTGATGAATCACAAAGTCCATCAGCGGATTCTGCATCACTTGGTAGCTCCGTTAGTTCTACTCTTTTCGGCATTTTAGAAAGAAAAAAAAAACAATATTTTGCAATATTAATTTGCCCACCGATTACCAGTTTCTAAAGCTTCACATCTTGCGTCCGCGTTTGGCATCAGCATGAATGTAATGGAAGCTCTAGCGTAGAGGTCTGCATTCAGGGATGCCAAAAAAATACAAAAAAAATGGAGACGATAGCTGCTGCGTCCTTGTTCGTGTCTCCGGGTTTGGTTGAGAGCTGTAGTAATTGTTGTTACCAACTTGAAAAAATGTTCCTTTCTTGAACAACAAAAAATATGGTACCTTTACTTATGACTTCTATATTGAGTCCGCCATATTCCACCCGCCATTTTGAATTTCGAAAATCTAATAATAAATTCGGAATCAGCGACTCCGAAAACCTCCGTATACCGTATACGTAAAATTTTGAACCATGAACATGTAAATACTGTAACGATAAGACAGTTTGTCGCTGTGCAAAGCAACCCTGTCGCTACGCGCCGTGCTATAATTCAATCTGGCAACGACGGCCGCGACAATGATGGCAACTTTAGTCCAATCTGGCAATGATGGTCGCGATCATTAGTCCACTCCGGAATGTGCGAGAACGATCTGCGCGATGGCCGGACAGGTATAAAAGACAGCCGGGTGCGGCGCAGCGAGTCAGTCGGATTTTGACTAGTGAAGGTGCCACACGGAGTAATTGAGCAAATACTTAAGTGTAAAGACAAACAAGTGTAAATTAGTAAATAAAGTGGTTGTTGGTTTATTTTATTGACTGCGTTTGAGAAACTAAGTGTGTTTTATTTTCAAATTACGCAATCCAGAGATACGTACTAGCCCACTAGAACTGGTATTCGTAACATTTGGTGTCAGAAGTGGGATTGTGTTACTGAAAGTAAAAAAAATAAAAATTAATTATAAAACGCAGACATGGTTAGACTGGAGCAACTGAAGGTGGACCAGCTGAAGAAGGAGCTGGCCGCTTGGAATTTGCCGACTGCTGGCGGAAAGGTGGAGTTGCAGCTGCGCTTGCGAGAGGCGTGTGAATCACGAGGCATTGATTGGACTGCGCACGAGTTCGGGACGCAGGAGCTAGATTCGTCGGCCAAAGTGGAGGAATCGCCTGCGGGTGCTGCGTCGATGCAAAGTACGGCTGCAGCGGCTGCGCCACCACAAGCATTGGACATGAGCCAGCTAATGGTTGCACTTAAAGGCATGTTCGAGACTTCCAACCAAGAGATGGCAGCGAAGCTGGAAACTACGAATCAAGAAATTTCGGCAAAAGTTGAAACGACAAATCAGGAAATAGCTAAAATGGAAACGGCGAACCGAGAAATGTCAGAAAAACTTGAAAATGCAAATCGGGAGTTGTCCAGCAAGCTTCAGGAAAATTCTGCGCGCTTGGAGCAAAAGGTGGAGGAAATTTCAGACAGGATTAATGTGAAAGTCGAGCACCTGGAGACCCGAGTAGAACATTTAAACAAACGAGTCGACGATCTTGATGATTCCCTGAACAAACGAGTTGATAGTCTGGAGGACTCGATGAACAGAAAAATGGACGAGCGGCTTAGAGAGATTCAGCTGCGAGCAAGGGTGCGGTCTGTTGAGGAAAGTTTTGCCATAGAAGTGCCTACTTATGATGGTACTACGTCGTTCGACACATTCAAGCTACAGTTCGACCTGGCTGCTCTGGAAAATCAGTGGACCGATATCAGGAAAGGTCGGAGACTGATACTGGCTCTAAGAGGTCCTGCGGCTGAGGTAATAAAAACAGTGCCGGAAAGTTTGAGAGGTGATTACGAGACCGTCATAAGGGCGCTGGCAGCCAAATACAGTGACGAGCACAACAAAATGGTGTATTACTGCGAGCTGAAGAACCGTAGACAAAGAGCCAACGAGGCGCTGCAGACGTATGCGGCAGATATTGAGCGGCTGGTACCAATGACCTACCCAGAATTCAGCATGGAAGTTTTGGAAAGGCTGAAGATCGAGGCGTTTATCGAAGGCATTCTTGACCCGGAGACTCGTGTGAGTACCTTGATGATGATGAAGCCGACGTTCCACGAGACGGTGACAAGTGCATTGATGTATGAAGCTGCCTGGAGGGGAAGTTTTCGACATTCATCTGCGGAAAGGCGTCGAGTCCAATCTGGACGTGCCACGCAAAGCCAGCCAGTGAGCTCAGAGGTACCAACGAGGCTGCGGGCAATGGCATCTAGAATCAGTTGCTGGCGATGTGGCAAGCAAGGCCACATTTCACGAGACTGCCATCTGCGAGGGAATCGTTCCGGAGAACAGGCGTCACCAAGATGTGCTGACGCGCTGTCACGCCGTCCGTGCAAAGTCGAATGCAGGCAGTGCTCGCGAGCCGAAAGCAAAGAACAGATAGTGGACGTCCGGTTGATAAGCGTTATGCCAGAGGAAGAGTGGTCTGCGGAGAGGCTACAAAAGGACCAGCGTGAGGATGCGGATCTTGCAAAAATCGTCGAAGGCAAGGAGCAAGGCGCACGTCCAGACTGGCAGGAGATGGCCGGTGGAAGCCCGATCACTAAGGCTTACTGGGCACAGTGGAAAAGTCTGCGGCTGAAAGAAGGATGCCTGTATCGCGAATGGGAGAGCGCGGATGGTCGGACCAGCAACTCCCTAATGGTAGTGCCGAAATGCAGAATCAACGAGGTCATCGAGGCATACCATAACGACTCCAGTGGAGGGCACCTGGGCATCACCAAAACCGTCGCCAAAATAAAAAGACGATTCTACTGGGTAGGATGTCAGGAGTCTGTAGCCGAGTGGATTAAGAGCTGCGACCGTTGTTCAGCCGCGAAAGGGCCGACAAGAAGATCTCGAGGCCACATGCAGCAGTACAACGTGGGAGCGCCCTTCGAGCGGATTGCTATGGACGTCGCCGGCCCATTCCCAACTAGCACTCACGGCAACAAATATGTGCTGGTGGTAATGGATTATTTCAGCAAATGGCCCGAAGTGTACCCTATTCCTAACCAGGAGGCCACTACGATCTCGGAAAAGCTGGTAAACAACTGGGTAGCCAGGTTCGGAGTTCCGTTGGAGTTGCACTCGGATCAAGGCCGGAATTTCGAGTCTGCGGTATTCAAGGAAGTGTGTGAGCTGCTGGGAATAAAGAAAACGCGTACCACTCCTTTGCACCCACAGTCCGACGGCATGGTGGAACGCTTTAACCGGACACTGGAGGAATACCTGCGGAAAGTGGTAGGCAGGAATCAAAAGGATTGGGACACGCATATCCCCTTGTTCCTAATGGCGTATAGGTCAGCCCCGCACGACACGACATCACTCACTCCAGCCCGAGCAGTATTCGGCACAGAATTACGGTTACCCGCTGACTTGAAGTTCGGGGTAGTCAGCACGACGGGAGGCGCTAAGACGGACTACGTGGCCAATAAACGGGCGGAACTGGAGGAGATTCACCAGTTTATAAGGAGCCGCACCAAACTGGTCAGCGATAAGGCGAAAGCCAGATATGATCTACGGGCCAACTCAGCAGGGTTCCAAGAAGGCGATCTGGTAATGCTCTACAACCCGCAGCGGAGGAAAGGTTTGTCTCCGAAACTTCAAGCGTCATGGGAAGGACCTTACGAAGTCGTGATATAAAATAAAGGCGCTAAGCTGAAGGTAGTCCATTTGCAGCGCCTGGCGCCTTATCACAGCGGAACCTCGGCACTTGTTCGGGACGAACAAGTCTAAGTGGTGGGCAGTGTAACGATAAGACAGTTTGTCGCTGTGCAAAGCAACCCTGTCGCTACGCGCCGTGCTATAATTCAATCTGGCAACGACGGCCGCGACAATGATGGCAACTTTAGTCCAATCTGGCAATGATGGTCGCGATCATTAGTCCACTCCGGAATGTGCGAGAACGATCTGCGCGATGGCCGGACAGGTATAAAAGACAGCCGGGTGCGGCGCAGCGAGTCAGTCGGATTTTGACTAGTGAAGGTGCCACACGGAGTAATTGAGCAAATACTTAAGTGTAAAGACAAACAAGTGTAAATTAGTAAATAAAGTGGTTGTTGGTTTATTTTATTGACTGCGTTTGAGAAACTAAGTGTGTTTTATTTTCAAATTACGCAATCCAGAGATACGTACTAGCCCACTAGAACTGGTATTCGTAACAATACAGTACATTTCAATGTAGAATCATAAAAGTCGAGTCACAAGAACGTGAAAACTGAAAAAAATGGTAGTATTCTAGGTGGTATATACGTCTTACCACCGTGCTGCAAAGGGTTAAAAGTGACAGAACTTCGGCATCCATGTCAACGCGCTTTCGTTTTGCCACAGGTGACGATGCCGAATTCTCCACCGATGAAGATTCCGGCATCGTCAGCGGTGATGCCGAATTCTCTATTGGCAAAGTCTCCGGCCTTGTCACCTGTGCGGATGCTGAAGTCTCCACCGATGAAGATTCCAGCATCATCACAGGTGGCGTTGCCGGAATCTCCTCCAGTAAAGGCTCCAGCATTATGACAAGTGACGATGTCGAACTCTCCGCCAATGAGGAATCCCGCCTTATCACCTGTGGCGATGCCGAATTCTCCATAAAACCCATTGTCGGCACTTTAGTTCGGCCAACAACAGCAGCTTCCCCGAAGACACACACTGTCCTTTCTTCGAGATCGCTCAAGGTAGCCGCTGTTCGTAGCCCACCACCCGTCGCTTTTGAATCGACCGCGGCTTGCCGTGCACGCGATCGCACCATATTCCTCCAATGCACCAACGTCTAGAAGTGATAATGGGATAAGAAAAACAAAAACAAGAAGATTGGTAAAACTTACATCTTTCCACTACGCGGCCGTTTTGGTTGGCCCTCTCATAGCGTTGAGAGCGCCAGCCAATTCATCCCATAAGTGCTGAATTCCCTTAGGCGCCCGATCGTCATTAATGGGTTTTCAGCACAAAACTCCACGAAGTATTTCAGCTGCTCGGGAGTCGTCCGCTCAGCCTTTGTATGCCTTTGAAATATATATGGACATATTTTATAAAATAATGCAATTACTTTTTTAATTTTTACTTACTTCAGCTTGAATTCTTCAGCCATTGATTGAAATTTTTGAAATTTTGTTTGAATTTTTCATTTCACGACGGACGGTTCATTTGCCAACAGTATTGCCAGCATCGAATAGAGCACTTGGTTTACAAATGTGAGATTTTGATGAAGGATGAAAAAACGTAAAAATACACCAATTAACAGCAAAAGTACATAATATAAATCGGCCGAAAGTGTTTGTTATATGGTACATCTTCATATGCTGTTCATTACATTAAGGTTAAATCTGATTACATCATTAACATCACATAAAAAATGAAACAATTAATTTTAATTCATATTTTTACACCAGTTTTTGTTTTTCATCATTGCAAAAATGCTTCAAATTTCACAGAAAAAGAGTTGGCTGGCAATGCTGTTCGCCGAATGTAAACAAAACAGACAGAAAACAGCTTTTCAACTCGAGTGTTGAATTTTAGAGCTTTTTCCGAAAGATTTTTTCGTTGGAATAGCTAAAATCTTTCATTCAGTCGTTCAAACTATCTTTCAATAATCTTTTGAAAGTGTTTCAACAGTATTTGCCAGAATAGCCCTGTAAGTTTACTTGCCGCTGTTATTGTATTTACTTACCGCTCAAATTGTACTTGCCGCTACTATTGTATTTACTTATTGTATCGCTTGCTAGCTTGTTTATATACTTAAGAGAGAGTACAGTAAAAATTATTATAAAAGGGAATAAATTGTGGTCCACGGACCAGTTGTAACGTAAACGCGAAATTAGCAACTAGAGTGCAAAAACTATTGCATTTTTTCACAGGCATACAAATGGGGCACTGTCTAACAGCGTCCCACGCGCGAAATGCAGAGAAATTGGTGCCAAGGAAACCCTGGAGCACATTCTCTGCTCCTGTGCGGCTGTCTCAAGTCTACGACTTACTTAGGGGCCTCGTTATTTCCTGGGTTAGAGGAGGTCCCCAAGCATGACATTAAATCGCTGCTGAACTTCGCTCGGAATACCCCCATTCTCACCGATCACTTTTACGGCGATACGCAACACTAAGGAGCTCCAACTGGTACCGCTAGGGGCCCAATAAGGTCTATGCGTGGCCTACTTGGGCAGCCAGCTAACCTAACCACTACCATTCAGGAAATGCGATGGACAGGAAAAGATGCTGATTAGGTGCATGCATCAGCTCATCTGCAAAATATGGCTGGAAGAATGTATGCCCAATGACTGGACCCTAGTGCCCTGTGTTGAAGAAATGGCGACAAAACGATATGAGCCAACTACAGAGGTATCAGCCTACTTCCCCGAGTGATCGTTAACGCACACCTCCCACCAATTAATCCGCTGCCATCCGCTCAAAAGGAGTCCGCCGCCGCGCTGCGGCTCTTACTCGACGGTGCCACGTCCTCGGTACGTGCACTACAACACCTAGGCCGTCCTGTCGAGAAATGGGACGATTAGTTTATCTTTACGCTCAATCAGAAGTTGGACTCTGCAACGTATCGAAAAGGTCCTGCAATACGCTCGGTGTAGCCGGACAACGCACAACGCCTTGACGCTGCTCTAACTGCTCCGGCAAGCATCACCTCATGTTCTATGGCAACTTTCGTCTACAGACACCACAAGAGCGGTATACTTATTCTGCCCATACACGTTGCGATTCGTTGTACAACTGGACAAGGTTGTACACAAAATCGCATCGTGTGTAGCGCAGTTGTACGTGTCGCACAACCGGTTGTATGAAAATCAAAATATTTTGATATTTCGGTCGTGTTGTGTGAGCGGTCGCAACGTGTATGGCTATGTTGTACAATTTCGTGCCATTTTCTGAGTTCATTCGTGTTTCAGCTTTTGTGCGTTGCGAACGAAAACTGGAGCGATTTTATCGAAATTTGCCGGGACTATGGAACAGCAAATGTGGAAAATAAAAAATAATAATAAAAATAAAAGTTTTCATCATACCGTACATAAAAACTTTTGACAGCCTATAAAAAACTTAATCTCAATGGCACTATTGAGGGCGTGAAGATGAATGAAAAAAATTCACCAAAATGAAAATTCGGACGATGAATTGCAGAATATTTCCACGGACACTGCGTTTGAATTTTGAATTGATGATCAGAAGCGCAATTATTTTGCTTGTCATTTCGTCTGCACTCAACAAAATTTATGAGAAAAATGAAGTTGGGCGAACGAGTTGTGTCGGAAATCGCAACGTGTGTGTCCTAGCGACCAACCTTTCGCACGACCGGTTGCACGACCAGATTGTATCGTGTATGGGCCGCTTTATACGCTTCGAACGCGATTATGTCTGAACTGTCTTCGTAGTGGCCATCAACAGGCGGCCGTCCGTCTGAGCGTCGGTTACTATTTGCTAAGGCAAACATCACTCGATGTTGCATCGCACCATGCAACACGAAATCCTGCAATGAGACATTACCACGAGTACCCATTGGCACAGCACAGGTTGAAGTGCGGTCTAATCGCGGCCACACAGCTGTATTGCGGGCGCTTCTCAACAGCGGCGCGGTAAATCTTCTTAAGGTGACTGTTGAGAAACGCCACTGGATTTGATATTTCTTAGTTTTAGTACTTTCTATCTTTCTTTATGCTCATACGATTAAACAGTTATTTTGTATGTTACGCTCTACTTGAACATGCGTTCATGAACTGTAATCTTCCCATTCGCATTTCAGTGTTCACTTGAATCACACGCTATACTCTAAGCAATAAACTTATAACGTTTTTGAAAGTCGTTTGTTCTTTATCATAAAAAAATTGGTCCTTCGAGCCGGATCAAAGTTGTGAAACCGGCAATTAATAATTGTGAAATGTTTAGTGCTTTGTGAATTTGTTCTATGTGGACTCAATGAACCGATTTAAGTTGAAATTGATTTACATTGAACTTAAAGGCAAAAATTGCGATTGAGATTTGGGTGGATTTTAAAGAAAATTTACTTGAAGTGGCAAGCAATTTGTTCCACGTGACTATTGTGATATTGTTAACTGGTGTCTTGTGAAGTGGTCGTCCATAAGTGTTGTCTTCTGACTTTTTTTTTTAACAATGGACAAACTAAAACGAAAACGTGGTTGGGCCAAAGCATCTATTTCTCGGGCATATGAGTCTACACTAGCCCTCGAGGAAGACATTCCTGTTGAACTTCTGTCAAATCGGTTACAAAAGTTGGAGGAGAACTTCAATGAATTGGTCGAGTTGAGTAAGGAGCTCTACGCCTATGAGGATCAAGAAGGCTTCTTTGACCCGGTAGATGATATCTTAGATTACGAGGATAAATACTTCGCTGCGCACGCGAAGCTGTCAAGTGCGCTCAGCGCAAGAACACGAGACAAATCACGTGTTCAACATGAAAGTTCAATTGAACACTTGGCGACGCAACAAGCGAGATTCCTTGCACGGCTCAGCGAGACCCACAACAGTTCAAATATTCATCTGCCTAAGATTAAAGTCCCGACATTTTCCGGTAACTACCAAGATTGGCCCTCATTTAGAGACCTTTTTTCAGGTGCCATTGACCACAAGGATGGATTGACAGAGACTCAGAAGTTCCACTACTTAAAATCATATTTGGATGGTGACGCCCTGCAATTGATGAAACATTTAGCTCTCACGGACACAAATTACGTCGAGGCTTGGGAACGCCTGACACAACGGTATGATCGCAAAACCCTAATCGTTCGATCTTTTGTGCAATCATTCTTGTCTCTCCCCACCTGCAATTCGCTCAATGCCTTAGTGTTGCGTAAAATTACCGATGGAGCAGACGAAGTAATTCGTGGGCTGAATGCGCTTGGTGCTAATCAACGGGATCCATGGCTTATTCATATTCTCCTTAACAAAGTAGACGAAGAAAGCGTGGGCTGAAAACAATGATGCTCACGTGGAAAAAACCTTTGAAGAGTTCATGCAATTTTTGGTTCATCGCTGTGACGCCCTTGATGCGTGCCAGACGAATTCTCGCTGTTCTAATCATCGTTCGGCTGTCATAAATTTCGCTAAAACCGAGGGAGACAAAATCGATATAAAATGCAAGCACTGTTCCGAAGCTCATATGCTACCGCAATGTCCAAAGTTTAAATGTTTACATGTTAGCGAAAGACGTTCATTTGTTAAAGCTAACAATCTATGTTTTAATTGTTTAAGTAGTTCACATCGTGCTAATAAATGTTTGTCTTCGTTTCGATGTCGTATATGTCATCCTCTTCATCATACGTTAGTACATGCGGATCAATCGATTATTAAACGTAATAACGTGCAGGCTGGACCAAGCGCTGCGAATAGCAATAACAATAATCGCGCATCGACTAACGCTTTGAGTACTGCTTCCTCTCACCACCCACCAGCTCTCAGTAATCACTCTACTGAGAGTTCAACAGTTCTTTCTCACACGTTGTTACCCACTGTACTTACGAAGGCGACGGACAAGTGGGGAAATGCTGTTCATTGTCGCTTACTGCTTGACACAGGGTCAACAGTATCGTTTGTTACTGAATCGTTTGTGCAATTGATTGGCATTACACGGAAGAATGCTCGTATCCCGATCAAGGGTCTCTCTTCGTGTAATGCGGGTACTACACGGGGTCGTATTCGTCTCACCTTACACTCTCGAACTTCTTCTAATCATTGTGATATTGACGCGCTCATCATGTCGACGCTTACTTCAACTTTGCCGACGCAATCGGTTGACTTCTCCTCTTCCGCCTGGACACAAATTCTCAATTTGTCGTTAGCAGATCCATCGTTCGGTGTCCCAGGTCCGATTGACGTCATCGTTGGCTCAGACCAACGGTGGAACATTTTAACTGGAGAGCGCATCCATTTTGACAAGAATATGCCTATCGCACTGAAAAGCATATTTGGTTGGGTCATTGCTGGTTGTTATTTTTCACTTGAGCACAGCCCATCGTATTCAATTGCAAACCATGCACTACTCGATATTGATACTCTTGTTCGTACATTTATGGAAATGGATAGCTTGCAAACATCAAAGAGCAAGCTCGAAAAAGCTGACCCTGTAGAGATGCATTTTAGTTTACAGCTGCATGGAATTTGGCGAATCCCACGAAGAAAAAGGAGTGGAAGCCAGTGACTGTGAAAGAGTTTGACGCCTTTCTAGCTATCCTTTTGTATGCTGGACTCACAAAATCGAATCGTGAACCTGCTACGGAATTATGGGGCGCGACGCGTTGTCCAATATACAAAGCTGCGATGTCGTACGATCGCTTCATGTGCATAAAGCAATTCATTCGATTCGACAATAGAAATACTCGACAACAGCGACTTATCAACAGCAAAACTGCGGCTATCGATGATATTTGGCAAATGTTGCAGCATAACTTGGCAGCAGCTTACACTCCTCATGAAGCACTAACCGTCGATGAGCAGTTGTTCCCTTACAGAGGCCGCACCCGCTTTACGCAATACATTCCGTCAAAGCCGGCTAAGTATGGTCTAAAAGTATGGTGGTTATGCGACTCGAAGTCTTATTATCCCGTGAAGGGAATGATATATTCCGGCAAATTGCCTAACCAAGAACGCGAAGTAAATCAAGGGCAGAACGTGGTGCTTGAACTTGCGGAAAACTATTTGCATGCAGGCCGCACAATATACGCGGATAATTTCTTCACTACTTTGGATTTGGCGCGTATTTTGATGAGGAGGAAGACCGCATATGTTGGTACAGTGCGCTACAACAAAACTTTTGTTCCACGGGAATTGAAGAAGAACCCCAAGCGCCCCATCAACAGCACATTGTTCGGGTTCAACGAAGGGGACATAGCGTTGTGCTCATATGTACCTAAGAAAAATAAAGTTGTGAACGTGCTATCTACAATGCACTACACTTGCCGTGTCGACGAGCAAAGTGAGAAGCGGAAGCCGTTTGGCATATTGGACTACAACGCCAACAAATGCGGCGTTGATACAATGGACCAGATGCTTGGCACGTACACATGCAAGCGATCAACGAAACGCTGGCCACTGGCCATGTTCTATAATATGCTGGACGTCGCTGCATTGGCTGCTTTTACAATTTATAATGAGATGAAGCCGATAAAAAGGAGTGACAGACGGCGGTCATTCCTGTTACTTCTCACTAAACAATTGGCCACATCAAATATCGAGGAACCTGCCCTGAATAAGCATAATCGCATATCCAAGGATACGCAATGCGATGGAAGCAGGTGGAGGCATTGATGTCAGGGTAAGAAAAAACACCTTCAAATTCAAGAGTGGATTGTGTATTTATTTGTTTTTTATTTTTTTTGTTCATTTCAGATGATATCAAGACCGGTAGAAGCCGATGCACCGTCGTTTGCGGCTAGGGCGAATAGACCGTCATGTCGCCTTTGCCGTTCTGAGTACGGGCGGCAGCGGAAAACGAGGGCCTACTGCTTCGGATGCGGCAACGCTGTTTGTGGAGAACACAGCACAGTTCTACATCGCTGCAACACTTGCGCACAGGGTGGGGGACAAGCGGAACACGCTCAACAACAATAGTTTTAAAGCTTTTTCATAGTAAAATTAAGAAAAATGGAGCAAAAAAAAAAATTAAAACATTTTATTTTATTTTATATAAATAAAAAAAATTTTTTCATGAAAAAACCCTAATTTTCAAAAAAAGGTCCCTACGGACCTTGTCACACGGCCGTGAAGTTCAGAATTGTCACTCATCGAAGGGTTAATGTTGGGTCATATGGAGCGCGTTCCGCCAAATGAAATTGATATCGGTCACTCACAATGTTTTTACTTGGCACATCACGCAGTTTTCAAAGCTAACAGTTCAACGACCAAATGTCGTGTCGTTTTCGACGGGTCGTTTCAAGATGCGTCAGGATTTTCCTTGAATGATCGTTTGCATATTGGGCCACCTATTCAGCGAGATTTATTCGGCATTTTCTTGCGATTCCGTCAGCATCGTTATGTTTTTTGCGCTGACATAGAAAAAATGTTCCGAGGCATTAGGGTGGCACAAGAGCACACGAACTATCAGCGTATTGTTTGGAGAAGCGATGAAACCAGCCCACTTGAGCACTATCGCCTCTTAACATATGGGCTTGCACCATCACCGTTTCTCGCAGTTCGTGTTCTCAGACAAATCGCTGATGACTACAAAGCAGACTATCCAGCCGCGGCAAATGGCTGGCTGCGATAATGTTGAAGAGCTTATCACCCTCAAAAATCAGCTGATTGAACTTTTATCTAAAGCTAATCTTAACCTCCGAAAATTGAGTTCAAACTGCTGGCCTTTATTAGAGACACTGCCTAAAGAAATCTGTGAGTTCAAGCCGGTTACATTCGATCTACAACGATCAGAATCATCAGTTAAAATTCTTGGAATCCACTGGAACCCATCCAGTGACGAACTTCGGCTAAATACAAATACCCAGCCATGCAACCGGACGCCTACAAAACGAATTGTGTTATCGGAAACTTCAAAAGTTTATGACCCTCTAGGTATTGTAGCACCTATTATTGTTTTATTAAAAATTTTGTTTCAGGAGTCATGGTGTCATGGTCTTGATTGGGATGACCCCCTGCCTGAAGACTTGTGTGCACGCTGGCGAAAATACATGAGTGAATTACATATGATAGAACAGCTCACAGTTCCTCGATATATTTCCTCGCCTTTCCAACCAATTGAACTTCACGGATTCTCTGATGCATCTGCTGCTGCGTGCGCCGCAGTTGTTTATAGTCGCGTCATCGTAAAGGGAGTGGCTAAATGAGTGCTGTGGTTGTTCAGTGATCTGTCAATCCCACCTCTAATCCCTTCCTTTCCTTATCCTCTTGTACTGATGTTCCCCCTATTTATGCTACCCGGCTTCGGCCGTTTGTCTCGTTCAATGTTTCATGTATTCTTTGTCATTCGTTATTCACCCGTCGTTGAATAAACACCCCCTAACCACGAAACCCCCGCTCGTTTCATTTAACCCGCTCCGCGACGATCAGATTTAAACATGGTCCTTCGAGCCATTCGCGATCGAGCCGCGAATGTTTTTATTAACATATAACATACAGAAAACATTTACAAATCGTGAAAAGTGACACAAAAAAAAAACCAAATAGAGTGACAACTCAACAAACAGTGAAACAATTTAAACAAACACAAAGGTGAAACACAAAACTAAACAGTGCACAAATTTCACAAAATTAAAAACAAAAAAGAACGAAACGTACGCAGTGCAGTGCAGTGACACTATCAAAAACAAAAACACACACTACGGAAGAATATAAAACCAACAACAAACACTCCCACAGCACATCACAAAGCAAAAGAAAAGGGCAACAACAACAGCAAGCCAACAACATAGCAGCGCACAAACGGCGGACACGCACCACATAGAGGAGATCCCCATACTCGGGCACTGGGCCCCCTTAAGATAAGCCCACAATTTTTAATTAAAAAATTAACACATATCACGATCACATTCACATACTAACATCCACATACACATATATTTTAATATATAAAGAATAAACATTTTTGTAAAGAACATTTTAAGCCCATATACTTACCCGCCCGATTTTTAATTTGAGGTTTAATTCCATACACACATATACACACACCCATACATATTTATTTTTCCTTTTCACATACATTTATTTATACTCATACACATACATATTTATTTTTCATTTAACAAAAATAATCACATACACATACATATATATATATTCAAATATATATATTTATACACAAATATATATACACACATACACCTACGTATTCACGTGATCACATACAAAAAAAATTCACTTTTTCACAAATATAAACATATTTTCACACACATTTGACTACACATTTATATCATATTTATATAATAATTTTTACATACATTCCCAATTCCCATATACACATTTCTGTTTATTACCCATTCACTTTTACAAAAAATTTACTTGTTTCCCATATACATATATATTTCCCTACACGTTTACATACACTGGTGTAAACTTTTTTGCTCGACAAATATATAAATTCGTTTCAACGAATTTTCCCATTCCCAACTCTTCCCATTCTCAAAAATCGTTCGCGCGGACGCGATTAGACTACACGTCTATTTCCCCAATACCCTACATTTACATACACATATATTTATTCAAACTTTTGCCCTTTGTCGAGCTTTTTCAAACAAAATGCCTGTTGAGCGATCCCCTAAACGCCAACTTATCACAATGGAGACTCCTTCCTCCAGACACACAAAGTCAGCCAGTGCACGTTTGACAGTTCCTGTCACTCGGGAGCCACCAAACACTCGCTCCAAACTCTCTAGTCCCAAAGCAACCGATCCTAGTGTTGCAAAATTTATTTTCGAGTCCGATAGACTCGTGCAATTATGCACAAAATTTTCATCGGCTCCCATTGAGGATTGGACCAAATCCCTGGTCCAAATTAAGCAAAAAAATTTGCAAGCCCAATGGGAGAGGCTTTTGTGCGCACATGAGGCAGTCTTCACTGCTGAAGACAACAGCCAGCCCGACGGTTTCAAAGAGTCGGCTAGGCAAAAAATCGACGCCTGCACAGACCAGTATGAGTTGTGCATGGCTCAGATGTTGGACATCATTGAGATGCTCCAAACTCAGTCCCCCCAGCCCGCTGCGCATATGGAACCGGTTCGACCCCTAGAACCAGCAAATACCCCCTACATTTGCCTACAAGTTCCACCTTGTGATACCGAAACCTTCTTCGGGGGCTATGAGCAGTGGCCGTCCTTCCGGGACATGTTTACGGCAGTTTACATTAACCACCCCCAGCTCACTCCAGCCCAAAAACTGTATCACCTCCGATACAAGACGCAAGGTAAAGCCGGTGCTATTGTAAAGCAATATGCATTAACCGATGAGAATTTCGGACTCGCGTGGGAAGCCCTAAGATCCCGCTTCGAAAATAGACGCATACTCGTTGACACTCAAATTAAATCCCTTCTAAATATCGCTCCTGCCCACACTGAAAATAGTGAGGCACTACAGCGGATCCAAAACACAATAAACAATTGTCTGTCTGTTCTCAATACTCAGGCCGTAGACACTGACAATTGGGATCCGCTATTGGTTTACATATGTTGTACCAAATTGCCCCAAGAGACACTTGCTCTATGGGAGCAATCTTTGACATCCCGGAAGGATCTGCAACCCTGGTCGCAAATGGACGAGTTCCTGACCGGCAGATACGAGGTACTTGAACGGCTGCAAAGCATTCGCCCCGCTAAGCCGAAACCTCAACCCTCTACTTCCAATGTCCTCCCAAATCGGCCACACAAATCCCTAAATTATCACATTCAAGTGAATAGGGACTTCGCGTGCAAACTCTGCAACGCAAACCATCCCATACGGACTTGCCAGAGCTTCAAAAGACTCACCCCCCAGAGTCGACTTAAATACGTTAAGAAGCACAATCTCTGCGTAAATTGTCTTGCTACTTCACACCTTGTTGAGAATTGTACAAGCAATTTTACGTGCGTATATTGCCAAATGAAGCACCATTCCATGCTTCATTCCCCCAAAAGCAATGCGCAGCCCTCTCAATCGCCCAATCGGTCACATTCGACCACTCCACAGGTCGCAACAGCTTCAAAACGAACGCAAAACAACTCCTCAACTCATTCCCCCGTTTCGGATGCGCAACCCCGCACATCTTCCAGGCAAAGTACGCCCCAAGTACAAGCCCTCCACTCCACTGATGGCACCCAATCCCTTCTGCCTACGGCACTGGTGTCTATTGAGCACGCAGGAAAGTTGTTCAAAGTTCGAGCGTTGATCGACCAAGCCTCTCAGCGTACCTTCATCTCCTCGAAGGTCCAGAAACGCCTCAAATTGCCAATCGAGAAATCCCCCTTCCAAATCTCGGGCATGGGCGGTCAGATTGTGCAAAATGCCAATCATACATGCTTCTTGACATTGGCAGTCCCCCAATCGAGCACGAGACTCCCCGTGCAAGCAATCGTGCTCCAAGAGCTTACGAAATTGCTCCCATCTTGTCATATAAACCCCCCTAATATGAAAGATTTCGCCATGCTAGATCTCGCTGATCCAAACCCCTTCGAGACAGCGCAGATCGATATAGTGATTGGCAGTGATCTCATCCCGCAGATCATGCTCGAAGGTATCCACCGAAATGTATGTGGCAGCTTACTGGCTCAGCATACAGTATTCGGTTGGGTATTAAGCGGTCCAGTAACCCCTTCTTCGCATTTGACATGTACCACAGATGTACCAAATCGCCATATGCATACTGGTACCGCCCTTCGGAATAACCTTCCCGCCCTAAAGAAAGCCCTTTCACAAGTGATTGCCGCCCTCAATCCCGTAGGGTTTCCACCCCCGGAAATAATGGAAAATCACTCTGAACCCACCACTCCTGCAAACTCATTCCCAAACCGGCAAATTCCCCCCTTCGTTGCCAACCATTTCGGCCCCGCAGGATGGCTTTCGCCTCTAATGAGACAGAGAAAAAGGGTTCGACAAGAGCGTTGGCTTCACGCCACTCGTTCCACACCCCCCACAACTGACGGAAATTGCAATCCCTCGCAATTCCTCATTACACCTCCTCCATCCCGGGTCCGAAAAGAGGACAGTTGCCACTCCAGTGCGACTTGCTCCAAGCGCTGCAAATCCCGCAGACGCCGGACTGATCGGGTATAAACTCCAAGGTCTATAAGATCTCCCTCTTGGGTGGAACGGCTCCAGCAATTCTTCGATGCTGAGCCAAACGGTCCTGCTCAAACAGTTCCAATTCCGGATCAAAGAGCGGTTGACTGCCACCACCCTCTCGAAGAGCAAACCGACATTCTCGCTCGGTTCTCCTGCTTCGCTCGAGCCCTACGTGAACCTAAAATTCTCCAAATTCGCTCCAAAAATTCTCCCACACTTGGAAAAAGTAAATGGCAACTTGGCCTATTTTTATATGTATTTTCTCATATTCCCTCGGCTATAGCTTATGCAAACCCTGCAGCTTAGCCACTATTTCCCATTCCCACGATGTCCACATTATAATTTAAATCCTCTGACATCTCACCTTTTTTGCAGATCAGCCGACCATCGCAGCAGGTACCCCTTAGACTGCCCCGCACGGCCGGATGGATCATCCCCAGCACGAAAGGTCATCGGCGCACCCAAGCGCACCCACAGCCAGCCAGCCGTAGCCGTTCCCGCACCAACCAGACCTCAGCCGCGTCTCGGCGCCCCTCCACCCGGACACTACTTCAATTGCACTCTGCAATGGCGGCCGCGATGGCTAAATGAGTGCTGTGGTTGTTCAGTGATCTGTCAATCCCACCTCTAATCCCTTCCTTTCCTTATCCTCTTGTACTGATGTTCCCCCTATTTATGCTCCCCGGCTTCGGCCGTTTGTCTCGTTCAATGTTTCATGTATTCTTTGTCATTCGTTATTCACCCGTCGTTGAATAAACACCCCCTAACCACGAAACCCCCGCTCGTTTCATTTAACCCGCTCCGCGACGATCAGATTTAAACTGATACGTCACCAAACTTATTGCATCCAAAACCCGAGTTACGCCACTAAAGCCAATTTCAATTCCGCGCCTGGAATTAAATGCGGCGCTTTTGTTGGCAAGTCTAATTACACTCATCAAGGATTCATTGACGCTACAGATTTCTCAAGTATATTGTTGGACAGATTCGGAAATTGTATTGCACTGGTTGTCATCGCCGCCGAGAAGATGGAACACCTTTGTGAGCAATCGCACTGCCGAAATATTGGATTGCGTTCAACGGAATCGGTGGGGCCATGTTCATTCAGCAGACAATCCAGCTGATTGCGCCTCGCGTGGTCTTCTACCCTCACAATTAGTTGGACACGAATTGTGGTGGTCAGGCCCAGGCTGGTTGTTAGCGCCGGAAAAATCTTGGCCAACGACAAGGTCGTTGCGAATATCATCAACTGATGATAATGTTCTCGCTGAAGAAAAGATGAGAAAGCCAATTGTTTTGTGCACTAGCGCAAATGAACATACATTGGAAATTTTATGTAGCAAAATCTCATCATGGACTCGTTTAACTCGCATTGTAGCTTATTGCTTTCGCTTCGTAAATAGATGCAGTCGACGTCGTGAACAACCATTTGAACCATTTGTTACCTCAGCCGAGCTTATGCATGCTCGTACTACTCTCTTTCGCTATGTGCAGCAGAGCGCGTTCTCCACTGAATATCAACAGTTACAACAGGTCCAGCAGATACACACCAAATCCTCTCTGATTCGACTCACACCATTCCTGGACGAAAGAGAAGTACTTCGGGTTGGAGGTCGCATCAAACATGCAAACATTAATTACAATGTTAAATTTCCTATACTACTACCTAAAAATTGTCATATTTCTTTACTCATAATCAGGTACACGCACGAGGCTCACATGCATGCAGGTGTAGAGGCTACCTTTGTTATAGTTCGGCAGCAGTTCTGGATTCTCGGCTGCTGGAATTTGGTGCGTAAAGTTGTTTTTGGATGTAAAGTTTGCTTCATGCAGAGACGAACCACCAGTGCGCAACTTATGGGAGATCTTCCGCCTCCACGGGTACAACCTAGTCGCTGCTTTTTGCACTGCGGTCTTGACTATGCTGGGCCTGTGCAAATTAAATTGTCAAAGGGGCGAAGTCCGAAAAGGAGCAAGGCATGGTTCGCGATATTTATTTGCCTGTCAACCAAAGCTCTGCATATTGAACTAGTAAGCGACTTGACCAGCGATGCCTTTCTAGCTGCGTTTCGAAGATTTATAGCACGCCGAGGAAAACCTTCGGATTTATATTCTGACAATGGCACGACGTTTCATGGGGCTAAACGAGCTTTGAATGAACTACAAGCACTGGCTATCTCGCAAGCATACCGCACTGAAATTTCGGAGTCTTTGTCCAAAGATGGTGTAACATGGCACTTTATTCCCCCTTCCGCACCCCATTTCGGCGGCTTATGGGAAACTGGAGTACGTTCGATCAAATTACATTTACGACGTGTCATTGGGGAAAGCGTCCTCACATTCGAGGAATACTATACGGTTTTGACCCAGGTGGAATCGATTTTAAATTCACGACGTCTATGTGCGATTTCGGATAGCGATGTTGACCCACTCACACCTGCCCATTTCCTCATCGGTGAACCATATACTTGCTGTTTTTAATGTGAATATAAATCGACTACAGCATTGGCGGCATCTTCAAGCAATGGTGCAGGGATTTTGGAAACGATGGTAAACCGAATATTTGACTTCGCTACAACAGAGAAGCAAGAGGCCAACATTGAACTAGGAACTGTTGTTGTGCTCAAGGAGCCAAATTTGCCACCACCAAAATGGATTCTTGGGCGAATCGTCGATGTACATAAAGGGGCCGACGGCATGCTGAGAGTTGTCACCGTAAAGATATCGAAAGCTGCATACCGACGACCCATAACTAAGGTGGCACCGCTTCCTTTCTGAACCCTCGTTCAGGGGCGGCGGTATGTTGAGAAACGCCACTGGATTTCATATTTCTTAGTTTTAGTACTTTCTATCTTTCTTTATGCTCATACGATTAAACAGTTATTTTGTATGTTACGCTCTACTTGAACATGCGTTCATGAACTGTAATCTTCCCATTCGCATTTCAGTGTTCACTTGAATCACACGCTATACTCTAAGCAATAAACTTATAACATTTTTGAAAGTCGTTTGTTCTTTATCAGTGACTAAATCAAAAGTGCCCATACACAGATATTATTCGCAATTTCGGGGAGCTAGAAGAACTTTCAGTGCAACATTCACTGACCGAGGACGAACGGTACACAAAACTTCAATTTCAACGTTCCACGCGACGTGCGGAGGACGGCCGCCAGTCTGCTACCTGTCTCAACATGAAGTCTGGAAGGAGACAAGCACCATACCGAAGCTGGGAGTAGTGTTCAACGCGTTGAAACGGTGCAACACAGGTATTTCGCTTAATGATTGTTTACACACTGGACCTATGTAAGTTACAGACTGACTTGACGGCAATCATACTGATGTGGCATCGGCATCGAATAGCGCTTACCGGTGATATTGAGAAGATGTATCGCCATATTTTGGATAATGACAAAGACGCTGACGTACGCATCGTCTCCCGGAACGCCGCAGACGCGAAACCGGCCCAATTTCGTCTCAAAACAGTGACTTATGGGATCAATTGCGCGGAATACCTCGCCATAAGGGTACTGCACATCCTTGCTGCGGCCGAGCAGCCCAACTATCCTAAAGCAACCTGCTAAACAAATTTTACGTGGATGACGTATTGGTGGGCGCAGACACCGTGGAAGAGGCTTGCCGAGGACGAGAGAAGCTGCAAAATCTACTTAAGGCAGGCTGATTTTCACTACGTAAGTGGAATTCAAACTCTATCGTCGTCTTGAAAGCTACGAGGAACATATAAATTTGTATACATACATATAAATGTATAAAAAACGAGTTGCACCATTGAAGAAAGTGACAGTTCCGCGGCTGGAATTGTGCACTGCGCTTTTAGCAGCTCGCGTACTGAAAAGGGCGAAAGAGATACTAGACCTTCACACTGTCCCCAAATGTTTTTTTTTATTTAACGAGCCAACGCGAAGGGGATACCCCTGTAAATGCGGGGCATTGCATTGCTTCAAGAAGGATATATTAATAGGTTTGGAGAAAGGATGTTGGGTGAAAAATTTATGGACTCTTGCCTTGAACCCATCAAGATCATAAGTGCTGGGGAAAATATCTGCAGGGAGACCATTCCACAATCGCGCTGTACGGGCCAGGAACGAACCTTCTCTGTAGTGCGTAGTGCGCTGGAACATCGTTTCGACGTGGAGTACATGGGCGCCAGTGTTCAAACGGGTTGCCCGGGGGAATGCCCGGAGTGATGGCAGCAAGATGCTCATCTCCACTGAGCAATTACCGAAAAAGTCTCGGTAAAATAAAACCACACATGCCACGTTTCGAAGATGTTCCAAGGAGTCAATAGAGCTGGATGCCTTACTGTCCCCTATAAGCTTAATCGCACGGTTTTGCACCCGGTCCAGGAGCTCCAAATGGGATTTTGAGGCCCCTGCCCATAGGTGCGAGTTGAACTCCATTTTGGGCCGGATGTAGGTGGTGTAAATAATGCGGAGATCAGACGGAGTGAAATATTTTTTGCTCCGCTTTAGGAAGCCGAGGCACTTGGCTGCTTCTTCCAACACGCCAAAAATATGATCGTTCCAACGAAGATCGTTCTTAATGGACATGGCCAGAACATCAAGAGCTGCCGATTCCGCAATACTCACACCACCCATAACCAGGGATATGTTGGGATGTGGGGAGACTCGATTGTGGTATAACAGGCAACATTGGGTCTTGCAAGGATTAAAATCGACCCTGTTCGCTTGACCCCACTTGGAGATTGTTTGTAGGTCGCTATTAAGTGTGTCATTCATACGGCGCCGTTCTCTCTCAATCTCCACAGAGCTGGGGCACTTTGTGAAGGAGTATGAATGACAAATGGTGCTGTCATCCGCAAACGAGTAGATGGGATTCTTCGTCGACGACAATAGGTCGTTGATAAAGATAAGGAAAAGGGTTGGAGAAAGGACCGAACCCTGCATGTCGGAAATACACCTGTGGTGTATGACATGTTGAAAAGTTTGCGTAATGGACAAGCCAGTGAGGTACCGCACTTTTTTAAAACAAGGGCTGGAATGCCGACCGGCCCTGAAGCCTTATTTACATCGAGATTTGTGAGCACTCTTTTAACTACTCGTGTCCGAAAATGAATTTCTGGCATAGAGCAAGAGACGTTATCGACTACGGGTAATGGTTGATCGCTAGGGGGGGGGAAATAAAGACGATGTTTGGTTCTTCACCCTCTTAACGAATGACCAAAAGTTCTTACTACCACGTTGGCATTGAAGAACTTTTTTCCTTTGGCGCTGTTCGTGCAGAAACTTTTGGCGCCTTAGGATGGCATTGCATCAATTTCTAGCCTGTTTACGCAGCTGTTCAGTAGCGGTATTTTTATTTGCCTGCCATGCTCTGAAAGCTTCCTCTTTAGACCTGACAGCAATTCTGAATGTCTCATTAAACCAGAAATTGTCCTTAGGTTTAATGTAAATTTGCTTATTAGGGATGAAGTACCGTATTCCCAATAATATAATTTCTTCAACCATTTTGGCTGCGGCATTTATGTTTCTATCTATCATAGAAAACACAATATCCAATTACAGTGGGCGAAAAATTCAATACGTCCACTCCAGTTAGCTTTATCATACATCCACACTAGGCGCTTCGGGACTAAGGGCGAAGCATTGCGGATAGAAGAGTATGAGAAAGACGCCAAAATGGTACAATGGTTCGAGTTTCCAAGAGGTGCGTGCAACATCATATTTTTCATGATGTGAAGTGAGAAAAAGGTCTAGAGTATTGAGAGCTTGCCCCTCAATGCAGGGGATATACTACTGTGTCCAAAAAATAAGGTGACATTGTATTTATTTTGAAAATTCTTTATTTATTCTTCCAAATCAATTTCATCCCCTTCAAAGTAATCCCCTCCCGATGCAATGCACTTATGCCAACGGATTTTCCAATCTTCGAAGCACTGATTGTAGTCACTTTCCGGGATGGCTTTCAGTTCCGTCTTCGCTGCGGCTTGAATCTCCTCTATCGTATCAAAACGGTGTCCCCGGAGCGGACTTTTGAGCTTGCTGAACAGCCAGAAGTCGCACGGCGCCAGATCAGGTGAATACGGTGGTTGCGGAACGATATGGGTTGAGTTTTTGGCGAAATGATCACGAATTACGAGTGCAGTATGGGATGGTGCATTATCGTGGTGTAAAAACCAAGAATTGTCTTTCCACAATTCCGGCCTTTTTAGGCGGATAGCGTTACGCAAACGACGCATAACGTTCAAATAATATTCCTTGTTGACTGTTTGGCCCGGCGGAAGGAATTCATAATGCATTCATAAATTCAAATGTCACTTTATTTTTTGGACACAGTAGTATGTTGGTACGTGCACTATTTGAGTCAAGTTATTAGGCTCGGCAAGAGCTCGACAAATAAGCCTTCAGGAGTTGTGTGGCTGGAATGACGTAGCCAATTGGAATTATGAATATTAAAATCGTCAGCAACTACTATTTCACTATTCGCATACGATTCCAAAATATGGGAAATAGAATCAGAGAGAAGATCAAACTTGTTATAAGTAAAATCTCTCCCTGAATTCGGGCTTCTATACAGAAAGCAGAAGTGCAGAATGCGCGACTAGATGTTGAATTTAACCCACATGGAGCTAAATTCGGCATCGGTCGAGTATAGTTGCTGCTGGCACTGGTACGCAACATTACTGCACACCTAAAGGGCAAGACCCCTGTGAGAAGAGAATAATAATAATTAATAATTGACTGGCACGACAGCCCGCTTACGCGAGACTAAGGCCTAGCTTCCCGCAACCACCCGTGTTGTGCGTGTGAATTTGTACGCGGGTGGAAGGGACCTACAGTTTTATCCCGGTTCCGAACGGCAGGTTGGGAGCTTTTTCATAAGCAATTTTTACTCTCAGAGGTTTGCCATTTCCAGCTGAGAGGACAGCCACCGAAAGAGAAAACGAGTTTTCCCGTTATTTTTTTAGGTGTTATTACAGGCAGTATTTGAACCTGAGGTTGCTGCCTTCGACTCGCGTGAGAAGAGAATAATGGCAGTAAATGGTACCCAGGGATGTGAAAATCCAGTGGATCTGCATCCTCACACACCTGGGTCTCACTTAGTACTATTTCATGGGGTTTACGGAGGTTAACGTACGCGTATACTGAGAAAAAGCTCGCCCTGAGCCCGCGCACGTTGCAGAAGGCTATGCGAAATTTGTCCAGCACCATGACCTGGGCGGGTTAAAGAACAAGGAAAGCAGTCGGAAATGCGATCTGACGTACTGAAAAATTGATGTTGCCCTGCAGCAAGTGTAATGCATTACCACAGAGCAGTCAATTTCTCAGTGTCGAACAGGCCCGCGCGTAGCGCTACTGAACACAGACGGAGGAAAAAGACAACACGGAAAAAAACACAGCAACAACACAACGCGAACAGAGGTCAAAGCGGCGGACAGCGAACGTAACGGCACTTGCATTTGAGTTTGAATGGATTTTAATATTTATTAATTTGGCCGCGCGTATTCGGTTGGCCACACGCGGTAGCAGCGGCGCTCGGACAATACACGGCACACTAAACATTTATATATAAACGTGCAACAACGTATTAAACGTTAAAAACCGCGGAGCAACAAAAGGGCACGTCTGCCCACGCGAATTCTTCACACATACCTGTGGTCTGACTCTTCCACCACGATTTGGTGGATTCTATCTAATACTACGTTTACACAGACGAGATTATCCCGATTTGCGCGATTAAGTCGTTAATCTCGTATCAAAATGCGCGATTACCCATACAAAGTTAACCTCGCAAAAAGCGCGATTAAAATTTAATCTCACAAAGTAATCTCGTATTTCCCGAAAGCAACTCTGCAAATTTGGCTGAAATCGATTATTTTTGTATCATCACTAAACAAAAAAATGAATTGTAGCGCGAAAAGGTTTGTGTGTTGGATTAATCATTGCAAGGAATAATGCGTTTCTTTGTTGGCGAAGGGCATGTAGCGCGAAAAGGTTTGTGTGTTGGATTAATCGTATTCAAGTTAATCTCTATGTAAACGGGCAACGAGATTATCGTAATCTCGATGAGTTAATCTCGCTGTGTAAACGTAGTATAATCCCAGCTCGCTTAACCCTATATCGGTCAATATAATATTTTAAACCAAAACTGTTTTCCTATAGCTCCTGTTCAATTAAAAAAAACACCTTTTTTAAAAAAAAATTTTAAGGAATTTGAAACAATTTGTAAATTTTCCAAACAATTTTCTTTTTGCAAATCAAACATTTGTTGCGTTCTCAGAAAATTCTGTGCGCTAAACTTTTGGCAAGAAAAAAAATAAACAAACATCATATTGTGTTCATACAATTTTTTGCTTTCACATGAAGCACAATTTGTGTCGGTTGTGTTGCAATACCCAGCATGCTCACATCTAACAATAATAGTGAAATTTTAGTTCATTTTAGGGTTTGTAACATTACTGTCACACAGCCAGATAAAGGGTTAACGACTTTGTTGCCGATCGCGTCACACAAATTCAAGACCTGACGCGTGTTGAGGACTAGAGATATGTTGGAACTGCAGATAACCCTGCTGATTGCGATTTAAGAGGATTATCTGTGACACAGGTGCAACAGCATCAACTCTGGTGGAATGGACCGGACTGGCTGCCACAACCGGAGAAAAATTGGCCGCGAACCGTGCTAACCCCGCCAGCAAAGCTATCCGTGTCAAAACACCTATCGACAGCACGTCTTGCGGTTCCTGATTGGTTCATTAGCACATTTCCACACTAGATAAATTTCTCGCCATCACAGCTTGGTACAAACGATTCTCCCAGATCATACGCGGCAAGGCTCATGCTACTAAGAGCATCTGTTTGTGGCGCTTTGAACTTTTGGATACAATTTGTTCAATCCAAAGTGTTCAAAACCGACTTAACAACCATCACCACGAAGGCCACCGCAAGCAAAAATAGTAAGTTACGACGATTATACTCGATCCATGATGACAATATCCTACGTATTGGCGGACGTCTTCGTGTCGCTCAAATCCCATTTAACGAACGGTATCCATAGATTCTACCCTCAAACAATTATTTAACGACATTGATTATTCAGCAGGCTTAATAGCGCACGGTTCACGATGAGACGCAAGAAACCCTCCTTTTTGTACGTCGAAGACTCTGGATTATTAATGGACGAAGAACGGTCAAGCGGATCATCAATAGCTGTGCATACTGCTTACGATACAAATGTTTACCACAAACACAAATTATGAGCAATTTTCCTGGAGTTGGTCAGCGATATGACAACCGATACATTTACAGCTGCATTTACTCGATTTGTAGCAGTTCGGGGCCTCTGCTCGGACATTTACTCTGATCAAGGGACAACGTTTGTAGGCACCGCCGCGGTAATGAAGACAGAGCTGAAAGCTCTGCAGGCACAGCTAAAGGCAGCAGCCACCCATGCGTCAGTACTCGGGGTCAACTGGCATTTTATACCTCCTGGCGCTCCACATTTTGGTGGTTTATGGGAGTCCGGCGTTAAAAGTATGAAGCTCCATTTGAAGCGTGTTGTCTATCTTACGCTAACCTTTGAAGAAATGTACACCGTCCTCAAGCAGATAGAAGCATGCTTAAATTCACGCCCTCTGTCCGCCATGTCTGATGATCCACAGGACCTCGTGGCATTAACACCAGGCCACTTCTTGGTCGGCAGACCGTTAAGGGCAATCGCTGAAC
Organism: Melieria picta; assembly: GCA_964056695.1. Lineage (NCBI taxonomy): Eukaryota > Metazoa > Arthropoda > Insecta > Diptera > Ulidiidae > Melieria > Melieria picta. The sequence continues at coordinate 66,334,723 of OZ057400.1, forward strand.
CTAGTCTATCCAATGATAACGTGGGCCGGGTGACGCGATGGAAACTGCTCAAACAAATGCATCAGGACTTCTGGCGCAGATGGTCATGTGAGTATTTACAACAATTACACTCGCGAAACAAATGAAATCAACGTCAACCGAACGTTGTTGCTGGGCAACGGCGATTCGCGGCGAACGGCTGCCACCCAAATGCTGGGGCGCATCATTGAAATTCCCGCTGGAGATGACGACGTTATTCGAGTTGTAACTATAAGGACCCAGACTTTCGTGTTGCCGCGCCCAATATTAAAGATATCACTTCTACCTATAGCACTATAGCATGGAAGCGAAATTGGCACGGTGGGCGGCATCGTCACCCAAGACCCGATGTGGTCGGAATAACTTCGTCGCATATCCTGGACGAGGTGGGCGGAATGTTCGAAGTCAAATGCAACCATGGGCTGAGCCGTGCATTGATGCAACCCTGCGCTCGCTATCGTCTTGGCACAACTTGTCCTTTCCACTACACACATATTTTGATCTTGTCTGATCGTTGTAAAATAAAACACGCTGTTTACGTATTTTCAATTAAATATTCTTCATTTTGAACAGAAGGCTATCAATCACCCAATTTTATGATAAAGTTGAGCGTAAATTAACGTTTCTAATAAACAAAACAATTATGACGAATGACGGACGCCGAATTGATAAGATCCCTTAGCCTAAAATATCGGCAGGAAGCACTAAGAACCTTTGTGTCACGATTAAATAAACCCATGTGTGATATTCACTTCTCCACCAGATCACTTCTTCACTGCTCACCCGAACTATAATGCCAGTGCAGAGCCCCATCAACTGCGTCTTGAACACGGTCCAGAACCAAAGAAAGTTCCTAAAATAATTTTTCATACACAAATTAGGCATGAAATTATATCTACCTCACCTAAACGACATTTTTGATGCCCTGAGAACAACCGTCAACCCGCACGTGATTAACGGAGTCCATTGCGAACTATCAGTACTAGGGAAAATTCAAGATGTTCCCCTGTTAAGTTCCGTCATACGGAAAAAATTTATCCATGTGACCAACAAGGACGATCAGATTGAGATTCTCACGACAGAACATAACCGCGCACATAGATCACCAAGAGAGAACAGATCCTTAGAGATTACTATTTTCTGGGGATTCACAAACGCTCAAAAGAAATAAATTTAAATTGCAAAACCTGCCTTGTGTACCCAGGTGAAATTTTACATATAGATATTTATTCAACAGATAAAACTCATTTTCTTACTAGCCTCGATAAATTTTCCAAATTTTCGGTAGTTTTCCCGATTAAATCAAGATCAATAATTGATATTAAGGAATCTCTCTGCGATATTCTAAACTTCTATAATAATGCAAAGCAATTGGTTTGCGACAATGAGAAATCACTGAACTCATAAACAATTAAATCTTTGTTAAAAAAATCTTTTCGGAACCGAAATCTATACTACACTACCCTTCCACAGTACTACTGTGGATCGTCGGCCACGTCACTTTTTACGCTTTCGTTTTGATTTCTCTAATCCGTGCCGAAAGCATGTTGTGCTGACGGTCATTTGATCGCCGGTCACCACTACGATTTTCGCTTACTTTTACTACTTTTTCCGCACTTTTTATGGGGACATTACTTTTTCAACTACAATTAGCAATTAAAATGTAAAAGTCTTTTTTGCACTTGCATCAGTCTGAATAGCACACATTTCTAAAGGGATTCCTGCTCCTCGAACATTGTTATCAGCGCCTCAGTATTTGATTGGGCCGAAATTTCTGGCATTCTGAGCTAATAATTTATAAATGAAATTAATATAATATGTGTGTGAAAGCATTACAATATTTGTTTACCATTTAAATTTCCATTTTTCTTTCTTCTTTTTCACCGAAAACACAAATATAAGCACACGCTAGTGATGAGGGTTGCTACCAACCATTTTCTTGCTCATTTCATACACATTTCCACCAACCACCAACCAATGCGATTTGGGAACCAATTTGTTCCCAAATCGCAACTATTGTGAATAATCTCACGACGCAACACTGATTCGATCGTTTGATTTGGCATCGAAAGCCTCATTATCCGGTGACCGGCGCGGTCAAATTCTACTCTCTCGCTCGCTCTCTCAATTTTCCCTTTTACATTGAAACAACAATTTTATCCGTGATCGTTCCCGTGACCGGCAGCATAACATCGCCCTAACGGCCAAGTAGAAAGGTTTCACAGCACCCTTACCGAAATAGCACGCTGTCTGAAACTAGAGTTGGGCATAAGGCACACTTCCAAATTAATTAGTTTTGTAACGGTTAGGTACAATAGAACAATCCACTCTGTAACAGATCATAGACCAGTAGACGTTATCCATGCAACACCTGATGATCTTAAAGTAAAAATTAAAAGGAAACTCACGGAAGCACAGCAGGCAGAGTTCAAAAGCCTTAATTTAACCATTCATACGCGCACATTCAAACCAGGGGACAAGGCGTTTGTCAAAACAAACAAGCGTATTGGTAACTAATACACAAACCTTTAACACGTTCTACCCGGCGTGGACCACCGGTGGTCCACGGGCACTGCGCTTATCTGGCGGCGTGGACCACCGGTGGTCCACAGGCAAATTCATTTATCTGGCGGCGTGGACCACTGATAGTCCACAAATGTGCGATGCGCAGTAAAAAAGTGCCGTAGTGCATAGAAACATCGAAAAAATGCGCCGGGTAGAACGTGTTAAACAGAGCAAGCCATAAAAGAATTAGGCACCACTGTTTTAATGGGGGATAAACGTGTTCATAAGAGTTACCTCAGGTAACCTTTCTTTACAGAGCATTGCTGCTAATCCACGTCAATGGGGACTTGCTGGACTATTCGCAATCTAACTATACTATACTATACCAATTTTGGACAGATTAGTGGCTATCTACTCCTACTACAACTATTTGACCCACCATACCAATCTGACATGCTTTCAGCTTATTGTCGATGAGACAAGAAAATGCATGGATTTGCTACCAATGTCACACATGTGGAAACTCTTACAACTTGAACTAGATCATATCACACAATTAACGGAAACCCTTAGAACCCACCATCGCCAGATCCGTAACTTCATAGACACCGCCCTAAACTACTAAGCTGGTACTCCCGATTTCCAAAAGGTGGACAGAATACAAGAAGAATTAGTTGAATCATATGAGCAACAGATACTCAGAAATGCAGGCCCAAATCAATAGGATAACTAACACCGTCAACCACTTACTTGCTACTGCTTAACGGGCAGAAATAGACACAGGTCATTGGTGCGAACTGATAAGTAGTAGGAATAGAGCTGTAATTACTAATTTAAACAACATAATTATATCGATAATGCTTGGAAAAAAAATATAATATATAAATCCTGTTCTGCTCGATGGAAATGAGGTCGAAAATATCGTTAAGAACGGAAACGCAGTCGATGTTAGCATAAGTGACATAATAATACATTTAAAACTAAAAATTTTCCAAGACCAAGACATTATATATATTCATAATCAAGTACCTAAAAATTCAGTCCGTTTGTAATAAATAAATTATATACCCAATTGTCCATGTTCAGATGAGTGCTGTCTTCAGTGATCCGTCGATCCCATCCCTAATCCCAATCTTTCCTTCTCCTTTTGTAATCATGTTCCCCCTATCTTCTGCTCCCCGGCTTCGGCCGTTTGTATCGTTGAATGTTTCTCGTAGAGCTGTGAAACTATCGATAGTCGGCACCATCGATAGTTTCGATAGGATAGTTTAAACTATCGATACATCGACGATAGTATCGAAGTTCATACGAATCCATTAAAATGTATATTGGCCAGTACCCATACCTCTCTTTTACTTATTATTCATAAAATCAAAAACGATAAATTTTATTCATATATTTAATACATTTGTAATCATAACAAAATATTAATAACATACATTTTAATTGTAAAATGTATGTTATCATACATTCATATATGTTATGTATTTAAAATACAAAAATAACGAAAATTTTTTTTAAGAATAAACTTTGAGATCACTTATATTTTAGAATCATTTCCACATGTTTTGGTTGCAGTGCACATCTCCTATTGCCATGTACACAAAAATTTGTGCAAAAAGTTTAATGAGCATGTTTCACTTTATTTGATAACTGTTACTTACCATTGAACATTTCCAAGTATTTCTCCATTGATACAGGCCTAAAAATATCAACAAATAACGTTTAATTACGAAAAAAACAAAAATTTATTTTACTTACTCGACTTTACAATTTCGTCAGCAAATTAGTGATGAGCAAGCGGCACACAAATAGATAGTCGATAGTCTCACTATCTATCGATAGTAAAAAAAAATTAAACTATCGATAGTTTCACAGCTCTAGTTTCTCGTACTACTTGTTATTCGCATCTCGGCAAATAAACACCCGAAAACCCGAAACGAACCCGCGTTCTTATTTCCACCGCTCCGCGACGAACTTTTACATGGTCCTTCGAGCTACTGCGGACCCGCGCCGCGAGACACAAAACAAAAAACTATAAACAATAGTGAACAAAAAACAATTTCAAAAACATTGAGCAATTATCAATTACAAACAGTGATACGATTTTCCAAATTTTTAAACACAAAACAATTCACAACAACTTAAGGAATTTCAAGTGCAAAAACTTAAATCTCAACAAACTACAAACAACATAAAATTGTGCCAGATCAAAATAAAAATTTAACAAATGATAAGAATACACAAACAGTGACAACGCAAGCAAACAAAAAGTGCAACGAAATATTGGACAGTGCAGTGAAGTGCAAAGACAAGAACAAAAACGCACACAAGAACCAAAACGCGCACATCATCAAACAACAACACACACCCACAACGCAAAGAAAAAAAGGAAACAGAGAAGAACAGCACAAACACACAACAGCAGCGGACACACAGCAGAGGATCCCCAATCTCGGGCACGGGGCACAAAATAGATAAGCGAGACATTTATATTCTTTAAATATAAATAACACTCACTAACAAATATATTTCCCCCAAATATATACCCACTCCCCAAAAATCCAGAATAAAAATTTACATTCTGGTACCCGCTTATCGTGTGCATATTTCCTTATTTACAAAACAGCGCAGTGCAGTAAGCAATCCCGCTACTGCACATAATTCGGCGCTTTGTAAATTTTCGCAGTCCCTTTTGTGCGACCTTCGCTGCCGAAGCAGCAAAAACTCCGCTGCAGCTAGCACCCAAAACGCACTATTCTCCGCAGTAAATAGGCGCGCAGCATTTCTCCCGCTGCATTCCCACTCACCCACTTGCACGCATGTTCCGCGTTTTGCTTTGTGCGATATACGCAAGCACTGAGCAACGAGCACTCCCGCTGCTGCTTCCAAGTGCAATTGCACATTCGCACTTCTGCCTAAGCAATTTTCACACTCTCGCTGGCAGAAGTAAACAAACGCAAATACAGTGGGACGAGTAGACTGTTTTCGCAGCACATTGAACAATTTTCTGAGACTTAGAAAATTTTCAATAGTGCTGCACATACACATTCACTACACAGCTGTTGTCATCCCCAAGCAAATACAGTGGGACAAAAACACCCCACCCTGTACCCAAAAATTTTTTTAATCGTTCACCCCATTATTGTTTGGTTCCCCTTACACCAAAAATAATAAAAATTAATTATTATTACCCATAAACACTAATACACTAATATACATATATATTATCAAACACTGACTCTTTACAAACAAACATACCCTGCAAGACAGGTACCGGTTAGATTACCAGTCATCTAACTGGTAGTACTGTGAAAGTTTCAGTTACCGCTTGTTCTGGAGTTTCTATCACTTTCTTAAGGGCGATGGGAAAAAAATGACTGAAACTCATGTATACATGTGACCTTCTATCCCATTCTCACACATTTGTTTGCCAACATATTTCAGACATACACTCTCGTTAGCAGTACTGGGTATATTACCGATAAAATACCCGAAAGTTTTCCCAAATGAGTAACGTAAGTATCGGTTATATGTACCATATAAACCAGTCACTCTCGTTAGCACTACTGGGTATATTACCGGTAAAATACCCGAAAGTTTTCCTAAAACAGTAACGTAAATATCGGTTATAGGTAACATATAAACCAGTCACCTCTACCAAATATTTTAGCCACTGCTATTTTACCAATAAAATAACTAAATGATTTGTTTTTAATTAAAAAATGCTTTATTATAATATTATTTTGCCGAATTTTTACATTTACATTTTTTTTGCTTTACCCGATTGTGGCAGCGCTCTACCACCTTTTTCATCCGCTTCTCAAACGTCATTTGACCGTGGGCCTTGAATGCATCTAAAAGAGAGAACACAAATTATGTTTTATCACTATGTATAACTACTTGTAAGAAAAACGTTTGCAGACAATGGTAATTCTGTCACTCCTACCTTGTGAAAAGTTTTTAATAAATCATCGAGAGCACTTTGACTGATTTTGTGGCGAATTGCCCATGACATAACCTCAAAACATTTGTCCTGGACAATGTGTTCGCCCCCATCAGCAAAATGCTCGCTGCTAGCCTCTTTCTCACTTACTTCATAAAATAATTAACACGTTTATACTTATCTTCTTTAATTTTGTGGTTTCTCCGCGCTGTATTTTGCAAATATTTTTTCAGCTTCTTGTCCAGCAGCTTCAAATTTCACCAAAACGCACAAATTTCACAAATCTGACATTTTCATGATGACAGGTGACTGTGACGTATACATTTGTTTCACTCTCACAAATGGAAGAATGAATTCAATTGAAATGTAAAGGAGTTCTTTCACTCTTGCGAGTAGTCAATGCCCGAAATTGAAATGCGCGAGTTACGTCATGGTCGCAACCAATCCCCAATGGTAGTGGTTACTGCATATATTCTATATAAATAACTTAAATGTACAAATAACTATATAATTTTGAATGCTAACGAACTCAGTTTATCGCTGAGCTTCGTTCTACTTTGCATAGATTTACTTTCGTTGCTTCACTTTTGCCGATCAACATATTTGCGAACGTCAATGAACTTACCAATCGTATAATATTGAATTACAACAAATTTACCTTTATTTTTCTTTGCCTCACTTTTGTCGACCAACACATTGCTGCAAATGTCAATAAACTATAAATATTAAATTACAACGAATCCAACTTATCGCTGAATACCGTTTTACTTCGCCTAACTTTAATTCATACATGACGAACTCAACCGATCGCTGAGTTGCACTTTTGTTTTTTGCTTATTTTACTTACCATGATAAATTAAAACGACTTCGTTTTTGACTACGCAAACTTTTTGTTCTTGTTGGATTGAAGACTAAGTCAAAATTATGTACATAGCTTTAAGCGAATTGAATTGAAAAATAAAGATTCAGATTGAGTTAAAACCTTAACCGAAACTGGCGCAGTCGCGGAACAATATTCTGAAGAATATTGCATTAACGAATCAATCGCTCGAAAGTAGTGAGAAAAATTAGTGAAGGAATAAGATATAAATCCTTTCCAACTAATCTGTTGATAACATTAACTAAGCGAAGAAAAACTGCGACATTGATGCCAAAGGAAAAACCGAATCACACAAAAGAACGATTCGAAATATACAGCACCATGGCAACTGAGCAGCCAGCTGGAGCACCACCCATTGTAAACAACGTATTGCTACCACAACGGAACTTCTTGACCACCGAACTCTTAATGAAGGATGCACAGCGAATACATGAATTTAGAGGAGATGGAGAATACGCACTGTCATCATTTCTGAGGGAAGTTGACACGATCCTGCCTCTCATAACAGACGCTAATGCAAGGAGTTACATCTTCACCAGGATCATAATTAATAAAATTCAAGGGGGAGCACTCGACGTAATAAGGACGCTAGGACCGGGAGCAACATGGGCAAACATCAAAGAAGCTCTGATACAAAATTTTGGAATACAAGAAACGTACCATGCACTGTACCAGCGAGCATTTTCAGCGAAGAATTATAACGTAAGAAATTATTTTAATTATTTAAAAAATATTTTAACGCAACTAAACGAGAAGTATGAATACGATGTTGCTAAGCCACAAGAATTTAGTCCAGTTAACAATGAGAGAGTCATACTTAAAACTTTCTTAAATAAAATAGATGTAAATTTAGCTTCAATCATTATAAATAGAAATATAAGTAATCTAAGAGAAGCCTTTTATTTACTTGACTCCAGTGGCTTAATTAGAGATGAAAAAGTGAATAAAACAAAACCTTTTAATCAAAGTGTAAGACAGAATAATTCAGGATATCAGAATCAAAATATAAGACAAAATAATTCAGGATATAACAATCAAAACATAAGACATAGTAATTCTGGGAATTTTAGCCAAAATCAAAGATATTTCTACAGTAACGATAGATCAAATAATTCAGGGCGTTCCTATCAGAATAACGGCGAACCAATGGAGGTCGACCATGTCGAACAGGACGTAAATTTTCATTTAATGCCTCACAAACATACTTACCAATAATAGTTCTTTCAATAGGTGATGAGAAAATAAAATGTTTGATAGATACGGGTTCATCAACATCTTTGCTCGACGAAACAAAATTATTAAAATACAAAAGAAAACTGTTGGTCAAACCAATAAAACTCAATTCGGTTAACTCTCATCACTTTATTACAGAAGAAATAAAAACTGATCTACCTGTCGAATTTAAAGAGGATGCCTATATGATTTGGAAAATTACAAAATTTTCTAATAAATCCTTTGACGCAATATTAGGGCAAAACATACTGAAGCCTTTAGGTGCAGTAATTGATATGTCAAAAGACATATTACAAATAAATGGGCAAAAAATAACAATGTCAAATATATATCCCCATGCGATTGATGAAATACATCAACTAGAGGCAAGTCCCCTAGAAAACGCCGGACTTCAAAAACTCTTCACGAATTTAAATTCAGAAGAAAGTGAATATCTAAATTCTCTAATTAATTCCTACGGTGATCTTTTTTTTAAAGAAGGTGATTACTTGACAAGTACGACTGCCACGAAACATGAGATAATTACAACAACGGATCAACCGGTGTATTCGAAAATATACCGATATCCTCGCATTCATGAGGCAGAAATATCTAAACAAATAGCTGAAATGCTAAAGCAAAATATTATACGAGAAAGCAACTCACCGTATAATAGCCCACTTTGGGTTGTCCCGAAAAAAATGGACGATTCTGGCCAAAGAAAATGGAGAATCGTTATTGATTACCGTAAATTAAATGAAATTACTATCGAGGATAAATTTCCTATCCCCAATATAGAAAATATTCTTGATAAATTAGGTAGAGCCCAATACTTTTCAACATTGGATCTAGCGAAGGGATTCCACCAAATTTTAGTTAAAGAAGAGGACAGGAAAAAGACTGCCTTTTCAACACCCATGGGTCATTATGAGTATACTAGAATGCCTTTCGGTCTTAAAAATGCACCAGCCACGTTCCAAAGGTTGATGAATACGATACTCAAAGACTATATTAACAAAATCTGCGTAGTATATATGGACGATATACTAATTTTTAGCAGCACAATAGAGGAACATAAAAATAGTATTAAATTAATTTTCGAAAAACTACGGCAACACAATTTGAAAGTTCAGTTTCACAAATGTAATTTCTTTGCCAAAGAAACCAGTTATCTTGGGCATATTTTGACCCCAGAAGGCGTCAAACCAAATCCACAAAAAATTGAGGATATCCTAAAAATAAAACTTCCTAAGACACAAAAGCAAATAAAATCATTTTTAGGCGTAACAGGGTATTATAGAAAGTTCATTAAGGATTATGCTAAAGTAGCGCAACCCATGACAAAATACCTCCGTAAAAACGAAAAAATCAATCTAAATGACCCAAACTACATACAAGCCTTCGAGAAACTAAAACGAATAATAACGGAACCACCGATATTAAAATATCCTGATTTTAGAAAAAAATTTAAATTAATTACCGATGCGAGTATGTTTGCTATCGGGGCGGTATTGCAACAAGACGGCCACCCTCTTTGCTTTGCCAGCAGGACACTAAATGACCATGAAAGAAACTATTCGACAACTGAAAAAGAATTGCTGGCAATTGTATGGGCAACTAACTATTTTAGACCATACCTATACGGTGTTAGATTTGACCTAATGACAGATCACCAGCCATTAAAGTGGTTACAGGCTAAAACATCAGGAAAAGACATTAATCCTAGATTACAGCGCTGGCTGTTAAAATTGGGGGAGTATGATATCAATATAGATTATATAAAGGGTAAAGAAAATAATGTAGCGGATTGTCTAAGTAGAATAAATTCGGAGACAAATGAAATAAATATGCTAAACGAGAATAGTAGCGATAACCTTTCAGTTCAGAATAATGCAGATGATGACATTGCTACCATCCATTCTTAAGAGCAAAATTTTAATGATCGCATTCCAATACTAGAAACTGTGGTAAATCGATTCAAAATACAGATTATACTTACAAATAATAAAATACAGGAATTAATTGAAATACACGGTAATAAAAAGATATTTATTAATTCTCATGACTTAAGGCATAACCTAACGGACATTTTAAGACGACACATCAAACCAGGGAAAATAGGTATATTTACAGAACTCCCAGACAGCGAGTATAATTTCTTACAGAATAATATAATTGAAATGTATAACGGCATAACAAGTATGAAATTTGTTAGGTGTACATATCATGCAAAAGATATCGAAAACGAAGATGAGGTATTTAAACAAATAAAACAGTATCATAAATACGAAACAGGACACACCGGTATTAATGAAAACTATGAAGGATTAAAGAAATGCATTTATTTCCCTAAACTTAAAAATCTAATCCAAAAATATATAAACAATTGCGATACTTGCAATCGTGTCAAATATGATAGAAAGCCCATAAGAGGAAAGTTTTACTTAACCGAAACCCCACGAGATACTGGAGAAATTGTACATATGGACATTTACACTAATTCTAAGGCAATTTTCCTTACACTAATAGACAGATTCTCAAAGTTTGCAACTGCTTATTATTTAGAAGACAGAAATAACCAGACAATTATAGAAAAATTACGACATTTTAAATCTCAGAATGGACATTTTAAGAAATTAATAACGGATAACGAATTTCGCAGTGTTAATATAAAAGATTATCTACGAGGCGAGAATACAGAAATTCATCTGGCAAAATCAAACAACCATACTGGAAATTCGGACATAGAGAGACTTCATAATACCTTAGGCGAAAGGATTAGAACACTAGGAATCGAACAAAGGGAACTTAGTATTAAAGAAAAAGTTGCAAAAGCAATAGAATGGTATAATAATAGTTACCACTCAACAACAAAAGAAAAACCGATTAATATTCACCAAGGAAAATGCAACAAAAATAATATATACGATCGAATTTGTAAAGAAAAACAAAGATATATTAATAAACGTAATGCTGACAGGGAAGAATACGTAGAAGAAAGAGACGAGGGTTATGTTAGAAATTATAGGGCATTAAGACATAAGGAAGAACCAAAATTTAAAAAACTAGGATTATTAAACGTTCATACATCCAATATTAAAAGACCAACTAAATTTTCAGGGCAATTGGATCCTCAGGCTATTACTGATAATAACAACCTGGAATATAGCGATGGGGCAAGTAACGGTTGAAAGGACTGAAAATAACAAAGGATATATAGAAATTGAAACAGGTGACGTTGACATCGTCTACAGCTTTATGACAATACTTCATATCGTAGACCCATCGGAAATCTCTAACATCTTAGATGAACTTAAATTAAATATACAAAAGGCAAATTTATCAACCAATAAAGAAACTTTAAACATCCAAATACAATTAATAAAAAACAAAATTAAAACACTTACTTCACATAGACAAAAGAGAGGGTTAATAAATCTTGTCGGAAAGGTGCAGAAATGGCTCTTTGGCACCATGAATGACGACGACCGACAAGATATAGAAGACCATCTCAATGTTATCGATAAAAACAATCACCATGCAATAGATAATCTAAATAAACAAATTCACATAAACACAAACTTCAATGATACATTCCAAAAACTAAAAGAAATAATTAGACATGACAGGGAACTTATTACCGGGAAAATGAATTCTATTGTAACTGTAACTAAACAAATTCAGGATCAAATTTTATATTTAGACTTTGCTCTAAAATTAAAAATACTACAAGATAATATCGAACATATCCAAGACAGTATAGCTGCTAGCGAATTAGGTATACTTCACAGTAGCATGATAACAGACGAAGAAATTACTACATACCAGATTGATGCCCAAAAATTACAAAAAGTTAAATTGGGGTCACTTATAGATTCTAATAATAATATAATTTTTGCGATAAAAATTCCACAGGAAATACTGACACTAAAAGAAACTCTACTTTTGCCGCTGGGAGATAGTGAAAATTTTGAATTAATGTTCGATTCTAAAAAAGTAATTAAATACAATAATGAAACTTATGAATATAATACCCAAAGCGATTTACAACACCTTAAAATTTGTAAAAATTGTTTAATGAAAAAAAATTGCATGAAAATATTTAATAATGCAACAGAAATTGTGGTTATAAAATCAGGCACTATATTTGTAAAAAATATTTATAACAAAACAATACAAAATGATTGTAATTCAAAAGAAAATGTACTAAATGGAAATTATTTAATTCACTTCATGAATTGCTCAATTGTAATTGATAATAAAAAATTTACCCATAAGGAAAAAAGTCTAAGACACAGTATAATACTGCCAAGCAATGTTGAAAATATAAAAGATATTAACAAAAAATTACTTTTCGATGACATTATACTTAACCAAATGGAAAACATTGATTTTATAAAAGAAATAGAATATAACAAAAAACAAAACTACGTAAACGTAACCATATATATTGTATCCATAACAATTATAAGTATCTTACTTGTTCTACTTTGTATCAAGCACAAACAAATTAAATTGAATGTAACTAATACACCGACTCAGGAGAGTCTCCAATTCAACGGTGGGCGAGTTACGTCATGGTCGCAACCAATCCCCAATGGTAGTGGTTACTTCATATATTCTATATAAATAACTTAAATGTACAAATAACTATATAATTTTGAATGCTAACGAACTCAGTTTATCGCTGAGCTTCGTTCTACTTTGCATAGATTTACTTTCGTTGCTTCACTTTTGCCGATCAACATATTTGCGAACGTCAATGAACTTACCAATCGTATAATATTGAATTACAACAAATTTACCTTTATTTTTCTTTGCCTCACTTTTGTCGACCAACACATTGCTGCAAATGTCAATAAACTATAAATATTAAATTACAACGAATCCAACTTATCGCTGAATACCGTTTTACTTCGCCTAACTTTAATTCATACATGACGAACTCAACCGATCGCTGAGTTGCACTTTTGTTTTTTGCTTATTTTACTTACCATGATAAATTAAAACGACTTCGTTTTTGACTACGCAAACTTTTTGTTCTTGTTGGATTGAAGACTAAGTCAAAATTATGTACATAGCTTTAAGCGAATTGAATTGAAAAATAAAGATTCAGATTGAGTTAAAACCTTAACCGAAACTCGCGTAACGGTAAATGTGGTCATCATGTGGGGAATTAGTTTTAGTTAGTTTTAGTTTTTTTTATATTATACTACTTTTTTGGGGGTTTTTTACTATTATTTTCTTTTTTGCAATGAATTTTGACAACTATAGATTGAGTTACATGAAAATGGTTGCATAATACGTTCTACTATAAGCTACTTTTTCACATGATGCCCATTGCGAGTAATAGTACTATTAAGCTAAGGTCCCACGATTGCCGCAAATGCGCCGATCATAGCCCGATATGGTCGGGCATTGACTACGCAGGAATTGTCAATTGAGCAAAACGTTTTTTGTTTGGATCACACGATTGCCCCAATTGCGACAAATTTTGTCGGCTCAACCTAGCGAGCAGAAATATCGCACCGAACGATTTCATAGGTAGGTCACACGATTGCCCGAATCGAAACAAAAATTGAAATAAATTCTCAAAAAATTTCAAAGCACCGACAAAATTTGTCGGCCCCTATGGTTGGCGCTCGAGTTGCCGACAAAATTCGGCTCAATTTTTAATTTTTTTGTCTGGCTTCAACTGTTCACACGATTGACGCTACAGTACCGATTTCGTTCGGCGCAACAGAGGACAGATAGAATATTTTTGACATTTGCGCCGAAACTGAATCGAGTTCACACGATTGGCATTTGAGTTTTTTAAAAATGCGTAAAATTTCTACGCATTGCGGCAATCGTGGGATCTTACCTTTAGAAAGCAACTGTCTATGTATTAGTTAAGACAAAAATTGTAAGCATGTGTTGGAGTTTCCGTCACCTCCGTCTTGCAGGGTATATTCACGTTTGCACACAAATAAAGACACATTCACATACACATTTGACTATATATTATTTCATTTCATTTTTCATTTTTCATTTCATTTATTTCAAGTCTACAGTAAATGAACTTACAGACTAGGCAGACAACAATATAAGAACTTAAAAATAGAATAACAATAGGAATATAACTTAAGAGTAGAATAACAATAAGAATAACGTCATTTATAAAAGCCGTTCAGAAGTGATTTTAATTCTTGTTTGGAGATCGAAAGATCGAGGTTAAGAGAACCACAGATCTTGTTAAATTCGGACAGCGCTCTCACCAAAGGGGCATTCAAGGCGTAATTAGACCTGCAGGGAGATATGACAAATAAGTCGTAGTGACGGAGGACACGAGAAGGAACATTGAAGTTAATTAGACTCAGGAGGTCAGGACAATCAACAGAACCACTAATAACCTCATGGACGAACACCAAAGAGAGGATGGTTCTTCTACTCTCAAGAGATTTAAGGTTTATGAGAGAGCAACGCGATAGATACGGAGGAATGGGATTGGAAAACTTTAGAGAGCGAAGGCCAAAATTCAAGAAGTTTTTTTGAATTCGTTCAATACGATTACAATGAGAAGAATAATATGGATTCCAGACAAAAGACGCATACTCTAGACGAGATCTAACAAAAGAAGTGTACAGGAGCTTGAGCGTGTAGGGATCAGAGAATTCGAAACTATTACGACGGACAAATGCTAGCAAAGAATAGGATTTAGAGATAATGAAGTTCACATGATTAACAAACGACAACTTGGTGTCAAAGATTATACCAAGGTCTGTGAAGACGCTTAGCCTCTCGAGAGGCGTACTAGCAATATGATATGAGGACTGGATAAAAGCTGACGATTTACAGAACGTCATATAGAAGCACTTTTTTAGGTTTAATGAGAGCTGGTTTCTATTGCACCACAGGTTGACGTTGTCCAAATCAGACTGTAGATCGTCAGCATCGCGAGGACTGCGGACAGCAGTGTACATTTTTAGATCATCCGCATAAAGCAGGAACTTACTCTTGGAAAAGCAGCTACTAATATCATTGATAAAGAGTACAAAGAACAGAGGACCAAGGATGCTGCCCTGGGGAACCCCGGAAGTAGCAGTGAATGGCTCAGAATGAAAGCCATCAACAGCAACAATGCATTGCCTATTGCTAAGATAAGATCGGATCCATTCGAGAAAGATGGAGTGGAACCCAAGCTGGGCTAGTTTAAAAACCAGAATGCGATGAGATACCCTGTCCCTAACCCTACCTACCCTACCCTAATAACATTTGTTGTTTAGTAATAATTTCCCAAAATCTCATTCACATATTTCGTGTTTATTCCCAATATATATATATACCAATTTCTCGACGCGTTTACACACACAGTTGTAAATTTCTATCCTCAACAGAAATACAAATTCGTATTGAAATTTTTTACACTTTCGTGTACATTTCTCTATTTCCAAATTATCGTTCGCGCGGACGCGGTAATATTTCTGGGTTATTCCCCATAAGCCTAATATTTATATTCAAACGAATTTCAAACCCCTTTCGAGCTTTTTTAAGCCATTTCAATGCCTGTTGAGCGATCCCCCAAGCGTAAAATTAACAAAATGGAGTCTCCTTCTCCAAGATATTCAAAGTCGACTGAGGCACATTTGACAGATCCTGTCACTCGCGAGGCACTCAAAACTCGCTCCAAGCCACCTAATCCCATAGCAACCGATCCCAGTGTTGCCACTTTTGGTTTTGAGTCCGATAGACTCGTGCAATTATGCACAACTTTCTCATCGGCTCCCATTGAGGATTTGACCAAATCATTGGTCCAAATTAAGCAGAAAAATCTGCAAGACCAATGGGAGAGGCTAATGCGCGCACATCAAGCAGTCTTCATTGCTGAAGACAACAGCCAGCCCGACGGGTTCAAAGAGCTGGCTAGGCAATAGATCGATGCCTGGACAGACGAATACGAGTTGTGCATGGCTAAGATGTTGGACATCATTAAGATGCTCCAACCTCAGTCCCCCCCAGCCTGCTACGCATATGGAACCGGTTCAACCCCTAGAACCAACAAATACTTCCTACATTTGCCTCCAAGTTCCTCCTTGCGACACCGAAACATTCTTCGGGGGCTATGAGCAGTGGCCGTCCTTTCGGGACATGTTTACTGCGGTATACATCAACCACCCCCAGCTCACTCCAGCCCAAAAATTGTATCACCTCCGATACAAAACGCAAGGCCAAACCGGTGCTATTGTTAAACAATACGCATTAACTGATGAGAATTTCAGACTCCGTGGGAAGCCCTTAGATCCCGCTATGAGAACAAACGCATCCTCGTTGACAACCAAATTCGATCTCTATTGAATATCGCTCCTGCCCACACCGAAAATAGTGAGGCACTACAGCCGATCCAGAATTCTATAAACAATTGTCTGTCCGTTCTCAAGTCCCAGGCCGTAGACACGGACAATTGGGATCCGCTGTTGGTATATATATGCTCTACCAAATTGCCCGAAGCAACTCTAGCTTTATGGGAACAATCTTTGACATCCCGGATGAATCTGCCAC
This sequence comes from Melieria picta, assembly GCA_964056695.1. Classification (NCBI taxonomy): domain Eukaryota; kingdom Metazoa; phylum Arthropoda; class Insecta; order Diptera; family Ulidiidae; genus Melieria; species Melieria picta. Next base: position 66,351,822 of record OZ057400.1, read on the forward strand.
CCTGGTCACAGATGAATGAGTTCCTGACCTGCAGATACGAGATAGTGGAACGGCTGAATTTCTTTCGGCCTACCAAGTCTAAACCACAACCCTCATCTTCCAATGTCCTCAAAAATCAGCCCAACAGATCCCTAAATCTTCACTCTGAAGTGAAAAAGGACTTCGCGTGCAAACTCTGCAACGCAAATCATTCCGTACGGACTTGCCAAAGCTTTAAAAGGCTCACCCCCCAGAGTCGATTAGCATATGTGAAAAAGCACAAGATCTGTGCAAATTGTCTTGCTACATCTCACCTAATTTAGGATTGTACAAGCAATTTCACATGCGTATACTGCCAGAAAAAGCACCACTCTTTGCTTCATCTCCCCAAAGGCAATGCGCAACCCACTCACTCCCCCAATCGATCACCTTCGACCAAAGACAATTAAACAATAAAATGTCTTACGGCCATACAACCGAATGGCATAGGGCGAGCTGAAATTTGCAAAATTTTCATTATCGAGAGCAAGCAAGCGTCGGTACAGTGAGAGCGTAATAATATTAACGCTCCTTGTTTTGTTCACACAAAGCACAACGGCTTTGATCACTGCCAAGCAAAAGCAAAATTGTGTGCGCTCACTTTACATGCGTTGAAGTCAGTGGCGCAGGCAGGACTTCTTTTTGAAGGGATATTTCTCTACTAATTTTTGTGTTTGAGGGGGTTTGAATCCCCAAACATTCCCGTCCCGTGTGCGCTACTGATTAAAACAATCAACCACCAAAAAAATCAACACAAGAGCACATAGAGATCACACGCATTTTCATATTTCTGCCGACTGCAAGCAGAGAGAGTTGCTTGCGTGGCTTCATCGTTGCGCAGAGAGAGTTGCTTGCGTGGCTTCATCGTTGCTCTCCGGATGTGGCGCTGCTGTAAAAACCACTCTCACGTGGCTTTATTGAAAAAGCCACGGCAAATTTTTGAAGCGCCACTGATTTGTATGAACGTAAGACATCTTATAGTTTAATTGTCTTTGCTTCGACCACTTCTCTGGTCTCAACGGTTATCCAACAACCGAGCAACAATTCCATCACTAATTCTCCCCTTTCCGATGCGTAACCCAGCACATCTTCAAGGCAAAGTACGCTCCCAGTACCAGCTCTTCACTCAAATAATGGCACCCAATCTCTTCTGCCTACGGCACTGGTGTCCATTAACCATTTAGGAAAGTTGTTCAGATTTCGAGCGTTGATCGATCAAGGCTCTCAGCGAACCTTCATTTCCTCGAAGATCCAGAGACGCCTAAAATTGCCAATCGAGAAATCTAACCTCCAGATCTCGGGCATGGGCGGACAAATTGTGAAAAACGCCAACCATATATTCTTCTTGACATTGGCAGTCTCTAAAACAAGCACAAACCTCCCCGTGCAAGCAGTCGTGCTTCAAAAGCTAACGGAATTGCTCCCCCCTTCAAAAATAAACCCCCTCAATTTGAACGATTTCGCCATGCTAGATCTCGCTGATCCCAACCCCTTCGAGGCAGCGCAGATCGATATAGTGATTGGCAGTGATCTCATCCCGCAGATCATGCTCGAAGGTTTCCACCGAAATGTATGTGGCAACTTACTTGCTCAACACACAGTATTCGGTTGGATATTAAGCGGTCCAGTACCCATGTCATCACATGTGACAAATGCAGCCATGGTGCCAAATCACCATACGCACACTGGTCCCGCCCTTCGAAAAAATCTTCCTACTCCAAAGGAAGCCCCTTCTGACGTGATTGCCGCCCTCAAACCCATAGGGTTTCCACCCAAAGAAATAAAGGCAAATCACTCGGAACCCACCATCCCTCCACACTTAGACTCAAAACGGCAAACACCCCCTTCGTTGCCACCCCCTTTAACGCCACGCGGTCAATATGCACAGCAATTGATGGAAATTGCAGCCCCCTCGCATTTCCACATTGTACCCCTCCATATAATAAACCTCGAGCGCACCCATCCCGGGTCCGAGTCAGTCGCCATTCCCGTGCGACCTGTTCCAAGCGCCTTCACTCCTCCGACGGGAACTCAAGCGAACCCCATCGCTGGACGAACCGATCAGACCCCACACCAACGATGTCAACATCATAATTTCCCACAACTGACATCTCCTCTTTTTGCAGATCCGGCGCTAGCAACCACTCCAGCAGCTGCCCCGCACGTCCGCACGCATCATCTGTGAAGAGGCCCTCATCGCACTCACCAGCGCTCCGGCATCGCGGAACGGCGATAACCCTCCAGCCGTCAGCCCACCGCACCACTATTCAGCCGCGCATCACCGCCAGCCAGCCGTCAGCCACAACTCCTCGTCACACCCGAGGACGCGGGGACGAGCAACCCCCACCAAATTAAATTGCAATCTGCAATGGCGGCCGCGATGTTCAGATGAGTGCTGTCTTCAGTGATCCGTCGATCCCATCCCTAATCCCAATCTTTCCTTCTCCTTTTGTAACCATGTTCCCCCTATCTTCTGCTCTCCGGCTTCGGCCGTTTGTATCGTTTAATGTTTCTCGTACTACTTGTTACTTGTTATTCGCATCTCGGCAAATAAACACCCGAAAACCCGAAACGAACCCGCGTTCTTATTTCCACCGCTCCGCGACGAACTTTTACAGTCTACGATAAAAAGTTATTGTAATAAAAACAGATATAGCAGCTGAATGTAATAAAAAATATGAGCTAGTAGGGAGCTGCAAGAAGGCACCGGCATCAACATTTTGCGCAAAGCGCCACTTGTTGAATAACTACACTGCTAACTGCCAGACAACATCAGCGACATGCCACTAGTACAGGTTATCGACGAAGGTATGATCGTTGTCAACGATTGCTTCTCGAAAATTCAACAGGATAAAAAACCATCAGTTTTCGTGAGCGGCAACTACCTACTCACGTTCACAGACGAAGTAAGGATCAGCTTAACGTCAATAGTAGCTATCATGAATGAAAGAATACAAGATTACGACATCCGAGTGCTGACGCGTGCCCATTGCTAGAGTTACCACCCCACCTTCAAAAAATTTTAGTTCTAAACGTAGTCAATTATCGTAATATATGGTCAATTAAATCTTTTCTGATACCAAATAGTTTGATAAGTATCTTAATCTATGCAAATACTTTGAAGGAAAGTCCAATTTCACACAGAACAAGAACTTTTTGCACCTAGTTAGAAATTTCAAAATAAAAAAGAAACGACTTTCAATTTCAAAAAATGTCACTCGGCAGCTCTATTTAGAAACGATTTGAACAGCAAATTTTTATTGGCTGACGGTTTCTTTTGAATTTTTCGCGAGTTTTACTGAGTATTATCATTTTACCCTCAAAAAGTGATTTTTGCCCAAAAAACGTAAGTATTGAAGTGCATTTCCTGTACAAATTTGGTGTGAAAACGTGTTTTTCTCCCAAAATAGAAAACACAAATTTCTGTCAGAATGCGTTGTGCAGTGGGCAAATGTGCGCAAAACAATAGGAACTTAAGTGAGTATCTCTTATTTTGAAAATGTTGTTGCATCACATAGAAGAAATATTAACAAAACGCATATTTTCTAGGTTGCAAAGAAGTGCGTTACTTGACGTTCCCAAAGAATTTATAACAGCGAGAGCTTTGGGTATCGTTTTGCGATCGCCAAGGCGATATAAATTTTGAAACGGCGAGAATATGCTCATTGCATTTCCGGGAGGAAGACTTTGAAGAAGACATACAATTTCGATTGGGTAAGTTGCATCGTGTTTTTCCCCATCTTAAAAACCTCTGAAGCAGTGGACATCTATTCTGTTATATAACAACCAATGTGTCGTTGTGTTTTGAGCCACAATCACACAAAAACCGATTCGGATGAAATAAGTTCCAAACTATTTCATACGTGGGGAAATGGTACATAGGCTATATAAGATGAACCACGCTTCTTATGCCCGCTATAGTAACGCCCGTTATTAATAAAACTCGACTGTGGTATATTTCAGTAAATAATTAAGTTATCTACTAAACGATTTTTTGTTATACTGGAGTAAGCACAGATCATGTAAGGTTAATCAAACAAACATTTGGTACATGACGTTTCCTTCCACTCCTGTTTACTGAAAAATATGACCGAGTATTGGAAAAGCATACACCATATACTTGAAAATTGTACTATGTACTAAATTGTACTGTACTATTGTACTATAGTTTAACTGTTTACAATTTGTGCAATTTTTTTTGTTATACCTAAAACGTATGTATATATTTAAAGGCTTTCGTAAACGTAAAAGAGTGGTGCTTAAGACAGGAGCTGTTCCCACAATAATATGGGACGTTAACAAAAACCGCCGCCGTGGCTCAGTTGGTTAGTGCGTTGGACCGCGAGCCGAAGGCAGCAACCTCAGGTTCAAATACTGCCTGTAATAACACCTAAAAAAAATAACGGGAAAACTCGTTTTCTCTTTCGGTGGCTGTCCTCTCAGCTGGAAATGGCAAACCGTTCGGAACCGGCATAAAACTGTAGGTCCCTTCCACCCGCGTACAAATTCACACGCACAACACGGGTGGTTGCGGGAAGCTAGGCCTTAGTCTCTCGAAAGCGGGCTGTCGTGCCAGTCAATTATTTAATTATTAACAAAAACCGCAATACATCTCCTGCTTTAAGGCCAGCGCCTGGTTTAGAAATTTGAAATTTTTTTTTTCCAGAATATGATAGTTTAATATGTTTGGAATTATGTCCTAAAATATTTTGTCTCTACTCGAACTCCTTCACGTCCGAATTCAGGAACAAAGCACCGCGCTCCGCCTACATGCGGCTTTAAACCGAAACTTTAAACTCGTTTCCTGAAAAGTTAGTGTTTTTGCATCGGTTCCCATCATTACTCGTAAACTTATGAATCGAATTTAATAAAAATTGGCACACACACTCTTCAGATGGGTTCGCGTAAACTGGACCATTTTGAGGCACATCGTTAAACAAACAAAAAAAGTACGCTCATTGTTTATAACAATGAGCGTACCCAAAAAGTACCATTTTCCGACTTATGCCACCATTTCCGGAATTTTCATTACTTTTCACTCAATTTAGGATCAGTTTACAGACAAATTAGTTCTTAACAGAATGCCATTCGATTTTTTCAGATCTGACGAGATTTGCGAACTGCACGCTGGGAACCATGCAAAATGAACCCCAACTTCACGCCGCGATACGGCGGCCATTTTGTAACACAGCGGACAAAAAAAAATTTTTTTTACATGTTCAAACAATAAAACATTTATACCAAAAGAGTTTTTGACAACCAATCTACTCCTTCCTTGAAAAAAAAATAAACAAAAACACACTGTCTAAACCAGGCGCTGGCCTTAATGCCGACAAGCTCTGAGATCGACTTGCGCTATGAGAAATCGAACCTTGAGCTGAATAAAGAGATATTGTTGCTAAAAGAAGAAATGTACCTAAGTTGAATTAATTTTATTTAATTAAGTTCAAAGTATCAATTACGAACGTCTGCAGCCAAGCTTTGCGAAAAGAAAACAGCTTGCTGCAACAAAATGTGAGCCAACAAGCAAAAACCAACGACTGTCTGCAGCGCCAAATCGAGTCCATCCGTGAAATAAATAAAAACTTGGAGGAGTCTTTGGGCCGTCTTTTTACGGAAGGACAAATCACGAAGCTAAAAACTGGCGACAGAAGGAAAGTGTGGCAGGAAAACGACATCGCACGATCCATCACGCTGTACTCGGCAAGTCCGAAAGCTTATAAATTAATGTGGAGGAAGAAGTTTCCGCTTCCTTCCATTAGGACTCTGCAGCGGTGGTCGCAGAAGTTAGACATAGCAACAGGGCATAAACATTTTATCTGAAGCCAAAGACATGAGCGATATGCAGAAGCTCTGCATTTTAAGCTTTGACGAAATGAAGATAAAAGAAAATACAATTACGACCGGTCGACAGACTCCACCCTAGCCCCGGGGTGGCAGCTGAAGAGCTCACGTAGGCCATATTGCGGCCCGTTGTGATACCACGTGAAGGACATGGCCGCCCTTCAGGCTTGCACACCCCCCGGGGTGTTGGGCAGGAGCCATCCCGATTCCGCAATGAATCGGGCGATGCGGCCGATGCTGGGTCCTGTAAGGTCGGCCAAATTGCTGAAGAACGGCGCTCCCAGCACCCGGAGTCGTCTCCTCGCTAGTGCTGGGCAGTGACACATCAGGTGCTCAACGCTCTCCTCCTCGCTCGCATCGTCGCAGCTGCGCCAATGGTCGTTGAAGGCGAGACAGAGTCTCCTGGCGTGTGCGCCGTTCGTCCAGTGTCCCGTTAGCACAGAAACTGTGGAAGAGATGGAATTCCGCTTTAGTCGCAGTAATTCGCGTGTTCTGCCATGGTTAAGCGACGGCCAGGTTTCTCTGGAGATCCTACAGAGGTTCTCCTCCGCCCAGAGTCGATTAGCCAGGCGGAGATAGGCCTGCCTGACCATCAACTTGACGGTCGCAAGGGGGATGCTACACTGTGTAGTAGGTGCTGGAAGTAGAGTGCCTTTTCTGGCCAACTCGTCTGCCACGCAGTTGCCAGTGATGCCACTATGCCCCGGGACCCAACTCAGGTGAACCCTGGCATGCTCCGATATGTCATTCAGAGCGGCCCGGCACTCTGCAACCAGTTTAGAGGAGGTATATGTACCTATCAAGGATTTGATTGCAGCCTGGCTATCTGAGAAGACACATATAGCCGAGGGAATGGGGGGTTGCGATTGCAACCGATCCACTGCCAGCAGTATTGCATTGGTCTCCGCTTGGAAGACACTACAGTGGTCAGGGAGACGAGCAGAGAAACTGGCCCCCAATTGATCGTAGAAAACCCCACATCCGACCCTATTCTCAAGTTTAGAGCCGTCTGTGAAGATTTCGATAGCGTTTGGCAACGAGCGACGGCCTTCCGTCCAGTCGCTCCTGCTAGGGATCCCTATAGTGAACTTACGCTCAAAGCTAAGGAGAAGGACTGTATAGTCAATGTGAGTCGGGGTTGGGAGATCCAGCCCGAGGATTCTAGAGTGGCCTTGGTCCGCTCGTGCCCAACTGCATATGGCATTTAGCCGTACAGCGGCAATCTTGCCGGCCTGCCTGACTAGCAGGGTCGAAGGGACCCAATTAAGAAAAGTAAAAAGCGCCTTAGTAGGCGTGGAACGGATGGCTCCAGTTATGAGAGTGGCAGCAAGTCTCCTGACCCTGTCGAGCTGCTTCAGGTTAACCCGGCTATCCGCCGCAGGCCACCAGACAACAGCTCCGTAGAGTAGGATGGGCTCAACCACTGCTTCATAAAGCCAGGAAACGACGCGTGGCTGGAGCCCCCATCTGGCACCCACCGCCCGTTTGCAGCAGTAGATGGCCCTGGAGGCTCTTTTCGCCCTTTCAGCGACGTTCGCGCTCCAGGTGAGCCTAGAGTCTAATATGAGCCCCAGGTATTTCACCTCTTTGCTCAGTTTGAGCGAGGTTCCATTTAGGGATGGGAGCCTGAAAGGCGGAACTTTGTACTTCCTTGTGAAGAGAACAAGATCCGTCTTTTCCGGATTGGCCGTAAGGCCGCAGGAGCTGCTCCATGAGGAGAGGATGTCCAAGAAGTGATTCATCCGTTCGGAGAGCACACTTGGAAATTTGCCGGCTATGGTCATTGCAACATCGTCGGCGTATGCGACGACCCTGCAGTCAACAGGCGCTAACTTGACAAGCAGTCTGTTCAGGGTTAGATTCCACAGGAGTGGCGACAGAACGCCCCCCTGGGGGGTTCCCCTTGTGACTGACCTGCGAAGATACGCCGTCCCTAGCGTAGAGTTTATGAAACGGCTGCTAAGAAGGGCGATTATGAAATCTACCATTTTACTACCAACGCCAAGTTCCGAAAGAGCCACCCCTATCGCTAGAGGGCAGACATTATTAAATGCGCCCTCTATGTCTACAAAAGACACCAGGGTGTACTCCTTGTATGTTAGTGACCTGTCTATATAATCAACCAGGGAGTGCAACGCAGATTCAACTGACCTACCCCTTGTGTAGGCATGTTGCGACTCAGAAAGAAGAGCTGGATTAATAAGGCTCCTAATATGGACGTCGAGTATCCTCTCGAGGGTCTTTAGGAGAAATGATGTCAGACTTATTGGTCTGAAGTCCTTTGCCTTGACGTGCGACGTCTTGCCGGCCTTGGGAATGAAGACGACATTCACCTCCCGCCATAGGAGGGAGATGTATCCCCATTCCAAGCACGCCTTAAAGATCGCAACGAGCCATGGCACCGTCGATTCCGTGGTTTGCTGCAGCTCAGCCGGAATGACGCCATCCGGTCCCGGAGATTTGAAAGGCTCGAAGGAGTTAATGGCCCACGTGACCATGGTGCTATCGATGCGGACGTCCGTTAAGGACCAAGAATGTTGTTCCCCCGGAACTGCCGCTTCGGCAGAGGTGGGGGTATTCCCCGGAAAGTGCGCGTCAACTAACACTTCCAGGGTTTCCCCACTGGACTCCGTCCAGTCACCGTTTGCCTTCTGAATGGTGGTGGGAATGGACGGAGAGCTACTGAGAATCTTGCGGAGTCGGCCGATGTCCGAGACTCTTTCAATAGCGCCGCAAAAGGATTCCCACGATTCCCTCTTTGCCCGCCTGACCTCCTGCTTGAAAGCTCTGAGGTCGGATCTATACGCGTCCCAGGTGTTATTCCTCTTGGCCGCGTTGAAAGAGCGTCTGCATGCACACCGCAACCTAGCGATTTCGGCGTTCCACCAAGGTGGTTTTGGTTTGCCCCGGTAAATCCTAGGCTTGCAAGCAGCAGACGAAGCACGACTAAGTGAATTAGTTAAAGTGGCCACCGCGGTCTCGATGTCTCCTGGACACAGGAGCCGCGGAGGAGATGAGTTTAAACTAGATGACAGGGACAAACGGAAAATCTCCCAATTTGTCCTGCGCTTGTTGCGGAAGAGGGGTCTGGCCGGTATACTCAGGTACAAACGGAAACTGATATACCGGTGATCGGAGAAGGAGCACTCTTCCAAGACACGCCAGTCCCTGACCAAGCGCCCAGAGAGCGCATTGGTCAGTGTGACGTCCAGAACCTTCCTCCGAGTAGCGGTAAGGAATGTCGGTTCCCTCCCTCTATTTGCAATGCCTAGATTGGTATTCAATATAAATTGAAAGAGCGACTCACCTCGTTCGTTTAGGTCGCTGCTGCCCCAGGCGTCGTGGTGGGCGTTGGCATCCGCCTCGATGATGAGTGGAATGCCCCGCTCGCTGGCTGCTACAACTATCTCCCTCAGTAGCCCGTAAGGAGGTGTAGGCCCGTGGTCGTGCGCCATGTAACTGGATACAATCCAGACGACCTGGGACTGTATTTCAACAGCTATGGCCACGCAGTCCCCGTCGCAGTACCTAGGGAGAAGAGAGGCGTTAAAAGAGTCTCTTATAAGGGTGCAGGCCCTGATTTTACCTGCGCCGCGGTGGGATACAGTTATGTATCCATTGAGGCTGAGCCCTCGAACCCGATCCTCGAAGATCCATTGCTCCTGGACTAGCACGATGTCCTCCCTGCTAGATGACAGGCGGAGGAGAAGGGCGGCCGAAGCCGCCTTTCAGTGGTGGAGATTAATTTGGAGTATCCCCACCATCTCTAGGAGCGTCGACCACCGTAACGTCGCCATCCTCCTTCCCGACGAATATGTCGTCCAGGTCAGACAGCGAAATGTCTTCGGGATCGCCTTCGGTCCTCATTTCAAGGCCTTCGAAGAAGTCGCCGATCATCTCCGAAGTGGAGACGACGCTATCGGCGCTATCCTCGGAGGCGGTGTCCCGAACGGGGGGCGCCGCAGAAGACCCCGGTGCTACACCTAGTGGGTTCTGCGGGCTGGATGAGGATTGGTCACCCCGGTACACCCGTAGTGTGACGGAGTCGAAGCCGTAGCTGGCAACGCCTCCGGTAGCGGCAAGTGGCTGGAGGGATTCCTTATTTAGGATCACCATCACCTCCCACAAAGAGCCCCGCGGTTCGCTGACCCAAGCCACCTTCCAGTTATGGGTGGGGAGCTCGGGATTGCCGGTCCGTAGGTAATGTAGGATGGCTGCTGGGTTCGATGGTACAGCCGGAACCCAGGTTTTGGCGCGCGGTCTGCTTGGGATTTCATCCCGGGGCACCGCACGCAGATTGGCCCCTGGCCACTCTTCGCCCAGCTTGCTGACTGCCATGCGGAACAAATCCGCAGAGCGCTGGTCGGAGCAAGCCATCAGCTTCATGTGGCCTTGGTGCCAGCCTGCGTCTCTGCACTTGGGAGGTGGGCCTGGATTTGCCGCCAGGACCTCATCAAAGACGGACAGTAGGGCCGACCTGACTGTCCGCCATTTCTCCGCCGAGATTGCTCCGTCCGCGTTGCTAACGTCAACGAGAGCCCACACCAGGCTATCCTTGGTGATTTTACTGAAAGTCCGGCCGGACGCCGGAGCCACCAGTCTTGGCTTCTTGCTAGCCTGGGCCACTTGCGCAGGCTGTTGCTGCTCCCGCGACCTCTGTCGCTTGGAGGCGAACTGAAGGGCCTGAGACGAGGTGTTCTGCGTGTGGATATTTCGCCTCGCCCATTCTAAGGAGGCTTTGTCCCTCTCCGTGAGTTCACTCGGAGGGATCTTCTCTAGCCTTTGCAGGACCTTGTGGGCTGTCTTTCTGGTCCTGTAAGCCCGTGTAGAGGGGGCGACGTTGGAGCCAGCGCCTGAAGTGGGGGCGGCGCTACGAGAGGCTGCAGGGGCAGGCTGAACCGGTTTATTCACCATAGGACGGCCGTCCTGAGCGAGAACGGGCTTTTGGGGCAGGACACGACCGCCCGGCGGTTTTGGCCTGGTAGCGGTCGCGCTGCCCGAAGAAGGGTGATTCTTTGAACCGACCTGCTGCTGCCTAGCTATTGGAGCCCTAGCTGCAGCGGAGGGTTTCCGCTCCCCATGCGGGTTAAGCGGGCGCGTCCCCTGGGGGATAGGCGTGCGCTTCCCTTTCAGGTCAGGCGCGCGCTTCCCCTGTGGGTTGGGCGCAGTTGAAGAGGGTTTTGACGTGTTCATGTCGATTGGGTCCCCACTCGTGGCCGCTATCGCCGCCCGAATGCGTAGTCACTGTAGAATCCCATGGTTATCTTTGCAAGCAGTGAGGCCATGCGAAGGGTTGGCAGCCGCCCTTATGGGGTCAGCTGATCAGAGCCAGATCCAGTGCAAGTCAGAAGTAAATTCAACTGACGCCTACGCCACCAACCTAATGGCGACGGGCATTGAACGTACCACGAGGCCTGCCAGGGTTTTAACGGGACGGAGGCAGCCGTGGCATTAGCCTGGAAGCCATTTCCACTGGATGTCACTCCAGTGTACTCAGGTAACAGAATACCACGACCACCAGCCCAAAGCAAACAATGTCCAGATAGATAATGAGAGTGGTCCGGAGACGAATCAGGGTCGTGCCAATCGATACGTATATCGAGGGGGGGTCAGGCAGGTCATTTAGCGTTACCCAGGATGCACCACGAGGAGGCGACCTGCACTACATCCCATTGAGGGGTAATTCTTTGCGGTTTTCGTGTTAGAATATTATATTCTCATGATTTTCATAATGGTAGGCTTACAAGCAAAATTGCTTCCATTTTACCAATTTATTATCGCTTCGATTGCCAAATCACAAAAACGATTTTACACGAGATTCTTGGCAAAGTAAAGGAATGTGGCTTTACGGTAGTTGCTCTCGTGAGCGACTTGGGCGGTGGCAACAGGAAGTTGTGTAAAGAGCTAGACGTAAACGAAAACAAGCCATGGTAACTTAATTATGCATTTTAGTATTAGTGTTAACAATGTATTAATATATGTTTCTGATTAGGTTTGCTTATGAAGAATCAAAAATATTTGTTATCGCGGATGTGCCACATCTGATCAAGCTTCTGCGCAATCATTTTATTGATAATGGCTTCATCATAAATGCCAAGACTGTAACGAAAGAAGTCATTATAAATCTTCTTGCGTTGAGTTCGCCTGATTTGAGCATTACGCATAAAATTTCCATCAGCAGTTTGAGTGTTGTTGGCGCTGAGCGGCAAAAGGTGAAATTAGCCACCAAACTATTTTCACATACGATTGCGCAGGCTATAACACGCGCTGCAAGTATGGGCTTCCTAAGCGACCAGAATTGGCAGGAGTGCCATCAACTTTTTAAATTGGTAAAACAGTTACGTGCATCACCTTTATTCGCCTACATAAAAACCTAAATTTCAATAGATTAACGATTGGTTCGATGTAATGAATGTAAGAGCGCCAAGAAGTGGTTCAAGGGCTCGCTGCCACGCATATGATTTGGCTCTTGAAATTCAAAGTCAAATTTTAGATCAAATGTCGCTAATGGTTTCGGAAATGCGAGTAGTTGGAAAAAACTCGCTCATGCCATTTCAACGGGGTATAAACTTTTTATGGATGGATTAGAAAATCTAGCAGGATATATTTGCAAAAGGATGCAAAGAGAAAACATATCTCTGACGGCAGCGGACGACGATTTCACTTGGGTAAACCATCTCAGTGAAGGCGGATTACTCAAACCTTCTAAAAATACGATGCGCCAACTAACCGAGTGTGGTCTTTAGAAGGCTGAATGGCAACAATATCCTCATTACGGATAGATATCTTCAAATGCATCTAGAAGAAGCAAAATAAATTGATATTGACGGGGATATTACGGTTTCCGTGGCGTCGCCATTTGATGATGTTTTTAGATAGATTGACCGAAAATACAATTTTCCGATATCTCGCTTCGTTTTCGAGATATCGAGGTTCAAAGTTTTTATATACAGATAAGCGAGAAAAAAGATAAGCTGAAAAAATATTGATAACATTGCCATATTGAAATGCTTAAATTCGGAATAAATGTACATTTTATTCATGAATTTATTTATTTATTTATTGGTTGATTAAGGTTACACTACCTAAGAACATGGTTCTTTTATAAGTGCATCAACTAATATTAAGTAACAGTTGCATCGAGCTTAAAAAGAAAAATACAAACTTAATACTTAAGGCTATTACAGAAAAAGTACAGTATATAGGAGTTAAGATACAATGCAAAGAGTAAGAGATATGAGAAATAAGTTTTGATGATCTGCAATCGAAAGGCACACCCATTACAATAATTTATTGAAATAGTCGAAAATTCGCGCTTTATAGTTGTTTCTATTCAGTCCAGCTTTCAAAGTCTCCGGAAGAGAGTTCCATAGTCTTACGGCGTTAATGAAAAAAAGTCTAGAAGAGGTCAGGTACACATACTATGGAACGATAAGGTTGTGATGTCTTCCCGACTTAGGCATTTGAAGTTTGTCATATAAATATTTCGGCTCTTTCCAATCAACTATTTTAAATATGAATGCACAGTTTCTTGCTGACAAGTAATTTGTGATGCTGCAACCAAGAATTTTATTCCTCCACAGCGAGACATGGTCATATTTTCCCAGCCCATATACATATCGAGTAATGTTATTAAATGTCACATTAATTTTGTGTGATGACTTGGAGTCAAGTTTGCTATAAACCAGCTCTGAGTATGTTATATGGGGCACAATAAGCTGCATGGCTAGCTTTCGTCTGGTCTCAAGCGGAGTGAAGGAGGCAGAAATCCTTAGTCTACGCAATATTGCGTATACATTTTTCACAACTTTGTTTATATGGTCAGAGCAAGTCAGCTTGGAGTTAATCAAGAATCCCAAGTTTTTTATTTTGTCAGTAAGCTTCAGTGCACTATTATTAATGAAAATAGGGGGTATATTGTCAGATTGTACTACACGATTGCTTATAGGCAAAGCATATGACTTAGATGCATTTAGATATAAAGCGTTATTAAGGGCCCAATCCGAGATGGCAGACAAATCACTATTAATTTTAAAACATAAATCTTCCACAAGACCAATACGACTAGACAAATACAATTAGATATCATCAGCATAAGCATGGACATTAACATATTTGCACACCGAGAAAACATCATTTACAAAGAGACTAAACAAAAGGGGACCAAGTACAGATCCTTGAGGAACACCAGCACCAATTGATACAAACTGAGATGAGGAATGCATTCCCATCACTTGTTGAACTCTGCCAGCAAGATAGCTACGCATTAATTTAATAGAGCAATCAGAGAATCCGAAGTTGCACTTAAGTTTCTCACATAATAGTACGTGGTTAACCGAGTCGAAGGCTTTGGAAAAGTCCAAAAGGCATAAAAGCGTTAGTTCTTCATGGTCAAAAGGCATCCTAATATCATCTAAAATTTTCATCATTGCAGTGGAACAACTATGCTTTGGTCTAAATCCAGACTGCAGGGGTGACAGTAAATTGTTATCATGAATGAAGGTTGAAATTTGTTCCGCCATTAAGGACTCACAAACCTTCGAGAATGCCGGTAAGATACTGATTGGTCGATAGTCATTTGGGCTTAGCGCTGTGGTTACCTTCGCAACAGGCAAGATAATTGCCCTTTTCCATGCTGCAGGAAAACAGGCACTCGTAAAGCAATGATTAATTATATGTGTGAGAGGTCTAATAATAAAAGGTAATACAATTTTAACGAACTTAAGAGAGATACCGTCATCCCCAACAGCATTTGACTTGATACGAGTAATGGATTTTATGACATCAGACTCGGTAACTCCAACAAATTGAAATCGCTTTTTAAATTCCACAGCAGGCGGAATAGCTTTAGTTAAAGGGGGGAAATATTGCTATTGCTGGCACTAACGAAGAAGTTGTTTAAGGCATTCGGGTCAATTTTGCAATCAGCAGCCTGATTGCCATGGATGTTTAAATTCTTTAAGTTGCGCCATAAATCTTTCGATGGGAGAGAGGCATTCAATTTTTCTTTGCAATAGTACCGCTTAGCCTGCCTTATAGTCGCCGTCGCTTCATTTCTAGCAGATTTGTACTGACACCAAGATATATCTGTCCTCATTTTTTTCCAGTTGGAGTGCATCTTATTGCGCTTTTTAATTGCCAAATGGACTTTGTTGTTGTACCAAGGACATGCCGTATTTCTGACTCGAGTTTTACGAAGAGGGACATGCGCATCAAACAGTAGGATTAAATTATTATTTAAAAATTCTAGCTTTTTATCAACTGTCTCAAGACTCCAACAATCATTCCAACAAATACAAGACAAGTCAGAGAACAGAGCAGCAACATTCAAAGACCGATAGTCACGATACAAAAAAGTAGCACCAAGTTCTGAACGATGAAACACAACATCTACCGAACAAAAAATTAAGTCGTGGTCAGATACAAAAAACAGTTGGTCAAATTTAAGAATATGAGAATGGTCAGAGGTAATAAAATAGTCCAAGAGGCTAGGAATAGAGTTATTCGAATATCTGGTCGGTATGGAACTATTAACAATCACCAAACCAGCAGCCGATATGTGATCATGGAGCTTATCAGTGCAAGAGTCATTCGAGAGCAAATTTACATTGAAATCACCACAAATCACGTAACGTTCATAATCAATCACAAATACAGACAACTCTGCAAAGAAAGTATCTAATGCAAAGCACCTATGCGGTTTGTAAACACAGGATATTAGGACCTTCGAAGTGCCATCAGATACTTTGGCAATTATGTACTCAGTATCGGAATTAGTTGATTTTATCAATGGCCTGAGACTTAGCGGTTTTTTGTAATATATTGCTACTCCTCCTCCTTTTCTTTGTTTGCGATCATTTCGAATAATATTGTAATTATTGATTGAGTAGTAAAAGTCAGGAATATCGTCACTGAACCAAATCTCAGAGACACAGATAATATCAATATTTGTCCCTTCAAACATGCTCCTCACATAATCAAGTTTCTCGGTGTTTAAACTGCGTGCATTAAAGTGGACTATGTTTAGGCCAGCAGATTGCTTGCAAAGAATATCAATAACCAATTTTTGATTTTCACTAACGCCTGAACCTATTTTGCTAGTCAGTTTGAATATGGCAATACTGCACCTAACACGAAACAGCCGAAAACACGAAAGTACATAACTACACAATTGCAAACCATCAAATTTATGCAATAAGAGCAAAACAGAGAATGAAGAAAGAAAAGAGGAAGAATAGATAATAATATAATAATAACAAATGTTGAAATGATGAAAGAATTATGAGAGAAAGGAAATACGAGCAGATTAGGTAAGGAGAGATAACCAAAATTGATTGAAATGCTGAGACAGATGAAAGAGGTGACTTAAATACTAAGCTTAAAGCATACATGTAATAGAAAAGAATATAGCAGCGTAAAGAGCTCACAAAAAACATTCTAATCACGCTTTACTCCTTTGTTCGTGCTGATAAGAGCATCAACGTCTTCTCTGCTGCCCACCATTTTTGACTCTTCATTCGGATTCAAACGCACAAAAATTTTTCTCCGTATTGAGAACGCAGATGACAGCAGCTTCTGTCTCTTCAGTTGCGATGCATAAAACATCAGTTCACGCATTGCTTTAGTCAGACTCTCGTGTATATAGATGTTTCCGTCGCCTGGTAGATCAATATCGGCACGCGTGAGAGATCTTTTTTGACGTTTACAGAAATTAGCGATTGATTTAAACAGCCGATTGCGCTCAAATGCCGACGCCAACTTTACAACAACAGGCGCTTGCTGTTTGTCCTTCGCGAGGCGAAGCCGAAATGCATCACGTATCGGCGGAGGCTCGTGCTGAGCTGCATTGCAAATTTTCGCAAAAACATCAGGCAGGTTCTCATTGTCCGCAAGCGGTATGCCGTTAATGATGACATCTGAAGCTACTGCACTGTTTTCAATCTCGCTCAACTGTTTGCGAGCTGCGACAAGCTGCTCTCGAAGAGAGAATACGTCGGCACATTTGCTCTCAACAATTGTTACTCTCCTTTCAACAGCTTTAACTGTAGCCTTAATATTCATAATTTCAGCAGACAGCTCACCAATTTTCTGCATTACCCTTTCCTCAGAACTCCTCATAATTGCAGTCAGCTCCTCAACTATGCTCTCTTTTTGACGAACAAGCTTCTTCTCCAAATGATCAAACATCGCTGATGATGGTGTTAGAGGGGTCTTCGGGGGGGATGGCGGCTTTCGTGCTGAATTTTTTCTGCTAGTCATCTTACTTCGTGTTTTTTAATTTTTCGAATATCGCTGCTATACTCCACAAGACCACGATGACAACAAGCAACCACGGCGCGAAACTTTAAGTCAATGCAATGATGTGCAAATAAAACAGAAAAAGTGAATATTAATTAGGAAAAACGCGAAACTCTTAGGAGCACCAAAAATGCACGTCTTTACTCCATCAGCGATTCTTCTTCCTCAAAATGAATTTATGGAGAAATACTGTTAGCACTTTACTGATACTCCGGCACACTAATTGCTCCTATGAGGGTTATTTTTCAAGCGCCCGGCCGAAGGCCGGCCACACGGAAGGAATTTGAATGCAGAAATACTGTTAGCACTTTACTGATGCACCGGCACACTAGTTGCTCCTATGAGGGTTATTTTTCAAGCGCCCGGGCGAAGGCCGGCCACACAAATAGAGTTTGGATGCAGAAGTACTGTAAATATTTTACTGAATCTGAAGCCCTACTTGCACTTAAGAGGGTTATTACCCCTCTCCCTCTTTTTCAATCTAATCGCTCCACCTTATTGTCAGGTAATTACAATTTTTCTGGTTTCGAAGGTAAAATTTAAAAAAATCCTTAAAAATTACTATACATTTCCGACGGTTTTCCTTTCAAGGGGGGTATATGGGGAACCCCCCTACCCACCCACAAAATTTTATCCCCCTCCTCGACCGCCCAGATATGTATTAATATACGTGTTTCGAAATTTTAAACTTTGAACCTCGATATCTCGAAAACGAAGCGAGATATCGAAAAATTGTATTCTTCATTTTCGACTTATTTTTGGTCGATCTATCTAAAGACACCCTCAAATGGCGGCGCCACGGAAACCGTAATCGTGCCATATTGACGATAAGGTGAAAAAGTTATTCTTTAGAGCAAGAATGTACTTTAAGATAAGGACCCTTAACGCTGAAATGTATAAAAAAACTATCAGTAGAAAGCGGAAAAAAACAATAACATAATAACTTACAAGTTTGCTAACCAATAACCACAGCGAGTGCAAAAACAACGGCCAATGTTACAAGTTCCAGCAGCACAGCAGCGCTACCAACACCTATAACAACAACACCGCAAACTAATTCCGAATCGAAAACAATATCTACCGGGGAGTCAGCCGCCATGCTCAGCGACTTGAGAACGCGACGTCCAGCACCACAGCAGCCCAGCCGGACAAAGCAGCGACCACCGAGCTGGCCAGAATAATGGCTTTATGGAATGTGTCTAGTCCCAAACAGCAATCGCTGGATCTACTGGCGCACGAATGCAGCGTCGTGCACCAAGCCAACTGCAGAGATACTGCGTTTAAAAATGCATTGAGGGATAACAGCATCTCAAAGTGGCAAACGCGAGGACGCGGTAAATGCCTTTGCATGGCCCAGCTTTGAGGGTCAGCGAGGTTATGCACAGCGACAAAGCCGAGCTTATGCACAAACTCCGTGCAGATGCAACCTAAGGCGTAAGTGGTAAGCGGACGAACGAAGACTGAACCGGGACAACGGACTAGAACGGCGAACAGTTAAACAAACCAACTTGAACAAAATTCGAGCTTTAAGCTTAACTCCGCTTCCTGACGAAATTCCTGACGGTCGTACCAGAGAGGGTAAATCGGATCTGACAAAATGGTTTTAGTGTGGTTAAAGTCCCACACTGACGGGGTTTTGGCTTTTGATGCTTTCCATCTCTAAAAAAAAAAAAAACAGGCCAAGGGAGTCGCAGTTAAAACCCTTGCAAGCAGAAATGCGCCTACAGCACCAACCACCACTAACACAATAACGCACTGAAGCACTGGCCAGTGGTCACCATACCAGCAAAGAGTGCGCGCGCCATCATTGCAATAGTGCAAGACATTTTTTGAACTTAATATAAAAATATAATAAATATAAACAAAATATAAATATAAAAAAACAATTTCATGAATTTTAATTTTTTGAAGTTTAGTGTGCTGTTCGTCCCACTGTTCCTACAAAAAATTTGACATGTTGGCATAATTTCAGTGACGTCATGAGTGCCGCTGTCAAATTATCTGTGTCGGATGTCGTAACCTTATATTCAATAAACCTTGGTAGCTATGGCGCAAGTGGTCATATTGCGACACTATCCCTGCCATACCTGGATAAAATTAATGTGTAGAACTCAATATGAAGCTAATCATATTGCTCAGCGCACTCGGCACGGTACTCATAAGTGTAAAAGTAGCAATGGCGAAAGAAGCAGCGCAACCATATCATCAGCAACATTATCAAAAATGCTGGCGCTGAACCCTCCGCTCACATCCAGACTCCGTCCGAGGACGTCCGCTCTTAACATTCTGCCTGTCCTTTGAGGACTATTTGGCCCCAGGCGGAATTAAAAAAACGGTTGAGTGGTTTTGTGCGCTCGTTTACTTGTGTTATTTCGTGTTAATCGCGCTTACAACCCAATAACAAATCGAGAAAAGTACTATTCCGGGCTTTCACCTTTTCTTTTGTAATTTATTTGTAACATTTTTTCATTTTTTGTCAGTAAGTTATATTACCGTTTGGTTGGGGTCATCCTGACCCCAAAAGACAGCGAACGTAAGTTTGAGCAAAGGACAGCGAACGTAAGTTTGAGCAAAGGACAGGCAGAAGGTTAAGAAGGAGGGTAGTTAACACACACTAATCCGTCAACGACCATGCACTTACGACTCCGTGCATGGTCAGTAATAATCCGTGCCCGTGCAGAATGCCACCACCGCGAATAACAACAATAGCGGTACCGGATGACCGACCATGACTGCAGCGATCGAGTGTCCAGCGCAACGACAACAGCATCGAGACGCAGCGTCAGCACGAATTCCGGGTGAACGAACTGCCGAACAAACACGCGTGCAGGCAGATGACAAGGAACTGCTACCACAGCAAAAGTGGCAGCAGCGGACTACAGGATTTAGGTCATTAGGGTAGAAATTAAGTCAGTCTTGAATTACCTCTCAATGGAACCAGCTGCCCTTCTTAAGGAGCTTAAATCAATCCCACATAGTGGGAGATAAATAGAACTTGTCGCGATCACTAAATAAACGTAACCCGCATAGCGGAAAAATAAAACTCCTCGTGACTAGTATTAATTTGCATTATGCCGACTATCAAGTGGAATGTGGGGCAATTCGGGGAACAAAGTATAGTGAACGCTCATGAAAAAACTAAAAATTCTTATTTCCGTAAATCTATTTTCGTAAATTTAGTAACTTAAAACGCCCACAAAAGACGTGGCTCGGGATCAAAGTTAAAAGTTTTCAGAAAAAAAAACGCAATTAATTTCTAACAGATTTACACGATATGGGTATCAAACGAAAGGTCTTTTTCATACCTTTCTATTGATGTAAAACATTCGATACGTAACATGTACTTATAAGAAGTTTTAAGCGAAAAATATTTTTTTCTGTACAAATTTTTCATAAACGGATTTTTTTCTCGAAAAAAATCATTATTAAGGTATAGGGTCAGATGGGGAAATGTAAACACTTTTTGCTTTTTTTACGCAAGTACTTTGAAAAAACGGAAAAAAATACATTGTAGGACACCCTTTTTACTTTCGAAAATTAACATTATTTTTAAAAAACATCAGGTATTTCACTGGTGAACAGTAACTCGCTCTTTAAAACCCACGAAGCGCAAAAGAGTGGTGTTTACGTTTACCCCGGTGTTGTTTATATTTCCCCAAATTATTTTTAAAATTCAGGGGTAAAAGGAAACAGTGCTTTCGATCCCTGTAGACACTAGGGACTTCGGTATCTAGGTAGGTATTCTTCAAGGTGTCCAAACTTTTGAGGAGCATCACCTCAATCTCGTCGTTTCGTTAGTAGGATTGTACAACGCATACGTATTTGAAAAGTATAGTAGAAAATTTAATTTATAGTAGTAGAAATTTACCTTTTGTAAGCCTAGCTGGATCCGCGGAATCTACATCATCAACTTTAAACTCCTCATTCCATGCACTATCATCTTCATAGACAACGTCTTTTCCATTTGCAGAGTCCTTTGAACTCGTGCTTTTTGTTCGTGTTTTCTATGGAAGCGGTTTCTTAGATTCTAAAACAGACTTTCTCTTGGGCTTAGGGGTTTTGTTTGCTATCTTTTTGGTTTGTTTCCTTGAGTCGCTTAAGAACTTCGTTAGAAGTCAAAACTTCGCCCTACTTCATTGGCTTAAGTCTTGTTATTGGCTTTTTCCTTACTAATAATATTATTAACAGCGTTTTCTACATCTTTTACGTCGAACTCTACAAGTGGCTTCTTCCTTACATACGTTCATGGCATTCTGATCATTGGAAATGATACGAACCGAGAAGGCTCTTAGAAAACAACGTTTACATTTACCCCAAAGAAATGTTTACATTTCCCCCACATGCTAAAAACTATTGGGGGAAATGTAAACACGAAAAAAGCAACGAAATAATTGCAAATTTAAGGAAAGACATCAACAATTTTAGTTCCTTACACTCTAAGATTGATAAACAAAGTTACAATATTACAAGAATTTTTAGTTTAAGCACTTTCACACAAAAATTAAAAAATACTTACAAAACTGATTTTCACTTTTAGAACACACGTTCTCTTTAAGACTAAAACTTTCATTGATATTTGAAAGCCACCGACGTAAAAGTTCGGCGACAATTTGAGGACATGTTAAATTAATATTTTTTCTGGTTATGGTCTGTTGCAGTTAATTTTAAAAGCATAAAATAACCGCTGTTTACATTTAACCCTTGTTTACTTTTCCCCCAACTAACCCTAATAAGTTTGTTGCCATATTGTAGCCTGTGCAATTCCCTTGACAATGAAATATAAAAATGTAGGCGCATAGTCATAGTCGAAATAAAGTACACTTTAAGATCAATGAAGTATACTTTTGAATAAAGTAGGCTCTAAGTCAATCATAGTCGAGTTAAGGCATACTTTAACGTTTAAAGTATACTCTAACTTTAAAACAAGCAAAAGCTGTTGCTAAACCAGTTAGCAATGAGTCAAAATGAGCAGAAATTTCACTTTTTCAAAATACTCTAAATTCAAACAACGAAATAAATCGAAAAAAAAATTTACAATGTTTCATTTCGAGGAAATTGAAAGAGATTTCAATATTATGAACGATGACATTGTGCTGAGACGGCGAAAAGTATATAAAAGCCGGATTGATCCCTTCGAGTTCGATGACGAGGACTTCTATAGTCGTTACCGGCTCGATAAAGTTGCTGCTCAGTTTGTAATTGATGTTTTGAACATTCAAGAACCAAGCAGCAATAGAATACAATTGCTTTCTTTACCCCGTAAAGTAGGCAATAATTTTCAAATCAATCAGCTTTTTGTTTGTTTTGTTTATGTCAGGGATGGGCAGATTAATCCTCGGAAAATTGTGCAGTCGATTTTTTTGGCTGCCGTCTGCTTTTCACAAGTAGTCGACCGTAGTCGCCCATTTTTAACTGCTAATTAGTGTTCAGGAAAACAAATATTGCAAAAAAATTGATTACAAAATAAATCGGTATGGTCATAATTCCGAAAGTAAATTCTCATTTGTAACTCCGAATCGCTAGTTTTTGTAGAGCTGCCGTTGCTTTCGTTTGCTGTTTCAAAAAGTCGCTGCTACGTAGAAGCTGACTATGGTAACTGAAAAATTAAAGTCGACTTTATCCTTTTAGTCTTTTGCTAACTAAAGCCGGCTTTTATGCGGGACTATGATTATGCGCCGTATACTTTTGTTTTTTATGAATACATATTTTTTAATTTTTTCTAACTCGACTCTTGGTCCAAAACTATTTCGAATTCACTTTCGTCATCACTTTTGGGTAAGGGCTGAAGGGGGTTGTACAAAGTACCTGCCCATTAACCCTCATCGGTCCCCTGTATGCGCACGCATACAATTTTGATCTTTAACCTTGAATAAAATAAAAACGGTTCAGCGGAATGACCTTGTATTTTGCAAAGTAGAGTTATTTTGCCTGAACGGCCAAAAAAACCCGTTTTTGAATTTGTACCCTTACTGTATTTGCCTGTGCAGTTACCCAGCGGGAAAGTTGGGAATGCATGAGGTTTTTCATGCACGAATTCGTATATGAAAAACCCAAATAGAAAACATATATTACCACGTAAGCGTGGTACCAAAGCGTACCAAAGAGATTGCACCTTCCGAAGAAATTCTGAGAGCGTCGCAATCTTTCTTAGAATAAAAAACTGTTTCTTTGAAAAGGTCGCTTCTATTGATTTTCGGAAAAATAACTTCAGTAGTGATAGAAAAATCGGTGAGACAGCAAGCGCGCGTTGCATCAAACAAGGTGAGTTTTAATAAAGTTTCATTTGCAAAGACAATTCATTTCATTAATCTTTTTTAATACATATATCTTTGGCAGCTCCCAGCGTTTTCATACATATATCACGAAGCCCCGTGGATTAACCGAAACAAGAAATATTTACAAAAATATTCAAAACAACTTTGGTAAGTATGAATTTACAAAAAAAACGTTGTTTACTGGATTTTTCAATATTGATTTATTTTCGTTTTTCAGAATGCCTGTCCAAAGACGAACAAAGGAGCAAAGGAATGTTTAAGTGAGTGTTATTTTGTTTTTTTTTAATTTTTACTTATCTAATGTATTTATATATATTTAATGTATTTATATGTAATCTATTGAACTTGAATTACTTTAAAAATAAAAACTAACATAAAGCAAAACAACAAGCATTTTATTTTGGGTGTACAGGTTTTTGGTAGATCATTTTATGCATTACCGAGTAATGTACGATTTCCTACATGCTAGGCGATTTATGAAAACGTACATGTTTTTGGGATGCATGTCTTCATATACTCCCAGGTAATGCAAAAAAGGGAAGCATTACATTTCGTAGGACATCGCCGTGAGAAAATTCATGCATGTTGTAATGCATAGCTTGCAAGCAAATATGCATTCCTATACATTCTTTTTCCCGCTGGGTATAGTTACGAATCGGTCCCTGTGTATGTGCGCGCATACACATAAGCAGGTACCTGGAATTGCCGCTTATTTTTGTGTGTGGATTATACCACGCTCTTATTTTTTCGTTTTATGAAATTCAGTTTGTTCTGGAACACACATAAGTGAAGTTTGTTTGCGCATTTATTTGAATTTTGGTTGTTTCGAAGTATTTGATAAAAAATGGATAGAGTTTTACGTGAAAGGCAGCGAGATGAACTAGAAATGGATTTTGATTTGCAAAGCGAAGCGGGCGAATCTCCGTGCAATAGTGACGATGATTTTGCATTATCAGACGAGGAGAATGATGAAAGTGAAGTTAGCGTGCATTCGGATGAAGACGACATTGAGCCACTTGAGCAAAATTTAGCACAAGAAAATGCAGCAAATCCTGAAAAGAAATATTTTTCAAAAAATAAGAAAATTGAATATTTATCGCAACCATTTGAAATAAATCGAAGAAATTCATTTCGACGTGCAGAAAATTTAACTTCAGGTAAAAACCTACCCTCTTTGTTATGGGTTCATGTTCATTATATGTTTCATTTTTGTTATAATTCAGGTCCAAAAGCATTAGCAGCTGCTAATATAGTTGATGTTTCGTCTGCATTTCACATGTTCCTTCGACCGGTTGAGAATATTATTTTGAACATGACGAATTTATATGGTGTGCGAAAGTACAAAGACGAATGGGAAAACATTGATTTGGACACTCTGCACGCATACTTTGGATTGTTGCTGCTTTCTGGTGTGTATCGGTCATACGGTGAATGTATCACTAAACTGTGGAATGAAGAAACTGGTCGGGCAATATTTAGAGCAACAATGTCTTTGAAAATGTTCAAGCGTATCCATGGTTGCATTCGATTTGATGACCGCGAACAACGTATGGCCAACACTGCATCTACAAGTACTTCTGTTCGTGACAAATTGGCACCGATTCGAAATGTATACGATAAATGGAATCATAATTTCCACCAGGAAAAAACATTACCGTAGATGAACAGTTAGTTCCGTATCGTGGGCGATGTCCGTTTCGTCAGTATATTCCATCCAAGCCGGCGAAATATGGCATCAAAATTTGGGTGCTATACGACTCAAAACGCTGGTATGCATACAACACACAAATTTATGTTGGTCGGAATCGTAATGCCACTCCTGAACGCAATCTCGGACGGCGTGTTGTTTTGGATTTGGTGGAAGGACTTTCTGACAGAAATGTAACGTGTGACAACTTTTTCACTTCGTATGAATTGGCAGAAGATTTGCATAAGAATCGCATGACTATTTTGGGAACAATAAGGAAAAATAGGAGTGAAATTCCTTCAGTTCTACTCGACATGCGTCAAAAGCCAATTTATCATACAGAAGTTGTATATGAACATAAATTGCAAGCAGTTATGTTGTCATATGTTCCTCGCCGGTACCGATTTGTGACATTGCTCAGTACATACCACAATGTTGTCAGCATAAATGAGAATAGTGAACAGAAGAAACCTAACATCGTTGAAGACTACAACAAAACCAAGAGTGGAGTTGATACTATGGATCAAATGGTGGCTACGTACACATGCAAACGAAAAGTCAATCGGTGGCCAATGGCAGTATTTTGTAACATGCTTGATGTTAGTGCGTTGAATGCATTCGTGACGTTCATGGCATTGTTCCCGAATTGGAAAAATTCTAAAACGAACCATAATATTCGTCGTCGCCTTTTTATCGAGCAGCTTGGATTGAATCTCGTTGAAAAACAGATCACTAAACGTAAAAAACAACCTCAAAGTAATGATGCTTCCAGTGTTATTCAAAGAATTCGGGGGATTCGCCATTTACCAAGTACATCAAAACGAGGCCGATGCTACATCTGCACATATAAAAATAACAAAAATCTTTTTGCCACACGCTGTGAAAAGTGTAGAAATTTCATTTGTGCTGAACATAATTTCAATTTATGCGAAAAATGTACAAATATTTGACAAAAGTTAAAAATTAAATTTTTTTTCTAATATATGTAATATTCTAATTTTAATTTCATTCTAAATCTACCTTTATGAAATTCAAATGTATTAATATGATAGTAAACAATATAATAAACATAAAAAATCACAAAACATAAATGGTTGTTAGTTTTTTTAAGCTTTTTTACAATTAAAAATATATGTGTATGCGCCCGCATACCATGGGACCGATTAGATGTATTTCTCGATTGACCGATGAGGGTTAAAAAACTTTTTAAAAGATCTAGATTTCTAGCCTTACATTTACATTTTAAAAGCTTCAATTTCGCCAAATAGCCATTAAAACCTTGTTTGCTTTTATGGAGCCAAACCTCTATGTAAGAGCATACTTATTTATTTTTTCACAAGTGTTCGCTATACTGCATTTATGGCCGATCATCAAAGCCAATGCGAAAAATCAAAAGATCGGTTTTTACGTTTTAAACTCAATTGTAACCGAATTGAATATTTTTGTTCAATTTTACTACTCAAAATTTGTTTCTAATGTAATAGTAATTTTATTTAATTAAAAATATTTAAACTACTTTTTATTTGCTTGAATGCTCAAAAGTTATCATTAATCAGATTACACTCAAGATTAATGAAATTAATCATGTAACCATCACGTGACGATTACTTTAATAATTTTTTTTTCGTTATGTGGTGGATTCTACGATTACAGATTATTCAATGTAATTACTTAATCTTATTACTTTACTTAATTACGTAATCTTAATCAGTAATCAGTGGTTACAGATTTCTGTCATCCCTGATTTGCATAGACCAGAGCTTTTACAAAACCCCAAAAAAGGAATCGCACAATCTTGGTGGCCAGTTGACATCGGAACTTCGGGAGATAATTCGGTCTCGAAATCGTTGCTCCAATAAAATTATTGTTTTCACAATGCTAACGTTTTCTTCCTTTGTGTAGCGCTTCATTTATAATAATTGAAACAATCGCACACGACAGCTGTCAAACTTCGGAGCTGCCACTTGCACATACAAAATGCTTCAAAATTTAAATCATGTACCTTTATTGGGACACCTTATACTTTATTTATGACTGCGTTGATTTGACAGAAATGCTAAATGACCTTTTGGACATTTATTGGCATAGTGACCCTTGTGGCCACATTTGTAGCATGTGATTTCTTCTAATGGCTTTGGCAGCTTCGTGAAGTTGACAACAGACGAAACGTTTTCTGCGTTATTGTTGCCGTCACCAGTTTCCTTGAAACCGTAGGATGTGCTCTGTGTATTGCTCAGATAAGATTTCTGAAAGCCGTTGAATCTTTGACGATTTTCAATATTGTCATATATGCCTGGTTGGTTCTTTTTGCATATAGATGCTTTGTGTCCTAGTTCGCCGCAGAAGTGACAAGTCGGAATTTTTTTTAGCAGCAACTCCTTTGTTACGTCGGATAAAGGAGGCAACTCAAAACGTGGATGCATAAATTTACAATTCCAGCCATTTAAGCAAAAGCCGGACAAATAGTTACTACAAAGAACGCGCCTGACATGACGATGACGGCAGTGCGGGCCGTGTCTACAAAAGCCGCGGTCGTACCATGGGCAATCTTTAACTTTACTTTCCGGGTCAATATGCAGGAAAGGGCATTCTTTGTTATGACAGGCATTAAATCGCGAATAAAAGTAACACTCTGGCATCTTTTTCATGTCGTATTCATGCAGGAACTCGCATTGGTCGCCTTTCTTACAAAGCCCCCTAAGCCAATGCTTGCAAACTATTGTCCTGTCCCCTCTTATGTGACGAAAGGGGCACGAAGAACCCTTTTCGCACTCGACACCGCTTTGAGAATTCAAAAATTGACAAACAGCTGCCATCGATTCTGAAACAAAAAATTTTAATTAATTCTTAAAAACAAAAACCAAATATTTATTAAAAAGCATTAATTCATTAAAAGGACTAACGTCGGGTATGGTGGTCTAAATATTGCTTTTTTGTCTATATCGAAGTCAAACTCGACCCAAATTAAATGAAATTCAACTAATGACATATTTCAAGAATTGGATTTTAAACAAATCAACTAGAAAGCACTTCTGGAAAAATATATTTTTTTAATTTTTAAAAACTCAAATAGCCCATTGAAGTATGTAGTTTGTGGGTAATGTGGTATAGCATGTTCGCCTAATGTGGTATACTATAGTTTTTTCTATGTGGTGAATTTATTCGATTGATATGTAAAAAAATATCCTTACTGTAGTAGGTAGAAGTTCTACCGCTGCATTTTTTATTACTTGCCACGCCCTAGTGGATGGTGGAAGCTAACGTTATTTTTATTTGACTATTATTTACAGTCAAAACCACATTTCTCATGCATTAAGCGTTTCATTTGAGAATTTGTTCTTCTGGAAGATAGTATACCACACTACTATTTACAACCTACACCACAATACCCGAACATGAGTTCTTTTGAAATAATTATGAAAAAATTAAATAAATTTTTATTAAAGCAATTATTCGTATGTGATAAATTAACAATTATTGATTTATATCTTATTTATATATTATATTTATTTATATCGTCCTTTGAATGCTTGTGGTTTTCGAGACAAACTGCTATACCACATTACCCAACTATAGTGTCCGAAACCACCTTATGGGCTTGAGAAATTATAGTAAATCCTGGTAGAATTAATATATAAACCTCAGGGTGTTCGAAGAATCAAAATAAATGTTGTTATAAAAAAGACATTTGTTAAAAGTATAGTAAAGATCAAGTTAAGCCTGAAAGTGAAATAAGTTTTTTTGCTATAGAGTTTACATACAATTTTGTGGGCCTTTTTAGAATGTTCTTAGAAAAATATGTTTTTGTTGTAAAATGAACTAAACTGTTTTTTTAATGAAATGTTTTAAATTTTTGCTTTTTGTTTGATATTAGTTGTAAACATTATATAAAAGAAGTGTACTTTGTTTTTGAAAAAATTTAATTAAAAAATTTTATGAATTGAATTCAGTATATTTGAAAATTCATTTAATGGGGTTATTTGCAAGTCATTTTTAATGGGTTACAATTTGACTAGTTTAAAATCAGTTACAAACTAACTAATTTTTAACTAGTCACAAAACAACTAGTTTTAAATCAGTCGATTGCGGACTAATTACACTGTGCTAGTCGAAAATAGTAAGAAGCGGATCCACCAGGCGTTTGGCTCTAGTTTAAGAGAAATCCGACTTTGAATTTTGCTCCTTTCAGTCGGGTTCGTCGCTTAAGTCTTCGAAAGTTTACATGCTAATTGGTCCTAAATCGTTCTGAATATCGCTTTACTGTCTTCGGCAAGTTTGTAGATATTTTAACGACCAACAAATTGGCTTAAGACACCAATACAAAAAAATACATCCAAACTGTGTTTTCGACAAAAATGTCCCAAAAACCCCACTTTTTCGTCGATTTATTGAAATTTTCGTCTATGAATGCCAAACTGTAAGGAATTTCCCTTCAATATCTCAAGAAAAAAACAAACAAGAATTTTTCCCACGATTCAATAAAAAAATTAAACGCACAACCCTGGCACCAGTGGCGTCCCTAGGATTTCGGGAAGGAGGTGATATGCAAAAAATTCAGTTTAACGCCATTTTTATACTTTCATCTTTGCGTATTATTTTTAATACATCTTGCATAAAATTATATATTTGTACATACTAAGGATCGCAATTTTTGGCCATTTTGCGATCCCTGGATTATCGGGATTGAAAATTCGAATCTCAATTTTCCCAAATTGCATAAATGAGGAGTTTACTTACAAAAAGGCTTATATCCACTTTTGAGATTTTTTCGTTTTTTCGCTCTAATCTATTCTTTGCCATGAGATGTATGTGCCTATGGATCAGTTTCCTACCAAAGTTGTTTTTATCCTATATTTAAAGCATGCCAAACATTGAGTTTGCCACCAAAAGAGCACATATCCAGTCTCTATCTTGCCTTGTCTTTAATAGAAAATTTTACACCAAAACGGCATACATCCATATAAAACCTATTCCATTAAAATATCTTTTTTTTCAAAAGGGCACATATCCACAATGAGTTTTCTGCCGAATTTTTCTTGTGTAGTTTAGTACATTATCGCTTGAGAGCAGAACTTGCCAAGGACGTGATTTACATTGTCTAACTCTTCCCCTCAACAGGTGACGCCACCGTGAGGTCCTTGTGCACTCTGATTGGTCATTGTGCGCCATCTTAGCCTTCACACTGTCACCAATGTTTATATACGGAAACCGCCACTATTAACATATGTTAATATTTTTCTTTTCATCCGTTTTATAAAGACAGTTTTCATTTTTTGAGCTAAGTTGGTAAGCAAAAACATAAAGTGGACTGTGCTTAAGAGATTTTTGGTTCAAATGCGGAAGGGGGAAAAGGGATGAATGGGGTTTCAGCCCCTACAACGTGGCCGAATTAGTTGCTTTTTTAAAGAAATGCCATAAAAATGCATTGTCAAATATATTCTCATCAAATTCCGTATTTAAGACTTTTGGCTAATACTATATCACATGTCCAAATTTGAACGAGAGCGGCCAACTATATCATATTGCTGCCATAGAAACGATCGCTCAAAAATGTGTTGCATTGCAATTTGTACAAAAGGGCTAAAACTTGTAACAAACGTTTACATTTGAAAACTGAACTAAGCACGCTTCGCATTCAGTATTGTTGTGTACTATAGCAACAGCATTTCGGAAAATCGATCAGTAAAGAAAAACAGAGGGACGTAGAGCACCTGTTATTAACCCATTTTGGAAAAGAATGGAAAGATAACCCGGATCTTAAGTGGTACATCCCCCTTGTTGGACAACCTGAGGCACCGGAAGATGAAAATGACAGCAGCTTCGAAGATTGTGACTGTCTCGACAGCAATGAAAATGGAGTTCACATTTAATATGTCATTCTAATAATATTGTAAAAAATAAATTTTATTAAAGTTTATAAAACAGCTGTTTTTTTTACCAAAAGGGAACATATCCCATTTTCACACCAAAAAGGCACATATCCAAATTAAAATCAGGTGTAACTCGCAATGAAACGCACGCAGAGGTTGGAACTTTTGGTAGTATATTACTTAGCCTAAGACGGAATTAATTTAGTAAACAAAAAAAATCAGTTAATTTTTTAATTGCCGTAAAACGTTTTTCTTAATTTCTCAAAAAAAATCAGAAGTGGATATAAGCCTTTTTGTAAGTAAACTCCTCAAATATAGGGTTTTTCATTTCGAACCGAAAATTTTGACAGCCCTGCGTTCGACAACCGCAGCTGTCATCTGTCGTTGCATTGTGTTAATATTGTAGTTTAGTGTTTGCTATTTATGAAAATGGACCGATTTAGCATCGCTCAACGCGTAAACATAGTGGAAATTCACTACAAAAATGGTGAAAATTTGAGCACCACTTTTCGCGCACTAAGGAAGGATTTCGGACGTCACGGAAGGCCTGTTTTGTCAACAATTTCGGATTTATTGGCGAAATTCGAACGAACTGGTTCTGTACAAGATGTACAGAGGCCAATACGTAATCGCCCTGCTCGTTCGGCCGAAAATATTGCTGCTGTAGCTGCCAGTGTTGAAGATGACCCGCATTTACCGTTACCGTCAATTCTGAACGTTATGGCCGTATGAGAACCGAGGTTTTCTGGCCAACGATCGAAGATATGGATGTGGAGGCGATGTGGTTTCAACAGGACGGCGCACAGTGGGGCGTCCGTGGCCAAAAATAAAAATATTTTTTTTGAAAAAATAACGATCGAAGCCAAATCTCCAACTAAGCTATATCAAAAGGAATTATAAAAAAATTTTTAGTTTTGTAGTCTCACGAAAGTTTTAAACTTCATATATTGCGTGAACACAAATGTAAGGAAAAATAGAAATTTAACCTTGCGAAACTAAAGATGTTTTTTCTTGTGGTTACAGTTATTATTTTAATATTCCTGATTTTTTTATTTTATGTTTTAGGTTTTTATAGTCAGGCAATGCTTTTTTTTGTTTTTTTTTGTTATTACTGTTCGCTAACTACCGTTATTTGAACGTAGAGCCATTTTGAGCCCTAGCAAAAGTTTAAGTGCAAACTTCAAAATTAAATATCTCGAAAAGCCCTAGGGAGCCTTTCCAATTTCGATTGTTTCACTAAATTACAAGTATGTAGAACACGTTTGCAAAGTTTCAGCTGCAGAGGCCTGCAGACCCGCATGTAATTCAGTTTTTTATAGTGGCATCTTTTGTACAATTTCGTAAGCTATTTTATGTGTAGCTGCCGTCGCGTAGTTTAACTCGACCGGCTGGCACTACAAATGCATGCAAATATTTGTGGAAAATAAACTTAAATTAAAGAGGAGCCAACATGAAAAACATCGAAAACTAAAAAAAATGGCAAAATATACATATGTACCGATTAATTCATTTGAGGCTTATACGAACTTTTACAGTAGGCGTGGTAGACTGCCCATTTTTACCACAATTATAGATTATACCCTAGTGATATTGTGTATAAAATTTTATCTTTCTAGTGTTAGTAGTGGCCAAGTTATCGAATAACAAAGATAATATTTTCAATATGGGGGGTGGGCGTGGCAGTAGTCCAATTTTCACAAGTTTTCGTATTTTTCTAAATTACGCTAAAAAATGGGCGGATACCAAATTTCGTCAAAATTAAACCACGTTTACTATTTTTGGCCATGCGATATATGGGGACGCCCCACTGTGCGGCGCTACATGCCACACAACACGAACATGACAGAATTGCGAACCAGGTTCGGTGAACGCATAATTTCGCGTTTTGGTGATGCCAATTGGCCGTCAAGATCGTGCGATCTGAACCCTTTGGACTTTCTTCTTTGGGCTACGCGAAAGACCAAGTCTATGCAGACAATCCGCAGACTCTGGAGCATTTGAGGGACAACATACGTGCAGTTCTTGGCGCCTTACAGCCTGCTATATGTAAAAAAGTCATCGAAAATTACCTAAAAAGAATCGAGGTGTGCCAGGCTGCTCGTGGCGGTCATTTGGATGATGTCATATTCCATTACTAATGGCACAAACCAAATATTATTTTGATAATAAAGTTTCATCAAAATTCAAATTTTAATTGATTTTTTTCTTTATTTGCTTTTTCGGCTCATGATGAAAAACCCTGTACTAGGGCTCCTGTTATTCGACTAATCGATTATTCGAATAAATCGAATAGCATATTATTCGATTATTAATATTCGAATAGCGTTATTCGACTAGTCGAAGGCAAAGGACTATTCGATTACTTGTTCATTTTAGACTAGTCGATTGCCCGTTGGTATTCGATTATTCGAATAGCAATAATGTATAAAGTCAACTTTCCCACACAAACGCACACGCTCATTATCAACGTTCAAATTATTAATATGTATATTTCAGGAAAAAATTTCAAACAACTTTGAAAGGAAACAAAACTATTCGATTTTTAAAACTTATGTGTTTATTCGATTATTTAAAAACTGAATAGTTATTCGACTATTCGAATATCACTATTCGTAATCACACCGTAATTTAGTTTTAAGAAAAATAAATTACGGTATGATTTGCCGAATTTTTATATCGTTTTACGGGGGGAACCAAATGGGGGTTTTGGCTACTTACTTGACATGTTTTGGGGGGAGGAGATCACAACCCAAATTTGTGTTTGTGTGCCGCGTGTCCTATGGGGACGTCTACTGCTGTCTGGCACGGTGGAGGCTGGGTCAGTCGCTGTGCTTTTGTTGCTGTGATGGCTGGATTCGCTGGTGATGCTGGGTCGCTGCGCGGTGTGGTTGTTGTTGTTGTCTGTTATTTCTTTGCCGCCGTCACTTTTTTTCACTTTTTGTCACTACACTGTACAAATTTCGTTGCTTGTATTTTGCTTCTGTGTATTTTTGTACGTCCTTGTATTTTTGCACGTCACCTTTTTTTTTTGTAATTTTTTGTGGTTATTTTGTTTGGTTTTCTCACTGCGCACTGTTGTTTGTTATTATTTGTGTCGGTTTTTTTTTTGTTCACTCCTTTGTTTTGTGGAATTTGTTTCACTGTGTATCACTGTGTGCAATGTGTAATTTTCACTGTTCACTGTGTGTCACTTTATTTTCACCTTTGTTCATTTGTAAACTGTGGTTTGTAATTGTTTCGTATTAATGTTTTTAGTGTTTACTGTGTTTATTGTCTTAGAAAGCGGCGCGAGTATCCGGCTCGAAGGACCATGTTTCTTTGTGTGACCGGGAAAATAAAAACGCACCGCTGCGCCCGAACCAACCCGCCGCCGTTTTTATTTTTCCGGTCACACAAAGAAACATTCTCAAATCGTGGTCTTTAAATCGTTTGCTGTGGTCGACAACATTGTGGGTTCCTTCCGAGGCTTGCTTTTTGGCTTTCATTGGTTGTTGATTTTACGTGGCGGGCACCAAATACTGCGCACAACCCAAATTTCAAGTCCTGGGGATTGGACACGCTGCACACATTAGTTCACTATTCAGCGGGTGCCAAATAGCTATCTAGAAGAGCCGCGCGGAAGCTGTGTATCAGCTTGGACTGGACAGGGACAAGGATCGTTCTGGCGTTCGCCAGGTTGAACGCAATCAGAGACTTTACCTTGTATGTCCGCTCCCTTCCTTCCATATGATATACATATGTTACAAATCAATAAGTATGTTTAAGTGCTATTTTTGGATAAAACGAAATGTTATCAAACTGAGGTTAAATGCTGAATGAAAATGTTTAAAGTTAAACAAAATGTGATTAAGGGGTCCTCTAGTACAAACGGTGTTTTTAAAGCTTTTTTTGGGATTTTTTTTTCAGAAACTGCAAATGATAATGAGATAATTCTTCGTATATTTATTCTTTACATACAAAAAAAAATTTTCCACGTGCTACCGCGAACACTGTTGGGGTCCGCCAGCTGAGTACCGGCCATGTTTTTTTTGTAAGGGTGCGTTTGCGCCATCCTAACTTTGTCCCTGTTCGTCTGAAATGTAATCCAAAAATTTTCTCTTAAAAAGTATTACTCCAATTAAAGGATGACCTATTATGAACCCGATCTGATCAAAATTGGTCCCGCGGCATCGTTTTAACGTGTTTTTTTTTTAAATTCGCCCTTTTTTTTTGCTCTAAAAACTCCCCCCAAAAATCGGCTAGTCAATGTAGCGCAATCTCCGTAGGTTAACCCGTGGAGCAAAAAGTTTTGAATACAGCAAAACAAGAATCAAGTGAATCGGTCAATTAGTTCCGACGGAATCATGGCGCAATGGTCAAAAAATGTGTTTTCGAGAAAAACGCGTTTAAAGTTTTAAAACCGTGTTACCGCGTAGTGAACGAGACGGATTTGAGGCCCTGTATCTCAGAGACGTTTACGAATTCGACAAAATCCGTTCGTATACTTTTTCTATGATAGTTATACTATAAAAATATGAAAAAAATCGATTTTTTCAAAATTTACAACTAGAGGACCCCCTTAAACTCAAGATTAAAAATCTTGAAATTAACCCAAATGTGATTAAACTGTGTCCATTTTTATGGAAAATATATGATAAACATGTATTTATTAGGGCTATTAAAAGTAATCGAATAGTTTTAAAATCGAATAATCGATTATTCGAATAGTAGTTGTTTGTTAAAAATAAATTACGGTGTAAGCGGACGTTGCGAAAAGCGCCGTTGGTAAATCGTCAGATTTTACCGCGCTAACGTTCCGCTTGAGCACATAGGTACTCCTTCACCTATTTCCCGTTTGCTCTTTGCCGCCTATTTCCCCTTCGTTGCTAACCCCTTCCACAAAAGCAACGAGCTTGGCATAGGAAAAAGAGCAATACATACCAACACAACTCCGTTGGATGGTTATTGCCTCTTTTCTTCTTCCATCCTTCTTTGGTGTTTATATGCGCAGCCCCATGTGTGCATATAAACACTGAATCTGGAACCAGCGCAACATTCGGGTGCGACATTTCTATTGTGTTGACGCCACCCACCCTCACCTCACAAAACAAAACCATTTTTTGGGGAACATTTTTCAATAGAACCAATTTCCTTTTTTTCCCCCCTCATAAATATTTGGAAACAAAAATTGTTTGACAACATTTTATGCACTTTTCCCGTAGTGATAATTTGTAGTTAGAAAAATTGACTTATTTTATTTGAAAATTTTAAATTTTGTACCTTGCCA
The DNA here is from genome assembly GCA_964056695.1 of Melieria picta. Lineage (NCBI taxonomy): Eukaryota > Metazoa > Arthropoda > Insecta > Diptera > Ulidiidae > Melieria > Melieria picta. The sequence continues at coordinate 66,388,080 of OZ057400.1, forward strand.
TTTCCAGATATCTTAATACTTCCTTGTGTACATTTTGGCCCTCATACTCGTAGTGGCAATCTGTACACTTGGAAAAATTTTGGAAATTTTTTTAATTTTTCTATAAATTTTTTTTTCATTTCTCGTGACGTGTTCGATTGGCCCTCAATCCCGCAGCGGCAATCGATACACTTTCTTGTGTACATTTTGGCCCTCAACCTCGCAGTGGCAATCTGTACACTTGAAAAAAAGTTTTGGAAATTTTTTTGAATTTTCAAACCTTTTCGGTTATTGTGTTGTGTATCCATTGGCCCTCAATCTCGTAGCGGCAATTGATACACTTTCAAAATTTATTGGTGAATACATACTCTGATAATTATACAAATAGTTTTGGTCACAATATTTTTTGAATAACACATTAAACATTTTTTTTGAAATTTTTTTCAATTGTCGTGAAAAAACGATTCACCCATTTCTCAAAGTGTTATCATACAACGCAATCCCGCCGTTGATCCCTGATACACTGAGAAAAGTTTTCGGTTCTAAAAGTTTTTTGGAACCACCTTTTATACTGAAATAAAAAATTCAGTATCTCAGCACTAAACAAATTTAGCCAGTGGTCCCCAACCCCACAGACAATTTGGCGAATTTGTCCATATGGCAACGTAAAACATGAAATTTCAATGACATTCTTACATTGATATTGTGGAAAGCATCAAGCATGTTTTCAATGTGCATGCGAAAATTTTCGTCGGGATTTATTCCAAGTACATTTTTCATTGTGTCAAAGCAGTAATTGGAAATGGATGGACAAATTCGACGAACAATCACCAACCGAATCCGATGAGCATGGCGAACGTTTTCATCAGGTGACGGCTAGACTCGAGCACTGGTACAGTGGCAAGAAGCTCGATGCTCTCCTAGGGGACATTTGCTGGAACTTGCAACAAGAAGATGAAGAAGAAACAGAATAAACAATTAACTATATGTTCCATAGTTCAAAGTTCTGCAAAGAATCTGCTTAACCATGCATTACTTTCGTCTATTACACTAACGCCATTACTAACTATGGGTGTAATCCACCCACAACTTTTGATTATCTGTTTTACTAATCCATTGAGGTAAAATAAACAAAAATCAAATTTTTTCATAATCATAACATGTAAAAACAAAAATAAATTGTGTTTATATTCGTCGCGGAGCGGGTAATGACAAAACGGGTTGTTCGGTTTTGGGGTGAGTCTTTATTACTCGACGTGTGAATTACAAGTAATAAGTGATACAAGAAGCATTAAGGGGGTCTTCTGGTTACGAGCTGAAAATTTAAGTCTATTTTTCGGAGTAAATTGCGAAGGAACTACTTGAGATAATCCAGTAATTTTTTTTTTATTTTATTGATACATGCTTTATCTTGTAAGATCAAATTTTGGAAATTAAAAGTCATCACACTCGCGACTTTAGAACGACCTTGAGGTTGTTGCCTTTTTTAAACTTGTTGGTAAGACTTCTTCAAGAAATATTAATCGAATTCGATCAATTTTTTTTTCAGTTATTCAAGAGACATATGGCTATGTTTTCCAGTGTACGATTTTGAAATTTTTATTTTGTTCCATTTTTACACTCACCAATAGACCAAAAAACATGGTCGAAAATCAAACTTTTTACAAAAAACCTCCTAGTTTTGAAAATTTTCAAAATAAAAAAAATCTTACACGGGAAAACATAGCCATATGTCTCCTGAATAACTGAAAAAAAAATTGATCGAATTCGATTAATATTTCTTGAAGAAGTCTTACCAACAAGTTTAAAAAAGGCAACACCTCAAGGTCGTTCTAAAGTCACGAGTGTGATGACTTTTAATTTCCAAAATTTGATCTTACAAGATAAAGCATGTATCAATAAAATAAAAAAAAAATTACTGGATTATCTCAAGTAGTTCCTTCGCAATTTACTCCGAAAAATAGACTTAAATTTTCAGCTCGTAACCAGAAGACCCCCTTAAACGATACAAACGGCCGAAGCCGGGGAGCAGTAAATACAAAAGACAAAAAAAAAGTACAAAAGGAGAAGGAAAGATTGGGATTAGTGATGGGATCGACGGATCACTGAAGACAGCACTCATCTAAACATCGCGGCCGCCATTGCAAATTGCAATTAAATTTAGTGGCGGTTGCTCGTCCCCGCATCCTCGGGTTTGAGGAAGAGTTGCGGCTGACGGCTGGCTGGCGGTGATGCGCGGCTGACTAGCTGTACGGTGGGCTGACGGCTGGAGAGTTGTCGCCCGTCCGCGATGCCGGAGCGCTGTGGAGTGCGCTGAGGGCCTCTTTGCGGGTGATGCTCGGTGCGGGGCAATCTGGGTGGCAACTGCTGGGGTGTTCGCTAGCGCTGGATCTGCAAAAGAGGAGATGTCAGTTGTGAGAGATGATATTGACATCGTTGGTGTGGGGTGTGACCGGTTTGTCAGGCGAAAGGGTTCGCTTGAGTTCCCGTCAGAGAAGTGAAGGCGCTTGGGACAGGTCGTACGGGAATGGCGACTGACTCAGACCCGGGATGGGTGCGCTCGAGGTTTATTGTATGGGGGGTGCAATGTGGAAATGCGAGGGGGCTGCAGTTTCCATCAGTTGCTGTGCATATTGACCGTGTGGCGTCAAGCTAACGCTTTTGGCGTACCGTTTTTCGCGGTCTCATTGGGGTCGAAAGCCATCCTGCGGGGGCGAAACGTTTGGCAACGAAGGGGTGGGGGGGGGGGGTGTTTGCCGTTTCGAGTTTGCTGTGAATCGGGTTGAGTGTGCAGGGATGGTGGGTTCTGATTGATTTGCCTTTATTTCCTTGGGTGGAAACCCTACGGGTTTGAAGGCGGCACTCACGTCAGAAAGAGCTTCCTTTGGAGTAGGAAGGTTTTTCGAAGGGCGGGACCAGTGTGCGTATGGTGATTTGGCACCGCGGCGACATTTGTCAAATATGACAGGGGTACTGGACCGCTTAATATCCAACCGAATACTGTAAGTTGAGCAAGTAAGCTGCCACATACATTTCGGTGGAAACCTTCAAGCATGATCTGCGGGATGAGATCACTGCCAATCACTATATCGATCTGCGCTGCCTCGAAGGGGTTGTAATGTAATGATAATGGGTAGGGACAATGCCCTTGCGCACTGCAACCTAGTAGGTTTATTGTGCCCCTTGAATCATCTGGTGTTTTATGTGCTCAGGTATTGAATCAGACCTTTCTGCGATATTTGCATCAGGTCCTCATCACCGAAAATATGTTTCCCTAGAAACTTTGCACGTCTGTGTGCCAGGGCTGGGCAGTTTATGATAACATGTTCCATTGTTTCATCGACCTCATTGCAGTATCTGCATGTTTTGTCGATGACCAAGCCAAGTTTGTGGAGGTGGTAGTTACAAGAATAGTGGCCGGTTAGAGCGCCACATAGGATTTTGAGTTGTCTTCTGCTAAGAAGTATAGCAGATTTAGCTCGTTTTGTGTTAAAGTTAAGGAATTTTTTCGAGTGCCGTAGTCCCTCAATATTATTCCAGTATTTTTGTTTTTGTCTCTGGATCCATTTGTGGATGTCCTGTTTTAGGTCGGTTTTACCGAATCCAAACATCGGGCCCGGCCCTATGAATGGGCTTTCTGCACCATTTTTTGCTTGTGTGTCTGCCCTTTCGTTGCCGTCATGGCCCTCATGCCCAGGAATCCAGACGAGCACAACCCTGTTCTGGGTCCCTAGGGCGTTGAGTTCCTTATGGCATTCAAGCAGGATTTTTGATGTGTAGGAGTAGCTGTCAAGGGCTTTTAAAACTGACAGACTATCCGAAAGTATGGTGATCCTTGTTCCTTGAGGGTGCATTTTAGCAATTGTTCGAACTGCCTCATATTTTGCATAGAGTTCAGCTTGAAATATTGAGGTATTGTAGCTTTTCGGAAGGGCTAAGTTGACCCCAGGGCCCACTACTCCAGCTCCTACACCACAAGGTGTTTTAGAGCCATCGGTGTACCACTTTTGAGCGTCCTCTTTTAACCATGTCAGGTTTTTGTCCCACTGTTCCCTAGTCGGAAAGTCAACTATGTATTTCCTTGTTGGGCTGAAATGGGGTTTCATGAAGTCAAGATATGAGGATTTGTGGAGGGTGTCCTCTATTTGTTTTAAAATTGCCAAGTGGCCCGTTAGGTTGCCCTGTTTAAGTAGGTTATGCCTATATAGCGTGAGTGCACTTGAGATTGCTTCCTCTTGGATGGCTATGTGTAGCGGTGTTAGATCGAGTAAGGCTTCCATGCCGGCAGTTGGGGTTGTATTCATTGCTCCCGTAATGCTAAGGCATGCAAACCTTTGAACTCTGTTTAATCTTTTTATAGTTGTGCTCTGATTGGTTTTGCCCCACCATACTAGAGCACCGTATAGTATGATGGGTCTTACCATTTGTGTGTACGCCCAGGATGTCATACGGGGTGAAAGGCCCCAAGATTTACCCAGTAATTGTCTTATTGTCCATAGCGATTTCGTTGCTTTTTTAAGGACTGTATTTAAATGCGGTTCCCAAGTGAGTTTTTGATCTAGGGTAATTCCTAGATATTTGACCTCAGCCTTAACGGGTACAGTTATATTATTTATTTTTAGTGTTGGAAGATCAAGCTTCCGTTTTCTTGTAAATGGAACGATGGTAGTTTTACTGGGGTAATTGATAGCCCCTCTCTACTGCACCAGTTCCAGGTTTCGTTTAGAGCTTTTTGCATAAGGTCGCGCAATGTGCCTTCATGCGTGCCCTTTGTTATTACTGCTAGGTCATCCGCGAAGCCTATAGTTTTATATCCTTTCGAATTTAGTAATTTAACTAATTCATCAACCAGTATAGACCACAATAAGGGAGATAAAACCCCACCTTGCGGGCAGCCTTTTACTACGTTGATGCTTAGTACTGCGGGTCCTAAGTTAGCGGTTATTACCCTTTGATTTAGCATGCTGCATATCCAATTGGTAACCTTGTGGTTTGTCCCTCTATTAGAGAGGGCTAATACCATAGATTGGAAGTTAGCATTATCGAAGGCGCCCTCTATGTCCATAAATGTACATAGGGCTATGCCTTTTGCATCGAGTGCTTTTTCTATATCTGTCACCAAGCAACTCAGTGCTGTGATAGTTGATTTGTTCTTTTGGTATGCAAATTGATATTTGTGTAGTGGACTTTGTAATAGTGCCTCTTCCCTTATGTAGAGGTCTATAAGCTTTTCCATTGTTTTTAACATAAACGATGAGAGGCTGATGGGCCTGTAGGATTTGGGTGAGTCAGGTGGTTTGTTGCCCCCTTTAGGTATAAATATAACCCTTACCTCCCTCCAGACTTTTGGAATATAACTAAGTATAATACTGGCTCTGTAGATTAGAACCATTTTTTGAATTAGTTTATCCGTGCCCCTTGAGAGGAGTGCCGGAAATATGCCATCTGGTCCTGGCGATTTGTAGGGCTTAAATGAGTTGATCGCCCATTTTACCCTATCAAAGCTAATAATTTTGTTAGCTATGGTATCACCTGGCCTAGGCTGTACAGGTGAGATAATTTCGGGAGTGCATTGACCCCTTTCACGTATTTTGCACTCTGGGAAATGAGTTTTTAAAAGAAGCTCTAGAGTGTCTCCAAATGAGTTTGTTAGGGCACCATTAGCGTCCCTTAGTGTGCCTATCGGATTAGTATGTCCTTTGGACAGGGTACTTTTGATTCTGGCCGTTGCCGGAATGTCCCCAAGATCCTCGCAGAATTTTTTCCAAGATCTTCTTTTGGAATATTTTATTTCTTTATTGTACTTTGTAAGGGCTTTCCTATAGTTATCCCAGAAGTTAGTTCTTTTGGCCTTATTGAATTCCTTCCTAGCCAATTTACGAAGTTGTGCCAGATTGTTGTTCCACCATGGGACACTCTTCGTGGAGGTCTTAGTTTTGAGTGGACAGCAATCATGGTACGAGTTTGTAAGTACGTCAGTTATGTTTGCAACTTCTCTGTCTAGTTCTTCTGTTGTCCTAATGAAGTGATTGTGACTTGTTATTTTTGTTGAGATATTTTCTGCATATCTCTTCCAGTCTGTCCGTTTTGGGCTACGGTAGAGTGAGACACTCTTTGTCGGCCCTTCTATATTAAAGAAAATATACCTATGATCCGACATTGAGTCCTCTTCTGAGACTCTCCAGTTCTGAATCAGATCAGAGGTTTTGTTAGTGATTAGAGTTAAGTCGTCGTATGGCATTTACAAATGTCGGTGTTTTACCTTTATTTGCAATTGCCATATTACTATTAAAAAATTAATACCGGTGTCTATGATGACCGCAGCCCTTGGTCTAGCTGCATTATTGTCATATATTACCTGATAGTTTTTGATGTTTAGGCCTTGTATGCGGCCTTTGTTGACCCAGGGTTCCTGGATCAGGCCTATGGTAGTAGTGCCGTTGATAAATCTTCTGCTGAGTTCCGCTGTGGCCCCCTTAGCATGGTGAAGATTTATTTGCACGCATCTCATGCTTTTTCCTCTGATTGTTTGGAGCCACTGAGAGAGTCAGACTCTTCTTCCACGATCTCCACCTCATGTAATTGTTTTGCCAATTCATCGGCACTTGTGTCGTCGGACTTCAGTTTGAGGCTAATTTGGCCCAGGCAGAAACTAGCTCTGCCCTTGGCTGCCTCTATAGCCGCTGCTGATTTCTGGTCCACAGCAAGAACCAGCATGGCGTTAGAGCCCTTTTCAACTCTTCTTAGGGCTCTCCAGGCCGTCGTGTTTAGGCCTGTATTTTGGACCTGGAGGTACCTCAGGATTTTCTGGGTTTCAACACCAGGGAAGTATCTCACTGCGACCCTAGAGTGAGGAACCTTTGATTCCTCTACGGCCCACAGTGAGGCACCCTCCCACGGTACCATTTCTAACATGATGGACCTCATCCACTCGGCAGTTGTGTTCTCCTTACAGTGCAGGACAAGGTATCCTGCCTTGTAGGTGGACCCCCAGAAATTGAGGACGCACAGAACCACTGTCCAGGATTTTGTCCAAAATGGCCCCCTGAATGGAGTCCATTTGTTCAGTAGATAGGACCGTATCCGGATAGTCCCTTGGTAGTACAGCCATTCTAACCCCTTGCAGAGCGTCCCTGTATGAGGCAGTGGGCTGCCTTTTACTGGGATGAGCTGCTGGTTTTGAAGTGGAGGGCCCCTCCTCCCGTATTTTCTTCTTGTCTGAGGCCTCTGGTGGAGTTTGCTCCACTGACCGGGTCCTCTTAGACAAAGAATTTTTACTTTTTGGGTTTGTTGGCATTGGAAGGCGTGCCCTCTCAAACGCCTCTTCTCTTGGCACACCTTTTCTTATCAGGTAGGTTAGCCTCTTTTTGGCGGCGCCACAGAGCTTTGGTCTATCGACTTCAGGTGACCCTTCTTTCGCGGCGGCTCCGGTACCTACGGGCGGCTGACTAGCATCCGCTACGCTCGTTTTACATTGAGGTCCGGAGACCTTTGTAGGGCAGTTTACGTCCGCCACATCCATTTTGAGTTGAGGTCCTCGGGCCTCTTTACCAGGGCTTTTATTGGACCCTCAGCCGCACGTCTGGTTACTTTATGAAATTTTTTTTTTTTTTTTTTCTATTTCAATATATTATAAATATTTATTAATTAAAAGAAGTGATTAAGTGTGTGTCGGGACTAAGTCCAGACACTGTGGCAGCACTGTGCGTCGAAACACAGAACGCAACTCCACAGGTAGGTGGCGCTGTGCGCCCCGACGAAGGGGTTGGGATCAGCGAGATCTAGCATCTCGAAATCGTTCAAATTGAGGGGGGCGGGGGGGTTTTAGGAAGGGCGGAGAAATTCCGTTAGCTTTTGAAGCACGATTGCTTGCACGGGGAGGTTTGTGCTCGTTTTAGGGACTGCCAATGTCAAGAAGCATATATGATTGGCGTTTTTCACAATCTGTCCGCCCATGCCCGAGATTTGGAGGTTCGATTTCTCGTTTGGCAATTTTAGGAGTCTCTGGACCTTCGAGGAAATGAAGGTGCGCTGAGAGCCTTGATCGATCAAAGCTCGAACTTTGAACAACTTTCCTAAATGTATAATGGACACCAGTACCGTCGGCAGAAGGGACTGGGTGCCATTATTTGGGTGAAGGGCTGGTACTGGGAGCGTACTTTGCCTTGAACATGTGCTGGTTGCGCATCGCAAAGGGAAGAATGAGTGATGGAGTTGTTGCTCGGTTGTTGGATAAGAGAAGTGGTCGAAGGTGATCGATTGGGGGAGTGGGTTGCGCATTGCCTTTGGGGAGATGAAGCAAGGAATGGTGCTTCTTTTGACAATATACGCATGTGAAATTGCTTGTACAATCCTGAATCTTACCTAATTCAAAACAATTTACACAGATCTTGTGCTTTTTCGCATATGCGACTCTGTGGGGTAAGCCTTTTAAAGCTTTGGCAAGTCCGTACGGAATGATTTGCGTTGCAGAGTTTGCAGGCAGTCCTTTTTCACTTCAGTGTGAAAATTTAAGGATCTGTGTGGTCGGTTTTTTAGGACATTGGAAGATGAGGATTGTGGTTTCGACTTGGTAGGCCGAAAGAAATTCAGCCGTTCCACTACCTCGTATCTGCAGGTCAGAAACTCATTCGTTTGTGATCAGGGGGGCAGATCCTTCCGGGATGTCAAAGATTGTTCCCATAAAGATAGGGTTACTTCGCAATTTGGTATGTCCAATTTGGCAATTTTGGTGTGTCCAATAAATAAAATAAGGTGACATTGTATTTATTTTGAAAATTCTTTATTTATTCTTCCAAATCAATTTCATCCCCTTCAAAGTAATCCCCTCCCGATGCAATGCACTTATGCCAACGGATTTTCCAATCTTCGAAACACTGATTGTAGTCACTTTTCGGGATGGCCTTCAGTTCCGTCTTCGCTGCGGCTTGAATCTCCTCTATCGTATCAAAACGGTGTCCCCGGAGCGGTCTTTTGAGCTTGCTGAACAGCCAGAAGTCGCACGGCGCCAGATCAGGTGAATACGGTGGTTGCGGAACGATATGGGTTGAGTTTTTGGCGAAATGATCACGAATTACGAGTGCAGTATGGGATGGTGCATTATCGTGGTGTAAAAACCAAGAATTGTCTTTCCACAATTCCGGCCTTTTTAATAAAAAAAAAATCAAATAATATTCCTTGTTGACTGTTTGGCCCGGCGGAAGGAATTCATAATGCATTCATAATTCATAAATTCAAATGTCACCTTTTTTGGACACAGTAGTATACCAGCAGCGGATCCCAACTGTCAGTGTCTATGGCCTGAGACTTGAGAACAGACAGACAATTGTTTATAGAATTCTGGATCCGCTGTAGTGCCTCACTATTTTCGGTGTGGGCAGGAGCGATATTCAATAGAGATCGAATTTGGTTGTCAACGAGGATGCGTTTGTTTTCATAGCGGGATCTTAGGGCTTCCCACGCGAGTCTGAAATTCTCATCGGATAATGCATATTGTTTAACAATAGCACCGGCTTAGCCTTGCGTTTTGTATCGGAGGTGATCCAATTCTTGGGCTGGAGTGAGCTGGGGGTGGTTAATGTATACCGTAGTAAACATGTCCCGAAAGGACGGCCACTGCTCATAGCCCCCGAAGAATGTTTCGGTGTCGGAGGAACTTGGAGGCAAATGTAGGAAGTATTTGCTGGTTCTAGGGGTTGAACCGGTTCCATATGCGTAGCAGGCTGGGGGGACTGAGGTTGGAGCATTTCAATGATGTCCGACATCTTAGCCATGCACAACTCGTATTGGTCTGTGGAGGCATCGATCTTTTGCCTAGCCGATTCTTTGAAACCGTCGGGCTGGCTGTTGTCTTCAGCAATGAAGACTGCCTGATGTGCGCGCATTAGCCTCTCCCATTGGGCTTGCAGATTTTTCTGCTTAATTTGGACCAGTGATTTGGTCAAATCCTCAATGGGAGCTGATGAAAATTGTGTACATAATTGCACGAGTCTCTCGGACTCAAAACCAAATGTGGCAACACTGGGATCGGTTGCTTTGGGACTAGGGGGCTTGGAGCGAGTTTTGAGTGCCTCGCGAGTGACAGGAACTGTCTAATGTGCCTCGCGAGTGACAGGAACTGTCAAATGTGCCTCGGTCGACTTTGAATATTTTGGGGATGGAGACTCCATTTTGTTAATTTGACGCTTGGGGGATCGCTCAACAGGCATTGAAACGGCTTAAAAAAGCTCGAAAGTGGTTTGAAATTCGTTTGAATATAAATATTAGGCTTATGGGGAATAAACCAGAATATTACCGCGTCCGGGCGAACGATAATTTAGAAATGGGAAAATGTACACGAAAGTGTAAACAATTTTTCAATACGAACTTGTATTTCTGTTGAGGATAGAAGTTTACAACTGTGTGTGTAAACGCGTCTAGAAATTGGTATATATGTAATAGGAATAAACAAGAAATATGTAAACAAGAATTGGGGAAATTATTAATGAACAACAAATTTTTTAATATAGTCAATGTATGTTAATATATTAGTCTATTAGTGTTTTCGGATAATAATAATTAATTCTTATTATATTTGGTGTAAGGGAAACCAAACAATAATGGGGTGAACGATTAAAAAAATTTCTGAGTACAGGTGGGGTGTTTTTGTCCCACTGTATTTACTTGGGGTGACAACAGCTGTGCAATGAGTGTGTATGTGCAGCACTATTGAAAATTTTCTAAGTCTCAGAAAATTGTTCAATGTGCTGCGAAAACAGTATACTCGTCCCACTGTTTTTGCGTTTGTTTACTTCTGCTAGCGAGAGTGGGGAAATTGCCTAGGCAGAAGTGCGAACGTGCAATTACACTTGGAAGCAGCAGCGGAAGTGCCCGCTGCTCAGTGCTTGCGTATATCGCACAAAGCAAAACGCGGAAAATGCGTGCAAGTGAGAGAGTGGGAATGCAGCGGGAGTAATGCTGCGTGCCTATTTACTGCACAAGGAGAATAGTGCGTTTTGGATGCTGGCTGCAGTGGAGTTTTTGCTGCTTCGGCAGCGAAGGTCGCACAAAAGGGACTGCGAAAATATACAAAGCGCCGAATTATGTGCAGTAGCGGGATTGCTTACTGCACTGCGCTGTTTTGTATTAAGGGGAAATATGCACGATAAGCGTGCAGTGGCGGGGTACCAGAATGTAAAATTTTATTCTGGATTTTTGGGGAGTGGGTATATATTTGGGGTGGATATATATTTATAAAAATGTTCCGCTTATCTGTTTTTGGGCCCCGTGCCCGAGAATGGGGATCTCCTGCTGGATCTCCTGCTATATGTCCGCTACTGTGCTGTGATCCTGTTGCTTGTGCTGTTGTTGTTTGTACTGTTCTCTGCTGTTTCCCTTTTTTGCTCTGCGTTGTGGGTGTGTGTTTTGTTGTTGTTTTTGCCCGTGTTTCTGTTTTTGTTATGTGTTCTTCGAAATCACTGCCCTGTCTATATGTCGCGGCTTTTTCTTTTTTCTTTATTTTATGTTTTTAATTTTTGAAATTTGTGCACTTTTTAGTTTAGTACACTTTTCTTGTATTTTTGTTTGATTTGTGTTGTCACTGGTTTTTTATTATTATTTTTTTAATTAAATTTTAGGTGTTTAGTTTTTTTTTAGTGTCTTTCCACTTGTAGTTTTCGCACTTGTTGACTATCGTCACTAAGCAAATAAACACATAGAGGTGTCAACTCGCACAAATTTGTGTACCAGCGCAGTAGGTCCCATACGCACTTCGGCTATTCGAAGATATTCGCGATGACTTCGGCTCACTTCTTAATTCGAAGTCAGGTTTCATAATTTGCTTTATGTTGATGTGGTCAGTCGCACATCAACTGCGAGCTGTGATGTTGCGATTGCTGCTGTGATTCGCCTTGTTACCAGCGCAGCAGGTCCCATACGCACTTCGGCTATTCGAAAATATTCGCATAATTGTGTGCACTGACTTCACATGCAATGAAATAATCAACCACCAAAAAAGCCAACAAAAGCAAAAACACAATTTCCCTTGTTCGCGCTCATTTTTTGTGTGTATACTTATTTTCGTTGACGATCGCTTTCACTTCAACAAATTTGCTGAACAGCTCGTTAACAATATAATCGTTGCGCTGTCTGGTTGCGTGTTTTGAAATGAATCCAAATGAAATTTGTTTGAATTTAAACGAATTCTGACGTGGTTGAATCCCCAAAAAATTTGTTTAAATTGAAAAATTTTTTTAACGACCATCAAGTTTTTATCATGAATGTAATAATAATAATGTAAGCCTTGTAATTTACAAGGAAACGAAATGTTTATATTTTTCAAAAATTTCAACTATTTTAATAGTAGTTTAAAACCAAAAGCTCCAAGCGACTCATTTTTTATTAATTTCAAAAATCTTTTACTACACATTTCATACGTTTTTTAGGGAAACCCCACATTCCTCCAATATAAAAAAGCTTTTGTACAATTTGTGTGTTGCAAATGTAACAGAAGTAGATGAATACAAAATGTGGTTTTCAGAACCGTCTACTTGTAGGGAACATAAGCAATTTATATTAGATTACTTTTTAATAATTTTGCTTGGCCAAATTGCATTTGGCTAAAAGAGCACATTGCAAGTAAAACGAAAAATAATAATAAAATAAAAATACTAAAGAACACATAAAAATACTAAATGATATAAACTTTAAGAAAATAAAAAGAATAAATAATGAAGAAACAGTTATAAATACCAACTAAATAACAATAATAACATAAATAACAATAATTAATAATAATAATAAACACCAATAATTAAATTCATGTTTTGTTTTTGTTTTGTTAATTTAATTAACAAAAAATTTCAATTTGTAAGCTATTCTCAATAGCATTTACACTTTTGACAATTTATCAAGGAAAGAGCTTTTACTTTTAGAAATAGAATGCCAATTCTTGACAAATAGTTAGTCAATATGGTGAATTTATTAAGAATTGGGCTGTTAATATATGAATTTGAAAAATTTATCGGTATGAATTTTATTAGGCCAGAAGGCAACGTAGCCTACATGAATGCCAACATTGCACAGCAGAAATTCATGGTTTTGCTTTTGTATTAATAAGAACGCACACTACTGTACGCCTTTGCGAATTCACATGGTTCATTATTCATAGCAGAACCGAAAGCCATGGAAATTCAATTTGCTTTTCATCTTGTGCAGTTGCTCGTATTGTTTTCAATCGCCTCAGCGCATACACAAGCAACACGCACGTTTATTTTCACACGGACACACACCCTTGCATATTCGAATTTGCAAACGGTACGCCGCGGCGCGCCGTCTCGTGCCAATCAGCACAGCACAGCTCGCAATTGATGTTCCTTGTCGAACACCCCAACAGAGAATGAAGGTGATCTTCGAAAATTGAAGTTTGCCGAAGCCAGCGACAAAACTTCGTATAGCCGAAGTACGTGTGGGACCTATAGATTTGCGTGACCGAAAATTTTTGTACTGCGTGACACCTCTATGTGTTTATTTGCTTAGTGCTATCGTGTAACTTTTCAGTTTAAAGATCTGTTTTGTTTATGTTTTTATTGTTTGAGTGTTTTGTGTGTAATTTTATGTTCGTAGGTTCACTCACGATCCGGCTCGAAGGACCATGTTTATATTCGTCGCGGAGCGGGTAATGACTAAATGGGTTGTTCGGTTTTGAGGTGAGTCTTTATTACTCGACGTGTGAATTACAAGTAACAAGTGATACAAGAAACATTAAACGATACAAACGGCCGTAGCCGGGGAGCAGTAAATAGGGGGAACATTAGTACAAAAGGAGAAGGAAAGATGGGATTAGTGATGGGATCGACGGATCACTAACTACAGCACAGTACATCTGAACAAATTGTTTAATTTTGTTAATTCATTTATTTAATATAAACATTTGTTTATGTGCATCTCATTTCAAGAAAAAAAAAGATGAAATAAAAAGTTGTATTGGGAAAATAGCCACATCTTGCACAATATTTAAGCTATGTTTCTCTGACTTAGTGATTTAGAAAGCTAAAAAAATAAGTAATAAATAATTTTAATAATTTTTTCGGATCGAGGTAAAATTTTGCGTAAAAACTCAAACAAAAATTAACAATACACCTGCTACTTTTTAAGGTTATCAAACATGTCGTCATAGCTTGCGTTCATTTCTGGCAATGTTGAATTGATTGATTTATAGCAATAGGTGCAGAGTGGGTTACTGTAGATTTTGGAAATATATACCTATTTCACATTTTCAGCATGTTGTTTTTGTTTTTCTATCTTTTTCATAGCCACATATAGTGACTTACTTTTAGTTGTGTCGTCGAGAAGTTTGATGCTATTTGATCGCTGCAGCTCAATGCAAAATAGTCCTAATTCAAATTCTGACACTTTTGACGAAATAAATCTTTGTTGGAGTTAATTCTAAGTAAAGTTGTGACAATTTTAGTTTATATTTTCAAATAAATTTATTAATTTCGTATTTTCAAAATTTTTCTTTCGACTTTTTAATTGTCAGTTATAATTTTTAAATTTTGCAAAATTGTCCTAACATGAAACAACGATCAGCAAAATTGATATAACTTAAAATAATTCGGTAATTATTAAATTAAAATATCAAAAAAGTAAAAAAAAAAATTTTGTTACTTATCCTAGAGCATAATTTGTAAGGATGTTCTACCAAGTAAATGGTCTATACGTTATTTAAAAAATTGTCGCCAAAAAGTGAATAAAAATATGTAAATATATTTTATAAAAAATACAACTTCATTACTAACAATCGCTGTTAAGCATCCAGCAATGTTATAACGTGGGTGTAACACACCCAGTGACTTTTGAAAACAATTGTATAAAAGCATTAGCTTTATTTATGCAACTGCAATGTACTCTAAAACCTTCCGAAATATGCAAATGTGGATTGCATTATAACTTTATGTTGGTTTTGGTTAAAAAAATCTATATTTTACTAAGAAATTGAACTCACAGGGTGTGGAATCCCCCCTGACGACAGTAATGGAGGGTTAAAATTTGAATTGAAATCAAGATTGTGCGTTTAATTTTTTATAGAATCGTGGGAAAAAGTATTGTTTTTTCTAGAGATATTGAAGGGAAATTCCTTACAGTTTGGCATTCATAGACGGAAAATTGCAATAAATCGACGAAAAAGTGGGGTTTTGGGACATTTTTGTCGAAAACACAGTTTGAATGTATTTTCTTGTATTGGTGTCTTAAGCAAATTTGTTGGTCGTTAAAATATCTACAAACTTGCCGAAGACAGTAAAGCGATATTCAGAACGATTTCGGACCAATTAGCATGTAAACTTTCGAAGACTTAAGCGACGAACCCGACTAAAATGAGCAAACTTCAAAGTCGGATTTCTCTTAACTCTTCAATTCCCAGTGTCACTTGAAGGTGACAGATGCCTAATATTTTTTTTCTACCGCATAGGTTTTTATTTTTAAACTCTAAAAACAAAACAAAACAAACAAAAATGGACAGACCGTAAGTATTGTTTTCTTCTAATTACATGTAATAAATGAATATATAAGCTATAATATAAAAGTATTTTACAATGAAAATAACTTATAGCATAATTGTTACAACTTTGGAAATATGCCGTGGCACCTGGGTGACACTGGGCAATATAATAACTCTATTTGCCGGCCTCGATAGCTCAGCGGGTAGCGCGCTGGCTTCTCATACCGAGCGCCCCGGGTTCGATTCCTGGCTTGGGCTGGAAAAAACACTCATCTACTTCTATCGCTATCCACATGAAGGGAATGAGAATTACAAGAATCGCACAAGTGCGCTCTTGGCAGGCAATGGCAAAACCTCCAAGTGTGAACGAAAAAACTGCCAATCGCCGTTCGGATTCGGCGTTAAACTGTAGGTCCCCTCCCCTCCCTTTCCCCATCCGTTTGAAATGTGTGTTGTATCACATGTTGGAAAAAACAGTGTTGCATACGCATTTCAAACGGGTGGAATCTGTGGTATCACAACGGGCTCGTTAAGAGGCCTAAGTGTGTCTCATACAGAGGCAGCCACCGCAACCTAACCTAATAACTCTATTGTTCTAAATTCATTGTAAGTTATAAAAAGACTGTTGTTTACATTTGGGCTTATCGCTATGTGGTGATATTGTTTGAGAACTTGTTTACGAATTACAGGTTGACGTTAGATGAAATTGCCGCAGAGTTGGATATGAAAATTCAAGGATATGAAAAAAGAGCCAAGAGGGAAGCTGTGTCATAAAGCTTCTAAGGACATTATTGCAGCTAAGTGCCATGACAATAGCATTGTCACCATTGCATCAAACTGCCATGGATTAGATCCTATCACAAAAGTAGATCGGATTGGATTTGTGAACAAAAAACGGGCAAAAATTCAAGTTGATTGCCAAGCTATCATCAAGATGTACAATAAGTATGGACGATGTAGACCATTTTGACGAAAACGTTGACTCCATGAGGGTAGTTCTTCGCGGGAAAAATTGGTGTTTCCCTCTTTTTGCTTTTGGCTTAGATGCAGCTCGCCAAAATGCATGGCTAATCAAAAGACAGTCGGAAAACAACTGGACCTACTGCGATTTCCGGCGAAATGTGGCAACCATCTACCTACAAAAATATGGCAAGCCCCCGACCCACAATTCTGCTTGTGGCGTTCCTGTGCAGATAAGAGTGCCTACCGAGGTGAAGAGTGCAGGCAGGGTGGACGACCACTCTCAAATCGACTGCTCTCAACGAAGGTGTGGATATTGTCACCAACGCACTAGAAAAATGTGTGCCAAATGTAATATCGGTTTGCATCTGAAGTGTTGGTATAGCTTTCACAATAAATAAGTATTATATTTTTTCGTATAAATAAATATTATTATAAAAATGTACGTGTTATTCCTACCAAAAGAATAAAAAAAAAATCGCCTATCTTTCAGATTATTAACATCTATTAATGCCCAGTGTCACCTGTAGATGACCCCCCGTAATAAAAGATTAGGGTAGTTTATATATCTTTTATGTATTTTTTTTTTTTTTTTTTTTTGTGGTCTGCCGCCTGCTCTTCTCATCCATCAATCGGGCCCTTATACCGATTGGTGGGGGGGAAGGACTAGAGCGGAAACTAGACTAGACCTCCTCGTGGTGGCCACCGGTAACAGCCACTTCGGGCAGGGTCTTGTCTCTACCTGATAGTGGCTGGCTAACTAGTCAATTTCCCCTATAACTCCTCTCTCCAACCTTTTATTTCAATCTACCCTTTTTCCTCATCCTCCCCCTAATCCAAGGTGTCACGCGACCCGTGCCTATTGGACTGGTTTGCAGCCAGGGGGTAATACCGGCTGTATTCTTACGGAGCCTCTCTGATACCTGCCCGCCTCAGAGAGTAACTGTGGGCTTACCGTGCTATCGGGGGCTATGGCACGGCGGACCTCCAAACCCCCACACTCGTGGGATCAAGTATGTAGAAACAATTGAGGAACATAAACTCAGCAGCGGGTTCTTATACCGCAACACAACTGGCGCGTCAGGTGGAGCATATCCAGGACACTGACGCCCAGGTTTCTACTCCTAGGAGTAAGAAGACGTCAAGACGTACGACATCTGGCACCTTTGGCACCAAAGTAGGCAAATTTGGGCCAAAGCCAGAAAGGACCGGGACGAAGGACAAACGGAAGGAAAGTCAGGTGGTAGTGGGGTCTGCGGGTGCCTCGGCGCCCAAGGATACGATACCACAACCCTCGACGAGTACTGGCCTGACATCCGGACAAACTCTCAAGCCGGGCAAGCTTGTGGAGACCAGGAAGGAGACTGGGTTGAGTGACGCTGGTGCCAAATGGTACTTGCGCTATCTCAAGGAGGGCTTAACGCCAGAGCAGGCCAAACAGAAGGTCTTGGACCGCGCAAAACCTACCTCGCTTGACGCGAAGAAGAGGGGCGCAGCCGAGATCAGCCCTCAGGAGGGCAATGTGGCCAAGAAAACGAGGACTGAGGTGCCAACTCGGACTGTACCAAGACAGAAGGCGGGAGTCAGGAGGCCAGGAACTACCTATGCTAGTGCCGCTAAGGGCGTTAGACTGGCAATACTCCCGGCATCTTTCCCTGTGAGCATACTCTCCAGAGAGGAACAGGGTCAGATTGAAGATGCACTTGTAGCAGAAATGTGTAAGGGCTGGAGGGCTAAACTCCAGTTCGATGGCATACACTTTCGGCCAGGACTCATACTGGTTGACTGTGTTAATGCAGACACAGCAGAATGGCTTAAGGGCCTAGTCCCCATTCTACCTGGCTGGAAGGGGGTAAAGCTGGCAACGTGCGACGGGGACCTCATACCCGGCGTACATCTGCTAACTGTCTACCTCCCGAAGGCTGCAGGGAAGGACAACAAACAGCTCCTCGATTTGCTCATCGCCCAAAACGAGGGGCTGCACACAAACTTGTGGAGAATCTTCCGCTCAAGGGACGAGAAGGATGGCAAGGTTCTGACGATCGGGGTCGACGACCGATCGATAGAGGCCATCAAGAAGTGCAAGTGTGTCCTGCGGTACAGGTTTGGCACTGTACCAATACACGTGCACAAGCGCCGTGAGCAGCCGGAGGTGGCTGACACGCCAGAAACGGATACTCCCTCGGAAGGCGTAGCCGAAATTCCGAAGGAGGTGGCTACTCTTGTAGAGAAAGAGGCCGCCAGCAGTGAGGTCGTCGAGGAGATTAGCCTCCTGCCTCATGAAGTCGAGGGGATCGATGCGATCGACCTCTCGATGCTGAGCATGGCCGCTGACGATGAAGACTCCAGAGTCACCCTGTCAGACCTAGACAAGGAGAGCGGTCTGACGGAGGATGAAGGCGGCGCCGGAAAACCTTAAGGCCGCCATGACCAGCACCGCAGTTGCGCAGATTAATCTGCACCACGCGAAGGCCGCTTCTGCGGTCATCGCGAGGGCAACCCTCAGGAATAAACTGAGCGTGGTGCTGGTCCAAGAACCCTGGGTGTGCAGGGGCCAAATCAAAGGTTTGGCAGAAAGGAACATACAGGTAATTTGGGACATCAGATGTAATAAACCAAGAGCCTGCATGTTAATAACCAATGGTTTGAATTTTATATGTCTTCCAGATTTCCTTTCTAGGGATTTGGTTGCGGTACAGATACCGGTGCAAATAAACGGGACCGCGCAGGACATAGTAATGGCCACAGGTTACTTCCCAGGAGAGGACACCCTGGCTCCGCCAGAGGCAGTCTCTAGACTGGTGAAGTACTGTGAGCGGAAGAAGCTGCCACTTATACTGGGTTGCGATGCGAATGCGCACAGCGAAGCCTGGGGAAGCAGCGATACGAATCAAAGGGGTGAGTACCTTTTAGAATTTATTATAAGTAATAAATTAGAAATTTTTAACGTGGGAAATATACCAACGTTTGTAACCAGTTCGAGAGAGGAGGTCCTAGACATTACCCTAGGAAATACTCTAAGCTCCGAGCTGGTTAAAAACTGGAGGGTGTCTGGGGAGCCTTCAATGTCGGATCATAGAATAATAGGGTAAGATGGGGCTATTCCCCGCGTGGGGCTATTCCCCGCACCACTATTTTCTCAGAAACGGTAACACTAAATCTCAAATGTGCAGTCTCATTGTATGTGTCATACTATGAGACATGTTTGGTTGGTGAAAGTTTTTTTTCCCTTCCAGTGACAGATCGTCGAGCAAGCCTAACGTTTTTTTGTACTCCTCGCTGCAATTTTTTCGGTCCACAGAATTTGAACTTTTTCTATATAATGTTTTATATTTTCATTTAAAGGTGAGTGTTTTTTAAACTAGAAGGCGAGTACTTTCGAGTGAATATAGAGCGTTTTTGGTTTTGTTTTGTGAAATTAGTTTGGCATCATCGAATAGACAGAGGCATACCATGG
Source organism: Melieria picta (assembly GCA_964056695.1). Taxonomy (NCBI): domain Eukaryota; kingdom Metazoa; phylum Arthropoda; class Insecta; order Diptera; family Ulidiidae; genus Melieria; species Melieria picta. The sequence goes on from OZ057400.1 coordinate 66,407,954, forward strand.
GGCTATTCCCCGCACTTTGGTATGGGGCTATTCCCCGCACCTCCATTTTTAGTTCTATGCATACAGCGTCATTTAGTTGTCATTATGCTTGACAATTGAGATGTTTTTAGTTTGTTCTTCATCGACGAGTCGATTCAAGAGATTCGAGCTGAAAAAGAAGCACATGATGCTAAACAAACGGCCAGCCAAAATCGAAAAGCAGCTACTGCTGCGAAGAAAAAAGCCGCTGTATTGAAGAAATTGACTGCTGAAGCAAAAAAAGCAGCCACAAAAAGGTCTATCGACACAACCCCATCGACACCAGGACGTGTGAGCAAGCGGCGTAAGACCACCGTGGAATATGTCGATGAATCAAACTCCGAAGAAGATTAAATAGTTTTAATTTCCCTCGTTCTCATTGAATTTTTCATATTTTTCTGACAAAATGCATATTTTCCATGTCAACTTTTGAACTTGTGTAAGATTATGAATAAAAAAACACAAAAAATATTAAAAAAAAAACAAGTTTGGATACTTATTTTCGAGTTAATTTGCTTTGAAAACGGCAAAATCGGGGGTGCGGGGAATAGCCCCATGGGGTGCGGGGAATTACCCCACCAGCGGGGAATAGCCCCACAATTTTCGATTTTGGGACAATGGCTGCAGCTCGTTACGGGTAAATCACACACTATAAGTAATGTAGTAACAAAAGTTGCGCGTTGGGTCCAGCTTTCCAACGATACCACTCTTGTCTCGAAACTCAATCCGAGTCGCGAGATATTCGGATTTATGCTTACATGCGGGGAATAACCCCATCTTACCCTACGTTTTGACATTGAAGGTTCTGCTTCAGTTAGGAAAATTTTGAGAAATCCCAGGAAAACAGACTGGGAAAAGTTCCAGGAAACACTGAGTCTTAACTCCGCCAACCTTGGGCTGGGGGAGAATATCAGGAACTCTATGGAACTAGATAATATGGTGAACTGCTTTAATAAGGTAGTCATCGATGCGTATGAGAACAGCTGCCCGGTCAGCAAGATTGCTTCCTCCAGGGACGTACCCTGGTGGAATAGGGACCTCAGCATACTGCGAAGCAAGGTTCGCAGGTTATTCAACCGGGCTAAACGTATCGGGAACTGGGGCGAGTATAGGAGTACTCTGACACTCTATAATAAGGAGATCAGGGAATCCAAGCGAAGAAATTTCAGAAATTTCTGTGAAAACATAGAACAAACCTGTGAGGCATCCAGACTCTTTAAGGTTATGGCAAGGAGCCACAACCTGACCTCTACCAACCTCAGGAAAAGCAATGGGGAATTTACCGAGAGTGAGGAAGAGAAGGTTCAGCTACTTCTAGATACTCACTTCCCGGGCTCCACTGCTTGGGGAGGGGCAGGGCAGGTTGAGGCGCTATACAGGATCTCTAAAAGAGACTGGAGAGTGGCAAAGGAAATCTGCACGGAGGAAAGGGTACAGTGGGCGGTTAACACCTTCAAACCACTGAAATCACCTGGACCCGACGGCATTTTTCCGGCCCTACTACAGAAAGGGATGTGTCTTTTCAAACACCACCTGCTGAAAATAACTAGAGCCAGTCTGGCACTGGGTTATATACCAGAAGCCTGGAGGAGGGCAAAGGTAGTTTTTATACCAAAGGCCGGGAAGAAGGACCCACTTCATCCGAAATCTTTCAGGCCAATTTGCCTAACTTCTTTTGTACTGAAAACTCTAGAGAAAGTTGTGGACAACTACATAAGGACGACAGTCCTATTAGACAACCCTCTGCATACTTGCCAACATGCTTATAGGGCAGGTCGTTCCACCGAGACTGCTCTATACCAACTGACGAGTGTGTTACAGGAAAGTCTAGAAGAGAAGGAAATGGCACTTTGTGCCTTTCTGGATATAGAGGGGGCCTTTGACAATACCTCTCATGAAGTCATAGACAATTCTTTAACCAGCAGGGGCCTGACTAATACCCTAAGAGGCTGGATACATAGCATGCTCGCTACTAGGTCGGTGGAGATACAGACTAGTACGGGTGGCCCAGTTTTAGCAAACACAACCCGGGGCTGTCCGCAGGGGGGAATACTATCACCTCTACTGTGGAGCCTCGTGGTTGATGATCTTTTACAGGAGCTAACTAACGCTGGCCTAACGGTCCAGGGTTATGCGGATGATATTGTAATCCTATGCAGGGGAAAATTTGAAGATACCCTGCGGGAAAGGATAACCTTAGGACTAAGGTTAACCAAGAAGTGGTGTACAAAAGTGGGGCTGAATATAAATCCGGCAAAGACCACCGTTGTACCCTTCACAAGAAAATACAAACTTGATGCTCTTAGACCTATACGTTTGGATGGGGCGGAGATAGAATTCCAGAAGGAGGTGAAGTATCTAGGCGTTATACAAGATCAGAAACTTCTCTGGAAAGGACACCTAGAGGCAACGATAAGTAAGGCCACGAGGGTCTTCATGACCTGTAGATCCATATCAGGTAAAAGTTGGGGTTGTACTCCGACTATACTGAGATGGATTTACACGGCGATTGTAAGACCCATGATAACGTATGGTTCGGCTGTCTGGGTAAACAGGACCAGCCAGGCGACCACTATCAAGGCGCTTAGTAAGCTACAAAGACTGGCATGCGTGTGCATAACAGGGGCTATGAGAACGTGTCCAACAGCATCCTTGGAGGTTCTTTTGGAACTTACACCTCTTCACTTATATATACAGACCCAGGCGAAGAGGGCTCTCCTACGGATGACTGATGTCAATATCGGGGCTGAGGGATTCCTGAGTCGTAAGAGGATTGATACTCTCACGCTTCAGCATCCCGAAATCGCAATACCGAGGGACACAATCTCACCGAAGTTCAGCTTTGTCAAACGGTTCAGAACTGAACTTAGTAACAAAAGGAAATGGGTAGGTATATCGGAAACATATCGGATAGACCAGCACATGATATCCTGGTACACAGATGGCTCCTTAACGGAGGAAGGTACCGGGATAGGAGTATACGGGCCGAGGATACGATACTCGGAACCTACTGGAAAGCACACTACTATCTTCCAGGCGGAAATATACGCCATTGAAAGGTGTGCTCATTTCAATCTGGTGAAGAATTACCGGAACCGGAAAATTGCCATTCTTTCTGACAGCCAAGCGGCTATCAAGGCACTTAGATCCTACCAGGTGTCCTCGAAACTGGTATTGGAGTGCCTTGAGAAGCTGAATGAACTTGGCCGTTACAACAAGGTGTGGGTACTTTGGGTTCCGGGCCACACCGGCATTGAAGGGAACGAACGGGCTGACGAGCTAGCAAGGAAGGGAGCTTCCACACCCTTTGTCGGCCCTGAACCTTTTTGTGGGTTGGGAAAAGGAGCCTCCTCCATTCTACTGAGAAAGGACGAGATAACCAGAAGGAATCTATACTGGGAAAATCAACCAGGTCTAGAGCATTCGAAGCTGGTTATCGGATCCTATAATAGAAAACGTTTCGAGGAGTGTATGGCCTTGTCAAAAAATAATCTAAGGATTATCACGGGAATGCTTACAGGGCATTGTAGATTGAACTATCATCTAACGAAACTGGGAATCCGTGAAAACGGGTATTGCAGGTTCTGCTTGCAGGAAAACGAGACTGCAATACATATACTAGGAAATTGCCCTGTACTCATGCATAAGAGAAAGAAGCACCTGGGAGACTATATCATATCCGGTGCAGACTGGGTATCCAGAGGCTTAGGAAACGTACTAAGATTCCTCTTGGATACTGGACTCACTGACAGTCTTTGAGGTCCAAGAAGGGGGCACAATAGATCTTCTAGGTCGCAGTGCATTATCCCCATTAATAATAATAATAATGTATTTTTTTGTCTTATCCAAACGTATCTAAGCTATTTTATTTAACCCTAGTTAGATAACGTTATTTTTTTGTACTGAAAAGATAACGATACGTCTGAGAGACGTATGCTAGTTAAAAGTGTTGTTAAAAGGAATATTGATAATTTTCTTATTGAGATCATTTATTTAATAAATTTCTGTTAACATTAAATAATTTTAGAAGTAAAATGTTTTTTTAGTAAAAAAAATTTAAATTGACGATTGAGAGCAAAAAATTCAAAAGGCGTACGTCTCGCAGACGTACCTTATCTAAGCAGGGTTAAAGAGAACATTTTCTTTTTTACTATTTTGGGCATGGGAATTGAAGAGTTAAACTAGAGCCAATCCAGCCAAACGCCTGGTGGATCTGAACTCAGTATACCTATAGAAAAGTCGCTCAGTAGGTGCCCCGCTTGTTACTATTTTTGAGAATAAATTTCAAGCAATGTTATTAATCGGTTTGGAAACAACTAGTTATAAACTAGTTGGGAAGTCATGCAGAGGTAGACAATTGAAGTGCTGCTAGAACATCGCCACGTTAAAATAATCACTACTTTTCAAGCAAAATAACTAATTTGTAATCAGTACTGTAAACAGTTTGTAAACAGTGCACAAAAAGACTAAATTAGTTACATTTCCTGCAGGGATGTAACAAGAGGTCTTAATGTGGCCTACAAATAAATAAAAAAAAAACCAAATGCGTGTCCCGCGGCTCAGTATGGGTAGATACGTGATTTTAATAGTGGTGGATTATTGAAGGTTAACCAAGGGGTCATCTGCTGGCGATGAAAAGGCCAAGGCGCCCTGCAATCTAATAGGTTTATTGTTCACTTACTGTCCATTCCAAAAAACGGTAGGGCGATCGCTCCACATTGCCCAATAAGTTCTTTCTCGATCTTAAAATCAATATTGCCGACATTTGCCAGCAGAATCTCCATGCTTCGGTTACTAAACACAGGATAGGTAGCGTGATCTTAATTGTAAGCCCTATGGCACAAGTAATAATACAATATAACAGCATTCTTTAGACAACCATCGGAATACGGTCTGTTGTACAGAGTGACCCATAAAGTGAAATTACTTTCAAAGTACAACAATTTTCAACTTTTGTTGGAATAGGCCAGTGCTGCCAAATCAGTAGATTTCCTGCTAGATTTAGGAGATAGTTGGCCTCTTTGGAGAATTTTTAGGAGGAAGAACTGTTTAGGAGATTTTGATGCTGAGGCATTTGATATCACTAGTTGTAACCCCCGAAATTCGGGTGTAAACAAAAAAACTACCATTTCGTTTATGTAACTAAAATGTAATATATATTTTTTGTATTATAGTACTTCGTGAAATACTACATTCGCCGTTGTGTTTAATTTATTTGTCAATAATTGCACTTTTATGTCTAATGATGATCGCACCCGACTTAACGCTACATACAATTGGCCATGAGTGAAGCAATCCTCTTTTAAAAATACTCCAACTCTTGCCAAAGTTTGACCTTGCGATTTGTTAATTGTTATAGCGAATGCTGGAATTATTGGAAATTGGCGACGTTTTAAAACAAATGGAAGTTTTGTCTCGCTTGGTTGCAAATTTATGCGAGGTAGTATAAGTCGCTTTCCTTGCGCTTCACCGGTTAAAACTTCGACGTCTAAACAATTTGAATACATTTCTTTTATGATTAATCGAGTACCATTCACTAACCCCTCTAATGTGTTTAAGTTGCGGATTAGCATCACCACTGTTCCTATTTTCAATTTTTATTCATGTGGTGCAATTCCACTAAAGTTAAGTGAATTTAAAAATTCCGTGGGGTACCTTACTGCATCTGCGGAGTCCTCCGATGAGATACTATCGGCGCTGAGGTAAATTTTTATTCGCCCAGGTAGCATTTGAATAATGGTTTCATTAATTTTTGCGCATTGATCGTTTTTTGGACACAATATTGCTCGCTCTCTTAAGCTACGCTGCTCGACATAGCAGCACTGGCTAGCATTAAGGAAGAACAAAAGCTAAAGAGAAAAAGAAAATCGAAATTTTAGCCTTTCGCCGGCGTAAGAAGATCACAACAGCATATCATTTTCTCCTAACAATCATCCCCCGCCACGACGATGTGCTTTCGCAAACTCGCTGCAGTGTGCGAAAACAAAGAGCGCAAATAAAACAAAGCTGTGGCATGTAAAGTAACGCTCTCACCCACTGTTGCCAACTTAGTGCTTTTCGCATTAAAATTTGTGCTTTTTGGAAATGAAAACGCGAAAAATATAGAGTTTAGTGCTTGGTGCGTTTCTAGTGTTTATTTTTATTTCAAAGACACAAAGATTAATTCATTCTTAGAAAAAATGTAAGTGGAAAAACGCGTCTGTTTAGCGTTTGTTTTAGTGCTTTCTGAAATAGAAAAGTTGGCAACCGTGCTCTCACCACATGCGTGTGTGGAACGTGTGGGTTCCATGCACGATTTTGATTGTTTGCTTATTCCCATCTTCTTGCTCAAGCGCACAGCTTTCTGATTGGATTTGATAAACGTAAAGAGCAATGCTGTTTCCAATAGGGAAATTAATGCAATTTTCGATGCAAATATCTCCCGATAGGCTTTATCAATCCACATTTTGACAGTTTTGTGCAAATATGCTCATTAAGAGCTTTAAAATAATGTATCATATGATATTGTACGATGTGTGGATAGCGAGATCTCAGCGCCCTTATTCAAATAAATATATAGATTAGTGGCACTGAAGCACAGAATACATATGTATAATAAGAACGCACATATGGCACAAAAATGTTTTCCGCTGTTATGATCAGTGATAAAGTGATTTTAAAGAGATATTCAAACACTTTTATTACATTTGTAAGCAATAATAGAATTTGATATTCATTCTGCACACGAATCACACAATAATAAATAAAACTAAAATTAAAATTAGGTATAGGTATATTAACAAGGTACGCCAGGCTGACAGAGCCGTCAAAATAAGGGGCCAAATCAGAGTTGCTTTTTGTTAGGAATAAATTGATGGTTGCATCTTTTAGTATTTGTTCCTCAAAATGTAAAAACTGCGTTTGTGTAGGACCAAAGAATATGAAGTGTATAGAAGGCGCATCTGAACTCAAAAATTCAAATTTTTGTTTGCGAGCTTCATAGAGCGGGGGGAAGCCACAAAAGGGAAAGAGCGGTGTAAGGAGAGCAAGCGCTTCAGTTTATGCTCATTGACTGTGCGAACTGAAGCACACGCCACCACAAACATACATGAAGTGAAAGTACCGCTTCTCCTGTGTACTTTGAGGTGTTGGTGGTTGTTTTGGTCTCTCAATCATTTTTTGTGCAAATTTCTCACAGCAACACGTCAGCCAGCGCAATGATCGTCGTTTCAACGACGCCAATGCTTTTTGTTGTTGTAGTTTTTGTGTGTATGCTTTTTTGTGTTGGCGATTGGTTTTGCAACACAGTTTGAGAAAAATGTAACGTCAATATTGAACAGAATGTTTACTGCCATTATCAATCAAATCAAAATTCTCTCAAAAATGAATTGTGACAAATGTTTCCAAAACTTTAGAAAGGAAGATGAAGTTTTAACTGCGCCAAGTGAAATATTTATTTTCCATAAAAATTATCAATCGGTTACAGACTTTGGTAACCTATTAGCTCCTTCGGATTCCCTTATGGAAGCAAGCAAAAAACACATTCTGGTGTTTCACAAAATTTTTGAGTCGGAGCCTGGAAAAATTGGTATTGTAACGATAAGACAGTTTGTCGCTGTGCAAAGCAACCCTGTCGCTACGCGCCGTGCTATAATTCGACCTGGCAATGATGGCAACTTCCAGTCCAACCTGGCAATGATGGCAACTTTTAGTCCAATCTGGCAATGATGGTCGCGATCATCATGGAAACCTTTAGTCCACTCCGGAATGTGCGAGAACGATCTGCGCGATGGCCGGACAGGTATAAAAGACAGCCGGGTGCGGCGCAGCGAGTCAGTCTTGGTTTGACTAGTGAAGGTGCCACACGGAATAATTAAGTGCGAAGACAAATTAAATGTAAAGTGTGAAATTTGTGAAATAAAGTGACTGTTGGTTTTCATTGACTGCGTTAGAGAAATTTAGTGTGTTTTTATTTATATTGCGCAATCCAGAGATACGTACTAGCCCACTAGAACTAGTATTTCGTAACAGTATTAAGGCATATATATCCGACTTATGCAAGAATTCTACTCCCGAATGGTTCAGTGATGAATGCTGTGACAGTAAATTGAAAATCCTACATTTTCTTATTTTAGTTCTTTTACGCAAACATTGTATGTGGGCCATAAAAAAAGGAAGCTCCAAACAACGGAAGTTAAAAATTATTGCGGGTCAATAAAACAGCTCTTCCTTTGTTGTTTTTTTATTGTTTATGTTTTGCATCGTTTGGAACTTCCTTTTTTTAATTTACTGTCACAGCATTCATCAGGGAATCTGAAGGAGCAAATAGGTTATAACAAAAGTCTCTAATCGATTGATAATTTTTATTACAATTTTTATAAAACATGTTTCACTTAGCGCAGTGAAAACGTCATCATTTCTTAGTTTTTGGAAACAGATGCCACAATTAATTTTTTAATTATTTCATTAATAATTTAATATTTCTCATCTACAAAATATTTTGCGTAATCATTACTGCTGAAATAAAATAATACAAAAGACAGTTTCGTCTGTCTCAGCATGTAATAGGAGTTGATCCATAGAATCCTGTGTATCTTCGAAATTAGTTGCTACACTTGACCGAGTGATATTTGAATTTTGTCCAAAAATTGCAAAAGTATTTTCTAGTTTATCTTGGTTAAAAAACTTATTTGTTATACAAAATTTATGTATTGTATGTATTTATGTATTTATTTATTTTGCTTAATTTCATCAGTGATTAAAAAACAGATTTTTGTTCTAAAAAAGACATTTATCATCCATACATTTAACATCTTTCAAATAATTTAAAAAAGTCTTAATAAATTTGTACGACTCATTATTTAATTGTAAAGCGGATCTAAAGCAATTATCCGATTGCCCTATTCATGCAATCAAATATTGGGTCTACTTTTTTGATAAATTATTTAGGAACTTTGTTTATAGCGATCATATAAGTCGCCATGCCAACCATATTTTATTTTCTTTTCTATGATTTTGCGCACACTACAGTCGGCAATGAGTTCAGGAGCAATATGCGACGCCGTGCAGGCTTATAGAAGAAGAACAAAAGCCAGCCAGAAAATAGAAATAGTTTTACAATTTCAGCTTTTCGCCAGCGCAACAACAACAACAACAGCACATCGTCTTCATCTCCGAATCATCCCACGCCGCAGCAGAGTACGTACTACGTTCTCGCTTGTAAAGCAACGCTCTCACCACATACGTGATCTGTGCGAGCAGAGCGCGGGTTCCAATGTTAGAACCCGCCATACAAAATTTTTGCTTGTATGACATGCGCATTCTGTATGTTTATTTTCTTTGGTAGGACAAATGTTATGATTAAAAAAAAATTCTTGTTTTTAGCAACATATAGTTTTTAAACACTGCTGTGTCATCACACGATATAAAAAGATGCGCACGTTAAATGCGATTGATAAAACAGACGCGCACATTAGACGCAGTTTGTATTACGTATACAAAGCAATTTTACCGTTAGACCCGCCATTTTTATGGCATCGCTGCAAAACGGAATTAAGGGAAACTCCGACACATGCAGTCGAAATGGGCATCATGTGGAAAGATTGCTTATAGTCGACAGTATTATGCAATAATTTGTATGTAACTTAATCAATAGTAGTCAACACCCATTGCAGAATACTAAAATAATAGTAAAAACGCAAAAACAAATAGTAAAATATAAAAAATATTGTCATTGACCACATTAACTCTTCAGTTTCAATTAATTTCATTCTTTCATTTGTATTCATTCCACAATACGCAGCCTACTGTACCTTGTTAATATATTGTTACGAACATGACTTCTCTAAGTTCGTTTTGGATTGTGCTTGAAAATAAAACCACTTCAATTACTCGGCGCAAAACGCAGTCAGAAACCAACAATCGCTTTATTTACAGATTTACACTTTTCTTGTATCTACACTTGTTACTACTTTGCTTGTTCAAATCAGACTTGACCCTCTGCGCTGCACACTGCTGCCTTTTATACTTGTTTGCTTATCGCGCCGATTGTTCTTGCACAATCCAGTTGGACTCTTTCTCTCGATCGTTCTCGCACAGCCCATTACCATCGCGAACCATCCTTGCCATATCGGAATTATAGCAAACTCCAAAGTGCATGCCTAAAAGTACTATATGCTCGTAAAAGCATTCATACATAGCACTGGTCCAAATGTAGTTTTTCAACTGGTTGCTTGTCAGTCATAGCTGACTTCAGACCCGATTCGTTTCCTTGGAGCAAACTCACCCTTTTAACATGGCCGTGTCCTAGCCGACAGTCAATTGTCCCCGTCTGCATCCATTTGCAACTAGTCCAAAGTCAGTCCTAAGTAAAACAGTTTCTAAACCAGTTGCGTAGCGAGTAGTTTGCGAACTAGTTTATTCTGGATTAGTTTTCTAATCAGTTGAATTTTATAAAGGAAAATAAAACACTGCAATTTTTAAACATTCATTTTATTTTAAAAATATTTTTAAAATAACAATAATTTATCGGGAATGAAAAACTAAATATGCATGCGATCACCAAAAAATTGCAGCTCTACAAAAAGATGAACTTGGACTTGACTTCTGCCGAAAATGTTTGGGGCCTGCCGCAATCCAATATCCTCATCATTATTGACTACGCCTGCAACATTTAAACAAATTAATTAATTCATAAAAATTAAAAAACAAATTAATTAATTAAGAAATACCTTTCAACTGCCGCTGCAACTTGTTGCTTCACTCAGCCATGCAACATTCCAACTGAAAGCATTCAAGGCAAAACGTGCAAATCGAGCGAGCCTCGAGTCAGAGAAAAAGACATCGAGCCCTTCTTGCGTTTTTATCGTATGAGCCAAAAACCAAATTTTACAGTAGACGTTTTTTTTTGGTTTTCTCTGCATTGGCGCAACATAGTTGCATGATTTTTGGTATACTACTGTAAGGTGTAATAAGGTGACATTGTATTTATTTTGAAAATTCTTTATTTATTCTTCCAAATAAATTTCATCCCCTTCAAAGTAATCCCCTCCCGATGCAATGCACTTATGCCAACGGATTTTCCAATCTTCGAAACACTGAGTGTAGTCACTTTCCGGGATGGCCTTCAGTTCCGTCTTCGGTGCGGCTTGAATCTCCTCTATCGTATCAAATCGGTGTCCCCGGAGCGGTCTTTTGAGCTTGCTGAACAGCCAGAAGTCGCACGGCGCCAGATCATGTGAATACGGTGGTTGCGGAACGATATGGGTTGAGTTTTTGGCGAAATGATCACGAATTACGAGTGCAGTATGGGATGGTGCATTATCGTGGTGTAAAAACCAAGAATTGTCTTTCCTCAATTCCTGCCTTTTTAGGCGGATAGCGTTACGCAAACGACGCATAACGTTCAAATAATATTCCTTATTGACTGTTGACTAAAAACAAAAAATAATTCTCCAATCATTCGACGCGCGCAGTTTAAATTCAAATGTCACCTTATTTTTTGGACACAGTAGTACACACTTTATTTAGGGTTACACATTTGGAATAGGTAATTTCAGTGACTTCAGCAAAGCGCAACGGCGTTATTTTGGACATACGATAATTTGTGCGGGCACTATTATGAGCGATTCAAATATTGCAGTGGCACATACGATAAAATCGTTTCTAAGTAAAAAATAAATGTTTCCTTGGTATAAGGTATTTTCATTTATTGAATAGAAAATATTGTTACTTTCAGATTGATATAGTGTAATTCATAGGTGATATCAAGGTGTATTAATAAGGTGATGGCACTACTGCAAAAACAAAATCCGCATGTATTTTGTTAGTGCTTTTGGACATGCTCATTGTCAAAATCAAATCAAAACACAAGCAACACAAAAACAATTTTACCAATTTTTGACAATTAGCATGCCCATTCGCGAAAAATCAAAAGAAAATCAGAAGAAACAAGTTTAAGCAGCTGTGTTGCCACCACTACCTTATTAATGTGCCTTGGGTGATATAGTGTAGTTTTATTTAGGAAATACGAAACACTCTTTCAGAAAAAATTAAATACTATCTTCTTCATCTGTTTGAACTAGTACATCTTTTGTCATTCCATCAATTTTTAAATCTAAATATTCATGACTAGCTGGGCACCGTGGCTTTGCACGCACTTTTAAAGTCAATGAGGCCAATAAATCAAGTTCTTTTTAACCCTTTGTTGATTCCGTTAGATTTTTATGAAAAAATACTTATCGCATTATTTCTCATTTGAGAAATAATTTCACCTTTCCCCATATTTAAAGTCAATTGGCGCATTTAATCATGTTTCCCCATATAAACTCTTAACCCATCGTTAACCCCGTCAGATATCGGTTTTCGAAAAAATGAAAAGCACATATCGAATTATTTCACATTTGAAATAAACAAACATTTAACCAAATTTGAAGTCAAAAAGCGTTGGCTAAATGAGTGCTGTCTCAAGTGATCTGTCGATCCCACTTCTAATCCCTTCCTTTCCTTATCTTTTTGTACTCATGTTTCCCCCTATTTTCTGCTCCCCGGCTTCGGCCGTTTGTATCGTTTAATGTTTATTGTCATTCTTGTTACTCGTCATTCGTACGTCGTGTAATAAAGATCCCAAACCCTAAACCGAAACTCAAACCGTGTTTCATTTCCCCGCTCCGCCGCGCATTGATTTCAACATGGTCCTTCGAGCCATTCGCGAGTGAACCGCGAATGTTATTAACAAAATAGATACAAAAACATTTAAAAATCAAACTTACAATACACACGTGAAAAGTGAGACAACAAATAAAAAAAAAAATACATTCAAACAAAACTAACTAAACTAACTAAAACTAAACAAGTGAAGAAGTGACATAAACTACAAGAAAGCAAACAGTGAAACCATTTAAACAAACACAAAGGTGAAACACAAAACAAAACTAAACAGTGCACAAATTTCAAAAATTAAAAACAAAAAACAAACTCCAACCACATTAAACACAAGGGCAGCAGAACAAAAAAACAACAACAAACACACCCACAAGAGAACACAAAGCAGAAGAGCACCACAAACAACAACAACACAGCACAACATAGCAGCGCACGAACGGCGGACAAACAACAGCTATAGAGGAGATCCCCATACTCGGGCCCTGGGCCCCCTTAAGATAAGCCCAAAAATATTTATTAAAAATTAACACATTACATACACATACAATAACACAAATACATACATATAATTTAAAAAAAATATATATAATATTCCCATTCCCTAAAATCCAGTTCAAATATTACATACTGGTTCCCCGCCACTGTCGTGTACATTTCTCTGTACACATACAAAATAGCGCAGTGCAGTAAGCATTCCCGCTACTGCACATACTTTTGCGCTTTTTGTTTGCACATTCTCCTTTGTGCGACCTACGCAGGCAAAGCAGCAAAAACTCCCGCTGCAGCCTGCTTCCCACTCACTCAGTAATTTGCACACATTTCCCCTAATTTTGCTTTGTGCATATTTCAGATCAGCAGCAAGCACTCCAGCTGCTGATCTCCCACTCTTTAACTTACACTTTGTGCGACCTACGCACGCACAAGCAGCAAGCACTCCCGCTGCTGCCTCCAAGTGCAATCACATTTTCATACTTCTGCCTAAGCATTTCCTCTTTCGCTAGCAGAAGTAAACAAAGCATATACAGTGGGACAAGTTACTGTTTTTTCGCAGCACATTTAAAAATTTCTTGGACTTGGAAAATTTTTAATAGTGCTGCTCATATTCATACACTGCTCATCTGCTGCCACCCCAAGTGCGTACAGTGGGACAAATTCCCTCACTCGCACACAAAATTGTTATTACACAAATTTGTTTGGGCACTGTTTTTTTACTTACATTCACACACTAATACAATAACTCACATATACATATATATATACACACACATATTTATACACATACACATACATACGTGTATACCCAACGGGAAACAAAAGGAGCTGCTTTCCTAAGGAGCACAATGTGAGCACTTGACAAAAAAAAGTTCAGTATGCTGAACAAAGTTAAAAAATTCAAAAAATTGTGTTTTCAATTGTTGAATATTATAAAAAAAACCTGAAACGAGAACAAAAATATATTAAAAAGTTGTGTTTACATCAGCGGAAAGGAACGAAGAAAAAAGTAAGTTAAAAATTAGCTTACCAGGTGTCAGCAAGCGACACTTAAAGCGCTTAGTCGCTAAACAACTTAAAACAACAGAAATAACAGAAAATAAAAATAAAACAACTGAATTTGTAAATGACGGACAAATTTTACATAATTTTACACCGGACCGCGACAACATTAGACGAACCAAAAGATATTAATGAAATAATTGTGGACAAAATAAAAAATTGGGCAGTTTTTTTCAAAATTAAAAGGGACGCATGTGATAGCATTTTGGAAATTCTTCGTATAGCGGGGATAAAAGTACCCTCATCATCAAAAACTTTGTTTAAATTAAAGCCCGTGGGTAATAAAATAGTCACAATTTCTCCGGGAACTTATATACATTGCGGCATCCAAAAAGGAATCCAAAATCTTCAATTCAATTGCATCAGCATAGACATTGGTATTGATGGGCTGCCATTGTTTAAGAGATCGTCCACTCAACTATGGCCAATTATGGGCTGTTTATCAAATAATGCCCCTATAAAGCCATTTTTGATTGGAGCATATTTAGGCTCACGAAAGCCGGAAAATGTTAATTTATTTTTGAAAACTTTTGTAGAGGAAATTAAAACTTGTTTAGAAGAAGATATAATTATTCATGGAAGAACATTAGGACTACAAATTTATACATTTATTTGTGATGCACCGGCTAGAGCTTTTATAACAGGCACAGTGGGTCATACCAGTAGCAAAGGTTGTTCAAAATGCACCCAAACGGGGAAAGTAATAAATAGGCGTTTAGTATATGAAACATCGATTGGCCCTTTGCGAACCGACGAAAGTTTCAAATTTCGAGTAGATAAATTTCACCATTTGGCAAATTTTATTGTAAATTCTAATATTCTGGAAGAGGTGAACAAAAAATGGTAACTAACTTTCCCCGGGATGTAATGCATCTAATAGATTTAGGAATAGTGAAGAAAATGCTGACAGCTATTTGGACAGGGCACCATTATAACGCAGACTCACTAATGCTGATAAAGACATAATCAATAAAAGACTTTTACGTTTAAGAAAACATATTCCTGAAGAATTTTGCAGAAAGCCTAGGTCGATGAACGATTTGTCGCGATTTAAGGCAACCGAGTTCAGGCAATAGATTTTGTATTCAGGAATATTCGTTTTCAAAGATGTCTTGGACGATGCTCTTTATCAGCATTTTTTGTTGCTCCATGCATTGTATAGATCAGGGGCGTAGCCAAGGGGGGTTTAGGGTGTCAGAACCCCCCCATAGCCTATAATTTGTCAACATTTTCAATCACTATGCATCGTATGTACGTTCCCACATTAGCAAAAAGGTCTTTTCATCTTTAAATATTTAAAAGAATATTAACAAAACCCTTTTTTTACCGAAACTAATTTGTTTTTTTAATAGTCACGTTTAGGCTTAATGCAGCGATTTGCATGTTCTAAAAACATGTCTAAAGAGTAGTTTAGTTCGTCGACCGGAATGTCCTTCAGGATGTCGGTACAAGCCTTTTGGATGGTTTCTACGTTCTCAAAACGTTTTTTTTCATCGGCAAATGCATTCTTTGAAAAGGTGAAATTCGCACGGTGCCACATCTTGTGAAAGCAAAAAACCATCAAAACAAGGGTCAATAGATGGGATAGCATCCTTCGATAGCCAAATGTTCAGTTAAAATGCAATAAATTTATGCTATTGAGATGCTTAACCTTCGCCTTACTAAAGATGATCCCAGGCACTTCCGCCGCCATTTTGAGTAAAACTCACAATAAATATCATATATAATAATTTATACATTTTTTTCATACTTCAGTATTTAGTATCTTCCTCTGGCGATAGTTCGTATTTCGAAAAAAGGCCTAACTTTAATGATTTATTTTGAGACTATGGAAAATATTAGAAAATTTCTTTATCGTGAGTTTTAATCAATATGGTAGCGAAAGCGCCTGGAATCACCCAGGTACATTTGTATAAAAAATGACAAAATTCAAGTTTAAACATGAACAAAGTTTCCAAAAAAAAAATATTTTTTCATGTTATTGAAAATTAACTTCAAATTTGTGCAGATATTAAACATGAATATTAAAAAGATCACCCGGGTGGGTATAAGTAAAGCGAAGGTTAAATCCAATTTCAAGAATTTCAATGAAGATTTTTGCTTATCTTTTATGAATTACCGCCCAGTTTTGATCTACGGTGATCGCGAATTTCAGTTGGTCATTTATGTCCAAGCAATCGTTTTTAAATCGCGTTTACCACTTAAGAACCCCACCACGGTATAAACAATCATCACCATAAACTTGGTCCATCAATTTAAATGCTTCGGTTAAAGTTTAAACATTTTTAAAACAAAAGTTAATATTGGATCTTTGTTCGATGCACATTTTTGTCCGATGACACAAACATACTTCCACTTCAGATGCAATAACTTCGCTTTCAGTCCACCAAATTTCATGAAATTTTTAATAAAAATCAGGAAAAAAATTTAGTTTTTAATGCATTAAGTCACATAAGCCACAACAAAATGCCCTATTTGGAATGTGCACTTTACTTTAAAAAACATGTAATACTAAACTGACAAACAAATTTTTTTAAAACCCCCCCATGACCAAGTTCTGGCTACGCCCCTGGTATAGATAGACTAATTTTAACCCCCAAAAGCTGTCAAACAAATTTGCAGTGTGTAAAAGAAATGATTCAGGCATTTGTAACTGATTTTCCATTGTTATATGGTCAGGACAAGGTTTCGTACAACGTTCATAATTTGTTACACTTGCCTGAATGCGTATCAAAATTTGGTAATGTGGATAATTTTTCGGCCTACAAATTCGAAAACTACCTTCAAATTTTTAAAAAAGACGTTCGGCAACCAACCAAAATTTTAGAACAAATATCCAATAGGGAAATTGAAAGATGAAAATTAACACTTTGGAATGCAGACCACAAAATTATGGTAAAAAGATTTTTAAAACAGATTTATTCTTATTGAGTACTTCTATTCCAAACAACTTTTGCTATATAAAACCGCTTTTAGCAATCCAAATAAAAGACTTTGGGTTTGAAAATGGTGAAGATATCGTTATGGGCTGCCAATTTCTTAAAATTGATAGTTTTTATAAAGAACCGACCGATTCAAAAGATTCTTTAGGCATAACGGTGGTATAACATAGATACTATCATTAACAAATTTTTAGTAAAAGATATATTATGTAAAGTCATGGCTGTAAAATTAGAAAATGAATTTTTATTGTTACCGATTTTACATCACAAAATTTCATAGCTAAATTAAACTCGAATAATAGAAATATGGGCGGGTGGGCTCGTTTCTCTGATAGGATTATCTGACGTTGACGTATCAAAATAAAAATTATAAATAAATGAATAATAAATAAATATACAGGTGTCCCTCGTATAACGCGGTGGTTACGTTCCAGGAAAATTCCGCGTTTGTGATTCGCGTTATATTTAGAAGACTTAACTTTCATATAAATTTTAGGGTGTTCCAATAAGCTTTTTCCAAAATAAAATAGGTACTAAATTAAAGATGTATGTATAAAGATGTATGTACATTCCAACTCAAAATCAAAATTCATACTTTATTTAAAAAATTAAAAAACATAATGAAAAAAAACTGTTTTTTTTTTAAATCGCGTTATATCGAAAACGCGTTGTAGAAGTACCGCGTTATACAAGGGACACCTGTATATGTATAAATTGACCAGAAATGTTCTCAATACCCTCAAATTTTGGAGAGGATATCTCAAAACAAGAAAGCGAATTTATTAAAGAAAAACTGATAAAATTGGGTAATTATATATGATGCGTAGACTAGCCCATGCTTTTACGTACTACATATATGATTGAAAATTTGAATTTTAGAGGACGAAAACAAAGAACTCAAAAACGAAATACGAAATATATCTGCTGTGTTGGCAAAGCACACAGTATATTTAGAAAGACTGGCAAGCCACGCATTCCCCAACGTGTCAAGTTTGGACTTTTTTCGATTGAAGAGCAAAGAAGATATTGAAACGAGGAGGAACTCTGTGCTGTGCTATGCATGAATGCATAGCATGCTTTTAGGCATGCACTTCAGAGTACGGCAAACTTGCTATAATTCGCTTGCTATAATATGGCGAGGATGGTTCGCGAAAGGCATATATGTAATACTTCTATATTGACACTAAGCTCAAGGTACATTCGCCAACATCACAGTACAGCAATAGTGAAATATGAGCGAGAAAGCGTATAAACGAATGTACCTTGACATATGTCAAAAGTCAGGTGCGGTGAAAATTTACTGGAAATAAATAAAAATTTGTCGAAATTGACTGAGAAGCCTACCTTTTTCTTCAACCGCCCCTGGAGCAGTTTGACAGTTGTTCATGTGTAGAAGTGCACATGTATACACGCATAGAAATACATTCGCAAAATTTCGTGTTTTCTGTCTCATCGCTTGTCTCCCTTTGATTTCCGAATGAAAACACATTGTGAAGATAGGTTAGTGCCAATATAGAAGTATTACATATATGGCGAAAGGTGATGAGCTGTGCTAGAACAATCGAGATAGAAAGTACAACTGGAATGTGCAAGAAACTTCGGTGCGATAAGAAAACTAGTATAAAAGCAGCAGTGTGCAGCGCAAGGAGTCGAGTCTGAGTTGAATAAGCAAAGTGGTAACAAGTGTAGATACAAGCAAAGTGTAAATCTGTAAATAAAGTGATTGTTGGTTTCTGACTGCGTTTGCGCGGAGTAATTGAAGTTGTTTTATTTTCAAACACAATCAAAACGAACTTGGATTTTCGTAACATTTGGTGTCAGAAGTGGGATTGTGCTACTGAAAATAAAATTATAAAAACGCAGACATGGTTAAACTCGAGCTGCTGAAGGTGGACCAGCTGAAGAAAGAGCTGGCTGCCTGGAATTTGCCGACTGCTGACGGAAAGGTGGAGTTGCAGCTGCGCTTGTGAGAGGCATGTGAATCACGAGGCATCGATTTAACTGCGCACGAGTTCGGGACGCAGGAGCCAGAGGCGTCGGCCAAGGTGGCGGAATCGTCTGCGGGTGCTGCGACGATGCAAAGTACGGCTGCAGCGGCTGCGCCACCACAAGCAATGGACATGAGCCAGCTTATGGTTGCAATGAGAGGCATGTTTCAGGAAACTTCTGCGAAAATTGAGAATGTCAATCGTGAAAATCGCAAAATATCGGCGCAAGTAGCAGAACGAATGGAAAGCAAACTCCAGGAAAATGCGGACAAATTTGAAAGTGCAAATCGTGAAATATCGGCGCAAATGAAAGCGTGCAACCGTGAAATGGCGACAAATTCTGCGCGCATAGAGCAGAAGGTGGAGGAAATTTCCGATAGACTGAACGGGAAAGTTGAGCATCTCGAGACGCGAATGGACAATTGGGACAAACGGGTTGACAGTTTGGAGGAGCGGCTTAAAGAGGTACAGCTGCGAGAATGGTTGCCGCCAGTTCAGGAAAATTTTGCCACCAGAACAGAAGTGCCTACTTATGATGGGGCTACGCCGTTTGATACATTCAAGCTACAGTTCGACCTGGCTGCTCTGGAAAATCAGTGGACCGATATCAGGAAAGGTCGGAGATTGGCACTGGGGTTAAGAGGTCCTGTGGCTGAGGTAATTAAATCGGTTCCAGAATGTGAAAGAAGTGATTACGAGGCCATCATGAGAGCGTTGGCAGCGAAGTACAGCAACGAGCACAACCAGACGCTGTACTACTGTGAGCTGAAGAACCGCAGGCAAAGAGCAAACGAGGCGCTGCAGGCATATGCAGCAGACATTGAGCGGCTCGTACAGCTGTGCTACCCGTCCTTCGGCGCTGATGATCTCGAGAGGATGAAGATTGAGGCGTTTATTGAAGGTCTTCATGATCCGGAAACACGTCGCAGTGCGTTGATGATGGGTAAGCCGACATTTAGGGAGACGGTGACCAGCGCGATGACATACGAGGCGACATGGATTGGGAGCACTCGGTATGCACCTGCAAGGATACGCCAGATCCAGCCGGACCACGACATTGCGATCCAGGCAATAAGCTCTGAGCCACCGGGCAGGCCACGGGTGGTCTCCTCTAAAGTTGTTTGCTGGGTATGTGGCAAGCAGGGCCACATATCACGAGACTGCCGCCAACGAAAGAGGCGTTCCCGTTCTCGATCGCAATCGCCTGAAGCGAGGAACACTGACAATCGCGGCTCAGCCAACAAGCGCAGGGCTGAGGACGAGGAGTCGTTAAACTAAAACGGGTCAGCCCAAAGGGGAGTGAGCTGATCCCCACAATCTGCTGCCCCACCGTCCTTGTCTCACAGCTGAAACGACAGCCCAGCAGCTTGACAATTGAAGGAAGGATAGATGGAAAGTTGCTCGTGTTGACACTGGATACTGGAGCGTCATATTCGATCATAAAAAGGAAGCTGCTGAAGAACTGGGAACCGCTGCATGGCATACAGCTGCGGACTGCGACTGGCGAGCGTGCGCCGGTAAGAGGAAAAGTTACAAAAACGATTGATATCGGCACCAGCAGCCTGGAACATGAGTTCATCGTCGCGAATATAATGGACGACGCGATTATCGGCGTGGATTTCATGATGAGGCACGGTTTTACGCTGGACCTGAAAGAAAATGTGCTGAGATATGCCAACGTTGAATTCCCTTTACACACCGGCTATGAGCGAAGCGTGGCGGTAAGGAACGTTGTCTCGTGTCAACACCAGAAGATACCAGCGAATTCCGAGGCGATTGTGTGGGCAAAGGTGGACGAGGACGATGGGACAAGTCGGCTGTGGATTGTAGAGGCACCAAAACAAGGATATGACAGCATAATTATCGGACGTACATTAGTGGAACCCAAAAATGGCAAGATACCAGTCAGGATACTCAACCCACTTAACAAACCCAGATATGTCGGAAAAGATGCGGTCATTGGCGAGTGTAGAGAGGCTGAGGCAGTGGTCAATTGCGAGAGTAGCCCGCCTGGAGGTAATAAGAAGAGCGGTTTTAACATGGACGCCATACCGCAGGAGAACCAGTGGAGCAGCGGATTGACAGCAAAGCAAAAACAGAAGGCGCGGTCACTCCTGCAGCACTATGGGTCAATATTTGAGGCAGAAGCAGGCGGGAGAACGGCCATAGTGAAGCACAATATCGACACCGGAAATGCGAAACCGATCTGCCAACCGCCGAGACGAGTTCCTCCGAGAAAAGGTCATAGAGCCTCGTCAGGCCCTTGGTGCTCGCCGGTCGTGCTAGTCAAGAAAAAGGATGGCAGTACCCGGTTTTGTGTGGACTATCGGAAGCTCAATGACGTGACCAAGCAGGACAGTTATCCACTACCTCGGATCGATGACGCCCTAGACACATAGTGGTTTTCCACGCTCGACTTACGCAGCGGCTATTGGCAGGTAGAGCTTGCAGACAAGGACAAGAAGAAAACGGCTTTCAGTGTTGGCGATGGTTTGTGGCAGTTCACCGTCATGCCGTTTGGACTCTGCAACGCACCAGCGACATTCTAAAAGGGCTACATTGGCGGAAGTGTCTGGTGTACCTCGACGACATAATCGTGATGGGTAAAAGCTTTGACGATCACTTGGAAAAGCTGAAGGAGGTATTTGAGCGATTACAAGAAGCCGGTCTTAAACTCAACCCAAAGAAATGCTCGCTGTTCCAAAAGGAGGTCAAGTAACTGGGTTACACGGTTTCCGCCCGCGGAGTACATACGGATGAAGGCAAAATCACGGCGGTGATGGAGTGGCCCCGACCACGCAATCTACACGAACTCCGCAGTTTCCTGGGCCTGTGCACATATTACCGAAGATTCGTTCCTGGATCTGCGAACATAGCCGGCAGCTTGCACAAACTAACGAAAAAGAGTCAAGCCTTCGAGTGGAGCGAAGAGCAGGCTTTTGCACAACTGAAGGAGAACCTGTGCACTGCTCCAATTCTGGCCTTCCCCGTGTCCGGAGAGATGTTTGTGCTGGATACAGACGGAAGTGGACATAGTATTGGCGGTGTTCTATCACAGATAATAGATGGCCAAGAACAAGTGATAGCATACTACAGCAAGATTTTGTCGAAACCTGAGCGCAACTACTGTGTGACACGGAGAGAACTACCTGTATGGACAAAAGTTTCGCTTGCACACGGATCATGCGTCATTGAAATGGCTACTGTACTTTAAAGATACTGAAGGCCAATTGGCGCGGTGGATCGAGCGGCTGCAGAGCTACGATTACACGGTAGAGCATCGCAAGGGTAGCAGTCATGGAAATGCCGATGCGTTGTCACGCCGTCCATGTAAAACCGAATGCAGGCATTGTTCGCGAGCCGAAAGCAAAGAGCAGTTAGTGGACGTCCGATTGGTAAGCGTTATGCCAGAGGAAGAGTGCAGGAGTGATCCTGCGAAATGCAGGATCAACGAGGTGATCGAGGCATACCATAACGACTCCAGCGGAGGGCATCTAGGCATCACAAAAACTGTCGCCAAAATAAAAAGACGATTCTACTGCCCTACATCACTCACTCCAGCCCGAGCAGTGTTCGGCACGGAGCTGAGGTTGTCTTATGACTTAAAGTTCGAAGTGATCAGCACGACGGAAGGCGCTAGGACTGACTATGTGGTCAATAAGTGGTTGGAACTGGAAGAAATCCACCAGTTTATAAGAAACCGTATCCAACTGGTCAGCGATAAGATGAAAGCCAGATATGATCTACGGGCTAACACAGCAGGGTTCCAAGAAGGCGATCTGGTAATGCTCTACAACCCACAGCGGAGGAAAGGTTTGTCTCCAAAACTTCAAACGTCATGGGAAGAACCGTACAAAGTCGTGACCAGGATTAATGACGTGGTATACAGGGTTCAACGCTGCTGCAATAGAAACGCTAGGCTGAAAGTAGTCCACTTGGAGCGCCTGACGTCTTATTATTATTATATAGGCTATAGTGCACTACGACCAATTTGATCTTGTGTGCAGCCTTTGTTTTAACCGTCCAAGTTAAGGCTTTATATAAATTGCACACATCCGTTGAGGATATTCCCATATTTTTGAGATGGTACCTAAGTGAGCAATGCCCTGTTAGGTACCCAGTGAGGATGCGAAGGTCCTCTCGGTTTAGCTTGAGGAGTTTGTTGGATACCCCTCTGTCCGGGGCCAGGAATTGTTTTGCCTGCCGTAGTCCCGTTGTGTTGGTCCATTGGTCAGCAAATTCCTGGTCAGCCCATTTACGTAACCACTCCTGAATGTGTCCTCTTGGTAGTCCACAGAATGGTTCCGGGCCAATCAGTGGGCGTAAGGCACCCTTTTTCGCTAGGCGGTCCGCTTGTTCATTGCCGTCATGACCTTCATGTCCTGGTATCCAGTGTAGTTCTACAGTGTTGCGCCTGCGCAGTTCATTCAAGAGATTGCGGCAGTCCGTCACCAGTCTTGAGGTAGTCGAGTAGGCTTCTAGCGCCTTTAGGACTGCCTGACTGTCGGACAATATATTGCTATGTGTGCCAGACGATTTCCTGCGTAGGCACTCGCTAGCACACTCTATGATGGCGTGTGTTTCCGCCTGAAAGATGGTAGCTAGCTTCCCCATTGGAAGAGCTTTGTGAAATCTTGACCATATACCTCGGCGCTAGCACTCCCAACTTCCAACTTCGATCCATCCGTGTACCAGAGTTGCGACCCTGGGTCTGGTATGAATCGATTTGATCTCCATAATTGTCTGTCCAAGATGTTAATCTTGTACCTTTTGGAGAATTCCACCTTTGGTGGAATAATGTCCTTTGGTGGAATAAATCCTGAGCATTGGGTCATTTTCGAGCATTTATAGTATGCTCATGTGTCCCTTAAGATCTCCACTCTTTAGTTCAGTACTGCAGACAAGCCTTAAGGCCTGAGAGCAGGCTTCTTTCCTGATGGCTATGTTAAGAGGAGGCACACCTAAATGCCTCCATTGCAATTGTCGGGCACGTTCTCAATGCCCCACTCATGCCTATACACGCCAGACGTTGCAGTTTGTTTAATTTCTCTACTGCCCTTTTCTGTTCAACCTTATGCCACCAGATTGCAGAGGCATAGGTGATTATTGGTTTAACTATGCTGTTATAGGACCAGTAGACCATTTTTGGTCTCAGGCCCCAGGTTTTACCGTAAAGTCTTTGACAGGCATACATTGCCCGCGTAGCTTTGCCGGTAACATTGTTCAGGTGAGAGTTCCAAGTCAGTGTCTTGTCAAGGGTGCCACCTAGATATTTGGCCTCATCTGAGAAATGAATTACTTTACCATTCAGTGAGGGATTGCTGAGACGTATTCGTCTTCTTCTCGTGAATGGTACTAGTACCGTTTTATCCGGATTGAACGAGAGACCTTTGTCTCTGCACCATATGTTAGTTACACAGAGGGCTTTTTGCATTTGACTCGCGATGGTTGAGTCATCCCAGCCCACAACGCAGATGGCTACATCATCTGCATAACCTATTGTGCTAAATCCTAGGGCATTTAGCTTGGTTAGTAGTTCATCAATCACCAGAGTCCACAGTAGAGGAGAGAGTACTCCCCCTTGGGGGCAACCTCTAGTGGCTTTTATTTTCTGGTTCTGTCCTACTAGCTCAAGGTTTATCACACTGCTTTCTAGCATGGATATTATCCAATTTATGATCATGGGGCTTATCCCTTTCCTGATCATGGCCTGTTTGATGGCTATATATGAAGTGTTGTCAAAAGCACCTTCAATGTCGATAAAAGCGCAGAGGTCTATTTGTTTAGCCTCCAAGGCCTTCTCAATCGACCTTGTCAGGTAATGTATCGCTGTTATCGTCGACTTGCCTGTCTGATAGGCAAATTGAAACTTACAAAGTGGGCTATTCTTAAGATATGCCTCTCTGATATGTAAGTCCAATAGTTTTTCTAAAGTTTTCAGAATGAAAGAGCTAAGGCTAATGGGTCTATACGATTTAGGTAGTTGTTCTGGCCTTTTGCCTGCTTTTGGTATAAACACCACCTTAACTTCCGACCAGGCTTTCGGACTGTGGCCTAAAATAAGGCTGGATTTGAAAATCCTGACTAAATAGGGGACCAAGATTTCCTTTCCCTGTTGTAAAAAGCAGGGAAGTACATTATCTGGTCCAGGAAATTTGTATGAGTTAAATGAGGAAATCGAACATTGTACCTTTGCCGGAATGCAGATTATGCTTGTTAGGCTAATGTCTCTGCCGGTGGCTGTCAGTGCATCCACCGACGGAACAGCCTGTAGTGGTACACACCCCGGGAAATGGGTTTCCAGCAAAAGTTTGCTGGTTTCAGCCGGAGTTTCCGTGTAACTGCCGTCCGGTTTTAAGAGGGTACCAATACCATTGGAGTGGTCTAGTCTAAGGGCTTTTTGTAGCTTAGAAGCATTCGGGAGGTTGTCAATCCTCTCGCAATGCTCCCGCCACGTAGCCCGCTTTGACTTACGCAGCTCCTTGTTGTATTCCGTTAGGGCTGCTTTGTATGGAACCCATTCATTCATACGTTTAGCCCTGTTGAATAGTTTCCTAACTTCCTTCCTCATTTCTTCGAGCTTTTTGTTCCACCAGGGTATACCCCTACGGGATTTACACATTTTGACTGGACAGCTCTCATTGAAAGCTAGACTGATAGTAGAATGAAGGTTATTGGCCTCCAATTCTAGCTCATGAATTGTTTTAATTACCAAATTAGAGCAGTTAACGCTTTCTTCTAGAGAAAACCGAAAGATGTCCCAATTGGTATTTCTGGGACTCCTATAAACTTGGCTATTGTAAATGGGTTCCCCAAGGTCGAATCTAATGTGTTGATGATCCGACATGGAGACCTCATTTGACACATGCCAGTTTGAGATTGCCGAACTGACATTAGCGCTAGAGAGAGTGAGATCTAGTACCTCCCCCCTAATAGCGTTCCTGAAAGTCGGCACATTCCCTCTATTAATAATACTTATATTATTACTAATAATGTACTCAAGGAGGTACTCACCCCTAGAGTTGACGTCCGAGCTTCCCCATACGGTATGGTGTGCATTGGCGTCACAGCATAGGATACATCGAAGTCTCCGACTGCGGCAATATTCCACTAGGGCTATGGCCTCCCTAGTTGGTGCCGTTTCATGCTCGGCCGGGAAGTAGACTGAGGCTAAGACGACCTCAGTGTGGCCACCGGTAATCGGCACATATGCCCTTACCGCCACTAAATCCCCTGAGATGAATTCTGTAATTGGAAAGAACTTTAGTCTATTTCTTAATAATAGAGCTGCCCTAGGGCGGGTGTTTTTATTGTCATATAATAACTTACACTGTGTACTGTTGAGCCCTTTGATGGTCTCACTGCTTACCCACGGCTCCTGGATGAAGGCTGCGTCCAGATGCTCGTTGGTGAACCTCCAGCTGATCACGTCTGATGCAGCTTTTGCGTGATGGAGGTTCACTTGGAGGCACTTCATTTCCTCCCTACTGCTGGGTGGGTTGGTGGGGGTGGTCATCTGCGTGACGCTTTGTGGGCACGTTTTGCCACGGTTTGTTGCCAGCTGGTGCGACTCCTCCCTGGAGCCCCGCTCACACTTCCTCACTCGACCCGTGTGAGGTTTGCCACGCCTGGAGGTGTCAGTCGCCCTGGAGTTCACAGACAGCGTTTTGGAGCAGTATGGTTGCTCCTCAGCTGCCTGCATACCTGGCCTGGTGTTGCCTGATCTGGCACTGGTCTGGGCAGTAGGCTCTTCAGCCCGTTTGCCCTTTGGTCTAATTTGGACCTTGCCAAATTCAAAGTTGACCATGTTATTCCTGCTCTTTAGGGCGTTTGTGGAGATAGGGTCAATGGCTAGTGTAAGCTCCACTGTTGCCCCTCTCTGCGCCCTGTTGAGCACACGCCAGTCATCTACTCTTAGGCCACTATTTGGGCCCTCGAGCAGGTGCAGGATGTGGTCGTTGGGGTGGTTGCCGGGGAAGTACCCGACAAAGATTTGTGGTCGCGGGACCTCCGCTTCCGTGACCACCTTCAGCTTAGCGTCCTTCCACGGTATAAGTGTGGGCACAGTTGCCTTAAACCACTCCGCCGTGGCATCGTCCGCACATCCGAAAGTGATCCATCCTGGACAAAATGTGCAGCTAGAAAAATTGGGCTTCACAGAGCCTTTCGCTGCTGCATAATCTTGTCCAGGATGCTGGATTGTATCAGTTTCAGCTGGTCGGTGGACCAGATGGACGACGGAAAGTCAGGCAGTATGATGCCTAGGCGTTGGGAGGTAAGCGCCTGACTGTAGGACGTTGTGGGCTGCGCAGTGGCTACGACAGGCGTCTGGACCACCTGTCTCTCCGTGCAGGATGCACTTGCAGCAGGGCCAGCAAACCTTTTAGGAGAGTTGGTCTTCGGCGTTGAGCTATCCGACCGAACCCTCTTACTATGTTTCTTGTAAGGTGGGGTTGACACCTTGGAGTCTCTTAATAGCTTTAAAGCCAGCCTCCTAGCATCTTCAATGCTATACCCCTTTTCTAAGAAAAGTTTTAGACGTTTACGTCCGGCACCAGATAGCCGGGTTTTGTCTGTGTCTGCCTTGTTAGTTTTTGGCAGAGGTTAAGAGGCGAGTAATACGTCCTCTTCATCGGTGGGGATGATTGCATCGCCGGCACTTGGAACAGAGTCCCCTGTCGTTGACACAACGTCCATAGGGGTTACATCACTGTTAGGACCTGACGCCCTGTTAGTGATTGTAAGGTCATTGACCTGGTTATCTGAAGGCACTGCTGCCTGTTCTTTGACATGAATAGAATCCATACTTGGTCCCACGAGTGTAGGGGAAAGAAGGTCACCCGGGGCATAGCCCCCATTACCCCGGGAAGGCTAGGGTTACAACCAGAGGTCGTCAGGTATCTGGAGGCCACCGTTAGAAGACACACTGACGTAGTGCCATTCATCCCATAAGCACGGTACGGATAACCCTTGGGATTACGGGTTTTATCGAGTTGTCCTCTCTAGAACCGCCATATTCAGTAAAAGCAGGGGCACCTCGAGCAGGATGTGACTCTTCGCCACGTATGGACGGTCTTAGGCACAGAGGGCTATAAAAGCCGCAATAGCCTCTGGTACATAATTATACCTTACCCCCCTGACGTCTTACTCCGGCCGGAGCTTCGGCACTTGTTCGGGACGAACAAGTCTAAGTGATGGGCAGTGTAACGATGAGGCACCCTGTCGCTCTGCTATGCATGAATGCTTTTACAGGCATACTTTTAGGCACGCACTTTAAAGTAAGGCCGTCTTGCTATAATTTCGATATGGCAAGGATGGCTTGCGATGGTAATGGGATGTACGAGAACGATCGAGTGATAGTCCAATTGGAATGTGCGAGAACAATCGAGAAATAGTCCAATTGGAATGTGCGAGAATAATCAGCGCGATAAGCAGACAAGTATAAAAGGCAGCCGGGTGCAGCACAGAGGGACAGTCTGATTTGAACAAGCAAAGGTGAAACACGGAATAGTCCAATAAGTAGTAGCAAATGTAAAGACAAGCAAATGTAAATTTGTTAATAAAGCGATTGTTGGTTTTTGACTGCGTTTTGCGCCGAGTAATTGAAGTGTGTTTTATTTTTCAAGCACAATCCAGATACGAATAAGCCTAAAGAACTAATTTTCGTAACATTATTTTTTTCTTTCTTATAAGTTTTTCTTCCTTAATTTGGTGCCTTTTTTGTTATTATTAATATAAGTTTTGAACTGATTTATATTAGGTTTTGTTTCTTTTTAATGAAAAAAAATACAATTTATTTTATAAAAATACTAGTTATTTCATTCCGGTTATTTAACTGTTACTCTAACCAGTTAAGTAACCGAAACCATCAGTTACTGTTGGGGTAACTATGTAACTGTCCTGCTTTATCCAGAAGAAGGCTGACCTACTTAGGCAACTTCTTCTTCGGAAGTCTAGAAGATCTAGCTGATAAGACCATACGCCGTCTACTAAGCTTCGTTAATAGCTCCAACTGGTTTAACGAGTGAGCGATCTGATGCTCGATCTCATGTGGTATCACAATGGGCCGCCTGGCCTAAGTGTGCTCCTCCTGGAGCAGCCACACCTACCTACCTACCTACTGTTGGGGTAGGTGTAACCGTTACCACATTGGGTATATTACCAGTTAAATAACCGGTACTGGTAACGAATGAGTGAGCGAAATAACTATATAATTAGCTTTTCTATAAACTATATG
The DNA here is from genome assembly GCA_964056695.1 of Melieria picta. Taxonomy (NCBI): domain Eukaryota; kingdom Metazoa; phylum Arthropoda; class Insecta; order Diptera; family Ulidiidae; genus Melieria; species Melieria picta. The sequence goes on from OZ057400.1 coordinate 66,437,335, forward strand.
CGTGGAAACGAGATGGAAACTCACACGTATACAAGACTTTCGGTTACTTTTTTCCCACTGCTCTTAAGAAACTATATAGGGGAGGTAACAAAGCGCAGTGAATTCAAACGGTTATATATACGGTCATATAACCGGTTGCTGTCTTGCAGGTACCTTTCATTTGATTCAGATTTGATTATTTTGTTACAAGCTTCAAATTTTGACCCCAAATCCACGCCTATTTGAGCGTTTACCGAAAATTTTTTTTTTTTTTAGGTTCATAGAAACATGCTCTATGTATACCAGTTTTTCTTATTTTGCCTTGAGTGTTCGCTGTTCTACACTTGTTCAAAATTCTTATGGTGCAACTCCATAACTCGCTTTGTTTGCTGCGACGCTCGTTTTGCTTTGGACGCATTGGCTACATTTCACGTTTTAAGCTACACAATACCCTTTTCCTACCCGAATAGAGATAATTGGAAATTATTTTTTGCTGTTGATTAAAAATTCATCAGGCTATTGTATTCCAAAAAATAAACTCAATCGAGGTACAGGGTGCTACGTAATACTTTGTTCGGCTTACTGTAAATAAGAATAATGCGAGCAACAATGTTAAGTTTTAGTTGCAAAATTAATGAAAAGTAATAAGAAATTTAAGAAATAAGCTGAAAGAGTCAAATTTAAAGATACAAATTCATAAATTTTGCTTTCAAAATGAGAACCAGAATTCGAAGAATTTACGTGAAATGTCAATTTTTCTTGGACAATCCTAAGTTCAAAAACAATGCTAAAGCTTCATTAGGACTATATTTGGTCGGTAGCACATTGGGTGGGGTGGGAATACTGTTTTTTATTCTTTCAAAACGACCCGGGCTTGCTAGTGAAACTGCTTTCACTATAACGCCTTTCATTTTCTCCTGATCCTTATTATATTTTATGGTCAAAGCTTCCGATAGGTGGGTGGTGGTTATTTTTTCCGTTCCGTTTCCTTTTTTCAGTAAATGACGCACAGTCCTGAATTGACTTTTTCGGCCTTCCTTTTGCCGCCTTTGATGTCGATGGTTGGTCATCGCTTATGCTACATGCATCTCCTGCATCGAAGTAAATTGTTTTTTCCAACCACTCATTATTCTGGACAAAATTGAATTTGGTACGATTTGCCGCAATCCATTTCAACTTGATAGTGCGATAAGTCCTGGATATCTTCTTTTTAGTCGTAGATATGTTGGCTGCAGGCAAACTTCCTTCGACGTAACCAATTTCTTTAGTGACAGCCAGAACGAACTTCTCCTTTGTCTTCGAAATAGTAAATATTTCAAACAGCTTCGAATTTTTCAAAAACATCTTTGTGCTTCTTCTTCGGTTTAGTTGCAGTGGCGGAGTTGAAGTGATGTTTAGTTCAAATTAAATTCAAGAACTAACCTCACTTACTCCAAACTCCTTTATTTATAAGTAGGATTTGCATATGCATTTAAATAGCAGGTACTAAGCTTCTAGTACTAGCAGGTACCTAAATAGTTGTTAGGTTTTCCCGCGTTGTAGGATTTTTGAACAGCCCAGACACATAAGTGGGTTTTAGACAGTGCACATAGATATAAGTCTGCTTTTTGTTTTTCAATAACTAATTGGCTGCCGCCGTGGCTCAGTTGGTTAGTGCGTTGGACCGCGAGCCGAAGGCAGCAACCTCAGGTTCAAATACTGCCTGTAATAACACCTAAAAAAATAACGGGAAAACTCGTTTTCTCTTTCGGTGGCTGTCCTCTCAGCTGGAAATGGCAAACCGTTCGGAACCGGCATAAAACTGTAGGTCCCTTGCACCCGCGTACAAATTCACACGCACAACACGGGTGGTTGCGGGAAGCTAGGCCTTAGTCTCGCGTAAGCGGGCTGTCGTGCCAGTCAATTATTATTATTATTAATTGTTTCATTGGCGCGGTTCAAATCAAAGACTAATGGCGACGGACTGAGTTTTGCTCAAATTAAAAAAAAAATGTATGCCAGACACAGTGTCAGTATTTTATTTATTTATTTGTTTAAAGTAATCCAGAAGTTTAATACAGTTCGTACAGATTACTACGAGATGTACATATGTAAAATATGTAAATATCCTAGCTAATTAATTCATTTAACAGCAATTTAAAATGAGTTTCGGAATAGGAAAAATCCAAAACAAAAGAAATTTGAGAGCAAGTTTATTTCTTTCAAATTGGGGCAAAAGACGCGTAATTTGTTCTTACCCTCTCCAAAGCAAAAGTGGCATGATTTCGTAACGATCTTTGCGGAATACAAAAATTGATACGACCGAGTAGGTAGGGACAGTCTATCGCACCCCGTATTAGGTTAAAGACAAAGGAAAGTGAGAGAATACTCCTCCTACCCTCCAATGACTTTAGATTAATAAGCAGGCATCTAGACTGGTATGAGGGAATGGGGTAAACAAAATGCAAAGAGCGTAGGGCATAACGAAGAAACCTTTTTTGGATTTGTTCAAGTCGATTGATGTGATACGCATAGTAGGGTCTCCAAATGAAGGCCGCGTATTCTAGCTTAGGTATAGAGAAACTTTAGAGTATACGGACCCGTAAAATCAGAACTAAAACGGCGAACAAAGGGCAGCGTAGAGTATGCCTTTGCAATCGTGCTGTTTAAATGACTTTGGAAAGAGAACCTATTATCAAACACGACACCAAGATCAGCAATTTCAGTAGGATTCACTAAGTGACAGCCACCAATGTGGTAAGAAGTGGGAATAGGGAACCGGGATTTTGAGTAGGTCACATGGAAACACATATTTATATTTAAATTAAGCTTATTTTCATCACACCAAAGGACAACGCTGTCAAGGTCCATTTGAAGATTGCGAGAGTCTGAGAAACATGATATTGAAAAGTAAATCTTCAAATCATCAGCATACAAAAGGTACTTAGAGAATTTAAAGCAACTGGCTATGTCGTTGATACAAATTACAAAAAGAAGGGGACCTAAAATACCCTAGGGTACACCAGAAGAGGCAATAAAGGGATGCGAAAATACATTGTCAACTACAACAAAACAATTACGGCAAGCCAGATAAGATTTCATCCATCTTAAGAAGATAGAATGAACTCCAAGACTATGTAGCTTCGAAAGCAACAAAGCGTGGCTAACTTTATCAAACGCTTTTGAGAAATCCGTATACACAGTGTCGACCTGAACATGGCTGTGAAAAGCAGATATGCAGTATTCAGAAAAAACTGCCAGGTTAGAAACTGTGGACTTACCGGCCATGAACCCGTGCTGATTTCCAGAAATCAAACGGTTTATTGAAAAATAAAGTTTTTGTTTGACAATGAATTCGAATAATTTTGAGACCGTTGATAATTTCCACTTTTAAAAATTGGATTTATGAGAGTAACCTTCCAGACGTCAATAAACTCTCCCACCTCTAGTGATTTATTAAAAAGCAATAATAGAGGATAGGCGAAAGCATAGCAGGCGGTCTGCTGCCTGCTCTACTGCTGTCGCCAGCTGGGAAGACCGGCTGGTGGGGGCGGAGGAACTGGCAGAATGTGACTAGACCTCCTCGTGGTGGCCGCTGGAAACAGCCACCGGGGTAAGGTCTTGTCTATACCCTGTGTGGCTGGCTAACTAGTCACGTCCCACTTCCAATATCCCCTTATACCCGAGTCCCATCTATCCGTACTTCCTTTCCCCCCCTAATCCAGGGTGTCATGCGACCCGTGCCCATTGGATGGTTTGCAGCCAGGGGGTATACCGGCTGTATTATCACGGAGCCTACCCGATACCTGTCCACCTCGGGTAGTATTTTTGGACTTCCTGTGGCATGGGGCTCTGCCACGGGTGACCTCCCCGACCCCACTTACTGATAGGCCACCGAAAAGCCTCGTCGGAGTAGGTGGCCAACGAACCAGATGAGATGAGTTTCTTAACACATGCCTCGGATGGAAAAGACGTCGGACAGACTGACGTTAACGATCAGCAGATGGCTGAAACAACGACTAGCGGTCGGAGAGACCGATCGGCTAGGAGCAGTGTGAGCAGTGATTGCTCACACGTGAGTGTGACCACAGAGTCAGAGTTGGAGGGGCGTCATCGATAGGATTACCTGCACTGGTAGAAGCTACCGAGGCCATCTCTCTGAAGAGAAAGCGGCTAACGACTTCTCAGAAGAAGAGGCTGAGGAAGCTGATGGCGGCAGGTAAGACCTACGACGAGGCTCTAAAAACTGTTCTAGAAGAGCCGACTAAAACGGACGGGACCGATGGTGGCAGCAAAAGTGATACGGCGCAACCCGTATCGAAAAGGACGAAGTTTAGCCCGTCCTTCGCTGAAGCTGCAGCAGCCATCAAGGTGGGAATACTACCGGACGAATTCCCGGCTGTCCACCTAAACTTGGAGGAGCAGAGGGCAATTGAGGGGGCTATCAAGGAGGAGCTGCGTAAGCTCCCCGTTGATGGACCTCAAATCAGGTTCCAAGGATGCTCCTTCAAGCCAGGATGGATCATTGTGAACTGCGCCGTTGAGGCGTCGAAGAATTGGCTGGAAGGGATAATGAAGAAGACCCAGCTGGTGGAAAAGAAGGTGAAACTGGTGGAGGGAAGCGAAATTCCCAAACCCACCGTAGCCACCGCGTTTTTCCCAGGCTGCTCCCTACCGGCCGAAGATATTCTTCGAATGCTTCGAACGCAGAACCATTCATTACCGACAGGAAACTGGAAGGTATTGAACAGATCTGTCGCGGCGCAGGGAACAACGCTGACACTGGCCATCGACGATCCCTCAGTGACTCAGCTCTCTGCACTGAAGAACCTTCCCTTCTTTGAGTTGGGAAGGGTTCAGTTCAGGTTGCGTCGGGAGCAGGGGGCCAAGTCGTTGGTGACCAGTGAAGGCGGTACGGAGACGAAGACGTCCAACGTAAGGGTGGATGAGGAGAGACCGTCCACCAGTAGACAGGCATTGGCAAGGGTGAGCGAGGACCGGCCGCGTATTAGCGGACGGGTGCTAACCGTCACTCGGACTGACAAGACGACCGAACGGACGAGTGACAGGACGCCAGGACCGGCATCTGTGGGACCCGCAAAGCGTGCCTCAGCTAAACCCGTCCGGCAGACCCGGCTGACTGGGGTGGCAAATCCGTCCAGACAGCTGAGTCTGTTGGATAAGTCTGTACATACTCCGGGCAGTATTGAACGGGTACAGACAAGGGGTAGAGGAGGTAAGCGTGCGGGTTCCCACACCAAGGGACCGCAGGCGTAATATGGAGATTGTACAGATCAATCTCCATAGAGCGTCGGCAGCCTCGGCTGTCCTCACCAGGACCCTTAATACCTTGGGTCCCAGCATAGCCCTGGTGCAGGAGCCATGGACCAGCACCAACGGACAAATCCGGGGGCTAACTCAGGCAGGTAATGTACTTTGTTGCCAGTCATCAACAAGAGCCAGAGCCAGCATTATATTTAATAATGTTTCCTTCTTTCCGTTGACAGATTACGTTACGCCTGATCTCTGCGCGGGAAAAATCGTGTGGAACTCCAGGGAGGTTATCATAGCCTCGGCATACTTCCCTGGAGACGACGACCACTGCCCCCCACAAATAGCAGAACAGTTAATTGACTATGCTAGGGGCAACCACCTGGAGCTAGTACTTGGCTGTGATGCGAACGCCCATCACACCATGTGGGGAAGCTCGGATGTCAATCCTAGAGGTGAGTCACTTTTTAACTTCATACTCTCCCTAGATTTAAACATATGCAACATTGGGAATAGTCCCACGTTTGTTACTAGAGTCAGGAAGGAAGTCTTGGACATGACCTTGACGACCTCAATGACAAAAGATCTTGTCAGTAATTGGCGAGTATCTGATGAGCCGTCCTGCTCAGACCACAGGCATATAAGATTCACGTTAGGGAATCAAAGGCTTTCTGAAGTGTCATTTAGACCTAAAAGACAGACCGACTGGAGCAGTTACTGCAACCAGTTAGGACAAGATACTCTAGTTCGAATAGAGAACAGAATAGATACCATAGACAGATTAGAAAGGGCCACCACAACTCTCAAGGAATCCGTTCTAAATGCCTATGAAGACAACTGTCCCCTCAAGACTAAAACCTTTAGGAAACAGACGCCATGGTGGAGTGGTCACCTTAGTAAGCTAAGGAAGGAGGTCAGGAAATTATTTAATAAAGCCAAGCGGAATAACGACTGGCAGACCTACTCCCAGACCCTCACCAAATATAACCACGAAATAAGGAAGGCCAAGAGAGAGTCCTTTAGACGATTCTGTGAGGACGTGTCAGACCTGTCCTCCAGTTTCAGACTACAAAGGGTCCTCTCGAAGGAGAAATCCTGTTCTATTGGAACACTGGTGGATGTGAACGGGTCGTCCACAAGTAGTGAAATGGAATCACTCGTCCTACTCACTAAAACCCACTTCCCGGGATCGATATTATCAACAACCGTACCTCTGGCAAACAGTACAGGACAGACATATTGTCCATGTAGGGAAGACTGGAAGGTTGCTAGAGCGGTGTGCAGCACATCAATAGTGAAATGGGCGCTGGAATCGTTCTCCCCATACAAAGCGCCGGGAATAGATGGCATCTTCCCGGCACTTCTGCAAAAGGGAAAGGATATACTGGCGCCTATTTTAACAAAAATCTACTCATGTAGCTTAGCTTTTGGACATATTCCAGAGGTGTGGAGAGCAGTAAACGTGGTCTATCTCCCCAAGCCTGGAAGATCCAACAAAAAGGATCCAAAATCCTTCAGGCCAATAAGCTTGATGTCATTCGTGCTAAAGGGCCTGGAAAAGGCCGTTGACCGCTTCCTGAGAGAAGATATTCTTCCTCGGTGCCCCCTAAGTGCGAACCAGCATGCCTACCAGAAAGGTAGATCCACTGAAACGGCCCTATCGGCGCTGGTAGGCAGGATAGAAAAGTCCCTGGAGGAAAAGGAAATCTGTTTGGCAGGTTTTCTAGATATAGAAGGGGCCTTCAACTACACGACCTTCGAAGCGATTGAAAAGGCGCTAGAAGAATTTCAGGTGCCTACCACTCTTATAAGATGGATATCATCCATGCTTGAAAGCAGGGTGATTCAGTCCAACTTAGGGGGGTAGAGCTGTCTGCAAGAACAGGGAGGGGATGTCCCCAAGGAGGGGTACTATCCCCGCTGCTGTGGTCTGTGGTCGTTGATGGACTAATCCGCTCACTTACGGAGCAGGGATATGAAGTCATCGCCTATGCAGATGACCTAGTCATTGCGGTCAGGGGCAAAGACGGACATACAGTCTCGGATTTGCTACAGAACGCGATGAAAATTGTGGAGCGCTGGTGTGTAAGACAGAAATTGTCTGTGAACCCGGACAAAACAATTATAGTGCCTTTTACCTATAAAAGGAAATTTGACCTTGGACGGATAGAGATCTTTGGTAAGGTGCTGAACATCTCGAATGAGGTCAAGTACCTAGGGGTAACTCTAGACAGTAAATTGAACTGGAAACCCCACGTTGATTGCACTATCAAGAGAGCAGGCAATGCCCTCTGGAGTTGCAAAAGAATCTGTGGTAAAAACTGGGGACTGAGGCCGAAGTGGCTTCAAAAACTATACTCCCTGGTTGTTCTGCCGACGATAACCTACGGGGCGATAGTCTGGTGGAGGGAGACCACAGAAGTAACTACTGCGACCAAGCTAGAGAAACTACAACGACTAGCAAATACCTGCATAACAGGATGTCTCAGGACGACTCCAACTGCAGCCCTTAATGTTATATTGGGGGGCGATGCCGCTGGAACTCATAGTGCAAATGGCTGCAATAGCCAGCACTCACAGACTGGTGCATAGTGGATTTATACCGAAAGATACACAGGCAATCGGTCACTTATCTCTGCTGAGGGACAGGAGGCGAGATGGAGGCTTTTGGATGCCCCTTGATCTGATGCCTCAGAAGCACCTCTTCAGAAGAAGGTACAAAACGTACATACCGCACAGGAAGGACTGGACCGATAATAGAATCAGTCCGACGATATTGTATGGTACACTGATGGGTCCAAGACGGAAGAAGGAACAGGAGCGGGAATTTATAGCTCTAGCTCCCAACTTTCAGTCAGTCTTGGGGACAAGGCCACAGTCTTCCAGGCTGAGGTCTATGCCATTAATGAATGTGCCAGGACAATACTAAAACTCAACTTTAAAAGGAAGAGGATATTCATAATGTCTGACAGTCAGGCTGCAATCAAAGCTCTGAACTCGACGACATTGGACTCTAAACTGGTCTGGGAGACAGTAGATGTCCTCCAAGACCTTTCCAAGGACAACCAAGTGATAATACACTGGGTACCTGCGCACTGTGGACAGGATGGTAATGAGGAGGCGGACAGATTGGCAAAGGAGGGGGCGGCAAGACGACCCTACGGACCTGAACCAATCATAGGTGTTAGCAAGACTCATTACAGACATTGTGTAAAACAGGAATTTCTAAATCGAGCTAACCACAAATGGTCGAACACAGTGGGACAACGCTGTTCCAAGCTTTTCTTTCCAGTTTACTCTGCAAAGAAATCTAATTACCTCTTGGAGCTAAGCCGAGCAGAGCTTAGATTCATGACGGGGATCCTAAGCGGACACTGTCTGCTAAATATGCATAGAGCGCGACTGGGAATCACGGACAACGAACTATGCAGATTTTGTATGGAAGACGAGGAGACTTCTGTACACATCATAACGGAATGTCCCGCCCTCATACACGCAAGAAAGCGGGTACTGGGAAGGGAACTGGTACAGACACACGATCTGTCTGAATTTGATCTAAGGAAAATAAAGGAGTTCCTGGATAGCATCGGAGGATACGAACTCCTCCAGTAAGATAAAGGGACGTGACACAATAGTTCAACACTGGACGCAGTGTCTCGGGCAGGTGGTGCTCGACTCCCGCTACCCAATCTTAATCTTAAAGCATAGCAGCTCTTGAAGAGGTACGAGGATAAACCATCCACATCAGAATGAGATGACGATTTGATTTGCCGTGTGCCGTCTTCCACATCGTCAATGGTTAAAGAAAGTGAACCAAAATTAACTGGAGAAACATTGTTCAGGAGACTATTACCGCTTACATCAACTTCCGGTTCAAAATTGGAATTAAAAACATCCGCGAAAAGATTCGCAGCTTCAAATGAAGTATGAGCTTGGATATCGTTAAGGAATACTACTGAGGGAATGCTAGAACAAGATTTCTTAAGCGGCCTTTAGACGGTCGCACATGTTTGCAATCATGTGCGGCGTGACGAGAAGAATGACCGTGTAAACGCAAGAAATTCGTGTCGTCGGACATGTTTGAAGGTTTTCAAATTTTTTTGATTTCTCTGTCGGCGTGACGCACATGTGCGACCGTGTAAACGGCTGCGTGACGCACATAGTGCATTTTGTCATTCGATCGGTAGACAGCGAGCAGTGAGGATGGCGTCGCAAAAAAATTAAGTGTTATGGAAGGAGTTCTTTGAAGTGTATAGACAACATCCCGAACTGTGGAAAGTAAAAAGTGAAGAATATAAAAATAAAAATAAAAGAAACGCAGCATATGAGATGCTTTTATGCAAATTTAAAGAAATTGATGCGAATGCGTGTGCCATGTTGCTTCGTCGACAGCAGCGAGACAACTGAAGTGTGCGTACATGTTTGACCGTGTAAACGCGCATCGCACATTTCCCCCATCGCACATGATTGCAAACATGTGCGACCGTCTAAAGGCCGCTTTAGATTTAACGTAACGCCAAAAAACTTTGGGATTGGATTTTATATCGGACTCAAACTTAAGAACATAATTACGCTTCAGCACCTTACTCAATGATTTAAACTCCTTCGAATATTGCAGAAACTTATCTCTGTGTATAAAGGAATTCGACGACTTAAATTTCCTGTAAAACTTGTTACTCAAATTCTTAAGTTTCTTAAGCTCTTTAGTATACCACGGAATCTTGTAAGATTGCTTTTTAATTATCGGTATGTTGCTTCTACAAATTTCGCGAATCTTATGTTTAAATATATCAAAGCATTTGGCAACTTCAACCGCAGTAAATAACGAATCCCAGTCTAAGGACTCAACTGCAGCATTTACGTAGAATTACTGTCCACACTGATAAAACTCATAAAACTCTAAGTGGAGGACAAGTGGAACATGATGAAGACCAGGACTGGACAAGGGATCAAGGCATTCCAGTAAGGAAGAATGCATATTGCCTTTGATAAAAATGAGATCTAAAGTTCGATGCAGTGTAGTTGTAAAATTATTTATCTGCATTAGGTCAGAACTTAAAAAATTATCTACCAGATAGGTTTCAGCAAAAGTAGAAATAGATTTTGGATATAGCCCACGACCTTCACTCATATTAGACCATTCGATATTACTTAGGTTGAAGTCACCAATTACACATAAATTTTCATGATTTGAAGCTAAAGCGAGAACATTGTCCACGTGAGCCTTATAGATTATGTCAGCACTAAATGGTGGAATATAAGAAACGCAAATCAAAAGTTTAGAAATGCCATTCACAGCAATACAAATTTGATCCAAAAGAGTGTCCGCATTCTTTAATGGCACCAGGGACGAGCGGTATTTTCGGTTAACTGCTATTAAAACGCCTCCGCCTCTTGAGAGCCCAGTTTTTAAAGCATCACGGTCTTTGCGAAAAACATTGAAAAGATTACAGTCAAAGAATTCATTGTCAAAAAAATTCCCGTTCAGCCAAGTTTCCACGAGGATAAAGATGTCATAACCCATATGGGAACTCATGGCAAAAAGTTGCTTCGATTTAGTTCTGAGACCCGATACATTTTGAAAGTATAGTTTTAGATGTTTTGGGGCGACATCAGGTGGAGTAACTACGCGTCCCGCTGTTGCGCAGCGTCTTTGGGAAAAAACGGAAAGGACGAATATTCACATTCGTTGGCCAAATATCCGCGTTAAGCGCCTTTTCAAAGCAGCATTCCGACACTCCAAGTTTAAAGTTGATTTTTTTTAGTTTACACAGCTCCGCATCTTTTTTAACAAGCATATAACAGGCCAACATATTTGAGTCTATCGCAGCATGCTTTGAAACATAAGCCAAAATATCAGCAGCTGTTACATTACTGGAAAAGGATGATGGGCACAACATGCAGTTCTTGATTGCTATTCGATCCGACGACAATAGGTTGACTTGCAATTCTACGGCTATTTTTGGAGACGAATTTCCACTCGGGCAACTGGTGCATAGATGAGTTCACAGACGAAGCAGCAACACTAGCATAGGAGAACGCCTCAGTAACAGGCGCAGTATTAGAGGGCGCGGTAAGAGCGGCATTAGAAGTTGACGTCAAATTCTCCTTCACTGCATTACCGACACACGCACTTTGTGAAACAGCAGGTAGCGGTGCAGCGCAAACAGAAGCACGAGAGCCCGACACAGTATGCTCAGCAACAACACGAGGACCGCCAACAGACGAAGATGAGGATGAAGAGGAAGCAGTAAAATGAGTTTGACTAGCAATAGTCGCCACATTATTGTTATTATTGTTTCTGACATTACCAGTAGGAACTGCGTTTTGTTTGTAGACACTAGCAGATACCATACTCTGCATAGTTTTTAATTCCCGTGCTAACGAGGAAAGCGCAGCCTCTTTATCACTAACAATAGATTTCAATGACCGAATCTCTTGATGGAGATCATCAGTTTTTTTTCAATAGAATCTCCTTATCATGAAACAAAGCATTCACTACCCAGAGAATGCGAGAGTTATCTGCTCTTAGAGCGACAATTTCATTAGCCACTGTAAGCAATGCAGTTTGTTGCTTATTATTATGCGTGATTAGCCGTTCAGTTTCTTTATTTTTTGCCTCTAGCGGAGGAGCAGATAACGGTGGTGAGCGAATAGAAGCGCGACGATCAACCGCACACGATTTACAAAAGAAAGGCTTCTCCGAGACTAGCAAAAAATCGAGATCTGCTTGTAAGAGACCAACACAGTCAATATGGAAAAGCTCTTTTCACTTCGCACAGATAATTTTCTGTTGAGCACGGTCCACCTTTTGTCCACAACAACACGGCATTTTTAGTTCGACTTCAAATTATTGCATTTAGAAAATTAAATTTTGAATATTTAAACCGCACTAAACTGCCTTATTTTTGAAAATTGTTGAACTGTTGGACTTTAATTAATCAACCCCGTCAATTAGAAATTGACTAAGTAAGTGCTATTAATGGCTTTTCAATTGCGAGAGACCCTCGAGCGAAAACACGTCCGATCCACTTGCACTCTGAATTTCACTGCTTTTGTTAAAAACAAAAACATTACATCAAAGGATACATGATAACTGATTGCCGGAAATGAAGGCCAACTTGTTTTTCGTACGTGCGAACTGCACATCCAGAAAAAAGTACTCTTTACTTCGAGCTTACAGCAATATACGCAAAAAAAAGTCGACTTAATATGGAGTTGCAAGCTTATATCACATCTTAAATGAAGCCAAAATCCAAATTTGCATGCCCTGGTAACGATTATAATCGCGTGTAATTGATTCACTATCAAAATCTTGACGAACTTGTTCGAACGCACGCACCCGAAATCACAAAATTGCGCGAGGTGGCCACAGAAAAATCGCTGTTAAATCCAGTCGGGCAAAATCGGGCACCCGATCTCTTCAGGGCAGTACTCACAGAAGACTAGTGAACAATTTTCCCAAAGACGGAACTCTGGCAAGTATGGCCTTTTTTAAAGTCTATCGAAAGTCCAAAAAGTGTGATAAAAACAGTGCTTCAAGTGAGTGCCTATGAAAAGACAACAACAACAACCAACTTTTTTTTCTATATTTAATTATTTACTACAAATGCCTTCTTTTACGATACCGGTGCAAAAAGTTTCAATTAATTTGCTCCTTTCCGTATTTTAAAACTTCAGCTTTGCCGAAAATGTGCAAATTGCTGATATTATTTCACACTGTAAAAATTGCTCAACTTTGACGGGCTCTACAAGCAAAACTATTTGTCCAATTTAGTTAAGGTTTTCGGATTTCTTAGGTCCAAGCATTTATCTAGCGGACAAATATAACAGTTTCCCCCAAATCGAACATGACAAAATTGACTTTTGCAACCTGCGTAGGCAGAATCAGCCACTGTGCGGCGTACCGTTTGCAAATTCGAATATGCAAGGGTGTGTGTCCGTGTGAAAATAAATGTGCGTGTTGGTTGTGTGTGCGCTGAGGCGAATGAAAACAATACGAGCAACTGCACAAGATGAAAAGCAAATTGAATTTTCATGGCTTTCGGTTCTGCTATGAATATTGAACCATGTGAATTCGCAAAGGCGTACAGTAGAGTGTGCGTTCTTATTGATACAAAAACAAAACCATGAATTTCTGCTATGCAATGTTGGCATTCATGTAGGCTACGTTGCACAGTGTCGCGAGTAGGGACAAAAATAAAAAAATGAATGTCGCAAATGTAGAAAAATAAGTTTGTAGTACTGAAGTAAATACCTCAATTTACAAAAATGTGAAAACGAATTTTAAAAATATCAATTTATATACCGATGGCAGGCCACCAAACTTGCACTTTGTGAAGGTTGGGTAGAAATTATTGAAATTTGTTGAATGTAAGTTCGAGGAGTTTTATTGAAAAATTTCCCATGGAACCTTATGATAAGTAAATATATTCTATAAATATACTATTTTTGCAACTCTGGGGAAGCTTTCCCTCTTTTATTTTGCTTTCCATATTCCTTGTACCGCTACTTGAAGAAACGTCAATTCGTAGGAATAAAAGTGCAGTGTCATCAAACTTTAGATAAGCTTTTAAAAAAACCTACTTCTTACTACTTCGAGATTTTACAGTGTGATATAGCTGAAAGTATGTATTAATAGAAACCATGGACTTTAGCTGCACAAACTTGCACGTTTTTAAGAAATTCAGCATTTTCAGTGACGTATGCAGTAAAAAATAGGGACCTTTTTTGCAGCATGGTTGGCAGGCAAACATAGCGACCACTGCTGCGCTTCGCTTAAGCTATTAAATTACAAAAAAGGTAGATTCGATGGAAGGCTTCGGTAATACTGGGTGGCTTGCCATCGAATTAAGGCAACTTTCGAAAAGAAGCAAAACTTGTTAATGCCTGAAGAACCAATTATATCAGTTAATAGGAAAATTAAAGGTAAACATGAAAACCGAAACTCTGATATAATGCAATATTAAAAAAAATTTAATTTAAAATTTTGTCAAAAATAGATGTAGAGGGTTTAATTTGAATAATTCATCATCGAAAACCGATTGGCCTAGCAGTACACGTTAACAAATTGTAATTTTTCATGAAAATATATGCTTTACTGAATTTAATAAAAGGTATTATAATTTTCTATTTGAGTTTGAAATTACTTAGGTGCGCATAAGTATGCACAGATATTTGTAGTTTTTGTAATATTTCCTCTTTTTATTACAAGCGTATTTGTAGGTTGATCGAAACCATTTTTTGTATATATCTTTATATTGATGATATGAGTTGCTGTACCATACCATATTTCATCAATATATCTTTTATAGTTTCCGAGATAATGTCACCTTAGTATTTGGTTTGTATGGGAGGTGGGCGTGCCCGTGGGGCGATTAATTTTTGGCGTATTAACTTCTCTTTATAACAAAATCATATGTACAAAATTTTATTGTCGTACGACTATTCCTTCTATTTTTGTCCCTCGCTACTATGGACTCGCGACACTGTGCGTTGCCTTCTGGCCTAATAAAATTCATACCGATAAATTTTTCAAATTCATATATTAACAGCCCAATTCTGTACACTAAATAAATTCACCATATTGACTATTTGTCAAGTTTTTACTATTTGTCAAGAATTGGCATTCTATTTCTAAAAATAAAAGCTTTTTCCTTAATAAATTGTCAAAAGTGTAAATGCTATTGACTTACAAATTTAAATTTTTTGTTAATTAAATTAACAAAACATGAAATTAATTATTGGTATTTATTATTATTATTAATTATTAATTATTGTTATTTATTGTTATTATTATTGTTATTTAGTTGGTATTAATAACTCTTTCTTCATTATTTATTCTTTTTATTTTCTTAAAGTTTTTGATCTTATTTTTCGTTTTACTTGCAATGTGCTCTTTTAGCCAAATGCTAAGCAATATTATAAAAAGTAATCTTATATAAATTGTTTTGTTTCCTACAAGTAGACGGTTCTGAAAACCACATTTTGTATTCATCTACTTCTGTTACTTTTGCAACACACAAATTGTACAAAAGCTTTTTTATATTGGAGGAATGAGAGGTTTCCTTAAAAAACGTATGAAATGTGTTGTAAAAGATTTTTGAAATTAAAAAAAATTAGTCGATTGGAGCTTTTAGTTTTAAACTACTATTAAAATAGTTGAAATTTTTGAAAAATATAAACTGATGCGGTGATTTACAAAGCTCGAGATTTTTGATTGTAGAAAAGAAAGACGCGTGCGGTTCGTTTGACAGCTCGTTTATTACTACTTTTCCCGTACGGAACATAACGCGATTATGCTAATACATAATGGGCGAGGTTTACCACATATGTAAAACTATGTAAAGGGACATATATGACAGCAACATACCGCCGCCCTTGAACGATTTAAATACGTTCAACATAAATACAATTTCAAATTCAAAAAAACATATGTAGGTAGCAAAAAGGTTAGAACAAATTACAAAGGCATGTAACTTATTTAATTTATCTAACTAGATGTATCCTCCGAAAAAATATCGGATTTAGTAGGTAGTAAACAAAGCTCGACTACCGGTCGTACAAATTCGCCATCGCCTGTTTTTAATGTAACGACTCGAACACGCCCATCGTTCCCCGGGGGGCACTTTATAACCCTTGCAAGTTTCCATTTCGCTGGAGGTGTAGACTCATTCATGACAGCAACAACATCATTTTCTGCTAGATTGGTCGAAGAACGAAACCATTTGGTGCGGCGCTGTAAACTAAGGAGGTATTCATTACACCACCGTCGCCAGAAATGTTGCTCATCGACCAAATTGCGTGCCAGCGCTGGTGTAAATTTCCTTTGAAATCTTGAACTTCGGGTTCCGGTAACGTCTTTAAAGGCTCACCAACAATAAAGTGACCAGGTGTGAGGATTTCCAGATCGCTAGCATCTGCTGCATAGGTGCATAAAGGACGTGAATTTATGCAGGCTTCGATTTCCGTTAGCAGTGTACTAAATTCTTCATACGTTAACAAAGTGTCAGCCAATACTCGTTTGAGGTGATATTTTATTCGTTTTATGCCAATTTCCCAATAACCTCCCATGTGGGGCGCGTTAGGTGGATTGAAATGCCAAGTAATGCTGGAGAGAATTATTATCACGCAAATCAACTTGCAGCATAGCAAATCGTCTACTGCTCTACTATGCAGCAGGCATGCGAAACTGCAAACATGTCCTCAAATAATATTAATCCAAGAGCCATGGGTGTGCTACAAGCGTATCTGTGGTCTGGGTGCCATTACCTGGGGACAAATCCTTCAACAGGAAGGGAGTGATAGACCGCGCGCATGTATTATCATATCGCGGTCGATCGAATGCACGATGCTTAGGCAATTCTGCTCTCAAGATGTCGTTGCGGTTAAAATAAAGTACTGGGTTGGTGGGAACAGCGTCGAAACTGTAATAGTAACGGCCTACCTGCCGTATGACTCTATACTTCCTCCTCCATCGAGGGAGTTAATGGAAGTCGTCCAGTATGCTGAATCCAGGAGTTTAGGACTCATAGTGGGCTGTGACGCAAATTCACAGAACATTGTTTGGGGTAACAGAAAATGCAACCCCAGGGGTACTAAACTTTTGGAATTCATTATGTCGACTGATCTGGTGATTCAGAACGTTGGTAACAAACCAACTTTTGTGACCAGCAGAAGACAAGAAGTGATTGATCTGACACTGACCAATAGGAAAGTGGCAGATCAGATCATGCAATGGCGGGTTTTGGAGGAGGTCTCTCTTTCAGATCACCGCTTTATCGAATTCCGACTCGGTATTGATCTAATGTCGATACCAGGTGGACGGAATCCTCGCAAGGCGGACTGGAACAGGTTTGGTGAGCGTATACCAATCCTGAAAAAACTCCGAAGTACAGCCAAGATTAAAGAAGCGACAAGGGAACTAGGAGTTACTTTGACTGGCTGCTATGAGGAGGTGTGTCCGCTGAGAGCGAGCAGACAAGGCAAAGCAGCTCCATGGTGGAGTGCTGAGCTTTCGAAGCTACGCAAACGATCCAGGAAGCTTCTGAATAGGGCCTTAAAAACCCGAAAAGAGGATGACTTGACCAAGTATCACCTCGTCCAAAAGGAATTTAAGAAGAAAGTGAGGTCTGCCAAACTGGACTCTTTCAGAGACTTTTGCAATGAGGTTGAAGGTATGAAGGAGTCAGCAAGACTGTGTAGGGTTCTACAAAGAGACCGAACGGTTAAGCTTGATTCTCTTCGCTTGGCTGATGGCTCCTATACTACCTCTAAATCGGAGGCCTACAACACTCTCCTAGCGACCCATTTTCCGGGAAGCAGGATAATTCCCAATGTGGTGGGCAGTTGTGAGGTCAATGACGCAGGTAATAGGACTAAAAGGCTTAACTGGTTTTCCGCGTCAGAAGTAGTGACGGAGGAGGCGGTAAGGTTTTCTTTTTCTCCTTCGAAAACTACAAGTCCCCAGGACCTGATAAAGTTTACCCGATAATGCTAAAGAAGGGTGGAGACAAGCTGATGAAAGCTCTTATAAAGATCTTCACGGATTGCCTCGCTCATGGTTACATTCCAACTCTTTGGCGACAGGTCAGAGTGGTCTTCATTCCCAAACCAGGGAAAGACGACTATACGCTGGCCAAGAGCTTTAGGCCAATCAGCCTGACTTCTTTCATGCTGAAAAGCTTAGAGCGAATGGTAGAAAAGCACATCCGAGCGAAAGTGCTGATAAGAAGCCCACTTAGTAGAAACCAACACGCTTACCAGAGTGGAAAATCATGCGACTCAGCCCTGCATGCATCGTATCCAAGATTGAAGCAGGTCTGGCAGCTGACCATTACACTTTGGGCGTCTTTGTGGATATTGAGGGGGCTTTTGACAATACAACCTTTGACTCGATATGCTCAGCAGCCAGAATGCATGGGGTAAATGAGACCCTGATAAGGTGGATCCGCTCCATGCTCTCCGGGAGATTGCTGACCGTTGGTGAGAGTGATAGCAATTCGGTCACGGCAGAGGTCGGACGGGGATGTCCCCAGGGTGGTGTTCTCTCTCCGCTGCTGTGGTGTTTCGTGGTCGATTCTCTACTAAGGGAGATGCAGGATCTCGGAATTCATGTCCAAGCATACGCGGACGATGTCTGTGCACTAGTGTCAGGACGATCCCTCAGGATGATTTGCAAAAAAATGCAGAAAGTCCTGGATAAGATTGATAACTGGTGCACAGGACAGGGTCTTTCCGTTAATCCCAGTAAAACGACTCTGGTCCTATTTACTAGGAAGCGGAAGCTGGATGGTCTCGAACTGCCAGTACTGAAAGGTGTGACCCTCAGTCTATCCACGGAGGTGAAATATCTAGGGGTTATCCTAGACAGGAAACTAACGTGGAAGATGCATGTCTTGACGAAAGTAGACCGTGCGCTGAAGGTTTTCCAACAGTGCCGTCGAGCTTTTAGCAAGACCTGGGGCCTGAAGCCTGCGGTGGTCCTCTGGATATATACCGCACTCATCAGGCCCATAATTCCGTACGCATCGGTAGTCTGGTGGAGAAGAACAATGGTTAAGTCCACAGCTTTGGCTCTGAACAGACTACAAAGAAGTGTATGTATATGCATTACGGGTGCCATGAGCACTGTCTCGGGTGATGCCCTTAATGCCATGCTTGACCTGCTTCCCCTAGATCTAAAAGTTCAAGAGGAAGCGATGAAAGCGACATGTCAGCTATATTACTATGGATACTGGCACGACAACAAGGGCTCGGGTCATAGAGAAATCTTCAAGAGGTTGTCAGCGCAATATCCGTTGCTGCTGGCCCCTAAGGATTGCCTAATACCCGTAGTATCCTTTAGGAGAAACTTTGAAGTGAGGTTCCCAACGCGCGGACAATGGGACAACCCAGAGGCCATGCTAGGGGATCTGACGGATATTTTCTTCACTGACGGATCCAAGACCGAAAAAGGTACTGGAGCTGGATGGCACCTCAATGGAAGTGTCAACTGCTACTACTCACTGGGTGGGCTGACTACCGTCTTTCAGACGGAAATCTTCGCCATTCTGAAGGTAGCGGAATGGATAATCGGGAGGAAATGGTGCGGGAAACACATAGGAGTCTGTAGTGACAGTCAAGCTGCACTTAAGGCCCTGGAGAACGCGCGTGTTACCTCTAAGATTGTCCAAGAATGTAAGATGAAGCTAAAATCAGTCGCGAGACGTAATAAGCTCCAACTTATCTGGGTTCCGGGACACTGCGGTGTTCTAGGTAACGAAACTGTCGATGAACTGGCTAACTGTGGATCAGGGTGTACACCCATGGGACCAGAACCAATAATCGGCACCAGTCTAGCAGGAACCCTGGACTGGATCAAGTCCTGTGTAAATAACCTACATAGAGAACGTTGGTCTAGCTTGGGAAGCTGTAAAACTGCCAAGTGTTTTGTGAAAAGCCCGAATAGGAAAGCAGGGAATTTGCTCCAGAAGCTGAGAAGGAAAGACCTCCGTCGAATGGTCGGGTTAATCACGAGACACAATCCATGGGGGCGACATATGGCCAACATGGGCATCATCGAGGACCCGACTTGCATGTCTTGCCTGGAGGAGGTAGATAGTACAAAGCACTTTCTCTGTGCATGTCCTGCCTTCTCTAGAACGAGATTGCGCACGCTGGGTTCAGATGTTATGAGAATGGACGAAGTTCATTCTCTCACCCTGTGTGATCTCCTGAGATTCATTAATGAGTCCAGGAAATTTGCACAGGAGACCTCATAACCCTTTCTCCCTTTCCACCCACTTTCTCTTTTCTCTTTCCCATTCCAATCTCCTCTATCAACCTTTTTCCTGAGCCTTAAGTACAATGGGCTATAAAGCCTGAGTGCTTGAGGTAATGACCTCCCTTAGGTTATTTCCTCGGCTCCCCCTCACATCCATCCATCCATCCAATGCTGGAGTCAGCGAAAAAAGATTGAAGTTTATCATCAGCCATGCAACGATTAAACATGTTGCGCAGTTCTTTTTCGGCACCAACGAAATTTGTGCCATTGTCGGAGTACATAACACTGCAGTAACCGCGCCTATTTATGAAGCGCTTGAAAGCATTAAGGAACGAAGCGGATGACAAGTCTCCTACAAACTCTAAGTGCATAGCACCAGTGCTCATGCAGACAAACGAGCAAATGTAGCCGTTAGTAGACTTCGCACCTCTACCATGGGAAAATTTGAACGCATGCGGTCCGGCAAAATTGACAGCGATACGCAGGAAGCAGCGAGCGTACGTGACACGGCTATTTGGCAAGTCCGCCATTGATTGACTAGCCAAGTTTCTATTCAAGCGGGTACACCTCACACACTTGTGGTAAATGTTTCGAATCAAGTTTCGGGCAGCTATGACCCAAAATCGGCGCTGCAAAACAGCTTGCATGATTTGGGGGCCAGCATGAAGGGTACAAGTATGAACGTCTGCTACTATCAATTTCGCTAGCGGTGAATTTTTAGGTAGAATGATCGGATGTTTCACATCACTCGTAGAGATAGCGTCCTTGAGTCGGCCTCTTACACGTAGAATTTCATTCTCATCGAGGAACGACTGCAGGCGCAGAAGGCTACTACGCAGTGGTAACGGCTTCTTCGCGCTGCAATGAGATATTTCATTAGAAAAATATAAATTGTGTGTATACTTAATCAGAGCACGTTCAGCTTCGACGATCTCTTTGCAGCTTAAAGATCCAGTTCTCCTTTCTACAATAGATTTTGAGTTTGGACGAGCATTGGTTCGGAAACGCAGGACATAGGCAGTTACTCGTTTTAATTTGGCATATGACGAATATTTTGTGATAAACGACCAATGTTCGTTTGAGTCGGCGACATGTACGTCAAGCTTACTTGATCGCAGCTCTAGGTCAGTAGTGTACGGTGCCGACGTGGTATACTTCCAAAACTCGTCTGCAGTTTTAAAAAAAGGTGGCCCATTCCACCATAGTTGATGATGAAGCAGTTCGTTGGGAGTAATGCCTCTTGAAGCACAATCGGCGGGATTGTGTTCAGAGCGAATATGATTCCAGCTTTCTGGGGTAAAACTTCTTGAGTATCAGCGACTCGGTTTGCAATAAAAGTCACCCATCGACTAGGATGGGTTTGCAACCAAGCAAGTGTGATAGTGGAGTCTGTCCAAGCATACAACGGGTAGTTAAGTGTAGACAAGCTAGCTGTGACTCTTCTCACAAGCTTCGCGGCGAGGTGCGCAGCGCACAATTCCAGGCGGGGCAACGGCCTTACTTTGAGCGGTGCTACTTTTATTTTGGCAGTGACTAGGGCAATAGTAATTGCACCATCAGGTTGAACTGTTCGCGCATACATAACGGCAGCGTAAGCGCGCTCTGACGCATCAGCGAAAATGTGTAGCTCTGTATATGAACCTGTTGCACCAGAGCCAAGCCATCGGCTGAGTTTCAATTGAGAGAACGACATTTACCCACGTCGGCGAGACATCCAAAACTCCGCTATGTGGCTCGGTACTGCTTCGTCCCAGTCGGAATTAGAACGCCAAATGTCTTGGAACCAAATTTTCGATTTAATTGTACAAGGCGCTAAGAGCCCTAGTGGGTCGAATAGAGTGCTTGCATCCGATAAGAATGCACGTTTTGAAAGAAGTGCCGGTGGCTTCTTTAACACGTTAAGGACGGCGTGTACCACCGGTGGCTCAAACATGAATGTTTTATCTGGCGGCGTGTACCACCGGTGGTTCACACAAAAATGTTTTATCTGGCGGCGTGTACCACCGGTGGCTCATAATGTCCATAGTCCTGAATTGTAATTTTTTCCATAAAATTAAACTATTTGTGATCAACACTAATTTTTTATTGAAAAAGTTTTGAGCATATTTTTAAAGAAAGAAAATAAAATATAAAAAAATAAAATAGAAATAAGATAATATTTATTGTTTTTGATGAGTTTTTTTAAAACATTTTAGACAAAGTGGTGGTTCACCTTCGCAAAATTGACAAAACGTTGTAACTCTTTTTGTTTTTTTTGCTGCATAATTACTACCTCGCCGAGTAGACAACGATTTATAACATTCACGGCATCGTTTCCACGATTTTCTGGCAGTTCCAGTATACTTTTGAAGAAAATGTATACTTCTTTTATGTGCTTGCGGTTCTGTGGGCATTTCATCCAGGAGCCGATCGATAATATATTCTCTAAATTGCGAAACACTCAACTAAGAAAAAATAACGGTATAATAAAAGCAACATAACATTACGCATTTTTTTGCAATATTTGTGTTGCTTATTTTATGCTTCACAAAAGTTGTTTGCAAGGCGCCGCCAGATAAAGCAAAGTTTGATTTTTGCTGCCGCCAGATGATGCATAATACAAAAAACTGCGCCGTCCTTAACGTGTTAAATTTACGTCGAACGTCAAAAAATCATGTTCGTTATTCCAAATTAATCCCAAAGCATGCACTTCCTTACCTTCCGCGATATAATGATAAATTTTCTTCAAAGTGTTAAAAGTGTGGCAATTAGTTATTTCGGAACAATTAGAAGCCCATTGTCTTAATTCAAAACCACCACTATCAAGAACGGTGGATATTTCTCGTTGCAGAAATTTAAGCTCTTCTATACTTGACGAACCAGTTAATAAATCGTCCATGTAAAAATCGCGCAAAATTACTTTGGTTGCCTCCGTGTGTTCATTATAGGCTACCTTTGCAGTTTGCTGTAGTTTTATAGCTAAATGCGACGCAGCAGCTACCCCATAAGTAACACGCAGCATGTAGTAGTCTTGAATAGGTAGCGAAGGATCAGAGCGCCATACAATACGTTGCAAATCGGTGTTTCTTTGAGACATACACCTGTCTATACATTTTCGTCACGTCGGCCGTTAGAGCGTAGCGATGCAATCTAAATCGAATCAAGATTGAGAAAAGATCTTGCTGTAATTGAGGCCCAACTATTAAGGCATCGTTCAGTGAGTACCCAGTTGACGTTTTGGCTGAAGCGTTAAAGACAACTCTAAGCTTAGTTGTAGCGCTTGATTCCTTTAATACCGAATGATGTGGCATGTAATAACAATTTGATGGCGAATCACTTGCAACCGCCATGTGATTCATTTGTATGAGTTCTTGCATAAAATTACAATAACGGACGCGGTGGTCTTCGTCAACAAGAAACCGTCCATTCCATTCTCCATTCGTAATAGGCTGCGAACAGCGAGATTGCGCGACTAACCTAGCGTTATAATTTTCTTGAGTGGAAGCTCAACGATGAAGCGGCCATCAGGTGCGCGTTGATATGAAGTCTCAAAATGATCCTCACAAAACTGTTCCTCAGCGGTAAGATATTTCTTTGTTGGCGCTTCTTCTAACTCCCATAATTTACTAAGTGATCTTACCAGTTGAATGTCGCAGTGTAAATTTATAGGTGCGTACGCGACGGCAGCCTTATCACAACTTACGCGGCCAAACAGCAGCCAGCCAAACACGGTGCTTTGTGCCATTGGTGTGCCAGGATCACCTTTACGAATTTCGGGAGTGATAAATTGATCCATGTAATCCATTCCAATTAACATATCTATATGACCAGGCTTCATAAACTGCGGATCAGCAAGCGGAAGATTTCTCAAATGAGCCCACGTCGAATCTGGTACGATGGTTGTTGCCAAGTCGTTCGTAATTTTCGAAAGAATGAGTGCATTAATTTTGTACTGCTGAGTCGAAAAACGTGATGACAACGAAAGTGACACCTCCCCCTTGGTATGTCCACCATTGGCGGACGCAATTCCAGTAATTAACACAGATGATGATTTCCGTGGCAAGCGTAAGCGTTGAACGCACGAATCGGTGACGAATGAAGCGTGCGAACCTGTATCAAACAACAATCGAGCAGTTCGCCAGCAGCGGGCACAGTCCTGAACTTGTACTACGGCGGTAGCTAGAAGAATACCGTATTTTGCGTCATGACATGAACTAGCGTCAGCGGTAGCCACAGTGGTGTCTAACAAAGAATTAGTGGCGAAGGCGTCTGAATTGGGCGGTGCAGCGGCGACGATGAAAGAGGCAGTGCGGTCTTTATCAGAAGGAACGGTGTCGGCAGCGTGCAGAGAATCTCCAACAGTCACGTGAGCGAAAGCGGTCGTGGCTTCACCAGCCGTGGGTTTAGCAGTAACGGTATTACCGGGAGAGTGAATAAGTGTATGGTGACGTTGTTGGCAAATTCGGCACGTGGAATTGCTGCGACACTTCGGCCTGTAATGCCCTTTACTCAAACAATTTAAGCATGCGTTGTTCTCTTTAACCCACTGAATTCTGGCGTTGACATTCGAGCATGAAAATTTCTCGCAATCATAAATTTTGTGATCGCCGTTGCAGTATGTGCAACACAATGCGGTACTTTTGCGTTCTTCTACCACATGAAGCGCATTCGTAGACTGTTTTGCTGCACTTCTAGCGAAATATTTATTTGAGAGCACGTTTGTTGTAGAGTTGACTGCCGAAAGCATAGCGAGAGAGCGACATCGTGTCTCCAAAAAAAATTTTCAACTGTTCGAAGGTTGGTGGCTCATCACTCTCCAATGACAACTCCCACTATTTTCGTTTCTCATATGCAAGCTTACTGACTGACAGGTGAACAAGACAGTCATCCCAAAATTTGACAGGGCGTCCTAGCGCTTTTAGAGCGCGTGTATGCTGTAGTGTTGTGTCGAAAACTAGCTTAATGGTGGCCGCAGAATCATTACTCGCTTTGCTTATTGCGGACAATGCGCGAAAATGATTCTCAACGAATACACGCATTACCTTGTAACGCGACTTCAGCAAGTTCCATGCTTCGTCATAGTTTGCGTCGCAAATTTTGAAACTGCTTATGATTTGCAAAGCTTCTCCCTTCAAACAACTTCTAAGATAATGACCATTTTGACCATTTGTCAAATTGCCATTCGAGCCAACAAGCGATTGAAATGTATCGTGGAATGATATCCACTCGGTGGAGTCACCCGAAAAGGTTGGCAATCCCATTTTTGGCAATCGAATTGATGCACACACTTGTCTAACGGTTTCACCATCTGCTACGGGTACAGCTAACACTTTTTTTGATCGATTGAAATTTGCTAATTCCGTAGAATACAAAAATTCAGCCTGTACGCGGGATTCCTCTTCCATTTCGAAATTTTCAACGCCACATGAGGCTTCGACGACATCTTGTGCTAGGTTGAATCTCACCCACTGCTCGTTTAACAATTGCAAATAGCTGGATATGTGTTCTAAGTCCATTGTATGCAAATCATGAATACTTTTCGTCATACTACTGTGTCCAAAAAATAAGGTGATATTTGAATTATCGATTATCGTGGTGTTGTGCATTATGAATTCCTTCCGCCGGGCCAAACAGTCAACAAGGAATATTATTTGAACGTTATGCGTCGTTTGCGTAACGCTATCCGCCTAAAAAGGCCGGAATTGTGGAAAGACAATTCTTGGTTTTTACACCACGATAATGTACCATCCCATACTGCACTCGTAATTCGTGATCATTTCGCCAAAAACTCAACCCATATCGTTCCGCAACCACCGTATTCACCTGATCTGGTGCCGTGCGACTTCTGGCTGTTCAGCAAGCTCAAAAGTCCGCTCCGGGGACACCGTTTTGATACGATAGAGGAGATTCAAGCCGCAGCGAAGACGGAACTGAAGGCCATCCCGGAAAGTGACTACAATCAGTGTTTCGAAGATTGGAAAATCCGTTGACATAAGTGCATTGCATCGGGAGGGGATTACTTTGAAGGTAATGAAATTGATTTGGAAGAATAAATAAAGAATTTTAAAAATAAATACAATGTCACCTTATTTTTTGGACACAGTAGTATATCTTTTGATCGCATTGAGGGCGGAATCACGTGTTTTCACATTATTTGCCATTATAACAGTTGCAGATTGAACACAAGACGAGTATAACACTTTGCTTTAAGAGAATTTACAGTTGTTGAGCAGAGCTGAACAACGAAATGGTTTTTAATATTTTGCGATTTTAACTGCGGTTTCGCGAATGATGTTGAATTAATTCCTAAGCGGTTTGCGAGTTTCGGATAAATCGTTTGGCGGTTTTTGCGGGGGATCCGGCTCGAAGGACCAAAATGATGCGGTGATTTACAAAGCTCGAGATTTTTGATTGTAGAAAAGAAAGACGCGTGCGGTTCGTTTGACAGCTCGTTTATTACTACTTTTCCCGTACGGTACATAACGTGATTATGCTAATACATAATGGGCGAGGTTTACAATATATGTAAAACTATGTAAAGAGACATAAGTATATGACAGCAACATAAACATTTCGTTTCCTTGTAAATCACAAGACTTCAACAAATTATACAAATTACATTCATGATAAAAACTTGATGACGTTAATACAAGTAATGTAATGATTATGGGTTGTGCTCAAGCCCTTGCGCACCGCAATCTGAGAGGTTTATTGTGCCCCTAATACGAGTAAAATCAGATCAAGTTTCTAAAAAAAGGGTTGTCAACAAAATTTTTTGGGGATTCAACCACGTCAGAATTCGTTTAAATTTTTCAATTTAACCCTTATGTGTGTGATGGGGTACCCGGGTACCCAAATCAATTTAATATCGAAATTTTATATACTTACGGATAACCTAGAAAGGTAAATCTTCATGACAACTTCCAAAATGGTATTCTGTCCTTATTTTCGAGTGTTTAATTCCATTTATTTTATTTTGGAGGGTGTGCTGGGGCACCCGGGTACCCCAATACATTTTATATGGAGTTGCATGGATTTCATAGATTTTTCCTGTAAGTAAAACTTTCTTAAGTTAATAATTTGTAATAAAACAATTTTATCAACGGAAAACAATCACTCAATCGATTTTGAGGAAATGGAAAAATTGATTTTGGTTATATAAACTTATAAACTCCAAGATATTTTATATATGCAAACCAGATCCAAAACAACTCTCTCGCCTACATTTATTGGCATTCGCCTTCAGCGGGTTTTTCCGGGTACAGTTGACCTTGGAGATGATAAGAATTTCTTGCGTCACAAGCCCAAAAAGTTGTTAACTCGTATTTTTCAGGTTTCGACGGTATATATTGCGTAAAGCGTCCGTTTCGGTTGGTTTCACGCAAAATTATGTCACATATTTCACTTGATAAAATACTTTTGAATATAGCTTTTGCTGTGCATATTATTGTAGAAAGAATCGATACCACTACGCTTGCACACTATGCCGAAATGGATATTTCTCTTCGTCACTACCATTCGAGTCATATGAGGTGGTCAGTTTCTATGCAACACGCAGGCTCAGCGTCAGAGGCTTCTATTGCTGCGTCGTCAACTGATGGAATATGTTCATCTCCGCCTTCGGAAATGAAAATAGAAAATTCGTCATCACTTTTACTTTCGCACAGTATTTCTTGAATTTCGGCTGGGATAAATCTTTCAGAACGAGCTCTTACTGAATAAGAACTCATTTCCGAATTTGTTCAGTTCTTTCACAATGCAATTAAAACTAATTACTAACGACGAATTGATTTGCTACAAAGTTCAAATGTCAAAAATTTCCGCGTGGAATGAGCTTCCATTGCAATTTATAGCAGCGTATAAATGGTATTCCCCTTTTTATGAAACGAGGATCCGAATTAGCAAAAAAAATTATTACTGCAAATTAAAAAACAAGTTTGCAAGTAATTTTTTGTAACATGGGAAATCCCAAAATATACTTTTATATTACTGAGAGCTTAAAAACTAAGCAAAAACGGTCAAATGTCTTACAGTGCGAACAAAAAGTGAGAAATTGGCATACAATTTGTACTGGGGTACCCGGGTCCCCATCACACGGGTAAGGGTGATTTTTTCACCACACACACTATGGTTAAACAAATTTTTTAGGGATTCATCCACGTCAAAATGTTTTCAAATCAGTTAACGCAAGGCATACGAAAACACGCAACCAGACAGCGCAACGATTAGATTGATATGCTGTTCTCAGCAAATTTGTTGAAGCGAAAGCGATCGTCAACGAAAATAAGTATACACACAAAAAATGAGCACGAACAAGGGAAATTGTGTTTTTGCTTTTGTTGGCTGTTTTGGTGGTTGATTATTTCATTGCGTGTGAAGGCAACGCACACAATTATGCAAATATTTTCGAATAGCCGAAGTGCGTATGGGACCTGCTGCACTGGTAGCAAGGCGAATAACAGCAGCAGTAGCAACATCACAGCTCGCAATTGATGTGCGACTGACCACATCAACATAAAGCAAATTATGAAAGCTGACTTCGAATTGAGAAGTTTGCCGAAGTCATCGCGAATATGTTCGAATAGCCGAAGTGCGTATGGGACCTACTGTACACAAATTTGTGCGAGTTGACACCTCTATGTGTTTATTTGCTTAGTGGTTGGACCGACACGGCTGCCACCTGGCCAAAAATGTTATTAACCAGAATTGTTTGAAAAAAATAACCTAAATGTAACCAAGTTCAAAAACAAAACAAAACACTTTCTTGGAACTTTCTTTCTCGCTTTGTCCAATAACTCAAGGCGGCAACAAACCAACAAAACAGAAAACAAACAAAACAAAACATAAAATAAAAACAAACCATATACGCTATAACCAAAGACAATTAAATTATGAGATGTTTCACGGTTATACAAATCAGTGGCGCTTCAAAAAGTTGCCGTAGATTTTTCAATAAAGCCACGTGAGAGTGGTTTTTACAGAGCGCCACATTCGGAGAGCAAAGATAAAGCCATGCCAGCAACTTTCTCTGCGTACGCAGTCGGGAGCGATATGAATATGCGTGTGAACTCTATGTGCTTATGTATATATGCATAATACGCGCAAAATAAGCGCGAACAATTGAAATTGTGCTTTTACTTTTGTTGATTTTTTGTGGTTGATTGTTTCAATCAGTAGCGCCCACGGAGCTTGAAGGGGGAATTAATCCCCCTCAAACAAAAAAATTAGTCGTGAAATATCCCTCCAAGATGAAATCCTGTCTACGCCACTGATTTCAATGCGTGTAAAGTGAGCGCTCACAATTTTACTTTTGCTTAGCAGCGATCGAAGCTGTTGTGTTTTATGTGAGCAAGAGCAGAGGGCGTTAATATTATTACACTCTCACTGTGCCGACGCTTGCTTGCTCTTGATAATGAAAATATTGCAAATTTGAGCTCGCTCTCTGCTATTCGATTGTATTAGTGTCCGACCGAAACCACTTTTTTGGGCCGAAACCGAGTTTCGGTTTTTTTGTTTTAATATTCGGCCGAAACCGAAGCTTTCTAATAATTTAATTAATTTAATAATTTAATAATTTTAATAATTGACTGGCACGACAGCCCGCTTACGCGAAACTAAGGCCTAGCTTCCCGCAACTACCCGTGTTGTGCGGGTGAATTTGTACGCGGGTGGAAGGGACCTACAGTTTTATGCCGGTTCCGAACGGCAGGTTGCGAGCTTTTTCATAAGCAATTTTTACTATCAGAGGTTTGCCATTTCCAGCTGAGAGGACAGCCACCGAAAGAGAAAACGAGAACTTTCGAAACGAGAAAACCGAAACTTTCAAGTTGAAATCAGAATCACCATATTTCAACAATCGAATTTTACTTTAAGTAAATAAAGAACAAACAAACATACATAACATAACAAAAATAAATACTTATTAATAAAAGCAATTAGTTCATTTTTTAAAAGCATAAACAAAAAAAATCACCTTTTCGTACCTTATTCGCTAATATTCAAAATTAAATAATTTATTATTATATTCTAAAAAATAAGTTTATTTACATTGGTGCATCATCCTTTCACTATATATCTGCTCGGCTGCACTAACTAAGTAGCTGTTCACTCGCTACACAATAAAACGTAAAAAATATTCCAGCAAGTTTCAGTTTCGGCCATTTTTTGGCCGAAACCGAAACCACTTATTTGGGCCGAAACCGAATATTCGGTCGGACACTAGATTGTATGAACGTAAGACATCGTATTGTTATTTGACTTTGCCATAACTCGCTTGTGGTTGAATTGAAGCAAACGAAATGTTTTGCTTGAATGTTTTTCCCTAAAAATTTATTTATGTATTTATTTGTATTATATTTGTTTAGGATAAATTAGCCAAGTAACCAAACGAGAGTACAAGTAACCAACTGTGGCAACCGTGGCCCAAGTTGACAAATTTTTTCAGTGTATTTATATTAATTAATGTGCGCAAATAACAGATTTCTTGTTGAGGTTTTACATAAAAAGTTTGTTGTGTTCTAAAGCAATTCTTTCAAAATAATAGTGGCAGTGGAAACAATGCAATTTATTGAAATTTTTTCACAAGATGAGCTATAAGATATCAAAACCGGAACACAATGGTAAACGCTGTTTGGGTGTGCCATATCTAATTTTTTTGTGCAGAATTTAGTAAATATTTACAGATTTGGAATATACACAATAATATTAAAACCGCATCTTTTTTGACTTGTATTAATAAACAATGTTTCAACTTTATTAGAATTGTTTGTGCGCATTGAAGGTAGAAGCATAATTGCAATAATTGCAATTGAAGTCTTCATGTAATTATATCAGAAGAGCCGCACCCAAGAAGTGAATTTTTGGGAAGGGGCGAGGTGGTGGCGCTATTAAATAAAATGCCTGTTTTGTATAAGCTACAATGGACGCGGACATGTAGGTATATGCATTACGCAATTATTTGGAATGTCTCCTAGTCTGGTTGAAACTAAAATGAAATTGCACACATCCATAAAACCATGGGTAAGTACTACCAAAAAGTATGGAACATAAAGATGATGCGGGGGGTAGACAACAACAGGAAACACTTGAAATGACAGCACAATGCTCGGACCAAGTGCAGAATAGCGTACCCTCGTGAAAAAAAAATAAAAAATTTGGCTGTATAGAGCTTGGTTTTGTGAATGTAACAAACTAAAAATGTTGCTGGGGAAACGCCTATCAAAGGCGTGGCACGGGGTCAAAGTTCAAAACTTTTATCAAAATAACTCATTCAATTTTCAATCGATTTATATGATATGGGTATCAAACGAAAGGTCTTTTTCATACCTTTATTTTGGTGTACCACATTATATACTTTATTTGTACGAGTAAAAAATTATAAGCAAAAAATTATTTTTTTTTATAAAATTTACAAAACCCGATTTTTTTCTCGAAAAATCTCGTTATTAAGATACAAAAAAATTTACACTATATTATAGCGTGTAGAATTATCTTTTCAATGAAATATAAAAACATACAGTTTTGTTTTTTTTCAATGCGTTTTAATTAAATATCGCGCCTAAGCAAAGAATTTCTGCATTCAAGTACCTTTTGTGTGGCCGGCTTTCGGCCGGGGCTCTTGAAAAATAACCCTCATGGGAGTCACCACCACATCAGGCAACAGTCAGGTGTGCACAGTATTTTTTGTTCAAATCCATAGTTCCAAGCCATAGTTTTTTTGGCAATAAGTTTTTCCCAGGTGGCCGGCCTTCGGCCGGGCGCTAAAAAAATAACTCTCATGGGAGTCACCACCACATCAGGCAACAGTCAGGTGTGCACAGTATTTTTTGTTCAAATCCATAGTTCCAAGCCATAGTTTTTTTGGCAATAAGTTTTTCCCAGGTGGCCGGCCTTCGGCCGGGCGCTAAAAAAATAACCCTCATGGGAGTCACCACCACATCAGGCAACAGTCAGGTGTGCACAATATGGAAATATAAAAACTTTGAACCTCGATATCTCGAAAACGAAGCGAGATATCGAAAAATTTTATTCCTCATTTTCGATTTATTTTCGGTCAATCTATCTAAAAACATCATCAAATGGCGGCGCCACGGAAACCGTAGAATCCCCTTGCAGGCACATTCTTTTAACTCAATATAAATTTAATTATAAAACCAAAAAAGTTCAAATGTTCTATATTTCATTGTAAAGGGAATTCCGTAGAGAATATATGGTAACAAATTTATTATATCTTTCTTTTGGTTTTTTTCGAGAAAAAAATCGGGTTTTGTAAATTTTATAAAAAAAAAATAATTTTTTGCTTATAATTTTTTACTCGTACATATAAAGTATATAATGTGGTACACCAAAATAAAGGTATGAAAAAGACCTTTCGTTTGATACCCATATCATATAAGTCGATTGAAAATTGAATGAGTTATTTTGATAAAAGTTTTGAACTTTGACCCCGTGCCACGCCTTTGGTAGGCGTTTCCCCAGCAAAATTTTTAGTTTGTTAGACTCAGGAGCCAAACTTCTTTGTATAAGCATACTTATTAATTTTTTTCACGAGGGTACGCTATTCTGCACTTAAGCCCAATGCTCTGAGCGCAAATCATAGAAACACGAATGCCGCGTCTGTGCTCACTCGTTCATTCTCGCACAATTGTGCGAAGAGGAGGAAGACGATGTGCTCTTGTTCTGGCTGGCTTTTGTTCTTCTATAAGCCTGCACGGCGTCGCATATTGCTCCTGAACGCACTGCCGACTGTAGTGTGCGCAAAATCAGAAAAGAAAATAAAATATGGCTGGCAAGGCGACCCTATATGATCGCTACAGGCGATTAAAAAATAAATAATAAGTAATTAACAAAGACAAAAAAAAATGGAATTGGAAAGAAAAGAAAACGTTTTTATTAGCCCGTAATAATTTTCCGTCCCGTTCTTTGGAACGGCCCACATATAATGCTTGTTTAAAAGAACTAAAATAAGAAAATCTAATATTGTAAATTTATGGTCACATCATTCGCCATGGAACCATTCAGGTGTAGAATATTTAAACTATTTTTAAACGTAGGCATGCCGTAATAACATTTTTCTTATGACAAAATACTTGTCTTATTATTTATTTCTTTATTTAGTGCTTTAGTAGCCTTTAGT
Source organism: Melieria picta (assembly GCA_964056695.1). Taxonomy (NCBI): domain Eukaryota; kingdom Metazoa; phylum Arthropoda; class Insecta; order Diptera; family Ulidiidae; genus Melieria; species Melieria picta. Next base: position 66,470,442 of record OZ057400.1, read on the forward strand.
GCTTCATTTTAGCCTTCGCCCTATTGAAAGTCAATAGACCTATTAAATTATATTTTTCCATACAATCTTTTAACCCTTGGTTTGTCCGTTAGATTTCGATTTTCAAAAAAACAAAATTAAAACACGCATCTAATTATTTTTGATTTCAAGTGTTTCACGAATTTTGAAGTCAATATGCCTATCAGTTCATTTTTTCGTAGTTTTCCCATATTCTCAAAATTGTAATCAACCATGTGAAAATATAAACAAATAATTTTACTTTGAACTCGCCACGTAAAAATATTTGCAAACATTTTAAATTGGGATCAACCACCAAATTTTTAAATCAATCAAAGCATTGGCCAGGAAAAAGCCATACACCACAAAGATTCGATTGATGGTGACATGACAGCAATCTGTGCAGCAAAACCAATCGGCAACACAAAAAGCATACACACAATACACGACAACACCAAAAACATTAGCGAATCCCGAATCATCTTCGTTGAAACGACGATGACTATGCTTTGGTTCGTTGTTTACTCTCCGCTTGCGCTGCGACGAACAAGATCGCAAACTATTGAGCGCGAGCAAATTTGCCGCAACCTATGCCTCCGCTCATCTCTTCCCGCCCGCGTCAAGAAACACGCTTGACAAATTTTTGAAGATGCGTACTTACTAAGTAGCTCTGAACGGATTCAAGCATACAGGGACAACCAGCTACGGCTTAATTGCAGTATAGCGAACCCTCGTGAAAAAAATAAAAAAGTTTGCTCTTACATAGAGTTTTGGCTCCTGAATCTAACTAAAAATGTTACCTGAGAAACGGCCACAAAAGGCATGGCTTGGGCTCCATATAGGCCGATTTGTAGGAAACACTATAGGGGTCGTGGTCCGCCCCAAACGTCCCAGTTATATATCCGAATTTCTCTAGAAACTTTCAACCGATTCTAACGATATAGGTGTCATATAAACGGTATTTTCTTCCTCTTTCGAATGAAACATTAGGCATGTAATATGTACCAATAATGAATAAGCGAAAAATATTTTGTTTTCCATTAATTTTTTAAAAACGGATTTTTATCTCGAAAAAACCTAGTATTAAGTTGTTATAAGTTTGCTACCATATTATAGCCTGTTAAATTCCCTTTTTTAAGACTGTGGTATTCTGCACTTAAGCCTAAAAAATAGATATATACATGTATCGGCATTTTGAAAGTTTACGTCTGAATTATTTTTTAGGAGGATTCAAAGTTTCCTTTCTTTTGCATACAGTGGCTCAAAGTTAAAATGGAACAAAGCCCCTCAACAAAATATATACATATGTACATTAGAGGGTCCCAGGCTATTAGGGAAAATTTTTTTTTTGCGAATGGAGTTAAGCATACCCCTTATTTTTTTTCCATTTGACCCTAATGGCTTAAATAATAAATATTATGGCGATCAGATAACGATAACCCGTGCCGACTTGATATCAAACTTTAGAATGAAAAGTTAGTATGGAAGCCATAGAGAGGTTTTAGAACTTAATACGTATTACAGTAAATGAAACACTGTTTTACGCGTATATAATATTTATTAAGTATTTATCATTAAAAGAACATTATTTACTAAATTGTCTTTTTAAGGTTTGCTTTTTGCAGTCCGGATATACCTGTCTTTGTTCTTGTACGCAACGTAGTAAAAATTGCTTTTTTCCTCTTCCACAGTAATTAAGCCATGGAAGTCTTGCATTAACTAAACCGCTCTTTTAGCCGTATCGTTAACTGCTCTCAATGCCAGCACCTTTTTCTTAGCATATTGAAACGAGGTATTATTCGACCAGGAAGCAGGACACTCGTTGAGGAAACTGTCATCAATTTTGAGTCGATTGAATACGGCATTGCTTTTGATTGAAACAAAATCATCAATGCTTTTCTCTGAAATTGAAAAAGATAGAAATAAGTTATCTAAGCAAAGTTATAAAAGAAATACAATATTTTTACTAGTTCTACTAACCGAAAAGTGGGTCACATAGTTCTTCTTTCGATGAGATGTAGCGTTTACCGTGGGCTGTTGAGTGCTGATTTTGAGATGCTTTTATCGATTCTTTCGTAAGTCTACATGGTCTTCAAAAAGCATAAATGCTGCTATGGTGCCTGTACCGCTAAAGTGCATTGCAACCTAGGCTTTACGTAGGATGTCACGATGAACAGGCACACGTCTAATAAAGCTACCTTGTCCTTGTTCGAAATTCTGAATTGAGAGCTAAGTAAAGTTATTTTTAATGAATAAATTACTCTTGCCATCCATCGAGCTTGGTGCATAGCACCTGGAGGCCGAATCTTAAATTTCTTCTCTATATCTCCGCCGAGAAATAATATTGAAAGCTCTATTAATTCACGATAGTAAAATCTAGCAATCTTTTTGGTTAATTCAGATCGGTAAAAGTCTAGCAGTTCGTTAATTTCCAAAACATTTAGGCATGCTAGCTTTTCTGTATGTATAGCTCTGTATCCTCTCGGAATCAAAATTTTTCCAGTTTTCTCGGAACTTTTGAAACAGTGGGATGTCAGGGCTCGTAGTGACTTGGCTAATTTTGGCTTCAAGCACGCCTTTTAATACCAACTCGTAGACGTGATGGCGGCAAGCAAAAACAAGCATTTCTCTATTCGTTTTCTGTTCGAGAAGCACACAGGCACCATTAATACGACCTGTATTGGAAGCAGTAGTATCACAACAGAGAATCTGCACTTTGTCTTCAAGATTCCAATCAATCATAGCGTTCCAAACTGCCTGTTCTTGTTCGCTTCCTGAAGAGTTCTCTAATTGTGGCACAGCGATGAGTTGTCCTTTATGATCGCACGAAATAATTACCGGTAGACGTTCTTCTTTAGATTTTCGTGCCTTTAAAGCTGGTAAGAGTTTGCCATCCCAGTGGACAATTACAGTATCCGGTACTTCGTTTTGAAAATCAACTTTTATGGCTTCTGCGCGAGTTATGGGTGGTGGCCTGCGAAGCTTAAACACAGAAGGTACTACTATTTATTTTTCAATAAAACACGACTGGTTCGTTTCAGGTTGACACTTCAACTGGTTTATTGTACAATTTGCGTCTCTTATATACTAATTAAATTCCATGGTTGCAGGAAATTGAAGTAAACATGTCCTACTTTGTAGGTTTGCTAATAGTTTCAGCTTCCGTCGAATTTGCTGATCGGTTCCGCAGAATTTGCTGCCCAGTGCGTTTTGTGCTGCTGGTATCGAATTGCTGTCCAGTGGTTTTGTGTTGCCGGTATCGATTTCTGTTGATCGCTATTCGTTGTTGTTGAACGTCGATGGTTTTCCCCTTTGTTTACGCTGCTGTGGAATGTCAGCGATTTTACTATTTGTTTACACCATTGCGGCTCGTTGCTGTGTCGGCAGTGTACTACTTTGTTGCTGCTGATTGTTGTTGTCGACTGGCTGTCGTTGTCAGCAATTTGCCCTCCGTGGTTTGGGTGGTGCGTGTAGCGTGGGTGATGTCATACTTCGTGTGGCGTGTGGTGCGGTAACTCCTCCCCCCTTAGAGTAGAGCGAAGGCCACAGTGAATCTGCTGGGGCCGTAGCGATGCTTCCCGTGAGTCGTGGGGTGTAGGAGTAAATTGTTTTTCTGCTTTTCCTTGCTATGTAGGTTGTGGTAATTATGAAGACCAGGAACAGTATTCCCATCGAGGTGTATGTTATCCATCTGTGTGTGTTTGTTTGTTTGTGTAGTTCTAGGATGACCGCTTTATCCCGTAGTTGGCGATTTCTCAGTTTAGGAAGTGTTGATCAAACATCTTCTTCGGGATGATCTGCTTGTGCTGGGGTAGGTTTATCTTGATTGTTTCTTCGAAGTGTGCTTCCCTGTCGTCATATGTAACGTCGTTGATTGTGACTGCACATTTTTCGTGGTATAGGATTGCCGTCCCGATTATTTCAACAGGTGGGCTGCAAATAGAGTTTATTAGTAAATTTGCTACGTTTTTAAATAATATGAAATTCTTTTCGGGTTCTGTAATCCCTTCGATGTGACCAACGTCTTCAATGTCGCATTTTGGTTCTTCCTTTCTTAGCACGTTTCCGACGCACTCCGATGTTGATGCTGCCTCCTCTTTGAACGGGTCCTTACAGAAGAACGTTCCTTCAATCTTTTGGCATACCTTTCTAAAATAACTTATAGTGTGCTTATATATTGCTATAATGAAATTTTTGCATTAAATGCAGTAGCATTAAAAGAACTGAAATAAAAATGTTAAGCGATAGCGTGAATTTGAAATGGTTCTGCAATCAGTGTTCGTTATCTGATACGAACACAAAATTCATCGAAATTAAACATATTTTACAAAAGAGCGGACAAAACAAATCTGACATGAAATTCATTATGGAAGAGGTGTTAGTGCAAAAGTTCTCGCAAATGAAAAATAGTTTAGTAAATGATTTCAATGCTCTATTGAGCCATTTCATGAAAGAAGAAATATTAGCGGAAATGTCAAAAGAATTAAACAAGATCGGTGAGCATCTAAATGAAATTCGCTCCGAAAACAACAGGCCAATAACCTATGCGCAGGCGGCAAAACAAAAACCAAATGAGAACAAAATTGTGCTTAAACCGAAAGACAAGACAAAAAGAAACAAAGATGCAAAAGTAGCGTTAAAGAAAGTAGTTGAGCCGACTGAAGGGCTTGTGAGTGCGGTGAGAGAGTTGAACAGCGGTGGACTCATCGTTTCGTGCAAGACCAAGGAAGCATGTGAGCAGGTGCAGCAGAAGATAAAGGAGAACATTGGAAATGAGTACGAATGGGAGCAAACTAGAGATAGAAGAATGTTTAAAAAAAAGTTCAAAGTCATTGGACTCACAGAGAAGCTAAGTAGTGAGCGGTTAGTTGAATGTATTGTTAAACAAAACGATACTTGTGCAGGCAAAGGGTTTAAGATTATTAAGGTATACGTGAATGCTAACAGAAGAGAGGAAAGTTATAATGCTATAATTGAAACCGATGTTATAACTTTTGAGAATGTTATTAAACAGAAGAGACTAAACATAGAATGGGACTCATGTATTGTTTCTGAATACGATAATGTGTTGAGATGTTTTAAATGTTTAGGTTTTAACCACAAGGCGAATGAATGCATTAATAAAAAGGCGTGTAGCAAATGTGCAGGGTATCATGATAGTAAAGATTGTAACTCAAGTGTAATCAAATGTGTTAATTGTTGCGAACTAGTGCAAAAAAAGTTAATGGTATGCGATGTTAATCATTCCACGTTTAGTAAAGATTGCCCAGCATTTAAAATAGTCGTTCAAAGCAAAAATAAAATTAGAAAATAGCAACCAACAAAATCCGAATTACATTGCATTTTTCTTAATATTAACAGTATTTTGTCTAATAAAAGCGAACTTGAGAGGCTTATTGAATTAAAAAATCCATCTTTGATACTTTGCGCAGAGACATGTACGACTAAGGATATCTCTGATCAAGAAATAAATATTAAAACTTATAATATGATAAGATGTGATTCCCACAGTAGACATACTGGGGGTGTTCTGATTTATGTTCATAACTCTCTGAAGTTTGTTACAAAATTCAACAAAACAATAGATAAAAATATCTGGTGCATTTTTATTAAACTAAAATGTTCAACGGTGAAATGGCAGATTGGTGTGGTATACCATTCGCCAAGCTCAAGTGACGCAAATTTTATCAACTATCTAAGTGATGTTTTAGGAAATACTTGCGAACTTTCTGATTGTAATGTTGTAGTGGGTGACTTTAACATTAATCTTAACAATCATACAACGTATAGCAGCAAACTATTAGAGTTATTTAAGTCCCATTCAATGCAACAAAAAATTGATTTTGATACGCGAATAACTGAAACCACTAAAACCAAAATTGATTTACTGTTTTCAAATACAAATGATGTCTCGTGTTATAAATTAGATGACTTTAAAATCTCAGATCATGAAACTATTTACTTTAAAATTAAAATTAATGCAAATTTTAAAATGCGAAGTAGCCTGGTGGTTACTTCATGGGAATTTTATAACAGTCAATTACTTTTGAACCAATTGCGCTCTCAAGATTTCAGTAATTTTGATCGATTTGACTTGGAAAGTAAGGTCCGGTTTCTAAACAATGGGTTACAAATTGCCATGCGAAACCTTACAAATGAGAAACAAATAACCATAAAGGTCATGAATAAATGGTACGATTATGAGCTTGCAAACTTGAATAAGCGAAAACTTAGTCTTTACAAAGAAGCTCTGGTCTCAGGAGTTTGGTATGAGTACAAAAAACTTAGAAATAAATATAAAAAGTTAGTGAAAGTAAAGAAAATTAAGTATATGGAATACAAGATAGATAGCAACAGCAAAGACAGCAAAGCCATGTGGAAAATGTTAAAACAAACTATAAATATGGTCAGTGAAAAAACTCCTATTTCTAAAATATTAATTAACGGACAGCTGTATGAGAGGGAAGTAGATATTGCCGGGGGCCTTAACAAATTTTTTGTTGACAGCATAATTGAAATAAGTAATAACATTGAACTATTAGTAAGCAGAGATTTTCCCATACAGATTCAATGCAACTCACATTTCAAATTTAATCAGGTGTCAACTAGTGAGATTGAAAAAATTGTTAAAAACAAATTCAAATATAAAATAGGTGGAAGAAAGTTGCTCTCGGAAGGTGTTATCAAAGATTCCATTATTTATTTGGGATATTTTTACGCGCAAGCAATTAATGAAAGCCTGACGAAGGGCATTGTTCCAAAATTATGGAAAACATCAATAATTGTTCCCATTGAAAAAGTTAAAAATACGGTAAAAGCTGAAGAGTTGAGGCCAATAAACACCTTGCCGTGTGATGAAAAAATACTGGAGACCATAGTAAAAAATCAACTTGTGCAATATTTAGAATGTAATAATATCCTTATACAAGAACAGTCCGGATTTAGATGTAAACATTCATGTGAAACTGCGTTAAACATGGTTTTAGCTTGTTGGAAGGAAGAACTAAATGAAAAGAAATCTATTTTTGCCGTTTTTGTAGATCTCAAGAGAGCTTTCGAGACCATAGATCAAGGGATTTTATTAAAAAAGTTATTTAATATTGGTATACAGAATAAAGAGTTAGAGTGGTTCAAGAGTTTTGTCACAAACCGTAAGCAATGTGTTGCGATCGGGTCATCAATTTCCGATGAAATTGATGTCAAGATTGGGTTGCCCCAAGGCTCAGTTCTGGCCCCAATTTTGTTTAATGTATACATTAATGATATCGCATCTATACTCCAATTTAGTACCATCAAGCTATTCGCTGATGACGCCTTAATCATGATCAGCGGGACTAACGTGATTGACATCCAACGCAAGTTGCAATTGGACTTAGATTCTCTCTATGGTTGGCTATGTACAAATAGATTGAAGTTAAATTTTGATAAAACTAAATATATGGTCATATCAAGAAATAACAATTTAATATTGGAAAATTTTAAAATAAATAACGTCGAAATTGAAAAAGTTGATAAAATAAAGTACTTGGGCATTCAGATTGATGATAAATTAAAATTTAACGATCACATTGACTACACTTTGGGAAAAATTTCGAAAAAAATTTGGTTTATGAAGAGGACGTGCTAACTTTTAAGTAAACATTACAAAATAAGGGTTTATAGATCGATCATTGAGCCACATTTCATTTACTGTCCAACAATTTTTTTCATTATGAAAGACTCGCAAATTGACAAATTGCAAAAGATGCAAAATAAAGCGATGCGCTTCATCCTTAATAAGCGCTATGATGCGTCCGTTAAGGACATGCTTATTTCTCTCAATTGGCTTAGTGTCAAGCAACAAATTTTTTTCTATACGATGAAGTTTATTAATAATCTAAAAAATGGCTTATTACCCGAATATTTGAGCACCAATTTAGTTGTAGTTTCTAGTAAACATAGTGTGAAATTAATTTAAGATACCATTTTTTAGAACAGAAGCGGATAAAAAGAGTCTTTTTCACAAAGGCATCAAATGTTTCAACGAGCTGCCTGAAGAAATTAAAAATTGTGATATCAATTTGTTTAAACGAAATCTGTTTAATTTTTGTAAAACGATAGACATAAGGTAACTATTAAGTAGTAATATTAATGTTACACTATTTTTAAGTATGTAAAGAATTAGGCTGAATAAAGCCGTAAGAAATAAAGAAAAGAAAAAGAAAAAAAAAAGAAAAAGAAAAATGTACCATAGCCATTTTCATCACTTTTCATACCTTTTCCTTAAAAAAAATTCTTAAAATTCCTCAAAATATGCTCTTTTATATGTTCCATTTATAGTCTGAAATACAAGCAAAAAACAAAAAGAATAAAAGAAAAAAAATAAAAGCTTTGCATGTTTTGAGGCCCCTAATTTTTTAAGGAAAAGGTATGAAAAGTGATGAAAATGGCTATGGGACATTTTTGCTATTATTTCGATGCGAATGTATATTCCGCCAAATAACTTGGCTGTTTTGTATTGCTTGATGTTTCTTCTTAAGATATTCATATACTTCGTAACTTGATTTATGAAACATCTGTACAATTTTCGCCATCAGAAAAAACGCCTTAAAATTCCATACTTTCCGACTTTGAGGTCCAATTACCGCGGCATTTTAAAACTTATAAAAATAAGTTGCATCGGAAAAGAAGCCGTGTGGTGTTGTTAATGCGATAATGCGAAAATCATGTCAATCGGTTTTTTGGTTTAGAAATTACCATCAAAAATATGGAAAAAGTAGAGGAAAAACTGAAAAAATGACAAGGTACCTATATCTCACTAACTAGAGCTGCTAGAAAAAATCTGAGGGTAGATTCGAAATCAGCGCACCCAAATTAGTAAGAAACAGTAGAAAAACTCCATGCAACAGAAAAAAAGTGTTTTTTGTTGTCCTGTGTTACAAATTGTCCCGATTCGAAATATAAAAATATTAATAACTTTTGAGAAGAAGCAGATCGGATTTCAATTCCAACGGATTTTGGACCTACAATCATCAACAAATACAACCCCAATTGCAGTTTTTGTCGACATTTTTGTGCTACCTGTCGATGCTTCCTGCCTACCGTGTATGATTGCTTCGGCAATATTCTCGATTTGCTTAATTAGTTTTTCTGTGTTATAGTTAATTTTGTTTAGATATTGCATTTTGTGAATGGTGTTTTCTTCTTTAAATATTTTGTTTGTGTATATTTTTTGGTTTTCTTTTAAAATCTTTATAATAAATTCTTGCTCGTCATTGATGTCTTGTGTGATATCTGAGTCTTTTTATCACGTGAGTGTTAATTTTGTCTTGCCGTGTTAGTTCTGTATTTATGTGTTCTGCATCTGAGTTGTCCATGTTCCCGGTAATGAATTTTACTATAGACCCGAGTCCATTTATTATTCCTCTTTTTCCCCGTTTGTTTTCCATAGGCATGATTGAAGGAAGTTTTTCTTTTAGTTCGGTCAGTTTTAGTTTCGTTACTTCGAGCGAGTCATTAGCCATATCATTTGGTTGAATCATCTTAAGGGTTTCGTTAATTTTGTATACGCATTCTACGTATGTATTTAGGTTTATTATATGGACCACGTTGTTGTGTGAGTTTATTATTCTTGTATTTCCCAGTTTTAGCTCCAGTAATGATATGCCATCATTAATATTCTGGACGTTCATGCGTTGGCATAGTGCCCAAGTGGGAAGTCTGAGGGGATAGGGGTGATATTTGGTGGTTGCATGAAATATAAAGAATATATATATTAAAAAATTTTCGGCTTTTTTTTTTTTTAATTAAACCACTGTATTGATATTCCGTCAATACTCATACTTCGGGATGGACTGTATTTGAGTCGCTACTGATATGCCGTCAGTACCCTAGGTTAGGATGGATTTAATAAAATACAATTTCCCTTAATAATAAAAGTTCCCCCTCTAATTTTTTTTATATTATTCCCTCGTTTTCTTCTTCCTTATTTTTGACTTATGGATTTTTTGGTTCTTATCTGTTATTATTGTTAATTTGTCATTTCTTTTAATTATTTGTTTTGAAAACCTAGGTGTAAATTTGTTTCTTCTATTTTCTTTTCGATAAACTACGTCGTCTGGACACAAGGTGTCGGGAGGTTTTCTATTTTTGTTAAGTTTTTCGATCCTGGCTGATGTTATTCCGGCAATTTTCCTTTGTATTTCCGGGTAAATTTTTTGTTGGTAATCGTTCAGTTTCTTTAGGTACTCGTGTTCCTCGTTGAAGACTATATTTTGATTAAAGGTATAGGTTTTGCCGAAGAATAGTTCGTACGGTGTTAACTTAGTGGCTGAATGGATAGCATTATTGTATGTGATTAAGCATTCGGAGAGTATTTCATCGTGATCGATTTCAGATTTTGTTTCCTTCCTTTTTGCTAATATTATTCTATATATTTCGGTTAGGGTTGAGTGGAGGCGTTCAACCGGGGCGTTGCTAGATGACTGTTGGAATGATGTTATGTGTAGTTGTATTTGAAATTGTTTACAAAAGTCCTTAAAAATCAAAGATGAAAATTCAGCACCCTGATCACATACAATTTTTTTTGGTATGCCGTGAAGGCTTATAAAATTTTTAAGGGCTTTTATTACTTGCAAACTGTTCCTTGCTACCAGTGTGTACCCGGCTGCAAACTTTGACCATTTGTCTATTATCGTGATAATTTGATTATGATTAATGGAATAGATGTCAATGTGTAAGATATCTAGTGGTTTTAGAGGTACATATTTCTGGGTTTTCGTATACTATTTTTTTGGGGCGTCTGTCATATTTTTGGGTTTGGCAGGTGTCACAACTGTTTATAATCTGTGATATTTTGTTTTTCATTTGTGGAAAGTAGTACTCTCTCTTAAGGTGAAGGTATGTTTCTTCTATACCCCTATGATTACTTTTGTTATGGTATAGCCTTATAGTTGTTTCCTGTTCATCATTATTTGTTATGTCTATTACACAAAATGTGCAACGTATTAACCGATACATTTTGTTACTGGAGAAGTACCGTGAAATGTTTTTTGTAATATCCGGAAAGTACAGTTATCTGTATATACCGCAACGAGTTGGTTTTGGGGAATACTTTCTCTAAAGATTTTGATAATCCCTTTTTCGTCGAATTTTTGTTCACAAATTGTTATTCTTTTTTTGTTTTTAAATACCATTTCTTTTGTGATACTATTGTTTGGGTTAATTTGGAGTATGATTTGAATGTTGAAATCATTAAGTGGTTTCTCGGATATTGGGATACCGTCGTCGAGATTCTCTTCTGCGGAGTGAATTGCCTTGGTCATTGATATTTACGTCAATTTTTACTCGGCTTAATGCATCTGCATTTGTGTTACTTTTCCCTTTCTTATAGATAATTTTGTAATCAAATTCTTCTAGTTTGAGCCTCCATCTTATTAGTTTAGAGTTTGGCTCTCTAAGGCTCATTAACCATGTCAATGGTCTGTGGTCAGTTACAATTGTAAATTGTCTTCCAAAAAGGTAGGGGCGAAAGTATTTGACAGCCCATTCTATGGCCAATAACTCCTTCTCTATAGTGGAATAATTGATTTCAGAATCTGAAAGTGTTCTACTCGCAAAGCATATAGGTTTATCGGAACCGATTGTACCCTGGGACAATACAGCTCCCAGCGCATAATTGCTTGCGTCTGTGGTAAGTATGAATGGTTGGGAAAAGTCAGGGTATTGCAATATAGGATCGTTGCATAAAAGCCTTTTGCATGTTTCAAATGACGTGATATACTCCTTAGTGAATTCTATTTTCTTATCCTTCTTTAAACAACTTGTCATTGGTTTTGTTAATTTAGCGAAATCGCGTATGAATTTCCGGTAGTACCCTAATAGACCTAGAAATGATTTGATTTCTCTTTGATTTTTCGGTAGGGGAAAGCTCTGAACTGCTGAAATTTTATCTGGATTAGGCTTAATGCCATCTGTTGTTACGATATGGCCGAGGAAAGAGATTTGTTTTTGTAGGAATTCTGATTTATCGAGTTGGATTTTAAAATTGGAATTTTTGAGTTTTCCAAAAACTTGTCCTAGATTGAGTATATGTTCCTCAAGTGAGGTTGAGAAAATTATGATATCGTCTAGGTATACTAGACAATTCTTCCCGATTAGTTCTCTTAGGACATTATCCATTACTCTTTGGAAGGTGGAAGGTGCGTTCTTGAGTCCAAAGGGCATTCTTACGTATTCGTAATGCCCTCCTTCAACTGTGAAGGCAGTTTTCTGGATGCCCTTTGGGTGCATTTCAATTTGGTGGAACCCACTCGCTAGATCCAATGTTAAAAAATACATGCATTTACCACGCTTGTCTAGGATTTCAGTAATATTTGGTAAAGGATATTTATCCGACACTGTTTTTTCGTTAAGTTTGCGGTAGTCGATGACGAGGCGCCATTTCTGTTTATCACTTGCATCTCTTTTTTTTAGGGACAACCCACACTGGGGAACTCCATGGGGAGTAGCTTGGTCTGATAATGCCCTGCGAGAGCATTGAGGAAATTTGGTTGTGTACTTCTTGTTTATGTATATGTGGGTATCTATAGGACTTCGTATATATCGGTAAACGTTCGTTGTTATTATTCTGTGTTTTATTTCATTCGAAAAGCTAAGTGTTTGACCTTCTTTAAAAAATATGTCATCGTACTTTTTGCACAACTTAAGGAGTTGTTCTTGTTCTTCGCAATTGAGATGCTCTATCCGTAGAAGGTCTTTAATCTATGTGCTTTTTCCGGTACTATTTTCGTTTATTATTCCGATATTATGCAATTCAATGAATTGAGATGATATGTATTGGCTAACCTTCAGTGGTTGTTCCAAGTACAGTGTTTGATCGTTGTGGCTTATACTTACCACTTCTACTAAGCTGATCCAAGTACTGATCCAGTACTGGCTTGCAGAAGAGAACGTCAAGCACCTTCTCCCACGTGAGTTACTAAGTTTCATTAGGTCGGTGGGATTGGGGGACGTTCTCTAAAGTTGTAGGGGGGCACAATAGATCAATTTTGGTCTCAGTGCACATTTCCCCTTGCAAATCTATCTAAGCTGATCCAATCATTAGCAGAGTATAATCCCCCCGTAATATATAGATTGTTATTAATTTTTGTTTCCCCTATTAATATATCACCAGATTTAACGTCTACCGGGATTTTCACTAAAACTTTAGTAACAGCTGGGATGGTAACTTTGCCGGAGGAAGTATTTGGTTTGTGGATAAGACTGATTGTTGCGTTTTTTGTTTCTATTGTGTTTTGTAGTAGGTTTATTTTAGCGCCTACTTGTTTTAGATAGTCTATTCCTAGTAACCCATCGAAATATTTGTGGAACTCGAAAATAAAGAATTTGCATTTCCCTGATTGTTTAAATTCCCTAAATATGGGTAATTCTACTTGTTGGTTAATTGTGTGCTCTGCTAGGATTGTTTTTATAGCGACTGGTTTTGTTGTGATTTTCTTAAGGCCTTCTGTAAATTTTGGGTTGATAAATGAAGAAGATGATCCTGTGTCGATCAGAAATTTTAAGGGTCTCCCAAAAGGTGAAGAAATGTTAATGTAAATAAGTTCATGCCCGTGTTTATTGGTATCTATGTACCCAGTGGGCTGTGCGAGGCAGGTAGGTGAAAATTTATTTCCTCGTCAATGTTAGTTTCCGGTTCCATTTCGTCACTAAATTTGTTAATGTCATTTATATTATGCAATTCCTCGTTTTTAGCTTTATATGTTAGATTTGTTCTTATGCTTGGGCTTTGTTTAAAATCGTTTGGATTATCTCGTCTTAAACGGGAGAATCCACTGTTATCTACATCCATTGGTGTAGGTGGTGGCATTTTTGGGATATTATGGTTAGCGGTTTGACCGAAATAATTGTTGGAATTATTTGGGCTATAATAATTGTTTGGGTTATTTTGCCTAGGAGCTTGTTGATTACTATACCTATTATTATATGGTGTGTTATTAACCGGGTTTTGATTTTGCCGTGTATATTGCATTTGCGTATTTTGTGGGTTAGGTCTGTAATACTGATACTGCGGATTTCGGTTCTGTTGCTGGTAATTAGGTCTAAAATTTGGTTGGTTATTAACGTTTGGCCTATTGTTATTGTAGTATGGTTGATTGTTTCGTCTGTATTGTGCATTATTTTGTCTGATTCGTGGTGCCTGTTGATAATATATATTTTGTTCTTTAATGCAGAAGTCGAGGGCTTCGGGAAGTGTTTCTGGTCGCATGGACCTTATGGTTACTCCCAGTGGGTCTGCTAACCCAGTTAGGAATGTGTTTAAACATAGTTCGGCGTATAGAATTTTCTTTGAATTTATTACGTTTTGTTCCTTTTCCTGCAGTAGTACATTGTTGTACAGTGAAGACTGAATTTCTATTATTTCGCTATAGAATTTTTCGAAGGTTTTCCCGTTTTGTTTTAGGCTGTGAAGGTCCCTTATTAGAGATGTTTCTGTCCTTTTATCCGCATAGTAAAGGATGAGGTTTTGTTTTATCTCATCCCAGTTTAAGGAAGTTCCGTACATATTAAGGACTTCGTTGGCTTGCCCTTCAATTTTGTTGCGTATTGCTCTTAAAAGTATCGACCCGAGTGGTGTTTTGTCTGCATAAAGAGTAAAATTTGGATAAAGAGTAAAATTTCCTCGACATTGTTTACGAATTCGAATAGTAAGCGAGGGTTACCGTCAAATGCTGGGAGTAGCTTAATTGCATCATCGGTTCTGTCATCATGGTATCGTTTTGTTGTGGATTTCATAATTCGGTTCTATTTCTACCTGTGTTACTTCCGGAGTATCTGATAAGCTTCTGGTTTTAATAATTTTTTTGTGTAAGGCAAAAATCGAAATTTCTTTGACATTAGTTTTTCCCTATATTTTTATAATTGTCTTCCTTTTCTTATGTGCGATTTTTTTCCTTTTACAGATTTCTATTAGTTTCCTAATAAAATTTGCTTTAATGTAGAGGTTTTCTGACTCTTTGCCGGTTGTGTACTCTATGTATTCATACATTGGTCTCATTACAATTTTTTTTTTTTTATACTATAGGGTTTTCCAACAAGAGGTGTTATTTTGAATCACCCGGTATTTCGGTAGCTGTCACTTTTGAAGCTTTTATTCTTTGACATTTGACAAGTAGAAACTACGCCATTACTAAAAATGGAACGATACACGCTTCAACAACGCATTGAAATTATTAAAATTCACTACAAAAATGGTAAAAATCTTTCAGTCACAGTTCGCAAAACTAAAGCATTTTTGGGTCGTCGTGAAGCACCTTGTCGGACCGCAATACAGAAATTGGTGGAAAAATTCGAGCTGTTGGGACAAGTTAGTGATGTGAAGAATAAAACCCGTGCACGTCGCTCAAGAACAACTGAGAATATTGCTGCTGTAGCCCAAAGTGTTGAAGAAAACCCAGGTTTGTCGATTCCTCGTCGTTCTTTGGAATTGAGCATTCCAAAAACGTCATTACACCGTATTTTGCATAAAGACTTGGGTCTTAAGGCTTATAAAGTTCAGTTAACACAAGAACTCAAGCCGACCGATCATCAACAACGTCGTGTCTTTGCTGATTGGGTCCTTGAAATGCATGAAAATGATCCGGAATTCCATCGAAAAATCATCTTGACTGATGAGGCCCATTTCCACCTCGGTGGCTACGTCAACAAGCAAAATTGTCGCATCTGGGGCTCGGAAAACCCAAGAGTTATTGTTGAGAAGCCTCTCCATCCTCAACGTGTGACTGTTTGGTGCGGTTTATGGTCCGGCGGGGTCATTGGACCTTACTTTTTCGAAAATGAGGTTGGATCAAAAGTTACGGTGAATGGATTGCGCTATCGAGAGATGATTAATGATTTTTTATGGTCGGAGTTGGATGGTATTGATCTGGACAACGTTTACTTTCAACAAGACGGCGCTACGTGCCACACAAGCAACGAAACCATTGCTCTTTTACGGGAAAAGTTTCCGAACCGTGTTATCTCTGGAAGAGGTGATCACAATCGGCCACCGAGATCTTGTGATTTAACACCTTGCGACTTCTTTCTTTGGGGCCACGTGAAAGATAAGGTGTACGCCAACAGCCCAGCGTCGATTCAAGACCTCAAAAATAGAATTCGTGAGGCTATCGAGGACATAGGGCAGCCACTTTGCGATTTGGTTATGGAAAATTTCATGAAAAGGATATGGTCCTGTAAGCGTGGTCGTGGTGGCCATTTGGCTGATGTTGTTTTTCATTATTAACGGCATACCTTCCTCTTTATTATGAAATAAACATCCGATAATTTATCTCAAAAAATGGCATTTTTCTTTGAATACCAAAATAACACTTCTTGTTGGAAAACCCTATACTTAGTATTACTATAACTTACAGGTAGCCAAAGAGGATTGAGGATATCTTCATCACCCTGCTGTCTTCCGATGATGCTTCCTGCTGCCGGCTGCCGATTTCGCTCCTGTAGACCCGCCCTCAGGTGATGTGCCCTTAACTTTACGGGATCCTGGTTCTACCGAGTGTAAACGGATCGATATCCGAAACTTGTTTTGTGTCCTTGTCTAGTTGAAGCTCGTCCTCGTATTCCGCGAGGACTTTACGCTCTGTAGACTGACACGCGATACACAGGAGGTACTACTATTTATTTTTCAATAAAACACGACTGGTTCGTTTCAGGTTGACACTTCAACTGGTTTATTGTACAATTTGCGTCTCTTATATACTAATTAAATTCCATGGTTGCAGGAAATTGAAGTAAACATGTCCTACTTTGTAGGTTTGCTAATAGTTTCAGCTTCCGTCGAATTTGCTGATCAGTTCGGCTTCCGCAGAATTTGCTGCCCAGTGCGTCTTGTGCTGCTGGTGTTGAATTGCTGTCCAGTGCGTTTTGTGTTACCGGTATCGATTTCTGTTGATCGCTATTCGGTGTTGTTGAACGTCGATGGTTTTCCTATTTGTTTACGCTGCTGTGGAATGTCAGCGATTTTACTATTTGTTTACACCATTGCGGCTCGTTGCTGTGTCGGCAGTGTACTACTTTGTTGCTGCTGATTGTTGTTGTCGATTGGCTGTCGTTGTCAGCAATTTGCCCTCCGTGGTTTGGGTGGTGCGTGTAGCGTGGGTGATGTCATACTTCGTGCGGCGTGTGGTGCGGGTGCGGTAACTCGCGCTCTTTTCGCTTTTCTGTACGAATTCTTTGAATTGAGGACTTCTAGGATATTCGTCAGTGTTATGTCCAAGCGCTTCAATAGTTGCTTCAATAATAAATACGGAATTTCGCATACTTAACTGACACCTATCTAAAGCTGCCACTTATTTCGGACTTATGAAATTTTTCCTCATAGAAGTGTTAGACTATGTGCTCTCGGTAAGGGCAAGCAAAGGCTCTCGGCAAGTTTTCTTGAAAATCCCCTATTTCAGATTCAAAAGACGAATTTTCTTGTAGTGGTTCATAAGAAGGTGTTGAAGGAGTTAAGAATGCCAGATATTTATCACGTCGCTTTTGCTCGTCAATGTTTTTAACGTAACCCTTTTTCTCCTTTTCGGCTAGTTTTTTATCCACTCCAGCTAAGTGACCAGGCCGACCTGGCTCCCTCTGGCGCTGCAGGAAGATATTATCTTCATTAATTTAAGCGAATTGGCGTGCGCGAGATCAAACAAATCATTTAAGTAAGACATAAACTCTTGCCAACGCTGCTCAAACACGACTTGAGTTTTATGTGCATTTTTTTTTGCAAATCTCTCCAAACTTGGTACAAGTTAACTAGTTTTTTAATACAGTTCGGTAAAGATTTAGTTGGTATACGTGCCTTTTCCCAGTAAATATACACTCACGAATAGTAAGATTGGCGCTTTCATTGACACTTAAACTAACTTCTCGAATATTATAGAACAGAACTGCCAGAACCTGTCCATTAGAGGGAAGTTTTGAACCGGTAATTTGATGTTTTACGTCCCCTATTAAAAATATCCCCTTTTAAGAACTGCGTAATTCCACTGACATATTGACTGAATGAAAACAATGCGTTTACTAATCAAACAAACAAGCAACAACAAGTAAATCAATACGTTGGCTCCCGCGCGCCTTAGTAAACAGGTAGGTAGATAGGTTAAGTGGCCGCCTCAAGGGCATCACTTAGGCCTAGTGGCCCATTGTGTTACCACATGGTGGGGAGATGGCTCCGCCTACACACTTCCCTGAGGTGATAGCCATCTGGTGGCTTTAATGAATTTGTTGAGATTGCTTGGGGGCATCTTCTCTAGATCTGCTAAGCAGCTGAAGGAGTGCTGTCCCAAGAGACGTAGGCGTGTTCTTGCAAGCGCCGGGCATTCACAGAGGAAGTGTTCAACAGTTTCCTCACAATCTTCGTTTCTGCAGCTTCTGCAGAAGTCATTGTACAGCAGGCCTAGTCTTCTGGCGTGTTGACCGATGGGCAGTGTCCAGTTATGATTCCTACGACAATCCCTATGGAGGGTTTGTTTAGCAGGATCAGTTCCCTGGATCTGCTCAGGTCGGTTGTTGGCCAGATCTGTCTTGATGTATAGCATGTATCTTCTTCGAGCCATCTAGTGTTTGCTCTACGACGATAAATGTTCTTAAGGCGTAATTTGCAGGTGGAGAGTGGAATGCCAACCTCTTCTATAGCGTTTATGAATTGCAGCTCCGTGCCTGCTCTAGCCAGCTCGTCGGCTATACAGTTACCCTCTATGTCCTTGTGCCCCGGCACCCAGCACAGGTGCACGTTGTACTGCTCGGAGATCTCGTTTAGAGATGAGCGGCAGTGGAGCGCAGTTTTAGAACGGGGGTGTTCACTAAGTAGTGCTTGTATCGCCGCCTGGCTGTCGGTGTAAATGGTGATGTCCCTGCGGGAGATCGCATTTGATTTGAGCCAGGCGGCCGCCTGACCGATGGCCGTGAGTTCAGCTTGGAATACGCTGCAGTGGTCTGGAAGTCTGAAGGACATACGGAGGTTCAGATGATTGCAGTAAACGCCACTGCCAACTTTGTCGTTCATCTTTGAGCCGTCCGTGTAGAAGGTTGCCGTGTTGTCGGCCTCCTCCGGAATTTCTCGATTTCCCCAATTAGCCCTCGAGGGGATTTTGGCGCTGAAAAGTGCTTTAGGGAGTGGTTTAGGAATGACATAGTCAATTTCGGTTGCCTGAAATGGCAACCTGTTGACGATGGAAGCGTGGCCAATATCTGTTCTGGTCCAGGGAAAGATCGCGTTGAACCTTGCAGCCATGCAACTCGCCACGAGCTCGCCAAAGATGTCGATGGGGAGCAAGTGCAACAGAGTATCAAGGGCTTTAGATGGTGTGGTTCTGATAGCTCCAGTGATTAATAAGGCAGCCATTCTTTGAACTTTGCTAAGTTGGCGCACGTATGTGGACTTGCTCAAGGCTGTCCACCACACTGTGACCCCAAACATGAGAATAGGCCTGACTACTGCCGTGTACAGCCAATGAATGGCGCGGGGTTTCAGACCCCAATTTCTGCTGATGGCCCTTTTACATGCGTAAAGGGCGGTGGTTGCTTTCTGGATACGATTTGCGATGTTGTCCTTCCAGGTAAGCTTACGGTCTAGTATTATTCCTAGATATTTGACTTTATCAGTGGGCTGAAGAGGAGTGCCGTTTAGCGTGGGTGATCTGAACCGCGGTATCCTATGCTTCTTCGTGAAAAGCATGAGATCCGTCTTGGCCGCATTGACACCCAGACCGCAGTCTCTTGCCCATGAAGATAGTGTGTCTAGAGGTCCCTGTAACAGGTCGCTTAGAGTATTGACATGCTTACCCGAGGCCAGGAGAGCGATGTCGTCTGCATAAGCTATAACGTGGCAGCTTGAAGCTGCCAGCTTGGTAATGAGAGGGTTTACTGTTAGGTTCCAGAGCAGAGGTGACAGTACCCCTCCTTGGGGGGTGCCCCTGGTCACAAATCTCGTGACTTTGGAGTCACTTAGTTCTGCAGTAATGGTCCTCTTTTGTAGTAGGTTCTTCAGTAGCATAATTAGTCGGCTGTTAAGCTGTAGGTCGACTAAGCATGCGATGATGGCCTCAGGGCGGATGTTGTTGAAGGCTCCTTCAATGTCGAGGAAAGCCGTCAGCGTGAATTCCCTGAGCGAGAGTGACTTTTCGACCCTGTGCACCAGGTCGTGCAGGGCGGTCTGTATAGACTTGCCCTTGGTATAAGCGTGCTGAAGCCCTGAGATCCTGCCGTGATCGACAGTGCTTCGGATATATGCATCTAGCAATTTCTCAAATACCTTGAGAAAGAAGGAGGTGAGGCTGATAGGCCTGAAGTCTTTCGCCACCGCGTGACTGCTTCTCCCCCTTTTGGGGATGAAGACGACTCTCGCGACTTGGCGTGGAACATCGGCGAGTCTCACGCACGATTTGTAGATGGTGATGAGCCATGGGGCTAGTGACTTTCTGGCCTGCTTTAGTTCCTCCGGGGTGATACCGTCCGGACCTGGCGGCATATCTCGATGCAAGTCGGCACGGGTTGCCGTGGTTCTAAATACGTGAAATTTTATTTATAATAGTTTTGACATAATTGAAACAAAATAAGAGGGTATACCTTGGAAAAAAAATACTTTTATTTTTTTGGGACACTAATGTACATATATAAATAAAAAATATTGTGTCATAGGTTTGTCATACGAAAATTATTTATTTAGAATAAACAATTAATAAGAAAACTAAATTCAGCAGAAAAAGAAATCTATTTTCTTTTTTTATTCATAAAAAAATCCAAATATATATATATACTGGTGGCAATTCCCATAAACTCACTTTAAGCTGAGGTATGAAAAGTCTTGTAGGAGTAGAGGAGATGATTTAAAAAACAAATAAAGGTTGTAGTTTACATTTCCATAGTTTGCCGAAAGAAATGGCAGGTGTACCGTTATGCACTCTTTTATAGTTTGTGTGATCGTGCAAAACATTCAGAGCGGCTAGTGTTTTCTCAGAGTTGAAATGTGGCAGTTCACATAAACTCAGCGATTTTAATTGATCAGTGAATCAAAAAATATAAGTAATTTGAGGTGCGCCTTCTGTATACTGTGGTTATGCCTTTAAAAGCTGATATAGTAGATTTTTGTACTTTTAAAATAGTAAAATCGTTATCGTCTTTAGACCTGTGAAAATGTCAAGAGGAAAGTAATTGCCACCTGAAGAAAATGGAAAAATTACTGCATTCAATAAAAGATTTTTCGACACGGGAAATAGCGTATAAAATAGGCAGGTCTGAGACACCAGTGCGTTATTATTCAAAATTACGCGGATCTTATGGGGAAAAACGTAAGATATGACCGAAACACGAAAATTTCATAAGGCAAAAACGTGTTATAATGGCATTGGGAATAAAAGAAAACCCAATGTCGACGGAGTTTGTTTGCAGAATCGATCTGTTTATAAAGCCCCGACATGTTCGACAAATTTCACAAAATTCAAACCGCGATGTTTACACGCCTCAAAAAACCCCCTTTGACTAATAGTCTGGGTTCAAGACAAATGAAAAACGAAAAACGAAAGAATTGAATTCGCGGAGAAGCTATTTAGAGGCGTGAACAGTTGTAAACACTTTTGTTTAGTAACAAAAACGGTTCATATCAGATAGTTTAGATTTAGATAGGCTTTTAATACTTTTAGCTCGATAAGTGGGTATGAAGGAAGTCTGTATGAGCCGGACATTATCAGGTGGTGATATAATAGCTTGGGCCGGTATTGCTACGTATGGTATGACTTAACTTGCGCGGGTTTCCGAAAGAATTAACATCTACATTTCCTGCGAACTTTTTTAACGTAATGGTAATAAAATAATCAAAAGAACTTTGTAGGCCTGAATTTATTTTTCAGCAGGATAATGCTGCAATTCACAGTTCTAGAAAACAATGGGCCTTTTCAAGGACAAAAATGTTCAGTTCGAAGTCCTGACTTAAATTACATCGAACACCTTTGGGTTCTTGCTCGAGGTGTTTACGCAAAAGAACGACAGTTTTTCTCAAAGATTGAGTTTAAAAAAGCGATTAAATAGGGTGGGGCTTGCATACCGGCACAAATAATTCAGAATCTTATTTTATGTGTGCTTAAAATATCTTAAACCGTAATGGAAAATGGACAAATTATTTTAAAAAACTATTTAGAGTACCTTGAGTTATGAAAACATTTTGACTTTACGCAATTTTATATTTTTTTATGTACTAAGTTTATGTGAATTGCCACCTCAAATTGTGCAATTTTTATGAAAACAATAAATAAATTGGCAGCAGAACTTAATTGCGATTTCTTCTTTTAGTTCTTATAGACATTTTACAATAAATATTTCAGTAAAACTATTTTAACTGAATACATTTTTTAACACGTTCGCGGACAGTAAAAATTTCAGTGAGCTGCAAAAGTAGACAGGCTATTTTTGTGGAAACTATAAGCACTAGCTGAAATCTGATTACACATATATTGTTGGAGTTGTCAGATTATCATATTGTTACGAAAATGAGCTCTTTAAGTTCGTTCGTTTTTGGATTGTGCTTGAAAATAAAACCATTTCAATTATTCAGCGCAAACGCAGACAAAAACCAACAATCACTATTTACAGATTTACACTTTTATTGTCTTGACACTTGTTACTACTTTGCTTGTTCAAATCAGACTTGTCTCTCTGCGCTGCAACCGGCTGCCTTTTATACTTGTTTGGTTATCGCGCCGATTGTACTGGAATGTGCAAGATTCCAGTTGGACTCTCTCTCTCGATCGTTCTCGCACAGCCCATTACCATCGCGAACCATCCTTGCGATATCGGCATTATAGCACGCCGGCCGTACTCCAAAGTGCATGCCTAAAAGTATGCCCGTAAAAGCATTCATGCATAGCACAGCAACAGAGTGCCTCATCGTTACACTGCCCACCACTTAGACTTGTTCGCCCCGAACAAGTGCCGAGGCTCCGCCGGAGTAAGACGCCAGGCGCTCCAAATGGACTACTTTCAGCCTAGCGTTTCTGTTGCAGCAGCGTTGAACCCTGTACACCACGTCCTTCCTTCAAACCTTCCTTCCACAGCGGGCTGTTGAGCATTACCAGATCGCCTTCATAAAACCCTGCTGGGTTAGCCCGTAGACCATATCTGGCTTTTAACCTGCTTTCGACTAGTTGCGTGCGGCTCCGCGATCTTCTCATCGTCCCTTTCGCCGCCGAACACCGACCACAGCCTCTGATCCACTCGGCGACAGACTCCTGGCATCCTACCCAATAGAACCGCCTTCTTATCTTGGCGACAGTTTTTGCGATGCCTAGGTGCCCTCCATTGGAATCGTTTTTGTTTGCCTCGATAACATCGTCGATCCGGCCGTTCGGGACCACTATTAGGGATTTTCTGGTCCTGCCATCCCTGCTCTCCCACTCGCGGTATAGGCAGCCATCCTTCAGACGTAGACTTTGCCGCTGTGCCCAGTAAGCCTTCGCGATCGGGCTCTCACCAGCCATCTCCTGCCAGTCCGGCCGTACTCTCTGCCGTTTGCCTTTGATAATTTTTGCGAGATCCGTATCCTCGCGCTGGTCCTTCTGTAGCCTTTCCGCAAGCCAATCTTCCTCTTGTAGAACTCTTACCGACCGAACATCCACAATCTGTCCCTTGTTCTCAGCAAGCGAATCGTGCCTGCCCTCGGTTTTACAATAATGGTATGGCAGTGCGTCAGCCCATCTTGGCGACGTCTGCTGCCCGGAACGCTTCTCTCGCAGATGGCAGTCTCGTGTTATGTGGGCTGGCTTACCACATCGCCAGCAACTGACTTAAGATGGAACAGCCCGCGGCCTCGCTGGTGCCTCTGAGCTCACTGTCTGGCTTTGCGTGACACGTCCAGATTGTGCTCGACGCCTTTCCGCAGATGAATGTCGAGAACTTTCCCTCCAGGCCGCCTCATACGTCAATGCGCTTGTCACCGTCTCACGGAATGTCGGCTTCATCATCATCAATGTACTCACACGTGTCTCCGGGTCAAGAATGCCTTCGATAAACGCCTTGATCTTCAGCCTTTCCAAAACTTTCATGCTGAATTCTGGGGAGGACAGTGGTACCAGCCGCTCAATATCTGCTGCATACGCCTGCAGCGCCTCATCGGCTCTTTGTCTACGGTTCTTCAGCTCGCAGTAATACAGCATTTTGTTGTGCTCGTCACTGTATTTGGCTGCCAGCGCCCTTATGACGGTCTCGTAATCACCTCTCAAACCTTCGGGAACTGTTTTTATTACCTCAGCCGCAGGACCTCTTAGAGCCAGTATCAGTCTGCGCCCTTTCCTAACATCGGTCCACTGACTCTCCAAAGCAGCCATATCGAATTGTAGTTTGAATGTGTCGAACGACGTAGTACCATCATAAGTAGGCACTTCTATGGCAAAACTTTCCTGAACTGACTGCACCCTTGCTCGCAGATGTACCTCTCTAAGCCGCTCGTTGATTTTTCTGTTCACCGAATCCTCCAGACCGTCAACTCGTCTGTTCAGGGAATCATCCAGGTCGTCGACTCGTTTGTCCAAGTGTTCCACTTGAGCTCCCAGGTGCTCTACCTTCACATTTAGCTAGTTGGATATTTCTTCTACTTTCTGCTCCAAGCGCGCAGAATTTTCCTGAAGCTTGGTGGACAGCTCGCAATTTGCGCTTTCGAGTTTCGCTGACACCTGCGCCGATATTTCATGGGTCGCCGCTTCCATTTTAGCCTCCATTTGCGCCGACATTTCGCGATTTTCACGGTTGGAAGTCTCGAACATGCCTTTCATTGCAACCATTAGCTGGCTCATGTCTAATACTTGTAATGGCGCATCCGCTGCAGCCTTACTTTGCAGCGACGCAGCACCAGCAGGCGATTCCTCCACCTTGGCCGACGCCTCTAGCTACTGCGTCCCGAACTCGTGCGCAGCCCAATCGATGCGGGAGGCGTGTGATTCACACGCCTCCCGCAAGCGCAGCTGCAACTCCACCTTTGCGCCAGCAGTCGGCAAATTCCAGGCAGCCAGTTCCTTCTTCAGCTGGTCCACCTTCAGCTGCCCCAGTTTAACCATGTTTGCGTTTTATAATTTAATTTTATTATTTTTGTTTCAAATTTATTTTCAGTAGCACAATCCCACTTCTAACACCAAATGTTACGAAAATGAGCTCTTTAAGTTCGTTCGTTTTTGGATTGTGCTTGAAAATAAAACCACTTCAATTATTCAGCGCAAACACAGACACAAACCAACAATCACTTTATTTACAGATTTACATTTTTCTTGTCTTGACACTTGTTACTACTTTGCTTGTTCAAATCAGACTTGTCTCTCTGCGCTGCAACCGGCTGCCTTTTATACTTGTTTGGTTATCGCGCCGATTGTACTGGAATGTGCAAGATTCCAGTTGGACTCTCTCGATCGTTCTCGCACAGCCCATTACCATCGCGAACTATCCTTGCCATATCGGAATTATAGCACGCCGGCCGTACTCCAAAGTGCATGCCTAAAAGTATGCCCGTAAAAGCATTCATGCATAGCACAGCAACAGAGTGCCTCATCGTTACAATATTTTAACCGTTATACACAATGAATGCTATAGCATTCACGACGCTATATATACAATTTTTCAACTAGAGTGACGTGAATGCTATAGCATTCATTCATAGAAAACATGAGAAGAAGAGGTTTGTTATATTTTTATAACTTTATTTATTCAACAGTACTACAACAGTACTACTACAACAGCACTACATACAGATCCAGGCGAAGAGGGCTCTTCGACGGATGACTGACATAAATATCGGGAATGAGGGCTTCCTGAGCCGTAAGAGGATTGATACTCTTACAAATCAGTATCCTGACATTGCAATACCGAGGGACACAATCTTACTAAAGTTCAGTTTTGTCAAAAGATTTAAAACTGAACTTAGTAACAAAAGGAACTGGGTAGGTATATCGGAAACGTATCTGATAGACCAGCATATCATATCCTGGTACACAGATGGCTCCTTAAAGGAGGAGGGTACCAGGATAGGCGTATACGGGCCGAGGATAAGATACTCGGAACCTACGGGAAAACACACCACTATCTTCCAGGCGGAAATATACGCCATTGAAAGGTGTGCTTATTTCAATCTGGCGAGGAGATACCGGAACTGTAAGATTGCTATCCTCTCCGACAGCCAAGCGGCAATCAAGGCTCTTAGATCCTACCCGGTGTCCTCGAAACTGGTTTTGGAGTGGCTTGAGAAGCTTAACGAACTTGGCCGTTACAACCAGGTCTGGGTACTTTGGGTTCCGGGCCACGCTGGCATTGAAGGAAACGAACGGGCCGACGAACTGGCAAGGAGGGGAGCTTCAACACCTTTTGTCGGCCCTGAACCTTTTTGTGGTTTGGGGAAAGGAGCTTCTATCCTAACGAGAAAGGACGAGATAACCAGAAGGACTCAATACTGGGAAAATCTACCAGGTCTAGAGCATTCCAAGATGGTTATCGGGTCCTACAATAGGAAAAGATTCGAGGATTGCATGACCCTATCAAAGAATAATCTAAGGATTATCACGGGAATGCTAACAGGGCATTGCAGATTGAATTATCATCTAACCAAACTAGGAATCCATGAAACAGTGGATTGTGTTTATACGGATTTTTCGAAGGCCTTTGATAAGGTTAGCCATAGTATTCTTATTTCAAAATTTGCTAAACTTGGTTTTCATTCTGTTTTCTTAGACTGGATTACCTCCTATCTTAGCAATCGCAGTTGTACTGTTGTGATTGACAATGTTTCATCTCGGCCTTTTATAGCGTCATCTGGTGTACCCCAAGGGAGCATTCTTGGGCCACTGTTTTTTATAATATTCATTAATGATATTAGTTGTTGTTTTTCAACCTCCAGGTTCCTTCTTTACGCCGACGATCTAAAAATTTACTCTACCATAACTTCCTTTATTGATCAGCAAAACCTTCAATCTGACCTTGATAATGTGTTTGCTTGGTGTTGCAGAAACCGTTTATCATTGAACATCAATAAATGCTCCCATGTTGCTTACTCTAAGTCTCATTGTCCGCTGCAAACATCCTATTGTATCGATAATACGCCCCTTAAGTCTCTTAGTGAGATTAGGGACCTTGGAGTTATTTTTGATTCCAAGCTCACTTTTTCCAGCCATCTCAACTTTACTATTTCTAAAGCATATTCTATGCTTGCTTTTGTTAGGCGGAACAGTGTTGACTTCACTGATCCTTACACCGTAAAAACGCTTTTTAATGCTTATGTCCGCTCAGTGCTTGAATATGCGGTTTTTATTTGGAGACCATATCATAGTGTGCATATCAAACGACTTGAACGAGTCCAGAAAGTGTTTTTAAGATATGCACTTCGATCTTTGAGATTTTTTGACCCTGTTCCGCCGTACTACTCTTTGTGCTCTTTATTGCATATCAAGTCCCTCGAAGACAGGAGGAAGATTCTCTCTATGACCTTTGTATTTGATTTAGTTACTGGTGGTATTGACTGTCCCTTGTTGCTTGATAGAATTAATTTTCATGTTCCTGCCAAACAGTTGCGGAATTATGAAATTTTCAATCTTGCCTGCTGTCGTACTAACTACGCCCAATTTGCGCCCCTGGCTAGAACTTTGGCTGAAGTTAATTCGCTTTATAATTTTATTGATTTTTCTTCTTCTAAATTGTCTTTTAAACATAGTTTAAACTCTTACTTTAAATAATTTGTACTAATCTGTTATTAGTCTGTAAGCTATCAGGTGTACAACTTTGCTTCCGCCGTTTTTTTCCAAAATTAAAAGCTTTATTGCGAAAAAGTGCTTACAGATGTATTATTCAAAGTATTGTCCGTCGCTAGCGACAACTTTCTCCCATCTTTCCGGCAATTTTCGGATCCCGGCTCGAAAAAAGGAGTCCTCTTTTGACGCTATCCATGAAGCAATCCATTTTTCCAATTCTTCGAAGGATTGAAAATGTTGATCTGCCAGGCCGTGTGCCATCGAACGGAATAGGTGGAAGTCAGAAGGGGCGACATCTGGGGAATACGGCGGGTGGGGCAAGACTTCCCATTTCAGCGTTTCCAGGTACTTTTTGACCACTTTTGCGTCGTGAGGCCGAGCATTGTCGTGTTGGAGGATGACTTTGTCATGTCGCTCTTGATATTGTGGCCGTTTTTCTTTTAGCGCGCGACTAAGGCGCATCAGTTGCGTTCGGTAGCGATCTCCTGTGATGGTTTCACCCGGTTTTAAGAGCTCGTAGTAAATCACACCGAGCTCCGAGTAAATCACACTCTTCCACCACCATGTTTGTCTTCGACATCGAAATCACCATTTTTAAAACGTTGAAACCACTCCCGACACGTTCTTTCACTCAGAGCAGCATCACCGTAAGTTTCTGAGAGCATTCGATGCGCTTCAGCTGCATTTTTTTGCGAATTGTAACAGAAAAGTAAAACTTCCCGCAAATGGCGAGAATTGGGCACATAAACGGACATTTTCGAGCGTGAATAATACGAAAACAAGAACAACTGTCACTGAAACGGCGATGACAATTCGTTAGGCACTGTCCACACTCACTTTAAAGGCATTACCATCTATGTATTTCAACCAGCCTCAGCCGGTACAGCCACCTATCGGAAAACGGCGGAAGCAAAGTTGTACACCTGATACTTAATGTACAATAGACTTAAATAAATAAATAAATAAAAAACGGGTATTGCAGGTTCTGCTTGCAGGAAAACGAGACTGCATTACATATACTAGGAGAGTGCCCTGTACTTATGCATAAAAGAAAAAAACACCTGGGGGACCATCTTATACCAGGTACGGACTGGGTATCCAGAGGTGTAGGAAGCATACTAAAATTCCTCCTGGATACCGGACTCACTGACAGTCTGTAAAGTCCAAGAAGGGGGCACAATAGATCTACAGGTCGCAGTGCATCATCCCCAGCAACAATAATAATTATTCAACAGTAGTTCTCTCTTCGTGTATATATAATAACTGGACGCGGTATAGTGTCCGCGGTATAGTGTCCAAAATGTTCAAACCATTTTGATTAAAAAATCTTTCATAAACGGAGAAAATTCAGAAATATGCCCAACCAGTTTTTAAAAATCTGTACTACCCTATAATAACTACAAATCTCCCTCTTATTTGAAAATGTACATTTGAAATTAAAACAATCAGTGTTTAGGTCAGTGGCGCACACAGGATTTTATTTTGGGGTGGAGAGTTTGCGTACAACTTTTGAGCCGAATACCACTCGGAACCATATTTTGTACCAGCATTTATTGTGTTTGGGGGGAGGAGTTTGAACCCCAAAAACCCCGCCTGTGAGCGCCACTGGTTTAGGCAATCAACCAATACAAAATTTTTTCAACCAAAGTAGTATGTACTAAAATTTAAACAATTGTACAATGTGTGTACTTTACCTATACATGTAATAAATATTAATAAAATATTCAATATTCATAAATTCGTGCAAATATCACAGTGCAACAAATTCAAAAAAAATTACGAGGGACAAGGTCAAACATATTTCATTCGATAGAGGACCTCAGTAGGTAAAAAAGTACCAAGGGATTTTTTTCGGGATGTTCGAGTTTTGTTTTAAATGCAGTTTAACACGCATCCGTCGTTAACAAAAAGTTACGAAAGAGTCGTTTGTGTGTCAATTTGACACAACATCAAAAAATATCATTGCAACCATGATACAAAAATATACAGGTAGTTTCAATGCGACAGATAAAAATAAAATTGACAATTGGAAAAAAATATTTGTTTACAAATTTTGTACTACTATTTTCATTTTTGCTACAGAGCTGCAATTTCACACAATTAGTTTATGTAGTAGTAGTTTCTGTATTTCTTACTTTTTTTTGCACCCTTAAAATTTTATTTTTATTTGTCAAAAAAGCAAATGACTTTTAATTTTGCTCGATTGAATCTACCTGTATATTTTTGTATCATGATTGCAACGTAGCATAGTCAAATAATAAAGTCATCCCGATGGGTGACGTCTATTTGTTTACATACTCTTATTTTGATAGCTGCCATTTATGTTTTCTCTACATTCTCACATGAATGAAATTTGTCTGTCAAATTTTAACCTTTTCATTCATAATATAAAATATTAAAAAAATATTTGATTGCAAATTTATTTGAAAATTTTAACTGAAGTGCAGTGCAGTGAAAATAAAAAATGCCAGCGACGTGCTGCTTTTGCAAAACCACATGGGACCAAAAAGTTTCAATGTTTTGTGTACCCAGTGAAATAAATGAACGCTGCACCTGAAGATATTGCTGAAGACATACATTTAGATGACAACTTTTTGAAACTGTTTCGTAAAACCCATTCGCATTATTTAAATAATTTCTTTATATGATACGCATCACCCTTGCATATCTATGTTTATGTGTTTTCTGTATATTTGTATATGGGCATCTCCCAAAAAAGGTCCACCACGAGTGAAAAATTCAAACTGCTCAGAAAAACGTTTGGCACGATTACGGTTTCCGTGGCGCCGCCATTTGAGGGTGTCTTTAGATAGATCGACCAAAAATAAGTCGAAAATGAAGAATACAATTTTTCGATATCTCGCTTCGTTTTCGAGTTATCGAGGTTCAAAGTTTAAAATTTCGAAACACGTATATTATAGGATACATATCTAGGCGGTCGAGGAGGGGGATACAATTTTGTGGGTGGGTAGGGGAGTTCCCCATATACACCCCCCTTGAAAGGAAACCCGTCGGAAATGTATAGTAATTTTTAATGAATTTTTTTAATTTTACCTTCGGAACCAGAAAAATTGTTATTACCTGCCAATAAGGTGGAGCGATTAGATGGAAAAAGAGGGAGAGGTAATAACCCTCTTAAGTGCAAGTAGGGCTTCAGATTCAGTAAAATATTTACAGTACTTCTGAATCCAAACTCTATTTGTGTGGCCGGCCTTCGGCCGGGCGCTTGAAAAATAACCCTCATAGGAGCAACTAGTGTGCCGGAGCATCAATAAAGTGCTAACAGTATTTCTGCATTCAAATTCCTTCCGTGTGGACGGCCTTCGGCCGGGCGCTTGAAAAATAGCCCTCATAGGAGCAACTAGTGTGCCGGAGCATCAGTAAAGTGCTAACAGTATTTCTGCATTCAAATTCCTTCCGTATGGACGGCCTTCGGCCGGGCGCTTGAAAAATAACCCTCATAGGAGCAACTAGTGTGCCGGAGTATCAGTAAAGTGCTAACAGTATTTCAGCATAAATTCATGAATAAAATGTACATTTATACCGAATTTAAACATTTCAATATGGCAATGTTGTCAATATTTTTTCAGCTTTTTTGCTATTGTGAATGCCAGTTATATGGAATGGAAGAAGAAGTGTCAAATTGCGAGACGATTTTTCCAGTCCAGTCTACTTTCTCGCTTATCTGTATATAAAAACTTTGAACCTCGATATCTCGAAAACGAAGCGAGATATCGAAAAATTTTATTCTTCATTTACGATTTATTTTCGATCAATCTATCTAAAAACATCATCAAATGGCGGCGCCACGCAAACCGTAATATCCCCAAACTTTTTATTATCCAATAATAAAGCTTAAATATCTATATTTTATAAATATAAAGAATTTTTAACTTTTTAAAATTTTTAGCCGAAATATACTACTGTAAAAGAAAAAAATTTTCAGAGCCTTTTGACGAATTATATGCACATTGTTTCTTTGTATTTCATTCAAGCAATATTATATTTTTCCTGTAATGTATAAGTTTTCTACTAACAACAATCTTATGTATTCGAGAAAGCGAGAGAAGGTGGAGTTCGAAGAACGGAAGTTTTTTGAGTTTGCTTCTTTCTACATCCTAATGTCGCGTCCGTGTTCAAAAAACATTATTGGTTGTTGTCATTAGTGGACAAACTTTTCAAATGCAAGTAGCTGTCAGTTTTTAAATAGCTGCATTGTTATCGTTAGGAAAATATAATAATTGGTTCCCGGCAAAATCGGAAAAAAATTTTATGAGTGTTTAAAATTCGTCGCGTCCGTAACCGGAAGGTCTGAATATTCGATTGTTTAATGAAAAATACTGTACAAATATGTTCAGATAATTAATTAAATTAAATTAATTTATTAAGTTATTTCTAAAATCAATTTGCTGCGATGTGATGAATGAAAAGTGCGTTGCTAATGAATGTAAGAGCTGTGTGCACGATATTAAACACGATCTAATTACAATAGAGTTCCTCAAGAAAATTAATGCAGAAATCAAATGGAAACAATGGAGAACATTAGACAATCGTATAACTCAAAACTACACTATTGCTCCATTAATCGACTTAATTCATGATCTAGAGACTCAGTTACCTGCTTTTAAAATGCATTCTTTTGTTAAACGTTCCCAACAAAATTATTTTGAAAATAAAAAAAAAAATATAGCTGAGAACTATCGCCTAACCTGCCAAAACGAAATTCAAGATGCCCACTTTAGTTACAGCCAAGGTACTGTTTTTACGTGCGTTGCTTGGGTTCCTGGTGAAATTAAGTCATTTGCTGTTATCAGCGATGAATTTTTTTTTTTATTTATTGCTTTATTTCGAAAATTGTTAACACATTACAAAAGCAATACGAAAGATTTACAAGCATTTATATTTTTTCAAATGGGAGCAGTTCCCAATTCAAAAACAAATTTATTATTTCTAGTATTCCTAGACTCGCAGCAGAATTTAATTACGGAATATTATAGTGGATCTTTTTCGCCACTTCATATGGCAAAGGTGCTGTAGACGGAGTAGGTGCCGTAGTAAAACGAAAAGTCTGGCAAATTGTCAAAGCAAGAAATATTGCTCTCGAAGATGCTCAATCTTTTTATGAATGTGCTAAGAACAACATTTCTGGAGTCCACCTTTTATATATCTCTGGAGAACAAGTTCAAGCTTTTTCTAATCAACTGTCAGAGTTATGGCAAAATGTTCCAAAAATCAAAGGAGTTAAAAGTTTGCATTGGCTTTCATATTTTGACAGTCAATTTATTGAAGTTGCTCGAACCGCTTATTCATCAAAGAAGAAAATTAAAATAAACCACACTAAAAACTTGTAACTTTATTATTTCCTTATTTATTACTGTTATGTTAGTTGAATTTAACTTGTCATGTGTTATTTTTATTAAAAGTTGAAGTGTTCTAATGAACATCATTACTGTATTTTATTCCCCTTGGAAAAATTTATCGCGTCCGTGATGTCGCGTCCGTATTCATGCTGTACCTAATTAAAAAAGGTAAGAAAAAATTCTCATATTTCATAAGTCTACGAAGAAAAGTTTCATTTACATGTATATATATAAAAAAAAATTCCCAAAAACTGCTAAATTTTGTATATTTCTATAAGAGCTTCAAAAAAACTTATAATTTTGTACTAATTTGTACTAAATCTTTCCAATATATTTCTAAAATGTAGCACTATTTCAGCGCGTTAGAACACTAAAAATACATATCGGCTCTTTATGTTTCTTTCTTGTTTTGGCGTAATTAAAAGCGTGCGAATGTCGCGTCCGTGCCACTGGGAGATGCCCATATGTATATACAGTAAGGTGGGTCGCGAAAAAAAATTGGTGCTGTCACCACCTAAAAATAAAATTCAGAGTGTTTAATGACTATTTGGAAAATATTGCGATTCTGAGGTAAGCCAATTGTGAGCGGTTTTGCTTCAAAAATAAATATTAAAACTTCCAGAACTCAATAAATTAACAAAAAAAATTTTTACAAAATATGTGCAATCCAAGAACTCCTGAAGGTTTATCTAACCAAAAAAAATTATTCGAAAATGTCCAACAACAAAAAAGTTACACCCAAAAAACATGATAATTAGAGGTATTTTTGAAGCAAAACCGCTCACAATTGGCTTACCTCAGAATCGCAATATTTTCCAAATAGTCATTAAACACTCTGAATTTTATTTTTAGGTGGTGACTGAAACGTGATTTTTTTTTTGTATGGAGTGCGACCCATCTTAATATACAGTACACAACATATACACTCCATTGCTTGTAGCTATTTGAATACACATTTGAAAAAAGGGTTAAAAACGAAAAAAATGTCGAATGAGTTGAATTCAAAATACTTTGACAGAACAGTTGTCAAAATAAGGGTACTTGACATAAAATGTCACTATCGGGATGACTTTATTATTTGACTATGCAACGTAGTAGTTAAAAAGGAAAAGGGAGGGGAAGTTTATTTTTGTTTGTGTTTTGCCTGACACAATATATGCAGAAAGAAATAGACATAGTTTCATTTGTTTTTTAGTATGTTTTAATAATTTTATTGTTATACAATGCCAAAAACTGAATGAAAACTGAGTGGAAGTAAAGAAATCATTGCGCTTCACATGTTTCGCATATAATGAAACGGTGCTCCGGACAAACTTTCTTTTTGCATTTGTCACATTCAACGGAATGATTATAGGCACTCCGCACTTGCGGACATATGTGACACCTCGCGCGCTTCTCAGAAGGCGTATGATGCGCCAAGCCGTGCAGCGATGGTCCAGGTGTTTCCGGAAGCTGTTGTGATGGTGGTGGAACACGAATTTGATTTACCACCGACATGGCAGACTCACTTCTGGGTGTGCGTTCTCGCTGTTCCACCTGTGGTTCCACAAGCGAATGGCCCAGTTCGAGCAAAAACAGGCGTCTACGAAAGCTCTTTTTGGCATAATTCCATAGTGGATTCAAATCGTTGAATAGCACAAATACATTCAACGCCGAGATGTCGAATATGTTACAAAAAACTGCGACGGGCCATCGATTTACTTTGCGCTTGATGTCCACGTCACATTTCGTTGCATTATAGAAATTTATTATATTTGGTTTCTTTTGAACGTCGTTCTCAGTCACTTCCTTTCCCTTGTGCATAGTGCGCAGCAAAATTACGAAGCGACATCTCTTTGTGACATAAGAAACCAAAGTGGAACCAAGATCGTCGTTGAATGAAAATTTCGAATGGTAAAATGGTTGCGTTTTCATGTCGAGCAATAATGGAGGTAGCTCTTGTCGATTCTTCCTTATCGTGCCAACGATGCTCATTTGCCGTTGGTTCAATTTCACTGCAAGACCATGAGATGTAAAGAAATTGTCGTAAGTCACATTTCTTCCATTCAGCCCATCTGTGAGTTGCAAAACAACCCGTTCATTGGTTTCGACCAATGTAAACGTCTATAGCATAAACATATGAAATATGTACATACATACATATGTTGCAGCATCACAGAACACCCAATGTTTTATGCCATATTTGCAAGGCTTCGAATGAAGGTATTGAGTGAATGGACAGCGACCACGGTAAGGCAACAACTGCTCATAGACCGTCACATTTGTTTATATGCCAATTTTAGCCGGTTAGCCCATTTTTCAAATATGGCACGAATCGGCGCTAATTTATCGCGGGCACGCGAATTTCCTCTTTCTTCGCGATCGTCAAAGAGTAGACAGCGAGTGATTTCTTTGTAGCACTGTAGTGACTTTGCCGCTGCGAATATTGGCCGTTCAGTTTTTGAGTTCCACAACTCAGGCACACATTCACCATGTGCCCGGTATACACCAACAAGCAGCAATATCCCATAGTACGCACGCATCGTGCAAACATCAAACTTACATATATAAGTTGGTCATATCAACAACAGTTTGCTCAATGGGCTCTATGAACAAAAGAAATGCAGACAAACGCTATTGTATTCTACAACTACAAGAAACGCGCAAGAAGGCAATGAAAAAATTTCCGAAAACTTTCTGAATACACGAAATACAACTGACGCGTAAACAAATTGTTGGTGTTTTTTTCATATGTGTCAAATTGACACACTAGCGACTCTTTCGTAACTTTTTTGTTGGCACGCCCCTAAGCATGTAAACACTTCGGGCATATGATTTCTCGAAATTTCGTCGAAAATTAGTCAGTGAGCCAAAATCTCATTCAATTTCGTGAAAAAATAAAGGCGCAATGACAGTTTGAATTCGAAAATTGTGTCAAATTGACACAAACGACGGATGCGTGTTATAGATGTTTGAATGCTTTTTTACAAGAAGTCACTTATATAAATTTAGCTCGCATGGTTTCCAGGATATTCAAGGATACAAATTTAGTTGATGTCCTTTATGTCCTTTTTCATTAAATTTTTCAAAAAAGCACATGGTTTCTTCGGCTTCATATCATTAGCTTTCATTTGACGTAAAAAATATTCCTTTCTGACATTTGAGTCAAAAGATATGATTTTTTAAATGTTTCAGTAAGGGGCACTAAGCCGCCATCTTTAAACTGCATTTAAAAAAAACTGGAACATCCCGGGAAAAATCCTTGGACACTTGTTCATCTACTGAGGTCCTCTATCGAATGAGACATGTTTGACCTTGTCATTTTTTTTAGTGTTGCACTGTGTATTAAATAAAATAAACGAGAAACACTTGGATACAATTTCAACTAATTTTTTGTGCCCCCCTCCCCATAAGCGGACATCTCCCTTAACCGGACAAAACCACTGCGATGGTGAGTGTCCAGTTATGAGGAATTTCACTGTACACCGAAAAAAATAAAATAATATGAAACTACTTAATGAATTAGTTGCTAATTACTTTGAAATGTATATTCATTACAAAACTTGAAGTCTATAAAAATATAAATGAATAAAAATTGGCTTTAAAATTTGAATGCTATAGCATTCACGTCATTTTGGATCACTATAAAAATGACTGCTATAGCATTCAAGTCCGCGAACGTGTTAAAGAAAATGTAACAAAATCCAAACAGATTTAGGTGAGTTTATGGGAATTGCCACCAGTGTACGTAGACCATGAACCTCAAAGTTAAAATGGAACAAAAGCAAATTCATATCAAAACAATAGCGGTCTTCACACCGAGGTTAATTTGTTAATTTGTTAGTCGTTAGTTGGTAATATTCTACGTATACGAGGGTTGCCTTTTATATTTTTTCAAAAAGTATGAAAATTCAGTTTGTTATAATCAAAAATGGTTTTATTGCTTTTCAAGGAATTCCCTTGAAGATTTTTACAATTTTGCATGTGCTTAAACCAATTGAAGCATTTTTTCCACTCCGATTTAGACTCCTCCAAAACATGGTTTTTGAGTGCTTCAGCACCATCTTTTGGTGACGAAAATCGTTGACCACGCAATGTTTTCTTTTAACGTTTGCGGATTGAAATCTGCACAAACTTTGAAGTCTTAGATTTTTCGGATATTGATATATTTTTAGGTTTCGTTTTTAAATTTACAAGTACAAATATGAAGTTATTGTAAACAAAATTATGTGGACTGTGTATACGAATCTCGTAAAACCAGCGCACGTGTTTCGTATTCATTCCATAGACCCCGCAATATGAGTTCTTTGTCTTAATCAGACTTTGAAATAGGACCTATATAATATAATATAGGTTTAATATGGGCTGCCTACGCACTTTTTCAATTAGTTCTTCAATTTTTGCAAGAGAACGTGTTGACTGCGCGCCGAAAACTGTAACGCAGGCCTGTGCATGTTCGTCCCTGCTCCACACGCGGTTGTGTCGCTGTATACGCTGTCATATGGTACTGCATTATTTATAAAAAACTGAACTGCGTTGAGCTGTGCTGCTTGCGCGGCCTGCGTCTCCGTATACGCCTAGACTTAAAGGTGATGTTCGTTGTGACAGGCGAGTTTTGACACTCCCTTAGATCAATGTTGTATTTTAAAAGCAGGGGTAATGGGGAATAAATTGAGGCCTTTTCATGAAAATGTATTTAAAAAAGTTGTATTTTATGCGTGAATATTAATTAATAATTGACTGACACGACAGCCCGATTACGAGACTAAGGCCTAGCTACCCGCAACCATCCGTGTTGTGCGTACGGGTTTGTACAAGGTTGGAAGGACCTACAGTTTTATGCCGATTCCGAACGGCGAGTTGGGAGCTTTTTCATAGGCAATTTTACTCTCAAAGGATTGCCATTTCCTGCTGAGAGGACAGCCGCCGAAAGAAAAATTGTTGTTTTTCTTTTTTTCGTTGTTAGCAGCGGCCTTGATAGCCCAGCGGGTAGCGCGCTGGCTTCTCATACCGAGCGCCCCCAGGTTCGATTCCTTTTTCGGGCTGGAAAAACCGCTCATCTACTTCTATCGCTATCCACATGAAGCAGATGAGAATTACAAGAATCGCACAAGTGCGCTCTTGGCAGGCAATGGCAAAACCTCCAAGTGAAAGGAAAAATCTGCCAATCGCGGTTCGGATTCGGCATTAAACTGTAGGTCCCCTCCCACCTCCCTTTCCCCATCCGCTTGAAATGTCTGCTGTAACATATGTTGGAAAGAGCAGTGTTGCATACACATTAAAAAAAAAGGGTGAAATATGAGATATTACTGTCATTTTCCTTCCCTATCCCCCGAGGGGATAGTACAATGGTCCGAAATGGACTGAGTGCTATGGAAGGCTTTTAGCCTTCCTGCCCACCCTCACATCACAAACCATCACACAGCAGCAACGGAGTCTTGAACCTGGGTTCGAGCGTCGCATTTGACTCGCGGCCCCACGCACTACGCTGAGCTACGGCGGCTGCTTATGCGTGAATACACTGCCTAAATGTAAGACAGTCCATTGTTAGAATTTAACATATACTGTGGTGCATAAGTATAGCCTAGTTTTATTTTATAGGTTCTTTTGATTCTAAAAGATTATACAAAAAATCGTAGTATGAGGAATAACAGAGCTTGCGAGGACACATATTAGGAGAGAAGAATTCTCAAAATAAAATACGCCGTTGTACCGTAAGAGGGAAAAGTGTGATTTTTTATTGGCGCATAACTATAACCTAGTTTAGTTTGTCCATTTAACTAGAGTGATAGAACCAAAACCCAAACCAAAAACCAAAAATTGACAAGTATAATAATGCGTGGGGCCACCCTTGTGTGAATCATTTAAAAAATACGGTTTGGCATGCTTTCCACCAAGCCTGTTCGCGTCTCGTGACTCACAGACTCACATGACGTAATAATAGCGCTTTGCAGTTCATCAACATTTGTGTACTGCTTATTTTCTTCGTATATCTATCGTACAATAATTCCCCAAACATTCTCGATCGGATTTAGATCTGGGGAGCATGCCGGCTACTTCAAAAAATTTATGTTGTTGGACTGAAGCCATTATTTTGTCTCCCGACTGCTATGTATGGCCGCATTGTCTTGTTCGAATGTCCAATTACACTGTGCAAGTCCAAAATTTAGACATGGGGGGGACCTACTGGGTGAGTTTCCTATAGGTATACTGAGTTGAGATCCACCAGCCGTTTGGCTGGATTGGCTCTAGTTTAAGAGAAATCCGTTTTTGAAGTTTGTCGAGTTCGTCGCTTAAGTCTTCGAACGTTTAAATGCTAATGGGTCCTAAATCGTTCCGAATACCGCTTTACTGTCTTTGGCAAGTTTGTAGATATTTTAACGACCAACAAATTTGCTTAAGACACCAATCCAAAAAAAATACATTTAAACTGTGTAATTGCGATATGTGCATTTTTGAGCACAGCGCAACGTGGCGTATGAGTGTTATTTAATTATAATTAACACTCATATAATTTATTTATTTAATTATAATTAACACTCATATAATTGACACTCATACGCCACGTTGCGCTGTGCTCAAAAAAGCACATATCGCAATTACACAGTTTAAATGTATTTTTTTTGGCTTGGTGTCTTAAGCAAATTTGTTGGTCTTTAAAATATCTACAAACTTGCCGAAGACAGTAAAGCGGTATACGGAACGATTTAGGACCTATTAGCATTTAAACGTTCGAAGACTTAAGCGACGAACTCGACAAACTTCAAAGACGGATTTCTCTTAAACTAGAGCCAATCCAGCCAAACGGCTGGTGGATCTCAACTCAGTATACCTATAGGAAACTCACCCAGTAGGTCCCCCCCATGTCTAAATTTTTGAGGGCAAATTTCACGCACAGTGTTATTCTTACAGGGTTTTTCATTTCGAACCGAAAACTTTGACAGCCCTGTGTTCGACAACCGCAGCTGTCATCTGTCGTTGCATTGTGTTAATATTGTAGTTTAGTGTTTGCCATTTATGAAAATGGACCGATTTAGCATCGCTCAACGTGTAAACATAGTGAAAATTCACTACAAAAATGGTGAAAATTTGAGCACCACTTTTCGCGCACTAAGGAAGGATTTCGGACGTCACGGAAGGCCTGTTTTGTCAACAATTTCGGATTTATTGGCGAAATTCGAACGAACTGGTTCTGTACAAGATTTACAGAGGCCGATACGTAATCGCCCTGCTCGTTCGGCCGAAAATATTGCTGCTGTAGCTGCCAGTGTTGAAGATGACCCGAATTTATCGCTTCCCCCGCGTTCACAACAATTGGACATCTCCATCACCTCAATTTGGCGTATTTGGATGTGGAGGAGATGTGCTTTCAACAGGACGGCGCTACATGCCACATAACACGACCGAACATGACAGAATTGCGAACCAGGTTCGATGAACGCATAATTTCGCGTTTTGGTGATGCCAATTGGCCGTCAAGATCGTGCGATCTGAACCCTTTGGACTTTTTTCTTTGGGGCTGCGCGAAAGACCAAGTCTATGCAGACAATCCGCAGACTCTGGAGCATTTGAGGGACAACATACGTGCAGTTCTTGGCGTCTTACAGCCTGCTTTATGTAAAAAAGTAATCGAAAATTACCTAAAAAGAATCGGGGTGTGGCAGTCTTCTCGTGGCGGTCATTTGAATGATGTCATATTCCATTACTAATGGCACAAACCAAATATTATTTTAATAATAAAGTTTCATCAAAATTCAAATTTTAATTGATTTTTTTCTTTATTTACTTTTTCGGCTCATGATGAAAAACTCTATATTATTGATGGAGATGATGCACTGCGACCTGTAGATCTATTGTGCCCCCTTCTTGGACTTCAGAGACTATCAGTGAGTCCAGTATCCAGGAGGAATTTTAGTATGCTTCCTACACCTCTGGATATCCAGTCCGTACCTGGTATAAGATGGCCCCCAGGTGTTTGTTTCTTTTATGCATAAGTACAGGGCACTCTCCTAGTATGTGCATTGCAGTCTCGTTTTCCTGCAAGCAGAACCTGCAATACCCGTTTTCATGGATTCCTAGTTTGGCTAGATGATAATTCAATCTGCAATGCCCTGTTAGCATTCCCGTGATAATCCTTACATTATTCTTTGATAGGGTCATGCATTCCTCGAATCTTTTCCTATTGTAGGACCCGATAACCATCTTGGAATGCTCTAGACCTGGTAGATTTTCCCAGTATTGATTCCTTCTGGTTATCTCGTTTAGGATAGAAGAAGCTCCTTTTCCCAAACCACAAAAGGATTAAGGGCCGACAAAGGGTGTGCAAGCTCCCCTCCTTGCCAGTTCGTCGGAACGTTCATTTCCTTCAATGCCAGCGTGGCCCGGAACCCAAAGTACACAGACCTGGTTGTAACGGCCAAGTTCATTTAGCTTCTCAAGGCACTCCAAAACCAGTTTCGAGGACACCTGGTAGGATCTAAGAGCCTTGATTGCCGCTTGGCTGTCGGAGAGGATAGCAATCTTTCGGTTCCGGTATCTCCTCGCCAGATTGAAATAAGCACACCTTTCAATGGCGTATATTTCCGCCTTGAAGATAGTGGTGTGTTTTCCCGTAGGTTCCGAGTATCTTATCCTCGGCCCGTATACGCCTATTCCGGTACCCTCCTCCGTTAAGGAGCCATCTGTGTACCAGGATATCATATGCTGGTCTATCAGATACGTTTCCGATACACCTACCCAGTTCCTTTTGTTACTAATAGCCTATTTCCACCGGGCCTTAAATGCATTTAACGCTTAAATGTATTTAACATCGCATTTTAATGCTCAAATTCCCATACAATTGTTTTTGTATCAAAGTGCGTAAACTCACTTTCAAAACTGAGTTAACTCAATTTTGCCTTTTACAGACGTCTAACAGAAAATGTTATGTTAAAAGCGCAAGAAATACTCACAAATGTACAAATTTT
This sequence comes from Melieria picta, assembly GCA_964056695.1. NCBI lineage: Eukaryota > Metazoa > Arthropoda > Insecta > Diptera > Ulidiidae > Melieria > Melieria picta. Next base: position 66,512,478 of record OZ057400.1, read on the forward strand.
GATAGCATGCTTTAAGGCGCTGCAAGAGCCGTACGAACACAAACGAAAGAGGGGATTTGAATTGCGTTCGGTGTGGTAGATTTTTTGCTAAGACAATTACTTTTTACTGAGTTTTTTATTTGGGCCGAAACCGAATATTCGGTCGGCCCAAATAAAAAAAGTGGTTTCGGTTTCAGTTTCGGCCAAAAAATGGCCGAAACCGAAACTTTCTGGAATATTTTTTTCATGAAAAGGTATTTAAAAAAGTTGTATTTTATGCGTGAATAATAATTAATAATTGACTGACACGACAGCCCGATTACGAGACTAAGGCCTAGCTACCCGCAACCATCCGTGTTGTGCGTACGGGTTTGTACAAGGTTGGAAGGACCTACAGTTTTATGCCGATTCCGAACGGCAAGTTGGGAGCTTTTTCATAGGCAATTTTACTCTCAAAGGTTTGCCATTTCCTGCTGAGAGGACAGCCGCCGAAAGAAAAATTGTTGTTTTTCTTTTTTTCGTTGTTAGCAGCGGCCTTGATAGCCCAGCGGGTAGCGCGCTGGCTTCTCATACCGAGCACCCCCAGGTTCGATTCCTTTTTCGGGCTGGAAAAACCGCTCATCTACTTCTATCGCTATCCACATGAAGCAGATGAGAATTACAAGAATCGCACAAGTGCGCTCTTGGCAGGCAATGGCAAAACCTCCAAGTGAAAGGAAAAATCTGCCAATCGCGGTTCGGATTCGGCGTTAAACTGTAGGTCCCCTCCCACCTCCCTTTCCCCATCCGCTTGAAATGTCTGCTGTAACATATGTTGGAAAGAGCAGTGTTGCATACACATTAAAAAAAGGGTGAAATATGAGATATTACTGTCATTTTCCTTCCCTATCCCCCGAGGGGATAGTACAATGGTCCGAAATGGACTGAGTGCTATGGAAGGCTTTTAGCCTTCCTGCCCACCCTCACATCACAAACCATCACACAGCAGCAACGGAGTCTTGAACCTGGGTTCGAGCGTCGCATTTGACTCGCGGCCCCACGCACTACGCTGAGCTACGGCGGCTGCTTATGCGTGAATACACTGCCTAAATGTAAGACAGTCCATTGTTAGAATTTAACATACACTGTGGTGCATAAGTATAGCCTAGTTTTATTTTATAGGTTCTTTTGATTCTAAAAGATTATACAAAAAATCGTAGTATGAGGAATAACAGAGCTTGCGAGGACACATATTAGGAGAGAAGAATTCTCAAAATAAAATACGCCGTTGTACCGTAAGAGGGAAAAGTGTGATTTTTTATTGGTGCATAACTATAACCTAGTTTAGTTTGTCCATTTAACTAGAGTGATAGAACCAAAACAAGTTTGTGGATTTATAAAAATTGACAAGTATAATAATGCGTGGGGCCACCCTTGTGTTAATCATTTAAAAAATACGGTTTGGCATGCTTTCCACCAAGCCTGTTCGCGTCTCGTGACTCACAGACTCCCATGACGTAATAATAGCGCTTTGCAGCTCATCAACATTTGTGTACTGCTTATTTTCTTCGTATATCTATCGTACAATAATTCCCCAAACATTCTCGATCGGATTTAGATCTGGGGAGCATGCCGGCTACTTCAAAAAATTTATGTTGTTGGACTGAAGCCATTCTTTTGTCTCCCGACTGCTATGTATGGCCGCATTGTCTTGTTCGAATGTTTAATTATTATTACAGGGTTTTTCATTTCGAACCGAAAACTTTGACAGCCCTGTGTTCGACAACCGCAGCTGTCATCTGTCGTTGCATTGTGTTAATATTGTAGTTTAGTGTTTGCCATTTATGAAAATGGACCGATTTAGCATCGCTCAACGTGTAAACATAGTGAAAATTCACTACAAAAGTGGTGAAAATTTGAGCACCACTTTTCGCGCACTATGGAAGGATTTCGGACGTCACGGAAGGCCTGTTTTGTCAACAATTTCGGCTTTATTGGCGAAATTCGAACGAACTGGTTCTGTACAAGATGTACAGAGGCCGATACGTAATCGCCCTGCTCGTTCGGCCGAAAATATTGCTGCTGTAGCTGCCAGTGTTGAAGATGACCCGAATTTATCGCTTCCCCGGCGTTCACAACAATTGGACATCTCCATCACCTCAATTTGGCGTATTTGGATGTGGAGGAGATGTGCTTTCAACAGGACGGCGCTACATGCCACATAACACGACCGAACATGACAGAATTGCGAACCAGGTTCGATGAACGCATAATTTCGCGTTTTGGTGATGCCAATTGGCCGTCAAGATCGTGCGATCTGAACCCTTTGGACTTTTTTCTTTGGGGCTGCGCGAAAGACCAAGTCTATGCAGACAATCCGCAGACTCTGGAGCATTTGAGGGACAACATACGTGCAGTTCTTGGCGCCTTACAGTCTGCTTTATGTAAAAAAGTAATCGAAAATTACCTAAAAAGAATCGAGGTGTGGCAGGCTGCTCGTGGCGGTCATTTGAATGATGTCATATTCCATTACTAATGGCACAAACCAAAAATTATTTTGATAATAAAGTTTCATCAAAATTCAAATTTTAATTGATTTTTTTCTTTATTTACTTTTTCGGCTCATGATGAAAAACCCTATATTATTGATGGAGATGATGCACTGCGACCTGTAGATCTATTGTGCCCCCTTCTTGGACTTCAGAGACTATCAGTGAGTCCAGTATCCAGGAGGAATTTTAGTATGCTTCCTACACCTCTGGATATCCAGTCCATACCTGGTATAAGATGGCCCCCCAGGTGTTTCTTTCTTTTATGCATAAGTACAGGGCACTCTCCTAGTATGTGCATTGCAGTCTCGTTTTCCTGCAAGCAGAACCTGCAATACCCGTTTTCATGGATTCCTAGTTTGGCTAGATGATAATTCAATCTGCAATGCCCTGTTAGCATTCCCGTGATAATCCTTACATTATTCTTTGATAGGGTCATGCATTCCTCGAATCTTTTCCTATTGTAGGACCCGATAACCATCTTGGAATGCTCTAGACCTGGTAGATTTTCCCAGTATTGATTCCTTCTGGTTATCTCGTCCTTTCTCGTTAGGATAGAAGAAGCTCCTTTTCCCAAACCACAAAAGGGTTCAGGGCCGACAAAGGGTGTGGAAGCTCCCCTCCTTGCCAGTTCGTCGGCCCGTTCATTTCCAGCGTGGCCCGGAACCCAAAGTACACAGACCTGGTTGTAACGGCCAAGTTCGTTTAGCTTCTCAAGGCACTCCAAAACCAGTTTCGAGGACACCTGGTAGGATCTAAGAGCCTTGATTGCCGCTTGGCTGTCGGAGAGTATAGCAATCTTTCGGTTCCGGTATCTCCTCGCCAGATTGAAATAAGCACACCTTTCAATGGCGTATATTTCCGCCTTGAAGATAGTGGTGTGTTTTCCCGTAGGTTCCGAGTATCTTATCCTCGGCCCGTATACGCCTATTCCGGTACCCTCCTCCGTTAAGGAGCCATCTGTGTACCAGGATATCATATGCTGGTCTATCAGATACGTTTCCGATACACCTACCCAGTTCCTTTTGTTACTAATAGCCTATTTCCACCGGGCCTTAAATGCATTTAACGCTTAAATGTATTTAACATCGCATTTTAATGCTCAAATTTCCATACAATTGTTTTTGTATCAAAGTGCGTAAACTCACTTTCAAAACTGAGTTAACTCAATTTTGCCGTTTACAGACGTCTAACAGAAAATGTTATGTTAAAAGCGCAAGAAATACTCACAAATGTACAAATTTTGATAGCATGCTTTAAGGCGCTGCAAGAGCCGTACGAACACAAACGAAAGGGGATTTGAATTGCGTTCGGTGTGGTAGATTTTTTGCTAAGACAATTACTTTTAACTGAGTTTTTCGCAAAAATACATATCGTCTAGTGTCGGACCGAATATTCGGTTTCGGCCCAAATAAGTGGTTTCGGTTTCAGTTTCGGCCAAAAAATGGCCGAAACCGAAACTTTCTGGAATATTTTTTACATTTTATTGTGTAGCGAGTGAACAGCTACTTAGTTAGTGAGTGTAAATAAACTTCTTTTTTAGAATATAATAATAAATTATTTAATTTTGAATATTAGTGAGTAAGGTACGAAAGGGTGATTTTTTATGTTTATGTTTTTAAAAAATGAATTAATTGTTTTTATTAATACAGTCGTGTCTGGATATAGTGAACTAATTATTGCAAGGCCTGTTCACTGTATTGGGTTGTTCACTATATCAAGGTCAACATTGTTGTTCAAAAACTCGTTTTATGTGCTCATAATACACTGTTTGTGTTTTGCTTGAAATTGCTTTAAACATTTTTTTCAATATTTAGATGCTCTATGGCAAAATTTGGGTGTTCACTATATCGAGGTGTTCACTATACCCAGACACGACTGTAAGTATTTCTTTATGTTATGTTATGTTTGTTTCTTTGTTCTTTATTTACTTAAAGTAAAATTCGTTTGTTGAAAATGGTGATGTTGATGCTTGATGTTGATTTTTATTACAACTAGAAAGTTTCGGTTTCGGCCGAATATTAAAAAAAAAACGAAACTCAGTTTCAGTTTCGGCCCAAAAAGTGGTTTCGGTCGGACACTAATATCGTCTGTCATAATCAAAGACAAAACTTCTATTATTTGCCAATAATAAATGCTGGAAAAGAAAATAAAAGAGAAAGTGGAACTTCTCATGAACCCTCTTGACATTAAATATTCAGACAGCTCTGGTATCAGTGTGCGACGCACAGTGGGGCGTCCCCATATATCGTATGGCCAAAAATAGTAAACGTGGTTTAATTTTGACGAAATTTGGTATCCGCCCATTTTTTAGCGTAATTAAGAAAAATACGAAAACTTGTGAAAATTGGACTACTGCCACGCCCACCCCCATATTGAAAAAATCTTTGTTATTCGATAACTTGGCCACTACTAGCACTAGAAAGATACAATTTTATACACAATATCACTAGGGTATAATCTATAATTGTGCCAAAAATGGGCAGTCTACCATGCCTACTTTAAAAGTTCGTATAAGCCTCAAATGAATTAATCGGTACATATGTATATTTTGTCATTTTTTTAAGTTTTCGATGTTTTTCATGTTGGCCCCTCTTCAATTCGCTCTTAAGTTTATTTTCCACAAATATTTGCATGCATTTGTAGTGCCAGCCGGTCGAGTTAAACTACGCCACGGCAGCTACACATAAAATAGCTTACGAAATTGTACAAAAGATGCCACTATAAAAAAATGAATTACATGCGGGTCTGCAGGCCTCTGCAGCTGAAACTTTGCAAACGTGTTCTACATACTTGTAATTTACTGAAACAATCGAAATTGGAAAGGCTCCCTATGGCTTTTCGAGATATTTAATTTTGAAGTTTGCACTTAAACTTTTTCTAGGGCTCAAAAAGACTCTACGTTCAAATAACGGTAGTTAGCGAACAGTAATAACCAAAACAAAAAAAAAGGCATTGCCTGACTATAAAAACCTAAAACATAAAATAAAAAATCAGGTATATTAAAATAATAACTGTAACCATAAGAAAAAACATCTTTAGTTGCGCAAGGTTAAATTTCTATTTTTCCTTAAATTTGTGTTCACGCAATATATGAAGTTTAAAACCTTCGTGAGACTACAAAACTTAAAATTTTTTTAAAATTCCTTTTGATATAGCTTAGTTGGAGATTTAGCTTCGATCGTGCTTACTTATTTTTTTCAAAATAAAGATTTGGTTTTTTCTATTTTTGGCCACGGACGCCCCATTGTGCGACGCTTCAAAAGTTCCCTACAAAGTTTCTCGAGTTTTGGAGGGATTGTTCTCTTCATCGCCTGCGTGCAGCTTCGTGAAGTGCTTTTGACAGACTCAGTACGCCCTGCGCATCTGTAACCAGATCTCCGTTTTCGTCTCTACAGGAAGATGCCTCGGCTTAAAATCTACATCGATTTTCTCACGCTCGCGTCTTTCTTGTTCCCGTTGTTTGCGTCTAAAACTGCACTTCTACTACGTGACTCTTCGTCGTACTTCGATTTTAAATATCCCTAGAGAAAATAATCGAATGGCGTAAAATCTCACGTTTTACGACGATTATGAACATAAAATTCACGTACGCCCATTGAACCATTGTTTTCAAATAAAGTTTTTACAATTTGCAAACGTTGTTTCGGCGTAAATCTATTCCTGATGAATTGCTAAACCAAAACAATCGAAAACTGGCAAACCGGCTTTCATAAACATTGTTCTCCGCTTTTAAAAAGAAACTATATATGTATAAGTATTTTGTTCCTTCTGTATATTATTTATTAATGCGCTTTAAATAAATGCTTAATTTTCTTTTCAGAGTCAGCTATTGATGTGTTCGCTCAAAGACTTAAGCTTTTGGAAGCATTATTACTTGAAAATGAAATTGAAAATAGCATCATACCAGCACAGAACAGCACAACGGAAAAGCCAACAGTGTGCTCTTCCAGGGGCAAAGCTATTTCTGTAGAAGCACTTCTGGATGCTTTTTTAGTGCTTTATGATGAATGTTGCAACTCTTCTTTGCGGAGAGAAAAAACCTTGGCAGATTTTATAAAAATAGGTAAGCAGCTAATATAGATTTATTTTGGAAACTATGTTATGTATTTATTTAGACACCGCACTCCCACTTCAAAAGTGAAACAACTCAAAATGTTTAATTTTTCAGAAAACGCAAAAAACTGTTTTTGACCTGAATAAAAATTTTTTAAATAACGTATAGACCACTTAGTAGAAAATCCTTAGAGATTATGCTCCAGGATAAGTTACAAAAGTTATTTTTAATTTTACACTAGAAAATCCAAAATTTTTAGTTATGACTTTTTTGGTTATATTAGGGGTATTCACACCGAGCTCGTTTCTTTGTTAGTTCGGTACTCGGTGGTTTGTTCGTGCGTTTTGTTTTTGTTCGATTCTTTAACAAAAACAAAATACACGTAGAAAACTACCAAGTACCGAATTAACGAAGTAACGAGCTCGGTGTGAATACCCCTATTGTAATTCAATAACTACCGAATTATTTCAAGTTTTGTCACTTTTGCTGATTCTTTTTTCAAGTTGTGACTTTTTTACATACTTAACTTTTACGACCCGTTACCGGGTTACGGCCTGCCGCACCTTCTCCTGTTGGTCACACCAAGAGAAGTGTGGGCGTCCTCAACTAGGTCCTTCCACCGGAGACACGGCCTTCCTCTTCGGCGCCGACCTCGCGTCGCACACGTTTTTCGCTGGATCTCCATCGTCCATATGGAGATCCAGCTGTGCTACGTCCTTGTCTTTATACAGCTCATACAGCTGGTTGTTGGTCCGTTGCGTCCCTAACCACTGCGAGTCCTTGCATGTTGACAGCATATACTTCGTCTTGCCCTCATTTACCACCAGACCCATCTTGGCAGATTCTCTTCCGATAGCCGCAAAGGCAGCGGTGACATTTCGCCTGTTACGCCCGATGACGTCAATGTCATCGGCGTAGGCAAGTAGCTGGACACTTTTGTTAAAAATTGCGCCATCACGATGTACACCGGCCTTACGCAGAACACTCTCCATGGTGAAGCTGAAGAGGTCGCATGACAAAGGATCGCCCTGTCTGAAGCCTCAAACGGTATCAAATGAAAGAAAAATTTTGAAAATACGAAATTAATTAATTTGTATTATAATATAGACTAAAATTGTCACAACTTTACTTAAAATTAACTCCAACAAAGATTTATTTCGTCGAAAGTGTCAGAATTTGAATTAGGACTATTTTGCACTGAGCAGCAGCGATGAAATAGCATCACACTTCTTGACACAGCTTAAAATAAGTCACTATTTTGTATTCCAGCTTACTGTCGATCGAAACATTAAGTGAGACCTAACTGTTTTTTGGCCACAGTTAACAACAACAAAATATACTCAGCTTTTGCTTATTGGTAGATAAGTGCAGTGTGCACATTAGGTTAGGTTGGAGTGGCTGCCTTGTCCTTAAAAGCACACGTAAGCACAAAAAGATGGCTCATTGTGATACTACATTGGGATGGCACGATTCCTCCATTACGACGCTGAAAACCACGAGAATTTCAGACTGAGCCTAGCTATCTCCCAAATGTTTAGAGTTGATAGCTCGGTAAGATCTGCGAAGAAAGGGGAAAAAATTCGTAACCTCTTTCTAGCAAGGGACGGACATTGACACATGAAGTGAAGTACCGTTTCTTCTTCTTTTTCGGAGCGACAGCCACGACAGAAGTCGTTATATGGCAACCCCAGTCTTTCAGCATGTCTCCCTTAAGGCAGTGTCTGGTGAGCATAGACACCGCCAGGCTAATGCGTTCCCGCCCTAGGTTGAGCAGCTGTCTAGATCGCCTTATGTTTAAAGATGGCCAGGTCTCCCTGGCAGTGCTACAGGTGTACTCGTTCACCCACAATCTGTTTGCGATCTCAATGTAGTGTCGCCTAAGATTTAATTTCACCGTTGCAAGTGGAATGCCAACGGTCAAGGAAGGGGGAGTCTCATTCGAGAGTGTTCCCTGTCTAGCTAGTTCGTCAGCCTCGCAGTTACCTGCGATGCCACTATGACAACCATGTGTGTAGATATCAATGGAATCGTCAGTCCGTATCGCGTTATGTTACCATTCTACGCTGCTGGGAATTGTGGTACAAAAACGATTGTCGAAGTTAATAGAGGGGCATATGTAATCAATACTTATGGATCCATCCTGCAGCAGGATGTTTGAATGCCCCAAATTGGGTCTTTTCCACCTAGTTAGTGCATTTGGTCTGGTGTCAACACATTTGGCTTGGTATCTAACCAGAAGCGCGGAGGGCAGCCAGTGCAGGAAGGTAAAAAGCGCATTTGTTGGAGTAGTACGGATAGCCCCCGTGATAAGGATGGCCGCCGTTCTCCTGATTTTATCAGTCTGTTTTAAGTTGACCCCCTTTGAAATGGATTGCCACCAAAATACGGCCCTATAAAGAAGGTTGAACAGCATAACATCTGTCTTGGATGGATTGACACCTAGGCCGTGATCACGGCACCACCTTGACAATATGCTAGTGTGCACATTATTAACACATAAACTCGAAAATTTTTAGTTGTGTCACTTTTGAAGGGGGTGTGCTTTGAAGGGGGTGTGAAGGGGGTGTCTCAATTTAAAACATTCCAGCATTTCAGTTTTGTCACTCATAATACCGCTGTGTGTACTGTGTGTCAAATACTTACATGAGTAACTTCGTTTTTCCTTTAAAGTGCCGTCTTTTAATTTTCTTTTTTAAAACATGCATTTGTTTATTAAATTTCTAATTATATTATGCACACGTTAGGTCCTACCAATAGAATTACCAAGATGCCGCACGCCATACATTGAAAATGAACAGAATTTTCTGACCGACAAAGCAGTTGTTTTATCACAGCTGAGCGTTAACCTTTTTACGCTCTTGTATTCGAAAATGCTGCCATTGCTGCAAGTTGCCAAGTATTGGTGCTTCATTCTCATTTCGACAGCAACATCCAATGCTGTTGTTTTCCGCAGCAAGCCAGCTTGGTTTTACTCGCACATTGAAATGTTGGTTGTTTTGGCAAAGCGATTGCTTAATCATTTTTCGTATGCAAATATTGCCTGTCTTCTTCTTGTTTTTGTTTGTAAAAAAGCAAGCGGAGAGCAAGCACGGGCCGGTGAATTTGTATATTTTTATTATGAATCGAATCTTCGTGCTGGATGGTCGTTTTTGGTTTATGCTGCGCTTAGATTGATTGATTAAACTTTATGCAAACGTTTTTACGTGGCTAGTTCCAAATATAATTATTTGCCTAAATTTTGACGTGGTTGATTACAATTTTAAATTTTTTGCAATTGCTTTTGACGTGGTTGATCCTAACTTAAATTGTTTGCAAATATATTTCTCTAAATTTTGATTTTTTTGCAATTGCTTTTAATGTGATTGATCCAAATTTGAAATTTTTAAAAATATTTTTACGTGACTGGTATGTACCAAATAGAATTATTTGTTTTTATGTTGACGTGGTTAAACCTTTCTGGTCACTTTTTAAGCTCTTGATCTATATAAAAACAATGGCCAGCAAGAAACAAGCAGCAGGCAATAAATGTTGTCTACCTCATTGCTTGAGGTCGAAACGGGAGTTTCGTACAATGAAGCAGTTTAAGTTTACTGATTTAGACTCTCCTTTATTTATAGAGTGGGTGGAAAAGTGCATTTTTTCTAAAAAATTTATTGCAAATTCGCCAACATTATATTTGTGCGAGAAACATTTTTTGGAAAACTCGATTGGAAAAAAATATTTGAAACGGGGAACAACTCCTCAGCTCTCTTTAGGCTTTGAGGGCGAAAATGAAGGCATGCTGATCGCCGGCACGGAAAAGAAAAAGATCAGAATCTGCTGCGTGTTTATGCAGCCTGTGCAAAGTCAATTTATAAAAATCAGTTTTTCACCCAAAAAAACCAATTTAATTCTGAAAAAACTTACGTGTAAAGAGAACCAAATGTTGCTACAGAAACAAGCAAATTCGAAAACGCGCAAAAATATCATCCGTTTAAAAAAAATGGACATACAAAACCAACCAGTTTCTAATATTAAGGGGCCCGAACACTGTAAACTGCGATTTTTCATATGTTTTTTATTTTATTTATTAAAAAAAAACGGACGTTCCGATTTACATGAAACTTTACACATATGTTAATAAATGTTTAGATTATCGAAAACAATTTTTTTTTTTTTTTTGGCGGCCATGTTTGTATTCTGTAGCTGATCCAAAATGTCGTCTTTTTAAAATGACCCTTGTCGCGTTGACAGCAAATCAGCATAACGGAGCCTCCTAGAGCAAAAAACAAAAAAGATTCTTGAAATATACATTACTGGCTACTGTTTGACGTAGGGGATTTTAAAAATATTGATTAGAAAAAAAATGGCGGCTGTTTGAAGAAAAAGTTGTTTTTTTCGCGTAAAATTTTGCACTAAATTATTTATAAAAAAAAAGTTTGGCATATATCGAAAAACGGCTACGTCGAGCAGAAGCGACACTATTCCCGAATAGAATGCAATTTGAATCAGGTCGATCGGATAAAAACTTTTTCAGTTATGCTGTCAACGCGGTCAAAAAACATGGTTTCGAGATAATCGCGTTTTAAGTTTTGAAAGGGGCAACCAAAAAAAAAAAAAAAATTTTTTTCGATAATCTAAACATTTATTAACATATGTGTAAAGTTTCATGTAAATCGGAACGTCCGTTTTTTTTTAATAAATAAAATAAAAAACATATGAAAAATCGCAGTTTACAGTGTTCGGGCCCCTTAATAAAAAAAATGGATATATCTGACAACGATAAAATGTTTGCAAACATGCTGCTAAAAGAAAAACGAGGCACAAATTCATGAGGATGAAAAGTGTTTTGCACAAAGTATTCATTACAGATCCACTTCCGGTTATTTAGTTTTGCGAAATTCTTTAAATAATTAAATTTTAAATTTAAATTTTAAATTTTTTCTTAATTTGCCAAGTATTTCATCTTTGCAGAGATGGAATGAAATAAAAAATTTAAAACCAGGAAACAATATAAGTATGTATTTACAGTGCTCTTGAAGATGCTGTACAAAAATTTAGCACCTTTGAACGGGATTGTATTTTGATGTTTGATGAAGTGGCAATCAGAAAAAATTTGACTTACAATGTATATACTGAATGTGTGGATGGATTAGAAGACTTGGGTCATAAGTGAAGAATTAAAGTGGGTAGTCATATTTGCACTTTTATGTTGAGGGGTTTATTTTCAAATTGGAAATTTGTTTTGAACTACTTCGTTGCAGTAAGCTCTGTTAACGGTGAAATTTTAAAGAAATTTGTCCTAAAAAATTTACAAATTACTTCTCAAATGGAGTTAAAAGTACGTGCAATAATTTGTGATCACGGTCCCAACGACCGGAAATGCTTTAAGGCCAGCGCCTGGTTTAGACAGTGTGTTTTTGTTTATTTTTTTTCAAGGAAGGAGTAGATTGGTTGTCAAAAACTCTTTTGGTATAAATGTTTTATTGTTTGAACATGTAAAAAAAAATTTTTTTTGTGCGCTGTGTAACAAAATGGCCGCCGTATCGCGGCGTGAAGTTGGGGTTCATTTTGCATGGTTCCCAGCGTGCAGTTCGCAAATCTCGTCAGATCTGAAAAAATCGAATGGCCTTCTGTTAAGAACTAATTTGTCTGTAAACTGATCCTAAATTGAGTGAAAAGTAATGAAAATTCCGGAAATGGTGGCATAAGTCGGAAAATGGTACTTTTTGGGTACGCTCATTGTTATAAAAAAAGAGCGTACTTTTTTTGTTTGTTTAACGATGCACATTGGGAAAAAACAGGCAAAAACGCTCGCATTGGAGCAAATTCAAAAGTTGCGAATCTGAATTTTTTTTTTTACTAGTTGTAATAATGATACACTAGCCACATATAAAATCAACTTTTCAAGTCCCTTCATCCCATGACCTTGACTTTACGGCCTTTCAAAGTTGAATGTTTTATTATATTATTTTCACTGCTAGCAAAATATCGTTAACAAGGCTGTATTCAGAGGCCCGTAGAATCTATAGTTTTAAATGAAATCTCATACTTTTTCACATGTGGGGTTACAATATTTAAGCAATTAATATGTCAAAAAATCTTATTTCAAAAATGCTTATTTTGACAGAAAAAAGCATACCTAACCTTTACCTCATTTTTTGATAAAAATGAGAAAAAAAAGGGATTTTCTATGGACTGTAACTTTTGAGATTCCACAGCATTCCACGAAATACTTATACACTGAATAGGTGGGACATTCAGCTAAATGATGGTACCAAACTTATCTGCGGAGTCCTGCGTCAGCGTGAATGCGAGCAATTTTCGCATGCCAACCCAAGCACTTTTTGTGCTCAACTCTGGTGAGCAACGATGTATTTTTAATTTCTGAGCAAAACTATAACGTATGAAAAACAGCAAGGCTGGTATTGAAAGGAATAAATATGTGTTTAGATATATAGAATTTAGATGTGTATATATATATCGCATTGATTTATCTATGTCCGTCCGTTAATATGTCTTCCAACTCGTCTGTTTGATGGAAGGTATATCATTGTAAAACACTTTAAATTGGGCTACTGGGCTTTTACTGGCCTACAATAATTCGCTGTTTTTCGATCTGCCGAAATAAGGCGCATTTACCTTAGTCAATCTTGTCAGTGCTATTTATTAGTAAATAATTAGTTCAGCAATTTTATATTACGCGATTGACCGTTTTCGGGTTTTCGTGTGAAGTGATTTGAAAGCAACGTAAACAAGTGTGATAATTGGCATTTAGCTATGTCTGAAGCATGTAAGTACTTAATTAATAATTTTTTTAATAAATCTTACTTATACGATATATATGTATTAACAATTCACTTTAAGATGTAACCAATCGAGTTATATGTAATTTGTTTATGAGCGGAAAATGCGAAAACTTCAAAGAAATTACGCGAGATGTACAAGAATATTTAGAGGTAAATGGCGAGACCGTACCGCCTTCTGAATACATAGAAAATTTTATAACAAACTAGAACAAAAGATGGGCAAAATTTGGACGAAACCGCAGAAACATGGAGAGGAGATCCACAAAATGGCTGGATCAAACCTACTTCGTAGGCAAACGAGGTCTGACGAGTGGCGTAAAAAACCCGAATTTTTGTAAGCTGAGCTATTCACAAAAAATGAGAAGAACCGAAGGTATGCAGTATTTATAAGTATTACAGTCCATAGAAGGTGGAATAAGACTTCAGTTGATTTAAATTACATTTCTATTTAACAGAATTAAGAAAAAATGAACCTGAAATGCTTTCATTTGCGGCATCGTCTAGTTTTCGCAAGAAAGGAAATCTAGAAGCCGAAAAATTGCTACAAAAATTGGATTCTTTACCGGACGCATCCGTAACGTTGTGGCAGGCATGCACAACAAATGAAGTTGTTTGCACCAAAATGGATGCTGAACTCGCACTTGCAACTTTAACTGATTGTGGCCCTTCAAAGCACCAGTATGAAGTTTTGGCAAAAAACAATAACAAATTAGGTAAAACTGTGGTTTTTTGTGTATTAATATATTTAAATTCAAATTATTGTTGTAGGTTGCCGTATATACCCGAGCTACCAAAGCTTGCAAGGTGCGAAATTATTTTGCTATCCAAGAACCATACAAATCACAGAGCAAGAAGCGTTTGTGCCTTTGCAGAGTCTTGCAAACCACACTGCATCTCGTCTATTGTCAACAATGCTAGATACAATTTCTGTAAATGAAATTACCATTTTATACAAATGGGGGTTTGACAGTAGTTCTGGGCATGCAGAATTTCGGCAAGCTTTCGAGAGCTCGTCAGGTTCCGACTCCTCGGTTCTTATAACAACTTTGGTGCCGGTTCAAGTTTTAGACCGTCAGAAATCAATTTTGTGGCAAAACTCCAAATGTTCATCGACACGGTAAGTCCTAAACAATTTGCGTTATATTTGAATATTACAACAATCTGGTCTTAATGCATGATTTTAAGATATTGCCGCCCAATACGTATTGCTTATGAAAAAGAAAGTCACGAAGCAATCCTAAAGGAGTACGCACGCGTTGAGGCCGAAATTGCTCATTTGACGACCTACACCGTGACATTTAATGATACTTCGTTAATGGTTAATCACATTTTTTTATGACGATGATAGATGGCAAGACTATTAATGCTATAGAAGGCAACAAAGCAACCACTGTAAGAATTACAACTAAAATATACTTCTTCAACTTAATTGAGTTCTTTTTATTTCGTTCTGGGACAGATTTACAGGAATAATCGAGTTTGAGAAGTTGTACATATTTGAAAAAAGAGTTTGCCTACTTTTATGAAAGTGGGTGTGGCTATGTATCACATAATTAAAATTTCTAAAGAGGATTTTAATGCATGACAACAAAATGTTAGCCTCTTTTAATATTCTTAAAAATAAAGTCTGTATTGAGAGTAGGCGTGGCCGCGGGCGAATTTTTTTCATTTTTGGAATAAATCATCTTTTACTTATGGGAAACCGTTATGCGAAAATTCAATATTTTATCTTTTTTATTTCCGAAGTTATTAAATTTTTCGTTATACATTCGAAAACCATAAACCGTGTGCTGCAAAAAAGTGCTCAAATTAAAAACGCTAAAACACGTGTAACTTTTTTTTATCTTCTACGAGAATCAGTTATCAAAATATTGACTTATTTCTATTGCTTCTGATTATGCATATTTCTAAAACTCTTAACTTCGGACTGTAGGGTACCAGCTCCTGGTAGGGGAAATTTAAAAGAAATTACACCATACAATTCTCTGAAGAATTCTGAAGATAATAGCGAAATTTCCGTTTCCTAGTGCAAAAACTATAGATTCTAGAGTTCAAAACAGGCGATGCGAGCGTTTTTGCCTGTTTTTTCCCAATGTGCGATGTGCCTAAAAATGGTCCAGCTTACGCGAACCCATCTGAAGAGTGTGTCTGCCAATTTTTATTAAATTCGATTCATAAGTTTACGAGTAATGATGGGAACCGATGGAAAAACACTAACTTTTCAGGAAACGAGTTTAAAGTTTCGGTTTAAAGCCGCATGTAGGCGGAGCGCGGTGCTTTGTTCCTGAATTTGGATGTGAAGGAGTTCGAGTAGAGACAAAATATTTTAGGACATAATTCCAAACATATTAAACTATCATATTCTGGAAAAAAAAAATTTCAAATTTCTAAACCAGGCGCTGGCTGTGCATCTACAGAACAACCATATTTGTTTAATAAGGATACCAAAATTTATTACTTATATGCTGTACCGCATTTATTCAAATCAGTAAGAAATTTTTTTCTTAAGGCTTACTTCAAAACCCCTGATAAGAGAGCTATTTGAATTAGAAAATGTAACAAAAATTATTCGACCAAACACTTTCGAAAAAATGAGAGTTAATTTAGCTGTACAAACTGTGAGTCATACTGTCGAATCTGCAAATGATAACTATCAGTTTTGCAGAAACGACTTTCAAGTAGTGGCCTCAACAGCTACTTTTTTGAAGAAGAAACAACTGTTAAGTTTTGATTGTCTTAACAGCAAATCGTTATATTTATGACCGCAAGCCCTTTAAATGCGGCTTACAATTAGACAATGAGGCTTAAAAAAAGTTGCACGAGTTATTGACTTTCGAAGCAAATTGAATACAAAGGGGATAAAATATATTGCATTGATGGTCTTATACAGTAGTAGTAGCTAAATTGCTTTCCCTGAAATTACTACAGTATAATGTGAATTCTAATTGGATTACGGAAGGAGATGAAATACTTATTAACAACAGATATTTCCTATTCGATTCGAAGGAATATTTTTGCAAGTGTGAAGACAATGAAAGCTATGCGACTTACTTAGAATATGCAGAGGTAGTTAAAAATAATGAATGTTACTTGGATAAAATAATAATAATAATTAATAATTGCCTGGCACGACAGCCCGCTTACGCGAGACTAAGGCCTAGCTTCCCGCAACCTCCCGTGTTGTGCGTGTGAATTTGTACGCGGGTGGAAGGGACCTACAGTTTTATGCCGGTTCCGAACGGCAGTTTGGGAGCTCTTTCATAAGCAATTTTTACTCTCAGAGGTTTGCCATTTCCAGCTGAGAGGACAGCCGCCGAAAGAGAAAACGAGTTTTCCCGTTATTTCTTTTAGGTGTTATTACAGGCAGTATTTGAACCTGGGTCGCTGCCTTCGACTCGCGGTCCAACGCACTAACCAACTGAGCCACGGCGGCTGCCATAAAAACCTAAATTATTTCAACTCCAGGTATATACTACTGGAGCTCACATCTAGCAGATATTTTTTTGGGTACTTAGGTTAGGTTAAGGTGGCTGTCTTGGCATGGGACTTGCCGACAGACACACTTAGGCCACGGAATGGGCCCGTTGTGATACCACAAGTTAAGGGTCTGTCTTACTGCAAGTCGAGAAGCCTATTCAAGCCATTTTGAATTGTGGATGAACTCAAGCAAGTTTTTGATGCTAGCTGAACTGAGGACATTCAAGTTGTCGAAGAAAGGAGAGTCTAGGGTTTTCCATCTTCGTCTATATAGAGCCGGGCAGTTGCAGGGAAGATGACTAATAGTTTCCTCCTCCTCTTCATTCATTCACAGGCCAGAGCTGTTTGGTTATGGTACATGTGTTCTCCTCTTGCCATCGCCTGTTGGCCATATCGAGGAAGAAGGAGCAGATTGTTAGTTTACAGGAAGCAAGAGGAATGCCTGCTGTAACTGTGGTGTTGAAGTACGGGAGGGTGCTGCCACGTCTGGCAAGCTCATCAGCTACGCAGTTCCCACTGATGTCTTTGTGGCCCGGTACCTAGATAAGGGTAATGTTAAGTGTCCGACCGAATATTCGGTTTCGGTGTCGGCCCAAATAATTGGTTTCGGTTTCAGTTTCGGCCAAAAAATGGCCGAATAGCCGAAACCGAAACTTTCTAGAATATTTTTTACATTTTATTGTGTAGCAGATATATAGTGAAAGGAGGAATAATTTAGATGCCACCAATGTAAATAAACTTCTTTTTTTAGCATATAATATTAAATTATTTAATATTGAATATTAGCGAGTAAGGTACGAAAGGGTGATTTTTTCATGTTTACGTTTTTAAAAAATGAATAAATTGTTTTTTTGTAATAAGTATTTATTTATTTATGCTATGTTTGTTTGTTTGTTCTTTATTTACTTAATGTAAAATTCGTTTGTTGAAAAAAGTGCTTGATATGGTGATTTTTATTTCAACTAGAAAGTTTCGGTTTCGGCCGAATATTAAAACAAACCGAATATTCGGTTTCGGCCCAAAAAAGTGGTTTCGGTCGGACACTAGTAATGTTGTTCACATGCCCTAATTCATTTAGTAGGGCGCGGCAAAGAGCAACCCCCTTCGATGTAGTTGAGACCTTCTTGAGGGCTTTAATTGCTGCTTGGCTGTCAGTGAAAATGCGAACCATACCTCTAGGAAGGTTGCACTGTTTTAATATAGACAGGGCTTTGAAAATAGCCAGAACTTCCGCTTGGAAGACACTGCAGAAATCTGGAAGACGGAACCATTCATCCATGGGTGGACTTTCACACATTACGCCACCCCCTACTCTGCCATCCAGTTTGGAGCCGTCTGTATAAAAACATACTCCAGTTTTCGAAACCGTGTTGTTCCCACTCCTGTCTATGAGGTATGAGGGTTGAGAATTTAGAGTCGGATAGATATGATGGTAACGAGTAGTCTATGTTGTCAGGTAAGTCAGGTGAACTGCCTAGGATCCGGCAGTGACCGAAATCAGTACGTGTCCATCTTTTGATGGTATTTAGTCTCACTGCAGAGAGGGTTGCAGCTTGTTTACCGAAGAGGTCAACAGGGAGAAAGTGGTGCAGGTCGTAGAGCCCTTTGGACGGTGTCGATCGCATGGCCCCACTTATTATTAGCGCCTCCGATCTTTGAACTGAGTTCTGAGGTTTCTGGTTAGCCCCCTTATCCAGGGCGGTCCACCATACTACTGCTCCGTAGAAAATAATGGGCCTAATCACGGACATGTACATCCAGTACATGATGCGTGGTTGGAAACCCCATTTTTTGCCAACTGCTCTTTTGCAAGAGTACAGTGCCACAGTGGCCTTGCGAACCCTTTCTAGTATGTTCGCTTTCCAGTTTAGTTTCCTATCCAGCAGTAGCCCAAGCACTTGGCCTTCGAGCTGATAGTTAGACTAGTACCGTTAAGAGAAGGCGGGTCAAAAGTAGGAATTTGGTGCTTCCTTGTGAAAAGGACCAAATAGGTTTTGGATGGGTTAATGCCCATACCGTTCCGAGTGCACCAAGATCCCAGTAGGCTCAGGACACCTTGAAGAAGATCGACCAGTGTCGGAAGGCTCTTCTCTGACACCGCTATAGCTACATCGCCTGCATATGCAACCACCTTATAACCCGTGCTGTTCAGTTGAAAAAGCAGGTCATTTATCGCTGGGTTCCAAAGGGGTGCCTCTCGTGACCCACCTCCTAACGGAGGAGTAACCTAGCAAGGAGTTGATAACCCTATTGGTTAACAGGTTGTGAACTATCGGCTTGCATAGTTTCAAGTTAGTCAGTGAGCCAGTAATGGCAGCCGGAATAATATTGTTGAAACCTCCCTCAATGTCAAGAAAAGAGGCCAAGGTGAATTCTTTAAAAAGGAGGGAGTACGGATATGCCGTTCGTATATGCATGTTGATTAGGTGATAGCAGATGACCTACTTTTCCCTAATGTAAAAGTCATTGAGCCTTTCAAAGGTTTTGAGAAGAAAAGAGGACAGGCTAATAGGCCTGTGATCTTTTGCTTTTGAGGGTGACACCTTCCCCGCTTTAGGTATGAAGACCAAATGGTTGGAATGTGAGATAAGTGTAGAATAGCTACAAACATCTCCAGAAGCCACGGTACAGCCAAGTCTGATGTGTGTTGCAGATCAGCTGGGATAATACCGTCAGGCCCCGGAGACTTAAGGGCAGAAAACTATTTACCAGGTATGCGCCTATGAAACCGGTAACGACATCTAGCGGTAAATAGCCGAATATTTATAAACTTCGGAACCGTACCAAATGTCATGTTTACTTCTTTTGTCATATGTCAACAATATTCAGTTCACAATTTGTCAAGTTTCATCTTTTGTCATATGTCAACAATATTCAGTTCACAATTTGTCAAGTTTCATCCAACAACGCATTGTTTGACGCTCCGGAAAATGTCGGATTACGTGCCTACAAATTACGATTTGCGGACACAGTTAATTTTGTGTTACCATTTGAAGAAAAACGCTTCTGAATCGCATCGAATGCTTGTGGAAGCTTACGGCGAGCATGCTCTTGGTCGCACACAGTGTAACGAGTGGTTCAATAAATTTAAAAGTGGTGATTTTGATGTGAGAAACGAGGAGCGTGGCCGGCCACCAAAAAAGTTTGAAGACGCCGAATTGCAAGCATTGCTCGATGAAGATGATGGCCAAACGCAAGAACAGCTCGCAAAACAATTGGGTGTTGACCGTCGGACCGTCGGAAAACGTTTAAAAGCAATGGGAAAAATTTTAAAGGTCGGTAGATGGGTGCCACATGAACTGACTGAAAGGCAGCAAGAAAACAGAAAAACCACTTGTGAAATGCTGCTCGCCCGGTGCAAAAGAAAGTCGTTTTTGCATCGAATCGTAACTGGTGATGAAAAGTGGGTCTATTTCAAGAATCCCAAACGAAAAAGATCGTATGTTAACCGCGGCGAAAGTGCGCAATCGACCGCAAGGCCAGATCGCTTCGGAAAGAAGGCCATGCTATGTGTTTTCTGGGACCAGCGTGGTGTCATACGGTATGACCTTCTAAAACCTGGTGAAACGGTTAACGGTGAACGTTACCAACAACAATTGGCCGATTTGAACCGTGCTATACGCCAAAAACGCCCAGAATATGAAGCCAGGCAACACAAAGTGATTTTCCTCGATGACAACGCACCACCACACCACACTAGAGCCACCAAAGAATTGGTTGCATCGTACAACTGGGAAGCTCTTGCTCATGCGGCTTACTCACCAGACTTGGCGCCTTCGGATTATCACATGTTCGCATCGATGGGCCACGCATTAACGGAACGGCGCTTCAATTCTCACGCAGAAGTCAAAAAATGGATCGATGATTGGTTTCAGGCAAAAGACGAAACATTTTTTTGGCGAGGCATCCATAAATTGCCTGAGAGATGGGAAAAATGTGTAGCTAGCGATGGCCATTACTTTGAAGAATAAAATTGTAATCATTTCCTCACAATAAACGTGTTTTTTTCAAAAATAATTACCGGTTTCATAGGCGCATAGCCCAGTGCAGTTTTTCGCTGCTATGTCTTGCACCCCCATGCTATGATGTGGGCCGATTGATCTTGTTGTACCCAGGATAGTTACATCAGTACAACTATTGCCCGGGAAATGAGTGTCAACCAAGAGTTCGATAGTCTCTTGACTTGACAATGTCCAGGTACCGTCATCCCTTTGCAAAAAGCTAGGAAACGCTGGACAGGAAGCGAGGATCTTGTGAAGGCAACTGGCCTCATAGTTGCTGCCTATATTCTGGCAGAACTGCCTCCAGGAGGATCGCTTAGCAGATCTTACCGCTTTTTTTAAGAGCTTTAGTCTGGCTTTATACTCGGACCAGTCGTTTGTCGCCCTAGCGCGATAAAAAGTTTACGGCACTCCCTTTTAAGTACAGCCACCTCAGAGTTCCACCAATTACGTTTAGTTTTACCCCAGAGTTGTCTCACAGGGCATGATTCCTCAGTGGTAACTTTGTAAGCATCTATTAGGGAAGCTACCGCGTTGTACAATTTCTAGACTGAGTCAATCTTAATGGGACCATCAGTTGACAGTGACCTCTCGAAGATTGCTCTGAACTTGTCCCAGTCAGTTCGAACTCTATTCCTATAAGGGGTGCCCTGAGGGGTTGCGACTTCTATGCGAAAATCGATATACCTGTGGTCAGAGAAAGAGTGCTCCGTGGAAACTCTCCATTCTTTGAGCAAATTGGTGGTGGTTTCAGAAGAAGTGGTGGGGATCCTCGGAGTCGTCGTGGGCCATGTAAGTAGATGCCACCCATAGGGTGGAGCCTGGTACATCCAGCGCCGCAGCTACGTTGTCTGCATCGCTGAAATCGGTTAGAACGAACGCGTGAATATGTTTTTTAACCTTAGAACCGTGAGTTGGGCACTCAGTGCCCATATTCATTTTTTATGTTCAATTTCGGGGATTTGGGAAGTCCAATTTGTTTTTTTTTGGTAGACAGATAGATTGTTCTTTTGTTTATATGTTGGCACCTGTATAACAGGTGTATACCTCTTATAATAAGAAAGTTATGTCATTTTATAAGATGAGTACGCTATGCGTGACTTGGGGCACTCAGTGCCCATAATATTTCCTCATATATTTTGTATGGATAATGGTAATTTGCTAACGGTTTTTGGTGATTATTGTGGATTTCTAATCAGTTTCACGCAAAAATTTCAAGTTAAGACTTCATTTTTAGTAGTGATAATTATATTTTTTGGAAATGAGTGAGGAATTGGCAGTTTAGTTGGCTAGCCTATGTCGTGAATTGACCGAAGAAGAAGAGGAAAAACATCCAAATTATTTCAATGCTCATGAAAGCGATGTGATGATGATGGAAATGAACCTACATTTGATGGCGACCACGAGCTGATACCCAGTGACCAGTCTGACTTCGGAGAAGATAATGCTCAGCCCATTCCAGATCCACGTTTCGAAGAATATGACAACGAGGAAGCTGCAGTAGACATGGATCCTGATAAAACAGGCTTGTTTTGTCAACTTCGGTTATTGAGGCCAATCGTGGAGAAAAATATTTTGGTCAAGAAAGGAACGACCAAACCGTATAGTGGTCAAACTGTATGGTGGATATTGGATATCAACTGCCCATGCCAGCGAAGAAGTGAATCCTGTAACAAAAATGCACTATAGTCATACCTGACTATAATGAGCATAAGGGTGGTGTCGATACTTTTGACAAAATGCTACGTGGATTCACTGGCAAAACAAAAACAAACCGCTGGCCCATGGCCTTATTTTATAATATGCTGGATGTTGCTGGACATGTAGCGTTCAGGCTTTCTGAAAAACGCAAAATATTTTTGAAAGAGTTCTCTATGGAGCTAGTACAGATAGTAAGATACTCGGAACCTACGGGAAAACACACCACTATCTTCCAGGCGGAAATATACGCCATTGAAAGGTGTGCATACTTCAATCTGGCGAGGGGATACCGGAACCGTAAGATTGCTATCCTTTCCGACAGCCAAGCGGCAATCAAGGCTCTTAGATCCTACCAGGTATCCTCGAAACTGGTTGTGGAGTGCCTTGAGAAGCTCAACGAACTTGGCCGTTACAACCAGGTCTGGGTACTTTGGGTTCCGGGCCACGCTGGCATTGAGGGAAACGAACGGGCCGACGAACTGGCAAGGAGGGGAGCTTCCACACCTTTTGTCGGCCCTGAACCCTTTTGTGGTTTAGGAAAAGGAGCTTCTTCTATCCTAACGAGAAAGGACGAGATAACCAGAAGGACTCAATACTGGGAAAACCTACCAGGTCTGGAGCATTCCAAGATGGTTATCGGGTCCTACAATAGGAAAAGATTCGAGGATTGCATGACCCTATCAAAGAATAATCTAAGGATTATCACGGGAATGCTAACAGGGCACTGCAGATTGAATTATCATCTGGCCAAACTAGGAATCCGTGAAAACGGGTATTGCAGGTTCTGCTTGCAGGAAAACGAGACTGCATTACATATACTAGGAGAGTGCCCTGTACTCATGCATAAAAGAAAGAAATACCTGGGGGCCCATCTTATACCAGGTACGGACTGGGTATCCAGAGATGTAGGAAGTATACTAAAATTCCTCCTGGATACCGGACTCACTGACAGTCTGTGAAGTCCAAGTAGGGGGCACAATAGATCTACAGGTCGCAGTGCATCATCCCCTTCAATAATAATAGTACAGAAACAATTGCACAACCGATACAAAACAAAAATTAATTCTACAACAAAAATTGCAATGGATTTGATAGATTTCAAACGGGTTCCTGCAGTACCGAGATCGCATCCAGCAGTACAGGTAGGCTTTCGTGATTCGTTTTATTTAAAAATAAGTTCAAGTTCAGTTTTAAAGTATATTTTCAATTTTCTTTTCTTGCCTAAGATCAACACTTTGAAACGGCGGTGCGAAATCTGCAAAACTGCTAAAACCGACAACAAAACAACAGCAGTTTGTGACCATTGCCTTACTCCGACATACACCAAATACTATATAAGGGCATGTGAAAAGGTTCTTTTTCGCAAAATATTATGCCGATGCTGATACGGACTTAGATATCGATAAAGATGCAGACAATACTCCAAGAACGGCAACATCAAATCAAAACGCATCAAAAAGACAGCGGATAATTTCACCCAGTTGAGCGGTTCAAAACCAAAACTATAAGTTTTTTATATTTTTCAGTTAAAAAACCTTTGTTTCTAACAATAAATACATGTTTCAATAAATTATTTGCATAAATAAGCGAAATATTGGCCTTTTTGTAAAAAAATTCATGAAAAGTTTAGGTTTCGATACAAAATACATTACTGGGCACTGAGTGCCCAAGTCACGACATTAAGTTGTGACATTGTATAGCCAAGTCACGGTTCTAAGGTTAATGAGGATACCGGATCTGTTTTTACCTCCACATGGTGTATACAGAGTCCTGTATCCTGGTGCGCTGAGGCCACGAATGCGCCCGTTGCAGACCCAGGGTTCTTGCACGAGCGCTATCTCTTCCCCATTATTTGAAAGTCGGAGGAGAAGTGCAGCAGATGCCGCTTTGGGGTGGTGCAAGTTAATTTGCACCACCCTCATGTCCACCCGCGGGAGAGTCCGACTGTGCGACGATAGTGCTGTCGGCGTCGTCGGAGTGGGAAGACAGCAGCAGTTCGTCCTTGGAGGGTCCGCCGAACAGGTCACGGACCATGTACGACGTGGGTTCCTCGGACGTAGCACTGGCCGCATCTTCTGCTTCTGACACCTCCATGGCCTGTGCGTCAGTAACCACCTACCTAGGTGTCTTGACGGTAAACGTGGAAGGTCAGATGAGAGAAACAAAAATGTATCTCACCCTTCCTTGCAGCAAGGGGGGCTTGGGATTCCTCGTTCAGGATGATAACCATCTGACGCGAGTTGCCTACAACCTCACCTAGTCTGGCCACCCCACATTAGGTCAAATGATCACTTTTTCTGTGCGAAAGTCGAATTTCGTAAATGCCCTTATAAATTTGTTTCCCCCTTATCATGTTAGAAATACTCCAAAGCAACGAAAAGTCCACTTTGTTTTTTAAAACATAAAGTACCTTTTGACAGTATTCAGTCAAAGTCACTTTATCGACAAGTCATTGAAAGTTTATTTGCTGAATCAGTATTGATAGTAAAGTTTTAAGCGCGTATTGTAAAAATTGTGCGAATAATTTAAAAAAAGTTTGAAATAGAAAACGGTGAATTAAGTACGTATTAACGTTTTTATTAAAAATACATGCATTTTTTTTTTTGTTGAAAAAAACTAGTTTTTTAACATGACCTGAAAGCTTTTGCGGTTGACTTCAAATTTTAACTTTATGCAAGCTTTTAAAGTTCCGGCAACATTTGGCAAACTTAAAGTAAAAAAGAAATGAAAAAATTAGGATATTATAAGTTCATTTTATTTCAAGTTGCGCCTTTTTGCGTTTTGTTAGTAATACCAATTTTTCAGGATACTACGCTATGCAAAAAATCGAATTATTTGAAATTTGGCTCAAGGAACGTTCAAAGGAAAAAAGTGTGATGCAGTTCTTAATCATGTTGTGGAAAATATTTGTGCTACTAAAATTTCCGATGATTGCAGGAAAATAATAGAAGAAAAATTACTCCTTTTCTGCAAGTACTTGGCTGCAAAATGGCAAAAATGTAGCAGAAAGGTGGACAAATTTTGAGCTGAAAACTACGCAAACTACTCCAAATTCCGGAGTCATGACAAGACCCTGGAAATTTTGCATTGAGTGAAGTAAAGGCCATGCGATGATCACATATCTAAAATATTGAGCTTACAAAATTTGTTTTTATTTACATATACGTTAATTATATCTTACCGCTTCAACGTTAATGCTGTACAATTCTTTACGATTCATGTAAAGTGATACAGGATTTTCACTGTCGGCAGATGATGGAGTGATGATTGACACATGGGTGCAATCTAGTGCGCCTATCGTACTTTTGATGTCGAAATGTTGATGAAAACTGAAAGCGCTAGCGTTATGAATGTGCACTCAATGCATAATACATTTTTCTCGACTATTTACCCTAATTTTGCCGTAGCTTGCTCAGAATTGGTTTGGGGAAAGCGAATTTCGCTACCTTTGTGCTGCACTATCAATGCCGCAATCGCATGGATGCTGCGTGACACTGACGATTGGCATCATTTCAAAAGAATTTCCAACACACTGCTGGTCAGAGCCGTGGCTGAAAAATGCATTGCTGCCAAAAAGCGTGTTATGAACGAAATTTGAGATGGTTGCACATCGAATGGTTCCAACTCGGCGATGAGTGCAGCTCAAAGATTTTTTGGCAGTCTGTAATTTTTCCGAAATGACTCCTCCGTCACAGCAAACGGATCACATCTTTCACGGAGCTGCCTTAAGCGTCGTCGCTTCTCTAAAATGCGACGCCGCCTGGAGTTCTTCATCACCAATACGCTTATGAACAATACTTCCATCGTATATCGTTTCTTTTCACAACACAAACACAACGCACGTACTTTTTTCAAGCTGAAAGACGACCCCAAAAGCACATCTTTCACATTGTCTTTCATGTAACTGAAAAAAGCTTTTAAGATAGTTGCAAATATAGAATAGGAAATAGAAGAATAGCAAATTGTCTTTCGAAAGATTGAGGTGAGTTGAAAGATAGTTGCCAGAATAGCCCTGTAAAAATCTTACAGGTTAAGGGGCTATCCTAGTGTAAATCTTAAAAATTTCGACACTTTTTTTGGAATTTTGTGATGAATAAGTAGTTGATGCTCTTATCATAGCGCTCATATAGACCTACATATCAATCGATTTTTGTTATTGTTTTCCACATATTGAAGCACGCTATAGCCCACACACTTTCGTTAGAAATTTAAATATATTTTACAAGAAGAAGCATGGTTAGCCTCGAGCTGAAAATGGAATTTTTCAATTGCCCAACGACCAGCATGATAACAACAAAGTCCAGCAAACACTCTCCTCCTCTTTGAATGGTGCAATATGATCATATGCTCACACAATTGTGCGATAATGAACGAGTGAGCAGAGACGCAGCATTCGTGTTGCTTTGATTTGCGTTCAGAGCATTGTGCTCTCATTTCAAGTGTTCCCTCTTGTTGCCTACCCCCCGCATCGTGAAGTTGGGTTGCCATATCATCACCCGCATTCAAATTTTTGCTTGTACGTTCTATACTTTATGTTCTATACTTTTTGCTAATATCCATTATATTATGTATATTATATGGTATTTATTGTGTGGTATAAGTATATATTAAATATTATTTCCTATTCATAAATCTCAATGTAAACAACTACGTTTCATATTGTTCCATTCACTTCACTCACTATACTAGGGTATTCCATCTATACTTGACACGTGAGAACTATGAATAACTTTCACAGTTGCTTCCCGACTTGCTTCTTCTATAGCGTTTTAGAAACGTCTATTCAG
This sequence comes from Melieria picta, assembly GCA_964056695.1. Classification (NCBI taxonomy): domain Eukaryota; kingdom Metazoa; phylum Arthropoda; class Insecta; order Diptera; family Ulidiidae; genus Melieria; species Melieria picta. Next base: position 66,539,796 of record OZ057400.1, read on the forward strand.
TACAATTTTAACCATGGAGCGCTACACAGCCGCAGAAATCGTGAAATTTTATTTTGAAAATAACTCTTCGAACATCTTGAGTGATGAGGCGCATTTCACTCTCAGTGGAGCGATAAATAAACAAATTTGTCGGTTCAAGGGCAGTGAAAATCTTCGAATCGTGCTTGAACAACTTTTGCATGACGTTAAAGTCACTGGTGTGGTGTGTGCACTACACACATCATCGGACCGTTCATTTTCGAAGATGACGAAGGCAGTGCTGTAACCGTCAATGGTAAACGATATCGGTCTATGATCATCGAATTTTTGCAGCCACTCATCGAGGAAAATCAGTTGGAGGATTATTGGAGGAAATCGGCGGCTAACCCCAGAAAATATATGAAAAATGCAAAAAAAAAAGCCCTGAACGCTCATTGAATTGAATCAAATAAAATTTTAACCGGAGTAAATCGCAATTGTTGCTTTTTCATAGTATTCATAATTCTCATGTGTCAAGTACTTATACTCATATATGGAACACTTTGTACAATACCGTTACTTTGCTATATTTGTTTTGATTATTTTCAAAGCAATAAAACAAATACTAAATACATTTACCGCCTTTGAAAATAGCGGCACGTCTAAGTACTTGTTTTACTGATGAGAGTATGTGAGATTATTTCCCTCATTTTAAAGGTTCACTCATGTGCCAAGCGCAATGAACTACTCTACAGTAGTGCTGCAGGCAGGTCAAACGCAATCATGCATAGCTCTAGGTTGAATGCAGAAGGTGTAATTTCTCATCATCTTCTTGTTGCTCTGAGATCTCTTGGGCGGAGAGACACACTGGGAAGCTGATGGTGTTCAACCGTGACATCGCATCAGCTACAACATTTTCTTTGCCCGGTACATGTCTTACATATATCAGTAGTGAATTAGGTGATGTATTGCAACTGACGCCGTTGACGCGAAGAAGCTTTGACGGAGTTTTAAGCAAGTGCGAACGACAATGGGCGACTGTCTGTGAGAATTATAACGCTCCTACCCTCGAGCAGGTGTTTGAAGAATTTTATGCTTTCAAAGATGGCAATAAATTCACGGTAGTATGCACTGTAATTCCTGTCTGTTTTGCTCAGCTTGCTTGTACAGAATCTTAATGGTTGCCTCCCTCCGTGCACGCGTTGGTCTAGGGCAGCACCAATGGATTGGTCTGTGGCATCGAAGGGGAAGGCTAATGTGATGTTAGGAGCAGGATATGCAAGTTCCACCGTATCGATTACCGTTTACATTTGTTTATTGTTTATTAATTAAGTCTAATCAAATTACAGACTTTAAGAAAATGAGGGTTGGAAATTCAAACAAATTCGAAAAATATACTTAACCCGGCGTTGGTGTGGTGGAAAAAACTCACGTTATTGGCGTGGTGGGGTATGACATACCCCAAAACTTGATTTAGCAGCAACCTCACGAAACAACACAAATATAAAAGATAGCAATTATGTATATCCGTGGTCAGATGGAAGAGTAGCTTAAGTCGACATAAGCGGAAATTGAGTTATTGCGTTGGGAGCTTTATAGAAGTCAAGACGCTTGTATCTCATAAGTTTTAAAAAATACGGGTTTTTAACAATATTATGAGCGTTTAATTTTTAGCTTAAGTCTTTTAAAACAGCAATGCATTGATTAGAACATCTTATGTGCACATAGTTTTGTTTACATATTCCGACCTTCCATTCATCTTATAACTATATCACTTAAATTGGCCTAAACTGTATAAATGTGCATCTTGAAAAAATAAAGTCATTATTATGAAACAACTTATGTTCAAATAAGTTGTTTTAAAAAAAAATCGTCCTATTATACAGTAATCTTAGGTGAATGTAAGTTCTTATGAAGAAATACAATTCGATGAAGTAAACCAAAAAACAATATTTCAAAACAGCTAATGTATGCATTAGCTGTTCTATTAAAACGACGCTTAAAACTAATGGTACCGTATGTCGACCTAAGTGTTTTTTGTTCTGCGGATTATTGCCCTCAGTTTTTACATAAGCGGCAGTCGTGAAAAAATTTTCAAAATAAATACTATTTAAAAATTAGCGGTCAACGAGTTTTGGTGTGTCAGAAATGTTTTAAACTGACTTTATGCGAAAGTGATCAGTTTATTAAAACTGTAGTACAAAAAAATTGAAGGACATGGCGTTTTTACCCATGGTGATCAACGTGGAAAACATCAAAACCCAAAAAAACTTTCAGCTGCAAGGGAAAGAGAAGTGATTGACTTTATAAATTCTTTCCCTTCGTATGAATCCCATTATACGCGACGTGACACATCCATGAGATATTTATCCGGCGATTTGTCGATTGCTCAGCCTTACAGGCTCTATTGCGAAAATCATGATCACTCGATATCACTTTCAAAAATTGTTGTCTGAAATTTTTCAGACTTTAAATTTAAAATAAAAATCCCAAACTAGACACTTGTCATAAAAGTGACATGTTTAAGGCCAAAATAGCAGTTGCACAAGCAGAATCGCTTGATGCCTTAAAATCCAAACAAGCAGATCACCATCAAGCAGAACAAACAGAACAAAACAACAAATTGTGGACCTTCAATCTAACTGGCAGGGCATTTTTTAAGGATTTTTCACTAGGTGGCCAAAATCCCCCCTGGAGGGGTCACACCTCACACCACATACAAAGGAAATTATTATTTCAATAGGAATCAAAGATTCACTTAACAGGTACTTATTAATTAAAAATAAATTAATAGGAATTCTTGTATTTCTTGCAATATATCTACTTACAAGTCTATATCAGAAAAATGTATTCTCCTTTTTTAGACAAATTCGAAATACAGATTGGGAAACAGTATTTTTCAGCAATTTTATGCATTTGATGCTGAAAATTATTCTTGTCGTTCTTCTATAGCACAGGTCAACATTTATTATAAAAAAATCATGCATGTATGAATTTGTCAGATCTTTTAAACCACCATTTCTTAGTTTGACCTTCAAATGATCTTGAATATGATGTGATAGAGCTTAGCCGACCTTTGCATCGGAATCAGCGACCCCAAAAACTCCTGGGTATCTACGTAAAGTCTGATGATTTTTTCCATATTAAATGTTGACCTGTGTAATCATTGAAAAAATCGCGAACTAAGAATACCAGGGGTGGCTTTCCGTAATTCGATACTCGACCATCGTTGGCTCGACACTTCGATTCGTTATCGAACGATCAACGATACAGTTTCGCTTTCCGTAACTCGATATGAGAACTCTCGTTTTCATTTTTTGGGAAGTGCGTGGAAAGTACTTTGGAGCTGTCAGAAGCAGCGGGAAGTAAACAAAACGAAGAAAATTTGACAAGTGAGAATAAACAAATTTAAAAATTTCGGGAATACAAATGTACAAGTGGCGGTATTTATTGTTTTTGGGGGAATTTCGTCGTGAAACTCCAATTAATAGGCGAAGATTAAGAGATGCAGCGGATCCCATGGAATTGCCAGAGTTATGGTAAGTTAAATTGGTATTTTAGAAAATTTGTTTGTACAATTTCCATTTCACAGCTTCCAACAAAGGTACCGTTTGAGCAAGGAGGCATTTATGTACGTTCTCAATGCCACACACTTAAGGAATGGTATGAGAGGTACATACATTCCTCCTTCACAAAGATTAGCCGCCACTTTAGAGATGCTAGCGGGTGGAGGTTATCAGTGGCAAACGGGAGGCGCACACTCATCTGCCATGGAATCCAGCACTCTGTCAAAAATCCTTCGCAGACCTTAACCTCAATGGAACAAAATTTATGCAGGCAATGGATTAACTCTAACACAGACCGCCAGCAGTGTAAAGAGTATTTAAATTCTAAATACAATTTGTTGACTCCTAAAAAAATTAAAAACATTAATTCAAATCCAAAAAATTTCAAATTTCATACTTACATTTTGTTACGGTTGCGACGGAGAAAAAGCAAAACGAGAGCAAAATTGGTATCGACCTGTTTGTATCGAACGTTCGATACGACACGACGACATTTTGTGTTACGGAAAGCAAAAACGATAGTTCGATACACGTATTTGCTCGATATCGAATTATGGAAAGCCACCCCAGTTTTTTAAAACTGGCGAAAGAAAAAAGTTACCATGACCCCGATTTCACTTTGTACTCGGAAAGAGTTTCATCCAAAAATTTTTTCGAAAAGATTCTGGTTTGTAATTTCATTCCATCACTCGTTATATGTATATGCATCTTAATGTTGGCAATAAAAAATTTAACTCAAAAAATCATCGATTCTCTGTACTTGGTAATTGCCCTATGAATTCTGGATTGTATGGTATTGACAAATTCCATACGTCGCCCTCGTTTTTATTTTATTCAAAAGCGCATCCTTTTCAACAAACATTTTTATTGTGGCCAAATTGTTGTAACTACGTGGCCACTTCGACCTACTACGTGGCCATTTGGCCACATCTATCCTATTTAAAAAATGCCCTGCTAACTGTACATGACTGCTCAACAAATCAGCCATACTGCTATATGAGGTACGAGTCTTTGGCTAAACGTGTTGGCAACGAGGTAGCGTCATGCTTATTCCAAAACTTACAAAGCTTACAATCCTCTCAGCCATGATATATTTTACAGTGATTGCTGTCCTGGCCAGAAAAAAATTCTTTCGTTGCAACCGGTGGCGGTCAAAACAGGAGCCTTATGGGGCAAATGCCTAGGGCGGCATATTGGGAGGGGCGGCAAAGAAAGAAAAAATGTTTTAAATGAGCGCCAAATTTCAGAAAAATATTGTCTTTAAGTCATATACCATAAATATTTCGGCATGTTCATTATATAGGGGTTTTCATCATGAGCCGAAAAAGTAAATAAAGAAAAAAAAATCAATTACAATTTGAATTTTGATGAAACTTTATTATCAAAATAATATTTGGTGTGTGCCATTAGTAATGGAATATGACATCATTCAAATGACCGCCACGAGCAGCCTGGCACACCTCGATTCTTTTTAGGTAATTTTCGATGACTTTTTTTACATATAGCAGGCTGTAAGGCGCCAAGAACTGCACGTATGTTGTCCCTCAAATGCTCCAGAGTCTGCGGATTGTCTGCATAGACTTGGTCTTTCGCGTAGACCCAAAGAAAAACGTCCAAAGGGTTCAGATCGAACGATCTTGACGGCCAATTGGCATCACCAAAACGCGAAATTATGCGTTCATCGAACCTGGTTCGCAATTCTGTCGTGTTGCGTCGTGTTGTGTGGCATGTCCGTCCGCGCCGTCCTGTTGAAACCACATCTCCTCCACATCCATATCTTCGATCGCTGGGCAGAAATACTCGGTTATCATACGGCCATAATATTCAGAATTGACGGTAACGGTCTGTCCTTCGTCATTTTCGAAGAAATATGGCCCTATGCAATATTTTCGGCCGAACGAGCAGGGCGATTACGTATTGGCCTCTGTACATCTTGTACAGAACCAGTTCGTTCGAATTTCGCCAATAAATCCGAAATTGTTGACAAAACAGGCCTTCCATGACGTCCGAAATCCTTCCTTAGTGCGCGAAAAGTGGTGCTCAAATTGTCACCATTTTTGTAGTGAATTTTCACTATGTTTACACGTTGAGCGATGCTAAATCGGTCCATTTTCATAAATGGCAAACACTAAACTACAATATTAACACAATGCAACGACGGATGACAGCTGCGGTTGTCGAACGCAGGGCTGCCAAAGTTTTCGGTTAGAAATGAAAAACCCTGTAATGTTGAATATCGATCGATTTGTATGAGAAAAATTGAATTTAAACAGATCTCATGTGGTTGATATTTTTCGTATTTTAATACAAAAATTTAGGGGCGGCATTTAAGCTGTGTCCGCCACCGGTTGCACCAATGTTTGCCATATTTATGCAATTCACCGACACAACAAAATCAATAAGTATAATTGATCATAAGTTTATGGTTTCCGGCCACTCACATATGGAATGTGATAGTGATCATGCTTTGATTAAAAAAAGAAAAAAGCACTTCAATACAAATTCACTACCCTCGGGACTGGTATCAATTTATTAGGACTGTTGGAGTGAAAAAGAAGTTTAGTGTGAGTGAAATGAATAGAAACCATTTTTTTTATTTCGCAAATGCTGCTAAGGAATTATTTTTATGGCGAAAGGTGGATAATGATGGGCAGAAATATAGTTGAGCTGATATAAAGTGGTTACGATTTACAAAAGAATTTGAAACCGTTTTCTTTAAAAGTGCCTTAGATGAAAATGAGCCTTTCAGAAAAATTAATTTAGGAAAAAGAGGCATAAACTCTATAAGTAAAAAGCAATGCTATTTTTCACCAATTGAAATTAATCAAAAAAAGAAACAAGATTTAATTAACATATTGCCACTTATTGACGACATTTATAAAGATTTTTATTTGAACATAAATACTGAAGATATGTTGGACTTCCACTCAGATTTAATTGAAACTGATGAAATTTTTGAATGAATATAAAAATTCAAATTTACCAATATCATATTACTATAATATGAATTTTATATTTGAATTATAACGTTTCGTTTAGGATCAAACATATTGTTGTAAAGCAAAATTCTTATCTACTTTATAATCTTTATTTAAGTTTGATTGAAACATCTTATGTTTACTTAGAACTACGCAATAAGTTGTTTCTACTTCAATAGAAGCGCTTAAGTTACTTAAGGACCTGTAAAACGCAAATATCAGTATCGAAAAAGAGCTTAAGAGTAAAAGTGTCAATTCCTTCCTATTTACCAATACCTTTTTGAAAACTTGGACTTTTCTTTTCTGATAAACTTACTAACAATATGATAAGTTACAGATTTTTTGCAATAATCAAGTAGAATAAAAGTTACAAAAAAATTTAAGATATCTCAAAACTTAAATTTTCGACTTAAGCTACTCTTCCATACGGCCACAGATATATTATTCTTCATTTACTTTTACGTAAGAAAATACAAAAACACTTTATGTGCAAGCAATTTGTAAGAGAAAATACCAAATAAGTATAACAAAAATAAGCGAAAAATACTGATATTTATAAGTTGACTTCATATAATGGGGTTTAAAAAAATTTCTGTATATAATTTTCTAAAAAACATAGTCTGTTTTAAAAACGAAATACATATACAGGCATGTGATGGAAATCGTACGAATTCGAAACGAAAATGAAATCACAAATCGTACGAATTTGTTTTACGTGTGATGGAAATCGAACGATTTCATATCGAACTTCGAAAAAGTTCTACAAGTGACAGTGACAGGTGGAATTGAATTTTTGACAATTGGTAAATTACGCAAAATAAAGCAAAAATTGTGAAAAGCCAGAATGATTTTCGTCGCGGCGTATTATTACAATGAAATTGAGGAGAAAAGGCAATAAAATAAAAAACGACGGACACCTAGGGATCATTCTAATCCTTTAGAAGTGGCAGAATCGGCGTAAGTACATGGAATTTATATTTTTGTAGTAGGAAAGCTTGCCCAATTAATCCTTTTGCAGGTTTATTACATATTACCGGGCAAATAAAGATGCTTTTCGGTACATTTTGGAGGTGATAACCCCACGGCTACCACTTTGAGGTTTTTGGCAGACGGAGGTTACGAGCGAGCTGTAGGCAAAGACAGCTTCCTGCGCAACATTCCTTTGTTTACCCCTAATGTTTTGTTCACAATTATTGCATAACTAAAATGAACATATATTTTTCTCGTTACAAATCGTGCGAGTTGTTCGTTGCGATTTCAAATCGGGATGAAACCGTAAAAACCGTTTTCCATCACAGGGTATTTCGAACGATTTCGATTTCGAAAATCAAAACGAATCGAAACGAAACACATCACACGGCAAATCGTTTTCACTTGCCATTTCGTACGAAATCGATTTCCATCACATGCCTGATAGTTATGTGACATTAAATTTTTGGTAGCTACCCTGAAAGAGTAGCGAATTACAGCGTCTCAAAATTAGCGCATTTTTCGCAAGTCGCATAAGGTTTGTTCAGTGACTAGTTTGCCACTGAAGTCTGAATCGGCACTTGAACCGATTCAGGACAGTTGAATTGCTGAATTGAGCACTTGAACTCAATCCAGCCCGGAGCAAAGAATAAACGTGTTGTCTGTTTGCTGTTTAAAAATTGACTCCCTTTATTTAAAATTTTCTTGGGCTTTTATAATATTTTGAATGTCAAACGTTCTTGTGTATTGCATATTGATTACGCCGCTTCTGCTTATGTTGCGACTAACCAAGTGAAATTTGAGTGTGCAAAATGCATTGACTGCCGAATTGAATTTGCGTGTGCAGAATGCATTGACTGCCGAATTGACCTTGAGTATGCAAAATACATTGACTGCCGAATGTTAGATAACACTGGCGCGTAATATTAATACTTGCAGCGGTGGGAACCGAGCCCAATTTTGCCGTGAGAACGTTTGACATTGGTTACATAATATTTAAAAGTGCAGAGTCTGAACAAGGTTTTTGCTCTCGGAAAAACCGAACATCGTGTGCTGTACTGACGACGCACAGTGGCTGGTTCTGCCGACGCAGGTTGCAAAAATCAATTTTGTCGTTCGATTTGGGGAAAACTATTATACTAAATCGGACAAATAGTTTTGCTTGTAGAGCCCGTCAAAGTTGAGCAATTTTTAGAGTGTGAAATAATATCAGCAATTTGCACTTTTTCGGCAAAGCTGAAGTTTTAAAATACGGAAAGGAGCAAATTAATTGAAACTTTTTGCTCCGGTATCGTAAAAGAAGGCATTTGTAGTAAATAATTAAATATATAAAAAAAGTTGGTTGTTGTTGTTGTCTTTTCAAAGGCACTCACTTGAAACACTGTTTTATCACACTTTTTGAACTTTCGATAGACTTTAAAAAAAGGCCATACTTGCCAGAGTTCCGTCTTTGGGAAAATTGTTCACTAGTCTTCTGTGAGTACTGCCCTGAAGAGATCGGGTGCCCGATTTTGCCCGACTGGATTTTACAGCGATTTTTCTGTGGCCACCTCGCGCAATTTTGTGCTTTCGGGTGCGTGCGTTCGAACGAGTTCGTCAAGATTTTGATAGTGAATCAATTACACGCGATTATAATCGTTACCAGGGCATGCAAATTTGGATTTTGGCTTCATTTAAGATGTGATACAAGCTTGCAACTCCGTATTAAGTCGACTTTTTTTAGGCGTATATTGCTGTAAGCTCGAAGTAGAGTACTTTTGCTGGATGCGCAATTCGCACGTACGAAAAACAAGTTGGCTTTCATTTCCGGCAATCAGCTATCATGTATCCTTTGATGTAATGTTTTTGCTTTTAACAAAATACTAACACTGTGTCTGGCCTAACATTTTTTTTCTAATTTGAGCAAAATTCAGTCAGTCGCCATTAGTCTTTGATTTGAACCGCGTCAATGAAACAATTAGTTATTGAAAAACAAAAAGCAGACATATCTATGTGCACTGTCTAAAACCCACTTATGTGTCTGGGCTGTTCAAAAATCCCACAACGCGGGAAAACCTAACAACTATTTAGGTACCTGTTAGTACTAGAAGCTTAGTACCTGCTATTTAAATGCATATGCAAATCCTACTTATAAATAAAGGAGTTTAGAGTAAGTGAAGTTAGTTTCGAATTTAATTTGAACTAAACATCACTTCAACTCCGCCACTGCAACTAAACCGAAGAAGAAGCACAAAGATGTTTTTGAAAAATTCCAAGCTGTTTGAAATATTTACTATTTCGAAGACAAAGGAGAAGTTCGTTCTGGCTGTCACTAAAGAAATTGGTTACGTCGAAGGAAGTTTGCCTGCAGCCAACATATCTACGACTAAAAAGAAGATATCCAGGACTTATCGCACTATCAAGTTGAAATGGATTGCGGCAAATCGTACCAAATTCAATTTTGTCCAGAATAATGAGTGGTTGGAAAAAACAATTTACTTCGATGCAGGAGATGCACGTAGCATAAGCGATGACCAACCATCGACATCAAAGGCGGCAAAAGGAAGGCCGAAAAAGTCAATTCAGGACTGTGCGTCATTTACTGAAAAAAGGAAACGGAACGGAAAAAATAACCACCACCCACCTATCGGAAGCTTTGACCATAAAATATAATAAGGATCAGGAGAAAATGAAAGGCGTTATAGTGAAAGCAGTTTCACTAGCAAGCCCGGGTCGTTTTGAAAGAATAAAAAACAGTATTCCCACCCCACCCAATGTGCTACCGACCAAATATAGTCCTAATAAAGCTTTAGCATTTTTTTTAACTTAGGATTATCCAAGAAAAAATTGACTTTTTACGTAAATTTCCTAATTCTGGTTCTCCTTTTGATAGCAAAATAAGTAAATTTGTATCTTTAAATTCGACTCTTTCAGCTTTTTTCTAAAATTTTTAGAATGTTTTATTGTTTTTAATGAATTTTCATTAATTTTGCAACTAAAACGCAACATTGTTGCTTTCGTTATTCTTATTTACAGTTAGCCGAGCTTTGACAAAGTATATCGTAGCACCCTGTGTCTCGATTGAATTTTGTCTCGATTTATTATTTGGAATACAATAGCCTGATGAATTTCTAATCAACAGCAAACAAAATTTTCCAATTATCTCTATTCGTTCAGAAGTTATGATTTTTACAACCTAAAATGCCAAATTGAGCCACTGTGCGACGTTTTGGTACAGCTTTGCCTTATCTCAACGGTTTACAGAGCCATGACGATGTAGATAATGATATTTTTTTGAACATATGATACGATGAAAACGATGAATTCAATGGAACATACGACATTCGTTTTCTACGGCGACGAAATGCGAATACTGAACTGGGAGCTTTTCTTGCACGTATATATAGAAGGGCAGTTGGTATTTGCCTCTTATTTTTCCGTACGGTGAATTTTTGAATAAATCGATGACTACTAGATCATCGAAATTATCAATTTGAATTTAAAATCATTTACACAAAAAGTTACGTTATTAATGTGGTGGGGTATCTCGTACCCCAATGAACTTTAGCGGGATGTGACTGAAATCTGAATACACTCAAGTTGTTTTTGGATAGCAAATGTGTATGGTTGGACTGTTATAAACAGCCTGCAAGCCTGGTTTAACCCTGTAAGTTGAGGCTTTTTATTAGCTTACGCACTCTTTGGGGTTGTAGATTCCAGATCTTTTCCGGGGCTATGGTGATAGCCCTTAGCTGGAGAAATCTTTTTCTGCTGAGTGCAGGACAATCACAGAAAACGTGTATGGAGTTTTCTGCTTCTTGATTGCATTTCCTGCAGACATCCGAAGAGGAAATTCCCATTTTGCTGAGATGATACCATAGTGAGCAGTGGCCAGTTAGGTATCCAGTGAGGGTGCGGAGGTCCTCCTTTTTTAGCATGAGGAGTTTTCTGGATACTCCTCTGTCTGGAGTTATAAACCGCTTTGCCTGGCGTTGTCCCGTGCTGTTGGTCCATTGCTCGGCAAAGTTTTGGTCTACCCATTTCCTTAGCCATTCTTGTGTGTGTTCTTTTGATAGTCCACAGAATGGTTCAGGTCCCACCAGTGGGCGCATTGCACCTCTTTTGGCAAGGCGATCAGCTTTTTCGTTGCCTTCGTGACCCTCGTCCTGGGATCCAGTGTAGCTCTATTGAGTTACGACCTCCCAGTTCATTTAGGAGAGCACGGCAATCCTTGACGAGTCTTGAGGAGGCAGCGTAGGCTTATAGAGCCTTAAGGGCCGCTTGACTGTCGGATAATATATATACTTGTGCATCAGATGTTTTCCTGCGTAGGCATTCTCTGACGCATGCCTCAATGGCATAGACTTCAGCCTGGAATACGGTAGCTAGCTTCCCCATAGGGAAGGATTTGTGGAATCTTGGACCATATACTCTAGCCCCTGCGCTTCCGTCTTCCAGCTTGGATCCATCCGTGTACCAGATTTGAGAACCTGGAGCAGGGGTGAATCTATAGGTTCTCCACGATTGTCTGTCCGAAATACAGACGTTGTATCTCCTGGAGAATTCCACTTCAGGTGTAATGTTGTCGGAGATTCGCATTATGGGGTCATTGCTGAGCATTTTTAATATGCTCATGTGTCTCCTTAAATCTCCGCTCTTAAGTTCGTAAGTTTTTACTAGCCTTAGTGCTTGAGAGCAGGCTTCCTTTTTTTACGATGAGGCTCAGTGGGGGTAAACCTGTTATTACCTCCAAGGCCATCGTAGGGCACGTTTTCATTGCCCCACATATGCCTACGCAAGCCATTCGTTGCAGTTTGCTGAGTCGCAGTTTTCTGTTCAACTTTTTGCCACCAAATGGTGGCGGCGTAAGTGACAATAGGTTTAACAATCTATATATATAAAAGAAAGTGGCAGTACGTGTGTAAGCGATTCACGCTCAAATGGACCGGCCGATTTTCATGGGTTTTTTTTTGTTGGATTTGTATTAAGTCAGTTCAGGTTCGTGCGAAAAGAAAATTCTGGAAAATCTATTGGAAAAGTCAGAAAATCCCTGCCATATTTGACCGTGAATTCTGAACATTTTCAGATAATATATTAACTTTGGAACCATAAGTCACACATCAATTAAATTTACTACGAACTTACTATTTAGTCATATACTTCGACAGAGAGAATGGGGCGAGTATTGGGCGAGGGGGCGTGGCACCACCCATGCAAGCCAAATCTTAATAATGGAATATCTTTGAAATTGTTAGTCGTACAACACTGAAATTTACAGCCCTATTCTGGCAAACCTAACAAAACTCACCATGCTGACAATTGAATAGATTCTATCAATTGTTAGATTTTCGTATTCTGACCATTTTTGAAAAGCTCTTCATCTAACACTTGTCAGAGAAGTTGTCAGGTACGTAGAAGGAGCTGACAAGCGCAAAAAATACTTGCAAAGAAGCAATTGAAGTTAAAAATTTGGAAACATTTCAGCATATTTCGGTGTTTGCAATGGAAGGGCAGCTATTATTAGCGTGTGCAGTTGCTCTGGCTAAAAAAAATGAAATTCTGAAGAGGAGAAGGCTCTTGAGTACCTTGCGCGACGAAAGCCAACCTTTTGCTATGCAGGAAAGCATTTTCGTTAAAAATTTTCGTTTTCCAAAATCGCTCTTGCCGGGAATAATATTTGGACAATGCGCGGTGCATTGGGGCTGTTTTCCCCAGCTTGCAGCTCGGGACTGTTTCTCAAAAATTCCAGCTGCTCCTGCGTAGTTCGCTGAAATCTTGAGACATAATAAATATTTAGCAATCAAACCAGTCGAATTTTTAAAGAATCCATACTTCCTAGTGGACATTTTATTTGAACTAATTTCCAAATGTTCAAATTTCGCGGCTACTTCTTTTCCACTAATTTGCCATTCACAGTGAAAGCAACCCAAACATAACTTTTCAACTCACTGTGGTGAAATTTTATAGCTTTCTGCTTGTCAGATTTGTGTAAGAATAGGCTAACAAAAAATTCTGATCAAAAATCTAACAAGCGTTGAATAGAAAATCAATTGTCAGACTTTCGCCAGAATAGGGCTGTTAGTACCCCGTCGTCCCATAGATGAGTCATTCTACTGGTAGGATTTGATGGGCGTTGGACAAGGGGCGTGGCACATTTTTTGTGACCCAAATATTTTGCTGAACTTTAAGTCGCACAGCAATGAAACTAAGTACGAACCTACCATTTATTCATATCTTTCGACAGAGGGAATGATGAGTGTATTGAACAAGGGGGCGTGGCACTGCCCATACAAGCCAAATTTTTAATAGAGAATATCTTTGAAATTGTAAGTCGTACAACACTGAAATTTAGTACCGCGTCGTCCCATAGATGAGCCATTCTACTAGTAGGATTTGATGGGCGTTGGACAAGGGGCGTGGCACATTTTTTGTGACCCAAACATTTTGCTGAACTATAAGTCGCACAACAATGAAACTATGTACGAACCTACCATTTTCCTTTTCGACAGAGGGAATGATGAGTGTATTGAACAAGGGGGCGTGGTACTGCCCATACAAGCCACATTTTTAATAGAGAATATCTTTGAAATTGTTAGTCATACAGCACTGAAATTTAGTACCCCGTCGTCCCATAGATGAGCCATTCTACTGGTAAGATTTGGTGGGCGTTGGACAAGGGGCATGGCAAATTTTTTGTGAACCAAATATTTTGCTGAACTTTAAGTCGCACAGCAATGAAACTAAGTACAAACCTACCATTTTCCCTTTCGCCAGAGGGAATGATGAGGGAATTGAACAAGGAGGCGTGGCACTGCCCATACAAGCCAAATTTTTAATAGAGAATATCTTCTTATTCTACTGGTAAGATTTTGTGTTCGTTGGACAAGGGGCGTGGCCCATTTTTTGTGACCCAAATATTCCGCTGGACTATAGGTCGCACAGCAATGAAATTAGGGACAAACCTACCATTTATTGAAATCTTTCAACAGAGGGGATGGTGAGGGTATTGAAGAAGGGGGCATGGCACCGCCCATACAAGCCGAATCCTAATATAGAATATCTTCGAAATTGTAAGTTGTACAACACTGAAATTTAGTACTCCGTCGTTCCATAGGTGAGTCATTCTACTGGTAAGATTTGATAGGCGTTGGACGACGGGCGTGGCATATTTGTTGTGACCCAAATATTTCGCTGAACTATAAGTCGCTCAGCCATGACACTTGGTACGAACCTTCCATTTTCTCCTTCGACAGAGGGCATTGTGCGGATATTGAATAAGGGGGCGTTGCCCTGCCAATATAATTTAAATTTGGTTCAAGCGCAATCTTTACTGAAACTTGGCAGCAACATTGCTTATTTGTCAATTTGCATCGCCATAGATTCGCCGTCTCGCGTATTTCATTATAAGAAAACAAAAAATGTCGTGCGGGACGAAGTTCGCCGGGTCAGCTAGTCTATATATAAAAAAGAAAGTGGCTGTATGTGTGTAAGCGATTCACGCTCAAACGGAATGACCGATTTTCATGTGGTTTTCTTTGTTGGATTCGTATTAAGTCAGTTCAGGTTCGTGCGAAAAGAAAATTCCGGAAAATCTATTGGAAAGTCGGAAAATCCCTGCCATGTTTGACCGTGAATTCTGAAAATATTCAGACGATAACTTTGGAACCATAAGTCACGCTGAACCATAAGTCGCACAGCAATGAAACTAAGTACGAACCTACCATTTATTCATATCTTTCGACAAAGGGAATGGTGCGGGTATTGAACAAGGGGGCGTGGCACCGCCAAATCTTTAATCTTCAAAATTGTAAAGTGCAAAGCATTAAAATTTTGTATAGTGTCGTCCTACAGATGTGTCACTCTGTTGGTAAGATTTGATGGGCGTTGGAAATGGGGCGTGGCACATTTTTTGTGACCCAATTATTCCGCTGAACTATAAGTCGCACAGCCATGAAACAGTATGAACATATCATGTCCTCATATCTTTCGACGGACGGAATGAGGCGGGTATTGGACAAAGGGGCGTGGCACCACCCATAGAAGCCAAATCTTTAATATAGAATATCTTCAAAATTGTAAGGTGCACAGCATTGAAATTTAGTATAGTGTCGTCTCATAGATGGGTCATTCTACTGGTCAGATTTAATGGACGGTGGACAAGGGGCGTGGCACATTTCTTGTGACCCAATTATTCCGCTGAACTATAAATCGCACAGCAATGAAACTAAGTACGAACGTACCATTTATTCATATCTTTCGACAGAGGGAATGATGAGTGTATTGAACAAGGGGGCGTGGCACTGCCCATACAAGCCAAATTTTTAATAGAGAATATCTTTGAAATTGTAAGTCGTACAACACTGAAATTTAGTACCGCGTCGTCCCATAGATGAGTCATTATACTGGTAAGATTTGATAGGCGTTGGACAAGGGGCGTGACCATTTTTGTGACCCAAATATTTTGCTAAACTATAAGTCGCACAGTAATGAAACTTAGTACGAACCTACCATTTTCTCTTTCGACAGAGGGCATTGAGCGTGTATTGCATAAGGGGCTTCACCGCCCTTGTCATTTAATTTTGTTTCAAGCGCAGTCCATTTCTTTACTGAAACTTAGCAGCAACATTGCTTATTTGTGGGCCTCGATTGCGTTAATCAGTAGCTCCTCCTATTCCTTTAGTTGGTTTTCTTCGTAAATTTGCTTCGCCATAGATTCGCCATCTCGCGTATTTCATTATAAAAACCACAAATAATGTCATGTGAGACTAAGTTCGCCGGGTCAGCTAGTACTGTTATAAGACCAATAGACCATTTTAGGTCTTAGCCCCCAAGTTTTACCATATAGCCTTTGACCTGCATACATGGCACGCATAGCTTTGTTAGTAACATTGTTCAGTTGAGAGTTCCACGTAAGTGAGCTATCTAAGGTAACACCTAGATATTTTACCTCATCTGAGAAAGGTATTTCTTTTCCATCCAAAGAGGGGTTATTAAAAGTTAAACTAGAACTACCGGGAGCGGTCATTTGAAGATTTTCAGTTTTTGATTAACCGTAGCTCGAAAACGGTTTAAGTTACGAATCTGGTTCTCCTTGACTTTAATATTTTGCATTAAGCTCAATATTCTAAAATTTTGCAATCACTGCGCCGATCTGTTCTCTTTATATCATCGATTTTACCTACTATCACCACGAGCGGTCAAATGACGGTTAACTACGTAGCCATGGAAATAAAATTATAACATTCACAAAAAAGTCAAAGATGGTACACATTTTACAAGAACCTATGTCTTGCCTTCTGTTTTACATTAAATTTACAACCGACTTTTATATATTTATGAATTTCAATGTAAAAACAAAAATGCATTATTTTACGTGTTGTGTTTGAAAGCATGAGCAGAAAGCGGCGAGACGAAATTTACTATGGTCATGAGTAGTAGCTTTACTTTTAAAATATTTGCCAAAACTATACTTTTTTACATTCAAGAACATACTCGTAAATGAATGTTGTTTTAATGCTTACAATGAAAAACTTCAGATTCAACCGATTTCGTTAAAAGCTCTGAATACCGTCATTTGACCGCTCGTGGTGATAGTAGGTATTAGCAAAACCCGGTACTCCTAGTGTTAACTTCCTTCTCTTGGTGAATGGTACTAGGACTGTTTTAGCTGGGTTGAAAGATAGCCCTTTGTCCTTGCACCATGATTGGGTTAAGCGTAAGGCTTTTTGCATTTGACTCGATATTGTTGAGTCATCCCAGCCCGTGATTTCGTATAGCTACATCACCGGCATAACTAACCATGCCATCTATCCTTTTTTTCGCGGGATACTCCTTTTTTTCAGCCTCTAAAAACCAATCCCGCGAAAATTTTCTAAATCCTTGTTTTCTATATAAATCCTTATTTTCTCATACAAAATTCCCAACGTATATTGTTGAAAAACAACTGACAAGGAGATGGCGCTTCACAGCTTTTGAGTGTTGCCATCATCTTAGCGCCGACTGTCAACCACTTTCATATGCTGACAAAAGAGATGGGAGGTCAGCGGCGTGGCAGCCCTGTTTTTTGAAATGGCTGCGCATCGGTTTTTGTAAATTTTTTCGCATCAGTTTGTCGTACATTAAAAAAAACAAAAAACAAATGCCAAAAGGATAATGCCTCTTTAACGCAAAACTTTGCGAGAAGTATCCGTTTTTGGAAAAGACGAAGTCAGAAAATGATGTTTTGTGCAAAAAATGCCACAGTCATTTCTCCATTGCCGGCGGCGGTAATTCAGACATCGTTTGACATATCAAAACATCGAAACACCTCTGCTTTGAATGCGGCTTCTTCGAGCAAAAGTATTTAGTACCACGCATTTTTCATTAGCATTGCATACACAAAAAACGGTAATGGAAGGCGTCTGGGCGTACCACACCATCAACGCTAACCACAGTTTTAAGTCATCGGATTGTGCGACCCGGAAATATTCCACCATATGTGATGCCAATGCGTGTGCGATTGACTTTGACGACTATGATGACGACGACGACAACGATGAAGTTGTAGCAATGCTAGATGACATGGATAAATAAAATATGTATTGGTTTTTCAGAAAATTTTTAAATTTTGTATTTCCTTTTTTTATGCTTTTTTTCCAATTCGATATCCCGCGAAATTGTCAAACCTAGTGGATTTATCCTTTTCAGCCAAAAAGAGATGGCATGGTTAGGCATAACCAATAGCGTTTAAGTCGAGGGAATAGAGTTTCAAAAGGAGTTCATCAATAACCAGAGTCCACAGCAGAGGTGAGAGTACACCCCCTTGCGGGCAACCTCTGGTGGCTGTAATGTTCTGGTTGTGTCCTCCCATTTCAAAGCTTATAACCCTGCAGCTTAACATGGTCAGTATCCATGATATGATCATAGGATTGAAATTCTTCCTGATCATCGCCTGTTTAATGGCTCTGTAGGACGTGTTGTCAAAGGCGCTCTCGATATCGATAAAAGCACATAGTGGGGTTTGTTTTGCCGCTAACGCCTTTTCAATTACAGTGGTTAGGCTATGTAGCGCCGATATCGTTGATTTGCCTGATTGATAAGCAAATTGGAACTTGCACAGTGGGCTGTATTTTAAGTAGAATAGAATAGATTAGGGTAAATTGCACTGAGACCAGGATTGATCTATTGTGCCCCCTACAAATGTTAGAGTACATCCCCTAGACCTACCGCCCTAATGAAACTTAGTAACTCGCGGGGGTCTAGGTGTTTGACGTCCTCTTCTGCAAGCCAAAACTGGCCCAGGTAACGCAACCTGCTGCGACAAGCCGCATTACAGTGCATTATGATGTGTTCGGGAGTCTCCTCTGCTGTTTCGCAGAGTCTACAGACGCTTACCTGTTCTATCCCGATTGTATGCATGTGTTTCCTCAATCTGCAATGCCCAGTTAGAAGACCTGTGACCTGTCTAAGCTGGTTTCTCCTTAGTTTGAGGCATTCTTCACTCCATTTGGGGTTGTAATCTTTGATGAAGATTTTCGATTGCCTGAGACCAGAGGCGCTAGTCCAGTGTTCTGTGTTCCTGGTCCTTTCCTCTAGTCTCAGTGACTCCGTTATGGCGCTTTTGCCCAGCCCAATAAAGGGTTCAGGTCCTAGGGGGGCGTGGCTGCCGCGGTTCTAGCGAGGCTGTCCGCTTCCTCGTTTCCTTCGATACCTCCAGAGGATCTTCACCTGGTTGCATTTGCCCAGTGCATTCAATGCCTCAATGCATTCCAGCACTAATCCTGAGGTTATCTCATATGAGATTAGTGCTTTGATGGCTGCTTGGCTGTCGGAGCAGATGACGATGTCCTGCCCTCTGTACGCACGCTCGAGGTTGACTTGCACGCAGAGCCTGATTGCATAGAGTTCAGCCTGGAATATGCTGGGTGTTTTCCCCATGGGCTCATAGTGCTTGAGGCGAGGTCCAAACACCCCCGCCCCTGTTCCCTCGTGCGTTTTCGAGCCCTCTGTAAACCACTTAATTGTGTGTGGTTTAAAATGGATTTGGTGGTCTTCCCAGGCCCAGTCCACTTTATTGCTCATATAAACTTCGAAGTGTTTTTCGTAGTTATATGTTCTTGTTATTGTATCCATCGGATACAAAACATAAGGGTTACTAGTGGAAAGCACATCTAAGTCTCTATGCCTAGGGATGTGATCCTCCCCTTTACTGGTTCTGGCCAATCCAAGGATTGTACGCTTGGCCGCCATCTCAATTGCTACGTGCAATGGCGATATATTAAGTATCACCTCCAGTGCCGCCGTGGGACAGGTTGTCATAGCTCCTGTAATGCACGTGCACGCAAGTCGCTGGACCTTGTCGAGTCTTTTCCTCACTGTCGTGAGTGTGGCTCTTGGGCCCATGCCACTGTTGCATATGTGAGTGTTGGCCTCACAATCATGGTATACATCCATTTCAGTATGCTCGGTTTGCATCCCCAAGTTTTACCTGTTAAGGATCTGCATACCATGACCGCCTTCGTTGCTTTACTGATAACTGCCTCCGTGTGCTTATTCCAGAGTAACTTCGAGTCTAGTGTTACACCTAGGTACTTCACCTCTGGTTTATAAGCTATGCCCTTCCCGAGCAAGCGTATTGTCCGCATGTGTGGCAGCTTTCTTTTCCATGTAAAAGGTACTATGGTGATTTTCTCCGGGTTTATTCGCAAGTCTACTCGGGCAAACCATTCTTGGGTTATTTTTAAGCCTCTCTGGATTATGTCACAGAGAGTGTCTTCAAACCTTCCTCTAGCAATAAATGACAATGTCGTCGGCATAACCTTGACACGTTATGCCATTGCTTGTCAGTAGTTCAAGGAGCTCGTCCACTACCAGACTCCACAGCAGCGGTGATAGTACTCCGCCCTGTGGACATCCTCTTTTTGCCAGCACGCTCCTGGTGGTAGTGCCCACCTTCGTTATGGCCGATCTGGTGGAGAGCATGGCTCTTATCCAACGGCTAAGTGGGGCTTCTACTCCTCTCCTGCTGAGCGCTCTTCCTATCGCCTCATGCGAGGTGTTATCGAAGGCTCCTTCGATATCCAGAAAAGCGCACAGGGTAATCTCTTTGCTTTTAATAGCTTCTTGGATTGAACTCGTGAGCTGAAATAGGGCAGTCTCTGTCGACTCTCTTATGTGAAGGTCCAAAAGTTTCTCAAAAGTTTTGAGAATAATTGAGCTAAGACCAATGGGTCGATACGACTTAGGCAATTGTTCTGGCCTTTTGCCTGCCTTTGGTATGAACACCACTCTGACCTTAGACCAGCAATTTGGTATGTGGCCTAGAATTAGGCTGGATTTCAAAATCCTTGAAAGGGCAGGTACCAGTATATCCGCTCCTTGTTGTAGGAGGCATGGCTGGATACCGTCTGGTCCTGAAGATTTGTATGGGCTGAATGAGGAAAGTGCCCATCGTACCTTTGTTAAAAGGAAGATTCTATTCGCGAGGCTTATGTCACTACCGGTGGCGAGATATGTTCTATCTGTCATCGGAGGATTAGCCTCTGAGAATCTTCACCCCGGGAAGTGTGTATCCAGCAGTGTGTTTATGATCCGACATTGAGACTTCGCTTGACACATGCCAGTTTGAGGTAAAGGAGGAAACGTTGGAAGTAGCGAGGGTAAGATCTAAAACTTCCCTCCGGATGGCATTCCTAAATGTAGGCTCATTACCCCGGTTAATAATATGCTGTTATTAATAATGTATTCAAGAAGGTACTCACCCCTTGGATTGACGTCTGAGCTGCCCCAAACCGTGTGGTGGGCATTCGCGTCGCAGCGCAGGATCCATTTCAGGTTCCTTGCTCGGCAATACTCCACCAGGGATATGACGTCCCTAGATGGAGCTGCCGCTTCCTGGTAGGTAGGCCGAAGCGATGACCATCTTCAGATGGCCTGCTGATATGGGCACTTTTGCCCAAACTGCCACCAGGTCCCCGGTGATGAGTTCTGAAATGGGAAAGAACGTTAGTCTATTGCTAATCAGCAAAGCTGCCCTCGGGCGATTGTGCTTGTTGTCATATATCAACTTACAGCACGTGTTGTTGAGTCCCTTGATGACTCCGGCGCGAACCCATGGTTCCTGGATTAGCGCTATGTACAGGACGTCTTGAGTGAATCTCGTGCTAAGCACGTCAGGCAGCTTTGGCATGATGGAGATTCACTTGGAGGCACTTAATTTGCCTCGTGTGGTGCGCTCCTGCTGAGGCACTCATTTGCGGGCACTTTATGCCAGCTTAGGAGCCCCGCCGATCCCTGCAGTGCTTGTTTCGGGCCGTTTGCCCTTCGGCCTCATCTGCACTGTGCCGAACTCAAAGCTCACGTTGTTGTCCGTGGCCTTGAGTGTGCTGATTGAGATGGGGTCCACCGCTATCGTCAGCTCGATAGTGGCCCCTTTTTGTGCTCTATTGAGCACCCTCCAGTCATCGACTCTGAGGCCATTATTTTGCCCTTCAATGGTGTGGAGGATGTGGTCAGTGAGCATGGTTTCCTTTCCAGGAAAGTAGCCCACAGAAATTTGAGGCCGAGGCACTTCTGCCTCTGTGACCACTTTTAGGGCAGCGTCCTTCCACGGCTGAAGGGCGGGCACAGTTGCCTTGAACCATTCAACCGTGGCGCTGTCAACACAGCCAAAGGGGATCCATCCTGCGCGGAAGGTACAGCCAGCGAACTTGGGCTTAATAGAGCCATTCTTCTGCTTTACGATCTTGTCCAGGATGCTGGATTGGATGAGCTTTAATTGTTCCGTTGTCCAAATGGACGCCGGAAAGTCAGGCGGTGTAACGCCTAGGCGTACACTAGACGCAGCCTGACTGTAGGATGCTTTGTGTTGCTCCGATGATCCAGCAGGATCAATGGCCTGGCTTTCCGTGGAGGAGGCGGGAGCCAGAGCCAGCAACTCTCTTAGGAGAGTTCGTCTTTGGCGTGGAGCTGTCTGACCGAACTCTCTTATTTTGGGATTTGGACTTCGGTGGCGACAGTCGAGTCTCGTTGAGCGGTTTTAGTGCTAACTTTCTAGCCTCGACAATGTCAAAACCTCTGTCCAAAAAAATTTTCAGACGCTTTCGTCCGGCTCCTGACAGCCGAGTTTTGTCTGAAGCGTTTCTGACCTGTGTCAGAGGTTGGGAGGCGAGTAAAGCGTCCTCCTCGTCCGTTGGGATAGACGCATCATTGGCACTTGGTACTGTGTCCTCTGCCATAGATGCGACATCCATAGGAGTTACGCTGCTTTTAGGACCTGAAGCCCTGTTAGCAAGCGTAAGGTCATCGACCTGGTTATTTATAGGCACTGCTGCCTGATCCTCAATAATAAATCGGTCCATACTTGGTCCCACGAGTGTAGGGGAAAGGATGTCACCCGAGGCATAGCCCCCATTACCTCGGCAAGGCGAAGAATACAACCAGAGGTCGCCAGGTATCTGGAGCACGGTACGGATAACACACTGGATGTGACTCTTCGTCACGTATGGACGGTCTTAGGCACACGTGGGCTATGTAGCCGCTGTAGCCTCTGGTACATCATACCTTGCCCCCTATAATTAGATAAAATGGTGCAAAATACGCTTAAAGGTAACGCAAGATCAATGTCCAAAGAATTTGAGAGGCTATTAAATTCAGTTAGAACTCTTGTAATAGAGGCATTTTTGGCATAATTGATCTTGTTAAAGCCAACAGTAAAAAGCGCAGACCGCCGAAGAGATCTGGTTGGAATATCAAAATTAATTTTTTCAAGAAGAGACGAGCAGTCAATCAGCCCTGTTCCAGAATCCGAATCGGATCGGAAATGGATTTGATTCCGACCGTCGGTGTTCTACATTCCGATTATCGGAAATATTTTCCGATGCAACCCTGTTCTCAATTCCGATTAAGTTCGAACGAATTTGGATCGGAAATTTGGTGTTCTGCATTTCGATTATCGGAAATTTATGTCGAAAATATTCCGTTAAACAAAAAGCTGGTGGAATTGAAATCGGAAAGCAGCAAAACGAAAACAAATAACGAAAATGTAAGCAAATAAATTAAACATCGTGTTAAATAAAACTAATAAATTAATTTTTAATCAAGGGAAAGCATAAGACTGCTGACCAGAGCAAAATCCTCTTGGATTTTATGGAGGAGAATGCGGACATCGCGAAAGGTTTCTGCAAAGGCGACAAAGTCGAATTTGAAAATAAATGGAAGCATTTAACCCAGTCGCTGAATGGGCAAGGACCACCAACGAAAAGTGTAACGGGGTGGAAAAAGGTGACAAGTAAATTAAATCAATTCATTTTGTAAAATTTTCTCAATCATAGACCTGGGTTGATTGGAAAAGTGATGTAAGAAGGAAGCTGGCGCATAATAGAAGAGAAGCTTTAGCGACCGGCGGTGGACCTTTTAAGAAGCACACACTTTCCGAAATGGAAGAGGCGGTTGCCTTTTCTACCGATCGTTGATAGCCTCCTTCGGCATGAAATCGCAAAGCCGTCGCCAATTTCAATTCTGGCGGAATGGAGCATTGCCGAAGAAAACGTTTCACTTCGGTCAAGATCATGTTGAATGCTGCTTTGCTAAGGCGGTACTGAGCAATAAACCTTAAATAGGAAATTTTGAACATAACTGAAATAACTTGTACTAGTTACGAAGAATCTGGCAATTCCATCGGATTGCTGTGGTCTCGCAAAATTCTACGCTTTACTTTTTCAACGGCGGACTGCTCGTTCTCAAGCAATAGTACCAATAAAATAACCGAACTCATTTAATAAAATAGAAAATCTCACAATATTTTACAATTGCCTTTTTCATTTGAACATTTCAAGCAAACAGCTGACTGAAGGTTTGTTTAATTTGCTAACAATCGGATTCGAAATAAACTTCGAATGTGACAATTCCGCTCGGAATGCAGAACACCTCTTCAAATCGGAATCGGATTTCATTTCGATTCGAATCCGATTCCGATTCGGATTCTGGAACAGGGCTGAATGAATAAGTCCATTCGCGATGTTATATAAAAATTTCAATGAAAGAAAAGATCTTTTACTAAGTAGCGATTTCAAGTTTAGAAGCTGACAACGTGCGTCAAAGGAGGGAATCGGATCTGCAAAATTCAGGGAACGAAGGGCAAAGCTAATAAAGACCTTCTGCACTCGTTCAAGCAGATTTATACCCAAGGCATAAAATGGCCTCCAAAATACGGCTGCATATTCTAGCGTGGAACGAACAAAGGCGGAATAAAGTAACTTGAAAGTATAAGGGTCAGAGAAGGTAGAACAGGTAGAAGGTACCAGTTTGTGACGAAAGCTTTACATCGTGAATTTGTCGCATCGTCTGAAGTTAAGACCAAAGAGCCAAAGTCAAGGGATGCCTTAGTATTAATGGACTCACTGATTTTGAACGCGTTATCAGTAACAAAATTACTGAAGGCGTGCGATGTTATGTCATTATATGCGGTAATACTCTTATCGCTCTTTTTTGCACCTGCAGTGAGCGTTGCCAATGTTGCCAGAGCTTCGGGGCACCTGACATGTTTAAATATAAATTTCCATGATCCTAAAAACCGGTGCACATCCGCTTCAGTTTCCGGCTTCGGATGCGTATGGATGGCTTCGACGCGTTCTGAGATTGGTTTAAGGTATGTTGGTTTAAGGTTCTGAGGCATGTTACTTCATATTGTGCAAAGATTGTTATCAAAATTAGATAGCTAGCTAGAGAGGCCGCGCTAACGTCGCAACTTTACAGCCCTATTCTAGCAAACCTAACAAAACTCACCACGCTGACCATTAAATAGAGTCGATCAATTGTTAGATTTTCGTATTCTCATCATTTTTAAAAGCTTTTTATCTAACACTTGTCACAGAAGTTGTCTTATACGTAGAATGAGCTAACAAGCGCAAAAACAGTTGCAAAACAGCATTATTATTATTGAAGGGGATGATGCACTGCGACCTGTAGATCTATTGTGCCCCCTACTTGGACTTCACAGACTGTCAGTGAGTCCGGTATCCAGGAGGAATTTTAGTATACTTCCTACATCTCTGGATACCCAGTCCGTACCTGGTATAAGATGGGCCCCCAGGTATTTCTTTCTTTTATGCATGAGTACAGGGCACTCTCCTAGTATATGTAATGCAGTCTCGTTTTCCTGCAAGCAGAACCTGCAATACCCGTTTTCACGGATTCCTAGTTTGGCCAGATGATAATTCAATCTGCAGTGCCCTGTTAGCATTCCCGTGATAATCCTTAGATTATTCTTTGATAGGGTCATGCAATCCTCGAATCTTTTCCTATTGTAGGACCCGATAACCATCTTGGAATGCTCCAGACCTGGTAGGTTTTCCCAGTATTGAGTCCTTCTGGTTATCTCGTCCTTTCTCGTTAGGATAGAAGAAGCTCCTTTTCCTAAACCACAAAAGGGTTCAGGGCCGACAAAAGGTGTGGAAGCTCCCCTCCTTGCCAGTTCGTCGGCCCGTTCGTTTCCCTCAATGCCAGCGTGGCCCGGAACCCAAAGTACCCAGACCTGGTTGTAACGGCCAAGTTCGTTGAGCTTCTCAAGGCACTCCACAACCAGTTTCGAGGATACCTGGTAGGATCTAAGAGCCTTGATTGCCGCTTGGCTGTCGGAAAGGATAGCAATCTTACGGTTCCGGTATCCCCTCGCCAGATTGAAGTATGCACACCTTTCAATGGCGTATATTTCCGCCTGGAAGATAGTGGTGTGTTTTCCCGTAGGTTCCGAGTATCTTATCCTCGGGCCGTATACTCCTATCCCGGTACCCTCCTCCGTTAAGGAGCCATCTGTGTACCAGGATATCATATGCTGGTCTATCAGATACGTTTCCGATATACCTACCCAGTTCCTTTTGTTACTAAGTTCAGTTTTAAATCTTTTGACAAAACTGAATTTCAGTGAGATTGTGTCCCTCGGTATTGCAATGTCAGGATACTGATTAATAAGAGTATCAATCCTCTTACGGCTCAGAAAGCCCACATTCCCGATATTTATGTCAGTCATCCGTAGAAGAGCCCTCTTCGCCTGGGTCTGTATGTGTAAGTGAAGAGGTGTTAGTTCAAGGAGAACCTCTATGGATGCTGTTGGACACGTTCTCATAGCCCCTGTTATGCATACGCATGCCAGTCTTTGTAGCTTGCTGAGCGCCTTGATAGTGGTTAGTTGGCTGGTCTTGTTTACCCAGACAGCTGAACCATACGTTATCATAGGTCTCACGATCGCCGTGTAGATCCATCTCAGTATAGTCGGAGTGCAGCCCCAACTTTTACCTGCTATGGACCTACAGATCATGAAGACCCTGGTGGCCTTCCTTATCGTATAATCCAAATGTCCTTTCCAGAGTAGTTTCTGATCTAGTATAACTCCTAGATATTTCACCTCCTTCTGGAATTCAAGCTCTATCCCATCCAGACGGATTGGTCTAAGAGCGTCAAGTTTATATCTTCTAGTAAATGGTACTATGGTGGTCTTCGCTGGGTTTATGTTCAGCCCCACCTTTGTGCACCATTTCTTGGTTAACCTTAGTCCTAAGGTTATCCTATCCCGCAGGGTATCTTCAAATTTCCCCCTGCACAGGATTACAATATCATCCGCATAACCCTGGACCGTTAGGCCAGCGTTAGTCAGCTCCTGTAACAGGTCATCAACCACGAGGCTCCACAGAAGAGGGGATAGTACTCCTCCTTGTGGACAGCCCCTGGTTGTGTTAGCTATTACTAGGCCGCCCGTACTAGTCTGTATCTCCACCAACCTAGTAGCGAGCATACTGTGTATCCAACCTGCAAAACAGCAACTGAAGTTCAAAATTTCGAAAAAATTGAGTAAGTTTCGTATTCTGCAATGGACAACAACTATTATTAGCATGTGCGGCCGCTCTTGCTAAAACATTAAATTGTGAAGGAGGTGATACAGACGAGAGATTTGTCTGAAATGAATCTCAGCAAACTAAAGGAGGACACGAGCTCTTCCAGTAGCGTGGAGGGACATGATACAGTAGTTCACTACTTGGACGCAGTGTCTCAGGCAGGTGTTGTCCGAATCCCGAATCTAATCTAACTACTATACAGGCTCGTAACCTACCTTTGGTTGAGGGGTGATATGACCCTGATCTGACCCCAAGCCAGAAATTTTGGATGTACTAACCCAAGCTTCCTGAGTTAGGATGACGTCGATAACCTTCTCCTCTAGGAATCACATCAAGTCGTGGGTTGCTGCCTTGGAATGATGCAAATTAATTGGCACCACCCGTAGCCGTTCCTTCTTTGCCTTGTTCACGATGGCCCGGAAAACGCGCCTTGACTGAACCCAAACCGAACTTGAACTTGAAAGTGCTGGGTGCAGTGGGTTACCCAGGGGGGTTCAAACCCGCCAAACATAAAAAATGCTGGTATAAAAATATGGGTTTGAATGGTATTTGGCTCAAAAGTTGTAGTCAAATCTCCCACCAAAATTAAATCATGTGTGCGCCACTGGATGGGTGTATGATTGATGGTGGATCTCGGATGGTGGATTCGATTATTTCTCACGCCATTCCTGCTCTTAGTGTTCGTGTTTATCGTCAGATCCTTGTGTGAACGCTAATGACCTTCAGAACGAATGTAGTCTCGGGTACCGTGGGCGGAATCCATACTGAGATTGCAGGACTCAAAGGGAGGATGGTTTGTGAGAAAACCTCCAGCTTGGTACCTGGCCAAAGTTCTCCCAAGCCTCCGATTGCGGAACGGATGAAATCCAAGGATTTCTTGTTGCTACAACTGATGACCTTGACGCATTTTTGCCAGTCTAATTTCGGTCGATGACGGCTGCTTGCAGTTCATTGGAGACAGAAATGCTGGTAGACTAGTGGGTCTTGTGCTTTTCCTCCTTCTGGGTTTCCTCACCAGATCTGGTCCTCTTGGCGACCTTGCTAACCTTTGAGGTAGCCGTGGCTGCTTTCATGGTGTCATCATGGGTGTTGATCGGCTTGTTCCCCCTTTTAGCAGTTTGATGAGCAGCAGCTGTTGCAGCTGGTGGTGGGAACTGCTTCGGCTGGGTCCTTAGCAACCTTGTCACTACGTGACTTGTTGGCTGCAGCGTGGACTGCCGTCATACTTCTCTCCCCCACAGGAGTTGCCTTAGAGCTGTGGGGACCTTCCGGTTTGCTTTGCTCCGCCGATCTAAGTGCTGCGGTTTTCCTTTCGAATTTCGCAACAATCTTTTGGTGTTTCTTGATGAGTAGTTTGTCCCTGTTGGTCACGGACAATGCTTCCACCAATCTCATTTTGCGGAGATACTGTTTTGAGCTTTTGTAAGACTTGTGGGCTTTTTGCTCAGCAGTTTAGCCCTCACTTTTAGCCCCTTTGGGGGTTCGACTAACAAGGTGGCTTTCAGGTCAGAGTCAAGTGATTCGATGTTTCTGCCCAGTGATAAGGTGGTTGCCTCATCGTCGGTAGCTGCACCGATACGCAGATCTAGGAGCCTAAGTCTAGGTTCTCCTCTATCAGTTATGTTTCTTTTTCAATCACCTCAGACGGACGAAAGACACCTCTTCCCTGAGAAATTTCTTTTGGGTCTGCCATCCCACGCACAAAAAGACTAGGACTCGACCGTCCCCCTAACCTGGGGAAACAGACGTCGTTGTGTGCCGCTCCTAACTAAAATTTTAACGAAAATGTTTTCTGAAGGATTAAATGGGTCAATGCTCCATAATGAGTTAAGGCTCGTGTCATACTCATTATAAATGGTAACATGCATAAACAAAGACATTTCTTGGATTAAAAGGTATCAATATATTATATTTTATATTACGCTCAAACTGACTCCCTAAACTAGTTTAAATGAAGAGAGCTTTTTGTTGAGCGCTCATCAGTGATGTTAACTTTTTTTTTTTTAAATCCCTACGCGACTTTAAAAAATCCCTACTTTTCCCTACGCTGTCCAGCAATTTTCCCTACGAAATTCCCTACACTTATTTTCCAAGTATTTTGTAATATTTAAGTTTTTTTAATTTTTTGTGAATAAAAGTCGCAAAAGTAAAAACCATAGCATTTATTTATTCTTCTTTTAATTCATTTGGAACATGAAAACAAAAAAACAAAGTTGTGCTTTGTACTGAGATACCATTTAAAACATGGAAACATAACAACATAAAAAATTGTGCTTTGCACTGAGATACCATTTCATCACATTAAAAAAAATCAGTACAAAAATTACATTGAAAATTTACACAGGTGATATCTTCGTCTTCTAAGTAAGAGCGAATTATACAAATTTAAGTCAAATTTTCATGGCTTAATTTGTTCCTTTTTTTGTTCGAACGTCTGTCACTATTGAAAATATTATTTCAGAGTCTGCATTGGAATGTGCTAGTGCCAAAACATATTTGGCCAACTTTGACAAATTGGGAAACAATATTTTATCATTAAAATTCTTAGTTTGACTAATTTGACACCAAAATTTTTGCACATCTAGTTAACATAAATCTTCTTTATCTTTGTCAGAAAAATTGAATTCAAAAGTTCTCCATTCCTGCACAATATCTGCAGGTTTCAAACTCACTTTATTACATATGTTATTAAATGAAATGCTATTTTTATCCTCCTTTTTCCCCAACGCAACTTCTGGGGTCAAAAAAGCCATTTCTTTAAATATTTCACTTTTTAATGGTAACCTGCGCTGTATCTCCTCTAAAGCAGTTATATAAAATAGCAGACAATCCGTTCTGATTTTTGTTGCCATGGCTCTCGGAAGGGTACCTAGGAGTTCATCGCACTCTGGACCAAGATATACTCGTATTTCCTCAAGTGGCAATTAGTCGTTCGGCTGCTCTTGATAAAAAACAGATAGAAAATGTCTGTCCTGGACGACGGTTCAAGTGCGAAAGGCGCCAACGGTCGGTCGAATCAGTGTTGCCAGATACCTGAAATTACTTTCTCCTTATTCTTAAAAAAAATACTGCAATTTCCTCCCAAAAGTTAAAAAAATCTCCCAATTTTTTTTTAATTTCCGTCATTTTAAAGGAATTAAACTTCTCATAAAAAATAAAAATATATAGGTACATATAATTTTTTATAATGCAGCCTTTTTTAACAACGAAAACTTAACAAAAACAAAACATATAACAAATTAATTAAATAAAAAGTGCAATTTTTGGCGCGATTTCATTGTGACAGCAATAAGTGAAAACGAGATAGAACGAGCTTACATTTTGTAAGCTTACAAATTGTTAACACAATAGAGTGCTTTGACTATTGAAATATGTAGTTTTCAAAATATATTTTGTTGCCAGTGTTCCCAATACATCATACTTCGTTATCCAAAAATCTCCCAAAAATCCACTAAGGATCCAAAAAATCCCCTAACATAAAATATAGGTTAGGTTAGGTTACGGAAGGGGTGTGTGCGACGAGCACTTCCACTCGGAGACCCTGTTGGGTCCATTGTGAATACCTTCATTTTTCGGAAACCGATGTCCTTCCCTTATCTGTTTGGATCCCTGTAGATCCAAACGGGATCTTTTGGGAACCATTTGGTCTTTGCGAGGAAATTGTGTAGATCGGTTATCTGTGCATCTGCTACTTCCCCGAGCCCGTCAAAGAACCTTGCCCCAAGAGTCTGGAGCCGTCGTCCTTGTAGTGATGGGCAGTGGCATAGCAGGTGCTCGACCGATTCTACTGCATCCTCATCTCCACAGCTTCTCCATAAATCGTCGGTCACCAAACGCCATTTGCATAACATGACACCAATGGCGCAGTGACCTGTGATTACCCCCGTGACCATGCGTACAGCATGTTTGTCGAGGAGCAGAAGGCTCTTAGTTTTCCTCGTGTTGAGTGCTGGGCACAGGGTGCGTGCAATCTTGCAATCGCACCTGGTTGTCCAGGCTCTATTTGTAAATAAAATATAAATCTCCTAAACTTTCTCCTAAACAATTTTTCCTCCTAAAAGGCCGTGATTCTCCTAAATCTAGGAGGAAATCTCCTGATCTGGCAACATTGGGTCGAATGCTATCTTTCTAGTGGTGCCAAACTGTCGATAACAAGAAGCCAAGCCATATTTTGTAATGCTGCCACATCTTAAAAATACAAAATTTTGTTTGTAACCCTGTAACCAGGGGTGTTTGAAAATTCGCTACATTTAGTGAATTTTAAAAAATCTGTCCTTTTTTCCCTACGCACACAATTTTCGCTAAAATTCCCTTCATGTAGGGAATTTTCCCCTACAGTTAACATCACTGGCGCTCATACTGCTTCATAAGTTTAGTTTGACGTCTGTTTGTTTACAACTACCATTATGAGTACGCAGCCCAGCTGTATTTGGCTCGCCATTCTTTGAAAAACGTGGCTATTTCGTTTTTGGCCACGTAAATCAGCAATGTGGTTCCTCACATATGAATAATCGCACTCTCGTTTGGGAGGGACCACATAAATAGATTTTTTTTAATTTTTCATTACAATTACAACAACACAAAATAACAACTTTTGTAATGTTTTGTTTTGTTGATAGCTAAATTTTGAGGATTTTGTTTCATACATGGTTTTAAATCGCGTTAAATGGTTAAACATGTTTAATTTTCAACAATAATTGCCTGTGAATAAACACGTTTTCGAGCTGGTTTTGTTCATTTAACTTGTTTAGTACGTTCACGCCGGCGCGGGCCACCGGTGCACAGTATTGCGAGTTCATATAGTGGAGTGACAAAAATAGAAGGAGTGGTAGAACCGAAATGAAATTTGGTACACAGTTATGGTATGAGTAAAGAACTTATTTATTTCAATGAAATCGGACCAAAACTTGGACCACCTCCCATACAAACGGATTTGAAAAAACTTCATATTAACAGTGAAAATGATCTTAGTTCATAAAAGCTACGTCCATAATATTTGTATTTTAATATAAATTTGTTTATAAATGTGTATATAGATAAAATGCGCTTTTTTTTTAAAAGTGATTGAAAATGAAATCTCGATAAATTGCTGCACAGCTGCTCAGAAATTGCTCTTAGAGGGTTAAAATCTTAGACTGACCCCCACTGATTTTTGCTTCTGAATATTTCTTTCAAACATACCTATCACCAATCTTTAATAAGGCTCCCATACAAAATCATCGTTTTTATATTAGAAAGTGGGCTCCCGCTGCTCTCAGGTTGGTCCCAGATGTACCATATATACTACTGTGTCCTAAAAATAAGGTGACATTGTATTTATTTTGAAAATTCTTTATTTATTCTTCCAAATCAATTTCATCCCCTTCAAAGTAATCCCCTCCCGATGCAATGCACTTATGCCAACGGATTTTCCAATCTTCGAAACACTGATTGTAGTCACTTTCCGGGATGGCCTTCAGTTCCGTCTTCGCTGCGGCTTGAATCTCCTCTATCGTATCAAAACGGTGTCCCCGGAGCGGTCTTTTGAGCTTGCTGAACAGCCAGAAGTCGCACGGCGCCAGATCAGGTGAATACGGTGGTTGCGGAACGATAGGGTTGAGTTTTTGGCGAAATGATCACGAATTACGAGTGCAGTATGGGATGGTGCATTATCGTGGTGTAAAAACCAAGAATTGTCTTTCCACAATTCCGGCCTTTTTAATAAAAAAAAAATCAAATAATATTCCTTGTTGACTGTTTGGCCCGGCGGAAGGAATTCATAATGCATTCATAATTCATAAATTCAAATGTCACCTTATTTTTTGTGTGTTCACAGTAGTAAGGCGGACCCCATTTATTTTCCTTTCCGAATGTTTTTTCTATACACACCTAACCGCTATATCCAACTGTTAAGGTGGCTGCCATACAAAACTAGTCATTTTCAATGGAACTGGCTCCACACTTGTAAATGTATTAAAGTAAGCGAGGAAACATGGTATCTGCGAAACTACTGAACCGATTTGAACGATTTATTCAACAATCGTCATTATTCCTGAGTGCAAAAAATACAAAATTAATTCGAGTTCAAAAATTCTCCACCAGAGGGCGCCTCCCATACAAGTGAAGTAGTTAAGTTGTCAAGTTTTGGGTTTGTACGAAAAAAAATCAAAGTGTAGTGCCGAAACTCCATTAAACCCTCTATTTCGAATACACCCCGTCTCAAAATTATAACCGCACTAGATTTTTACTAATATTTTTTGTTGTGGGTATCAGAACATGTTTCTACTTTTACCGTTAGATAAGTGGGATGACAACAATTGTTGTATATAACGAACAAGAACAACAACAACATTCACACACACAAAAATTTATATACGGAAAATACCGCTGTTGCAAAATTATAACCGCATTTAATTTTTTTATCAGAATATATTTGTATTGTAAATTTTAGTAATGGGTTATGTTTCCATTTTTTTCTATAACCTCAAAAATTCTATTTGACATTGACTCAAATAAATTTTGGACTTGCTGCTGGCTGAATGAGTCCCAAGCTTGCAAAATAGCTTCTTGCAGCTCTTCCTTCGTTTAGTATTGGGTATTTCCTTCATAAACAGTGTGTATTAAGGTACCCCACACATTTTCCATTATATTGAAGTCAGAAGAAAGTGATGGCCACTCAAGAAAGCTAATGTTATGGCTTTGAAACCAACGCAAAGTAGCTCGTGATGCGTAGCATGCCGCATTGTCTTGTTGAAATACGAGTGTTTCGTCCGCATGTTCATTCAGAAATGGCAATAAATTTGTACTTAGCACACCAATGTATCCTTCTGAGTTTATCCGAGTGGTTGGAAAATGGAGATTGAGCTTTCCAAGGACACTAACTGCACCCCATACCATTAGTGACCCACCACCGAAATTTCTTTTTGAAAAATATCGGGGTTCGTGTCGTATATCCCGCCAGTATCCATTGTAGCCATCTGGGCCATCCAGATTGAACTTCTTCTCATCAGAAAAGATAATTTTAAGAAATCGTAAATGAACAAAAAGCTAAAATTTTTACGAAAGCAATACCTGATTCCAATTACGTGCCATATTGCTACGAGCGAATTGTTTTCGTTTCTTCTTATGTTTGCTGGTTAGTGGAGGTGCTGGTTTCATTTTGGAAAACTGAATGTTCTCGGAACTCTTTAAAACGCGGTGAATTGTACTTCGAGAAACATCAAAGTCGCATTCTGCCTTTATTTCTCGCAAGATTTTCGTGCTGTTGCTAGCAGTTCTTAAAACACGACGCACTTCATAATCACCGAGAAGTTTTTTGCGACCACGCTGATAGTTTTTGGATCCATAATTTTCCTTATCTTGCAAAAAATTTCGCACAACTCGATCACTTCTCACGATTAAGCGACTTATTTGTCGAAAAGACTTTTTTCCGAAAAATAGGCTTCGATTTGCCCTTTTTCACACTCTTAAAACTCTGTGCCACGTGGCATTTTGTAAATGAGTGGAAGAAATGGGCTACTTTTTCTGATTTACTAACAAATGTCTTGTGCGGTTATAATTTTGCAACAGCGGTATTTCCCGTATGTAAATTTTTGTGTGTGTGAATGTTGTTGTTGTTCTTGTTCGTTATATATAGGGTGTTTTTTTTAGAGGTTTGTTTTTCGAATAGAGATAAAACTGGCATTTTGTGGTCAAATCTGGCAACTCTAATGTCATTTATGTTCAGTTTGGTTTGCCATTTCATCATGAACAGGTTGACAAAAGAACAACGCTTGCAAATCGTGCAAATTTATTTCGAAAATAATGGTTCAGTTCGCGAAGTTTACCGCAAGCTCCGTCCATTTTATGGTCGACATAATCGTCCATCAGAGCAATTAATTCGGTTAACCATGGGTCGTTTTCGCACTACGTTTACTCTATGTGATAATACGCATCCGCAGAGACGTCGAACAGTGCGCACCGAAGAAACAATTGCCGCTGTAGAGCAAAATGTTGAAGAGGACCCGAATGAATCGATTCGCCACCGTGCACAGCAATTGGAGCTTTGTCCATCAACTTTATGGAAGATTTTGCGCAAAGATCTTGCCTTGCGACCTTACAAGATCCAGCTTGTGCAAGAATTAAAGCCGCGAGACCATGCAATGCGTCGTGATTTTGGTGTATGGGCCGAAAATGAGATTGATCTCGATGCTGATTTTCATCGCAAAATTTTGTTCAGTGATGAGGCTCATTTTTGGTTGAATGGCTACGTCAACAAGCAAAATTGCCGCATTTGGAGTGAAGAGAATCCACATGAGACCCTTGAGACGCCATTACATCCACAAAAACTGACTGTTTGGTGTGCTCTATGGGCTGGTGGAGTCATTGGGCCATACTTCTTCCGAAATAATGCTGGAGAGTCAGTTACCGTTAATGGAGACCGGTATAGAGCCATGATAACCGACTATTTTGTTCCCGAATTGGATGGCATGAATGTGGATGAGTTGTGGTTCCAACAAGACGGCGCTACATGCCACACAGCGCACGTCACAATCGATTTATTGAAGGAAACATTCGATGAGCGCATAATTTCGCGGAATGAACCTGTCAATTGGCCACCAAGATCGTGTGATTTGACACCATTGGATTATTTTCTTTGGGAATATGTGAAGTCGCTCGTCTACGCCAACAAACCAGAAACGTTAGGGGACTTGGAAGCCAACATTCGTGGCGTTATTGCCGACATACGGCCCCAAATGCTCGAAAAAGTGGTTGAAAATTGGACCTGTAGAATTGGCTTTATTCGAGCCAGCCGCGGCGGCCACATGCCCGAAATCATATTTAAACATTAATGGCATGAAATTATCCTTCCAATAAAGCCAAATTGATGGACATTAAAACGATTTTCTTGTGTTTTATTTCAATTCGAAGTTCTATACCTCTAAAAAAAACACGCTATACAACAATTGTTGTCAACCCACTTATCTAACGGTAAAAGTAGAAACATGTTCTGATACCCACAACAAAAGATATTAGTAAAAATCTAGTGCGGTTATAATTTTTAGACGGGATGTATAATAGTAATCGTAATTGATTTTCCGAAGCTACCTGCAACAAATTTTCCCATCAGCAGCGGAGCATTATTTAAACGATTGCTATGGGCATTCAACCAAACGTTGAAAATATCGCATTCGCGCAAATATGCGCAGCTGAAAATTTTACAGCATAATGTACTTACTTGCCAAAACAAAATATCAAAAAATTTCAAAAGTGATATTTAGTGTTTTTTTAAAAATCACTTTTAAAGTTTGAACTCACTTTTTATTCACTCGTTTTCTTTACTTCATTTTCATCTTAACGGTACTGCTCAGTGGTGAGAGTAATCAGCAAAATTTGGGTCTTACCAGACCTAAATTATATGAAACTTACGACAATAGTAACTTTTAGGGACCTCCTCATAAATTATTTTGAAATATTCAACCTCAAAGTCAAAGCAAAAATTTGCTGTTTGTGCAAAATTTTTTTCCAACGCTGGAAGAGCGTACTTTAAGAGCTCATAACTTCTATGTTATCCAATATTTTTTAATAAACCTTCGAATTTCTCTTATTGAAGTATTTCCAACAAAACCTAATACTCAGATTTTTGCGATTATACAATTTTATTTTGACATTTTTGTCACTACTCGCAACATTCTGCGGTGGCCCGCGCTAGACTGTCTCATTGGGCGGCGCCGGCCTCCGGTGGCCCGCACTAGATTGTCCCATCGGGCGGCGCGTACCACTGATGGTACGCATTCGATTGTGCTATTAGACAATGAATGAAAAAAATCGCGCGCCGCCAGATGAAGCGCGTCATTAATTTGAGCGTCGCCTCACAGCAAAACTAATGAAAATCGGCCCCGGCGTGAACGTGTTAAGCTCATTAAACAGGGGTGGCTTTTCGATACTCGACCATCGTTGGCTCGACACATCGATTCGATATCGAACGCTCAACGAGACAGTTTCGCTTTCCGTAACTCGATATGAGAACTCTCGTTTTCATTTTTTGGGAAGTGTGTGGAAAGTACTTTGGAGCTGTCAGAAGCAGCGGGAAGTAAACAAAACGAAGAAAATTTGACAAGTGAAAATAAACAAATTTAAAAATTTCGGGAATAAAAATGTACAAGTGGCGGTATTTATTGTTTTTGGGGGAGTTTCGTCGTGAAACTCCAATCAATAGACGAAGATTAAGAGATGCAGCGGATCCCATGGAATTGCCAGAGTTATGGTAAGTTAAATTGGTATTTTAGACAATTTGTTTGCACAATTTCCATTTCACAGCTTCCAACAAAGGTAGGGGAAAAGGTTCGGTTGTGGGCACCCTTTTGTTTTTGACTCATAACTTTTCACCAAGTTCATATTAAGGGGGTATAACACCTTGAAGCTTGAATTTCGGCCTCTTTTTTACGATTTTTTTTAATGAATAAGAAATCGAGCTATTGAAAAAAAGGCTTTTAGTTATCTTTTTATTATACATTCAAGTTTTAAAAAAAAATTTTTTTAAGTAGAAAATCAATAAACAAACACTGAATTCAGACCGTTTTAAGGGACCACTTGCGTCATGTGAGTCCGGGTGGTGTACACGATTTCGGCTAACTGGTGTTACCTACAACAAAAATCCAATATATTTATTAATTATTGATAGATTAACTGTGGAAGTACGTAGGATTTTTGAAAAATATTAATTTTTGTGAATTTGACACTCGTTTGAACAAAAAACGTAACATTTATACTCAAAAATCTTGCATTAAATGAGTTCCCGAAAAAAAACTAACAGTTCAATTAAAAAATGGCTACGTACTTCCATGGAAAAGTCTATTGAGAGAAGAAAAAATTGTATTTCAAGTGAATCTGATAAAAATTGTGGGAGTTCTGATGTACACCAGTTTGAAAAAAGGTGTTTTTCAGAAATCAAGTTTGAAGTTTTGGATTGATCTCCACGCGCATAGAAGCTACGTATAAATATGGCTATTTTCAACATGAAAAAGGTCTTCACCGACTAAATGTTCATGGAATTATATTCTGTATACATAAAAGTGTCATTTAAGCAAAAAAAAAAAAAGGCAATTTTTCGGACCCTCAAAGGTGTTATTCCCCCTTAATCGGACATATGGATATCTATGGAAAGCTAGAGACCTTAGCTAACAAGTAATGACAAAAATAAACCGATTCCATCAAATAGAAAAGTTTTTTTTTTTAATTTTGTAAAGTAGTACTTTTTATCCAAAATGTTTTTTTGGTTCGGTTGTGGGCACCCTTGGAAAATCTGCTGGAAACGGGGAAATATGCAGAAAAACCAACACAAAAAAGAAAAAAATTAAATTTTATTTATTTGAAGCACAATGTACGCATGTGAAGTAGCTGGTGCGCATGTCAGCACACTTTAGATGGACGGGTCGGTCATAGCAAGTTGTTCTCCTGCACTGTCGAGAAGACCTAAAGTAAAATAAAATTCCACCTAATTAATCAACACTCTTCAAGTGCTGTGAAGTGAAGAAGGTGGAAAAACACCAATTTACCTGATCCGATGGCGCACGTTTGTTACATGAACGAAAAAATCCAATAAAGCACAATCGTCGACAGCTTTGATGTCTCCGAAATTTTCTTCCACCTTCTTCATGTAGCGTTGAAGAGTGGTTCGGGAAATCGCATACGCTGCGGAAGTCGATTTTGTGGGTAGCTTACCTGCAGAACAATGTTTAATAGCATCCAACAGCACATTAAAAAAGATATCGGACGATTTTTTTTATTTATCCTCGGATGATATGGCTAAAACAATAAAAAAATGCGCAAAAACACCATCTCCGATGATATAACTTACCAAAACTTACCAAATCACAAAAAAAACGGGTGCCCACAACCGAACTAATTGCGGTGCCCACAACCGAATTTGGCAGCCATTTTGAGAAGTAGTGAACAATTTTTTTGGTGTAAACATATTGTTTATTTGTTTATTAAATTAAGTCTAATCAAATTACACACTTTGAGAAATGAGGGGTGTAAATTCAACAAATTCGAAAAATATACTTAAAGATACTTATAATTAGATAACATGGTGCAAAACAAGCAGGTAACGCGAGATCAATATCCAAAGAATTTGAGAGGCTATTAAATTCAATTAGAACTCTTGTAATATAATTGTTAAAGCCAACATTAAAAAGCTCAGACCGCCGAAGAGATCTGGCAGGAATATTAAAATTAATTTTTTCAAGAAGAGACGAGCAGTCAATAAGTCCATTTACGATATATAAAAATTTTAATGAGAGAAAACATCTTCTATTAAGTAGCGATTTCAAGTTTAGAAGCTGACAACGTGCGTCATAGGAGGGAATCGGGTCTGCAAAATTCAAGGAACGAAAGGCAAAGCGAATAAAGACCTTGTGCACTCGTTCTAGCCGATTTATACTTAAGGCATAATATGGCCTCCAAATGACGGCTGCATATTCTAGCGTGGAACGAACAAAGGCGGAATAAAGTAACTTGAAAGTATAAGGGGCAGAGAAGGGAGAACAGTTGCGACGAATAAAGGCTAACATAGAATACGATTTGGAGATGATAGAGTCGATATGTGAAGAAAAAGAGAAATTAGAATCGAAGAATACACCGAGGTCTTTGATCACACTGACCGCTTCAAGCCCCGAGTTTGAGATAAAGTAGGAGGCAGGAAAATAAATACGTTTTTTAGCGAAAGTCAGTTGGAAACAGTTGTTGGTGTTAAGGAAGAGACGATTGCGGACACACCACTCATTTAAGATGTTAAGCTCAGATTGAAGCGCAGAGGAGTCCTCAGGGGTTCTAATCTCAGAGTAGATTTTAAGGTCGTCTGCATACAATAGAAATTTGGAGGTTGAAAAGCACGTACAAACATCGTTAATAAAGAGCACAAATAATAGCGGACCTAAAATACTACCCTGGGGAACACCGGAGGTCGCCATAAAAGGCTGGGAAGAAGTGTTGTCAAATGACACAACACAGAGACGTTGACTAAGATAGGATTTTAACCATTCAAGAAACACAATGAAAACCAAGACTAGAAAGCTTGGCAAGTAAAATTTTATGAGAGACTCTATCAAATGCTTTAGAAAAGTCAGTATAAATGGTATCAATTTGTAAGCCTTTCTGACTGCCGAGATGCAGTATTCAGAAAAAACCGCAAGGTTGGTTACGGTGGACCGACCAGATACAAAACCATGTTGATTTGGGCTAATTATATTTTTAACCGCAAAATAAATGCGGTTAAT
The DNA here is from genome assembly GCA_964056695.1 of Melieria picta. Lineage (NCBI taxonomy): Eukaryota > Metazoa > Arthropoda > Insecta > Diptera > Ulidiidae > Melieria > Melieria picta. The sequence goes on from OZ057400.1 coordinate 66,580,352, forward strand.
GATGGTTTCAAAAAGTTTAGAAACCGTGGATTAGGATCAAAATATTCCGAGTCAAAGAAGTTCGCAGTCAGCCAAGTCTCCACAATGACATAAATGTCGTGGTCGGATTGTGTACTAAATTTTCGAACATATTCAGCTTTAGTTCTAAGTCCAGAACAGTTATGAAAATAGAGCTTAACCCTCAAATGCATATTGATGCCTTTAGGCACACTTACATATTTGTGTATATCTTCAAATTAAACCCCGATATAATATTTTGAAACGACAACCACATTCGAAATCTGTTTGCTAATATTTAGTAGTTTATTAATATTTAATTCACTTTTCAGTGGATTTCTGTGTTAAAAAGAAAAACCTATTTTTATTTAGCAAACGTGAAAATAATTCATGCATTTGAGGGTTAACTCCATTGCGCACAGGACCAGCCGTAGACCATGAAACTATCCTGTTGCCGGTTGTTGCCCTTGCTTTAGAAAAAAACTGAAAAGGGCGCACGGTCACATTTGCTGGCCACAACTCAGGACTAAGCAGTTTTTCAATTGCGTTTTCACGAACACCCAGCTAAAAGTTTATTTGTCTTAAAGATTCCACAGAGGTGTCTTTTTTTACAAGACTGTAGCACGAAATTACGCTCTTCTCGATGTTGGCATGCTTCTTAATATACTCGATGATGTTATCAGGAGTGACAGTGGGCAAGAAAGAAGAAAGGTGCAGCCACTTAAGACGAACAGCAACGCCAAGTTCGGAGTTGTCATTGGATCCAACAACACGCATTTGTTTAAGTCTGTTGTTTTTCTTCACAGCAACAACCCAGCCTGGTGTAGTGGGCTGTCTGGGATGCGAGGAGACTTCACGACGCACGGCAGCGGAGTCGGCAGAAGGCAGAGCCGCAGCAGAATCAGCGGGGGCAGCGGTAGCGGCGGCAGCAGTGGCAGCATAAGAGCAAGGAAGCTTTGAGTGGCCAGTTGAAACAGCAGGAAGAGAACGGTCAGCACGAATCGAAGAGGCAGCAGCAGGCGGACAATGCGCATTGGAAAGGGCGGAAACGACGGGTTGAGCGTGCTCAACGACACCAGAGCAACGGGCATCCGAGGACGCAGCATTATTGTTGGAGAGAGTACGAGTGTCAGAGACCAAAGCGGCTCTCTTATCCAGAAGATCGCAGATGTTATTTCCAATGACTTTGACATCGTTAGTTAGGACAGATAATTTAGGGACCGTATCAATGTCACTTAACTTGCATTGAACTGCATGAAGCTCTTTTTGCAGGCTTTCGAGTTTTTCGGCTAGAAGCTTTTTTTAATCTTGCAAAGAGTTCAGCACAGAGAGCACACGCGCGTTGTCAGCTCTGAGGGCGACATGCTCACTGAAAATCGTTAGCAGCGTAACTTCTTGCTTATCACTCTTTTGTTGTTGAGACACATTCGGTTTTGGCAGCTGATCTTGTTGTTGCGGTTCAGGCTGATGCACTTGTTGTTGGGCTTTAGGCAGTTGAGCTTGATGTTGCGGTTTGGGCTGTAGCGCTTGTTGTTGCGGCTTAGGCTGTTGTGGTTGTTGTTGCAAAGCTAGGCCCGGGTTATTGCACTGCACTTGTTGTGATATGTGTGTAGATTTGGATGAGAAAATCGCGGCGTCGCTGTCCGAGCACGCTCGATCGGCGCGGGTGGTAGACGTAAGGGGCGACTGAATAGAATTTCGGCGCGCACTTAAGCAGTCATTACAATGGTACGGTTTACCGCTTTTTTGCATAAACTCGAGGTCAGCAGGTTGAAAGTTCACGCAGTCCAAATGAAAAAATTCGTTGCATTTGGCACATTGCTGCTTCGCCTGACCTCGATCAACTTTTTGACCACAAACACACGGCATTTAGCGATAATGCAATTAAGAAGAAGTGTCCAAATGAAAACGAGCGAAGCAGAACGACTCGCCTCACTCTCGTACGCGCAGAGAAGTAGAAATAAAGAAAAAAAAGCAAGAAATGCGGAGCACAGAAACACGTCTGCACAGTACAAGGTCAGACACTGTACACTGTACACTACTGTATTGGTTGTAATCGATATTGGATCACAAAGTATAATAAATTTACTAAATCAAAATGCATTTTACTCACCTTCTCGATGGATTCACTTGGATTTATAACACTATTTAAAATGTTTAAAAATAGTTTGTCTTATTTTTTAAGCACAGAAAGATATATATGGTCCCAGCACAAAGCAGACGCGTCTGTTTGACTCGGTATTTGGCATAAAAAGAATTAATGATCAAATGGCATTAGTCAAAAAAACCTAGCCTGCTTTCTATCAAAAGATACGAAGGGGTGCCCACAACCGAACTTATTACCCTACCGTTTGAGCAAGGAGGCATTTATGTACGTTCTCAATGCCATACAATTAAGGGATGGCATGAGAAGTACATACATTCCTCCTTCACAAAGATTAGCCGCCACTTTAGAGATGCTAGCGGGTGGAGGTTATCAGTGGCAAACGGGAGGCGCACACTCATCTGCCATGGGATCCAGCACTCTGTCAAAAATCTTTCGGAGACCTTAACCACAATGGAACAAAATGTATGCAGCCAATGGATTAACTCTAACACAGACCGCCAGCAGTGTAAAGAGTATTTCAATTCTAAATACAATGTGTTGACTCCTAAAAAAATTAAAAACATTTATCCAAATCCAAAAAATTTCAAATTTCATACTTACATTTGGTTACGGTTGCGACGGAGAAAAAGCAAAACGGGAGCAAAATTGGTATCGAGCTGTTTGTATCGAACGTTCGATACGACACGACGACATTTTGTGTTACGGAAAGCAAAGACGATAGTTCGATACACGTATTTGCTCGATATCGAATTATGGAAAGCCACCCCAGGTTTAAGTCGTGAGTGTGAACATGATATTATTTCGTAAAATACTTTTTATGGCAAACCTCCTTGTAATTAAGCGGACCATGCCCATATGCATACTACTTCTCAGGTAAAACACTCAGGTATTCCGTAAAATAATTGTATATGGCAACCCTTCCTCAAAGAACGTGAACCGTGCCCATATGCATGCCAATCCTCAGGTGAAACAGCAGCACTATCTGTACCAAATTTTTTCCCGATTTCGTTACGAACTGAAGAGTTACTAATGAAGTTCCGCTAGGTTGACCTTTTCTTCCACTGTGACATGGTACGAATGCTGAGCACACATTCTAAAATACCCTGTTCATATTGAAATCAAATATTATATTTAACTTCATTTTTCTTTTTTACAATATCATTGTATTAAAATTGTATTTACAGCAAAACCCATTATAACTCAAATCAAACAACTCCGCCTTTCACGAGATGATTTTGAAACAATAAAAATTATTGGACGTGGCGCATTTGGTGAAGTGTGTGTGGTTCGGATGCTTGCAACACAAAGAATATTTGCGATGAAAATTTTAAATAAATGGGAAATGCTAAAACGTGCAGAAACAGCTTGTTTTCGAGAAGAGCGTGACGTACTAGTATTTGGAGACAGACAATGGATAACTAACTTGCACTATGCTTTCCAAGATGACGTCAACTTGGTAAGTTTCATTTGAAGTGAAAGAAAAATTTGCTATCCACAATAAGTAGATCTATATACATACCTGTGGTCATATGGAAAGAGTAGCTTAAGTCGACATAAAAGGGAATTGAGTTATTGCGTTGGGAGCTTTATAAAAATCAAGGCGCTTAAATGTATTTCCTCCGTTTTAAAAAATATCCTGTTTTTAAGAATATTCAATTTTAATCTTGATTTGATATAATTTATTAGCCAAATGTACATACAAAACGCGTACAATGAAACGCGAACAATATGCAATAATAAAAAAAATTTAAGAAAAAATAATTAAAAATAACAATATGGCTAAGTGATTGATCTCAAGCTATTCAAATTATTTTCCTTTGGTAGAGCTACATCGAAGTCAATAAGCGTATTTTTTTCCGAAAGCACAAGCGGAGGCTGACGAGCACATTTTGACGATAATGCTCACCGTCATTGTACAGTTTGCAATGCACTGGAAAGGAAAGAGAACTAAAACACGACTTGCGCGTTGGCATACTTTTAGGGGCATGGTAATTTCGCTAGAACATTCGCAAACATGACTTGCGATGATACTGGAAATTCTGAGTCCAATTGGAATGTGCGAGAACGATCTGCGCGACAAGCACACAAGTATAAAAGGCAGCCGGGTACAGCGCAGAGGTAGGAGTTTGGTTTTAACAAGCAAAGTTGCAACACGGAGTAGTCCAATAAGTAACAAGTGAAATTGTAAATAAAGTGACGACTATTGTAAAGCTGCGTTGAAGAATTTTAGTGTGTTTTATTTTTGAGAACAATCCAGAGAAACAAATACGCCTCCGTTGAGGTGGTCGAACCAATTTTCGTAACATTTGGTGTCAGAACGGGGTTTGTGCTGATTAAATTAAAACAGGGGAATAAGGGGAAACAATTATCAAACCCAGACATAGTAACACCGGACCAACTGAAGGTGGACCAGTTGAAAAAGAAGTTGGCTGCCTGGAATTTGCCGATTGCTGGCAGAAAGGTGGAGTTGCATCTGCGCTTGCGAGAGGCATGTGAGGCACGGCGCGTTGATTGGGCGGTACACGAGTTCGGAACGCAAGAAACGGAGGCGTCGCACAGTGTTTCGACTCCATACAAAATTGGGACAAAAATAGAAGGAGTGCTCTAAATTCGCTGAAAATTTGCAATCTGAATTATTTGGGGCTACTGAATTTAAAATTTATGTTTTTTTTCCAAAAAAAATATATAGTTTTAAAAAAAATCGAATATATATAACCAAGTATGCCATCACCACCAAGCCCAAACCGCTGGAGCTATAATGATGAAATTTGGTCAATAGTCGTATTTTAAAAGGTCAACCTTTAAAAAGGAGCGCTTTTAAAAATTTTGACCTTGACAGGCCGGAAACGGGGTGGTGAAGCTTATATATACGGATATTGTTTTTTGGTCTGATTGTTTTAAAATTTTGTATACATATGTACATATATACTTAAAGAAAAATAACGAAACACGTATTTCAGCGTTTTTCTATATTCGACCTTTAAAGGGTGGAAAGAGGGCGATGAAGTTGCTTGAAACAAAAATGTTTTGTTTTTATTTCCGTAGCACTTAACATAGAGATGACTCAGCTATGAAGATGCAATGCTATAGTAAAATTTACAGGATGAAAGAAAATAATTGCCATATTTTAAAAAGTTCAGTTTATTCAGTTTCACTATCATCAAGAATGATGTTTTTAATTCCACACAAACAGTTCAATTGAAATACAACTATTTTACAAATAGTTTTCTCCCATAGTTTTCTTCTTTATTGTAAACAAGTGTAAATAATGCAACGTAATTTTAACAAAATTGCCTTCCTAAACTTTCCTTCTTATTCTCAGAAAATATTAGCATTAAATCACATTTTCACAAAAAATTTCAGAATAATGAAAACAAAAGTAGGATAATATGGCTCTTAACGGGTTAAACGGGTAAGCAAAACCCATTTTTTTTCATAAAACGTTAATAATTTGTGACATTGGCTTTTTTAATATAGAAATTTTCATATTTTATGAAAGACTTCCGTATGGCAACTCTACCTTCAGTGGGTGGACCATGCCCATTTTCAATAGCAACTGTGCTACTATACTATTTCTTTCCAGTTACATCACTTTCTGGGCGTTACAAGCTCCGTACCAAAGTAAATGTACCGGTGGGCACCTCAACGTAGGGTACAAAAATCCAATTTTTTTTTAGTTAGAGTAGTTTACAAAAATTCTATTATTTTCCAAGATCGCAGGAAATCGCAGAATTTGTTTTATTGATCCAAAAGAAGAAAGTCCATTCTGTTTTGGTTACGTTTTCAATTGTTGACGCTCAAAACTGCATTTTATCATAAAACAATTTTTCTAGATATTGATCAACTTGTAAATGCTATAACTCTCTCAAAATTTACCCGATTAAGAAATAATTTAAGATATTCCTTAATGAAAGTATTATCTCTTAAATGACACCAATTTCTTTGAAATCGGTGACATAAAATTTTTCTATTTTTGTCCCACTTCGGATCACTGTGCGTCGGCCAAAGTGGAGGAATCGCCTGCTGGTGCTGTTCCGCTGCAAAATACGGCAAGGAATGGAAATGAGCCAGCTTCTGGTAGCAATGAAAGGCATGTTCGAGACTATGAATCGAGAAATAGCGAAAATCGAAAATGCAAATCGTGGAATGTCGACGCAAATGCAAACGGCGGATCGAGAAATGGAAGCGGTGAATCAGGAAATTCGGGCGCATGTCGAAACTGCGAACCGAGAAATGGCAGAGCGAATGGACATCCGGCTCGTTGAAAGTTCGGAAGGATTCGAAAATGCAAATCGGAGCAGAAAGTGGAAGAAATTTTCGACAGGCTGAATGGGAAAGTTGAGCACCTAGAGACGCGAATGGACAGCTGGGATGAACGAGTTAACAGTCTGGAAGCGAGCGGCTTAAGGAGGGACAGCTGCGAGAATGGTTGCCGCCAGTTCAGGAAAGTTTTGCCACCAGGAGAGGTGCCTACTTATGATGGTGCTACGCCGTTTGATAAATTCAAACTACAATTCGACTTGGCTGTTTTGGAAAATCAGTGGACCGATAACAGGAAAGGGCGGAGATTGGCACTGGCGCTTAAAGGGCCTGTGGCTGAAGTAATAAAATTAGTTCCGGAATGTTTAAGAAGTGATTACGAGGCCGTCATGAGGGCGCTGGCAGCAAAGTATAGCAACAACCACAACAAAACGCAGACATAATGCAACAGTTGTACAGTACAGTTGTCCTATCCGGAAATCGGCACTGATGTTCTCGAGATCAAAGCGTTCATCGAAGGTATTCATGACCCGGAGACACGTCGCAGTGCGTTGGTGATGAGCAAGCCGACATTTAAGGAGACGGTGACCAGCGCGATGACGTATGAAGCGGCATGGATTGGGGGCACTCGATATGCACCTGCAAAGATACGACATTCCGACATTCCGATCCAACCCACAAGCTATGAGACACCGGCCAGGCCACAGGCGGTCTCTAAAATTATTTGCTGGTTATGTGACAAGCCGGGCCACATATCACGGGACTGCCGCCGACGAAAGAAGTGTTCCCGTTCTCGGTCGCAATCGCCCGAAACGAAGAATCGTGACAATCGAGACTCAGCCGAAAATTGCAGGCCTGAGAAGGAGGCGTTAAACTATAAAGGGTCAGCCCAAAGGGGCGTCCTCGTCGCGCAGCTGATACGACAACCCAGCAGCTTGACGATTGAAGGAAAGATAGATGGAAAGTTTTTTGTGTTGACACTGGATACTGGTGCGTCGTATTCAATCATAAAAAGCAAGCTTCTGGGAACCTCTGCATGGCATACAGCTGAGGACAGCGACTTGCGAGCGTGCGCTGGTAAAAGGGAAAGTCTCAAAAACGATTGCTATTGGCACCAACAGTCTGGAACATAAGTTCATCGTCGCGGATATAATGGACGACGTGATTATCGGCGTGGATTTCATGATCAGGCACGGGATTACGCTGGACCTGAAAGAAAATGTGCTGAGGTATGCCAACGTTGAATTCCCGCTGCACACCGGCTATGAGCGAAACGTGGCGGTACGGAAAGTTTTCTCGTGTCAACACCAGAAGATACCAGCGAATTCCGATGTCCGATATGACAAGTCGGCTGTGGGTTGAAGAAGCAAGAGGACAAGGACACGACAACATCATCATAGGACGTACACTAGTGGAACCCAAAAATGACAAAATACCAGTCAGAATACTAAACCTGCTTAATACACCCAGATATGTCGGAAAAGATGCGGTAATTGGAGAATGTTAAGAGGCTGTCGCAGTTGTTAATTGCGAGAGTAGCCCACCCGGAAGAAGTCAGAAAAGCGGTTTTAACATGGACTCCATACCGCAGGAGAACCAGTGGAGCAGCAAATTGACAGCAACGCAGAAACAGAAGGCGCGGCCACTCCTGCACTATGGGTCAACATTTGCAGCAGAAGCAGATGGAAAAGCCTCCATAGTGAAACACAACATCGACACCGGAAGTGCGAAACCGATCCGCCAACCGCCAAGACGAGTTCCTCTGGCTAAAAGGGAAGAAGTCACAAGTTTGATCGGAAACATGCGAAAAGAGAAGGTCATAGAGCCTTCGGCAGGCCCTTTGTGCTCACCGATTGTGGTAGTCAAGAAAAAGGATGGCAGTACCCGGTTTTGTGTGAACTATCGAAAGCTCGAAAGCAGCCGCCGTAGCTCAGCTGGCTAGTGCGTTGGGCTGCGAGTCAAATGCGACGCTCGAACCCAGGTTCAAGACTCCGTTGCTGCTAACACCAAAAAAAAACAAAGAAAAACAACAATTTTTCTTTCGGCGGCTGTCCTCTCAGCAGTAAATGGCAAACCTCTGAGAGTAAAATTGCCTATGAAAAAGCTCCCAACTCGCCGTTCGGAATCGGCATAAAACTGTAGGTCCCTTCCAACCTTGTACATATTCGCACGCACAACACGGATGGTTGCGGGTAGCTAGGCCTTAGTCGCGCTATCGGGCTGTCGTGCCAGTCAATTATTAAAATTATCGAAAGCTCAACGACGTGACCAAGAAGGACTGCTATCCACTACCTCGGATCGATGACGCCCTGGACACCCTGTTAGGCACACAGTGGTTTTCCACGCCCGACTTACGTAGCGGCTGTTGGCAGGTGGAGCTTGCAGACAAGGACAAGAAGAAAACGGCTTTCATTGTTGGCGATGGTTTTTGGCAGTTCCCCGTCATGCCGTTTGGACTCCGCAACGCACCAGCAACATTTTAGCGGCTAATGGAGCTTGTGCTAAAAGGGCTACGTTGGTGGACTTGTCTGGTGTACCTCGACGACATAATCGTGATGGTTCAAAGCTTCGAAGGCCTTGGAAAAGCTGAAGGAGGTATTCGAGCGAATACAAGAAGCCGGGCTTAAAATCAATCCAAAGAAATGTTCGCTTTTTCAAAAGGAGGTCGAGTATCTGGGTCACACGGTTTCCGCGCGCGGAGTGCATACGGATGAAGGCAAAATCACGACGGAAAAAGAGTGATTGTAGGTCTCCGAATAAATATTCTCATAAACAAAATCAATTATATACAAATAAAAATATTGGTTTACTTACTGAAATTTTCTGCAGCTTCAAACTCCAAGATTTACTAGTCTTTATTAAATGAAAAACTCACACTCGCAAAAATAATTTTTTTCTTATTTTTTACTTATGTTAAAAAATTTATACCGTTAGTTAAAGGGAACTTTTCCAAATCATTATCAGCCATATTTAACCCTTTGCACTCCGTTGTCGCCGCATTTGCGACATTTCGTATGTTAGGAATAAATCCGTTGTCGCCGCATTTGCGACACGCTGGTTTATCTCACTCAGCGCTCTTAATTCTTAGATAATCAAAATTGTTTACGTTTGCGTTATAATGTGTTTGATGATCAAATTTTGTCGCAAATGCGGCGACAACGGATTTATTCCTAACATACGAAACGTCGCAAATGCGGCGACAACGGAGTGCAAAGGGTTAAATAAATAAAGCTCGTCGCCTACTCAGCAAACGCATTTTGGTCTACCCCGCCTGGAGGCGGGCTTTCCCGCTAGAGGGTTAAACATCAAAAAAAGTCTTCATATAAATGCATGAAGATTTACGCAGCAACTTCAAGAGAGAATTGAAAAAAACGCAAGCGGAAAAGCCTTCATGTAAATAGGCTCATATACGGCTCACAATAATATGGAAGAAGGTTGACATTCGTACGATGCGTGCTTAATATGGAATTTTTCTGCTTACTGATGTATACCGGCCTTATGGTGAATATATCACTGAGGAATGCAAAAACTGCAGGGCGGAGCGACGATGTCGCTAAAATTTTATATCATTCAATAACTCAATCTATACGTTTTAATGATGGCGAAAAAAGAGGAAATTTTCGTGTTCGCGAAAGATTTGCGCCGATTTGTACGATATTTGATAAATGCTCTAGCCGGATGAAACTGGCATACACACCAGGTACAAATGTGACTGTTGCCGAGTAACATATTCCTTCAAGCCATGTAAATATGGCATCAAAAAGTGGTTTTGGTTGCTCTGTGATGCTGCAAAATACTACGTTTACGCTATTAACCCGAATCAGCCCAGTGCTGCCAAATGGCAACGCACGATAGACATATTTATAAACGATCATAACATACAAAGGAATATACACGGTGGACGGAAAGTTTCTGCATACATCGTTTCAATTGTGTCATATACTTAAAATTCTGATCGCTTGTTTTATTTGAAAACGAAATGGGGAAATCCCCAATAATGTGATGGTTTGAAAATCCTAAGCAGTTCCCTCGTAGATCTACAGCGATTTTAATGCAGGACGGTTCGCGATGTCATACGGCGACACAGTCAATAAGTGTTGCTAAAAGTCTATTTAAGCTAGTATGGGAAGACTGGCCGGGAAATTCGCCAGATCTTAATCCTATTGAACATATCTGGTCAGTGTCGATTTAGACACCGAGCAGTGCGGTCGTGTTTGCGAGTGCTTTTTTCGAGTGCGTGATTAGTGCGTGAAGTTCCAAGTGTGCAATTGTTGTTGCATTAGCAGTAGCGGTAAGCGTGCGTAGGTTAGTAAACAAGTTACCGTAAGTAACTTGTGTGCAATTGTTGTTGTGCGCATTTTGCGTAAACAAGTCACCGTTGGTGGCTTGTGCGAAATTGTTGTTGCGCATTTTGCATAAACAAGTTACCGTAGGTAGCTTGTGTGTAATTGTTGTTGTGCACAAAAGTGTAAACAGGTTGCCGTTAGGTGACCTGATTGCATTGTTTGTGCAAGTGCCTGAGTCAAGCAAGTAGCCGTAAGGCACTTGTGGTGTGTATAGTAGTTGTTGCTACAACTACTTGAGTTGTGTGATTGCTGTTGTTGTTGTAGATTAATAGAATAAATAGTCTAGTGTTAGTTGTTAGTGTAAGTAGTGAGTGAATGGGGCGCCCTAAGCGCAAAGGAAGTGTGGGGTGCGACTCTGCCCGGGAGCCGTCTGGTCGGGATACCACCGACATGACGTCTTCCGATGCGGAGTCAGTGTCGGCGGACGTCCGGTCGCCCCCTCGTAAGAGGGTTGGGCACGTGGCTTCGCCCGGCAAGGGGTGCGCGGCTTTGCCCGGGGTAGGGCTTGGGCGCGCGGCTTTGCCCGGAGAAGGGCTTGGACGCGCGGCTTCGCCCGGGGTAGGGCTTGGGCGCGCGACTTTGCCCGGGGGAGGCAAAAGGCCTGAGCGCTCGGCTTCGTCCGCCGACACTTTAGGCGGAGAAATGAGTGTGGATGAGGCCAGCACGAGCGCAAAAGGTGCTAAGTCGTCGGCCGTGAAGGCGAGTGCGGTCGTACCCGTCGTTGCGGCTGACGGTGAGGTGTCGGATGCGTCGTGCATGGTAGCGCGAAAGAAGACGAAGAAGGGGGTGAAGGCGGCGGCTGTTGACCAGGGGCCACCTGCGTTGGAGGCGCCGGCGTCGGTGGTTGCCCTGAAGGCCATCACGGCGAAAGTCATGGCGGCCGTGATTGGGGTGGATGGTGTCAGCGCCGTCGCCATGAAGAAGGTGGTTGAGGTCGCGGGCGAATATGAGCTGTTGCTCATGAAGCTCGTGGCCGAGAATGCCACGTTGAAGGGCCGCATCGCTGGCCTGGAAAGTGCGGGGGCTCCGGCCTCACGGGCCATGCCGGCGCCGAGTGCGGTGCATGTGGGCGCCCCCCAGGCGGCCGCTGCTTTGGCGCCGGTGTCTGTACCGGTTGCGCAGGCCATGACTGTGCGGCCGGCGCAGACTTGGTCCGTTGTTGTCCGGAGCCGTGATGCCAAGGCATCGGGGAAAGAAGTGGCCACCAAGGTCGTTAAAGAGGCGGGTCCTTCACTGGGCGTGAGGGTTCACGAGGTGAAGCCACTGCGTGGTGGCGGTGCGATTATTCGCACCCCCTCCAAGGCCGAAGCAGTAAAGCTGACCCAGAATGCCAAACTGAGCGAGCTTGGGCTTGACGTGGCTGCGAACGAGAAGCTGGGCCCGAGGGTTGTCGTCCATGGGGTTCACTCGGAGATTTCTCCGAGTGAATTCATGGAGGAGCTCTATGAGTTGAACCTCAAAGAGCGGATAAGCCCGGCTGCCTTTAAGAAAGGCGTCCGCATGGTGAGTCGCCCGTGGACGGTAGGCTCTGGTGGAGCATCCAACGTCGTGTTGGAAAGGAACGAAGGCTTGCTTTCGTCCCTTCTGGAGGCGGAGCGATGCTACATCAAGTGGTTTTCGTTCCGCGTGCGGCCCTTCATGCCGATGCCTGGCTGCTTTAGGTGTCTGAGTTTTGACCATAGAGTGGCTGAGTGTCGTATGAAAGCGGACGTTTGTCGGCGCTGTGGCCAGAGCGGTCATCGCGTCCAGCAGTGCAGCAATGAGCTGCATTGCCGGAATTGCGCGTTCCAGGGCAAGCCGGCTGGACATTATATGATGTCCACCGACTGCCCGGCGTATAGCCAAATTCTGGCCAGGGCGCAGGCTCGTCATTGATGGGTCTGCAGGCAGTACAGTTAAACTGTCAGGGCGCGTATGCCGTGATGTGTGAGCTAGGTGCGTGTATGTGTGAATGTGGCAGTGCCATTGCCCTGGTGCAGGAACCGTACGCCACCAATGGTGTCGTACGGGGAATACCTGCAGCAATGCGGGTCTTTTCTGACACCAAGGCAAACGCGGCTGTAATTGTGAATGATGTCCATCTGGACTGTATGGTTGTGTGTGCGACTGAATATGGTGTTTGTGTCAGTGTGCAAGGTCACTTTGGCAAAGTGATAGTGTGCAGTGTTTACTGCAAGTATGGTGAGCCTCTAGAGCCCTACTTGAGCTACCTCGACACGGTGTTCCGTCTGGCAGGCGGCACACCTGTCTTGGTAGGTGTGGATGCGAATGCCATATCTCCGCTGTGGTTCAGCAAGGTATCGCGGCATTCTGCCGGCTACCAGAGCCACGGTAGGGGTGAGGCAATGAGTGAATGGTTGGTTCCGCGAGACATTGTTGTTCTCAACGAACCAAGTGAATGGTATACGTTTGATGGGCCTAGAGGGGTGAGTGATATTGACGTGACGCTAGTGAATGGGGCAGCGAGCAGAATGTTTGAATTCAGCTGGCGTGTCCGTGGTGGGTGGGGCATAAGCGATCACAATTTGATTGAAATTGTGATTACTGTGCCTGACCACAGTGTGAATGAAAGGGCGGGTGTGTGTGACAGGCGATGGCGCACCTGTGGTGTGAATTGGGAAACTTATGGTTTCCATGTGCGTGAAGTGGTCACGGAAGTGCCACTTAGTGAGTTTGGAAGTATGGATGTGGACGACCAGGTCGCTCGTCTTAACGAGTGTGTCTGGCGCGTGAACGACAGTATGCTTCAGAAATGGGAGAGAGTGAATCAGAGGCGGGTGAAGTGGTGGACGAGTGAGCTGAGTGCAAAGAGGCGGTCGGTCAGGCGTCTGAGACGAAAGTTTCAGCGCGCCCGGGCGGCCAATTCTGAGCACTTGGCCCAGCGCAGGTCTGATTTCAATAGGTGTATGAATGAGTACAAGAGTATGCTTGTTCGCGTGAAGGAAGACAATTGGCGGGAGTTTGTGGCAGACCATAGGGATGATCCATGGGGTCATGTCTATCGGATCTACCGCTCTAAAAGGAAGCAGGTGGAAGTGAGCGCCCTCCGTGTTGGTGACACTATGACATCAACATGGAGGGACAGTGTGAACGTTCTCTTAGCCGAGTTCTTTCCTAGGGCGGTTGAGCAGACGCCACCAGCACAAGTGGCAGCTGCTGAGCCATTAGAAGACGGAGAGTTAGGTTATGCATTTGGCCTGGTTAGGTCTAGAAGGTCACCGGGTGTCGATGGTTTGACTGGCGAGATGTGCAAAGCCTTGTACAAAGTCATTCCAGAGTACCTGGAGGCCATCTATGAGAAATGCCTTTATGAGGCTTATTTTCCACTCGCGTGGAAGATAGCTAGGGTCGTAGTGCTCTTGAAGTCTCCTGGGGGGTTACTATGTAACTCGATTCGAAAGTTGCAACTGCTCGAAAGTTGAATTCGATCCGAATTTAAATTCGTACTATGTAAGATTTTCGGATCGAGTGAAAAGTGCTGCCATTAATTGGAACTATTTTGGGCCGTACTTTCGAATGTATTAATTGAAATTGGCAGCATCTATTAAAAGAAATGTCAAAAATAGTAAACATTGAAAGTAAACAAATATTTAATTGTGTGTAAAATGGATTCGGTTGCCTTATGGATATATAATGAAGACGAGCGAGTGGAACGTGCTCTGCGCAGTGCGACCGAGATCTATTGGGGGTGCGGGCAACTGACGAACAACGTGGTGGAGAAGGGGCAGACACCAATTCATCAGTCTTTGGCATCTCAATTGTTTCGCAGTTAATTGCAATTGCTCCTTCTTGCTCGGGGTCGTTGCACTTTGCCGGCGTGGTAGTGTCGTTGCAGGTTGGGGGTGTTCTGATGTTGACGCCAAATTTGCAGACCCCGCTAATACCATCCATCGCCCCTCTCATATCTAACAAATCAATAACTGCTTCCTCCAGCGCTGTGAATGAACACATTTTTGCTGGGCCACCACCTGTGCCCGATAAATTAATACGGTTCTTTCGTAATTTACTTTTGAGATGTGTCTTGTGATCTGCCCAAACCTAAAACATACATATATAAGATGAGCAAAATTTGGTTTAAGCGGAAACTATCGTTTACTTACTTTTTTCGAACCGGCCACATCCCGCATTGGTGGCCCGGCTGCTTTTAATTCTTCAGCCAATCGATTCCATAAATTATTTGTTGCCTGCTTGGCGTCTGGAGCCTTTACATACCCCTTTGCTAATTGTGGGTGGTCCGCCATAAAATTTAGCAACATTTGAAATTGCGCTTGTTTTGTGTGCTGATTTTTCGTTGAATTTTCCCTATTGAAAGAGTTTTATATTAATATTTATCCATTAATGTGCATAAGTTTTAGAAATACTTACATTTTCTTGCGTTTCCGCTCGCTGTTTTGATTTTTTTCCATTTTTCGGTTTTTATCCGTTAGCTCCACACCAAACGAACAAAATTGTCGACTTTCGAGCGACTTTGACAGCTAAATTCGAATTGCATAGTGCCGCACTTCCGAAAGTAGAGTTTAATATCCGATAATCGAATACGGAAAACCGAAAGTAGGAAATATGTTTCCGAATTCGAGTTAGCTGGTGCGAAAAATCCGTTTCCGCAAAATTTAACTTTCGAATCGAGTTACATAGTAACCCCCCTGATAAGATCAGGACTAATCCCCGTTCTTATCGGGGTATCTGCCTCCTACCGGTACTTGGTAAAGTACTGGAACGGATTATGGTGGATCGGCTTCAAGCGCAACTGGGTGGGCTATCGGATAGACAGTTTGGGTTTCGAAAGAGACTCGGCGTGGAAGATGCGTGGATGTATGTTAAATCGGTGGTGCGTGAGAGTTGCGGGAACTATGTTCTCGGTGTGTTTGTAGATTTTAGGGGGGCGTTTGATCACCTGCGCTGGGATAAAGTGGTTGAGTGGTTGAATCATGCCAACTGCCTGGAAACAGCTCTCTGGAAGAGCTATTTCTCAGACAGGAAGGCATGTGTGATTGGGGAGAATGAACGGATTGAAATAGATGTGGCTCGAGGATGCCCGCAGGGTTCCGTCTGTGGTCCATATATATGGAACTACATGATGGATCCACTACTGCGGCGTCTGGCAGCAGTATGCAAGTGTTGTGCGTATGCGGATGATCTGCTTATCCTTGTAGAGGGCAGATCAAGAGCGGATGTAGAGCGCTTGGGGGAGCAATATATGTGCATGGTGTGTGAATGGGGTGAATCGGTGGGTGTGGATGTGGCAATGGACAAGACTGTGACCATGCTGCTGAAAGGCAAATTGGCTCGCAGTCGTCCGCCCATTGTGCGTGTGAATGGTGTTGGCCTCCGGTATGAGACGCAAGTCAAGTACTTGGGGCTAACCATTGGCGAGCGTTTGAGTTTTGCTCCCCACTTGGTCAGGCTGAAAGAGAGGGTTGTGTGTATGATGGGACAGGTGCGCCGGATACTCAGGAGTGACTGGGGACTCGGCCGACGCGCAGTTCGCACCATTTACCACGGTCTGTTCGTAGCTTGTGCTGCGTACGGAGCGTCGGCATGGCACGAATTGGCCGCGACGGTTGTAGGCCGCAAACACTTGCTGTCTATTCAGCGTGTTATGTTGTTAGGTTGTATGCCTGTGTGCCGCACTGTATCAACAGATGCATTGCAGGTGTTGATGGGTGCGGCTCCTCTGGATCTCGTAGTCATACGGCGTGCCGTGGGCTTCGGGCTAAGGAGGGGGAACAGAGAGGTGCTGCTGCAGTATGAGTGGCTGCAAGGCGAAGGTGTGGAGAGTGCTGACAGTATGAAGCGTAAGCGAATACTGCAGGACTGTGTTCTGCAACGTTGGCAGCAACGTTGGGACGAAAGTCCTCATGGCAGAACGACCTATGAGTACATACGGGACGTGAGGTTCGTGGTAGGGCTCAAGAATTTCGGTTTCGGCTTGAGCCTTGGGTTCCTACTCACCGGACACGGGTCACTCAATGCATTTTTGCATGAGAGAGCCCTGAGTGCAAGTGCTGAGTGTATGTGTGGGGCTGTGCGTGAGGATTGGTTGCATGTGTTGTGTGAGTGCTCGTTGTACTCAGATTTGAGGGATCTAGGGCGGATGGGGATTAGTCGGACGGACAGTGTGTGGTGTGTGCGTGAAGCACTCTCCACCAGCCAGCTGATTGCCGTAATGAATGATTATGCGAATGCTGTGTTTCGGCGGCGACGGCAGTTTAGTGCGGTGTGGTGGTCACCAGTCCACGAGCTAAATGGGGCTCAACTGGTAGTAGCACGGCTACGAAGTCTGACCAGAGGCTTTGTCTGGTACCACGGGAATCAGGGTGCCCCTGGAGCCTTGTGCTTCAGCCTGATCATGGGAATGGCCCCCTCGGGGAGTTTCGTGGTGGCGTGGTTTAACACCCAAATGCGGGTAGAGTTTCGTCTCGGCGTGGAGTTGCGTTTACAACCGGGTGCCGGACCCATAGCACGGCAGAGGTTTAGATAGGCCTCGATCCCTACCAAGGAGGGGTAATGCCCATTTACATTAACCCAATTGGTACCGGGAGCTTGCTCTCGGGGCGCTTATCAATGCTTAATTTTGATACGCTGTGCTTTTGAGCACCGTGGGGTTAGGCCACACTGTGGCGGCACTCACGTTAAAAATTCGACATTCAATGAACATATCTGGTCCAGGATTCAAGATTTAGTATTTCGGAGTCCAAAACCTGCCAATAGACTTCAACTCATTGAGAGAGTAAAACAAGAGTGGGATGCCATATCATTGGCCGAAACGTCGGTCTTGTGTGAAAGTTTTCGAAAGCGAGTCCTAGAGAGCTACGAAAAAAATTGCACACATACACAATATTAATGATCAATTGAATTTTGCTTGGATATGATTTAGTGGTTTAAATAAAAAAAATTTTGAAAAGCAATACAAATGATCCTTAACGGGTTTTTTTATGCAGAAACTTTCCGTCCACTGTGTAGATACCGTTACTTTGAAACACATTTTGAACGCGGAATTGATTCTGCTTTGACTTAAAATCATTTGGGCAACAGTGCGTGTTTGTTTGTGTAAAGTAGTGCATCGTAAAGTGAAGACAACGTTGAGTGCAAAAAAAAGGGTCATGAAAAAGTAAGTACTAGTACGTCTAAAATATATAGGGGAATTCTTTGTAAGGTGCCACTCTTTGTAATGTGCACACCTGCTCGATTTTGACGTTTCAGCAATCCAAGAAACAAAATTCCTACCGTCATTTAAGGTATATATGACATCATAAATTTTAATGTGGTTTTTGAGGGAACAGACGCAATAACACAGTCTGGGTAAAAAAAGTGTCAAATTTGGTTAAGAAAAAATTTAAAAATAAGAACTGAAGGTTTTTCTTGCGGTGAAAAATACATCAAATACTTGCAAAGAACTAAGGTAAATATCAGCGTTGGACTTAATTTTTAATGCTTTTTCATAATCCGAAATGATATCCGAGCATATCGTAAAAGGAGAAAATTTATTCAATGATTTCCAAAATGGTGTGAACATTTAAAGTGCCACCTCTTTTTCCTTGTAAAGTGCCACCCCTCTTTTTTCCTTGTTTTGTGGTCCTATATCGGCAAAATGACTTTTTATTGCTTTGAATCGTCATTAACCCTTTTGCTATTTTGTTGCCATATGGCACATGCTACTTTGTGGACGTCTGAACCCTCTATGGTTCCAGGAATAAATTTTTTTATTGGTCCTTAGAATAGTTTGAAGTTTTAGGAAAAATACGAAATTAACAAACTGAATAAATAAATAAATAAATATTTAAGTTTAAAGAAGAGAAATATACAGTTTTTTAAATGGTATATCTTGACATAGTAAAGGAAGAAGAAGCAGAAACCTGAGATAACTTTTTAATTTGACGTTTTCTTTCATTTTAGATACTTTATTTTTTGTAATTTTGGCTGAAGTTAATGAAGAAATATTCAAATTTTCGATTTTCGTTATGCGTAAAAAGTTTTATGTTTAAGTAATTATTGCTGCCACAACGATGTGGTTGCTCTCATAGAAAAACACTCTAAAATACAGGGTCCGAGTATAAAAATTAAAAAATGTCATGGAATGTACACACACATAGAAGCCTAAAACGTAAAACTTAAAATTTTAACTTTCCCCAGTAAAAACCTGTAGCGAAAGGGTAAAAAGAATTTAAAGTGTTCTTAGTCAATTTTTCTCTAATCCTATCATGACGTATGAATTAGTTCAGTTTTGTTTATTAATTTCCATATAATTACCGTTTTATTCGTTACCATTCAATTTGCATTTTGCTTTCGGTCATTTGCTATTCAATTTATATTAAATTCAATAATGTTTCATAAATTTTCTTAATCATGCATTTGTACTTGAGATTTCTACGTTTTTACGGGGATGGCACTTTACATTAAAAAATGTTAGGGTGTCGATTTTTAACACTTTGGGAAATTGGCTGCAGAATTCGTATTTACGAAAAATTCAAATGAGGTGTTTCTTTGGATCATAGCTCTTTAAACCCTCTTTCCAACGGTATATAAACATTGGCGATAAGTTAATTTTCTAACGAGTTATGTGCAAAAAAGCCATGGGTGGCACATTTCAAAGAATTCGCCTACTTCTTATCTTGATCGCGTAATGAAATGTGTTTTTTTTTTAGTGTTTGAAGAAGGGAGTAATGCCCCATAAGTGTGCTACTCTAAAAAAAATTCTTTTTGTGAACTTTTTTTGAAGTTTTGTGTGCCTGTTGCCATATGGCAACGCTAGGGCTAGGGGACTGGTTTCCAGTATAATGTTTTTGTTTTGTTTTCTTGTTTTTTTTTTTTTAATTTCAAAATAATATTTGAAATATATGAAATATACCAAAGTAAGATTCCAAAGTCGGATCCTAAATATAAGGAGAAACTCGGCACTTGCGCAACACTTCTATGTTTGATAGACAATTCAAGATATACAAAAACTCCCATTTGCATTTTATATCGACAACCTCTTCACTGGGATACCGTTGCTAACTTATCTGAGCAAAAGAGGCTACCACACTTCTGGCACAAGTCGAGAAAGTCGAATTCCTAAGACTTGTCCGATCCCCCATAAAACTGATTTACGTAAAGAACAACGAGGCTTTTATCAAAGTGTAAATATCAAAAAAACCAGAATTCCCTTGACTAAGTGGCTGGATAACGCGGTGATGTGTCTACCGTCGACTTGTTTCGGTGCTGAACCGAAATCAACAGCATCTCGTTACAGCAGTGTTCCCACCATCTTCGATTGGCGGTGGAAACTACGGAATGCAAACTGGTTTAAATAAAACGCGCACTCGTTGAGAAAAAGCCATCAGCTCAAAAAACCCAATTTATTTTCCGTACTACATGCACACGCACATCTTGCACCGATTAAACAACTTGCACCAAAAATGGACGTCTTGTCCGCTTCACGCTCACTGCACGACTGACTACTTCGGCCAGAGACGATCGTCCCTGTGCGAACAAGTCAATCGCACAGGAGATCGTCCCTGTACGAAACAGTGCCAGCGAAAACCAACGGTTTTCATTAAATACAATCAGCTTGCATTAACAATTAATAACAATACAATTAACAATCAACTTAATTCTAATCTTAGCACTCTAGTCACTCCGGCTCCACATTGGCAGGCTCCACCGGCAATATGCATAGCTTCTGCACGGGTCTGGTCAATCTGCTTGTCTGGGTCTCAATCTCCACGGATCGTACGAGCTTGTCATTGCTCAGAATTAACTTGCACATTCTGCCTAGCGCCCACTGCGCTGGCGGAAAGTTCTCTGCCTTAATGAGAACTAGCTGGCCCACTCTCAAATTCTCTCTCTCTCTGCGCCATTTCTTGCGCTCCTGCAAACTATTCAAATAATCAACTTGCCATCTAGCCCAAAAATGCTTTAACATAGTCTGGCGCTCTTTCCAAAGCTTAATGCCCTCCGTGTTTGGTTGCTCGTCCAATGCAAAGGGAGGTGGCAGTACCAGCGGCTCTCCAATAAGAAAATGCCCCGGTGTCAATGCTTGCACATCCGTCGGATCGTCTGATATCGGATACAACGGCCGCGAATTCAGAATCGCTTCTACTTGCACTAATAACGTCGCAAGCTGGTCCTGTGCCAGCGTTCTCTGGCCCACGACTCTCGTTAAATGATACTTCATGGACTTCACAGCTGCTTCGTAAATTCCACCTTGATGTGGGGCAGCTGGAATCATAAAGTGCCATTCTGTACCTTTCATACTCAAATGTTTTGGCACCTCTTGCTCCCTCCAATAGTCAATTGCTCTCTTGATCATCCTATCTGCACCAACAAACGTCGTCGCGTTGTCACTGTACATGCGCTCACATCTTCCACGTCTTCCGATAAATCTCTCATAGCACGCAATGAATGATTGAGTAGTTAGATCTAGCACCATATCAACATGAATAGCTCGGGTCTTCAGGCACACAAATATCGCGATCCAGCATTTGCTTTTCGCTACGTAATCATCTCGCACCCTCAAATGGACATTGAATGGCCCCGCATAGTCTAAACCAGAATGTAAAAAAGGCTTGCCCACTTGCACTCGATCGGCTGGTAAATTTGCCATCAACTGTTGCTCCAGCTTGTAGCTGTAACGCACGCACACCACACATTTGTGTAAAAATCTTCTGAGCTCATCCCTTATCCGAGGAATCCAATATTTCTGCCGAATATACTGGGTCATAACTTGCACTGCTCCATGTTTGGTTTGTCTATGCGCATAGTCAATTATCAAATATGCTAACCTTGAACCCTTCGCAATGATAACCTGATGCCTCATTTCATATTCTTTTTCTGCATTTATTAACCTGCCCCCGACTCTTATCAATCCATTTTTGTCCAAGATTGGACGTAATGGCTCTAGCTTACTTCGTTCTGGCAACCGATTTTCTTTCCGTATCATCGCTAGCTCTTTATAAAAATCTTGCTCCTGTGATTCTTTTACCAAATATTCCATCGCACGCGATCTTTCTTCATTACTTGGAAGTGGTATTCTTGCATTCTTGCTCCTTGGCCTACGACCTACTCGCGATCTTCTAGCTCTCTCTTTTTTCGCATATCTCACCCTTAAGGCATCTATAAAACGCTTGCAATATACCAAAATATTTAATATTTTCTCCAACTTGCCCTCATACTGTGTGAGTGGGACGACCACACCGCCTCCCCCCATTTTTGGCACAAAAATACTCAATGGCCCCTCGCACACTTTTACTACATTTACTTTGATTTCTTGCTCCGCCTCTATCGAATATTTCTCCTTCACTGGCTCAAACTTGTCAGATGGCCATTGCTCCTTTGCTTGCTCAAACTTATCAGCTGGCCATTGCTCCTTTGGTTTAGATAACCAGGCTGGACCTTGCAGCCACAATTTGTTGTCCACCAATTCACTTGCTTTCAAACCCCTACTCGCCAAATCTGCTGGGTTATCTGCTGTGCTCACATGTTTCCATCTACTTGCCCCAACGCTCTGTTGTATCGCTGCAACACGATTACCAACAAAGGTCTTCAACTCTCTTGGCTGCTTGCCTAGCCAATACAACACCACAAACGAATCTGTCCACAATGTACAGCTAACATCGCTCCATTCTATTGACTGTCTAGCACTCTTTCCCAATCTAGCTAACAACTCGCACGCTGATAATTCTAGTCTCGGTATCGTTAACTTGTTAACTGGCGCCACTTTCGTCTTAGATACAAGCAAATTACATGCTATTGCCCCATTTTCACGTTCTATCCTCACATAGATAACAGCACCATACGCCTTCTCAGAGGCGTCAGCAAATCCATGCACTTCTAACCTTGCATTATTTCTTGCACCAATCCATCTTGGGATCTTAAAGTTTTCTAGCTCCTTGATCTGGCCCCAATAATCTCTAAATTTGTCTTCTAGTTCCTTTGGCAATTTTTCGTCCCATGCCACTTTCAAGCGCCATAAGTCCTGTATAATAATCTTTCCCACGACCGTTACTGGAGAAATATATCCATTTCCTCCCTGAACGACCTACTGTTCGACTTCCATTTACGAAGCTCAAACCCTGCCCCAATCAAAATCCGCGCCATTTGTTTTGCCAACGTAATGGCATCTTGCTCGCTGCTAGCACCAGATACGCAGTCATCCATGTACATGTCATTTATGATTGCATTCGCAGCTTCAGGATATTTATCCTCTGCATCTCTTGCACACTGTATAACGGCTCGCACCGAATTATGTGCTGATGACGTCATGCCATAGGTGACCACAGTGAGCCAATATTCTCGCAATGGGGTTCGCCTATTCTCGCGCCAAAATATTCTTTGCAAATCCCACTGATGTCTAGCAATCCGCACCTGCCGGAACATCATTTTGATATCCGAAGAGAAAGCGACTTTATGCCTTCTAAAACGCATAATTATTTCATGCAAATCCCTTTGCAACTTTTCGCCTAGCAACTGCACCTCATTTAACGATATGCCTTTAGTAGTACGACAACTAGCGTCGAATACCACGCGAAACTTTTTGGTAACACAATGATGTGGTATATAATAAACTAATGCACCTGGTCTAGCATGCTCACTAACTAGCTCCATGTGCCCAAGCCCCTCATATTCTCTCATAAATTCAATGTAGGACATTCTGAGTTCTGGCTCCCTTTCCAATCGCTTCTCCAAATATAAGAAGCGACGCAACGCAATCTCTCTTGAGCTCCCAATGTCATTAACTGTTTTCAATGGTATGGTAACAACCAATCTGCCGTCGCTGGCTCTGCGATATGTATTAACGAAATTGTTTTCAACTAGCTCCTCCTCTGGCGTTCTCATTACATGCTCTTTGATTTGATCAAGCTCCCAAAACTTCTTAAACAACTTGTCAAGCTCCTCATTATTCTCGCACTCAATCATAGACACTAGCTCACCTGTTTGCTCGCTGACTTTCTGCGCATGCTCTCCAAAAACGACCATACCTTACCACACCGTTTCCATTAACGTCATGTTGTTCAATTTATTCGGCATAATACTGATGACAATCCTTTCCACGAAACTTGCACCTAGTAAGACATGCACACTTTTCGGTTGCCAGTAATCCAGATCTGCAAGCGGATCTGGCAAACCAGCTTGCGCCATCATCCGTATACTCCCGGATGGTAATACTGGCCCCCACTGGCTCTCTTTTGGCAGAACCCACAGCTCTGCCTCTAGCTCGCATACCGCTGCAAACCATGGCTTATTTTTATGTTAGCCTTCTTGCCCACTTGCATTGGCTCACTATCAACGCCCACCATCTTCTGCGCCATAGGTTGCGTGGATACATAATATTTTCGCTGCAATGCGAACGTCATCAAATTGACCTGTGCTTCCGTATCCAGCAATGCACGCACCGGCCCATACCTGCACCCATTGTCAATTCCGCAATTCCGACCATGGCCGTCGGTAGCAACGTCATAGTCGGATTTGCATTAATATTAGCACCAGCTGAATACTGTTCAAGCCATTTAATATTTATTTCTTGATCGCTTGCTGGCCCGCTTAACTCTACTAGCACATTTTACCCTAGCTCCCCGTCGCCCTTTCTGGCTCCGCTCCTACTCTGGGAGATCCTTGTTCACCATCCCGGCTTGCTCCTTGTTCGCTCGCTTCGGTAGCCCTCGGTTCGGACACAGCGTGCTGTTATGTTTTGTTTTGGCCTGCCTGGGCACTTCCAGCAATCGCCCTGGTAGCAACTGTCCACCCCGTGGCCCTTCTTGAAGCAGTTCGGGCATAATTTGCGCCTGGCCACGTAATCTGTGCGCGCCTCTAATGTCAACCCCATGAACTCCGGGCAATGGTACAGCATATGTCCCCCTGCGCACACCTCACAAGCCATTGTCCGTTCTTGCCCCCTTTCCGCACTCGCACCTTTAGCCCTTGGCTCTCTGGCTCCTTCTGGTATTATTTCAGCACTCGCCCCTTTAGCCTTTGGCTGTCTGGCTCCTTCTGGCACCATTTCAGCGCTCGCCCCTCTAGCCTTTGGCTGTCTGGCTCCTTCTGGCACCCCACTCTCTCGCACCTGCCCTCGCTCCAATTGGTTTATCTTGGCGTCGAGCAAAGCATGCGCCTCAAAATATTCGAGCTCGTCATGCGCCATCGTTGCCTGCTCCAGTTTAGCCATCTGCTCCCTGGGCGTTGCGCCGATTACCTTCTCGTAGGCGTCATTGTATTTGGCCCAGACTTCTTCGAGGTTGGTACGGCGTACCCTTGCTATCTCCAGCGTGACGTCCTGAAACGCTGGCCCCTTTGCAAAGCACAGTGTGCGCCAAATTGTCGCCGCCAACACCTCCAATCTATTACGTTCTGCCATTTCACTGCAAGGAGATAGAAAGCAAGCACCAAGCACCAAGGATTGGAACAGAGTCCAAAATTATTAACTGTTCTTGCCCCTGCAACGTCAACTGTGACGTCATTTCTTGCACGCAACGCACACCGTGTCATAACAACAGGCTTCAATCTGCCGCTAAGCACAATCTTCTGTTCCGAATTCATTCATGGCACTCTGACTAGCACACTGCTTGCAAGCGTTTTTGTTCCGCATTCATTCTTGAAATTCTGACTAGCACACTGCTTGCAAGCGTTTTTCCCAAATTCATTCTTGAAATTACTGGCACTCTGACTAGCACCACTGCTTGCAAGCGTTTTGTTCAAACTCATTCTTGGAATTACTGGCACTCTGACTAGCACCACTGCTTGCAAGCGTTTTGTTCAAATTCATTCTTGGAATTACTGGTACTCTGACTAGCACCACTGCTTGCATTTTCTTATTCTTGCAGCTCTAGCTCAGATATGCATATCAATCTAGCACCCTTCGATTCCAAGAATAACGGCACCATCACATCACCAGCTGAGCAATAACGGGACCGCAATTACGCGCGTCCCTTACGCACACACTCGCACCACCAGCTCAGCAATACCGGGACCGCAATTACGCGCGTCCCTTGCGCACATACTCGCACCACCGAAACCATATGCCCTGCAGGCACATGTTTCCAAAGTTTTCTCCTTGCACCACAACAACCACTATGTGGCCACTTGCGCTGACCAAACGCATGCACCAAACAAACATTAACTAGCACACGATAAACAAACTCTCCATGCACAACAACAACAATGAGCTTTCACTCGCACCAAACGCATGCGCCACGCAAGCACCTGACTGGCACACGAACGAAATTTTCGTGTACAATAACAACAATAAGCCTGCTCGCACCAAACGCGTGCGCCACGCAAGCACCTGACTGTACACAAACGAAATTTTCATGTACAACAACAAGCCTACTCGCACCAAATGCGCGCGCCACGCAATCACCTGACTGGCACACAAACGAAACTCTCCTGTATAGCAACAGCAATAAGCTTGCTCGCATCAAACGCGTGCGCTACGCAAGCACCTGACTGGCACACACACAAAACCTTCCTGTACAACAACAGCAATAAGTCTACTCGCACCAAATGCGCGCGCCGCGCAATCACCTGACTGGCGCACAAACGAAATTTCCTTGCACAACAACAACAATAAACTCGCTAGCACCAAACGCGTGCGCCAAGCAGGCACACAAATGAAATTTCCTTGCACAACAACAACAATAAACCCGCTAGCACCAAAACGCGTGCGCCAAGCAGGCACACAAATGAAATTTCCTTGCACAACAACAACAATAAACTCGCTAGCACCAAAATGCGTGCGCCAAGCAAGCACACAAACGAAATCTCCTCGCACAACAACAATGATAAACTCGCTAGCACCAAAACGCATGCGCCGAGCAGGCACACAAACGAAATTTCCGAGCACAACAACAACAATAAACTCGGTCGCACCAACGCGTGCGCCAAGCAAGCACACAACTGGCACACAAACGAAATTTCTTTGCACAACAACAACAATATGCTTACTTGCACCAAAACGCATGCACCAAACAAGCACTCAACTGAAACGATTCCTTCATGCACCACAACAATAGCACATTTGTATTCCAGAACGGATCACCCGCACCACGCTCCTAGTGGACTGTAGCTCACCGATTGCTGCTGCTTCTTTTCACCAATTCACAAATTAACAGACAATTCACTTAACGATGCTTTTGCCTCTACATTCACTGCTCGAATGAAAAAGAAACGAATTGCACAGCAATCGGCGACTCGCTCCTTTTTTCCTCTTTCCCGTTCCTTGCGCCTTGTTCTCGCGCCAAAATATTGCGCTTGCTCTTCACGCACCACCTCAGCTCCTTCTAGCACACATTCCACGCGAGAGCCCTTTGCACAACGCTGCTCGCTGGAAATGTCCCGTTTCTTTCGCCTGCTTATCCGATTTTTCGCGCACACACAATCGAGAAAAAGGAAAAGGGGTGCTCCTTAGGTCGCTAATTTCTGGCTCGACACGTACCACAATGTTCCCACCATCTTCGATTGGCGGTGGAAACTACGGAATGCAAACTGGTTTAAATAAAACGCGCACTCGTTGGCTTATCGATCCGAGTATTCAGAATATCTGGTTCCTTCATCGACATGATGGTCAAAATAAAACACTAATGCAGTGCAAGTACTGCGGTAATAAGCCAAAGATCTTTAACAGACCGTCAGGGTTACGATTGGATTCTGTAAAAAATACTCTTCTCTACGACAGAATCGATCAGCTCGTGATTCTAATAGAAAATGAGAGGCGATGTGCAGGAGATATATGCAAGTCTATCGTACGTACAGCTTGTGGTAAATGCGATGTAGGATTCTGTTTGCCATGCTTCAAGCCATATAATACAAAAAAAATAAAAAAAAATATTTAGCTAGGTTATTTCAACAAAAATGTAAAAAAAGATGTCCTTATTTTTCTGTTTCGAATAAACACCAAAAAAACAATTTGTTTGGTTTTTTCAAATGCTAAAAGCGGGTTTTCTTATATATGGGCATCTCCCAGTGGCACGGACGCGACATTCGCACGCTTTTAATTACGCCAAAACAAGAAAGAAACATAAAGAACCGATATGTATTTTTAGTGTTCTAACGCGCTGAAATAGTGCTACATTTAGAAATATATTGGAAAGATTTAGTACAAATTAGTACAAAATTATAAGCAATTATGCAATGAAACGGACGCGACCAAAAATATAAGTTTTTTTGAAGCTCTTATAGAAATATACAAAATTTAGCAATTTTTGGGATTTCTTTTTATATATATACATGTAAATGAAGGTCAAAGGATAACTTTTCTTCGTAGACTTATGAAATATGAGAATTTTCTCTTACCTTTTTTTAATTAGGTATAGCATGAATACGGACGCGACATCACGGACGCGATAAATTTTTCCAAGGGGAATAAAATACAGTAATGATGTTCATTATAACACTTCAACTTTTAATAAAAATAACACATGACAAGTTAAATTCAAGTAACATAACAGTAATAAAAAAGGAAATAATAAAGTTACAAGTTTTTAGTGTGGTTTATTTTAATTTTCTTCTTTGATGAATAAGCGGTTCGAGCAACTTCAATAAATTGACTGTCGAAATATGAAAACCAATGCAAACTTTTAACTCCTTTGATTTTTGGAACATTTTGCCATAACTCTGACAGTTGATTAGAAAAAGCTTGAACTTGTTCTCCAGAGATATATAAAAGGTGGACTCCATAAATGTTGTTCTTAGCACATTCATAAAAAGAATGAGCATCTTCGAGAGCAATATTTCTTGCTTTGACAATTTGCCAGACTTTTCGTTTTACTACGGCACCTACTTCGTCTACAGCACCTTTGCCATGTGAAGTGGCGAAAAAGATCCACTATAATATTCCGTAATTAAATTATGCTGCGAGTCTAGGAATACTAATAGGGGTACCGGTTAATTCGTGCGGTTTTCTAACAGATGGCGTAACTTGATTTTGTGAACAGTGATTCACCTTTCCAAATATGTGTTGGCAACCTATTGTCATATAGTTTCAGAATCAGTATGTGTCATTTAGCTGAAGCGTAAACAACAATACTTTTTTTTACTCTGAAAATGTCGAATTTTGTGCCGAATAAAGTGTTTTTGCGGGGAGTACTTTCTTCATTACTTCAATATGAAGAAAAAGGCTGCCGAAAGTCATCGTATTTTGGTGGAAGTGTATGGTGTGCATGCTCTAGCTGAGCGTACGTGCCAGAAGTGGTTTGCACGGTTCAAAAGCAATTTTGCAATTTGGCAATTTTGACTTGGAGGATGAACGATGAACGGCCTGGACAGCCAAACAAGTTTGACCAGCTGGGTGTGATCTATTATGAGCTGTTGCAACCGAATAAAACGATCACAGGGGAAGTCTACCGACGACAATTGATGCGTTTGAGCCGAGCACTGCGCGAAAAACGGCCGGAATATGAACAAAGGCACGGCAAGGTAATTTTGCAACATGCCAATACTCGGCCACATGTTGCACAGGTCGTCAAAACCTACCTTGAAACGCTCAAATGGGATGTCCTACCCCACCCGCCGTATAGTCCAGACCTTGCGCCATCCGATTACTATCTCTTCCGATCAACGCAACATGGCCTGGCTGACCAGCACTTCTCCAATTATGAAGAAGTCAAACATTGGATCGATTCGTGGATAGCGGAAAAGCCGGCCGAATTTTTCAGAAAGGGTATTCGTGAATTGCCAGAAAAATGGGAAAAAGTTATAGCTAGTGATGGACAATACTTTGAATATTAAATTTGTAACCATTTTTTCACAATAAAGCTTAAATTTTCCCAAAAAAAACCGCACGAATTAACCGGTACCCCTATTAGAAAGAATAAGTTTGTTTTTGAATTGGGAACTGCTCCCATTTGAAAAAATATAAATGCTTGTAATTCTTTCGTATTGCTTTTGTAATGTGTTAACAATTTTCGAAATAAAGCAATAAATATCGAATTTATTGTGAGTCAATTCATTGCTGATAACAGCAAATGACTTACAGCCCAATTCTGTACACTTGACAAATTCACCATATTGACTATTTGTCAAGTTTTTACTATTTGTCAAGAATTGGTATTCTATTCCTAAAAATAAAAGCTCTTTTCTTGATAAATTGTCAAAAGTGTGAATGCTATTGACAACAGCATACAAATTGAAATTTTGCCTATTGAAAATGGAAGAATTGTACATGTTAACACTTTTAGCGGTTGAGGAGGATAGAAGAGAAGAAATCAGAAGCAGAAGAAAAAAATAATTTGCCTTCGTTGAGCGAAGAAGAATTCATGAAGAATTTCCGGCTGACTCGATCATTGGGGCATCGATTAATTGAGGACTTGGCACCACATGACACACAGAGAACATCGCGATCTTTGCCCATACGCGTTCTGGCGGCATTACATTTTTTTGGACATGAATCCTACCAAAATTGCGTCGGTAATAACTGTAATTTGCCTATAAGCAATCATCCGTCTCACAAAATACGAATTTTTAATAAAAATTTAAAAATAATTTCAAAAATTTTCACAAATGACTTCTTATCTTATTCTTCTTATTTCTTATTTTTTGACAATTTGACAGCTATCGCATATTCACCTTATGTTGAATTAAATGAGCTTTTTACTTTATCAATGTTGCATCAGAATGCCATCAAAGCTTTTGCTTGATAAAAATCTTGACAAAATACCTTGATAAAAAATTTGTCAAGAATACACAGAATCAGGCTGTTAGTTTCACCAGGAACCCAAGCAACGCACGTAAAAACTGTAAATTGGCTGTAACTAAAGTGGGCATCTTGAATTTCGTTTTGGCAGGTTAGGCGATAGTTCTCAGCAAAGTCAACTTGCATTACTAGTTCATTAGCTGCTATATATATATTTTTTTCAAAATAATTTTGTTGGGAACGTTTAACAAAAGAATGCATTTTAAAAGCAGGTAACTGAGTCTCTAGATCATGAATTAAGTCGATTAATGGAGCAATAGTGTAGTTTAGAGTTATACGATTGTCTATTGTTCTCCATTGTTTCCATTTGATTTCTGCATTAATTTTCTTGAGGAACTCTATTGTAATTAGATCGTGTTTAATATCGTGCACACAGCTCTTACATTCATTAGCAACGCACTTTTCATTCATCACATCGCAGCAAACTGATTTTAGAAATAACTTAATAAATTAATTAAATTAAATTAATTAATTAGCTGAACATATTTGTACAGTATTTTTCATTAAACAATCGAATATTCAGACCTTCCGGTTACGGACGCGACAAATTTTAAACACTCATAAAATTTTTTTCCGATTTTGCCGGGAACCAATTATTATATTTTCCTAACGACAACAATGCACCTATTTAAAAACTGACAGCTACTTGCATTTGAAAAGTTTGTCCACTAATGACAACAACCAATAATGTTTTTTGAACACGGACGCGACATTAGGATGTAGAAAGAAGCAAACTCAAAAAACTTCCGTTCTTCGAACTCCACTTTCTCTCGCTTTCTCTAATACATAAGATTGTTGTTAGTAGAAAACTTATACATTACAGGAAAAATATAATATTGCTTGAATGAAATACAAAGAAACAATGTGCATATAATTCGTCAACAGGCTCTGAAAATTTTGTTTTCTTTTACAGTAGTATATTTCGGCTAAAAATTTTTAAAAAAATTTACGTGGGCTAATTCGGGTTAAGGTTAACATTTTTCGAAACGATAATTGAGCTCCTGAGGTAAATCAGGCTGAACGGGTCGTTTTGCAGCTCGTTGGAGAGCTAGCTGGATACTATAATTTCTTCACATCCCATGGCCATGGAAATTAACCCTTTACACGGTACAGTTGCATATCTGCACCCAACCGTAAAATTGCCCGTCATTTCGGAAGTAACTGTCAAAACGACTCTTTTCTGCTATTTTACAACTATGCAACGTTCCTTTTTTGAAATACTGGCATTAATAGTGGGGAAAACTAGCAAAATTTTATTTAAAAAAAAAAATCAATTAAAATTTGAATTTTGATGAAACTTTATTATCAAAATAATATTTGGTTTGTGCCATTAGTAATGGAATATGACATCATTCAAATGACTGCCACGAGCAATTGGCATCACCAAAACGTGAAATTATGCGTTCATCGAACCTGGTTCGCAATTCTGTCATGTTCGGTCGTGTTGTGTGGCATGTAGCGCCGTCCTGTTGAAACCACATCTCCTCCACATCCATATCTTCGATCGCTGGGCAGAAATACTCGGTTATCATACGGCCATAACGTTCAGAATTGACAGTAACGGTCTGCCCTTCGTCATTTTCGAAGAAATATGGCCCTATGACACCACCGGACCATAATGCACACCAAACAGTGACTCTAGGTGGATGCATTGGGCGCTCGACAACCACGTGTGGATTTTCGGAGCCCCACACACGACAATTTTGACTATTAACGTAACCGCCGAGGTGAAAATGTGCTTCATCGCTGAAGAAAATTTTGTGCGAAAAATTGGGATTTTCGGACTGTTTTTCAAGCACCCATTCGGCGTAGTTACGACGCATTCTGTGATCTCCCGGCTCCAGTTTCTGCACCAACTGAACTTTATATGGATGAAGATGCAAATCCAAATGCAAAATACGCCAAATTGAGGTGATGGAGATGTCCAATTGTTGTGAACGCCGGGGAAGCGATAAATTCGGGTCATCTCCAACACTGGCAGCTACAGCAGCAATATTTTCGGCCGAACGAGCAGGGCGATTACGTATTGGCCTCTGTACATCTTGTACAGAACCAGTTCGTTCGAATTTCGCCAATAAATCCGAAATTGTTGACAAAACAGGCCTTCCGTGACGTCCGAAACCCTTCCTTAGTGCGCGAAAAGTGGTGCTCAAATTTTCACCATTTTTGTAGTGAATTTTCACTATGTTTACACGTTGAGCGATGCTAAATCGGTCCATTTTCATAAATGGCAAACACTAAACTACAATATTAACACAATGCAACGACAGATGACCGCTCCGGTTGTCGAACGCAGGGCTGTCAAGGTTTTCGGTTCGAAATGAAAAACCCTGTATATTAAAAAATAAAAATACGTGTTTTTTTAAATTTAGGTTTACATCTAAAAAACAACATTTGATGAAAAAATTCGCTGTTGCCGTGTAAAGGGTTAAACCAACGACAATTACTACGAACTACCTCCACTCTTATTCATACTACCTCCACTCTTACACACACTCTTACATAAAGACGAAACTTCTATGTCATTCGAAGTTCAAGGTGCCAAAGAAACGACAGATCATAAGCTCCTATAATGCAACAAGATATGGCGTGGACATAATGGATGAGATGGTGGGGACTTATCGCTACAAGCGTATAATAAGTCGATGGCTCGTTGCAGTCTTTTGTGACATGCTTGAAATTTGTGCGTTGAATGTATTTGTGCTATTTATCATTTTGAATCCATTTTGGAACTATACTTAAAAGCACTTTGGCGGATGACTGTTTATGCTCGAATACAGTGCGTAGAACAGCGAGAAAGTACACCGAGCAGTAAGTCTGCCTTGTTGCTGGCAAACCAATTTTGTTCCACAACCACCACAATAGCTACTGAAAACACCTGGACTATCGCAGCGTCGCTTGGTGCATCATACGCCGCTGAAGAAACGCGCAAGGTGCCACATATGCCCGCAATACCGATGTTCATTCCATTGAATCCAACAAATGCAAAAAGAAAGTTTATACGAAACATACATACGAAACATGTTAAGTGCAATGATTTAATTTTATTAATTCTCGATTCTCATTTAATTTTTGGCATTGTATAGAAATAAAAAAACATACTAAAAATAAAATAATTTATTTGTTTCTACATTCTTAGTATTGTATGAAATTGACTCATGAGTGAGTCTTGCATAACGTTTTGGAAACGACGGATGAGTGTTAATTACAAATCTAACTCTTATCACCAGCTTTGTTAAATTTATTTCCACAACTCTAAATTGCAATTAAACTTCGTTTTCAATGTTTTTATTAATATTAATTTGCGAATCACAACTTAAATTATATGAAAGAGAATCGTTAACTCAAATAAATAAAACTTTTTTGTTTCACTGCCTCCTAAAATAAATGAATTCCAAATTCTTGTTTGGTCCAACCTTTTGCATACAATGGATATGCTTTACAGTTTACGCAATATTTTTCTAATAGTTTTATTTATTAACCTTTTATTTATAGTATCTTGTGATGGATTATTACTGTGGTGGAGATCTCTTAACACTTTTGAGCAAATTTGAGGATCGTTTGCCTGAAGACATGGCTAAGTTTTACATTGCTGAGACAATTCTAGCAATTGACAGTATTCATAAATTGCACTATGTTCATCGAGATATTAAGCCAGATAACTTGGTATTGGATATGAATGGTCACATCCGCTTAGCAGACTTTGGATCGTGTCTACGCTTAGGTCCTGATGGGATGGTGCAATCTAATGTTGCTGTTGGAACTCCAGACTACATCTCGCCTGAAATCTTACGTGCTATGGAGGATGGACAAGGTAGATACGGCGCTGAATGTGATTGGTGGTCCCTAGGTGTTTGCATGTATGAAATGCTATATGGAGAAACACCTTTTTATGCGGAAAGTTTAGTGGAAACTTACGGGAAAATCATGAATCATCAAAACTGCTTTGATTTCCCAGCACAAGAAAACCCTGAGGCCAATGTTTCAGATGCAGCAAAAGATTTAATGCGAAATCTAATCTGTGCTCCTGAAGTTCGTTTAGGCCAAAATGGCACGAACGATTTTAAAAGACACATATGGTTTACTGGCTTTGATTGGGATGGCCTGAGGTATACTCAGGCACCCTACATACCTGAAGTGTCTAGTCCAACAGATACATCAAATTTTGATGTAGATGACAACGACATGCATTTATCTGACACTGTGCCACCAGCAGCCAATCCTGCTTTTTCCGGACTTCACTTACCATTTATCGGATTCACATTTACGAAAAATAGTGTTATTTCCGATTTGGGGAAAATTAATTTCGTCAGCGGTATCGACAATAGTCAAATGTACTTTTATGACAATAGGAACGAAGCAAATAAAAAAAAATATCTAAATATAAACGAAATAAGTAGGCTTTTAGAAGAACTCAATGTAGTAAAGAAAAAGAATCTTGATCTTGAAAATCACATTAAATGCATTGAGTTAAAAGAAACAAAGCCGTCTGAAATTATTGTTGATTCGCCACATGAAATACAGTTGAAGCAGTTAGAAGATGAATTGCAGGACCTTAAACAAGAAAAAACCAACCTAATGAAAGAATGTAATGACGCCTTGGAGCGTATAAAACTACAGGATGCAGACTTAAAAGATGCTATCTGTCAACGTAAGCTTGCTATGATGGAATACGCAGAGGTTACTGACAAATTATCTGAATTACGTTCTCAAAAGCAAAAACTATCACGACAGGTAATTATTATTAAATAATTTTTTAAATAACCTATATTTGCGAAACTTCACCTTCCTAGTGGATTCCTAAGGCCAGTCGAGGTACTTGATTTCCACAACGAAAGTTCTCATTTATCAAAAATGAACTCATAGGCTAGAGGCAAAAAGCGACAGCTACGTATTTTCTCGTACTCAATTTTTTAGCTTGATTCATTTTATTCTCAAGAATATTATGATATACAGAAGACGAAATAACAGGTAGACATCGCTTAACACGGAGTTTAGGTTCCTGGAAAATTCCATGTTAAGCGGAACCGTGTTAAGCGCGGTCTAGCTGTATGTAGATACATACCACTCTGGGCAAAAAATAGTAAGACTAAGTAAGTTCTTACTTACTTTTGGTACATATTACATACCTAATGTTATACATCAAAAAGAGGAAGAAAATTCCTTTCATATGACACCTATATCGGTAGAATCGGTTGATAATTTCTTGAGAAATTCGGATATATAACTGGGACTTTGGGGGCGGACCACGCCCTCTGAGAATGTTTCCGCGGCAAAATTTTAAGTTTGTAAAAATACTCCTCTTTCCGATAAAAAAAAACAAAATTTTTTTAAGCTGGTGTATTCTGCACTTTTCCCCCGCGAGTTACTAAGTTTCATTAGGGCGGTAGGTCTAGGGGATGTACTCTAACATTTGTAGGGGGCACAATAGATCAATCCTGGTCTCAGTGCAATTTACCCTAATCAATTCTATTTTATTCTATTCTGCACTTGTTCCGTTTTTTCGAATCCTCGAAACAGTTGTTGAAGCCAATTTCCGGAAAAGCCTTCAATGCGCGTAGCGATTCACGTTTAATGTCTTCAATTGACTCAAAACGGTTTCCCTGGAGCGGTCGTTTGAGTTTGCTGAACAGCCAGAAGTCACACGGAGCTAAATCAGGCGAATACAGTGGTTGTGGAACGTTATTGGTTGAATTTTTGGCGAAAAACTCACGAAGAATCAATGCAACGACGGTGCATTATCGTGGTGCAAAAACCAAGAGTTGTCGGCCCATAATTCCGGCCTCTTTTTACGAATAGCTTCGCTATTGAACGTTTCGGCTCCAGAAATTTGATTCCGCACACAAAATTTAATGGAATTTCTTTGTTGAATAATTTCACTCATTGTATATTAAAAATCGCCGAATGCACTTTTCGTACTTCAGAAAGACAAGCGTATACTAAACACTAATAACACTGTACAACAGCATTTCTGCAACAGAGTAACGACCGTATATTTCTGAAAGAGGACGTCATACTGATCATTTTTGCCGAACAAAGTAATAGTCCAGCACGTCTGAGTTTTTTGTAATTTGCACATAAAGGTTAAAGGGGTCCCTATAGGCTTTTATACGGAAAGTATAAAGACTTGAAGAGCTAGAGCTTTGATGTCTAAGACAAAGTTGTTTGCATTGGAAGTGTGAATATTTTTGTGTACACATGAACCCCCTTCCCCTTTCCTTACCCCCCTTTTTCATGTTTTTCGGAAAAAATGTTCATAAAAAGCTTGTATTGAGTAAAATATTAAAAAAACACCATATTGTCTTTTGGGAAAATATTCCCCATTAAAAAATAGGGGGGGGGCGTCTTCAAACACCAAAACTTTCTCAAAACTTCCCCCAAAAAAATAAAAAGCCTTAAACACGAAACCTTATTAAATACTTTTTTCATAAATTGCTAGCTCTGCTTGAGTTGATGAGAAAAATGTTGAATATTATCTAAAAAAAAAATATTTCCCATTGAAAAATAGTTCAGGTGGTCTCCAAACAATTAAACCCTAAGAAGTCTCCTCTTAATAAAAGAAACAATTTTTATGATTTAAAAAAAAGACATAAATTCGTATTGCTTTTCATCATATCAATGTAAAAATTTCTCTTAAGTATGCGGCGTTTCACTCCAGGGGCGAAGCCAAGGGGTGTTTTCGATGTCAAAACCCCTAAAGCCTATAAACATTCAATATTTTCAATCATTATGCATGTTATGTACGTTGCCACATGAGCAAAAAGGTCTTTTTACCTTTAAACATTTAAGAAAATAATAACAGCAAATTTTTTTTACAAACCCAATTTTTTTAATTGTCCCCTTCAGGCTCAATACAACAATTTACACGATTTTGCGACTTTGGAAATACTTAAAAAAAGTTTTCTGATAAGGAGACAAAACTTAATATTGGATGTTTGTTAGATGCATATTTTTGTACCGATAACACAAACATACTGTAACGTTAAGACAGTTTGTCGCTGTGCAAAGCAACCCTGTCGCTACGCGCCGTGCTATAATTCAATCTGGCAACGACGGCCGCGACAATGAAGGCAACTTTTAGTCCAATCTGGCAACGATGGTCGCGATCACCATGGAAACCTTTAGTCCACTCCGGAATGTGCGAGAACGATCTGCGCGATGGCCGGACAGGTATAAAAGACAGCCGGGTGCGGCGCAGCGAGTCAGTCTGATTTTGACTAGTGAAGGTGCCACACGGAGTAATTGAGCGAATAATTAAGTGTAAAGACAGTAAAGTGTAAACCTGTGAAATAAAGTGATTGTTGGTTTATTTTATTGACTGCGGTTGAGGAACTAAGTGTGTTTTATTTTCAAATTACGCAATCCAGAGATACGTATTAGCCCACTAAAACTCATATTCGTAACATTTGGTGTCAGAAGTGGGATTGTGTTACTGAAAGTAAAAAAAAAAAAAAAATAAAAATTAATTATAAAACGCAGACATGGTTAGACTGGAGCAACTGAAGGTGGACCAGCTGAAGAAGGAGCTGGCCGCTTGGAATTTGCCGACTGCTGGTGGAAAGGTGGAGTTGCAGCTGCGCTTGCGGGAGGCGTTGAATCACGAGGCATCGATTGGACTGCGCACGAGTTCGGAACGCAGGAGCTAGAGGCGTCGGGCAAAGTGGAGGAATCGCCTGCGGGTGCTGCGTCGATGCAAAGTACGGCTGCAGCGGCTGCGCCACCACAAGCCATGGACATGAGCCAGCTAATGGTTGCACTTAAAGGAATGTTCGAGACTTCCAACCGTGAAATGGCAGCAAAAATGGAAACGGCGACCCAGGAAATATCGGCGCAAGTGTCAGAGCGAATGGAAGTCAAGCTTCAGGAAAATTCTGCGCGCTTGGAGCAGAAAGTGGAGGAAATCTCAGACAGGATTAACGGGAAAGTCGAGCATCTGGAGACGCGAGTAGAGCACTTGGATAAACGAGTCGACGACCTGGATGATTCCCTGAACAAACGAGTTGATAGTCTGGAAGACTCGATGAACAGAAAAATGGACGAGCGGCTTAGGGAGGTACAGCCGCGAGAATGGTTGCCGCCGGTTCCGGAAAGTGTTGCCACCCGAGCAGAAGTGCCTACTTATGATGGGACTACGCCGTTCGATACATTCAAGCTACAATTCGACCTGGCTGCTCTGGAAAATCAGTGGACCGATGTAAGGAAAGGTCGGAGATTGGCGCTGGCTCTAAAAGGTGCTGCGGCTGAGGTAATAAAATCAGTTCCAGAATGCTTAAGAAGTGAGTACGAGACCGTCATAAGGGCGTTGGCAGCGAAGTACAGCGACGAGCACAACAGAACGCTGTACTACTGTGAGCTGAAGAACCGCAGGCAAAGAGCCAACGAGGCGCTGCAGACATATGCAGCAGACATTGAGCGGCTCGCACAGTTGTGCTACCCAAAATTCGGCGCTGAGGATCTCGAGAGGATGAAGATCGAGGCATTTATTGAAGGTCTTCATGATCCGGAAACACGTCGCAGTGCGTTGATGATGGGCAAGCCGACATTTAAGGAGACGGTGACCAGCGCGATGACATATGAGGCGACATGGATCGGGGCCACTCGGTATGCACCTGCAAGGATACGCCAAATCCAGCCAGACAGCGACATTCCGATCCAGGCCATAAGCTCTGAGACACCGGGCAGGCCACGGGTGGTCTCCACTAAAGTTGTTTGCTGGGTATGTGGCAAGCAGGGTCACATATCACGAGACTGCCGCCAACGAAAGAGGCGTTCTCGTTCTCGATCTCAATCGCCTGAAGCGAGGAATGCTGACAATCGAGGCTCAGCCAACAAGCGCAGGGCTGAGGACGAGGAGCCGTTAAACTAAAAAGGGTCAGCCCAAAGGGGCGTGAGCTGATCCCCACAACCTGCTGCCCCACCGTCCTTGTCTCGCAGTTGAAACGACAACCCAGCAGCTTGACGATTGAGGGAAAGATAGATGGAAAGTTGTTCGTGTTGACACTGGATACTGGAGCGTCATATTCGATCATAAAAAGGAAGCTTCTGAAGAACTGGGAACCACTGCATGGCATACAGCTGAGGACTGCGACTGGCGAGCGTGCGCTGGTAAGAGGGAAAGTAACAAAAACAATTGCTATCGGCACCAGCAGCCTGGAGCATGAGTTCATCGTCGCGGATATAATGGACGACGTGATTATCGGCGTGGATTTCATGATTAGGCACGGTTTTACGCTGGACCTGAAAGAAAATGTGCTGAGGTATGCCAATGTTGAATTTCCCCTGCACACCGGCTATGAGCGAAGCGTGGCGGTAAGGAAAGTTGTCTCGTGTCAACTCCGGAGGATACCAGCGAATTCCGAGGCGGTTGTGTGGGCAAAGGTGGACGAGGACGATGGGACAAGTCGGCTGTGGGTCGTAGAAGCACCGGAACAAGGACACGACAACATCATCATCGGACGTACATTAGTGGAACCTAAGAATGGCAGAATACCAGTCAGAATACTGAACCCCCTGAATGCACCCAGATATGTCGGGAAAGATGAGGTAATTGGCGAGTGTAGGGAAGCCGTAGCAGTGGTCAATTGCGAGAGTAGCCCACCCGGAGGAAATAAGAAGAGCGGTTTTAACATGGACGTCATACCGCAGGAGAATCAGTGGAACAGCGAATTGACGGCCAATCAGAAACAGAAGGCGAGGTCACTCCTGCAGCACTATGGGTCAATATTTGCGGCAGAAGCAGGCGGAAGAACAGCCATAGTGAAGCACAACATCGACACCGGAAGCGCAAAACCGATCCGCCAACCGCCAAGACGAGTTCCTCTGGCCAAGAGGGAGGAGGTCACAAATTTGATCGAAAACATGCGGAAAGAAAAGGTCATAGAGCCTTCTTCGGGCCCCTGGTGCTCGCCGGTCGTGCTAGTCAAGAAAAAGGATGGCAGTACCCGGTTTTGTGTGGACTATCGGAAGCTCAATGATGTGACCAAGAAGGACAGTTATCCACTACCGCGGATCGATGACACCCTGGACACGCTGTCAGGCACACAGTGGTTCTCCACGCTCGACTTACGCAGCGGCTATTGGCAGGTAGAGCTTGCAGACAAAGACAAGGAGAAAACGGCTTTCAGTGTTGGCGATGGTTTATGGCAGTTCACCGTCATGCCGTTTGGACTCTGCAACGCCCCAGCAACATTCGAGCGGCTAATGGAACGGGTGCTAAAAGGGCTGCATTGGCGGACGTGTCTGGTGTACCTCGACGACATAATCGTGATGGGTAATAGCTTCGACGACCACCTGGGAAAGCTAAAGGAGGTATTCGAGCGGATACAAAAAGCCGGGCTTAAACTCAACCCAAAGAAGTGCTCGCTGTTCCAAAAAGAGGTCAAGTATCTGGGTCATACGGTTTCCGCCCGCGGAGTACATACGGATGAAGGCAAAATCACGGCGGTGAAGGAGTGGCCCCGGCCACGCAATCTACACGAACTCCGCAGTTTCCTGGGCCTGTGCACATACTACCGCCGATTTGTTCCGGGATTCGCGAACATAGCCAGCAGCTTGCACAAACTGACGAAAAAGAGCCAAGCTTTCGAGTGGAACGAGGAGCAGGAACAGGCTTTTGCACGTCTGAAGGAAAAACTGTGCACTGCTCCAATTCTGGCCTTCCCCGTACCTGGAGAGATGTTTGTGCTGGATACGGATGCAAGCGGGCATAGTATTGGCGGTGTGCTATCACAGATAATAGACGGCCAGGAACAAGTGATAGCGTACTACAGTAGGGTTCTATCGAAACCGGAACGCAACTACTGTGTGACACGGAGAGAACTGCTGGCGGTATTGGACTGCGTAAAACACTTCCACAAATATCTGTATGGACAAAGGTTTCGCCTGCGCACAGATCATGCGGCATTGAGATGGCTCCTGAACTTTAAGGATCCTGAAGGGCAATTGGCGCGGTGGATCGAGCGACTGCAGAGCTACGACTACACGATAGAGCATCGGAAGGGCAGTAGCCATGGCAATGCCGATGCCTTGTCACGCCGTCCGTGCAAAGTCGAATGCAGGGCGTGCTCGCGAGCCGAAAGCAAAGAACAGATAGTGGACGTCCGGTTGGTGAACGTTATGCCAGAGGAAGAGTGGTCTGGGGAGAGGCTACAAAAGGACCAGCGTGAGGATGCGGATCTTGCAAAAATCGTCGAAGGCAAGGAGCAAGGCGCACGTCCAGACTGGCAGGAGATGGCCGGTGAAAGCCCGATCGCTAAGGCTTACTGGGCACAGTGGAAAAGTCTGCGGCTGAAGGAAGGATGCCTGTACCGCGAATGGGAGAGCGCGGATGGACGGACCAGCAACTCCCTAATGGTAGTGCCGAAATGCAGAATCAACGAGGTCATCCAGGCATACCATAACGACTCCAGTGGAGGGCACCTAGGCATCACCAAAACCGTCGCCAAAATAAAAAGACGATTCTACTGGGTAGGATGTCAGGAGTCTGTAGCCGAGTGGATTAAGAGCTGCGACCGATGTTCAGCAGCGAAAGGGCCAACAAGAAGATCTCGAGGCCGCATGCAGCAGTACAACGTGGGAGCGCCCTTCGAGCGGATTGCTATGGACGTCGCCGGCCCATTCCCAACTAGTACTCAAGGCAACAAATATGTGCTGGTGGTAATGGATTACTTCAGCAAATGGCCCGAAGTGTACCCAATTCCTAACCAGGAGGCCACTACGATCTCGGAAAAGCTGGTAAACAACTGGGTAGCCAGGTTCGGAGTTCCGTTGGAGTTGCACTCAGATCAAGGCCGGAATTTCGAGTCTGCGGTATTCAAGGAAGTGTGTGAGCTGCTGGGGATAAAGAAAACGCGTACCACCCCTTTGCACCCACAGTCCGACGGCATGGTGGAACGCTTTAACCGGACACTGGAGGAATACCTGCGGAAAGTGGTAGGCAGGAATCAGAAGGATTGGGACACGCATATCCCCTTGTTCCTAATGGCGTATAGGTCAGCCCCGCACGACACGACATCACTCACTCCAGCCCGAGCAGTATTCGGCACAGAATTGCGGTTACCCGCTGACTTGAAGTTCGGGGTAGTCAGCACGACGGGAGGCGCTAAGACGGACTACGTGGCCAATAAGCGGGCGGAACTGGAGGAGATTCACCAGTTTATAAGGAGCCGCACCAAACTGGTCAGCGATAAGGCGAAAGCCAGATATGATCTACGGGCCAACTCAGCAGGGTTCCAAGAAGGCGATCTGGTAATGCTCTACAACCCGCAGCGGAGGAAAGGTTTGTCTCCGAAACTTCAAGCGTCATGGGAAGGACCTTACGAAGTCGTGACTAGGATAAACGACGTGGTATACAGGATTCAACGTTGCAGCAATAAAGGCGCTAAGCTGAAGGTAGTCCATTTGCAGCGCCTGGCGCCTTATCACAGCGGAACCTCGGCACTTGTTCGGGGCGAACAAGTCTAAGTGGTGGGCAGTGTAACGTTAAGACAGTTTGTCGCTGTGCAAAGCAACCCTGTCGCTACGCGCCGTGCTATAATTCAATCTGGCAACGACGGCCGCGACAATGAAGGCAACTTTTAGTCCAATCTGGCAACGATGGTCGCGATCACCATGGAAACCTTTAGTCCACTCCGGAATGTGCGAGAACGATCTGCGCGATGGCCGGACAGGTATAAAAGACAGCCGGGTGCGGCGCAGCGAGTCAGTCTGATTTTGACTAGTGAAGGTGCCACACGGAGTAATTGAGCGAATAATTAAGTGTAAAGACAGTAAAGTGTAAACCTGTGAAATAAAGTGATTGTTGGTTTATTTTATTGACTGCGGTTGAGGAACTAAGTGTGTTTTATTTTCAAATTACGCAATCCAGAGATACGTATTAGCCCACTAAAACTCATATTCGTAACAATACTTTCACTTTAGACGGAATAACTTCAATTCCATTGAACCAAATTTCATGAAATTTGGACTTAAAATCGGGAAAATATGTTAATTTCATTTTTTATTTTTTGGGGGAAGATATGAGAAAGTTTTGGTGTTTGAAGACCCCCCCCCCCCTATTTTTTAATGGGGAATATTTTCCCAAAAGACAATATGGTGTTTTTTTTAATATTTTACTCAATACAAGCTTTTTATGAAAATTTTTTCCGAAAAACATGAAAAAGGGTGGTAAGGAAAGGAGAAGGGGGGTTCATGTGTACACAAAAATATTCACACTTTCAATGCAAACAACTTTGTCTTAGACATCAAAGCTCTAGCTCTTCAAGTTTTTATACTTTCCGTGTAAAAGTCTATAGGGACCCCTTTAACCTTTATGTGCAAATTACAAAAAACTCAGACGTGCTGGACTATTACTTTGTTCGGCAAAAATGATCAGTATGACGTCATCTTTCAGAAATATACGGTCGTTACTCTGTTGCACACAAAAAGTTTAAAATTGTTTTACTGTGTAATTATTCTGATGTGACATTTGGCACAGATGTCACTGACAGTCATACCAACCTAGAAAAAAAATATTTCGACGAATGGGCTTCCGCGCGAAATTTAAATTAAAAAGTCTTACTATTTTTTGCCCACAGTAGTACTTGTTTGAAACGTACATAAATATAAATGACTAGCTGGGCCCCGCGGCTTCGCACGCAAGCTCTCTTGTTTCCCCCGATACAAATTCTGAACCCATTGTTGACCCCGTCAGATTTTGATTTAAAAAGAAACATATGTCTATTATCTTTGATGTCAAGACTTTTGAAGTCAAAAGGCCCTTTAGATCATGAGTTTTCACATTTACTCTAAACAAATTCTTAACCCTTAGTTTGCTAGATTTCGATTTTGAAAATAATTAGATTATTATTTATTATTAATGGGGATAATGCACTGCGACCTAGAAGATCTATTGTGCCCCCTTCTTGGACCTCAAAGACTGTCAGTGAGTCCAGTATCCAAGAGGAATCTTAGTATGTTTCCTAAGCCTCTGGATACCCAGTCTGCACCGGATATGATATAGTCTCCCAG
The DNA here is from genome assembly GCA_964056695.1 of Melieria picta. Lineage (NCBI taxonomy): Eukaryota > Metazoa > Arthropoda > Insecta > Diptera > Ulidiidae > Melieria > Melieria picta. The sequence continues at coordinate 66,624,732 of OZ057400.1, forward strand.
GTGCTTCTTTCTCTTATGCATGAGTACAGGGCAATTTCCTAGTATATGTATTGCAGTCTCGTTTTCCTGCAAGCAGAACCTGCAATACCCGTTTTCACGGATTCCTAGTTTCGTTAGATGATAGTTCAATCTACAATGCCCTGTAAGCATTCCCGTGATAATCCTTAGATTATTTTTTGACAAGGTCATACACTCCTCGAAACGTTTTCTATTATAGGATCCGATAACCAGTTTCGAATGCTCTAGACCTGGTTGATTTTCCCAGTATAGATTCCTTCTGGTTATCTCGTCCTTTCTCAGTAGAATGGAGGAGGCTCCTTTTCCCAACCCACAAAAAGGTTCAGGGCCGACAAAGGGTGTGGAAGCTCCCTTCCTTGCTAGCTCGTCAGCCCGTTCGTTCCCTTCAATGCCGGTGTGGCCCGGAACCCAAAGTACCCACACCTTGTTGTAACGGCCAAGTTCATTCAGCTTCTCAAGGCACTCCAATACCAGTTTCGAGGACACCTGGTAGGATCTAAGTGCCTTGATAGCCGCTTGGCTGTCAGAAAGAATGGCAATTTTCCGGTTCCGGTAATTCTTCACCAGATTGAAATGAGCACACCTTTCAATGGCGTATATTTCCGCCTGGAAGATAGTAGTGTGCTTTCCAGTAGGTTCCGAGTATCGTATCCTCGGCCCGTATACTCCTATCCCGGTACCTTCCTCCGTTAAGGAGCCATCTGTGTACCAGGATATCATGTGCTGGTCTATCCGATATGTTTCCGATATACCTACCCATTTCCTTTTGTTACTAAGATCAGTTCTGAACCGTTTGACAAAGCTGAACTTCGGTGAGATTGTGTCCCTCGGTATTGCGATTTCGGGATGCTGAAGCGTGAGAGTATCAATCCTCTTACGACTCAGGAATCCCTCAGCCCCGATATTGACATCAGTCATCCGTAGGAGAGCCCTCTTCGCCTGGGTCTGTATATATAAGTGAAGAGGTGTAAGTTCCAAAAGAACCTCCAAGGATGCTGTTGGACACGTTCTCATAGCCCCTGTTATGCACACGCATGCCAGTCTTTGTAGCTTACTAAGCGCCTTGATAGTGGTCGCCTGGCTGGTCCTGTTTACCCAGACAGCCGAACCATACGTTATCATGGGTCTTACAATCGCCGTGTAAATCCATCTCAGTATAGTCGGAGTACAACCCCAACTTTTACCTGATATGGATCTACAGGTCATGAAGACCCTCGTGGCCTTACTTATCGTTGCCTCTAGGTGTCCTTTCCAGAGAAGTTTCTGATCTAGTATAACGCCTAGATACTTCACCTCCTTCTGGAATTCTATCTCCGCCCCATCCAAACGTATAGGTCTAAGAGCATCAAGTTTGTATTTTCTTGTGAAGGGTACAACGGTGGTCTTTGCCGGATTTATATTCAGCCCCACTTTTGTACACCACTTCTTGGTTAACCTTAGTCCTAAGGTTATCCTTTCCCGCAGGGTATCTTCAAATTTTCCCCTGCATAGGATTACAATATCATCCGCATAACCCTGGACCGTTAGGCCAGCGTTAGTTAGCTCCTGTAAAAGATCATCAACCACGAGGCTCCACAGTAGAGGTGATAGTACTCCCCCCTGCGGACAGCCCCGGGTTGTGTTTGCTAAAACTGGGCCACCCGTACTAGTCTGTATCTCCACCGACCTAGTAGCGAGCATGCTATGTATCCAGCCTCTTAGGGTATTATTCAGGCCCCTGCTGGTTAAAGAATTGTCTATGACTTCATGAGAGGTATTGTCAAAGGCCCCCTCTATATCCAGAAAGGCACAAAGTGCCATTTCCTTCTCTTCTAGACTTTCCTGTAACACACTCGTCAGTTGGTATAGAGCAGTCTCGGTGGAACGACCTGCCCTATAAGCATGTTGGCAAGTATGCAGAGGGTTGTCTAATAGGACTGTCGTCCTTATGTAGTTGTCCACAACTTTCTCTAGAGTTTTCAGTACAAAAGAAGTTAGGCAAATTGGCCTGAAAGATTTCGGATGAAGTGGGTCCTTCTTCCCGGCCTTTGGTATGAAAACTACCTTTGCCCTCCTCCAGGCTTCTGGTATATAACCCAGTGCCAGACTGGCTCTAGTTATTTTCAGCAGGTGGTGTTTGAAAAGACACATCCCTTTCTGTAGTAGGGCCGGAAAAATGCCGTCGGGTCCAGGTGATTTCAGTGGTTTGAAGGTATTAACCGCCCACTGTACCCTTTCCTCCGTGCAGATTTCCTTTGCCACTCTCCAGTCTCTTTTAGAGATCCTGTATAGCGCCTCAACCTGCCCTGCCCCTCCCCAAGCAGTGGAGCCCGGGAAGTGAGTATCTAGAAGTAGCTGAACCTTCTCTTCCTCACTCTCGGTAAATTCCCCATTGCTTTTCCTGAGGTTGGTAGAGGTCAGGTTGTGGCTCCTTGCCATAACCTTAAAGAGTCTGGATGCCTCACAGGTTTGTTCTATGTTTTCACAGAAATTTCTGAAATTTCTTCGCTTGGATTCCCTGATCTCCTTATTATAGAGTGTCAGAGTACTCCTATACTCGCCCCAGTTCCCGGTACGTTTAGCCCGGTTGAATAACCTGCGAACCTTGCTTCGCAGTATGCTGAGGTCCCTATTCCACCAGGGTACGTCCCTGGAGGAAGCAATCTTGCTGACCGGGCAGCTGTTCTCATACGCAAATAATTAGATACGCGTGTCCAATTTTTTTTAAATTTAAAGTATTTTTACAATTTTTGAAGTCAATAGGCCCATCGGTTCATGTTTTTTTCGAGTCTTCCCCTAAACAAATCTTAACCCATTTTTGGTCCAGTTAAATTTTGATTCTCAAAAAACTATAAAATACGTGTCGAATTATTTTTTATCTACATTATTTGCAGGAAGTTCGAAATCAATATGTTAATTAATTAAATCACGTTTCTTCATACAACACCTTAATACATGTTTTTCCTCCTTTAGACCCTGAATTTCAAAAAATCCCGTCTTAGCGGAGGTTCATTCTTTAAGAAGTATAGTTCAAATTGCAGCGGTTTGGTCAATTAATCAATCAGTCAGTCAGTCAGGACAAACAATCTATGTATATAAAAAAGCATGGCGGTACCACGTCCCCTTGTCCAATGCTCACAACTTTCTTCTAGTCGAATTGTGCTACTAAGTGGAAAGTTCGTACCAAGTTTCACTCATGTATGTGTGTGTGTACTGCGTAACTGTTGGGTCATGAAACATGTCCCACGCCCCCTTGTCCAACGCCGATCAAATCTCACCAGTAGAATGACACATCTATGAGACGACGGTACACCAACTTTCAATGCTGTGCGGCTAACGATTCCGAAGCTATTCCATATGAAAGATTTGAGTTGTATGGGCGGTGCCATGCCCCCTTGTTAAATACCCGCCCCATTCCCTCTGTCGATAGATATAACTAAATGGTAGGTTCGCGCTAAGTTTCATTGATGTGTGACGAACAATTTCAAAACTATGCGGATAGTTTTGATTAAAAAAATGTGCCACGCCCCTTGTTCAACGCCCATCAAATTTTAACAGTAGAATGACACTTCTGTGGGAGGATGTCATACCAAATTTCAATGCTGTGCGACTTACTATTCCAAAGCTATTCCATATAAAAGATTTTAGTAGTATGGGCGGAGCCACGCCCTCTTGTTAAATACCCGCCTTATTCCCTCTGCCGAAATATATGACTAAATGATAGGTTCATACCAAGTTTCATTGATGTACGACTTACAGTTCTGCTGAAATATTGGGTCATAAAAAATGTGCCTTGCCCCTTATCCAACGCCCATCAAATTTTAACAGTAGAATGACACTTCTATGGGACGATGTCATACCAAATTTCAATGTTGTGCGACTTACAATTCCGAAGCTATTCCATTTAAAAGATTTGAGTTGTATTGGCGGTGCCACACCTCCTTGTTCAATACCCGCCCTATTCCCTCTGTGGAAAGATATGACTAAATGGTAAATTCGTGCTAAGTTTCATTGATGTGCTACCAACAGTTCCAAAATTATGCGGATAGTTTGGGTCAAACAAATGTGCCACGCCCCTTGTCCAACGCCCATCAAAATTTAACAGTAGAATGACACTGACACTGACTAAATGATAGGTTCATACCAAGTTTCATTGATGTACGACTTACAGCTCTGCTGAAATATTGGGTCATAAAAAATGTGCCTTGCCCCTTATCCAACGCCCATCAAATTTTAACAGTAGAATGACACTTCTATTCCATTTAAAAGATTTGAGTTGTATGGGCGGTGCCACACCCCTTGTTCAATACCCACCCCATTTCCTCTATCGAAGGACATGACTAAATAGTAAGTTCGTACCAAATTTAATTGATGTGTGACTTATGGTTCCAAAGTTATTGTCTAAAAATGTATTTTTGTGGTGCCACGCCCTGTTTTCCCGACTTTTCTTTTTTCCTAAACCTTCACGTAACAATTTCAAACAAACCCGCCGAAGGAAGTATCCAAGTTGGTCCAGTCGTTTTCAAGTTTTAAGCAGCCGAACGGACCACGATTCATTTTTATATATATAGATTAAAGTGAGGCCTTGCACTCTTTAAATTTTTTGCAAGTGTATCTGTATGGGTGTGTATGTGAATTAGACATGAATTAGTGCTGTATGGAGATACTTAATCATCTTTAACCTTTAATTTTTTGCGGTATGGTGAAAAAGTACATGAGCCAAAATATTGAGGGGCTTGAATGGGAGGCACTCTGTCGCTGTGCTATGCATGAATGATTTTACGGGCATACTTTAAGCACGCACTTTAGAGTACGGCAGACTTGCTATAATTTCGATATGGCAAGGATGGCTCGCGATGGTAATGGGATGTGCGAGAACGATCGAGAGATAGCCCAACTGGTGTATGCGAGAACAATCGGCGCGATAATTAGACAAGTACAAAAGGCAGCCGCATACACCGCATAGGGACGAGTCTGATTCGAGCAAGCAAAGGGGAAACATGCAATAGTCCAATAAGTAGTAGCAAGTGTAAAGACAAACAAGTGTAAATTTGTAATTAAAGTGACTGTTGGGTTTTTGACTGCGTTTGCGCTGAATAATTGAAGTGGTTTTATTTGTCAAGCACAACACAGATCCGAAATAAGCCTACAGAGAACTCATTTTCGTAACATTTGCTGTCAGAAGTGGGATTGTGCTACTGAAAGTAAACAACAACAAAAATTATAAAACGCAGACATGGTTTAACTCCAGCTGCTGAAGGTGGACCAGCTGAAGAAGGAGCTGGCCGCCTGGAATTTGCCGACTGCTGGCGCAAAGGTGGAGTTGCAGCGGCGCTTGTGGGAGGCATGTGAGGCACGAGGCGTCGATTGGACTGTGCACGAGTTCGGGGCGCAAGAGATGGAGGCCCCGGCAAAGGTGGATGAGTTGCCTGCTGGTGCTGCGTCGCTACAAAGTACGGCTGCAGCGGCTGCGCCACTACAAGCATTGGACATGAGCCAGCTGACGGTTGCAATGAAAGGAATGCTCGAGACTGCCAAACGTGAAAGGTTGGCACGATTGGAAACGGTGACTCGAGAAATGGCGGCGAAACGGGAAACCACGAATCAGGCAATTTTAGCGCGAATGGAAACGGCGAATCGAAAAATGGCACCGAAACCGGAAACTACGAATCAGGAAATAGCTAAAGAGAAAGCGGCGAGCCATGAAGTATCGGCGCAAGTGTTAGCGAAACTCAAAAGTGCAAATTGTGAGTGGTCCAGCAAGCTTCAGGAAAATTTTGCGTTCTTGGAGCAGAAAGTGGAAGAAATCTCCAAGAAGCTAAATGTGAAGTTGGAACACCGGGGAACTCGAGTGGAACACTTGGATAAACGATTTGACGACCTGGATGATTCCCTGAGCAAACGAGTTGACAGGCTAGAAGATTCGATGAACAAGAAAATTTACGAGCGACTTAAGGAGGTACAGCTACGAGAGTTGTTGCCGCCAGTTCGAGAAAGTTCGACTACCAGAAAAGAAGTGCCTACTTATGATGGTATTACGCCCTTTGACACCTTCAAACTACAATTCGACATGGCTGCTTTGGAGAGTCAGTGGACCGATGTTAGGAAAGGTCGGAGACTGATACTGGCTCTAAGAGGTCCTGCGGCTGAGGTAATAAAGACAGTTCCGGAAGGTTTGAGAGGTGATTACGAGATCGTCATAAAGGCGCTGGTGGCCAAATACAGTGACGAGCAGAACAAAATGCTATACTACTGTGAGCTGAAGAACCGTAGACAAAGAGCCGACGAGGCGCTACAGGCGTATGCGGCAGGCATTGAGCGGCTGGTACCACTGTCCTACCCAGAATTCAGCATAGAAGTTTTGGAAAGGCTGAAGACCGAGGCGTTTATCGAAGGCATTCTTGACCCGGAGACACGTGTGAGTACATTGGTGCTGATGAAGTCGAAATTCCGTGAGACGGTGACAAGCGCATTGACGTATGAGGCGGCCTGGAGGGAAAGTTCTCGACATTCATCTGCGGAAAGGCGTCGAGCCCAATCTGGACGTGTCACGCAAAGCCAGACAGTGAGCTCAGAGGCACCAGCGGGGCCGCGGGCAGTGTCATCTAAAGTCAGTTGCTGGCGATGTGGCAATCAAGGCCACTTAACACGAGACTGCTATCTGCGAGAGAAGCGTTCCGGACAACAGACGTCCCCAAAATGTGCTGACGCTCTGCCACACCATTCTTGCAAAACTGAGCGCAGGCATGATTCGCAAGCCGAAAACAAGGGACAGATTGCGGATGTTCGGTCAGTAAGAGTTTTACAAGAGGAAGATTGGCTTGCGGAAAGGCTACAGAAGGACCAGCGCGAGGATACGGATCTTGCGAAAATCGTCGAAGGCAAGGAGCAAGGCGCACGTCCGGACTGGCAGGAGATGGCCGGTGAAAGCCCGATCGCGAAGGCTTACTGGGCACAGTGGCAAAGTCTGCGGCTGTCTGATGGCTATATACCCTATACCAGGGGCGGAGCCAAGGGGGGGTTTTGGGTGTCAGAACCCCCCATAGCCTATAATTTGTCAACATTTTCAATCACTATGAAACGTATGTACGTTCGCACATTAGCAAAAAGGTCTTTTCATCTTTAAACATTTAAAAGAATAATAACAAAACATTTTTTGTGCGAAACTAACTTGTTTTTTTAAAGTCCCGTTTAGGCTCAATACAGCGATTTGCATGTTCTAAAAACATGTCTAAAGAGTAGTTTAGTTCGTCGACCGGATTGTTCTTCAAGATGTCGGTACAAGCCTTTTGGATGGTTTCTACGTTCTCAAAACGCTTTCTTTAATCGGCAAATGCATTTTTTGAAAACGTGAAAGTCGCACAGTGCCGCATCAGGTGAAAACGAGGAGTGGTTGATGGTTAAAATTCGACTTTTAGTAAACAAAAAAGTCAAAACAAGTGTCGATCGATGAGATGGCATCCTTCGATAGCCAACTCTTCAGTTAAAGTGCTATTGATAAATTTATGCTATTGAGATGCTTAACCTTCGCCTTACCAAAGATATTTGTATACATCGTTTACCAATGTCGTCACCCGGATGACCCCAGGCAGTTCCGCCGCTATTTTGAGTAAAACTCACAATAAAGGTATAATAATATATACATTTTTTTCATATCTCAGCATTTAGTAGCTTCCTCTGGCGATAGTTCGTTTATCGAAAAAAGACCTAACTCTAATGATTTATTTTGCAACTATGGAAAATATTAGACAATTTCTTTCCAGAGGTTTTATTGAACAGCTAATGAGGTCCGCAAAAAATTTATTGTGAGTTTTATTCAAAATGGCAGCGAAAGCGCCTGGTATCAAGTTTAAACATGAACAAAATTTCTAAAAAAAATGTTTGTTCATGTTATTGAAAATTACCTTCAAATTTGTGCAGTTATTCGAAACAGGGACCGAAAATAACTGTTATTTTACAATTTTCATACCATTTTTTTCGTCTCAGCAGACCGCACATTTTGAGATTTAAGTCTTGTGCGACGAAAAAAAACTGTATCAATAGTTTTTTAGTCGGCCAAACGGCCTTTGAAAAAATTCAAATTGCCTGATAGATATGACCAAAAAAATAAAACTCACAAAATAACTGTTATTTTTTACCGATAAATAAAAAGTAAAAAATAACAGTAATTTTTGCCTGAAATGATAAAAGGCACAAAATAACTTTTTGTCGGGAAAAATAAAAGTTAAAAGATAACAGTTAAAACCGACCTTTTTGATGAAAACCATAACCGGTACGGTCCTTGATTCGAAATCATAGCTAAATACTCTGGCAGATATTAAACATAAGTAAAGAAAAACGAAGGTTAAATCCAATTTCAAGAATTTCAATGAAGATTTTGGCTAATCTTTTATGAATTACCGCCCAGTTTTGATGGGCGGTAATTCAGTTGGCTAATACGTTGGTCATCATTTATGTCCTGACAATCGTTTTTAAATCGCGTTTACCACTTATGAACTCCACCACGGTAAAAACAATCATCACCATAAACTTGGTTCAACAATTTAAATGCTTCGGTTAAAGTTTAAACATTTTTAAAACAAAAGTTAATATTGGGTCTTTGTTCGATGCTTATTTTTCTACCAAGACACAAACATACTTTCACTTCAGATGCAATTTAAATGCTTCGGTTAAAGTTTAAACATTTTTAAAACAAAAGTTAATATTGGGTCTTTGTTCGATGCTTATTTTTCTACGAAGACACAAACATATCAGGTGTACAACTTTGCTTCCGCCGTTTTCCGATAGGTGGCTGTACCGGCTGAGGCTGGTTGAAATACATAGATGGTAATGTCTTTAAAGTGAGTGTGGACAGTGCCTAACGAATTGTCATCGCCGTTTCAGTGACAGTTGTTCTTGTTTTCGTATTATTCACGCTCGAAAATGTCCGTTTATGTGCCCAATTCTCGCCATTTGCGGGAAGTTTTACTTTTCTGTTACAATTCGCAAAAAAATGCAGCTGAAGCGCATCGAATGCTCTCAGAAACTTACGGTGATGCTGCTCTGAGTGAAAGAACGTGTCGGGAGTGGTTTCAACGTTTTAAAAATGGTGATTTCGATGTCGAAGACAAACATGGTGGTGGAAGAGAAAAAACCTTCAAAGATGAACAACTAGAAGCATTGCTTGATGAAGATTCGTGCCAAACCATCACAGGAGATCGCTACCGAACGCAACTGATGCGCCTTAGTCGCGCGCTAAAAGAAAAGCGGCCACAATATCAAGAGCGACATGACAAAGTCATCCTCCAACACGACAATGCTCGGCCTCACGTCGCAAAAGTGGTCAAAAAGTACCTGGAAACGCTGAAATGGGAAGTCTTGCCCCACCCGCCGTATTCCCCAGATGTCGCCCCTTCTGACTTCCACCTATTCCGTTCGATGGCACACGGCCTGGCAGATCAACATTTTCAATCCTTCGAAGAATTGGAAAAATGGATTGCTTCATGGATAGCGTCAAAAGAGGACTCCTTTTTTCGAGCCGGGATCCGAAAATTGCCGGAAAGATGGGAGAAAGTTGTCGCTAGCGACGGACAATACTTTGAATAATACATCTGTAAGCACTTTTTCGCAATAAAGCTTTTAATTTTGGAAAAAAAACGGCGGAAGCAAAGTTGTACACCTGATACTTTCACTTCAGATGCAATAACTTCGCTTTCAGTGCACCAAATTTCATGAAATTTTACTAAAAATCGGGAACAAATTTAATTTTCAATGCATTAGGTCACATAAGCCACCCCAAAATGCCCTATTTGGAAAGTGCAGTTTACTTTAAAAAACACGTAATACTAAACTGGCAAAAAACCAATTTTAGAACCCCCCCCCATGACCAAGTTCTGGCTACGCCCCTGCCCTATACCGCGAGTGGGAGAGTAGGGATGGCAGGACCAGAAAATCCCTAATAGTGGTCCCGAAAGGCCGGATCGACGATGTCATCGAGGCAAACCATAACCCTTTCAGACCTGACGCTAAACTACTGGGAATTTTTTCATAAGTTTTGGAATATATGGTCTCTATATCGTATGAAAATATAATCAATGTTTAGGTTTTACTTTTTTTATATCCTTCAAGGATTTTTAGGACACGCACAATTGATGCATCTCGGTCTAATTTCATTTTAAAATAACCAAAACCCCATATGATAACTTTTTTAAACTATTTTTATTTTTCAGTATGATACAGCCTGAAACAATTATTTTTTTGCTGAAACATAAAAATACATCGCATTTGGTGCATCGTGTGCGTGTACGCGACTTACAGTCTTTGCGACGGCACATACGGACTGCTTTCAAATCGAGTTTTCCTGGCCAGTGATTAAAGCCATCCAGCCGTTTTTCGGGACATGGGGTCCGCTGGGCGATTTCGGTTTGATTGTTGAACAGTTTCAACCTCGTTCGTTTCGGATTCAGAGCTCCACTCCACGTTGTTAGTTTTTTGAGTGGCCTCCAATGTTTCAGCTAACGCAAGTCGAAAACTTAGCAAATCGTGCGGTCTTTTGGTAGTATTTCGATTTCCCGACAAGCATTTCGGTACTCCATCCAAGCATTGCAGCATGCCGAATCTATGAAATGTATGATTACTTTCAATGACCATTTTTGGGTTTTGAAAAAGGTCCGATATGCTTCCATTTGTTGGTCGCAAATGTCCACACCACCCATTGACTCATTGTACTGCTGGACTATATTTGGACATGTGACTTCGATAAATGTTTTCTCTTTTTTGCACCAACGACGAACATAATTAACGGGACTGCATCCAAATGCAGATGACGCCAATAAAACCGACTTTGAGTCAAGTTAACGCCTTTTATATGACTTTTTATTATCGTTCCCGCCCCATAAAGTCCTTCTTGTAGAAGCTTATGCAATAGGGGCAATGAGGTACAGTACCTGTCAAAAAATACTTTGGATCCTTTAGGTAATGTTTGTACAAGGCGCAGAACGAATGCAGGGCCAAGTCCAATATTTTCCTTCGGAAGAGGCGTGGTCTTGCCTTGATAAATTTAGAACTAAATCGAGAAACTATAGAAATTAGATAAATCGAGAACTAGTCCGTCTGATGTGATCAATACCCCCTTTTTTTTTTAAACCAACACCTCTTGGTTTGTTGGACAAACTTTGACGTACTGGACAGCGGCCTGTGAATGGTATCATTTGCTCGTCAATGGAATATCGTCCATTCTCTTGTCTCGGAATTTTTAAAATCAATAATTGGCTTAAAAATTAATAAGCACTTAAAAATTTAAAAAACCCACTTTTTTAGAGACATAAGACCCGATACGCACAATTGATGCACTCGTTAAAATGTTTAGCTTAAAGGCATTTTTATTGCATCAAATTACTTCAATTGGCTTGAAACAGTAAAATTTATAATTTTTTTAGCGAAAATATGCCCACTTTACTATTTCTTAACGATTAGTACTTTTTTAATTGAAATCACAACTTACTTCTGCGGCTCATTTTGACAAAACTGGAATGTGACGCAAGAATTCCGCATTGAAGTAATGGTAAAGAGAACAGCTGAATAATGTGAGAAACAAACATAAAGAAAAAGCAGAGAAATCGATGCATGCCGGTCCATTTGACATTGGTCAGATAGAAGCGAAAATATTAAAACCGAAAACCACCCGCACAATCGATGCATCACGGTCTGAAAGGGATAACGACTCCAGTGGAGGGCACTTAGGCATCGCAAAAACTGTCGCCTAGATAAGAAGGCGGTTCCATTGGGTAGGATGCCAGGAGTCTGTCGCCGAGTGGTACGGAGCCATAAGTCAAGAAGGGTTTAAGTACCAACAAAAAGAGAAATGGTTTAATACAAAATGTTTTAATGCACGGAAATTGTTGTTCAAATTACTAAGAAGATATAGGAAAACAGGAAGCGATGAATGTACAAAAATGTATAAAAACAAGTACGTGAAAGCAAATCAGCGATTTAAAGTGGTCTGTGAACAAGCAAAAAAAGTATATTATCAGGATCTGGACGAAAGAATAGATAAGGTGAAAGATAGCAAAGAATGGTGGAGGATAGCCAAGGAAATTCGAAAGGAACAAGTGACAGGAACAACAATCGCAGCATTTAAGCTTAAAGATTATTTTGCACAGCTCTTAAACCCACCACAGATTTCATTTGACATGCACTACGCTCATAACATGAATTTAGTTTACGAATTAGATAGAGACATAACTACAAGTGAAATACGGACGATGTTAGCAAAAACGAAATTAAACAAAGCTCTTGGCGAAGACCGAGTTTTCTACGAATCTATAAAGAATGCCCCTGACGAGCTCCTGCAAGAACTAGCGAGAACATATAACTTGTTATTTGAAAGTGGTAGAGTGGATGACGCCTTTGTTAAAAGTATAATTTTTCCAATACATAAAAAGGGAGATAATACGCTGCCGAGCAACTATGGAGGCATTTCCTTTATGAATTGCATAGCGAAAGTAATGATGGGAGTACTCAACGCGAGACTCTCGGATTGGGCAAAAAATAACAAGGTGCTAAACGAATATCAAGCAGGTTTTCGCAAAGGCTATTCCACAGCAGATAATATAGGGTAGCGTGGTCCGAAACCGACCGGTGGTCCCATACCGACCTCCACATGTTTCTCAGTCATTATGCTGCCCCCCAAACTGTCGGTGGGGGCATTTAAAAGCTCTTACAATACTTACAAGTTGTAGGCGGAGAGCCATCATATTACACATTTTATTTCGTGGTTATGTGACGTGTTGTGTTTTGACAGGAATAAAATTCATTTTTGAGCCTACACGGAACTTCAGTTACAAGTGCTTTATTGTTTTTTTAAAAATTAAAAGGTAAGTTTTTTATATTCGTTATGACCTAAGCTTGAATAGGTGCTATCAAATTTTGATGAATTTTATTGTTGTAAGTGAATGGCAAGGGAGGTCGGTTTCGGACCACGATTTTTGAAAACAACAAATATGCAAACTTTGAATATGACCTCGTTATTAAAAAAAAAAAGTTTCCAAAAACCTTGTCAAGCTACTTACAACCTAGAATAATGTTTATTCTAAAAAAAAAATTTGGTTTGTGAAAAAATATAAATTGAAAGCACTTTTATTGCATTTGCCAATTAGGGGGTCGGTTTCGGACCACGCTACCCTATATAATTTGACAACTATCGTCCATTACAATTTCAATAATAATAAAAAGACCTATGCGTTCTTCGTAGACTTCAAAGCTGCGTTTGATAAGGTTTCTCGGAAGGCGTTGGTTTATAAGTTGTTTACAGTGGGAGTATCCACTAAATTAGTCAGGCTAATTGAAAGCATCTACAGTGATACAAGGTTAGCAGTATGGACGGGATAGGAGTTGTCGACGGATTTTGAGACACTTTCTGGGGTAAAACAGGGCTGTTTACTTTCACCTTTTCTTTTCGCACTTTATCTTAATGAACTCTACGACAACCTGGGAGGTGGAATATATATACCTGAAATTGGATGCAACATACGATTACTGTTATATGCTGACGATATTGTTATTCTTGCTGAAGAGAGAAATGTATTGCAGAAAATGATACATAGACTTGAAGAATATTGTAAGATGTGGAATGTAGAAGTAAACTTAAGCAAATCGGAAATTATGGTTTTTAGAAAAGGAGACAGATTAGGTATTAATGACAAATGGTATTTTAATGGACAAATCATAAAAATTACGAATGAGTATTGCTATCTCGGAGTATCTCTAACACCTCAGATGACATTTAAAAAACATGTAGAAGGGCGAACGGTGACAGCGAAAAATAGCATAAATTCCACTTGGCAAGATTTTTTGAGAAAGAAAAATATTTCTTTAAGGGCAAAATGGAAAATATTCCTAGCGGTATGTAGAGCAATACAGGTCTACGGGGCGCAGGTGTGGGGTTATTCACAGTTTGAGGAAGTCGACAAATTAGTGCTTTAAAAGGATTTTGCGGTTACCGGATTTCACGCCAACATATATAATAATGTTAGAGACAGGAGTCGAGAATGGACATATTTATAGTTTAGATTTGCACCTACGGTATACATATAGCTAGGACCATGTTTGAGTATGACGATGAAAGATTACCACATCTCTTTACTAAACTGACACTTCGGAAAAATATGTTATGGGCAAAGGAACTAAATCAACTAGGTAATGATTTTGACATTAAATGGACGGAAGATAACGCCGATAGACAAAACTGGAACAAGAATCGGCTGGCATTGTTAAAAATGCTAAAAAGTAAATATTATGAAGGTTGGTTAAAAAAGCCGAGCAAACAGAAAGGATATACAGTGGCGGACAAAAGTGTTTACGAATTTTCGTGAGTTAGAAAGTTTATTAATTTTTTTTTACTTTTTAATAACAATACTAAAAATGTAAGTACATAGTTTTTAAATTTAATATTTTTTTTACTGAAAAACAACAAACAAAATATTATAATTATATAATAATAAATAAAAAAACACAAAAATTCAACAAAAGTGGTGTGAACAGTTTCGACGCACATAAGCAAAAATCGATTGATATTATCCTTAATATTTTGGGTGGTCTCCGCGGGCCTTATAATGACTTTTATGCGATTCGGCATGCTTTGTACTAGATTGTGTAGTATTTTTGGGGATATTTCCAACCACGCTGATGAAGTTTTTTCCCATAATCCGTCAATATCCTTTGGTGAGTCTTTTTGGGCATAATTTTTCTCTTTAAGGCAAACCAAAAATGTTCTATGGGGTTTAAGTCCGGTAATTGGGGTGGCCAATCAAAAATGTGTATGCCGTTTTCGGCTATCCACTCTTTGGTGGCTCTGGCTGTATGTTTTGGATCGTTGTCCTGCACACAAATTTTTTCGTGACCCGGCTTTTTATAAAAGATATCTAAACTTGGTAGGTAGGAACCCTCTAAAGTCACTTGCCATCATTCTAATTTTGATACGGCGCAAAATTCCCACATCACTTCCACTGAAACAACCGCATGCTATAAGAGAAACAACTTCCAAACTTTAGAGTTTATTCTATGATATATTGCAATTTGGGACTCCAACTTGCTTGTCTACCCAAGTGTAACGTTTACCGTCAGACCCGAAACGATTATTTTTGTTTCATCCTACCAAGTTACTTTCCGCCAGTCATCAACGGGCCACTTTGCGTACTTCTTAGCAAATGCCAACCTGACCTTTCGATGACGACCAGTCAACAATGTTTTTTTTTGTTTTGATCTTGGCTACAAATCCGCTTTCGTTTAATGTCTTTTGGACGGTTCTAATACTGACTTGTATACATTAATCGGCTTGTAGTACTTTTGCGATCTCTGCAGCAGTGTTAGTGGCAACAGTTAAAATCAATCTGCGAACAACGCTCTGAACCACCTTAAACGACTTTTTCTTGCGACCATTTTTGCTCGATCTGGGAGTTATATTATAGCAGTCTTTCATTTTCTTAGCTGCACCGATTGATATTTTGTGTTTTTCAGCTAATTTCCGATAGGACAAACCACCTTCAATGTCTTCTGCAAAAATTTTCTTTAAATTCTGCAAACAATTTTCGACCATTTCAAATCAGCAAATTTAATTAGAAGTTATGTACTTTGAAAAGTTTTTTGGAGTATAATGTTTTATATTATTTATCTTCTTAATACACCGCCGCGGTTCCGAATAGAACTAATAGCGATTGTCGAGATAAATGCTCTAATACGTAGCTGTGACCACTAAGCAAATAAACACATAGAGGTGTCAACTCGCACAAATTTGTGTACCAGCGCAGTAGGTCCCATACGCACTTCGGCTATTCGAAGATATTCGCGATGACTTCGGCACACTTCTTAATTCGGAGTCAGCTTTCATAATTTGCTTTATGTTGATATGGTCAGTCGCACATCAACTGCGAGCTGTGATGCTGCTATTGTTGCTGCGACTCGCCTTGCACCAGCACAGCAGGTCCCATACGCACTTCGGCTATTCGAAAATATTCGCAAAATTGTGTGCGTTGCCTTCACACGTAATGAAAAAATCAACCACCAAAAAAGCCAACAAAAGCAAAAACACAATTTCACTTGTTCGCGCTTATTTTTTGTGTGCATACATAGTTTCGTTGACGATCGCTTTCGCTTCAACAAATTTGCTAAGAACAGCTTATCAATCTAATCATTGCGCTGTCTGGTTGCGTTTTCGTATGCCTTGCGTTAACTGATTTGAAAACATTTTGACGTGGATGAATCCAAATGATATTTGTTTGAATTGAAAAATTTAAACGAATTCTGACGTGGTTGAATCCCCAAAAAATTTGTTAAAATTGAAAAATTTAAACGAATTCTGACGTGGTTGAATCCCAAAAAAATTTGTTTACATTGAAAAATTTAAACGAATTCTGACGTGGTTGAATCCCCAAAAAATTTGTTTAAATTAAAAACTGTAAATGAATTCTGACGTGGTTGATTTGGTGGTTAATTTATTTCAGCCAAAATTAAAAAAGTATCTAAATTGAAAGAAAACGTCAAATTAAAAAGTTATCTAAAGTTTTATGCTTCTTCTTCCTTAACTACGAGTATGTCAAGATATACCATTAAAAAAACGTGTATACTTATCTTCTTTAAACTTAAATATTCACTTTATTAATTTCGTATTTTTCCTAAAACTTCAAACTATTCTAAGGACCAACAAAAAATGTATTCTTGAAACCACAGAGGGCTCAGACGGCCACAAAGTAGCAATGTGCCATATGGCAACAAAATAGCGAAAGGGTTAAAGAAATTATAAAAAATAATGTACAAATTTCTCAAACACATAAATTATTTAAAGGATATGAAAAACTATGTTAAAAGTTGTCAGTATCCTAAAACTGTATATTGTTTAAATGGTATAGTTTTATCAGTTTCTCCAGTTTAGTCTCTTTCGCAAGATATCTGGGCGGAAAAATACAATTTTCTTTTATGATCAAGACATAATCAAGATCTACTTGAAAATCTTTTTTATTTGGTAAGAAAAAGAGGCGTTACAAACAATAATCTTTCACTTTTTGAGTTTGACCAGATTCTTGCGAAAATTATCTCAATGAAAATAATAGCATTTAAGGCAGGAACCTCCAATTGTGAACCAACTGACGAAGGTTCATTTATAACAATTGAAAATAATACCAGTTTGTTGGAAATCGACAATGAAACTCAAAATGCTATAAATCGAGAAAGAGTTTAGTGAAGAATTTTACTTATCAAAGGATATATTTGATGCAGAGATAGCGAAATCTTTAAATGCCTTAGGGATTAACAAAAATTTCTTCGTTATTTCTCTGGTTTCATATTGATGAAAACTATTGAAAAATTTTACTGTCATAACTGCAAAAAGTTAATAAAAGATGAGCTTTGTAATTTACAAGGAAACGAAATGTTTATATTTTTCAAAAATTTCAACTATTTTAACAGTAGTTTAAAACTAAAAAAATCTTTTACAACACATTTCATACGTTGTTTAAGGAAACCCTTCATTCCTCCAATACAAAAAAAGCTTTTGTACAATTTGTGTTTTGTAAACGTAACAAAAGTAGATGAATACAAAATGTGGTTTTCAGAACCGTCTACTTGTAGGGAACATAAGCAATTTATATTAGATTACTTTTTAATAATTTTGCTTGGAAAAAATTGCATTTGGCTAAAACATTGCAAGTAAAACGGAAAATAAGAATAAAATAAAAATACTAAAGAACACATAAAAATACTAAATGATATAAACTTTAAGAAAATAAAAAGAATAAATACTGAAGAAAAAGTTAGAAATACCAACTAAATAACAATAATAACAATAAATAACAATAATTAATAATTAATAATAATAAATACCAATAATTAAATTCATGTTTTGTTTTGTTAATTTAATTTTTAAAAAATTTCAATTTGTAAGCTATTCTCAATAGCATTTACACTTTTGACAATTTATTAAGGAAAGAGCTTTTACTTTTAGAAATAGAATGCCAATTCTTGACAAATAGTAAAAACTTGACAAATAGTCAATATGGTGAATTTATTAAGAATTGGGCTGTTAATATATGAATTTGAAAAATTGATCGGTATGAATTTTATTAGGCCAGAAGGCAACGTTGCCTACATGAATGCCAACATTGCACAGCAGAAATTCATGGTTTTGTTTTTGTATCAATAAGAACGCACACTCTACTGTACGCCTTTGCGAATTCACATGGTTCATTATTCATAGCAGAACCGAAAGCCATGGAAATTCAATTTGCTTTTCATCTTGTGCAGTTGCTCGTATTGTTTTCAATCGCCTCAGCGCATACACAAGCAACACGCACGTTTATTTTCACACGGACACACACCCTCTCGTGCCAATCAGCACAGCACAGCTCGCAATTGATGTTCCTTGTCGAACACCCCAACAGAGAATGAAGGTGATCTTCGAAAATTGAAGTTTGCCGAAGCCAGCGACAAAACTTCGTATAACCGAAGTACATGTGGGACCTACTGTGCTAGATTTGCGTGACCGAAAAATTGTGTTCTGCGTGACACCTATATGTGTTTATTTGCTTAGTGCTGTGACCGATCGCGGACAAAACTGTTCACACGTGCCTGCAAATATTTCTTTACAAAACGGTATTTTGCAGACAATGGAAACAGCTAAATTTATCATGGTACTAGCTGGGCCCTGCGGCTTTGCACGCAAGCTCTACTGTTTCCCCCGATACGAATTCATAACCCATTGTTGAGCCCATCAGATTTTGATTTAAAAAAAAAACATGTGTCTATCTTTGATTTCGAGTGTTTTAAAAATTTTGAAGTCAGGAGGCCCTTCAAATCATATATTTTAACATTTACTCCAAACAAATTCTTAACCCTTGGTTTACCATGGTAGATTTCGATTTTCAAAAAAATTAAAAGCACGTTTTTATTATTTCCCGATTGAACTGCGTTTGATACGAGTAAGTTTGAAGTCAGAACGCCCAATAAATCTTGTTTCTCTATACAAATTGTTAACCCATTGTTGACCCCGTTAGATTTTGATTTTCAAAAAAGTGAAAAACACGTGTCAAATTATTTCTCACAAAGAGTACTTTCCCCAAGTTTGATGTCAGTCAATGGGCCCATTATTTCATATTTTTCATTTCACAGTTTCTCCATACAAGCTTTTAACCCGTCGCTGACCCCGTCCAATTTTAATATTCGGAAAAATTACGTATCAAGTTATTTTACATTTGAAGTGGATGGATGGATGGATGGTTGTGAGGGGGAGCCGAGGAAATAACCTAAGGGAGGTCATTACCTCAAGCACTCAGGCTTTATAGCCCATTGTACTTAAGGCTCAGGAAAAAGGTTGATAGAGGAGATTGGAATGGGAAAGAGAAAAGAGAAAGTGGGTGGAAAGGGAGAAAGGGGTATGAGATCTCCTGTGCAAATTTTCCGGACTCATTAATGACTCTCAGGAGATCACACAGGGTGAGAGAATGAACTTCGTCCATTCTCATAACATCTTAACCCAGCGTGCGCAATCTCGTTCTAGAGAAGGCAGGACATGCACAGAGAAAGTGCTCTGTACTATCTACGATATACTATACTATCTCGTACCTCCTCCAGGCAAGACATGCAAGTCGGATCTTCGATGATGCCCATGTTGGCCATATGTCGCCCCATGGATTGTGTCCTGTGATTAACCCGACCATTCGACGGAGGTCTTTCCTTCTCAGCTTCTGGAGGAAATTCCCTGCTTTCCTATTCGGGCTTTTCACAAAACACTTGGCAGTTTTACAGCTTCCCAAGCTAGACCAACGTTCTCTATGTAGGTTATTTACACAGGACTTGATCCAGTCCAGGGTTCCTGCTAGACTGGTACCGATTATTGGTTCTGGTGCCATGGGTGTACACCCTGATCCACAGTTAGCCAGTTCATCGGCAGTTTTGTTACCTACAACACCACAGTGTCGCGGAACCCAGATAAGTTCGAGCTTATTACGTCTCGCGATTGATTTTAGCTTCATCTTACATTCTTGGACAATCTTAGAGGTAACACGCGCGTTTTCTAGGGCCTTAAGTGCAGCTTGACTGTCACTACAGACTCCTATGTGTTTCCCGCACCATTTGCTCCCGATTATCCATTCCGCTACCTTCAGAATGGCGAAGATTTCCGTCTGAAAGACGGTAGTCAGCCCACCCAGTGAGTAGTAGCAGTTGACACTTCCATCGAGGTGCCATCCAGCTCCAGTACCTTTATCGGTCTTGGATCCGTCAGTGAAGAAAATATCCATTAGATCCCCTAGCATGGCCTCTGGGTTGTTCCATTGCCCGCGCGTTGGGAACCTCATTTCAAAGTTTCTCCCCAAGGATACTACGGTCATTAGGCAATTCTTAGGGGCCAGCAGCAACGGATATTGCGCTGACAACCTCTTGAGGATTTCTCTATGACCCGAGCCCTTGTTGTCGTGCCAGTATCCATAGGAATACAGCCGACATGTCGCTTTCATCGCTTCGTCTTGAACTGTGGACTTAACCATTGTTCGTCTCCACCAGACTACCGATGCGTACGTAATTATGGGCCTGATGAGTGCGGTATATATCCAGAGGACCACCGCAGACTTCAGGCCCCAGGTCTTGCTAAAAGCTCGACGGCACTGTTGGAAAACCTTCAGCGCACGGTCTACTTTCGTCAAGACATGCATCTTCCACGTTAGTTTCCTGTCTAGGATAACCCCTAGATATTTCACCTCCGTGGATAGACTGAGGGTCACACCTTTCAGTACTGGCAGTTCGAGACCATCCAGCTTCCGCTTCCTAGTAAATAGGACCAGAGTCGTTTTACTGGGATTAACAGAAAGACCCTGTCCTGTGCACCAGTTATCAATCTTATCCAGGATTTTCTGCATTTTTTTGCAAATCATCCTGAGGGATCGTCCTGACACTAGTGCACAGACATCGTCCGCGTATGCTTGGACATGAATTCCGAGATCCTGCCCTTAGGAGAGAGTCGACCACGAAACACCACAGCAGCGGAGAGAGGACACCACCCTTGGGACATCCCCGTCCGACCTCTGCCGTGACCGAATTGCTATCACTCTCACCAACGGTCAGCAATCTCCCGGAGAGCATGGAGCGGATCCACCTTATCAGGGTCTCATTTACCCCATGCATTCTGGCTGCTGAGCATATCGAGTCAAAGGTTGCATTGTCAAAAGCCCCCTCAATATCCACAAAGACGCCCAAAGTGTAATGGTCAGCTTCCAGCCCTGCTTCAATCTTGGATACGATGTCATGTAGGGCTGAGTCGCATGATTTTCCACTCTGGTAAGCGTGTTGGTTTCTACTAAGTGGGCTTCTTGTCAGCTCTAAGCTTTTCAGCATGAAAAAAGTCAGGCTGATTGGCCTAAAGCTCTTGGCCAGCGTATAGTCGTCTTTCCCTGGTTTGGGAATGAAGACCACTCTGACCTGTCGCCAAAGAGTTGGAATGTAACCATGAGCGAGGCAAGCCGTGAAGATCTTTATAAGAGCTTTCATCAGCTTGTCTCCACCCCTCTTTAGCATTATCGGGTAAACTTTATCAGGTCCTGGGGACTTGTAGTTTTCGAAGGAGGAAAAAGAAAACCTTACCGCCTCCTCCGTTAGTACTTCTGACGCGGAAAACCAGTTAAGCCTTTTAGTCCTACTACCTGCGTCATTGACCTCACAACTGCCCACCACAGTGGGAATTATCCTGCTTCCCGGAAAATGGGTCGCTAGGAGAGTGTTATAGTTCTCCGATTTAGAGGTAGTATAGGAGCCATCAGGCAAGCGAAGAGAATCAAGCTTAACCGTTCGGTCTCTTTGTAGAACCCTACACAGTCTTGCTGACTCTTTCATACCTTCAACCTCAGTGCAAAAGTCTCTGAAAGAGTCCAGTTTGGCAGACCTCACTTTCTTCTTAAATTCCTTTTGGACGAGGTGATAATTGGTCCAGTCATCTTCTTTTCGGGTTTTTAAGGCCCTATTCAGAAGCTTCCTGGATCGTTTGCGTAGCTTCGAAAGCTCAGCACTCCACCATGGAACTGCTTTGCCTTGTCTGTTCGCTCTCAGCGGACACACCTCCTCATAGCAGCCAGTCAAAGTAACTCCTAGTTCCCTAGTCGCTTCTTCAATCTTGGCTGTACTTCGAAGTTTTTTCAGGATTGGTATACGCTCTGTCAGAAGCTCACCAAACCTGTTCCAGTCCGCCTTGCGAGGATTCCGTCCACCTGGTATCGACATTAGATCAATACCGAGTCGGAATTCGATAAAGCGGTGATCTGAAAGAGAGACCTCCTCCAAAACGTTTAGCACCCCTGGGGTTGCATTTGCTGCTACCCCAAACAATGTTCTGTGAATTTGCGTCACAGCCCACTATGAGTCCTAAACTCCTGGATTCAGCATACTGGACGACTTCCATTAACTCCCTCGATGGAGGAGGAAGTATAGAGTCATACGGCAGGTAGGCCGTTACTATTACAGTCTCGACGCTGTTCCCACCAACCCAGTACATTATTTTAACCGCAACGACATCTTGAGAGCAGAATTGCCTAAGCATCGTGCATTCGATCGACCGCGATATGATGATACATGCGCGCGGTCTATCACTCCCTTCGTGTTGAAGGATTTGTCCCCAGGTAATGGCACCCAGACCACAGATACGCTTGTAGCACACCCATGGCTCTTGGATTAATATTATTTGAGGACATGTTTGCAGTTTCGCATGCCTGCTGCATAGTAGAGCAGTAGACGATTTGCTATGCTGCAAGTTGATTTGCGTGATAATAATTTCAGTCATGTTAGGGACTGAAACTACCGTTACGCCTTATCCTCCTCCTTATCCTGTAGGCGGAAGTGCACCCGCCCCAGGTGTAGGTGAGGACGGTACCCGTACTTCGACTTCAGGACCTTCAACGAGTCTAAGTCAATACCCACCACCAAGTGTGCACCGACCTCTTTGCTGACAGCCGATACATCCTTGGTAAGCGAGTATATTCGCCATAGACTCGTGTCCAGACCTGCGTTCTGGGCACGGATACGTGCGAGGATTTCACCTGGTTTCCGGAGAATCCCCGGTATCCAGGCTGAAGCCCTCACCAGCCTGATGCTATTTCCGTCCATGAGCACGAACTTACTCTTTTCACAGGCTGGCATCTTCGCTACGACTTTTTCCAGCCATTCTCGAGAAGCCGCGTTGGAGCATTGCACCTTAATGATGCCGTTTTCAACGCGCTTTCCTTCGAACATCGGTGTTTCTGTCGAATCACCGATTGCCTTCCAAAGGTAGGAGTTGAAATAGTCTTGCTGTCCTTGGGACAACAGACCATTCCCTTTGTCGGTATGCATCTCAACCATCATCGCTTTGGCAGCCGCTCCCGCGAAAGTGGACGGCTGAGTGTCATCCGACATTTTCTGGGATCCTGCAGCCTTCTCCATGTCAGTAGACGGCTGACATGCAGACTTCTGCGTTGAGCGTGCCGGCACGTCCGATTCCGGTAGAAGGATCTTCCTCCTCTTTGCCTTGCTACTCGTCACAGCCGAGTGCTCAGACCCCAGAGCGGCCTAAGAAGAGTGTGCCATAGCAGACGAATCATCGCCCGTTCTGTCACGCTTCCCTGTGGCCATCACAGGTGTTGAAGTTGGCAGAACTTGAGTACTTGCCGCCGCTTTCACAGCAGTTTTCCTCTTGTTCTGCCTCATCCTTTTGCGCTGTCTGGCAGACAGCTCTTCACCTGCCTTCGAACATCCGATGCCAGCAACCTCCTTACCTGCACTCTCCTGGTTCGCACCAGGTTTAACCGTTTTCGGAGATACGCATGGTACCCGAATTCGACTCGTTGAAGTAGCTGGACTATCTAATATCTCCACATCTCCATCAACCTTGATGGCTGACTTTGATGCTTCTGACATTAGTCTGTCCACATTCTCCTCCAACAGTAGGCTCTCCATTGACATAGTCAATGTGCCATCGTCCACCACTAGTAGTTTGCTTCCTCCGGGACCCTGGGTGACAGTCTCGCTCATAGGGGAAGGTGAGCTTTGGGCCTGCTCATCCAATGCCCAAGCCGCCGACGGATCGGCGGGAGGATTCCCAGAAGACTGGTTACCCCGTGCAGAAAAACCGGGAGTAGGCTTCACCATTGAGAAAGGGGGGTTTGCATTTTATACCTACTGCCAGGTGAAAGAAAAACTGCCGCCCCTCTGGAGTCAGACGCAGACCAGGTGCCGCCCACTGTGGGTAACCGACGCCCCTGGATTTTGGATGGGGATGGAGAAGTGACGGGAAGCAGAGGGATGGGTTCGAGAGGGTTTGGGTAGCTGGTAGCGCTTAGTTCGTACTCCCCGGCTGCCCGTCTGACACGGTTGAACCCACCAGATGTGACCGAAACAGAGTTCGAACACGCCCATCAGCATGGCCAGGCCGGATCCTCGTAACTAAGCCCCCGCACCGCGACAAGGTGGCTACCAAAGCAGGGGTACATTTGAAGTACTTTCACAAAGTTTGAAGTCAAAAGGGCTCAGCAAAGTTTCTTTCACCATACATTATTTTAACCCGTCGTTGATCCAGTTAGATTTCGATTTTGAACATAATGAGAAACACGTGTCTAATTTTATTTATTTCCATTTTTTTCACAATTGTTGAAGCTAATAGGTCCATCGGTTCGTGTTGTTTGTTTCGGAGTCTTTCCGTAAATAAACCTTAACCCATTGTTGGGCCAGTTAAATATTGATTTTCGAAAAATTATAAAATACGTGTCGAATAAGTTTTGATCAAGAATTTTTTCAGGAAGTTCAAATTCAATATGTTTATTAAATCACTTTTCTTCATACAACACTTAAACCCATGTTTTGCCTTTTTAGACCCCGATTTTCAAAAAATCTCGTCTTGGCGAAGGTTAATTCTTGAAGATGTACCTACAGTCCAAAATTCATGTTTGTAGCTTCAGCGGTTTGGGCTGGGCGATGAAAAATCAACCAATCAATCAATCAGTCAGTCAGTCAGGATAAAAAAATGGAGGCGGTACCACGCCCCCGTGTCAAAAACCCACCCCATTCCTCCTGTCGAAGGACACGACCAAATCGTTAGTTTGTACCGAGTGTCATTGATGTGAACGCTCTAGTTCCAAAGGTACACCGGAATTTAAAAAGTGTCACGCCCTCTGTCCAACGCCCATTCCATTATCGGTGGAACGACATGTTTACGCCATGAGACTGTACCAAATTGCAATGCTGTACGACTTATAATTCTGAAGATATTCCATATTAAAAAGTTGGGTTGTATGGGCGGTGCCACGCCCCCTTGTCAAAAACCCACCCTATTCTCCCTGTTGAAGGACATGACCAAATCGTTAGTTTGTACCAAGTGCCACTGATGTGAACGCTTTAGTTCAAAAGTTACACCGGAATTTAAAAAGTGCCACGCCCCCTGTCCAACGACTATTAAATTTTACCGGTGGAATGACACGTTTACGCCATGACACTGTACCAAATTTCAATGCTGTACGACTTATAATTCTAAAGATATTCCATATTAAAAATTGGGTTGTATGGGCGGTGCCACGCCCCTTTGTCAAAAACCCACCCTATTCTCCCTGCCGAAGGACACGACCAAATCGTTAGTTTGTACCGAGTGTCATTGATGTGAACGCTCTAGTTCCAAAGTTACACCGGAATTTAAAAAGTGCCACGCCCCTTGTCCAACGCCCATTAAATTTTACCTGTGAAACGACATGTTTACGCCATGACACTGTACCAAATTTCAATGCTGTACGACTTATAATTCTGAAGATATTCCATATTAAAAAGTTGGGTTGTATGGGCGGTGCCACGCCCCCGTGTCAAAAACCCACCCCATTCTCCCTGCCGAAGGACACGACCAAATCGTTAGTTTGTACCGAGTGTCATTGATGTGAACGCTCTAGTTCCAAAGGTACACCGGAATTTAAAAAGTGTCACGCCCTCTGTCCAACGCCCATTCCATTATCGGTGGAACGACATGTTTACGCCATGAGACTGTACCAAATTGCAATGCTGTACGACTTATAATTCTGAAGATATTCCATATTAAAAAGTTGGGTTGTATGGGCGGTGCCACGCCCCCTTGTCAAAAACCCACCCTATTCTCCCTGTTGAAGGACATGACCAAATCGTTAGTTTGTACCAAGTGCCACTGATGTGAACGCTTTAGTTCAAAAGTTACACCGGAATTTAAAAAGTGCCACGCCCCCTGTCCAACGACTATTAAATTTTACCGGTGGAATGACACGTTTACGCCATGACACTGTACCAAATTTCAATGCTGTACGACTTATAATTCTAAAGATATTCCATATTAAAAATTGGGTTGTATGGGCGGTGCCACGCCCCTTTGTCAAAAACCCACCCTATTCTCCCTGCCGAAGGACACGACCAAATCGTTAGTTTGTACCGAGTGTCATTGATGTGAACGCTTTAGTTCAAAAGTTACACCGGAATTTAAAAAGTGCCACGCCCCCTGTCCAACGACTATTAAATTTTACCGGTGGAATGACACGTTTACGCCATGACACTGTACCAAATTTCAATGCTGTACGACTTATAATTCTAAAGATATTCCATATTAAAAATTGGGTTGTATGGGCGGTGCCACGCCCCTTTGTCAAAAACCCACCCTATTCTCCCTGCCGAAGGACACGACCAAATCGTTAGTTTGTACCGAGTGTCATTGATGTGAACGCTCTAGTTCCAAAGTTACACCGGAATTTAAAAAGTGCCACGCCCCCTGTCCAACGCCCATTAAATTTTACCGGTGGAATGACACGTATACGCCATGACACTGTACCAAATTTCAATGCTGTACGACTTATAATTCTGAAGATATTCGGTATTAAAGAATTGGGTTGTAAGGGCGGTGCCACGCCCCTTGTAAAAAACCCACCCCATTCCCCCTTTCGAAGGACACGACTAAATAATAAGTTTGTACCGATTGTCATTGATGTGAACGCTCTAGTTCCAAAGTAACACCGGAATTAAAAAAGTGCCACGCCCCTTGTCCAACGCCCATTAATTTTTACCGGTGGAATGAGACGTTTACGTCATGACTCTGTACCAAATTTCAATGCTGTGCGACGTACAATTCCGGAGATATACCATACTAAAAATTTAGGTTGTATGGGAGGTGCCACGCCCACCTGCCGTACAAACATGTAATATCGCTATAAACCACCGCATTAACATCTTCTATCACATACGAAACAAATTTTGTCGAAAGAATGAACCGTTTTCGCAAACACTGATTACACTGATTAAGTTTTTTTATATATAAGAAGTATCTTGAAGTATCTATAAGAAGTAGCTTGAAGTAAAAATGTGGCAAACTACGATTGCTGTACTCTAAACAAGTACCCGCGAATTTAAGATTTTGTGAAATGTATTTTTTTTGTGAACACTTTTGTCCGCCACTGTATAAGAAATTAAATCATATAGCGGCAAAGCTTTATTTAGCAGATGGTTTCACCGAGGAAGAAATAATGTGGGTTTTTAATAGTGTCCGACCGAAACCACTTTTTTGGGCCGAAACCGAAACCGAGTTTCGGTTTTTTTTAATATTCGGCCGAAACCGAAAGCGCAACTTTCTAGTTGAAATTAAAATCACCACATCAAGCATCAAATTTTACTTTAAGTAAATAAAGAACAAACAAACAAACATAACATAACATAAATAAATACTTACAAACACCCAAATTTTGACATAGAGCATCTAAATATTGAAAAAAATTTTGAAAGCAATTTCAAGCAAAAAACAAAAAGTGTATTTTGAGCAAATAAAACTAGTTTTTGAACAAAAATTTTGACCTTGATATAGTAAACAACCTCAATACTGTGAACAGGCCTTGCAATAATTAGTTCACTATATCCAGACACGACTGTATTAATAAAAACAATTAGTTCATTTTTTAATAACATAAACATAAAAAATCACCCTTTCGTACCTTACTCGCTAATATTCAAAATTAAATAATTTATTATTATATTCTAAAAAAGAAGTTTATTTACATTGGTGGCATCTAAATTCTGCTTCTCATTCTTTCACTATATATCTGCTCGGCTGCCTTAACTAAGTAGCTGTTCACTCGCTACGCAATAAAATGGAAAAAATATTCCAGAAAGTTTCGGTTTCGGCCATTTTTTGGCCGAAACTGAAACCGAAACCACTTATTTGGGCCGAAACCGAATATTCGGTCGGACACTAGTTTTTAAGGTATCATGGCACGTTAGAAAGGGGAATTTTTAATGATTTACAAAATTATTTTTTTATTTATCAATCTTTTTGAAAATTTTTTTACAATATATTGATGGTTTAAGGAACACAAAAAAAATGTATTTTTATTTTTTTAGCATATTGTCTCTTATATAGGTGGAGCTGAAGTCGCGTAACAAAAAAAACACATCCTCCATTGCGGATACTTAATCTCCGAATCTGCTGATCTGAAACAAAAAAACAAAAACGATTCATAATTATTAAGCTTTCGGACACAGGAATTCACCAGAAAAATAAAAAAACGCTAGAAATAAAAGGATAGGAGCTTTTTGAAAAAAAGTGTCAAATTTTGACTGCGTTTTTCACCTTTTTTCCCAGAAAAAGTACTTTACATTAAAAATTTTTCTTCAATATTGTGGTGGATTCTTGTAAAAAATAAGTTAATAAAAAGAACTAAAAAACCTTTTTTAAAATCGGTCGAGCCAATTTTTTTGTGTTCCTTGAACCTTCAATATATTGTGAAAAAATTTTCCAAAAGATTGATAATAAAGGAGCTGAAAAATAAATAATTTTGTAAATCATTAAAAATTCCTCTTTCTAACGTGCCATGATACCTTAAA
Source organism: Melieria picta (assembly GCA_964056695.1). Classification (NCBI taxonomy): domain Eukaryota; kingdom Metazoa; phylum Arthropoda; class Insecta; order Diptera; family Ulidiidae; genus Melieria; species Melieria picta. The sequence goes on from OZ057400.1 coordinate 66,653,583, forward strand.
GCGCGCAGCAACTTAATTGAACTAAATTGAAACCGGTTCAAAAAGGCTGCTAGAATATGTTCTCTGTGTAACAGAAATGAAATTGAAAATATACAACATTTTCTAGGCTCATGCCCTGTATTAAGGGAATTTCGAAAACGGTATTTGGGGAAAAGCAGCTTCAATGAAGAAGAAATAGTAAATATATTGAATTTTGAATTAGATGTAAGAATTATCGTTAAGTATATACAAGTTTGTTTAAATTATAGAAGCTCTCTTGTTACAGAGTTTAATTGTCAATAAGCAATATTGAATGTAATTAGCTGTAAGAATTCCGGCTGACGACATTTGTCATAGCCGTATGTTCTAATTTGTGCAAATTTATGGCAACAGCTAACTAACTAACTATTCAGAATTCAGGAGCAAATAATCCTACCACACCTAATAACACAATTAAAAGAAAATTATACCATTAAAGAATTAAAAATGGAGGACTTATCAATTACAAAATTAAAACAAAATTGAAACGATTGTAACACATGCGGAACAAAGTAAAACTATAGGATACTTGATAGATTTTAGTACATGCTATTTATTGATTATTGTCACAATTGTAATATTACTACTAAGGCCAAAGGGACAGACATTGCATATTTCGTCGGGGCCTCAATCTAGTGGTGGGGGAGTTACAGGCGGTACGCCAGTTTCAATCTCCACCAGGCCGCCGATATTTTAACGCATATTGCTTATTCTTTGTTTACGCCTGCGCGGGGCATACATCGCGCTGACCACAGCACATCGATTGCAAAACATTTGCAGAGGCGAATGCACTCGCATGTGCTGAATAATTGGGTCACCGCTGAATATGTGCTGACGAGACGTTTACACCTGCGACGGCGCATATATCGCGCTGACCACAGCACATCGATTGCAAAACATTTGCAGAGGCGAATGCACTCGCATGTGCTGGATACCGCTGGGTCACCGCTGAATATGTGCTAAAAATATAAATAATAGTTTTTGAAGGCAAATAAAGGCAGTTGTGAACTAGCAACCAAAAGTACAAGTGCGTTTCTTGTAATCTGCTGCGAGTTGGGTTTTCCGCTTGTATTATATGTATATAGATTATTTTTATTGACATCAATAAAATATTTATTCACTATAAGAAAATCGTCTTTCATTTTCTAGAGTAGTGTTACCTTTTAAGGGGTAACACACTAGAATTTTGCAAAAACACGTTTGATGTTTTTGGTTTAAACAATACTCTGGAGTCATAAAGACAATATCTAGTTGTTCCTTTAGTAACAAATTTTTTAAGAGGTTCAGTTCTTAATTTTTCCACAGTGCTCTGGAGCACGCGATCGAACTGTCTGTCAGAATTTTAGCCTAGAAGTTCAAAATATGAAATATTGTCTTTTTTGGTTCCTTGTTCACTCCTCTCTGGAGCATAGGGCCTCCACAAGACAGCTTTGTGTTGCTTACGTGATTGGCCTTCCAGGTAGTCCTCAGTGATGGGGCTGCCATCTAACGCCGCTTAGGAACGTCGCCTCCGTTATTTCGAGCTACCGCTCGTAGCGCCATCTGTTGTGTGAGGAGGTTACAGCAAAATGGTTGGGGACCTCGCTAGATCAATTTGGTGCGCTGTTTTTTCGCAATTGTCCGCTTCCCCTTGCAGATGTGTAACTGTAATACACCGTGTAACTGTAAATTTGTTTTCTTTTTTACAGCCGCACAGCGCATAATTGCGCGTACTATTGCGTGGAAGTGAGTGGGATAGGAGTAACTTGGGTTGGGAGTCAATGAACTTGGGTATGTTGCAGTTTTAGGAAAATTTAGAGAACAGGGAAAATCGGAAAAATTAGTTGGAAAAGTGCGGGGACCGTGCACGCGGCGGGAGTTGAACCCACGACCTCTGGGATGACAATCTAGTGCACTCACGCTAGGCTATCGAGGCTGCTGGAAATATTGTCTAAATGCACAAATTTTCTTCCATTTGATACCCATATCTTGGTGACATTATACCCATAACTTGGGGACTGAATAGGGCAGTTAGTTGCTTCATTTTTTTTAATACACGATTGATACACCAATCGTATCGTTAACTACCTTCTGAATTTGAATCTTGTCTTCCTTGCTCACCGGAAGAATTGTGGTATCATAGCACGGGGTTAGGATTTCGTCCTCGAAATTCGCAACTTCATACATGGACTCGTCTGTCGTTGTTTGTGTTAGCCAGAGTAAAGTGGTCGTCCGATTGTAGTAGGAGAAAGTTTAGGTAGTGGTGGTCCACAAAAGCCAGAATATAGATATACTGGCATGTGCTGCAAATCGCTCGATTTCAAATCGAAATCGGAATTTGAAATCGTACGAATTTTTGGGGGGGTGTGCTACAAAACGGACGATCTGTCTTTTGTCGAAACATTAACAGAAAATTGAATATCTTACATGACGAGCATTTTCTTTGCGAGTTTGATGTATTTAAAAGAAAAAGAAAGAAGAAAAGTGGAAACAGTAAAACGCCGCATTTTAAGAGACCATTCCAACCCACTGGACATGTCGGAATCTCACTTTCTCTAATTTTTTATTTTGGCTAACAATGTAGATTGGAATTTTTGCAGGTCTTGTTATGTTAGGTTAAGGTGGCTGTCTTGGCATGGGACTTGCCGAAAGTAACACTTAGGCCACGGAATGGGCCCGTTGTGATACCACAAGTTTAGGGTCTGTCTTACTGCCGAGATGACTATTCAAGCCATTTTGAATTGTGGATGAACTCAAGCAAGTTTTTGATGTTTGATGTTGTTGAAGAAAGGAGAGCCTAGGGCTTTCCATCTTCGTCTATATAGAGCCGGGAAGTTGCAGAGAAAATGACTAATAGTTTCCTCCTCCTCTTCAGGATTGCGACGACCCACAGTGCTTCGACTCCATACAAAATTGCGGCAAAAATAGGAGTGCGTGAAATTCGCTGAAAATTTGCAGTCTAAGTCATTTTGGGCTGCTGACTTCAAAATTAGTGTGTTTTTCCAAAAAAAAAATATATAGTTTAAAAAATCGAATATATATGGTTATATATTATTTTATCATCACCGAGCCCAAACCGCTGGAGCTATAATGATGAAATTTGGTCAAAAGTTATATTTTAGAAAGTTAACCCTTAAAAAGAAGCAATTTCAAAAACATCGACCTTGAAAGGGCGGAAAGAGAGTGGTGAAGCTTATATGGACGGACATTGTTTTGTGGTCGGATTGTTTAAAAATTGTGTATATGTATACTAAAAAAGCAATAACAAAAGACGTATTTTAGCGTTTTTCTAAATTCGACATTTAAAGGGTGGAAAGAGGGCGGTAAAGTTGCTTAAAGGATATATTTTTTCTTTATTTTGTATCCGTAAAGCTTAACATGGAAATGAGACAAGTGAATATGCAATGCAGCTCAATTTATAACGGCGAGACTATTATGAAAATTATTCTTCAAAATTAGACCTTCTTCAAAATTAGACATTGCTCCTTTTTTAGAATATATTAGCGTTAAATCACATTTTAGCAAACAAATTCCATAATAATGAAAAAATTGGATAATGTGGCTCACAATGGGTTAAATAGGCGGGTTAAATAGGGTTGGGTTAAATAGGTTAAATAGGCAAACCTATTTTTATAAAAAACATTCATAGTTCTTGGCATTGACTTGGATACACATTTTGGTCGCAATTTTAACTCATGCGATTTCTGTAAAAAAATCAACATTAGTAGTTTCGAAAAAATTGAATATTTTCCAAAGACGCAAAAAGACGCAGAATTTTTTTTTGCGGACTTAAGAGAAGAAACTCCATCTAAACAAGGTCATAAAAAGGATTTACGCCAGTTCACGCCATTCGATTTTAATTGCCTTTCTAAATTTGGTTATTTTTAATTTTCATTGGTTAAAAAACATTCATTTTTGAAAATTCGTACAAAAAAATGTATTTATGCTAAACAAAAAAAAACCGATCAGCGGTCTCGCTCCTATCAATTTAGTTTTAACTTTAAAAGAAATTAGTAGCCTATCTACAACAACACATTTTCTACAATTTTTTTATACAAGCTCCTAAATTTCATTTTTCCCCTTCATAAATTTTTGTAAAAATATATCCGACTTTTAAAAGCTATATCTCCTAATCTCGACAATTTTTCGAGAAAGTATTTCGGATCCAGCTTAATTAAACAATTACCTTTAACATGATACTACTTTTGTCAAATTCCGCGATAATTTTTTTTCTTATTTTTGTCCACTCTCGAAGCACTGTGCGACCGTGCCAATGTGTTGTCTGCTAAGCGAGACAAGTGCTCTTGTGCGCCTTGGATTAAAAACAGGCCAGAGCTATTTGGTAATGGTACAAGTGTTCTCCTCCAAGGAGCAGATTTTTAGCTTGGTGTTGAAATACGGGGGGGGCGGTAGTGCCACGTCTTTAAAGCTGATAAGCGCAGTTACCACTGCTGTTTCTGTGGCGCGGTACCCAGGTAAGGGTATTATTGTACACATGCCCTAAGTCAAAGAGCAACCACTTTCGATTTGGTTAATTGCTGCCTGGCTGTCAGCGAAAATACGAACCATACCCCCCTACTCTGCCATCTAGCTTGGAGCTGTCTGTATAGAAACCGTGTCTTATTCCCACTACTGTCTATGAGGTATGAGAGTTGAGAATTTAGAGTCGAACAGATATGATGGTAGCGAGTAGTATATGTTGTCAGGTAAGTCAGGTGAACAGCCTAGGATTCGGCAGTAAATCATTACAAATCCATCTTTTGATGGTATTTAGTCTCACTGCAGAGAGGGTTGCAGCTTGTTTACCGAAGAGGTCAACAGGAAGAAAGTGGAGCAGAGCGTAGAGCCCTCTGGATGGTGTTGATCGAATGCTCAAGTTATTATGACCGCCGCCGATCTTTGGACTGAGTCCAGAAGTTTCTGGTTAGCCACATTATCCAGGGCAGTCCACCATACTACTGCTCCATAGAAAATAATGGGCCTAATCACGGAGTTGTAAGTCAAGTACATGATACGTGGTTGGATACCCCATTTCTTTCCAACTGCTCTTTTGCAAGAGTACAGTGCAACAGTAGAGGAGTTGTAACCATCTTGGTTAACAGGTTGTGAACTATGTCCACTATCGGCTTGCATAGTTTCATGTTAGTCAGTGAGCCAGTAATATTTTTGAAAGCTCCCTCAACATTTTCACGCTCAAAATTTCTTTATAAGTTGAAACGCAAATAGAATATCAGCCGTTTTCTAATCGCAACGAAAACGGAATTTCGGTTTTCTGGCACATATCATTTCAAACGATTTCGTTTTCGAAAATTTACGAAATCAAAACGAAATTGAGCACACTCCATCACGTTTTCGCTCCGAATTTGAAACGAAAACGATTTGTAGCACATGCCTGATAGATATAAGAGAGGAAGTAATAAAAATTGCCTTTGGAGGGGATAAATGAAGTGGTATGTTATTTGGCCTGTTACCTTGTTCGAGACTGGTATTTTAGAAGACATGCCATCTGGGTCGACCTGGGGGGCTGTGCGTGTTCCCGAGTGTTGCAATACGATGACCACCGCTAAAAGTGGGAGGCAACGGAGCCTCCTACCGTGAAAAGATTAGGTTAGGTTATGGCGGCAGCGAATACACCTCACATAGACACAATAGCCCATAGTTCTACCGCATACGTCTGACCCTTCTCTTATTTCTGGACTAATGGGCCAGCAGACATGGGGGTTTTGCACTAAATTCATAGTGCACTATGCTTTTCACTACCACTAAATAAATTTGGTGATAGCTGAATTTTTTCCACTCATCACTGATCTTTATTTAGTAACAGTGGTAAAAAGTACCACTCAATAAAATTATGGAAGAAAATTGCACTACCACTAAATAAAGATCAGTGATTAGTGGAAAAAAATTCAGCTATCACTAAATTTATTTAGTGGTAGTGGAAAATGTCCCGCAGAGCTCGTAGTGGTAGTGGTAGTGGATTCTAGTGCAAAACCCCATGTCTGTGGGCCAGTTACCCGAGAAGTAACTTAGTTTAACGTGTCAGCTACTCTTAATAAATTGGAAAATGAAATTTATTAAGAGTAGAAGTTGTTAAATATACAAAGTGGAAGGAAATTCGTATTATGTTTTTGGATGCTCATACATTCAATAATATTAAGTGAAAATATGTTGGGAAAAGATTTAATTTGCGTGTGTACGAGATGAATTAAAACTAAGTGGCAATGTATTTGTCTCTATCAACAAGGAAAATCAGCTGAATTCTAACTTTATGTTTACGGGAACTAAGTTTTGGATAATCTAAGTTTACGGTTATGGTTAAGTTTAAGTTCTGCGTCTCGGGTAACTGGCTCATAAGGCACAGGGCGTGTTCTATTGTTTCTTCCTTCTCGAGATTCGAACAGTTCTACAAGATGTTTGAGTCAGTCAGCCCTAGCCTGTAGGCATGTATGACTATTAGACAGTGCCCTGTTGTCATACCTATCAGCTTTCGTGTGGATCTTTGAGAACGGTTGAGAATATAATTTGTTTTGTTTTGAGAGGAATTTGGCCAAACGATTTTGCTAATCCTACAAGTACTTAATTCCTGTCACTTCTTTAACGCGATAGCTTTAAATTTATTATCTGTTTCTCCTCTAAAATATAGTATAAGGTAGCATGAAGGGAATGGTTCCTCCTCTGAAGTTGCTCCCTTTTTAGCCAGCTGGTCTCCTGTCTTATTTCCTGAAATGCCACAGTCTGCTGGAACTCTAGAGAGGGAGACTTTGTTAACTGTGCTAAAGCTATTAGTGTTTTGTAGCACTCTTGCTTTTCCAGAGTTTCTTGATAACACTTTTAAGGTCTTAAGAGCTGCCTGACTGTCAACAAAAAGTCTATTCCTGCGCTTTCGACTAAATCCTTAAAAAAATCCGCCGCATGTTGTATTGCTTTAAGTTTTAAGCATTTTTGGATGTCCTCCACTGAACTTTGATCCATCTGTAAAGACTTTGACGCTGTGTTGTCCACTATTTCTCTCGATGGACCAAAGATCTCTTGATGGAAATCTTATTTTAAAGTTTCTGTCGAAACTCTAGCGAGCTTAAATGTAGTCGGTTTTCATTTCATACTGACCTCAAATGGGTTCCCAGCCCATAAGGTCTAACCAGAAAACCGCTCGATTCTTGACCCTTAGGGCCGTATTTAAGGTGACGCTTTTCGCGAACATTTCTATGGGCAGTAAGTGCAGTATTATATTAAGTGCTGCGCTTAGTCAGGTTTTGAAGACCCCAGTCAAGTCTATAGCCACGAGTCGTTGAAATTTTTCCAAGCTCGCCGTATTTGATTACTTTCTGGAGAAGTCCACCATACCATAATTTCATATAGTAATATGGGTCTCACTTTTAAGGTGAATATCCAGTAGGTGGTTATTCACAAGACTCCACACTTTTACTTGACATGCTTTTACGGGAATAGTTTTTTAATACGACGGACTTGCGTGCCATACTTTTAGGGGCCTGATAATTTCACTAGAACATTTGCAAAAATGACTCCCGATGATATTGGAAATTAGAGTCCAATTAGAATGTGCGAGAACGATCTGCGCGACAAGCAAACGAGTATAAAAGGCAGCTGGTTACAGCGCAGGGGGAACAGTTCTGTTTTAGCAAGCAAAGGTGCAACGCGGAGTAGTCCAATAAGTAACAAGTGTAAAGACAGTAAAGTGGGAAATTGAAAATAAAGTGACTACTATTGAGAGCTGCGTTATAGAACGTGAGTGTGGTTTATTTTTATTGAGCACAATTAAGAGACGCGCATAAGCCTGTGGAACTAATTTTCTTAACAATATGCATGCGTAATAGGCATTGTGCGCCTTAGTCAGTCGCAGATTTAGCTTATTGTCCAAAATTGTATCCAGAAATCTTGCCCGTTCTGATAGTTTTAAACTTATGTTGTCTACCATTATATCTTTCAGATCAGGAATCTTATATTTCCTTGAGTACAGTACCAGACTAGTTTTCATTGGATTATTATTTAATCCCTTCTAGCCCAAGTAATTATAACTATACAGGGTTTTTCATTTCGAACCGAAAACTTTGACAGCCCTGCGTTCGACAACTGCAGCTGTCATCTGTCGTTGCATTGTGTTAATATTGTAGTTTAGTGTTTGCCATTTATGAAAATGGACCGATTTAGCATCGCTCAACGTGTAAACATAGTGAAAATTCACTACAAAAATGGTGACAATTTTAGCACCACTTTTCGCGCACTAAGGAAGGATTTCGGACGTCACGGAAGGCCTGTTTTGTCAACAATTTCGGATTTATTGGCGAAATTCGAACAAACTGGTTCTGTACAAGATTTACAGAGGCCAATACGTAATCGCCCTGCTCGTTCGGCCGAAAATATTGCTGCTGTAGCTGCCAGTGAAGGACAGATCGTTACCGTCAATTCTGAGCGTTATGGCCGTATGATAACCGAGTATTTCTGGCCAGCGATCGAAGATATGGATGTGGAGGAGAAGTGGTTTCAACAGGACGGCGCTACATGCCACACAACACGACCGAATATGACAGAATTGCGAACCAGGTTCGATGAACGCATAATTTCACGTTTTGGTGATGCCAATTGGCCGTCAAGATCGTGCGATCTGAACCCTTTGGACTTTTTTCTTTGGGGCTACGCGAAAGACCAAGTCTATGCAGACAGTCCGCAGACTCTGGAGCATTTGAGGGACAACATACGTGCAGTTCTACGTGCTATATGTAAAAAAAGTCATCGAAAATTACCTAAAAGGAATCGAGGTGTGCCAGGCTGCTCGTGGCGGTCATTTGAATGATGTCATATTCCATTACTAATGGCACAAACCAAATATTATTTTGATAATAAAGTTTCATCAAAATTCAAATTTTAATTGATTTTTTTTCTTTATTTACTTTTTCGGCTCATGATGAAAACCCCTATATAACATTGTGCATTTTGCATGATATCACTTATCACATTCAAAATTTTTCCCGAAACCAAAATAACTACATCGTCAACATACTCCACAGTCTCTATGCCTTTTTGGTACAATTGCAAGAGAATCAGGTTCAAAGTTAATAGCCAGAGAAGTGGAGACAGAACTCCACCTTGTGGAGTACCCCTAGTTGCATATCGGGTATGTTCGCTCCCTCCCCATTCAGCAACTATTTTTCGGTGTGAGAGTAGAGCATCTAGCCATTCGACTATATGGTTATGCACATCCACCCCTTTTAATGCATTAAGATTAGCGTCTTCTCTACCGTTATTGAAAGCTCCCTCTATATCCACGAAATTTCCTAAGATGAATGCCCTACATTGAAGAGAGTATTCAATTTTATGAACTACCGCATGCAGCGCTGCTTCCACAAACTTCCCTTTTGGGAAAGTATGCTGCGTTGACGCTATCGCGCTCTCTGGGATTGTTCTCCTTAGACTCTTAGAGACTCGATAAGGTGTTCTAGTGCTTTGAGTAAAAATTATGTATGTCATGATTACTGCGATGAGATTGCCGTTACTCTTTGAGATGGCCAAGTATAATTTTGGATACAGCCCTCCGGCAGCAAACCATCCAATCAAATCGGGTAGAATGACATTTTGGATTATAAGAAGTCAGGCAGGATTCAAGTCAGTATTGAGTTAAGGAAATAGGGTAGTAAGAATAAGGAAGTAGCTAGTTGGCAAAACATACCGGGAAAACGTAAGACCATTCCCGGGAGGCATTTTTGAAAGGGCAGAATGAGGAGGTCTAAAAACACTTTCATCTGTTCTAACTCCTCCACTGGCCGAAATCTCCGGCTCGTGGAGGTATCTGAGTAGACAACTGACCGTCGACGGATTCCTATGGCAAATACTTTTTATGTATTGGTATTATCCGAAAATGCTTAAGAAATATAAAAGTGAAGCAAAATTCTTTAGATTCGAATTGTCTTACGTCACCCTTTAAACTTATATTGCTTTTACAGGTCCGTGATAAAGAGGAAGAATTGGATACTGTAATGCAGAAAATTGATTGTCTGCGAAACGACTTGCGAAAAGCTGATAAAAATAAGCGAGAATTAGAGTTACGGGTTGAAGACGCGGTAACAGATGCAACGAAAGAGAGAAAACAAAGGGAACGATCAGAAGAGTTTTGTCGTCAATTACAATCAGAATTACGTAATAAGAGCAGTTCTGATCTAGGCTCCTCATATTCGCTTGGATCGGCGTCTGAATTATCTCGATACGAAATTGAACGAATGGAAATTCAATATACCGAGAAACTTAACCAGCAACAAACACGTTATAACATTGAAATATTGGAGTTACGTGAGCAATTAATTGAAGCGGAGAAAAGTAAAAATTTCTTGACAATGGAACTACAACAACTTCGAGAAAAATACGACTTTAATAGAATAGAATCACAAAATGATACTGCAGATACTCTAATTGAACAAAAAAAAATGTTTGAGCAAGAAAAAAAGTTGTGGTTGGAAGAAAGGAGAAGACTTCTTGCTGAAATGGAGACGCGAAATAAGGAAATATTTGAAATGCAATCAAAGCAGGTGGAAGATGAGAATAATTACCAAGAGCTAAGGTATATATATATAATATATAATAATTTATAATATAATATATATTCAAGAAATTTTAAATATTATTCATTGGACATAGGTATGTATGTGCCTCCATTTATCAAAATGAATGTTCGTCTACTTGACCCAATTGATTTGAAATTTTAGTCCAATGGGTGTCCAGGTGAAGATTTCTGGATATTTCTTGCCCGTGGCACTGACCATACAACTGATATGGAATAACGTCGGAATTATATGTCGCACAGACGCGTCGAAATTATTATTACAGTATGAACAAACGTAGGCAAGCTTTAGGTTAGGTAGGGAAGGGTGTGTGCGTCCCAAGGGCAGCACTTCCACTCGGAGGCCAAAATGGCCCATTGTTAATCCCTTCTTAGAAGATTCTGGGGCTAGCCAGTGGCTCTCAGTTCGGGGCAAACCAATTCGATCTCTTGATGAAGGAGAGTAGATCCGAAATTTCAACTATTGCTGCGCAGGCCAAGTCTGCCAGGAACCTTGACCCCAAGGTACGCAGACGGCGTTCCTGCAGAGCCGGGCAGTGGCACAGGTAGTGTTGGATCGTTTCCACTTCTTCCTCATCTCCAGAGCTTCTGCAGACATCACTGGACGAGAGGCACCATTTGACCAGCATGGATCCAATGGCGCAGTGTCCAGTAATGACCCCAACAAGCTGCCTAATAGAGGTTCGACTCAGGGACAGTACATATCGTGTTTTCCTCACGGAAAGGGAAGGCCGTATTGCCCGGCAGGTACTGCTATCAATTCTGCTCCGCCATGAGGACTCGATGTTAGTTTTGCTCAACCTGTCAATATGCAGATACAGGGCAGATATCGGAGGGAGCGCAGAGTTATCCACTTCGGTGAGAGGCAGGGCGACCCCCTTTCTTGCCATCTCGTCCGCTGCCTCGTTTCCTGCCACTCCAGAGTGGCCCGGAACCCAGCAGAGAGTGACTCGTTGATGCCCGATGCCTCGAAGTGCAGTGCGACAACTCTGCACTACCTTCGATTTCACAGTGGCTGATTCCAGCGCTTTAAGAGCTGCCTGACTATCCACACAGATTGTGATATCCGTGGGTGGTAATCCGCTGTCGCGGATTAGTTCAGCAGCTTTCCAGATTGCAAAGATCTCCGCCTGAAAGATGCTGCAGAGGTCCGGGAGTCTGAAAGACCTTTGTGCCCCCAGTTCATCTGAGTGGAGACCAGCTCCTGTACCTTCCTCGATCTTAGAACCGTCTGTGAAGATGGTGATGGGGGCGTCTCTTGTCACACTTGTAAGTCCCCATTCTTCCGTTGAGGGAAAGGAGGTGAGTGCGCGCGAATCAAAATCCAGGTGTGGAATCAGATAGTCCGTGCAGGAATCTAATTGCTGTTCTGTACCTGGACTCGTAAATGACCTTAAAATCCCAGAGTGTCCATAAGCGTGCTCTTTCCACAGGTTGGCCTCTCTCAGTCTGAGAGCGCCTTTTGCGGCACAGCACTTAATGAACTGCTCTATTGGGTGGAGATGTAGAATCATCTCTAGGCCTGCCTGGTGGGTGCTTTTGACGGTTCCTGCTATTCCCATAGCCGCCAGTCTCTGCACCTTCGTCAGTTGCGTCGTCAAGGACCTGGTGTCCGTGGCCGGCCATCAGACAATGGCTCCGTAACATAAGATCGGCCGAATGATCGCTGTATACATCCAGTGGACAATGCTCGGCCGCAATCCCCACTTTTTCCCGAAGGCCTTCTGACAAACGTAGAAGTCATTCAAGCTCTTCTTCACCCGCTCCTCCACGTTGCGTCTCCAAGAAAGCTTGGAGTCGAGTGTGGTGCCAAGGTATTTCACCTCGGGTGAGAGGGTGATAGTGATGCCGCTAAGTTTCGGCAGCCTAAACTCCGGTATTTTGTATCTCCGGGTGAACAGTACCATAACCGTCTTTGAGGGGTTAACTCCTAGACCGTTCTGCTCTGCCCACCTAGAGAGTTCTCCTAAAGCAGACTCCATGAGATCACTGATGGTGGACAGAAATTTTCCAGGGATCAGGATAGTGACGTCGTCCGCATATGCTACTACTCGTAGCCTCCTGGATTCGAAGATCTCGAGGATGTTGTTAATCACAAACAGCCACAGCAGAGGCGAAAGAACGCCCCTTTGAGGTGTGCCCCTTGTGGTTAACCTCCTCACCGAGCACGAGCCTAGGCTGGAGTGAACCCTTCTGCTACTAAGCATGTCACTGGTCCACCTCACCACTATCTCGTCCACTTCGAATTTTCTAAGTGCACTGGTTATTGCCTCTAGAGTGACGTTATTAAAGGCGCCCTCAATATCGAGGAAAGCGGCTTTCGTATACTCCTTGACGTTCAGCGATTTTTCGATCGTCTGAACAACCTCATGCAAGGCGCTGTCTACAGATTTTCCCCTGCAATACGCATGTTGCGCCCTGCAGAGTCCCCTGGACTGTGCCACTCCCCTGACATAGACATCAACCAGCCTCTCCAAAGTCTTAAGAAAGAACGATGACAGGCTGATCGGTCTGTAGTCTTTAGCAGTGATGTGGTTTGACTTCCCCGCCTTGGGGATGAACACCACCCTAACCTCTTTCCAGGCGCGTGGTACATAGCCCTGTTGGAGAGATTCCCGAAAGATTCGCACCAAGACTTTGACTACTGCCTCCTTGGACCATTGCAGCGTAGTCGGAATGACACCATCGGGACCCGGAAATTTGTACGGGTTGAAGGTGTCTATCGCCCATGCCACTTTGGCCTCATCAATAATCCCCTGAACCAAAACATCTGGTCGTGACTAGTGCTGTCTGTGAGACGTGGTCGCCTCAACAACACTCGTGGATCCAGGAAAGTGAGTGTTCATGAGAGTCTCTAGAACATAGAAGGGCACGCTGCTACTCGCGAGTAGCAGCGACGCTTACTCGCGTATACGAATACAAAGCAGCGAAGTTCCGAGCTCAGCTTCAGTGTCGTGTCAGACTTCATGCAAGCAACTTCATGCTCGTTTGCGGCTCGCATACTGCGAATATTTACGTTTTTGTGTACACTGAATATTCATGTAAATCAGAAAATGTTTAAGGTTGAATGGGAAATACAAATTTTTTTCTTTTCCTTTTTTTTAGTTCCTGTTATACCTGTCCGTTATTTGTCCGTCCGGCTTTGATATTTTTACGCTAGCAATATTTTTCAAGTTAAAATATTAGAGCTAAACAAATTTACGCCTTAATTTTGTGCAGTGTTTTTCACGCATACATTGCCAAAATGCGTGGTTGTGTTAGTGCCCATCACTGCTCTAGAAGCTCCTCTCTCGATTCTGTCCACGAGCCGTCAGGTTTCCTAATGCTGCCAGGGGTATGTGATGCCCCAGCTAGCACCTTGCGAAGTCTGGCGGCCTCGTTGACATTGTCGAGGGATTCGCAATACTTCCTCCAATTATCCCGCTTGGCCGCCCTAATAGTCTTCTTAAACTTATTAAAGCTAGCCTTGTATTCTCCCCAGTCTTCTTCAGTTCGGCTAAGTTTAGCCTTATTGAAGAGACGTCTAGTATCTGTTCTAAGTTGTCTTAGCTCTGGGGTCCACCACACCGCGTTGGTTTTCCGTGGAGCTCGACTTTTAGGACAAGATTCGTTAAAAGACTTGTTAAGTACTTTCGTTAGAAGACCAACTGACCTGTCAATGTTGTTTCTCTCGAATGTAGCACTCGCTTTACGCGATGCCAGTTTCTGAGAAACTAGTGCACTGAATTTAGGTCTTTCTCGGATTCCTATAGGTTTGTGGACTCCCCACCTCCATGGCCACGGAGAAGACTATCCGGTTGTGGTCCGAAAACGAACATTCCGTCAGTACTTTCCAGTCGGCCACAGAGATAGTACTAGAGTCGGTAACCAAGGTTATATCTATAACTTCTTCCCTAACCCTGTTATGGAAGGTTCGCGTATTGCCCCTATTACATAGCACAAGGTTGGAACCAAGAAGAAATTCAAAAATTGACTCACCCCTACTGTTGATGTCGGAACTTCCCCACAGCATTGTGTGCATTAGCGTCGCACCCGATGATGAGGTCGAGCCTCCGTGATCGGACGTGCGCAGCAAGGTCCCGGACTTCCTTCGGCGGTGGTTCCTCCCCTTCGAATGGCATGTATGCGGACGACAGGATCAAGTCTCGCCCATCACGTCGTTCGCATGCAGCCACACACAGGTCACCAGTACTGTAATGGGACAAAAGAAACAAATAAATGCACTTTCTGTATACAATACAGGCTCGTATCTTACCTTCACCGCGTGAATGAAGCAATCTAAATTGACCTGAATCCAACCCACAAACCCTGTTTCCTACGATCCAGGGTTCCTGAATTAGAGCCAGGTCAACTCCGGCCTCAAGAGGAAACACTTGAAATGAGAGCACAATGCTCTGAGCGCAAATCATAGCAACACGAATGCTGCGAATTCATTCTCGCACAATTGTGTGAGCATATAATCATATTGCACCATTCAAAGAGGAAGAAGACGATGTGCTGTTGTTGTTGTTGTTGTTGCGCTGGCGAAAAGCTGAAATTGTAAAACGATTTCTGTTTTCTGGCTGGCTTTTGTTCTTCTTCTATAAGCCTGCATGGCGTCACATATTGCTCCTGAACTCACTGCCGACTGTAGTGTACGCAAAATCATAGAAAAGAAAATAAAATATGGCTGGCGTGGCGACCTATATGATCGCTACAGGCAATAAAAAATAAATAATAAGTAATCAACAGAGACAATTAAATAAAAATGGAATTGAAAAGAAAGGAAGACTTTTTATTAGTCCGTAATAATTTTCCGTCCCGATCTTTGGAACTTTTTTATGGCCCACATATAATGCTTGCTTAAAAGAACTAAAATAAGAAAATCTAATATTATAAATTTATGGTCACATCATTCGCCATGGAACCATTAAGGTGTAGAATATTTATACTATTTTTAAACGTAGGCATGCCTTAATAACATTTTTTTTATGACAAAATACTTGTCTTATTATTTATTTCTTTATTTAGTGCTTTAGTAGTGCTTTCGCACATTAATTGTACGAATATTGTGCTTCACTTCGTTTGTGAATGAGAGGGGACTGTTTTCCTTATAAAATATACTACTGTGTACAAAGAATACCCGGAATTCGATTTCTTCGATTATCGTGGTGTTGTGCATTATGAGTTCCTTCCGCCGGGCCAAACTGTCAACAAGGAATATTACTTGAGCGTTATGCGTCGTTTGCGTGAAGCTATTCGCAAAAAGAGGCCGGATTTATGGAGAGACAACTCTTGGTTTTTGCATCACGATAATGCACCATCTCACACGGCATTGGTTCTTCGTGAGCATTTCGCCAACTCATATCGTTCCACAGCCACCGTATTCGCCTGATTTAGCTCCTTGTGACTTCTGGCTATTCTCCAAACTCAAAAGACCACTTCGAAGACACCGTTTTGAATCGATTGAAGAGATTCAACGTGAATCGCCGCGCGCATTGAAGGCCATACCGGAAGGTGACTATTTGGCATGCTTCGAAGATTGTAAAGTCCGTTGGCATAAGTGCATTGCATTGGGGGGGGGGGACTACTTTGAAGGCGATGAAATTGATTTGGAAGAATAAATAAAGATTTTTTGAATTATAAACAAATTCCGGGTATTCTTTGTACACAGTAGTATCTGAATATTGGTTAATGATTTTTTTTAAGTTTTCTTTCTCTTCTGAGTTTAAGTGGTCTATTCGTATTTGTTCTTGAATTGACCTATCTATGTTTTCTTCTATAATGTTGAAATTTCCGCTATCGACACTTATGGTTTCTATAGGGGTTATTTGTTCTTTTTAAACTGGGTCTAACTTTTTGTATATTGGGATTTCTATCTTATAGTTATTTGCTTCATAAATTCCTTCTTCAATTTTAATTTTATTTATTACGGTTTCCTGAACGTATGTAAGCCCTTCCTTTTGACTTACCGGGATGCTCATGGTTTGGCCAAATATAATCGGGATTTTCCTATTGTCGATTTCTAATCTGTTATTTTTGTAGTCAATTACGGCTTCGATTTTTTTAAGGATATCGTTACCTATGATGCCATCATAGATGTCATGAAATTGACAAACTATGAATTCGGCTGTTTCATCAAGGTTGCCGAGTTCGGAGAATAATGGAATTTTTACTTTTCGTGTGGTAGTAATCATATTTTGAAGTGTTTTAATTTTTATTTGTTTGGATGGTAAATACCATTTGGGATCGCAAAGTCCGGGGTTGATGATGGAGTGTGTTGCTCCAGTATCTATTATGAATTTTAAGGTTCCTAATTTCGTTTTTATATTTATATGTGGTAAGTTCCTCCCGAGGCTACTTCCTGAAAATTTTCTGCTATCTCATGGGTATTGATGTCCATCGGTTCGGGTAAGGGGAATTGAAGGTGTTGTGTGTTTTGCGGTGGTAAGTTTTGTTGGGGAAAGTTTTGTCTGTTCGGTTGAAAATGTTGTTCGTTTTGGTAGAAATTTCGTGTATATTGCTGTGGAGGATTTCGTCCATTCGATTGAATGTATTGCCTATTTTGGTGAGGATTTTGTGTGTGTTGCTGTGAAGGGTTCTGTCCGTTCGATTGGATGTATTGCCTATTTTGGTGAGGATTTTGTGTGTGTTGCTGTGGAGGGTTCTGTCCGTTTGAGTGAGTGTGTTGTCTATTTTGATGAGGGTTTCGTGTATGTTGTTGTGGAGAATTTTGTCCCTGCGATTGGGTGTTTCGTCTATGTGGTTGAAAATTTTGTATATTTTGGGGAGTACTGTAAGCGTATCCCGATTCAAAGAGGATATTCATAGCTTTCTCTAGTGAGTCTGGATTCCTACAGGCCAAGATTGTTTTCATCGGCTCCGGGATTTGTGATTTAAAGACGTTTAATGCGGTGCGTATGTTATTCTGAGCGGCGGCATTTGTTTCGCCTCCTGTTCCTAGGATGAATTGAGTTTTGGTGTTAAGTCTCCTTAGTTTACTTTTTATCTCATTGAAAAACTCGACACTATTTGTTCTAAATGTTGTGGCCCTCAACTCGTCAAATAGTTCGTCTACACTAAGTCTGTCCCCGAAGTTATTCTGAAGTACTTGTTTACTATCAGCCCAACAGACGGCTTGGCAGTTAATCTCTATTATCTCTCTAGCGTTCCCTTTAAGTTTACTTTTTATTAGGTCTGAGAAAAGTCCTTGTCCGAGTTCGTCGAATGTCGTCAGGATTGGGTGAACTCTATTAACTTTATAAAATTTGGAAGATCTTTTGGATCTCCATGGAATTCGGGTAAGCTAGTTAGGTATTTAATGGGGTTAAAATTTACTTGATTTAGAGCCATTTTAATTACTTGAATTTTTTGTTAAGTGTGTTATAGTTACGGTAATAATGGAATATACAATAGTTATGGTAATTATAGACTATATATAAATATATGCTAATTATAAGATATATATAAATATACAAATAATAGGGTGATCCTTCTTACTTTGCCTTCCTTCGGTTGGGTTTGTTGTTGTAGTCTTCCTTCTTTTTTTTGGCTGGGTTTATTGCTGTAGTCTTCTTTCTTTCGGTTGGGGTTGTTGTTGTAGTCTTTCTTTCTTTCGGCTGGGTTTGTTGTGCTATTTATTCCTTTAATTAATTTTAATTTGCTTGTACAAATATCCGCGACTCGATAGAAATGGCTTAGTGTAATTTCTGCCTCCTTTATCTTGAATAGTGTGTTTATAATTCTGGATAAGATTTCTTTCAACTGTTTAGGAAACACTTCAGTTTGTTCTTTCTCTTCAGTTCACCGATTATGGAAAGTATTGGTCTGGCAAAGATTTCACGTTTCAACACTTCTCAATGGTTTCGCTTTAGTTAATTATCTGCATAATATTTTATACAACGTTCACTTATACGACTTTTCATTAGTTATTTACATAATCTTTTATGCAACGTTCACTCATACGACTTTTAATTGGTTATTTGCATAATCTTTTATGCAACGTTCACTCATACGACTTTTAATTGGTTATTTGCATAATCTTTTATGCAACGTTTACCCGCGTTTAATCATTGAAACGAATATATCACTTCTTAAAAGGATACACGCGGGTATCCTACCGACTGCGCCAGTTATTTGTATGGATGTTCTATGTGTCAAAAAAAACACGAACTTAATTTTTCACGTCTTTCCTTTATTAACTCTGATTTCCAACTGCGACTTATTTTCTACGCAGTCACCTCTTGTTAGTTTCGTCCGAGCCCCAAAAACTGTTGCAAAGCGGAATTGCAAAGTAACGTTGTAGAAAAAATGCAACTGTCAGTATTTTTGCCGGTGGGAACAAAAATGCATTTTGTGGAATTCTAGAGAACTGTTTACTTGGACTTGTGTAATATGACCAAAGAAAGAAAATTTGTAGCGGAAACGCTACAGACAAAATTATTAAGAAATATTAGGGGTCGATGTAGTTTGTTGTTCTACATCATTTATATTATTTTAGTAAGTGTGTTAATAGGTGTATCTATAACATCGAATCTCGTGCATCGATTCCGTTAGCTGCTTGACAAAATCCGATTGCGGTTGAGGTGTCTTGCTGTCGTTGAATAACTCTCCTGGAAGCCGCAATGTAGAACCATAACGATAGAGCTGCAAAACTATCGATAGTCGAACTATCTCAGATAGTTTCAATAGTTTGGAAAAAAATTATGGATACTATCGCATAGCATTAGATAGTTTTGATAGTTTCGAAAAAACTATCGATACTATCGCAGCCAAAAACTAAACTAATTGAAATTTTTATTTTAAAATTATTTTTTAAGTATATTTTTAAACATTATAAAGTATATTAAAGTATATATTTAAACATTAAACGTTTTCAACGCAACTGCTGCAGCCAGCACGACAAAAACCCAAACTCAAGAATATGTTTCCGCGCTTGAAGAAACATGCACATTAGTCGTCTCACCTCTTTGACAAAATAACATATACTAGTATATCAGCTTCTCACGTTTCGGTTCAAATATTTGTAGCACCGGTCATGCTAAACATTTCTTTACAATCTTGTCAGATTTTTTTTTGTTATCTGAAAATTTTTTCACGAATTGAAGAAGACACAGATTTTTCCGAAAATCGACCAAATTCAAATAAAATGTACCAATCTGCATAAAATGAAAATTCAAAAACTAATCTACCAAGTTTGGTAGAATTCTACCAAAGCGTCAACACTCGTGTTGCCCTGATCAAAAACACAGATGGCAGCGAATTGATAGTATCGATAGTAATGAAAACCATCGATAGTGAAGTGAAAATGAAAACTATCGATTATGCCATCGATGGTTTTGCAGCTCTAGGTCAGACAGTACCGATATTCAATTGACTGTGGTAACGGGCCAATAAGATCGATGTTAATATGTTCGAACCTTTGCGATGGAAGCGAAAATGTTTGGAGAGGCGCGTGTACGTGCCGGCTAATCTTAGATTTTTGGCAGCTGATGCATTTGTGTACTACGTCGGGGATTTCTTTGCCCATTTCTGGCCAAACGAAACGAGATTTGATGAGGTCGGTTGTCGCTCGTACTCCTCCGTGCGATATGCCGTGCAATTTGGTGATGGTCGCTCCTCCGTGGGCAGGAGGAATGAATGGACGCGCCTTATTAGTTGAAACATCACAATAAATGTCGAATTGGGTATGCCGATTTATTTGAGCTTCAACGACGTGTTGTTGTCTTCGAGGAACTTCTTCAATTCTGGACAACTTGATTGTGCTGCGGCGATGTGGTTATAGTCGATGATTGTCGATGCGATCGCTGCAATGCTTGAGAGTGTGTCCGCCGGCGTATTTTCAGCACCTGCAATGTGAATGATATTTGTTGTAAACTGACCAATGTAGTCCATGTGACGGACCTGCCTTGGTGAAGTCTGGTCTGGTTTTTGCCTAAAAGCGTAGACCAATGGTTTGTGTTCCGTGCGTACCTCGAAAACCCTGCCCTCGAACATGCAGCGGAAATGCCTAATGGCAAGGTAAACCGCAAGCAGTTCCCTGTCATACGTGCTGTACCTGCGTTGTGCTTCGGTGAGTTTGAGGCTGAAGAACCCAATTGGTTGAAACTCGCTGTCGATAATTTGGCGTAGTACGGCACCAACGGCGGTATCGCTGGCGTCGGTGCTGAGTGAGATTTATGCATTTGGTGCAGGGTGCACCAGAAGTGCAGCGTCTGCTAATTGCTGCTTACATTCGTTGAACTGCTTAATTGTGTCGTCGTCCAATTTATAGGTGTGGAATCGTTCTTCTTGTTACCAGGAATCAATTGGACGAGTGATGCTTGGTGTTTAGCTGCATGTGGCAAAAAACGTCGGTAGAAGTTGATCATTGCCAAAAATCGACGCAGTTGCTTGGCGACTGTAGGCAATTGGAAATCGATGATCGCTTGAACTTTGGCTGGCGACGGCTTGATGCCGTCGGGTGTGACGAGATGCCCGAGGAATTCGATTGTTGACTTCGCGGTCGGGTTGATTGTGAGATGAAACTTCCGCAGACGCTCCAAGACCAGTCGCAAATGCGACCTATGTTGCTCGGCGTTGTCGGAAGCGATGCATATGTCGTCAACGTAGACGAACACGAAATCGAATCCTCGAAACACTGAATGCATATAGCGTTGGAAGGTTTGCGCTGCATTACACAATCCAAACGTCATATGAGTAAATTCGAACAGGCCAAACGGCGATTAACCCATTTTTTGTCGAGTAGTGTTATCAATTCGTGCCACGTATGAGGACCAAAGCAAATTCTATATTTGCTATGACTTCCTGTCTTAGTTTTGATGTGTTTGTCGTGGTTGAAACTTGGTTTAACGCTAATTTTTTTGATAACGATTTCTTTAACGGAAAACTCTATCATATTTTTCGCAAAGATAGAGACGAGGTGAAAACTGGTTGTACTCGTGGTGGTGGAGTTCTCATAGCGGCCAAAAATTCTCTTCACTTCTCACTCTTCCCTTTTAGACCAACTTTATATCTAAATATCTAGCGTTAATTATGTTCTTTACTTTTGTGTATAATATTATGACGCTAATCGATTCCGCGCTGCGTAATACCAAAGAATATGTATAATAAGAACACGCATGTGGGCACAAAAGTGTTTTCGGCTATTATGATGCGAGCGGGAAGAGCGAAGCGAAGGCATTTGAGCATGTTAAGTTCATAACATTTTCTGTTAGATTTGCGTAGGACAACAGTAAAAAGCAATCTTGTTGTTCGCAACGGCTTCATTCGTATACATTGAAATGGTGGTTGTTGTGGCGTAGTGATCGCTCAATCAGTTTTTGCATGTATGTTTATTGATCTTGTTTGTCGAAACGCAAGCGGAGAGCAAACAACGAACCACAGCATCGTCATCGTCGTTTCAACGAAGATGATTCGGGATTCGCTAATGTTTTTGTTGTTGTCGGTTATTATGTGAGTTAACACCAGCTACACCGAAAGTGCACACAGCCGCTGCATTGGGCCATGCCACACCGTCGGCACAATTTTTGCTGACGATATGTCTACGGCCTAGGAAAACGATCACGCGGCTATGCAAGTGACTGTTTTGGCAGCAACTTACCTTTTAAGAATTTTAATTGTAAGTCAGTTGTATTCCGGTATTCAACAAATAAAGACGTAGCTCCAGCTCCAAGTTCTTCTTAAAAAAACATGATTAATTTGTAATGTTTTTATTTGTGTATGCTTTTTTGTGTTGCCGATTGGTTTTGCTGCACAAATTGCTGTAATGTCACCATCAATCGAACCTTTGTGGTTTGTGGCATTTTGCTAATTGCCACACACCACAATTGCGCTTTGATTGATTTAAAAATTTATAATTATTTGTTTATATTTTAACATGGTTGATTACAATTTTTAGCATACGGGAAAACTACGAAAAAAAATGAATCGATGGGCCTATTGACTTTAAAATTGGGGAAAACACTTGAAATAAAAAATAATTAGACAAGTGTTTTTCAGTTTTTTTGAAAATTGAAATCTAACGAAGAAACCAGGGGTTAAAAATCTGTATGAAAAACATAATTGAATAGGTCTATTGATTTCAAATATGGTGAAAGCACTAAAATTGAGAAATAATTAGACATAAAAATCTGGCCTACGTTTAAGAATAGCGTAAATATTCTACACCTGAATGGTTCCATGGCGAATGCTGTGACCATAAAGTTACAATATTAGATTTTCTTTTGCGAATGGATTTTGGATTGTTTGCCAATAATGCTACTCGTCCCAACAACAAAAGCAGCGTTCATCGTCATGTTTATCAACTGGCACAGTGGCGCACATAGAATTTCATTTTGAGGGATTACGTCCACAACTTTCAAGCCCAATGGCAGTTGAAAAAAGTTTTGGTAACTAAAATTTTTGCAAGGTCCAAATATTTGGGAGGGGTTGAATCCAAAACCATTTCCCCTTGCGTGGGCCACTGAACTGGCGCAACAGCAGCGAGAAAACGAATGAGTACAGAAGCGCTTTCTACTCACATGTTACGCTAAAGTTGCAGAGAATTCTGCTGTTAGTAACAGAGAGTTCTGCTGTCAATAACAGAGGGTACTACCAGCAGTACCCGCCATAGAACGCGTTTGCTTGTATGAGATGCGCGTTCTATCCCTGTCGGACCTGAGACAACTGGTTCCCAAAATTCATTGGTCTTTCAACTGGTTTTTTGTAAGTCAATTTGACAACCAGTTGTCCAAGTGACTGTCAGCGGATGCAGAAGTCAGTCCGTTCGCGTCTAATCGTTCACGTTCTGTGTGCAGGTTCATAGGCGAGAAGAGCACATAAAAATGAGAAAAACGAAACAGAGGTGAGAGAAGCAAAAAAATACTGTTAAGGCCAGTCTTGCGATTGTTCTGCTACAACAACAACGTAGAAATGTTTGCATTTTTCGAACTTCTATGACACGAAGTTTGCTCGATTTGCACGTTTTGTCTTGAATGATTTCAGTTAGAATTTTGCGTGGTTGCGTAAAGCAACGAACTGCAGCGGCAGCTTAAAGGTATGTATTAATATATTTATTTATTTATGAAATTATTCTTCAATTTATTTATTTATTTATTAATTGCAGGCGAAGTCCCCCAAACAGTTCCGGCAGAAGTGTGTCAACAAGTCGAAGTTCATCTTGGTTCATCTTTAAATGCACCAACAATTTTTTTTTATTCGCGATGACTTTTTATTTTTAAACATTTTTAAAATAAATTAATTATTTAAAAAATGCATTGTTTTATTTTTCACATAAAAATCGAGTGGTTAGAAGACTAATCCAGAATAAACTAGTTTGCAAACTAGTCGCTTTGCAACTGGTTTGAAAACTGGTTTACTTCGGACTAACCTTGGAGTAGTTGCAAATGGATGCAGACGGGGACAATTGACCGCCATGACCACCGCCATGTTAAAAGGGTGAGTTTGCTCCAAGAAAACGAGTCGGTTCTGAGGTCATATATGACTGTCAAGCGACCAGTTGAAAAACTACACTTGGACCAGTCCGATTTTCTACAGGGATATTACTTCATGTTCGTTATACGCAATTGCATGGCTTTTAACAATGACGTACTCCGCTCAGCGTAACACGCAATTGCGCAACAGACTAACGATTGTGAACGGTAGACCCAGTATTACTACCACTACTACTCTCCATATTGATGGTCTCTTAGTTGCTATTCTATTTTTATTTTATTATTTATTTATTTATATTTATATTTATTATTTATTTTATTTCCCACTGAATATGGCGGCAGTAAGCGAACCGCAAGCCACTTCAGCACTATTGTGTTTCTCTTCTAGTTTTATTGCAAGTGGTATATATTTGTGGATTTTGTTTTGTTATGTTTGTGTCTGTTGGTATGGCTATGTCTATGAGGTAGGTATTTTTTGTTATTTTGTTAGTAAATGTTATATCAGGTCTATTGGCATTAACAGTTCTGGATGTTGGTAGTGTATAGTCCCAGTATAGTTTGTATTGCTCGTTTTCTATTATTTTTAGTGGGTTGTATTTGTAGAAATTAACGCTTGCTGGTATTAATTTATACTGTAGGGCCAGCTCCTGGTGCACGATTTTAGCAGCAATGTTGTGTCTTTCCGTGTACTCTGTTGACGCCAGCAATGGGCCGCTACTTGTAATGTGTTCTGTCGTTTCTTTGGCTTGAAAGCAGCGTCTACAAACATGCGTGTCAATATTTTCTCTCATAATATATTTTCTATAGTTTCTGGTTGCAGTGACATTGTCCTGTATTGCTAAGGCATATCCTTCAATTTGTGGTGTAAGTAGTCCTTTCTTTAGCCAGCTATATGTTTTTGTCTTGTCGATTATGTTTTGCTTGACGATAGTCGGATGTTTTCCATGTAATGGTTTCTTTAGCCATCTTTCTAGCTTGTCCTCCACTTCCTGCGTCGCTACATCGTGTTGATGTAGATTGAGTGGAGTGTATTGCTTGTCTGCTTTGGTGATTGCTTTGTGTAGTGCTGTGTCCTTGCTGTAGAAATATGATCGTAGTCTTATTATTTGTTTTTTATGTAGTTGTGTTATACATATCTGTCAGACCACGTCCGCCTTCTTTCCTACTTAGAGTAATTCTTTCAGTGCATGAGTTTGGGTGTAAGCAACCGTACCGCGTTAAAATCGTTCTACTTGTTCTGTCTAGATCCTCCAGGTCTGTATTTGACCACTTAATGACACCAAAGGAATACGTTAACAGTGGAATTGCGAATGTGTTAATCGCCTTAAATAATTTTCTTGCGAAAAGTTTGGATTTTAGTATTAAGTTAAGTCATTCTTTATGTTTCTTGGTCAATTGCTGCTTGAGTTGGGCGTGATTGATACTGGTGTTTTGTTCAAAGCATAGGTATTTGTAGGTTTCTTCATGTGACATGTTGTCCAGTATCTCGTTGTTAAGTGTCACTGTTGTTTCTTCAGACAGAAACTTCCCCTTTGCGATGTGCAGCATTTTGCATTTCTCTATGCCGAATTCCATACATGTATCGGTGGTGAAACTTTCCGTTATTTGTAGAAGTTTGGTGATGTGTTTCATCTTCGACGCGAATATTTTTATATCGTCCATGCTGAGTTATTTGTTCGTGTTTTATTTGGAAACCTATCCCTGTGTCATTAAGTATGTTCGAGAGTGGGTTAAGGCACATGCAGAACCATAAGGCGCTAAGTGAATTGCCTTGAAATATTCCCCTGCTTATCTTGATTATGTCCGTGGTGATATTTGTCGTCTTTGTTCTCAAACTTATTTTAGTTGTCCATCTTTGTGTCACTGTGGTCAAGAATTTTTGAATTGTTTTGTCAATCTTATAAATGTCCAATATTTTCGTCAGCCAGCTGTGTGGTATTGAGTCAAACGTAGTCTATATAGCACGCCACTAGGTTTCTCTGTTGTTTCTCTGCTTATTTCATTATAATGCTGTCTATAAGAAGTTGTTTGCAGCCTTGGCTCATTTTTTTGCATCCTTTCTGTTCTTCTGTCATAATATTGTGTTTTGTTAAGTGACTGTCAATTTTCTTAGTAATATTTGAAGTAATTATCTTGTACAGTGTTGGCAGGCAAGTGATTGGTCTGTAGTTTGCAGGGTTCTGAGTTTCATTATTCTTTGCCTTTATGTACGTTCTGCCTTCCGTTAAAACCGAAGGTGTTTTTTCTGGCGAGACCAGTATTTCATTAATGAGCTCGGTAAGAAGAGCATGTGTTGAAGTTAGTTTCTTATACCAAAAATTATGTATATGGTCAGGGTCTGGCGCTTTCCAGTTGTGAGTCCTTCTTATAGTATCCCTGAGCTCTTCTAATCACCTTAGATGGTCATTTTGTATTGGCATGTCAGCATATCGTTTTTCTTCTTCTTTTATCCAAAAGGCAGTGTTGTTGTGTTGTTTTGGTTTTGTCCAGATACCTTCCCAGAAATGTTTAATTTCACTGTACTGGGGGGCACAACTTCGATGTCGTTTGATTTTTTTATGTATTGATAGAATTGTTTCTCATTCCTTATGAAGAGTTTGTTTTGGTATGTACGCTCTTTTGTCTCTTTGTACCTTCTTAGTCTTGTGCTATATACTCTGAGCCTTTGTTTTAAATTTTTGAGGGTTTCAGCTGGGGTAGTTTTTGTGTTCTGTATGATTTTTTGTAGATGTGTTAAAAGTTTTTTGGACCGATTCCCTTTGATGAATTGTGTTAATCTTCCAATATCTGTCGTGTATACTCTCGTGTTTACTTTATTTTCAAGCCTGAGCTGCCATTTCGGTTTATTATTTCTGTTAGTGGATATTTTTGGTTGGTCTAGATTTTGTTTGTTCATCTTAAGGATAGTAATAGCTGATGCGTATATAAGTGTGTGTAGGTCTGTAAGGGTGTTAATTTCTGTTAAGTGATTTGGTATGCTATTGTTCACTGTGGATATAATGGCTGGAGTTTCTTTGGTCAAGATTAGTTTTGGTAGTGGCAGTCTATTTGATGGGTGTATTCCTTTCCAGAGAACTAGGTTAGAATTTATTTCATGTTCAATTTTGGATGTTATTGTATTAGTTGTCGGGCTTAAGCGGAGGTTTGGTTGAGAGGGAGTTATATGTCCGTTCATATTTGTATGCGTAGGTTGTGCTGTCATTTCCTGAGTAGGTATTTGTCTCTCTGAAATTTGTATCGGGCTATTGCTGTTTTGGCGGTGGTTATTATTGCTGAGATCTGTCTGCTGTCTAGTATTGTTTTCTGCATTTTGTTCTTGTCTATTGTGATTTTGTCTGGTTGTACTGATGTGGAGCTCTGTTGCAGCTTCTTCTTTAATGAGTTTCAGTTGCCTTTCCGTTAGCCTTTCATGCCTAATAATTACCCTTTTTTGGTCTGTAAGTCTCTGTACTGTTACGCAGTTTGCGAGCTCTGGGTACGTTATTGAAAATAGTCTATGAAATTCTGGTCCATATCCTGTCCTAATTGATTCTAATTTACTTGCTTTGTAGTAGCATCGCATAACGTTTTCGTTAATTTTTCTTGTCCAAGTTATGCGCTGCCTAGATGTGGTTGCTCTGGTGGCTGCCCGATTTGTAGGCAGAACACTTCCAGCAAGAGTTCTGTTTTCCGGGTGTCCGTCATGTTGGTCAAGCTGTTGAGTTCCGCACTGTCCTTGACCATTACGGTGCTCGTCCGAGGCATCTCTAGTAGAGTTTGGAACCTTTTTTCACTCATGTGCTTGTAAACCACGTGAGGTTTTTCCCCTCCCTCTGCGGTTTTGTTGGTTTTCAGTGTCCTTCTGCGTAACAGCCGTCCTCTCAGGATCAGACGGTGACCAGGGAGCCGCTCAATATGAGTACAGACGCTTCTGGGTTTTGTCGGATTTTAGTCGCCTTTTACGACAGGCATACCCACAGGGTTTATTTTATTTTATTTCCACGATTTATTAGACTCCTTAAGGGTTACATATTATATGTCGGTTGTTTAACAACAAGATACATAAAACTATTGCATGTACATAATGTTATTTTAAACATGTATTCAATTTAACTTTCAATGCTTAAAAACGAACGGACAATTGATGTTGTTGACAATATAACTGATTTTTGTATGGTTAAAAATTTGTCCGCTAATTGAAGCCTCTCCAGTGTCGTCATTAATGTTTTGGGCACTGCCCCTGTCGATGAAATGATCATTGGTACAATCACTACCTTGTCAAGTTGCCACATCTGTTTCAGTTCTTGGGCCAGTTGCTGATATTTCCTGCTTTTTTCCGCGATACAGTCCTGGAGGTTGTGAGTGTTGGGAACTCCGATGTCAATTAGATGTGCGTTATTTGTCAACTTTTCGAGCAGGATAACATCTGGTCTGTTGTGCGGAACGCTCTTATAATATGGTAGTTCTTCTGTTAGCAGCTTGGCACGTATTGCAAGGCTTTGGTGCACAATTTTTGCAACGTTATTATGGCGCGTCAAGTATTCAGTGGCCGCTAACAAGACACATGCTCCAGTGATATGTTGTATCGTTTCCGGTTGTTGTTGGCATTTCCGGCATTTGTCGTTGTTAATGTTAGCGTGTGCAATATATTTTCAATAATTTCTGGTTGCAATAACCTGGTCCTGGATCGCGAGCATGAGTCCTTCAGTTTCCGCATAAATGCCCGCTTGTTTAAGCCATAGATTTGAGGCGGGGGCGTCGATATCGGCTTGACTTAACGCATGTGGGTGTCTGCCATGCAACGATTTCATCTTCCATTCTTCCAATAACTTGTCAATGCGCATAATGTCTGTTACTTCGTGTTGGGGCGTCGCATTTTTTAGGTTCAGTGGCGTATATTTGCCATCTGCTTTGCATACCCCCTTGTGTAGCGCAGTGTCCTGTTGTAGAAGATATCGGCGCAAGTTTGAGATTTGCTTTTTGCAAAGAAGCTGAATGTCTATTAATCCACGGCCTCCTAAGCTTCTGGGTAGGGTTATTCGCTCGATTGCTGACTTTGGGTGATGTGCTCCATACTTTGTAAGCAAAGTGCGCGTCGCTCTCCTGACGCTTTCCAATTCCGTGTCGGACCATTTCAATACATCGAACGTATATGTTAGTTCTGTGCACAAAGCAGTCCGTAACATTTCGTATCATGATATTATGATGGATTCTCCTTGTTTGCATGATGCCTAAATATTTGTAGGCATCATCGGCATCCATTGTATTTATAGTTCCGTTACTTGCTAACGGAAACTCTCGCAGGACGACTTTTCCGCTTTCAACACTAAACCGTTTGCATTTGTCCAGTCCAAATGACATACATACAGTCTGTCCAGTAGAAGCGTGATCGTCGTAACTTGGAAACTATTTGTCCGATTCGTTTCAAGCAAATTGCATTTTATGCGTATATAATATTTATTGTACGCAATATTTTTAATAACAGGTATAGTCGCCGCCATTCGCTATTATGGCCTCACACCTCTGACTCATACTTTGCGCTAAATTCTGAGCAAGTTGCCGAGGCAATCAACTCCAAATCAGCCGAATTTGTCTCGATAACTGTTTTGCTGTCCATATCGTTTTTCCTCTGAGTTTCTGCTTTACTATTGCCCACACATTTTCTATCCGGTTGGCATCAGGCGACTGTGAGGGCCAATCTAACACCTCTACCGCATTTTGCTGTTTCCACTCAGCATACATTCGGCTGCGGTGTTTGGGGTCGTTGTCTTCTTGTAAAATCCAAGAGAGTCCTCTTCTCCCGAACATCTCCGCAGCTGATGGTAATAAAGCTCTTTCATAAATTTTGTTCATCAAAACCGCGTTCAAGTTGGCGGAAAAAACGAAAAGGCGCCCAAATCCTATTTCTGAGAAACAGCACCAAACATGGACCTTGACTGGGTGTTTAACAGTTCGTTGGAGCAATCGGTTGTTAGCGGTACACCAAGTTCGATTTATGCTACTATTTGCCCAAAATGAGGATTCATCCGTGAATATTACGTTATTCCAATTCCGATCTGAATTGGCATAAGCCCAGGCAAGTCGTTTTTGAATGTGTGATGATGAGAGCAACGGTTTTTTCAAAGAGCTCGAATCGTCTCTTTTGATATCTGAACACCACTTTTCTCTAAAACTGATTTAGCTTTACGCAATGATAAGCCCGGCTTCGTCGCAAACAAATCAATGATTTTCTTGTCCTGTTTTGGGGAGGTCTTTTTTTCAAGGCCCCGTCCAGCCAAATCGTCGACATTTTTTGTTTCCAAATACAGATTCGTCCACTTCGTTATGAATGACTTCGACTTCTTCATATATATTGCTGCAGCTAAACGTGACATTTTTGGCCCTCTAGGGTGTAGACAAAGGAATACGGCTTCAAATCGCTTCTCGTACGCGGAACTTATGTTGTTAAAACAACGTGTACTTTGTAATTATCTCACGAAACTGACAGTTTTTGCAATGCTTATTACAAAAATGATGAGGCTACTTAGGTGCATTCAAATTTTTTTGATAACATAACGCGGAACGGAAGCTTGCAAGCACTGACGACAGACCAGCGGAAGTTCCGAAGCGCTGCACCACTGCAGCGTGGGAATTGCCGAATCAGCAATCAACAACGGCAGTCCAAGTGGAGCCGTCTAAGCTAAGTTATTCAGGTGCAGGCACCGACAAGCCAGTCATTGTAACGCACTGCTGGTGATCGGCTGCCTTCGCATAGCGAAGGAAATAAAGTTCTAATTAAAAATTGAACACAGACTTTTACTGGCGCCCAACGTGGGGCTACATTAAAATATCCCCATAGAAGGATAAACGAAGTGGCCGCGGTGCTCGAACGCACGAAATAAAAAAAGGCATACGTACCTCTAAAAGAAAATACAAAAAACGTTTAATAGTGACCAAGTTTAAAAAAAAGGCATAACGAACATTTCATAGTGAACACTTGAAACGAAAAAGCAAAATCGAAATAATTTGAACATAGTGTAAAAAAACAGAAAACAAATAGTTTAATAAAAATCAAGACATTGGGCATTGCACGCTAAGCCGAGGCGTAGCCATCGAGGGACCGGACGAGATAAAAATCGGAAAACCAGACCAGGAAGAGCGGAAGCAGATAAATTATAAGAATGAAAAATTCACTGTAAGTTGAGTGCTCTGAGTTTGAAAACAGTCGCGTGGGCAGACGTGCCCTTTCGTTGCTCCGCGGTTTTTAATGTGTTTTACGTGTTTGCGCGTGTTGAAAATATAAATAAATGTTTAGTGTGTCGTGTAATGTCCGACTGTCGCTGCTACCGCGTTGTGGCCTACCGAATTCGCGCGGCCAAATTAATAACTATCAAAATTAAATTAAACGCGTCATGCACTTGCAAGTGCTAAACTGCAGTGCAAGTGCCGTTACGCTCGCTGTCCGCCGCCTCGACCTCCGTCCGCGTTGTGTTGTTGCTGTGTTCTTTTTTCCCGTGTTGTTTTTTCCTCCGCCCGTTTTCAGTAGCGCTACATGCGGTCCTAGTTCGACACTGGGAAATTGACTGCTCTGTGGTAAAGGCATAACACTTACTGCAGGGCAACATCAATTTTTCAGTGCGTCAGATCGCATTTCCGACTGCTTTCCTTGTCCTTTAACCCACCCAGGTCATGGTGCTGGACAAATTTCGCATAGCCTTCTGCAACGTGCGCGGGCTCAGGGCGAACTTTTTCGCTGTATACGCGTTCGTTAACCTCCATAAACCCCATGTAATGGCACTAAGTGAGACCCAGGTGTGTGAGGATGCAGATCCACTGGATTTCCACATCCCGGGGTACCACTTACTGCCATTATTCTCTCCTCACAGGGGTCTTGCCCTTTATATGTGCAGTAATGTTGCGTACCAGTGCCAGCAACAACTATACACGACGGATGCCGAATTTAGCTCCATGTGGGTTAAATTCAATATCCAGTCGCACATTCTGCACTTCTGCTTTCTGTACAGAAGCCCGAATTCAGGGAGAGATTTTACTTATAACAAGTTTGATCTTCTCTCTGATTCTATTTCCCACATTCTGGAATCGTATCCGAATAGTGAAATTGTAGTTGCTGGTGATTTCAATATTCATAATTCCAATTGGCTACGCCATTCCAGCCACACAACTCCTGAAGGCTTATATGTCGAGCTCTTTGCCGAGTCTAATAACTTGACTCAAATAGTGCATGAACCAACGCATATCCCCTGCGTTGCGGGGCAAGCTCTCAATACTCTAGACCTTTTTCTCACTTCACATCATGAAAAATATGATGTTGAAATGCACGCACCTCTTGGAAACTCGGACCATTGTACCATTTTGGCGTCTTTCTCATACTCTTCTATCCGCAATGCTTCGCCCATAGCCCCGAAGCGCTTAGTGTGGATGTATGATAAAGCTAACTGGAGTGGGCTTAATGCATTTTTCGCCCACTTCAATTGGAAATTGTGTTTTCTTGGTAGAAACATAAATGCCGCAGCCAAAATGGTTGAAGAAATAATATTATTGGGAATGCGGTCCTTCATCCCTAATAAGAAAATTTGCATTAAACCTAAGGACAATCTCTGGTTTAATGAGACATGCACAATTGCTGTCAGGTCTAAAGAGGAAGCTTTCAGAGCATGGCAGGCAAATAAAAATGCCATCACTGAACAGCTGCGTAAACAGGCTATAAATCGATGCAATGCCATCCTAAGGCGCCAAAAGTTTCTGCACGAACAGCGCCAAAGGAAAAAAGTTCTTCAATGCCAGCGTGGTAGTAAGAACTTTTGGTCATTCGTTAAGAAGGTGAAGAACCAAACATCGTCTTCAATCCCAACTCTTCTTAACAATGATCAAATCATCACTCACTCGGTTGATAAAGCAAATTTGTTGGCTAAAATTTTCGCAGAGAATTCCTCTCTGCCCCCCAGCGATCAACCACTGCCCGTAGTCGAAAACGTATCTTGCTCTATGCCAGAAATTCATTTTCGGACACGGATAGTTAAGAGAAAAAGATGTAAATAAGGCTTCAGGGCCGGACGGCATTCCAGCCCTTGTTTTGCAAAAGTGCGCTACCTCACTGGCTTGTCCATTACGCAAACTTTTCAACATGTCTTACACCACAGGTGTATTTCCGACATGTTGGAAGGTGGCAAATGTTCAACCAGTTCCAAAAAAAGGCAAGACTACTGACCCTGCGAACTACCGACCTATAGCAATCTGTTCAGTGCTTTCCAAAGTAATGGAAGGCATTGTAAACTTCAACCTTGTGAAATATCTGGAGCACAATAGACTGCTAAGTGACCGCCAATACGGCTTTCGAAGACAGCGATCAACGGGAGACCTTATGGCGGTCCTCACCGAGAAATGGAACCATAGCATTCTAAACCTCGGTGAAAGCAAGGTTGTTGCATT
Organism: Melieria picta; assembly: GCA_964056695.1. NCBI lineage: Eukaryota > Metazoa > Arthropoda > Insecta > Diptera > Ulidiidae > Melieria > Melieria picta. Next base: position 66,686,970 of record OZ057400.1, read on the forward strand.
GGATATTTCTAAGGCCTTTGACCGGGTGTGGCATAAAGCACTCGTGTCTAAATTGATTGCCTATGGCGTCGGTAGTATCTTCTCTCGTTGGATTACGAGCTTCCTCTATGATCGCTCTATTCGTGTTGTAATAGACGGCATAGCCTCGGTAAAGCATTCCCTTAGCGCGGGAGTGCCGCAGGGTTCGGTCCTTTCTCCAACCTTTTTCCTTATCTTCATCAACGACCTATTGTCTTCGACGAAGAATCCCATCTACTCGTTTGCGGATGACAGCACCATTTGTCATTCATACTCCTTCACAAAGCGCCCCAGCTCTGTGGAGATTGAGAGAGAACGGCGCCGTATGAATAACACACTTAATAGCGACCTACAAACAATCTCTAAGTGGGGTCAAGCGAACAGGGTCGATTTTAATCCTCGCAAGACCCAACGTTGCCTGTTATCCCACAAACGAGTCTCCCCACAACCCAACACGTCCCTGGTTATGGATGGTGTGAGTATTGCGGAATCGGCAGCTCTTGATGTTCTGGGCATGTCCATTAAGAACGATTTTCGTTGGAACGATCATATTTTTGGCGTGTGGAAAGAAGCAGCCAAGTGCCTCGGCTTCTTAAAGCGGTGCAAAAAATATTTCACCCCGTCCGATCTCCGCATTATTTATACCACCTATATCCCACCGAAAATGGAGTTTAACTCGCACCTATGGGCAGGGGCTTCCAAAACCCATTTGGAGCTCCTGGATCGGGTGCAAAACCGTGCGATTAAACTTATAGGGGACAGTAGGGCATCCAGCTCTATTGACTCCTTGGAACATCGTCGAAACGTGGCATGTGCGGTTTTATTTTACCGATACTTTTTCGGTAATTGCTCAGTGGAGATGAGCAGCTTGCTGCCATCACTCCGGGTGTTTTCCCGGGCAACCCGTTCGAACACTGGCGCCCATGCATTCCACGTCGAAACGATGTTCCAGCGCACTACGCACTACAGAGAAAGTTCGTTCCTGGCTCGTACAGCGCGATTGTGGAATGGTCTCTCTGCAGATATTTTCCCCAGCACTTATGATCTTGATGGGTTCAAGGCAAGAGTCCACAAATTCTTCACCCAACATCCTTTCTCCCAACCTATATATCCTTCCTGAACCAGCGCGATGCCTCGCATTTAAAGGGGTATCCCCTGCGTGTTGGCTCGTTTTAAAAAAAAAAAAAAAAAAAAGTTTAAGAAAAACATATTAGATTAAAAAGAAAATTAAAAAGAAATTTTTTGTAAATAGTCAGTTATTTGGAATTAATAACTATAATGACTATGGACGAAAACCATCTTCGCACCTTAATGAATGCCGCTGTACGGGCCGCAACAGAGCAGACTAGACGCGAATTCCAAACGACTATTGACGAACTTACTGCCAGGCTAACGTTGATAGAAAGACCGGTTCAAGTAGAGCAGTATCGCGAAATTACGATCGATCCTACAGTTAGATGTGATGAGTCGCTGGACGTTGTGAAATCCTTGCCGGAATTCAATGGCGACCATTCACGATACGTTTCGTGGCGACAGGCGGCACACACCGCCTATAAACTTTTTGAAAACGCACAAAACAGTTCGAAGCATTACCAGGCAGTGGCCATTATTAGAAATAAGATTGTGGGATCTGCGGATTCCGTTTTATCCTCATTCAATAGAATACTAAACTTCCAAGCCATAATAGCCAGGCTTGATTTCACTTACTCGGACAAGAAACCTGTCTACATACTGGAACAGGAAACGTCCACCCTCCGGCAGGGAAGACTGATCATTACGGAATTCTACGATGAGGTGAGCAAGAAATTGACAGCTATCATCAACAAAAACCTAATGACCTACGAAGATAAGACATGGCATGGCATCGGCCTTGGCATTCGCGCAAGAACTAGAATCCAACCAGGCGCGCTCGTTATTCGCTCATAGATTCGCGGAAAATAAAGTTTCAGGCAATGGCATACAATTGCGCAACTCTAGCAGAATGCCACTAACAAACAATAGCCCGCACTTCTTCAGACAACCGCAACAGATGCCCACTTCAAGGCCCACTCCTATGGACGTAGATCGAAGCCTGTCTAGGTTCAGGTATCCGCAGCCTAATATAAGAGCCAATAACCAAACTGCTCAGCAAACGGTACAACCACCGTACTCCCCTCCTAATATCCGAAATTTCCCTTCGGGAAGGACAGCTTTCGGAAACCAATACCCAGGAAATTCCAGGAATTTCGATACGCAACAGGCACAGAAAAGACAACGTGACAGTGACCGTCTTAAAAATAACAAAATACAGCGCATAAACCATTTGGGACAGCATAACTCTATGAACGATCCGAACGAGAGCTCCGACTTTTATTACCAAACGGATAATCTCGATGACTCTGTAGAAAACGAGAGCTACTATACTGAGTGCCCACCCCAAGAAGAAACATTAGATGAGGTTAATTTTTTAGGGGTAGATCCCTGCTACCATATGTTAGCAGGACATTTGGAGGAAAGCAATTAAAATTCTTGGTAGACACAGGCGCATCTAAAAATTACGTTAAGGACTCCAATTGGAAAGGTATAGAATCTCTCACATCCCCATTCCTAGTTAAATCAATTCATGGCAAGGACAAAATAACAAAGAAATGCGCTATAAATATTTTCAATACGAACTCTGTTTTTTTATTTTACCCACACTTAACACTTTTGACGGCATAATCGGGTATGACCTCCTCCGAGAAATAAATGCTAGGCTGGACATTAAGAAGGGTATTCTATACCATAGGAACGGTTGGGAAAAACTAATGTACCTCTACTGCAGAGATGTTAACAGCATCACTGCAGATGGAGACATCGAGCGACTGAAAACGAAGCACGCTGCTGTTTTCTCCGACCCCAACGAGTCCCTGCCATACAATACAAATATTGTGGCAATCATACGAACAGTGAATGATGAACCGGTTTATGCCAAGTCATACCCATATCCAATGGCAGCTTCCGAGTTCGTAAACCAGGAAGTTAATAACCTACTGCGCGACGGCATTATTAGACCCTCGCGATCGCCCTATAACAACCCAGTGTGGGTGGTGTATAAAAAAGGAACAAACGAGACGGGAGAAAGGAAAATGCGTATGGTAATAGATTTTAAAAAACTCAATGAGAAAACCATTAGCGATAGGTATCTAATTCCTGACACATCGGTAATCCTTGCCAACCTTGGTAAATCGTCAATTTTTACAACAATAGATTTAAAATCCGGTTTTCATCAAATTACACTTGCAGGAAAAGACAGAGAAAAAACCGCGTTTTCCATCAATAATGGAAAATATGAGTTCGGCAGGTTACCATTTGGCCTGAAAAATGGCCCCAGCATTTTTCAGCGCGCCATTGATGACGTGCTGAGGAAAGAAATTGGGAAATTGCCATGTCTATATAGACGACATTATTGTATTTTCCAGTGACTATGAAACCCACTTGCAAGACGTCAGCCGAATACTTGAGAAATTGTACTCGGCAAACATGAGGGTATCTTTAGAGAAAACTCAATTCTTTAAAACAGAAGTTGAATTTCTTGGATTTGTTGTTTCAAAAGATGGTATTACGACATCGAAAGATAAAGTGAAAGACATTATAGACTACGAAGTCCCGAAAACACTGCGCGCGCGGCTTTTTAGGGTTGTCTGGTTATTACCGGCGCTTTATTAAGGACTACGCAATGATTGCAAAACCTCTCACAAAATATTTGCGAGGCGAAAATGGAACGATTCGGGCTAATACTTCCAAGAACATAAAAGCCTTCCAGAAAATTAAGGATATTTTGTCCTCAGAAGAGATTCTTCTTCTCTATCCGGATTACGAAAAACCCTTTGACTTAACCACAGATGCGTCTTCGCATGCCCTAGGCGCTGTACTTTCACAAGGAGGCAGGCCCATCACTATGATATCGCGAACCTTATCCAAAACAGAGGAGAACTATGCAACGAATGAGCGAGAGCTTCTCGCAATTGTCTGGGCCCTACAAAAACTTAGAAACTATTTATATGGGGCAAATAACATTAACATTTTTACTGACCGTCAACCCCTTACCTTTACGATATCAGATAAAAACCCCAATGCAAAGTTAAAACGTTGGAGAGCCTTTGTGGAGTAATTCTCACCTAGATTTCATTTTAAGCCAGGCAGGGAAAACGTTGTTGCAGACGCACTATCGAGGCAACATAAAAACACTCTAAATCCTCAAGATGTGTCCCACCACAGACGATGAGACTGTTCACAGCGAAGAATCGTCAACGGAGGTTATTCCTACTGCTCCGAACCCCATTAACTCCTTTACAAATCAGATAATCCTTGAGAAAGGAAACACAAATTCCAAAGCCACAAAAATTATATTTCAATCGCGAACTAGGCACAATATTATTTTTCAGGACATAGACGCTATTTTTGAACAAATAAAGGACTGCATCAATCCTAATGTCACTAATGGATTGCTATGTGAATTGTCTGACCTTGGGAAAATCCAAAACGAAATTAAAACTAATTTCCCGGCCGTTAAGTTCGTGCACACAAAGACTTTAGTCACTGACATCTTTAACGAAGACGACCAAAAGGAAATCCTTTACGCAGAGCACAGTAGAGCGCATCGCTCCCTTAAAGAAAATATGGCGCAGGTTCTAAAGGACTACTATTTCCCACGTATGCGGAAAATGCTTAAGGAAATAGTCCTTAACTGCAAAATTTGCCAAGAAGCGAAATACCAACGCCATCCGCCAAACCCGGTGAAATTCTTCATGTAGACATTTTTTCGACAGATAGTAAGCATTACTTAACCTGTATAGACAAATTTTCAAAATTTGCCTTGATCCAATCAATTTCCTCGAGGTCAATAGTCGACATAAAAGAACCAATAATCCGTATTATGAACTTCTTTAAAGATACTAAGAGTCTTGTATGTGACAATGAGAAATCGCTAAATTCTAATACAATAAAGTCCTTACTAAAAGACCACTTTAATGTCTCCATATTTACAACGCCACTCACCATAGTACAACGAACGGACAGATAGAACGGTTTCACGGAACGCTTTCGGAAATCAGTAGATGCATTAAATTAAGCCAGGGATTAAATGACACGAACGATCTTATTTTGCTTGCCGCACATAAATACAATAGGACAATTCACTCAGTGACAGGACAACGGCCCATTGACATTATTCACTCCAGCACACCAGAATACCTAGACAAAATCAAAAACTGCTTGATTAAAGCACAAAACTCTGACCTACACCACCACAATAGAAATAAAGCGACAGAAATTTTTCAGCCAGGCGAAAAGGTTTTTATAAAAAATAATAGACGGATAGGTAACAAACTTACTAAACTTTATACAGAAAAACGGTGGAAAAAGACTTAAGAACAACGGTCTTAATCGATGGTAAAAAAATTCATAAAAGTAATCTAAGATAATTTTTCGGTCACCAGGTTCTTAATCTTGACGGCAGCTGTGTTAGCGCAGTCAGAAATTTTAAACTACACTGACTCGGTATTCATCCCAATCTCGGATGGAGAGGTAGCCATCTATCATCAGTATAAGCACCTTAGAATAGAAAAGAATTGATTAGGGTAAATTGCACTGAGACCAGGATTGATCTATTGTGCCCCCTACAAATGTTAGAGTACATCCCCTAGACCTACCGCCCTAATGAAACTTAGTAACTCGCGGGGGTCTAGGTGTTTGACGTCCTCTTCTGCAAGCCAAAACTGGCCCAGGTAACGCAACCTGCTGCGACAAGCCGCATTACAGTGCATTATGATGTGTTCGGGAGTCTCCTCTGCTGTTTCGCAGAGTCTACAGACGCTTACCTGTTCTATCCCGATTGTATGCATGTGTTTCCTCAATCTGCAATGCCCAGTTAGAAGACCTGTGACCTGTCTAAGCTGGTTTCTCCTTAGTTTGAGGCATTCTTCACTCCATTTGGGGTTGTAATCTTTGATGAAGATTTTCGATTGCCTGAGACCAGAGGCGCTAGTCCAGTGTTCTGTGTTCCTGGTCCTTTCCTCTAGTCTCAGTGACTCCGTTATGGCGCTTTTGCCCAGCCCAATAAAGGGTTCAGTTCCTAGGGGGGCGTGGCTGCCGCGGTTCTAGCGAGGCTGTCCGCTTCCTCGTTTCCTTCGATACCTCCAGAGGATCTTCACCTGGTTGCATTTGCCCAGTGCATTCAATGCCTCAATGCATTCCAGCACTAATCCTGAGGTTATCTCATATGAGATTAGTGCTTTGATGGCTGCTTGGCTGTCGGAGCAGATGACGATGTCCTGCCCTCTGTACGCACGCTCGAGGTTGACTTGCACGCAGAGCCTGATTGCATAGAGTTCAGCCTGGAATATGCTGGGTGTTTTCCCCATGGGCTCATAGTGCTTGAGGCGAGGTCCAAACACCCCCGCCCCTGTTCCCTCGTGCGTTTTCGAGCCCTCTGTAAACCACTTAATTGTGTGTGGTTTAAAATGGATTTGGTGGTCTTCCCAGGCCCAGTCCACTTTATTGCTCATATAAACTTCGAAGTGTTTTTCGTAGTTATATGTTCTTGTTATTGTATCCATCGGATACAAAACATAAGGGTTACTAGTGGAAAGCACATCTAAGTCTCTATGCCTAGGGATGTGATCCTCCCCTTTACTGGTTCTGGCCAATCCAAGGATTGTACGCTTGGCCGCCATCTCAATTGCTACGTGCAATGGCGATATATTAAGTATCACCTCCAGTGCCGCCGTGGGACAGGTTGTCATAGCTCCTGTAATGCACGTGCACGCAAGTCGCTGGACCTTGTCGAGTCTTTTCCTCACTGTCGTGAGTGTGGCTCTTGGGCCCATGCCACTGTTGCATATGTGAGTGTTGGCCTCACAATCATGGTATACATCCATTTCAGTATGCTCGGTTTGCATCCCCAAGTTTTACCTGTTAAGGATCTGCATACCATGACCGCCTTCGTTGCTTTACTGATAACTGCCTCCGTGTGCTTATTCCAGAGTAACTTCGAGTCTAGTGTTACACCTAGGTACTTCACCTCTGGTTTATAAGCTATGCCCTTCCCGAGCAAGCGTATTGTCCGCATGTGTGGCAGCTTTCTTTTCCATGTAAAAGGTACTATGGTGATTTTCTCCGGGTTTATTCGCAAGTCTACTCGGGCACACCATTCTTGGGTTATTTTTAAGCCTCTCTGGATTATGTCACAGAGAGTGTCTTCAAACCTTCCTCTAGCAATAATGACAATGTCGTCGGCATAACCTTGACACGTTATGCCATTGCTTGTCAGTAGTTCAAGGAGCTCGTCCACTACCAGACTCCACAGCAGCGGTGATAGTACCCCGCCCTGTGGACATCCTCTTTTTGCCAGCACGCTCCTGGTGGTAGTGCCCACCTTCGTTATGGCCGATCTGGTGGAGAGCATGGCTCTTATCCAACGGCTAAGTGAGGCTTCTACTCCTCTCCTGCTGAGCGCTCTTCCTATCGCCTCATGCGAGGTGTTATCGACGGCTCCTTCGATATACAGAAAAGCGCACAGGGTAATCTCTTTGCTTTTAATAGCTTCTTGGATTGAACTCGTGAGCTGAAATAGGGCAGTCTCTGTCGATCTGCCTGCCCTATACGCATGCTGTTTTGCGTGCAGAGGTGTTCTCTTAAATAAGCACCTTATTCATCACTTAAATCTGACCGTTTATGAGGGTATCGCCGATGACACACATCATCTGCTAGACAACTTCCCGCAATCCCACATACGGAAAACTCTGCAGCTCGACATAGACCGCATTTCGCGATTATTAGATTCCGTAAGGATTCATCATCGGCAGTCCCGGAGTATCAACTTTTTGGGTACCGCCCTTAAATATGTAGCGGGAACCCCGGATTTTGATGGTTTCAGTCAACTTCAATTGCGGACGGAATCCTTAATTGAGTCAAATAACCAACAGATCCTTATTAACAGCCAGACTCAACTCAGAATAAATCAGCTAACGGACACTGTAAATAAATTACTCAGCTCCTCAAAAAAAAAAAAACATGAGCTAGATACCGGACACCTATTCGAACTGATATCCGCGAGAAACAGAGCTATGATAGACGACATCGAATCAGCTCTATATTCAGTCACCTTGGTAGAATACAAATAATTAATCCCATACTGTTAAATAGTAAGGAGGTTGAAAATTTACTGACCAACGAGCACTCAACAAATATAACAATAAGCGATTTATTAACAGTCTCAAAATTGAAAATTTTGCAAGACAATAATAATATTTATTTCATAATTAAGTATCCAGTAGTTGAGCAAACATGTAAGAAAGTAAAGATTAAGCCAGTTATACAAAATTGTAAAACAATAATGTTAGAGACTAATGTAGTATCAAAATGTAATAGCAAATATGATAAGCTCATTAATTGTAAAAACGCAGTGTCAACTATATTTTGTGAAGTTTCGAATGATAATAGCTCCTGTATACTAAATTTATTAATCCACCGACCCGCATCGTGCCAAACTACTACAGCAGGCCAAATCGCTCCAATAGAAGAAATCGACGGTGGCTTAATTGTAATAAACAACGAACTAGTAGGAGTCCGAGAAGGAAGTTTTCCTGCTGTGCTGATACAAGGAACATTTATGATAACATTTCTGGAAAATGTCACAATTAACGGCACCACGTACACTAATTGGAGAAAGGCTGTACGTTCCTACCCTGAGGCCGCACCCGCGCAATTCCTTAACTTGACGAATCATGTTACACTTTTGTCTCTCCCGTACCTGCATAATATCAACCAAAGGAATTTCAAGCATATTGCATCACTAAAAGGATTCGTTGAAGACCAATCGTCACGATGGCTGACGGCTTACCTCCTCACATTAGGATTCTTCGCTGTTGCTATAGCGGCATACGTTATCAATAAGCGCCGATCAGTTCTTAAAGGAGCCGGGGACGTCTCCTCTTCTAGCGGGGGAGCAGTTAACACACCATAGTCATAACAGCTCGGGTAGCACACCGTAGCCATAACAGCTCGGGTGATCTACTGGAAAAACCAACAGCAGCGAGAACAACAACAACAACAACATTAGCACATCATAAGCCACAACAACAACAACAACATTAGCACATCATAAGCCACAACAACAACAACGACATCGAATGCAATGCAGCTCGAATAACATAACGCGGAACGGAAGCTTGCAAGCACTGACGACAGACCAGCGGAAGTTCCGAAGCGCTGCACCACTGCAGCGTGGGAATTGCCGAATCAGCAATCAACAACGGCAGTCCAAGTGGAGCCGTCTAAGCTAAGTTATTCAGGTGCAGGCACCGACAAGCCAGTCATTGTAACTCACTGCTGGTGGTCGGCTGCCTTCGCATAGCGAAGGAAATAAAGTTCTTATTAAAAATTGAACACAGACTTTTACTTGCATTCTGTGGCTTAATCTTCCTACCTACAAAACGTACAATTGCAACAGCTGCAGCATAAATCGATGTTTGTAGTTTGTCAGAAGTATCGACATTTGCGTCGAGATATATTGGCAGTATTTGGCTATTCATGCAATTAGCTGCTATTGCTATTGCTCTTGTCGAGCTCTGTTTCGGGACAGGTGGCCGAAGTAGTGGATCTGTTCCATCAAATTCATTTATTGCAGCTTCAAACTCGAAATTAAGCTCTGTATATAGTTTGTTGGTATCAGTTTGATTATTCTGCGTTTGTCCATTTTGTAAGTCAGGTTGTCGGTTGTCTAGTGTCCCATTTGGTCTTTCACTTGCTGTGGTTGATGCTAAGTTGTCATTGGAATTATTTTGATGTTAATCTTGTTCATACACACGTTCCCGTTCCATATCTTTAGGCTTGCTTTATTTCCGCCAGTCTGCGTGCCGGTATATACTTATTTCTAATAATTGCGCTTCGCTGGTCGCCTATTCGTTGCACATTGACCTTTATGGTTGGGAATGCTTGCAGAAAGGCTTCAAGTAGCCGCGGTCTATATCCGCTAGTTTTCGTCTAATTTTGGGTTATCTTGTAGTAGCTACGCATGATAAATTCATTCATTTGTACTGTCCATTTCATGCGTTGCGTAGGGGATACTGCTCTGGTGGTTAATGGCTCCACCATTAAAACACTTGTTGCTCTTTGAGAATCTGCCAAACTAGTTGCATTTTCGTCAGTGAATTGATCAGGCTGCAGTGTCCCGCGCCTTCCCTGACCGTTACGACGATCGTCCGAGGCTTGCTGTTTTGTGATAGGAACCGTTTTGCACTCAGAAGGGTGGTTAGCCCTCTCTGAGGTATTGGCACGAAAAGATTTCATTCTTCTCACTGCGATTCCAGTTTTGGTCCGCGGGTGGTATTTTATTTCCCACCTACCCTGTATATCTATCGAGCAATTCCCCTATCCGCCACCTGGGGACGCGTCCGATGGGAAACTGGAAAATTCCGCACGGAGTGCGTATTTATTTTATTCTATTCTATTCTTCGTCTGACCCTCATTTACCACCATACCATGTGAGGGGGAGCCGAGGAAATAACCCAAGGGAGGTCATTACCTCAAGCACTCAGGCTTTATAGCCCATTGTACTTAAGGCTCAGGAAAAAGGTTGATAGAGGAGATTGGAATGGGAAAGAGAAAATAGAAAGTGGGTGGAAAGGGAGAAAGGGGTATGAGATCTCCTGTGCAAATTTTCCGGACTCATTAATGAATCTCAGGAGATCACACAGGGTGAGAGAATGAACTTCGTCCATTCTCATAACATCTGAACCCAGCGTGCGCAATCTCGTTCTAGAGAAGGCAGGACATGCACAGAGAAAGTGCTCTGTACTATCTACGATATACTATACTATCTCGTACCTCCTCCAGGCAAGACATGCAAGTCGGATCTTCGATGATGCCCATGTTGGCCATATGTCGCCCCATGGATTGTGTCCTGTGATTAACCCGACCATTCGACGGAGGTCTTTCCTTCTCAGCTTCTGGAGGAAATTCCCTGCTTTCCTATTCGGGCTTTTCACAAAACACTTGGCAGTTTTACAGCTTCCCAAGCTAGACCAACGTTCTCTATGTAGGTTATTTACACAGGACTTGACCCAGTCCAGGGTTCCTGCTAGACTGGTACCGATTATTGGTTCTGGTGCCATGGGTGTACACCCTGATCCACAGTTAGCCAGTTCATCGGCAGTTTTGTTACCTACAACACCACAGTGTCGCGGAACCCAGATAAGTTCGAGCTTATTACGTCTCGCGACTGATTTTAGCTTCATCTTACATTCTTGGACAATCTTAGAGGTAACACGCGCGTTTTCTAGGGCCTTAAGTGCAGCTTGACTGTCACTACAGACTCCTATGTGTTTCCCGCACCATTTGCTCCCGATTATCCATTCCGCTACCTTCAGAATGGCGAAGATTTCCGTCTGAAAGACGGTAGTCAGCCCACCCAGTGAGTAGTAGCAGTTGACACTTCCATCGAGGTGCCATCCAGCTCCAGTACCTTTATCGGTCTTGGATCCGTCAGTGAAGAAAATATCCATTAGATCCCCTAGCATGGCCTCTGGGTTGTTGCATTGCCCGCGCGTTGGGAACCTCATTTCAAAGTTTCTCCCCAAGGATACTACGGTCATTAGGCAATTCTTAGGGGCCAGCAGCAACGGATATTGCGCTGACAACCTCTTGAGGATTTCTCTATGACCCGAGCCCTTGTTGTCGTGCCAGTATCCATAGGAATACAGCCGACATGTCGCTTTCATCGCTTCCTCTTGAACTTTTAGATCTGGGGGAAGCAGGTCAAGCATGGCATTAAGGGCATCACCCGAGACAGTGCTCATGGCACCCGTAATGCATATACATACACTTCTTTGTAGTCTGTTCAGAGCCAAAGCTGTGGACTTAACCATTGTTCGTCTCCACCAGACTACCGATGCGTACGTAATTATGGGCCTAATGAGTGCGGTATATATCCAGAGGACCACCGCAGACTTCAGGCCCCAGGTCTTGCTAAAAGCTCGACGGCACTGTTGGAAAACCTTCAGCGCACGGTCTACTTTCGTCAAGACATGCATCTTCCATGTTAGTTTTCTGTCTAGGATAACCCCTAGATATTTCACCTCCGTGGATAGACTGAGGGTCACAACTTTCAGTACTGGTAGGTTGAGACCATCCAGCTTCCGCTTCCTAGTAAATAGGACCAGAGTCGTTTTACTGGGATTAACGGAAAGACCCTGTCCCGTGCACCAGTTATCAATCTTATCCAGGACTTTCTGCATTTTTTTGCAAATCATCCTGAGGGATCGTCCTGATACTAGTGCACAGACATCGTCCGCGTATGCTTGGACATGAATTCCGAGATCCTGCATCTCCCTTGGTAGAGAGTCGACAACGAAACACAACAGCAGCGGAGAGAGGACACCACCCTTGGGACATCCCCGTCCGACCTCTGCCGTGACCGAATTGCTATCACTCTCACCAACGGTCAGCAATCTCCCGGAGAGCATGGAGCGGATCCACCTTATCAGGGTCTCATTTACCCCATGCATTCTGGCTGCTGAGCATATCGAGTCAAAGGTTGCATTGTCAAAAGCCCCCTCAATATCCACAAAGACGCCCAAAGTGTAATGGTCAGCTTCCAGCCCTGCCTCAATCTTGGATACGATGTCATGTAGGGCTGAGTCGCATGATTTTCCACTCTGGTAAGCGTGTTGGTTTCTACTAAGTGCTTTTCTACCATTCGTTCTAAGCTTTTCAGCATGAAAGAAGTCAGGCTGATTGGCCTAAAGCTCTTGGCCACCGTATAGTCGTCTTTCCCTGGTTTGGGAATGAAGACCACTCTGACCTGTCGCCAAAGAGTTGGAATGTAACCATGAGCGAGGCAAGCCGTGAAGATCTTTATAAGAGCTTTCATCAGCTTGTCTCCACCCCTCTTTAGCATTATCGGGTAAACTTTATCAGGTCCTGGGGACTTGTAGTTTTCGAAGGAGGAAAAAGAAAACCTTACCGCCTCCTCCGTTAGTACTTCTGACGCGGAAAACCAGTTAAGCCTTTTAGTCCTATTACCTGCGTCATTGACCTCACAACTGCCCACCACAGTGGGAATTATCCTGCTTCCCGGAAAATAGGTCGCTAGGAGAGTGTTGTAGGTCTCCGATTTAGAGGTAGTATAGGAGCCATCAGGCAAGCGAAGAGAATCAAGCTTAACCGTTCGGTCTCTTTGTAGAACCCTACACAGTCCTGCTGACTCCTTCATACCTTCAACCTCAGTGCAAAAGTCTCTGAAAAAGTCCAGTTTGGCAGACCTCTCTTTCTTCTTAAATTCCTTCTGGACGAGGTGATAGTTGGTCCAGTCATCCTCTTTTTGGGTTTTTAAGGCCCTATTCAGAAGCCTCCTGGATCGTTTCCGTAGCTTCGAAAGCTCAGCACTCCATCATGGAACTGCTTTGCCTTGTCTGCTCGCTCTCAGCGGACACACCTCATAGCAGCCAGTCAAAGTTACTCCTAGTTCCCTAGTCGCTTCTTCAATCTTGGCTGTAGTTCGGAGTTTTTTCAGGATTGGTATACGCTCTGTCAGAAGCTCACCAAACCTGTTCCAGTCCGCCTGCGAGGATTCCGTCCACTAGGTATCGACATTATGTCAATACCGAGTCGGAATTCGATGAAGCGGTGATCTGAAAGAGAGACCTCCTCCAAAACCCGCCATTGCATGATTTGATCTGCCACTTTCCTATTGGTCAGTGTCAGATCAATCACTTCTTGTCTTCTGCTGGTCACAAAAGTTGGTTTGTTACCAACGTTCTGAATCACCAGATCAGCCGACATAATGAATTCCAAAAGTTTAGCACCCCTGGGATTGCATTTACTGCTACCCCAAACAATGTTCTGTGAATTCGCGTCACAGCCCACTATGAGTCCTAAACCCCTGGATTCAGCATACGGGACGACTTCCATTAACTCCCTCGATGGAGGAGGAAGTATAGAGTCATACGACAGGTACTCCTTATTATTACAGTTTCGACGTTGTTCCCACCAACCCAGTACTTTATTTTAACCGCAACGACATTTTGAGAACAGAATTGTCTAAGCATCGTGCATTCGATCGACCGCGGCATGATGATACATGCGCGCGGTCTATCACTCCCTTCGTGTTGAAGGATTTGTCCCCACACCCACTACCAAGTGTGCACCGACTTCTTTGTTGACAGTCGATACATCCTTGGTAAGCGAGTATATTCGCCATAGACCCGTGTCCAGACCTGCGTTCTGGGCACGGATACGTGCGAGGATTTCACCTGGTTTCCGGAGAATCCCCGGTATCCAGGCTGAAGCCCTCACCAGCCTGATGTTATTTTCGTCCGTGAGCACGAACTTACTCTTTTCACAGGCTGGCATCTTCGCTACGACTTTTTCCAGCCATTCTCGAGAAACCGCGTGGGAGCATTGCACATTAATGATGCCGTTTTCAACGCGCTTTCCTTGGAACATCGGTGTTTCTTTCGAATCACCGATTGCCTTCCAAAGGTAGGAGTCGAAATAGTCTTGCTGTCCTTGGGACAACAGACCATTCCCTTTGTCGGTATGCATCTCAACCATCATCGCTTTGGCAGCCGCTCCCGCGAAAGTGGACGGCTGAGTGTCATCCGACATTTTCTGGGATCCTGCAGCCTTCTCCATGTCAGTAGACGGCTGACATGCAGACTTCTGCGTTGAGCGTGCCGGCACGTCCGATTCCGGTAGAAGGATCTTCCTCCTCTTTGCCTTGCGACTCTTAACAGCCGAGTGCTCAGACCCCAGAGCGGCCTCAGAATAGTGTGCTATAGCAGACGAATCATCGCCCGTTCTGTCACGCTTCCCTGTGGCCATCACAGGTGTTGAAGTTGGCAGAACTTGAGTACTTGCCGCCGCTTTCACAGCAGCTTTCCTCTTGTTCTGCCTCCTCCTTTTGCGCTGTCTGGCGGACAGCTCTTCACCTGCCTTCGAACCCCCGATGCCAGCAACCTCCTTACCGGCACTCTCTGGGTCGCACCAGGTTCAACCGTTTTCGGAGATACGCATGGTACCCGAATTCGACTCGTTGAAGTAGATGGGCTATCTAACATGTCCACATCTCCATCAACCTTGATGGCTGACTTTGATGCTTCTGACATTAGTCTGTCCACATTCTCCTCCAACAGTAGGCTCTCCATTGACATAGTCAATGTGCCATCGTCCACCGCTAGTAATTTGCTTCCTCCGGGACCCTGGGTGACAGTCTCAGGGAAGTCATAAGGGAAGGTGAGCTTTGGGCCTGCACATCCACTGCCCAAGCCGACGACGGATCGGCGGGAGGATTACCAGAAGTCTGGTTACCCCGTGCAGAAAAACCGGGAGTAGGCTTCACCATTGAAAAAGGGGGGGTTTGCATTTTATACCTTCTGCCAGGTGAAAGAAAAACTGCCGCCCCTCTGGAGTCAGACGCAGACCAGGTGCCGCCCACTGTGGGTAACCGACGCCCCTAGATTTTGGATAGGGATTTGAACAATAGTTACAATAGTATTAGTAATTGGTTACGGTTACAGTTGTTATATGTGCATGTTGTTATAATTCAGTAGTCGGCAAAGCTTACTCGTTTGAGCGGTACCAGGGTTCGGACCTAGCAAAACCGAAATCGTAGTGACAGCTGCAGAAAAGCGTAGCAAACCCCAAATTTGCGTAGTGAATTTCCCCAAAAATATAACTTTTTTTTTCAAAACAATTTTATTGTACAACGTAGAAAACATAACATAACAAAGTTCATAAAATAACAAAACTTCAAAATTCATTTAAAAAAATAATAAGCTTGTAAATGGGATTTTTTTACATTAAGTATATCACGTCTAATTTGATGACTGTTACTTTAAGCTACTTATGTATTAATTACATAAAATATTTGTTTTATATATATTTTTACATCTCTTTTCTGTGGATGTAAAAGAGTTACCACATTCAAACCTTTCTTTATGCTTTCTAAAATTGGTGCTGCCAAATATTGTTTGTTAATTTTGCTTGGGGAAAAGTCGTAGTAGATTGGGATTCAAGCGGAGTGGCGAAGCAGATTTTCAAATTTTGGGAAAAGCGTAGCAAATTCACTACGATCGTAGCAAAGTCCGAACACTGAGCAGTACGCTCAGCACACGCATTCTTACGATGTTTCAATCAGTCGTTGTTCAGACAGCAACGAAGCATCATGAGCAGCAGAGACAATAAAGACATTACACTCACTTATTGCTGTCACATAAATACCCGAGCCATTTAGATACATTTCGTGGTGTGTACATTAGTACCCATGCGTACCCGAAAAATTGAATGTAGTATGTATCATAGAAGTCATTTCTAAATACGACATTGCTTTACTGGTGCTGCCAAATAAACTTCCTACCATACTTCATGGTGAACAAAATTTGAATTCTTATCGTTTGTTTATTGGCAGCAGACTACGCAGAGGGCATCGGAAATTTAAAAATAAAACAAAAGGCCAATTGGATTATAAAATTGAGTTGAAGAAGTGATTTTTGGTATATTTCTTTTTGATGCACTCCACGATATCGAACCCTCTCTCTATTCCCCAGATTAAAGATAAGATTTTGCGTGTATCGCATTTGAAGTTTTTCAAATAATTTTTTTTGATAAAGGTAGAACTATTATTATTATCATTGCCGGGGAAAGTGCACCGCGACCTGAAAGATCTATTGTGCCCCCTTCTTGGCCTTCACAGTTCGTCCGTGAGTCCAGTATCCAAAAGGAATCTTAGTATATTTCCTAAGCCTTTGGAAACCCAGTCCGATCCTGGTATAATAAAGTCACCCAGGTGCTTCTTCCGTTTGTGCATTAGTGCAGGGCATATGCCTAGTATGTGTATTGCAGTTTCATTGTCCTGCAAACAGAACCTACAGAGTTCGTTCACCCTGATACCTAGTTTGGTTAGATGATAGTTCAATCTACAATGCCCTGTCAATATACCTGTGATAATCCTTAGATTATTCTTTGAGAGACTCATACATTCCTCGAACCTTTTCTTGTTATAAGATCCAATAACCATCTTGGAATGTTCAAGGCCTGGTTGATTTTCCCAGTATTGATTCCGGATGGTTATCTCGTCTTTCCTGGAAAGGATGGATAGTGCTCCTTTGCCTAGACCACAGAAGGGTTCTGGGCCGACGAAGAGGGTAGACGCCCCCCTTCTTGCAAGTTTGTCGGTCTGCTCGTTCCCATCAATACCGGCGTAACCCGGAACCCAGAGGACCCACACCTGATTGTGACGGCCAAGTTCGTTCAGCTTAAGGCATTCCGACACCAGTTTCGAGGATACCTGGTAGGATCTTAATGCCTTGATTGC
Organism: Melieria picta; assembly: GCA_964056695.1. Lineage (NCBI taxonomy): Eukaryota > Metazoa > Arthropoda > Insecta > Diptera > Ulidiidae > Melieria > Melieria picta. The sequence continues at coordinate 66,704,323 of OZ057400.1, forward strand.
CGCTTGGCTGTCTGACAGTATCGCGATCTTCCGGTTCCGGTATTTTCTCACCAGATTACAATGAGCGCACCTTTCAATGGCGTATATTTCCGCCTGGAAAAAGGTGGTATGCTTTCCTGTAGGTTCCGAGTATCTAATCCCCGGTCCATACACCCCGATTCCGGTACCTTCCTCCGTTACGGAGCCATCTGTGCACCAGAAAATCATGTACTGATCTATCAGATATGTCTCTGATATACCTACCCAGCTTATTTTATTACTAAATTCTGTTTTAAATCTCTTGGTGAAACAGAGCTTCGGAGTAATTGTGTCTCTCGGTATTGCAATCTCGGGATACTGGTTCGTAAGAATATCAATCTTCTTACGACTCAGGAAACCCTCGGCCCCGATATTTACGTCAGTCATCCGTAGGATAGCCCTCTTCGCCTGGATTTGTATATGTAAGTGAAGAGGTGTAAGTTCAAGAAGAACCTCCATGGATGCTGTCGGACACGTTCTCATAGCCCCTGTTATGCACACACATGCCAGTCTTTGGAGCTTGCTGAGTGCCCTGATGGTGGTCAGCTGGCTGGTTCTACTAACCCAGACCGCTGACCCATACGTTATCATAGGCCTCACGATCGTCGTATAGATCCATCTCAGTATGGCTGGTGTACAGCCCCAGCTTTTACCTGCTATGGACCTACAGGTCATCAGGACCCTGGTGGCCTTTTTAATCGTTTCATCAATGTGCCTCTTCCAGTGGAGTTTCTGATCTAGTATAATACCTAGATAGATCACCTCCTTCTGAAACTCTATCTCTATTCCATCCAAGCGGATTGGTCTAAGAGCGTCAAGTTTGTACTTTCTTGTAAAGGGTACGATAGTGGTTTTAGCCGGATTTATGTTCAGCCCCACCTCCACGCACCATTTCTTGGTTAACCTTAACCCTAAGATTATCTTTTCCCGCAGAGTATCTTCAAATTTTCCCCTGCATACGATTACGATATCATCCGCATAACCCTGTACCGTTAGTCCAGAGTTAGACAGCTCCTGTAGGAGGCCATCCACCACAAGGCTCCACAACAGTGGCGATAGTACACCACCTTGTGGACAGCCCCGGGTCGTGGTGGCCCCTATTATTTCGCCCGTGCTAGTCTGAATCTCCACCTTCCTAGTAGCGAGCATGCTGTTTATCCAGCATTTCAGGGTATCCGTTAGCCCCCTGCTGTATAAGGCGCTGTCTATGGTTATATGAGAGGTATTGTCAAAAGCCCCCTCGATATCCAGGAAGGCACAAAGTGCCATCTCCTTCTCGTTTAGACTCTCCTGTATCTCACCTGTCAGCTGGTACAGTGCAGTTTCAGTGGAGCGCCCTGCTCTGTAAGCATGCTGACAGGTGTGTAAGGGTTTGTCTATTAGAACTGTCGTCCTTACGTAGCTATCTACGACTTTCTCTAAAGTCTTCAGTACAAATGAAGTCAGGCAAATCGGTCTGAAGGACTTCGGGTGAAGCGGGTCCTTTTTCCCGACCTTCGGTAGAAAGACTACCTTTGCCCTCCTCCAGGCTTCTGGTATATATCCCAGCGCTAGACTGGCTCTAGCTATTCTCAGGAGATCACGTTTAATGACGTCCATCCCTTTCTGTAGTAGGGCCGGAAAAATACCATCGGGTCCAGGAGATTTAAGTGGTTTGAAGGTACACACCGCCCACCGCAATCTCTCCTCCGTGCAGATTTCCATTGCCACTAACCAATCTCTTCTAGAGATTCTGCAGAGGACCTCAGCCTGCCCCGTTTCCCTCCAAGCAACACACCCCGGGAAGTGAGTATCCAGGAGTAGCTTTGCTTTCTCCTCTAGTAGAACTAACACTAACACTAAATTTTCAGTACAGTTTTTCAGCGAATCCTTTAGAAAACTTGACGGAATTTTTGTATACTATAACTCGCATAAAGCCGCTCAGAGTGGATTTGTATATATTGCTTGTATATGTATGTTTTGCATGATACTTCTATAATTTATAAAATCTCAATGTATTTATATCTGAGATGTATATAATGTGGCACATGTAAATATTTTTGGTGCTGGTATTACCCAAATGTATTGTACTTATATGCACTTGTACTTATATATAATTGTTAAGTTGTGGCACCTTCTCACTTATATGCATTTGAATTGCTTTTTTTTTTTAATTTTTTCTGTGCACATTTTGTATCTTTTGTTTTCATAATATTGTTTTATAAATATGAATTTTTTATTTTCTGTTTATTGGTGCAATCTATATGCGATTTATATGTTCCTTATGTTCTATAAAATATTGTAATGGGTGAAATATGCCTACAGGGGAACCGAGCTTCTTCTTGACTGGCACGACAGTCCGATTACGAGACTAAGGCCTAGCTACCCGCAACCATCCGTGTTGTGCGTGCGAATTCGTACACGGATGGAAGGGACCTACAGTTTTATGCCGATTCCGAACGGCAAGTTGGGAGCTTTTTCATAGGCAATTTTACTCTCAGGGGTTTGCCATTTCCTGCTGAGAGGACAGCCGTCGAAAGAAAAATTGTTGTTTTTCTTTTTTTTCGGTGTTAACGCAACGGAGTCTTGAACCTGGGTTCGAGCGTCGCATTTGACTCGCGGCCCAACGCACTAGCCAGCTGAGCTACGGCGGCTGCCAGGGGAACCGAGCACCCAAAAAAAAATTCGGTGACCCGCCTATTTTGCATACCTCTATGGTGGTGTGCAAAGATATTTATATAGATATATCTATTTCGTGTAATCAATTTGTATTATAAATGAATAAAGCATATTGTGATGTACATTAGTTACTTGCAATAAGAGGAATCTCAAAATATTTGTCGTTTGGATTGTACACATTTGCAAAACAAAAAATTAAAATATAACAAAACTTAGCCCAATATTTCTTAATTTTTTGTTTTTCGAAATTACCCCGGGCGGCATCAGATTTATGAAATTTTTTCACCACAACTTTTACCAATTGGCAGCACAAAATTTCTATGCAAAGTGGAGGCAGAACAATGCAAAAATATAATAATATGAACGAACCAAAAGAATTTCGATTACTGGCAAACTTTTTGACATCACATTTAGATTATAGAATGAACACATATTCTTGTTCAGGCAGCGATTATACTGTAAATCATAATTTTGTGCACAACCTTCCATCCCCGAACAATTTTCAAGCAGAAAACAGCTTATTGGGTTTCATCACGAATTGTAAACGCATTGCTAAAATAAAATTTGTATGAAAAATAGCCAACAAGCAATGCAAAATAATAGCAAAATTGAATGAGCTGTAAGCAATTTTATGAGCGCGTTTTTCTTAGATATGAATAATTTATTGATTAATATACAGTAATATGCTTCCGATTGCTGTTTTATTGGAAAACTAATAATCATTTTCCGGCAGCAAAATAAGTCCGCGAGCTGCTCCGGACAATAGATAAATAGAAAAACCAGCTGAGCACCAATTCACTATGAATTGAATGCAAAATAAAGAGGAAATTTGTATGGAAGAAGGCGAAATTTTTACGTAAAATAACAGACAATCTACGCATTCTAAGACATTGTAGGGCACGCGAAGCACATATAGGTACTATCTGAGATGTTCAGAGTGAAAAACATTTATTCCGGCAAGCCTTTTCATATAAAACCAAACGCTTTCAATTTTTTCCCCGGCAGCCAAATTTCAAGCAGCTTATTTTTGTACCTTGTTTTTATCTTGGTTATCTAGATAAACACACGTACAGGAAATTTGAGCAGTTTTTGGCAATATGCAATTGCGTAGCTTGTAACGGTGACGCACTCCGCTCAGTATAACAAGCAATGACGCTGTTTATGTCGATGACGCATTACGCTCAGCATTACACGCAATGGCGCAGCAGACTAGCGAGTATATATTTCGCTCTGGCTTAGGTAGGCTTCCCAACCGTCCTCCTTGAACAGAAAATGTCCTCCGTCCTCCTCAAAGGCCAAAAAGTCCTCCTCAAGCTCAAATTAAATTAAAATTTTTTTTTTTAGTCTGCGAACAGATAAAGTCACTGGGAGCCAAGTCTAGAGAATAGCGTGGGTTCGGAAGTCATTCGAAGTTTAGTTCGCGCAATTTTGCCATCGTAGCGAGAGACTTGTGGCACGGTGCATTGCCTTGTCTGTTAGCAAACGCGGCACCCATTTCGGAAACAGTTGTCTCATGGACAAGTGTAATGCAAAATAAAACGCGCACGCTCCTTTGATATCTTGATAGTATCAGCTATCTCTTGCAATTTCACTTCACGGTTTTCAAAATCGATTTTGTGGACTTTTTTACCGTTTTCCGGTGTAACCACCTCCATTGGCCGCCCACAGAGCGGCGCATCATCGGTGTTCGTACGACCACGTTTAAATTGAGCAAACCAATCAATAATGGTATATTTTCCGGGTGCTGAGTCCGGATAACACTTATCGAGCCAGGCTTTCTTTTTAACCCTTTACGGCACCGTGTGACATATCTGTAACAAACCACTAAAATAGCAATAAAATGCAATGTTAACAAGTAAACTCTGTTTTTGTTTTTTGTTCATCTCCTATATACGGTAGTGCATGTAATATAAAAATACTACATAGAAACCGTTCAGTTAAAATGTAAAATTTTTCATTTAGTGTTCAGAAATCGTGAGTGTTATCACAGTGCATTTTCGTGAAGCTTGAATTTATAAAAAAAATATTTCAAAGTGATTTTTCATTACTATTTTTGTGCGAAACAACAGGTGAATACTTTCTCTTTAAATAATGTGCTCGAATTCATTGAAAAAATTTGATAGTTTTTGTGAAATCAAGAAATTACTGTTTGTAACATTTCTGTCACATTGCGGAACAAAGGCAACTTTTGCTGTGTGCCGCGCAATGTGACATTTCTGTTACAAACCGTTTTAATGATCAGAAAAATTAAAAATGAATACAAAACAGATGAATGCAGATCTTAGGAAGGTTTTATTCAATTTCTTCGTGTAGCAGTGTAGGATATGACTGAATGTAGGAGTGTATGGTATGACGCTCATGGCGCCACGCATTCAATAATTCCTTCGAATATGGAAATCACGCGAGCTCCAAGCTAAAAAACATAAGGGGCCAGCGCATAGTACTCCACCGATTGCGATAAGACATGATCAAATAGGGCATTGACCGGTATGGGCAGAAAAAAGGATTCGGTGCAAGCTCCCTGGATGCGTAGGGGTCTCGCAAACTTTATGTGAAAAGTGTAGAGTGGCCTTATGCTATAATAAACACAATAATTGCTTTAAAATTTTCCACACTTCATAAAACATTGAAACTTTAAAAGTAAAACAGAGTTCTTTGAAATGTTAATGAATATTAAAGTTTTGTACTCGTTATAGCTCAATGTAACATAAATGTCACAAACCGCTTTTTCTCCACTTATCCACTTTATAATAAAAATTTTGAAAACTCGTGGAACAAATGTTTTTTTATTCTCAAAAAGCTTTCAATCCAACCAGGTTTCATTAAGATTGGTGATCTTGAGCCGTAAAGGGTTAATGGTGTTTTTTCCCATCCAAAAGCAATGTTTTATGAGAACACGAAATTCTTTTTTTTTATTGTTCTGAAAACGAATAAAGTTGTTTTACTAAAGTAATTGTTACTTTTGAACCAAACGTCACATCGTAATGACATTTTTACAAGTACCTTTTGAAGGTTACTACTTAACAACAGAAATATTATTTCTCGTTTTGTAGCGCCTACTATGGGTCAGACCGGGGACTTATCAGCCGATGTGTTAAAATCCTCCTCAAGCCAAATTTTCTCCTCCCTAAGCCGTTTTAATAGTTGGGAAGCCTAGGCATAGGCGACCTGTCTCAGCAACAACAACTAAACGGGCATGTGTCGGCCGCAATATCATTGCCTACTTTTAGGTGGCATGGTAATTTCGGCAGAGTATGGCAGAGACGTTTCGAAACGATGCTGAAATGTTTGAGAACGAGTCGAGTTCCAGTCAGGCAGGAGTCAGTCTGGTTTGGCAAGCGACGGAACAACACGGAGAACCAAAACAAGTGTAAAATAGTAGAGTGAAAAAGTAACCAGTGCAAAACAGTGAAGTCTAAGTTGTGAATAAAGTGACTTCTAGTGGTGAACTGCGTTGAAGAATTCAAAGTGTTTTATTTTGGGCACAATCTAGTTCTAGGACTCAATTTCCGTAACAATACTTATAACTAGGAGCTTAAATTTACACAGTAACACATCGGCTGATAAGTCCCCGGTCTAATGCAGAAAACAAAACTTTTTTAGTGAAATTCGATTTTATTCATCAACATAGTTTTCTTCAAGAGCGATACATTCATTCCAGTGCTTCTCTAACATTTCGACACCCTTCTTGTAAAACGACTTATCTTTGGCCCCTAAATAGGTATTTTTTGAGCGATCACCTCCTCATTCGAGCCAAATTTCTTTCCTGCGAGCATTTTTTTTAAGTCTGCGAACAGATAAAGGTAGGATAAACAGAATAGGGTGGGTTCAGAAGTAATTCGAAGTTTAGTTCGTGCAATTTTGGCATCGTAGCGAGAGACTTGTGGCACTGTGCATTGCTTTGTCTGTTAGCAAACGCGGCACCCATTTCGGAAACAGCTGTCTCATGGACAAATGTAATGCAAAATAAAACCTGCACGCCCCTTTGATATCTTGATAGTATCAGCTATCTCCTGCAATTTCACTTTACGGTTTTCAAAAACGATTTTGTGGACTTTTTTACCGTTTTCCGGTGTAACCACCTCAATTGGCCGACCTCAGCGCGGCGCATCGTAGGTGTTCGTACGACCACGTTTAAATTGAGCAAACCAATCAATAATGGTAGATTTTCCGAGTGCAAAGTCCGGATAACACTTATGGAGCCAGGATTTTGTTTCAATGCTGTTCTTCCCCATCAAAAAGCAATGTTTTATGAGAACACGAAATTCTTTTTTTTCCATTGTTCTGAACACGCATAAAGTTGTTTTACTAAAACAATTTTTACTTTTGAACTAAACGTCATATCGTAATGAAATTTTTACAAGTACCTTTTGAAGGTTACTACTTAAAATAAAAAATATAATTTCTCGTTTTGTAGCGCTTACTATGGGTCAGACCGGGGACTTATCAGCCGATGTGTTATAACAAGAAAAACAAATGTGGCTATAGATTTTTGTATGAAAGCAAAAACATTTTTTAATTCAATACATCTCATTGTTCTATTGTTAATTGGAAGTGTGTTCCAAAGACGTATACTTTATAAGAAAAATTGTCTGTCAGAAGTTAGTGGCATGTATTTGGGCTAAAGAAATTGGCAAGATCGTGTCGAACCGGTGAAAGACAACTTATTATATTCATATTTTTGCACAATGAGTATTATTTCGTCTTTTTTTTATGAAATGTATGAAATCAAACCACCCTTACCGCTTATCATACAAACATTTTGAAGTGTAGCTTTAGTTAGCAAACGACTAAAAAGATAAAATCGACTTTAATTTTTCAGTTACCATAGTCAGTTTAGAACATGCTTCTACGTAGCAGCGACTTTTTGAAACAGCAAACGAAAGCAACGGCAACTCTACAAAAACTAGCGATTCCGAGTTACAAATGAGAATTTATTTTCGGAATTATGCCCATACCGATTTATTTTGTAATCAATTATTTTGCAATATTTGTTTTCCTGAATACTAATAAGCAGTTAAAAATGGACGACTACGGTCGATTACTTGTGAAAAGCAGACGGCAGCACAAAAAAATCGACTGCACAGTTTTCCGCCCATCTCTGACATAACCAAACAGCTGATTGATTTTGAATTTGAATTGAATTACTTCGAAAGCGACAAAGCAGGATGGCAGACGTAAGCAGTGTAAGTAAATTTGTACAACAGTTGCGTTGTAACAGTCGTCGAGTGCGGTTTAGAGCTGCGACATCGACCGAAAAACATCGATGTTTTAAACATCGATGTTATGCAGAAGGAGGTATCGATGTTGACAAAACATCGGCTAAAAAACATCGATGTTCAAAACATCGATGTTTTTTTTTAATGCCAAGGTTAGCTACATATATCTCAATTGTTTTCATTATTTTTTTTATCATATAAAATAAAATCACATACAAGTTTTGTTCAGTTCTCATCACCACTTGAGTATTGATTGAATCTACAAATCAAACAATTACATACATACATATGCAAAATTTCTTATGTGTGGCAGTTCCCTTGCTGCTCGTCGCCGTGTACTTTCGCCGGAACTACTACGGATGGCTCTGCATTTTATATGCAGAGGTGCATTTTTTACTTATTGTGAAAATCTTCGCATGTAAAAAGTCTGAACCAAAATATTACCTTACATAGAAAAAAATTACTAAATTGCAACATCGATGCAAAACATCGAACCAAAACATCGATGTTGAAGAAACATCGGGGTGCAAACATCGATGTTCAAAACACTCGATGTTGATGCTAAACATCGATGTTTATAAAACATCGATGTCGATGTCGCAGCCCTAGTGCGGTTCGTAATTCGTCGCAGTGTCAGGTTAGGTTAGGTTGGAGTGGCAGCCTCCTATGTGAGAAGCTCACTTAAGCACAACTTATGGCTCATTGTGATACCACAGTGGATGGCGCGACTCCCCCTTACTGCGCTGAGAACCACGAAGATTCCGTTATGAACCTGGCTATATCCCTGATACTCAGAGGCGATAGCTCGGTTAGACTGGTAAAGAAAGCTGAGCCGAGAGACTTAAGTCTTCTTCTGGCTAGTGAAGGACACTGACACAACAGGTGGAGAACGGTCTCCTCCTCCTCGGACCCGCATCCTCGACAGTAGTCGTTGGATTGCAGTCCCAGTCTCTCCGCATGCTTACCCATAAGGCAGTGACCCGTGAGCACCGAGACCGTTGTGCTTATTGAGTGACGGCTAAGGTTAAGCAGCTGGTTAGTCCGTTTCAGGTTGTAGGAAGGCCAGGTTAAACGAGAGATACTGCAAGTCTGTTCCTCAGACCACAGTTCATTCGCTACTCTTTGGTAGAATTGTCTGAGCATCAATTTGATCGATGCAATAGGAGCTCCCACTGGGAGGAAGGACGAGGCCTCCGCGAGCAATGTGCCTGCTCTGGCTAATTCGTCCGCCTCGCAGTTGCCTACAATGCCTCTGTGCCCTGGCACCCAGAGTAGTAAGACGTTGGAGCGCCTAGTTAGACTGTTCAAGGATTTTCGGCAGTCAAGGACCAGTCTGGATGAGGTGGTTGCCCCGGCGAGCGACTTAATGGCTGCCTGACTATCCGAATATATATGGATATCCGTTTCATGCGCGTTCTCGCGGATGAGCCAGATTGAGGCCTGGTAAATGGCCATTATTTCTGCCTGAAAGACACTACAATGGTCAGGCAGGCGGAAGGAGAGACGAAGCCCCAGTTGGCTACAGAAAATCCCCCAGCCAACCTTGTTCGCCAATTTGGAGCCGTCAGTGTAGATATTGATGGAGTTTCCGGAGGGTAGCTCGCTGCCGGTCCACTCTCCTTTACTAGGGATACGGACCGTAAATCCGTGATCAAATTGAGTGGGGGTGCAGATGTGATCGATGACATCTGGCACCGAACAATCTTGAGTTAGAATCCTGGAATGACCAAGATCCGGTCTAGCCCAGCGGGAAATCGCGTTTAGCCTGACTGCAGAGCATTTCGCATGTAATTTGACCCGCTGCGCGGTTGGGAACCAGTGGAGAAGGGTATACAATGCTTTCGTGGGTGTAGTGCGGAGAGCCCCTGTAACCAAAATGGCCGCCATCCTCCTGACTTTATCAAGAGGTTTCAGGTTGACCGCCTTACTTATGGCAGGCCACCAGAAAACAGCACCATAAAGGAGGTTAGGCTCAACTACCGCCGAGTGAAGCCAGGACATGATTCGGGGTTGTAGTCCCCATCTAGCACCTAGGGCCCGTTTGCAGCAGTAGAGAGCACATGAGGCTTTCCGTGCCCTTTCAGCAATGTTAGCCTTCCAATTTAGTTTAGAGTCGAGGATTAGACCTAAGTACCTAACATTGTTGCTGAGGCTAAGTCTAACACCGTTTAGCTTAGGTAGTGCGAACTGAGGTATTTTATACTTCCTACTGAAAAGCATAACCTCGGTGTTAGAGGGGTTGACATCGAGGCCGAATTCCCAGCACCATTGAGATAGAATTCCAAGTGCATAACTTAGTTTCTCAGAAAGTGTAGAAAGATATTTGCCGGAGACTGCTATCGCAATGTCATCCGCATATGCAACAATTCTGCACCCAGTATTGTCAAGACGATTTAGAAGAGAGTTTACTGCCAGATTCCAGATTAGAGGAGATAGCACACCACCTTGCGGCGTGCCCCTCTTTACTGTACGCTTGATGCGCGTGTTTCCGATTGCGGAGCTAACGACACGCATTTTGAGCAGACACTCGACAAATCTTACCAGCTTCGTGTCTAGGTTCAGATTGGAAAGTGCGCCAACAACCGCCTGAGGACAGACGTTGTTAAAAGATGTCGAGGATTGCCGTCAGAGTAAACTCTTTGTGGGCGAGAGATCTTTCGACCGTCTCGAGAAGGGAGTGTAGTGCGGTTTCAACAGACTTGCCCTTTGTATAGGCATGTTGTGACTTAGATAGGAGAGACGGATCGATAGAATTCCTGATTTGATGGTCTAGAATTCTCTCGAAGGTCTTGAGAAGAAATGACGATAGGCAGATGGGTCTGTAGTCCTTAGCGTTGACATGGGACATTTTCCCCGCCTTAGGTATGAAGACCACCCTAGATTCCCTCCATTTGAAGGGGATGTAGGAGAGGTCCAGGCAAGCCCTGTAAATACGTAGCAACCAGGGTGCCACTGACTCAGCGCTGTGCTGGATGTCAGCTGGTATGATACCATCTGGCCCTGGGGACTTAAATGGGTCAAAAGACTTGATGGCCCAATGTAGGTGGGATTTGGTTAACCAAGTTGAGGGGGGTGCTCTTGGGACCCGGTCGACCTCAGGAAGACTGTGATCGTGGTCGTTGAAAATTACGCTACCAGGAAAGTGAGTATCCAGCAGAACTTCTAGTGTTTCAGCACCTGATGTTGACCAGCTACCCTGGGGTGTCTGGACACAATCAAGGTGCCTCGGGGACGAACTAAGTATTCTACGAAGTCTGCTGGTCTCAGAGGAACTTTCGATATTTTCACAAAAGCTCCTCCAAGTCACCCTTTTAGCTTTCCTGATTGCATATTTGAGCTCCCTTTGTTTGTGTTTGTAAGGAGACCAGTCATTGAGGACTTTGGCCCTATTGAAAAGTTTGCGACATTGCTTGCGAAGCTCTGCAATCTCCGGGTTCGTCGCAGTGTCAGTGTAATCAAATCCTCAGAGTGAAATTTCATACCTACCAAGACAATAACGATTTTGTGCTTACGAGCCTTTGCCTGCTTTGGACAATATAGTGCTGTGTAAACAAATATACAAAAGGGACAAAGTGCCTGCGGTCCCGCGCGCGAAAAGAGACGCCATGGCGTCGCCGTCGTGGTCGGCGTCACAGGCAGAATTCGAGGAATTTGCGTCGAGCCAGGAGCCACCGGTTAAAAAATTTGACAGTGGAATCCAGAAACCGAAAGAGATGCTGAAACCGAAAATCAAACTACGAAAAGACTGTACTACTGACAAAGCGCCGGTAAGCCCCTTACCAGATGTGGACATGAGCGAGGAATGTGCCACAACCAGTGCATCGAATAAAGTACCTCATAAATTTGAAACCGTAACATATCCCAAAGATTTTATTGGAGATGTATTTGTTCTTGTTGACTCCTCTGCAGCAGAGGATATGAAAAACACAAAAATAAAAAACGGGTTATATTTATGGGAAAAGATTAGGAACGTTAAAGCCAAAGGGATAGTAGCCATTAATGCCATAGGTTTATCTCTTTACAAGATAAAGTTTAGTAATGTTTCAGACGCAAACAATTTCATTACAAATGAGCAGTTAAAAATTAACAAACTACGTGCCTTCATTCCAAATAGCTTTATAGAGACATATGGGGTCATTCGCGATATCCCATTATACCTGTCGGACAAAGAAATATTTGATCAACTGAGAAACCCACAAAATAAGATCAGTACAAAGATTCACGAAGCGGGACAACAGTGATCCAACTAAATTTATTCCCACATACGCTGTGAAAATAGGGTTTCTACGCAGTGAAATTCCAAGCGAAATAGTGCTAGACTATACCATGCTAACTGTCAGCCATTATTTCCCTCCGGTAAGACAATGCAGTAATTGTGGACGTCTTGGACACACACAAAGAGGATGTCGATTTCAAAAAAGGTATTTGAAATGTGGCTCCCTTGATAACTGCGGAAATGACTGCTCTCCCAATAAGTGCATTTTATGTGGCGAACAGGGTCACAGCGCTCAGGACAAAAACCGGTGCAATATTTGGAACCGTGAAAAAGACATTAAACAAATCATGACAATTAAAAAACTGTCCAGAAAGGAAGTTATTAATACTTACAATCCGTCTTCAACAAATCGTATAATCAAGAATTTCCAGCACACAACCACTCCTAATCACAAAAAAAGTAACGATCAGGAAGTTACTTACTAAGGAATCCTTTAATCAAGTAGCTAAACGTTACAACAATAGAACAAACAAAAATATTCCACCCCCTATAGTTACTAATCGTAATAGACAGTACAGGGAAAAGACCAGCACACCAATATCTATAAAACCAAACCCTCACAAAGTTTCAGATATAGAAAAAATTACGAATGAACTCTGTAAATTTGTAGGAGACTACTTTAAAAAATCTGATAAACAAATCGAGCTAAACGCCATATCACATTTCAGCAAAAGACTGGAAAAACTTTTTACAGATTTTGAACACGAGGTCATCAAGAACTCCTCTGAAAATCTAAGCTTCAATGAAAATTCTTCAATATAACTGTCAGTCACTAACAAGCAACTCATCCAATATTGAATTTTTTCTTAATCAGAATAACTATGATATCTATTGTTTAAGTGAAATCTTTTCTCACAATGACATCAGAAACCCGCACAAACTCATAAATTTTAACATAGTAAAGAAAACAAGACCCGATGGCTATGGCGGAGTCGCCATAAGTGTCAGAAAATCAGTACGTATTAAAAAAATACACTACAATACTAACCACGACATTGTGATCATTAAAACCCAAAATTTAACTCAAAATTTCACAATTTGCTCAGTTTACTTTGAACCGAGTCTTAGTATTTCCGATTTTACCACCGAGATAAATCGTCTTTTTTCCTTTTTGGGCAACCATCAAAATGTAATTATTGCAGGGGACTTCAATGCGCGCCACTCTGACTGGGGGGACCGCGCAAACACACCCCGAGGGCGAAAACTGAAAGATAGTCTCAACACTACTAACTTTATGTGTTTGAGTGACGGATCGAAAACATTTCAACGGGACTTGAACAACCCAGCAGGTACCGTCCCAGATCTGACCCTGACCAACTCTACTCTTCAAGCGACTTGGTATACAACGCAAGTTCTATTGGGAGGTAGCCATCATTTTCCAATTACGGTTGAATTTCAAAGAAGTGCAATCATGTGCAAAAAATTCCTGGCAAAGAGGAAACTTTTCGCTGCGCTACATAACTTAGATCTTGAAGCTGATATTAAGGACATCTCTGAAAATATACAAAATGAAATTAACGACGCAACTTTCCAAGTCACAAATAAGAGGACCCCAAAGTATTGGTGGAATGATGAGCTAAACAGACTTTTTAGGTTACAAGTAGCCTCTCGGAATAAATGTAACAGATATCCATCTCCCCAAAATTTTGAAGATGCAATTACGGCAATGTTCACTTGGAAAGATGCGGTCAAAAAAGCGAAAAAGGACAGTTACAATGAAAAAATAGATGAACTCAACAAAAACGCAAACACACGAGAAGCATGGCGGTTTATCAAAAATGTCAAAGGTAGCCTTAATCGCCAGGAATTCAGTCAGTGGGATGATGAAAACAATGACGCATATCTAAGTTTCTTGAAAAGTCAGGTTCCTACTAGGCCCATAAACAATCCAACACTTCTAACATGGTCATCTCCCCGCACTGACCTACGATTTACCTTCGAAGAATTCACCAACATCTTAAAAAACAAAACCAAGCCATCCGCGGGAGGGCAGGACAGGGTCACCTATGAGATGCTTAAAGCCCTTTCAGATGTAGGCCGCGGTGCCCTACTTACGGCCTTAAACGATGCGTTCCTCAATTGTGAAATTACCCAAACTTGGAGAGCAATAAAGGTTGTGCCTATACCAAAAAGGAACAAGGACTTAAACGACTACAAAAACTACAGACCCATTTACCTTATATCGGTCTTGCTAAAGTCAATCAATCTCATGATCAAAAGCAGGCTAACAGGGATTTTAGACCAAACTAACTTACTCTCTAACAGATGCTGTGATATAGGAAAAACATGTCGGCGCCCATGTGCATCAACAGTTTGCTACACCAAATTGCCTTTTTAAAGAACCAGAACTACAAGACTATTGCAGTAACTCTAGATCTAAATAATGCATATAACTGTGTCCAAATAGATACCCTAAATAACATGCTCAGGGAAATGGACATCCCTACCACATACACCAATTGGATTCACAATTTTCTCTCACGTAGATTTCTTCACCTAGGTAACAGTCAAATCGAAGTTAATGATGGCTTGCCACAAGGCAGTTGTCTATCCCCACTTCTTTTCAACATCTACACCAACTCCTTGCATAAAATCGAAGATGATTCTACTTCAGTTTTTAATATGCAGATGATTTTATTATTCTATCATATAATAAGGATTTCGATACAGCAGTACAAAATCTACAACAAAAACTTCTATCTTTCAACGTTGACAAAACAAAGGTTATGTACCTAACAAAGAGCAGCTACACAACGGTCTCGATCACTATAAATAACAGTCAAATCATTCAAGTAAAAAACTTCATCTTTCTCGGTAGGACTATAAACGCATCGCTCACAGTCAAAGATCATTACAATAGGATAATCAAAGACAGTTCACCGAACACCAAACTAATATCCATGCTAACATCTGTTAGAGGTGGGTTATCACCTAAAATATCATTAAACCTGTACAAAAGTTTTGTAAGGTCAAAAATTGAATATGCACGCACTACGTCCGCCAATAATCCAGAATACATCAACAAAAAAATCTCAGTTTTTCAAAATTCGACACTGCGTAGATGCCTGGGCCTAACGCCATCCACTCCAAACCACATATTATATGCACTAGCAAATGAACTTCCGCCTGCAGAAAGAGCAGAGTATCTGACAACGAAAGAGATAATCAAAATAAAAAAACACAATAACACACTTTATAACTCTATCGTCAATACGGGAAATATTAACTCCAGCTACAGTCACATCTACAACAAATTTCGAGCGTGTTTCGATAGAATCAACATAAATACCTCCTTCCAAAAACACATGAATATTTGTTTTGTTCTTAACACCTTACGTGGCAAAAAATCAGACCTGACAGTCGAA
The DNA here is from genome assembly GCA_964056695.1 of Melieria picta. Lineage (NCBI taxonomy): Eukaryota > Metazoa > Arthropoda > Insecta > Diptera > Ulidiidae > Melieria > Melieria picta. The sequence continues at coordinate 66,719,859 of OZ057400.1, forward strand.
GAAATCAAAAGTCAGTATCGGGTTATGGTACAATCCTATAGACATCTTAATTTTGACATCTTTGCGACAGATGCCTCGGTTGCAGAATTCAACACTGGTTGTGGCATTTATCACTTGAAGTCAGAGAATAAATATCATTATCAAATAAACTTCGCGTCCTCATCTGTGTTTGGGGAATTATGGGCTATTGTTAAAGCGGTGGAACTCGCGATACAAAATAATGTTTCCAAAATTGCAATATTTACAGATAGCCTAGTTGCCTGCAAGCTCCTAAGGAAGGATCAAACTGATAACTATATTGTAGCACGTATACACAACAGCTTATCGGAATCAACCCTTTCAGAAATCGTCTTCATCTGGACTCCCAGTCATGTTGGAATAAAACTAAATGAAACGGCGGACGAAATAGCGAAAGATGCTGTCAACATTGGAGACCCACTTGATGTAGATTTCAATAACGAGGAAGCTCTTAAACACCTGAAGCAATAACTTTGGAATCAATGGAATGCCAAATACGCGGATTTAAGCCAAAATAAAGGAAATTTTTTTGCATCAATTTACCCATCTCTGCCTAAGAGACAGTGGTACCGAAAAAGCAAACTACATCCCCGCAGCATTAAACTAATAAATAGATTGTTAGCAGGTCATACTTATGACAAAGTATATTTACATAGAATCAAGGCCGTTGATTCAAATCTCTGTCCTACCTGCAACACATTGGAATCCGCAAATCATTTAATCTTTGAATGTTCTAACTTAAGTAATATACGCCAAAAATTTTCCTTCTTTGCAAAATACAGAACACTAGATTCCATTTTAGTAACTAAAAACTTTAAAATCATTGAAGAACTTTCCTTCTTCATCAGTGAGGCAAATATCGATTTATAATCAATTAATCGACATCACTAGCGTGTGATATGTCACTTCTACATAAACTAACCAGCTGAGGGAGAACCTGGCAATATGAGATCTTAAAATCTCGCCAACATCCTTTTAGAATTAAAACAAAAAAAAAATGTGTACAATTTGCATGTAACAGCTATTATACGATTTATTTAAACATCTATCTAAATTAGGGAAGAAATCGGGAACCGAATTGGACGGCCGCAGAAAAATACTGCTTGCAGGAGTTAATAAACAGCCACGTTAACATCGTTGAGAGCAAACGCAACGATATGTCGCTCATCCGAAAGAAGAAGGATGCTTGGGAGAGTATCCGGATGGATATGCTGGCATTCAGATTCAATCGGGACATACTGCGATTGAAGCAGCAGTGGATGCGCATGAAGATGGGTGCCAAAAAAGCTGTGGCACAAGTGAAGAGGGCGACTGTGGCCACAGGAAAGGTTGTCGCCATTCCGACGATAAATGAAGAGGACGAACAAATTCAGTCGATGATTTCGTTTGACCTTCAAGAGGACACCATTCTTATCGACAGCAACAGCGATCCATCCACGCATATCCCTACCTGCAGCCCAGTCCGTTTATGTCAGGCATCTCTGACAGCTGGTGATGGCGCTGCTTGCAGTGCTACCCTTGCAGCTGCTAGCGTACCTATACGGAATAAAGGTCTTCTCAAGCGGTTACAGAATCTCCCAAAGAAGAGTACAATCAAAGATGATGTCATCAAAGAAAGACAGCAGCAAATTGCAAAGGAATCGGAGCACACCGACGAAATTCATTCGCTCCTGTCGTTTTTGCATCAGTCCCGGATGCAAAAACGACAGGAAGAGCAGTCGGATGAGCTGCACGCCCTAAAGTGCCACCATCTTCGCCTTCAAATAAGGCAGCAGGAATAGATCGTTCGTTGACATCTGTAACCGTTGTTGAAGAGCAGAACAATTGCATGTGAAAACACAGGGCAACAAATTTATACTTTTTCTAACCACTTCTGGTTCTGACATCAGTTCTAATGCAATAAGGGATCGCTGATTTCGAATACGTAAACCGTTTGTAAAACTTAAAAAAAAACTGACGTGTCGCTTTTCGGATAGAAATTAAAATAAAAAATGTGCGCAAATCCGAAAAGCGACACGTCAGTTTTTTTTTAAGTTTTACAAACGGTTTATGTATTCGAATTCAGCGACCCCTTATTGCATTATTTATTTATTTTATTTATTTATTTAGAACTGATGTCAGAACCAGAAGTGGCATTTTGTGATTGATCAATGTAATTTAATGTTAAGAAGCTTTTGAAGTATTTTGAGTTAAGACTGGTATCGCTCATGGAGAGCATGTGATTTAATTTTGTAATATTTAGAGTTTAAGCAGTTTTTGCAGTACGCACTTAGTTTTAGTTATTCATGCCTTACAGAGTTTTTGTTTTGTAGATTTTAAGGATGTTCAATGCGACAAACAGCTTGTCGCATTTTTTTAATACCATAATATATATGAATTCTATTCTATGAATAGCAAATATAAAAACGTTTGAATTATGTTTAGAAATGTGTATTAATAAATGCAGCTCTGTACGCTCTGCCAGAATTCGATAAAGGTACTTCTATGCCATCACTGCTTTCTACGACTGAAATTTGTTCCACAGAGGATGAAATGTCCAAGACTGTAGGATATTTGTTTAAAATATGTTAGGTAGTGTAATGTAATAAAAAAGACCTACATGAAATATTTTATTCTTTGGCAATGTTGTGAAGTACAGCAACAGCTACAACTATATTTTTAGCTGTATTTAAGTCAACCCTTAATCGTTCAAAAATTGACCGGAACTTAGATTTCAGCTGTCCATTTAAACACTAAATTTTGCTTCGTGTCGCGATATGGCTTCTGTTATACCTAAAACGGGAAAGATTATAAGTAGGAAGAATAATTGGAAAGCATTTTAATTTACCTTTCTTCTTTAGATGTTGAGGGATTTCTGACTGGCGTTATTAATATTGGTGAATTAGGATAGCCTGCATCTCCAACCAGTACCCCATTGTGTTGAGGTTTGCTGGCTTCCAATCTGGTTCTTAGACTGCAGCTGTCCCAAATTCGGGCATCGTGTGCTGAACCACGAGATCTTGCAACGATATCAAGAATTCTGCAGTCTGCATCGCAAACAATCTGAAGCATTATGCAATTTTTTTTTAAATCTAGCAGAGCAGCATGCACTTTTGATGAAATACCTGCACATTCAGGGAATAATATCCCCTTCTATTGAGATAATGGCCTGCCATCACTGGTCCAACATATCTTGCTGGACATTTAATGCGCACGTGGGTGCAGTCGATAGCTCCAATAACTTTCGGAAATCCAGCTATTTGGTAAAATTTCTTTTTTACTTCATTTAGTTCATTGCTGTTTGGAAATCGAATAAAATGTGGCAGCAATAACGCAATTCTTTGGGTGATGTCTTTTATTATTTTTCCAACGGTAGTCTGAGATAAACCATGCAGATCAGCTGTAATACAGCGAAAGGCCTCTGTTGCTGCTCGGTTCTTGAATGTTCAAAACATCAATTACAAACTAAGCAGCAACTTTATCGAGCCGGTAACGACTATAGAAGTCCTCGTCATCGAACTCGAATGGATCGATGCGGCTTTTGTATACTTTTCGCCGTCTCAGCACAATGTTGATTTCCTTTTTCGAATTTTATAAAAGTGACATTTCTGCTCATTTTGACTTATTGTTAACTGGTTTAGCAACAGCTTTTGCTTGTTTTAAAGTTAGAGCATACTTTAACGCTTAAAGTATGCTCTAACTTTAAAACAAGCAAAAGCTGTTGCTAAACCGACTATGATTGACTTAGAGCCTACTTTATTTAAAAGTATACTTTATTGATCTTAAAGTGTACTTTATTTCGACTATGACTATGCGCCTATGTTTTCAAATTAATATATAAAAAGGGATATTCTGGCAACTATGAAGAGTGCAGCACAAAGGTAATGAAATTGTCTTTCCTCAATCCAATTCTGAGCAAGGTATGGCAAAATTTGGATGAATGGTCAAGAAAAATTCGTTATGCATTGAGTGCACATGTACAATGTTAACGCTTTCGGTTTTCATCAGCATTTCAACATCAAGGCACGAAAGGTGCGCTAGGTTGCACCCATGTGGCTATCATCACTCCATCATCTGCCGACAGTGAAAATCCTGTATTACTTTACATGAAGCGTATAGGGTTTTACAGCATAAGCGTTGAAGCGCTATGATATAATGAATATATGTACATATAGTACATACTAAATAAGTAAACATATTTTTCAAGTTCAATATTTTAGTTATGTGACCATCGCATGGTGTTTACTTTACTCAATACAAAATTTCCAGGGTCTTGTCACGACTTCGAAGTTTGAACTACTGAACTACCAGAAATACCATTGAAAAAACATTTTAAATATTGAAAGGGCATTTCAGGTGCCTTTCAAGGAAGCGTGAAGCATTATACTTAGTAGGGACATAAATATTGTTACAACATTGAACACACCCATTGTAATAGTTGAATTGAACATACCCCGTTATTCCCACATGGTTTATGATACATAACCTGTAAAGCGTTAGTCTGCACCGGGAATTCTAAATTGTTCTAGCTTTCACCATGGAGTGGTCAGATAACGAGAACAGTATCGCTGTTATAGCGTTATTTAAGTGTGAAATAAAAAAAGATGATATTTTCAAAACTCTCCGCCCGCTCGGGATTAGTCACATGTTCGTCTACCGGTGCATAAAACTGTTTGAGGAGACTGGAGATGTTAAAGACCGCCACTGGTCGGGCCGTCCGCACACAGTTCGAACACCATAAGTCGTTAAAGCTGTCAAATCAAGAATTCAGCGAAATCCGCTCCGAAAACAGAAAATCATGGCCCGGGAGATGAATATCTCGCAAAAGTCCATGAGTCGAAATATTAAAAAAGACTTGGGGCTTTCAAACGCCGTACCGGACATTTGTTGACTGCAGCTTTGAAAAAAAAGAATGGAAAAATGCAAACGTCTTTTGGTGAAGCACGCTGAGAACTTGCACAGAAAAATTTTGTTTACCGATGAAAAAATGTTTACCGTGCAGGAAAAATGTAACAAGCAAAATGATAGGGTGTATGCACGGTCATCTAAGGAAGCATCTGAACTGATTCCACGGGTCGAAAAGGGTCATCACCCAGCTTCAGTCATGGTTTAGTGGGGTGTCTCTTACGATGGGGTCACTGACTTGCATTTCTGCGAATAAGGGGTCAAAACATCGGCCACAGTTTACCAAGAAACCGTTTTGGAAGCTGTTGTAAAACCACTTAACCATTCTTTGTTCCAAAACCAGCCGTGGACTTTCCAGCAAGATTCTGCGCCGGCCCATAAAGCAAAAACGACTCAAACCTGGCTCCAAAACAATTTACCAGCATTTATTTCCGCTGAAGAATGGCCCTCTGGCAGTCCTTATTTGAACCCGCTCGATTACAAATTGTGGACAGTTTTAGAGGACAAGGTTTGCCACAAAAGATACCCCAACATTGATTCTCTTAAGACAGCTTTGATTGACGGCTATTGATGATGGGCCAGTCCGACTTAAGTCGTGCGTGAAGGCCAAAGGCGGACATTTCGAATGAATGTTTGCTTTTTGTATACAATATATATCAATAAATATGTAAACAAAAATTAGCCCAAAAACATTAATTACTTTTAATTTTATAGCATAAAACGTGTGTAACAGTAGTTATGTCCCTACTCAGTAGCCATGAGCGAGGGGCTCTCATTATATACACTAGTCAGAATAAGTTTGCGTACAAGGGGTACATAGTTTTTTCATATGAAAAAAAAATCACTTAAAGTAATTTTTCAAAAACAAAAAATTTTTTATTTTTTCCATAAACTTTGTTCTTTTATTCTATTAAGATAATAATAACAAAAACTTGACCAAATTGTAAAAGAAGGGCCAAGAACAAAATATGTTAAGAATTCACCTCAGAAAAAGTTTGCGTACACGATAAGGTTATGTGGCAAAAATTTAATTTAAACTAAGTTTTGTCCAAAAATTAATAACTTTTTGGATATGCTTCTCTTATTGGAACTCCCTGCAGAAGTTTCGGAATAAATTTTATTAAATTATGTGTTTTTCAGCTGATCTTTTCATATATCCTTAAATTGTTATATTTGTTTACTATATCTTTGAAGATGGAGTGTTGTTGGGCTCAGGGTTCAAGTAAACCCTTATATATTTAATCAAATGTACGTTAGGTGACTAGGGAAGAACGGTTTCAACTTTTTTGAGACAGTTAATAGCAAAGATAGCTTAACATCGTATGCATTACGCCTTAAGGTCATCGTAAAGTTGAAAAGAAATGTTGGAACCTGATCCAAAATTTTGAAACCTTGGCTTGCATAAGCTTTTAGAATATAAATAAATATAATTAACCCCTCGGAACCATTTCTGAATAAAAAAACACAGCCTGCTCACTCCTTTACTAGACATGCAGCCCCATACCAAAGACAATTAAACTATAAGATGTCTTACGTTCATACAAATCAGTGGCGCTTCAAAAATTTACCGTGGCTTTTTCAATAAAGCCACGTGAGAGTGGTTTTAGCAGCAGCGCCACATCCGGAGAGCAACGATGAAGCCACGCAAGCAATCTCTCTGCTTGCAGTCGGCAGAGGTATGAATATGCGTGTGATCTCTATGTGCTCTTGTGTTGATTTTTTTGATGGTTGATTGTTTTAAACAGTAGCGCACACGGGACGGGAACGTTTGGGGACTCAAACCCCCTCAAATACAAAAATTAGTAGTGAAATATCCCTCCAAAAGGAAGTCCTGCCTGCGCCACTGACTTCAACGCATGTAAAGTGAGCGCACACAATTTGGCTTTTGCTTGGCAGTGATCAAAGCCGTTGTGCTTTGTGTGAAACAACAAAACAAAGAGTGTTAATATTATTACGCTCTCACTGTACCGACGCTTGCTTGCTCTCGATAATGAAAATTTTGCAAATTCGAGCTCGCCCTATGCCATTCGGTTGTATGGCCGTAAGACATCTTATTGTTTAATTGTCTTTGCCCATACCATACCCCCTTATATGCTATGCTTTACTGTTAATGTCAGATTTTTGTTATTAACTGAATCATCTTCAAATTAGTTGATGCATTTTAATGCCAAATATGCCAAACCATTATCAGAGAATAATAAATCTTCCTACTCCATAGATAACAACACATAGTACCGGAAATTCGGTTTTCTAGACTCTTTGATGGACTCTTTCACGAAAGAAATTCTGTGCTCCTTGTAAGTAAGCTAAATATGGGCTTCTTACATGCTGTTATGTAGGGGATATATGTCTTTTTCTTGACTTTTCTTATAAAGGCACTGCTACTGGGTTTTATAAAATATTTCTGTACATTTCTGAAGATATTGGATGCAACTAGCCTTACAATATGATGCACTGATCACAAAACAATCTAATCCTATTGCTTGGGTAGCTTAAGAAAATGGCCAGATCGTAGCAAAGAAGTAAGAATTTCTGGTTTTTTTCGAAATTTAAGATGGCTTTTCAAAAGGACGAATGTGCTCTTCCAAAAGTTTCTCTAATTTCACGAAATTTTTCGTCAATTTGGGAAAGATTTAGTAAGATTATCCTTTTATCCATTTTCATTTTTTTTCGCTTGGGTTCTATTGCTTTCTTTACAATTTTAAGCACATATACGTTTAAAAATAATTTACAAGTCCATTTACTGTTCAATGGAATACAAATTTTCAAATAAAAATGAAAAGCATAACTGGAAATTCCCGTAATTAGTTTTGTACGCAAACTTATTCTGCACCGTTTTGTGAGTATATTGTCAATAAATACGAATATATGGAAAATTATTGTTTTAATGCATCTAAAACACATCAAACAGTGCAGTTCAGGCATATATGAATAATGTGGATAAGTTTTGGTAAACAGAGAACCCATTTTTGAAGTAAAAATTGATGATAACATAATTTTGACTTGCCTGTACGCAAACTTTTTCTGACTAGTGTATGCCTGTGCAATTTTGCATGCATATATAACCAACCAAAATCTACATACATTATGTTACTACTCTGAAGCAGTATTACAATATGAGCGTTCCTAACATTAATCTTTATTTTCTTTTCCTTATGAGTCCAAATCAAATCATCTTATATATCATGGTGGGCACTCATGGCTGTAGTGGACTACCCTTGCGGCGAAACGAAAACGGCGAATACAAACATATTTTTCGAAAAGACTGAAAGAGACAAAACATAACGCAAATAAATAAATATCTTATGATCAAAAAATAAATTTTTGAATTTTGAATTGCTGCACTTAGCCAATCGGTAAATTTTTATTGTCTCAACGTTGGCAATAGAATAGAATAGAATTGATTAGGGTAAACTGCACTGAGACCAGGATTGATCTATTGTGCCTCCTACAATTGTTAGAGTACATCCCCTAGACCTACCGCCCTAATGAAACTTAGTAACTCGCGGTTTAGGTGTTTGACGTCCTCTTCTGCAAGCCGAAACTGGCCCAGGTAACGCAACCTGTTGCGACAAGCCGCATTACAGTGCAATATGATGTGTTCGGGAGTCTCCTCTGCTGTTTCGCAGAGTCTACAGACGCTTACCTGTTCTATCCCGATTGTATACATGTGTTTCCTAAATCTGCAGTGCCCAGTTGGCAATACTTTTATTGGTGTTCTGTCAAATTTTGACGCATATCGTAAGATTAGTATTCGATTGGCGTCTATATGAAGAAGTCGAAAAATTGTTGTGTGGCGATTTTTATAATGGATGTAAAGTTAGAACAACGTGCGTGCCTAAAATTTTGTGTTAAAAATAAAATTTCGTTCAAAGGCGGCGGAGAGAGCCTAGAGCACGATGAGATCCCTGGACGGCCATCAACGTCTGTTACCGAAGAAAAAATCGAATCGGCGCAGCAAATCGTGATGGAAAATCGTTGTGTATCGATTAGAGAGATTGCTGTGTTGAGCATCTCATTTGGATCAGCCGAACACATTTTAAATGATATTTTGGGCATGAAACGCGTCGCTTCTCGGCTGTTGCCAAAAAAAGCTGAATTTCCATCTCATACGGCTTTGATTATTTCGGAATTTTTGGCCAAAAATTCGACCAATGTCATCAGCCAAGCACCATACAGTCCAGACATGGCCCCGTGTGACTTGTTTCTATTTCCCAAACTCAAATTGCTATTGCGGGGAACGCGTTTTGATACCATAGAGGCCATAAAAGAGAATTCGCTGCCTGAGCTGAATGCTATACCATTGGCGGCCTATAAAAAATGTATGGAAAATAGGATCAAACTTTGGCATACATGTATTGACGCAGGAGGAGAGTATTTTGAAGGGGATAATCAAGAATTTTTTTTAGATTGCTGTGTTGACCATGAGAACCATGAGACATTTTAACTGATATTTCGGGCATGAAACGCGTCGCTTCTCGGCTGGTGCCAAGAAATTTTTTTAAATTGAAATTTTGCGTTTTTTTTAATTCCCGTTCTTTTTTGATCATAAGGTATAGCACAGTTAATTTAGCGCTGTCATAGCTTGGTCCAAAGCCAAAACAGCTGAAGCGATTGCCACTAATGGCAACTGCCGTTTTTTAGTAAGTTTTTAACGCGTTGGCGTTGAGTAACAGATTCGCGTAAAAGCGCAAGAACTTCCGCATCCGTGTCAAATATGGTTGGAGGAATGTATGCCCAACGATTAGAACCTCAGTGGCCTTTGTCCTATGTTGAAGAAAGGCGATCTAACAATATGCGCCAACTTCAGGGGTATCAGCCTACATCTCATCGCGTATGAAGTCTTGACGAGCGTATTATGTGAAAAATTGAAGCCACTCGCCAAAGCGCTGATTGGACCCTATCAGTGCGGCTTTAGGCCTGGTAAGTCCACCATCGACCAGATATTAACTAGGCGCCAAATCCTGGAGAAGACCCATGAGAATAAAATCGAAACCAACCATCTCTTTATCGATTACAAGGCAGCATTCCATAGTCCGATAAAGGATCGCATCTCCGTCAAGGTTGAAAGTGACCTATCCGACCCATTTGATAACATTCGAGGCTTCAGACAGGGCGATCCGTTGTGATGCGACCTTTTCAACTTCACTAGGGAGAGTGTTCTTCGCAAGACCGCTGTGCATCGTAATGGCACGATCTTCAACAATGGTATCCAGCTCCTTGCCTATGCGGATGACATTGACGTCATCGGTCGTAACAAGCAAGATGTCAGCGCTGCCTTTGCGGCTACCTTTGCAGCTTTGCGAAAGAGAATCTTCCAAAATGGATCTGGTGGTAAATGAGGACAAAACGAAATATATGCTGTCTACACGCAGGGACTCGCAGCGGCTAGGGTCTCACTTCGAGGCTGACAGGTATATTTTGAAGTTATCAAGGAACTCGTCTACCTTGGCACCGCCATCAACAGCAGCAATGATGTCAGCCTGGAGATAAAGCGAAGGATTACTCTTGCCAACAGGTGCTACTACGGTCTCGGTAGGCAATTGAGAAGCAGAGATCTCTCACGACCGACAAAACTTGCAATATATAGGACGCTTATTGTGCCCGTGCTTCTCTATGTCGCAGAAGCATGGATACTGTCGTGTAGCGACGCAGCGGCCATCGGGGTGTTCGAGAGGAAGGTACTTCGCAAAATCCAACGACTATCGTATACGAACCAACAACGAGTTGTATGAGCTGTATACGGACATGGACGTAGCACAGCGAATTAACATCGAGCGGATACGCTGGTTTGGCGATGTCTGCCGAATGGACATTGGAGCTCCGGCGAAAAAGGTGTTCGATGCGGTAGTTGGAGGTCAATGGTGAAGAGGGAGGCTGTGTCTCCGGTCGAAGGACCAAGTTAAGGACGCCATAACTTCTCTTGGTGTGACCAACGGGAGAAGGCGCGTACAAAGCAGAGACGCCTGGATAGAGCCGGTAACGGTAACGGGTTATTATAGCCAGTTAAATAAGTAAGTAAAACCCATTGTCGGCACTTTAATTCGGTCAACAACGGAAGCTACCCCGAAGACACATTGGCACGATATTTTTGTCTTCTTGTTGGTTTGTGGTCGATATTTTATTTGTGTGATTGGAAGAGCAGCCGCCGTAGCTCAGCTGGCTAGTGCGTTGGGCCGCGAGTCAAATGCGTCGCTCGAATCCAGGTTCAAGACTCTGTTGCTGCTAACACCAAAGAAAAAGAAAAAAACAACAATTTTTCTTTCGGCGGCTGTCCTCTCAGCAGGAAATGGCAAACCCCTGAGAGTAAAATTGCCTATGAAAAAGCTCCCAACATGTCGTTCGGAAGCGGCATAAAATTGTAGGTCCCTTCCAACCCTGTACAAATTCGCACGCACAGCACGGATGGTTGCGGGTAGCTAGGCCTTAGTCTCGTAATCGGGCTGTCGTGCCAGTCCATTATTATTATTATTATTATTATTATTATTATGATTGGAAGAACGTGGATTTTTTCACAACGAAATTGCTGCGTACACTTAACTGGTTCGCGTGAATTATATTTTATAAAAATTTAAATTTTCTTCACTTTTGCTGTTTACGAGGTGTTTGTTCGTTTGAACAAGTATCCTTGATTAGATGATTGGCAGTATATAATTCGCGAAATTAAAAAAAAAACACAGCTGATAGTATAATGAGAAAACTTATATTGTTTAATGTTTTTTTCTATTCTGCAGATCTAAACGTGAGGCTATTATTCAGTGGGAACGTCAAATGTCTGAAATAATTCAATGGGTGTCTGATGAAAAGGATGCTCGCAGCTACCTGCAAGCACTTGCTACAAAAATGACTGAAGAGGTCGAATATCTAAAGCATTCAGGTAAAAGCTGTTTCATATTGTGACGATAAAATGCATTCCGCTCTGCGTAACTTCAAAGAAAATTAAGGTACAGGAGCATGTCATACAAACAGAAAGTTTGTATGGCGAAGTAAAAGAGGATAAGGAATTGGGAAAATGGAGACATTTTTCATTGGCCTGCAATAATTTTTAATTTCCGTTTGGAATTTCCTTTTTTACATCCCACATACAATGCTTGCGTAAAAGAAATAAAATAAGAAATTCCGGGATTTTAAATTTATTAACGCAGCATTCATAGAGAGAAGAATAGAGTAGAATTCTGGCATGAGTCGGATATGAATCTCTTGAAATTTTATGAAACAATATAATGTGTTTTTGCATGCTTCTGCTTCCATAAGGGAATCTGAAGGAGCAAATAGGTTACCAAAGTCTGTAACCGATTGATAATTTGTATGCAAAATAAACATTTTACTTGACGCACACACTTTAAAGTTTTGATAAAATTGTGTAGGAATCGTATCCTATGGACAAGTGACAAGTGTAAGAAAGAGTGAAGTCTAAAATTGTAAATAAAGTGGCATCTAGTGGTGAACTGCGTTAAAGAATTTGAAGGGTTTTTTATTTGGGCACAATCCAGTGAAAACAACTAAGCCTGCTTTGACCAGTAGCATACATTTTCGTTATATTTGGTTACAGAAGTGGGATTGTGCTAATTAAATTAAAAACATAGAAAAATCATAAAACGCAGACATGGTGAAACTCCAGCACCAGCAGGTGAAAAAGGAACTTGCTGCCTGAAAGTGCCGACTGTTGGAGGAAAGGTGGAGTTAGATTAGATTAGTTAAGGGGGTCGAGCAACAGCTGCCCGAGACACTGCGTCCAATAAGAAATATTGTGTCGAATCCCTTGTTCTTTATTGGAGGAGTTCATCTCCCCCAATACTGTCCAGGAACTTTTTGATTTTCCCCAGATCGATTCTAGACACTTCTTTCTTCTGAATCCTTCCCAGTATACGCTTTCTTGAGTGTAAAAGGATGGAAAATTGAGTTATAATGTGAACAGATGTCTCTTTATCTTCCATGCAGAATCTGGATAGTTCGCTATCTGTGATTCCCAGATTCGCTCTATGCATATTTAGCAGACAGTGCTTGCTCAGGATCCCTGTCATGAACTTAAGCTCGTTTCTGCTTAGTTCCAGAAGGAACTTGGATAAGCCGGCAAAAATAGTTGGAACAGCGCTGTCCCACCGTGTTGGACCATTTATGGTTGGCCCCGATTTGTAAATTCCTGTTAGACAAAATGTCTATAATGAGCTTTGCTGACACCTATGATCGGTTCATCGCTCCCGTCCCAAATTTAATCTGAGAACCGTCAGTGTACCAGGCAATATTGTCACACGTGAGACTGATTCTATTAGCAGCCCAGTCTTCCCTGTGCGGTATAAAAGTACTGTAGTTTCTCCTGAAGAGGTGTCTCCGAGAACATCAGATCAAGAGGCATCCAGAAGCCCCCATCTTGCCTCCTGTCCTTCAACAGAGATAAGTGGCCGATTGCATGTGCATCCCTCGGTATGAATCCACTATACTCCAGTCTGTGTGCGCTGATGGTTGCAGCCATTTGTACATTTAGCTCCAGCGGCAGCATCTCTAATATAACATTCAGAGCTGCAGTTGGAGTAGTTATGAGACACCCTGTTATACAAGTATTCGCTAGTCTTTGTAGTCTCTCCAGCTTAGTCACGGTTGTTACATCCGATGTTTTCTTCCACCACACTATCGCCCCATAGGTGATCGTTGGCAGAACTACTAGGGAGTATAACCTCTGAAATCATTTCGGTCTCAGACCCCAGTTTTCTCACGGATTCTTTTACAGCACCAGAGGACATTACCTACTTTCTTGATAGTGCGGTCAACATGAGGTTTCGAGTTCAATTTGCTGTCCAGGATGACCCCTAAATGCTTAACTTCTTTCGAAAAGTTCAGTTCCTTTCCAAAGATCATAATCTGTCTAAGGTTTATTTGTCTTGCTTGAATTCACCGACAATTTCTGTCTGATGCACCAGTGTTCCACTATTTTCAACGCACTCTGAAGCATAAGCCTCATAAGATGGATAACAGCATAGCTGATACCCATCTTATGAGGGCGGTAGCCACCTGTAATTCTTCTAGGGCTGTTCCTATCGCTTTGAAGGTCGTGTCGTTGAAAGCCGCCTCTATGTCCAGGAATCCTACTAGACACATTTCCTTTTCCGTCAGGGACTTCTCTATCTTGCTAACTAGCATCGACAGGGCCGTTTCTGTGGGCCTACCGCTCTGGTAGGCATGTTGGTTCGTGCTTAGGTGACTCTGAGTGAGTATCTCCTTTCTCAGATATCGGCCAACGACCTTTTCCAAACCTTTAACCACAAAAGACATCAGGATTATTTGCCTGAAGGATTTTGACAAAGGGTCATTTGTGCATATCACTGACCCCGGAAAGTGGGTATTGGTGAGTAGGACAAGTGATTCCTTTTCGATTCTTGTGGAGGTCCCGTCACCATCCAGCAGTGTTCTAATTGGACAGAACTTTTTCATCTAGAGAACCTTATAAGCCTGTAGCTGGAGGACAGATCTGATAAGTCTTCACAGAACGGCTTAAAGGAATCCCTCTTGACCTTCCCAATTTCTTGATTACATTTGGTGACAGTCAGGGAGTAGGTCTGGCAGATACTATTGCGCTTGGCCCTATTGAAAAGTTTCCGTACTTCCTTCTTTAGTTTACTAAGATGACTACTCCACCATGGTGTCTGTTTCCTAAAGGTTTTGGTCTTTAGGGGACAGTTCTTTTCATAGGCATTCACAACGGACTCTCTAAGGATTGTAGAAGCCTTTTCCAGTCTGCTAAGGTATCTATCCTGTTCTCGATTTGAGTTGGGATATTATGTCCTAACTCGTAGCCGTAACTGCCCCAGTCGGTGGCACCGTTAAACTAAAAAGAGTCAGCCCAAAGGGGCGTGTGCTGACCCTCACAAGCTGCTGTCCCACCGTCCTCGTTTCGCAACTGAAACGGCAACCCGGCAACGAAACTATCGAAGGAAGGATAGAGCAAAGTCGTTCGTTTTGAGATTGGATACCGGCGCGTTTTATTAAGTCAACAAACGAAAGCTTCTAAAGAATTAGGAACCACTGCATGGCATACAGTTGCGTATAGCAACTGACGAACTGGCTTCGCTGAAAGGAAAGGTCACAAAAACTATCTAACTTACTTAACTGGCCATAACAACCCGTTATCGGGTTACGGCCTGCCGCAAAACTTCTCTCTAGGCGCCTCTGCTTTGCGCGCGCCTTCTCCAGTTGGTCACACCAAGAGATAACAGGGCCTCTTCAACTTGGTCCGTCCACCGGAGACACGGCCTCCCTCTTCGTCCTCGACCTCCAACCACCGCATCAAACACCTTTTTCGCCGGAACTTCGTCGTCCATACGGCAGACATGACCGAGCCAGCGCAGCCGCTGGATGTTAATTCACTGTACTACGTTCATGTCCTTATACAGCTCATACAGCTCGTTATTGGTTCGTATACGATAGTCGTCGCCAATACGAACAGGGCCGAAGACTTTACAAAGTACCTTCCTCTCGAACACTCCAAAGGCCGCTATGTCGTTTCGTGTCATTTTCCATGCTTTTGCGCCATAGAGGAGCACGGGTAAGATAAGCGTCCTATAGAGTGCAAGTTTTTTCGGTCGAGAGAGGTCTCTACTTCTCAATTGCCTACCGAGACCGTAGTAGCACCTGGCAAGAGTAATCCTTCGCTTTATCTCCAGGCTGACATCATTGCTGCTGTTACCAGCGGTGCCAAGGTAGACGAATTCCTTGACAACTTCAAAAGTACATCTGTCGGCCTGGACGTGAGATCGTAGCCGCTGCGAGTCCCTGCGTGTAGACAACATATACTTCGTCTTGCCCTCATTTACCACCAGACCCATTTTGGTAGATTCTCTTTCGATAGCCGCAAAGGCAGCGGTGACATCTCGCTTGTTACGCCGATGACATTGATGTCATCGGGCGTAACAAGCAAGCAAGGCAAGGAGCTGGACACTTTTGTTGAAAATTGTGCCATTACGATGTACACCGGCCTTGATCAGAACACTCTCCATGGTGAAGTTGAAGAGGTCGCAGGACAAAGGATCGCCCTGTTTGAATCCTCGAACGGTATCGAATGGGTCGGAGAGGTCACTTCCAACCTTGACGGAGCTGCGCGTATTGCTTAATGTCGCTTTGCAAAGTTTCACGAGCTTTGCAGGGATACGAGGGTTGCCTTTTATATTTTTTCAAAAAGGATGAAAATGCATTTTGTTATCATCAAAAATGGTTTTATTGCTTTTCAAAGTATTCTCCTAGAAGATTTATACACTTTTGCATGCGCTCAAACCAATTGTCGAAGCACTTTTTCCACTCCGATAGAGACACCTCCAAAACATGGTTTTTGAATGCTTCAGCAGCATCTTCTGGCGATGAAAATCGTTGACCACGCAATTTTTTTATGTGCGGGAATAAAAAGAAGTCATTGGGTGCTAGGTCAGAGCTGTATGGCGGATGACCTATTAAATCGATGCTTTGGTCGATCAAATAGGCGGTTGTTTGAGCCGATGTGTGAGAGCGCGCATTGTCCTGGCGAAGAATGATTCGGCGTCGGCGGTTGTTTTTCCGTATTTTTTTGAACACTTCTGTCAAACAAATTGTTGTGTTCCACTCAGAATTGACGGTTCTACGTTGCTCTAACGGCACAGTAGCCACATGACCAGTTTTGCCGAAGAAACAGGCGACCATTTGCTTCGATGTGCTGCGTGCCCGAACAACTTTGGTTGGATTTGGCTCGTCTTGGAAGACCCACACGGTCGATTACTGTTTTGTTTCGGACTCATACGCATATATCCATGATTCGTCACCTGTCACGATCTTATAGACGTCTTTCGAAGTACCGCGATCGAATTTTTCCATCATTTCTTTGCACCAATCAACACGAGCCTTTTTTTGAGCGATTGCCAAATTACGCGGGATCCAACGAGAACAAATCTTTCTGACAGCTAAATGTTCATGCAATATCGAATGCACGGCCGTGGAACTAATGCCCAAGAATGCCTCTATCTCACGATATGTCACATGACCATCTTTCATTATCAGTTCACGTACAGCGATGGTTTATGGCACAATGACCGCACAACGACGACTTTCACGAAATTCGTCCTGGAGCGAACGGCGACTACGCTTGGATTCGTTAAACCAGTTATAAATTGGCTTGAGGGTTGGTGCTTCATCACCAAATGCCGAATGAAGGCGATCGAAGCACTGTTGTTGAGATGATTCACTTCGGAAATCGTAAATAATTATTGCTCGAAAATGTTCTAAGCACGTTTATGGTAAAAAATGACAAACTTTTCAATGGCAATCTCAGATTTTTCGAAAACGTACTAGACCATCCCTATTGAAACAATATAAAAGGCAGCCTACGTACCAAGTTCAGACAATACGGCATATAGGCGATCCCTTATCGGGCTATCGAATACTGCCTTGTAATCGATAAAGAGATGGTGTGTATCGATTTGATTCTCATGGGTCTTCTCCAGGATTTTGGATATCTGGTCGATGCTGGACTTACCAGGTCTAAAGCCGCACTGATAAGGTCGAATCAGCGTCTTGGCGAGTGGCTTTAATCTTTCACATAGTGCGCTCGTCAGGACCTTGTATGCAATGGGAACGACAACTCTCCACGAAAACTATCACCATATACATATGGGGCATTCCACCTCAAGTGTTCCCACCTCAAAAACGAAACATTTCCGATTTTGATGATATTTGGTAGAGTTGTTGTACTATCAGAGTACATTGATTGTGTAAAAGGAGGGGCGGATTTATGCACGGGTTGCAGTGATACAGGGGCTTGAATTTTCGCCCTTTATTTCGGACGTCGATTTTAATTAAATTCTCAGTCCAAAAAGCTGTTGCTAACGAAAAAACAACATGCACGTATCTTTCAGTATTTTTTCCGTACTTTCCAAAAAAAAATATATAAAAAATTTTTTATGAAATTTAATAAAATTTTTTTTTATTAAACTTTGTTAATACCATTTTTTCAACAAGAGCCTGTTGGGATTTTTTTCAGAGTTAGCTTATAATACAGTTCATTTCCTCCCCTACAAAAGTGTATATGGTATTTTATGGGCAAAGTTGAGTTTCTTGTTTTTTTGAAGCACCAAACCCAACGCTTTTACCGCGCCCGATGCGCGACTCAGCCGTGGTACATTTTACTTGTTAGAAGAAGTTAAAATGCTTGGGTTTGGAGCCTCAAAAAGAGAAGGAATTCAACTTTGCCCATAAAATACTATATATACTTTTTTGTAGGGGAGGGAATGAACCGTATTATAAGGTAAGTTTGAAAAAAATCCCAACAGGCTCTTGTTAAAAAAATGTTATTAACAAAGTTTAAATTTTAAAAAATGTTATTAAATTTCATGGAAAATTGTTTATATATTTTTTTTTGGAAAGTACGGAAAAAATACATAAGGATACGTGTTCTTTGCTTTCCATTATCAACAAATCTTCGGACTTACAATTTTAAATAAAAAATGTTTCGTTTTTGAGGTGGGAACACTTGAGGTGGAATGCCCCATATATTACCGATACACTGGAACATGAATTCATTGTTGAGGATATAATAGCCGACAATATTATCAGTGTGGACTTTACTTCGGATTTACGCTGGTCGTGAAGGCAAGGTTGTTGAGGTATGCCAACGCTGAGTTCCCGCTGCACATCGGCTATGAGCGAAGCGTGGAACACCAGAAGATACCAGCGAGTTCCGAGGAGATTGCTTAGGCAAAGGCGAACGAGGACGATAGAACGAGTCGGATGTGGGTTGTAGAAGCAGAAGAACAAGAATAGTGTTCGACCGAATATTCGGTTTCGGTTTCGGCCCAAATAAGTGGTTTCGGTTTCGGTTTCAGTTTCGGCCAAAAAATGGCCGAATAGCCGAAACCGAAACTTTCTAGAATATTTTTTACATTTTATTGTGTAGCAGATATATAGTGAAAGGAGGAATAATTGAGATGCCACCAATGTAAATAAACTTCTTTTTTTAGCATATAATATTAAATTATTTAATTTTGAATATTAGCGAGTGAGGTACGAAAGGGTGATTTTTTCATGTTTACGTTTTTAAAAAATGAATAAATTGTTTTTTTTTAATAAGTATTTATTTATTTATGCTATATTTGTTTGTTTGTTTGTTCTTTATTTACTTAATCTAAAATTCGTTTGTTGAAAAAAGTGCTTGATATGGTGATTTTTATTTCAACTAGAAAGTTTCGGTTTCGGCCGAATATAAAAAAAAACCGAATATTCGGTTTCGTTTTCGGCCCAAAAAAGTGGTTTCGGTCGGACACTAAACAAGAACATAACATCATAATAGGACGTACGCTGGTGGAACCCAATAATGGAAAAATACCAGGCAAAATGCTAAACCCGCTTAATACACCCAGGTATGTCGGAAAAGGAGTGGTAATTGGCGAGTATAAGGAGACTGTACCAGTTGTCAACTATATGCCTAGGCGGAGACGCAGGCCGCGCCAGCAGCACAGCTAAACGCAGTTCAGTTTTTTGTAAATAATGTAGTACCATATGATAGCGTATACAGCGACACAACCGCGTGTGGTGCAGGGACGAACATGCACAGGCCTGCGTCGCGTTGTAGGTAGGTAGGTAGCAGCGACTGCGTGCTCTCTGAGCACACTCAAGTAGCAACAATGTGCCGTTTTGTTGTCGCCTCCTCGACTGGGTCTTCCCTACGTGGGAGAAGATACTGGGCCTTAAAGCCAACCCGCATCGTCCAAATAGGACTTGATGCATTTCAGTCTTGTCTCAGACAGATCAGCTAGAGAGCTAATCAGACTGTTCCCCAAGGAATTTAGTCTTTTAAAAGCCAAGGCAGGGCAGCCGCAGAGGAAGTGTTCGAGTGTTTCCCTCTCGTTGATTTCCCTGCAGCTTCTGCAAAAAGGGTTGTGGGAGATTCCCAATCTCGCCGCATGTAGACCAATTGGCCAGTGACCCGTGATCACGGCTGTTAGCCTAGAGACATTCCTACGAGAATTTAGCAGCAGATCGTTGGTTCTGTGGGAGTTGTAGCGTGGCCACATCTGTCGAGCCACTCTTCAGCTGGAAAGATTACTATCCGCTTTCCTCAGGAAATAATCCTTTAACTGTTTTAGCCTTGCACTTAAAGGCGGTGCCACCCTTTCGGGCTGTGAGTCCATGGCGGATCCCACCTTGGCCAGCTCGTCAGCTGACTCGTTTCCGCTGATACCCGCGTGAGCGGGTATCCAGCAGATGGTAAGATCCACCCGGCCGCTCACCAACCCTAGCAATTCTTTACAGTCTCTGACTAGTTTAGATTTCACTATGGGCTTGGTGAGTGCCTTAATGGCCGCTTGGCTGTCTGAAAAGATGTAAACATCCCTACTCTGGATTTCATGCTGTAGGAGAATCCTGCAGGCTTCTCTTATTGCAATGACTTTCGCGTGAAAGACACGCGTCGCGTTGTAGTTGAAATATAGTTTTCGGCGCGCAGTCAACACGTTCTCTTGCAAAAATTGAAGAATTAATTGAAAAAGTGCTTGGACAGCCCATATTACACCCATATTATATTATATAGGTTCTATTTCAAAATCTGATTCAGACAAAGAACTCATATTGCTGAGTCTATGGAATGAATACGAAACACGTGCGCTGGTTTTACGAGATTCGTATACGCAGTTCACATATTTTCTGGGTCACACAGTTTCATCTGTGCTGCGATGTCCTGTTCTGTGCTACGCGGCTTGTGTCTCCGTATACGCCTAGGCTAAGAATAGTCCACCCGGGGGAACGCAACAAACGGCTGTAACATAGCTGCAATACCGCAAGCAGCGAGTTGACAGTGAAGCAGAAACAACAGGCGCGGTCACTCCTGCGGGAATACATAAGAAACTGTTATATTTTTCAAATAGGTAAATTGAACTAAAAGTTTTCTGATAATTTTATTTTGAAGCTAATAACACGGCAACAAATTTCGACTTTTTGGTTTCGGCATGAGTTCTAGGGTAAATAGAGGCTGCAGATTTCGAATCTGCAAACCGTTTCTAAAAAATAGTTTGTTTTCACAAAAAATGGGTGTGTCACTTTTTCCGATTTTCCGTGACTCTCATCGAAACAATAGCAAAAATGTACCAGAGTTATTTTCAAGACTTTTCACCCTTTTGTCAACGATTTATTTTAAAAATTAAGAGCCTACAAATATGCAATGTGTTTTTGTGGAAGATGTGCAACAGTTTTTTAGGTTAGGTTAGGCTAGAGTGGCAGCCTCCTACGTGAGAAGCTCTCAGAAGAACATCTTATGGCTCATTGTGATACCACAGTGGATGGCGCGACTCCCCTTTACAGCGCTGAGAACCAAGAAGATTCCATTATAAACCTGGCTATATCCCTGCTATTCAGAGGCGATAGTTCGATTAGACTAGTAAGGAAAGCTGAGCCGAGAGACTTACATCTTCTTCTGGCTAATAAAGGACATTGACACAACAGGTGGAGAACGGTTTCCTCCTCCTCGGACCCGCCTCCTCGACAGTAGTCGTTATACTACGTTTACATTGAGCCCAAATGCGTGATTTGGGCAAAAATTCCCAAATGCGAAGCCAAATCACGCATTTCCCCATACAAATTCAAATCTACGAAATGACTCATTTCAACAAAACGACGAAGCAAATGCGAAAAAACATGACCAATTTTATCGAACGCATCACAAAATGAAAGCGCTTTCAAAAGCTTCAAAAGCTTTTGCTTCTTTTTGACAGTTCAAAATCAAAACAAACGAAAATTATCAAAATGGAAATTTTGCATTGAAATGTTCATCTGCTTCAAATATGTAGAATATTCTTAGCATTCAAGGTGTGTAATATACATGTATTCAAATATCGCAGTGTGTAGAACATAGAGGCAGCAAAAAAGAAACAAATGATTTAGTCAGAGGCCGGAAGAGAGCTGATCTATGAGCAGCGGCAAGAGGAAATGAGCATTGAGCATTTGACATTAGCTGCCAAACAAAATGCAAATGCAATGCAAATGAGGCAATGTAAACACTTTCAAATGACTCATTCGAAACTACGCATTTGGGTTCAATGTAAACATAGTATTAGATTGCAGTCCCAGTCTCTCCGCATGCTTACCTATAAGACAGTGACCTGTGAGCACCGAGACCGTTGTGCTTATTGAGTGACGGCTAAGACTAAGCAGCTGGTTAGTCCGTTTCATGTTATAGAAAGGCCAGGTTAGTCGAGAGATGATACTGCATGTCTGTTCCTCAGACCACAGTTCATTAGCTACTCTTTGGCAGAATTGTTTGAGCATGAATTTAATCGATGCAATAGGAGCTCCCACTGGGAGGAAGGACGAGGCCTTGCCGAGCAATGTGCCTGCTCTGGCTAGCTCGTCCGCCATGCAGCTACCTACAATGCCCCTGTGCCCTGGTACCCAGAGTAATGAGACGTTGGAGCGTCTAGCTAAGTTGTTCAACGATTTTCGGCAGTCCAAGACCAGCCTGGATGAGGTGGTCGTCCCCGCGAGCGACTTGATGGCTACCTGACTATCCGAATATATATGAACAGCCGTCTCATGCGCGTTCTCGCGGAAGAGCCAGATTGAAGTCTGGTAAATGGCCATTACTTCTGTCTGAAAGAAACTACAATGGTCAGGCAGGCGGAAGGAGAGACGAAGCCCCAATTGGCTGCAGAAGATCCCGCAACCAACCTTGTTCGCCAATTTGGAGCCGTCAGTGTAAATATTGATGAAGTTTCCGGAGGGTAGCTCGCTACCGGTCCATTCTCCTCTGCTAGGGATACGGACAGTAAATCCGTGGTCAAATTGAGTGGGGGTGCAGAAGTGATCGATGACATCTGGCCCCGAACAGTCTTGAGTAAGAATCCTGGAATGACCAAGATCCGGTCTAGCCCAGCGGGAAATCGTGTAAGCCTAGGCGTATACGGAGACGCAGGCCGCACACGCAGCACAACTCAACGCAGTTTAGTTTTTTGTAAATAACGCAGTACCGTATAACGGCGTATACAGCGACATAGCCGCGTGCGGCGGAGAGACGTGCCTGCGCACAACTGCGTCGCGTTGTAGTTGAAATACAGTTTCCTACGCGCAGCCGACACGTTAGCTTGCAGAAATTTAAGAACTAATTGAAAAAGTGCGTGAACAGCCGATATTACACCCATATTATATTGTATAGGTTCTATTTTAAAGTCTAATTCAGACAAATAACTCGTATTGCTGGGTTTATGGAATGAATACGGAACACGTGTGCTGGTTTTACGAGATTCGTATACGCAGTTCACATATTTTCTGCCTCACAAAGTTTAGTTTTCGCTGCGCTGCCTTGTGCTGTGTTGCGCGGCCTGCGTCTCCGTATAAGTCTGACTGCAGAGCATTTCGCACGTAATTTGACCCGATGCGCAGTTGGGAGCCAGTGGAGAAGGGTGAACAATGCGTTCGTGGGTGTAGTGCGGAGAGCCCCTGTAACCAAGATGGCCGCCGTTCTCCTGACTTTATCAAGAGGCTTCAGGTTGACCGCCTTACTAATAGCAGGCCACCAGAAAACAGCGCCAAATAGGAGGTTAGACTCAACAACCGCCGAGTGAAGCCAGGACATGATTTGGGGTTGAAGTCCCCATCTATCGCCTAGGGCCCGTTTGCAGCAGTAGAGAGCACATGAGGCTCTCCGTGCCCTTTCAGCAATGTTAGCCTTCCAATTTAGTTTAGAGTCGAGGATTAGACCTAAATACCTAACATTGTTGCTGAGGCTAAGTCTAACACCGTTTAGCTTAGGTAGTGCGAACTGAGGTATCTTATACTTCCTACTAAAAAGCATAACCTTGGTTTTAGAGGGGTTGACATCGAGGCCGAATTCCCAGCACCATTGAGATAGAATCCCAAGTGCATAATTTAGTTTCTCAGAAAGGGTGGAAAGATATTTGCCGGAGACTACTATCGCAATGTCATCCGCATATGCAACAATTCTGCAACCAGTATTGTCAAGTCGGTTTAGTAGAGAGTTCACTGCCAGATTCCAGATCAGAGGAGACAGCACACCAGCTTGCGGCGTGCCCCTCTTGACTGTTCGCTTGATGCGAGTGTGTCCGATTGCGGAGCTAACGACACGCATTTTGAGCAGACACTCGACAAATCTCACCAGCTTCGTGTCTAGGTTCAGATTGGAAAGTGCTCCAACAACCGCCTGAGGACAGACTTTATTGAAAGCCCCTTCAATGTCGAGGAATGCCGGCAGAGTGAACTCTTTGTGGGCGAGAGATCTTTCGACCGTCTCGAGAAGTGAGTGTAGTGCAGTTTCAATAGACTTCCCCTTTGAATAGGCATGTTGTGACTTAGATAAGAGAGACGGATCGATGGAATTCCTGTTTTGATGGTCTAGAATTCTCTCGAAGGTCTTGAGAAGAAATGACGATAGGCAGATGGGTCTGTAGTCCTTAGCGTTAACATGGGACATTTCCCCCGCCTTAGGTATGAAGACCACCCTAGATTCCCTCCATTTGAAGGGAATGTAGGAGAGGTCCAGACTGGTGCAGATTATTAATATTTTCACAAAAGCTTCCTTAAGTCACCCTTTTAGCTTTCCTGATGGCATATTTGAGCTTCCTTTGCTTGTGTTTGTAAGGACACCAGTCGTTGAGGACTTTGGTCCTATTGAAAAGTTTGCGACATTGCATGTAAATCTCCGCAATCTCCGGGCTGCACAAACGGGGCTTTGGTTTTCCCCTAGGTGTCGAGGCGACGCAGGCTGCCTCGGCGGCAGATTTCAGTAAAGACGTGACGGAGTTAACCGCTTGTTCAATCTCCGAGCAGTTGTCCATAACGGAGGGAATAGCATGTGTGCCTGCTTCAACACAGGCACCTTAATAAGGTGATCAGTACGCACGACTTCGTTGGGAAGTCAGGAAGGTCGGTTCGTTACCCTACATTTCGTGATGGTCATTGGCGGCCGCACCGATGACAACAGGAACATGGTTTCGGGATGCCTCGGACACCAGTAATCTCACCTTGTCGTGAGGTGGTGAGGAGCCGTGGTCGTGTGCCATGTAAATGGATGCAACCCAAGTCACCACGGTGTTGACGAGGACCGCTATAGCCACGTTGTCCGAGTCGCTGAACCTGGGTAGAAGAAGAGCATTAAGCTAGTTCTTGACAAGGATGCAGGATCTGGGATTACCTTGACCTACCATGTAGACAACCCGATAGCCATCAAGGTTGAGACCGCAAACCCGACCATTTACGATCCAAGGTTCTTGGATCAGCGCTATGTATTCGCCTGTTTGTGCCAGGCGAAGAGGAAGAGCTGCCGAGGCAGCGATGGAGTGGTGCAGATTAAGTTGGACAATCTGCAACATCTTCAGGATTTGGTATAAGTTTCTTAGTTTTGTTTGTTGTTGTTAATGCTCCAGACCAGTGACATAAAATAAGTAAGCCGATTTGAGAGATTTGTCAGTATCTGGTTCACTTTATTTATTTCACTATGGTTTATACGTTTTCTCGCTCATATAGTGATATTGAAACACACTTGTGTTCTCGTTGGGTGTTACTTAACAACTGGCTTTATTCAACAAATCAACTTATCACTAAACTACATTTGCGTCTTAAGTTTCATCTTGCTAAGTTTCATCTCGATCTTACAGCTATGTTTCTTTCGGAGCTGCGCTGGGTTTCCGCTAAAAGTGTTATGCCGGGTTATTTCAATGAGCCAGTTGAGCCACACTTGACTCCACCAACCCCAGCCGACTGACTGACTTCACCGAAGCCAGTCGGCTTCGTGTGAATTAATCAGCCCTATTCCCGTTGTCGAAACGACAGTCATTCGTCGAAAATTTCGACAAGTTCGTTCTCGTTGTAGTTTCGACACAAATTTCGAATAAATCTATTACGATTTGAGATTCCCGTTGTCGTTTCAAAACGACATACGACAGGAAAATTCGTTGATTTGAGTCGTAGGCATTTTTGTTCACGACAGGCAGTCGAAAGCGAAAGATTGAGAGATTTTTTTGCAAAATGGCCAGTATTTAAGTATTTGTTTATTAGGAAATTAATTTATATTTGTTCTATTATTACTTAATTTTAGTTAAAAGTAACAAATCAGTCTCAATTCGCATTGTTAGTTGAGGAGATGGCGAAGCTTCCTCAGTTAGCACGGGGATTCAACAAAGGTATGGGAAAGTTGGATTCAAAAAAGGAGTGGAGTATCATTGCAGAAAAACTAAACAGTTTAGGCCCATCAGTTCGCAATAGTGATAGTTGGTTGAAGGTAATTTCAATAATCATCTTGGGTAATGGAATATTTTAATGCCATGAAATTCTAAACTAAACTAAAATAAAGCGCTAGGCTGTCCATTTCGTGTTATTTTTTAATATAACTTTGTTTTTACAGTTGAAAGATCACTCTGTTGACAGCTCAACAAGAAGAAGCTATCACATTTTATGCTCACTCAATCGTACAAAAGCTGTCGTGTCGTAAATTTTCGGGAATACCAAAACAAAAACGACACGACTCAAAAAACGACAGTCGAAAAAAACGACACGACTCAAAAAACGAGAGGCGAAAAAAACGACACACAACACTCGGAATAGGGCTGAATATTAATTTTGTTTTTATTGTTTTTCCTGCATGTGGTCTTATATTTGAAATTTCAATTTTCGTTTAATTTGTGTTTTGCACATTTTTGTAAATCTGTTATCCTCACTTACTAAATGATTCCCTTCTTGTGCATAGTTGGTAACTTTTCTATATCTAGGTTGTGCTTTTCCTACTCTATTTTTATCGACATATTCATTCCCGAAGTCTGTGTCCTTACTGTTATTGTTCCTAATTTTTTTCTCTATGTTGTTTGTTTTTTCCTCGTGTACTTTGTTAGCCAATTTTGTTATATCGTCTTTGCAAAGTGCGTCGTTTAGTAGGTCTATTTGTTTAAGTTTTGTCGTTTTATGTATGGTGTTATTATATGCCATTACAGCTTTAAAGACTTTCTTTAAAGTCGTCTACATTTTCTGGGTCCGCGTTGAAGAGTCTCATATGCCTTTCCACATCTGCGTTTGATTTTCTTCTAAAAACTGCTTTACCATCACTGTTTTTAGTTCGTTGTCTGTTACTATGAGTTCGGGTTGCCCTAGGTATTGTAACTATTCTGAATTTTAGTGCCTCGACTATTGATACCCATGTTCTGTCTCTTAATAGATAGCCCGTAGCGTATTTCGTGAGTTTATCAATGCTGGTCAAATACATTATGTTTCTCTGTGGAAACCAAATATCAACGTGTACTATTTCATTGTGTTTTTGTGGGGTGTCTGTAATAAGGAGTGAACCAGTAAAAATTTAGAATTTTTAAGGACACATTAAAAAAAAGTAATCGTCGGATTTTACTTAAATAAACTGCAGTTTATTATAAATTTCTTATAGCCTATTTCCACTGAGCGCTTAACTGCAGTGAAGGGCTCTGTTAAATTTCAGAACTGTCAAGCGTTTCCACCGGAATCGAGTTAAATGCAACAGCTGTTTTTCGTTTACATTTTTATTTGATCAAGCCAAATTCTGCATTTATTTCTGGGCAGCCACAGCTTACCCATCGCCGCCATCTCCTTGTATACGTATGTATGGTTTCTTGTAGCCCCTCTACTGCATGAAAACCACTCCGCTTTCCTTCTCAACAGTCTAGGAATGTCTGCGTTTTCATATTTGTGAAAATTTATAAATTTATTTATTTATTTTTCAATTTATTTATCATTTGTCAGGTTTATTTCATTTGTGAAAGTTGCCGGCTGATTGATATCAGAGCTGTCTGAATTTATAATGTCAAGAGGGTTCATGAGAAGTTCCACGTTTTTTATTTTCTTTTTCAGCTTTTATTATTGGCAAATAATAGAAGTTTTGACTTTGATTATGACAGACAATATGTATTTTTGCGAAAAATGCAGTAAAAAGTAATTGTCTTGGCAAAAAATCTACCACACCGAACGCAATTCAAATCCCTTCTTTCGTTTGCGTTCGTACGGCTCTTGCAGCGCCTGAAAGCATGCTATAAAAATTTGTACATTTGTGAGTATTGTCCCCCTATTTTAACATAACCTTTTCTGTTAGACGTCTGTAAATGGCAAAACTGAGTTACCTCAGTTTTGAAAGTGAGTTTACGCACTTTGATACAAAAACAATTGTATGGGAATTTGAGCATTTAAATGCGATGCACTTTCTGCTGTTTGTAGGTCCTTAATCCTTGGCTCGCTTATATCGCATTACAGTTGATTGCGATGTGCCTGCTGCAGCTGCAACATATGTGCTAACCACCCTTTTCAGCACTTCTGGGTTACTTTGACCCCTTTTTCTGCCTGATCCTTCGGCTCTGTAGATGGAGTTTCCCGCGTTGAAGTTGTTTATAACATTATAAACCGTCGCTACGCTCGCTTTGCTTTCTCTTGCAATACTTAGTCTAGACTTCGTTTTATCAGTCAAGTAAATGTCCAGTATTAATTTGCGGCAACTCTTGTGGGCTGGACATGTTGACTAAAGTAGATCCAAGATGCAATTGATTAATATAGCAAGAAACTGCAATATTTATAGATACGTTCACTCGCAAATACCAGGCTCCTATCTCTTGACATTTTCATATGCTGGATGCGTGAAAATTCTACGATTTTTCTGGTTCACTTCTTATTTAACGGGTATTTTGTAGGGTTTCTAGCAAAATTTGCCTTCTTGCATATTGCGCAGTTATTTATATATTTTTGGATCCCTTTGTTAAGGTTTGGGTAGAATTATGTTTTTCTTAACTCTTCAAAAACCTTGTTTATTCCCCTGTGGTTATTCTTCACTTGTTCTGTTTCAATGGCCATTAACAACTTTTCTTTGTCGATAATGTCTTCTGGTAAGGTATTTGACTTCATTATTTTAAGGTTTTTATTATTACTAAATATTTTATAAAAAGCCCTTGAAAGTCTATAAATAAATCGATGTCGGGGCAAAAAATTACCACTAGTACTTTTCCGGTAATTTTTCCTTTATAATTTCCAATAACTTACTCTGAGGCTCCACGCATATTGTATCCCTTATCTTTTTCTTATACAATATTTTTGTGGAACAAGATTGTGTATTTGCGTATTTAAGGATAATTTGGCTCCTAAATATGTAAATTGGGTTTTCTGAAATTTTTACGAGACTTACACCAGTTCAGTTTCTGCACTATGGACAGTATCAATATCGTTTTGGAAAACTTTATTTAAATACATACATTTATACACATTTCCTCTTCGCTATTCCCTTCACTTGTTATTCTTTTCAGTCCATCTGCGATTACCTTTTCTTTTCCCTTTATGTAACTTATTTCAAAATCAAATTCATTTAATTTTATTTTCCGCCTCTGTAATTTTGCGTTTGGTACCTAAAGGATGTTTAGCCAAACTAGTGGTCTATGATCCGTTTTTATTAAAAAGTTTCGTCCGTACAAATAGGTGCGAAAATACTTCGTGGCCCACACAATAGCTAGTAATTCCTTCTCTATTGTGCTGTAATTTTTTCATGTCCGTTTAATAAGCGGCTAGCATAACAAACTGCTCTATTATTTTGCATGAGGATTGCACCTAGGCTTGCCACCTTTTTAAAATGGCTGTGGAGGACACTTAAAATGCTATAAACAACCATACATTTTTAGTTTTCAGAGTACGAGTTTACATGTATTTAAACTTTGATGTACGTGCATACAGTGCTTTTTTTTGCTGACAACGAATCTGGTAGAGGGGACCAAACAAAAATATACGTGTATCGGCGTTTTGAAAGTTTACGTCTGAATTTTTTTTAGGGGGGGTCAAAGTTTTCCCCTTTTTGCACATTTTCATGGTGAATCGGCATACGAAAACCATGTAACCTCACATTTTAGGTATATGATGTGTTCAGCAATTTGATGTAAAATACTACGAAGAACATTTCTGTGGAGCATTTTAACCCTGTAGCTCCTATTTATATGGGTCAATTTGACCCTTTTTTTAAAATGCCAAAAATGTCCTGTAAAACAGGACTTTTTAAGGACAAAATTCGCCATAAAATTCGACTATAGGTCTCTGAATACATCAAAGCTCAGAAATTAACTTGAACGCCAGAAATAAGCCAAAACTGAAAATGTGTTTAAGTGTTTATTTCGTACTTACCTAAAATTGGTTCTAAATCTCCTACAAAACTTGCACGTGGAATAGCAGATAGAAGGGCGACCAATATTCCAAAAACCAATGGGAGCCGAGAGCTGAAGGGACATTAGGCGAGCATAATATTCTCCATCCACCGCTTGTGCCAACAAAAGAAATACTTTTACAACCATTACATATAAAGCTTGTCGTGGTAGACAATTTTGTTAAGTGTTTGGATACAAATGGATCGGCATTTTACTTTCTGAAAACAATGTCTCTAAAACTAAGCGAAGCAAAGATAAAAGAAGGTATGAATGCTAAAACTTTACTTTTTCATATTGGTTTCATACCAATAAATTTATAAAATCTCGTTTTTCATTACAACAGGTGTTTTTGTTGGTCCTGAGATAAAAAGGCTTATGCTTAGCGCAGAGTTCAATCAAATGCTTTCACCAAGTGAGATTGTCGCATGGAAAAGCATTAAAGGAGTCATTGACAATGTTCTAGGCAAAACTCGTTCTCCTGCTGCTCGAATGCACGTCGACACCATGATGAGTGCATTCGAAAAACTAGGTGTTCATATGTCACCAAAAATTCATTTTCTGAATTCTCATATGGATTACTTCGAACATCAGTTGGCAACAGAATCCGATGAACGATGAACGGGGAACGATTTCATCAGACATGTGCCCCCATCAGGGGCGGATTCAGAAATATATTTTGGGGTTGAGGGTTTCAAAAAGTAATTCTTTAATATTTATAAAATGCCTTTTAATTTGTTTATAGTTTTAAAGTCGATCCCAATATTCCGGTGGTTTCAACCCCCAAACCCCCGCCCCCCCCTGATACCGCTACTGGCCCCCATTGAGGAACGGTATAAAAGGCAAGAGTGTTCATTCTTTTATAGCTGATGTATGCTGGACATTATTTGATAACGATGTTAAATTGCCAGAGCTAAACGAAATATATATTGAATACCTTAAATACCCAAAATTGTTCTAATTTTTCTAATATATTTACTATATATATATTATATATAGAGCTTTCTTTTGTACGGTGACTTATAGTGAAATTTTGCGTTTAACATTTTTCCCATACACACTAACCCTCAAAAATCAAGTTTTGTAGGACATTTTAGTACTAATTTTGATTAAGTACGAAATTAACACTTAAACACATTTTCAGTTTGGCTTAATTCTGGGGTTAAGTTAATTTCTGAGCTTTGATATATTCAGAGACCTATAGTCGAATTTTATGGCGAATATTTTCGTGTTACATTTTGTCCTTAAAAGTCCTGTTTTACAGGACATTTTTGGCATTTTAGAAAAAAGGGTCAAATTGACCCATATAAATAGGAGCTACAGGGTTAAAATGCTCCACAAAAATGTTCTTCGTAGTATTTTACATCAAATTGCTGAACACATCATATACCTAAAATGTGAGGTTACATGGTTTTCGTATGCCGATTCACCATGAGAATGAGCAAAAAGAGGAAAACTTTGACCCCCTCTAAAAAAAAATTTAGACGTAAACTTTCAAAACGCCGATACATGTATATTTTTTTTGTTCCCCTCTGCCAGAATCCGTTGTCAGAACCTTGTTATTTTTTGTGTTGTACAGTGTTATAAGACACTAACATTTTTGTATATATTTTCACAAAAAATAGTACTGGGAAGGTGAAATTTTACACAAATGCCCTACAACAGAAACAAAACTACTTTTTAAACTTAAAAAAGCAATTTATTCAATGAAAAGAAGTTGACACTTTTGATTTTTTAAGTAAAATTAAAAAAAAACGATTGTAAGTAAAAATTTAAATACAAGAAACATTATTAATATTTTGTAGAACCTCCACCAGCTTTCGCAACAGCAAACAGCCTTTTTTGCATTGATCGGGTTAACGTGTTTAATAAGCCAACTTCGAGATTAACCCATTCAGACACTATGGCAGATTGTAACTCTACAATACTGTTAAATTGCCGATTATTAGCGTATACTTTCTTTACCAATATTCCCCAAATATTTTCTATTGGATTTAGATCCGGAGAACAAGCCGGCCAATTCAAAACTTCAACGGAACATTAAGTTAGATAGCGCTTGGTTTCGTTGCTTACGTGAATACTTATGCTTATCTTCTTGAAAAATGTAGGGTAATTCTCTGTTTGCCTCAAGAAATGGCAAAAGACTATTTTCCAGTACTCGCATGTACTCGCTGCTATTCATTCGTGAAGTTGTGAACTGTGTATCGAGTGTGCTATTTGATGTGAATGCACCCCACACCATCACGGAACCGCCGCCAAAATTTCGTCTTGAAAAAAAACTAACGGTTCCTTGCGCAGATCTCTCCAATAGGAATGGTAACCATAAGGACCGTCGAGGTTCCATTTTTTTCGTCCGAAAATATAACCTTGTTAAAAAAAATCGATTGGACATCGCTCATTACATCTTTAAAGTTATGTCTTACCATGTCCCAGTTAGTATTCATGTTTTCCTCAGCAAATTGCAGTCGTGCCTGAACGTGGCGAGTCAAAAGTTTAGGTGCCTTCATCATTTTTGCTTGTGCCATGTGCGGGCAGCGCCTCAGCGTGCACCAGACTGTAGTTTTTGAAACTTTGGTACGCAGTAATGCAGCTAACTGGGTGCATTAACTTTGATGCATTTTTTCAAATAAGCCTCTCCTCGCGGCTTGACAGTACCTGTTTTCTAGCAGATCGTTTTAGTTGGTTATCATTTTAGGATCTTTAAAATAATTTCGGATTACACATCGACTTCTGTTGATCTTTTTCGAAATTTCACTTAAAGTAAGACCACTATCGTTGTATGCCAAAATTTTACCCTTTTCTTCAACAGATAACGCAATTTCTCGCGGCATCATTGTAAATAATCAATTGGATAGCAGATGTAATAAAAAATAAATACTGTTAATTGATCCACTCCTGTCAAATGCTATTTTTGTACTGATGTCTTATAATTATGAAACGAGAAAAATTTAGCAAAAACCGAATGAACGACATAAAGTTAACGGTACTATTCTGGCATCGCCAACTTCCAACAAATAAACGGTACTTTGAAGATAGGATTACGTGGTGATTGGATCTGGGTACAGGAAACATACACAGTGGGCTTACAAGGATTTTTATATGTTCACAAAGTAAATTTGTAAAGTGTCTTATAATTAAACAGTACAACAATTTTAAACTTTTTGTGTGCAACAGAGTTACGACCATATATTTCTGAAAGAGGACGTCATGCTGATCATTTTTGTCAAACAAAGTAATAGTCCAGCACGTCTGAGTTTTTTGTAATTTGCACATAAAGGTTAAAGGGTCCCTATCGATTTTTACACGGAAAGTATAAAAACTTGAAGAGCTAGAGCTTTGATGTCTTAGACAAAGTTGTTTGCATTAAAAGTGTGAATATTGTTTGTGTATATATGAACCCCCCTCCCCCTTTCCTTACCCCCTTTTCATGTTTTTCGGAAAAATTTTTCATAAAAAGCTTGTATTGAGTAAAATATTGAAAAAAATACCATATTGTCTTTTGGGAAAATATTCTTCATTAAAAAATAGGGGGGGTCTTCAAACAACAAAACTTTCTCAAAACTTCCCCCAAAAAAATAAAAAGCCTTAAGCACGAAACCTTATTTTACTTCACGGAACGGCGCTATGCTAAGCTTTCAGTGTTCACACTTAACGCGGTGCGGAGCGGAGCTTTTGAAAGTATCAACCCGTTGTCAACATGTGGCTGTGCAGTGAAGATTTGTCATTTCTCAGTGAAAACAGTTTTTTAACCTTCACACCGACACCAATATTTATATACGGAAACCGACACTATAAACATATCGAGCCCTTCCCGCGTTTTTATCGTATGAGCCAAAAACCAAATTTTACAGGAGACGTATTTTTTGGTTTTCTCTGCATTGGCGCAACATAGTTGCATGATTTTTGGTATACACACTTTATTTAGGGTTTCACACTTGGAATAGGTAATTTTAGTGACTTCAACAAAGCGCAACGGTGTTATTTTGGACATACGATAATTTGTGCGGGCACTATTATGAGCGATTCAAATATTGCAGTGGCACATACGATAAAATCGTTTCTAAGTAAATATAATGTTTTCCTTGGTATAATGTATTTTCATTTATTGAATACAAAATATTGTTACTTTCAGATTGATATAGTGTAATTCATAGGTGATCTAGTGTAGTTTTATTTATGAAATACGATACATTCTTTCAGAAAAAATTAAATACTATCTTCTTCTTCTGTTTGAACTAGTACATCTTTGGTCATTCCATCGATTTTTAAATCTAAATATTCATGACTAGCAGGGCCCCGTGGCTTTGCACGCACTTTTAAAGTCAATGAGGCCAATAAATCAAGTTCTTCTTAACCCTTTGTTGATCCCGTTAGATTTTTATGAAAAAATACTTATCTCATTATTTCTCATTTGAGATATAATTTCACCTTTCACCATATCTGAAGTCAATTGGCGCATTAAATCATGTTTCGCCATACAAACTCTTAACCCATCGTTGACCTCGTCAGATATCGATTTTCGAAAAAATGAAAAACACGTATCGAATTATTTCACATTTGAAATAAACAAACATTTAACTTAGTTTGAAGTCAAAAAGCGTAAAAACATATTGGTTCATACAAACTTTTAACCCTTGGTTCACCCCTGTATATTTTGAAAAAGATGAGAAACACGTGTCAAAATATTTTTGATTTCAAGTGTTTTCACCAACTTTGAAGTCAAAAGGCCTATCGAGTCATATTTTTTCGTAGACTTTCCGTATACGATCCTTAACCCTTGGTTCACACCGTTACATTTTGATTTTCGAAAAAATAAAAAATACGTGTCGCATTATTTTTTATTTGAAGTGTTTTCACCAAATTTTAAATCAATAAGCCTATTAAATCGCATTTCTTCATACAACACCTTAACCCATGATTTGCCCCTTTAGACCCCGAATTTAAAAAAATCCCATCTTAGCGGAAGTTGATTTTTCAATATGTACCTACAGTTCAAATTTCATATTTGTAGCTTTAGCGGTTTGAGCAGGGCGATGATGAATCAGTCAGTCAGGATAAACAATTATATGCATATAGATTCACTTTTCACTATTCAAATGTTCTCAATTGTACGATTTATTTAGAACAAGCAGTTTTTTTAACTCTCCCTCTAAAATTTAACACACTTTTTTAATAAAGTTAAAAATTAACTTTTTGCAACTAGAGCAATTTTATCGTAACGCATAGCTAGTCGCGGGCACAAAAAAAGAAGGAAAAATATGAAGTGGGCATACGATAAAATTGTTTTTCCTCTAACTTCGTAGCGATTCATCGTAGAGATGTGAGCTTTTAGGGACTGATGACTAATTTATAGTGCTATCGTTATCGGTAAAAAAAGAATTTCCGTAAAAATGGCTCATACGATAAAATCGGGAAGGGCTCGATATGTTAATATTTTTCTTCTCATCCATTTTACAAAGACAGTTTTAATTTTTTGAGCTAAGTTGGTAAGCAAAAACAGGAAATGGACTGTTTTTAAGAGATTTCAGGTCCAAACATGAAAGGAGGAAAAGGGATCAATGAGGTTTCAACCCATACAAAGTGGGCGAATTAGTTGATTTAAAAAAAAAATTTCATAAAAAGTGCATTTTCAAATATAACCTTTCTCAGTTATTGAAAAAGAAAGTTTATTTATATTATTGTGAAAAAAAGATAACTCATAATAATGAAGGAAAAGTAAAAAATTAATATTAATTCATATTAAATAAAAATAAATAAGAAAAATCATTAATTAATTAATTAAAAATCATTAACTCCCACAACGCACGCCAAATAACAATTTCCGATATTAAATTTTTCACAGTCCATGCTTGCTGCAGCAGCGTCACGCGGCGACGAAATCAAATATTTTGAAAGTTTCAAACCAAGCGCTGCGTCGCGCTGCTGAAAAAGTAGCATGTGTGAACACTCACATTTGATAACGGCAGTTTGAAAGCAGCACTCGGTGAAGCACAGCGCCGCACAGCACAGCACCGCTTCATGTGTGTACGCGCACTAAGACTTTTTTCATAAATTGCAAGCTCTGCTTCAGATGTTGAGAAAAATTTTGAATATTAAAAAAATAAATATTTTCCATTGAAAATTAATTCAGGTGGTCTCCAAACAAGAAGTCTCCTCTTAATAAAATAAACAATTTTTATGATTTCAAAAAAGACGCTTTCGCTTTATGGGAATGCTCAGATGGGTCAATATTGCGATTCAAATTCCAAACGTACACAGCGAGCATTCACATTCTTCAAATAGCTTCATTTGTTGGTAAAACTTCATCAGAAACAGCCTAACGATTTTTTTTGAAAAAATCATGTGAGTGAAGCAGTGGCGAAGCCAGAACTTGGAAATTAACATTTGTTCTCGATTTTAAGTCGAAATTTCATGAAATTTGGTTCAATGGAAGCGAAGTTATTCCGTCTGAAGTGAAAGTATGTTTGTGTTATCGGTACAAAAAAATGCATCTAACAAACATCCAATATTAAGTTTTTTTCCTCTTCGGAAAATTTTTTTTAAAGTATTTCCATAGTCGCAAAATAAATCATTAAATTTAGCTCTTTTTCGAAAAACGGACTATCACCAGAAGAAGTTACTAAATCATCGTCGACCGATTCAGTTTCGATCCTCTTTCGACGTTTACATCTACTTCCATATCATCTTCTTCAAACAATCACCCCTATTATGGTTGTCGTCGTCGACGTCGTTGTCAATTCTATCTCAACATCACTTCAAGTCGACATCAACACCACGTCAATGCTAAATCGGTATCTACTAAGGATGTCGACATGTTATCGATAATTTAAGAGAAATAAACGACATCTCTAAATTTTTTGCGTCAGCTGTGTCATTTTGTTTACAATTTGTGTCGGAAAATGTTTTTTGTTTCGGATTCAAGCGAAATTTCAAGCAATCAAGAAAGTAAACAAAATCTGCGGCTTCAAAGAAAAATTATGAGGCAAAGATCTTTGATTTGCCGGATAGTAAGTAAGTACAAGAATCTGACATTTTGGTGGCTAATATGGATTTTTATAAGCTTATGTGTATTGTATTGCTTTATTACAGATTTGTTGATTATTTTCGCCTCAGTAAATCGGCGTTTAGACTTGTGTTGGAGAAAATAGCGCCATCGATGAAGCATGGAGTACGATCTACGTTCATTCCAAACACAATAAAGCTAGCAACAACGCTACGGTTTTTGGCCCAAGGCTCGTACCAGCTAAGTGTTGGGAATGATTTCAACCTGGGACTATCACAGCCCACTGTTTCTGCAATATTGGCAGAAACACTCGACGCTTTAGAAGCTGTGATATGTCCACATTTCATAAAATTTGAAATAAGTGAAGAAGAGAAAGCTCAAGCTAAATTGGAGTTTTTGAGAAGACAGGATTTCCTGGCGTTATTGGCTGTGTGGACGGAACGCACATAAAAATCTTAGCTCCGAGTAAGGCAGAACAAAATCTGTATTTCAACAGGAAAGGGGTTTTTAGCCTAAACGCAATGATTGTAAGACAAAATGATGCGTTCTTTCGTATTTTAACTGCCAATTTTAAAGAATTTTACTTTCAGATTTGTGATCACAAGATGGTGACCGACGATGGTCTGACTCCCTCGTTTGGAATATTAGCATTGCAAAACTAGTTTTACGTCAACGGTACGATGCTGGTGAAAGAAATTGTTGGCTTTTAGGTAGATATTAGTAAACGTCTTAAAATTATGTTTTATTATATGAAAATACATTTTGTATAGGTGATGCTGGCTATCCATTGGAGCCATATTTAATGACGCCCTATCGGTCCGCAGCAGAAGGAAGTCCAGAGGCTATTTTCAACACGAAACATGCTAAAGCGAGGAACATTGTAGAGAGAACTATTGGTGTTCTAAAAAATAGGTTTCGTTGTTTACTCGGCGCTCGTCAACTGCATTATAAGCCTTCTAAAGCAACTCAAATCGTAAACGTTTGTGCTGCGTTACATAACATTTGCATTGCATTTCATACCGAGGTTGCAAACAATAATACACCAATAAATAATAGCGAAAACAGGGAAGATAATTTTGAAATAGATAACTAAGAAAATATACAAAATGTTGAAGCTTCGGAAATCAAATAAAAACAAGTTTTTTGTAATTCGAATTCAGTCTTTTTATTTTCCAGTAGTCTTCATAGGTTAAAAAGTAAATAAAATATGGAACAGTTCATTTGTATCTCAGTTAAGGCACAACACAAAAACTTAAAATATAAATAGATAACACGTATATACATATAAATAAATAAGGAACAATTCATTGGTAATTCAGTTAAGGTACAAAACAAAAACTTTAAATATAAATACATAACGATATATACATATAACAAAACTGTACTAACGTTGGCATTGCTTTTTTAGGACTTCCAATTCTTTTTGTTTTATTTGGATTTTTAAGTCTTTCAGTTCCATTTTCCTTTCATGTGCTCTTTCCATGAGCTTAAATTTTTTGTCTTCAACCTCCCACAGTTTTCGTTGGTATCGCGATAAGTCCTTCATGGTGTTTCCCAATGAAGCCAGAGTGGTGGATATTTCTGTTAAGGGGTCATTCTCATGCGCGGACAGGAAAAATGGACATTTTTCAGAAATTATTTCCTTTGTGAATACGAGGAATTATCAAAAAAAGATATTCCACTTTAATTTATTCATTGTTATGGTACAGAAATAAAAAATTAAAAAAAATTTTTTTTAATTTTTTCAAACACTTTTTTTCGATTAAAGACACGGCTTCTGCCGCGTCATGGTCAGCTGGCGGGGATTGTTTTGAGTCACAGGATTATCTGAAACATAAATTTCAAAGAAATTCTTAATCAGTATGAACGTACCTCTCGCCCGTAGTAAATTTGAATTTTTTCATAAGAGCAGTAAAAAAGGTTGTTTTTGAAGATTTTATCAATGAAAAAAAAAATGAAATTTTTAACATATCAGAGTGAATTTACTAGGGGCGATAGCTAACAGTATGTAGAATGACGTGACAAAATCGCAGAGAGATCGGATGAATGGTTTTTTTTAAATCATCCCCGCCATTTCAAAAAAAGGCGTTCCGAGAAAAACACGTTTAAAGTTTTGACTAACCGCTAGAATCCTTGACCGCTCGTTATATAAATGTCTGTAGAAGCCGAAATACTTGAAATTTTCCAATACAATTTTTACAGCACCTTCTTCAAGGATGATACATTCCAAATATGTTAAAAAAAAAATTGATTTTTACAAAATTTCACATGAGAATGACCCCTTAACACTCGCTCTTGCATCAAATCGTGCTTTTCTAGCAAGCGCTGGCGTTCATTGCAGTCGTCTCGCTTTCTCTTCCCTCTGGCAGAAGTAGTCGTTTCTGGCAGCTGAACAGGAGGCTGAGCCGTTGATGGTGAAGGCTGAGCCGTTGATGGTGAAGGCTGAGACGTTGATGGTGATGGCTGCTCGTCGAGGTTAATGGGAGAAACATTTCCACTGAGACATGCTACTCCCTGAACTACACCTTCAGGGTTTAGCTGCTTCTCAAATTGAAGTAAATTAGACACAGCTTCCTCCAATGGACTCAAAACCATTTGCTTAAAGCTTCCCCCTCTTGTTGCGCGACACTCTGCTTTGTTGTGGGTTATTTTTTTTTTGTCTTACATTTCAAGTCTCTCCACACCTAGAAAAACAGTTGGTTATTGAAATGGAATACTATTATACAAATTGTTTGTCACCTTTTGCCAACCATCACCGTCTCTCATCGGTGGCCCGGAAGCATTCAATTTTATAGAGATGTTATCCCACTGCTCCTTAAAATTTATGGGAATATTGCCCCTATTAAATCCTTTAGCAAGGCTTGGATTTTTTTCTAGCTCGGCAACCAATGTGGCAAATTGAAGACTATTCGTTATTTTCATCTTTTCCTAAAATTTTGTCTTGATTAAAATTTATTCCAACAAAAAAATCCAAATTTACTTACAAAATTTTGTTTCAGTCGTTGCCAAAAATTGTGTTGACTCAAAACTTGTCGTTTCCACTCAACGTCAACGTCAATATTACTTAGTCGATACCAAAGATGTGTCAATAGTTGTCAATTGTTATCGATATTGACACCAGTGATACCAATTCGTCGCTGTCAATATTATTCGTGTCGACGACGACAACCATAATAGGGGTGGATGATTGCCGATGGATAAGCGTTTTGAGGAGATCCTGAAGGACATCCCGGCCAACGATCTAAAACACTCATTAGACATGCTTTTAGATTATGTAAATCGTTGTATTGAGCCTGAAGGGAACAATTAAAAAAATCGGGTTTGTCAATAAAATATGCTGTTATTGTTTTCTTAAATGTTTAAAGGTAAAAAGACCTTTTTGCTAATGTGGCAACGTACATACCATGCATAGTGATTGAAAATGTTGAATATTAATAGGCTATGGAGGGTTCACCACACATAAACCCCCTTGGCTACGCCCCTGTAGTGAAGCATATGTGGCTTAAGAGACATTTTCACATTGATATGATGAAAAGCAATACGAATTTATTAGTCTTTTTTGAAATCATAAAATTGTTTATTTTACCGGGTACCGGTTAATTCGTGCGGTTTTCTAACAGATGGCGTAACTTGATTTTGTGAACAGTGATTCTGTTCGCTTATCCATAAACAATTTTATGATATGTGTTGGAAAGCTATTGTCATATAGTTTCAGAATCAGTATGTGTCATTTAGCTGAAGCGTAAACAACAATACTTTTTTTTTACTCTGAAAATGTCGAATTTTGTGCCGAATAAAGTGTTTTTGCGGGGAGTACTTTCTTCATTACTTCAGTATGAAGAAAAAGGCTGCCGAAAGTCATCGTATTTTGGTGGAAGTGTATGGTGTGCATGCTCTAGCTGAGCGTACGTGCCAGAAGTGGTTGCTGTTTCAAAAGTGGCAATTTTGACTTGGAGGACGATGAACGGCCCGGACAGCCAAAAAAGTTTGAAGATCACGAATTGGAGACATTGCTCGAATGAAACGATCACAGGGGAAGTCTACCGACGACAATTGATGCGTTTGAACCGAGCACTGCGCGAAAAACGGCCGGAATATGAACAAAGGCACGGCAAGGTAATTTTGCAACATGACAATGCTCGGCCACATGTTGCACAGGTCGTCAAAACCTACCTTGAAACGCTCAAATGGGATGTCCTACCCCAACCGCCGTATAGTCCAGACCTTGCGCCATCCGATTACTATCTCTTCCGATCAATGCAACATGGCCTGGCTGACCAGCACTTCTCCAATTATGAAGAAGTCAAAAATTGGATCGATTCGTGGATAGCCGGCCGAATTTTTCAGAAAGGGTATTCGTGAATTGCCAGAAAAATGGGAAAAAGTTATAGCTAGTGATGGACAATACTTTGAATATTAAATTTGTAACCATTTTTTCACAATAAAGCTTCAATTTTCCAAAAAAAACCGCACGAATTAACCGGTACCCCTATTATTAAGAGGAGAGTTCTTGTTGGAGACCACCTGAACTATTTTTCAATGGAAAATATTTATTTTTTTAATATTCAAAATTTTTTTCAACATCTGAAGCAGAGCTTGCAATTTATGAAACAAGTCTTAAATTAAGGTTTCGTGCTTAAGGCTTTTTATTTTTCTGGGGGAAATTTTGAGAATGTTTTGTTGTTTGAAGACCCCCCCTATTTTTTAATGAAGAATATTTTCCCAAAAGACAATATGGTTTATTTTAGTCAATACAAGCTTTTTATGAAAAATTTTTCCGAAAAACATGAAAAAGGGGGTAAGGAAAGGGGGAGGGGGTTCATGTATACACAAACAATATTCACACTTTTAATGCAAACAACTTTGTCATAGACATCAAAGCTATAGCTCTTCAAGTTTTTATACTTTCCGTGTAAAAGTCTATAGGGACCCTTTAACCTTTATGTGCAAATTACAAAAAACTCAGACGTGCTGGACTATTACTTTGTTCGGCAAAAATGATCAGTATGACGTCCTCTTTCAGAAATATACGGTCGTTACTCTGTTGCAGAAATGCTGTTGTACAGTGTTATGAAACGCACTGTACATATATAGTACATATGTATACAGAAAAGCTTCCAAAAAAACTTTAACATTTAAACATAAAGATAACAAAACAAGTAAGCATAAAAACATAAATACGCAAACAATTAAAAAAAAATTAATTCATTTACATAAATATGTCTTATGTCTTTTTCAAAGCCTATTTCCTTTTAAATAAAAATTTGTCACTGCTTTTTGCTGCTTTAACCAGACTTATATTGTATTTAATGAGATCAAAAAATTAACAATAATGAGATCAAAACAATTTGAGTGTTTAGAAAAAAATTAAATTTAACTCAAATTAGTTCTAACCGAGATGTGATTCGCACGAAAATGTTGATTTTTATCGAAATCAATATTCTTGGAAATATGGCAACCCAATTGCATTTGACATTTAATTTTAAGTCTTTCTTTTATATCCTGTTTTTAGTCCGAATAAATCGTTGAAGTCGAAACGACACGTTTTTCATTTTATCCCGAGAGCAGGTGGTATAACCCAACAAAGGTTATGGGCCCAGAACACGTGTGTTAAGTTCGGTGTCGAAAATTTAGTAAATCGTTTGAAATGAGCGCGATCGCAAATATTGAGAAACTCTCGGCGGAAAATTACGCGACGTGGTCGGTACAGATAAGGAGTTTATTAATAACTCTGGACTTATGGGAAAATGTGTCCGGTCCGTGTCCGGAGGCAGAGGAGGCCAAAGCCTCTTGGCTGGCCAGAGATCAAAAAGCTCTGGCCACGATAACTTTGTGTGTAAAACCTAGTGAACTTATCCATATAAAGAATTGCACCACTGCTAAAGGTGCATGGCAGACTCTTAACGCGATTTATCGGACGGACAGTGCAGGACGCAAAGTGGCTTTATTTAAAAAGCTGGTCCACTTTAAAATAACCATGCAGGACAAATTCGCGGCGCGTATCAATGAGTTTTGTTCGATAGTCGACGAATTACATGAAATTTCACTTCCTGTGCCGGACGATTTTTTATCGGTATTACTCCTGTGCAGTCTCCCGGAGGAGATGGAAAGTTTTGTTGTGGCCATAGAGAGCCGGGACATGCTACCAAAATTAAACACTTTGGTGGCTAAGGTCCTAGAGGCTGAAGTGCGGCAGGTGGAAAAGGTTATGCCTGGAGGGCACGAGGAAAAAATATTTATGGCGAAAAATAAAAATGGCGCGAAACGAAATAGTGAGGATGATAAAAGGAGAAATATTGTGTGC
Source organism: Melieria picta (assembly GCA_964056695.1). NCBI lineage: Eukaryota > Metazoa > Arthropoda > Insecta > Diptera > Ulidiidae > Melieria > Melieria picta. Next base: position 66,763,204 of record OZ057400.1, read on the forward strand.
TTTAAGTGTGGCAAAAAGGGGCACATACGATCACAGTGCAAGCAATCCACAATCCACAAAGTGAGAGGGCATGCTCCTTGTTCGAAGAAAATAACACGAATCGTGACATGGATTTTTGACAGTGGTGCCAGTTCGCACATGTGTATGAATAAACATTTTTTCAGTGAAATTGTTGCAAAGAGGCAAGAAATAGTGCTGGCGTCGGGAAAAATAATTTACGCAGAAGGCATAGGCAGTGTGAGTTTAAAAACGGAGTATATGAATTTAAAATTGAGCAATGTGTGGTATGTGCCGGAATTAAACTCGAATTTCTTTTCTATTGGTAAGGCCATAAAGTATGGTTATACTGTGACATTTTCGAAGCATGGTGCAATGATGAAAACTAAAGACGGTGAGAACATGGCCGAAGCAGTGTTGGAAAACGGTGTATTTATTGCAAAGATGACAGAATGTGAATGTGAAAATACGAAAAAGTGGCATAAGAGATTTGGGCACGTAAATATAAAAGATTTGAAGCATTTGTGCAACAAGAACATGGTGCGCGGACTAAATATAAAGGAAATTGACAATTTACAGTGTATTACGTGTGCCATATGTAAAATTCACAGTTTGCCTTACCCGAGTTATGGCAAAGTACTTTCAAAGCAAGTGTTAGACTTAATTCATACCGATCTTTGTGGCCCCATGCGTATTAAATCTCTAGGCGGTGCGTTCTACTTTATTACGTTTGTAGACGATTATTCGCGTTACATTAAAGTATATTTTTTGAAAAATAAATCTGAAGCTTTTGATGCATTCAAACATTTTGCTGTGACCGCGGAGACACAGATAGGCCGCAAAATTAAGACAGTCAGAAGTGACAATGGCAATGAATTTGTCAATACTCAATTTAGAAATTATTTTCGTGAAAAGGGTATTATCCACCAAACTACGGTCAGCTACACACCTCAGCAAAACGGTGTGGCTGAGAGGGCGAATAGGACCCTGGTTGAAATGGCGCGGTGCTTGCTGCAGTCTTCAGGTGCGACTCAAAGTCTATGGGGTGAAGCCGTAAATACAGCCGTACACCTGCGAAACAGATCTGCAACCAAGGTGCTAAGTGACGAGACTCCGTATGAGCGATGGTATGGTACAAAACCTTCAGTATCCCATTTTAAAATTTTCGGTTGTGATGCAGTAACTTTAAAAAAAGGTCCGCACAGGGGCGGAAAGTTTGACCCGAAGGGCATAAAATTAAAATTTGTTGGTTATGCCGGATATACTAAGGGTTATCGATTGTATGATCCAGTTAAGCGAATCATTGTTATAGCCCGTGATTGCATATTTTTTGAAGACTCGTTTGAAAAGATGGAGTTTGATGATATTTGTGAAGAAAGACCATTTTATTACCATCTACAAATTCCGACTGCTTCACACAATGAGCTGCCAAATATAAATGAAACTGACAATAGAGAAGAAGGTGAAGTACAAATCGAAGCTGAAGAAGATTCATCGGAATATGATGACGAGCCGATAGCAACACGAAAAAGAGGCCGGGGTAGGCCAGGCTTCTTAAGAACCGGTAAAATAGGCAGGCCACGGAAGCAGTATAAACATGTAGAAATGTTAAACTATGTAATTGACAGTCCAAATAACGTAGCTGAAGCGTTAGATTCGCCAGAGGGAGCAAATTGGAGAAAGGCTATGCAGGCAGAGTTAGATTCACTAACTAAAAACAACACATGGGAATTAGTGGATAAGCCGAAGAACAAAAACGTAATCGGTTGTAGATGGGTATTCACGGTGAAGCGCAATCCAGATGGTACTATAGAAAAATTTAAAGCGCGGTTGGTGGCCCAAGGGTGCTCTCAAAAACTCAACATCGACTATAAGGAAACTTTTGCTCCGGTGGTACGCCATTCTACAATTCGATTGTTATTGGCTTTGGCAGTAAAGTACTCACTTTTAGTTCATCACGTCGATATTGTGGCCGCTTACTTAAATGGCGACCTACACGAAGAGGTGTATATGACACAACCAACTACTTTCGAAGACGAAAAGTTTCCAAACAGGGTGTGTCTTTTGAAGAAATCTCTTTACGGCTTAAAACAAGCCGGCCGTGAGTGGAATAAAAAGGTGTCAGATATCCTCATAACTATGGGCTTCAAGAGGTGCCAAGCGGATAGTTGCGTGTACTTTAAGAAAAAAGATAATAATATTTGTCTTATTGGGCTGTACGTTGACGATATGCTGTTGGCATGTTCAAATTCAAAGCAGGCCCAAGATGTTATACAGCGTCTGAACGAGTTTGTAGAAGCAGTGGATCGAGGCCCAATATCATTTTATTTAGGAATGGAAATCAATAGAGACGCATCTACTGGTTCTATATCTATCCATCAAAAGAATTACGCTGAGCAACTGTTAAAATCATGGGGTATGGAATCTTGTAAGCCTGCGGCTACACCATGGGTTGATGGCACAGTGTTGAAGAAATGCAAAAGCGATTGTTAGAATGTGGATGCAAAAAGGTATCAAAGCTTGATCGGCGGATTGATGTATCTAGCAGTTATCTCTAGACCATATATCGCACATGTGGTGTCAAAGCTGTCGCAATTCAATAATCACCCGCATGAAGAGCATTTTAAAGCTGCTAAACACTTGTTAAGATACTTGAAGCAAAATCCCGCCGCTGCTATTACGTATTCATCAGCGGACGAACAGTTAGTTTGCTATACGGACTCCGACTGGGCTGGTGACACAAGTGACCGTAAATCGTATAATGGTTTTGTTGTTTTTATGGCCGGTGGCCCAATCGCTTGGGAGTCGCGGAAACAGTCCGTTGTTGCGCTTAGCACAATGGAGGCAGAATACGTGGCATTATGTCAGGGAGCAAAAGAAGTCGTTTTCCATCGTGGCCTAATGAAGGAAATCGGGCTTGCGGATTGTGTGAACGAGCCTACTACGATCTACTGCGATAATCAAAGTGCTCAATTCTTACTTAAAAATCCAATGGTGCATAAGAGGAGTAAGCATATAGACATCAGGTTTCACTATGTACGAGAAATGTTCAATCAAGGCGCTATACAGGTGGAGTAGGTGAGCTCTGAAGAAAATGCTGCGGATATAATGACGAAATTTTTGCAAAAGGGAAAGCACAATAGGGGTTGCAAATTGTTAAAGATTCAATTAAATTGATATTATTTTGAACTATGTAAATAACTTGAATTGTAACAAATTTGTAATCCAGAAAAGCACATGTTCCTTTATAATATAATGAATTGTAATGAAGTAATGCATATGAGTTGAGAGGGAGATTTGTTGGAAATATGGCAACCCAATTGCATTTGACATTTAATTTTAAGTCTTTCTTTTATATCCTGTTTTTAGTCCGAATAAATCGTTGAAGTCGAAACGACACGTTTTTCATTTTATCCCGAGAGCAGGTGGTATAACCCAACAAATATCAATTAGTTAAGGTTGCTTTTATATGAAACATTGTTAATTTCAACTCAGATTATTATGATGCATTTCGTGTTTGTTAGCAAAGGAAATAGTAAAATCGATATGTTTCGTGGTCGTGGAGGGCATTTTACCCTCTTTGGAGGACGGAGGACATTTGAGTTATTTGGAGGACTGTCCTCCACAATGGAGGACGGGTGGAAAGCATAATTGCACCTAAAGCGCAGTTACTAGAATCCGTGACAAGTGTAAATGTTTTAATGAAATCTGGATGAATTAGTATAGGGTCTGATGTAACTTATTTCTTTAGGTTTTCGAAGGAGTCGAAATAATCTTGATCTTTCGTATTTACCCTTTCGTTCTTTTTTAGGTATTTAACTAAATGATACATAAAGCGTATGTGATAACCTGTAATTCCTAAGAAAGATTTTATTTTTTTCTGTTGTACCCTGTCTATAACTTCAACTTTTTGTGCTTTAGTTTTTGTTCCGTCAGGGGTAACAATGTGCCCAAGAAATTCTGTTTCTCTAGCCAAAAATTTACATTTGTTGAGTTTAAATTTTTAATTTGGCTTTACTAAGGCGGTCTAAAATTTTGTTTAGTGACTCAAAATGCTCCTCTAAACTTGTGGAAAATACCAACACATCATCAAGGTACACCAAAAAAATGTTAGCAATGTAATCTTTCAGGACATTGTTAATCAATCTTTGAAAGGTAGCTGGCGCATTTCGCAGGCCAAACGGCATTCGAAAAAAAATCTTAATGACCTTTTGCAGTGGAAAATGCTGTTTTGTGAACGTCGCACAATGGGGTAAACATGCCAAAAACCCGCGCATTGTCTATTTTATGCTGTAGTATCTATACGGTTAAAGATAAATACCTCAAATTTGGAAATCTCCTTCAGGACTCTTCAGAGATTTGTCCACCATAATTTTATTTTATTTATTGTACCGTGCATCGGCACCCTACAGTCGGCAATTAGGCATTTTTAAAATCTTCATTAGTAAAAACAAAACCAAAGTTATAGTATTTAAATCTACCCAAACTGACTTATGAATACTCTGGATTGTAGCCACGCCCCGATTTTTCGCCTCCTTTCATAAAACACCCATATAAAACACATACATGTAGGGTAACTCGTATTTAAACAAAAAACATTTTATATGGGTTGATACGGCTCATAACGGGTTAATGGTACTTCCCAGCCCCACTTACCGTTATAAATAACCACAAAAGTGCAGATGAAGTTGGTTAATATATAAATATAATACATTTTTCCAATTTAACAAAGTATGCTTATATGGCAACCCTACTTAAAAGTGGGCGTACCATGCCCATTTTTACGTCAGAGTTTAGTTATGCCACTTGTAAATTCTTTACAAAGTTTTATTGAAATATATTGCCTTTTTCGAGAATCATCCTACGTACCAGCCGAAAAAATTGATAAAAAATGTTTAATTTTAGCATATTTATTAATTCAGGTGATAAATCACATCTATTTTTACTTTATTTATTTTTTTTAATACTATATATATGCACCAAGTGTTATAAACGTACCGACCCATACGCGCGTTAAAAAGTTTTCGGTTCTAATATATTTATTTTCTTACTAGAAGAAGTGAATAAAAGTCAAAAAATCCAACCATTCCGCAGCTTTCCGCAGACAAGTTGGGTATCATTTTTTTTATGAAGGTTCCTACTCACCTTCCCTAAAGATTTTCGATTATCCATGATTATCCATAAAAGTTATACACCACGAAAGTAGGACATTTTCCTAAAAAATCGTCCTTTTTGCCCAAACTTTGAGAACTTATATCTTTACAAGAAAATGTGTCATGTGAAAGAATTATATGTCAAATTAATTATAGGAATATGCTTATTATACATTAGGGTGGGTCGATTCCGGACTTTTTTCGATTCGAGATTTCTAATAGTGCGGAAAAGTTGCCTTAGTACTTCCTGATTCCAATGCAATTTTTTGTTTTGAGATCGGACTGCATCTTCAACCCCAACTCCGGCCTTGAAATTTCGGAAATTTGCCTAAAATCGTGAAATTGCCTACCTAGCGCCTGAAATACGCCTCTCATGGCAAAATGTATAAAAGAAAAGTTGTTTGTCGCATCATTAGCTACCGAAATGGTATTATGATCATGGCCGTAGGACGAACCGTTCCCGAGATACGAGCGAAAAGGCGGCGCGCCGCAGCGCAAGGTAAAAATCGGCTTGCGGCCACACTTCTCCCTGAATGCGCCAACAATGACGCGGGCGCTGCGGAGATGTGTTCTGTGCTTCACGCGTCGGGTCGGACCGGCCGGGCCGCTCCCCCCGTCCCGTCTCGCTCTTCCCCCATCCCTCTCCCCTCCCCGCCAGACACTAGACTAGACTCCCGCTGCGCGCCGGGCGCCACCAGCTTGCTCCGTCGTGTATTCCCCTGCGCCATACGACACGTTCGGACAGGTCCCCACACAAATATTCTTTCATCGAGTTCCTTCACTCTTGTCGTTGATTTCCCCGAGTGCTATCACTTACATTCTCTGAACAGAACACAAAACTCAACATGTCTGTATCTAAATTTAAATTTAGACAGAAATGTCCTGTGTTTGGCATATATCCGTACGATCTCACTGAGTCCCAGCTACCCAGTTACCAGGATGTTCTTTTGTATTATCAGTTTGAAAGATTTCGTATAGGGCGACTCCGAGGAGACAACTATGAACCTAGGAGTAAAGAGGTTTCAGAAATAGTTGCAAAAATGGTTGAAAATATTTTCAAAAAGTCATCTATTCCGATAGTCTCACACACCAGAGTTCTACAAATGCTCACCACATACCATAAGAAATTTCTGACACTTAAACAAATGTTTTTAAGGAACCAAATAGGTTTGCGCTCTAAAAGAGACGACTTTGTCTCTTCTGCCGCAGAATTATTTGACATTGCTGCTTGTAAATGCATTTCTTTTTCTTCATGCAATTGTCCAAAGGAAAGGAAAGTTCCTATCATTGAACAACCATTTCTCTTGGACCAGAGAACCAGAAGAATTGGTCGCATTGGAAGTGTTGATCTACCTGAAACAAAAAAGATTGCAAAGAGAAATGAACGTAAAGAAAAGCTTTCAAAACGTCATTCAACATCAACACTTACCAGAAAAGTATCAGCTACAACACGTGACCATTCAGATCAACCAGACACTCACACAGACGACAACAATGTCGGTGTGTCGCACATACATTCTTCCAAAAACGATGCTGATGCTGAATTTTCTCTTCCATCCTCTAAAATCAAACAAAACACACTATTATTAGAACACACTGCTTTAGCTGCCCAAAGATTCGGATTAAGTGACAGAGCAGCGGCCTTGATGGTTTCATCTGCCTTTCTGGATGCCAAAAAAGCAGCTTTGATAACAGAGGATCAGGCTAGCTTTGTCACTGACAAGTGCAAGATTAGTCGAGCAAAAAAAAGTTTTGGAATTAAGCTCCAAAACACCGAAAGTATTGACTCTGTATATGGGCTGTATTTTGACGGCCGCAAAGACAATACACTCACACAAGTCCGCGAAGGTGAAAAGTACTACCGCGACACTGTCAAAGAGGAACATATTTCTCTTGTAGCGGAACCTGGGTCTCATTACTTTGGCCACGTCACCTCTCCTTCCGGGTCAGCTGAGGATGAGATGCAAGCTATATGGCAACATTTACAAGACAATTCAGTAGATGTGGAACATCTAGAAGTTGTCGGTGCTGATGGCACCAACACGAACACAGGTTGGAAAGGTGGAATCATTCGGAAACTAGAAGAAAAAATAGGTAGGCCATTACAGTGGGTTGTTTGTCTTCTACATTTCAACGAACTTCCATTTCGTGCTCTTTTCGAACACATAGATGGTGTCTCAAAGAGTCCAAATACATTCTCTGGCGAGATAGGTAAACTGCTCTCTGATTGTGAGAAGTTGCCTGTCGTCAAATTTGAAAGTTTTCCATCATGCCAATTACCTTCTGAGGTTATTAATCCGACCCAACTTAGCACAGACCAAGCTTACCTCTACAAAATATCAGAAGCTGTTATTTCCGGTCAATGCTCTTCAGACTTACAATTAGCGTCGATGCATCCAGGTAACATGTGCAAATCTCGCTGGCTCACCTGTGCAAACAGAATTCTGAGATTATACATTTCTACAGACAAACCAACAAAGGAAATAAAGATTTTGGTCAAGTACATACTTACAGTTTACTCACCTTTGTGGTTCTCAATAAGATTCCACAGTTCAATCAAAGATGGCTCGCGCCATCTCTTTGCTGCAATCCAAAGGTCGAGATACTTACCTGCCAAACTGCGCAAGGTTGTCGATTCATCCATTCAACAGAATGCTTTCTTTGCTCTTCCAGAAAACATTATCCTTAGTATGATGACTGACGAACGGGTAGAAGTCAGAAAGTTGGCCCTTGCCCGTCTTCTGGCAGCCAGAGAAGCAGAGACTGACACTGTAAATGGATGGGTTAGATGTAATAAAGTGCCAAAGCTGAATTTCAAAGCTAATAATTATTACGATATGATTAACTGGAAGACTATTACCTTGACTGTTCCACCAGTTCTTCGTTCAGTTTCTAACGAAGAGCTCATAAAAGGGTTGTCGGGAGACACTGCAGAGATATGGAAATTTAGTGAATTCCCCTCTCACACCGTGGCAGTCGAGAGAACCGTCAAACTGGTGACAGAGGCATCTTCTAAAGTTATTGGCCCCCAGTCTCGTGATCGTTTTATACGCTCTACACTGAAATCTAGGCAACAACTGCCAAAGTTTAGTACAAAATCTGATTTTATCAATAAATTTGATACAGATTCAGACTAAAACAAGCCTGACATATGGTTGATTGGTTGGGTTCACCCACGTGGTGGGTTCTGGGTAACCAACACAGGTTAGCTGAGAGCTGCAACAATTTTCACCTTGCGCTGCGGCGCGCCGCCTTTTCGCTCGTATCTCGGGAACGGTTCGTCCTACGGCCATGATCATAATACCATTTCGGTAGCTAATGATGCGACAAACAACTTTTCTTTTATACATTTTGCCATGAGAGGCGTATTTCAGGCGCTAGGTAGGCAATTTCACGATTTTAGGCAAATTTCCGAAATTTCAAGGCCGGAGTTGGGGTTGAAGATGCAGTCCGATCTCAAAACAAAAAATTGCATTGGAATCAGGAAGTACTAAGGCAACTTTTCCGCACTATTAGAAATCTCGAATCGAAAAAAGTCCGGAATCGACCCACCCTATTATACATACTAAAAATTATTTGATTATATTTATAAACAACGATTTTATTGAGATTTTAGCACACCCATCAAAAAAGTTGCGTCGACAAAATGAAATTGAGTATAAAAACACCCAACTTTGAATGGCTATATAGCAGCCAGTTTTAGTTCAATTTACATGCAAAAAGCGTTTTCTGATTACTACATGCATGCAGATTACGAAACAACCAAAAAAAAAGTTGGGCCCGTAACTTTAAGATTAGCCGTAATGCGCGGGTTTTTGACATGTTTACCCCATTGTGCGTCGTCTGGGTGCATCTCGATCTGATGAAACCCATTCGCCACATCTAGTGTGGAAAATATTGACCTCTACCTAATTTGTCGAATATATCGTCTATATTCGGCATAGGAAAACGATCTTCGATAGTCACGTTGTTTAATTGACGGTAGTCTATCACGATACGCCAATTTTGTTTGCTTCATGAGTCCATTTTTTGGTTACTACTAAAATTGTGCTATTATAGAGGCTATTTGACTCTCTGATGATTCCTTGTTCAAGCATTTAATTTACTTGTTTGCCTACTTCTTTCTGGATTTCCGGGTATCTATATGAAGGGTGATTTTTAAGAGCCTTCGGATTTGATTCGAAAGCCGCCGTAGCTCAGCTGGCTAGTGCGTTGGTTTGCGAGTCAAATGCGACGCTCGAACCCAGGTTCAAGACTCCGTTGCTGCTAACACCGAAAAAAAAGCAAAACAACAATTTATCTTTCGGCGGTTGTCCTCTCAGCAGGAAATGGCAAACCTCTGAGAGTAAAATTGCCTATGAAACAGCTCCCCACTCGCCGTTCGGAATCGGCATAAAACTGTAGGTCCCTGCCAACTTTGTACACATTCGCACGCACAACACGGATGGTTGCGGGTAGCTAGGCCTTAGTTTCGTAATCGGGCTGTCGTGCCAGTCAATTATTATTATTATATTCGGATTTGATTAAAAAAAAAACACAAAATTTAGAGAAATGTATGAAATCTCTATTTGAGTCGATAGAACGATCTATATAAATCAATGTTTAAAGATGATTTCATGTAAATGTTGACCGCGGATGCGCCTCAAATGGTTCATACGCTGGGTCGAATTTTGGCATACTCTCTCCAACATATCAGCCGTTATCTCACGAATAAATTCGTCAATATTGGCTTCCAGTGCGTCAACCGTTGCGGGCTTGTCGCTATAGACATGAGCCTTAACATAGCCTCACAAAAATAGTTTAAAGGCGTTAAATCGCAAGAATTTTCTTCGTAGTGGAGTAACAGAGGCCCAATTGCTGCGAACGGCGCCGAACCGGTAATTCACGGTCATCAAAAACACTGGCGGATACAGCTGTTATATTCTCCTCTGTCCGCACTTTACGTCTGCGTGTTGGTGGTTTAATGTCCAATAATGTAAATTTGGTGCGAAATTTAGTCACAAGATTCCGAATAGCCGCCTCAGAAGGTCGCCCAAACTGACCATAACATGAAAGAAGTGCACGATGCACTTTCTTAACCGATCATGATTTTTTATAATAAAATTCAATAATCTGCAAGCGTTGTTCGTTTGTTAGTCGATTTATGGTTAAATTATAGACCAAACTGAACATGTTTGACAGTAACCAACCGCGTCAGCCACGTGACTCATCGTCACGTTGGCGCCGCTCGGTGGAGCAACCACCGCAGCCTCAGAAGTTGCTGTCGTGGGAGCGACAGAAGTAGTCAGCTCGACCTCAGTCAGTTAAATATCTGTCATCTGAAGTGTCATTTATTTAGTGAAAGGTTTGCCATTTACGAATATCGTTCGTTTAACAACCGAAGAACGCGTAAAAATAATTAAAACTTACTACAAAAGTGGTGGTTCAAACGTGGCCACTTTTGGAGCATTACGGGGTGATTATGGTCGTCACAATCGTCCGACTGTGTAAGGAATTGGCAAAATTATAAAGAAATTTGAGGAGACTGAAAGCGTTACAGATGTGGGCAGGCCTGTGCATCATCGCAATGTACGCACCGAAAATATCGCTTCTGTTAGGGAAAGTGTGGCGGAAAATCCGAATTGGTCGATTCCGCGGCGTTCTCAGCAATTGGGCCTATCTTACGGCTCATTGTGGCGAATTTTGCATTTGGATTTGGCATATAAAGTTCAACTCACGCAACAATTAAAGCCGGCTGAGCATTCACAACGCCGTAGGTATGCTTATTGGGTGCTAGAGCAACAGGCTTTCAATGCTGATTTTTCGAACAAAATTTTCTTCAGCGGTGCAGCTCATTTTTCACTCGGTGGTTACGTCAACAAGCAAAATTGTCGCACTTTTGGAGAACCCAAAAGTGATTGTGGAAAAGCCATTGCATCCAGAAAAAGTGACTGTTTGGTGCGCATTATGGTCAAATTTTGCGAAAATATGTTTTGATCGATTTAATATGAAGCATAATTGAAAACATTTTTTGAGTGCATATTTAGTTTGACCATACCATACCATATGGTCAAGCTAGGTGCTATCGGGAAGGAGAGTAGCGAGTTCACGGTGCACTTCGCTATCTCCTTGAAGTTCTGAAATGTTGGCTTTCCCAGCGCACCACAGTTTTCACATATTTTCAAAGTTGTGGCAGCTGGTATTGAAGGGAATTCCCATTTTAGCCGCATGCTTTCCAATGAGGCAGAGGCCGGCGATGATCGCGGTCAGTCTTGCCACATCCCGGCGGTCCCTGTTTAAGAGCTCCGTGGTTCTTTTCTTATCTGTGTAGGCCAAAGTGATTTGCTGACCTTGAAGGATTCCATCCTCTGGCACCTAGTGTTGACTTTGGCGAAGAAGTCTTTTATAAAGCCCTTTGGGGCGAGAACCGTCAGCGCCTCACTCTCATTCAGAGTGGAGCCTTTTCGAGCTAGTCCATTGGTTTTTTCGTTCCTGTTAATGTTATTGTGCCCTGGCACCCATATGGGCTAGCTCTGTGAGGACTTTCCTTATTCCCGAACTAGTTTTGAAGATAGACTCGACGTATCCATTGCCTCAATCGTGGATAGGCTGTCGAAAAGTATGGTAATGTGGCTTTGTAGGATGCGTCTAACAAGACAACAGCCTACTTCCCATTGCATACAAGGTCCTGACGAGCGTACTATGTGAAAGATTAAAGCCACTCCCCAAGGTGCTGATTGGACCCTATCAGTGCGGCTTTAGACCTGGTAAGTCCACCATCGACCAGATATTCACTTTACGCCAAATCCTGGAGAAGACCCATTAGAATCAAATCGATACTCACCATCTCTTTATCGATTACAAGGCAGCATTCGATAGCCCGATAAGGGATCGCCTATATGCCGCATTGTCTGAACTTGGTATCCCTGCAAAGCTCGTGAGACTTTGCAGAGCGACGTTGAGCAATACGCTCAGCTCCGTCAAGGTTGGAAGTGACCTCTCCGACCCATTCGATACCGTTCGAGGATTCAGACAGGGCGTTAAAAGGTGCGTGTAGTGAAAGAATCGCGGAAAAATTTACAAAACAAAAAAACGAGAGTCATGCGGTGTGCAGTGGGCCTGTGTACACAAAATAATGAACACAAAAAAAAACGAGTGTGCTTATGACCACACGACTGAAGTGAAACTTCTTTCGCTTCATCTGTATGTATATATATGAGTCTTTCCAATAATTTTTTAAAAAACATATTTTATGGGGTTCTTCAAATTGGCTCAAAGTTTGACACATTGAAGTACTATGCAAAATATCTGTATTCCCAATTTTTTAGCCCTCCCCGTCCCCGCGTACCCGAGAAAAAAATTTTTGAAACCCTGAGAAACTCCGTTTTTTTGCGTTCTTTAAAAAAATCATATCTCGGGAAGTTGGAGGTCAAATGAAACATGCGGTAGCATATTTTATTCGTTGATGAGTCTACTTCTTTAGAAATTTGGTCCGGGTCAGTCTCGGTTTGATCCGGTTGTTTGGCGTTTGAATAAGTAAAGTCGTTCAAACTGTAAAAACGGCCTTCTTCAAAAATTGCGCCAAACAACCGGATCAAACCGAGACTGACCAGGACCAAATTTCTAAAGAAGTAGACTCATCAACGAATAAAATATGCTACCGCATGTTTCATTTGACCTCCAACTTCCCGAGATATGATTTTTTTAAAGAACGCAAAAAAACGGAGTTTCTCAGGGTTTCAAAAATTTTTTTCTCGGGTACGCGGGGACGGGGAGGGCTAAAAAATTGGGAATACAGATATTTTGCATAGTACTTCAATGTGTCAAACTTTGAGCCAATTTGAAGAACCCCATAAAATATGTTTTTTAAAAAATTATTGGAAAGACTCATATATATGTGTGTGTACAATATATACATGTATGTACATATACATATATTAATTTTCTACAAATATTTAAATTTATTTTATGTTTTCATGTAACGCTTACGTCACGCGTTCGCCAGCTTACTCCCCAAGTCAAGCGTGCGTAAACCACTCAACTCCCGTTCGCCTCGACCGATCACACTTTTCGTAACGCGTTCGCCAGCTTACTCCCCAAGTCAAGCGTGCGTAACCCACTCAACTCCCGTTCGCCTCGCGCGATCACACTTTTCGTAACGCTTACGTCACGCGTTCGCCAGCTTACTCCCCAAGTCAAGCGTGCGTAAACCACTCAACTCCCGTTCGCCTCGCCCGATCACACTTTTCGTAACGCGTTCGCCAGCTTACTCCCCAAGTCAAGCGTGCGTAAAGAAGTTTCACTTCAAAAAGGTACATGAGTGGCGACGTACTTTTCTAATCGAAAATAGAAAACAAATTTATTAAATAACAAAAAGTGAATAAATATTTGATGTTGTCCCATTGTGTTGCTCTCTCCAAAATTATATCAACATTTTCAGCCAATAGGAAACAATTTTGTATGACGTCACTGGTGCGGCTTCAAATTAATTTTCTCTCGGAAGGCGCAGTCTATTCAATGAATCTGTTCGGTTAGCACTAATTTGAGTTGAATTTAATTTTTTTCTAAAAACTTTAATTGTTTTGATCTCATTATTATTCGATAGCATTCGCATAGCATTCGATAGCCCGATAAGGGATCGCCTATATGCCTGAACTTGGCAGCCCTGCAAAACTCGTGAGACTTTGCAGAGCGACGTTGAGCAATAAGCGCAGCTCCGTCAAGGTTGGAAGTGACCTCTCCGACCCATTTGATACCGTTCGAGGATTCAGACAGGGCGATCCTTTGTCCTGCGACCTCTTCAACTTCACCATGGAGAGTGTTCTGCGCAAGGCCGGTGTACATCGTAATGGCACAATTTTCAACAAAAGTGTCCAGCTCCTTGCCTACGCTGATGACATTGATGTCATTGGGCATAACAACCGAGATGTCACCGCTGCCTTTGCGGCTATCGAAAGAGAATCTGCCAAAATGGGTCTGGTGGTAAATGAGGGCAAGACGAAGTATATGCTGTCTACACGCAGTGACTCGCAGCGGCTAGGGTCTCACGTCCAGGTCGACAGATGTACTTTTGAAGTTGTCAAGGAATTCGTCTACCTTGGCACCGCCATTAACAGCGGCAATGATGTCAGCCTGGAGATAAAGCGAAGGATTACTCTTGCCCACAGGTGCTACTACGGTCTCGGTAGGCAATTGAGAAGTAGAGACCTCTCTCGACCGACAAAACTTGCACTCTATAGGACGCTAATCTTGCCCGTGCTCCTCTGTGGGGCTGAAGCATGGACAATGACGCGAAATGACATAGCGGCCCGTGGAGTGTTTGAGAGGAAGGTACTTCGTAAAATGTTCGGCCCAGTTCGTATTGGCGACGACTATCGTATACGAACCAATAACGAGCTGTATGAGCTGTATAAGGACATGGTCGTAGCACAGCGGATTAACATCCAGCGGCTGCGCTGGCTCGGTCATGTCTGCCGTATAGGCTTGATTGCACGTAACGAGTAGAGTGACGAGACAGCAACTCGAACAAGTACTCGTTTCGTCTAAACAGTAGTTGTTGATTGAGTCAGTCACCGAGTAGAGTGGCGAGAGAGTCAATAGAATCACATTTTGTTTACTAGGCCGAGAACTACTTTACCGTTATATTTTTCTTCTTTTCGCAGCGATTCTCTGAATCGCTCGTCACATGCGGAATGCGTCACACGCCACTTTTCTCTCGGTTGAGTTTAATTGCGCAAGTTGCTTAGTTCATTTTGTGCATTATAAAACCGAACTGCCACGTGTCAAAATACGTTTGAACAACTCGTCGCTTTTGCTCGCCCACCCAACTCTCTCGGCCTAGTACCATTTTGATGTCTCGCCACTCTACTCGTTACGTGTAATCAAGCCTTATGGACGACGAAGCTCCGGCGAAAAAGGTGTTCGATGCGGTGGTTGGAGGTCGGCGGCGAAGAGGAAGGCCGTGTCTCCGGTGGAAGGACCAAGTTGAAAAGGCCCTGTCATCACTTGGTGTGACCAACTGGAGAAGGCGCGCGCAAAGCAGAGGCGCCTGGAGAGAAGTTTTGCGGCAGGCCGTAACCCGATAACGGGTTGTTATGGCCAGTTAAGTAAGTAAGTCTAAAAAGTCATCTTGCAAGCATAGCAAGCACTTCCGCCTGGAAAACGCTTGCTGTGTTTGATAGTCTGATACTTGGTTTTTATTTTGCTCCCAAAAAGTAAATTGAAAAGAGGGATCTCACTTTCCAGGTTTGTGTCACAGTTTAGTGTACAGATTTCAACGCACACAATAGGCTTAGCTAGGCTCCACGCAGGACTGTCCGCGGATGTGTTCAACACGTGCCTGCAAGAACAGACTTTCCCGGACCCGTGATAGCTGCAAAAACTGGTGTTGCTGCCCAAGGAGGCAAACCCCCCGACTACCCCTCCGCATATAGCCCAATATGTTTGCTGGATACGGCAGGGAAGGTATTGGAGCGAATAATAGCCTACAGGCTAGAAGTGGCTGTTACTGCAGCAGGCGGATTATCCGACTACCAATTAGGGTTTCGGAAATCAAGGTCGACGATCGATAGTGGTGGTTGAAGCGGCTCGAGATGCAATCAGCGACACACGCTGAAGAGGTGGAAAAAAGGAGTATTGCTGCCTGGTTACGCTCGACGTAAAAAACGCGTTCAACTCCGCATCTTGTCAGAGCTGCGCCGACGAGGGGTGCCAGAGTACTTGGTGGCAATCATAGCCAGCTACTTTTAGAACAGGCGTCTGTTATTCAGTACGGATGACGGAGAAAAGCTACATCTGGTGACAGGAGGTGTCCCGCAAGGATCAGTGCTGCGCCCATTTTTGTGGAACCTCATGTACGACGGCGTACTGCAGCTGGAAGTGCATGAGACAGCGAAAATCGTCGGTTTCGCGGGCGATATCGTAGTAGGTGTCACAGGAAAGCACATCCACAACATTGAGGCGGTCTGCAATGACACAGTGGCGAAGGTTCAGCAATGGCTCACTGCCATCGGCCTGCAGCTGGCCGAGCAAAAAACTGAAGTCCTGCTGATATCAAGCAGGAAGAAGGTAGAGTAGGCACAGGTTCCCGTAAACAGCCAAACGATTGCCTCGAAAGTCGCAATTAGGTACTTGGGCGTCATACTTGGCAACCGGCTGACGTTCAAGCAGCACCTACAGCACGCAGCGGAGCGCGCCACGAGAGCTGTGGTGGCGCTAGCGAGGCTAATGCCAAATCTCGGCGGACCAAAGCAGGCAACGAGGATGCTCATGTCACGAGTGACAACCTCGACTTTGCTATATGGAGCGCAAATCTGGGCCCCTGCGACGACGGTTCGTACCGGTGAAAGATTGAGGCAACGTACCGCCTATACGCATTAAGGATATGCCGCGCATTTTGCACAACGTCGTACGAAGCAGCTTGCGTAGTCGCCGGCATGATACCAGTCGACATCCTGGCTTTGGAGGCGTACTACAATGCGCCCGACAACAACAATGGGCGAAGCAACGGCGGGCAGAGCCGCTGGGATAGCTCGTCTAAGGGGAGGTGGACGCACCGCCTGATACCAGCGCTCAACAATTGGCGCTGAATCGCAAGCACGGCGAGATCACGCATTACTTGACGCAGCTACTGGCAGGTCACGGCGGCTTCAAAGCATATCTACATCGCTTCGGCCACGAAACCGACCCATACTGCACCACATGCGTCGGCGAGGTGGAGGATGCGGAGCACGTAACCCTAAAGTGTCCTCGGTACGAGACACAGCGACAGTCGCTGGAATCAAACAGAGGCAGCCGTATTAGCGTGCAGAACATGGTGCAGCAAATGCTCAAAACGGCGGAGAAGTGGAACATGGTGTGCGCGTTTGCAGCACAAATAAAGATAGAGCAGCGACGACTAGAGCAAGAGCGTAGGGCAGAGGGCCCCAGTAGCATCTACGTGCCGAACTCCTAAGGCTGAAAACCAATGACTACATGACGCGAAACTGAGAGGGGTCACGGTTGCTAATTCGGTCAAACCAGGCCCCAAAGCCGCAAATTCGGTCAAACCAGGCCCCTGAGTTGATTAGGGTTCGTACAGCAAATTCTCCATACAAAAGCCAGGGCAAGGGCTGCTGGTGCGTTCGATGTTTATTTGCAAATAAAATAATTGTTTTTTTGCTTTCATTCTGTAGTACGTTTATAGAAAATTGAATTGAAAAAAACGTTGTTACTGAAAAACGTCATAAGTATGTTGCAACGTGTTTTAATATGATTTTACTTCTGTTTTTGCTGACTGCCCTCAAAGCCTTAACGTTTGAATTGCTTGAGTTGCAGCTCTGCGTTTGAAAAGAGTTCAACTTGCCATCACTGTTTCTTGAGTTTGCCGTTTGTTCAAACGGCAAACTCAATGAAACATGAATTGAAGGAAAAAGCAACCGAATATCTGCTGACTTTAGCGTATGAAATAATTTATTTCTGCTTTTTGTTGGTACGGGTTACAATCAAAATTACTTAGACCAGTAAAACAAGGCGGTTCGCAACGCTATATTTACAGCAAATAAGAAAAGTTATCACTTTAAGATGTTTGGGTACAAAACCCCGTACACTATCGGACGATCGGAAAAAGCAAAAAATGGTCTGAAAATCATTTCCCCTCTCAGTTTCGCGTCACGTAGTCACTGCTGAAAATCCGCCCGGCGACGCAATAATCTAGAGCTGCGACATCGATCGAAAAACATTGATGTTATGCGGGAGGAGGTATCGATGTTGACAAAACATCGGCTAAAAAACATCTCTGTTTTTTTAATGGAAATGTTAGCTACATATGTCTTAATTAATGAAATTGTAAAAATGCACTATTCCCCTCACATAAAATACAAAAGAAACGTCGCAATTAAACATTCAATACAATCGGACGTGTTCCTTGTGCTCATCTTCTCGGTCCACCTTTTCACTCGCGCGTACACTCTTTTCTTACTGTTCCACAGTTGTCACGTGTCTATTCTCAAATAACACTACATTAAACGAACCAAACACAAAGCATAAGAAAAAGAACAAAATCACTGCTCTCGAGAGCACACGAAACCAACATGAACGAACCACCCGATGACGCGAAGAACAAATATCATTTACTGCCTTCAATGGCTTTTGACTTTAATAAAAAACTAAACTTAATTTCCATCGGGCCGAAATATATGATTGTGAAAAGAATACCCGAAACCGAATCTCTTACAAAGATTTCTCCATTCTTAATCAAGAAAGCTATCGACTATGCAAGTGGAGGAGAAGTGGAAACGTGCAAGAAGCTACGAAACGGCGATTTGCTAATAAAAACAAAAAAACTCGATCAAGCAAAAAAACTTGGGAAGCTAACTGCAATCACACAAACAATCACGGTTGAAGTCACCGAGCACTACACACCGAACTACACCAAAGGTGTTATTTATTCTAACGACCTTCGCGGCATTCCCGAAAATGAAATGAACTCAAAGCGCAAAATGTCACCGAAGTTAAAAAAATTATGAAAAAACTGGTGAACAACTCACAGAGACTGGTCTGATCATTCTAACATTCTCGTCACTAACACTGCCAAGTGAAATCCAAATTGGCTACAAAAAAATTCGCACTCGTCCATATGTTCCATTACCGCGTAGATGCAAAAACTGCTTTCGGTTCGGACATGTAACCCAAATTTGCAAAAACGACAAATTCTGCCCCACATGCTCCAGCATTGACCATATTGATTACATCACCAACGAACAGTGTGAAAACTTACGAAACTGCATAAACTGCAAGGAAAATAAAATCACCGATGACAATCACTCCCCCCCTCGACAAGACGTGTCCCATATTCATCAAACAGAAAGAGCTCCAAACAATAAAAACAATTGAAAAAGTCGATTACAAAACTGCAATTAAAATCTACGCCGAACGCCACCCACACTCCAATAACAATATTCTTCAACTCTCCGCAAGCCTCACTCCAACCACGAAAATAGCGGTCATTCATCTCTCGTTCCACAAATACCACAAACAACTAACAACACTCTCGCACTTCTCTCTGCCTCCATCGCAGAAGGTTCGCCAAAGCCGTCAACATCAACTGCAACCATCTCTACAATTCAGCAAATCCCAGACACAAAAATAAAAATATTTCCTAAAAACATCTCTAATCGTCTTAAAAACCAACTAAAAGCTAAGGCCCCCAACACAAGAGCTAAATCCCGATTGAATAAAAGTCGACCCTCCACCTGTTACGATGACGACGAGGATGATGAGGATGAAAACAACACTACAATGAAATAACCCCTTTCCTTATCTACATAACATAAGAAAAACTCTACTTACTTTATAAGAAATATCTGCAATTATCTACTAATAACTGCTATTGTAATGGCCATAGTAATATTACAATGGAATATAAGAGGATATATTAACAATTATAATGAATTGCAATTATTTATTAAACGACACAATCCAAACATCATTGCACTACAAGAAACCCTCTTACATTCCACTAACAATATTCCAATCCCAATTAATTTCCACATATACAACCACAACTCTTCTACTACCGCATTTGGAGGTGTTGCCCTATTAATTCATAATTCTCTACAACATCAACCCCTTTTCTTAAACAACGACATAGAGTCCATAGCTGCAGTAATCCACTCCAAACATAAATTTACATTAATCAACTCATACATTCCTCCGAACAAAAACTTTAATCTTAACAGTCTACAAAACCTTCTCAACTCTATACGTAAGTCCTTTATGCATACTCTTAGGTGACTTCAATATTTGGCACCGTAAATTGGAATCCCCTACAAACAATCGAAGAGGCAACATTGGCAACCATACCTTTACTCACATCGACCTCACCCTGTCCTCCCCCATTTTATCAATGCAATCCAAATGGTCAATCGAAAACGATTTATCCGGTAGCGACCATTTCCCCATCATCACCTCCCTATTCCACCAACAGCAAAACAATTACAACAAACCCATACCCTCATTTAGAGTTAAAATAGCAAATTGGTCCTTGTACCAAAAACTCGTTGACAACTTCCACTCTTCCCGCCCGGTGAGTAACAACATAAACAAGGAAGCGGCCAACTTACAAAGAATAATTTTACAAAGCGCAAACCAATCTATACCCCAATCCACACCACACAAATATACACACAATGCCCCTTGGTGGAATACAAACTTACAAAAACTAAAAAACGACAAAAAAAGACTTTGGAACGCACTTAAACGCAACATTACCAGCTACAATATTATATGTTTCAAGCGAGCCAACGCTGCTTTTAAGCGTGAGAAAAATAGAAAAACGAAAATCCCTTGAAAACTTCACGGCCCAAATTAACCCTAACACTCCAACTTCAGCCATCTGGTCAAATATTATACTTTTTGCGGCCTAAACCCCTCAAAAAATATTCACTGCATTACCCCCGAAAATTCAACAAATTTATCCATAACTGATAAACCTTCAATAGCTAATGAGTTCTGCAAATACTGGTCTAATGAGTCTAGCGACTCCAAATTCTCTAACAATTTCCGTGTCAGAAAAAACAATACCATTTCTACCCCACCACGGTGCTCCCCCAGTCCAAAAGTAAAGCTAATCGAAAGAAATATAACTTACCTTGGAATGACAATTGCTCTGAATAAGCTGAAAGGGAAAACTCCTGGAACAGATCGAATTTCCTACCCTTTGATCAAAAATCACACCCCCACTGTGAAGCATAGACTCCTACAATTATACAACAACATTTTCAACAATCTCATACCACAAATTTATAAGACTAGCACTGTTATTCCCATCCATAAAACCAACTCCGATAAAACTACTATTAAATCCTACAGACCTATTTCCCTCAACCCCTGTTGCGCGAAGCTTTTAGATAAAATTATTGCTAACAGATTGTGGTGGTTTGTCTCGGTCAACAAACTATTCCATACAAATCAGATGGGTTTCAAGAAATGGAAGTCAGTATCTGATTCTCTAGTCTACCTAGATTATCTGATTACTAACGCACTATCAACCGAAAACCATATATCCCTTATCTCCCTGGATTTCGCTAAAGCCTTCGATAAAATTGGTATCCACGCGGTCATCGATCAACTGGTAAACTGGAATATAGGCCCCAATATTATTAAATACATCACCAATTTCATGACTAACAGGAAAATCAGAGTTCGAATAAAAAACCTTTTTTCTGAAACTCTCCCTCTTTCGAACGGTATACCCCAGGGTTCCCCCCTTTCGGTAGTCTTATTCCTTATAGCTTATAACAAACTATGCGATACCATATCACTACACAAAGAACTTTATTTCTGCGCCTATGCTGATGATTTTAACATACTAAAAAAACTAAATAAGGACAAAAACATCAACATCAACTTCAACAGTTTGTTTAACGACGTGTTATCCTGGTGTGACTATTCAGGAGCCGAGCGCTCGTTAAATAAGTGCAAGCACCTTCACATATGTCGAAAACGTAGCTGCCGTTGCAACATTCACGCTACCAACATAGCAATACCTAATGTTAATGAATTACGAATATTAGGACTAGTACTCAACCATAAATACACGTGGACATCACATGTCGAATTCCTGATACCAGCTCTGTCTAACCGACTAAATATTATAAAATGCCTGGCAAGCAGCCAATTTAATTGCAACACACACACTAATTACAGTCATTAAATCCGTAATCCTGTCAAAAATTGATTATGGCATATTCTTGTACGGATACTGCCCTAAGTACTTAATCAGCAAAATAAAAAGCATATATCATTCCGCAATAAGAACGGCTCATGGCGCATTTCGCACAACAACGATCAACACAATGCTTTACGAATCGAACATCTGCCCTTTCGAAGACAGGCGAAACTTTATTTCCGCAAAATTAATTAAATCATTCCTACTAAGCTTCAACACTCCCTTGGCTCAATTAATAACTAGTGTGGTGGTTTTGCCCTATAGGTGGAATTGTAGTTCGTCGGAGTCCGGGTTTCTCCTTTTTTAGTAGCGGGAGTGCGCCAGGAATTCTGGCCACAAAGGCCGAAATGTTTTCTCGGTGAAATGAGCAGACAATGTTCGTCGCTAGATCTCAGTACGAGAAGTTGACTTTATTTTTCAAATAAGTGGCTTATATACTAAATTTACAGTGGTTGTGCGGAGGGGCAATTCCAGTGCTCCTCCTTCCATTTCCAGTCGATTTGCATCGAGCCAATCACAGCGCGGGTCAACTCTGTCGACGCGGCACTTTCCTTAAGTGGGCCAACGCTCTGCGTCGACCTGCGGTAGGTCGGGTCGTATAGCAATGCGCGATCGGTGCAAGTGCCCACATGTGTTGTGACATGTGTCGCTTGTGCAAGTGCAGGCCACTTGAGTGACGCCGGCGTTCTTGTGCATGCGACACTTGACACTTGCAAATGTAAACAAACAAAGTGGCGCGCGCACCGATCAATGCACGTCGGTCTTGCCGATTGGCTTGTGCGCTATAGTGCTGGCATTAGTGGTCACGCGGTACCACTACACCCTTACCCTTAAGCGAAAAATTGTTCCTTGGAAAAATTTTTAGAATTTCGGGGGGGGGGGGGGCATTGGAATTGCTTTACAATGTTGTTATTAAATAAATGTACAATATGATATCTAATAAAACGATTATGTGGTTAGGTTATGTTCTAATAATAATTGTATGTGTTCTTAAAATATATTTTGTTTTTGTTGAGTTAGATTAATGTCTTACATTTATTGTTTATCTCCTAAGAATATTTTAAGATTGTTATTATGTAGTTCTTTGAGTTTTCCATTAATATCTATTATTGTGTTTACACCTTTTCGTTCTACTATTCTGTATGGTCCGTGGTATGGACTTTGCAGTTTCTTGCGTGTCTCTAACTTTACATATACTAAATCTCCTACTTTTAAGTTTGTTACATTAATGTTAGTGTCGTATTTTAGTTTTTTCTTATCTTTTGCTAATTCTATAATATTTCTAGCCTTATTTATTGATGTTTGTAACCTAATTTTTAATTCTTTAGCATAATTTTCAATGTCATAAGTGTTTTTAGTGCTGTTTATTGTGTCACTTGGCAATTGTGGCAATTTACCAAACACTAGTTCATATGGTGAATATAGCGATTCGACGTGTGGTGTCGTGTTGTACGCGAATGTGTAATACGGTACCCACTTGTCCCATTCATAATCGTCTGTAAAAGCAAGTAAGTATTCGTTTAAGGTTCTGTGGTTGCGTTCAAGTGCGCCAATTGTCTGGTGGTGGTAAGGCGTCGAAAAGATTTGTCGCGTGTCAAGTAGCTTGCATATGTTGTGCATTAGCTCGTTTGTAAATTCGGTGCCTTTGTCTGACTTCAACGTGTTGAAGCAACCGTACTTGAGTATGAATTGTTCTACCAGTGTTTTTGCTATTGTTTCCGCGTCTTTTGTTTCTATCGGGTGTGCTATGACGAATTTTGTAAGGTCACACTGCATTGTCAGTATGTATCGGTATCCGTTTGATATACGTAACGGTCCGACTGTGTCAATTGTTATTGTGTCGAAGCTTGTTTTTGGCGTGTCTGTTTTGACCAGTTTCTCTTTTGTGTGCTTAATTATTTTATTCTTGCAGCAGGTCAGGCAATTGTTAACGAATTCTTTTACCATTTGTCGCATATTTTTCCATATATATCGTTGTTTTAATTTTAGAATCGTTTTTCGAATTCCTAGATGTCCGGCTGTGCTGGCGTTATGATATTCATCAATTAGTTTGTATTGTTGCAATTTGCTTTGTATATTTCGTGGAGCGTTGTATATTAGTATTTTTATAGGCGAGCATTTATTTTTGTTTAATTCATTATATCTCTTCTTGAATGCATTCATTGTAGTATTTTCAAATGTAAAATTTTCTCTGCAAAGGGCTAGCTCCTTTATATGCAGGTTCTTTAGTGAACTGTGTAGTTTCTCCAACATTGAATCTAGATTCAAAGGGTCATCGCTACAAGTCACGTGCACTTCATTATTATCAATATGTATCATCGGCCGATGCTTTTCTTTAATTTCAAATTTCAATTTTTTCATATTTTTCACGTCGTTCATAGAGGTACATTCCCATATGTAGAGTTGATCGGGCTCTTGAGATTTGTCCTTCCTATTGTCACGTGTATTGGTACCATTATTCTCATTTTCAGTAATGCGCGCATCTTCAATGTTCTTTGTTTCATTTGCTCTTAAATTTGCTGCCTTGCTCCTTGTAATTGCTAGAATTTCTTTTCGTTTGTTGTCATGTACGTTACCTTCCTGTGTTGGAATCATTGCCTTCAGGGTGTCGCTGTCGATTTTTATGCGTGATAAAGCATCCGCGTTTGTGTTAATTTTTCCTTGTTTGTATATTATTTCGAAGTCATAATCAGATAAGTCTAATCTGATTCTTGTCATTTTCGACGATGGGTTTTTATGAGAAAATAGTGAAACTAGTGGTCTATGGTCAGTTACTACAACGAATTTTCTACCGTAGAGATATGATCTGAAATAATTTATTGCCCAGTGTATTGCTAAGAGTTCTTTTTCTATAATTGGTTTATTTATATCGTGTTTTTGTAGTGATTTGCTTGCATAAGAGATTGGTAGGTCATGTCCTATTTCACCTTGTGATAGTACTGCTCCTAAGGCAAAGTCTGAGGCGTCTGTTGTTAGTATGAAGGGTTTGTTAAAATCTGGATATTGTAGTACAGGTGGATTGACTAATTTTTCTTTTAAATTTTTAAAGGCTTGTTCGCACTCGTCTGACCAAATGAAAGGTGTCCCTTTCTTGAGGAGAGAGTTTAAACATTTGACGATATTCGCAAAGTCAGGTATGAAACGTCTGTAGTAATTGCAGAAGGCAATGAATCTTCGTACGTCATCTGCGTTTTTTGGCGTGGGGTATTTCATAACTGCTTCGCATTTGGTTGGATCTGTCTTAACGCCTTTGTCGGTGATTAAATGGCCTAAATAGATAACTTCTGGTCTAAGAAAGTGGCATTTGCTTGCGTTTAGCTTCAGGTTGTATTGTTGCAATCGGTCAAATACTTTGATTAAGTTTGCGTTGTGATGCTTTAGTGAGCATCCAAACACAATAATGTCATCAACGTATAAGAACGCTTCTGAGCTTAATCCGCTGAGAGCTATTGTCAACATTCTTTGGAAACTATTAGAGGATATTTTAAGTCCAAAAGGGAGTCTTTTGAATTGGTAGTGTCCATCTTGAGTTGAAAATGCTGTGGGTGGTCTTGAACTTGGTGCTAAGGGGATTTGGTGGAAAGAACTGGTCATGTCCAAAGTTGAAAAGTATTTTGCTCTTCCTAGGACGTCTAGAACGTCTTCTAGTCGGGTGAGTGGAAATTTGTCGTTAATTATTTTGTCATTGAGTTTTCTGTAGTCCACAACTAGTCTCCATTTTTTTGTGTTATCATCACTTTTCTTCGGTACTAATAGCAGAGGTGCATTATATGGGCTTGTTGAGGGTTCTATTATGTTGCTGTCTATTAGTTTCTGTACCTGTTGTTTTATCTCTTCTTGTTGTGTTTGTGGTAGCCTGTAATTCTTTATGTAAACTGGTGTTGTGTTTTCTAGGTTTAGGTGCTGTTCGTAAAAATTGTTTGTAGTAAGTTCTTCTCCTTCCAAATGAAATA
Organism: Melieria picta; assembly: GCA_964056695.1. Taxonomy (NCBI): domain Eukaryota; kingdom Metazoa; phylum Arthropoda; class Insecta; order Diptera; family Ulidiidae; genus Melieria; species Melieria picta. The sequence continues at coordinate 66,788,994 of OZ057400.1, forward strand.
TTGATTGGTACCGTTGAAAAATGTCCCTTAGTTCTTGTTTAATTTGTGGGTCAAAAGTGTCTAGTCTTAGTGTAGTTATTAGTTTTTCAAATCTGCTATTATTTGTGCACTTATTTCTGTGTTGTGTTCTCAATATTGTGTAATTTGACAGTTTTTCTATTTGTGGTTCTATGTCTTTTATTGTGACTGTTTTGTTTGTTGTGTTAATGATTTTGATGTGGCAGTTGCCTTTTGCTGGTGCAATGGAGTTGGCTAAGAATACTCCGTTTGTGAGTTCTTTATTTAAAATGACGGTGTCTTCTTCAAGGTTTAAATTAATTGGTAATATGACTTCGCATCTGGGTGGAATTGTGTGTGTTTTGTTGTGTGGGGTTTTTGTTGTAATGGGGAATACGTGTTCAACTTCGTTTATAATAATTGTTAAAGTGAGGGTTTCGTAATCTACTTTGCACATGTATTTGAGTAGGAAATCTCTTCCTAAAATTCCATCTGTGATAATTGGAAAATCGTCGTTGACCATTTGAAAAGTTAGTTCTGTTTTTGCGTCTCTTAGGGGAAATGTCAATTTAAATGTTCCTAGTGAGTTTATCTCTGCAGGTGATATTCCTGTTAATTTGCACCTGTTTTCTGTATTAATATCGATAGTGTCGTCGTTGTTTACTTTGCAAATTGATACGTCTGCTCCGGTGTCAATGAGAAATGTCATGGGTTTGCCAAATTGGCTGCATTTGAATGTGACATAATTGGTTAAGTTGTCTGTTATTAAATATATTCGTTTATTGTTTGTTCTTCTTCCCCCGGAGGAGTCGAATTCGGTTCCTCCGGGTCGCCCTCGTTTCCCTGTATGTAATTTATTCGAGTTGGGCGACCTTGTCGGTTATTATTGTTATTATTTTGGTAAGCATTTCGATTGTTATTGTTATATGACCGTGAATTGTTGCTGTTGCTTTGGTTGTTGTTTTGGTAGTATTGGTCTCTGCCGTTCTGATTTTGATTTCGGTTTGGTTGGTAGTAACTTGAGTTGTTCACATACCCGTTTCGCTGCTGGTTATTGGCATTACGAAAATTGTTTTGGTTTGCGTTTCTGTTTTGGTTGTCGTTTCTGTTTTGGTAATTGTTTCTGTTTTGGTTGTAGGTTCTGTTGTAATTATTTTGACTTCTATAGTTGTTTGAGTTGTTTGGGTTTCTGTAATTTTGCTGATTATTGTAGTAATTTCTGTTGTTGCCATTGTAGTTGCTGTTTCTTTTTAGAAACATTATACTTGCTTGGCTCTGTTGGTTGTCTTTTTCTAATTCGAGTGCGAGTTCGACTGCTTGTTGGAAGGTCTTTGGCATTGCTGCGAAGATGGTTTGTTTGTAGTTTTCATTGAGACCGTTCTTAAAGACCGTTAAGCTGTATTGGTCATTTATTTTTCTGATTATTGTTTTTTCTGCCTGAGTAGTGCTTCCTGCCTGTGTTATTTGCAAGTCGTTGAGTTCGGCTATTAGGTTTAAAATTTTGTCTTTGTATGTTGTAATGCTTGTGTTTCTCTGTTGGAAACATGATAATTTGTTTTGTAATTGTGCGACTGTTGTTGTGGTCTTGTATCTTTCTTTTAGTGTTTCTGAAAGTTGTTGGAGGGTTTCTGGGACATCGCTGCCTATTGCTGTCCTTACTGTTGTGCTTAATTTCGCAAAGAAAATGAATTCTAAAAATTCTGTTTGTCCAGTGTTGTCCAGTTTTTTGTGGATCAGCTCTGAAATTTTTATAAACGTGTCCAATTCTTTATGGTTTCCCGTAAAGTTTGGTATGGCTTTCATAGCCGTTTCAATGTTGAATGTAGTCATTGTGGAGCTGGTTTCCTGTGTTCCTAGTTCTCCTAGTCCTTCTTCTTTTTCTTCTCCTAGTTCTTTTAGTTTGTTCGTAAGTATTTGTTTGGCTGTGTCATGTGTGTTGTTGAATGTTATTGTCAATCCTGTTGCGTCTTTTCGGTCAATCGCTAGGATTGCGAATTCTCTTTTTATTATTTGGAGTCTGTCGAGTTTGTTTAGTATAGTCTGTCTTGTGTATGACCTGCTTGGAGTTTTTCTGAGGTTCGATAAGAGTTTTGTCAGCTCATCGAGTATTTTCTCCATCTAAAATCTTAGATTGAGTTTATTGAACAATCTCACTAACTCTTCCTCATGTGTCGCGTTGCTTTGTACGTCTTCCATTGTCGGTTGTCTTGGCATTTCTATAAATGCCCATAGTTTTTTGACATATGCTAGTCTTTTCTCTAGGTCTATATTGTCTTCATTGTAGGTCTGGTTTTTTGGTTTGGTTTTTCGTTGCTGGTCTGACATTGTGGGTGTTATTATTAACATGTGAGTTTTATGCTATTTTGTTTATTTCAATATTTTTGAAGTATCATAATTAATTGGTTTGTTGAAAATTCCATTGAAATATAATGCTAGTATAAATTTTGGTTTTTTTTTTTTGTTTGTATATATTCCTAATTATATTTTAATTTTGCGAATGTTAAACCGTAAGATGTTCTTATATTTATTTTTAGTTATTTTTATTGTAACTTAAACTATGGTATTAATTTTAGTATTCTTAGATATTAATTTTTTGACGTAATTTTTATAGTATTTGTGTAATTCTAACAGAACTAGTATAATTACTGTTATGGTTAAGAAATACGTTAAATATGTGTTGTTGGTGTTGGTGCTGTCGGTGGTTGCGGTAGAGCTTGCTGCGTTGTTAGCTACTATTATCTCTTCTTTTGGTTGCCTATTGCCCATGTTTAGGTCCTCAGGGCGTTGAGTTGTTTGATTAATGTGTTCTTCAGATCTCGGTCTTGGGTTATCGTGATGATTTGGTGTAGAACCCCACGTTCTCGTCGTAGACGTGCTTTCTTGCCTGCACGTGTGCGGCGCTTTTGGGTTTGGCTTGTTGTTGTTGTCTGTTCGGGTTTCTGTTTTTGCTGTCGGGCCTTGTATTCGGCAATAGTCAGCGGTCGAGGGCCTGCTGTTTTCGGGCTCGGCACATATCCCGGGGGGCAGTCAGCTATTGGTGTAATCGGTGCGGGGATGTATACTTCCGTCTCTGGTTGGTGTGTGGGGGTGTATTGAATCCACCGTTCGAACTCGGCGACTTCTTCTGCTGTTGCCATCAAATGGTTGTCGGCTGTTTGTTCCAGTGGGATGTGTTTGGAGTTTGAATTTTGTTGGTTGCAGGATCGGTGTTCTTTTTTCTTTTAAGTGTTTATGTTTCTGAATTAGTACTGAGTCTGCGAATCAGAGGATTCGGTCTGGCAGGATCGCCATGTGGTGGTTTTGCCCTATAGGTGGAATTGTAGTTCGTCGGAGTCCGGGTTTCTCCTTTTTTAGTAGCGGGAGTGCGCCAGGAATTCTGGCCACAAAGGCCGAAATGTTTTCTCGGTGAAATGAGCAGACAATGTTCGTCGCTAGATCTCAGTACGAGAAGTTGACTTTATTTTTCAAATAAGTGGCTTATATACTAAATTTACAGTGGTTGTGCGGAGGGGCAATTCCAGTGCTCCTCCTTCCATTTCCAGTCGATTTGCATCGAGCCAATCACAGCGCGGGTCAACTCTGTCGACGCGGCACTTTCCTTAAGTGGGCCAACGCTCTGCGTCGACCTGCGGTAGGTCGGGTCGTATAGCAATGCGCGATCGGTGGAAGTGCCCACATGTGTTGTGACATGTGTCGCTTGTGCAAGTGCAGGCCACTTGAGTGACGCCGGCGTTCTTGTGCATGCGACACTTGACACTTGCAAATGTAAACAAACAAAGTGGCGCGCGCACCGATCAATGCACGTCGGTCTTGCCGATTGGCTTGTGCGCTATAGTGCTGGCATTAGTGGTCACGCGGTACCACTACACTAGAACATCAAAGTCCAAAAAGCAAATGAAACTCCCCTCCACAATCAAACGAACTTTAGCGCTTACTACCCCCCACAACATCCCCATTCTTCCGATAAAAACTAAGCCACCAAACATTCCCCACTGGTACCTCAACCCCACTTCCATCAACACTTCACTGCACATATTCAACAAATCATCCACCCCCCCCTGTCATCTTTCGTCAAAAATTCGAAGATCTGAAGGATTTCTACAGTGACTATGATTTCCTATTTACAGATGGATCAAAATGGGATAATATTGCTACCTACAGTGTAACCACCACAAATTCAGTCATAAAAACCTCAATTCTCCCCGCATATATTACTGTTTTTTCAGCTGAAATAATTGCCATTTCAGAGGCTCTAACCTATACCAAGGGGAAAAAAAGAAAATATGTCATATGCACTGACTCACTTTCAGCCCTGCTTGCTATAGAAAATGTCGAAAACAACAGCTACTACCCCAGTCTTATTAGAAGTTTTCTAATTGATCATCATTCTAATGTCGTCCTTATTTGGATTCCTGGCCACGTGCAAATCATCGGAATGAATTCGCTGACGAAGCCGCCAAATCAGCCCTCAAATCACCGCTTATCACAACACCAAATTTCAATACCTCTGACATACATTCATTTCTAAAAAGGAATTATACGAACAATAACGAATTAATATGGCCCCATACATCTAGCTGGTACAAAGAAATAAACAAAAATAAAAATACAATAAAGGACTTCCTAAAATTCAACCACACAGACTCGCTTTCCAGACTCGACCTAATAAAATACGAGCGTCTGAGACTTGGCCACTCAAAGCTTACGCACGAGCACATACTTAGTAAAAATCTCTCACCACTTTGCCCCTTTTGCAATAATACCAACATTACCGTTAAGCACATACTTGAAGAATGCAGCTACTTTCAGAGCGCTAGGTATAGTACATTTCAAAACACTTCGCCACTATCTGCCCTTTATAACCCCAATCCAGAAAACATATCTAAAATAATCACACTCTTAAAAACAAGCAATTTATATGACGCCATATGAATTTGTAAATCCTTAGAAGATATAATTGTATAAAGCCTCAAATAATTAAAAAAAAAAATCTCCAAACGCAACCTTCATCCCTTCACATCATCCTCCATTATTATTAACTTGAACTATATCATACCATGCACGAGTATAAATATGTAAATAGATGTATAACTCTTCTTAATACTTTAGTTTGACATACAAAATATACACACCTGCAGATAGCGGAAGGCCATCGATGCTATTGCTGTCTCCCCCCTAGTCGTTAGTTTGTAATTTTAACTATAAGCTAACTAAATTTTAATTATAAAGCTTAAATTATAAGCTTATTTTAAAAAGGGTTAACTTTGCTTCAAAAAGTTTACAAAAACTCAACAATTACAAAAAACAATTTAAAGAGTCATTAGTTTTTTATGATATTAAATAAAATCATATACAAGTTTTGTTCGGTTCACATAACTTTAAAAGTCTGAACCAAAATATTACCTTACATAAAAAAAAATTACTAAATTGCAACATCGACGCAACACATCGAACCAAAACATCGATGTTGAAAAAACATCGGGTTGCAAACATCGAGGTTCAAAACACTCGATGTTGAAGCAAAACATCATCAAAACATTTATAAACATCGATGTCGATGTCGCAGCCCTAATGCTCACCGGCCGTTCCGCCGGGTTGGAGAAAGGGGATGGTTTTTAGTCGGTAAGAATCCGGCTTTCAGGCGAGCACGGGTTCGGCTGTATCTTTCGAAGATTTTCCACCTCCTCCGCGAAAAAAAAACATTAGGCTTAGCCAAACAAAAAAATACCCGAATAGAAACTGAGAAAATGTAAGTATGCCAAGTTACTTTGAATGACGTCTAATCCTTTTCAACCTCAAAATGAGAATATGTTACAATATGTTATAATGAGAATGCGTTAAATCATAATGAGAAATATAAATACATAATGAGAATCAGGGGCGGACTGGGCCACCGGGCAACCGGGCAAATGCCCGGTGGGCCCCCGACGCACCGGGGGCCCATCGGGGCAGGAGGCTAAAATGTGTAAGAAAAATATGTGTAAAATATGTGTGAGAAAAAATATGTGGGCCCCAAGCTCATCAGAAGGCAAAAATATGTAAGAAAAATATGTGTAAAATATGTGTCAGAAAAAATATGTAGGTCCCGATGGGCCCCCGGCGCGCTGGGGGCCCATAATTATTATTTATTCCTATTGCCTTTTGATTCATAACTTTTCAGTTTTACACTACTTTGGCTTCGAAATACACAAGCCTCTTATATACACAAAAACAATTTTAAAAAAACTTTCGTAAAATTCTTCGCGAAGTAATTAAGCGAGACATGCATACTGTAAAGATAAATAAAGTTTGTCAACTATACGATACAAACAAACTTTTCGCGACACATTCAAAGAAACGTCTTTTTCCCCGCCAAAATGAACAACCGCAAAAGCTAGCTAGCAAAGATCTAGCTTTTCTGAGTACCCTGATAGCGCATTTACATGAACTGCGTTTGCGGCTGCGTCACGCAACATCTTTGTTTAACGCATGCAGTTAAATGGGTGGCGCAGCCGCAAACGCAGGAAGTTGAATGAATGTAAAGGCACCTTATGAGTCAGTGTCGTGAAACTTCCAATGCTCTCTCCAATGATCAACGAAAATAATGCAGAAAATTGTCTATGAAAATTTCATTTTTTTTAAATTCACTCTGACAATGGATTTACACTGAACTTTATACTCATCTGCAATCGCTCGTTTTTGTCTCCTGATTTGTAACGTACTATTGCTATGAGGTTTTGAAATTATTTATGAAATCATAATATCCTGATGTTTTTAACATTTTTTCATATTTCATTGATATGGTTTGTTCACAGATATTTGTTACTTCAAAAAAATTTGTGGATTGGGCAAACAGCTCATTAGAAGGTAAAGATTCTGAGCTCATCATTGAACCTCAATTGCCTGCGTCAAGGGTTCGAGGAAAAAAACTCATGCCTGGAGAAAAAGCGCGAGATGAACCTATCATAAATACTGAGAAGAAATTCGAGACTGAAGTCTACAACGTTGTGTTAGATACTTGTATCAACACTTTGAAGACTCGATTTGCAGCTCATGGTAACCTTGCAGCTGATTTTTCGTGTTTTGACCCCAAAAATTTCCCACATATTTTGCAAAACGGAATTCCTGACAAGGCCCTTGAAAACATTTCACAACTCTTGGGGAAATTTTGTAATATAAGCTCTGCTGAGTTACGGTCAGAACTAGTTCATTTTGCTTCTTCTTGGCCAAAAATAAAAATGACCCTTACCGAAGAGTATTCGCGAGCAGTCGAGAATGAAAGTGTAAATTCAACGGAAGATGATAGCGATTATAGCGACAAAGAAGCTGAGAACGTGAATCAAGTTTCTTCAGAAGCTAACAAGAAAATGGTAAAAAAAATTGTCGAGATTGTATAAAATGTTGCTTTAATGTTTTACGAAAACATTCTTCTCATATCATGACGTACAAAAAAGTTTTTCTGGCTTACAAACTTTTACTGACATTATCTTGCACTCAAGTTGCTTGTGAAAGATCATTTTCCAAACTAAAACATTTAAAGAATCGTTTGCGAAATACAATGACTCAAGAACATCTCGAAACCTTTATGCTCATGTCTATTGAATTTCCTGTTTTAAATAAAATTAAAAATGAAAAAATAATTGATTCACTGGCAACTAAAAGTAGTTTGATGCAAAAATGTTTAAAAACATAAGTCAGTAATGACACGAGTAAGAGAGTGTAGCAACTTTTTGGAAACCATAAATATTATTCCCTAAGTCTGATATTGATAACTACATATAGGCAAATAATGTATGTACTCTCCGATGAAAACTTTGTTAAAAATACCTAACTTTAAGAGGCGTATGAATAATTTTTGAATAAATTTTTTTTTCGTTCAATAACTATATATGAATGTACATTTAATTTATCCGTTATCACCTGTACTTAAGGAATTTACTATCAAAAAGTTCTTGCACTGTTATTACTAATTTATTATCTAACAGAAAACTTTAATGTGGGGCCCTTCTTTCAATATGCCCGGGAGGCCCCTGGAGCCCCAGCCCGCCCCTGATGAGAATGCGTAAGTTCATAATGAGAAATATAAATTCGTAATGAGAATGCGTAAGTTCATAATGAGAAATATAAATTCGTAATGAGAATGCGTAAGTTCATAATGAGAAATATAAATACATAATGGGAATACGTAAATTCAAAATGAGAAATATAAATTCATAATGAGAATGCGTTAATTCAAAATGAGAATATTTTTTTAATAGTTTTGCGCTTGGCCCCATATTTGCCAATGCCAATCGAAACTATTTGGGCAAAAATTAAAAATGAAGTGAAGTGTAATTTGCGCATTCCTAATGTCCACGCTCCTTCATTATATGAACAACGTTTACAGTACCTTGAGGGAATAATAGATAATGCAAAGCAAACCATTACTGGTGGAGATTGTGCCAGAGCTGTACAGCACACCACAACTTTTCACGCAAATGGCTTTGCTTTACAGGATATGGACGTAGGGATGTAAAAATTGTTTAAGCACTTTTTGTTTGCATTTTGTTATTAAAATCATATAATAAAAGTTACTCATACTAAAAATAGACCTTATACTACATAGTTCTCATTTCAAATTTTCCTTTTCCCAATTTGAATTTACGCATTCTCAATTTGAATTTTCCTTTTCTTATTATGAACTTACGCATTCTCATTACGAATTTATATTTCTCATTTTGAATTTACGTATTCCCATTATGTATTTATATTTCCCATTATGAACTTATGCATTCTCATTACGAATTTATATTTCTCATTTGGAATTAACGTATTCCCATTATGTATTTATATTTCTCATTATGAATTTACGCATTCTCATTTTGAGGTTGAAAAGGTGTAGTCTCACGCTTATCGCACGGTGTTATAAATTAATACGAACTAGCCCTGATATAAAGTGGTTAAGATTTGTGATACTCTTATTTATGATAGTACCTTAATTTATAGGGCGTCCCATCTGTTGGTTGCATTTTGAACTAGCGAGTAAATCGACTTTGGCAGCACTTACGTCTGTCATTCTTTATTGTTTGTGATTAACGAATATTAGTTGTAACTCCCGAAATTCGGGTGTAAACAAAAAAACTACCATTTCGTTTATGTAACTAAAATGTAATATATATTTTTTGCATTATAGTACAACGTGAAATACTACATTCGCCGTTGTGTTTAATTTATTTGCCAATAATTGCACTCTTATGTCTAATGATGATCGCACCCGACTTAACGCTACATACAATTGCCCATGAGTGAAGCAATCTTCTTTTAACCCATTAAAACCTGACCCCAGAAAGGCTTGTGCGATTTCCATAAAATTTTACACAATCTTATTAATTGACCTAATCAAGAAAAAAAATCAAGCAAAACATTCATATCATGTTTTTTTTTGTCATGTTTTTCGCAAACATTACACAAATAAACAAAATCAAACATTTGCGGAAAATAAAATGTGCCAATAAAATATCAGCTGCTTGGATTTTGACATTTTCACGCGTTGCGTTGTATGAAAATTGGCAGTGTTTAGGCCCAACGTTGCATTCGCGCAACACAAAACATAAAGCATATTTTTTGTTTAAAAAATAAAAAAAAAAATGTTCAAAACTTATTTTTAAATAGTTTAGCATTGCAAAATGCAGCCCACTAAGGGATTTTGATAGGTTTGAAGAATAAGTATTTTTGATTGAATTTCAAAAATTCCCCAAAAAAAACCTTTGACTTTGGATCGAAAAAAACGTATGAATATTTAAATAATTTTGAAATTTGAGTATGGCAGAATCTAAAACGATCAATTCTAATCCAATTCTACCCATTTTCAAGTCTTTTGTCTTTATGAATTACTTAATATAGCGAAATTCCCAAACGTTGCGCAAACGCAACGCTCAGGGCTTAATGGGTTAAAAAGACCGATGTGGTTAATTTTTAATTATAGCAACAAACTTCCTCCCTTCGTTAAAATTTTTGTTCTTCTTTTTGTAGTCGATGTTGCCTTTTTTCAAAAAGAACTCTAACTACTTTTTTGTAAGATTTGAGTTGGACTCTTAAGAATAACGTGATCAAAACAAAACATAAAAATGCAAAATTTGGGACATAGCAACACTGGCTAGCATCAAAGAAGAACAAAAGAAAATCGAAATTTCAGCCTTTCGCCGGCGCAAGAAGAACAACAACAGCATATAATTTTCTCCTCACAATCATCCCCCGCCACGGCGATGTGCTTTCGCAAACTCGCTGCGGTGTACGCATACATGGAACATGTGGGTTCCATGCACGATTTTGTTTGTTTGCTTATTCCCATCTTCTCGCTCAAGCGCACAGCTTTCTGATTGGATTTGATAAACGTAAAGAGCAATGCTGTTTCCAATAGGGAAATTAATGCAACTTTCGATGCAAATATCTCCAGATAGGCTTTATCAATCTACATTTTAAAAAGTTTGTGCAAATATGCTCATCAAGAGCTTTAAAATGATGTATCATATGATATTGTACGATGTGTGGATAGCGAGATCTCAGCGCCCTTATTCAAATAAATATATAGATGGAGCGCTTTTCGCTCGAAGAACGCTGCGAAGTGTTGAAATGTTACTTCCAAAGTGAAAGTGAGTTGGGCACTCAGTTTGAAAATCGTGTAATCAGCCGTTTTGGAAATGTGCACTGGCCACCGCGCATCTGCGATTTGGCTCCGCTATACTATTTTTTGTGGGGAACCGTGAGGGATAGATGTTATGTGGACCCGCCAGCGTCGATTGACGTCTTGAACGCGAATATTCGACAAGCCATCGGTGAGATAGACCCGCACAGATTGGAAAATGTAGTGAAAAATTGGGTCGCGAGACTGACGTACTGTAAAGCCAGCAACGGCAGTTACATGAATGAAATTGTATTTCATACATAACGCCATGGATGTACCTTTCTAATAAAAACCCGTTTGGAAAAATACCTGTGCGTTCATTATTTTTCAGCCAATTTGAAATGCAAGTTTCTATTGGGACACCCTATAGAACTAAGAACACAATGTAGGGAAGAACACTTTTTTTTGGTATAGATTGTGATACTAACTGTGATAGTTAAAATTAAGATTTAGTTAAAAATTAACATGAAGAGTAATGCAATTGGCTAGGTCATTATGAAGTTACAAAATTGTATGCTTGAGAATGAATTTACTCAGAGTGATGGTAGTGCCACTACCGTAGTGAAATGTTATAAATAAGTTGGCGAATAGAAGCTAATGACGTTTAGTTAAGACACCTAATTGAATACCGAGATAGAGTTAAAGCAAAAAATATGAAGTGAGAGATGAGATAAAAAATCACCATATAACCAAAAACCCATTTTGAAAAATAAAAATAACCATTTTTGGTTAAAAATAAATTCTTGCTTTTATGACATGTGTCTTCTGTATGTTTATTTTCTTTGGTTAAAGTTATGCCGACGCACAGTGATCCGAATCCATACAACCGTGAGACAAAATTCGGAGTGGTCTGTTCTTAATAAAATTTGGTATGGTAGTTAATCATGGTCTGCTGAATTGAAATCTCCATTTTGTTTTTTTTTTTTAACTTTTGTAGTTTGGCAATACCTGAGACTTAAATTTTCGTCATTTGTGGTAAGCTATAGCAAGAAGTGTGTTGGCTAGATTATTCAGAATTTTTGTTTTATAAGTTACGTCAATATTAATAATTGCAAAAAGTAACAGAAAATGTATTAGGACCCTTGAGTTTTACAATAAAAATGATAATAATAGATGTATGTTTTGCATTTATGCAGTTTTTTTTTAATTTTTCATGTTGATTGCATACTTTCAGGGATGAATAAAATATATTTTGTCGAAAAATACGTGTTAAGATCACTTTTTAAATTAATTTATTCTCAAAGATCGGAAGATATGGGAGAATGTGTTTCCATTATTCGACAAAGAGAAAAATGCTTCTTAAAATACATAAAAAACCTGGAAGATACTTTCGTTTCGCGGCGGAGCGGATAAATAAAAATCGGGTTAGTTCGGGTTTGGGGTGTTTATTATTCAACGTACGAATAACAAGTAGTACAATGAGCGTTGAACGATACAAACGGCCGAAGGCGTTTTTCTACTAATGTTCCGGGGGAACATTAGTACAAAAGGAGAAGGAAAGATTGGGATTAGTGATGGGATCGACGGATCACTAAATACAGCACAGTACATCTGGACATCGCGGCCGCCATTGCAGATTGCAATTATATGGGGTGCCGGGGTCCCGCCCAGGGTTGCGGCGGACGGCTGGCTAGTGATGGTTTGAAGGTGATGCGCGGCTGCCTGGCTGTAGGATGGGCTGACGGCTGGGGGGTTGTCGCCGATCAGCGATGACGGAGCGTTTGGGAGTACGATGAGGGCCTCTTTGCGGGTGATGCTCGGTGCGGACGTGTGGGGCAGCCTGGGGGCAACTGCTGGGGTCGCTAAGGCTGGATCTGCAAAAGAGGAGATGTCAATTGTGAGAAGTGATGATGTTGACATTGTTGGTGTGGGGTCTGATCGGTTTGTCAAGCGATGGGGTTCGCTTGAGTTCCCGTCAGAGCAGTGAAGCCGCTTGGGACAGGTCGCACGGGAATAGCGACTGACTTGGACCCGGGATGGGTGCGCTCGAGGTTTATTGTATGGGGGGGGAGGCGGGTGCACTGTGGAAATGCGAGGGAGCTACAGTTTCCATCAGTTGCTGTACATATTGACCGCGTGGCGTCAAGCCAACGCTTTTGTCGTACCCTTTTTCGCAGTCTCATTGGGGGCGAAAGCCATCCTGCGGGGGCGAAACGTTTGGCAACGAAGGGGGGTGTTTGCCGTTTTGAATCTGAGTGTGCGGGGATGGTGGGTTCCGCGTGATTTGCCTTTATTTCCTTGGGTGGACACCCTGCGAGATTGAGGGCGGCACTCACGTCAGAAAGGGCTTCCTTTGAAGTAGGAAGGTTTTTTCGAAGGGCGGGACCAGTGTGCGTATGGTGATTTGGAACCGCGGCGACGTATGTCAGAGGTGATGACAGGGGTCCTGGACCGCTTAATATCCAACCGAATACTGTAAGTTGAGCAAGTAAACTGCTACATACATTTCGGTGGAAACCTTCGAGCATGATCTGCGGGATAAGATCACTGTCAATCACTATATCGATCTTCGCTGCCACGAAGGGGTTGGGATCAGCGAGATCTAGAGTGGCGAAATCGTTCAAATGAGGGGGGTTTAATTTGGAAGGGGGGAGCAATTCCGTTAACTTCGGAAGCACGATTGTTTGCACGGGGAGGTTTGTACTCGTTTTGGGGACTGCCAATGTCAAGAAGCATATATGGTTGGCGTTTTTCACAATCTGTCCGCCCATGTCCGAGATCTGGAGGTTAGATTTCTCGATTGGCAATTTTAGGCGTCTCTGGACCTTCGAGGAAATGAAAGTGCGCTGAGAGTCTTGATCGATCAACGCTCGAACTCTGAACAACTTTCCAAAGTGTTTAATGGACACCAGTGCCGTAGGCAGAAGGGAGTGGGTGCCATTATTTGGGTGAAGGGCTGGTACTGGGAGCGTACTTTGCCTTAAATATGTGCTGGGTTGCGCATCGGAAAAGGGGAGAATGAGTGGTGGCGTTGTTGCTCGGTTGTTGGATAACCGTTGAGACCAGGGAAATGGTCGAATGTGATCGATTGGGGGAGTGAGTGGGTTGCGCATTGCCTTTGGGGAGATGTAGCAAAGAGTGGTGCTTTTTCTGGCAATATAGGCATGTGAAATTGCTTTTACAGTCCTGAATTAGGTGCGATGTAGCAAGACAATTTACACAGATCTTGTGCTTTTTCACATATGCTAATCGATTCTGGGGGGTGAGCCGTTTAAAGCTTCGGCAAGTCCGTACGGAATGATTTGCGTTGCAGAGTTTGCACGCGAAGTCCTTTTTCACTTCAGTGTGAAAATTTATGGATCTGTGGGGCCGATTTTTGGGGACATTGGAAGATGAGGATTGTGGTTTCGACTTGATAGGCCGAAAGAAATTCAGCCGTTCCACTATCTCGTATCTGACGGTTAGAAACTCATTCATCTGTGACCAGGGTGGCAGATCCTTCCGGGATGTCAACGATTGTTCCCATAAAGCTAGGGTTGCTTCGGGCAATTTGGTACAACATATGTAAACCAGCAGCGGATCCCAATTGTCCGTGTCTACGGCCTGAGACTTGAGAACGGACAGACAATGTTTATAGAATTCTGGATCCGCTGTAGTGCCTCACTATTTTCGGTGTGGGCAGGAGCTATATTCAATAAAGATCGAATTTGGTTGTAAACGAGGATGCGTTTGTTTTCATAGCGGGATCTTAGGGCTTCCCACGCGAGTCCGAAATTCTCATCGGTTAATGCGTATTGTTTAACAATAGCACCGGCTTGGCCTTGCGTTTTGTATCGGAGGTGATACAATTTCTGGGCTGGCGTGAGCTGGGGGTGGTTAATGTATACCGCAGTAAACATGTCCCGAAAGGACGGCCACTGCTCATAGCCCCCGAAGAATGTTTCGGTGTCGCAAGGAGGAACTTGGAGGCAAATGTAGGAAGTATTTGCTGGTTCTAGGGGTTGAACCGGTTCCATATGCGTAGCAGGCTGGGGGGGACTGAGGTTGGAGCATCTTAATGATGTCCAACATCTTAGCCATGCACAACTCGTATTGGTCTGTGCAGGCATCGATCTTTTGCCTAGCCGACTCTTTGAAACCGTCGGGCTGGCTGTTGTCTTCAGCAATGAAGACTGCCTGATGTGCCCGCAGTAGCCTCTCCCAGCTTGCAGATATTTCTGCTTAATTTGGACCAGTGATTTGGTCAAATCCTCAATGGGAGCTGATGAAAATTGTGTACATAATTGCACGAGTCTCTCGGACTCAAAACCAAATGTAGCAACACTGGGATCGGTTGCTGTGGGACTAGGGAGCTGGGTGTGAGTTTTGAGTGCCTCGCGAGTGACAGGAACTGTCAAATGTGCCTCGGTCAACTTTGAATATTTTGGGGATGGAGACTCCATTTTGTTAATTTGACGCTTGGGGGATCGCTCAACAGGCATTGAATTGGCTTAAATAAGCTCGAAAGTGGTTTTAAATTCGTTTGAATATAAATATTAGGCTTATGGGGAATAAGCCAGAAATATTACCGCGTCCGCGCGAACGATAATTTAGAAATGGGAAAATGTACACGAAAGTGTAAAAAATTGTTCAATACGAATTTGTATTTCTGTTGAGGATAGAAGTTTACAACTGTGTGTGTAAACGCGTCGAGAAATTGGTATATATTGTAACGATAAGACAGTTTGTCGCTGTGTAAAGCAACCCTGTCGCTACGCGCCGTGCTATAATTCAATCTGGCAACGACGGCCGCGACAATGATGGCAACGTTTAGTCCAATCTGGCAATGATGGTCGCGATCATCATGGAAACCTTTAGTCCACTCCGGAATGTGCGAGAACGATCTGCGCGATGGCCGGACAGGTATAAAAGACAGCCGGGTGCGGCGCAGCGAGTCAGTCTTGGTTTGACTAGTGAAGGTGCCACACGGAATAATTAAGCGAATAATTAAGTGCAAAGACAAATTAAGTGTAAAGTGTGAAATTTGTGAAATAAAGTGACTGTTGGTTTTCATTGACTGCGTTTGAGAAATTTAGTGTGTTTTTATTTATATTGCGCAATCCAGAGATACGTACTAGCCCACTAGAACTAGTATTTCGTAACATTTGGTGTCAGAAGTGGGATTGTGCTACTGAATAAATAAAGAAAAAAATTAAATAAAATTGAAAAAAACGCAGACATGGTTAAACTCGAGCTGCTGAAAGTAGACCAGCTGAAGAAGGAGCTGGCTGCCTGGAATTTGCCGACTGCTGGCGGAAAGGTGGAGTTGCAGCTGCGCTTGCGAGAGGCGTGTGAATCACGAGGCATCGATTGGGCTGCGCACGAGTTCGGAACGCAGGAGCTAGAGGCGTCGGGCAAAGTGGAGGAATCGCCTGCGTCGATGCAAAGTACGGCTGCAGCGGCTGCGCCACCACAAGCAATGGACATGAGCCAGCTAATGGTTGCAATGAAAGGCATGTTCGAGACTTCCAACCGTGAAAATCGCGAAATGTCGGCGCAGATGGCAGCAAAAATGGAAACTGCGAATCAAGAGATGGCAGCGAAGCTGGAAACTACGAATCGAGAAATGGCAGCGAAAATGGAAACGGCGACCCATGAAATATCGGCGCAAGTGTCAGAGCGAATGGAAGTCAAGCTTCAGGAAAATTCTGCGCGCTTGGAGCAGAAAGTGGAGGAAATCTCAGACAGGATTAATGGGAAAGTCGAGCACCTGGAGACGCGAGTAGAGCACTTGGATAAACGAGTCGACGACCTGGATGATTCCCTGAACAAACGAGTTGATAGTCTGGAAGACTCGATGAACAGAAAAATGGACGAGCGGCTTAGGGAGGTACAGCCGCGAGAATGGTTGCCGCCGGTTCCGGAAAGTGTTGCCACCCGAGCAGAAGTGCCTACTTATGATGGGACTACGCCGTTCGATACATTCAAGCTGCAATTCGACCTGGCTGCTCTGGAAAATCAGTGGACCGATGTAAGGAAAGGTCGGAGATTGGCGCTGGCTCTTAAAGGTGCTGCGGCTGAGGTAATAAAATCAGTTCCAGAATGTTTACGGAGTACGAGACCGTCATAAGGGCGCTGGCAGCCAAATACAGCGACGAGCACAACAGAACGCTGTACTACTGTGAGCTGAAGAATCGCAGGCAAAGGGCCAACGAGGCGCTGCAGGCATATGCAGCAGACATTGAGCGGCTCGTACAGCTGTGCTACCCGTCCTTCGGCGCTGATGATCTCGAGAGGATGAAGATTGAGGCGTTTATTGAAGGTCTTCATGATCCGGAGACACGTCGCAGTGCGTTGATGATGGGCAAGCCGACATTTAGGGAGACGGTGACCAGCGCGATGACATACGAGGCGACATGGATTGGGAGCACTCGGTATGCACCTGCAAGGATACGCCAGATCCAGCCGGACAACGACATTGCGATCCAGACAATAAGCTCTGAGCCACCGGGCAGGCCACGGGTGGTCTCCTCCAAAGTTGTTTGCTGGGTATGTGACAAGCAGGGCCACATATCACGAGACTGCCGCCAACGAAAGAGGCGTTCCCGTTCTCGATCTCAATCGCCTGAAGCGAGGAATACTGACAATCGAGGCCCAGCCAACAAGCGCAGGGCTGAGGACGGCGAGTCGTTAAACTAAAACGGGTCAGCCCAAAGGGGCGTGAGCTGATCCCCACAATCTGCCGCCCCACCGTCCTTGTCTCACAGCTGAAACGACAGCCCAGCAGCTTGACAATTGAAGGAAGGATAGATGGAAAGTTGTTCGTGTTGACACTGGATACTGGAGCGTCATATTCGATCATAAAAAGGAAGCTGCTGAAGAACTGGGAACCGCTGCATGGCATACAGCTGCGGACTGCGACTGGCGAGCGTGCGCCGGTAAGAGGGAAAGTTACAAAAACGATTACTATCGGCACCAGCAGCCTGGAACATGAGTTCATCGTCGCGGATATAATGGACGACGTGATTATCGGCGTGGATTTCATGATTAGGCACGGTTTTACGCTGGACCTGAAAGAAAATGTGCTGAGGTATGCCAATGTTGAATTCCCCCTGCACACCGGCTATGAGCGAAGCGTGGCGGTAAGGAAAGTTGTCTCGTGTCAACTCCGGAGGATACCAGCGAATTCCGAGGCGGTTGTGTGGGCAAAGGTGGACGAGGACGATGGGACAAGTCGGCTGTGGGTTGTAGAAGCACCGAATCAAGGACACGACAACATCATCATCGGACGTACATTAGTGGAACCTAAGAATGGCAGAATACCAGTCAGAATACTGAACCCCCTGAATGCACCCAGATATGTCGGGAAAGATGAGGTAATTGGCGAGTGTAGAGAAGCCGTAGCAGTGGTCAATTGCGAGAGTAGCCCACCCGGAGGAAATAAGAAGAGCGGTTTTAACATGGACGTCATACCGCAGGAGAATCAGTGGAACAGCGAATTGATGGCCAATCAGAAACAGAAGGCGAGGTCACTCCTGCAGCACTATGGGTCAATATTTGCGGCAGAAGCAGGCGGAAGAACAGCCATAGTGAAGCACAACATCGACACCGGAAGTGCAAAACCGATTCGCCAACCACCAAGACGAGTTCCTCTGGCCAAGAGGGAAGAGGTCACAAATTTGATCGAAAACATGCGGAAAGAAAAGGTCATAGAGCCTTCTTCGGGCCCCTGGTGCTCGCCGGTCGTGCTAGTCAAGAAAAAGGATGGCAGTACCCGGTTTTGTGTGGACTATCGGAAGCTCAATGATGTGACCAAGAAGGACAGTTATCCACTACCGCGGATCGATGACACCCTGGACACGCTGTCAGGCACACAGTGGTTCTCCACGCTCGACTTACGCAGCGGCTATTGGCAGGTAGAGCTTGCAGACAAAGACAAGGAGAAAACGGCTTTCAGTGTTGGCGATGGTTTGTGGCAGTTCACCGTCATGCCGTTTGGACTCTGCAACGCCCCAGCAACATTCGAGCGGCTAATGGAACGGGTGCTAAAAGGGCTGCATTGGCGGACGTGTCTGGTGTACCTCGACGACATAATCGTGATGGGTAAAAGCTTCGACGACCATCTGGGAAAGCTAAAGGAGGTATTCGAGCGGATACAAAAAGCCGGGCTTAAACTCAACCCAAAGAAGTGCTCGCTGTTCCAAAAAGAGGTCAAGTATCTGGGTCATACGGTTTCCGCCCGCGGAGTACATACGGATGAAGGCAAAATCACGGCGGTGAAGGAGTGGCCCCGGCCACGCAATCTACACGAACTCCGCAGTTTCCTGGGCCTGTGCACATACTACCGCCGATTTGTTCCGGGATTCGCGAACATAGCCAGCAGCTTGCACAAACTGACGAAAAAGAGCCAAGCTTTCGAGTGGAACGAAGAGCAGGAGCAGGCTTTTGCACGTCTGAAGGAAAAACTGTGCATTGCTCCAATTCTGGCCTTCCCCGTGCCTGGAGAGATGTTTGTGCTGGATACGGATGCGAGCGGGCATAGTATTGGCGGTGTGCTATCACAGACAATAGACGGCCAAGAACAAGTGATAGCATACTACAGTAGGATTCTGTCGAAACCGGAACGCAACTACTGTGTGACACGGAGAGAACTGCTGGCGGTATTGGACTGCGTAAAACACTTCCACAAATATCTGTATGGACAAAGGTTTCGCCTGCGCACAGATCATGCGGCATTGAGATGGCTCCTGAACTTTAAGGATCCTGAAGGCCAATTGGCGCGGTGGATCGAGCGACTGCAGAGCTACGACTACACGATAGAGCATCGGAAGGGCAGTAGCCATGGCAATGCCGATGCCTTGTCACGCCGTCCGTGCAAAGTCGAATGCAGGGCGTGCTCGCGAGCCGAAAGCAAAGAACAGATAGTGGACGTCCGGTTGGTGAGCGTTATGCCAGAGGAAGAGTGGTCTGCGGAGAGGCTACAAAAGGACCAGCGTGAGGATGCGGATCTTGCAAAAATCGTCGAAGGCAAAGAGCAAGGCGCACGTCCAGACTGGCAGGAGATGGCCGGTGAAAGCCCGATCGCCAAGGCTTACTGGGCACAGTGGAAAAGTCTGCGGCTGAAGGAAGGATGCCTGTACCGCGAATGGGAGAGCGCGGATGGACGGACCAGCAACTCCCTAATGGTAGTGCCGAAATGCAGAATCAACGAGGTCATCCAGGCATACCATAACGACTCCAGTGGAGGGCACCTAGGCATCACCAAAACCGTCGCCAAAATAAAAAGACGATTCTACTGGGTAGGATGTCAGGAGTCTGTAGCCGAGTGGATTAAGAGCTGCGACCGACGCGGGAGCGCCCTTCGAACGGATTGCTATGGACGTCGCCGGCCCATTCCCAACTAGTACTCAAGGCAACAAATATGTGCTGGTGGTAATGGATTACTTCAGCAAATGGCCCGAAGTGTACCCAATTCCTAACCAGGAGGCCACTACGATCTCGGAAAAGCTGGTAAACAACTGGGCAGCCAGGTTCGGAGTTCCGTTGGAGTTGCACTCGGATCAAGGCCGGAATTTCGAGTCTGCGGTATTCAAGGAAGTGTGTGAGCTGCTGGGGATAAAGAAAACGCGTACCACCCCTTTGCACCCACAGTCCGACGGCATGGTGGAACGCTTTAACCGGACACTAGAGGAATACCTGCGGAAAGTGGTAGGCAGGAATCAAAAGGATTGGGACACGCATATCCCCTTGTTCCTAATGGCGTATAGGTCAGCCCCGCACGACACGACATCACTCACTCCAGCCCGAGCAGTATTCGGCACAGAATTGCGGTTACCCGCTGACTTGGAGTTCGGGGTAGTCAGCACGACGGGAGGCGCTAAGACGGACTACGTGGCCAATAAGCGGGCGGAACTGGAGGAGATTCACCGGTTTATAAGGAGCCGCACCAAACTGGTCAGCGATAAGGCGAAAGCCAGATATGATCTACGGGCAAACTCAGCAGGGTTCCAAGAAGGCGATCTGGTAATGCTCTACAACCCGCAGCGGAGGAAAGGTTTGTCTCCGAAACTTCAAGCGTCATGGGAAGGACCTTACGAAGTCGTGACTAGGATAAACGACGTGGTATACAGGATTCAACGTTGCAGCAATAAAGGCGCTAAGCTGAAGGTAGTCCATTTGCAGCGCCTGGCGCCTTATCACAGCGGAACCTCGGCACTTGTTCGGGACGAACAAGTCTAAGTGGTGGGCAGTGTAACGATAAGACAGTTTGTCGCTGTGCAAAGCAACCCTGTCGCTACGCGCCGTGCTATAATTCAATCTGGCAACGACGGCCGCGACAATGATGGCAACGTTTAGTCCAATCTGGCAATGATGGTCGCGATCATCATGGAAACCTTTAGTCCACTCCGGAATGTGCGAGAACGATCTGCGCGATGGCCGGACAGGTATAAAAGACAGCCGGGTGCGGCGCAGCGAGTCAGTCTTGGTTTGACTAGTGAAGGTGCCACACGGAATAATTAAGCGAATAATTAAGTGCAAAGACAAATTAAGTGTAAAGTGTGAAATTTGTGAAATAAAGTGACTGTTGGTTTTCATTGACTGCGTTTGAGAAATTTAGTGTGTTTTTATTTATATTGCGCAATCCAGAGATACGTACTAGCCCACTAGAACTAGTATTTCGTAACAATATATATATAAAACAAATTTTTTAATAGGGTCAATGTATGTTAATATATTAGACTATTAGTGTTTTCGGGTAATAATAATTAATTCTTATTATATTTGGTGTAAGGGGAACCAAACAATAATGGGGTGTACGATTAAAAATTTTTTTTCTAGTACAGGTGGGGTGTTTTTGTCCCACTGTATTTACTTGGGGTGACAACAGCTGTGCAATGAGTGTATATGTGCAGCACTATTGACAATTTTCTAAGTCGCAGAAAATTGTTCAATGTGCTGCGAAAACAGGCTACTCGTCCCACTGTTTTTGCGTTTGTTTACTTCTGCTAGCGAGAGTGGAGAAATTGCCTAGGCAGAAGTGCGAATGTGCAATTGCACTTGGAAACAGCAGCGGGAGTGCTCGCTGCTCAGTGCTTGCGTATATCGCACAAAGCAAAACGCGGAAAATGCGTGCAAGTGGGAGAGTGGGAATGCAGCGGGAGTAATGCTGCGTGCCTATTTACTGCACAAGGAGAATAGTGCGTTTTGGATGCTGGCTGCAGCGGAGTTTTTGCTGCTTCGGCAGCGAAGGTCGCACAAAAGGGACTGCGAAAATATACAAAGTGCCGAATTATGTGCAGTAGCGGGATTGCTTACTGCACTGCGCTGTTTTGTATTAAGGGGAAATATGCACGATAAGCGTACAGTGGCGGGGTACCAGATTTTAATTTGGATTTTTGGGGAGTGGATATATATTTGGTGTAGATATATATTTATTAAAGTGTTCCGCTTATCTGTTTTTGGTCCCGTGAACGAGAATGGGGAGCTCCTGCTATATGTCCGCTGCTGTGCTGTGATACGTTGTTTGTGCTGTTGTTGTTTGTGTTTTTTCTCTGTCTTGTATGATCGCCACCGTCACTTTGTGTGTCACTGTTGTTGTATGCCACTGCACTTTTGTATATAAATTTCGTTAATGCCCTTTGTGATTTGTTGGTGTTTTTGTGTAAATCTTATTTTGTGATTTTTCCTTTTGGTTAGCACTTTGTATTTTGTTGCGCGTGTGAATTTTTATAAATTTTCCTTTTTGTTTGTGTCACTTTGTGTTGTGCTTTGATTGTTCTGTTGCACTGTGCACTGTCATTTGTTATTATTTGTGTTGGGGCTTTTTCTTTTGTTTGTTACAATTGTATAACAAATTTTTTTTCTTCACAATTTTGTTTTTTGAGATTTTGTATCACTGTGTGTATCACTGCGTGTAATGTTTAATTTTTGTTCACTATGTGTCACTTTGTTTCACTTTGTCACTGTTAATCTTGTAATTGTAGTTTGTTCAGAGTTTTTTGTTTGTTTGTTATCCGCGGCGCGAGTTCGCGGCTCGAAGGACCATATTTCGAGTTCGTCGCGGAGCGGTAGAAATAATTATACGCGGTGGTTCGTGGGTTATGGTGTTTATTGGACGCAATGCGAATAACAATTAACAAGTAGTACAATGAACGTTGAACGATACGAACGGCCGAAGCCGTGGAGCAGAAAGTAGGGGGAACATTAGTACAAAAGGAGAAGGAAAGATTGGGATTAGTGATGGGATCGACGGATCACTAAATACAGCACAGTACATCTGAACACAAATTTTCAAGTTTTTTTGGAAAATATTTTCAATTAAATGTGAAGTAGAAGCATCAGCTTTAAAAATTTTGAGAAAACATTAAAAGTGAAAACGACTACATCAATTCGTAATCTATAGTGAAAGTTTTAGAAGCTTCTCATTAGCAATAGCAATTCAGAGTGCAAGCAGATCGGAAGTGTTTTCGCTCGACGGTCTCTCGCAATTGAAAAGCAATTAATAGCAGTTACTTCGTCAAATTCTAATTGACGAAGTTGATAAATTAAAGTCCAACAGTTGAACAATTTACAAAAATAAAACAATTTAATGCAGTTAAATTATCAAAATTTATTTTTCGAAATGCAATAATTTGAAGTCGAACTAAAACTGCCGTGTTGTTGTGGACAAAAGGTTGACCGTGAAACAGAAAATTATCTGTTCGAAGTGTAAAGAGCTTTTTCATATTGACTGTGTTGGTATCTTACAAGCAGATCTCGATTTTTTGCTAGTCTCAGAGAAGTCTTTCTTTTGTAAATCGTGTGCGGTTGAGCGTCGCGCTTCTATTCGCTCACCACCGTTATCTGCTCCTCGGCTAGAGGCAAAAAATAAAGAAACTGAACGGCTAATCACGCATAATAATAAGCAACAAACTGCATTGCTTACAGTGGCTAATGAAATTATCGCTCTAAGAGCAGATAACTCTCGGTAGTGAATGCTTTGTTTGAAGACAGAGTGATTCTAATGAAAAAAAACTGATGATCTCCATCAAGAGATTCGATCTTTGGAATCTATCCTTAGTGATAAAGATGCTGCGCTTTCCTCGTCAGCTCGGGAAATAAAAACTCTGCAGAGTATTGTCTCTGCTAGTGTCTACAAGCAAAACCCAGTTCCTACTGGTAATGTCAGAAACAATAATAAGAATAATGTGACGACTATTGCTAGTCAAACTCATTTTATTACTTCCTCTTCATCGTCATCTTCGTCTGTTGGCGGTCCTCGTGTTGTTGCTGAGCATACTGCGTCGGGCTCTCGTGCTTCTGCTTGCGCTGCACCGCTACCTGCAGTTTCACAAAGTGCATGCGTCGGTAATGCAGTGAAGGAGAATATGACGCACAGTGTCGCGAGTCCATAGTAGCGAGGGACAAAAATAGGAGGAATAGTCGTACGACAATAAAATTTTGTACATATGATTTTGTTATAAAGAGATGTTAATACGCCAAAAATTACTTCAATCGCCCCACGGACACGCTCACCTCCCATACAAACCACTTATGCGCACTTATACTTATGCGCACCTAAGTAATATCAAACCCAAATAAAAAATAAAAACACCTCCTATTAAACTCAGTAGAGCATATATTTCCATTAAAAATTACAGTTTGTTAATTTGTACTGCTGGGATAATCGGTTTTCGATCATGAATTATTAGAACTTAAACCCTCTACATCTATTTTTGACAAAATTTAAAAACTTCTTTCTTCAACTTCCTCAGATATTATATATTGCAGTAGATCAGAGTTTCGGTTTTCATGTTTAACTTTAATTTTCCTATTAACTGCTATAATTGGTTCTGAAGACATTAACAAGTTTTGCTTCTTTTCGAAAGTTGCTTTGATTCGATGGCAAGCCACCCAGTATTACCGAAGCCTTCCATCGAATCTACCTTTTTTATTGTAATTTTTCTAAATCAAGTGGTGTTTCCATATTATTACAAACAAAAATGTATAGCTCAAGCGAAGCGCAGCAGTGTTCCCTATGTTTTCCTGCCAACCATGCTGCAAAAAGGACCCTATTTTTGACTGCATACGGCACTGAAAATGCTAAATTTCTTAAATACGTGCATGTTTGTGCAGCTAAAGTCCATGGTTTCTATTAATACATACTTTCAGCTATATCACACTGTAAAATCTCGAAGTAGTAAGAAGTAGTTTTTTTTTAAAGTTTATCTAAAGTTTGATGACATTGCACTTTTATTCCTACGAATTGACGTTTCTTCAAATAGCGGTACAAGGAATATGGAAAGCAAAACAAAAGAGGGAAAGCTTTCACAGAGTTACAAAAATAGTATATTTATAGAATATATTTACTTAACATAAGGTTCCATGGGACATTTTTCAATAAGAGTCCTTGAACTTACGTTCAACAAATTGCAATAATTTCTACCCAAGCCACCAACCTTCACAAAGTGCAAGTTTGCCATCGGTATATAAATTGATATTTTTAAAATTCGTTTTCACATTTTAGTAAATTGAGGTATTTACTTCAGTACTACAAACTTATTTTTCTACATTTACGACATTAATTTTTGTGATTTTTGTCCCTACTCGCGACACTGTGTGACGTCAACATCTAATGCCGCTCTTATCGCGCCCTCTAATACTGCGCCTGCTACTGAGGCAGTCTTCTATGCCAGTGTTGCTGCTTCGTCTTTGGAATCCTCTGTACTTCCACCTGCTCACACTGTGAATTCATCTGTGCACCAGTTGCCCGAGTGGAAATTTGTCTCCAAAAACAGCCGTAGAATTGCAAACCAACCTATTGTCGTCGGAACCAATAGAAATCAAGAACTGCTGCTGATCCTTTTCCAGTAATGTAACAGTTGCTGATATTTTGGCTTATGTTTCAAAGCATGCTGCGATAGATTCGAAGATGTTGGCCTGTTATATGCTTGTTAAAAAAGACGCAGAAGTGTGTAAACCAAAAAAAATCAGCTTTAAACTTGGATTGTCGGAATGCTGCTTTGAAAAGGATCTTAATGCGGACATTTGGCCAACGAATGTGAAGATTCGTCCATTCCGCTTTTTTCCCAAAGACGCTGCGCCACAGCAGGATGTTTAGTTACTCCTCCTGATGTCACCCCAAAACATCTAAAACTATACTTTCAAAATGTGTCCGGTCTTAGAACTAAATCGAAGCAACTTTTTGCCATGAGTTCCCATATGGATTATGACATCTTTATCTTCGTGAAAACTTGGCTGAACGGGAATTTTTTTGATAATGAATTCTTCGACTGTAATATTTTCAATGTTTTTCGCAAAGACTTTAGATGCTTTAAAAACTGGGCTCTCAAGAGGCGGAGGCGTTTTAATAGCAGTTTACCGAAAATACCGCTCGTCCCTGGTGCCATTAAAGAATGCGGACACTCTCTTGGATCAAATTTGTATTGCTGTGAATGGCATTTCTAAACTTTTGATTTGCGTTTTTTATATTCCACCATCTAGTGCTGACATAATCTATAAGGCTCACGTTGACAATGTTCTTGCTTTAGCTTCAAATCATGAAAACTTCTGTGTAATTAGTGACTTCAACCTAAGTAATATCGAATGGTCTTGTATGAGTGAAGGTCGTGGGCTATATCCAAAATCTATTACTACTTTTGCTGAAACCTATCTGGTGGATAATTTTTTAAGTTCTGACCTAATGCAGGTAAATAACTTTACAAATACACTGCATCGAACTTAAGATCTCATTTTTATCAAAGGCAATATGCATTCTTTACTGGAATGCCTTGATCCCTTGTCCAGTCCTGGTCTGCATCATGTTCCACTTGTCCTCCACTTAGAGTTTTATGAGTTCAATACTATCAGTGTGGACAGTAATTCTACGTGTTTTAATTTCAGAAATGGTGATATGGCTGTAAATGCTGCAGTTGAGTCCTTAGACTGGGATTCGTTATTTACTGCGGTTGAAGTTGCCAAATGCTTTGATATATTGTATTTAAACATAAGATTCGCGAAATTTGTAGAAGCAACATACCGATAATTAAAAAGCAATCTTACAAGATTCCTTGGTATACTAAAGAGCTTAAGAAACTCAAGAATTTGAGAAACAAGTTTTACAGGAAATTTAAATCGTCAAAATCCTTTATACACAGAGATAAGTATCTGCAATATTCGAAGGAGTTTAAATCATTGAGTAAGGTGCTGAAGCGTAATTATGTTCTTAAGTTTAAGTCCGATATAAAATCCAATCCCAAAGTTTTTTGGCGTTACCTTAAGTCTAAGAAATCTTGTTCTAGCATTCTCTCAGTAGTATTCCTTAATGATATCCAAGCTCATACTTCTTTTGAAGCTGCGTGGCAGCTGTAAATGGTACAACAAATCATAAAAAATCATAAAAAACATTTCAATACGAGTTGGGTAAAACGTTTTGTATATGAGTTTCTATGGTGCTTTTGGTCCGGACAGTCTCGTTGCAAGTTCCAGCAGTGGTCTGTCATCATACGACAATCCCAACGACCTTGATATCTGTCCTCCATAACCTTGATGTTCCAAATTTATCCAAATGACTGTGCAAATAATGCAATTTGACACTCACATTAGCTCCTAGTTTTTAGAAATTCTGGAGCATTTTCGGAATATTTTTCAAGTTTAAGATGAAAAAAATGGATCTATCCGATTTCTGCAGTGAATAGTTCAATTTGCTAAAAATCCTCAGGGATTTTTAACATTCAAGAATTAAGAATAAGGTCATATCCCTTTAAATCACAGGCAAAATAAGCATTTGTCATGTTATACCTCGAGAAAGACACGTTAATGAGGGTAAATTAGTTAAAAACATGTATTTCATATAGACCGACTTATAATGAGGACCAGAGTCAATCTGAAAAAACAATTTTATAGGCTAAGTACTTCATAATCATATGTATCCAAATTGATTCAGTTAACCCTTGCCGCAGAAAATGAATTTTTTTGTTTCCCTGTGTTATAGGTAATACTGAGTAAAGTTTATACTACAAGTATAAGCACGATAAACGACTTATTATTAATTTTTGAATGATATGTATTCATATGATCGTGCTAAAAAAGCTTATTTTGTTGGGAATTTTTTTTAATTATATTTAATATTTATTTATTTAGGATCTTTTCAGCAAAATTATGCAGAAAATAAAAATTGGCGTAACAGACGTTCTCAAAAATTAGACAAAATGGAGTTGCTTAATCTACAGAGTTCACTTCAAGCAGAAATCCAAGCCAAAGCTCTCATTTCTGAAGAATTAAGCCGAACAAGAGCGGAGCTTATTGCAACCCAAAAGTAAGTTTAATATATGCATACGACGAGTTTAAACTGTATCCACAGATAATAGAATATAAAGATGTTTCAAGCTGTTCGATATATCTATTAAAACAGCAAGTGAAAACAGCTAATTTTATCCATCGAAGAGAACGAAATTTTTTTTTTATTGAGTATTTATATAAGAATATATAAAAGATTGAGTATTTTATATAAATCTTTTTTTCGTTTACCAACTGCCTAATTTTTGGTCTTGAAAAAAATTCAAGAATTTTGGAACAAATGCAGTATAGCGAACCCTCATGAAAAAAACGGAACATTGGACCATATAGAGTTTATTTTTGTGAATCTAACAAACTAAACATTTTGCCTGGGAAACGCCCACAAAAGGCGTGGCTCGGGGTCAAAGTTCAACGTTTTTATCAAAAAAACCCAATTAATCTCTAACTGATTTGCACGATATGGGTATCAACCGAAAGGTCGTTTTCATACCTTTCTATTAATGTACAACATTATTTAGATACGTAGTATATACTGTAACGATGAGGCACTCTGTTGCTGTGCTATGCAGGAATGCTTTTACGGGCATACTTTTAGGCATGCACTTTGGAGTACGGCCGGCTTGCTATAATTCCGATATGGCAAGGATGGTTCGCGATGGTAATGGGCTGTGCGAGAACGATCGAGAGAGAGAGAGTCCAACTGGAATGTGTGAGAACAATCGGCGCGATAACCAGACAAGTATAAAAGGCAGCAGTGTGCAGCGCAGAGGGACGAGTCTGATTCGAGCAAGCAAACGGGAAACATGCAATAGTAGTAGTGTAAAGACAAACAAGTGTAAATTTGTAAATAAAGTGATTGCTGGTTTTTGACTGCGTTTGCGCTGAGTAATTGAAGTGGTTTTATTTTCAAGCACAATCCAAAAACGAACTTAGAGAAGAGGGAATAGGTCACAAATTTGATCGAAAACATGCGGAAAGGTCATAGAGCCCTCGTCAGGCCCTTGGTGCTCGCCGGTCTTGCTAGTCAAGAAAAAGGATGGCAGTACCCGGCCGGTTTTGTGTGGACTATCGGAAGCTCAATGACGTGACCAAGAAGGACAATTATCCACTACCTCGGATCGATGACACCCTGGACACACTGTCAGGCACACAGTGGTTTTCCACGCTCGACTTACGCAGCGGCTATTGGCAGGTAGAGCTTTGGGACAAGGACAAGGAGAAATCGGCTTTCAGTGTTGGCGATGGTTTGTGGCAGTTCACCGTCATGCTGTTTGGACTCTGCAACGCACCAGCGACATTCGAGCGGCTAATGGAACGTGTGCTAAAAGAGCTACATTGGCGGACGTGTCTTGTGTACCTCGCCGACGTAATCGTGATGGGTAAAAGCATCGATGACCACTTGGTATTCTGGCCTTTCCCGTGTCCGGAGAGATGTTTGTGCTGGATACAGATGCAAGCGGGCATAGTATTGGCGGTGTGCTATCACAGATAATAAATGCTCAAGAACAAGCATACTACAGCAAAAATTTGTCGAAACCAAAACGTAACTACTGTGTGACACGAAGAGAGTTGCTGGCAGTATTGGAATGCGTGAAACACTTTCACAAATGCCTGTATGGACAAAAGTTTCGCCTGCGCACAGATCATGCGGCATTGAAATGGCTACTGAACTTTAAAGATCCTGAAGACCAATTGGCGCGGTGGATCGAGCGGCTGCAGAGCTACGACTACACGATAGAGCATCGCAAGGGTAGCAGCCATGGAACTGCCGATGCCTTGTCACGCCGTCCTGCAAAGCGAATGCAGGCATTGTTCGCGAGCCGAAAGCAAAGAGCAGATAGTGGACGTCCGATTGGTAAGCGTTATGCCAGAGGAAGAGTGGTCTGCGGAGAGGATACAAAAGGACCAGCGCGAGGATACGGATCTTGTAAAAATCGTCGAAAGCAAGGAACAGGGCGCACGTCCGGACTGGTAGGAGATGGCCAGTGAAAGCCCGATCGCGAAGGCCTACTGGGCACAGTGGCAAAGTTTGCGGCTGTCTGATGGCTGCCTATACCGCGAGTTGGAGAGTGAGGATGGCCGGACCAGCAATTCCCTAATTGTAGTCCCGAAATGTAGGATCAACGAGGTCATCGAGGCATACCATAACTACTCCAGCGGAGGGCACCTGGGTATCACAAAAACTGTCGCCAAAGAAAAAAGACGATTCTACTGGGTAGGATGCCAGGAGTCTGTAGCCGATTGGATTAAGAGCTGTGATCGATATGCGGCTGTGAAAGTGCCGGAAAGAAGATCTCGGGGGCGCATGCAGCAGTACAACGTGGGAGCGCCCTTCGAGCGAATTGCCGATGTCCATGGCAATTTAGCCCATTCCCAATTAGCACTCAAGGCAACAAATATGTGCTGGTGGCAGTGGCGTCCCCATCCAGTTTAACGCCATTTTTATACTTTCATTTTTGCGTATTATTTTTAATACATGTTGCATAAAATTGTGCATACCCAACAAACATTAATGACTAATCTCTCTATCTAAAAATGTTTTTTGCAATACTTTGTCTAATTCTAAGTTTCTTAGGTAATCTGAATTGTTATCTTTCTATCTGTTACTTCTGTTAGTCTGTAAGTTGTTGGACTGAAATAAATAAATAAATAAATAAATTGAGGTACATTTGAATCAAATTGCTTTCTCAAATCTCAAACGTTTGTTCTCAAATTGATCTCAAATATACTGTTATGGCATTCTGAACTTAAAAGGCACATTTTTAATATGGAAATTTGATATCAAAGGGTTTTTCAAAGGTTTGAGATTTTTTGTTCAGTGTTTGTTGGGTATGTATATTACATACATACATACATGCATACATACATATACTAACATAAAATTCTTAAAATGAAAAATTCAAGTGACAGGTATTTTTAAGTCATAAAATCCCAACTAAAAATTCAAGTTTGTTTTAAGTTATGAAATTTTGAAAACTTCTAGTAGAATTACGAAAAACTCAAAAGACCTGTTTTAAAATAAATCCAAAAATAAAATAATAAAATGCATGACGTTCTGAAATTTAATTATGATAGAGGTGGCCATGTTTTCCATGTTTGCACACAATTCACCAAAAAAATTTACCTGTATTTTTTTCAAATTTCAACAGTTAATGCAGGGTTGGCATCAGAGTCCTGCACGAGTACTTTGCTATTCGAAAACATTCAAATGCTTTTGAATAGAATACTTTACTTCATCTCTGCGGACCAGTCCGAATGAATACGAGTACAGCTCTCTTCGAGTACGAGTAAGCTCCGAACAGAAACGAGTAGACGTACACTATTTATTCATATTCGCTCGAAGCGGGAAAACGAGGACAAACGCATTCGAATAATAGTACAAACTGCTTGAATATTCGAATATACTCGTTTTATTATTCCTAAGATTATTTAGAAATATTTATGTTTTATATAAATATTTATTTGTTATGCTACTTTCTTCAATAATTTCCATTTTGCGTATTAACTAATAAGCCACTTCAACCACACCACAAGTATACACATGGAAAAGTCGCATACTGCGCATAAAAATATTCGATGAAACTGTTGATCTTCGAATACTTCGCAAAGTTCTCGCTTACCGAATACGAGCACTGCAGTATTCGCTTCTCACCGAATACGAGCACTGAAGTGTTCGCAATTCACCGAATATGAATAGAATCGAGAAGCGACACTCGCTGGTTCTCGTTTCTATTCGTTTCGTTGTACACATTCTTCGAATACCAAGTACCCGTACAGTATGTACAGTAGTGTAGTCGCCAAAATGAATATATTCATGCAGGACTTTAGTTGGCATGAAGCCTGTGTTTGACTACTACTTTGGTAAATAGTCGATACTTTTGGGAACA
Source organism: Melieria picta (assembly GCA_964056695.1). Lineage (NCBI taxonomy): Eukaryota > Metazoa > Arthropoda > Insecta > Diptera > Ulidiidae > Melieria > Melieria picta. The sequence continues at coordinate 66,820,716 of OZ057400.1, forward strand.
CAAATACAACTATTCTGCGAGAACAAGTGCAATACTGATTTTTGTATTCATTTATTCTTAACCTTTCTGCAGGCATCCGGTTCTGGTCAGACCACATCGAACTTCGGATCCACTTTAGTAATGTTGTAGTTAAGCTATCGAGCTCATATTTCATGATATCCTCAACTGATGCTTTCTAAGCCCAAAATTAAAATTTTTTTTGCTGTTTCCCACGTAATTATTGTCAGAATGGCTTAAGGGGTCATTCTCATGCGCGGACAGGAAAAATGGACATTCTTCAGAGATTATTTCCTTTGTGAATACGAGGAATTATCAAAAAAAGATATGCCACTTTAATTTATTCATTGTTATGGTACAAAAATAAAAAAAATAAAAAAAAAAATTTTAATTTTTTCGAACACTTTTTCGATTAAAGACACGGCTTCTGCCGCGTCATGGTCAGCTGGTGGGAATGATTTTGAGTCACAGGATTATCTGAAACATAAATTTCAAAGAAATTCTTAATCAGTATGAACGTACCTCTCGTCCGTAGCAAATTTAAATTTTTTCATAAGAATCTCACAAAATGGCAGGCATTGGAAGTCAGAGCAGTAAAAAATTGTTGTTTTTGAAGATTTTATCAATGAAAAAAATATGAAATTTTTAACATATCAGAGTGAATTTGCTAGGGACGATAGCTAACAGTATGTAGAATGACGTGACAAAATCGCAGAGAGATCGGATGAATGGTTTTTTTTAAATCATCCCCACCATTTCAAAAAAAAGCGTTCCGAGAAAAACACGTTTAAAGTTTTGACTAACCGCTAGAATCCTTGACCGCTCGTTATATAAATGTCTGTAGAAGCCGAAATACTTGAAATTTTCCAATAAAATTTTGACAGCACCTTCTTCAAGGATGATACATTCCAAATATGTTAAAAAAAAAAATTGATTTTTACAAAATTTCACATGAGAATGACCCCTTAAACAAATTTTTTCGTTTGTTCCTTATTCAGTCCTTTACAGAGCATAGGACTTCAACTAGGCTTTTTCATCTGACTCGATTTGAAACCCTTATTTCGTGCCAAGTAATCGTGACATAAGTTAGTTGGCGCAAAATCTACCTGGTCCAAGTGTTTTTCACTCGCCTTGGCTTTTATTTTCTTTTGGGTTAGTAAATGATTGTTTTCATTGGAAAATATTGTCTGAACATACATATTCAAAATTAATATTTATTAGTGTCCGACCGAATATTCGGTTTCGGCCCAAATCAGTGGTTTCGGTTTCAGTTTCGGCCAAAAAATGGCCGAATAGCCGAAACCGAAACTTTCTAGAATATTTTTTACATTTTATTGTGTAGCAGATATATAGTGAAAGGAGGAATAATTTAGATGCCACCAATGTAAATAAATTTATTTTTTTAGCATATAATATTAAATTATTTAATTTTGAATATTAGCGAGCAAGGTACGAAAGGGTGATTTTTTCATGTTTACGCTTTTAAAAAATGAATAAATTGTTTTTTTTTTAATAAGTATTTATTTATTTATGCTATGTTTGTTTGTTTGTTCTTTATTTACTTAATGTAAAATTCGTTTGTTGAAAAAAGTGCTTGATATGGTGATTTTTATTTCAACTAGAAAGTTTCGGTTTCGGCCGAATATTAAAAAAAAACCGAATATTCGGTTTCGGTTTCGGCCCAAAAAAGTGGTTTCGGTCGGACACTAATATTTATCCATTGTACTCATGGTTATGTCCGTGTTTTGGTGTCAATTCAATTACATTCCAGAAGTGAAGGAAGTATTTGTTGTCTTGTCGTGTCTAATTTTTTATCAATTGGATTGCTTTCTGTGGCAGAGATGGAAGGAAGGGAAAGCTGTTTTGAGGATTAGGTGGATATTGTTTTTGAACCTCGACACTGGAGTAAAAATCAGAGAGGACAATTTCTCTGAAAAAATTGCCTAAGCAATAGCGGAAACCAATGCTTAAGAGCAATAAAATTAAGATATTAATTAATTTGCTGCTAGAGGTAATATTTGGCCCTGAACAAAACGGATCTTCTGATACTGATAGAAAAAATGGTCGTTTAGATAGTTCAATGTGAAGATAGCGACGACGAAGGCGACAAAGAAAACGGCCAGTTCAACCTGAACAATAACATGTTGAGCATGTTCTACATGTTTTTCTTTGGCAAAGCAGTTCAGAATTGTTAACAGTTCAAGGAATCCAGAAATAATAATAGATATATCAAAACGCGATTTCTATGTGCCCAATGTAAAATCTCAATGTGTTTGAGTCATGTTACTGAATTATATCGTTGCAATAATTGCATTGGTCAAGCAGTTGAAGCAGATTTACATTTATAAAATATGTTTCTTTTCCTTTTTTGTTTATTTCAAAATTAATTCATTGAAGTTGAAACTCGCTATTGACTTAATTATTCTAGTATATTTTTACCATTTTACGTAAATAAAATTTAGGCAAGCAAAAGAAATCAATGTGTTCACACTTTCTGGTTTTTTTATATCCTTAACAACAATCCTCGACTATCCTCTTGTTTACATCATGGTCTGGCCAGATCATGGGAGCTACTACTAGGTTTTAAGTGGGTGATCACAGAAGAGGTAACGAAAATAACAAAAATGTTTGCAGAATTCCATATTGTTACATCAAATTGGATAAATGAATTTATCCACCAAGGGGAGGGTCCATCCCCCTAATCCTCCCCTGTTACGCCACTGGCTGGTGGTAATGGATTATTTCAGCAAATGGCCCGAAGTGTATCCTATTCGTAACCAGGAGGCCATTACAGTAGCAGAAATGCTGGTAAACAACTGGGTGGCCAGGTTCGGAGTTCCGTTGGAGTTGCACTCGGATCAAGGCCGGAATTTCGAATCTGCGGTATTCAAGGAAGTGTGTGAGCTGATCGGAATAAGGAAAACTCATACCATTCCTTTGCATCCACAGTCCGACGGCATGGTGGAACGATTCAATCGGACACTGGAAGAATATCTGCGGAAAGTGGTAGGCAGGAATCAAAACGATTGGGACACGCATATCCCTCTGTTCCTGATGGCGTATAGGTCAGCCCCGCACGACACTACATCACTCACTCCAGCCCGAGCAGTGTTCGGTACAGAGTTGAGGTTGCCTGCTGACTTAATGTTCGGAATGGTCAGCACGACGGAAGGCGCGAGGACTGACTACGTGGTCAATAAGCGGGTCAGCGATAAGATGAAAGCCAGATATGATCTACGGGTTAACACAGCAGGGTTCCAAGAAGGCGATCTGGTAATGCTCTACAACCCGCAGAAAGGTTTGTCTCCAAAACTTCAAACGTCATGGGAAGGACCGTACAAAGTCGTGACCAGGATTAATGACGTGGTGTACAGGGTTCAACTCTGCTGCAATAGAAACGCTAGGCTGAAGGTAGTCCATTTGGAGCGCCTGGCGTCTTACTCCGGCGGAGCCTCGGCACTTGTTCGGGACGAACAAGTCGAAGTTGTGGGCAGTGTAACGATGAGGCACATCGCACATAACAACAATTCAAGAGCCCTGGGTCTTTAGAGGCCTTGAGTCGTTGAAAGGGGCCACTGTACTGTATGATAGGAATTCGAGTAGACCTAGAACCTGTCTTATAGTATCATCTCATCTTACGGTGACTAGTCTTCACCTTTTCTGCTGTCAGGACCTGGTTGCCGCTGAGGTGAGTTTCAAGGGTATGCACGGATGGTCGAGCTTCGTGATTGCGTCTGGGTACTTTCCCTACAATGCACTGGAAGCGCCACCACCTGGGAAGGTCGCTAGTCTCGTGAGGTTTTGTGAGCAGCGCAGTCTCGGTCTCATTCTATATTGTGATGCTAATGCCCAGCACACGATCTGGGGCAGCAGCAAATGCAACAATCGAGGCTCTCGGCTGTTCGGGTATATTGCATCCTCCGGCCTGAATATTCACAGCACTGGCAATCAGCCTACGTTTGTGACCACAAAAAGGCAGGAGGTGATTGACATCACTCTATCTAATACAGTTTCGAAAATATTCCATATTAAGATTTGGCTTGTATGGGCAGTGCCACGCCCCGTTGTCCAATATCCGCCTCATTCCGTCTGTCGAAAGATATGAATTAATGGTAGGTTCGTACTAAGTTTCATTGCAAATCGCGTAGCGAATTTTATCGCAAACACTTTCGTCACGGCAGCCGCCGTGGCTCAGTTGGTTAGTGCGTTGGAACGCGAGTCGAAGGCAGCGACCCAGGTTCAAATACTGCCTGTAATAACAGCTAACAAAAAATAACGGGAAAACTCGTTTTCTCTTTCGGTGGCTGTCCTCTCAGCTGGAAATGGCAAACCTCTGTGTAGAAGTTCTCTGTTGCCGTCGGCGGATCGCGTTTGGAAAATAAAAGGCGTGGGGGTTTCGTTTGAGGTGCGTGTGCTTTATTATGTTGTTAAAACACGAATGACAATAATGTATAACAATGGACAACACAAACGCCCGGAGCCGGTGGAAAGTGGAACATGTTTACACAGGGGAACTGGAAGGGAGAGGATTTGAAGTATGCAGGATCCACAAACCACTGGAACGACACATTTCACCATAGCGGCCCGCGTTGCCTCTGGCAACATTAGTTGTGGAGCGGCCCATTGAGGCGGCCCAATGCCTCTAATGCTCGCTCAATGAGGGCGCGGGCTCCGACGCGCGGCTCAGGGGTCCCGTCGGTGGAGGCCTCATCTTCGCTAAAAGTGATCAGCTCTGCTGCTGCCTCGGCTGCGGGACGGCTGGTTTGGTGTTGCGGCTGCCGGCGGTGGCGTGCCAGCCGGTCACTGATGGCGGAGCGCTGAGCGGGGCGCCTCGCTTGAGTGGGTTGTTGCCGGGGATGTTGCGGCTTCTTGCCGCCTTTGAGTGTGGCCCTGGGCGCCGCTGGCGTCTCCACGAAGTGCAGCATCGTATGATGCGCTCAACCGCACTTGCTGCAGCGAGCGGTGGGATGAGACCGCGCCAGGCAGTTTGTGCAGTAGCCCTGGGCGCGGGCTACCTGCTGACGCTGCTGTGGGGCCATCGCCAGGAATGCACGGCAATATCGTATGCCGTGGAGGTGGTGGCATAGCCGGCACTGCTGGATCAGCTGCTTCTTGGTTGCCCTGCAAGAAACAAGAAAAGTGTATCACTAAAGGATAATAGTGATTGGGTAGAGTATGATCAAGTGTATGTGAGAAAGCAGGGCCATGAGTCGAATGAGTTTTAAGACGCTATTAGGGGGCATAGAGAGAGGAGCGCCTCGGAGAAAGTGGCCAGGGGTCAGAGCCACCAGATCGCTAGGGTCCTGCGATTGAGGAGAGAGCGGACGTGAATTAAGCGTCCCTTCAATTCTAATAAGAAGACTCGTATAAGAGTCTTCGTATGTGAACCTATAAGAGCCGGCTACCTTTTTAAGGTGAGTCTTGAAGCTTTTGACTGCCGACTCCCATAGTCCTCCCATGTGAGGAGCATGTGGGGGGATGAATTGCCACTCGAAAAATGCACTTTTTGACCTGCGGCTTTAGGCGCGGAATGTAGTATTCCTGCCGTACCATACGGAGCATGAGTCGTTGGTCCGCGTGCAGCAATAGCTTATGAAGGAATTGAAGAAGCAAACTGCAGTAGCGGGACTCTGGGGGGAGAATAATGGGGTGTCGTTCATCGTACGACAATGCCGCATTGGCGAGTCTGCCAGTAACTCGCATCGCCTTGTTTGTCTAAGAATGGATTGAGCACCAAGAGAGAACTTTTCTTGGAAATGGGAAGGGAATGAGAGAGCGCTTGTCGTTCCTGGGGATAATGGGAACTTTGCGCGAGAGTTATAAGGCGATTCTTAACAAATGCCAATTTTGCTTGGGACAACAGTATTCCGTGTATGGGATTGTGTTGGCGACGGGAGGAGATGCCGTTATTAACAAATCGGAACATGTATGCGATTACTCGCAGGGCTCGAGAGAAGCTGGAGAACCGATCGAGGATGTCGGTTTGCTCTTCGAGAAGGTGGTGGCAGTCAATCGCTCGTTGTTCCGGGATTGGAACTTTGCGAGAGTGACCTTTGGGCCAAGCATCGGAAGCTTGCTGCAGCCATTTGGGGCCATTCCACCATAGAGGGTGATCTTTAAGATCTTGCGGCTTGCATCCGCGCGTTCCTAAGTCCGCGGGATTTTCAGCGCTTAGGACATGTCGCCAGGGAGCGTTGTGCACATTTTGACGTATTTGAGTCGTGCGGTTGGCAACATAAGTTTTCCATGTGCAAGGTGGTTTTTCCAACCAAGCAAGGACAATTTCAGAATCGGTCCACAAATGGATTTCCGATTTATCGAACCCGAAGTGAGAGCGGAGGGCTTTGATGAGCTGGGAGAGGAAAACTGCTCCGCAAAGCTCTAAGCGAGGTAAGCTTATTGTTTGGAAAGGTGCAACTCTTGTTTTTGCAACAAGGAGATGTGACGAGAGGTTGTCACCATTTGTGCTAGTACGGATGTACAGAGCTGCACAGTATGCCTTTTCAGAGGCATCGCAAAATCCATGGATCTGAACATTTCGATTGGGGGCGTATTGAAGCCAGCGGGGAATTTCGATAAGTTCTATGGCTGGCAAGTTCTCAATGAATTGCTGCCATTTGATAAGTGATCCTGGCTTTATGCACTCATCCCACTCAGTGCCTTCAAGCCAAAGCTCTTGAAGAAGCTTTTTGGCAAGAATCATTATCGGCGAAAGCCATCCTGCGGGATCGAAAAGTTTGGAAACGGAGGAGAGAATTTGCCTTTTTGTGAACGAATTTGCAGGAGTAGTGGGAGAGATGGAGTATGAAAATGAGTCCGATAGGGCATTCCAACGGATGCCAAGAGTCTTAGTGGAACTCGTTGAATCGAACTTGAGGAATTCCGAGTCGAAAAGGTCGTCTTCGGGAATTTCCTCTAAGAGTTTCGGGTGATTAGCCGTTATCTTTTTGAGAGGGAAACCTGCGGAGTTGAGGGTGGCTATCACTTGGGAGAGAGCTTCCTTAGTTGTGGGAAGATCATGACCTCCGGAAAGAATGTCGTCGACATACGTTTCCTCGAGAAGTATTTTCGTCGCTAACGGGCTGGATGGCTGAGAATCGTGGGCCAATTGATGGAGCGTTCTGATGGCCAAATATGGCGCACAGTTAACCCCAAATGTCACCGTTTTCAATTTGAAATCTTGAATAGGAGATTCCGGGGATTTGCGAAAGAGTATTCGCTGGAATTCCTGGTGATCATTATGGAAAACTACTCGGACTTTGGTCGTTTTCTTTTCGGGGCGGATGACTGCGTGATGAGGCAGATAGTATGAGAAGTATTTGCCATTTTGGATTATCTCACGGGGATTTGTGAGTTCCATATGGTCAAGGGTGAGATATTCCTCTAAGACGCCATCGTAGATGGTCTTCAGGTTTCCCTTTCGGGAGAGATTTCGCTCCATGCTGACATATTGCTGGAGCGCATTGGGTGGGGAATTGCCCAATGCTATCGAGCATGGAAATTCTGCCTTAAAGGGAAGTTTCACGACATATCTACCGTCCGATCCACGGGTTGTGGTCTTCTGGTATAATTCTTCACAGAATTTGTCATCCGCGGAGACAGGTGTCGGGAGTTTGACTTCTTCCTGCTCCCAGAATTGCCTGAGTTGCGAACTAAGTTCCTCATTGGATACTTCTGCAACGTATATCGAATAAGATGACACCATATGGGGTACTGGCCCGCTGAGTATCCAACCGAAGATGGTGTTTTGGGCTAATAAACTGCCACAGACATTTCGGCGGATACCTTCGAGTAAGATCTGTGGAATCAGATCGCAGCCAATAACTAAGTCTGTCTGCGCTGACTCGAAGGGACTTGGGTCAGCGAGATTTAGCGTGGCAAATTCTTGCCAATTGGGATGGCTAATTGTGAATGGGGGTAGCAATTTTGTTAATTGGGGGAGTACGATTGCTTGCACATTGAGGGTCGTGCTGGAGTTTGGAACTGCCAACGTCAAAAAGCAAATGTGATTCGCATTTTGCACAATTTTACCGCCACTGCCCGAAATTTCGAAGTTTGATCTTTCGATTGGCAATTTTAGGCGATTTTGCACCTTCGAGGAAATGAAGGTGCGTTGCGAGCCTTGGTCGATCAACGCTCTAACCTTGAACAATTCTCCTAAGTGGGCAACAGACACCAGTGCCGTAGGCAGAAGGGATTGGGTGCCATTATTGGAATGAAGGGCTTGTACTTGAGGCGTACTTAACCTTGAAGATGTGCTGGGTTGCGCATCTGAAGTGGGGGAATGAGTTGTGGAGTTATTGTTCGGTTGTGGATGAGCTGTTGCGACCTGAGAAGTGGTCGTCTGAGACCTGTTGAGAGGCTGCGAGGATTGAGATTTATTGTTGGGGAAATGAAGCAGGGAATGATGCTTCCTTTGGCAGTAAACACACGTAAAACTGCTTGTGCAATCCTTTATGGTATGCGTTGTCGCAAGACAGTTTTCACATAAGCTGTGCTCTTTGACGTATTTCAATCGGCTCTGGGGGCTGAGCTTCTTGAAACTCTGACATGTCCGTATAGGGTGATTTGCGTTGCAAAGTTTGCACGCGAAGTCTTTTTTCACCTCAGTGTGGAAGAGCTGAGGTCTGTTTTGAGGCCGATTTTGAGGAGTATGGAAATTGGAGGGTTGTGGTTTTGGCTTAGCAGGGCGAATGCTATTGAGCCGTTCCACCACTTCGTACCTGCAGGTCAGGAACTCGTCCATTTGCGACCAAAGAGGCAGGTCCCTACGAGATGTAAGGGATTGTTCCCAGAGAGCTAACGTCTCTTCGGGTAATTTCGTACAACAAACATATACGAGCAGCGGATCCCAATTGTCGGTGTCCACGGCCTGGGACCTAAGTACCGACAAACAATTATTGATCGTGCTTTGAATCCGCTGCAGCGCTTCGCTATTTTCGGTAGTAGCCGGAGTTATATTTAATAAGGAACGAATCTGGTTGTCAACCAATATGCGCCTGTTTTCGTAGCGGGATTTCAGGGCTTCCCATGCGAGTCCGAAGTTTTCGTCACTTAAGGCAAATTGTTTTATAATTGCACCGGCTTTGCCTTGCGTCTTGTATCGGAGGTGATACAGTTTTTGGGCTGGAGTGAGCTTGGGGTGATTTATGTAAACTGCCGTAAACATGTCCCGGAAGGACGGCCACTGCTCATAGCCCGCGAAAAATGTTTCGGTATCGCAAGGTGGAACTTGTAAACAAATATTTGGAGTATTTGTTGGTTCTAGGGATCGAACCTGTTCCGTATGCGCAGTGTGCTGAGTGGGCTGAGGCTGGAGCATCTCAATGATGTCCGACATTTGAGCCATGCACAACTCATACTGGTCTGTGCAGGCTTCGATCTTCTGCCGAGCCGACTCCTTGAAACGGTCGGGCTGGCAACTGTCTTCCGCAATGGAGACTGCCTCATAAGCCAACATAAGCCTTTCCCATTGGGCTTCCAAATTCTTTCGGCGAATTTGGATGAGGGACTTCGTTTGTTCCTCAATGGGAGTCGTGGAGAATTTTGTGCATAAATGCACGAGCCGATCGGACTCGAATATGAATTTGGCAACGCTAGGATCGGTTGCTTTGAGAATGGGAGATTTGGAGCGCGTCTTTGGCGGCTCACGAGTGACATTGTCTGTCAAAAACAAATCAGCGAAAATAATAAGCGAAGCTTGAGAGAGAGGGGTCAGGTGCGAAAAAGTTGAAATTAAATTTCCACCTGAGAATGGGAATAAACGAAAAAGTTAAAGTTGGCCGCGTCCGCACGAACGGCTTAAAATTTGAAAAAATCGAAAAATTACACGAATGTGTGAATATTATTCGATTGAATGGGAAATTGCCTTTAATTGTTTGGCCAACTTTATTTAACGTATGGGGGATAATACGGCAAAATATTATAAAAATTGTAAATTGGAACCGCGAAATCCGAAATATAGAAATTTGGATAAGTGTTATGTATAATGTACTAAAATAAAAACAACAAGTGACAGTAAATTTTATTTGTGTATGTGTATTTGAATTTATTTTGTTAAAAAGAAAATAAATATGTATGGGTATGTATGTGTATAAATGTATGTGAAAAAAAATAAATAAATATGTATGGGTGTGTATATGTGTGTATAAGTGTATGTAAAAATATTGTATATTTTTGAATGTATAATATTTGTTAGTTGTTAGTAAATTTACTAAAATGTCTTTAATTGTATAGAGGAGGGAAAATAAAAATTGTTGTGTACCGGTGGGATGTGTTTGTCCCACTGTATGTATATTAAGTGTATGCGCAGTGAACGTTTGATATGTACAATTGATATGTACTTGGGACGGGTCTTGTTGTCCCACTGTATGTAATAACGTGTATGTGTGTATTGTGTATGAGTGTATATATATGTATATATATGCACGATTGAAAATTTTCTAAGTCGAAGAAAATTTTCAATGTGCCGTGAAAATGGGCAGTTTGTCCCACTGTGTCCGCTTTGTGCTTTCTTGTTTATGTATATGCACTTGCACTACCAAGTGCGTGCGAATACAGCACAAAGAGAGATGCGGAAATAAGTGCAGAAGTGGGCGCGCAGAATGTACACAGCAGCTGGGCTGTCGCTGCTGATCTTGTGTACAAGCGCAAAGAAAAGGAGGGTAAATGGTGTGTACGAATTTAGCACAAAGAAAAGTGCGTGTGAATATGTGCACAAGTGGGCGCGCAGAATTTAGACAGCAGCTGGGCTGTTTGCTGCTGATTTTTTGTGCAAAGCACAAAGAAAAGAGGAGGAAATGGAGTATGTGCGCACACGGAGAGGCGCGAAAATGGGGATTGGCGCTAATTTTTATGCGCAGGGGAAATGAGCAAAATATAAACTGGGCAGTAGCGGAACTACTTTTGCGGGATTTTCGATCCAGTTGAATATTGTATATATATACATATATTGTATATTGAATATTGTATATATATACAATATTCAACGGCAAAATAATTTGGTGTGTATATATATATATGTATATATGGGAATATGGATATTCTTGAAGAAATTTATTTTATAGTATATATGCTAATTATATGGTATATGGGTAATTAAAATTGACTTTACAAAATTTTTTTTTTGTTATTTGTAAAGTATAAGTGTACATGGGTGTTAGTGAATGCGAATGTTAATGTTATGTTATATGAGTGTTATTTATAATTAAATGACACTCATACGCCACGTGGCGCTGCGCTCAAAAATGCACATATCGCAATTACACAGTTTAAATGTATTTTTTTTGGATTGGTGTCTTAAGCAAATGTGTTGGTCGTTAAAATATCTACAAACTTGCCGAAGACAGTAAAGCGATATTCGGAACGATTTAGGACCTACTTAAGCGACAAATTTGACGACAATTACCAAACTTCAAAGTCGGATTTCTCATAAACTAGAGCCAATCTTACCAAACGGCTGGTGGATCTCAACTCAGTATACCTATAGGAAACTCACCCAGTAGGTCCCCCCCATGTCTAAATTTTTGAGGGCAAATTTCACGCACAGTGTTATTATTTAATTAATTATTTAAAGTGGATAAAATTCTGCATCACTACGTGAAAGAGTTATTGCAAAATAGTTTACCGTTTTCCCGCAAAGCACTGTGAAAGTTGACATTTCTTTTCAGTTTTTGTGCGAACAGCGATAAACGCGTTTTTCCTTTACTTCAAAACGATTTCTTTTTGTGAATTTCAAAAAGAATTTAAAAATTAGTTACGCAACCTTCACATTCAGGTATTTCAGTAATGCAATGTGTATTTGGTTTTGTTAAAAAATGTTTATAAGTATTTTATTTGATTTTTTGTTTAAAAGCTTAAAAATTATCCAATTTTGGACCTTTTCATAGACATATAGTTGTGATTCTTGTGAGATCGAGCAAAACTGTTTTCCTTAGCGTATAGCTTAGATATTTCAGTAACATTTTATGAAAAAAAAGTTGAGCGAATGTTGCGCACTTTTCCAGCATTTCGATTTTTGTGTGCGAACTCATGGGCCAAATGGGCCATGTATGAGAACAAATAGACATGTGCAAAATACATTTTTTAAAATTGTTTATTTTTTAGATGAAAACAAGTAAACAAAAGGTTTTATTGTTGTTTTTATTGTTTCTTCAAAATGCAGAAATATCTGCATCAATAATAGAAATCGATGTAGACTTGAATAAAAACATTCACACAATTTTATGGTTGTTTCTAGTGAACATCAAATCGAAATAGAAAAATTTCGCAGCTATGGATTAAAAACTGTAAAATATTTTTTTAAATGCTATTCCTGGAAAAATATGCCCACAATTTTCCACAAATAGTTTTTGCATCGACCGCAAATCATATCGCTTGCTTTGTTGCCAATCGGCCAACTGTCGGAAGAAGCTCAAGAAGCACGGAATAAATATGGCACGGAATAAATAAATATAAATATTTCAAGTGTTGCAGAGAGAAGTTTTTTACGAAAGTGGACTGAAAAAATACAATTGAAAACATTTTTAATAGATTTTTTTTTAATTCTGATCCCATTGTATCAAGTATGAAAAAATTGCCACAAAAAAGTGATACTAATGAGGAATGATGATAATGGTGATGGTGAGGCTTATAATGTTGATGATGAAGATTATAATGATGATAATCATCATTATAATGATGATATTGAATTGGCTGCAAGAGGTGGCGATGAAATGTTTCAATTAAACTGTTCAACTTAACTTTCATTAGAAATGTGCAAGATTTATCTTTTGTAACTATTTTAGTTTTTACCGTTTTTAAAAAAAATTTCCACTAAAGTATACTCAAAAACATTTTCTTTTTACTTTATAATGTTAGATTAACTAAACCTAATAGTTATTTCATATTTAAATAGCCTGGTTGAATTAATCGGCATTTTCTGCATCAATTACCCCACTGTGCGACGCCATACTAAATTTTAATGCTGTGCACTTTACAATTTCGAAGATATTCCATTATTAAGATTTGACTTGTATGGGTGGTGCCACGCCCCCTCGTTAAATACTCGCCCCATTCTCTCTGTCGAAGGACATGACTAAATAGTAAGTTCTTAATGAATTTAATTGATGTGTGGCTTATGGTTCAAAAGTTATTATCTGAAAATGTTCAGAATTCACGGTCAAATATGGCAGGGATTTTCCGACTTTTCCAATAAATTTTCCGGAATTTTCTTTTCACACGAACCTGAACTGACTTAACCCATTTTCGGCCGCTACCAGAAATAGCCAATATTTTTTTAATTCCTTTTAAGGACTTACATTTAGGACCTTAATCAAGAATATTTTTGGATTTTTTCTGTGTTTTTTTTTTGTAAATTTTTTTTATAAATTAATAAAAATTGAATTTTAAATAAAAACAAATATATATGTATATAGTTTTAGTCCAATAATAATCAAGTATGAAAACAAACAATTGTTGCCTTACATATGTACATACATGACGACTTCTGGCCAATGGTCAATTTTTCGACCACTGAAAAGTACGCGGTGCTGAGAGGTAAAAATATTTTCATTATCTTATGGATATCAATTGATTGTGGTAATTTGGTCTTTAGGCTTCGTAAATAATCAATAATAAATCAAGAATTTGAAAAGGTTATATATTTTTCAGAATATTCAAAATATGACTAAAAATGTTTTTTTTCGTGCCTTCGCTAACATCTCTAAATTTATCTTTTAAAAAAAAAACTATTATTTCGAGGGGTTACTAAAAGACCAAAGCTATTTTATGCATCAAAAGTTCAAAGATATAATGTCTAAGTGCAGAGCTACTCTCCTTCAAACTGGCTGGTCGAAAAATCGACCAGCGGCCGAAAATGGGTTAATACGAATCCAACAAAAAAACCCCATGAAAATCGGTCGACCCGTTTGAGCGTGAATTGCTTACACACATACAGCCACTTTCTTTTATATATATAGATAATATCTTTTTGGTTACGAATGGCATAATGCACATGCTTTCTATGTTTGCTTATTCCCAAAACATTCCAAAGTTTTGATGAATCAACAAGTGACGAACATAATTATGAGTATGGTAGATCTTCTTTGCATGCACGGATAAGGAGTATGAAATTTATCTTGAAGACATGGGGAAGTTTTCGACGATAACGCAACATCCAAAGAAAAACAGAATATCAGAAAAAATAATTCAAGATTAATTCTTCAAAGAGCTTGGCCTGAAAGTAGACTCTCCAAAGTGTGGGTATGGAAATAGAAATGGTGGCAATTTGTCACGAAGGTTTTTTGAAAACGATGAAGTGACTGCTCGAATAACTGGAGTTTATAAAGATATTGTGCGAATATTGGGAGTCATTTTGAATGTTTTGAATTGCAAGGAAATTGTTAATGGACCCAAATTTGGAGAATATGCATCCAAAACTGCCGAACTGCTGCTTCAGAAGTATCCTGAGAAGAAACTTACTCCTACGGTACATAAAATGTTGTTGTGGAAAGGATTTAATAGAATACCAGTGCTTACCAATAGGGCAATTGTCTGAAGGAGCTCAAGAATGCAAAAATAAGAACTACAAAAGGTATAGATGTATGAACACTTGCAAAATATCACGATCTAGACAAAATGAAGGCCTTTTCAACATATTAGCAGTCTCTTCTGATCCAGTTATTACATCTATGAGATCTGTAAGATCACAAAAAGAACTTACAAATAGACATTCCTTTCAGCGTAGCATTATGGGGCCTCTGCCGGAAAAACGTTGCAAAATCAAAAATTTCATGAAAGCGTTCGATAAAATGAATACACGTATCTTATTGAGAATTTTCCAGGGAGGTTGTTTCACTTTTTTGTTTTTTCAACATGTTAGCAATCTCTTCTGATCCAGTTATTTCATCTATGAGATCTGTAATATCACAAAGAGAACTTACAAATACTTATAGCTTAGAAATGCTTTCTTTATTAGACATTTGTTTCAGCGTAGCACTATGGGGCCTCTGCCGGAAAAACATTGCAACAATCAAAAATTTCATGAAAGCGTTCGATAAAATGAATACACGTATCTTGAGAATTTTCCAGGGATTACGAAAATATATCTTTCATTCGGATTAGTAGTTTGGGAGGTAGAATCGCACAAAGTTGACAATTTATCCACATCGAGAAAAATTTTTATTTTTTGATTTTTTTATCATCTTTAAGATTGATTTGTATGTAAATAAAGCGACCAATCGGTTATTTGTTAGTTTATACTAAAAGGTACGTTAATTTTAAATCTAATAAAAACAAAAAATCCTTTTTTTGTCTTAAAAGTTGTTCGATCTACTTATTGTTCGAAAAGTCTACACTGGTGGCAATTCCCATTAACTCACCTAAATCTGCTTGCATTTCGTTATATTATCCTTAAAAAATTGATTCATTTAAAATAGTTTATTGGAAAATATAGTCTATAAGAAATAAAAGAAGAAATTGCAATTAATTAACTGTTCTACCAATTTATTTATTGTTTTCATAAAATTGGCACAACAAAACTCAGTACATAAAAAAGTAGAAAATTGCGTAAAAATGTCAAAATGTTTTCATAGCTCAAGGTACTGTTAATAGTTTTTTAAAATAATTTGTCCATTTCCCATTACGGTTTAAGATATTTTAGCCACACATAAAATAAGATTCTGAAGAGTTTGTGCCAGTATGCAAGCCCAAACCTATTCAATCGCTTTTTTAAAGTCAATCTTTGAGAAAAACTGTCGTTCTTTTGCGTAAACACCTCGAGCAAGAACCCACAGGTGCTCGATGTAATTTAAGTCAGGACTTCGAACTGAACATTTTTGTCCTTGAAAAGGCCCATTGTTTTCTAGAACTGTGAGTTGCAGCATTATCCTGCTAAAAAATAAATTCAGGCCTACAAAGTTCTTTTGATTATTTTATTACCATTACGTTAAAAAAAGTTCGCAGGAAATGTAGATGTTAATTCTCTCGGAAACCCGCGCAAGTTAAGTCGTACCATACGTAGCAATACCGGCCCAAGCCATTATATCACCACCTGATAATGTCCGGCTGATACAGACTTCCTTCATACCCACTTATTGAGCTAAAAGTATTAAAAGCCTATCTAAATCTAAACTATCTAATATGAACCGTTTTTGTTACTAAACAAAAGTGTTTACAACTGTTCACGCCTCTAAATAGCTTCTCCGCGAATTCAATTCTTTCGTTTTTCGTTTTTCATTCGTCTTGAACCCAGACTATTAGTCAAAGGGGTTTTTTTGAGGCGTTTAGTGTAAACATCGCGGTTTGAATTTTGTGAAATTTGTCGAACATGTCGGGGCTTTATAGACAGATCGATTCTGCGAAAAAACTCCGTCGACATCAGGTTTTCTTTTATTACCAATGCCATTATCACACGTTTTTGCCTTACGATAATTTTCGTGTTTCGGTCATATCTTACGTTTTTCCCATAAGATCCGCGTAATTTTAAATAAATGACACACTGCACAGTGTGTTATTTTTTAAATCTAGGAGGACAAAAGTCAAATTTTGAAATACAATTTTTTAATGAAAAAACACCAAAGGTTGATTTTATGACCATGGTGTTGTGCACAAAGGTACACAGGGTCTTCAAATTTTACCTTTTCGTAAACTGAAATTTTTTTTATTTTTTACTTATATCGAAGCACAATCTAGTACGAGTTTTCAATAAATTGCTTTAATTTGCGGTATTTCAACTGGGATATTGATTTCAATATACAGATTAAAAAATATTTATTTTTCGTCTTATACGAGGGTTGCCTTTTATATTTTTCAAAAAGGATGAAAATGCTTTTTGTTATCATCAAAAATGGTTTTATTGCTTTTCAAAGTATTCTCCTTGAAGATTTATACACTTTTGCATGCGCTCAAACCAATTGTCGAAGCACTTTTTCCACTCCGATTGAGACACCTCCAAAACATGGTTTTTGAATGCTTCAGCATGAAAGCAGAAGACGCAATTTTTTTTATGTGCGGGAATAAAAAGAAGTCATTGGGTGCTAGGTCAGAGCTGTATGGTGGATGACCCATTAAATTGATGCTTTGGTCGATCAAATAGGCGGTTGTTTGAGCCGATGTGTGAGAGGGCGTTTTTTTGGATATGCTGCGTGCCCGAACAACTTTTGTTGGATTTGGCTCGTCTTGGAAGACCCACAGGGTCGATTGCTGTTTTGTTTCGGGCTCATACGCATATATCCATGATTCGTCACCTGTCACGATCTTATGTCACGTCTTTCGAAGTACCGCGATCGAATTTTTCCATCATTTCTTTGCACCAATCAACACGAGCCTTTTTTTGAGCGATTGCCAAATTACGCGAGATCCAACGAGAACAAATCTTCCTGTTCATGCAATATCGAATGCACGGCCGTGGAACTAATGCCCAAGGATGCCTCCATCTCACGGTATGTCACCGTGTCAATTCACGCACAGCATCGATGGTTTCTGGCAGAAGACGACCTACACGAAATTCGTCCTGGAGCGAACGGCGATCACGCTTGAATTCGTTAAACCAGTTATAAATTGTCTTGAGAGTTGGTGCTTCATCACCAAATGCCGAATGAAGGCGATCGAAGCAATGTTGTTGAGATAATTCACTTCGGAAATCGTAAACAATTATTGCTCGAAAATGTTCAATGAGTTAAATCCATTTCTTGACCGAGATGAATTTTTCAAGTCAGTGTAAACAACACAAATAGCGCTTGAACATAAAAATGTTCTAAGCACGTTTATGGTAAAAAATGACAAACTTTTCAATGGCAATCTCAGATTTTTCGAAAACTTACTAGACCATCCCTATTGAAAAAATATAAAAGGCAGCCTACGTACTAATTTTAAAAGATAAAAAAGTATATATATTATATATATATATATTGAATATATATTGAAGTGTCCTTTGTCGATATTAAGAAAGATCGATTGCGGATTTTTGCGGCCGTCTAACAAACTTTTCAATTTTAGCGCAAGAAGCCGAATTGAAAATTCAAGACATTTTCACAAAATGTGTGAAAGCGATGAAAGCAAATCAATTAGATCCAATATTTGATGTTCTGGTTAGTGCTTGTAAGAAAAAAATTCCGAAAGCTGCTCAGAAGGGAAGCGAGTACCATGAGCTTAAAATGAGCCTTCGATGGAATAAAGAGCACCGAAAATATCATCTCTTTATGCTAAAAAGCAAACAATTCCTTAGTTCAAGATACATTATCCCAAAACACCAAGTTAATGAATATTTTATCAAAATTTACCACAGATTGCTTTTCACTATGGTTGACGGAAGAATTTGTGCAACTTTGTCTTCATATAAGTCATATCAAATATGCTACATTTGCGGAGCTTCCCCTAAAGAAATGAACGATCCGGAAAAATTGGCAAGCAAAACCATAAACGAAAATGCCTTACAATTTGGAAAGTCTCCTTTACATGCATTAATTCGATTTTTTGAATGTGTGCTGCATATTTCATACCGTTTGGATATAAAAAAATGGCGCGTTTCTGGAGAAGAGAAACACAGAATGCAGTTAAGAAAAAAAGAGATGCAAAATGCATTTCGAGCGCAAATGGCTCTTCTTGTTGACTATCCCAAGCAAGATACTGCCAATACTAATGATGGGAACACTGCCAGGACATTTTTTAAAGATCCAGAAAAAGCATCAAGAATAAGTTGTGTTAATTTAAATCTGATTCAAAATTTTTCAGTTATTCTCCAAGCAATTTCGTGTGGCCGGGCAATTGACGTTGATGCTTTTGAAATATATTGTAAGGAAACATATAATATTTACATTCAAAATTATCCGTGGTACTATATGCCAGTAACTGTCCATAAAGTTCTATGTCATGGACGCGAAATCATTAGCAGTTGTTTGTTGCCCATCGATCAACTTTCGGAGGAAGTCCAAGAAGCCCGTCATAAGGACATAAAATACTTTCGGGAACATAATACAAGAAAAATGTCACGCAAAGACACAAATATAGACTTGTTCCAAATGCTTTTTGTAACGTCGGATCCCGTTATATCTAGTTTAAGAAAACTGCCACGTAAGCGAAAGAAAAATCTTTCTCCAGCCGTGATGGAGTTACTATCAGCTCAACCAAGTTCTACTGCTTCCTCAGAAGAGAGACCGGTGAAAGTGAATAATATTAAAATAAAATAATGTCAAAGGGGTAGACTCTTGCTTATTTACTATTTTTATGATTTTTGTTGTTACATAATACATTTTTACATATCATTGTTTTTCTAAACTGATCCCAATATCCTTACGACTTCTTTAATAGCAAATGAAATTAAAATTTGTACCATTTTGCCGCGCTACTGATTTTTGTCCTCCTAGATTTGAAAATCAGCACACTGTGCACTGGTGTCTCAGACCTGCCTATTTTATCCGCTATTTTCCGTATCGAAAACAAGTATTGATAGATTGCATTTATTTTCCCCTTTTCTTCAGGTGACAACTACTTTCCTCTTGGCCTTTTTTAAGGTCTACAGAAAATAAAAATTTTACTTTTTTAATATAGGGTTTTTCATCATGAGCCGAAAAAGTAAATAAAGAAAAAAAATCAATTAAAATTTGAATTTTGATGAAACTTTATTATCAAAATAATATTTGGTTTGTGCCATTAGTAATGGAATATGACATCATTCAAATGACCGCCACGAGCAGCCTGGCACACCTCGATTCTTTTTAGGTAATTTTCGATGACTTTTTTACATATAGCAGGCTGTAAGGCGTCAAGAACTGCACGTATGTTGTCCCTCAAATGCTCCAGAGTCTGCGGAATGTCTGCATAGACTTGGTCTTTCGCGTAGCCCCAAAGAAAAAAGTCCAAAGAGTTCAGATCGCACGATCTTGACGGCCAATTGGCATCACCAAAACGCGAAATTATGCGTTCATCGGACCTGGTTCGCAATTCTGTCATGTTCGGTCGTGTTGTGTGGCATGTAGCGCCGTCCTGTTGAAACCACATCTCCTCCACATACATATCTTCGATCGCTGGCCAGAAATACTCGGTTATCATACGGCCATAACGTTCAGAATTGACGGTAACGGTAAATGCGGGTCATCTTCAACACTGGCAGCTACAGCAGCAATATTTTCGGCCGAACGAGCAGGGCGATTACGTATTGGCCTCTGTACAGTTTGTACAGAACCAGTTCGTTCGAATTTCGCCAATAAATCCGAAATTTTTGTCAAAACAGGCCTTCCGTGACGTCCGAAATCCTTCCTTAGTGCGCGAAAAGTGGTGCTCAAATTTTCACCATTTTTGTAGTGAATTTTCACTATGTTTACACGTTGAGCGCAAACACTAAACTACAATATTAACACAATGCAACGACAGATGACAGCTGCGTTTGTCGAACGCAGGGCTGTCAAAGTTTTCGGTTCGAAATGAAAAACCCTATAGTACAAAATTTGACTAAATCAGCTTGTAAAGGCATAAGTTACCTCAAATTACTTATATTTTTGTTTCACTGATCAATTTAAATCGGTGAGTTTATGTGAACTGCACGATCACGCAAACTATAAAAGAGTGCATTCTGGTACACCTGCCGTTACTTACAGCAAACTATGGAAATGTAAACTACAACATTTATGTAGGGAAAACACGTGCACTAGGTTCGATTGTTTATAACACAGTATTTATTATTATTAAATTGTATTATAATTTAAGTAGTTGTAATTATAGGTAAGTCTTCTGGCACTTGGCGGTGCTTACAATTGGCGGTTACGACAACGACTGACTGCCGCTTTTTTTATGGACGTTCCTGTACGTCTTGTTCGTTCCCTGTTTTGGTGTTGCCACCTATTTACTTATTTTCATTTCTCCTTTCTGGGCGCTTCCTAATCCCTTTCGCACAACCGGCCGTCCTGACCTGTTATTCGACCTCGAATAGCTAGACCCAACGTTTCATGTTTTTGGCTACTGTTGTGGTTCTGTTTGGTTCTTCCATATTTCCCACTTTCTCTACCTCATATCTCCCGTGCTGTAACTTTGCGGTTACTTTATATGGTCCAAGATATTTCGGTCTCAATTTCATGGCAGTCCCAAACTGAGTCTTTTTAATTGCCACTAAGCCATTTGAGTTATAATCGATCTCTATTTTTCTATTTTTGTTAAAAGTCTTACAGTTTTCGTTTTGTATTTTTCTTATATTTTCTTGGGTATTTTCTCTTGCTCCATCTCTTTCGGTGTTTAATTCGTCTACCTCTAAGTCGTTCAAAATATTTCGTAAGTCTGGGAAATCTGCTATACGCATGTCTAGTCCTGTAAGGATTTTGAAAGGCGCTGTTTTCGTGCTTCGGGGCACAGTGTTGTTTATAACTTGTTGCACTTTTGCCACGTGCTTATACCATTGGGCCGCGTTACCCTGACACCTTTTTGCAAGCATTGGAATAACCGTTTTGTGGACGCGTTCCACCTGTCCGTTGCCGCGAGGTACCCCTGTTGCGATCAGCAAGTGTTGGACGTTTTCGCGATTGCAATACTCTTTGAAAGCGTGTGATGTATTGGCGAAACCTTTGGTTTCTCTGGCTTGTACGCGGCTATCAGTGCCTCTACAACTTCTGCTTCGCATTTCTCTAAGTGTGCCAATTCATTGTTCTCAGATTCCTTTTCTAACCCCGATTCTGCAGCCAACCACAATTGTGCACATTCTTCTTTCAAGCCATTTTAACTCTCAGCTGCCATACGGTTTGCCTTTACTACTCTGCGTCGGCACTCTTTCTAGCGCTTCCCCCGTGGACTGACCAATTACCAATTCATCGCAGCATACGGTATGTCTCTTTCCTTTACAACGTGAAACGTTATCCTTAACACCACCTCGTCAATGGCTATGTCGTAAGCTTGCTAGGTAGAGGCAAGCAACCAATTGACGCTTTTCCTGACTGAGTTCGATATCGCCTAGCGACATAAGGGTATCGTATCTCATCAAGCATGTATCGGCTCCGGTATCCACTAGGGCACTAAAAGTAAAACCGCTAATTGTCACGTCGATGAAAATCATACCGCCATCTTTCCCACCCTTATTTCGATGGCCCAACGTATTTACACGTTCCTTGTTTGCCGGCCCATTTGTCGCCTCTTTTTTGCATTCATGAGCAAAGTGACCTTTTTGTTTGCACTTAAAACAAATAACGTTGCCTGAACCTGCATTTGGACACTCCTTGGCCAAATGGCCCTCTCTGTCGCATTTAAAACACTTTCTTTTTTGCTGAGTTTTCTCGTCTGAGATCCTGCCCGAGAATACCTGAGGTGCGTTCGACTTATTTGACGATATTTGAGAACCTCTAATTTTCTCATACACGCGTATCTGCTCTTTCAGTTCCTTAACGCTCTTGGCCTGATACAACATGCTTTTATTCGCTCGCGTATCGGGTAGTCCCTCTATGAAATATTCCAAAACGCTTTTTTCTCCAATGCGATTGCTTTTCCCATCTCTATTATGGCATATAAGTATTCTGAAAACTTTCTTTTGTATTTTTGGCGCGCCAAACGGAGGATGGGTAAGGAGCCTATGTGTTCTGAGCTATATTAAAGAAACGCACCAGTTTGTCTCTTGTCATAAAGCTGATTTTATTTTCCGAATGTGGGGTCTTAAATACTAAAAACATAACTGTTATACGGCTGAGCATTTCCAATGCTCCGCCCGATTTTCCAGTGTCACGGAAATGTGACCAATCAGCGTCACGGGACCCGTTTGGTCAATGCAGCACCTTTCCTCAAGTGCTATTGCCCTGCGGTAGGTGGCGTCACACAAAGTGCCGATCAGTGCATGTTCCATATGTGGGACACTGCATTGTGGTTAGTCGTCGGATGGCACGCCGCTGGCTTAGCCACTTGAGTGTCGCCGTGTCGTGCGCGCGGTGCTATTTGACACTTTGGCACATTTGTGCTCAAGTGTAGGGTAATTTATTAGGGTTGGCATGAGTGGCTACGTGGTACCACTACACCATTGCCCGCGAAAAATTACTTTAAAAATTACTTTGAATAATTTGTCGTGAGACGTCGTGCCGTGCGGACGTGTTTTTCCTAATCTCTCTGTTGATCATAATTATACAAACACTCGTGCGTTAGTGATTCGGGTCGATCATCCTGCTGATTATCGTCATGCCATGCGTATGTGGCCATGGCCATAAGGTCGACCGTGGCCAGCTTAAAGTACAATGTGCCAAGTGCAGTGACATTTTTCATCCAAAATGTGTAAAGCTATTATCGGCCGATATTGAATATATGCAAAAAGCGAACAAGCCTTATTGTTGTACCCAATGCACAAAAGCGCGCCGAAACTCTATTCTATCGTCTCCTCGCTCAACAACTCCGCCAATAGATAGTGTATCGGTTACCAACAACTCAGCTGGTTCGGAGCCCGCAAAAGACTCTTCGCTGCCACCTGCTTCGGCTCCCGAGAGAGCCTATCCACCACCTGAGTGCGACGAGATAGAAATCAGCTTGCAAGCTGTTCTCAAAGAGCTTAGATCTCTTCGATCTGATCACGAAAAGATGACCGCAATAATTTGCTCTTTGCAAAGCGACAAGGAACTTCTGATTAAAAAAGTTGAAGATCTGCAACTAGAAGTACAAGCTGTTCGTCGTTTACTTTGTGATTTTGATGTCGCTGCTACAATCCCCACCATTGCTAGTGACATCAAAGATCTTCGGAATGATCTGAATAACATGCATGCTAATATTTCTGCAACATCAAAACACAATAAGCGGGCGCCTGTTCTTGGCTCAACGACACCGATTCTCTCCTCTGCTCCATCTATCTCTTATGCTGCTGCTGCTGCCGCCGCTGCCACCCCTACAGCCCATGCTGCCGATGCCGTTAACATTTCTTCTGCTTCGCGCTGCCCTGCGCCGCCTCCGTTGCTGCTATCTCATAGCAACTAGACAGCACAGTTGAACAACGATGACGTCTTCATAACTGCTGGCGCTAAGAATAAAAAAGCAAAACGGAATGCGAATAACACTGTCGTTGGCCGCAATGCAAGCCGCGAGTTGGATGTAATTGTCAATCTAAAGTGGGTACATTTGTCGTATTTCAATCCCACAGTGACCACCGAAAGCATTATTGACTATGTACATACTCATGCTGCTATAGATAAGAGCGATCTTTCATGCTACATTTTAGTAAAGAAAGACTGCAACTGAAGGACTGAAGAGAGTATCGTTCAAACTTGGCGTAGCAGAAAAGTACTACGACAAAATCTTCGACCCTTCTCTTTGGCAAGAGAATATTAGAGTAAGGCCGTTTACAAATTTTCCAAGAATAGAGGCGAAACCACTGCAGTCCTAGCGTGCGCCGACGCTGTTATTAATTCTGCAAATGCTACAGAATCCCTACTGTATTATCAGAATGCTGGCGGGATAAGAACCAAAATGCTACCGTTGCTGCTTTTTTCTTCATCGTCTCTCTACGATATCATAGTTTTAACAGAAACCTGGCTCTCTGAATGCCATCATACTGCTGAAATGTTCGATTGTCAACAATATAATGTATTTCGCAAAGACAGATGCTCCCGCACTACCGGTCTCTCTAAAGGCGGTGGCGTACTTGTTGCTGTTCGTTCGAGTTTGCCCAGTACGCAAATTACCCTATCCTCTGATACGTGCTCAGACCAGGGTCGTTTAGATATTGATCAAATTATTGTTAAAATTGTCATAGAAAAATCTCATGAATTGTTCATTTCTGTAAGTTACATTCCACCATTAAGTCCAAACGAATTGTA
This sequence comes from Melieria picta, assembly GCA_964056695.1. NCBI lineage: Eukaryota > Metazoa > Arthropoda > Insecta > Diptera > Ulidiidae > Melieria > Melieria picta. The sequence continues at coordinate 66,845,453 of OZ057400.1, forward strand.
TAAAACGCATATAAGTAACTGTTGCACCATATTAAATAATCTAAACCACAATCAACATATCATAATATTGGGTGACTTCAATTTACCCAATGTTAATTGGTGTTTTGATGATGATGTTAAGCAATTATTACCATATAATGTATCAAGCGAGAGTGAATGCGAGGTACTCGACACTTTTGCTGAGTTTAATCTCTGTCAGGTTAACAGTGTTCATAACGACATCAATCGTATACTTGATTTAGTTTTTATAACCAGCGATCTAAAATCTGATGTCGAGCCCATTTCTTCACCCCCTCTTCCTAACTCTATCCACCATAAAGCATTATGTGTGAGCTTTACACTTATAAACTATATCAAATCAGTCATTAATTCTTGTAAGAACTATAACTTCATTAAAGCCGAATTCAATGACATATCACGTTCATTAAATTCAGTTGATTGGGAATCTGCCCTTAACAAGCCCCAATTATCACAAGCCTACTACGTATTTCGAGACAATTTGAAGGCGGCCATTAAAACACGTTCGTTCCTGTTGTACCAGTAAAGAGTCGTTCCAAGCCGATCTGGTATAACTCCAGACTTATAAATCTCAACAATAAAAAAACTAAAGCATACAAACTGTATCGCAAATCAAACAAAAATTTTGAACTTTATGCAATATACAGTCGGTTGCAAAAAGAGTTTGATACTCTGAACAAGTTTTTATATCACCACTATATCCTTAATGTAGAGAGTGAAATAAGGGCAAATAGTAAGCGTTTTTGGCAGTTTATAAACAGCAAAAAGAAAGACACTGGAATCCCAGACATGATGCATTATTTGGGAGAATCATCGTCGGATATTGATAAAATTTGTAATTTTTTTGCATGTTTCTTTCGATCAGTTTATGTTCCTCAATCTGTAATCGAAATTGACAATAACATAGATAGCAACGCACTTTAAGGGTTTACAACTCTCAGTTGATGAAGTTCTAGATGGCCTTGCGATCTTGCCAAATGACCCAACTTCAGGAGAAGATGGTTTTCCACCTATTTTATTAAAAAATTGTGCACCAGCGTTAGCCCTCCCATTGTCAATAATCTTTAATAAATCCCTGCGGTGTGGGGAGTTTTTACAGGACTGGAAAAAATCCTTTATTATGCCTATCCATAAGTCTGGGAGCAAGTCAGATATTTCAAATTATCGTCCGATCTGCAAAATCTCAAGTATACCCAAACTTTTTCGAGAAACTTGTTTATGATAGGATTTTCTTCCATATTTCAGAGGTCATATCGCCTTATCAGCACGGCTTTATAAAGGGTAAATCCACTTCTACAAACTTGGCCTTATTCTCTAATTTTGTCTTAAAACAATTTGAAACAGGTCAACAATGCGACGTCATATTCACTGACTTTTCGAAAGCTTTCGACAGGGTTAGTCACAAAATCCTTCTTGCAAAGTTGGAATCAATTGGATTTCATTCAAGTATGCTTAAGTGGTTTGCATCGTACCTAACCGATAGGACCCAATTCGTTCGTATAAACAATACAAAATCGGATATCATTATCAGGTGTGCCTCAAGGCAGCCATCTTGGGCCGTTACTTTTCCTGATCTTTATCAATGATATTCCGGACGTCTTTTTGACGTCGCGTTGTCTGATGTACGCAGATGACTTGAAAATATATAGTCGCATAGAGAACGTATCTGACTGCATTAACCTTCAAGAGGACTTATCAAAACTGCATTCTTGGTGTGATGCTAACTCTTTGCCACTTAATGTTGGTAAATGCCAGTGTCTGTCTTTCAGTAGACGTAAAGTCGCGATTAATTTCCATTACAAGATAGGCACTGTTATCCTCACAAAAATTTACGAATAGAAGGATTTGGGAGTCATCTTCTCCTCGAAAATGTCCTTTTCTAAACATATGGACTTTATGATTACCAAATCTAGGTCCATGCTCGGCTTTGTAATGAGAAATTCAAATGAGTTCCAGGATGTTTTTACTCTCAAGAGTTTGTATTTTGCATTCGTAAGATCGAACCTAGAATATTGCAGCATCATTTGGGATCCATTCTATTCGGGTTATTCGTTAAGGATCGAGAAGATTCAGAAACGCTTCACTAGATATGCCATTCACTCGCTCCGTTGGAAAATTATTATGCCTGAATATAAAAGTAGATGCCTTTTGCTAGCTTTGCCGACATTAGAAATGCGAAGAAAAATTTCCTCGGTAATGTTTATTAGAGTCTATTACATAGTCACTAGCCATATCAAATGCCACTTCTTGCTTGAATTAATACTTTTCAATTGTCCTGCACGTGGCCTCAGATTTAACAACATGTTCTACCTACCTTGTCATAAGACTAACTTTAGTCTTAACGAACCGCTTACAGGCTGCCTAAGGCAGACAAACCAATTTTGTAAAAATTTAGATATATTTTGTAATTCTAGCGAGAGTTTTAAGTCTAAACTAATTCTGCTGTCACACTTTTTGAGTTGCGATTAATTGTAATTAACATATTTATGTACATAATATATATACCCTAGCTTTTAGTAATCTATTTGAGTTGTACTCTAATTGATGAATTTAAATAAGTAAATAAATTTTTTAAGATAGCGGTCGGGGTATTTGGAGGTGGATTTGGAAATGCTTAGCTTACATGATTGCTTAGGTTACGTTAGTTAGATTATAATAATTATGTATAGTGTGTTTTAAATATGTATGCAGTATGTTTTGTGTTTATAGGCTAGTTTCAATTCTTAGTGCAATACTAATGTGTCCAAAAAATAAGGTGACATTGTATTTATTTTGAAAATTCTTTATTTATTCTTCCAAATCAATTTCATCCCTTCAAAGTAATCCCCTCCCGATGCAATGCACTTATGCCAACGGATTTTCCTATCTTCGAAACACTGATTGTAGTCACTTTCCGGGATGGCCTTCAGTTCCGTCTTCGCTGCGGCTTGAATCTCCTCTATCGTATCAAAACGGTGTCCCCGGAGCGGTCTTTTGAGCTTGCTGAACAGCCAGAAGTCGCACGGCGCTAGATCAGGTGAATACGGTGGTTGCGGAACGATATGGGTTGAGTTTTTGGCGAAATGATCACGAATTACGAGTGCAGTATGGGATGGTGCATTATCGTGGTGTAAAAACCAAGAATTGTCTTTCCACAATTCCGGCCTTTTTAGGCGGATAGCGTTACGCAAACGACGCATAACGTTCAAATAATATTCCTTGTTGACTGTTTGGCTCGGCGGAAGGAATTCATTATGCAATTCATTTATGCACAACACCACGATAATCGAAGAATTCAAATTTCACCTTATTTTTTGGACACAGTAGTATATATATTTTATGTTTCCTTTTTGTTTTGTATAATTTTAGTTGTTACTTGCTATGTCATTATCTCCTAGAAATTTCTTTAGGTTATTATTATGTAATATCTTATGCTTACCGTTTATGTCTACTGTGGAGTTTACTCCATTTCTTTCTATTATTTTGTATGGTCCGTGGTAAGGACTTTGTAATTTCTTATTTGTTTCTAGTCGTACAAAAACTAAATCTCCTATTTCTAGTTGTGTTTTATTTGTATTCTTATCATATTTGTTTTTTCTTTTGCTATACCTATCATGTCTCTGGCTTTGTTTACCGATGTTTGTAGCCTGATTTTCAGCTCGTTGGCATAATTGGGTCATCGAGGTCATACATTTTTTGTTGTGTCACATGGTAGTGACGGTAATTTGCCGAAAACTAACTCGTATGGTGAGTACAGTGTTTCAACATATGGTGTCGTATTGTATGCGAATGTATAGTATGGTACCCATTTATCCCATTTATGTTCATCTGTGAATGCCAGTAGGTATTCGTGTAGCGTTCTGTGGTTTCCTTCAAGTGCCCCTATCGTTTGGTGGTAGTAGGGTGTCGAAAATATTTGTCGCACGTCGAGTAATTGGCATATGTTATGCATTAGTTCGTTTGTGAACTCGGTGCCTCGGTCGGATCTCAATGTTTTAAAACAACCGTACTTAAGAATGAACTGTTCTACAAGCGTTTTTGCTGTTGTTCTTGCGGCCTTGGTTTCCATTTGGTGTGCGATAACAAATTTTGTCAGATCGCATTGCATTGTCAATATGTAGCGGAATCCAGTCGGACCATTAAGAGTATCCTCTTAATGGTCCGACTGTGTCAATATTAATTGTTTCGAAGCTTGTTACCGGCGTGTCTGTTTTGACCAGTTTTTCTTTTGTGTGCTTAATTGTTTTGTTCTTGCAGCAGGTCAAGCAATTGTTGACAAATTCTTTTACCATTTGTCTCATATTTTTCCATACATAGCGTTGTTTTAATTTTAAAATCGTTTTTCTGATTCCTAAATGTCCGGCTGTGCTAGCATTATGATATTCATCTATTAGTTTGTATTTTTGCAGTTTACTTTGAATATGTCGTGGAGCGTTGTATATTAGTATTTTTATAGGCTAGCATTTATCTTTATTTAATTCATTGTATCTTTTCTTGAATGCATTCATTGTAATAGAAAAGAAAAGAAAAGAAAAGAAAAGAAAAGAAAAGAAAAGAAAAGAAAAGAAAAGAAAAGAAAGAAGTGATAATAAGCTAATTTTGGAGCTCTGTGAAATTTACATTATTTTATGATAAAAATCTATTCTAATAACCCGATTTTGTTGAAGATTGTTTATTAACATCAACTAGATTGAATTTAGTGAAAAATTTTTATAATCAGTGACTTTCAATAGTTATGAAAATTAATAAACTGAGGCAAAATGCCGCCAACGGAATGTAAGGAATGTACTGTGATGTTGGTTCAATTGGACGAAATTATATCGTGTTCGGGCGGTTGTGGCTGCAATTTTTGTATTAAATGCAGTAATATTAAAAGAAGTGAAATAAAATTGCTTAGTGACAATATTAATTTGAAATGGTTTTGCAATCAGTGTTCCTTATCCAATACGAACACTAAATTTGTTGAGATCAAACATATTCTGCAGAAGGGCGAACAAAACAAAATCGGCATGAAATACACTGTTGAAGAGGTGTTTGCTCATAAATTCTCACAAATGAAAAATAGTTTGGTTACTGAATTTAATGCTTTGTTAGAACATAATATTAAAGTTAAATTGAATCTCATGAAAAAAGAGATATTATCTGAAATGTTAAAAGAACTAAATAAAAATAGTGAGAAACTAAATGAACTTTGTTCTGAAAACAACAGAAGAAATGATGACAACCAAATGACATATGCTCAGGCGGCAAAACAAACACAAAACCATACTGAGAAGAAAATTGTGCTAAAACCGAAAGATAAGACGAAACGAAACAAAGACACAAAAAAAGCTTTAAAGAATGTAATAGAGCCGACTGAAGGTTTTGTGAGTGCAGTGAGAGAGCTGAACAGCGGCGGACTCATCGTCTCGTGCAAGAGCAAGGAAGCGTGTGAGCAGGTACAGCAGAAGATTACGGAAAACATTGGAAACGAGTATAAATGGGAACAGGCTAAAGATAGAAGATCGATGAAAAAGAAGTTTAAAGTCATTGGTCTCTCAGAGAGTTTAAGTAGTGAGCGGTTAATCGAATGCATTGTAAAACAAAACAGTATTTGTGCAGGCAAAAAGTTCAACATTATTAAAGTATATGTTAACGCCAATAGAAGAGAAGAGAGTTATAATGCACTAATTGAAACCGACATTGACACTTATAAGAATGTTATTAAGCAGAAAAGATTAAACATAGAATGGGATTCATGTATTGTATCGGAATACGATAATGTTATGAGATGTTTTAAATGTCTAGGCTTTAACCACTGTTCGTTTCGCGGCGGAGGGGATTAATAATAAGCGGGGTCATTCGGGTTTAGTGAGTCTTTATTCTGTGACGTACGAATTACAAGTAACAAGTAATACAATAAACGTTAAACAATACGAACGGCCGAAGCCGGGGAGCAGGAAATAGGGGGAACATGAATACAAAGGGAGAAGGAAAGATTGGGATTAGTGATGGGCTCGACGGATCACTAAATACAGCACAGTACATCTGAACATCGCGGCCGCCATTGCAGATTGCAATTATATTAGGGTGCCGGGGTCGCGTCCAGGGTTACGGCGGACGGCTGGCTGGCGATAATTTGGCGGTGATGTGCGACTGCCTGGCTGTAGGATGGGCTGACGGCTGGGGGTTGTCGCCATTCCGCGATGCCGGAGCGCTGGGGAGTGCGCTGAGGACCTCTCTGCTGTCGATGCTCGGTGCGGGCAGTCTGGGGGGCAACTGCTGGGGTGGTCGCTAGCGCCGAATCTGCAAAAGAGGAGATGTCAATTGTGAGAAGTGATGATGTTGACATCGTTAGTGTGGGGTCTGATCGGTTTATCAAGCGATGGGGTTCGCTTGAGTTCCCGTCAGAGGAGTGCAGGCGCTTGGAGCAGGTCGCACGGGAATGGCGACTGACTCGGACCCGGGATGGGTGCGCTCGAGGTTTATTGTATGGGGGGGTGCAATGTGGAAATGCGAGGGGGCTGCAGTTTCCATCAGTTGCTGTGCATATTGACGCGTGGCGTCGAGCCAACGCTTGTGTCGTACCCTTTTTCGCGGTCTCATTGGGGGCGATAGCCATCCTGCGGGGGGCGAAACGTTTGGCAAGGAAGGGGGGTGTTTGCCGTTTTGAATCTGAGTGTGCAGGGATGATGGGTTCTGATTGATTTGCCTTTATTTCTTTGGGTGGAAACCCTACGGGTTTGAGGGCGGTAATCACGTCAGAAGGGGCTTCCTTTGGAGTAGGAAGATTTTTTCGAAGGGCGGGACCAGTGTGCGTATGGTGATTTGGCACCATGGCAGCATTTGTCACATGTGATGACATGGGTACTGGACCGCTTAATATCCAACCGAATACTGTGTGTTGAGCAAGTAAGCTGCCACATACATTTCGGTTGAAACCTTCGAGCATGATCTGCGGGATGAGATCACTGCCAATCACTATATCGATCTGCGCTGCCTCGAAGGGGTTGGGATCAGCGAGATCTAGCATGGCGAAATCGTTCAAATTTGGGTGGTTTATTTTGGAAGGGGGGAGAAATTCCGTTAACTTTTGAAGCACGATTGCTTGCACGGCGAGGTTTGTGCTCGTTTTAGGGACTGCCAATGTCAAGAGGCACATATGGTTGGCGGTTTTCACAATCTGTCCGCCCATGCCCGAGATCTGGAGGTTAGATTTCTCGATTGGCAATTTTAGGCGTCTCTGGACCTTCGAGGAAATGAAAGTGCGCTGAGAGCCTTGATCGATCAGCGCTCGAACTTTGAACAACTTTCCTAAATGTATAATGGACACCAGTGCCGTAGGCAGAAGGGAGTGGGTGCCATTATTTGGTTGAAGGGCTGGTACTGGGAGCGTACTTTGCCTTGAAGATGTGCTGGGTTGCGCATCGAAATGGGGAGAATGAGTGATGGAGTTGTTGCTCGGTTGTTGGAGAACTGTTGAGACCAGGGAAATGGTCGAATGGGATCGATTGGGGGAGTGAGTGGGTTGCGCATTGCCTTTGGGGAGATGAAGCAAAGAGTGGTGCTTTTTCTGGCAATATACGCATGTGAAATTGCTTGTACAGTCCTGAATTAGGTGAGATGTAGCAAGACAATTTACACAGATCTTGTGCTTTTTCACATATGCTAATCGATTCTGGGGGGTGAGCCGTTTAAAGCTTCGGCAAGTCCGTACGGAATGATTTGCGTTGCAGAGTTTGCACGCGAAGTCCTTTTTCACTTCAGTGTGAAAATTTATGGATCTGTGGGGCCGATTTTTGGGGACATTGGAAGATGAGGATTGTGGTTTCGACTTGATAGGCCGAAAGAAATTCAGCCGTTCCACTATCTCGTATCTGACGGTTAGAAACTCATTCATCTGTGACCAGGGTGGCAGATCCTTCCGGGATGTCAACGATTGTTCCCATAAAGCTAGGGTTGCTTCGGGCAATTTGGTACAACATATGTAAACCAGCAGCGGATCCCAATTGTCCGTGTCTACGGCCTGAGACTTGAGAACGGACAGACAATGTTTATAGAATTCTGGATCCGCTGTAGTGCCTCACTATTTTCGGTGTGGGAAGGAGCGATATTCAATAAAGATCGAATTTTATTGTCAACGAGGATGCGTTTGTTTTCATATCGGGATCTTAGAGCTTCCCACGCGAGTCTGAAATTCTCATCGGTTAATGCGTATTGTTTAACAATAGCACCGGCTTGGCCTTGCGTTTTGTATCGGAGGTGATACAATTTTTGGGCTGGAGTGAGCTGGGGGTGGTTAATGTATACCGCAGTAAACATGTCCCGAAAGGACGGCCACTGCTCATAGCCCCCGAAGAATGTTTCGGTGTCGCAAGGAGGAACTTGGAGGCAAATGTAGGAAGTATTTGCTGGTTCTAGGGGTTGAACCGGTTCCATATGCTTAGCAGGCTGGGGAGACTGAGGTTGGAGCATCTTAATGATGTCCAACATTTTAGCCATGCACAACTCGTATTGGTCTGTGCAGGCATCAATCTTTTGCCTAGCCGACTCTTTGAAACCGTCGGGCTGGCTGTTGTCTTCAGCAATGAAGACTGCCTGATGGGCGCGCATTAGCCTCTCCCATTGGGCTTGCAGATTTTTCTGCTTAATTTGGACCAGGGATTTGGTCAAATCCTCAATGGGAGCCGATGAAAACGTTGTGCATAATTGCACGAGTTTCTCGGACTCAAAACCAAAAGTGGCAACACTGGGATCGGTTGCTTTGGGACTAGGTGGCTTGGAGCGAGTTTTGAGTGCCTCGCGAGTGACAGGAACTGTCAAATGTGCCTCAGTCGACTTTGAACATCTTGGAGAAGGAGACTCCATTTTGTTTATTTGACGCTTGGGGATCGCTCAACAGGCATTGGCAAAGCTTGAAAGGGGGAGTAAAATTCGATTGAATATAAATACACGGCTTATGGGAAATAAACCGAAACTATTACCGCGTCCGCGCGAACGATAATATGAAAATGGAGAAGTGTACACGAAAGTGTAAAAAATGTTCAATACGAATTTGTATTTCTGTTGAGGATCAAAGTTTACAATTGTGTGTGTAAACGCGTCGAGAAATTGGTATATAAATATTGGGAGTAAACAGAGAATATGTAAACGAGAATTGGGGAAAATTATTATTAAACAACAAATTTCTTAATATATAGGTGTATGGAAATGTGTCTTTATTTGTGTGCAAACGTGAATAAATGTTTGTATGTAAATAGTCAAGTATGTTAATATATTAGTGTATTAGTGTTTGTGGGTAATAATAATTAATTCTTATTTAGTGAACGATTAAAAAATTTTGAGTAGTGGGGTGATTTTGTCCCACTGTATTCGCTTGGGGGTGACAACAGCTGTGCAGTGAATGTGTATGTGCAGCACTATTGAAAATTTTCTAAGTCTCAGAAAATTGTTCAATGTGCTGCGAAAACAGGCTACTCGTCCCACTGTATTTGCGTTTGCTTACTTCTGCCAACGAGAGTGGAAAAATTGCCTAGGCAGAAGTGCGAATGTGCAATTGCACTTGGACGCAGCAGCGGGAGTGCTTGCTGCTCAGTGCTTGCGTATATCGCACAAAACAAAACGCGAAAATGCGTGCAAGTGGGTGAGTGGGAATGCAGCGGGAGAAATGCTGCGTGCCTATTTACTGCACAATAGTGCGTTTTGGGTGCTGGCTGCAGCGGAGTTTTTGCTGCTTCGGCAGCGAAGGTCGCACAAAAGGGACTGCGAAATATACAAAGCGCCGAATTATGTGCAGTAGCGGGATTGCTTACTGCACTGCGCTGTTTTGTATTAAGGGAATATGCACGATAAGCGAGGTACCAGAATGTAAATTTGTATTCTGGATTTTTGGGGAGTGGGTATATATTTGGGGGAAATATATTTGTTAGTGAGTGTGTGCGTGTTATTTATATATTTTGAAAATATAAATGTTTCGCTTATCTGTTGTTGGGCCCTGTGCCCGAGAATGGGGATATCCTCTATTGCTGCGCTCCGCTCCTGTGTTGTGATACTGCTGGTTGTGCTGTTGTTGTTTGTGCTGTTCTTTGCTGTTTCTTCCTTTTTTCTGCGTTGAGGGTGTGTGTTGCTGTTTTTATGATGTGCACCTTTTTGTTCTTTTTTGTGTATGCACTTCACTGCACTGTCCAATGTGTCGCTGTTGTTTCTTTCTTGTTTTTAATTTGTGTAATTTGTGCACTATTTGAATATCTTGTTGTTAATATTATTATTTTTTTTTTAATTTTTAGCTTTTGAAAATTTTGCATGTATGTGCATTTGTTTGTCACTTTTCCACTTGTAATTTTATTTGTTGTTGTAACTATGTTTGTTTTTTATTGTGAGTGTCTTTTCACTTTTAGTTTTTGCATTTGAAATTGTTGTTGTTGTGAATTGTTTGTGATTGTTGAACTGTTTGTTGATTTTGAAATTGTTTTTCGTTCACTGATGTTTATAGTTTATGTCACTTTGTATTTTATTACGCGGCGCGGATTCGCGTTGGATCGAAGGACCATGTTCGTTTCGCGGCGGAGCGGATTAATAATAAGCGGGGTCATTCGGGTTTAGTGAGTCTTTATTCTGTGACGTACGAATTACAAGTAACAAGTAATACAATAAACGTTAAACAATACGAACGGCCGAAGCCGGGGAGCAGGAAATAGGGGGAACATGAATACAAAGGGAGAAGGAAAGATTGGGATTAGTGATGGGCTCGACGGATCACTAAATACAGCACAGTACATCTGAACAACCACAAAGCTAATGATTGTATAAATAAGAGGGCGTGTAGCAAATGTGCAGGGTACCATGATGTTAGAGATTGTAACTCAAGTGTAGTCAAATGTATTAATTGTTATGAACTAGTTCAAAAAAAGTTATTGAATTGTGATGTTAATCACTCTCCTTTCAATAGAGAATGCCCAGCATACAAAAAAGCCATTCAAAGTAAAAACAAAGTTAAAAAATAGCAATCAACTAAATTAGAATTGCATTGCATTTATCTTAATATAAATAGTATATTGTCGAATAAAAACGAACTTGAGAGGCTTATTGAACTAATTAATCCATGTTTGATATTCTGTGCTGAGACTTGTACTACAAAGGATATCACGGATGAAGAAATCAAGATTAACACCTATAATTTAATTAGATGTGATTCCCACAGTAGACATACGGGTGGTGTTCTTATATACGTTCATAAGTCTCTACAGTTTGTTGTTAAATTTAACAAAACATTAGACAAAAACATCTGGTGCACTTCCATTAAGTTAAAATGTTTAACGGTAAATTGGCAGATTGGTGTGGTGTACCACTCACCTAGCTCCAGCGATGCAAATTTTATTAATTATCTAAGTGACATTTTAGGAAAAACTTGTGAACTTTCTGAATGTAAAATTGTGGTGGGTGACTTCAATATTAATATTAACTGTCAGTCAACGTATAGCAGCAAATTAATAGAGTTATTTAAGTCCCATTCAATGCAACAAAAAATTAATTTTGATACACGCATAACTGAAAACACAAAAACTAAAATTGATCTATTGTTCTCAAACACAAACGATGTTTTATGTGATAAATTGGATGACTTTAAAATCTCTGATCATGAAACTATTACATTTAAAATTAAATTGCATTCACATATTCAGATGCGAAAGAAATTGATGATTACTTCATGGGAATTTTACAATAGGGAATCACTTTTGAATCAACTGCGCTCTCAAGATTTCCGTAATTTTTATCAATTCGATCTGGAAAGTAAAGTCGTGATTCTAAACAAGGTTTTAATGAACGCTATGGGGAATCTTACTTATGAGAAACAAATAGCAGTAAAATTAATGAACAAATGGTTCGATCATGAACTAGCGGCTTTGAATAAGCGGAACCTTAACCTTTATAGGGAAGCAATTGTTTCCGGAGTCTGGGACGAGTACCTGAATATTAAAAAGAAATATAAGAAACTAGGGAAAGTAAAGAAGATTAAGTTTATGGAACATAAGATTGAAATTAACGGTCATGACAGTAAAAATATGTGGAAAGTCCTAAAACAAACAGTCAGTATGTCCAGTGAAAAAGCATGTATTTCTAAAATATTAATTAACGGACAGCTGTATGATAATGATGTTGTTATTAGCGAAGGCCTTAACGAATTCTTTGTTGACAGCATAACTGAAATAAGAAACAGTATCGATTCAATACAACTCACCTTTTAAATTTAGTCAGGTGTCAGCAGATGAGATTGAAGAAATAGTCAAAAAGAATTTCAAGTATAAAAGTTTATGGAACATAAGATTGAAATTAACAGTCATGACAGTAAAAATATGTGGAAAGTCCTAAAACAAACAGTCAGTATGTCCAGTGAAAAAGCATGTATTTCTAAAATATTAATTAACGGACAGCTGTATGATAATGATGTTATTAGCGAAGGCCTTAACGAATTCTTTGTTGACAGCATAACTGAAATAAGAAACAGTATCGAGACAGTAATAAGCAGGGATATCCCCGTACCGATTCAATACAACTCACCTTTTAAATTTAGTCAGGTGTCAGCAGATGAGATTGAACAAATAGTCAAAAAGAATTTCAAATATAAAATAGGGGGGAAAAAGTTGCTCTCGGAAGGTGTTGTTAAGGATTCAAGCATATACATGGGTTATTTTTTTGCACAAGTTATTAACGAAAGTTTGGCTAGAGGCATTGTTCCAAATATTTGGAAAACCTCAGTAATAGTTCCAATTGAAAAGGTTAAAAACACTGTAAAAGCTGAAGAGTTGAGACCGATAAATACTTTGCCGTGTGATGAGAAGATTCTTGAGACCGTTGTAAAAAATCAAATTGTGCAATACTTAGAAGGTAATAATATTCTTATACAACAACAATCAGGATTTAGAAACAATTGATAAAACTAAATATATGGTAATTTCACGAAATAACAACTTACTATTAAAAAATTTAAAAATTAATAACTTCGAAATAGAAAAAGTAAGTAAAATAAAATATCTGGGCATTCAGATCGATGAAACATTAAAATTTAACGATCACATTGATTACACCTTGGGAAAAATTGCAAAAAAAATTTGGTTTATGAAACGAACGTGTAAATTTTTAAGTAAAAAATACAAAATCATGGTATATAGATCGATAATCGAGCCACACTTTATCTATTGCCCCACAGTATTTTTCATTATGAAAGACTCTCAAATTGATAAATTGCAAAAAATGCAGACCAAAGCAATGCGTCTAGGTTGTCTAGTTCAAGTTTGTCAAGTTTTCTGTTTTTGGTCGTGAATAAATCGGATCCGGCTCGAAGGACCATGAATAAATTCGATCGTCGCGGAGCGTGGTAAATGAAAAGCGGGGGTTTCGTGTTTAGATGTCTTTATTCGTGGACGGGTGAATATCGACTAACAAGTATAAACAGTAAACATTATACAATACAAACGGCGGAATCCGGGGAGCAGAAAATAGGGGGAAACATGAGTACAAAAGGACAAGGAAAGGAAGGTGTTGAAATCGATGCGCGGCGGAGCGGAGTAAATAAAATGAACAAGTTGTTTTCGGTTTAGGGCTTGGGATCTTTATTACACGACGTACGAATGACGAGTAATACATGAAACATTGAACGAGACAAACGGCCGAAGCCGGAGAGCATAAATAGGGGGAACATCAGTACAAGAGGATAAGGAAAGGAAGGGATTAGAGGTTGGATCGACAGATCACTGAACGACCACAGCACTTATTTAGCCATCGCGGCCGCCATTGCAGAGTGCAATTAATGAAGTGTCCGGGTGGAGGGTCGCCGAGACGCGGCTGAGGTCTGGTTGGTGCGGGAACGGCTCACGGCTGGCTGGCTGAGGGTGCGCTTGGGGTGCGCCGATGACCTTTCGTGCGGGGGATGATCCATCCGGCCGTGCGGGGCAGTCTAAAGGGTACCTGCTGCGATGGTCGGCTGATCTGCAAAAAAGGTGAGATGTCAGAGGATTGAAATTATAATGTGGACATCGTGTGAATGGGAAATAGTGGCTAAGCTGCAGGGTTTGCGTAAGCTGCAGTCGGGAGAATATGGGAAAATACATATATAAATTGGCTGCATTGCCATTTCATTTCTTTAGGGGGAATGAGAATTTCGAGCGAGAGTTGTGAGGGGGTTCGAGGGGTTGTTTATAAACAAGGGCAACTCCGCTCGGGATACTTGTGAGCGCGTAGGGCTCGAGAGAAGCCGGAGAACCGAGCGAGAATGTCGGTTTGCTCTTCGAGAGGGTGGTGGCAGTCAACCGCTCTTTGATCCGGAATTAGAACTGTGTAAGCATGACTCAGTTTGGCTCAGCATCGCAGAATTGCTGGAGCCGTTCCACCCAAGAGGGAGATCTTATAGATCTTGGAGTTTGCAGCGCTTAGGGCAGGTCGCAATGGAATGACGACCGACCTCTTCTCGGACCCGGGATGGAGGAGGTGCAATGAGGAATTGCAATTTCTGTCAGTTGCTGTCAATGTGGGCCGTTTTGGTCGAACCCTTTTGGGAGACCTCATTAGAGGCGAAAGCCATCCTGCGGGGTCGAAACCTTTGACAACGAAGGGGGAAATTTGCCGGTTTGAGAATGAGTTTGCAGGAGTGGCGGATTCGAAGTGATTTTCCATTATTTCCTTGGGTGGAATCCCTACGGGATTGAGGGCAGCAATCACTTGCGAAAGGGCTTTCTTTAGGGCGGGAAGGTTATTTCGAACGGCGGTACCAGTATGCATATGGCGATTTTGTACCTCTGTGGCACATGTCAAATGCGAAGGGGGTACTGGACCGCTTAATACCCAACCGAATACTGTATGCTGAGCAAGTAAGCTGCCACATACATTCCGCTGGATACCTTCGAGCATGATCTGCGGGATGAGATCACTGCCAATCACTATATCGATCTGCGCTGTCTGCGCTGAAGGGGTTTGGATCAGCGAGATCTAGCATGGCGAAATCTTTCAATTTTGGGGGGTTTATATGAGAAGGTGGGAGCAATTTCGTAAGCTCTTGGAGCACAATTGCTTGCACGGGGAGTTTCGTGCTGGTTTGGGGGACTGCCAATGTCAAGAAGCATGTATGATTGGCATTTTGCACAATCTGACCGCCCATGCCCGAGATTTGGAAGGGGGATTTCTCGATTGGCAATTTGAGGCGTTTCTGGACCTTCGAGGAAATGAAGGTACGCTGAGAGGCTTGGTCAATCAACGCTCGAACCTTAAACAACTTTCCTGCGTGCTCAATAGACACCAGTGCCGTAGGCAGAAGGGATTGGGTGCCATTATTGGAGTGAAGGGCTTGTACTTTGGGCGTACTTTGCCTGGAAGATGTGCGGAGTTGCGCATCCGAAAGAGGGGAATGAGTTGCGGAGTTGTTGTGCGTTCGTTTTGGAGCTGTTGCGACCTGTGTTTGGGTCGAATGTGACCGATTGAGCGATTGAGAGGGCTGCGCATTGCTTTTGGGGAAATGAAGCATTAAATGGTGCTTCATTTGGCAATATACGCACGTAAAATTGCTTGTACAATCCTCAAGAAGGTGAGATGTAGCAAGACAATTTACGCAGAGATTGCGCTTCTTAACGTATTTTAATCGACTCTGGGGGGTGAGTATTTTGAAGCTCTGGCAAGTCCGTATGGGATGGTTTGCGTTGCAGAGTTTGCACGCGAAGTCCCTTTTCACTTGAGTATGATAATTTAGGGATTTCTGTGGCCGATTTGGGAGGACATTGGAAGTCGAAGGTTGAGGTTTCGGCTTAGCAGGGCGAATGCTTTGCAGCCGTTCAAGTACCTCGTATCTGCCGGTCAGGAACTCATCCATTTGCGACCAGGGTGGCAGATCCTTCCGGGATGTCAATGACTGCTCCCATAGAGCGAGTGTCTCTTGGGGCAATTTGGTACAACATATGTAAACCAATAGCGGATCGCAATTGTCAGTGTCTACGGCCTGGGTATTGAGAACAGACAGACAATTGTTTATTATGTTTTGGATCCGCTGTAGCGCCTCACTATTTCCAGTGTGGGCAGAAGCGATATTCAGGAGGGATCTAATTTGTGTATCAATGAGTATGCGTTTGTTTTCGAAGCCTGATTTTAAAGCTTCCCACGCGAGTCCGAAATTCTCATCGGTTAATGCATATTGCTTTACAGTAGCACCGGCTTTACCTTGCGTCTTGTATCGGAGGTGATACAGTTTTTGGGCTGGAGTGAGCTGGGGGTGGTTAATGTAAACCGCAGTAAACATGTCCCGGAAGGACGGCCACTGCTCATAGCCCCCGAAGAAGGTTTCGGTATCACAAGGTGGAACTTGTAGGCAAATTTAGGGGGTATTTGCTGGTTCTAGGGATCGAACCGGTTCCATATGCGCAGCGGGCTGGGGGGACTGAGCTTGGAGCCTCTCAATGATGTCCGACATCTTTTTTGCCTAGCCGACTCTTTGAAACCGTCGAGCTGGCTGTTGTCTTCAGCAATGAAGACTGCCTCATGTACGCGCATAAGCCTTTCCCATTGGGCTTGCAAATTTGTTTACTTAATTTCGACCAGAGATTTGGTTAAATCCTCAGTGGGAGCCGATGAAAATGTTATGCATAATTGCACGAGTCTATCGGACTCGAAAATCAATTTTGCAACACTAGGATCGGTTGCTTTGGGACTAGAGAGCTTGGAGCGAGTGTTTGGTGGCTCCCGAGTGACAGGAACTGTCAAACGTGCGTTAGATGACTTTGTGTATCTGGAGGAAGGAGTCTCCATTGTGACTAGTTGGCGTTTAGGGGATCGCTCAACAGGCATTTTGCTTAGAAAAGCTCGACAGAGGGTAAAAAGTTTGAATAAATATAAGTGTAAGGGTTTGAAAAATAGACGTGTAGTCTAACCGCGTCCGCGCGAACGATAATTGAGTATGGGAAGAATTTCTTAGTACGAATTTGTATCTCTGTCGAGTAAAAAAGTTTACATCCGTGTATGTGTAAACGTGTAGGGAAATATATATGTGTATGGGAAACAAATAAATTTTTTGTAAATGGGAATGGGTAATAAATAGAAATGTGCATGTATGTGGGAATCGGGAATGTATGTATGTTAAAATTATTATAATATAACAAATGTGTAGTCAAATGTGTATTAAATGTGTTTTTATTTGTGAAAAAGTGATTTTTTTTGTATGGGATAACGTGAATAAATACGTATGAATGTGTATGTATATATGTATATGTGTGTATAAATATATATATTTGTATGTTAATATATGTGTATGTGATTATTTGTATTAGTGTGTATATATATGGACGATTGAAAATTTTAAAGAAAATTTTCAATGTGCAGTGAAAATGAGCAACTTGTCCCACTGTATCCGCTCTGTGCTTTATTGTTTATGTATATGAACTTGGGTCAAGCAGCGGGATTGCGTGCTGCCAAGTGCGTGCGAATATAGCACAAAGGTAAATGCGGAAATATGTGCAGAAGTGGGCGCGCAGAATGTACACAGCAGCTGGGCTGTTTGCTGCTGATCTTGTGTACAAGCGCAAAGAAAAGGAGGAGAAATAGTGTGTGCAAATTAGTGAGTGAGTGGGAAGCAGGCTGCAGCGGGAATTTTTGCTGCTTTGCCTGTGTAGGTCGCACAAAGGAGAATGCGAATAAAAAGCGCAAAATTATGTGCAGTAGTGGGATTGCTTACTGCACTGCGCTATTTTCTATGTGTACAAGGGAAATGTACACGGAAACCGGACAGTGGTGGGGTACCAGTACGTAAAATTTGTTGATTGGATTTTTTAAGGGTTTTTTTTTGGAAATGGGTATATATATATATGTTATAAATTATATTTTGTGTTAGTGTATGTGATTGTGTTAATTTTTAATAAACAATTTTTGGCTTATCTTATTGGGCCCAGTGCCCGAGAATGGGAATCTCCTGTATTTGTTGTGTGTTGTCTGTCCGCTGTTTGTGCGCTGCTAAGTTGGGCTGCTTGCTGTTGTTGTTGCCCTTTTCTTCTTTTGCTTTCCTTGTGCTGTGGGTGTGCTTGTTGTTGGTTTTATGTATTTCTGCAGTCCGTGTTTTTGTGAGCAGCACTGCACCGTATACATATGTTTTGTTTAGAATTTTTGTTTTAATTTTTGTAATTTGTGCACTGTTTTATTATTGTAATTGCACTTTGTGGACTGTTTCACAGTGTGTTGTGTTGTTACTCTTTGTGTTTTTTTTTAATGTATTTATCACTTCGTGTTCACTTTTGTGTTTGGTTCACTGTTTGGTTCTTGTAGTTTATGTCACTTTTCACGTGTTTTTTGTGTCACGAAGGACTATGTTGCAATCGATGCGCGGCGGAGTGGGGTAAATAAAATGAACAAGTTGTTTTCGGTTTGAGTTTGGGATCTTTATTACACGACGTACGAATGACGAGTAATACATGAAACATTGAACGAGGCAAACGGCCGAAGCCGGAGAGCATAAATAGGGGGAACATCAGTACAAGAGGATAAGGAAAGGAAGGGATTAGAGGTGGGATCAACAGATCACTGAACGACCACAGCACTCATTTAGCATCTCAATGATGTCCGACATCTGAGCCATGCACAACTCATATTGGTCTGTGGAGGCATCGATTTTTTGCCTAGCCGACTCTTTGAAACCGTCGGGCTGGCTGTTGTCTTCAGCAATGAAAACTGCCTCATGTGCGCGCATAAGCCTCTCCCATTGGGCTTGCAAATTTTTTTGCTTAATTTGGACCAGGGATTTGGTCAAATCCTCAATGGGAACCGATGAAAATTGTGTGCATAATTGCACGAGTCTATCGTACTCGAAAGTGAATTTTGCAATACTGGGATCGGTTGCTTTGGGACTAGAAAATTTGGAGCGCGTGTTGCGTTAGACGACTTTGTGTATCTGGAGGAAGGAGTCTCCATTGTGACACTTTGTCGTTTGGGGGATCGCTCAACAGGCATTTTGCTTAGAAAAGCTCAATAGGGGTTTGATGATCGATTGACAATATATAGTAGGGTTATGTGGAATAGACCTGTAGTCTGACCGCGTCCGCGCGAACGATAATTTAGTATAGGAAAGGGTACACAATAGTGTAAAAAATTGTCAATACGAGTTTGTATTCCTGTTGAGTGTAAATGTTTACAAACGTGTATGTAAGAGTGTAGGGAAATATGTATATATATGGGAACAAACAAAATTTGTGTATGAATATGTGTATTGGGAAGGGATGTACAAATAAATATTATGCAAAAAATGTTATATGTGTAGTCAAATGTATATACAAATTTGTCTTTATTTGTGAAAAGTGAATTTATGTGTATTTGATCACGTGAATAATTACGTATGTATGTGTATGTGTATAAATATGTGTGTTTTTTTTTTTTTTAATTTTAACGAGGAGGAAGCATCAAAAGCCGAACCCCGTCAGAGTGCGACTTTAACACACTAAACCTCCTCATGTCACAGACCGGAATCCCCTCCGGACACTACCGTTAAGTATTACGTCAGAGGGTGGTTTGAGCGCTCGGCTCACCGTATCGTTTTTTTGTCAGTGCAGTTAGTCGCTAGTTGCACTTACTAGGCTCCCCCACCGTAAGTCGTAAATAAGTCCCTCCCTATACGGTTTATCAACCACCCCTCCTTGGAATTGCGTCTCATTCGTGTGTCCGCGTGGTAGTAGCGTCCGTCCACGTCAGCTGGTTTGGCCCGAGTAGCGGTCAGCTCGCCTGCTCTCTTACTCCCTTCTCAGCGCCTTGCGGATGTCCACGGCGCATTGACACACCGCTTTCCAGGCATCCTCGGAGTACAGCATCAGCTCAGTCAGGTTGTGTGGAGTTGGCCTCACCCCTGAGGCTGCCGCAATGTGGTTTCTAGCTGCCTCAAACCTTGGGCAGTCAAACAGGACGTGTTTCGCGTCTTCTGCGACACTGCAGCGCGGGCATAGGGGTGAGCTATCATGCGCAAAGCGCATGCTCCATGGCCCGTCAGGAACTGCGTCAAGTGGTAGTTGAGCTCGCCATGCTTCCGATTCACCCATCTTTTCACATCCGGTATCAGAGTGTGGGTCCATCTGCCATTGGAGGAGGAATCCCAGCGTTGCTGCCATCGCCTTAACGACTCTTCCTTCTCCTCCATATTCACCATCTCGCCGCGCTCGCCTTTCTTCTTCCTGACGTGAATTCGGCTGCACTCATCCGCCATGATGCCGATCGGAGTCATTCCAATATGTGTGTATAAATATGTGTATGTATAAATATATATATGTGTGTATATATATATATGTGTATGTGATTATGTGTTTTAGTGTGTTAATGTAAGTAAAAAAGTGACGAAACAAATTTGTGTAAAAAAAAGTTTTGAGTGCGAGTGGGGATACTTGTCCCACTGTGTGCACTTGGGGTGGCAGCAGATGTGCAGTGTATGTATATGTATTTTTTTTTTTTTTTTTTTTTTTTATTTTTTTTATTATTATATTACAACTAGTATAACATTATATACATATACTAACGAGCAATTTTTATCGGGATATCTTACAACAAATATTTAATATAAATGCTCAGCAAAACAGTTAATATTTAAGCTGATTTTTATTAACTTATTTAATTAAATCTTGTGGTTTTTTTCGTTTTAGCCTTCGTTTCCATTTTGTGTTATCATTAAGAATCAAAGCTTCATTGTTCACGTGCTTGTTGAGTCGCGCCGTGTGCGACTGTGCAAGTTTCTTAATGGTTGCCGAAACCGATTCAATGTTGAGGTCGCGTTCTAAATCTTGCGTTCTGATGTACCATGGCGCACGAACAGCGTGCTTGAGTACCTTAGTCTGGAATCTTTGTATTTCCAATATGTTGCTATAGCTGGTGCATCCCCATAGCTGGATTCCATAGGTCCAGATAGGTTTGAGTATTTGTTTATATAGAAGCAACTTATTATATGCGGATACAGCTGATTGCTCACCCATTAGCCAAAGCATTTTTTGGAATTTTAAATCCAGTTCTTCTCTTTTCTTTTTCACGTGCTCACTCCACCTTAGTTTTGTGTCGAGCGTCATACCTAGATACTTGGCTGTATTAGCGTATGGTACTTTTATGTTGTTTATGTACATTGGTAGATATTTGATTTTATTGTTCGTAAAGTTAATGTGCACAGACTTTGTTTCGTTCAGTTTAATGTGCCATTTTTCAGTCCAGTTGTATATTTCATTAATGGCAAGCTGCAATTTTGTAGTTGACTCTATTTCTGTCTTTCCAACACTTAATATCGCTGTGTCATCAGCAAATGTTGCTGTGAAGCAATTGTTGGAATTGGGCAGGTCATAAGTAAACAGCAGATAAAGGAAAGGGCCTAGCACGCTTCCTTGCGGCACACCAGCTTTGATCTCTTTTAGTTCAGAGAACTCATCTTCGTGTCTAACGCGAAAGTGGCGCTCAGACAAGTAGGTTTTTAGGATGTTAAAGAATTGTCTTGGCAGTACATTATTTATTTTCCACAGCAGGCCAGCGTGACATACTTTATCGAAAGCTTTTGTAACATCGAGAAATGTATATGTATGTGTATTTTCTAGGGCTTAGAAAATTGTCAACAGTGCTGCAAAAAAGGAGTAACTCGTCCCACTGTATCTGCTTTGTTTACTTCTGCTAGCGAAAGAGGGGAATTGCTTACTCAGAAGTACGAAAATATGCAGCGAGAATTTTTGCTGCTTTGCCAGCAGTTATCGCACAAAGGAAAATGCGACATGCGTGCAAGATTGTAGAAGATTAACAGCTGGAGTGCTTGCTGCTGATCCGAAATATGCACAAAGCAAATGAGGGAAATTAGTGCAAATTATAAACTTAGTGGGAAGCAGGCTGCAGCGGGAGTTTTTGCCGCTTTGCCTGCGTAGGCAGCACGAAGAGAAATGTGCAAACAAAAAGCGCAAAATTATGTGCAGTAGCGGGATTGCTTACTGCAATAATCGCACAGTGGCGGGGTACCAGTATATAATTTTTTTACTGGATTTTACGGAATGGGAATATTATATATATTTTTTTTATAAATTATATTTTGTATTAGTGTATGTGATTGTGTTAATTTTTAATAAAAAAATTGTGGACTTATCTTGGGGGGCCCAGTGCCCGAGAATGGGAATCTCCTCTATTTGTTGTGTGTCCGCTACTGTGTTGTGCTAAGTTGTTTGTCGTGCTCTTCCTTTGTCCTCTTTTGCTCCGTGGTTGTGGGTGTGTGTTTTGTTGTTATGTGTTTATACATATGTAACACTGTGTGTTTTTGTGCACAACACTGCACTGTCTTTGTTTTATACGTTTTTTCTTTATTTCTTGTTTTTAATTCTTGAAATTTGTGCACTATTTGGTTATTGTGGGTACACCTGTTAGTTTTAGAACACTTTTCTTCTGATTAGTTTTGTTGTCACAATGTATTTGGTTTTTTGTTGTGAGTGTCTTCTTGCACTTTGAGTGTCTGTCTTTGCACTTGTTGTGAGTGTCACTTTGATTGTCGTGTCACTTTCCACGATTTGTAGTTATGTTGTAATTTGATTTTTAATTGTTTTCTTTTTTTATTTGTTAATACAAACATTCGCGGCTCGATCGCGAATGGCTCGAAGGACCATGAATAAATTCGATCGTCGCGGAGCGTGGTAAATGAAAAGCGGGGGTTTCGTGATTAGATGTCTTTATTCGTGGACGGGTGAATATCGACTAACAAGTATAAATAGTAAACATTAAGCAATACAGGGGCAGCAGCAAATGCAACAACCGAGGCTCTCGGCTGTTCGGGTATATTGCATCCTCCGGCCTGAATATTCACAACACTGGCAATCAGCCTACGTTTGTGACCACAAGAAGGCAAGAGGTGATTGACATCACTCTATCTAATACTAGATTGGGGTGGTCAATCAACAACTGGAGAGTCAACGAAGAATCGTGTTCGGACCACAGGTATATCGAGTTTCAGTACGGCGAGGAGTCACAAATGACATTGCCCACTAGGAACCCGAGAAACGCAGACTGGCCGAAATTTCGGGAGGCGTTGCGGAATAAATACGCGACGCCACCGAGAATTCGTAAGGAGCGGTGTATTGAGGCGGCTGTTGAGCATCTTAATACTGCCCTAACATCAAGCTTCGAGCTAGCCTGCCCAACTAGACCTCCCCTTGGCCGGACCCCCGTTCCGTGGTGGAACAGGGAGCTTCAGTTGCTGAGGCGTGAATCTAGAAAACTTCTCAACCGGGCCCTCAAGACGAATCTTGACGAGGACTGGGAGCGTTACCGATGCACTCACAGGAACTATAAGGGGCTTATTCGAACTTCGAAGAAGACCTCTTTTAGAGATTTCTGCAGTGGCATTGAATCCTTGAGCGACACAGCTAGGCTTGTAAAAGTCCTGAAAAAGGACCAAGCACCGAAGCTGGGGTCGCTTAAGAAACCTGATGGCTCCTACACGGAGAGGAAAAGTGAGACACCCAGTCTACTGATGGAGTTTCACTTTCCAGGAAATCAGGTCATTGTTGCCCAGCAACATTCGTCCTTGGACGGACCTATTGCTAGAGCAACCACACCCTCTCGACATGACTGGTACGTCGCCAGGACTGTGGCGAATGAGGCTGCCATTCGATTTGCCATCAAATCCTTTGACGGCTTCAAATCGCCGGGTCCTGATGGCATTTATCCTATCGTGTTGAGGGAAGGTATAGAGTCAGTAGTTGTGGCACTGAAGAAAATCTTCACTGCATGCCTGGTACTGGCCTATATACCACGCCCTTGGAGGATGGTGAGAGTCGCGTTCATTCCGAAGGTCGGAAGGGACTACTACACTAGCCCCGAGGGCTTTAGACCTATTAGTATGACTTCTTTTATGCTAAAAAGTCTCGAACGGCTGGTAGAGTTACGGATACGTAAGGAGTCGCTTAAGATGCATCCTCTGTCTCCATTTCAGCATGCCTACCAAAGTGGGAAATCCTGCGAGTCGCCTCTGCAAAATCTGGTTGGATTGAGCGAGCCATCGACAGGAGGGACTACGCGATGGGAATCTTTGTGGATATAGAGGGCGCATTTGACAATGCGACTTTTGACAGTATGTGTAACGCTGCTAGCCGACACGGCGTAGACCGGGCTTTGGTAAATTGGATACGCTCAATGCTAGCCCAAAGAGTCATGACGGTGTGGGCAGAGGACGATCTGCTGGTGTCATCCGGTGTAAATAGAGGCTGCCCTCAAGGTGGGGTGCTGGCTCCATTGCTCTGGTGCATGGTGATTGATCCCCAGCTCATCACTCTGAATGACTCTGGAGTCTACGCACAAGCATACGCGGACGATGTGGCCTGTCTCGTAACCGGCCCTTCCCTTATGCACATCTGCAGAAAGGTGCAGAGAACACTGGATATGATTGACACCTGGTGTAATGCGAACGGGCTATCTGCTAATCCCGCCAAAACTGGTATGGTTCTCTTTACCAGGAGGAGGAAGCCCGATAGAGTCGTTCTGCCCACACTCAAGGGGGTCACTATCCAGCTATCCAAAGAGGTGAAATATCTGGGAGTTATCCTAGATGATAAACTCCTTTGGAAATCTCACGTAGAACTAAAGACATCGAAAGCACTGTCGGCTTTCTGGCAGTGCAGAGGTGTATTTGGGAAAACGTGGGATCTTTACCCTAGCAAGATCCTCTGGATCTACAAGTCTGGATGAGCAGACTCTCTCTTGCAGGGGTCAAGAGAACCTTGTCCAGACTGCAGCGCACTGTAGCCATATGTTGTACGGGAGCCTTCCCGACTACTTCTGGCCCATCGCTAGATGCCCTGGTGAACCTTCCTCCACTTGATGTTTTCATCCAAGGAGAGGCCCTGAAGGCCATCCGAAGACTGAAACACAGTGGCCAGTGGTATGGCGCTTGTCCGGTACTGGAGAATTGTGCGGCTTAAATGCAGAATACCACACCCTCTTAAAAAAAATATTTTTTCCTTTTATCGGAAAGAGGAGTATTTTCTTAGTCTAACAAACTTAAAATTTTGCTGCGGAAACATTCACAGAGGGCGTGGTCCGCCCCCAAAGTCCCAGTTATATATCCGAATTTCTCAATAAATAACCAACCGATCCTAACAATATAGGTGTCATATGAAAGGTATTTTTTCCCCCTCTCAATTGATGTATAACATTAGATATGTTATATCTACCAACAATGAGTTAAAAGCGAAAATTTGTTTTTTTACATAAATTAAAAAAAAACTGATTTTTTTCTTGAAAAAATACGTTATTAAGCTATTATAAGTTTGTTACCATATTAAAGCCTGTGAAATTCCCTTTACAGTGAAATATAAAACATTCAAAAACTATGTTATTTCGCTTTTATATTTTAATTTAAGTTGAGGTAAAAGCACCTGTTTACCGTATTGATATGGCGCTTATGAAGGTTTTGCTTAAGAGCGATATTCTGCAATGAAAGGATTTGAACAAAAAATACTGTGCACATCTTACTGTTGCCTCATGTGGTGGTAACTCCCATGAGGGTTATTTTTTTAGCGCCCGGCCGAAGGCCGGCCACCTGGGAAAAACTTAATGCCAAGAAAACTATGGCTTGGAACTATGGATTTAAACAAAAAATACTGTGCACATCTTACTGTTGCCTCATGTGGTGGTAACTCCCATGAGGGTTATTTTTTTAGCGCCCGGCCGAAGGCCGGCCACCTGGGAAAAACTTAATGCTAAGAAAACTATGGCTTGGAACTATGGATTTAAACAAAAAATATTGTGCACATCTTACTGTTGCCTCATGTGGTGGTAACTCCCATGAGGGTTATTTTTTTAGCGCCCGGCCGAAGGCCGGCCACCTGGGGAAAACTTAATGCCAAGAAAACTATGGCTTGGAACTATGGATTTAAACAAAAAATACTGTGCACATCTTACTGTTGCCTCATGTGGTGGTAACTCCCATGAGGGTTATTTTTTTAGCGCCCGGCCGAAGGCCGGCCACCTGGGAAAAAATTATTGCCAAGAAAAGACCAAGAGACAAGTTAGAAAAAATTAAAAAAAAATACTTAAAAACATAAAACTGTACATTTTTATATTTCATTGTAAAGGAAATTTCACAGGCTATAATATGGTAACAAACTTATAATAGCTTAATAACGTATTTTTTCGAGAAAAAAATCACTTTTTTTTTAATTTATGTAAAAAAAACAAATTTTCGCTTATAACTCATTGTTGGTAGATATAACATATCTAATGTTATACATCAATCGAAAGGGGGAAAAAATACCTTTCATATGACACCTATATTGTTAGGATCGGTTGGTTATTTATTGAGAAATTCGGATATATAACTGAAACTTTGGGGGCGGACCACGCCCTCTGTAATTGTTTCCGCAGCAAAATTTTAAGTTTGTTAGACTATAAAAATGCCCCTCTTTCCGGCCAAAAAAAAATTTTTTTTTTTTAAGAGGGTGTGGTATTCTGCACTTGTTCCAATTGTGCTGGCACCGACATCGACCTCACAGTCATGTCCATGCCCCTCGACTCCATGCCTTCAACTGTCATACTAAAAAAGCGGTACATGGTGTTGCTGCCTGAGGCTCACTCTTGGTCAGATCCTGAGGATGAGCCCGGTAAACACTGTTTCCGTATATTCACGGATGGCTCCCGAACGGAAGAAGGTTCTGGCTCTGGGGTCTTCGTTGAATCCACGGGGACTGGACGGTTCTTTGCCCTAGGCTCGCGCGCATCTGTGTTTCAGGCAGAGTTGCATGCGATACTTGAGGCGATGAACTTTGTCATAGAGAATAGGTGGAAAGGCAGGTCTATCTGTGTCTGTAGTGACAGCCAAGCTGCGCTTATGGCCTTGGACAGCCCTCTAACCACCTCTATGCTAGTCAAGTCCTGCAAATCCAGGCTTAATTATGTCGGCAAATATAATAGCCTGATGCTCACCTGGGTCCCGGGACACGCAGGAATTGCGGGTAACGAGACCTCGGATTCCTTAGCTAGAATGGGCTCTGAGGCTGCTTTTGTCGGCCCTGAGCCTGTTCTGCCACTCCCATCTGCGGCCATCAAAGCCACTGTTAACGAATGGGTCACTATGATCCAGGAGCGAGCATGGCAGGCTGAGAGCGGCTGCAGGTGGACGAAACTTATGCTTCCCGCCATATCCGACAGATGCTCGCAGTTTCTTCTGTCACTAAGCAGAGGGGACTGCAGGCAGATGATCGGGTTAATGACGGGCCATTTTCTATGGGCAAAGCACATGGAAATGGTAGGCATATCTGACAGTGCCCTATGTCCTGCCTGTGGGGAGGACGTTGAGATGGCGGAACACTTCCTGTGTCTCTGCCCCGCGTTCGCTCGTATCAGGTTTGAGACGTTTGGCACTGATGTGCTAAGAAGCGACCTCCACGGCTCCTTGGCACCCCAGGATCTATCAAGGTTTCTTCGGAAGTCGGGTAGATTTAAAGCAGGCTGAGGCTGCTTTTGTCGGCCCTGAACCTGTTCTGCCACTCCCATCTGCGGCCATCAAAGCCACTGTTAACGAATGGGTCACTATGATCCAGGAGCGAGCATGGCAGGCGAGAGCGGCTGCAGGTGGACGAAACTTATGCTTCCCGCCATATCCGACAGATGCTCACAGTTTCTGCTGTCACTAAGCACAGGGGACTGCAGGCAGATGGTCGGGTTAATGGCGGGCCATTTTCTATGGGCAAAGCACATGGAAATGGTAGGCATATCTGACAGTGCCCTATGTGCTGCCTGTGGGGAGGACGTTGAGACGGCGGAACACTTCCTGTGTCTCTGCCCCGCGTTCGCTCGTATCAGGTTTGAGACGTTTGGCACTGATGTGCTAAGAAACGACCACCTCGGCTCCTTGGCACCCCAGGATCTATCAAAGTTTCTTCGGAAGTCGGGTAGATTTAAAGCAGGCTGAGGCTGCTTTTGTCGGCCCTGAACCTGTTCTGCCACTCCCATCTGCGGCCATCAAAGCCACTGTTAACGAATGGGTCACTATGATCCAGGAGCGAGCATGGCAGGCTGAGAGCGGCTGCAGGTGGACGAAACTTATGCTTCCCGCCATATCCGACAGATGCTCACAGTTTCTTCTGTCACTAAACACAGGGGACTGCAGGCAGATGGTCGGGTTAATGACGGGCCATTTTCTATGGGCAAAGCACATGGAAATGGTAGGCATATCTGACAGTGCCCTATGTCCTGCCTGTGGGGAGGACGTTGAGACGGCGGAACACTTCCTGTGTCTCTGCCCCGCGTTCGCTCGTTTCAGGTTTGAGACGTTTGGCACTGATGTGCTAAGAAGCGACCACCTTGGCTCCTTGGCACCCCAGGATCTATCAAGGTTTCTTCGGAAGTCGGGTAGATTTAAAGCATATTAACAGGGAACAACAAGTCGTAGTACAATGGACGTATTGTCTGAGTGCTGCGCTTGCTAGATCGTTCCGACAAATGGAACTCTGCTCCCCGGCGGAATCCGGGGAGCAGAAAATAGGGGGAAACATGAGTACAAAAGGACAAGGAAAGGAAGGGATTAGAATGGGATCGACAGATCACTAGAGATTGCACTCATTTAGCCAGGTCGGATGTTTTTTACGGTTATTGTTTTATCTGTTGTATTTTTATTTTTTTTTTAACAGGAATAAACGCGTAGGGGATGACCCCTATTAATGCGAAGCATTGCGTTGGTTCAGGAAGGATATAAAGGTTAGGAGATAGGGTTATGAGTAAAGTGTTTATGGGCTCTTGCCTTGAACCCATCGAGATCATAAGTGCTGGGGAAAATATCTGCAGGGAGACCATTCCACAGCCGCGCTGTACGGGCCAGAAACGAACTTTCCCTGTAGTGCGTAGTGCGCTGGAACATCGTTTCGACGTGGAATGCATGGGCGCCAGTGTTCAAACGGGTTGCCCGGGGGAATACCCGGAGTGATGGCATCAAGCTGCTCATCTCCACTGAGCAATTACCGAAAAAGTATCGGTAAAATAACACCACACATGCCACGTTTCGACGATGCTCCAGGGAGTCAATAGAGCTGGATGCCCTACTGTCCCCTATAAGTTTAATCGCACGGTTTTGCACCCGATCGAGGAACTCCAAATGGGTTTTTGAAGCCCCCGCCCAGAGGTGCGAGTTAAACTCCATTTTAGGTCGGATATAGGTAGTGTAAATAATGCGGAGATCAGGCGGAGTGAAATATTTTTTGCACCGCTTTAGGAAGCCGAGGCACTTGGCTGGTTCTTTCGACACGCCAAAAATATGATCGTTCCAACGAAGATCGTTCTTAATGGACATGCCCAGAACATCAAGAGCTGCCGATTCCGCAATACCCACACCACCCATAACCAGGGATGTGGGGAGACTCGTTTGTGGGATAACAGGCAACATTGGGTCTTGCGGGGATTAAAATCGACCCTGTTCGCTTGACCCCACTTGGAGATTGTTTGTAGGTCGCTATTAAGTGTGTCATTCATACGGCGCCGTTCTCTCTCAATCTCCACAGAGCTGGGACGCTTTGTGAAAGAGTATGAATGACAAATGGTGCTGTCATCCGCAAACGAGTAGATGGGATTCTTCGTCGACGACAACAGGTCGTTGATGAAGATCAGGAAAAGGGTTGGAGAAAGGACCGAACCCTGCGGCACTCCCGCGCTAAGGGAATGCTTTTCCGAGGCTATGCCGTCTATTACAACACGAATAGAGCGATCATAGAGGAAGCTCGTTATCCAACGAGAGAAGATACTACCGACACCATAGGCAATCAATTCTGACACGAGTGCTTTATGCCACACCCGATCAAAGGCATTGGAAATATCCAATGCAACAACCTTGCTTTCACCGAGGTTTAGAATGCTATGGTTCCATTTCTCGGTGAGGACCGCCATAAGGTCTCCCGTCGATCGCTGTCTTCGAAAGCCGTATTGGCGGTCACTTAGCAGTCTATTGTGCTCCAGATATTTCACAAGGTTGAAGTTTACAATGCCTTCCATTACCTTGGAAAGCACCGAACAGATTGCTATAGGTCGGTAGTTCGCAGGGTCAGTAATCTTGCCTTTTTTAGGAACTGGTTGAACATTTGCTACCTTCCAACATGTCGGAAATACACCTGTGGTGTATGACATGTTGAAAAGTTTGCGTAATGGACAAGCCAGTGAGGTAGCGCACTTTTGCAAAACAAGGGCTGGAATGCCGTCCGGCCCTGAAGCCTTATTTACATCGAGATTTACAAGCACTCTTTTAACTACCCGTGTCCGAAAATGAATTTCTGGCATAGGGCAAGATACGTTTTCGACTACGGGCAGTGGTTGATCGCTGGGGGGCAGAGAGGAATTCTCTGCGAAAATTTTAGCCAACAAATTAGCTTTATCAACCGAGTGAGTGATGATTTGATCATTGTTAAGAAGAGTTGGGATTGAAGACGATGTTTGGTTCTTCACCTTCTTAACGAATGACCAAAAGTTCTTACTACCACGCTGGCATTGAAGAACTTTTTTCCTTTGGCGCTGTTCGTGCAGAAACTTTTGGCGCCTTAGGATGGCATTGCATCGATTTCTAGCCTGTTTATGTAGCTGTTCAGTGGCGGCATTTTTATTTGCCTGCCATGCTCTGAAAGCTTCCTCTTTAGACCTGACAGCAATTCTGCATGTCTCATTAAACCAGAGATTTTCCTTAGGTTTAATGCAAATTTTCTTATTAGGGATGAAGGACCGCATTCCCAATAATATTATTTCTTCAACCATTTTGGCTGCGGCATTTATGTTTCTATCAAGAAAGCTCAATTTCCAATTGAAGTGGGCGAAAAAATCGTTAAGTCCACTCCAGTTAGCTTTATCATACATCCACATTAAGCGCTTCGGGGCTAAGGGCGAAACATTGCGGATAGAAGAGTATGAGAAAGACGCCAAAATGGTGCAATGGTCTGAGTTTCCAAGAGGTGCGTGCATTTCAACATCATATTTTTCATGATGTGAAGTGAGAAAAAGGTCTAGAGTATTGAGAGCTTGCCCCGCAACGCAGGGGATATGCGTTGGTTCATGCACTATTTGAGTCAAGTTATTAGACTCCGCAAAGAGCTCGACAAATAAGCCTTCAGGAGTTGTGTGGCTGGAATGGCGTAGCCAATTGGAATTATGAATATTGAAATCACCAGCAACTACAATTTCACTATTCGGATACGATTCCAAAATATGAGAAATAGAATCAGAGAGAAGATCAAACTTGTTGTAAGTAAAATCTCTCCCTGAATTCGGGCTTCTATACAGAAAGCAGAAGTGCAGAATGTGCGACTGGATATTGAATTTAACCCACATGGAGCTAAATTCGGCATCCGTCGTGTATAGTTGTTGCTGGCACTGGTACGCAACATTACTGCACACATAAATGGCAAGACCCCTGTGAGGTTCATCCAGCTCAATTTGAATCATTGCGAAGCGGCGCAGGACCTCTTGGGCCAAACTGTGCGAGAGTTGGGCGCAGATGTAGCGCTCTTAAGCGAGCCATATAAACAAAGAGACGAGGGCGTGTGGGCCGCAGACGAGGCGGGAAAAGCGGCAATCTGGATCTGTGGCAGAAGCCCACTTCAAGAGCAGGCAAGAGGAGCCATGGGTTTTGTGCGAGCCAAGGTGGACGGCATCTTCTTTTATAGCTGTTATGCGCCGCCTAGCATCGCTATCGACCAATACACAGCGATGATAGAGGAAATAGTGGCAGATGCGAGAGACAGGTCGCCGAAGATAGTCGCGGGCGATTTTAACGCCTGGGCAACGGAGTGGGGCTCCTCCAGGACTAACGCGAGGGGGACGATCCTGCTGGAGGCGTTCGCAGCGCTCGACTTGGTGCTGCTCAACACTGGCGGGCAGCCCACGTTTAGTAGAAACGGCAGAACCTCCTGCATCGATGTCACGTTTGCAAGCTCAGGGCTGGTGCCGAGGGCCTCGTGGGCGCTTAGTAGCGGCTACACACACAGCGACCACCAAGCTATATGTGGCAGCGTTTCAGGCCCGCGCGCAACTGTGCAACCGACGCGTGCAAGGAAACAGACTAGCGGCTGGAGCAGCCGCACATTTGACAAGCAACTCTTTGAGCTAGCCATGGATGGCCCAGCGCTTCAGAAGTCGAGGCAGCTGATGGAGCGAATAACGCGTGCGTGCAATGCCTCAATGAGAAGGAAGGGTGGCAACACGCGGCGTCCGCCCGTATACTGGTGGAATGCCCGAATTGCGGAGCTTCGAGTGGACTGCAACAGGAACAGGCGACGCTACCAGCGAGCAACGGATCCTTCAGTCAGGAACGTGTGGCACACTGCCTATCGAAATGCGCGCAAGTCCTTGAAAACTGCTATCAAGGATAGCAAGAAAAGGAGTTTCTTGGAACTACTAAAAACCGTTGACGACAATCCGTGGGGTAAGGCGTACCAGGTGGTCATGAGAAAGCTAGCAGTCTTCGTCCCCCCACCACCAGTGTCAGCACCGTTCGTGGCAAGAATCGTCAGATGTTAATTTCCTGACCAGCAGCGCCTGCCCGTATGCAACAGCGAGTTCGACAGAGCCAGGGATGAGATCCAGATGGTAACACCAGAAGAAGTTGCTGCAATCTGTTCAAGGATCGGCGACGGCAAGGCCCCAGGATGCGATGGAATACCAAACACAGCACTCAAGGCAGCTATGAGGCTCCACCCACAGTTGTTTGCGGACGTCTACAACTCGTGCCTGCACGAACAATGCTTTCCAGATCTTTGGAAAGTCCAAAAGCTGGTGCTACTGCCCAAGGGAGGCAAACCCCCGGACGACCCTTCCGCATATCGCCCAATATGTCTGCTGGACATGGCGGGAAAAGTTTTGGAGCGCATAATTGCCGACAGGCTGGATGCTGCTATCGCAGCAGTTGGCGGTTTTTCGGACCAACAATATGGTTTCCGGAAGACAAGATCGACAATCGATGCAATTAGCGTGGTTGTGAAAGCGGCTCGACGCGCAATCAGCGGCACGCGCTGGAAGGGCGGTAAGAAAGAATACTGCTGTCTAGTCACGCTAGACATTAAAAACGCGTTCAATTCCGCAAACTGGGGCCATATTTTGGCAGCTTTGAGGGAGAAAATGGTGCCAGAATATCTGGTACGTACGATAGCCAGCTACTTCTCCAACAGGCGCCTGCTGTACGGCACGGACGAAGGGGAGAAACTTCATCTGGTGACTGGGGGGGTCCCACAAGGATCGGTGCTGGGCCCGATGTTGTGGAACCTCATGTACGACGGCGTGCTACGATTAGACGTGCATGAGGCGGCAAAAATCGTCGGCTTTGCTGACGACATAGTCATAGTGTTGACAGGCAAGCACATCCACGACATCGAGGCAATCTGCGACGACACGGTGACTAAAGTGCACCACTGGCTCACGGCAATTGGTCTACAGCTGGCCGAGCAAAAAACGGAGGTGCTGCTGGTGTCAACCAGGAAGAATCAGATACTTAGGCGCAATCAGATACTTAGGCGTCATACTAGACCATCGGCTGACGTTTAAGCAACATCTGCAGCACGCAGCGGAGAGAGCCACAAGAGCTGTGGTGGCGCTAGCAAGGCTAATGCCAAACCTCGGGGGACCGAAGCAGGCAACGAGGCTTCTCTTGGCAAGAGTGGCAACCTCCACGCTTCTATACGGTGCACAAATATGGGCCCCTGCAATGGAGGTGCGCTCCTATAGGCGAAAGGTAGAGGCTACATATCGCCTCTGTGCGTTGCGAATATGTCATTCATATGGCATTCCGCACGACCGCTTACGACGCCGCCTGTGTAATTGCCGGCACGATGCCGATCGATTTGCTAGCGTGGGAGGCGCACAATGGAGCCCACGATGAGAGTGGCCGCAGCAACGGTAGACAGCGGAGCCTAAGCGAGTGGCAGAATCGCTGGAGTGGCTCGTCCAAGGGCAGGTGGATCCACCGTCTCCTGCCAACAATCAGCGGCTGGCTCAACCGCAAGCATGGCGAGGTGACGCATCACCTGACGCAACTGCTGACGGGTCACGGGTGCTTCAAGGCATATCTGCACCGCTTTGGGCACGAAGCTGATCCATACTGCACCATGTGCACCAGCGAGATGGAGGATGCAGAACACATAGTCTTCCACTGTCCTCGATACGAGACGCAGCGACAGGCGCTGCAATCAGTGCTATACGGCCAGATCTGCGTGCAGAATCTGCTGGATGCAGCGGAGAAGTGGAATGAGGTGTGCAGGTTCGCGGCACAACTGATGACCGAGCAGCGACGAGTGGAGCGACAGCGTAGGGCAGAGGGCCCCAGCAGTAGCTACGAGCCAAACTATTAAGGCTGGAAACCCGCCCGGCGACGCAATGCCCACCGGTAGTCCCGCCGGGATCACGGGTTGGAGACAGGGGGTGGATTTTAGTCGGTAAGAATCCGGCATACAGCTGAACACGGGTTCGGTTGTATCTTTCGAAGATTTTCCACCTCCTCCGAGAAAAAAAACCCCTGTGAGGAGAGAATAATGGCAGTAAGTGGTAACCAGGGATGTGGAAATCCAGTGGATCTGCATCCCCACACACCTGGGTTTCACTTAGTGCCATTACATGGGGTTTATGAAGTTTAACAAACGCGTATACAGCAAAAAAGTTCGCCCTGAGCCCGCGCACGTTGCAGAAGGCTATGCGAAATTTGTCCAACACCATGGCCTGGGTGGATTAAAGGACAAGGAAAGTAGCCGGGAATGCGATCTGCCGCACTAAGAAAATTGATTATGCTCTGTGCTCTGCATTTACCACAGAACAGTCAATTTCTCAGTGTCGAACAAGACCGCATGTAGCGCCACTGAATACGGACGGAGGAGGGAGACACGGAAAAAGAACCATAACAAACACAACGCAGAGGTCAATGCAGCGGACAGCGAGAAACAGTTAACGGCAGTTCATATTTTATTGAGTTCGGTTTTTATTATTTGTTATTTATTAATATTATTATTGTGTATTTAATTCTTGAGCACACGCGGCGTATCAACAAACTGGACATGTCAGTCGGACGAACATTTAAACACGCGAGGGACGGACAATAAAAAACAATATAAACCGCGGAGCACAAAACGGCACGTCTGCGACACATTCATTGTCAAGTGTTACGTTATTGATTATTTTCACGTGGCATTTGCCTTTTGCTGGTGCGATGGAATTTGCCAAAAATATTCCGTTTGCAAGTTCTTGGTTTAGTATTACACTGTCTTCTTGAGTATTCATGCTGGTCGGTAATATTACTTCACATCTTGGTGGTATTGTGTGTGAGGTGTGTGGCGGTGGTTTGGTTGTTATGGGGAATATGTGTTCTTCTTCATTTATTATCATTGCTATCTATCTAATTGAGTAAAATGTCTCTTCCTATGATTCCATTTGTTACGATTGGGAAGTCTTCTTTGACCATGTGGAAGTTCAATTCTGATTTGGTTTTTCGTAGTGGGAATGTCAGTTTTAATGTTCCCAGTGAGTCTATTTTTTGTATGGATATTCCTGTTAGTTTACATGTGTTTTCTGTGTTGATCTCAAGGCTGTCATCGTTGTTTGTTTTACACAGTGATATGTCTGCTCCGGTATCAATGAAGAATGTTAAAGGTTTACTAAATTGGTTGCATTTCAGTGTGACGTAGTTCGTTAAATTCTCTGATATTAGGTAAATTTGTTGTTCATTTGTTACTGCTCCCCCGGAGGAATATGATTGTCTTCCTCCGGGTCGCCCGAGTTTTCCTGAATGTATGTAATTGATGCGTGTGGGGCGACCATGATTGTTGAAATTTTGGTTTCGGTTCGCATTATTGTTGTACCTGGGATTTTGGTTGTAGTTTCTGCTGTTTTGGTTATAGTTCCTTTGGTTTTGATTTCTGTTATTGAAATTTGTGTTGGCAGTGTGGCTGTTTGGTCTGCCGTTGTTGTATGTGTTGCAAGGATTGGCTTGATAGTTATTTTGATCGTTTCTGGGATTGTAGTTTGTTGGCTGTTTTTCCTGTAGTTGTTGTTGTTTCTAAAATTGTTTTTATTTTGCTATCTGTTGTTGTATTGTTGGTTAAAATTTCTGTTGTTTGTTCTAACTATTTTGGTTGTTATTTCGGTTATTGCTGTTCCTGTTGATAAACATCACTCTTGCCTGGGCTTGTTTACTGTCCTTTTCTAGCTCTAAGGCCAATTCGACTGCTTGATTGATTGTTGGCAGTGCTGCGAAAATGGTTTGTTTATATTCGTCGTTTAGTCCATTTTTGAATACTGTGAGGCTATATTGCTCGTTCATTTTCGTTATAATGTTTCGTTCTATCGTGGTTAGTTCGGAACCAGCTTGAGCTATTTGTAATTTGTTTGGGGAATTGTGTTTGTGCTCTTGTATCGTTCATTCAGCAGTGTGGTTAGTTCTTCAAATGTCTTTGGTATATTATGGCCGATTTCTTTTCTAGTTGTAAGGCCCAGTTTTTTGTGAATTCCGTTATTTTCGTGAAAGTGTCTAGTTCTCTGTAGTTACCTGTAAAGTTTGGTATGGCTTTCATCGCCGTTTTTATATTGAAGGAAGACATGTTTGTTGTGTTGGGTCTTTCCTCTGTATCGTTGTCACTCTGTTTCAGTTTAAATGTTTCGATAATATTGTCGTAGGTCTTGTTAAAGGCTATTTTTAAGCCTGTTGTATATTCGTTGTTTGTCTGTTCTGTTAGTTGTTCTTCAAACTGTGCTTTTAATTCAGCAGCAGTTTTTTTGTTTTTTCGCTATTGTTTCTTTCGTGTACTGACGGTTTGGTGTTTTTCTCAAATTTGTCAAATTTGTCAGTCTGTCGAGGATGTCCTCCATACTAGAAGCGCATGTTTAGCATGTCGAACATGCGATAGGATTCTTCCTCACGTGTTGTGTTGTTGCGAACGTCCTCTATCGTCGGTTCTCTAGTCATTCCTATCAATTTCAGGACCATGTCAGAAATTTAAGTTTTGCTTCTTCGTCAATGTCTGTATGTTTTAGTACTACTCGTATCTTGTACTCGAAATTTCTTTCTGTTTGTGTTGTCTTCTTCTGTCCATGTTCTCGAGACCTTATATGAATTTTTATATTGTGAGATATGGTTTTCTAAATTATTATTTATTTACTTAAACCTGGGTTACATGTATAGTTTTAGTGTGTTTTTTAACATAATTCTTATAATAATTGTTTATCTGTATGAAAACTAATGCTAATACTATAAATCCTAATATGTATATGGTGTTTGTATTGTCTGCACGTCCTGATGTGGTTCCAGCGCTCGCTGCGTTGTTGTTCGCCACTACGATCTCCTCTCGGCTCTGTTTTCCGCCCATAAGTCTCTGAGTTGGCTTATTAGTTTTGTTTTTAATTCCCGATCCGGCGTAATGGGTATTAATTTATGTAATATGGCTCTTTCTGTACGGGCCTTTACTTTTTTTCCGGCCCTCGGTCGGCGTCTTTTCTGTGTCGTTTTTTCTGCTTCGGGTTTTTGTTGGTTCCGCTGTAATGATCGAGCATTGTACTGATCTATGGTAATGGGTTTTGGTCCTGCAGATCTTGGAGTTGAGTTGCATGTTGGTGGGGCGTCGATGTTTGGTTGGACTTGTTGTGGCACGTATTCGGGGTAGTTTGACGTGTTTTCTGGTTTGTATTCTTCTTGTTCAGCATAGCGACTCCATTTTTCGAAGATTGAGTCGATCTCCTCCTAAGTCGTCATTTATGCTGGCTGGATTGGGATTTTGTGTTGACCGTGGGATGTGTGTGGTCGCATGATCGTGGAATCGGCAGGTTTATCTTGTTGAAGTCAAGGTTTGGTAGGCAGGATCGCCATGTGGTGAATACGTCAACTAAGTAGTGGTGGTGAATACGTCAACTAAGTAGTGGTGGTGAATACGTGTGTTTTCTTTTGATTGCCAAAGTCGGGTAGTAGTCGTCGTCAGTGGTACGGGTTGACCTATATGAGACGGCGGGTCGCGCCAAACGGAGGATGGCTAAGGAGCCTATGTGTTCTGAGCTATATTAAAGAAACGCACCAGTTTGTCTCTTGTCTGATTTTATTTTCCAGGATGTGGGGTCTTAAATACTAAAAACATAACTGTTATACGGCTGAGCATTTCCAATGCTCTGCCCGATTTTCCAGTGTCACGGAAATGTGACCAATCAGCGTCATGGTACCCTTTTGGTCAATGCAGCACTTTTCCTCAAGTGCTATTGCCCTGCGGTAGGTGACATCACACAAAGTGCCGATCAGTGCATGTTCCATATGTGGGACACTGCACTGCGGTCAGTCGTGTCGGATGGCACGCCGCTGGCTTAGCCACTTGAGTGTCGCTGTGTCGTGCGCGCGGTGCTATTTGACACTTTGGCACATTTGTGCTCACGTGTAGGGTAATTTATTAGGGTTGGCATGAGTGGCTACGTGGTACCACTACAACATAGTGTAACGATAAGACAGTTTGTCGCTGTGCAAAGCAACCCTGTCGCTACGCGCCGTGCTATAATTCCAACCTGGCAATGATGGCAACTTTTAGCCCAATCTGGCAATGATGGTCGCGATCATCTTGGAAACCTTTAGTCCACTCCGGAATGTGCGAGAACGATCTGCGCGATGGCCGGACAGGTATAAAAGGCAGCCGGGTGCGGCGCAGCGAGTCAATCTTGGTTTGACTAGTGAAGGTGCCGCACGGAATAATTAAGCGAATAATTAAGTGCAAAGACAAATTAAGTGTAAAGTGTGAAATAAAGTGACCGTTGGTTTTCATTGACTGCGTTTGAGAAATTTAGTGTGTTTTTATTTATATTGCGCAATCCAGAGATACGTACTAGCCCACTAGAACTAGTATTTCGTAACATTTGGTGTCAGAAGTGGGATTGTGCTACTGAATAAATAAAGGAAAAAAATTAATTATAAAACGCAGACATGGTTCGACTGGAGCAACTGAAGGTGGACCAGCTGAAGAAGGAGCTGGCCGCTTGGAATTTGCCGACTGCTGGCGGAAAGGTGGAGTTGCAGCTGCGCTTGCGAGAGGCGTGTGAATCACGAGGCATTGATTGGACTGCGCACGAGTTCGGGACGCAGGAGCTAGATTCGTCGGCCAAAGTGGAGGAATCGCCTGTGGGTGCTGCGTCGATGCAAAGTACGGCTGCAGCGGCTGCGCCACCACAAGCATTGGACATGAGCCAGCTAATGGTTGCACTTAAAGGCATGTTCGAGACTTCCAACCGTGAAATGGCAGCCAAAATGGAAAATGAAAATCGAGAAATGGCAGCGAAACTGGAAGCAACGAATCGTGAAATGTCGGCGCAGATGGCAGCGAAAATGGAAACGGCGACCCATGAAATATCGGCGCAAGTGTCAGAGCAAATGGAAGTCAAGCTTCAGGAAAATTCTGCGCGCTTGGAGCAGAAAGTGGAGGAAATCTCAGACAGGATTAATGGGAAAGTCGAGCACCTGGAGACGCGAGTAGAACACTTGGATAAACGAGTCGACGATCTTGATGATTCCCTGAACAAACGAGTTGATAGTCTGGAGGACTCGATGAACAGAAAAATGGAAGAGCGGCTTAGGGAGGTACAGCCGCGAGAATGGTTGCCGCCGGTTCCGGAAAGTGTTGCCACCCGAGCAGAAGTGCCTACTTATGATGGGACTACGCCGTTCGATACATTCAAGCTACAATTCGACCTGGCTGCTCTGGAAAATCAGTGGACCGATGTAAGGAAAGGTCGGAGATTGGCGCTGGCTCTAAAAGGTGCTGCGGCTGAGGTAATAAAATCAGTTCCAGAATGTTTAAGAAGTGAGTACGAGGCCGTCATAAGGGCGTTGGCAGCGAAGTACAGCGACGAGCACAACAGAACGCTGTACTACTGTGAGCTGAAGAACCGCAGGCAAAGAGCCAACGAGGCGCTGCAGACATATGCAGCAGACATTGAGCGGCTCGCACAGTTGTGCTACCCAAAATTCGGCGCTGAGGATCTCGAGAGGATGAAGATCGAGGCGTTTATTGAAGGTCTTCATGATCCGGAAACACGTCGCAGTGCGTTGATGATGGGCAAGCCGACATTTAAGGAGACGGTGACCAGCGCGATGACATATGAGGCGACATGGATCGGGGCCACTCGGTATGCACCTGCAAGGATACGCCAAATCCAGCCAGACAGCGACAATCCGATCCAGGCCATAAGATCTGAGACACCGGGCAGGCCACGGGTGGTCTCCACTAAAGTTGTTTGCTGGGTATGTGGCAAGCAGGGTCACATATCACGAGACTGCCGCCAACGAAAGAGGCGTTCCCGTTCTCGATCGCAATCGCCTGAAGCAAGGAATACTGACAATCGAGGCTCAGCCAACAAGCGCAGGGCTGAGGACGAGGAGCCGTTAAACTAAAAAGGGTCAGCCCAAAGGGGCGTGAGCTGATCCCCACAACCTGCTGCCCCACCGTCCTTGTCTCGCAGTTGAAACGACAACCCAGCAGCTTGACGATTGAGGGAAAGATAGATGGAAAGTTGTTCGTGTTGACACTGGATACTGGAGCGTCATATTCGATCATAAAAAGGAAGCTTCTGAAGAACTGGGAACCACTGCATGGCATACAGCTGAGGACTGCGACTGGCGAGCGTGCGCCGGTAAGAGGGAAAGTTACAAAAACGATTACTATCGGCACCAGCAGCCTGGAACATGAGTTCATCGTCGCGGATATAATGGACGACGTGATTATCGGCGTGGATTTCATGATTAGGCACGGTTTTACGCTGGACCTGAAGGAAAATGTGCTGAGATATGCCAACGTAGAATTCCCGCTGCACACCGGCTATGAGCGAAGCGTGGCGGTAAGGAAGGTTGTATTGTGTCAACACAGGAGGATACCAGCGAACTCCGAGGCGATTGTGTGGGCAAAGGTGGACGAGGACGATGGGACGAGTCGGCTGTGGGTTGTAGAAGCACTGAATCAAGGACATGACAACATCATCATCGGACGTACATTAGTGGAACCTAAGAATGGCAGAATACCAGTCAGAATACTGAACCCCCTGAATGCACCCAGATATGTCGGGAAAGATGAGGTAATTGGCGAGTGTAAGGAAGCTGTAGCAGTGGTCAATTGCGAGAGTAGCCCGCCTGGAGATAATAAGAAGAGCGGTTTTAACATGGATGCCATACCGCAGGAGAACCAGTGGAGCAGCGAGTTGACGGCCAAGCAGAAACAGAAGGCGAGGTCACTCCTGCAGCACTATGGGTCAATATTTGCGGCAGAAGCAGGCGGAAGAACAGCCATAGTGAAGCACAACATCGACACCGGAAGTGCAAAACCGATTCGCCAACCCCCAAGACGAGTTCCTCTGGCCAAGAGGGAAGAGGTCACAAATTTGATCGAAAACATGCGGAAAGAAAAGGTCATAGAGCCTTCTTCGGGCCCCTGGTGCTCGCCGGTCGTGCTAGTCAAGAAAAAGGATGGCAGTACCCGGTTTTGTGTGGACTATCGGAAGCTCAATGATGTGACCAAGAAGGACAGTTATCCACTACCGCGGATCGATGACACCCTGGACACGCTGTCAGGCACACAGTGGTTCTCCACGCTCGACTTACGCAGCGGCTATTGGCAGGTAGAGCTTGCAGACAAGGACAAGGAGAAAACGGCTTTCAGTGTTGGCGATGGTTTGTGGCAGTTCACCGTCATGCCGTTTGGACTCTGCAACGCACCAGCAACATTCGAGCGGCTAATGGAACGGGTGCTAAAGGGGCTGCATTGGCGGACGTGCCTGGTGTACCTCGACGACATAATCGTGATGGGTAAAAGCTTCGACGACCACCTGGGAAAGCTGAAGGAGGTATTTGAGCGGATACAAAAAGCTGGGCTTAAACTCAACCCGAAGAAGTGCTCGCTGTTCCAAAAAGAGGTCAAGTATCTGGGTCATACGGTTT
Source organism: Melieria picta (assembly GCA_964056695.1). Taxonomy (NCBI): domain Eukaryota; kingdom Metazoa; phylum Arthropoda; class Insecta; order Diptera; family Ulidiidae; genus Melieria; species Melieria picta. The sequence goes on from OZ057400.1 coordinate 66,887,331, forward strand.
CCGCCCGCGGAGTACATACGGATGAAGGCACAATCACGGCGGTGAAGGAGTGGCCCCGGCCACGCAATCTACACGAACTCCGCAGTTTCCTGGGCCTGTGCACATACTACCGCCGATTTGTTCCGGGATTCGCGAACATAGCCAGCAGCTTGCACAAACTGACGAAAAAGAGCCAAGCTTTCGAGTGGAACGAAGAGCAGGAGCAGGCTTTTGCACGTCTGAAGGAAAAACTGTGCACTGCTCCAATTCTGGCCTTCCCCGTGCCTGGAGAGATGTTTGTGCTGGATACGGATGCGAGCGGGCATAGTATTGGCGGCGTGCTATCACAGATAATAGACGGCCAAGAACAAGTGATAGCATACTACAGTAGGATTCTGTCGAAACCGGAACGCAACTACTGTGTGACACGGAGAGAACTGCTGGCGGTATTGGACTGCGTAAAACACTTCCACAAATATCTGTATGGACAAAGGTTTCGCCTGCGCACAGATCATGCGGCATTGAGATGGCTCCTGAACTTTAAGGATCCTGAAGGCCAATTGGCGCGGTGGATCGAGCGACTGCAGAGCTACGACTACACGATAGAGCATCGGAAGGGCAGTAGCCATGGCAATGCCGATGCCTTGTCACGCCGTCCGTGCAAAGTCGAATGCAGGGCGTGCTCGCGAGCCGAAAGCAAAGAACAGATAGTGGACGTCCGGTTGGTGAGCGTTATGCCAGAGGAAGAGTGGTCTGCGGAGAGGCTACAAAAGGACCAGCGTGAGGATGCGGATCTTGCAAAAATCGTCGAAGGCAAAGAGCAAGGCGCACGTCCAGACTGGCAAGAGATGGCCGGTGAAAGTCCGATCGCCAAGGCTTACTGGGCACAGTGGAAAAGTCTGCGGCTGAAGGAAGGATGCCTGTACCGCGAATGGGAGAGCGCGGATGGACGGACCAGCAACTCCCTAATGGTAGTGCCGAAATGCAGAATCAACGAGGTCATCCAGGCATACCATAACGACTCCAGTGGAGGGCACCTAGGCATCACCAAAACCGTCGCCAAAATAAAAAGATGATTCTACTGGGTAGGATGTCAGGAGTCTGTAGCCGAATGAATTAAGAGCTGCGACCGATGTTCAGCAGCGAAAGGGCCAACAAGAAGATCTCGAGGCCGCATGCAGCAGTACAACGTGGGAGCGCCCTTCGAGAGGATTGCTATGGACGTCGCCGGCCCATTCCCAACTAGTACTCAAGGCAACAAATATGTGCTGGTGGTAATGGATTACTTCAGCAAATGGCCCGAAGTGTACCCAATTCCTAACCAGGAGGCCACTACGATCTCGGAAAAGCTGGTAAACAACTGGGTAGCCAGGTTCGGAGTTCCGTTGGAGTTGCACTCAGATCAAGGCCGGAATTTCGAGTCTGCGGTATTCAAGGAAGTGTGTGAGCTGCTGGGGATAAAGAAAACGCGTACCACCCCTTTGCACTCCACAGTCCGACGGCATGGTGGAACGCTTTAACCGGACACTGGAAGAATACCTGCGGAAAGTGGTAGGCAGGAATCAAAAGGATTGGAACACGCATATCCCCTTGTTCCTAATGGCGTATAGGTCAGCCCCGCACGACACGACATCACTCACTCCAGCCCGAGCAGTATTCGGCACAGAATTGCGGTTACCCGCTGACTTGAAGTTCGGGGTAGTCAGCACGACGGGAGGCGCTAAGACGGACTACGTGGCCAATAAGCGGGCGGAACTGGAGGAGATTCACCAGTTTATAAGGAGCCGCACCAAACTGGTCAGCGATAAGGCGAAAGCCAGATATGATCTACGGGCAAACTCAGCAGGGTTCCAAGAAGGCGATCTGGTAATGCTCTACAACCCGCAGCGGAGGAAAGGTTTGTCTCCGAAACTTCAAGCGTCATGGGAAGGACCTTACGAAGTCGTGACTAGGATAAACGACGTGGTATACAGGATTCAACGTTGCAGCAATAAAGGCGCTAAGCTGAAGGTAGTCCATTTGCAGCGCCTGGCGCCTTATCACAGCGGAACCTCGGCACTTGTTCGGGACGAGCAAGTCTAAGTGGTGGGCAGTGTAACGATAAGACAGTTTGTCGCTGTGCAAAGCAACCCTGTCGCTACGCGCCGTGCTATAATTCCAACCTGGCAATGATGGCAACTTTTAGTCCAATCTGGCAATGATGGTCGCGATCATCTTGGAAACCTTTAGTCCACTCCGGAATGTGCGAGAACGATCTGCGCGATGGCCGGACAGGTATAAAAGGCAGCCGGGTGCGGCGCAGCGAGTCAGTCTTGGTTTGACTAGTGAAGGTGCCGCACGGAATAATTAAGCGAATAATTAAGTGCAAAGACAAATTAAGTGTAAAGTGTGAAATAAAGTGACCGTTGGTTTTCATTGACTGCGTTTGAGAAATTTAGTGTGTTTTTATTTATATTGCGCAATCCAGAGATACGTACTAGCCCACTAGAACTAGTATTTCGTAACAATAGTTTTCCCCGAACTCCTCGACCAGAGCCTTTAAATTACTCCACCCTTTAACGCCTACCAAACCGCGAACAAAGAGCTTAGCGGCACCTTTAAGCAACTGTTTGGCGTACACGTACCTTTGTAAGTCATTCCAGCCTACCGTGTCAGCTACGTCATCAAACTCCGCGGCCCAGCGATTCACGTCTTGCTCACTGTCCCCAGAAAATGACGAAACACCATCTTCCACATCTCGCAACGTAAGCATCACCTTATGTGCCCCTGCTAGATTTGTTGTTGCGTCCGCGTACAATGAATTTGACGATTCATTGTCGCTAACTGCCTCTTCCTGTTCCTCCCGTTCTAACAAACGCATCTGCAATTCTCTCTTTCGTCCCACCACACTCAAATTAAGCTCTCTCAGCTTATCCTTCAACGTCTCAACTGTGATGGTCCTAACTGTGTCCGCGTCCATTATACAATATTTCTTAGAAATACCTTATTGAACTAATACAATAAAATTCAAAAACGTATATATGTATGATTTTAGTAGTAATTTGCTTATCTGCTTCTGTTCTGAATTCCGCTCCTCTGACCAATCGCCGCCGGCGTCTTCAGCTCGGCTTCTTCACTGGCTTTCACTGCTCGCCCCTTCCAATTTGCTTTACTTGAATTGGCTCTCATCTACGTATGCCTTTGTCTTTTTCTCGCGCATTCTCGGCGTCGCGTTGCTTGTCGCTTTTTTGGTGTTGTTGTTGCTTTGTCTTTTTATCGCGCACTCTCGGCGTCGCGTTGCTTGTCGCTTTCTTTTTGGTGTTGTTGTTGCTTTGTCTTTAGGCGTGCACACGCTCAGCCCCTTCTAGATGAAATTCACACGTAACGGTAACTTTTCCGTGTGAAAAGTACCGGTCGTTTTTTTTCTCTGCGCGATTGTACACGTCCCGCGGAGCACCCCAACAACAACACAAACACTGCGCGATTTCACTGTTTCGCACAAGCTTTCGGCTGTACCTGTCCAGTGGAGCACCCCGACAACAACACTAACGCTGCGCGATTTTACTGTTTCGCACCAGCTTTCGACTGCCTTTATTTGGCCAATTGTTCCACTGATTTTTTGCGTATATGCACTGTTTTCCCGCTGGTTTCGAAGTTTTTTTTCCCGATTTTTCGCGCCTGTACAGTTATGGCGCGCAATCGTCACTTTCCGCTCAAGTTTTGTACTTTTTTTTTACATCGCGAACGAGCTCCCAATTTGTAGGGAAAACACGTGCACTAGGTTCGATTGTTTATAACACAGTATTTATTATCATTTATTATTATGAAATCGTATTATAATTAAAGTAGTTGTAATTATAGGTTATATGGCGTTCAAACTGACGACTTAAACGTGTTTAAGGGGGGGGGGTAAGGGATGAGCAGTTTCGGAAAATCGTTTTTTTTGTTACATTTTCTTAAAGTTTAACATTTCAAAAATGTTGTGTCAAAATTTCAAATCAATCGGAGCAAAACTGTCAACATAATGCGCTCCTGAGTGGCGCCTTCTTTATCTCCGAAATGACCACTATTGCGCGCTTATCTTTTAGCGTGCGCTGCCGACAAGCGGGTGAAATATTCAGGTTTGTTGGATTCCCTTTGACATTTTTTATCTCTTTAGACAGATTTCTTAGGATTCTACAAAACTAAGGAGTGCGTCGTTAAAAATTGTGACATGCAATTTTTCTAATAACTTCGTTAATACAAATTCAAATTAAACTTTCTTTGATCAGGTGAGCCATGAAAACTTTGTCATTGAATAGTTTATGTCCATTTATAGCATTGGGAGTAGCATCTCTAGCGTCGGTGTTCTACATTCCGATTATCGGAAATATTTTCCGATGCAACCCTGTTCTCAAATCCGATTAAGTTCGAATGAATTTGAATCGGAAATTTGGTGTTCTGCATTCCGATTGTCGGAAATTATTGTCGGAAATATTCCGTTAAACAAAAAGCTGGTGGAATTGAAATCGGAAAGCAGCAAAACGAAAACAAACAACGAAAATGTAAGTAAATAATTTAAACACCGTGTTAAATCAAACTAAAAAATGCATTTCTTATCAAAGAAAAGCATAAAACTGCTGACCAGAGCAAAATGCTTTTGGATATCATGGAGGACGTGGCGAAGGGATTCTGTAAAGGCGACAAAGTCGAGGTAGAAAATAAATGGAAGAATTTAACACAGTCGCTGAACGGGTAAGGACCACCAACAAAAAATATAACGGAATGGAAAAAGGTTAAAAGTAAACTAAATAAAATCGATTAATTGTTTACAATTATCTTTAGTCATAGGCCTGGGTTGATTGGAAGAGTGAGATGAGAACGAAGCGACCGGCGGTGAACCTTTTAAGAAGCACACTTTGCGAAATGGAAGAGGCGGTTGCCTTTTCTACCGATCGTTGATAGCCTCCTTCGGCAAGAAATCGCAAAGCCGTCGCCAATTGCAAATCTGGCGGAATGGAGCATTGCCGAAGAAAAATTGTCACTGCTTTGTTAAGGCGGTACTGAGCATTAAACCTTAAATAGGAAATTTTGAACATAACTGAAATAACTTGTACTAGTTACGAAGAATCTGACAATTCCATCGGATTGCTGTGGTCTCGCGAAATTCTGCGCTTCACTTTTTCAACGGCGGAAATCTCGTTCTCAAGCAATACTGCCAAAAAAATAACCGAACTTATTTAATAAAATACAAAATCTTACAAAATTTTACAATCGCCTTTTTCATATGAACATTTCAAGCAAACAGCTGATTGAAGCTTTGTTTAATTTGCTAACAATCGGATTCGAAATAAACTTCGAATGTGACAATTCCGTTCGGATTGTAGAACACCTCTTCTAATCGGAATCGGATTTCATTTCGATTCAAATCCGATTCCGATTCGGATTCTGGAACAGGGCTGTATACTTCATTATTCGGAGTAACTTCTCTTATTGGATACTTTACTGGAAAAGTATTCGACATTTTTGTGAGCAGTTCATATTGTCAGATGTGCAAACTTTGGGAAAAAAAATTAAATACTGCAGAATTTGAAGAGTGGCTGGAAGAACATACACAGAACGATGAATGCAAAGCTAATCACACAGGGGCATCCGGAAACATGGAAGTTGAAGCTGTCATTGAAATGTTTAGCCGTTCAGTTGAGAAGTACGGAGTGAAGATCGGTGACTATATCGGAGATGGAGATAGCAAAACATACGGAAATTTGGTGAAAGCGAAACCTTACAGTGCAGATTTTACGATTAACAAAAAAGAATGTGTTGGGCATGTGCAAAAAAGGATGGGCACACGTCTGCGCGAGCTGGTAAAAAATACTGTTGAAGACAAAGTTGTGAAAACTGGGGAAAATGCTGGCAAAAAACGCAGAAATAAAGTACTTGGTGGGAAAGGTAAATTAACCGCAAAAATTATCGATAATTTGAGTCGATACTACGGATCTGCAATCAGAAATAACTGTGACTCAGTCGAGAAAATGAAAAATGCCATATGGGCAACCTATTTCCACCAGCAGTCGACTGATAAAAAACCTCAACACGATAAATGTCCGAGTGGCGAGAATTCATGGTGCCCTTATCAAAAAACCTTGGCCACAACAGGAGTAGAAGGTTTTAAACACAATTACACTCCACTCCCAGATGATGTTTTGCAAGCGATCAGACGGATTTATGAAGATTTGAGCAAGGACGAACTGCTAGAAAGATGTATAGGAGGCTTCACTCAGAACACGAACGAAAGCCTAAACCAACTAATATGGAGGATTGCGCCAAAAAAGTTATCAGGTAGCAAGGACATTGTCGAATTCGCAGCATATGTAGCTGCATGTTCGTTCAATGAGGGTGCTGCCGCTTTCCTGACATTTATGAATGACATAGGGATCGGCATTGGACCAATGGCTCACGAGTATGCGAGAACCGAAGATGAGCGTCGCACAGACAGGGCTGAGAATGAAGTCGAAGAACAGAGCAAGGAAGGAAGAATAAGACGCAGACTTGCAAGAAAAGAGTTCCAAGACAACGAGATTGCAGCCGGAAACGTACTTTATGGACCTGGGATCGATGATTCAGTGTAAGTTACAAAAAAAAATTTTTTCCTCACTTTTGAGAAAAAAAAACTTTAAACGCGTTTTTCTGAAAACCATTTTTTCGAAGTCGGTGAACATGATCCTGCAAAATCTACTCAATGGATTCTTTTCAAACTTGGAACATACTTTCTTGGTATAAAATGCCTCCCCCCTACACTTTTCAAATTTTTCCATTTTTATTTTTAGGTAGTTTTTTATTTAAAAAATGGCGGAAAATTTAGCGCAAAATCGCGTTTTTTGCTTCAGTAGCCCACGAATTGTTGAAAAACGCAAATAATAACTTTTCAACGATTGGGGGGGGAGGATTAACTCATACTCTAAGTAAATTGGCCAACTTTTTTGATTTCAGATAATTCTACGCCGACTTATCGTGTTCACCGCACAACGTGTTTTCAAAAAGACGTTCTGGGAAACCCGCTGTCACCGGCTTATTTTTCAATATTTTGTTACGAAAATTTCACGAAATATTCTCTAAATGATGCTTTATAATTTAAAAAAAGTTTCAATAAATTTGCTTCAGCTGCATCTCCGTAAAAAATTAGCGAAAAAAGTGTTTTTTGATTCAAATTATCCCTTACCCCCCCTTAATGTGCTTAAACAAGTTAAATGAACAAAACCAGTTCGAAAACCAGTTTATTCACATGCAATTGTTGTTGGAAATTAAACGTGTTAAACCATTTAACATGTTTTGAAACGAGTTTAGTGCAGGGTTGCATCCGAAAGCTTTCTATGAAAAAGCTTTTTTACCAACCAAACACAGCTATTCATGTATGAAACACATCCCTTAAAATTCAGCTGTCATTTCATCAAAACAAAAAAAAAATGAAAATTTAAAAAATTGGAAATGAATGAAAATAATCGTTTTGCTCGCACTGCTTTCATTACATTCATCGACTTTTTTTGGCATCTGAATACAAGGCGTCTAATATTTGGACGAAGTTGAGTATGTTGCCGTGGATTGTGAAATATGCACCAATATTTCGCTCGAATCATGCTCCCAGCACATCAGTTCACAAAAATATTTATTTGTTGTTTGTAAACAAACAGCTGTCAAATTAAACCTAATTGAGCAGTCTGGCCGGTGGTGTTCAACAAAAAGCTCTTTTCACTTAAACTAGTTTAAATGAGTCAGTTTGAACGCCATATAAGTCTTCTGGCACTTGGCGGTGCTTACAATTGGCGGTCACAGCAACGACTGACTGCCGCTGTTTTGATGGACGTTCCTGTTCGTCTTGTTCGTTCCCTGTTTTGGTGTTGCCACCTATTTACTTATTTTTCTTTCTCCTTTCTGGTCGCTTCCTAATCACCTTCCCACATTTATTTGTTTTTTAAATCATCTCTTCTACTCCCACAAAACTTTTCATACCTCAGCTCAAAGTGAGTTTATGGGAATTGCCACCACTGTACATATGTATATATATGTATATACATACATATATTTTATGTATAGATACATATATAAAAATATATATATATTTTTTGTTAGTATTTATAAATTCTTATTATTATATTATTATAGGGATTTACATGATTGCCGCAGTCGCTGCGATTCAGCATTACACGAACTTCATCACAAAGAGAATGAAATACGAGACATTAAAAAATGTTTGGACACGTCAGATGGATGTAAGTATAACTTTTAAAGTTATGAGAATTTTTTAAAGTTAAAAATATTTTAAAACTGAAGCTTTAGATCCGGAAATCTTAAGACAGATTTTCTTACTGAAATCTGCATCACCCGCCTATTATTATTATTTCAAGCTTCTACAATCAAGCTAACCATGCAGCGACTCCGCGATATAAAGCTGTTATTTTTTGACTTTTTTAAGATTGCTATTTAGTGGTTTCTGATGTTATAGGTATATTTTCTGAATTACTGAGAATTATATGTCCCTGCTTTCCGGGGCAATCCAGACCATTGAATGAGAAGCTAATATCCTTTTAATTTAGCCATTTTGTTGTAAGTTTGTTTACACATTTGCACACAGCTGCCTATGTGTTTGTTCAGTAATTTTGTCAAATTAAACATAACTTTAAACATTTTTGTTCTGTTTGCTGATCTTGCCGCACAGCTACGCCGCACAGTGTAACGACTATAAACAAAAGTCAATATTTGCAAAGTCGGAAATGTAATAATCAAGTAAGAAGAATTGTTCATAAAAGATTGGTTAAGACAAATCTTGTTCGCTGATCTTGCAGCACAGCTGCGCCGCACAGTGTAACGACTATAAACAAAAGTCAATGTTTACAAAGTCGGAAATGTAATAATCAAGTATAAGGATTGGTTTTTTAGATTGGTTAAGACAAATCTAAAATATTGTGAAAAAAAATTTCTATAGCAGTTATGAATGCTCAAAGTTAGCTGTCCCATGGCCTTAATTTAATTTCATTGAAATTTGAATTTTAATAGCTTTGACATCAATTTTAGCCAAAAGTGCTTGCAGAACTATGATTGATTTTTTTTAGTGGCAATACCACAACTCGCGTTCAATAATTTGACATCTGCGTTTTGTCATTTAAAAAATAACGAGATTTTAATCAGTAATAATATAAAATTCAGTTTTTGGAGGTGGTTAAAAAAAACATATCCCATCCCTTTTTCTTGTCCTTTCTTCTCTGGTCGGGCAATGACTACGCAAAAATTGTCTATTGAGCAAAACATTTTTTATTTGGATCACACGATTGCCCCAATTGCGACAAATTTTGTCGGCTCAACCTAGCAAGCAGAAATATTGCGCCGAACGATTTCATAGGTAGGTCACACGATTGCCCGAATCGAAACAAAAACTGAAATAAATTTTCAAAAAATTTCAAAGCACCGACAAAATTTGTCGGCCCCTATGGTTGGCGCTCGAGTTGCCGACAAAATTCGGCTCAATTTTTATTTTTTTGTCTGGCTTCAACTGTTCACACGATTGACGCTATTGTACCAATTTCGTTCGGCGCAACAGGAGGCAGATCGAGTATTTTTGACATTTGCGCCGAAACCGAATCGAGTTCACACGATTGGCATTAGGTTTTTTTCAAAATGGGTTAAATTTTTACGCATTGCGGCAATCGTGGGACCTTACCTTAAGTTTCGTCCACCTGCAGCCGCTCTCAGCCTGCCATGCTCGCTCCTGGATCATAGTGACCCATTCGTTAACAGTGGCTTTGATGGCCGCAGATGGGAGTGGCAGAACAGGCTCAGGGCCGACAAAAGCAGCCTCAGAGCCCATTCTAGCTAAGGAATCCGAGGTCTCGTTACCCGCAATTCCTGCGTGTCCCGGGACCCAGGTGAGCATCAGGCTATTATATTTGCCGACATAATTAAGCCTGGATTTGCAGGACTTGACTAGCATAGAGGTGGTTAGAGGGCTGTCCAAGGCCATAAGCGCAGCTTGGCTGTCACTACAGACACAGATAGACCAGCCGTTCCACCTATTCTCTATGACAAAGTTCATCGCCTCAAGTATCGCATGCACCTATGCCTGAAACACAGATGCGCGCGAGCCTAGAGCAAAGAACCGTCCAGTCCCCGTGGATTCAACGAAGACCCCAGAGCCAGAACCTTCTTCCGTTCGGGAGCCATCCGTGAATATACGGAAACAGTGTTTACCGGGCTCATCCTCAGGATCTGACCAAGAGTGAGCCTCAGGCAGCAACACCATGTACCGCTTTTTTAGTATGACAGTTGAAGGCATGGAGTGGAGGGGCATGGACATGACTGTGAGGTCGATGTCGGTGCCAGCACAATTCTCCAGTACCGGACAAGCGCCATACCACTGGCCACTGTGTTTCAATCTTCGGATGGCCTTTAGGGCCTCTCCTTGGATAAAAACATCAAGTGGAGGAAGGTTCACTAGGGCATCTAGCGATGGGCCAGAAGTAGTCGGGAAGGCTCCCGTACAACATATGGCCACAGTGTGCTGCAGTCTGGACAAGGTTCTCTTTATCCCTGCAAGAGAGAGTCTGCTCATCCAGACTTGTAGATCCAGAGGATCTTGCTAGGGAAAGACCCCACGTTTTCCCAAATACACCTCTGCACTGCCAGAAAGCCGACAGTGCTTTCAATGTTTTTAGTTCTACGTGAGATTTCCAAAGGAGTTTATCATCTAGGATAACTCCCAGATATTTCACCTCTTTGGATAGCTGGATAGTGACCCCCTTGAGTGTGGGCAGAACGACTCTATCAAGCTTCCTCCTTCTGGTAAAGAGAACCATACCAGTTTTGGCGGGATCAGCAGATAGCCCGTTCGCGTAACACCAGGTGTCAATCATATCCAGTGTTCTCTGCACATTTCTGCAGATATGCATAAGGGAAGGGCCGGTTACGAGACAGGCCACATCGTCCGCGTATGCTTGTGCGTGGACTCCAGAGTCATTCAGAGTGATGAGCAGGGAATCAATCACCATGCACCAGAGCAATGGAGCCAGCACCCCACCTTGAGGGCAGCCTCTATTTACACCGGATGACACCAGCAGATCGTCCTCTGCCCGAACCGTCATGACTCTTTGGGCTAGCATTGAACGTATCCAATTTACCAAAGCCCGGTCTACGCCGTGTCGGCTAGCAGCGTTACACATAGTGTCAAAAGTCGCATTGTCAAATGCGCCCTCTATATCCACAAAGATTCCCATCGCGTAGTCCCTCCTGTCGATGGTTCGCTCAATCATACCAACCAGATTTTGCCGAGCCGACTCGCAGGATTTCCCACTTTGGTAGGCATGCTGAAATGCAGACAGAGGATGCATCTTAAGCGACTCCTTACGTATCCGTAACTCTACCAGCCGTTCGAGACTTTTTAGCATAAAAGAAGTCATACTAATAGGTCTAAAGCCCTCGGGGCTAGTGTAGTAGTCCCTTCCGACCTTCGGAATGAACGCGACTCTCACCATCCTCCAAGGGCGTGGTATATAGGCCAGTACCAGGCATGCAGTGAAGATTTTCTTCAGTGCCACAACTACTGACTCTATACCTTCCCTCAACACGATAGGATAAATGCCATCAGGACCCGGCGATTTGAAGCCGTCAAAGGATTTGATGGCAAATCGAATGGCCGCTTCACTCGCCACAGTCCTAGCAACGTACCAGTCATGTCGAGAGGGTGTGATTGCCCTAGCAATAGTTCCATCCAAGGACGAATGTTGCTAGGCAACAATGACCTGATTTCCTGGAAAGTGAGACTCCATCAGTAGACTGAGTGTCTCACTTTTCCTCTCCGTGTAGGAGCCATCAGGTTTCTTAAGCGACCCCAGCTTCGCTGCTTGGTCCTGTTTCAGAACTTTTACCAGCCTAGCTGTGTCGCTCAAGGATTCAATGCCACTGCAGAAATCTCTAAAAGAGGCCTTCTTCGAAGCTCGAATAAGCCTCGTATAGTTCCTCTGAGTGCATCGGTAGCGCTCCCAGTCCTCGTCAAGATTCGTCTTGAGGGCCCGGTTGAGAAGTTTTCTAGACTCACGCCTCAGCAACTGAAGCTCCCTGTTCCACCATGGAACAGGGGTCCGGCCAAGGGGAGGTCTAGTTGGGCAGGCTAGCTCGAAGCTTGATGTTAGGGCAGTATTAAGATGCTCAACAGCCGCCTCAATACACCGCTCCTTACGAATTCCCGGTTGCGTCGCGTATTTATTCCGCAACGCCTCCCGAAATTTCGGCCAGTCTGCGTTTCTCGTGTTCCGAGTGGGCAATGGCATTTGTGCCTCCTCGCCGCACTGAAACTCGATATACCTGTGGTCCGAACACGATTCTTTGGTAATGACTCTCCAGTTGTTGATTGACCACCCCAATCTAGTATTAGATAGAGTGATGTAAATCACCTCCTGCCTTCTTGCGGTCACAAACGTAGGCTGATTGCCAGTGTTGTGAATATTCAGGCCAGAGAATGCAATATACCCGAACAGCCGAGAGCCTCGGTTGTTGCATTTGCTGCTGCCCCAGATTGTGTGCTGGGCATTAGCATCACAACAAAGAATGAGACCGAGACTGCGCTGCTCACAAAACCTCACGAGACTAGCGACCTTCCCAGGTGGTGGCGCTTCCAGTGCATCGTAAGGAAAGTACCCAGACGCAATCACGAACCTCGACCATCCGTGCATACCCTTGAAACTCTCCTCAGCGGCAACCAGGTCCTGACAGCAGAAAAGGTGAAGACTAGTCACCGTAAGATGAGATGATACTATAAGACAGGTTCTAGGTCTACTCGAATTCCTATCATACAGTACAGTGGCCCCTTTCAACGACTCAAGGCCACAGACCCGGCCCCTTAAGACCCAGGGCTCTTGAATAGTTGTTATGTGGGGTAATGTGTGCAGCCGGGAGAGCCGACTACTTAGAAGTGCAGTAGCGGCTTTGGAATGCTGCAAGTTAATCTGCGTTACCGACAGAGGACGATAACTACAGGAACCGTCTGAGCCCATCATCTGGGATATACATAAAAACTGACAGTCCCAAAGAGACTCAGACAGTTCCCGTACCGGGAGCCCAGGACATCAGCAGAGGCTTCATCGATTCTCACCACAAGCGAAGCACCTTCCTTGCCATCCCGGTTGGTACTCTTGCGGTGGTTCGGAACACGCCAAAGCCTGGTGTCGATGCCTGGGTTCTGGGCACGCAGACAGGAGAGCACATCTGCTGTGGACAGGTCAGGGTCCGGTTTCCAGCCGATGGCTTACCTGAGGGACTCAACCTCGCCTTCGTAGACCGCGAAGCGAGTCCGCGAGACCGCGTTCCTGATCCAGTCAAAGTTGGCCTGAGACGCACACGACACCAGTATAGTGCCGTCTTTTGTCTCATATCCCTTCGCATTGGCTTCAGGACCGGAGGCAATGACCCGACGCATCAGTTGGCTATTGCAGAAATTGAGTTCTGCATCAGTCAGCCTGTGGTCAGGGCCCATTTTCCCAATCACTGCCATTGGCCGCGCGCCGGCAGCCTTCTCGCTGTACGATGGCTTGGCCGCACCTTTGGAAGTGCTTGGGCGGAGATCCAGTTCGTCGCCCTCCGCTGGCGAAGGTTTCGTCGGGCAGGCAGACGTGCTGGGTCGGAGGCGTTGGACATTGCGCGGCTTACTGGCAACACGCTTCTCCGCCGCTTTGGCTACTGCCGGGGCTACGCTCGTGCCTTTGGGGGCCGTGGCGCACCTGACGACAGCAGTTGCAGGGCAGGTAGGCGTGCTGTTTTCGGCTGCAGTCTTCATCCGCTTGCCTCGCGAGCCGGACGATTTAGAGACTCCCGTGCTCTCCGCCGGACCAGTGGCTTCGGTGGGTGTTACCTCAGCCGACCTGGGTCTGTTGGAGGACACGGGTTCCGGAGGGCCGGCCGTGTCGCCTGCCTTTTCAAGCCGGCGCATAGCCATCCGCTTCCTTCTGATCCTCCTCGCCTTGCTCCTTTTGTTTGATTGCTTAGAACCACTGGGAGGTCGTTCAGCCACCGTGGCAGCTTCCCGACGCAGGCCTCTGGCTCCTCGGAATCCTCCGTCTCCGAAGAAGAGGAGATCGTGGTAACGACCCCCTTTCCTCCAGGATGCGCTCCCGCCGGTAAAGGCGGGAGACTTGAGCAATGGTTGGGGCCTCCAGAATCCTTGCCCCTGCCGCCGAAGCGGGTGGATTGCCACCTATGTGGATTCCACCTGGAGTAGCATCCATTTCGTTGTCCATTGCTGCGACTGGTTTTATTTCGGGACTCCTCCCTAGCCAGTTGGGTCCGCGGATGGTACCCATACTCTATACCATCATTGTGGTGGACGCAACAGACATGACTCCTGTTCCTCCAGGGGTACCGAAGTGACGTCGTTTGTTCACCAAGGGCCCCCCTATCCGCCACCTGGGGACGCGTCCGATGGGAGATCAGGTAACTCCACACCGAAAAAGTTGTTTAACTTGCTTTTTCTAAATCTATACAACTTTCAGTGACAGTGGCGACTGCAATGCTTGGCTGCAAGCGAAAAACAATAAGCAACAAAATTCTTTTATTTTTATATAAATTTTTTTTACATGATTACGTTTTTGCCGTGTAATTTTTGTATTATTTAAAAATGAATTTAAACGTGCAGAAATGAAAATGAAATTGAACTTGTTATTTCCGAAAATTGTTTATTTAATTTTTCAGTAATTCAGTTTTTCAGTTCAGTTTTATAATGATACAATTAACAAGGTAGACAAGAAGTACGGAGAGCTATGAAAATTGGCGTATGAGAAATTACAGTTGTTGTTAAATGTTCTCATTGAACAGGGTGGTTTACTGCATTTTAAATTTAGCAACAGAAAGTCGATCGCCAAAAACAGAAAGTGTACAAGTATCAAAAAGTTAATTTTGAAACTGAAAATTCGCTAACAAAATATTTAGTTACATATGCCTGTTTTTATATTTGATATTTGAATTATAAAGTTTAAATAGAACATCGCTCACAATATTTGTTCTTTTGGTTATTTTATTTTGAAGGCTAACGCAAAGGCTGTAACACAAAACTATGAACTCCTACTTTCAAAATGCAATCATGCTCTTAACGAGACGTAAATTCGAGCTGTCATTTAAATTGGCGTACAATTCGCGCACGTAAACAAAGAATTCCGGAGAAGTCTTTCCGTATTTAGTTCACCTTGTTTATTGTATCATGAGTTTTCTAAATTAGGGATAGGAGCCCCTATATGCCGACGCATAGTGGTCGGACTTACAATACTTCTAACAGAGATATCAGCTTGAAACTTTGGTCACATGTTTCCTAAAATGTGGCAATGATTTCATGTGAAAATGGGCGTGGTCGGACATATATACGCCTGCTCTCTTGTTAGGAAATGTAAAAAAATTTGTTCCTGTTTTTTTTTAATGAAAAACTAATTGTTTCCAAGATTTTGCTCGACAAAATTTAAATATATGCAGGCTCAGCAGCGCACCTGGGGGTTTTGGGGAGTTCAAACCCCCCCAAAAAAAATTCTAGTGAAAATTATGGTTTCAAACAGTGTTGGGCTCAAAAGTTGTACGCAAAACTTTATTAACTCAAAACGGAGCGTTAATTAAAATTTTATGAACAGAAGGTGGAATATAGTATCGCGTGCGCCATCTAAATAAGGTCGATGGAAATATTGAATAACTTTGACAGATTTACACCGATTGACGTCGTCGGACACATTTCGGAAAGGTTATTGCATTACAATTTTAACCATGAATCGATTCACGCCCAAAGAACGCGCGGAAATAGTAACAATGTTCATTAAATGTAATCGTTCAGTTGTTGCAACACAGCGTGCGTATCGTCAAAAGTATCGCGGTCGTTCTGCGCCTAAAAAGATTTAACGGCACCGGACTTTTTTTGTGGGGATTTTTAAAAAGCAAAGTGTATGCCAACAAACGAAAGACTTTAGACGAGCTTAAGGACAATATTCGAGCCGAAATCACTGCGATATCACCCGAGATGCTGGCAAATGCCAGAAAAAGAGCTGAATTTTGTATCCGCAATGAAGGTGGTCATCTGATCGACGTTGTTTTTGGAAACTGAATGGAAAAAATTGTAAAGCTTCAAATTTTATAAAAATAAATAGTTTTCCAAAATCGATTGAGAATTGTTCAAGTTATTCAATATTTCCATCGACCACATTTAGATGGCGCACCCGATACCATGGATACATCCCTATCAGCCTCTTAGCAATATCGAGTCCAAAATTCCTCAATTTTTCAACATTTATTTTTTAACCTGAAAACATAGCTTTAGCTTTAACATAAAATTTAGCACTTGTATAAATCATATTTTAACTTGAATGCTCCAAATTTGGTTAGAAACAGTTTTCAATAAGACACATTTTTATCTGATCGTTCCTATGGCAGCTATATGATACAGTTGGACGATCTTGTTCAAATTTCAGTATTCAGTATTACCAAAGAATATGAAGTGTATAGAAGGCGCATCTGAGCTCAAAAATTCAAATTTTTGTTTGCGAGCTTCATAGAGCGGGGGGAAGCCACAAAAGGGAAAGAGCGGTGCAAGAAGAGCAAGCGCTTCAGTTTACGCTCATTGACTGTGCGAACTGAAGCACACGCCACCACAAACATACATGAAGTGAAAGTACCGCTTCTCCTGTGTACTTTGAGGTGTTGGTGGTTGTTTTGGTCTCTCAATCATTTTTTGTGGAAATTTCTCACAGCAACACATCAGCCAGCGCAATGATCGTCGTTTCAACGACGCCAATGCTTTTTGTTGTTGTAGTTTTTGTGTGTATGCTTTTTGTGTTGGCGATTGGTTTTGCAACACAGTTCGAGAAAAATGTTTACTGCCATTATCAATCAAATCGCTGAGGCGTGCAGTCGTTTGTTGGCTTATGCTGGGCTTTGATTGAATAATTTTAAACTTGCAAATATTTAGACGTGGTTGATCCAGAATCAAGATTTAATCAAATATTTTTACTTGGCTCATTCCAAGAGAATTATTTGTTTGTATTTTGACGTGGTTGATCCTAAATTTTTTGCAAGTGTTTTTTGACGTGGTTGAACCAATTAAAACTTTATATAAATACTTATTTTTACTTGCTTCTCATACCGAGCGCCCCAGGTTCGATTCCTGGCTTGGGCTGGAAAAAACACTCATCTACTTCTATCGCTATCCACATGAAGGGAATGAGAATTACAAGAATCGCACAAGTGCGCTCTTGGCAGGCAATGGCAAAACCTCCAAGTGTGAACGAAAAACTGCCAATCGCCGTTCGGATTCGGCGTTAAACTGTAGGTCCCCTCCCCTCCCTTTCCCCCATCCGTTTGAAATGTGTGTTGTATCACATGTTGGAAAAAACAGTGTTGCATACGCATTTCAAACGGGTGGAATCTGTGGTATCACAACGGGCCCGTTAAGAGGCCTAAGTGTGTCTCATACAGAGGCAGCCACCGCAACCTAACCCTAACCTAACCTATTTTTACTTGACTAGTTTCAAGTAGAATTATTTGTTTATATTTTGACGTGGTTGATCCTTACTTTAAACTTTTTGCAAGTGTTTTTTGACGTGGTTGAACCAATTCAAACTTTATATAAATACTTATTTTTACATGACTAGTTTCAAGTAGAAATATTTGTTTATATTTTGACGTGGTTGATCCTTACTTTAAACTTTTTGCAAGTGTTTTTGACGTGGTTGAACCAATTCAAACTTTATATAAATACTTATTTTTACTTGACTAGTTTCAAGTAGAAATATTTGTTTATATTTTGACGTGGTTGATCCTTACTTTAAACTTTTTGCAAGTGTTTTTTGACGTGGTTGAACCAATTCAAACTTTATATAAATACTTATTTTTACTTGACTAGTTTCAAGTAGAAATATTTTTTTATATTTTGACGTGGTTGATCCTATTTTTTTTTTACAATTCAATAAGGCTTCAAAGCAAAGCAAGAATTCCTGCAAGTCTGGAATTCAATGCTGTGTGCCCAGTTGTAAAAAATCTAGACGTAACTACCCAAATTTGCGAATATTCAAATTTCCGGCTGCTGATTTTTTTTTGGTCAAATCTGGCGTGAGAAATGCAATATTGCATATGCAGATTACGACAAAAATCTTCATATTTGTGAAAACCATTTTTCTAGTTTTTTCCTTGGCAAAAGAAAATTAAAACTCGATGCGATTCCAACTATAAATTTGGATGAGAATTGTCAGGATTCAGAAGAAGAATTTTTGGAACCTGAAAATTCAGCCAAAAAATTACGTATTGACGATGCAATGTGTATTAATTGCGAAAAAAAATGCAAAATCAATTCACTTTTACAAAAAGAAATACAATGATCTGTTAAGAAAATTTAAAAGAATTCAAGAAAAGATGCGACGAGAAAAGCATCCTGTTAAACTAAATAAGAATAAAAAAAAATACGCTGAACAATCTGCAAAATACAATTGACTCGTTACCAAGAATAAGCAAAGAATTTAAAATTTTTTGCAAATTGTTAATAAGTTCCAGGCCAAAGGAATACTCGGTCGATGTGAAGTATTTGGCACAACATATTTTTTACATTTCCCAGTCGACGTATTGCTTTCTGCGGAACAAGTTAAATTTGAATTTGCCGCATATTAGCACATTAAATCGATGGGCCCCAATAAAGTTCCTTCAGCCTGGTTTTAAAAATAGCGCTTTCGAATCCATTAAGCATTTGTGTTTGGATTTAAAAGAAAAAAATGAAAATAGCATAGTACTGTTAATGGATGAAATGGCGATCAAAAAAGAATTAAGGTATAATGCGAAATTAGATTTAGTTGACGGGTTCGAATGCAATGGTTTTGAAAGAACAACAAAAATTGGAACCCATGTGTGCGTGTTTATGCTCAAGTCCATGTTCTCCAGTAGAAGTTTTATTTTAAATTATTTCATATCTGAAAATGGACTCAACGCAGATAATCTGTGTAAAATAATTACAGAAAACTTAAAATTACTTAGTTCTTCTGAAATAACGGTCAAAGTGTTAGTATGTGATCAGGGATCTGCTAACAGAAAGTGCTTTACCAATTTCGGAGTGAGTCTAGAACGGCCTTTTTTTTTAATTCAGTAATCAACAAGTTTTTGTTATGTTTGACTTTCCTCATTTAATTAAATCATTAAGAAATGGTTTGCTGAAATGCTACTTAAAAACACCAGATGGAGGAGTTAGTTTTAAGGTACAGGAGCTGTGGGAAAAAGAAGAAAACTCCAAAACTAAAATGTGCCATAAGCTGACTAGGCAACATATGCATATTCCCCAATGCATTCGAAAAAATGCGAGTTAAGTTTGCTACGCAAGTTTTTAGCAAAACAGTTCAAGCTGCAATTAGAACTATTTGCGACACCACTGGGTTCACAAAAAGTTCCAAAGTTTTAGCTTTATCTACAGTTGAGTTTATCAAAAAAGTAGACCAAATATTTGATTGCATGAATAGTGGATCCCTCTATTCGGATAATTGTTTCAGATCAGCTTTGCAATTAAATAATAAGTCGTACAACTTTATCAAGACTTTTTTAAGTTATTTGGAAGATGTTAAATTTATGGATGATAAAAAACGTGTTTTTTTAGATGGAATGAAATTGTCCCTCAAAGCTGTTCTTTTAATCACTCATGAGGTATTAAGCAATAATCCACACAAATTTTTTATAACAACCAAGTCTTTTAACCAAGACAAACTGGAAAATACTTTTGCAATTTTAAGACAAAAAGGGGGCAATAATAGCAATCCTTCAGTTGCGGATCTTAATAACATTTTAGCCAGAATAATGGCCTCAAGGATTATTCGGTCAAGTGTAACGACTAATTGTGAAGATACTCAGGAATCCATGGATCAAATCCTATTACAAGCTGAGACGGACGAAACTGTTTTTTGTACTGATGAGGAGAAAGATAATGACGTCCAATTGTGTGACCTCGATTTCAGCAGTAATGAGTACGCTAATTATTTTTTAGATGACAACTTCGACAATCGAGCAGAAATTAACGTGGAGTTAGTTTCAATAAGATATTTTGTGGGATATGTTGCTTACAAAATTCTCTCAAAAATGAATTGCGACAAATGTTTCCAAAACTTTAGAAAGGAAGATGAAGTTTTAACTGCGCCAAGTGAACTATTTATTTTCCATAAAAATTATCAATCGGTTACAGACTTTGGTAACCTATTAGCTCCTTCGGATTCCCTTATGGAAGCAAGCAAAAAACACATTCTGGTGTTTCACAAAATTTTTGAGTCGGAGCCTGAAAAAATTGGTATTAAGGCATATATATCCGACTTATGCAAGAATTCTACTCCCGAATGGTTCAGTGATGAATGCTCTGACAGTAAATTGAAAATCCTAGATTTTCTGATTTTAGTTCTTTTACGCAAACATTGTATGTGGGCCATAAAAAAAGGAAGCTCCAAACAACGGAAGTTAAAAATTATTGCGGGTCAATAAAACAGCTCTTCCTTTGTTGTTTTTTATTGTTTATGTTTTGCATCGTTTGGAACTTGGAAAGACAGTTTCGTCTGTCTCAGCATGTAATAGGAGTTGATCCATAGAATCCTGTGTATCTTCGAAATTAGTTGCTACACTTGACCGAGTGATACTTGAATTTTGTCCCAAAATTGCAAAAGAATTTTCTAGTTTATCTTGGTTAAAAAACTTATTTGTTATACAAAATTTATGTATTGTATGTATTTTTGTATTTATTTATTTTGCTTAATTTCATCGGTGATTAAAAAACAGATTTTTGTTCTAAAAAAAACATTTATCATCCATACATTTAACATCTTTCAAATAATTTAAAGAAGTCTTTATAAATTTGTACGACTCATTATTTAATTGTAAAGCCGATCTAAAGCAATTATCCGATTGCCCTATTCATGCAATCAAATATTGGGTCTACTTTTTTGATAAATTCTTTAGGAACATTGTTTATAGCGATCATATAAGTCGCCATGCCAACCATATTTTATTTTCGTTTCTATGATTTTGCGCACACTAAAGTCGGAAGTGAGTTCAGGAGCAATATGCGACGCCGTGCAGGCTTATAGAAGAAGAACAAAAGCCAGCCAGAAAATATAAACGTTTTACAATTTCAACTTTTCGCCAGCTCAACAACAACAATAACAACAGCACATCGTCTTCATCTCCGAATCATCCCACGCCGCAGCAGAGTGCTAACGCAGACTCGCTGCAGTGAGCGCAACCAAAGAGCGCAACACATAAAACTACGTTCTCGCTTGTAAAGCAACGCTCTCACCACATATGTGATCTGAGCAGAGCGCGGGTTCCAATGTTAGAACCCGCCATACAAAATTTGTGCTTGTATGACATGCGCATTCTGTATGTATATTTTCTTTGGTATTACATAAAAACCTCAAATACGAGAATATGAGAATATCTTTAAATATACACTTGTTATGACATTCCTTTTACCAGATTTACTAATTCGCCCACTTTCTGAGGTCTAAAACCCCTTTGCTCCCTTTTCCCCTTCCACATTTGAACCTGAAACCTCTTCAACATTACCAACTGGTATAAAAAAATTAAAACTGTCCTCATAAAACATATGAAAACAAAAATATTTACATAAGTAAATAACACTGTACAACAAAAAAAAAATAACAAGGTTCTGACAGCGGATTCTGGTAGAGGGGACCGAAAAAAAATATACGTGTATCGGCGTTTTGAAAGTTTACGTCTGAATTTTTTTTTAGGGGGGGATCAAAGTTTTCCCCTTTTTGCTCATTGTCATGGTGAATCGGCATACGAAAACCATGTAACCTCACATTTTAGGTATATGATGTGTTCAGCAATTTGATGTAAAATACTACGAAGAACATTTTTGTGGAGCATTTTAACCCTGTAGCTCCTATTTATATGGGTCAATTTGACCCTTTTTTCTAAAATGCCAAAAATGTCCTGTAAAACAGGACTTTTTAAGGACAAAATGTACCACGAAAATATTCGCCATAAAATTCGACTATAGGTCTCTGAATACATCAAAGCTCAGAAATTACTTTAATGCCAGAAATAAGCCAAAACTGAAAATGTGTTTAAGTTTTATTTCGTACTTGCCTAAAATTGGTTCTAAATCTCCTACAAAACTTGCACGTGCAGATAGAAGGGCAACCAATATTCCAAAAACCAATGGGAGCCGAGAGCTGAAAGGACATTAGGGACAATATTCTCCATCCACCGCTTGTGCCAACAAATGAAATACTTTTACAACCATTACATATAAAGCTTGTCGTGGTAGACAATTTTGTTAAGTGTTTGGATACAAATGGATCGGCATTTTACTTTCTGAAGACAATGTCTCTAAAACTAAGCGAAGCAAAGATAAAAGAAGGTATGAATGCTAAAACTTTACTTTTTCATATTGGTTTCATACCAATAAATTTATAAAATCTCGTTTTTCATTACAACAGGTGTTTTTGTTGGTCCTGAGATAAAAAGGCTTATGCTTAGCGCAGAGTTCAATCAAATGCTTTCACCAAGTGAGATTGTCGCATGGAAAAGCATTAAAGGAGTCATTGACAATGTTCTAGGCAAAACTCGTTCTCCTGCTGCTCGAATGCACGTCGACACCATGATGAGTGCATTCGAAAAACTAGGTGTTCATATGTCACCAAAAATTCATTTTCTGAATTCTCATATGGATTACTTCGAACATCAGTTGGCAACAGAATCCGATGAACGATGAACGGGGAACGATTTCATCAGACATGTGCCCCCATCAGGGGCGGATTCAGAAATATATTTTGGGGTTGAGGGTTTCAAAAAGTAATTCTTTAATATTTATAAAATGCCTTTTAATTTGTTTATAGTTTTAAAGTCGATCCCAATATTCCGGTGGTTTCAACCCCCAAACCCCCTCCCCCCTCCCCCCTGATACCGCCACTGGCCCCATTGAGGAACGGTATAAAAGGCAAGAGTGTTCATTCATTTATAGCTGATGTATGCTGGACATTATTTGATAACGATGTTAAATTGCCAAGAGCTAAACGAAATATATATTGAATACCTCAAATACCCAAAATTGTTCTCATTTTTCTAATATATTTACTATATATATATTATATATAGAGCTTTCTTTTGTACGGTGACTTATAGTGAAATTTTGCGTTTAACATTTTTCCCATACACACTAACCCTCAAAAATCAAGTTTTGTAGGACATTTTGGTACTAATTTTGATTAACCCGAATAAGCCCACGTAAATTTTTTTTCGAATTTCAAAAAGATTTTTTAGGAGCATACTCTTTATATATAAAATAAAAAAACTGTATCATTAGTTTTTTAATCCTGCCCACAGGACGCTCGGAATGTCCTGTTGCCATATGGCAACAGGCACACAAAACTTAAAAAAAAGTCCACGAAAAGTATTTTTTAGAGTAGCACACTTATGAGACGTTACTCCCTTCCTCAAACGCTTAAAAAAAACACATTTCATTACGCGATCAAGATAATAAGTATATATTTTAGACGTACTTACTTTTTCATACCCATTTTTTTTGCACTCAAAATTTTGTCTTCAATTTACGATGCACTATTTTATACAAACAAACACGCACTGTCAACCAAATGATTTTAAGTGAAAGCAGAATCAATTCCGCGTTCAGAATGTGTTTCAAAGTAACGGTATCTATATTCGTTTGTAAGTTATGATCGTTTACAAATATGTCTATCGTGCGTTGCCATATGGCAACACTGGGCTGATTCGGGTTAAGTACGAAATTAACACTTAAACACATTTTCAGTTTGGCTTAATTCTGGGGTTAAGTTAATTTCTGAGCTTTGATATATTTAGAGACCTATAGTCGAATTTTATGGCGAATATTTTCGTGGTACATTTTGTCCTTAAAAAGTCCTGTTTTACAGGACATTTTTGGCATTTTAGAAAAAAGGGTCAAATTGACCCATATAAATAGGAGCTACAGGGTTAAAATGCTCGACAGAAATGTTCTTCGTAGTATTTTACATCAAATTGCTGAACACATCATATACCTAACATTTTCACCATGAGAATGTGCAAAAAGGGGAAAACTTTGACCCCCCTAAAAAAAAATTCAGACGTAAACTTTCAAAACGCCGATACACGTATATTTTTGTTTGGTCCCCTCTACCAGAATTCGTTGTCAGAACCTTGTTATTTTTAAAAAAATTTGATTTTGTTGTGCAGTGTAATTTCAGTCGCGGTATATAAAAATTGGTGTCAAGGTGAAGGTTAAAATAGGGAAGTAAAAAAATTTCAAAACACATTATATTTACATCACTTTAGTTAAAAACAACAACACAATAACACAAACAAACAAACGACAGCCGCACAAAATTCCAAGCTTCTTTTGCACTTCTGTGTTTGCGTCCCATTTTTAGTACAGGCACTCACAGTCTGTGGAAGATTGCACGAAGCCTGGCAAATTCTGGCAGCTGAAACTAACACATTATAATCTTAAAATATGACTTAGTATTAAGAAAAAAAGATCAATGGGGGCATGACTTAGTATTAAGAAAAAAAGATCAATGGGGGCATGACTTAGTATTAAGAAAAAAAGATCAATGGGGGCAACGAATCGGGTTTGTGAACCACACTGTACATTAGACTGGAATTGGTGGACGATTTTTCGTCCGCACCCTCTCATTTTATGCGGTTTGGTGAAAAAGTGGCGTCGCATCGAGGTCAAAGTTCACAAAAAAGCTGGGAAATTCGACAAATTGCTCCACAGCTGGTCAGAAATTGCTCTGAGAGGGTTAAAATATATGAATGACCCCCACTAGTTTTCTACTCTACTGAACATTTCTTTCAAACATATTTATACCCTATCTCCAACCCTTGATAGGGCTCCCATACAAAATGGTAATTTTTATAAAATAGACTCCCACTGCTCCCAGGTTGCCCCCAGACGTGTGAAATGTATGACCGACATCCATTTATTTTCCCTTGCGAATGTTTCTTCTAAACATACCTACCGGCTATCTCCAAGTCTTAAGGGGGCTGCCATACAAAATTGGCAATTTTCTATGCCATTGGCTCCCCACTTGTAGATGTAGTAGTTAAGTAAGCGAGAAAACATCGTATCTCGGAAACTACTGAACCGATTTAAATGATTTATTCAGCGATCACCAACATTCTTGAGTACAAAAAATACAAAATTAATTAGAGTTCAGAAATTCACCACCAGAGGGCGTCTCCCATACGATCGGATTTGTGACGTTGTCAACTTTTGGGTTTCTACAAAGCAAAAATCAAAATGTATTGTCGAAACCCCACTAACCTCCCTACTTTGAATATAATTGCAATCGTAATTGAGTGTTGAGAAGAAATCATGAAATTTTTGTGAGAAAATGCGAATTTTTTATTCAGCCGGTATAGGTACCCCTTGCGTAGGCAGCTTGGAGCAAAACTTGTTTTGTATATCACAAGGCGTCATTATAGTCTCTGATGAGTTTCACGCCCCTTCCGACAGCATCGTTGGCCACATGTAATTTATGCACAATGTTTTTGCATCCTGGTAACTCAATTATGAAACTGTTTTGACTTATGGGTCAAAATAGCCACTCAGGAAGTGGGTCTGACAAAAGAGAGTACTTGCTTTGGCTATCTACACTCACGACTGCTCAAAAATCGAGAGTTGAACTGGGGCTGGTCTCTACTGGAAGGATCTGCAGCCTAGACCGTCCTACTATCTGCCAGACACGTGCAGCAGACCTTGTTGTCATTAACCCTCGGATAACCGATATTTTTTTTATACGTCAAAGCCCAACA
Source organism: Melieria picta (assembly GCA_964056695.1). Lineage (NCBI taxonomy): Eukaryota > Metazoa > Arthropoda > Insecta > Diptera > Ulidiidae > Melieria > Melieria picta. The sequence goes on from OZ057400.1 coordinate 66,913,089, forward strand.
AGGTCCTCAGGGACCTTTTATGTAAAATTGCATATAAGATGTGTAATTTTATAATGTAGGGTTACAAAATGTGTGTAGATGTGTTTGGAGAGCCAAAAACTTAAGCATCGTGTATATTTTTTAGTAAACACATGTGTATTTGTTACTACAGACAGATAGGCAAAAACGTATACAATACAAAATAATTGCATTTAGTTGCCTAACTTTGCTTTAGCAGCATGCATCTATGCCGCTGCAAGTATGGCATTTTTTTTAGAGTAATGGGTTTTTATATATATTTATTTTTATTCTGTTTTCCATCATTTTTATATATACTTAGGCACAGTGGCGCACGCAGGATTTTGTTTCGGGGGGGGGGGAATAAAGTTTAGATGTATGAATCTACAGACTGAGATCCAAAACATGTACAGTATGAAGGTATATCAGTATGAAGTGCGCCTCATGATACAAATGTCTCGATAGGGAAAATTTGTTGTGAACGAGCCTTAATTTTTTTATGTTTTGTTGCTATGACATCTGTCAAGCATATTTAGTATACATCAAGTCATTGAACAAACAACATCATATTTTTTCATCGTGTTAAAAATGTCGAATTTTGTACCAGATAGTGATGATTTACGGAAAGCATTAATTTTTTGTTTTCATTTGAAGAAAAGTGCTGCAGAGTCGCATCGAATACTTGTCGAGGCATATGGTGATCATGCTCTATCAAGAGCAACATGCAAAAGATGGTTTCAACGGTTCAGAAATAATGATTTTGATGTGAGAAATGAAGAACGTGGAAGACCACCAAAAAAGTTTGAAGACGCCGAATTGCAAACGATATTAGATAAAGATGACACTTTGAGTCAAAAGCAAATGGCAGAAATGTTAAATGTTGCACAAGGAACAATTTTTAACCGTTTAAAAGCTATGGGAAAGATCCAAAAGTGTGCAAAATGGGTGCCACATGAATTGAATGAAAGGCAGATGGAAAACCGAAAAAACACTTGCGAAATTTTGCTTCAAAGACACGAAAGAAAATCAATTTTGCATCAGATTTTTAATGGCGATGAAAAATTGATCTATTTTAAGAATACTAAACGGAAAAAATGATGGGTTAATCCGGGACAACCTTCAACATCGACTGCAAAACCTGATCGATTCGGCAAGAAGACAATGCTGTGTGTTTGGTGGGACCAGAGCGAACGGACCTGGCGAAACCGTTAATACTGATCGCTACCGACAACAAATGATCAATTTGAACCATCCATTGATCGAAAAACGACCAGAATGGGCCAGAAGACACGGCAAGGTAATTTTGCTCCATGGCAATGCACCTGCACACAAAGCAAGACCGGTTCAGGATACAATCAAAGCTGGGAGCTGCTACACCACCCGCCGTATTCACCAGACTTGGCTCCTTCCGACTACCATTTGTTTTCATCGATAGGACACGCATTGGCTGAGCAGCACTTCGATTCCTACGAGGAAGTCGAAAATTGGGTGTCTGATTGGTTTGCTGCCTGAAAAATGGACAAAATGTGGGGCTAGCAATGGCCAATACTTTGAATAAAATGTTTTTTACTTTCCCATTAAAAATTAGTGTTTTATTTTCGCAAAAAAAGGCTCACTTCATACTGAAATACCTGGTATGTTTCCCCTACCTGACATATTTTGGTCCTGAAAGCTCAAAATAGAAAATTGATTTAAAGGAGATTATTTTTCTCTTTTGTTTGATACCCATATCTTGCACAACCGCAAATATTTGAAAAAATATTTGAAATGTGTATGTCCTTAAAATTTTAAAGCCCTTTAAAAATTACTTTGGGTCAGAAAATGAAAAACTAAATAAATAAAATTCCAGGTAAATGACCTCTAGTTTCACGCCTATATCAACATTTGGAAGGGTCACGGTGTAATACATATATGTAAAGTTGGTGTTTTCACTCAGTGCATCATAACTTTGTCATTTTTCTTTCGATTCCATTGATGGTAGGCTTAATATTTGCGCAAATAATATGTTCTTCATCTTAGGTCTTAAAACCAAAGGAAATAATTTATTTTATCTACAAAAAACATTCAACAATTTATGATTTTTGAAAATGGTCGAAAAATTCAAATTTTTTACAACTTTCATCGTCAGTAATTTCTCCAAATCTCATGTCATTCGGACAATCTGTATATCTCTGGAAAAGCTAAGGTATTATCTTCTGACCGACGGACATCTTGTCAGATGGTTCGTTTACGAGATATGTGCTCATAACTGAAACAACAGGGTAAAAACTGGTTTTTCCAAGATTTGAAAACGCTTCTAACAAAATTGTTTTGATCTTCAGTTTCGTGTTCAGCGGCCCAAAGTTAGTCTAGAAAACACTTTTTTTAGGTGCATTTTTTGTGTCGAGTCGTGTTATTGATGATTTCTGTTCTGTACTAACTTAAAAATATTTCGGGGGGTTTGAACCCCCAAACCCCCTTGTGTGCGCCACTGCTTAGGCAATACCCTCAGCCATTATCAAATTGATAATGGAGTTTGATCATCGTCGTCGGAGTCAGCTTCATCCGCCAGAGTGACATTCAGTTCAACTTCAGCATCATATGTTTCTTCGTATGGCAAGAAATCTTCGTAATTTGTCTCCTCAGTGAATGAATAAGGTTCTTCATTGTTTTCCAAATATCTGACCAAAGTCTGCATTACTGCGTGTTGTTCACTCATGCTCAGTTGTTGAAAGCGCGTACGGCGGCATATCAATTTGATCCTAATCACCGTACGTATTTTAATTTCAACGATTTATTTGAAATTGTGGTGCTATCAATATTTGGCACTAACTATTTATAGTTACTAACAAACAATAAGAGCAAATTACATGGAACTACCTACAAGGTCCCTGCGGCCCTTGTCGGGCATCGACGCCCGTAATAACTTCAATGCGATAATTATGGTGGTATACATGCAATCGTGCCGAAATCTATTTTAACAGCTTCTAAATAATCCATTTATAGAAGTCATAAAGTCTCCAGCTCATCACTCCCCCCGTATTGAAATGCCGCATATTTTAAAACGCCATAGGTCCCTACGGACCTTGTTGGGCATCGGAGGGTTCAGAGGCAGAGGCGATGAACATCACTATTTTGGTTGAAAGTCAGGTCGCTATAAAGGCAGAATGCAAAGTATGTACCTAGTTAAACTGGAGACTTTAAAGTAATATCGTGCTTTATTGATATTCATTGAGCGCCACAAAGTCTCTTTCTGATGGGTGTCTAGACGTAGCAATTTCAAAAGGAACGAAATGGCGGATGAGATGGTACAGCCGGGCTTGGAAATGAATATCATCGAGGTGGATACCTCTATTTAAACTACTTTTTTCAACTAACTTAGACGAGTTAATCGGTAACGATTTATGGACTAACCATAGTGATTGCGAAGTCTCACGGTCATTATAGCCAAGGTTAGACAATAAATAGATGAAAATCCTATTGGGGTTCAACAAATCTGCAATAAAAGTACTTACTTACAAAAGTTATCACTGGCCGCTGTGCTTTTGCACCAGTGCTCCAATGAAGACGAATATCTATAAGTACTTTCTGCAGAAGGCGTAATTATAACGAAGAAGTGAAATAAATTTAGAACTTTCTTTGTCGGTGTGCAGGGCTACATGACTGAAGCTCACGCTTCCTCATAGGCCTTACAGAGATAACTATAGTAAAATTATCGGACCTCTCAATTTGATCTGAGAAAGTAGATGGTTTAACAAAGACAGCACCTTGACTTTTTATAAGAACCCCAGTTAGAGCGGTGTGCCTCCTCCTGGCAGTCATAGAGGGTACTCACAATAGGCAATGATGCATCAGGATAAAATTACGGGTTTTCCATTGTGCATAAATTACATGTGGCCAACGATGCTGTCGGAAGGGGCGTGAAACTGATCAGAGACTATAATGACGCCTTGTGATATACAAAACAAGTTTTGCTCCAAGCTGCCTACGCAAGGGGTACCTATACCGGCTGAATAAAAAATTCGCATTTTCTCACAAAAATTTCATGATTTCTTCTCAACACTCAATTACGATTGCAATTATATTCAAAGCAGGGAGGTTAGTGAGGTTTCGACAATACATTTTGATTTTTGCTTTGTAGAAACCCAAAAGTTGACAACGTCACAAATCCGATCGTATGGGAGACGCCCTCTGGTGGTGAATTTCTGAACTTTAATTAATTTTGTATTTTTGTACTCAAGAATGTTGGTGATCGCTGAATAAATCATTTAAATCGGTTCAGTAGTTTCCGAGATACGATGTTTTCTCGCTTACTTAACTACTACATCTACAAGTGGGGAGCCAATGGCATAGAAAATTGCCAATTTTGTATGGCAGCCCCCTTAAGACTTGGAGATAGCCGGTAGGTATGTTTAGAAGAAACATTCGCAAGGGAAAATAAATGGATGTCGGTCATACATTTCACACGTCTGGGGGCAACCTGGGAGCAGTGGGAGTCTATTTTATAAAAATTACCATTTTGTATGGGAGCCCTATCAAGGGTTGGAGATAGGGTATAAATATGTTTGAAAGAAATGTTCAGTAGAGTAGAAAACTAGTGGGGGTCATTCATATATTTTAACCCTCTCAGAGCAATTTCTGACCAGCTGTGGAGCAATTTGTCGAATTTCCCAGCTTTTTTGTGAACTTTGACCTCGATGCGACGCCATTTAGCCCCACACTAGCCCCAAAATTTTTTGGCTCATGCACTTTTTCACCAAACCGCATAAAATGAGAGGGTGCGGAGCATCGAGAACCCATTATTAACCCTCAATCACCCACCCATCTTAAAATCACGTATCTACCCACCCTGAGTCCCTGGGAGTCACATTTTTTGTTTACGAAAAAATGCAGCATCTATTAAATTTTTATAGTTTTTTATTGATTTGCTGGCCGCATTGAGACCTCTTCTTACACATTTCATTTAATTTCGCGACATAACTTCAAAAGAAATTCATTTTTTTATAGGCAGAAAAAAAAACTACAAAAAACATATACATTTTCTTTTATAAAAGCAAAGGATATAAATAAATTAACGAAAACAATTATTTTTGCATAAATAACTTAAAAATAAAATAACAATTCAGAAAAAAAACTTAAAGTAATACCTTCTTATATAAAATAAGGAAACGTGCAGCTGGTTAATTTACTGTTGTGCACATTCCCCACATATCGTTTTGGCACAACTAAGGCAAATTGGTTTCTGGCAAGTACAGCAAAGGTAAGCTGTTTTAGTGCGTTTTTTGTAACTACAAGTATAACAATATTTTCTTTGATCCCTGGGTAACTTTGTTGTTCAGGCACATCAATTTTTATTATGCGAGAAATAAGCACTCGAATTTCTTTTGGCATAGCAGTGTTGTATAAACGGGTTTTCAAATTCAATTCGTTTAAGTTTTCAGCAAGTCCTTTTAAAAAATTCAGTCTTGCAAGTTTTGGTAAATTACTCTGGTTATTATAAAGCACATAAGCATTTACACCCGATATGTCAATTAAGCGATAAAATACTACCATAGGCCATCTGGCGGTTCGCCTACTGCAAGAATAAACTGAGCATTTCTGATCAACAGAATCAACGCCACCTTTGGTACTATTGTAGTAATGTATTATTTCCGGTTTTTTTGATGTCTGATTTAATGCATCATCATGGTGCATTGACGAGTATAAAATCACAGCCCAGTTTTTCTTAGGAACGAAACTTACTAATGTTACTTCGTTGGTAAATCCAAAAATAGAAGAATTCACAGCTCTGTTTTTATTTGGTAATAACTGTTTAGGTATTTCAGGTTTGTTTTTTCTCAGTGTACCGACAGTTGTAAGACCCTTACTTTTCAACGTTGTAAGTAAGTTTATCGAAGAATACCAATTATCTGTAGTGACGTTTCGGTTTGATCCAAAAATAGGTTCGCATAGACGTATAACAGCTTGACTTGGTACAGGTCTTTTTCGATCTTCTTCGGGCAAACCACTACCATCAGAACCTTTACCGGTATAAAGATAGATGTTATATGTATAAAACGATGCAGAGTCTACCATCAGTTGCATTTTAATGCCATATTTAGCAGGCTTCTTAGGCATGTACATTTTGAATTTCGATCTACCACGAAATTTGATCAACATTTCATCAACTGTGACATTGGGTCCAAGAATATAATTGGCTTGAGAATTAGACACAAACATCGACAAAATATTTGTTACAGCACACCCTGGATCGTTGACAATGCGTTGTTTGCGATCTTCAAAATTATCAAATCTCAATGCCAGGAGTAATGCAGCAGCGATTCATACAGCAGCGATTCATGGATATAGTAGCTCTAATTATATCTCTTCCAGTACCATCAGTTGCAAATAATGACAAAAGACTTTCATTATTTGATTTAAATATAGATGTGTAAATCAAAAATGAAATAAATCCTTTCAGCTCAATTCGGTTTGTTTCTCTAAAGTGTCTTTCTGAAGTCGGATTTTTTTGACGAAGTTGTTCGAGTTTTTTATTAGTCCAAGTACTTAAGAACAATTTCCCACATTCCAGAGTCAAAAATTTTATCAAAGGCGTCTACCGGGCTTAGAATTTCCATCGGTGGTTGTGAAGGCATTAGTATTATATTATGAGCAGCAATACGTATATTCCTTGTCGCAGGTATGGTTGCCCATTTAAACCTATTCTTTCCATACAGATAATTACTAGTACTATTACGTGTATTTTCGCCGTCACTATCCTCATTTTCTGAGCACTCGGAAGTAGTGTCGTGATCACTCAATACAAAATCGGCATCCTCGTCGTCGGAAAATACCTCAGCGATCAAGTTACGTGAACGCTCACCGGAATACAAGCGCTCGTCTTCGACATCACTGTGGTTTTCATCTTCAAGCCATTTACTTATTACGTCAGCATCGAAACTTGTCAGAGGGTTTACACTTTCAATTCGTCTACGTTTTGCAGCCATTTTGATGTCCTAAAAGTAAAATTAACACGATAATAAAAAAAACCTACAAGTACAATTTTTGTAACACAAAACACCACCCTGAGTCCCTGGGACTCACTTCATGCCAAAACTCACCTTTTCAATTATCGTGCGCTAACGTCCGATCGACTTCACGTTCTGCGCGACACTGCACGAAGGTATTCGAAAGCTGGACGATGAAACACAAAAATACAGCCTGTACCAAGTGATTAAAGTTTGAAGTGAGTCCCAGGGACTCAGGGTGGGCGATTGAGGGTTAAGAATCTCCATACAACACTAATTCCACTCTACTGTACATACATACATTTCATTAGCCGGCGTCGGGGATTTGTACCTGCAAACTGCATTCGGTGATAAGGTGATTTTAAAAGTTGTACTATTCGTACCAGAGCTTAGATGTAATTTTATATCGGTTTTCCGATGTGTTGAAATGAAGTAGAAAGCGGTATTCTGCCAGGAAATGGTGAAGATGCACGATGACAATGGGAAAATTATTCTTCGTAGGCAAAAATGTGGACAACTTTACATCTGCAATGGTGAAGACGAAGGACAGAAGCATAATTGCGCATGTTTCGTGGCATGTTGCAACAATTCGCAGCTGTGGCATAATCGACTTGGTTATTTAAGTGTGGCAAGTATAACTGAATTATCCAAGAAGGGACTGGTTCATGGACTAAACATCATAGGAGCTCGAGGAGATTTCGTGTGTGAGGAATGCGCGAAGCCATTTCCAAAAGCTAAAAAGTATCGTAGTATGAAAGTGTTTGAGCTCCTGTACTCGGATTTGTGCGGCCCGATGAAGATGACTTCAGCTGAAGGTGCTCGATATTTTGTCTTGTTCATCGATGATTTTTTGAGGATGACGATTGTGTACTTACTCAAAAATGAAGGAGAAAGGAGGCAAACGTCTAAGAAGTTGAAGGCATTTCGAAGCGACAATGGACGCGAATTGAACAGAATTTTCAATAAGCCTAGAGATGTTTGGGGTTCGAAGACAATTTTCCGTAGAGTACACAGCGCAACAGAATGATGTCACGATAGCTTGCGAATCGCACAGTGGGGCATCCCCATATATCGCATGGCCAAAAATAGTAAACGTAGTTTAATTTTCACGAAATTTGGCATCCGCTCATTTTTTAGCCTAATCAAGGAAAATACGAAAACTTGTGAAAATTGTACTACTGCCACGTCTACCCCCCCTATTGAAAAAATATTTGTTATTCGATAACTTGGCCACACCTGAAAGATAACATTTTACACAAAATATCATTAGGGTATAATCTATAATTCTGCCAAAAATGGGCAGTCACGCCTATTTGAAAAGTTCGTACAAGCCCCAAACTAATTAATCGCTACATATGTATATTTTGACATTATTTTAAGTTTTCGAACATTTTCATGTTCCCCCCTCTTCAATTCGCTCTTAAGTTTGTTTTCCACAAATATTTGCATGATTTTTTCGTGCCAGCCGGTTGACTTAAATTACGCGACGGCAGCTACACATAAAAAGCTCACGAATTTGTACAAGAGGAGATAGCGTACGGCCTACAACGAGGGAACGAGAATACAAAAGAAAACGATGTCGTCGCTGTACCAGATAGAAAAGCTCGAGGAGCGAAATTATGATGGATGGAAGATCCACATTCGCAGTGTCCTCGTCAACACGGATCTCTGGGAGTACGTGGACGGGACGAATACGATTCGGGAAGAAGAACCAGAAGCCGCAAAATGGAGACCATTAGATGCGCTGAAATCGAAGATGCTGGAGGAGTTCGAGCGGCGCAACGGAAAAGATAACGAAGAACGCAACAATCAACAAGTTTTTTTAAGCAAGGCAGGGAACACTCGCGGAGCAGTACCTGAGAAACTGCCCAACAAGCAGAAGAAGGATGACAAGCAGAAGAAGGCCGATTTGAAATGCTTCAAATGCGGACGAAAATGACGTTTCGCGCGAGAATGCATGAAGAGAAGTCCAATTTCAAATGCAATGCTGCACGGTATGCAAGCTGAAGGATTGCAGCGAAATACATGGGTGTTCGACAGTGGTTCGACGTGTCACATGTGTTGTGACGAAAAAAGGTTTAAGCAAATAAAAAATCACAAAGAAAGGATTGATTTGGCAGCAGATTACTCTATTTCATCAGCCGGCGTCGGGGATGTGCACCTGCGGACTCTATTCGGTGATATTTGATCTTGAGGGATGTACTATATAGTACGTACCAGAACTCAGATGTAATTTTATATCGATTTCCCGACGCGTGGAAATGAAGCTAAAGAAGCCCGAAGAGATATCGTGTGCGAGGTGTGCGCAAGAGCAAAACTATGCGCGAAGCCATTTCATAAAGCTGCAACTTACCGTAGCAAGAAAGTGCTGGAGCTCGTACATTCGGATGTGTGCGGCCCAATGAGGGTGACTTCAACTGGAGGTGTTTTGTCTTGTTCATCGACAATTTTTCGAAGATGATGTTTGTGTACTTACTCAAAAACAAAGGAGAATTATTCAACGCTTATCAAAGTTTCGTCGCGATGGCAGAGAGGCAAACGTTCAAGAAGTTGAAGGTGTTACGAAGTGACAACGGACGCGAATACTTGAGCAAAGAGTTCTCAATGAGTCTGAAGAAACTTGGAATTAGAAGAAAATTTTCTGTTGAATATACATCGGAATCGGACAATCGTAGAGATGGCAAGATGTATGCTGTTTGCATCAAACTTGCAAGAGTCGTTACACTGTACACACTGCTGACGAAGCTGTATACACTGCAGTTTATCTCCGCAATCGCTGTCCATCGGTGGCATTCGATGGGAAGCATCCAGTGGAAAAGTGGAGCGGTATCAAGCCAACAATATCACATCTCCGAGTATTTGGTTGCAAAGCATTTGTTCTGGATAAACGACCAGGCAAATCCAAGTTCCAAGCAAGAGGCATCGAATGTGTTTTGGTGGGATATTGCGAGGACTTGAAGGCATACCGTTTATTGGACCCAAAAACAAAGAAGTTGTACAGAAGTCGTGATGTTAAGTTTCTGGAAAATGCGACACTTGCAGCTCAAAATTCCATTAGAAGTCCATTGGAAATCTTGGCAGAACAATCAAGCTTTCATAACGGGAGTGACCAGAACATATTTAATAATATAGACTTGGTAAGCATTTTTTCACACAACGAAGTGCCACCGTATGTGGATAGGGCTGATAGAGGTGATCAAATTGATCAAGCAGCACCTAGCGTTGATGATGATAACAAAACAAGGTACAAAACACTGAGGTCCGGTAAAGTAGTTTTTAATAGTTATTTGGAAGCGGATGACGACAACATACCTACTACGGTAAAATAAGTTCTAAGCAGAGATGACCGCGAAAAGTGGATAGAATCCATGCAAAAAGAGTTCGATTCATTAACATCGAAGAAAACATGGATTTTGGTAAACAAACCACCTAACGTGCCCGTAACAAAAAACAAATGGGTTTTTACAATTAAAAAGGCTAAAATACGTCCCTTTTGAACGGTATAAATCTAGATTAGTAGCTAAAGGGTGTTCACAGAAATATGGAATTAATTACTCCGAAACTTTTTCCCCTGTAACACAATATTCTACAGTAAGAATTATATTGGCTTTAGCTGCCGAATTTAAACTTTTGGTACATCAGCTAGATGTAACCACTGCATATTTGAATGGAGACATCGACGTCGACATTTATATGCAACAGCCAGAAGGATTTGAGGATAAACGTTATCCAGACAGAGTTTGTAAACTTCAAAAATCCCTCTATGGGTTGAAACAGGACGGCTATGGAACGAGAAATTAGATGAAATATGTAAAATTGGATTTACTCGTTGCAAAGTAGATCCATGCGCGTACAAGATGATGCGGCAAAAGGAACTTATCATTGTCATTGTATACTTCCATGATATGTTAGTTGTACTATATGTTCGAAGCAAGATACAATAAAGCAAGTTAAAGCAGATATTGCTTCATTGCTAGAAATTACGGACAAAGGTCCAGTTGATTACTTTCTAGGGATGGAGGTGGAGAGAAAAGAATCCACTGGCCCCATTTTGTTATCTCAGGAAAAAATTATAAAAGAACCTTTATGAGAAGTACAATATGACACAATGTCGCAAATGTAGTACACCTTTGGATGCAGGGATGGGATTTAAAGAGGAATCAAATTGTAAAGACGAAGACAAGGTAGACGTCAGCGACTATCAATCTTTGATTGGGTCATTAATGTACATAGAGAGTGCATAGAGCACATAGAGTACATAGAGCACAAGACCAGATGTTGCAGAACGCTCCCTGTATCTCCTATGTTTCCTTCTGTCCGTTACCGTATTTACCGCAGTGTACTCTCAGCCGCTCTCCCGTTTTTTTTCTATGTATCCCCGTTATTCGTTGCAGCCGAGCCTTCGCGCAGCGCTTTCTTTCGAGCGACATTTATTCGTCGATCTGAATTAGAGCGGAGAGGTACACTGCGGTAAGTGATGTTGTGTTATCGTTCTATCTTTGTAATAAGTTCCTTTTTGTAGAAATAAACCGTCTAACTAGCACAGTACAAGCGGAGTTTACTTTAGACGCGTTGAATTCGCCAGCGCCGATCGACGACATCAGCTTTATTTCGCAGTTTATACAGCGAGCCACAGTTAACGTCACTGCATTTGTGCGTCAACAAATGCGACGCGACACACCGCGCCGAAGTCCGCGCCGTATTCTAGAGAGCAATATGCCCCTCAGCAAGCAGCCACCAAACGAAGCAAGCGCCGCCTCAGCCGTCGAAGCGACGGCAACTGTTTCAACCGCCGCCGTCCCAGCCAGGGACCCAACGGCTGCTCCCACTGCCGCCGGAGTAGCCGCTGCTGACGTAGCTCGCCCCGATACCGCTCTCCAAGCCATGCAGAAGCAGATTTCGATGCTGGAGAATCAGCTGAGGAATACTCAAGAAAGATTAAAAGAACGCGATTTACAAAACGAAACCCTCAAGGCAGCGCTACAGAAAAGCGCTTGCAGCACGGCTGTTGCGTCTAACGCAGCCACAGTCTCGCAGTCAACTGCGCTGCCACCAACGACGCAATTATCAACTGAGCTGCCCCCAATAACGCAAACATCGACTGCGCTGCCACTAGCCCCGCAAGCTGTAACGGTGGAGACAAGTACCGTATTTTGCCAGCCACCTGTTGTAACCGTTACTCGTAATGCTATGCCGACGCGAGATAATCTATACGGGAATATAACCGTACCGGCTAACAACATCCCACTGCCCTACACTCCGAGTTCCATTACGCCAACCGTTTCTGTCAACACGAGTGATCATGCCGCGCCAAATTTGGGCCATAGTTCGTACATGCCAAGGAAAATTCCAGATCTGCCGGAGTTCTGCGGAAGGCCTGAGGACTGGCGGATATTTTACACGGCCGAATCTACAGCTGCCTACGGTTATAGCAATTTGGAGAATAATCAACGGCTAATCAAGTGTTTAAAGGGTGAAGGTGAACCCGAACAACGTCGCCAGCGTTATTGAACAACCGAAGTTCCTGTTTGGCCGACCAGAGCAGCTGATTCGCAGCTAGCTATCCCTGGTGCGGGAAATCGCCCCAATTCCTGAGAACGCAATGGCAAAACTAATACCATTTGCGACAAAGGTAAATAATATTTCAGTATTCTTGCAGTCTGCCAATGGGGACCAGCACCTGGCGAATCCAACGCTGCTCGATGAACTCGTAGCGAAGCTGCCCATGAGTAAACGTATCGAGTGGGCAAGCTTCGTCGCAACCATACAGCCGCACGCAACTGTGATGCATTTTAGCAGTTGGCTCAGTGCACTTGCCAACGTTATATGCACTGTCTACGATGGCGATTTAAGTCGCGATCTCAAGCGTCGCACTGTGCTACACGCTGCCGAAAACCAACGGCTACATCGGTGCCCGATATGTGAGGGTCAACACAAGTCAGCCGAGTGTATGCGCCTTATCGAGGAGACGGTGCCTGGTAGGTGGGCGGAGGTAAAGCGTCGTAAGCTGTGCTTTGCATGTTTGAATGCGAACCATACGTCACGCGACTGCAGGCGGGACAAGCCACGCGCTATTGATGGATGCAGAAGAATGCATCACAAACTGTTGCACGAATCTTCTAGCAGCACTGAGATGCCGGCGCAGTCAGCGCCACAACAACAACAAGCGGCTCGTGTAACATTGGCGCAGCCAGTTCCGCGCCAACGACATATTGACAGCGTTAAACAGCCGCAGCAAGCACACGACGTGGAAAGATCTGTCCTTAGTTGCAGTGCTAATTCAGGATCATCTATTACGATGCTTGATAGTGCGCTCATCCAAGAGTTAGGGTTACATGGACAACAGCGGTGTTCGAACATTCAATGGTTTGGAGGACGTGCAGCTCAGGAGCCAGCCGTCATTGTTGACCTGGTCATTAGCGGCACAGGCATGCGGAGAAAACACAAATTGCACAACGAATACGGCGTGACAAACTTACAACTGCCTTCGCAAAGTCCTCGCAGTGCTGATCTTCGTTGCGATGCCAAACGAATTCGGCAATTGCCAGTCCAACCATACTCTGGGGTTGTGCCAAAGTTACTGATTGGCCTCGATCACTGCCATCTGGGCCTGCCAACAACCACTATGAAGTTGTCCGAAATTGGACCATTCGCTGCAAATACCGAGCTGGGCTGGGTACTTTTCGGTCCAACAACTACGCCGTTGTCGACGCCCCCGTCGTGCTTATTCACGAGCCGCACTGCCGATCAGACATTGCACGATATGGTCGCGGACTATTTCGAGGTTGAAAACTTCGGCATTAGACCATCACCGCCAATCGAAAGTGAAGCCGACGAACGCGCGAAGTCAATTCTTTAATCAACCACACGCCGCGTTGAAGGAAGATTCCAAATGGGGCTCATATGGAATCAACATAATGTGCAATTCTCTGACAGCTACGCTATGGCGCTCCGGAGATTGGTGAGTGTTGAAAAGCGAATGAACCGGGACACCGATTTCGCCGCAGCGTATAAGCTTACAATGAACTCCTACGTGTCGAAAAATTATGCGCGCAAGTTGTCGCCAGCGGAAGCCGCCTTGACTACGCCCAGAACTTGGTATCTGCCCCACTTCGCCGTAGTGAACCTCAATAAACCCAAAAAATTTCGCATGGTTTTCGACGCCGCCGCAGAGGTGAATGGAATCGCCCTCAACTCGCAGTTCCTAAAAGGTCCTCAGGAGTACCGGTGATTGCCATCAATTCTATTCCATTTCCGAGAAGGAGCCATCGCCGTATGTGGCGATATTAAGGACATGTTCCACCAAATATTGATTCAACCAGAAGACAGATCAGCTCAACGCTTTCTGTGGCGTAACGGCGACGCGAAGAAGCCGCCTGACACTTATGAGATGTGCGCGAAGACGAAGAATGCTGTGGAGCATCACAACAACGAGGCTGTCACTGAGCGCGCGATAAAAGCCATTGTAGACCATCATTACGTCGATGACTTTGTTGACAGCTTCAGCACTAGGAGCTTCAGCACCGAGCTGGGCTGGGTGATTTTCGGTCCAACAACTACGCCATTGTCGACGCCGCCGACATGCTTATTCACGAGCCGCACTGCCGATCAGACATTGTACGATATGGTCGCGGACTATTTCGAGGTTGAAAACTTCGGCATTAGACCATCACCGCCAATCGAAAGTGAAGCCGACGAACGCGCGAAGTCAATTCTTAAATCAACCACACGCCGCGTTGAAGGAAGATTCCAAACGGGACTCATATGGAAACAAGATAACGTGCAATTGCCTGACAGCTACGCTATGGCGCTCCGGAGATTGGTGAGTGTTGAAAAGCGAATGAACCGGGACGCCGATTTCGCCGCAGCGTATAAGCTAACAATGGATTCCTACGTGTCGAAAAATTATGCGCGCAAGTTGTCGCCAGCGGAAGCCGCCTTGACTACGCCCAGAACTTGGTATCTGCTCCACTTCGCCGTGGTGAACCTCAATAAACCCAAAAAGTTGCGCATGGTTTTCGACGCCGCCGCAGAGGTGAATAGAATCTCCCTCAACTCGCAGTTGCTAAAAGGTCCTCAGGAGTACCGGTCATTGCCATCAATTTTATTCCATTTCCGAGAAGGAGCCATCGCCGTATGCGGCGATATTAAGGACATGTTCCACTAAATATTGATTCAACCAGAAGACAGATCAGCTCAACGCTTTCTGTGGCGTGACGGCGACGCGAAGAAGCCGCCTGACACTTATGAGATGTGCGCGATGACGTTTGGTGCCGCATGCTCGCCATGCGCTGCACATTACGTCAAGACGAAGAACGCTGTGGAGCATCACAACAACGAGGCTGTCACTGAGCGCGCGATAAAAGCCATTGTAGACCATCATTACGTCGATGACTTTGTTGACAGCTTCAGCACGAAGGAAGATGCAATCGCCATTTCGCGCCGAGTTGTTGCGATCCACTTGGACGCCGGTTTCGAACTTCGCAACTTCACATCTAACTCGCCAGAAGTAGCTGCAGCTCTGGGTGGCACAGAAACCGCCTTGATGATATCTAAAAAGGAAGGCATGACGACTGAAAGGGTGCTTGGCCTATACTGGCAACCAATATCAGACTGCTTCCAATTTAAGCTAAAGTTTAACAACGTCGACATGGTGGTGATCGCTGGTGAAAGATGCCCTACAAAGAGGGAGCTTTTAAGCATTATTATGTAGATTTTCGATCCACTGGGCTTCCTCAGCCAATTCGTTATTGCACCCAAGCTTCTCATGCGCGAGGTGTGGAGGCACGATATTCGTTGGGATGAGCCATTGCCCTATGTTGTCAACGCAGCGTGGGAAAATGGCGTAGGCAAATGCCAGCCGTCGTGAAATTTGCCATTCTTCGTTTCTACTTCCGCGGCGGGGCGCCACAGGAATTGCAGCTGCACATATTTGTTGACGCCAGCGAAGACGCTTTCGCCACTGCAGCATATTGGAGAGCCAAAAACGCGCAAAATGAGGCGGAGATAGATTTCATCTGCGCAAAGTCAAAATGTGCGCCCTTAAAGTCGCTAACCATTCCACACTTGGAGCTTCAGGCCGTGGTCCTGGGAACGCGTCTAATGCAAAGCGTTCGTGAGGAGCACTCCGTCAACATTGATAGCTACGTCATTTGGAGCAATTCAAAGACGGTCATCAAGTGGATTCGAAGTGAACATCGTCGCTATAAGCCCTTCGTGCAACACAGGGTGGCAAAAAGCGTACTTCTTTCTTCATTCGACAGATTGACACGAACGATAGCCTGGGTTCGTCGTTTTGTCGATCTTTTCCGCCGACATGTGCATCCTGGCCGATGCTATGGCTTGACGGCGACTTAAGTTGAAGCCGCCAAACGTTTTTTGTGCCGTCTCGTTCAAGCTGAACTCGGCACGGAGTTGCAACAAATCAAGAAAGGTGAAGAAATCTCTCGCAGTAGCGCATTACTCCAACTCTTGCCATACATTGATGAAGAGGGCACTCTACGCGTTCACGGGCGCATTGATGCAGCCAGCTGACTCCCGATTAGTTCCAGACGCCCCATCATACTGTCGTACAACCACGCCTTCACCAAACTCTTAGTGGCCCATCATCATTGCCTTATGCACCACCAGAAAACAGAGGCCACTATATGAGAAATCCGCCGCAGTTTCTGGATTCCGCGCTTAAGACGTCTCCTACGCAGCGTAATTGCCGGCTGTGCAGTATGCCGCCTGAGTGCGGTCACGCCCGTTCCGCCCTTAATGGGATCGCTTCCTATAGATAGGCTCGCTCCATATGTACGGCCCTTTACCTATACGGGCCTGGACTATTTTGGCCCGATCACCGTTACAGTCCGACGCAGAACCAAAAAAAGATGGGTGACACTCTTCACGTGCCTCACTGTACGAGCCGTACATCTCGAGCTCGCTCACGATTTGAGTACCGACTCATGTATAGTTGCCATCCGTAACTTCGTGAATCGACGAGGTGTACCGACTCGAATGGGGTCCGATAATGGCAAAAATTTTGTCGGAGCTGATAATGAAGCGAGGCGATTCAATGAAGTTTTTGACTGCCAACGGGTTCAGAGCGTGTTGGCGCAGGAGGGCATCGAGTGGGTATTTAATCCACCCTTGAATCCAGCCGGAGGAGGGGCATGGGAGAGAATTGTGCGGTGTGTAGAACGAGTTTTGCGTCACACGCTAAAAAAGGTAGCTGCCTTCTTATCGAGGCGGAAAATATTGTCAACTCCCGCCCGCTTACACACCTGCCAATCACCGTCGATCAGGAACAGCCGCTAACGCCGAACGATTTCCTGCTGTGGTATGGGAACACGGCGCACACGCCCAGCGCCAAAAACATCACCGAAGAAACACGCGCCCAGCGCCAACAATGGCGCATTGCCCGCCAACTACGTGATCACTTCTGGAAGCGGTGGATAGCTGAGTACCTTCCTAGGCTAACAAGTCGAGTAAAATGGTGCCAAAGGACCAAGCCATTGCGAGAAGTAGACTTGGTATTCATTCAACGTGCCACGGAGGGAATGGTGTCGTGGCAAGGTGGAGCGTGTGTACCCCGGATCCGATGGGGAAGTCAGACAAGCGGACGTGCGCACCAGCAGTGGGTTGAAGAGACGCGCTGCCTCCAAGCTGGCCGTTCTGGACACTGAATTTGCTGAATCAGGTTGATTTACGGGGGTGGGGATGTTGCAGAACGCTCCCTGTATCTCCTATGTTTCCTTCTGTCCATTACCGTATTTACCGCAGTGTACTCTTAGCCGCTCTCCCGTTTGTTTTCTATGTATCCCCGTTATTCGTTGCAGCCGAGCCTTCGCGCAGCACTTTCTTTCGAGCGACACTTATTCGTCGATCTGAATTAGAGCGGAGAGGTACACTGCGGTAAGTGATGTTGTGTTATCGTTCTATCTTTGTAATTAGTTCCTTTTTGTAGAAATAAACCGTCTAACTAGCACAGTACAAGCGGAGTTTACTTTAGACGCGTTGAATTGGCCAGTGCCTATCGACGACACCAGACATAGAGCCAAGAAGAAATCATTTAGCTGGAGCGAAACATATTTTGAGATATTTAAGCCATACACCTAAATATGCTTTAAGATATAGGCCAACGGGCAAATCACTTTTCGGATATACAGACGCTGATTGGGCTAGTTGTTTCGAGGATCAAAAATCGTATACAGGATTCGTGTTTATACTAGCTGGCGCTGCAGTTTCATATGAATCAAAGAAACAATCAACGGTAGCTTTAAGCAGCACGGAGGCAGAGTATATGGCTATATCTGCAGCAACTAAGGAAGTAATATACCTACGTAATTTACTCGCCGAACTCGGATTTGAAAGGTGCGTAAAAGATGCTACTACCTTGTGCGGAGACAGCATAAGTGCACAACAACTGGTTCGGAATCCAGTGTACCTCGCAAGAAGCAAACACATCGATATCAGGGTACATCACGTTCGAGAAGTATATCTTAACCTCGATCTTTCCATTTCCAAACATGAATTAAAATCACTTCTGAACGGATTTTATAAATGACGTTATTCTTACTGTTATGCTATTCTTAAGTTCTATTCCTATTGTTATTCTATTTTTAAGTTGTTATTTTGTTGTTTGCTTAGTCTGTAAGTTTAATTAATGTAGACTTGAAATAAATGAAATGAAAATGGTTTGATGGAATTATTATATGTACCAACGACTAAAAATACGGCAGACGTTTTTACCAAGAACCTACAGAAAGCGAAGCAGGAAGTATTGTATCCAAAGTTGGGAATTCAATAAGTGTTTTTATTAAGGGATGGTGTTAAAATATTGTGATATAACAAACTTTGTGTCCAGGACTTTGAAAAACTGAATTCCTTATGTTTTGTATTTAAATAGGAAAATTTGTATTTTCAAAAATTTTCTTTCTTCAATAAACTTCTCATCAGATATTCGCTTTTGAAGTTCTCAGCGCGACCTTTGCTAGAGTTCAAAATGGCTATATGTTCAAATAACGACAGTTAGCGAACAGTAATAACCAAAACAAAAGCATTACCAGACTGTAAAAACCTAAATCATAAAATAAAAAATCACGGACATATCGAGCCATTGTCGCCAAATTATCGTAAGCGCCAAATTCGTAATTTTACTGGAGAAGGTTTTTTGTGTTTTCCTTTTATATTATATTATTAAATGCTTCCATTTTGTGCATGCATTATTGGTTTAAAGTTATTTGTTGAATACCGATAAAAAAAACTTGGATTCGCATAACAGGAGCGTATTTAATGGCGCTTACGATAATTTCGCTACCACGAATATTCTGAAGCACGCACAAGTTGTGGCGCTTACGATAAAAATGTTTGGCATTGGCTTGCCTTTTAATTTGTTTTCTTGTCTTGTTCATAATAATATAGTCGCAAAAGTTATTAGAAATTGTGAAATATTGTAAAAGCACTAAAAAACCGTAGAAAATAGTGGGTAATTCTAGCCCAAAACAGAAGTATCGAAAGTTATAATAACGCCAAATAAAATTTCATCTTCAAATTACATTTCAGCTTAAAAGAAAAATTTAACAGAGTAAATGAAAAAGTACCCCTCGGGGTTGCCCACAGGGGCGGGGAAGGGGATCGGTACTATCCCCATTGCTGTGGAGCTCGATCCATCCTAACCAGGAAACACGAGATAATCAATAGGAATCAATACTGGGACAACCAACCAGGACTAGAACATTCCAAGGCGATTATCGGGACGTATAATAGGAGAAGATTCGAGGAATGCATGAGTTTTTCAAAGAATAATCTAAGGTTTATTACAGGTATCCTTACAGGGCATTGTAGATTTAACTAACTAAACTAGGAATTCGCGAAAACGAATACTGCAGGTTCTGCTTGCAGGAAAATTAAACCGCAATGGATATACTAGGAGAATTCCCTGTACTTATGCACAAACGAAAGAAACACCTGGGGGACTTTATTATACCAGGTACGGACTGGGTTTCCAGAGGTTAAGGTAATATACTAAAATGTCTCTCGAATACTGGACTTACGGACGAACTGTAGGTCCATGAAGGGACACAATAGATCTTCTAGGTCGCAGTGCACTATTCCCCGTCCATAATAATAATAAATTAAAAAGGTTTATTTAAAAACTTTATGAATTATTTTCTCTTTAGTCTTCAATGTCAGTCTCTGCTAAGGTATCTTGGACTTGCTGATTGCAGTTCATATCCAGGTATTCTTTATGAGACCTTTCGTTTATTATCCCCTTTTTACATATACTTTTTAGATCCCACACATTTAGCACATTTTTGGTATTATTTCGATGCGAATGTTGTTGTTGTGCACCACAACTGTTCCCTCGGTTGTATTGAATAATGTGTCTTCTTTCGATATGCACGGTAGGCAGGAAGCAGGCAAGGAAAAGGTATGAAAAGTGATGAAAATGGCAATGGTACATATTTGCTATTATTTCGATGCGAATGTATCAGGTGTACAACTTTGCTTCCGCCGTTTTTTTCCAAAATTAAAAGCTTTATTGCGAAAAAGTGCTTACAGATGTATTATTCAAAGTATTGTCCGTCGCTAGCGACAACTTTCTCCCATCTTTCCGGCAATTTTCGGATCCCGGCTTGAAAAAAGGAGTCCTCTTTTGACGCTATCCATGAAGCAATCCATTTTTCCAATTCTTCGAAGGATTGAAAATGTTGATCTGCCAGGCCGTGTGCCATCGAACGGAATAGGTGGAAGTCAGAAGGGGCGACATCTGGGGAATACGGCGGGTGGGGCAAGACTTCCCATTTCAGCGTTTCCAGGTACTTTTTGACCACTTTTGCGACGTGAGGCCGAGCATTGTCGTGTTGGAGGATGACTTTGTCATGTCGCTCTTGATATTGTGGCCGCTTTTCTTTTAGCGCGCGACTAAGGCGCATCAGTTGCGTTCGGTAGCGATCTCCTGTGATGGTTTCACCCGGTTTTAAGAGCTCGTAGTAAATCACACCGAGCTGATCCCACCAAATACAAATCATAACCTTGGCGCCGTGAATATTCGGTTTTGCCGTCGACGAAGAAGCATGCCCGGGCTTTCCCCATGATTTTCAGGATTATCGTATCGAACCCACTTTTCATCACCGGTTACGATTCGATGTAAAAACCCCTTACGATTTTGTCTTTGAAGCAGTTGCTCACATACAAATAGACGGCGCTCGATGTCCCTCGGTTTCAACTCGTACGGCACCCAGTTTCCTTCTTTCTGAATCATGCCCAGGGCCTTGAGACGTTTTGAAATGGCTTGCTGACTCACTCCCAACGATTCGGCAAGCTCTTCTTGGGTTTGGCACGAATCTTCATCAAGCAATGCTTCTAGTTGTTCATCTTTGAAGGTTTTTGCTCTTCCACCACCATGTTTGTCTTCGACATCGAAATCACCATTTTTAAAACGTTGAAACCACTCCCGACACGTTCTTTCACTCAGAGCAGCATCACCGTAAGTTTCTGAGAGCATTCGATGCGCTTCAGCTGCATTTTTTTGCGAATTGTAACAGAAAAGTAAAACTTCCCGCAAATGGCGAGAATTGGGCACATAAACGGACATTTTCGAGCGTGAATAATACGAAAACAAGAACAACTGTCACTGAAACGGCAATGACAATTCGTTAGGCACTGTCCACACTCACTTTAAAGGCATTACCATCTATGTATTTCAACCAGCCTCAGCCGGTACAGCCACCTATCGGAAAACGGCGGAAGCAAAGTTGTACACCTGATATATTCCGCCAAATTCGAAAACTTGAATCAAATATCAAGCGTAATCCAAAAAATTTTTGGAGCTTTATTAAATCCAAAAAAGCGTGCTCAAATATTCCTTCCTCTGTCTTCTTTAATGGGACATCTGCTAATTCAATGGAAGACGCTGCCAACCTTTTTGCGGAATTCTTTTGTTCCAATTTTGTCTTGGATACTTGTGATAAAGTCAATGAGTCCATTAATGGTAGTAATACATCGCTAGATTTTGGCTCTTTGGAGGTATCTTCTGACGATGTATTGAACGGTATTCGCGATTTAAAGTTTTCCTCGCAGACGGATATTGATGGCCTCTCTTCTCGCCTGCTTAAATGTTGTCCCTCCCTCGCTGAACCTCTCACAACTATCTTTAATAAGTCTCTTTCCTCGGGAGTTTTTGTTAATGACTGGAAAAGAGCCTTAATTACTCCGATTTTTAAAAGTGGTAACAAAAATGATGTGACTAACTACAGGCCAATTTCTAAGTTATCTTCGGTTTCGAAACTTTTTGAATCCATTGTTAATAAAAAGGTGTATTTTGCGGTAAAAAATCGTATTTGCCCATATCAACATGGCTTTGTGTCTGGTCGATCCACTGTTACTAATTTGGCTGTCTTCTCTGAAGACTGCATTTCGGCTTTCCAGAAAGGTTATCAAATTGATGCGGTCTATACTGACTTCTCTAAGGCATTTGACAGAGTCCCTCATAAGTGTCTAGTATCTAAGCTTGCTGGTATGGGATTTCACTCTGTCTTTCTCAAATGGTTAAAATCCTATCTTAGTGACCGTCTCTGTGTTGTGACCTTTGATAATACATCCTCTCAACCCTTTACGGCGACCTCTGGTGTTCCCCAAGGAAGTATCCTAGGTCCGCTTTTATTTGTGCTCTTTGTTAATGACGTCAGTTCTTGTTTTTCGAATTCAAAATTTTTATTATATGTGGATGATCTCAAAGTTTACTCTGAGATTAGATCCCCTGAGGACTCTTCTCTGCTTCAAGTTGAACTTAATAACTTGTATGACTGGTGTGTCATTAATCGTCTTCATCTTAACATCAATAAATGTTTCAATATAACCTATTGCAAAAAGTTAAATCCCTTTCCCTCTTCATACTGTATTTCTAACTCTGCTTTAAACGAAGTCAATATAATTAAAGATCTGGGTGTTTATTTTGATTCCAAATTTTCCTTTTCTGCACATATTGACTCTACCATCTCCAAATCATATTCCATGTTAGCTTTTGTTCGTCGTAATTGTTCTCCCTTTTCGGATCCCTACACCCTCAAATTACTATATTCCGCTTTTGTCCGTTCTAGACTCGAATATGCGGCCTTTATTTGGAGGCCGTCTTATGCCTCTGGAATATCTCGCCTTGAGCGAGTTCAGAAGGTTTTTATCCGCTTCGCTCTTCGGTCTCTGAATTTTGTCGATCCGATCCCTTCCTATAGTGCTCGGTGTCAGCTTTTGAATTTAAATTCGCTTGATAGTAGGAGACAGGGGCGTAGCCAAGGGGGGGGGGGGTTAGGGTGTCAGAACCCCCCCCATAGCCTATAATTTGTCAACATTTTCAATCACTATGCATCGTACGTACGTTCACACATTAGCAAAAAAAGTCTTTTCATCTTTAAATATTTAAAAGAATATTAACAAAACCCTTTTTTTACCGAAACTAATTTGTTTTTTTAATAGTCACGTTTAGGCTTAATGCAGCGATTTGTATGTTCTAAAAACATGTCTAAAGAGTAGTTTATTTCGTCGACCGGAATGTCCTTCAGGATGTCGGTACAAGCTTTTTGGATGGGTTCTACGTTCTCAAAACGCTTTTTTCATCGGCAAATGCATTCTTTGAAAAGGTGAAATTCGCACGGTGCCACATCATGTGAAAACATAAAAACAGTCAAAACAAGTGTCAATAGATGGGATGGCATCCTTCGATAGCCAAATGTTCAGTTAAAATGCAAAAAAATTATGCTATTGAGATGCTTAACCTTCGCCTTACTAAAGATTATCCCAGGCACTTCCGCCGCTATTTTGAGTAAAACTCACAATAAATATATAATCATTTATAATTTTTTTTCATACTTCAGTATTTAGTATCTTCCTCTGGCGATAGTTCGTATTTCGAAAAAAGGCCTAACTTTAATGATTTATTTTGAGACTATGGAAAATATTAGAAGATTTCTTTCCAGAGGGTTTATTGAACACATAATGAGGTACGCAACAAAAAAAGTGAGTTTTATTCAAAATACACAAACATAGGTATTTTGTAAACAAAATGACACAATTCAAGTTTAAACATGAACAAAATTAAAAAAATAAATATTTTTTCATGTTATTGAAAATTACCTTCAAATTTGTGCAGATATTAAACATGAATGTTAAAAAGATCACCCGGGTAGGTATACTTTTTACCAAAACGCAAACTAAGTTTCAAAACGGTTTGCGGATTCGAATTTAGCGGCCCCTTATTCGCCTAGAACTGATGTCAAAACCAGAAATGGCGAAATTTGTTGACCTGTTATTTACCACTATGGACAATTGTTGCTTATAAGCACTTCTCACAGGACAGGAAGGACATAAGCTTTTCAAATTTTTAAAATAGCTTATTTAGGTCTAAAATAATTTAATAGCGAAATTTTGTACTTTTTTCATAACCGGGTTAAAAGCTGTCCCGAAAGGGTTAAAACATAATACCTTTGCAGCCAAAGATTCCATGATTTACGTGAATGTTTTCTCTACCAAAATTAACAAAACTTTTATAATCACGTACAAAATAGAATATGTGTGTAAGGAGAAATAAAAAATTACAGTTATTTCCATATCACTTGCGGAGCTGTTTGTCTTGACAAGGTTGAAGTTGGAAGCTGCTTCTTTGCATAGTGGCGCTTACGATAATTTTGCAACTATTGCATATTTAAAGTAAACAACTAGTAACAAGTAAACAATTCAAACGATAAAATTGACGACTCATTTTCTCGGGTGTTATTCATTATTGAGATTTGAAATTTCGCAGACAGATTCGTCTGATGTCAAACGTTTATTCTCGATCAAAAAAAAATTTTCGAAAAAATTGCGCTTACGATAATCTGGCGACCATGGCTCGATATATTAAGTAAAATAATAACTGTAACCATAAGAATAAACATCTTTAGTTTCGCAAGGTTCAATTTTTATTTTTCCTTAAATTTGTGTATAGCCAATATATTAAGTTTAAAACCTTCGTGAGACTACAAAACGTAAAATTTTTTTAAAATTCCTTTTTATATAGCTTAGTTGGAGATTCGGCTTCGATCGTGCTTACTTATTTTTTCAGAATAAATGGTTTCGTATGGCACGCCGCTGGCTTAGCCACTTGAGTGTCGCTTGTGTCGTGCGCGCGGTGCTATTTGACACTTTGGCACATTTGTGCTCAAGTGTAGGGTAATTTATTAGGGTTGGCATGAGTGGCTACGTGGTACCACTACACCACTTATTTGGCCCGAAACCGAATATTCGGTCGGACACAAGTTTTTACAATCAAAAATGATAAAAAGGGACGTAAAGAACGGCATAAATCACGATAAGTAACTAAAGGATGTTCGCAGAAATATGGGATTAATTACTCTGAAACTTGTTCCCCTGTAATACGGTATTCTACAGTAAGAATTATATTGGCTTTAGCTGCTGAGTTCAAATTTTTGGTACATCAACTAGATATAACTACAGCATATTTAAATGGAGACATAGACGTTGATATTTATATGCATCAGCCAGAAGGGTTTGAGGGTAAACATTATCTAAAAAAGTTGGAAAACTCCAAAAATATCTCTATGGCTTAAAACAGTCAGGACGACTTTGGAACGAGAAACTAGATGCAATTTTTTGTAAAATTGAATTCACTCGTTGAATTGTAGATTCATGTGCATACAAAATGATACGGAAAAATTAACTAATTGCCGTCATTGTATACGTCGATGATATTATAATTGTATGTTCAAGATACAATGAAACAAGTTAAAGCAGATATTGGTTCATGGTTTGAAATAAGGACCTACTAACCCCATTCCTCTATCTCATTAAACAAGTTTTGGAGAAGTACAATATGACACAATACAGCAAATCATTTGGCTGGAGCAAAACATATTTTAAGATATTTAAGTCATACATCTCAAATGCTTGACTGTTGAAAACGGCGAAAATGAATGTTAAGTGTTTTTTTACATTGATGAAACATTTATAAGACAAATTTACAAAAAAAAAGCTGTCGTTTTCTAATCAATTTATTCAGTTTAAGTAAATATTTCCAGAATTATAAAATGTAATGCCTTTTACCATAGTCGTCGGTATCATCATTAGCATCATCATCAGTCTCATCAGTATCATTATCATAATCATTAGTATCATTAGCATCATTTTCAAACGCAATATCATTACCAGCCTGTAAGTAAGTCAGTATTATTTGTTGAAGTTTCTGCGGTTAGTGATTTTAAAAGTTCCAAAGCCAGTGCATTAGCTTGCATTCCATTACAATGGTGGTAGGTGTTGAATCCTTTTTTTAAGGAAGTTTCCTTAAGCTTGATATAATTGAATCGGAAGCAATGAGAAATCTATGCAAAATGTCATGATTGGTTTCTACTCTGCTAGTTTTGTTTTGGTGTTTATTAAATTCTTTATTTAGTGCTTCATGAGCTTCGTCAGTTAATTGGCCAATTGGTAACATAGTGCGTTTTAATATTTCTGGGCCATAAATTTAAAATTTGGATGGATACTTCGATACGAAATATCTTTCAGTTTCATGTGCGAAATTTCGAAACTTTACAATTACTAGTTCATGGGCATAAAAAACCACCGTCAATGTAACGTACAACCTATTTATTAAATCCAAATCAACATTCGTGATTTCAGCTGATAGCTCCTCGTTTCGAAATAACCCTCTTGCCAATTACACCAAATAAACAGAAACAGTAAAAGGACGAAGTCAAGAGAACGGTATAATCCACATACTTATTCCGACTTTTAACCTAATACAGAAGTCTACACATCTGTCTAGAAATATGTTTGAAATCTAAATATATTGTGACTATATCCTATCCTATACACCATGTCGCTGTGCAATGCACTAGAATGCTTTTACGGGCTTACTTTTAGGCACGCACTTTTAGAATACGGCCGACTTACATAATAATTAATAATTAATAATTAATATAATTTCGCTATAACATTCGCAAAGATGGCTCACGATGATAATGGAAATTTTGAGTCCAATTGGAATGTGCGAGAACGATCTGCCGGCAGCCGGGTACAGCGCAGAGGGACAGTTTAGTTTTGTCAAGCAAAGGTGAAAAACAGAGTAGTCCAATAAGTAACAAGTAGTCCAATAAGTAAAGACAGTAAAGTGGGAACTTGTAAATAAAGAGAGAAAGAACTTGTAAATAAGAGAGAAGAACAACCCTACAGAACTAATTTTCGTAACATATGGTGTCAGAAGTGGGATTGTGCTGATTAAATTAAAACAAAAAAAAATTATAAAACGCAGCCATGGTGAAACTCGAGCAGCTGAAGGTGGAGCAGCTGAAAAATTAGTTTCCTGCTTGGAATTTGCCGACTGCTGGCGGTAAGGTGGAGTTGCAGCTACGCTCGCGAGAGCATGTGAGGCACGAGGCGTCGATTGGGCTGTGCACGAGTTCGGAACGCAGGAACTAGAGGCGTCGGCAAAAGTGGAGGAGTCGCTTGATGGTGCTGCTTTGCCGCAAACCACGTCTGCAGAGGCTGCACCACTACAAGGAATGGACATGAGTCAGCTACTGGTTGCAATGAAAGGCATGTTCGAGACTACGAATCGTGAGATGTCGGCGCAAATCGAGAATGCAAATCGCGAGTTGTCCAGCAAGCTCCAGGAAAATTAAGACAAATTTTAAAATGGAAATCGTGAAATGTCAGCCAAACTGGAAACTACGAATCTGGAAATAGCAAAAATGGAAGCGGCGAACCGAGAAGTGGTAGAGCGAATGGAATCTAAGCTTCATGAAAATTCGGTGCGCTGGGAGCAGATATTCGAAGAAATCTCCGACAAGCTAAATGTGAAAGTGGAGCATCTGGGAACTCGAGTGGAATATTCAATGAACGAGTTGACGACCTGGATAATTCCCTGAACAAACGAGTTGACAGTCTGGAAGATTCGATGAACAAGAAAATTTACGAGCGGCTTAAAGAGGTACAGCTGCGGGTGTGGTTTCCGGGAAAGTTCGGCTACCAGAATAAATGTGCTTACTTACGTTGGTACTATTTACGCCCTTTGACACCTTCAAACATCAATTCGATTTGGCTTCTTTGGAGAGTCAATGGACCGATGTTGGGAAAGGTCGGAGACTGATACTGGCTGTAAGAGGTCCTGCGGCTGAGGTAATAAAAACATTTCCGGAAGATTCGAGAGGTGGTTACGAGACAGTCATAAGGGCGCTGGTGGCCAAATACAGTGACGGGCACAACAAAATGCTGTTTTACCACGAGCTGGAAAACCGTAGACAAAGAGCCAACGAGGCACTGCACACGTATACGGCAGATATTAATCGGCTGGTAAAACTGCCCGGAATTCAGCGTGGAAGTTCTGGAAAGGTTGCAGATCGAGGCGTTTGCCGAAGGTATTCTTGACCCGGAGACACGTGTAAGTACGTTGATGATGATGAAGCTTGTCACGCAAAGCTAGACAGTAAGCTGCGTGGCACCAGCGAGGTGAAGGGCAGGTTCGTCTAGAGTCAGTTGCTGACTATGTGATAAGCAAGGCCACATAGCACGAGACTGCCATCTGCGAGAGAAGCGCTCCGCCTTGCCATACCATTCTTGCAAAACCGAGTGCGGGCATCGTTCACGAGCCGAAAGCAAGGGACAGATTGTGGATATTCGGTCAGTAAGCGTTCTATAAGAGGAAGATTGGTTTGCGGAAAGGCTACAGAAGGACCAGCGCGAGGATACGGATCTCGCAAAACTCATCAGAGGAAAGGCGGACTGGCAGATAAGAGCGCAATCGCGAAGGCTTACTGGGCACAGTGGCAAAGTCTACGACTGAAGGATGACCGCCTATGTCGCGAGTGGGAGAGTGAGGATGGCAGGATCAGAAAATCCCTAATAGTGGTCCCGAAAGGCAGGATCAACGATGTCATAAAGGCATACCACAACGATTCCAGTGGAGGGCTTCTAGGCATCGCAAAAACTGTCGCCAAGATAAAAAGGCGGTTCTATTGGGTAGGATGCCAGGAGTCTGTCGCCGAGTGGATTAAAAGCTGTGACCGATGTTCGGCTGCGAAAGGGCCGAAAAGAAGATCTCGTGGCCGCATGCAGCAGTACAACGTGGGAGCGCCCTTCGAGCGAATTGCCATGGACGTCGCCGGCCCATTCCCAATTACCACTCAAAGCAACAAATATGTGCTGGTGGTAATGGACTATTTTAGCAAATGGCCCGAAATGTATCCTATTCCTAACCAGGAGGCCACCACGGTCGCGGAAATGCTGGTAAACAACTGGGTGGGCAGGTTCGGAGTTTCGTTGGAGTTGCTCTCGGATCAAGGCCGGAATTTCGAATCTGTGGTATTCAAGGAAGTGTGTGAGCTAATAAGATAAACTCGCACCACTCTTTTGCATCCACAGTCCACAGCATCGTGGAACGATTCAATCGGACACTGAAAGAATATCTGCGGAAAATGGTAGGCAGGAATCAAAAGGATTGGGACACGCATATCCCTCTGTTCCTGATGGCGTATAGGTCAGCCCCGCACGATACGACATTACTCACTCCAGCCCGAGCAGTGTTCGGCACAGAGTTGAAGTTGCCTGCTGACTTGAAGTTCGGAGTGGTCAGCACGACGGAAGGCGCTAGAACTGACTACGTGGTCAATAAGCCGTCGGAACTGGAAAAAAATTCATCAGTTTATAAGAAGCCGTACCCAACTGGCCAGCGATAAGATGAAAGCCAGATATGACCTACGGGCTAACACAGCAGGGTTCCAAGAAGGCGATCTGGTAATGCTCTACCATCCGCAGCGAAGGAAACGTTTGTTCCCAAAACTTCAAACGTCATGGGAAGGACCGTACAAGGTCGTGACCAGGATTAATGACGTGGTGTACAGGGTTCAACGCTGCTGTAACAGAAACGCTAGGCTGAAAGTAGTCCATTTGGAGCGCCTGGCGTCTTACTCCGGTGGAGCCTCGGCACTTGTTCGGGACGAACAAGTCTGGGCAGTCTGGTGGGCAGTGTGACGATAAGACACCCTGTCGCTGTGCAATGCATTAGAATGCTTTTACGGGCATACTTTTAGCCACGCACTTTTAAAATACGGCCGATTATTAATTAATAATAATATAATTAATGATAATTTCGCTATAACATTAAATAAATTATATAAATTTTTAGTCCAATTGGAATGTGAGAGAACGATCTGCGCGACAAGCAGACAAGTACAGGGTAGCTGGTATGAACTGAAACCAACTTTGAACTGCCGTAGTTATAATGCTGTTAATTTTAGCGCGTTCAAATTTGACTCAGTGACAGTTGATTTAATTCTTGACATGTGTGTAATAGCGTTTTCATTTTGTGTTTCTAAAAAAAAATCTGTGGTCATGGATTTCAAACGGGAGACTGTGATATCGTTATATCAAAAAGTATAGAACATAAAGAGTGTGCATCACGTACAAGCAAAAATTTGAATGTGGGTGCTGATATCGCCACCCGTCTTCATGATGCGGGGGTAGGCAACAAGAGGAAACACTTGAAATGAGAGCACAATGCTCTAAACGCAAATCATAGCACAGACGCGTGCTCACTCGTTCATTCTCGGACAATTGTGCGAAGAGGAGGAAGACGATGTGCTGTTGTTGTTGTTGCGCTGGCGAAAAGCTGAAATTGTAAAACGATTTATATTTTCTGGCTGGCTCTTGTTCTTCTTCTATAAGCCTGCACGGCGTCTCATATTGCTCCTGAACTCACTGCCGACTGTAGTGTGCGCAAAATCATAAAAAATAAAATAAAATATGGCTGGCATGGCGACCTATATGATCGCTACAGGCAATTAAAAAATAAATAATAAGTAATCAACAAAGACAATTAAATAAAAAAGAAATTGGAAAGAAAGGAAGACGTTTTTATTAGCCCGTAATAATTTTCCGTCCCGTTCTTTGGAACTTTTTTTACGGCCCACATATAATGCTTGTTTGAAAAAACTAAAATAAGAAAATCTAATATTGTAATTTTATGGTCATATCATTCGCCATGGAACCATTTAAGTGTAGAATATTTATACTATTTTTAAACGTAGGCATGCCTTAATAAAATTTTTCTCATGACAAAATACTTGTCTTATTATTTATTTCTATATTTAGTGCTTTAGTAGTGCTTTCGCCCTATTGAAAGTCAATAGACCTATTAAATTATGTTTTTCCATACAATCTTTTAACCCTTGGTCGGTCCGTTAGATTTCGATTTTCAAAAAAAAAAAAAATTAAAACACGTATCTTATTATTTTTGATTTCAAGTGTTTTCACGAATTTTGAAGTCAATATGCCCATCAATTAATTTTTTTTCGTAGTTTTCCCACATTCTCTAAATTGTCATCAACCATGTAAAAATATTTGTAAACATTTTAAATTGGGATCAACCACCAAATTTTTAAATCAATCAAAGCATTGGCCAGCAAAAAGCCATACACCACAAAGATTCGATTGATGGTGACACGACAGCAATCTGTGCAGCAAAACCAATCGGCAACACAAAAAAGCATACGCACAATAAACGACACCAACGAAAACATTAGCGAATCCCGAATCATCTTCGTTGAAATGACGATGACGATGCTTTGGTTCGTTGTTTGCTCTCCGCTTGCGCTTCGACGCATGCAAAACATGAGCGATCACCACGCCACATAAACCACCATTTCAATATATACGAGCGGAGCCGTTGCAAACAACAACAGCATTTTGCTGTTGTCAAACGAACGAGCGAGAGCAAATGTCTCGCAACCTATGCCTCCGCTCATCTCTTCTCCGCCGCGTCAACAAGCACGCTTGCAAAAATTTTGAAGATGCGTATTCTTTATATTGTATATTCTTTGCTTGAACTCTTCCAGTAGCGCGGTCTTTATTTCCTCATTCTTTCTTTCTTTCTCCTTTCATGGGTATTTTCAATTTTTAGGAAATGGGAAAAGTCACCTGAGGCATGATTATCATGTTGTTTTTGGCCAAAAAATCACGAACAAGCAACAATGTGCGAGCAAATAATCGTTTTTTTTGTCGATAGAAAAATCGTTGTCAAGCATCAAAGCACATTAATTATTTATTTATTTATAATTCAGTCAAACAAAAAATAAATTTTAATAGATTATCTATAAACTGGAGTATTACAAAATAATAAAGTTAAAATTAAAAAAATTCAACAATAATTCTTGAGACTATAAATCTTGGAAGAGAGAGATCTAAGTGTGGAATGCGATTAAGTTCCGAGAGCGTCCTAGCAAGAGGAGCGTTTTTAGCGTATTCCGTTTTGCATAAACCAACATAGAAATAATTAAAATGCCTAAGAGCTCGAGAAGGGACAAGGGAAACTTTATTCTGTCCAAAAGCGCAGGACAGTCCACAGTTCCGTCAATGACATTGACAATAAACGAACAGGACAAGTAGGAGCGCCTAGAATTCAAGATTAGAATTAAGATTTATAAACTGCCAACGGGAACCTTAGGAGGGGATAGGGTCGTTAAATTTAAGGGAACTAAGGGCAAAGCGAATAAAAACCTTTTGAATACGTTCAATACGATTAATGAAGGATGCATGGTAGGGACGCCAAATAAACGCAGCATATTCTAATTTTGACCTAACGAATGTTATGAAAAGTAGCTTAAGAGTATAAGGGTCGGAAAATTACGAGCAGTTACGACGAACAAAAGCCAACATGGAATAGGAATTTGAGACAATGGGAGCCCTTTGGGAGCGCTCCTTAGCCAGCAGTGAGCGCTCCCCCGTTCCTTATGCTCTTCCTTGTATTTTAACATTGCGTGTCATTGGAACGAAGCGCTCCCTCTCCTTCTGATCCCTTAGAAGCACTGGGTGAGCACTCCATCCATAAGGAACGATAAGCGCTCTCCTTGTGCTCCGGTTAAACCGCTCTATAAGCACTTCATACACAAGGAGCAATAAGCGCTCCCTTTGAGTTTTCCTTTTCTATTTAAAAACAAAAACTGTAAATTTTGCAATGTTCAATTTCTTTTCGTTTTATTGAAATTTTTTAAGAAAAGTGTGTGTTAACAACTTGATGTTTTATGCAGTTATTAAAATATTAATTAAGAGAGATTAGATTATTGGAGATTAGTTAAGATTAAGTAAGTGAGTAATTGATGTAATAAACATAAAATTTAGATAAACGTAATTTCAGTTTCGGTGGTTGATATATTTGGTGCCGGATCCGCTGCGTTGTTTTTGGTTTGTATGTTTTTCTGTAAAATCGGTTTTTGCAAATCCGGAAGCCTCTTCTCATTGCCGACTAAAAATCGCTATACCCAAACGTTTATATTTTTAACCGAATCTGTGCATAAAAATATTTAATTTAATTAATTTTTTTAAATTTTTAATGCTGTATGTTTACATACCAAAAATGTATTTAATGAATAGTGTGTACTTTTTCAATGGGGTTTTCTTCTGGTTTCCGTCCCAATGTAGCATCAAAAGTAATTCGTTAAAAAATCGGTTTATGCATGCCCCAACGTCAGACGTGCCAATTGTTTCCCGAATGTATTTTATCTATAGAAAGAAAGGAGAAGGGGGAAAGTCAAGCAAAACACTACTTGCCACAAATATAATACATTAAAAGGAAACAAATGAAAACATACCAAGTCTGCCGAAGGAATTGTGCATAATTTGTGTTCTAATTTGTCCATATCTTCCTTGGTCTTCAATTGAAAAAAGTCCAAACTTGACACGTTGGTGAATGCGTGGCTTGCTAGTCCAAATATACCGTGTGTTTTGCTAACACAGCAGATATATTACGTATTTCGTTTTTGAGTTCTTTGTTTTCGTCCTCTAAAATTCAAAGTTCCAATCATATATGTAGTACCAAAGAATATGAAGTAATATAGAACGCGCATCTCATACAAGCAAACGCGTTGTATGGCGGGTACTGCTGGTAGTACCCTCTGTTATTGACAGCAGAACCCTCTGTTCCTAACAGCAGAATTCTCTGTAACTTCAGCGTAACATGTGAGTAGAAGCAAAGAAAATAAACATACGAAGGCTTGCTTTACAAGCGAGAACGTAGTTTTATGGGTTGCGCTCCCTGCAGCGAGTCTACCTTAGCACACTGCTGCGGCGTGGGATCATTGGGAGATGAAGACGATATGCTGATGTTGTTGTTGTTGCGCTGGCGAAAAGCTGAAATTGAAACAATTTCTATTTTCTGGCTGGCTTTTGTTCTTCTTCTATAAGCCTGCACGGCGTCGCATATTGCTCCCGAACTCACTGCCGACTGTAGTGTGCGCAAAATCATAGAAAAAAAATAAAATATGGTTGGCGTGGCGACTTATATGATCGCTACGAGCAATAAAAAATAAATAATAATAAGTAATCAATAAATACAATTAAAAAGGGAAATGAAAAGAAAGGAAGACGTTTCTATTAGACCGCAATAATTTTTTAAGTACCGTTGTTTGGAACTTTTTTAAAGGCCCACAAATAATGCTTGCTTAAAAGAACTAAAATAAGAAAATTTAATATTTTATTTTTATGGTCACATCATTCGCCATGGAACCATTCAGGTGTAGAATATTTATACTATTTTTAAACGTAGGCATGCCTGAATAACATTTTTTTAAGCTTCTGTTTCGAAAACTGTCCGGGCCTGGCGGCTCTGCACGCAAGTTTGAAATCAATGGACCCAATAAATCAAGTTTCTTTTACCCTGTGTTGAAGCCGTCAGATTCTTATGACAAAATATTTGTCTAATTATTTATTTCTTTATTTAGTGCTTTAGTAGTGCTTTCGCCATATTGAAAGTCAATAGACCTATTCAATTATGTTTTTCCATACAATCTTTTAACCCTTAGTTTGCCCGTTAGATTTCGATTTTCAAAAAAAAAATTAAAACACGTATCTAATTATTTTTGATTTCAAGTATTTTCACGAATTTTGAAGTCAATATGCCCACCAGTTCATTTTTTTTCGTAGTTTTCCCATATTTTTGTAATCAACCATGTGAAAATATAAACAAATAATTTTACTTGGAACTCGCCACGTAAAAGTATTTGTAAACATTTTAAATTGGGATCAACCACCAAATTTTTAAATCAATCAAAGCACACCATCGGCCAACAAAAAGCCATACACCACAAAGATTCTATTGATGGTGACATCAAAGCCAATGAAACTATTTGTTTGTTATTGTTATTTGAATTTGGTGACATTACAGCAATTTGTGCAGCAAAACCAATCGGCAACACATAAAAGCATACACACAATAAACGACAACAACAAAAACATTAGCGAATCCCGAATCATCTTCGTTGAAACGACGATGACGATGCTTTGGTTCGTTGTTTGCTCTCCGCTTGCGCTTCGACGAACAAGATCAATAAACATGACTGCAAAAAATGAGCGATCACTACGCCACAACAACCACCATTTCAATATACAGGAGCGGAGCCGTTGCGAACAACAACATTGTTTTTTGCTGTTGTCAAACGCAGTGTTTGCGTTCTCGCAAACTGTTGAGCGCGAGCAAATTTCCCGCAACCTATGCCTCCGCTCATCTCTTCTCCCCCGCGTCAAGAAACACGCTTGCAAAATTTTTGAAGATGCGTATTCTTCATATTGTATATTCTTTGGTTATATTTAACTGGAATCTGAAATTTCGGAATCGTTCAAAGGCTCCGGTATTTGAATGCAAGTCGAGTTTTCGTGTGGCGGACTTTAAACCGTTACAATGAGACCGGCAGCTCTCAGAAACGCTACGGCGGCGGTCCGAGAAAAACAGCTACCAATGAAGCAATGGTTCGCAAAGTGAAGAAGATAATAATAATAATTGACTGGCACGACAGCCCGCTTACGCGAGACTAAGGCCTAGCTTCCCGCAACCACCCGTGTTGTGCGTGTGAATTTGTACGCGGGTGGAAGGGACCTACAGTTTTGTGCCGGTTCCGAACGGCAGGTTGGGAGCTTTTTCATAAGCTATTTTTAATCTCAGAGGTTTGCCATTTCCAGCTGAGAGGACAGCCACCGAAAGAGAAAACGAGTTTTCCCGTTATTTTTTTTGTAGGTGTTATTACAGGCAGTATTTGAACCTGAGGTTGCTGCCTTCGACTCGCGGTCCAACGCACTAACCAACTGAGCCACAGCGGCTGCCGTGAAGAAGATAATTGAGCGAAATCCACAACGAAGTGCAAACAAACTGGCAAGGGATTTCAAAGTATCACGTTGGAACATGCAACAAATATTGAAAAATAAGCTTAAACTAAAGCCCTACAATATACAAAAAGTGCATGGGCTCAACGCGAAACAAATGAAGTTACGGCTGCAAAGAGCGAAGGAATTGAAGCGCTTGGCCGTGAATGGCGATATTCCGAATATCGTGTTTTCCGATGAGAAGATTTATACCAATGAGCAATCTTTAAACAAACAAAACGACCGTGTATGGTTGCGTGAGAGGTCACAAGACAATTTAAACACTCGTCTGGCAACCAGACGTCATTCGCCTGCTCAGGTTATGGTTTGGGCCGCCATAACAGCCGATGGTCGATCACCACTCGTCTTTGTGGAGCCTGGTGTTAAAATTAATGAGCAAACTTATCGGCAAATAATTCTGGAAGCTGCTCTGAATCCTTGGGCAACGAAACATTTCGGCAAACCTTGGGCGTTCCAGCAGGATTCGGCACGAGCACACAAAGCGCGTGTTAACCAAGAATGGTTAAAAAACAACGTACCTCGCTGGATGGCAAATTCACTAGATTCGAATCCAATGGACTTCTCAATCTGGAGTATTTTGGAGACTAAGGTGTGCACTAAAATCCACCAAAGTTTGAACGCGCTCAAATCCACACTTGTCCGGGAATGGAACCGAATTCCACAAAAGCACGTACGGGCAGCGTGCCAATCGTTTTTCCACCCATTGGACAAAATTATCGCAGCAAAAGGCGGATATATTGAAATGTTTTAATGTAAGATAATAATAAAAGATATAAGGAATCTTTTTGCTTTTGTACGAGAAAAAGCGTTCGAAAATACAATTTCAAGAGCATCTTTAAGTTTTTTCAGTTCATACCAGCCACCCTGTATAAAAGGCAGCCGGGTACAGCGTAGAGGGACAGGAGGTGAAACCCAGAGTAGTCCAATAAGTAACAAGTGTAAAGACAGTAAATCGTGAACTTGTAAATAAAGTCATTGCTGGTTATTAACTAGTTGTATTGGCTTGCAATTTTTTTCCTTGTTCACTCTTCTCTGGAGCATAGGGCCTCCACAAGACTTTGCCTTGTGTTGGTTACGTTAATCGTTTGTGTTGTTCTGCCATGGTAGGTGTGTGGCCTGCCGGAGGCCAATAGCAATAGAATAACAAAAATAAAATAAAACACATGATAGCAACAACATTCATTACTCCATAAAGATCAATCGAAATCACACAATTTGACACTGACTTTGAAGCACTAAAACTTAAATATTTCACCTCAATTTTTTGCAATATAGTAGTCAGATATATGTTCTTTATCATATAAAATTATTATTGCTTTTCACTGCCAAGGCAGTGTATGTCCACGTATATCCTTCAAATATGTACAATTTTAAGACTATAACTATTCTGCAAACACAATTTTGTTGAAGGTTGAAGGTTCCATAGTAAAAAAATAAAGTTTGACGAGAATTATATGATATTTTAAAAAAAGCACTTCAAATCACTGCAATAAACAAATAGGCATTTTGCAAAGCGTTTATTTTTTACCCAGCGATGCACAATTTTATCTACTTTTCCCCGATACCAAATACTATTAAGATATTTGCACTTCACTTTTTAAATTAATCGTAATTTTGGGCATCAATTACCCCAATGTGCGACGGATAAATCTCTTGGATTTACAGACGCTGATTGGGCTAGTTGTTGCGAGGATCGCAAATCTAATTTCATGATTCATTGAAGATAAAAAACTCATTGCTCCAAACCAAATTGCTTTAAAGCTGAAAGTTGCGATGATGTGTTATTGCATATCGACTTCTATACCTTGAACGCCTTGTCAGCCGGAACTATGTTACAGTTTTGTCATTAGACTTCGAAAAAGCCGTTGACAGAATTGCTTCACATGTTATTCTTAATTGCTTAAAGTCATGGAAAATTGGACCAACAATATTTGGGTATGTCAAATCTTTTTTAAATAGTCGACGATTCCGAGTCAAAATTAATAACAAATCCATTATTTAACGGAATCCTACAGGGCTCTTCATTGTCGGTTATCCTTTTTTAAATAGCATTGTGATCATTGTTTTTATGCAGCCGATTTGTATACTTTATGTAAAAAAATGACAACATCGAAACTGAAAATAAAAAACATTTTACAAGATATTTTCTCGTGGTGTGATCTCTCGGGTACTAAAACGAGGATGATATACCTAAAAGATCGCTACCGTGTATTAGCATGATTAATAAAATCAAATTAAAATTAAACAATTAAAAAATAAAAAAATTAAACAACTAAACAATTAAAATACACCCATTCGAAATTAATGCATGTTCAAGTCATTTCCAAATTATTAAATTAAAACATTTTGAATAAAAGAAGCTAGAACAAATGTAAAATATTTGCGAAAGTTAAGAACTCTACCACTTAAAAAAAATCGTAATTATGTTTCAATATGTTAATTTTAGATCTTTTGATTGTTTATTTTGAAATGTTATCCACGAACAATGTTTACGGAGTAAGATCGGTAATAAATTGTTTAAAATCTTAAGTTTATGCAAATAACATTCGCTGTTTTCATTAAACCAAGATGAATATGGACTTTGGTTTGTGCAAGTAATGTTTCTTGCTTAAGACTTCTATATCTGACTTTTGTATCTAACGGAGTACATAATTTTCGATTGATAATGACAATACAAAGAATTTCGCCGGCTCGTGCTTACCCTCTGCTTGCTTTTTTTACAAACCACACAAAAAGCGGACAGACAGCGAAATGACAGCGATCTCTTTGCCAAAACAACCACCATTTCAATATGCACGAGTAAAGCCAGTGTTGCCAGATGGATTTCAAGCAATCCCCCTAAAATGAAGTCCATTTCCCCCTAGAAACTAAAATTTCCCCCTAAATTTATAATGCACACATAAAATTAATATTTCAAGAAAATTGCATATTTTATTTGGTACATGAAATTAAAAAAGACCCACTAGCCATATCTGAACAAGGTGTTGATGTAACAAAAATTCAACCTGGTTGGCCACAGATAGTTTAAAAAGCGTAAATTAAAAATGTCTGTAAAGTATTTCCCCCCTAAAATATTTATCGTAAAATTTCCCCCCAATCCAAACAAATAAGCCCCAAATCTAGGGGGGAAAACCCCTAATCTGGCAACACTGAGTAAAGCTAAGCTGGCTTTCTACGGAAAACAACCACATTGAGTGTTGTTGTCGAAGTAAGAATGAAGCACCAATGCTTGGTAACTTACAGCAATGGTAGCATTTTCAAATTGAACCACTCTCGCTGTGAATAATGCTCTTATTTACAAGAGCGTAAAAAGGTTGGCGCTCAGCTGTAATAAAAAAACCGATTTGTCGGTCAGAAAATGTTGTTCATTATCAATGTATGGCGTGCGGCATCTTTGTATTTATATTCTTTTTGGTAGAACTATTAACATGAATAACCATGTAACCGCTAATGTAAACAATTGAAAAATCTTAGGAATAACTTTCTCAAATATCAAATATGTGGGCTTTCCAATTTATTCTGTAATTTAGTCAAATACAATTCATTTATCTTATTTATTTATTTAGTTATCTCTCCTCGACGTGCGCGCGACTTGACGGTCCGTTTCGTACTCTCCTGTCCGGCGTCCGTTTTCCCCCTTTCCTTTTGTCCTCGTCCGTCTGTCAGAGTTGCCGTGTTGCAGTGTTGTCATTGTCCGAGTCCGTCCGTACAGGGTTGTCATTGTCCGAGTCCGTCCGTACAGGGTTTACATTGTCCGAATCCATCCGTACCAGGTGGTTCCTCTAGTACGTCCGTCCGCTTCTGGTGGCCTTTGAATCCGACCCCACAAATATTATTGAAAAAACCAATACTTAGAAATAAAAAATCACTAGCTGCCAGAGTGAACCTAAAATGCTATCTATCTAGAAAAAGCTATGTTCATATCAATCTTCTTCAATACTTAGATCTTTAATCTTAAGCAGAATCGGCTTCGGCTTATATTTATGCGGCAACTGTGTCAAATCTTTATTAAGTCTTATAAAACCCCTGTACCATCAAGCGGCAAGAGCTAGTGTGTAGGCATTTCGTACAACTCCAATTAAACTAATACTCGCAGAATCAGGAATCCCATCAATCGAAGACCGTTTCTTGCAAATATAGACCAGGCTATTACCCAAAATACTTTTCTCATACAAATCAGTTATCGATCCCGATGTCAAACGGATTTTGTCCTCGAAACGAGAACGAAGAATACGTTAACGGTGATGGGAATG
Organism: Melieria picta; assembly: GCA_964056695.1. Classification (NCBI taxonomy): domain Eukaryota; kingdom Metazoa; phylum Arthropoda; class Insecta; order Diptera; family Ulidiidae; genus Melieria; species Melieria picta. The sequence goes on from OZ057400.1 coordinate 66,953,503, forward strand.
TAGAGAGACTACGTCGACTCCATGATTCAGCATCAGTGTTCACCGCCGCCTCAAAAGCTGCAGCAATCACACATAGAAAAACGGTTATCTTTACAGACAGTCTATTTGTTATGAAAGCAATTTGTAGAAGAAGAATCAGATACATCGTGAAAAACCACTACACAAGATTGGCAATCTTTTGGGTCCCCAGTCACATCGTTATTCCCGGCAGCGAACAGGCAGACACCGCAGTTAAAGCCGCCAGTACTGCCCCTTTCATTACCTATCCTATTCTAGATCCTATTCTAGAGAAACCAGATTTATAACGATACATATAAAGTTTTTTTTCGCTATACAAAGAAAATTTAATTGGCTTCAATAAAACCACCACTATTACTCCATCATCAACCAAGAAGGCATCGTTCCGGAATATCCAGTCAAAGCCGAGAAACATAAAATAAAAAACCTTCTCTAGACCAGGATTAGGACATACAATCGCCACCCAACAACATCTGTTCGATAGCAGCCAGACCCTATATTGTGTACACTGTCGGGTGCAGGTTACCATTCCGCACATCCTCACGGATTGTCCGTGCCTAAGAAATGATTGGAAAAACATAATCGGGAGCAATAATGCTTTCGACGTACTCAAAGAGCCAACACTAGAGCATATGCCACCCACCGATTTATACAAAACTAAAACTGTAACTAGCATAATATTTACATAAAATATAATAACTAACGAATAACTATATATACCCGTTCTTTTCCTATATTTTAAGCCCTTTTATTACTCTAACATTACAGTTTAGTAGTTTAGGGAACAGTTTTTCGAAGCTTAATGGAAAAATACATAGACAAACACTTGGAGGCAGGAGTAGGGTAAATGACGTCGCATTAAGTTCTAATTTCATGAAAGTGCAAGGAAATTGCTCAGAAGCTAGGATTTTTTGATTCTAAAAGGGCACAACATGAAAATCAAAACCTAAAAGGGTAAGCAAAGGGTTAAAAGTTTGTATGAAGAAACATGATTTTTTTCGTTTTTTGACTTAAAACTTGGTGAAAGCACTCTTCGTGAGAAATAATTCGACGTGTTTTTCATTTTTCCGATTTTTTGTATGGACAAAAAACATTTTATGGGCCTCTTGACTTCAAACTTAGTGAAAGCACTTAACATGCGATTCAAATGGAAAATAAATAAATAAGTATTTTTTCATAAAAATCTGCAAGAAAGGGTTAGGAAGAACTTGGTTTATTGGCCCCATTGACTTAAACTTGCGGACCCTGCTAGTAAAATATATAGCTGTGTTTAATTCTGGGGAAAGGGTTGCGCAAACTATTGCCAAAATAAAAACAAGTATATGTTTTGTGTCGATGTTTTTGGTGTAATGTTTTATTAAATTTGTGGAATGTTTGTTGATTGTTTATAAATGTTTTAGAGATTAAGTTTTAGTTTTAGTTTTTACGCTTGATCGCGGGGGATCGGTGCTCGTTAGCCGGAGTTCGTACATCGAGTGTCCGCCGGTCGCGCAAGCTCCCTTCGGGATGGCCAGGGTTGCCATCCGTACATATAAACACATAAATGGACAACATAATACAATAATATTGACAATATTTATTTCTGAGAGCTGCATAGCCGGCAGTGTTTAGCGATCTAAACAAGCTGTAATATATTTTTTCCCTAAACACTGTTTATTATGTTCCTCAATCCCATGCAAAATGTACTAGTATTAGTGAGGAATTCAAATCACCAGCCTCGCAATTTCGGGGCGTCTAAAAACAGCCGGGATGTCGGAATTGAGTTTTTAAGTTCATACATAAATAAATGAAAGGGGACGTTTGTGACTCATATTGTCATTGTATGCTTGCAAAGAGAATAAAATCCCAATTTTGATTTTTGTAAAAATAAGTTCCTGCAGCTTTTTTTCGAAAATTGGAGCTTTATTGTGAAAAATTTTTATACATTCAATCCTTAAAATATTGTCCGGCAATTGGCAATTGACGGATTCCATCGCGAAAAAGGTGCGGCTCTTTGGCCGCTATCCATGAATCGATTCATTTTTGACATCATCACAATTGGAAAAACGCTGGTCAGCCAGGGCATGTTGCATCGATCGGAAGAGATGGTAAGCGGAAGGAGCAATGTTTGGACTAACTTCCCATTTGAGCGTTTATAAGTACTTTTTAACGGGCGCTGCAACATGTGGTCGACGTATTGCGGCCGTTTTTGTTGCAATACTCGGCTCAAACGCATCAATTGTCCTCGGTAGACCTCCCCTTTGATCGTTTTGTTCGGTTTCAATAGCTCACAATGAGTAACACCGACCTGGTCCCACCAAATACACAGCATTATCTTCTGGCCATGAATATTCGGCTTGGCCGCCGATGTTGAGGCATGGCCGGTATCCATACCTTGCTCGACGTTTTGGATTATCTTCATAAACCCACTTTTCATCGCCAGTCACAATTAGATGCAGAAACCCCTTTCTTTTTTGCCGTTGCAGCAGTTCACACGGCGTTCCACGTCTCTCGGCTTCAGTTCATACGGCACCTAATTTCCTACCCTTCGGATCATTCTCATTTCTTTTAAACGATGTGAAATGGCTTGTTGAGTGACTCCACGGGTTTTTCTCGCGTTTGTGAAGGATCTTCATCGAGCCGTGCCTCCAATTCTCATCCTCAAACTGTGGTGGCGCTTCGGGTCGTTCTTCGTCTTCCAAAACAAAATTGCCACTTTTATACCGTGCAAACGACTTTTGACATGTTCGTTCAGCTAAAGCATCATCACCATAAGTTTAAACTAAAATACGATGACTTTCGGCAGCCGTTTTCTTCATATTGAAGTAATGAAGTAAAACGCATTATTCAAAAGCAAAGTTGACATTTTCGGAGCACACAGAAACTATGTTGTTCACATTTCAGCGAAATGAGAGATTGGTTGGTTGGTTGTAGTGGCTGCCTCTGTATGAGACACACTTAGGCCTATACCTGTGATACAACAAATTCCACCCGTTTGAAATGTGTATGCACCACCGTTTCTTCCAACATGTGATACAACACACATTTCAAACGGATGGGAAAAGGGAGGGAGGGGAGCTACAGTTTTAACGCCGAGTCCGAACGGCGGTTTTTTTTGCAATTTTTCTTTCACACTTAAAGGTTTTGCCATTGCCTGCAAAGAGCGCACTTGTGCGATTCTTGTAATTCTCATCTCCTTCATGTGGATAGCGATAGAAGTACACGAGCGTTTCACCAGCCCGAGCTAGGATTCGAACCTCGGGCCTCGGAAAAGCCAGCGCGCCACCCGCTGGTCTATCGAGAGCAGCAATGTGTATGTATCTATTCACTGAAAATTTGCCAGCGCCGATACATTTATATATGGGGCATTTCACGTCAAGCGGACAACCCAACAAAAGTGAGGTCATGAATTTTGTTTATATTCTGGTCAGTTATACTTCTAGTAGACGTGGATGTGTACACCCAATTTTTTTTTCGTATGATGTTTTTTTGCTGAGTTATGAGCTTCTAAAAAAATCCATTATTTTCAGCTATGTGTATGTACTGTATGTGCTCTAAGTCTTAAACGGTTGGAGATCACGTTTTAATTTTTTTTGTGGAGAATGAGTACATTTGAAGCTTTAATTTACGTTAAAATAATTTAAAAAAAAGTGTCGAAGTTACTCAAATATCGATTTCAAATTTTCACTTCCGGTTTACTATACGTAAAAAAATTAAAATTTAGAATTCGACAAAAACAAAAAAACAACACCTTTTTACTATCAGAAACAATACTTTTTAGTTTTTTTACAAATTAATTGATACAGATAATAAGCATCCAAAAATTCATGACTTTATGTTTAGTCAATTTTTAGAAGCTCACAAATCAGCAAAAAAACATCATACGAAAAAAAATTGGGAGTACACATCCACGTCTACTAGAAGTATAACTGACCAGAATATAAACAAAATTCATTTTTTTGGGATGTCCGCTTGACGTGAAATGCGCCATATATCATAATTTTTGAAAAAACAAATTTTTAATTTCCTCGCACAGCTTCGAAGCCGAGGCAAAATTTACAATGCAAACGATTTCAAACGTTCCACGAACTGCTTGCTTGTGGTACTGCTTGAAACACACGAACGCAGCTAACAAAATCAGCAGGCAACTAAATACATTTCAAAATTAATTAAATTTGGCAAAAGTTCTGAACGAGAATATGCGTATGCATTAGACTAATGTAATATGTCAATCATTTCGGCGTCAAATATAAGACGCAAATCATCAATTATATTTTTGAGGCTTCGGACATTTCAATTACATATGTTGATGCCTTTTTGTTGAATACAAAGAACATTTTGCAAATTTTCATTTTATCTATGGAACTGCCTCACGTTCTATCTATCATATCTATCGGCCCGTGCAGGGTCAGCGATGCCAGCCAGCGAGGCGGTCAACACGGTGCTACCACCGATCTCTGCTACGATGGGTTCAATTGGGGAGTGGCTCACACGAGCTACAAATAGAGCCTGGACAACTAGGTGCGACTGCAGGATTGCACGTACCCTGTGGCCGGCGCTCAACGCGAGAAAAACTAAGAGCCTCCTGCTCCTCGACAAGCATGCTATACGCATGGTCACGGGGGTAATCACAGATCACTGCTCCATGTCAGGACACAGGTCACTGTGTCATGCTATGCAAATGGCGTTTGGCGACCGACGATTTATGCAGGGGCTGCGGAGACGAGGATGCAGTAGAATCAGTCGAGCATCTGCTATGCCACTGCCCATCACTACAAAGACGACGGCTCCAGACTCTTGGGGCAAGGTTCTTTGATGGGCTCGCGGAAGTAGCAGACGCACAGATTACCGATCTACACAATTTCCTCGCCAAGACCAAATGGTTCCCAAAAGATCCCGCCTGGATCTACAGGGATCCCAACAGATAGAGAAAGGCACCGGTTTCTCCGAAAATGAAGGGATTCACAATGGACCCAACAAGGTCTCCGAGTGGAAGTGCTTGCCGCACACACCCCTTCCGTAACCTAACCTAACCTATCTATCATATCTAATCATAAAAGAACAATTTATAGACAATGATCAGCACGTCATCATTAGTGTCCATGTTAAAAGAAAAACATTGTTGTGTTGGACAGACTATTGCTGGTTCGGTTGTTATTGGGCTGTGTATTAATGTTTTGGTGTATATACTTTTCTTGGTCGGGCGTGGTTGGGTGATTTGTATTGTTATTGAGATTATGTTGTTGTATTTAGTGGTTTTGTTGAGTTGTTGCATTTATTTCCGCTGCTATTTCCTCTTTTATGTTTTGGATTTCGATGCTAGATAGGCGGTTGTTGCAGTGCGCAAGGGCATTGTCCCTACCCATTATCATTACATTACATTACATTAGGCGGTTGTTAGCTACTATGGTTCTTTTCTGATCTGCGAGTCTGCTGTGTTATTTTACTGTATTGTGGGTATATTTGTATAAATAGGCTATGGAATTCTTGGCGGCATCCTACTTTTACCTCAGTAGCTCAGATGGCTAGTGCGTTGGGCCGCGAGTCAAATGCGACGCTCGAACCCAGGTTCAAGACTCCATTGCTGCTAACACCGAAAAAAGAAAAACAATGTTTCTTTCGGCGGCTGTCCTCTCAGCAGGAAATAGCAAACCTCTGAGAGTAAAATTGCCTATGAAAAAGCTCCCAACTCGCAGTTCGGAATCGGCATAAAACTGTAGGTCCCTTCCAACTTTGTAAAAATTCACACGCACAACACGGATGGTTGCGGGTAGCTAGGCCTTAGTCGCGGTATCGGGCTGTCGTGCCAGTAAATTATTATTAATTAAATTATTATCCTACTTTTACTGTTTCTAATTTGGTACTTCTATAGTAGCAACGCATTTTATTTATGTTCATTTCGTTAGTCCCCATCAAGCGTTCCCTAGGCTTGCCAGCTTTTGTGGTCGTCGGTTGATTTGACGAAACACTTTGGGCTGGTTGGGGTTCGTTATCCCGGTTGGTATCATGGTCGAGTTGTTCTGTCCCGCGTCGTACTCGACCGTAACAGCGCTCGTCCGAGGTTAGGTTTTGCGATTGTGAAACCTTTTATACACATCGGCAGGTGATTGGCCTGGTCCGATGGTCAACTAGGGTCCGCGGGCTCGTTACGCTCCACAGGGGGGTGACGGGTGTAACAATCCCACGGTCCCTAGTCCGGACGAGAGCACACCAGGGGAAAACCGTCTGCACGCTAGTAAAATGCAGGTCTGAAGGATACTGTCAACCCAGAAGGAAAACTGTTAACCAAACCCAATCCGTAAAGGCATATACCTAAAGAGATATGACGGGGAGCGACGCCCCCGCGTTACCCTAGCCTACCATCTGGAAGGGCCAACAACCCACCAGATGTGAAAATTGTTTCAGCAAGAAGAACAAGCCTCGGACGAGTACCGCCATGATCGGGATCGGTGCGGGAATTAGCAGCCCGATCAAGACGACCGAACTCAAAACCAACCAGGCCCAAGTGTTTTGCAAGGTTAACCTTCAACCACAAAGGCTGGTAAACCACGGCAACGCTTAATATAGACAACGGAGATAAACACCGCGGTTATACAATGCTATTACCAAGCAACGAAACTGGAAATAATTAAAATAGGATATAGAGAAGAAATGCACAACCTTTTTTTCGCAAGCATATCCCCAGAAAACATTATCACAGCACAAAGATTAATTGATTGAAAAGGACCATTATTATGAACAAACGCTTATCAGAAATAGCAGCTATTTCCTCTTTTATGTTTTGGATTTCGATGCTAGATAGGCGGTTGTTGCAGTGCGCAAGGGCATTGTCCCTACCCATTATCATTACATTACATTACATTAGGCGGTTGTTAGCTACTATGGTTCTTTTCTGATCTGCGAGTCTGCTGTGTTATTTTACTGTATTGTGGGTATATTTGTATAAATAGGCTATGGAATTCTTGGCGGCATCCTACTTTTACCTCAGTAGCTCAGATGGCTAGTGCGTTGGGCCGCGAGTCAAATGCGACGCTCGAACCCAGGTTCAAGACTCCATTGCTGCTAACACCGAAAAAAGAAAAACAATGTTTCTTTCGGCGGCTGTCCTCTCAGCAGGAAATAGCAAACCTCTGAGAGTAAAATTGCCTATGAAAAAGCTCCCAACTCGCAGTTCGGAATCGGCATAAAACTGTAGGTCCCTTCCAACTTTGTAAAAATTCACACGCACAACACGGATGGTTGCGGGTAGCTAGGCCTTAGTCGCGGTATCGGGCTGTCGTGCCAGTAAATTATTATTAATTAAATTATTATCCTACTTTTACTGTTTCTAATTTGGTACTTCTATAGTAGCAACGCATTTTATTTATGTTCATTTCGTTAGTCCCCATCAAGCGTTCCCTAGGCTTGCCAGCTTTTGTGGTCGTCGGTTGATTTGACGAAACACTTTGGGCTGGTTGGGGTTCGTTATCCCGGTTGGTATCATGGTCGAGTTGTTCTGTCCCGCGTCGTACTCGACCGTAACAGCGCTCGTCCGAGGTTAGGTTTTGCGATTGTGAAACCTTTTATACACATCGGCAGGTGATTGGCCTGGTCCGATGGTCAACTAGGGTCCGCGGGCTCGTTACGCTCCACAGGGGGGTGACGGGTGTAACAATCCCACGGTCCCTAGTCCGGACGAGAGCACACCAGGGGAAAACCGTCTGCACGCTAGTAAAATGCAGGTCTGAAGGATACTGTCAACCCAGAAGGAAAACTGTTAACCAAACCCAATCCGTAAAGGCATATACCTAAAGAGATATGACGGGGAGCGACGCCCCCGCGTTACCCTAGCCTACCATCTGGAAGGGCCAACAACCCACCAGATGTGAAAATTGTTTCAGCAAGAAGAACAAGCCTCGGACGAGTACCGCCATGATCGGGATCGGTGCGGGAATTAGCAGCCCGATCAAGACGACCGAACTCAAAACCAACCAGGCCCAAGTGTTTTGCAAGGTTAACCTTCAACCACAAAGGCTGGTAAACCACGGCAACGCTTAATATAGACAACGGAGATAAACACCGCGGTTATACAATGCTATTACCAAGCAACGAAACTGGAAATAATTAAAATAGGATATAGAGAAGAAATGCACAACCTTTTTTTCGCAAGCATATCCCCAGAAAACATTATCACAGCACAAAGATTAATTGATTGAAAAGGACCATTATTATGAACAAACGCTTATCAGAAATAGAACTCGAAAATAGAAAACAAAAAGTAACAGCACACTTAGAATCAACGCCGACTCTGTCCCAAACAACAGCAGAACATCACGTAAACGTACCTTCACACTCCGAAACACAAGCCCAAAACGTATCAATCGAACAAAATGAAATTAACGAGCAAACAGATGGAAGCAACAACTTAACGACAACAATAAAAACCCCACAAACAAAAATTCCCGCCCTAAACCCAGCTGCCAAAAACATCATAAGTGAAATAGAAACCACACTTATTACAAACACAATAAAATGGAAAACACAGACCCAGCATCAAGACCGCCACTCCCAAAACTAATTTTTAAAGAGAACACAAACATATATATAAATGCCATAAATAGCTACATAGCACATCACACATACATAGAAGAAACACAAAGTCTCTAATAGCCTATTTCTACCGAGCCTTAAATGCATTTAACGCTTAAATGCATTTAACATCGCATTTAAATGCTCTAATTCCCATGCAATTGTTTTTGTATCAAAGTGAGTTAACTCACTTTCAAAACTGAGTTAACTCAGTTTTGCCGTTCACAGACGTCTAACAGAATATGTTATGTTAAAAGCTGGAGCAATACTGACAAATGTACAAATTTTTATAGCATGCTTTCAGGCGCTGCAAGAGCCGTACGAACACAAACGAACGAAGGGATTTGAATTGCGTTCGGTGTGGTAGATTTTTTGCTTAGAAAATTACTTTTTACTGCATTTTTCGCAAAAATACATGTGAGAGGGGCAAGCCCGGCGACGCATGCCGCATGCGCGACAGCTCGAGGGGCAAGCGCAGGCGACGCATGCCGCATGCGCGACAGCTCGAAGCAGAGTCAGTCGTTGGCGGAAAGTAAAGAGGAAAGGACGTCGTCCCGCGGTCGTGTGTTGCGATTGGTTTATACTTACTAGTTTTCAATTACTTTATACTTTCTGGTTTTCCCATCAGTTTATACTTCCTGTTTTTCAATATTAATAAACATTCATTACATTTGGGGGCTCGTCCAAACCTGATCGGGAAAGTGTATATGTGCGGCGGTCGTGTATGTTGTAGACGCGAGCGAATGTTCTAGAAATGATGCCAATGAAGCACACGCCAGCAAGGAAAGCTAAGAAAAACGAGCAACAAAACTACGAAGAAGAAGAGTGTGAAGTTGATAAAGGCGAAGTTGTCGCGATGTCGGTTACGAAGGGGAATGAGAGCGTAGCGCGTGGTGACGTAGAACGTAGTGGCGATAACGGCGTCGAAAACGCCATGCAGCAGTTGATACAGTTGTTAACAGTGAAAATTGAAGGAGACGAAAGAAGAGATCAGCGAGTACAGATTTCGGCAGACGGTTTCGGAAAGGTGGTGTGCGAATTCGACGGCTATTCGGTGCCAGTGAGAAAATGGTTTGACATTTTTGAGCGAAATGCTGAAGCGTACGAGCTCACAGAGAAACAGAAATATGTGCAGGCAAGAGGTAAAATGAGTGGCGCCGCGCGGTTGTTCCTAGAATCAGAACTTGTGAGTGACTATGAGGAGCTAAAGCGCGCATTGAGTGTCGAATTTGAGGGCAGTTGGAACAGTGCAGACGTACATCAGCAATTGAGAGGCAGAAAAAAGCACAAAGAGGAGACATTTCATGAGTATATGCTTAATATGAAAAAACTGGCTGTTGTAGGAAATGTTGAAGAAGCTGCAGTATTGCGTTATATTGTTGACGGGCTATCCATTAAAAACGAGTATAAGTGTGCCATGTACCGCTGCAAATCGTTTAAAGAGCTAAAAGCAGAATTCGACATATATGAGCGACTGCTCGGAAGTGACAAAGAAAACGGTGGCCAAAATAAAACAAATACCGTCGCGGCGGAAAATCGGGTGCAGAACAAGAAAAAAGAATACTGTTTTAATTGCGGCTCAGCAGAGCACAAAAGAAAGGACTGCACAGCGGAGACGAAGTGTTTTCAGTGCAACAAAAGTGGACATATCGCGCGCGATTGCACTGGCAAAAAAGAACAAGTTCGTGTAGTTGTTGATCGCAGTCGTATAAAGACAATCGAAATAAATGGTTTCAGTGTTGATGGCCTCGTCGATACGGGTTCAGACGTTACAATTGTCAAGGAAAGCGTACTCAAAAAAATGAGCAATATCGAAATTCATAAAAGTTCGTCAATGTTGCGTGGTTTGGGCAATATGACAACTAAGCCGATTGGGTTTTTCGTGGCGCAAGTGACAGTCGATAAGGTACAGACAGACCATCAGTTTTTGGTAGTATCCAACAGCGAAATGGATTGTGAAGTGTTATTGGGGTTTGATTTTATAAGAAAATTTCGTTTCTCGGCTGATGCGAACGGGTTTATGTTTTATGAGCTGGGAAAAGAGCAGGCATCCGTAGAGGGGCATACCGGTGATGTGTACAATATAGTTGAAGTGTGTGAAAGCATCACAGCTCCGCCGCAGTACAAGAAGGAGGTGGAGCAGTTAATAGAAACTTGCTCTCAGCAGCCTGTTGAACGTAAGCAGTGCAGTGTTGAACTTAAAATCACTCCAGATGGCGTGATTAAACCGTTTCGCCAATCGCCGAGCCGTTTGTCAGCAGGTGAGGCAGAAGCAGTGAAAGTCCAGGTCGAGGAGTGGCTTCAGCAGGGTGTTGTGCGTAAGTCGTCATCGAATGTGGCAAGTAGGGTGGTTGTGGTTAAGAAGAAGGATAACACGTTGAGAGTATGTATCGACTACAGAAAACTTAACAGCATGGTTTTGGAGGATTGCTTTCCGGTGCCGGTGATGGAGGAGGTTTTGGAAAAGTTGCAAGCAGCGAAGATTTTCACCATAATGGATCTCGAGAACGGTTTCTTTCACGTGCCTGTGCAGGAAGACAGTAAGGCGTATACGGCGTTTATCACTAGAGAAGGGTTGTTTGAATTCAACAAGGCGCCCTTTGGGTTTCGAAACTCTCCAGCTGCCTTTATTCGTTTCGTTAACCATATCTTCCGAGAGTTGATCAATGAGGACGTGATGCAGTTGTATATGGATGACATCATCGTGTATGCCGTTACGCCTGCCGAGTGCATGAACAAGACAAAGCAAGTTCTGATGAGAGCAGCGCAGTATGATCTCAAAATAAAATGGAAGAAGTGTAGTTTCATGCAGTCCCGCATAAATTTCCTTGGTCACATAATCGAAGATGGCAAAATCTGGCCCGGAAAAGAGAAGACAGCCGCCGTAAATCGTTTTCCAGTTCCAAAGAACATTAAAGCGGTCCAAGCGTTTTTGGGTCTCACTGGTTTTTTTAGGAAATTTACACCTGGTTATGCGCATATTGCGCGGCCGTTAACGAATTTACTGAAGAAAGACGTCGAGTTCAGTATTGGTCCAGCAGAACTGCAATCGCTGCAGCAGTTGAAGCAGATATTAACAAGCGAACCCGTGTCGCGTATATACTCACGGGAGGCGTCAACGGAGCTTCATACGGACGCGTCTAAGGACGGTTTTGGCGCGGTGTTGCTTCAAGTCCATAAGCGCGAACTGCACCCGGTGTATTTTTGGAGCAAGAAGACATCCGAAGCAGAATCGCGGCAGCATAGCTACATACTCGAGGTGAAGGCGGCGTATTTGGCCTTAAAGAAGTTTCGACACTACTTGCTGGGCGTTCGCTTTAAACTGGTAACGGACTGTATTGCGTTTAAACAAACAACAAGTAAGAAGGATGTCCCAAGAGAAGTTGCGCAGTGGATCCTGTACCTTCAGGACTTCAGCTTTGAAATTGAACATAGAGCAGCTGATAAGATGAAGCATGTCGACTACCTGAGTCGGTACCCGCAAGCTGTCATGGTGATCGTGGCTGAAGTATCGGTTCGTATCAAGAAGGCACAACTGAATGATGAACATTTGAAGGCAGTTGTAGAAATTCTCAAAGAGCATCCGTATCAGGAGTACAAGCTGAAGGCTGGCCTGCTGTATAAGATGGTGGACGGCAATGATCTTCTAGTCGTCCCAAGGGTTATGGAACGGGAAATCATACAGCAGTCGCACGAGGTAGGACATTTCTCCACGAGCAAGACGATGCACGCTATAAAGCAGCAGTATTGGATCCCGCATTTAGAGAGCAAGGTGTCGAGGTTTATCGCTAACTGTGTCAGATGCATCATTCACAATAGAAAGTTGGGTAAGCAAGAGGGTTTGCTCCATTGTATTCCCAAAGGAGACGCGCCACTTCACACGCTGCATATAGATCACTTAGGTCCTATGGACGCAACCACTAAGCAGTACAAGCATATACTTGCAGTAGTCGATGGATTCTCCAAATTCGTCTGGTTGTTTCCGACTAAATCAACAGGCCAGGATGAGGTACTCAGAAAGCTCAGCGAATGGTCAAATGTGTTTGGGTATCCAAGGCGCATTGTGAGCGACAGAGGGGCGGCGTTTACTTCGAGCGCTTTTGAAGAATTTCTGAACGAGCACAATGTCGAGCACGTCCGAGTAACTACGGGAGTCCCAAGGGGTAACGGGCAGGTCGAACGCGTTAATCGTTCGATTTTGTCCGTTATTGCAAAATTGTCAGCTGATGAACCCTCTAAATGGTTCAAATATGTTCCACAAGTTCAGAAGGCTATCAACTCACACATGCACGCGTCAACGCAGTCGTCGCCATTCGAAGTTTTGTTTGGCACGAAAATGTACAATTGTATTGAAGATCGGTTGGTGGAGCTGCTGAATGAAGAGATGGTGGCGCAGTTTGACGATGAGCGCCAAAAACTTCGTCGAGAAGCAAAGCAGAACATCGAGCAGGCCCAGCAAGCCTACAAGCGCAGTTACGACAAGAAGCGTCGATGTGAACATGGGTATAAGGAAGGTGATCTCGTTGCAATTAAGAGAACACAGTTTGTGGCAGGTCGTAAGCTCGCAAGCCAGTTTCTGGGCCCGTATGAAGTCATCAAGGTTAAGCGCGACGGACGTTATGATGTCAAAAAAGCGGCAAATGTAGAAGGTCCGAATATCACCTCGACAAGCTGCGATTTTATGAAACTCTGGGCATACGTCGCTGAAAACGAGGAGCTGTTGTCATCTGGGACAGATGATGATGAGCAGGAGGGCCGAGTGTGAGAGGGGCAAGCCCGGCGACGCATGCCGCATGCGCGACAGCTCGAGGGGCAAGCGCAGGCGACGCATGCCGCATGCGCGACAGCTCGAAGCAGAGTCAGTCGTTGGCGGAAAGTAAAGAGGAAAGGACGTCGTCCCGCGGTCGTGTGTTGCGATTGGTTTATACTTACTAGTTTTCAATTACTTTATACTTTCTGGTTTTCCCATCAGTTTATACTTCCTGTTTTTCAATATTAATAAACATTCATTACATACATATCGTCTGTCATAATCAAAGTCAAAACTTCTATTATTTGCCAATAATAAATGCTGAAAGAGAAAATCAAAAACGTGGAACTTCTCATGAACCCTCTTGACATTAAAAATTCAGACAGCTCTGGTATCAATCAGCTGACAACTTTCAAAAATGAAATAAACATTGACAAATGAAATAAATTTTCACAAATATGAAAACGCAGACATTCCTAGACTGTTGACAAGGAAAGCGAATTGGTTTTCTTGCAGTAGAGGGGCTACAAGAAACCATACATATGTACGTATTCAAGGAGATGGCGGCGATGGGTAAGCTGTGGCTGCCCAGAAATAAATGCAGAATTTGGCTTGACCAACTAAAAATGTAAACAAAAACCAGCTGTTGGAGTTAACTCAGTTTTGGTGGAAACGCTTGACAGTTCTCAAGCTTAACAGAGCCCTTAAATGCATTTAAGCGCTCGGTGGAAATAGGCTATAAGGCTACCAAACCCTAATCTACACAGCTGCAACAACAATTACAGAATTAAATAATCAACACATTCGAAGCAAAAAATCCTCACCAACCACCGAACTCGTTCCAAAACGGTAAATTCGCTTAAACACAAAGATAAACAAACTAAGGAAAGACATACCCTACAAGAACAGTGACGGTCATATGACCGTCATGCCTGACCGAAATTTCGATTAGCCCTTCGAACAAAGTTTCTATCATTTTTGTACAGGCGGTGTGAAAAAACTGATATAAACTCTCGTGTACGTGTGATTTTTTGTTTCACTCTAACACATACCTTTCACGTATTTAGGAAAGTATAGCGCGTGCTCCAGTGCAAAGTGTTTTTGCTGTGCTCTAACGCATACCTATTCCAACCCCCAAATATTTATCTTTATATAGCTATCTCATCTACTCCTGATGGGAATGTCAGTCAGTTGACCGGTCATGTGCCGAAATTTCTGACTGAAATGCTGATGCAAATATCGGTCACAATGTGATGTATAAATCGGTCATTCATGACCAATACTCAATTTTGAAAAAATGCAGGTTTTTATTGAAATTTTTTGGAGAAACCGTTTACTTTTACTGCTGCCTGAATTTATTTAAAATTAATTTGAATGAAATAATATTAAAAAAAATTGAATTTAAAAAAATGCATTTGCGGTCCTGCTTGGATGATCCCCATATTGTCGCAATCGAAGGCGTTTGCTTAGCGCGGCTCAACTCAACTCCATATTGCCGGCATCATTGGCATCGGCTTCCTTGGTCTTGCGCTTCGGTACTTGCTATGGCCCAATATTGAAGTTACTGAAAGTACAGAATTATTTAAATATTCAAATAATATTATTTAAATTCAATTTTAATTCGAATTCTTACCTTCTTTCTGTTTTTCTTTTTTTTCGGTGTTTGAAGCAACGGAGTATTGAACCAGGGTTCGCGCGTCGCATTTGACTCGCGGCCCCACGCATTAGCCAGCTGAGCTACGTAGCTACGGCAGCCGCCGGCTCTTAATCATTTGTATTAACTCCGATGCGAGTTCTTGTCAGCAGATGCTTCTATTGTTGTCTCATTCTTACACATGCGTGTATAAGCAATTAATGTTTCTATGGTTGTCAAATGGTTTGTTTCAGTTCAAATGAAAGACAAATTGCAGCAATATTTTGTCTCATATGGGCCAAATTTCATGCAAATGTATTGGTAAATTAAAAAAATGTTATGAATGTAGTGGAGTTTCGGTCAGGCACGTCTTGTAGGATAGCAATTATCACACACAACACAATAGAAGAAATACATCTAAGAAAGTTACCAATCATCTTAATAAAATAGCTAAAGGCAACGAACCACTAACAGTTATCCTTGACACCTTAAAACAGAAACTAAGAGTATATGCATATAGACGTCGTAAATATAAAGAAACCAATGAGAGAAACACAATAATTAAACACAACGAAAAAGCATTTTACAAAACACTAACAGAAAGTAGAAAGTGACCCCCACCAAACAACAGATACAAACATACTGGCAAGAAATATGGTCAAAATCTGAAAACCACAAGCAGTGATAACGTGATACGAAACTGGGAGGGGAAGCGATTTGTTGACCATTTTTTGCATTTCACATACACAATCTGTGTGAATAGGTCTGTTTGGGAACTTTTCCAGTACAAAAAAATCCAGTAAAAAATATTAATGCAAAAGGCAAATGGTTCGTTGTGCTCAATCTGCGATTTTTCCTTTTCAGCTGCAGCAGGATAAGCTTAGCAAGACGATTGTGGGTCAGCAGACTTGCGAACGCACACTTTCTTTGCTGTTTCCATTTGTCTACAAATTCGTACAAATTATTCGTTCCCAAACAGACCTATTGGCTGTTAAGGTTCAACAGTGTGGTCGCGTTGAAGTTAGAACAAAGCGCAAAGTTGCAATTTAGAGGTAGCTTGTCTTTTGTATTATTTTAGAAAAAGGCGTATTAATACGATGCATGTTATTATTTTCATAATTGTCAATCATTTCAATAGAAAATGCATTCATTTTCTCGATGCATGTTATTATTTTCATAATTGTCAACTATTTCAATAAAAAATGCATACATCTTATAAACTTTGTTATGTTATTTGTTATGTTATTATGTGCACCCAATGCTGCACAATTGGCAGCCATGCTGGGTCAACCCGTGTTGCTGCAGAAAGCAACTCCTTCTTGTAAGCTAGACTGAAGCGAACTGATGAAATCGAGGAGTTGGCAATTGGGCGACCGAAATCAAAGTGCTTGTAGAAGAATTGAGCGCATAATTTTAGCATATTTTAATTCCATTACAATTGACTGTTCTGTATATTATTCGTGTAAGGAGGTTGAAATTCTTTTTGGCACACGTAGCACTTGAAAAATACAACAAATAACCCACGAGCGCTATAACTTTTTATACAGAAGCTTTTTGTTAACAATGCTAAAACCCCCCGCGATATGAATAAAAATGCCTTTGTCGATTTCTTCTGGTTCTGGCATATATTTTGTTATTTTTCTTACTTCCAAACATCGCCAGGTTCGTTTTATATTTTTCGTTACTCTTCGTTACGCTTTTGGATAAATACAAAAGTTGGTTGGATATGGGGACCTGCAGATTGCTCTCCAGTGCTAATGCTAAACAGAACAGCACCAATCGGCAGCGAATTAGCAAATGAAGTATCTTTTTATAATAAATTTTTAACGATTCGAACTGGGAAGCCCTTCCAGATGCGCCACTGTGAGATATCTACAATAGAATATAAACAGTAATTTGTATTCATCCCAACCATTTTGCAAACCACTCCACTCAGAAGCACATTGCACCTTCGTCTTCACATGTGAATTAATCTTTTGTTTTCCAAATAACGCATGCCATTGCATATCTGCATAGCGAACTCACAACGCGTCGGTATGGTGAGGAAGCTCATGCGCAACCCCGCATCTTTAAGACACTCCAGCAGCGAACGCAAATGAGCTAACTCGGTAACCAGCATCAGGGAGTCCGTTGCTAACATTACGCCGTACAGCCGAACAATATTCTCGTGCTCGATGGAATGCATAATGGCAGCCTCCTTTAAAAACTCCATTGGATTTGACTGCATTCGCTCGCGGCAGAGGCACTTAATGGCCACCTGAATCTGCGGAAAAGAATAGAAACCGGTTTAACAACAGTGACTAGGTACAGTGGTGACACACACTCGTTCTCTGCTCCGAAGCAGCATGCGGAGATATGATACACACACACATCAGAGACTCAAAGTCGAAAAACTTTGCCGAAGTCTCCTTTAAGGCCGTGACAAACATGGTGCTGCCCTTGTTCAGTTGCATATCATTGATGCCGGCTGTGTGGTCGTTTACCGAATTGATCTCTCTGCCGCCCTTGCGTATGTCCCTGATCGAAATTTGTCCATTATCATGACCTAGAAAAATAAACTTTAGTACATAGTTTTCACTACATTCAACAATTTATACACACCAGTGATGATGGTCTCATTCAGTGGACCCCACAGCATTGACGTGATCGTGCGCACATCAATCACAAACAGTTCCGAACTCTGACCCATAGCCTTGTCCGTCGAATAAGCTGCCTGATTGCCAGAGTAACTGAAATTGCAGGTGCGCACCGACGACTTGGCCGGTATGGACGCGATTACAGTACCAAACTTTACATCCCAAATCTTGGTGGTCATATCACCAGCGCCGAATATCAGCATCGACGTAGTTCAGTCGACGTCCAAACACTAGACGGCACCCTGGTGACCGTCATAGGTGCCCAGCCGGAGCCCAGTACAAATTTCGTGCTTCCAAGCACTTCCGGACACAATTTCGCTGGCGTGGCATTGCTGGATGCACTTGCTTGATGTGTTATTATGATTTTTATCTGAAAAGAATGAATGTATGTTAATAAAATGCAAATTTTCTAAAGTTCAACTTCTCTCCCATTGCTTTCCGCGCTGTTTGTTTACAAATGAAACACCAAATCATCGCAGTTCAGAGATGCTTTTGGTGTAAAATGTAATGAGTAATGAAATGTTTGTAATGAGTCAATGAAAACTTAAATAATGACATGTTGTAAGCAATAACTAATAGAATTTTATATTCATTTTTCTATAAACGTATCACAGAATTCTGTGCAAAAAATTAATTAATGTTCTATGCAATTAAAAATGAACCACAACGATAACCCTCACACATGAAAATTGACCAGCACAACAACCCTCCATTTTGAATTAACCAACACAACAACCCTCCATTTTCAGTTTGTATGGGGGACTAAGTATCAGCTGTGGGGACTAAGTATCAGCTGTTATGTGAGAGTATTGGTGCATTTTATGTGTGTATTGTCGGTTTTTTCACACTTCTCCTCCGAGTTACCAACCGCTTATCGCTGCCACAAGAACAGCACATGGATAATACCACTAAGCAAATAAACACATAGAGGTGTCACGCAGTACAAAAATTTTCGGTCACGCAAATCTAGCACAGTAGGTCCCACACGTACTTCGGCTATACGAAGTTTTGTCGCTGGCTTCGGCAAACTTCAATTTTCGAAGATCACCTTCATTCTCTGTTGGGGTGTTCGACAAGGAACATCAATTGCGAGCTGTGCTGTGCTGATTGGCACGAGACGGCGCACAGTGAGACAACGCCGGCATTAAATACAAGGAGTCATTGTAGAGCTATGAAATTTTGCACAGGTTATTTTTGAGACAATTCCAGTTTTTTAAAAAAAAATTAAGAAAATTCGCCCACTTTTACGCCCACCTCCCATACAATCGAAATTTGTAAAATGCCGTATTGTCCGTAATACTTTAGGTATAACTTTCAATTTTGGTATACTTGAATGTTATATTGTTACAAACATTATCGGAAAAAATTTTGAACTTTGGCCCACTTTTACCCCCACCCCCAATACAACCTCAACATAAAAAGTGTCATATTTTCTAAAATATTTTAGGTACAACCTTCAAATTTGATATTACTGTAATTTATATCATTTAAAATGTTTCATGCAAAAATTACAATAACACGCCCACTATTACGCCCACCTCCCATTGAAATGCAATAAAAAAGAACAATTTTTTTTTTCATTCTATAGGGTGTTTTTTTTAGAGGTTTGTTTTTCGAATAGAGATAAAACATTAAAACATGGCATTTTGTGGTCAAATCTGGCAACTCTAATGTCATTTATGTTCAGTTTGGTTTGCCATTTCATCATGAACAGGTTGACAAAAGAACAACGCTTGCAAAACGTGCAAATTTATTTCGAAAATAATGGTTCAGTTCGCGAAGTTTACCGCAAGCTCCGTCCATTTTATGGTCGACATAATCGTCCATCAGAGCAATTAATTCGGTTAACCATGGGTCGTTTTTGCACTACGTTTACTCTATGTGATAATACGCATCCGCAGAGACGTCGAACAGTGCGCACCGAAGAAACAATTGCCGCTGTAGAGCAAAATGTTGAAGAGGACCCGAATGAATCGATTCGCCACCGTGCACAGCAATTGGAGCTTTGTCCATCAACTTTATGGAAGATTTTGCGCAAAGATCTTGGCTTGCGACCTTACAAGATCCAGCTTGTGCAAGAATTAAAGCCGCGAGACCATGCAATGCGTCGTGATTTTGGTGTATGGGCCGAAAATGAGATTGATCTCGATGCTGATTTTCATCGCAAAATTTTGTTCAGTGATGAGGCTCATTTTTGGTTGAATGGCTACGTCAACAAGCAAAATTGCCGCATTTGGAGTGAAGAGAATCCACATGAGACCCTTGAGACGCCATTACATCCACAAAAACTGACTGTTTGGTGTGCTCTATGGGCTGGTGGAGTCATTGGGCCATACTTCTTCCGAAATAATGCTGGAGAGTCAGTTACCGTTAATGGAGACCGGTATAGAGCCATGATAACCGACTATTTTGTTCCCGAATTGGATGGCATGAATGTGGATGAGTTTTGGTTCCAACAAGACGGCGCTACATGCCACACAGCGCACGTCACAATCGATTTATTGAAGGAAACATTCGATGAGCGCATAATTTCGCGGAATGGACCTGTCAATTGGCCACCAAGATCGTGTGATTTGACACCATTGGATTATTTTCTTTGGGGATATGTGAAGTCGCTCGTCTACGCCAACAAACCAGAAACGTTAGGGGACTTGGAAGCCAACATTCGTGGCGTTATTGCCGACATACGGCCCCAAATGCTCGAAAAAGTGGTTGAAAATTGGACCTGTAGAATTGGCTTTATTCGAGCCAGCCGCGGCGGCCACATGCCCGAAATCATATTTAAACATTAATGGCATAAAATTATCCTTCCAATAAAGCCAAACTGATGGACATTAAAACGGTTTTCTTGTGTTTTATTTCAATTCGAAGTTCTATACCTCTAAAAAAAACACCCTATATCAATAATTTTTTGTATGTTTAAAGTACTTTTGCAAACTTTTGCTATATGTTCTTTACTTTAAATGAAAGCTGAGACTTCAATCTTTCATTTGATATAAGTCTGCACCTAGGGCGAGGGGCTGCTCTATATTTCCTAGTCCATTGAAAATGCAAAATGTTCAATTTTTACACCACAATTCTGTTGTTAAGAAATTTTTTTTTGTGTTTTTTTTTTAAATTTATTTTTTCATATACTCATTCTACAACAACTAAATTAATTAAAAAAATACTTTAAAGTTATAATTATTATGTATTTTTTTATTAATAAGCTTTTGAATATTACATATTGAACTAACATATTTCAAGCGCGTTGGCATACCTCAACTTTGACTTGCTCTAGACCAAAAAATAATGAAGTTATGAGGCTGAAATTTCAGGGAATTGTTACTCATATATCTGTTAATATACTGTGAAAATTTCATCCAAATTGGACGACACGCCCAAAACCATTTTTTGCCGCAGTTACTATAGGGCTGTCTCATTGTGCGGCGCGCCGCGGCGTACCGTTTGCAAATTCGAATATGCAAGTGTGTGTGTCCGTGTGAAAATAAACGTGCGTGTTGCTTGTGTATGCGCTGAGGCGATTGAAAACAATACGAGCAACTGCACAAGATGAAAAGCAAATTGAATTTCCATGGCTTTCGGTTCTGCTATGAATAATGAACCATGTGAATTCGCAAAGGCGTACAGTAGAGTGTGCGTTCTTATTGATACAAAAACAAAACCATGAATTTCTGCTGTGCAATGTTGGCATTCATGTAGGCTACGTTGCCTTCGGGCCTAATAAAATTCATACCGATCAATTTTTCAAATTCATATATTAACAGCCCAATTCTTAATAAATTCACCATATTGACTATTTGTCAAGTTTTTACTATTTGTCAAGAATTGGCATTCTATTTCTAAAAGTAAAAGCTCTTTCCTTAATAAATTGTCAAAAGTGTAAATGCTATTGAGAATAGCTTACAAATTGAAATTTTTTAAAAATTAAATTAACAAAACAAAACATGAATTTAATTATTGGTATTTATTATTATTAATTATTAATTATTGTTATTTATTGTTATTATTGTTATTTAGTTGGTATTTCTAACTTTTTCTTCAGTATTTATTCTTTTTATTTTCTTAAAGTTTATATCATTTAGTATTTTTATGTGTTCTTTAGTATTTTTATTTTATTCTTATTTTCCGTTTTACTTGCAATGTTTTAGCCAAATGCAATTTTTTCCAAGCAAAATTATTAAAAAGTAATCTAATATAAATTGCTTATGTTCCCTACAAGTAGACGGTTCTGAAAACCACATTTTGTATTCATCTACTTCTGTTACATTTGCAACACACAAATTGTACAAAAGCTTTTTTATTTTGGAAGAATGAGGGGTTTCCTTAAAAAACGTATGAAATGTGTTGTAAAAGATTTTTGAAAATAATAAAAAATGAGTCGCTTGGAGCTTTTGGGTTTAAACTACTATTAAAATAGTTGAAATTTTTGAAAAATATAAACATTTCGTTTCCTTGTAAATTACAAGGCTTCAACAAATTATACAAATTACATTCATGATAAAAACTTGATGGTCGTTAACAAAATTTTTCAATTTAAACACATTTTTTGGGGATTCAACGTCAGAATTTGTTTTTAAATTCAAACAAATTTCATTTGGATTCATTTCAAAACACGCAACCAGACAGCGCAACGATTAGATTGTTAACGAGCTGTTATACACACAAAGAATGAGCGCGAACAAGGGAAATTGTGTTTTTGCTTTTGTTGGTTTTTTTGGTGGTTGATTATTTCATTGCATGTGAAGTCAGCGCACACAATTATGCGAATATTTTCGAATAGCCGAGTGCGTATGGAACCTGCTGCGCTGGTAACAAGGCGAATCACAGCAGTAGTCGCAACATCACAGCTCGCAGTTGATTTGCGACTGACCACATCAACATAAAGCAAATTATGAAAGCTGACTTCGAATTAAGAAGTGTGCCGAAGTCATCGCGAATATCTTCAAATAGCCGAAGTGCGTATGGGACCTACTGCGCTGGTACACAAATTTGTGCGAGTTGACACCTCTATGTGTTTATTTGCTTAGTGATAATACTATGTAGAACAAGAAACCTTCAGTACTATTCCAACACAAGACAACCCCACAATAACCCTACAAGAACTTACAACAACCATCAAAAACACACACAACTGGAAATGCCACGGAATAGACCACATCCACAATTACTGGTACAAGACACTAACATCAACCCACAATAAACAATTTATACTAATGAACGAATCACGACAAAATTCAAACAACCTCTCGCCTTTCCTAACACAAGGAATAACATTCATCAAACCGAAAAACAATAACACTAACAACCCAGCAAATTACCGACCTATAACATGCTTACCAACGCTTTACAAAATCATCACGTCACTAATATCACAAAAAATATACGCACACCTAATAGACAATAACATACTCACTAACGAACAGAAAGGATGCAGAAAGCAAAGTCAAGGCTGCAAAGAACAATTAATAACACCGTGCGACAAAAATAAAAAAATTTCAAAACACACGAAAAAACCTATATACTCGCAAAACTAGGGGCCAAATGTAGTAATATAATAATAGATAAGCAGAATACATCACATGCTTAAGAAAAGGTGATCTGCAACCAGAGACGGAGGGGTTCATTATCGGCATACAGGATCAAATAATACTTACTTAACTGACCATAACAGTCCGTTATCGGGTTACGGCGCGCGCCTTCTCCAGTTGGTCACACCAAGAGATAACAGGGCCTCTTCAACTTGGTCCGTCCACCGGAGACACGGCCTCCCTCTTCGTCCTCGACCTCCAACCACCGCATCAAACACCTTTTTCGCCGGAGCTTCGTCGTCCATATGGCAGACATGACCGAGCCAGCGCAGCCGCTGGATGTTAAATCGCTGTGCTACGTCCATGTCCTTATACAGCTCATACAATTCGTTATTGGTTCGTATACGATAGCCGTCGCCAATACGAACAGGGCCGAAAATTAAGATGGACCTTACCTTCCTTTCGAACACTCCAAAGATCGCTATGTCGTTTCGTGTCATTGTCCATGCTTCTGCGCCATAGAGGAGCACAGGCAAGATAAGAGTCCTATACATAGAGTGCAAGTTTTGTTGGTTGACAGAGGTCTCTACTTCTCAATTGCCTACGGAGACCGTAGTAGCACCTGCTGGCAAGAGTAATCCTTCGCTTTATCTTCAGGCTGACATCATTGCTGCTGTTAACGACGGTGCCAAGGTAGACGAATTCCTTGACAACTTCAAAAGTATATCTGCCGGCCTGGACTTGAGATCGTAGCCGCTGCGAGTCCCTGCGTGTAGACAGCATATACTTCGTTTTGGCTTCTTTTACCACCGGACCCATCTTGACCGAATCTCTGGAACAAGGGCAGTATAGCGAACTCTCATGAAAAAAAACTGAAAATTGGGCCATATAGAGCGTATTTTTGTGAATCTTACAAACTAAAAATTTTGCCTGGGAAACGCCCACAAAATGCGTGGCTCGGGGTCAAAGTTCAAAGTTTTTATCAAAAAAACTCAATTTATCTCCAACTGATTTACACGATATGGGTATCAAACAAAAGGTTCATACCTTTCTACTAATGTACAACATTAGATACAAAAAATGCACTAATAAAAAGTTTTAAGCAAAAAAAAATGTTTATACAAATTTTTTAAAAACGGATTTTTTTCTCCAAAAAATCCATAATAAAGGTGCAATACGTTTGTTACCATATGGAAGCCTGTGAAATTCCCTTTACAATGAAATATAAAAATTTATACTTTTGTTGTTTTTCAATATATATTTTTAATTTTTTTTAACTTGACCTTTGGTCCAAAGTAATTTTGTAGTCATCTTCGCCATCACTTTCGGACAATGAGGGCTGTAGGGGGTTGTACAAAGTACCTGCCGTATTAAAAAACGTTTTCGAAAGATCCTGATTTCTAGCTTTACATTCTTTAAAAAGCATAAACTTTGCCAGATAGCCATCGACAAAATCAGAAGTTTTGCAGAATTGCAAAACATGGCCATTAGCACACCAATGACTACCTTCGCGGGGTATTAATTTCCTTTCCATTAACTTTTCAGGGACATGTTCGCTGATCTCAAAAGCCTCTTCACTTTCAAATAGCTGGTACAATTTGAAGGGATTCGTGTAGTCCATATTGAAATAAAAATGAAAATTGTGGATAGTTTAGAAATAAAAAGCACACTTATATCCTTCGTTTGTCGTTCAACGGTACTTTTCCACACTTATATTCTTTGCTTACCGTTCAACGGTACTTTTCCAGGAGGTGCAGGGTGGTAGTAAACAGTTTTGCCAGATGGGTTTCAAGAAATCCCCCTAAAATGAAGTCCATTTCCCCCTAAAAACTACAATTTCCCCCCAAACTTATAATGCACACATAAAATTAATATTTCATAAAAATTGCTCATTATATTTGGTACATGAAATTAAAAAATGACCAACTAGCCAATATATCTGTTCCTACAGAAAAGTCATTGATAATTAAAAATAATATTGCTTTTAACCCTGGTGTCATAACGTTATTTTTTACCCCTGAAATCATAACGATACGTCTGGGAGACGTATAAAGATTTACGATCTTAAACCGATATTTAAAGGTACGATATCAGCAAATATTTCACTTACATCAGAAATATGTATATTTTTCTGTAAAATAAAAGTCATAGTTGCTAATTATAAGTAGTAAGTGTTTTATTTTTAGAACGAGTTTTATTGCTCTATTGTGGAAGAGAGCGCAAAACGTAAAAAGAGCATACGTCTCGCAGACGTACGTTATGACAGTAGGGTTAAATGAACGGAAGTATGTATATTTTTTCATTTCAGATTAACATATTTTTTCATGACGAACATAACATAACATAACATAACATAACATAACATAACATAACATAACATATATTTTTTCATGACAAACATAAACAAAACAACCCAACGGGAAATCGAGCGCTCGAGGAGCCCTTTGGGAGCGCTCCTTAGCCAGCAGTGAGCGCTCCCCCGTTCCTTATGCTCTTCCTTGTATTTTAACATTGCGTGTCATTGGAACGAAGCGCTCCCTCTCCTTCTGATCCCTTAGAAGCACTGGGTGAGCACTCCATCCATAAGGAACGATAAGCGCTCTCCTTGTGCTCCGGTTAAACCGCTCTATAAGCACTTCATACACAAGGAGCAATAAGCGCTCCCTTTGAGTTTTCCTTTTCTATTTAAAAACAAAAACTGTAAATTTTGCAATGTTCAATTTCTTTTCGTTTTATTGAAATTTTTTAAGAAAAGTGTGTGTTAACAACTTGATGTTTTATGCAGTTATTAAAATATTAATTAAGAGAGATTAGATTATTGGAGATTAGTTAAGATTAAGTAAGTGAGTAATTGATGTAATAAACATAAAATTTAGATAAACGTAATTTCAGTTTCGGTGGTTGATATATTTGGTGCCGGATCCGCTGCGTTGTTTTTGGTTTGTATGTTTTTCTGTAAAATCGGTTTTTGCAAATCCGGAAGCCTCTTCTCATTGCCGACTCAAAATCGCTATACCCAAACGTTTATATTTTTAACCGAATCTGTGCATAAAAATATTTAATTTAATTAATTTTTTTAAATTTTTAATGCTGTATGTTTACATACCAAAAATGTATTTAATGAATAGTGTGTACTTTTTCAATGGGGTTTTCTTCTGGTTTCCGTCCCAATGTAGCATCAAAAGTAATTCGTTAAAAAATCGGTTTATGCATGCCCCAACGTCAGACGTGCCAATTGTTTCCCGAATGTATTTTATCTATAGAAAGAAAGGAGAAGGGGGAAAGTCAAGCAAAACACTACTTGCCACAAATATAATACATTAAAAGGAAACAAATGAAAACATACCAAGTCTGCCGAAGGAATTGTGCATAATTTGTGTTCTAATTTGTCCATATCTTCCTTGGTCTTCAATTGAAAAAAGTCCAAACTTGACACGTTGGTGAATGCGTGGCTTGCTAGTCCAAATATACCGTGTGTTTTGCTAACACAGCAGATATATTACGTATTTCGTTTTTGAGTTCTTTGTTTTCGTCCTCTAAAATTCAAAGTTCCAATCATATATGTAGTACCAAAGAATATGAAGTAATATAGAACGCGCATCTCATACAAGCAAACGCGTTGTATGGCGGGTACTGCTGGTAGTACCCTCTGTTATTGACAGCAGAACCCTCTGTTCCTAACAGCAGAATTCTCTGTAACTTCAGCGTAACATGTGAGTAGAAGCAAAGAAAATAAACATACGAAGGCTTGCTTTACAAGCGAGAACGTAGTTTTATGGGTTGCGCTCCCTGCAGCGAGTCTACCTTAGCACACTGCTGCGGCGTGGGATCATTGGGAGATGAAGACGATATGCTGATGTTGTTGTTGTTGCGCTGGCGAAAAGCTGAAATTGAAACAATTTCTATTTTCTGGCTGGCTTTTGTTCTTCTTCTATAAGCCTGCACGGCGTCGCATATTGCTCCCGAACTCACTGCCGACTGTAGTGTGCGCAAAATCATAGAAAAAAAATAAAATATGGTTGGCGTGGCGACTTATATGATCGCTACGAGCAATAAAAAATAAATAATAATAAGTAATCAATAAATACAATTAAAAAGGGAAATGAAAAGAAAGGAAGACGTTTCTATTAGACCGCAATAATTTTTTAAGTACCGTTGTTTGGAACTTTTTTAAAGGCCCGCAAATAATGCTTGCTTAAAAGAACTAAAATAAGAAAATTTAATATTTTATTTTTATGGTCACATCATTCGCCATGGAACCATTCAGGTGTAGAATATTTATACTATTTTTAAACGTAGGCATGCCTGAATAACATTTTTTTAAGCTTCTGTTTCGAAAACTGTCCGGGCCTGGCGGCTCTGCACGCAAGTTTGAAATCAATGGACCCAATAAATCAAGTTTCTTTTACCCTGTGTTGAAGCCGTCAGATTCTTATGACAAAATATTTGTCTAATTATTTATTTCTTTATTTAGTGCTTTAGTAGTGCTTTCGCCATATTGAAAGTCAATAGACCTATTCAATTATGTTTTTCCATACAATCTTTTAACCCTTAGTTTGCCCGTTAGATTTCGATTTTCAAAAAAAAAATTAAAACACGTATCTAATTATTTTTGATTTCAAGTATTTTCACGAATTTTGAAGTCAATATGCCCACCAGTTCATTTTTTTCGTAGTTTTCCCATATTTTTGTAATCAACCATGTGAAAATATAAACAAATAATTTTACTTGGAACTCGCCACGTAAAAGTATTTGTAAACATTTTAAATTGGGATCAACCACCAAATTTTTAAATCAATCAAAGCACACCATCGGCCAACAAAAAGCCATACACCACAAAGATTCTATTGATGGTGACATCAAAGCCAATGAAACTATTTGTTTGTTATTGTTATTTGAATTTGGTGACATTACAGCAATTTGTGCAGCAAAACCAATCGGCAACACATAAAAGCATACACACAATAAACGACAACAACAAAAACATTAGCGAATCCCGAATCATCTTCGTTGAAACGACGATGACGATGCTTTGGTTCGTTGTTTGCTCTCCGCTTGCGCTTCGACAAACAAGATCAATAAACATACATGCAAAAAACGATTGAGCGATCAATACGCCACAACAACCACCATTTCAATGTGCACGAGTGAAGCCGTTGCGAATAACAACATTGCTTTTTGCTGTTGTCCTACGCAAATCTAACAGAAAATGTTATGAACTTAACATTCTCAAATGCCTACGCTTCGCTCTTCCCGCTCGCATCATAATAGCCGAAAACACTTTTGTGCCCACATGCGCATTCTATATTACTTCATATTCTTTGGTAGTACGTAAAAGCATGGGCTAGTCTACGCATCATATATAATTACCCAATTTGATCAGTTTTTCTTTAATAAATTCGCTTTCTTGTTTTGAGATATCCTCTCCAAAATTTGAGAGTATTGAGAACATTTCTGGTCAATTTATACATATATATTTATTTATTATTCATTTATTAATAATTTTTATTTTGATACGTCAACGTCAGATAATCCTATCAGAGAAACGGCCCACCCGCCCATATTTCTATTATTTGAGTTTAATTTAACTATGAAATTTTGTGGTATAAAATCGGTAACAATATCTTTTACTAAAAATTTGTTAATAATAGTATCGGTCGGTTCTTTATAAAAACTATCAATTTTAAGAAATTCGCAGCCCATAACGATATCTTCACCATTTTCAAACCCAAAGTCTTTAATTTGGATTGGTAAAAGCGGTTTTATATAGCAAAAGTCGTTTGGAATAGAAGTACTCAATAAGAATAAATCTGTTTTAAAAATCTTTTTACCATAATTTTGTGGTCTGCATTCCAAAGTGTTAATTTTACATCTTTCAATTTCCCTATTGGACATTTGTTCTAAAATTTTGGTTGGTTGCCGAATGTCTTTTTTCAAAATTTGAAGGTAGTTTTCAAATTTGTAGGCCGAAAAATTATCCACATTACCAAATTTTGATACGCATTCAGGCAAGTGTAACAAATAATGAACATTGTACGAAACCTTGTCCTGACCATATAACAATGGAAAATCAGTTACAAATGCCTGAATCATTTCTTTTACACACTGCAAATTTTTCTGACAGCTTTTGGGGGTTGAAATAAGTCTATACAATGCATGGAGCAACAAAAAATACTGATAAAGAGCATCGTCCAAGACATCTTTGAAAACAAATATTCCTGAATACAAAATCAATTGCCAGATCTCGGTTGCCTTAAATCGCGACAAATCGTTCATCGACCTAGGCTTTCTGCAAAATTCATCAGGAATATGTTTTCTTAAACGTAAAAGTCTTTTATTGATTATGTCTTTATCAGCATTGAGGGGTCTGCGTTTTAAATGGTGCCCTGTCCAAATAGCTGACAGCATTTTCTTCACTATTCCTAAATCTATTAGATGCATTTTGTCGAGGGGAAAGTTAGTTACCATTTTTGTGTTCACCTCTTCCAGAATATTAGAATTTTCAATAAAATTTGCCAAATGGTGAAATTTATCTACTCGAAATTTGAAACTTTCATCGGTTCGCAAAGGGCCAATCGATGTTTTATATACTAAACTCCTATTTATTACTTTCCCCGTTTGGGTGCATTTTGAACAACCTTTGCTACTGGTATGACCCATTGTGCCTGTTATAAAAGCTCTAGCCGGTGCATCACAAACAAATTTATCAATTTTTAGTCCTAATGTTCTTCCATGAATAATTATACCTTCTTCCAAACAAGTTTTAATTTCTTCTACAAAAGTTTTCAAAAATAAATTAACATTTTCCGGCTTTCGTAAGCCTAAATATGCTCCAATCAAAAATGGATTTATAGGGGCATTATTTGATAAACAGCCCATAATTGGCCATAGTTGAGTGGAGGAGCTCTTAAACAATGGCAGCCCATCAATACCAATGTCTATGCTGATGCAATTTGTGGTATCTACCAATTCGAATTGAAGATTTTGGATTCCTTTTTTGATGCCGTAGTGTATGTAAGTTCCCGGAGAAATTATGACTATCTTATTACCTACGGGCTTTAATTTAAACAAAGTTTTTGATGACGAGGGTACTTTTATCCCCGCCATACGAAGAATTTCTAAAATGCTATCACACGCGTCTCTTTTAATTTTGAAAAAAACTGCCCAATTTGTAATTTTGTCCACAATGATTTTGTAAAGTTGCGCACGGAGCGGTAAAAATGAGTACGCGGTGGGGTTCGTATTTAGTGTTCTTTATTGAACGACGTACGAATGACAAGTAACAAGTGTAACAAGAAACGTTAAACGATACGAACGGCCGAAGCCGGGGAGCAGAAAATAGGGGGAACATTAGCACAATAGGAGAAGGAAAGATTGGGATTAGTGATTGTATCGACGGATCATTCAATACAGCACAGTTCATTTGAACATCGCGGCCGCCATTGCAGATTGCAATTATATTTTGTGGGGGTGCCGGGGTCTCGCCCAGGGTTGCGACGGACGGTGATGGTTTGGCGGTGATGCGAGGCTGCCTGGCTGTAGGATGGGCTGACGGCTGGGGGGTTGCCGCCGATTCGCGATGCCGGAGCGCTGGGGAGTGCGCTGAGGTCCTCTTCGCGGGTGATGCTCGCTGCGGACGTGCGGAGCAGTCTGAGCGGTTCGTCAAGCGATGGGGTTCGCTTGAGGTGCCGTCGGAGGAGTGACGGCGTTTCGGATAGGTCGCACGGGAATGGCGACTGACTCGGACCCGGGATGGGTGCTCTCGAGGTTTGTTGTATGGAGGGTGCAATGTGGAAATGCGGGGGGGCTGCAGTTTCCATCAATTGCTGTGCATATTGACGCGTGGCGTCGAGCCAACGCTTGTGTTGTACCCTTTTTCGCGGTCTCATTGGGGGCGATAGCCATCCTGCGGGGGGCGAAACGTTTGGCAACGAATGGGGGTGTTTGCCATTTCGAGTTTGAGTGTGCAGGGATGGTGGGCTCCGCGTGATTTGCCTTTATTTCCTTGGGTGGAAACCCTACGGGATTGAGGGCGGCACTCACGTCAGAAAGGGCTTCCTTTGGAGTAGGAAGGTTTTTTCGAAGGGCGGGACCAGTGTGCGTATGATGATTTGGCACCGCGGCAGCATTTGTCAAATGTGATGACATGGGTACTGGACCGCTTAATATCCAACCGAATACTGTGTGTTGAGCAAGTAAGCTGCCACATATGTACATTTCGGTGGAAACCTTCGAGCATGATCTGCGGGATGAGATCACTGCCAATCACTATATCGATCTGCGCTGCCTCGAAGGGGTTGGGATCAGCGAAATCTAGCATGGCGAAATCGTTCAAATTTGGGTGGTTTATTTTAGAAGGGGGGGAGAAATTCCGTTAACTTCGGAAGCACGATTGCTTGCACGGCGAGGTTTGTGCTCGTTTTAGGGACTGCCAATGTCAAGGAGCATAGATGATTGGCGTTTTTCACAATTTGTCCGCCCATGCCAGAGATCTGGAGGTTAGATTTCTCGATTGGCAATTTTAGGCGTCTCTGGACCTTCGAGGAAATGAAGGTGCGCTGAGAGCCTTGATCGATCAATGCTCGAACTCTGAACAACTTTCCAAGATGTTTAATGGACACCAGTGCCGTAGGCAGAAGGGAGTGGGTGCCATTATTTGAGTGGAGCTGGTACTGGGGGCGTACTTTGCCTTGAACATGTGCTGGGTTGCGCATCGCAAATGGAGGAATGAGTGGTGGAGTTGTTGCTCGGTTGTTGGAGAACCGTTGCGACCAAAGAAGTGGTCGAAGGTGATCGAGTGGGGGAGTGAGTGGGTTGCGCATTGCCTTTGGGGAGATGAAGCAAAGAGTGGTGCTTTTTCTGGCAATATACGCATCTGAAATTGCTTGTACAATCCTGAATTAGGTGCGATGTAGCAAGACAATTTACACAGATCTTGTGCTTTTTCACATATGCTAATCGATTCTGGGGGGTGAGCCGTTTAAAGCTTCGGCAAGTCCGTACGGAATGATTTGCGTTGCAGAGTTTGCACGCGAAGTCCTTTTTCACTTCAGTGTGAAAATTTATGGATGTGTGGGGCCGATTTTTGGGGACATTGGAAGATGAGGATTGTGGTTTCGACTTGGTAGGCCGAAAGAAATTCAGTCGTTCCACTATCTCGTATCTGCAGGAACTCATTCATTTGTGACCAGGGTGGCAGATCCTTCCGGGATGTCAACGATTGTTCCCATAAAGCTAGGGTTGCTTCGGGCAATTTGGTAGAGCATATATATACCAGCAGCGGATCCCAATTGTCTGTGTCTACGGCCTGAGACTTGAGAACGACAGACAATTGTTTATAGAATTCTGGATCCGCTGTAGTGCCTCACTATTTTCGGTGTGGGCAGAAGCTATATTCAATAAAGATCGAATTTGGTTGTCAACGAGGATGCGTTTGTTTTCATAGCGGGATCTTAGGGCTTCCCACGCGAGTCCGAAATTCTCATCGGTTAATGCGTATTGTTTAACAATAGCACCGGCTTGGCCTTGCGTTTTGTATCAGAGGTGATACAATTTCTGGGCTGGCGTGAGCTGGGGGTGGTTAATGTATACCGCAGCAAACATGTCCCGAAAGGACGGCCACTGCTCATAGCCCCCGAAGAATGTTTCGGTGTCGCAAGGAGGAACTTGGAGGTAAATGTAGGAAGTATTTGCTGGTTCTAGGGGTTGAACCGGTTCCATATGCGTAGCAGGCTGGGGGGACTGAGGTTGGAGCATCTTAATGATGTCCAACATTTTAGCCATGCACAACTCGTATTGGTCTGTGCAGCCATCAATCGTTTGCCTAGCCGACTCTTTGAAACCGTCGGGCTGGCTGTTGTCTTCAGCAATGAAGACTGCCTGATGTGCGCGCATTAGCCTCTCCCATTGGGCTTGCAGATTTTTCTGCTTAATTTGGACCAGTGATTTGGTCAAATCCTCAATGGGAGCCGATGAAAACGTTGTGCATAATTGCACGAGTCTCTCGGACTCAAAACCAAAAGTGGCAGCACTGGGATCGGTTGCTATGGGACTAAGTGGCTTGGAGCGTGTTTTGAGTGCCTCGCGAGTGACAGGAACTGTCAAATGTGCCTCAGTCGACTTTGAATATCTTGGAGAAGGAGACTCCATTTTGTTTATTTGACGCTTGGGGATCGCTCAACAGGCATTGAAATGGCTTAAAAGTTCGAAGGGGTTTTCGATTGAATATAAATATAAGGCTTATGAGGAATAAACCGTTAGTATTACCGCGTCCGCGCGGACGATAATTTAGAAATGGGGAAGTGTACACGAAAGTGTAAAAAATTTTCAATACGAATTTGTATATCTGTTGAGGACCCAGCAAGGCACGTACCGGTTATGTCGCCGGTAACATGACCGGTACGCATAACCAAGGTTTCCGTTACAGCTCTAGTGACATTCTTAAGGCGATGGGAAAAATGTCACCGAAACTCATGTATACGTGTGAGCTTCCATCCCGTTCGCCCTCATGTAGTATGTAGAAATATGGTCCATATAATTTTCTCGCTCACTCTTCCGTCACACGTACCGGTGCCGTACCAGTGACAGTACCAGTTATAGTATCGGAAAGCAACAAATTTTTTGATATATAGTCAAATGTGTATGTGAATGTTTGTATATTTGTGTGCAAACGTGAATATATGTTTGTATGTAAAAGTATGTTAATATATGTTAATATATATTTGTGTATTAGCGCGGGTTATAATAATAATTAATTCTTATTATATTTTGTATTAGGGGGACCAAACAATAATAGGGTGAACGATTAAAATTTCCTTTAGTACAGGTGGGGTGTTTTTGACCCACTGTATTCACTTGGGGTGACAACAGCTGTGCAATGAGTGTGTAAGTGCAGCACTATTGAAAATTGTTCAATGTGCTGCGAAAACAGGCTACTCGTCCCACTGTATTTGCGTTTCCTTAAATTATGTGCAGTAGCGGGATTGCTTACTGCACTGCGCTGTTTTGTAAATAGGGAAATATGCACGATAAGCGGGGTACCAGAATGTAAATTTGTATTGTGGACTTTTGGGGAGTGGGTATATATTTAGGGTAGATATATATTTATTAAAATGTTCCGCTTATCTGTTGTTGGGCCCCGTGCCCGAGAATGGGGATATCCTCAATTGCTGTGGTCCGCTCCTGTGTTGTGATACTTTTGCTTGTGATGTTGTTGTTTGTGCTGTTCTCTGCTGTTTCCCTTTTTTGCTCTGCGTTGTGGGTGTGTGTTTTGTTGTTGTTTTTGCCCGTGTTTCTGTTTTGTTATGTGCTCTTCAAAATCACTGCACTGTCCAATGTTTCGTTGCACTTTTTGTTTTAATTTCTTAGATTTGCGCACTCTTTTTTAAATGTATTTCGTTGATTTTTGGCTTGTTTTTGCACAATTTTATTTTGTTTGTAATTAGTTGAGAGTGGTTTTTTTTTCACTTTAAGTTTTTGCAATTGAAATTGTTTAAGTTTTTGTGAATTGTTTTGTGTTTAAAAATTTGGAAAATCGTAATGTTTGTAATTGTTAATTGTTCAATGTTGTTGAAGTTGTTTTTTGTTTACTAATGTTTATAGTTTTTTGTAGTTTGTTATTTATTGTATACGCGGCGCGAGTTCGCGTAGGCTCGAAGGACCATGTAAAGTTGCGCACGGAGCGGTAAAAATGAGTACGCGGTGGGGTTCGTATTTAGTGTTCTTAATTGAACGACGTACGAATGACAAGTAACAAGTGTAACAAGAAACGTTAAACGATACGAACGGCCGAAGCCGGGGAGCAGAAAATATGGGGAACATTAGCACAAGAGGAGAAGGAAAGATTGGGATTAGTGATGGTATCGACGGATCACTCAATACAGCACAGTACATCTGAACAGATTTCATTAATATCCTTTGGTTCTTCTAAGTCAATGTTGTCGCGGTCCGGTGTAAAAATATGTAAAATTTGTCCGTCATTTACAAATTCAGTTGTTTTATTTTTATTTTGTGTTATTTCTGTTGTTTTAAGTTGTTTAGCGACTAAGCGCTTTAAGTGTCGCTTGCTGACACCTGGTAAGCTCATTTTCAACTTACTTACTCCTTTGTTCCTTTCCGCTTGATGTAAACACAATTTTTAAAAATTTTTTTGTTTCCGTTTTTTTTGTTGCCGTTTTTTTTGTTTCAGGTTTTTTTGTATTATATTCAACAAAAACACAATTTTTTGAATTTTTTAACTTTGTTCAGCATACTGAACTTTTTTTTTTCAAGTGCTCACATTGTGCTCCTTGGGAAAGCAACTCCTTTTGTTTCCCGTTTGGAATTTTAAAAACCAATATTAATATATATACCATTAATATATTTGGATATAAGAATAAGGAAAAAAATTTGAACTGTTCAATTCAGAAAACATTTTCAAAAGCGATTTTGAAGATATGTATGTGTTTGAAAATGTGGGATAAAAAATGTAAGTGATAACAATAAAAAAAATATGATATTACTTAACATTTGTTATTCCACATTTTCAAACCCATCTAATACGACATCTTCAAAATCGCTTTTGTATACGTTTTCTGAATTGAACATTTCAAGCATTTTTTGCGATGGTTCAAAGTTAGTACATTTTGTTTGTAACATCCTTATTCTTAGAATGGCATCAGCCGTCTTGACACACATTCGATTGCGAAGTTTATTTTTAACAATGCTCATAAGTGAAAATGCACTTTCGACAGATGCATTAGAAAAAGGCAGAGAAAGAAAAGAAACTGCAAGATTTGAAATATGCTGGAACCTCTGATTTCCGGCAGCATCACTATCTTCCATCACTTTCGACCAATATATATCTGATGAAGTTTCTTTATTTCTAGGCGATGTAGAAGATTCCATTCATTTACTGTTGTATCAACGTCATCACAAACACTCAAAAAAAAACGGCGATTTCTGTTATATCCTGTTTGTACAGACTCGAAGCATTTTCTGGAGTAAATTGGAAATCGCATTTGTAACTGCTCTACAAGCGTGATCAAAAAGTCCCTGCACCTTTGCTTGATAACGACCAGCTTTTCGGGTTTGCATTGTTTACACATGGTGTTGAAATTATATCCAAAATTTATGCAATCGAATGGCATTAAATGATTTTTGAACCTGAAAACGTTTAAGCCTTGTTTGCTAATTTTTTCAAGTTGTTGAGGAACGACTATTTTTTGTAAAGTATTATAAAAAAGTTCATTTAAGTCGCGGAAAAGTTTCAACGGTTCCGCAGATTCCGATTGGAAGAGTTGATTCAATCCTAATATCCCTTTCAACGATTGGCGCAGAAACAAGAGGTATAATTGGTTGTCAATGCAATTATACAAAGCTTCTGCTTTGAACCCAGCATCCCCGCGGTTGTTATGTCTTACTAAATCGAAATGCAGTTTTAAAATATCCCACTGATCTAACATTGTTTCGATTGCCTTCAACCGAGCAAGCCAACGAGTACCGGACAACTTAGCTATTTTTTTTTTAAGTCTCTCTCCCATGATTTCGAACAATTGCCTGTATTTAATGTTCCGTTATGTACTATTGGAAAACCATGCATGACTTTCTTTAACTAGGAAATCCAAATTTTTAGGCAAAACGTCACAGGCTTTTTCCGCGCAAAGGTGAAGCGAATGCGAAACACATTTAACGGATATCAAATGAGAAATATGATCTTTTAATCGTGATGAAACTGAATTGTGTTTTCCAATCATCGCATTTGCGCCATCAATTCCAATACCAAAAAGTTTTGTAAGTTTTAAGTTGTCGGTTTTTAGCTGCTTTCTCAATTGATCAGTCATTTTTTCTGCTGAACCCGATTCAAGCTTTACAAGCCTATAAAACGAAGTGCAAACCTTCCGCAATTGTTTGCTAAAATATCTCACCATTACACACATAACCTTCGTAGTGTCACAGAATAAACAGTATACAGAAGGCGCATCTGAAATAATTTTGCGATTTCATTTCAGACGCGGGCGGGAAGCAGCAAAGATGAGGAAAATATATATGGAACCGAGAGAGTAAGCGCAAGCGAGCGGAGAGCTGCTTTGCGATCCTCTCTTGCATTCTCGCATTCATTCGACGGATTGGTTTATTCTCATTTCGACAACAACACGCAATGTTGTTGTTTTCCGCAGCAAGCCAGCTTGGCTTTACTCAGGCACTTTGAAATGGTGGTTGTTTTGTCAAAGCGATCGCCAGTCACTTTTTCCTATGCAAATTTTGCCTCTTGCTTCCGCTTCTTGTTTGTAAAAAAGCAAGCGCAGAGCGAGCACGTGCCGGCGAATTTGTTTATTGTCATTATCAATCGAATCTTCCAGCTGAATGGTAGTTTTTTGTTCATTAATTGATATTAAATTTTGCAAATATTTAGACATGGTTTATCCAAAATAAAAATTTGTACAAATATATTTACAAGGCTAGTTCCAAGTATAATTATTTGTCTAAATTTTGACGTGGTTGATTCCAATTTTGAATTTTTTGCAATTGTTTTCGACGTGGTTGATCCAAATTTAAAATTTCTACAGATATATTTACGAGGCTAGTTCCAAGTTGTCTAAATTTTGACCTTGTTGATTCCAATTTTGAATTTTTTGCTATTTTTTTGACGTGGTTGATCCAAATTAAAAATGTTTACAGATATTTTGACGTAGTTGATCCTTTCTGGTCATTATATTACCTTTGATTTGGCATGTTCATTGACTTTACTAGTATACGAA
The DNA here is from genome assembly GCA_964056695.1 of Melieria picta. Lineage (NCBI taxonomy): Eukaryota > Metazoa > Arthropoda > Insecta > Diptera > Ulidiidae > Melieria > Melieria picta. Next base: position 66,991,356 of record OZ057400.1, read on the forward strand.
AAATGGATCCGGCTCCGAGTAAAAATTTACTACCCCGGGTGGGTAAAAATTTAATAAAGTCAGGGCTTCAATGCTGCATAACAAGTTGCCGAAGATCTAGACGGGATGATGAAAAACTTAAAATGTTGGCCCAAATTTGGCGAGAAAAATATAGCATCAAAACTAAAGAATACACCAAACCATTATTTATATGCGTTAATCACTTCTCAAGTTCTGACATTGGGAAAAAATATTTAAAGTCTGGAGCAGTTCCTGTATTTAATTTGGAAAATGTTGAAGAAACTTATGAGATTTCAGAGCCCGATTGTTCAACTAAAAAGAGACGAAAAAGTGAGTCCTAGATGGGTATTGTAATAATTGCGAATCATATGCTAAATCCGTACATTTTTACAGGAAGAAGTATTACAACATTTTGGCAAAATACAGAAACATTAAAAACCAGAAAAAAGTTCCAAAAAAGTCAGATGTGCTCCAACGTATCGACTCTTATAATAACGTGAGTAAAGAATCAAAGGTATTTTGTAAGCTTCTTCTTAGTTCCCGTCCTAAAGAATATACGGAAGATGTAAAAGATTTGGCTCAAAATATTTATTATGTCTCGCAGTCGACATATCAATTTTTAAGAAAAAAATTAACAGGCAGGTGCCAGATTTCGATCGAAATCGAATCGGAATCGAAATTCCAAATCGAGTGGATTCATTTTTCATGTGCTGCATTCCACTCATTTTCATAGCTTCGAAATCGATTCACAATAAACTTTCGCAGTCAGTTGAATTTTTGACTGTTGAATTTGAAACAAACAATTCTTGTGAGGTTTGTAAAAATGAGTGCAGTGTTTATTACTACGGTTTTAACCATTCAACAAAAGAGAAATGCTTACGAAAAAAATTAAGCGGCGTGCATTAAGGGACCAATCCAATCCCATGGAACTTACAGAGGCAGTGTAAGTGTTTTAAAATATTATTTGGCTGGGAATTTGTAATTACAGTTTGTAACTGCATTTAAGGTTCATATCATACTACCGCGTGAACAAAGATGCGTTCAATATGTTGTTAAGAATTATTTCACCGCACCTACCATCATCTTCAATTCCTGCCCAGCTTCAACTAGCAGCCACTCTACGGTTCTTAGCAGAAGGAAGTTTCCAAAAATCAGTTGGAAAGGATGCTGACATAGCTTTGGGCCGTAGCACAATTTCTAAAGTTTTGACAAGAAACCTTAACATTTTGGAAAGAAAGATTTGTGCTACCTGGATTAAATTCAATAGCTCTGATGACGAGCGTCGCAAGTCGAAGCGGAATTTCCTCTAAAATTTTCGCATTCCAGGTGTCATAGGTTGCGTCGATGGCACGCACATCAAAATAACTAAGCCGCATCACGATGAATCACTATTTTACAATAGAAAGGGGTATTTCAGCATTAATGCTATGATTGTAAGTTTACAAATATGGCTGTATATACATGTTACGGACTGGCTGACCTACAAATACATAGATATGCGATTACAACATGATCATCAACGGTGTCGATGCGCGTCATCCAGGATCGAGCCATGACCCGTTCATTTGGAGTATGAGCAGGGCTCGAGAACACCTTGTAAGAAACTTTGAAGGCGGTGAACGCAATTCCTGGCTTCTGGGGGATGCTGGATATGCGCTTGAGCCTTTTCTTTTGACTCCATATAGAGATCCAGAAGCAGGAACTTGTAAGCACACATTCAACATAAAGCATTCAGCAGCTCGTAATGTGGTTGAGAGAACAATTGGTGTTCTGAAAAGCCGCTTCAGGTGTTTAGCCCGTTGTCTTCAGTACCAACCGCAAAAAGTCGTGCAAATGATAAATGTATGTTGTGCATTGCTAATATCTGCAGACATTACAAGATTCAGGACGAAGATGATGGAAGCTTTGCGGTACCAAATAAAACAACGGAAAGCTATGAAATTTCTGAAGTAAATGAAGAATTGACATTTAACAATGAAACCAGCAGAATAAGGGATGAAATAGCAAATAATATAAATTTAAGATATTAAAACGCATACTGTAATAACAAAAGGCTGCGTATTTTATAAACACACTTACATTTTATTTTACCATCTATTTCTATTAAACAGAATAAGGAAACTAAAAGGCATAATATGCAAGTAGAAGAACTATTGCATGAACAAAATTTAATAAAACAGGAAAATTAGATGGACATGTTAAAATTTACTTTTTGTTTGAAAGTTGGTTGGTTTTCAGTTTCAATTCTTTGATTTCTTCGTTTTCACTTCAACGCAGTTAATCGAATTCACACACACATAGAAAACAATAGAATTGAAATGTGGCACTTGTCATTTCACATGAATTTATTTTCGAAAATGAAATTGAAAGTAGTGAAATGCAGCACCCCAAATTTCGATTTCAGTCGGATTCAATTTAGATTTCGAGTGAAAGTGAAATCTGGCACCTGCCTGTAAATCTAAATTTGCCACATATCTCGACTGTTAATCGATGGGCCCCTGTTAAGTTCCTGCAGCCAGGTTTTAAGAACTCTACTTTTGAGGTTATAAGAAAACGGTGCTTGGATTTGACCCAGAGCGAAAAAACAACATGATTCTATTAATGGATGAAATGGCAATTAGAAAGGAATTACGATATAATCCTAAATTAGATTTGGTTGATGGGTATGAAGAAAATGGGGTTGAAAGGACAAGCCAAATAGGAAAACAATTATGTGTTTTAAGGTCAAATCAATATTTTCTAACTGGTCATTGGTACTAAATTACTTTGTTTCCAAAAACGGACTTTCTGCAAATATGTTAAAAAATATAATTCTGGAAAATTTAAAAATTCTTAATAGTTTTGGCATCACAGTAAAAGTTATAACTTGTGACCAAGGGTCTTCCAATAGGAAGTGCTTTTCGGATATGGGTGTAACTTTGGAAAGGCCTTTTAATGATGGAAAAGTGTTCTGCATGTATGATTTCCCGCACCTTGTTAAATCATTCAGAAATGGCTGGCTCAAATGCGACTTAGCTACAACAAATGGAACTGCTAGTTTTAGGGTAGTTCAGGAACTATTTGAAATGGAACTTAAATCAACAACAAAAATGTGTCCTAAACTAACCAGCCAACACATTTTCCCAAATTCTTTCGAGAAAATGAAAGTAAAACTGGCAACCCAAATTTTCAGCAGGACTGTTCAAGCTGCTATTAGGACAACTGCTGAAACTATAGGTTTCAAAAGTTGCTCTAAAGAATTGGCTTTATCTACGGCCAGCTTTATAGAAAATATTGACAAAATATTTGATTGCCTAAACAGTGGATCGTTATATTCCAAAAATTTTTACAGATCTGCGATTCAACTCAACAGCTTATCACATGAGTACATAAAATTCTTCCTTAAATACCTGGATGAAATCTCATTTGTTGACAAAAAGGAAAAAGTATTTTTTCTAGATGGGATGAAACTTACTCTAAAAGCTGTTTTGCTATTAGTAGACGAGCTTTTTGAGAAAAAATCCGAAATTTTTTTTTTGATGACAAGGACATTAAACCAAGACAAACTTGAAAATATGTTTTCTATACTACGACAAAAGGGTGGTAATAATATAAATCCATAAGTGGCTGATATTAATAATATATTAGCACGCTTAATGGCCGCCAAAATTGTGCAATTGAGTTCCCACAGCAATTGTGAAGAATTAAATGATACTACGTTTGAAACGCTTTCTAATATCGTATTAAATCTCGACTCAGCTCCTGAACATAACGAAGAAACTAGTCAAACCGATGATTTCGAAGTGGATAATAATGCAGCCATCCTTGCCGATTTCATATTAAATGATAATTTTCAGAACTGTTCTGAATTTACCATTGATTTAGCGTCTTTAAGATATTTTTTGGGTTATGTTGTTTACAAAATACTTCCCAAAATAAACTGTGAAACATGTGCAGGTGAATTGAGAAAAGAAGATGATGTACTAACAGTTCCTAGTGAACTTTTCATATTTCACAAAAACTTTAACTCTCTCAAAGATTTCGGCAATCTGATTAGTCCATCGCAAATTCTATTAGAGATAAGCAAAGTACACATTTCAATTTTCCGCAGCATTTTTGAAAAACAGCCACAATTTGTAGGTATAAAAAATTTAATAAAAGTTAAATGTCAAAATGCTACACCACAATGGTTTTCCACATGTCCTGATCATAAAAACACAATTTTGGATTTTATGATCTTAGTTCTTCTCAGGAAGCATTGTTCATGGGCCTCAGAAAAGAAAAATCTAACTAAACCCGGAAAACTTAAAATCGTAATAAACTCTGGTTATTTTGACCAAACTTATTCCCTGACTTATTCCCACAATTGGCGGTTTTTTTATCGTAGTATTGTGAGTCGTTGAGCTCCTTACAGAATTCAGCCAAAGCAAAAATTTATTCTAACTTCAGTTGTTAGCCAGCGACAACAATAACCACAGGCTGTCGCCTTTCCCCTGTACGCGTTTCCTCCATCACCATGCATGCGGCACGTCGCTTTGTTGGCCAATAACAACAACCACATATATGGTGCGTTACTGTTTTGTACACCGGCATGCGATCAATACTTTTATCTGTTTGCTCTCCGAACATTTGATTTTTCGCTCTCACAGCTTCTCATTTTACGCTCTCGCGCTCTGTGCGTTCTCGTCCCCTTTACTGCTTCCCCCCGCATCAACAAACGGGTCCTACCGCTGGAACCCGCAAAGAAAATTTTCTTTACACCAGATGCGCATTCTGTATATTGTTTGTTCTGTGGTAGTGTCTACTATAGTACTCTCGTCGATTACACTGCACAACACCAACAAAAATAACAAGGTTCTGACAACGGATTCTGCTAGAGGGGACCAAAAAAAAATATACGTGTATCAGCGTTTTGAAAGTTTACATCTGAATTTTTTTTTAGGGGGGGTCAAAGTTTTCCCCCTTTTGCACATTCTTATGGTGAATCGGCATACGAAAACCATGTAACCTTACATATTAGGTATATGATGGGTTCAGCAATTTGATGTAAAATACTACGAAGAATATTTTTGTGGAGCATTTTTTTATTTTATTTTGGAGCATTTTAACCCTGTAGCTACTATTTTTATGGGTCAATTTGACCCTTTTTTCTAAAATGTCAAAAATGTCCTGTAAAACAGAACTTTTTAAGGACAAAATGTACCACGAAAATATTTGCCATAAAATTCTACTATAGGTCTCTAAATACATCAAAGCTCAGAAATTAACTTGAACGCCAGAATTAGGCCGAAACTGAAAATGTGTTTAACTGTTTATTTCGTACTTATTCAAAATTGGTACTAAAATGTCCTGGATGGCGGTGATGTCAGCCTTACATTTCGTGAGGGCTTCCGCCAGTTGGATAGAGGCACCTTCCCTAAAGAGGGTCCGGACATTCCAGGTGCATATCCTCACATTGTGGTCCTTAAATCGTTTGCTGTGGTCGTCAACATAGTGGGTTCCATCCGAAGCTTGCTTTTTGGCTTTCATTGGAATTCTGATTTTACGTGGCGGGCACCGAACCCTGCGCACAACCCAAATTTCAAGTCCTGGGGATTGAACACGCTGCACACATTAGTTCACTATTCAGCGGGTACCAAATAGCTATCCAGAAGGGTCGCGCGGAGGCTGTGTATCAGCTTGGATTAGACAGGGACCAGGATCGTTCTGGCGTTCGCCACGTTGAACGCAATCAAACACTTTACCTTGTATGCCCGCTCCCATCCTTCCAATTTATAGCAACCAGAAACTACCGCAAATCTATATATATATAAACTATCTGGGTCCTGCGGCTTTGCACGCGCGCTCATGTTTCCACCGAAACAAATTCTTAGCCCATTGTTGACCCCGTCAGTTTTTGATTAAAAAAACATGTGCCTAATTATCTTTATTTTTAAGTGTTTTCAAAAATTTTGAAGTCAAAAGGCCCATTAAATCATGTGTTTTCACTTTTACTCTAGACTTCTTAACCCTTAGTTTTCTACGGTAGATCTCGAATTTCAAAAAAATGAAAAGCACGTTTTAATTATATCCCGATTGACCCATTATTGACCCCGTTAGATTTTGATTTTCAAAAAAGTGAAAAACATTCTCACTAAGAGTACTTTCACCAAGTTGTAAGTCAATGGGCCCATTAATTCATGGTTTTTCACAGTTTCTCCGTACAAACTTTTAACCCGTCGTTGACCCGTCCGACTTTAATATCCGGAAAACGTATCGACTTATTTTACATTTGAAGTACTTTCACCAAGTTTGAAGTCAATAGGCTAAAAAAATTTGATCTTAATTTGATTTGATTACTTGAAGTTTTTATCCCGTTGGAAATCTAATGGATATTTATTTAACGGAAAAATGTACTGCAAATATGTAAATAATAATTAATCAAAAGTAATAAAATTAGATGCTAATCATATTTATGTAATCAATGCGAAAAATCAAACTATATATCATAACTATAACGCTAACAATTTTACTATTAATGTACATTATATAATACGCTTTGAAAATTGTAGCATTGAAATTGATAATAAAACCTATAAACATCGTAAACCTCTTGCTATACAATTATTACCAAACCCAGTCAAACTAATTAATATGACTATCATGAAAAATTTAACTATGGAAGAGTTGCATTTTAAGAATATTGAAAATATTCATCAAATAACAGACCTAAAATATGAAGCCAAGAAGGCCAATATAATGAACTACGGCTTTATTATATGTTTATTAATAATGATAATAATCATTTGGAAATGTAAGCAAAATTTTAAAAACAAAGTTGAAGTTAACATTAAACAAACGCCGATATATGAACCAGCAACATCTTTCGACCACATGATGAAAAAGATTAACTACTACTCATACTTGAATCGGAACGATTCATTTAACAAAGGGGGTAGTTACCGAATGCTGACACAATTCTGGAGTTAAGAAATGCTGACACAACTCAAAACGATGCAGCTGCACAACATGTTACATACGAGTATTTCGGACTCGTAGCCTGTTAAAGCATTGCTGGAAAGTGATTCTACCTGTACATTACTCATGCTACGTTGTTGAAAGTGTGATAAAGTACTTCTAATGATGCCTAGCCATCCTTACTAGGGATTGCAATCCCGGGATTCGCGATCCCGGACAATTCCAGTCCCAAAAAATCCCGGGATTGACAAAATCCGATCCCGGGACCGAAACATAAAAATATCTTACTTTTGCTTTTGTCACCTTAATTTCGAAAAAGGCAAATCTTATTTAATATTGTAGCGATGAGGCACTGTGCTGTGCTAAGCATGAATAGCATACTTTTAGGCATGCACTTTGAAGTACGGCAAATTTGGTATAATTCGCTTGGTATAGTCCGATATGGCAAGGATGGTTCGCGAAGGAATGGGCTGTGCGAGAATGGTCGAGCGTTTTCCAAGTGGAAGTTGCAAGAAACTTTGGCGCGATAAGAAAACTGGTATAAAAGCAGCAGTGTGCAGCGCAAAGAGTCGAGTCTGAGTTGAATAAGCAAAGTGGTAACAAGTGTAGATACAAGCAAAGTGTAAATCTGTAAATAAAGTGATTGTTGATTTTTGACTGCGTTTGCGCTGAATAAATGAAGTTGTTTTATTTTTAAGCACAATCCAGTATACGAGCCTAGAAAAGTCATATGCGTAACATTTGGTGTCAGAAGTGGGATTGTGCTACTGAAAATAAACAAAAAAAATAATAAATAAATAAATAAAATTATAAAAACGCAGACATGGTTAAATTCGAGCTGCTGAAGTTGGACCAGCTGAAGAAGGAGCTGGCTGCCTGGAATTTGCCGACTGCTGGCGGAAAGGTGGAGTTGCAGCTGCGCTTGCGAGAGGCGTGTGAATCACGAGGCATCGATTGGGCTGCACACGAGTTCGGAACGCAGGAGCAAGAGGCGTCGGCCAAGGTGGAGGAATCGCCTGCTGGTGCTGCGTCGATGCAAAATACGGCTGCAGCGGCTGCGCCACCATAAGCCATGGACATGAGCCAGCTAATGGTCGCAATGAAAGGCATGTTCGAGGCTTCCAACCAGAAAATGGAAACGGCGAACCGAGAAGTAGCAGAGCGAATGGAAACCAAACTCCAGGAAAATGCTGAGAAATTTGAAAATGCAAATCGTGAAATATCGGCGCAAATGGAAGCGTCCAATCGAGAAATGGCAGCGAAACTGGAAACTACGAATCAGGAAATTTCGGCAAACGAGTTGACAGTCTGGAGGAGCGCCTACTTATGATGGTGCTACACCATTTGATACGTTCAAACTGCAATTCGACTTCGCTGCCTTAGAAAATCAGTGGACCGATATCAGGAAAGGTCGGAGATTGGCATTGGCGCTGAAAGGTCCTGCGGCTGAGGTAATGAAATCAGTTCCGGAATGTTCGACAAGTGATTACGAGGCCATCATGAGAGCGTTGGCAGCGAACTACAGCAACGAGCACAACCATACGCTGTACTACTGTGAGCTGAAGAACCGCAGGCAAAGAGCCAACAAGGCGCTGCAGACATATGCAGCAGACATTGAGCGGCTCGTACAGTTGTGCTACCCGAAATTCGGCGCTGATGACCTCGAGAGGATGAAGATTGAGTCGTTTATTGAAGGTCTTCATGACCCGGAGACACGTCGCAGTGCGTTGATGATGGGCAAGCCGACATTTAAGGAGACGGTGACCAGCGCGATGACATATGAGGCGACATGGATTGGAGGCACTCGGTATGCACCTGCAAGAATACGCCAAATCCAGCCCGACAGCGACATTTCGATCCAGGCCATAAGCATAAGCACGGTTGGTTTGCTCTAGAATTGTTTGCTGGACATGCGGCAAGCAGGGTCACATAGCACGAGACTGCCGTCAACGAAAGAGGCTCCGCGATCTTTTCCTCGGCCCTTTCGCCGCCGAACACCGATCGCAGCCTCTGATCCACTCAGCGACAGACTCCTGGCATCCTACCCAATAGAACCGCCTTCTTATCTTGGCGACAGGTTTTGCGATGCCTAGGTGCCCTCCACTGGAGTCGTTATGGTTTGCCTCGATAACATCGTCGATCCGACCTTTTGGGACCACTATTAGGGATTTTCTGGTCCTGCCATCCCTGCTCTCCCACTCGCGGTATAGGCAGCCATCCTTCAGACGTATACTTTGCTACTGTGCCCAGTAAGCCTTCGCATCGGGCTCTCACCAGCCATCTCCTGCCACTCTCTGCGCTGTGCCTTTGATGATTTTTGCGAGATCCGTATCCTCGCGCTGGTCCTTCTGTAGCCTTACCGCAAGCCAATCTTCCTCTTGTAGAACTCTTACCGACCGAACATCCACAATTTGTCCCTTGTTTTCGGCTTGCGAATTATGCTTGCGCTCGGTTTTACTCGGCCGTACTTCAAAGTGCATGCCTAAAAGTATGCTCGCATTCATGCATAGCACAGCACAGAGTGCCTCATCGCTACAATATGCAATCCCGAAAAAAAATTGCGGATTGCGGTTTTCAGTCCCGAAAATCCCGGGATTGCAAGACTGGTCCGGGATTGCAATCCCTAAACCTTACGTATGCTGCCCGCTACACAACGACGATGGCAGTGACACGTCTGCAATAATTTTGACGATTGCACGGCCACACGACACTGACCGCAGTTGTCGCTGCCGCCAAATATAGAACTATTCTCTATTCCATAGGCGAAAAACACTTATTTTTAGTGGTATTTTTCCTACTTTTTCAGTATGCTTCGAACAACAATTACAAATTTGTTAATATTTCAATTAAACTTTACTAGTTGTTAAAATGGCCGTGTGTTCGGGTCATGAGGTTGGGCACAGCTTGCTGTTTGGGCAGAAGTTCTAGAACTTTTAATTAGGAGCACTTTTAATTGGCAATACTATTTTCTAGGTTGTTTGGCTTAGCTATTTATAATGAGTAGACTCATACCGGAGCAAGGTTTGCAACTTAAATTAAATTACATTTCAATTACATTACATTCAAATCGATGACAGGCAGCCGGGTACAGCGAAGGGAGTCAGTTTGGTTTGGACAAGCAACCGTGCAACACGGAGTGGAAAAGTGAAAGTGAGTGAAATTAGCGATAAGCAAAGTGAAGTGCAAAATCGTGGATAAAGTGATTACTCGTGGTGAACTACGTTAAATAATTTGAGTGTGTTTTATTTTGAGCACAATCTAGTAATACGAAGTACGCCCGCGTTGGCATTGGCGTTGACCCTAAATCACGTCGCAATACGTTGATGATGAGCAATCCGACATTTAAGGAGACGGTGACTGTATGAGACGGCATGGATAGGGAGCTCTGGGTATGCTTCTGTAAAGATAAGCCGATAGATAAGCCAACCTCAAAGCGACATTCCGAACCATACCATAAGCTCCCTGACACCGGCCAGATGTTTTCGTCTAAAGTCCTTTGCTGACTTTACGACAAGCAAAGCAGGGCTAGGGAGAAGGTGTCAGTAAACTCTAAAGATTCAGCCCAAAGGGACGGGTGCTGACCCACACAACTTGCTATCCTACCGTACTCGTTTCGCAACTGAAACGACAACCCAGCAATTTGATTATTGAAAAAAGATAAACGAAAAGTCGTTTGTTTTGACACTGGCCCTTCTTTTTCAATCATCAGTAGGAACCACTGCATGGCATACCGTTGAGGACAGTGACTGGGCAAACGAGCACCAGTGAAAGGAAACAATATACATCGGTCCGACACCCTACAACATGAGTTCATTGTCGCGAATATAATACTGCTTACTTACTGAACTGGCCATAATAATCCGTTGCCGGGTTATGGCCTGTCGCAATAGCTCTCTCCTGGCGCCTCGGCTTTGCGCACATCTTCTCCAGTTGGTAACACCAAGAGAAGTTAGGGCGTCCTCAATTAGGTCCTTCCACCGGAGACACGGCCCCCCTCTTCGCCGTCGACCTCCAATTACCGCAACGAACATATTTTTCGCCGGAGCTTCATCGTCCATACGGCAGACATGGCCAGGTCTGCGTAGCCGCTGGCTTTTAATTCGCTGTGCTACGTCCATGTCTTTATATGTACAGCTCATACAGCTCGTTGTTGGTCCCTCTATGGCTTATTGTGCCCGTGCTCCTCCACTCTTGACAGGAGCATCCTCGTTGTCTGCTTTGGCATTAGCCTCGCTAGCGCCACCACAGCTCTCGTGACTCGCTCCGCAGTGTGCTGCAGGTGCTGCTTGAACGTCAGTCGGTTGTCAAGTATGACGCCCAGGTACCTAATTGCGACTTTCGAAGCAATCATGTGGCTATTTACGCGAACCTGAGCCTGCTCCACCTTCTTCCTGCTTGATATCAGCAGGACTTCAGTTTTTTGTTTGGCCAGCTGCAGGCCGATCGCAGTGAGCCAGTGAACCTTCGTTACCGTGTCATTGCAGACCGCCTCAATGTTGTGGATGTGCTTTCCTGTGACCACTACTACGATGTCGTCCGTGAAGCCGACGATTTTCGCTGTCTCGTGTACGTCCAGTTGCAGTACGCCGTCATACATGAGATTCCACAACATCGGGCCCAGCACTGATCCTTGCGGGACACCTCCTGTCACTAGATGCAGTTTTTCTCCGTCGTCAGTCAGCGTATGATTGCCACCAGGTACTCTGGAACCCCTCTTCGGCGCAGCGCTGACAGGATGTGCCAGCAATTTGCGGAGTTGAACGCGTTTTTTACGTCCAGCGTAACCAGGCAGCAGTACTCCTTTTTGCCACCTTTCCAGCGTGTGCCACTGATTGCGTATCGAGCCGCTTCAACCACTACCTCGATTGCGTCGATCGTCGACCTTGATTTCCGAAACCCGAATTAGTAGTCGGATAATCCGCCTGCTGCAGTAATAGCCGCGTCTAGCCTGTCGGATATTATTCGCTCCAATACCTTGCCTGCCGTATCCAGCAAACATATTGGGCGATATGCGGAGGGATCGTCTGGGGGTTTGCCCCCCTTGGGCAGCAACACCAGTTTTTGCAGCTTCCACTGGTCCGGGAAAGTCTGCTCTTGCAGGCACGTGTTGAACACATCCGCGAATAGTCCTGCGTGGAGTCTAATGGCGTTGGCATCGCCCCGAGCTGGTCCGCCAAGTGGCTTCGTTGTTGTTGGTATCGGTGACAGTCGAAAACAACATGTTCCGCGTCTTCGTTTGCGTTACAGCAATAATCACAGTGAGGGTCTGCCTCGTACCAGAATCGGTGGAGATAGGCCTTAAAACACCCATGGCCTGTGAGAATCTGTGTTAGGTGAAAATTGGTTGCACCGTGCTTTCTTTTCAGCCAGGTCTCGATGTCTGGAATGAGCGTGTGGGTCCAGCGTCCTTTCGTTGAAGAGTCCCATCGTTCTTGCCATTCTCTCACTTTGTTTGTCTTGATGGTCTCCTGTCTCTCTTTGTTTTCTGCGGTCCGAAGTTCTGCTGCCTCGCGTGCCGCTAAGTCGACAGGCATTCTGCCCGCTATTACATTGGCAGCGTCATCTGACAGCGTCCGGAAGGCACTGCAGACCCTGAGTGATGCCAACCGGTGTGCTGTTGCCACATCTTTCAAATATGAAGGTGTCTCGGTTGCTGGTGCCCAGATCGGCGCCGCGTACTGGATAATAGATGTGCTGACGGTTGCTAGCAATCTCCTCGTATGCTGCCTGGGGCCCCCTATATTCGGCATTAGTTGGGTGAGCGAGGCAACTGCTTTGTTCGCTTTTTCGCCCGCATATTTTAGGTGCTCCTTGAAGTTTAGCCGGTTGTCCAACAAGACCCCTAAGTACTTGATATACGGCTTAGATGTTATCGTGTGCTCGCCTACACGAATTTCCAAGGTTTCCACCTTCTTCCGACTGTTCATTAGCACCGCTTCCGTTTTGTGGTCTGCGAGTTCCAAGTTGTTGTCCCGCAGTCAACATTTTACATCTGCGATCGTTTCGCTGCATGTTTTGGCGACCTTATCCAGCCTCTTTGCTGTCACCACGATGGCTTTATCGTCCGCGTAGCCGACGATATGTACTCCGTCTTGCTTCGGGATTCTCAGCACGCCGTCATACATAACGTTTCATAATAGTGGCCCTAGCACCGATCCTTGTGGTACACCGCCTGTAACTGCGTATGTTTTCGGACCCTCGTTCGTGTCGTATAGTAGGGTTCTATCTTCGAAGTAGCTATCCACTATCCGCAGCAGGTATTCCGGAACCCTTAGTCGGCGAAGTGCATTGAGTATCCGGTTCCAGTTGGCGGAATTGAAGGCGTTCCGAACGTCTAGCGTGACTACCGCACAGTAGTGCTTGGTTCCTTCCAGCCATCTCTTGCCCTTCATCGCGTTACGTGCGAATTCGCAGACTTTGCCAATTGCGTCGATCGTCGACTTCCCCTTTCGGAAGCCGTACTGGTACTCAGAGAGACCTTCCGCTGCTTCGATGAACTGCTCTAGCCTCATGCCGATTATTTTCTCTAGGACCTTGCCTATTGTGTCGAGCATGCACAATGGTCTGTGCGATGAAGGTTCTTCCGGAGGTTTGTCGCCCTTTGGGATCAGCACCAATCGCTGCTTCTTCCACCGTTTTAGGAAGCAACCTTCGCGCAGGCATCGCGAGAACGTGTGGCAGAACAACTGCGGCTGCAGATCAATAGGTTTTTTAAGACGGTGTTCGGTATACCGTCCAATCCTGGGGTTTTGTTCGGCTTCCCCGCCTTCGCCGCTTCCATCAGCTCATCCAGAGTTACTGCCGGGATGGAGTTGGCCTCAATAGGTATCCCGCGTTGAGAATCCAGCTGCTGGTTATGTGGGAAGAGACCGGTAACGATGCGCTCCATGTTGGCCGGGCTTACCGGCCACCGTTGCCGCTTGTGCCTTTGATTTTCGAGAACACTATACGGTACGCACTTCCCCAAGGGTTGCTCTGTACCTCTTCTCTGAGGGCGTTGAAGGAGTCTTTCTTACTTTTCGAGATGGCCTTCCGCAATTCCTTCCGTTTTGTCTTAAAGGCGGCTTGCAATTGTTGGTGGTCGTCTCTACCTCTTGCTCGTTGCTGTCTTCTTCTTAGCTTGTGGCATTCTGTTCTCAGGCCTGCTATTTCGCTGTTCCACCAGTAGAGTTGTGGTCTGCCGATACCTTCGCGTTTTCGCGGCATTGCTGCGTCGCATGCGTGAGCCAGAGCGCTTACCATATCCTCAGCCATCGCTTCAGCATTTCCGTCTGGGACCTCTATGCTTCCGAGCGTATAAGCTAGCATTTCAACGTCGATGTTTTTGCTTTTCCATCCGTTCCGCTGTGCTTTCTCTATGGGTTTTCGTCGAGAGAAGCGTCGTTGCTGCCGTGTGTTAAAGATGATGGCGTAGTGGTCGCTGTGTGTGTATACATCTGATACTTCCCATTGAATGTCCTTCGCAATTGCTCTGCTGGCGAACGTTAGGTCGATTATCGAGCTAGCGGCACCCTTCCTGAAGGTTGGTGTTGTACCTTTGTTTATTAAAATTAGGTCTAGGCTCGCAAAAGCTTCCAAAAGTGTGGCTCCTCTCTTGTTGGTTTTTTGGCTTCCCCATTCTACAGCCCAGGCGTTGAAATCTCCGGCGATGACGGTTGGCGACTTTCCACGCACATTGGCCGCTAGTCTGTCGATAAAATCTTCGAACTCTTGCCCACTTAGGCTTGGCGGTGCGTAGCAGCTGAAGTAGTGAACCCCGTCGATTTTTGCATGCACGAAGCCATTGTGGCGTTGGTTGTGTTTTTCCTCGAAGGGTATACTGCCACAGGTCCAGATGGCGGCATTATGCGTTCTATCCGCGATCCATTTACCGTTAAGAGCTGGTGTTTTATATTGCTCGCTGATAAGGGCAATGTCTGCGTTTTGCTCTAGCACAGTCTGTTCGAGTCGTTTTCGTGCTGCTTCGCAGTGATTTAAGTTCACTTGAATGCACTTACACATTTTTTGCCGTTTTCACCGCCATTTTATATGCAGGGCACTTATAGCTTCCAGTGGCATGTAAATTACCTCCTTCTACGTCCGGGCTGCAGATTGCGCATTTCGGAGGTGCTTCGCAGTGTTTCGCTAGATGGCCTTTTCCTGCACATCTGAAGCATATTTCGGTTCGATCCTCCGGGCATTTGCACTGTTTTGCGGTGTGCCCAAAGCTTAAGCACCGGAAGCATCGCGTTGGGCTGATGTGTTCACGAAGCCTACACCGAACCCAGCCGATCCTTACATGTCCGGCTGCAACTAGGATGTTTGCTAGTCGAGCCGGGAGACTAATCGTCGCTGTCTGCGTCCCTTCCCGTGTTGTTCGGAGGGATTTTATTACGCTAGGCTTAATGGCGCCAACTGTTGGGAACTGGTTTTCGATAGCAGCGCATACTTCCTCCGGTGTGGTAACCTCGTCCAGGTCGCGGCATTCGATGATCTTTTCTTGGCACAGCATTCGTACGTTAGCCATGCCCTGTAAGACCTGCTCCGCATCGTCCCGTAACTTACTTGTTTGTGGGTCTGCTTTGCCCTTTAGCTCGATCAGCAGCTCCCCTTTTGCCGTCTTGCGGATTCTGTTGACACAACTTCCCAATTGCTCGAGCTCAGGCTTTGTTTTCATTATCTTCAGCATCTCCGCATACGATCTCTCTCCTGTTCCAGCAATTACTATGGCGTCCGGTCTTATTGGGCCCCATCGTTTCTTTTTCGCGGGATCCTTTTCACGTGCGACCAGCTCGCGTCCAATTGTTTTGGCTTGTCGCTGCTTCTTTTGCACCAGAGTCCAGTCGGTCGACTGTCTTGATTTGCTGCTGACCGCCTCTCTCGATTGTTGGCAGGTTTGTCCTTGATTGAGCGCGTTCTGCCCCGATGTTGGAGGCAGGCCGCGGCTCCGTTTTGCCACGGGATCGCCGACCTACATTTTCCTGTTCCCGCAGTCGTTTGGGATGTTTGCTTTCATCTCTTCTGAATGGTGGGGACGTTTGCGAGCTTTTGCTAGGACGCAATTATACGGTATGTGTTTTTTTAGATTTGTGTTCATCTCTTGTGAATTCGGCGGCTTTTAGTGTTTTTTCAAAAATTAAATTTGTATACGTTCGCAGTAAAAGGTCAATATTTTGGTTATTTCTTGTACTAAAATTTTGAAATTTTTGTGGCGTGATGGGAAGATCATGTGGAGCTCGATCCTTCAACGAAAAAGAGTTAGAAGCAATTGCCGAAGGGCGTAAACAAGGGCGTACTCACAGTCAGCAGGCGGAGTAGTTTCGCGTTAGTACTTCAACCATTACAAAAGTTTTAAAAAGAAATAAGATACGTGGAGGTGCCATAAAAAACTGCAGTCCCGGCAGACCCAAAATCACTAGCTCCACCGTTGATCGTAACATTTTGCGCGTATCCAGATCGAATCCACGCCTCACAGCTCGTTAAATTCTAACTGACATTACGTCTCCGACCGACACAAATCCATCGATTGGCACTATAAAGCGTCGACTACGATCTGCGGGACTGTTTGGTAGACGACCCGTGAAAACCCATACATTTCGGAGAAAAATAGAAAAGCCAGAGTGCAGGGGGCGCGCGAACATTTAAACTGGAGTCAATCGCAGTGGAGAGATGTTATTTGAAGCGATGAGAGCAAGTTTCTTCTATTTGGAACTGACGGAATAACATGGGTTCGACGTCCTGCAAACACTAGATTCAACTCCAAATACCAGCTTCCAACCATTAAGCACGGTGGTGGATCTTGTATGGTGTGGGGTGCTTATCTGGTCGTAGCATGGGGCCTCTGTACCATATTCAATGTATCATGGATAGACATGTGTATAATATCCTAGAGACTACCATGCTACCTTTTGTAAGACGAGTTCATGGTCGGTCGTTCATTTTTCAAGACGATAACGACGCAAAGCATAGCTCAAAGGATATACAGACATGGTTCCATCCAATGGCCATGCCAATCTCCTGACTTGAACATAATCGAGCACGTCTGGGATGAGCTGGAAAAACGATTATCAACCAAAAA
The DNA here is from genome assembly GCA_964056695.1 of Melieria picta. Classification (NCBI taxonomy): domain Eukaryota; kingdom Metazoa; phylum Arthropoda; class Insecta; order Diptera; family Ulidiidae; genus Melieria; species Melieria picta. The sequence continues at coordinate 67,008,349 of OZ057400.1, forward strand.
ATCTGGAAATACAGCGAAAAAATTCGCTCAGCTGTGCGAAGAATGGGTTAAAATCGATCTAAATTATATTGACCGGCTTCTCGAGTCCATGCCACACAGATGTCAGGCTATTATCGACGCCAAGGGTTTCGCAACAAAATACTAATCCCTCTTTTGTCTATCATCGATTTTTCATACAGTTTTTATCGAAATAACATGTAACTTTGACTACATTATATAAATTTTTGACTTCACTTGTTTTTCTAAAAATGAATTTCACTTATGTTTTAATAGTTGTAACCATGCTATTTCTGTAAGATTTTTTCACAACGTATGTAAAAGATGTATGCTACCACACAAAAAAAAAGAAACCTCTAAATTCATTTTGAGCCAAGTTATGGGGCAAAAATTGAATTGTGATTTCTTTTTGGACGGTACTGTATGTGCTGGTGGTAATAGCTTATTTCAGCAAATGGCCAGAAGTGTATCCTATTCTCAACCAGGAGGCCACTACGGTCACGGAATGCTGGTTAACAACTGGGTTACCAGGTTCGAAGTTTCATTAGGGCCGGTATTTTGAATATGTAGTCTTTGAGGCAGTGTGTAAACTGCTTGGCATAAAGTAAACCTGCACATCTTCTCTGCCTGCACAGTCTGTCGTAATGGTGGTACGGGAGTATCTGCGGAAAGTGGTAGATAGGAATCAAAAGAACTGGGAGATGCATATCCCTCTGTTCCTGATGGCGTACAAATCAGCCCCGCACGACACGATGTTACTCACACCGGTACGGGCAGTATTCGGATATGATCTACAGGCTAACAAAGGCTTGTCCCCAAAACTTGAAACATCATGGGAATGACTATATAAGGTCGTACCCAGGATCAATAATGAAGTGGATTCAACGTTGCAGCAGTAGCACTGCTAGACTGAAGGTAGTCCATTTGGAGCGTCTGACGTGCCGAGGCTCCACGGTAGTAAACGTGGAGCCTCGGCCCTTGTTCGGGAGGAACAAGTCTATGTGGGGGCAGTGTGACGACAACGTATTCCGCTCTGCGTAACGTGCAATTACGCAGCTTGTCACGATGAATCATTTCGCGCGGCGTAACTGTGAAGTGGCGGGCCCTCTAGCATAGGCAACATGACACCAGAAGACTGGACGGGCATTTATCGGCCTTCAGGAGTGAAGTAATTTCGATTAAATTATCACAGAGACCATTCAAGGCGATGCTGGAATGATCGAAAACGAGTTCCGCTCCGAGCAAACAAGTACAAAAGTAACAGCGCAAAAAGTCAGTTTGATTTTGACAGCAACGGTGACCAGTGAGTCAGTGAAATGCAATAAGTAAAGTGACGTGTTAAATTTTAAATAAAGCGTTTACAGTGATACACACTACGCCTGCATTGACAAGAACAAATAAATGTTCGTAACAATATGTTTGAACAAATAGATTTTCGTAACAATATTGTTACGAATGCTAGTTCTAGTGGGCTAATACGTATCTCTGGATTGCGTAATTTGAAAATAAAACACTTTAATTATCCAAACGCAGTCAATAAAAACCAACGATCACAAATTTTACACTTTACTGTCTGTACACTTAACTATTTGCTCAATTACTCCGTGTGGCACCTCCACTAGTCAAAATCAGACTGACTCGCTGCGCCGTACCCGGCTGCCTTTTATACCTGTCCGGTTATCGCGCAGATCGTTCTCGCACATTCCAGAGTGGACTAAAGGTATCCATGATGATCGCGAGCCATCATTGCCAGGTTGGACTAAAAGTTTCCATCATTGCCAGGTTGGACTAAAAGTTTCCATCATTGCCAGGTTGAATTATAGCACGGCGCGTAGCGCCAGGGTTGCTTTGCACAGCGACAGACTGTCTTATCGTTACAATATGTTTGTTCTACAACAAAGAAAACACTGAATCGTTTTAAAGGCGCTTCGTTGTAGCAACAACAGTGCTTGTGCTCTGTTTCGAAGCAAAATATCAAAACAGAAAGCAAGAATGAAGTAAAATAATAGTAAACTTAAGCAAGCACACCGAGTGCAGTAAAACATATATTCAAATGTTCTGCTGCAAGCTACTCTGATTGCATGAGGTGGACAGTTGAATTGAGTGAAGGGGAAAAATAAATGGATAATCTGTAGAAAAAAGCGGATGATATTGATATTGACAAGTTCTACTTCAGTTTTATTCTACTTCACTTTTGTTCTACTTTAGTTTTGTTCTGCAATTCTAATGCTTAAGATTCTATTGTCTTGTCATGCAGTAAGTATTTGTGTGTACATATATCAAAACCTTTCTTCACTGAAGTGCTTGTTTTACAGAGCGAGAGGAAAAGAGATGGTTTGCAAGAACTTTTTATAGTGCTTGCGCAGCTCACTCCTAAATACACAATATGATGTAGTCACAACTAAACATTTTCTAAAATCAACTTTTTTTTAACAATTCACAATACACATCTCTAACTACTTCAAGTATTTAATTCTTATCACTTGTTTCTTTAACTTGAAAAATACTGTTTCTGTTTTTATGATAATTGCATTGACCAATTAGATAATGCTTTTATGATTCTTAAGTATTTTTAAGCCAAAAAATCTATTCTTGCATAATCCTTAAGTGATGTTACCAATTAAACATATATTATTTTATAATGCATATCTGAAATTCAAGTAGAGATTTAATAACTTCTAATTCTCCATTCACAATTTTATAGATAAAATGTATGTCAAAGCACCCTATAATATTTTCATCGAATTAATTGAAGACGTGTTAACTAAATTAATGGATAACTGCAACACAATTGCATTTGATAATCAAATTAATGCAAAATGTAACACTATACAATTGCAAAATAAAACTCAGCTCTACAAAAAAAAGCTTTTGGAAATTAGTAAAACAATCCAGTTTTTAACTGATAATCTGGAGACTATAAAAGCAGAATCTGTAAAAAGTCAGAATGTATCACAAATATTGAATTCTTCGGAGGGAACTCAACAATTACGGCAGAAATCAACAAATATTTTATGCATGCAGTGTAAAGAAATGTTTAGTGAAAAAAAAAATACAAACCGTCTTAATATATCGATATGGGCTGGAGTAACATCCTGTTTTTTTGGAATTTTCTTGTTGTTTCTACGCAATTACAGTTCTTCTTCTTTATCTTATACAAAAAGTGTGTAACGAAAAATTGTTGTAATAATAAAAATGTAAAACAAGGAATAAAACATAAGTTTGATTAAGTATGGATCAAGCAATTAAAACTGACATTTCTATGGTAAGTTGTGGTGTAGGTTGATGGATTCTGGTCATTGCTTTGAATATTGGATCAAAACTATAGTGCAAAGCGCATTTCCGGTTTTTACAGTTACAGTCAGTGAAACCTATCTGTTTGTTTTTGTTCCACATTCAAAATTACCTGAAAAATACCTTCAAGCTAAGTGTAGACTACAGATTTTTCGGTAGAGTGTAGAGCGTAGAGACTACATGTTGTGTGTCTACTACAGCGCGACTTTACCACTCTACCGCTTTATGTAGAGCTAGTGTAGATAAGTTTTGAGTAGAGATTAACCAACTGTGTTCACTGCAACCACATTTTTCTCTAAGGTAAAGTCGCAAGGTAGAGGAAGATCGTTTGAGATTTTACTTTATTTCGCAGTCATTTAGTCGTGCGTACACATTTTTTTAGTGAATCAAACATTTGATTACGTTACTTTAGGATCAGGTGAAACATTTAAATAAATAGTTGAAAATCACAAAAAAAATCGCGTATCGCCCAAAGCGTGTTGCTGCGCCGTTCTATGTTTGCTTGAAGAAAAAAAAAAGAAAAGAGAAAATGTTGGGAGCGAATTGTAATCAGATGTACCGCGGAATTTTTTTCCTGCCGATGCCATTTTTCTATCTAAATTTTGTTACAAAGAACCACAACAATATGCACGCACGCACGTTTATCAACCCACGCGGAAATTTACTGTTACGAAAATTAGTTCTGCAGGCGTATTCATTTCTGCGGATTATGCTCAAAAACTGATACAAGGCTAGGAATCGATGCAATGCCATCCTAAGGCACCAGAAGTTTCTGCACGAACAGCGCCAAAGGAAAAAAGTTCTTCAATGCCAGCGTGGTAGTAAGAACTTTTGGTCATTCGTTAAGAAGGTGAAGAACCAAACATCGTCTTCAATTCCAACTCTTCTAAACAATGATCAAATCATCACTCACTCGGTTGATAAAGCTAACTTGTTGGCTAACATTTTCGCAGAGAATTCCTCCCCGTAGTCGAGAACGTTTCTTGCTACATGCCAGAAATACATTTTCGCACACGGGTAGTTAAAAGAGTGCTTACAAATCTCGATGTAAATAAGACTTCAAGGCATTCCAGCCCTAGTTTTGAAAAAGTGCGCTACCTCACTGGCTTGTCCATTACATAATCTTTTCAATATGTCATACACCACAGGTGTATTCCCGGCATGTTGGAAGATGGCAAATGTGCAACCAGTTCGTAAGAAAGGCAAGACTACTGACCCTGAGAACTACCGACCCATAGCAATTTGTTCGGTGCTTTCCAAAGTAATGGACAGCATCTTAAGTTTAACCTTGTGAAATTTCTAGAGCACAATAGGCTGCTAAGTGACCACCAATATGGGTTTCGAAGACAGCGATCGACAGGAGACCTTATGGCGGTCCTCACCGAGAAATAGTATTCTAAGCCTCGGTGAAAGCAAGGTAGTTGCATCAGATATTTCCAAGGCTTTTGACCGAGTGTGGCATAAAGCACTTGTGTCAAAATTGATTGCCTATGGCGTCGGTAGTATCTTCTCTCGGATTACGAGCTTCCTCAATGATCGCTCTATTCGTGTTGTAACAGACGGCATAGCCTCGGAAAAGCATTCCCTTAGCGCGGGAGTGCCGCAGGGTTCGGTCCTTTCCTCAACCCTTTTCCTCATCTTTATCAACGACCTATTGTCGTCGACGAAGAATCCCATCTACTCGTTTGCGGATGACAGCACCATTTGTCATTCATACTCCTTCACAAAGCGCCCCAGCTCTGTGGAGATTGAGAGAGAACGGCGCAGTATGAATGACACACTTAATAGCGACCTACAAACAATCTCCAAGTGGGGTCAAGCGAACAGGGTCGATTTTAATCCCCGCAAGACCCAATGTTGCCTGTTATCCCACAAACGAGTCTCCCCACATCCCTGATTATGGGTGGTGTGGGTATTGCGCAATCGGCAGCTCTTGATGTTCTGGGCATGTCCATTAAGAACGATCTTCGTTGGAACGATAATATTTTTGGCGTGTCGAAACAGGAGCCAAGTGCCTCGGCTTCCTAAAGCGGTACAAAAACTATTTAATTTCGTCTGATTTCGCATTATTTAGACCACCTACATCCGGCCTAAAATAGAGTTTAACTCGCATCTATGGGCGGGGGCGTCAAAAACCCATTTGGAGCTTCTGGACCGGGTGCAAAACTGTGCGGTCCAGCTCTATTCACTCCTGGGAACATCGTCGAAACGTGGCATGTGTGGTGTTTTTTCCAATATTTTTTTGGTAATTGCTCAGTGGAGATGAGCAGCTTGCTGCCATCACTCCGGGTATTCACCCGGGCAACCCATTTGAGCACTGGCGCCCATGCATTCCACGTTGAAACGATGTTCCAGCGCAGTACGAACTACAGAGAAAGTTCGTTCCTGGCCCGTACAGCGCGATTGTGGAATGGACTCCCTGCAGATATTTTCCCCAGCACTTATGATCTTGATGGGTTCAAGGCAATAGTCCATAAATTCTTCACCCAACATCCTTTCTCCCAACCTATGATATATATCCTTGCTGAACCAACGCAATGCCTCGCATTAATAGGAGCGCGTTTGGTCGAGTTAAAAAAATAAGCCGTATCGAATTGTAGTTTAAACGTATCAAAAAGCGTAGTACCATCATAAGTAGGCACTTCTATTCTGCTAGCCGCACTTTTTCGAACTGGCGGCAACCATACTCGTGGCTATATCTCTTTAAGCCGCTGGTCAATTTTCATGTTCACCGAATCTTCCAGGCAGTTAACTCGTTTGTCCAAATGTTCCAATCGCATCTCCAGGTGCTCGACTTCCCCATTAATCCTGACGGAAATTTCTTCCACTTTCTGCTACGAGCGCGCAGAATTTTCCTAAAGCTTTCATTCGCTCTGCCACTTCCCGGTTCGCCGTTTTTATTTTCGCCGACAATTCACCGGAGAACGTTGCGGAGATTTCCTGGAACATGCCTTTCCTTGCTACAAGCAGCTGGCGCACAGTGCTTCGAGAGGGGACAAAAATATCATAGGAAAAAAAATTATCGCGGATTTTGACAAAAGTAGTATCATGTCATGTCGCTGCAGCGGCGCGAGATCCTCAGCCGTCTTTTGTCACGATGCAGCATCAGCAGGCGACTCATCCACCTTGGCCGACGTCTCTAGCTCCTGCGTTCCGAACTCGTGCGCAATCAATGCCTCGCGCTTCACATGCCTCTGGCAACTGCAGCTGCAACTTTATCTTTCCTCCAACAGTCGCCAAATTCCAGACAGAAAGCTGGTCCACCTTTAGTTGCTCAAGTTTTACCACGTCTGCGTTTTATAACACTGGACAACAACATGTCTGTTGCATGAAGTTTTTAACATGAATCTGAATAGTTTTCCACGCTGTTTTCAAAACCATATTCCGTTTTTATGTAACAGCTCTAGTTTTCGCAAAAAATGGGCGTGTCACTTTTTCGAATTTTCCTCGACTTTTTTCACATTTGTGACTGTAATCTCCGAACCAATAATCCTATGGACATGTTTTATATATCGTTGCACTTACAACATCTCACGCCTTCTTTTCTTTTTATGCGGTCTACATTGGCGTGGTAATAAGGTTTCAAAGTAGGAAAATATGGAATTTCAAGGCGTTTTTTCTGATAGCGAAAATTGTACAGATGTTTCAAAAATCAAGTTTATTTATTTATTTATTTAGTATTGATTAGCCAATGAATACAATAAAAATTCTTATAGGCTAAGTTGAACACATGAAGCTATAGTACTTTCAAAAAATATTTAACGAATAAATGAAACGATTTTTTGAATTTGAAAAATCAATCTCAACATTTTTGGAGATTCTATTGAACTAAATTAAGGCTCTGGTGATAGGTGCATTTTTCTAGCTGGAATATTCAGAAAAATCCTCTCGAGGGGTGTGTTAATCAATAGGCATTGCGATTCGTAGCTAGGCATAGGATCTGTAAAGCGTTAGTTACGTAATGCAAAGCGTATGAAAACTTTTTGGATCCTCTCAATCCTAGCGCCATGGCACGCAAAATATGGAGACCAGATGAAGGACGCATATTCAAGCCTGGAACGAACAAGTGCCGTATACAAAAGCTTCAGCGTATACGGGTCGGTGAAATCCGAGCTATGACGCCTCACAAAAGCAAGCATGGCATATGACTTAGAAATGACAAAATTAATATGATTAGCGAACGAAAACTTCGAGTCAAAGATTACGCCCAAATCTTTAATTTCATCAACATGCAACAGGGGTGTCATGGAAATGTGATAAGAGGTGTCAATGACTTTGCAACGTTTAGAAAAGGTAACAACAAAACACTTGTTTATATTCAGTGATAATCGATTTTTGATACACCAATTGCTGACATCAATATCGATCTGCAGTAGTTGAGAATCGTGGGAGTCACTGATCAGAGAATAGATCTTTGGGTCATCCGCATAAAGCAGAAACTTTGTTGTCAAGAAGCATGTGCAGATATCATTAATGAATAAAACAAAAAACAGCGGGCCCAGGATGCTACCTTGGGGTACCCCTGAGCATGCCACGAAAGGAACCGACCTAACATTGTCGACAACAACCACGCAACTACGAGTACAATTGTGTAGGTAAGATGAAATCCAACTCAGAAAAGCTGAGTGGAAACCCATACACGCTAGTTTATTTATCATCCGAGAAAACAGCTAGATTCGACACTGTTGAGCGACCTGGAATGAAGCCGTGCTGCTCCGGACAAATTATATTCTTTACAGAAAATAATAATTTAGCTTGGATGATGCATTCAAAAAGTTTGATGTTGCAGATAGTTTTGAAATGGGTCTATAGTTGCTAATGTCATTTCTGTTACCACTCTTGAAGATTGGAGAGATAAAAGCCAGTTTCCAAGCATCAATAAAAGTACCTGATGAAAGAGATTTGTTAAAGATGACCATTAATGGGTACACTAGAGAGTCACACTTCTTATACAAGACTGCAGAAAGGCCATCAACATCCGTTTGTAGGGGGGACCTAAGTCGAGCAATGCCATCGAGTACATCTTGAGAAGACAACTCAAGCTTGCCGAAATCGAGAGATTGTTGTATATTGAACGAGACATTATCATCGCTACTAAATTCAGCTGTGAAATTGGACTTAAAAATTGAAAAATTGAAATTAATTGAAGATCATTCAATTTCAAAAAATCGCATAGCTTAAAATTAAAGGATGAATTTGAATTAATATTACTAATTTTAGAAAATGTATAAAATTCCAGATCAAGCACAAGAGGTACATGATGCATATCAGGTTTACTAATGGGAAAAGTACATTCAAGCAAAGAAAAATTTACAATGTTACTAAAGAATATTAAATCTAAAGTACGACCAAGTTTATTTGGAAAACAATTAATTTGCATGAGATCTATACTTAAGAAACTATCTACTAGATAAATTTCGTTGATACTATTGACATCACAGGCAATAAGAGCAGCTTTGGAAATAGTGCGTGACCAATTAATATTACAAAGGTTAAGGTCCCCAAGCACGCAAAGATGATCACCCCTTGCATTGTTCTGAGCTAGTGATGTGACATTGTCAACATGGGCAGTGTAGAGGTTGTGGCTACTGTTTGGCGGAATGTATGAAGCACAAACAAAGAGGGAGTCAGAAATACCTCTAATGTAGACACAGAGTTGGTCAAGAAGCGCATCCTGCAATGCCTCGCATTAATAGGGGTCATCCCCTGCGCGTTTGTTCGAGTCAAAAAAAAAAAAAAGAAGTGCAACCACAGAAGCCTGATGCTTACTTTGCACAGCAATAAGAACACCACCGCCCCTAGCACAGCCAGTTAGATTAAAATCCCTATCTTTACGAAAGACATTGTAGAGATTGGAATCAAAATACTCATCGCTGAAGAAGGTTTTCATTCAGCCAAGTCTCAAAGATGACTATAATGTCGTAATCAAGATGCGAACTAAATAAACGCAAAATCTGTGACTTAGTTCTGAGCCCAGAAATGTTTTGCATGTAGATTTTCAAGCGATTATTATCAGGAACCACTGGAGCAGACTCTAACCTTTCGTTGGCAGCAGGGCAGGTTTTGGGAAAAACTGAAACGGGCGTACTTTGACTTCCGCTGGCCATACAAACGGAATTAGAAGTTTGTCATACAGTGATGCAGTCACACTAAGCTTAAAATTAACACGCTTGAGCGATTCAATAGACACATCTTTTTTAATGAGTTTGAAGCCCGCGAGGTGTTTCTTTTCCACGCCAGTTCTGTTGGCGATGTAATTGATTAGATTCGACTCCGAAACCGAGGGCTGGAACGACGATAGGTGGAGCCACTTTTTTCCGTGAGCTACCTCAAGACCAGAGTTCTCATTCGAGCCGACTATCACAGTCCTTGGCATAGTCATAGAAACAGGCGCCGAATTAGCAGCAGCAGCAGACGGAGGCGGCGCAGCAACTAGAGCATTCGTAGTGACAGCAGCGTACGAATCAGCGGTAGCAGCAGTATCAGCGGGAATCGGATCAGTTGTAGCGGTTATAGCAGCATACGAAGCAAAAGTAGCACTAGCCTCAACGACAATTGGAGACAAAGAGTCAGCAGCGATAGATGGTGAAGAGCAAGCAGCAATGAGAACATCAGCATCGAGGGCATTAACAGCATACGCGGATTCGGTTTGAGTATTGAGCATTTGAAGCACCAACTTTGTTGTGGAGATAGGCAGAGACAGCCCCACTCAGGTCTTTAACTTCACCAGCAAGCGTAGAAACGGTCGAGACAACCTCAGGAAATTTGTCATGGAAAGCGTAGTTCAGCAAGCAAAAACTCAGTATTTTGGAGAAGGAGCTTTTTCTCCTCTTGAAGAGTGCAGATTATGGCAAAGGCACGAGCATTATCAGCTCTTACAGTGCTCGGTGTAAGCGTCAGCAGTGATAACTGTTGTTTATTGACATTGTCATTAGCATTTTGTTGTACTGCATCATCAACTGAACCCGCGGATGGAGAGTAGACCGAATAGACTGACGGCGGGCAACTGCACAAGTTTTGCAATAAAAAGACTTATTCGATTTATTCAGGAACTCCAGATCCCCTGGCAAAATGCCCACACAGTCAAGGTGAAACCATTCATTGCACTTGAAACACTTGACTTTTGAACGCGCACGGTCAACTTTCTGCCCGCACATACACGGCATTATAGAAGAAGTTCAAAGAAGTTCTAATTGACTTTTCACTGCGAGCTCGAAAAAACACAACCGCTAGGCTTCGCTCTCAGACTCAGACTCAGTTACGAAGTATATGAATATCTTAAGAAAAAACTTCATGCAATAAAACTGAGGCAACATTTTTGGCGGAATACTTATTAGCATCGAAATAATACCAAAAATGAACTCATGCCAATTTCAAAACTTTTCAGCCATTCGTCAATGATTTACTTAACCCTTCGTATGGCCGTGATGCAGATCTGCATCATACCGTTTAAAATCAATTATTCCGCGATGTGGATGCAGCATTGGACCAAAAAGTTGTTGTTGCCGTTCTTTATCGTTTATTTCATATGTTTTTATCTCGCAACACTACAAAAAGCTGACGTTTTGGTCATATGTTCACTTTTCTCGCCAATTTTACAGTTTGTCCATTTCGTTTAAATTGCAAGGGTTTTGTTTTGAATATTTTTAATAAATAAAGTGCAAATATACATTTTATTCGACCATTTTGAAGGTGAATATGTTTTCAACGACTGTAGTATCGAGTAATTATTAATGTTGTAGTTTACTAAGAGCAAATTGCGCATTTAGCTTTGTTGCAGTTATGCATCAAAATACTTCATAGTGAAAAAAGTGAGTCTAATGTAAATCGAGACAATTTAAAAAAATGTTTGTAAAAAACAAACCTTTGTGGTATATTATTATGGCGATGAGTAAATACGTGTTATATATACCCAATCGGGCTATATACCCAATTTTTATAAGTTAGAAAAGGTGTCTAATTGATATTCGCTTTTATTTAGATCCAATGTCTGGTAAACGCTTATCGTCTGCTCAAATTGCTGGAATAATTAACAGCTTAGAGAGCGAAGACGAATTAGATTTCTCAGCAGATGAGGATGGAACTGATCCAGATGAAGAAAATTCAGATCAATTACCAGAACCTAATGTATTCAAGAAAAGTTCTAGAGGTACTTCAATAGAATATGTCACAAACTATGATGGTGTTGACATAGCGGTAACTGCATGCCTCGACAATAAAATGGTGTCCTCAGCTTCGAACTATGCAGGAGTTTTACCAAAAGGCACTGCCCGGCGATATGACAAAACGAAGAAAACGTTTGTTCAAATTGAGCGTCCTTTTGCGGTATCTCAGTACAACTCCTATATGGGAGGCGTTGATCTTATTGGCAGCATTATTGGAAGATAGAAGATTTTGATAAGAAGCAACAGGTGGCAGGTCAGAGTTTTTTATCGCACATTTTTATTACATAAAGCAAACGCGACACCTGGAAAGCCGTTAAAATCAGCTGACTTTCGACTCGAGATAGCAGAAGTTTTGACTAAAATGGATGCTGCCGCAAATACAAGAAAACGGTGCTCTGCACTTCAGATCGAACTCGATGCGAAGGTTAGAAAGGGACCAACGCAACATGTGCCAAACCAAATAGTCCGACAAGATCAAATTGGGCATTGGCCTGTGTGGTTGGAAAGAAGATTGCGGTGCAAATTCTCCAATTGCACTAGTTTTTCACAAACCGAGTGCCAAAAATGCGGAGTCGCATTGTGTTTCAACAAAATAAATAATTGTTTCAAAAACTTTCATTTGAACTGAAAACAAACTTTTTTCCATTCCGTCAACCGTTTTGATGCATATCTTCACACCGTTTTTTTCTTAATAATATGTATTAAAAAAGTAAAAAATTTGAAAAGACCGAAAACACGTATATTTTTTTCGAATTTTCTACCTAAATCAAAAAACCGCTATCAAATCGGTGAATTCTACATACGAAGGGTTAAAACACAAAGACCCTCAAAATATGCTAAGTTTTTATTTTCCATCGAGCAATTCAAAATTTTTTTGTTTTCTATTTGTACAAAACAGGGAAGGAAAATAAAAAACTTTGCATACAGTGTGTTCAACAATAAACGTTATTAGCTTATTCGGTTAACTTTTAAGTAAACATTTACAGGTTCTGTTTTTACATAAGCACACATTGTTGCGGTTGTCGACGCATACATTTTAATAAATTCTATTTGTACTTTCCGCTGCGACACGTGAAACGAAAATGAGTGTGTTATTTAAGAAAATTTTCGAAGCGAGCTTTTTAACGAAGTATCCTCGGGGCCTAAATGGTCAGTTAAAAAACTGCAAATATCTTAAAACCACTTCCACGTTTGTTAAGAGGTAGTCTGAACGTTATGCAGAAAAAGGATACGTTGACGACGAACCAGGAAGAGGCCGAAACCTCACCACTTCCAAGCGGCAGGATAAAGTCATTATTGGGCTTTTTGAAAGAAACCCAACGGTCAGTCTGAGAGAAGCCAAAAAAATATGATCGGAGAAGGGCTTGGATATATCCTTAAATACGATTCGCGACAGGCTTCAGCAATCAGGCATAAAAAGGTACTCTGTCGAAACCGTTGCTTTCAAAAAAGCATATTAAAAACCGTCTTCAGTGGGCTTACACAAATATCGATCGTGATTAGACCAAAGCAATATTTACAGATGAATCAATTTTTGTGTTGTTTAATCCAATTAGACATGTTTGATTAAAAAAAGGTGAAAAATTTATTCTACAAAGTGAAAAGTATCCTCAGAAGGTTCATGTGTATGGATGCTTCTCTGCCCAAGGATTTGGCGTTCTAAAGTGTTTCACAGGAAATTTAAATGCAGTTAGAATGCTGAAATTGTACAAGGATTGTTTACTGAAGTCTGCTGAAAAATTATATTGGAAAAATAACACCGATTAGATACTACAAGAAGATAACGACCCGAAACACAAAAGTAGACTATGCACTAAGTGGAGAGAGGATCACAACTATTGCAACTTCGGATTGGCCCTCACAATCACCAGATGCTAATCCCATAAAGAATATTTGGGCTATAATGAAAGCTAAGATATCAAAAAAGAATATAAAATCATCAACACATTTTATTCGATTGCTCAAAAGAACGTGGACGTCTCTTTCCGTGGAATATGTTCAGATTTTGGATATGTTGAGATTTGGATGCCAAAGATGTCACGCTATTATAGACAATGTAGGAGATTGTACCCCATGTTAAGCATTCTGTCGAAACCTACAATAATATTTATTTCTCAAAAATAAAACCGTTTTTCAAATAAATGTAATGTACACTCTATGAGAGAAGAACGTTTTATGTTGAACACACTGTATCTGGAGGCCCTTTGTTTTTTAAATAAATCATTGACAAATGGCTGAAAATTGTTGAAACAGGCATGAGCACTTTGTTGGTATTATTTCGATGCGAATGTGTATTCCGCCAAATAATTTGGCTGTGTTGTATTGCTTAATGTGTCGGCTTTCATTATGCACCTAACTCGTTAATTGATTTACAAAAAATGTGTATGTTTTTGACCATCAAAGAAAACGCCTTAAAATTCCATATTTTCCGACTTTGAGGTCCAATTACCGCGGAATTTTAAAACCTATAAAAAATTTGCATCGAACAAAAAGCCGTGCGGTGTTGTTAATGCAACAAGGTGAAATCTGAAAAAGTGTCACGGTATCTGTATCTCACTAACTAGAGCTGCTACAAAAAATCTACCGTGAGATTTTTCGAATTTCGATTTTTCGATTCGAAATCGGCGCACCCAAATTAGTAAAAAAAACAGTAGAAAAACTCCATGCAACAGAAAAAAAGTGCGATTTTGTTGTCCTGTGTAATTTTTCTATTCTTTGTTTTACTCAATTTAAGGCCAGCGCCTGGTTTAGACAGTGTGTTTTTGTTTATTTTTTTTTTAAGGAAGGAGTAGATTGGTTGTCAAAAACTGTTTTGGTATAATTGTTTTATTGTTTGAACATGTAACAAAAGTTTTTTTTTGTCCGCTGTGTTACAAAATGGCCGCCGTATCGTGGCGTGAAGTTGGGGTTCATTTTGCATGGTTTCAGCGTGCAGTTCGCAAATCTCGTCAGATCTGAAAAAATCGAATGGCATTCTGTTAAGAACTAATTTGTCTGTAAACTGAACCTAAAATGAGTGAAAAGTAATGAAAATTCCGGAAATGGTGGCATAAGTCGGAAAATGGTACTTTTTGGGTACGCTCACAATGAGCGTACTTTTTTTGTTTGTTTAACGATGTGCCTCAAAATGGTCCAGTTTACGCGAACCCATCTGAAGAGTGTGTGTGCCAATTTTTATTAAATTCGACTCATAAGTTTACGAGTAATGATGGCAACCGATGGAAAAACACTAACTTTTCAGGAAACGAGTTTAAAGTTTCGGAGGCGGAGGAGTTGTAGGCGGAGTGCGGTGCTTTGTTCCTGAATTTGGACGTGAAGGAGTTCGAGTAGAGACAAAATGTTTTAGGACATAATTCCAAACATATTAAGCTATCATATTCTGGAAAAAAAAAATTTACAAAAATTTCAAATTTCTAAACCAGGCGCTGGCCTTAATTAGTAGAATCCCACTTCTGACACCAAATTTCACGAAAATTGGTTTGGCCACCTCAACGCAGGCGTATTGGTTTCTCCGCATTGTGCTCAAAAGTAAAACACACTAAAATTCTTCAACGCAGCTCTACAATAATAGTCACTTTATTGAAAATTTCACGCTTTACTGTCTCTACACTTGTTACTTATTGGACTACTTCGTGTTGCACCTTTGCTTGCTAAAACTAAACTCCTCTTCTGCACTGTGCCCGGCTGCCTTTTATACTTGTTTTCGTGTAGCGCAGCTCGTTCTCGCACATTCTAATTGGATTCAACATTTCCAGTATTATCGCGAGTCATCTTTTCGAATGTTCTAGCGAAATTACCATGCCCCTAAAAATATGCTAACGTGGCAATCGTATTAAAATTGTTCTTCCTTTCCAGTGCCACAGATAACTCATCATATAGATGTCCAGCGACCAAGGAAAAAATGTGTCAAAAAGTTCGACAAATTTGGCCTCCGATAAGAGCTTTTTGGCCTCTAATGTCACTCACACAAACACCGCTTCACACGCATTGTGCTCTGTTTTGAGATACAGAAATATGTGATTTTTAGTCACGGCGCTTGTCTGTTATCATACCTTTTAAGCAGGCAGTCGGGATTGAGTGTTGATGGTCAAACGCGTAAGCGGGAGTGTCTCGGACGACAGGTTCGCGGTTCGATCCTTACTGTAGCTGCTAAGATTTTTTAATGGCTTTTTTTTAATATACACCAATACCTCACTTTGCGTCGTGGTTACGTTCCAAAAAAACACTACGCAAAGTGAATTATGATTTTCTATAGCAAACCATGTAAAGATCGAAGATAGGTTCCAGGGTTACGAAAATACTACTTTTTAAAAAGAAAATTTAACAAAGACAACATTTAAAAAACAAAAATAATATAACTCTGCCAATAAATAAATTGGAAAAATATTTACCTTTTTTGTAACCAGAAACAACCCGTAAAAATTTATTATTCTCTTTTAAAAAAAAGCACAACACACTAATTGAAACGTTACAAAAAGCACAACACACTAATTGAAACTGAATTTTAAAATTAGCAAAACAAGAGAGAGAGAGAAAGAGAGACTCGAACCCAAAACAACGCAACTTCGAAAATCTAACGACGCACAGTGAAAATTAGTACTAATTCAGCAGCGACGCAACTTCGAAAAAACGCAAAACGAAACGACGCAAAGCGAGGTATTGGTGTATTTCTTTTTTACGACCCGTGAAAACAATGTCAATGAAAAATTAATTTGGTTTCTAGATCTCTTGATTAGTGAATTGTTTGGTTTTGGAGACACATCAAATTGTTCCCAAGTTTTAAAATCAATCAATTTTCGCAATTTCACAATTTCACAATTTGCCAAAACGAATTGAATTGTTCAACGGTCACTACATTGTCGCAATACAGTTACGCCGACGCAAAGGATAGACCTGCTGGCGCCGCAGCTATTGGCAATGCGTTGCCTTAGCAACGATGTGTATGTATCTTGCCAAAGAAAATAAAGACTTCATATTCGTTGATCATACACAAGAATAATTTGTGCGCTGAAATATTTTTAGTGCCGATTCATTTATATCACAATTTTTCAACACATTATTAATTTCAGGTATAACCGATTAAAAAAGTTAATAAAAAAGCTAAGTTAAGAAAAATTTTGCTTCTCGCCCAGCCTTGAACCTGAGGCGAAATTTCCGAAAACGAAATTACGGATATCTGATGTGCTGTCTACCTGTTACACCAAATACAGTACGTGATCGACGCAGCTAAAATCATAAATGTATGTTGCAAAAAAGAATATCACAAGCAAGAAAAGAAATTCTATATTAATTCAATACGGCAAAAGTTCTGGATGAGCACATGCAGCTGTGTGCGTAAAATAGCTTTGCGAAAAAAAGCTGTAATTCAGAGCTTGAAATTTTGGTGCCGTTTTCGTCGTATGAGAGTGGACATCTATATGATGAGTTATCTGTGCCAGTGCCTTACAAACCGCACAGTGACAGCGAGCTTTCGTCACAGTATGTAGTGTAACTTCAGTGAAATTACAACTACTGACCTTAGGAGAAAAATTATGACGATAATGTGTATTGTGCTCATTTTCGTTTTTAAATGCCATTTAGTTCTCTCATATCCTAGCAATGAATGCATGTTTTTTCATATATTCAATAAAATTTGAAATTCTGAACATTTGACCTGTGAGCATGCCAATAAGATCTTTTTCTTGATGCTTAAACTTAATTCGCAGTAGTAGTAGTACAGTTAGTAATTCTAGCAGTGAAGGCAATCATACTCAATTATTTATTTGGAACGGAAATTCAATGATGGTTTGGGTTAGTGGACTTGGTAAGTGATCCGTAACTATGAATTTTATTTAGGAATACATACGTATTTTATACTTATGAAGTAATAATTTGAATTTACTGTCTTGTTTGTTGAATGCATAGTAACAGCCTGATTCTGTGTATTCTTGACAAATTTTTTATCAAGGTATTTTGTCAAGATTTTCATCAAGCAAAAGCTTTGTTGGCATTCTGATGCAACATTGATAAAGTAAAAAGCTCATTTAATTCAACATAAGGTGAATATGCGATAGCTGTCAAATTGTTCAAAAAATAAGACAAATACAAAATTGGAAGAAAAGTAATTTTTGAAATTATTTTTAAATTTTTATTAAAAATTCTTATTTTGTGAGAATGATGATTGGCTCAATTACAGTTATTACCGACGCATTTTTGGTAGTATCCATGTCCAAAAAAATGAAATGCCGCCAGAACGCGTATGGGCAAAGATAGCGATGTTCTCTGTGTGTCATGTGGCGCCAAGTCCTCAATTAATCGATGCCCCAAGGATCGAGTCAGCCGGAAATTCTTCATGAATTCTTCTTCGCTCAACGAAGGCAAATTATTTGTTTTCTTCTGCTTCTGATTTCTTCTCTTTTATCCTCCTCAACCGCTAAAAGTGTTAACATGCACAATTCTTCCATTTTCAATAGGCAAAATTTCAATTTGTATGCTGTTGTCAATAGCATTCACACTTTTGACAATTTATCAAGAAAAGAGCTTTTTTTTTTAGGAATAGAATGCCAATTCTTGACAAATAGTAAAAACTTGACAAATAGTCAATATGGTGAATTTATCAAGTGTACAGAATTGGGCTGTAAAACTAATTAAAAAGGGTTTGCGTTTATAATAATGTGTCACTTAAACTGTTTCGGTTTCAGTTTTCCAAATATGTGTAAAATCACAAACGTTTTTTCATTCGACTCAGCAATATGATGAAACCTACCCCAAAAAACAACAACAAATACACGCATGCAGGCAGCGCAAGTTACTGTGAGCCAGCAAAAAAATGCATTTGTTGTAGTTAAGCCAATGAGAGCTAGCGTATTTTGTGTTTATGGTAATTAAAATAAAATAAGGCACGATGATATTGTTATGTGCCAAGTCAAAATATGTCAAAATAACAAATTCTTCGCAATAACAATATTGCAATTCGTTAAGACCCATCTCGAGATCACGCATTGTACGCAGAAAAAAATGTAATTGTATGGAACAAGTTACATAGCTCAAAGCGTAGGATGCCTTGCTGCTTAAATAGCGGGAAGTAGTCCAACTTTCTACTTTTCGACGCATTCCACGTATTGTTGAAAAAAAAACAGCTGATTGTTAGTACCGCGGGTGGTAAATTTATACTTAATTTTAAACGTTATCGATTAATAGCTCTTTCTCGTGAATAATATCTTTCAATTTTTGTGCTATAAATGGTTTCAAACAAAGCAGAGAATATTCATAAATATTTATTACGCGGTGTAATAAGTATTTTATTTTTGTGCCGCTACTGACTGAAGCTCATCTCCAAAAACGACAAGTTTGGGCAAAGGAAAACTTGGATTGGAGTAAAGTTATATTCACGGATGAGTCGACTTTCGTTGTTTCGAATATCTGGAGGAAAGCTTAGATTGCTAAAGGCCAAAAATTTGTTCAGCGGACTGTTAAGCACCCTAAAAAGGTCCATGGATGCTTTTCAGAAAAAGGATTTGGCACTTTAACTATTTTTACACAAAATCTAGACGCCAAATTTATGATCAAACTTTATGGAAAATGTTTGCTAAAGTCTGCTGCAAAACTTAACGGGCCGGATATGAGTTATTGGATTCTACAAGAAGATAATGATCCAAAACACCGTAGTCGCCTATGCACATCTTGGAAAAAGGTGTACAACAGCTAGATAGGCCTGCCCAAAGTCGCGATGCAAATCCAATTGAAAATGTATGGGCTAAGATCCGTGGAAAAAAAATATCCACGACCAGGCAGCTTTCTGCGACGCTAAAAAAAAATTGGAGGAATTTGCCTCCAGATTATACCAAAAAATTAAGCGAAAGTTGTGTAAGACGATGTCAAGCAATTGCAGACAGCAATGGGGAATGGACCGCACATTAACTACATCGCGCACTAGGTATTTAGGTATGTAACAGTAAACAAGTAATAGAACTTTGAAACACTCTTTCTTTAAAATTCTACAGACGAATCTGTTTTGTGAAACACACTGTATTTCAGTGAATAAAATACGTTCAACTAAAATATTAAACTCAACTCTACCACACAAAATAGTTATCGATTACATTTACGCATCGAGTGTGATCTTTATTTATATTTATATATGGAAATTCTTCCTGAGCACTTGCACTTCTTTAAAATCCGCAACTTCTTTCTCCATTGCATGTCACTTTTTTCACAGCACAAAATGTTACTGTCAGCTGATTATGACGATGCCCAATACTAACTCGTCGAATACGAGAAATGCGAAGCGTGGTCTGCAGTTGGATCTTTACTGTGTATAGCACTTAACCAAAGACAATATAACTACCCTGCAAGACAGGTACCGGTTAGATTACCAGTCATCTAACTGGTAGTACTGTGAAAGTTTCAGTTACCGCTTGTTCTGGAGTTTCTATCACTTTCTTAAGGGCGATGGGAAAAAATGACTGAAACTCATGTATACATGTGATCTTCTATCCCATTCTCACACATTTGTTTGCCAACATATTTCAGACATATGCTTATCTCGCTCACTCTCGTTAGCAGTACTGGGTATATTACCGGTAAAATACCCGAAAGTTTTCCCAAATGAGTAACGTAAGTATCGGTTATAGGTAACATATAAACCAGTCACCTCTACCAAATATTTTAGCCCTTGCTTTCGGTTAAATAACCGGTACGTTACCAATAAAATAACTAAGTGATTTGTTATTTAAAAAAAGACTTTATTATAATTTTATTAGTTTGCCGCATTTTTGCATTTATATTTTTGTTTGACCCGATTGTGGCAGTGCTCTACCTCCTTTTCCATCCGCTTCTCAAACGCCATTGAATGCATCTAAAAGAGAGAAGACAAATTATGTAGATAGTGATAAATAGGGTGATAAATACTTGTAAGAAAAACTTTTGCAGACAATGGTATTTCTGTCACTTCTACCTTGTGCAAAGTTTTTAATAAATCATTGAGAGCATTTTGACTGATTTTGTGGCGAATTGTCCAGGACTTAACCTCAAAACATTTGTCCTGGACAATGTGTTGCCCCCATCAGCAAAATGCTCGCTGCTAGCCTCTTTCTCACTTACATCACTAGAGGTGCTCGCAACGCAATCTTCCTCTATTTTATTGTCTAATTTCGTAAACTTCCTAACATTGGCTTCGCAATTTCTTTTTTCCCTACTCATGTTTGCAAACGTTTTTTTATTCATGTTTTTGCTTATATCCTATTCCTTATTCGCAAACTATTTGTTTATAATTTGATAAATAAAATAATTAACACGTTTATACTTATCTTGTTTAATTTTGTGGTTTCTCCGCGTTGTATTTTGCAAATATTTTGTCAGCTTCTTGTCCAGCAGCTTCCAATTTCACCAAAATGCACAAAATTCACAAATCTGACATTTTCATGATGACAGGTGACTGTGACGTATATATTTGTTTCACTCTCACAAATGGAAGAATGAATTAAATTGAAATGTAAAGGAGTTCTTTCACTCTTGCGAGTAGTCAATGCCCGAAATTGAAATGCGCGCGTAGCGGTAAACGTGGTTATCATGTGGGGAATTAGTTTTTTTTATATTATACTACTTTTTTGGTGGTTTTTTACTATTATTTTCTTTATTTGCAATGATTGTTGACAACTATGGATTGAGTTACATGAAAATGGTTGCATAATACGTTCTACTATAAGCAACTTTTTCACATGATGCCCATTGCGAGTGATAGTACTATTAGAAAGCAACTGTCCATGTATTAGTTAAGACAAAAATTGTATGCATGTGTTGGAGTTTCTGTCACCTCCGTCTTGCAGGGTATAAGATGTCTTACATTCATACAATCAAATGGCCTAGAGCAAGCTCAAATTTGGATTATTTTTATTAACAGATTAAGCTTTTGACTGCAAAGTAAATTTTCTTAACCAGGGATTTAAACAATTTTGAAACGATCGATCATTTGGAAATCGGCCTGTAGTTGACAATAACGTTCTTATTGCCACTTTTGAAAATGGGTGTAGTAGAAGTAACTTTCCACGCATCAATAAATCTGTCAGATTCTAGTGAACGGTTAAAAATACTTAAAAGCGGCGAAACAAAGGAGTCACAATTCTTTAGAGTCACCACGCTAGCCCGTCTATGTCAGTTTGCGTAGGGAATTTAAGACAATAAATGCCTTCAATTACATTCTCACGAGATAAGCACAATGAACCAAAATTTATGTGAGAGTAAAAGTTCTTTTCGAAATTTACGGAACTCCACAATCACGTACAAAATTTGAACGAAAGAAATCAGGAAAAAGCTTGGCCACCTCAAAGGAGGAGTTAGCCGTCACATCATTCAAAAAGACTAGTTTAAATACTAGCACATAGTTTTTTAGAATTAACGAAGCGCCAAAAATCTGTCGGGTTTGATTTGATCTCAAATTCAAACTTCAGGGTATAATTCTCACGAAGAGAATTGCTAAACAAATTGAAGTTTTTTAGAGTAAAATCGGTATTTAAGTTTAAATTGGGTTTTACAAGATTCTTTATACTTTTTATAGAACTTATTCCTCAAATTCTTTAGCTTTTTTAAACCAAGGTATTTTATAACATCTATTTTTTAAGAGAGGAATATGTTCAACACAAATGTCATGCACCTTTATGAAAATATGGAACCAATTAGATACGTACATCATGCCCTGAGAATAGAGAGCCCCATTACAACGAATGTAGTAAATTATTTACTAATAGAAAGTTACACTTTTTAAAATTTAAACAAGTTTTCTGGCTATCTAAGACTTTATTCCTAAACTCATAAAATTGCAATTCAAGAACCAGGAGAAGATGATGTAAACCCGAACAAGAGAAAGGAAGGGGACATTCTTGTAAGGAAAATTGCATACCATCACTAATGAACTCCAAATCCGGGATTCTATAAAGATTATTCACAAGATTATTTATGTGAATTAAGTTTGTATGTATATTCAAGGTTGTCTAAAACATAAGTTTCCGCAAAACTAATTGCATTATTAGGACATAAGGCCAAACTATTATCTTAAAACTAAGTGGTAAGTTCGTACCAAGTTTCTTTGATGTGCGAAAAAAATGTGTCACGCCCCTTGTTCAACGCCGATCAAATCTCACCAGTAGAATGACACATCTATGAGACGACGGTACACCAAATTTCAATGCCATGCGGCTAACGATTCCGAAGCTATTCCATATAAAAGATTTGAGTTGTATGGGCGGTGCCACACCCCCTCGTTTAATACTTGCCCCTAGTAAGTTCGTACCAAACTGAATTGATGTGTGACTTATGGTTCCAAAGTTATTGTCTTCATATTATTACGAAAATTAGTTCTGTAGGCTTGTTCGTCTCTCTGGATTGTGCAATTTAAAATAAAACACACTTCAATTTTTAAAAGCAGTCAAAAGCCAGCGATTACTTTATTTACAAATTCACGCTTTACTGTCTTTACACTTATTACTTATTGGATTACTCCGTGTGGCACCTTTGCTTGCTTAAACACAACTGATCCTCTGCGCTGTACCCGGCTGCCTTTTATACTTGTCTGCCTGTTGCGCCGAACGTTCTCGCACATTCCAATTTGACTAAAAATTTCCGTTACCATCGCGAGCCATCCTTGCCATATCGAAATTATAGCAAGCCGGCCGTATTTTAAAAGTACGTGCCTAAAAGTGTGCCCGTAAAAGCATTCAGTGCATTGCACCGCGACAGGCTGCCTTGCACAGCGACGTGTCTAATCGTCACACTGCCCACCACGTAGACTTGTTCGTCCCGAACAAGTGCCGAGGCTCCGCCGTAGTAAGACGCCAGACGCTCCAAATGGACTACCTTCAGCCTAGCGCCTCTATTGCTGCAACGTTGAATCCTTTATACTACATCATTAATCCTGGTCACGACTTTGTACGGTCCTTCCCATGACGTTTGATGTTTTGGAGACAAACCTTTCCTCCGCTGCGGGTTGTAGCGCATTACCAGATCGCCTTCTTGGAACCCTGCTGTGTTAGCCCGTAGATCATATCTGGCTTTCATCTTATCGCTGACCAGTTGGGTGCGGCTCCTTATAAACTGGTGGATTTCTCCCAGTTCCGAACGCTTATTGACCACGTAGTCAGTCGTAACGCCCTCCGTTGTGCTGACTACTCCGAACTTCAAGTCAGCAGGCAACCTCAGCTCTGTGCCGAACACTGCTCGGGCTGGAGTGAGGGATGCCGTGTCGTGCGGGGCTGACCTATACGCCATCAGGAACAGAGGGATATGCGTGTCCCAATCCTTTTGATTCCTGCCTACCATTTTCCTAAGATATTTTTCTAGTGTTTGATTAAATCGTTCCACCATGCCGTCGGACTGCGGATGCAAAGGAGTGGTGCGCGTTTTTCTTATTGCCAGTAGCTCACACACTTCCCTGAATACCGCAGAGTCGGGATTCCGGCCTTGATCGGAGTGCAACTCCAACGGACCTCCGAACCTGGCCACCCAATTGTTTACCAGCATTTCCGCGACCGTAGTGGCCTCCTGGTTAGGAATAGGATAAACTTCGGGCCATTTGCTAAAATAATCCATTACCACCAGCACATATTTGTTGGATTGAGTGCTAATTAGGAATGGGCTCTCGACGTCGACGGCAATTCGCTCGAAGGGCGCTCCCACGTTGTACTGCTGCATGCAGCCCCAAGATTTCCTTGTTGGCCCTTTCGCAGCTGAGCATCAGTCTCAGCTCTTAATCCAATCGGCTACAGACTGCTGGCATCCTACCCAGTAGAATCGTCTTTTTTCTTTGGCGACAGTTTTTGTGATGCCTAGGTGCCCTCCACTGGAGTCGTTATGGTGTGCTTCGCTAACCTCGTTGATCGTGCATTTCGGGACTACCATTAGGGAGTTGCTGGTCCGACCATCCTCACTCTCCCATTCGCGGTACAGGCACCCATCCTTCAGATTTGCCACTGTGCCCAGTAAGCCTTCGCGATCGGGCTTTCCCCGACCATCTCCTGCCAGTCCGGAAGTGCGCCTTGCTCCTTGCCTTCGACGATTTTGCAAGATCCGCATCCTTGGGTCACGGGAAAGGCCAGAATTGGAGCACTGCACAGTTTTTCCTTCAGCCGTGCAAAAGCCTGCTCCTGCTCTTCGTTCCACTCGAAAGCTTGGCTCTTTTTCGTCATTTTGTGAAAGCCGCTGGCAATGTTCGCGAATCCAGGCACAAATCGTCGGTAGTATGTGCACAGGCCCAGGAAACTGCGGAGTTCGTGGAGACTGCGTGGGGGCCCCCTCCTTCACCGCCGTGATCTTGCCTTCATCCGTGTGTACCCCGCGGGCGGAAATCGTGTGACCCAGATACTTGACCTCCTTTTTGAACAGCGATTAAGTTTAAGCCCGACTTTTTTTATCCGCTCGCATACCTCCTTTAGCCTTTCCAAGTGGTCGTCGAAGCTTTTACCCATCAAGATTATGTCGTCGAAGTACACCAGACACGTCCGCCACTATAGCCCTTTTAGCACCCGTACCATTAGCCGCTCGAATGTTGCTGGTGCGTTGCAGAGTTCAAATGGCATGACGGTGAACTGCCATTAACCATCGCCAACACTGAAAGCCGTTTTCTCCTTGTCTGCAAGCTCCGCCTGCCAATAGCCGCTGCCTAAGTCGAGTGTAGAAAATCACTGTGTGCCTGAGAGAGTGTCCAGGTTGGCATCGATCCGGGGTAGTGGATAGCTGTCCTTCTTGGTTACGTCGTTGAGCTTTCGTTAGTCCACACAAAACCGGGTACTACCATCCTTTTTCTTGACTAGCACGACCGGCGAGCACCAAGGGCATGACGAGGGCTCTATGGCCTTTTCTTTCCGCATGTTTTGGATCAAATTTGTGACCTCTTCCCTCTTGGCCAGAGGAACTCGTCTCGGCCATTGGCGAATCGGTTTCGTACTTCCGGTGCCGATGTTGTGCTTCACTATGGCTGTTCTTCCGCCTGCTTCTGCTGCAAATATTGACCCATAGCACTGCAGGAGTGACTGCGCCTTCTATTTCTGATTTGCTGTCAATTCGCTGCTCTAGTGTTGAGCAAAAAATCGCAACAGTTGATTTTTTCACTGTGATTTTGTATTCACAGTGTTACACTGTGATTGACTGGCAACAACTGGTTTCACAGTAAGTGAGAAATAATTCGATACGTGTTTTTTATTTTTTCGAAAGTAAAAATCTGATGGGGTCAACGATGGGTTAAGAGTTTGTATAGGGAAACATGATTAAATGCGCTAATTGACTTCAAATGTGGTGAAAGCACTTCAAATGAGAAATAATTAGATAACTATTTTTTCATACAATTCTGACGGGATCAACAAAGGGTTAAGAAGAACTTGATTTATTGGGCCTATTGACTTCAAGCTTTCGGGGCCTTGCTAGTAATATGTAGTGTCAACAAAAATTAGTATCTCCTAAACATTTAAGAGCAATTACACAAAATATGGTAGTTAGTAACACCAGATTCCAGCACCTCGACATCCATAAGGCCACCTGGTTATCCCCCGATCAGATTGATCACATTGTGATTGATGGAAGGCATGCTTCTAGCATTCTAGATGTGCGCACGTTCTGAGAGCCGAACAGCGACTCGGACCACTACCTTGTTGCATCCAAAGTACGTATGCGTCTTTGCGCCGCGACGGCCACACTGCCTATTTTGCAAAAAAACTTGGACCCCAGTAAGCTGCGATCACAAGGCAGGGCCGAAGCCTATTCCGCTCAACTCTCCAACCAGCTCGGTCGTTCGCCTTCTCCACCTGATGACATCGGCGGATTAAGGGCTCACATATTCCATTCTAAGCGCGCGCCCGCAAAAAATTTCCTTAGTTTCTCACTCCCACCACCAAGAAACTAATGGTACGACGAAGAGTGTCACCCAACCACTGCAGCGAAGAATGCTGCCTACAAGAAGACCCCGTAGTCGGCTACTACGCGAGCCGTACGGGAAAAATACCGGGAGGAGAGGAAGAAAGAGAGGTGCCTTTTTAGACGCAAGAAACGGGAGAAAGAAAGGCGCGAGCGTGAAGAAATCGAACAGTGCAGGAGCAGGAACGACGTCCGAAAATTCTTCCAGAAAGTCAAGCGTTTGACGGAAGGTTTTAAGCGCGGGGCATCTTCCTGTAGAGACGAAAACGGGAATCTGGTTACAGATGCGCAGGGTGTACTGAGGTTATGAAAGGAGCACTTCACCAAGCTGCTCGCAGGCGACGAACGGAACAACACCGCCAGTTGTGAAGTGCAGACGGCACCAATCGATGACGACGGTGTTGACGTGCCATGCCCAGCTATGACCAGGTCCGGGTCGCTATCCAGCGGTTCAAGAACAATAAGACTGCAGGGCCGGACGGGCTACGAGCAGAATTGTTCAAGGCCGGCGGCGGTGAGCTGATTAAGTGCATGCTTCAGCTCATCTACAAAATATGGCCGGAGGAACGGATGCCCAACGATTGGAACCTCAGTGCCCTTTGCTACTGTGCTGAAGAAAGGCAACTCAACAATATGCGCCAACTACAGGGGACCCTGACCTACTGATTGGACCCTGAGAACGTACATAAATGCCTCCTTGCTCAAACGGTACCTTTGTTGGAAGCTGTAAAATGGAAATTGTCTAAACAAATTTTCTAAAATACCAATTTAACTTACCATAACTCTGGCAATTCCATTAGATCCGCTGCATCTCTTAATCTTCGCCTATTGATTGGAGTTTCACGACGAAACTCCTCCCAAAACAATAAATACCGCCACTTGTACATTTGTATTCCCGAAATTTTTAAATTTGTTTATTTTCACTTGTCAAATTTTCTTCGTTTTGTTTACTTCCCGCTGCTTCTGACAGCTCCAAAGTACTTTCCACACACTTCCCAAAAAATGAAAACGAGAGTTCTCATATCGAGTTACGGAAAGCGAAACTGTCTCGTTGAGCGTTCGATATTGAATCGATGTGTCGAACCAACGATGGTCGAGTATTGAATTACGGAAAGCCACCCCTGGTAAGTCCACCATCCACCAGATATTCACTTTACGCCAAATCCTGGAGAAGACCCATGATAATCGATACACACACCCATGATTATCGATTACAAGGCAGCATTCGATAGCCCGATAACGGATCGCCTATATGCCGCATTGTCTGAACTTGGTATCCCTGCAAAGCTCGTGAGACTTTGCAGAGCGACGTTAAGAAATACACGTAGCTCCGTCAAGGTTGGAAGTGACCTCTCCGACCCATTTGATAACGTTCGAAGCTTCAGACAGGACGATCCTTTGTCATGCGACCTCTTTAATTTCACCATGCGGAGTGTTCTGCGCAAGACCGTAATGGCACAATCTTCAACGAGTGTCCAGCTCCTCCCCAGAAATAATTTCTCTTACCGATTTCGAGAACTGTTTCCCACTGTTTAGATCTTCCACCTATTCTTCTCAATGGCGTAGAACTGAAATTTGTTCGTAAAGTTGTTAATCTTGGTTATCAAGTCAACTTTTGATTGTCTTGCGGGGCCACATTAATCTATTATGGACTGGATGGATGGATGGATGGATGTGAGGGGGAGCCGAGGAAATAACCTAAGGGAGGTCATTACCTCAAGCACTCAGGCTTTATAGCCCATTGTACTTAAGGCTCAGGAAAAAGGTTGATAGAGGAGATTGGAATGGGAAAGAGAGAAAGAGAAAGTGGGTGGAAAGGGAGAAAGGGCTATGAGGTCTCCTGTGCAAATTTCCCGGACTCATTAATGAATCTCAGGAGATCACACAGGGTGAGAGAATGAACTTCGTCCATTCTCATTACA
Organism: Melieria picta; assembly: GCA_964056695.1. Classification (NCBI taxonomy): domain Eukaryota; kingdom Metazoa; phylum Arthropoda; class Insecta; order Diptera; family Ulidiidae; genus Melieria; species Melieria picta. Next base: position 67,036,604 of record OZ057400.1, read on the forward strand.
TCTGAACCCAGCGTGCGCAATCTCGTTCTAGAGAAGGCAGGACATGCACAGAGAAAGTGCTCTGTACTATCAACCTCCTCCAGGCAAGACATGCAAGTCGGATCCTCGATGATGCCCATGTTGGCCATATGTCGCCCCCATGGATTGTGTCCTGTGATTAACCCGACCATTCGACGGAGGTCTTTCCTTCCCAGCTTCAGGAGGAAATTCCCTGCTTTCCTGTTCGGGCTTTTCACAAAACACTTGGCAGTTTTACAGCTTCCCAAGCTAGACCAACGTTCTCTGTGTAGGTTATTTACACAGGACCTGATCCAGTCCAGGGTTCCTGCTAGACTGGTGCCGATTATTGGTTCTGGTCCCATGGGTGTACACCCTGATCCACAGTTAGCCAGTTCATCGGCAGTTTCGTTACCTAGAACACCGCAGTGTCCCGGAACCCAGATAAGTTGGAGCTTATTACGTCTCGCGACTGATTTTAGCTTCAACTTACATTCTTGGACAATCTTAGAGGTAACACGCGCGTTCTCCAGGGCCTTAAGTGCAGCTTGACTATCACTACAGACTCCTATATGTTTCCCGCACCATTTCCTCCCAATTATCCATTCCGCTACCTTCAGAATGGCGAAGACTTCCGTCTGAAAGACGGTAGTCAGCCCACCCAGTGAGTAGTAGCAATTGACACTTCCATCGAGGTGCCATCCAGCTCCAGTACCTTTATCGGTCTTGGATCCGTCAGTGAAGAAAATATCCGTCAGATCCCCTAGCATGGCCTGTGGGTTGTCCCATTGGTCGCGCGTTGGGAACCTCACTTCAAAGTTCCTCCTAAAGGATACTACGGGTATTAGGCAATCCTTAGGGGCCAGCAGCAACGGATATTGCGCTGACAACCTCTTGAAGATTTCTCCATGACCCGATCCCTTGTTGTCGTGCCAGTATCCATAGGAATATAGCCGACATGTCGCTTTCATCGCTTCCTCTTGAACTTTTAGGTCTAGGGGAAGCAGGTCAAGCATGGCATTAAGGGCATCACCTGAGACAGTGCTCATGGCACCCGTAATGCATATACATACACTTCTTTGTAGTCTGTTCAGAGCCAAAGCTGCGGACTTAACCATTGTTCGTCTCCACCAGACTACCGATGCGTACGTAATTATGGGTCTGATGAGTGCGGTATATATCCAGAGGACCACCGCAGGCTTCAGGCCCCAGGTCTTGCTAAAAGCTCGACGGCACTGTTGGAAAACCTTCAGCGCACGGTCTACTTTCGTCAAGACATGCATCTTCCACGTTAGTTTCCTGTCTAGGATAACCCCTAGATATTTCACTTTCTGCATTTTCTTGCAAATTATCCTGAGGGATCGTCCTGATACTAGTGCACAGACATCGTCCGCGTATGCTTGGACATGTATTCCGAGATCCTGCATCTCCCTTAGTAGAGAGTCGACCACGAAACACCACAGCAGCGGAGAGAGGACACCACCCTGGGGACATCCCCGTCCGACCTCTGCCGTGACCGAATTGCTATCACTCTCACCAACGGTCAGCAATCTCCCGGAGAGCATGGAGCGGATCCACCTTATCAGGGTCTCATTTACCCCATGCATTCTGGCTGCTGAGCATATCGAGTCAAAGGTTGCATTGTCAAAAGCCCCCTCAATATCCACGAAGACGCCCAAAGTGTAATGGTCAGCTTCCAGCCCTGCTTCAATCTTGGATACGATGTCATGCAGGGCTGAGTCGCATGATTTTCCACTCTGGTAAGCGTGTTGGTTTCTACTAAGTGGGCTTCTTGTCAGCACCTTCGCTCGGATGTGCTTTTCTACCATTCGCTCTAAGCTTTTCAGCATGAAAGAAGTCAGGCTGATTGGCCTAAAGCTCTTGGCCAGCGTATAGTCGTCCTTCCCTGGTTTGGGAATGAAGACCACTCTGACCTGTCGCCAAAGAGTTGGAATGTAACCATGAGCGAGGCAAGCCGTGAAGATCTTTATAAGAGCTTTCACCAGCTTGTCTCCACCCCTCTTTAGCATTATCGGGTAAACTTTATCAGGTCCTGGGGACTTGTAGTTTTCGAATGAGGAGAAAGAAAATCTTACCGCCTCCTCCGTTACTACTTCTGACGCGGAAAACCAGTTAAGCCTTTTAGTCCTATTACCTGCGTCATTGACCTCACAACTGTCCACCACAGTGGGAATTATCCTGCTTTCCGGAAAATGGGTCGCTAGGAGAGTGTTGTAGGTTTCCGACTTAGAGGTAGTATAGGAGCCATCAGGCAAGCGAAGAGAATCAAGCTTAACTGTTCGGTCTCTTTGTAGAACCCTACACAGTCTTGCTGACTCCTTCATACCTTCAACCTCATTGCAAAAGTCTCTGAAAGAGTCCAGTTTGGCAGACCTCACTTTCTTCTTAAATTCCTTTTGGACGAGGTGATAGTTGGTCCAGTCGTTCTCTTTTCGGGTTTTTAAGGCCCTATTCAGAAGCTTCCTGGATCGTTTGCGTAGCTTCGAAAGCTCAGCACTCCACCATGGAACTGCTTTGCCTTGCCGAGTTACGGAAAGCGAAACTGTCTCGTTGAGCGTTCGATATTGAATCGATGTGTCGAACCAACGATGGTCGAGTATTGAATTACGGAAAGCCACCCCTGGTAAGTCCACCATCCACCAGATATTCACTTTACGCCAAATCCTGGAGAAGACCCATGATAATCGATACACACACCCATGATTATCGATTACAAGGCAGCATTCGATAGCCCGATAACGGATCGCCTATATGCCGCATTGTCTGAACTTGGTATCCCTGCAAAGCTCGTGAGACTTTGCAGAGCGACGTTAAGAAATACACGTAGCTCCGTCAAGGTTGGAAGTGACCTCTCCGACCCATTTGATAACGTTCGAAGCTTCAGACAGGACGATCCTTTGTCATGCGACCTCTTTAATTTCACCATGCGGAGTGTTCTGCGCAAGACCGTAATGGCACAATCTTCAACGAGTGTCCAGCTCCTCCCCAGAAATAATTTCTCTTACCGATTTCGAGAACTGTTTCCCACTGTTTAGATCTTCCACCTATTCTTCTCAATGGCGTAGAACTGAAATTTGTTCGTAAAGTTGTTAATCTTGGTTATCAAGTCAACTTTTGATTGTCTTGCGGGGCCACATTAATCTATTATGGACTGGATGGATGGATGGATGGATGTGAGGGGGAGCCGAGGAAATAACCTAAGGGAGGTCATTACCTCAAGCACTCAGGCTTTATAGCCCATTGTACTTAAGGCTCAGGAAAAAGGTTGATAGAGGAGATTGGAATGGGAAAGAGAGAAAGAGAAAGTGGGTGGAAAGGGAGAAAGGGCTATGAGGTCTCCTGTGCAAATTTCCCGGACTCATTAATGAATCTCAGGAGATCACACAGGGTGAGAGAATGAACTTCGTCCATTCTCATTACATCTGAACCCAGCGTGCGCAATCTCGTTCTAGAGAAGGCAGGACATGCACAGAGAAAGTGCTCTGTACTATCAACCTCCTCCAGGCAAGACATGCAAGTCGGATCCTCGATGATGCCCATGTTGGCCATATGTCGCCCCCATGGATTGTGTCCTGTGATTAACCCGACCATTCGACGGAGGTCTTTCCTTCCCAGCTTCAGGAGGAAATTCCCTGCTTTCCTGTTCGGGCTTTTCACAAAACACTTGGCAGTTTTACAGCTTCCCAAGCTAGACCAACGTTCTCTGTGTAGGTTATTTACACAGGACCTGATCCAGTCCAGGGTTCCTGCTAGACTGGTGCCGATTATTGGTTCTGGTCCCATGGGTGTACACCCTGATCCACAGTTAGCCAGTTCATCGGCAGTTTCGTTACCTAGAACACCGCAGTGTCCCGGAACCCAGATAAGTTGGAGCTTATTACGTCTCGCGACTGATTTTAGCTTCAACTTACATTCTTGGACAATCTTAGAGGTAACACGCGCGTTCTCCAGGGCCTTAAGTGCAGCTTGACTATCACTACAGACTCCTATATGTTTCCCGCACCATTTCCTCCCAATTATCCATTCCGCTACCTTCAGAATGGCGAAGACTTCCGTCTGAAAGACGGTAGTCAGCCCACCCAGTGAGTAGTAGCAATTGACACTTCCATCGAGGTGCCATCCAGCTCCAGTACCTTTATCGGTCTTGGATCCGTCAGTGAAGAAAATATCCGTCAGATCCCCTAGCATGGCCTGTGGGTTGTCCCATTGGTCGCGCGTTGGGAACCTCACTTCAAAGTTCCTCCTAAAGGATACTACGGGTATTAGGCAATCCTTAGGGGCCAGCAGCAACGGATATTGCGCTGACAACCTCTTGAAGATTTCTCCATGACCCGATCCCTTGTTGTCGTGCCAGTATCCATAGGAATATAGCCGACATGTCGCTTTCATCGCTTCCTCTTGAACTTTTAGGTCTAGGGGAAGCAGGTCAAGCATGGCATTAAGGGCATCACCTGAGACAGTGCTCATGGCACCCGTAATGCATATACATACACTTCTTTGTAGTCTGTTCAGAGCCAAAGCTGCGGACTTAACCATTGTTCGTCTCCACCAGACTACCGATGCGTACGTAATTATGGGTCTGATGAGTGCGGTATATATCCAGAGGACCACCGCAGGCTTCAGGCCCCAGGTCTTGCTAAAAGCTCGACGGCACTGTTGGAAAACCTTCAGCGCACGGTCTACTTTCGTCAAGACATGCATCTTCCACGTTAGTTTCCTGTCTAGGATAACCCCTAGATATTTCACCTCCGTGGATAGACTGAGGGTCACACCTTTCAGTACTGGCAGTTCGAGACCATCCAGCTTCCGCTTCCTAGTAAATAGGACCAAAGTCGTTTTACTGGGATTAACGGAAAGACCCTGTCCTGTGCACCAGTTATCAATCTTATCCAGGACTTTCTGCATTTTCTTGCAAATTATCCTGAGGGATCGTCCTGATACTAGTGCACAGACATCGTCCGCGTATGCTTGGACATGTATTCCGAGATCCTGCATCTCCCTTAGTAGAGAGTCGACCACGAAACACCACAGCAGCGGAGAGAGGACACCACCCTGGGGACATCCCCGTCCGACCTCTGCCGTGACCGAATTGCTATCACTCTCACCAACGGTCAGCAATCTCCCGGAGAGCATGGAGCGGATCCACCTTATCAGGGTCTCATTTACCCCATGCATTCTGGCTGCTGAGCATATCGAGTCAAAGGTTGCATTGTCAAAAGCCCCCTCAATATCCACGAAGACGCCCAAAGTGTAATGGTCAGCTTCCAGCCCTGCTTCAATCTTGGATACGATGTCATGCAGGGCTGAGTCGCATGATTTTCCACTCTGGTAAGCGTGTTGGTTTCTACTAAGTGGGCTTCTTGTCAGCACCTTCGCTCGGATGTGCTTTTCTACCATTCGCTCTAAGCTTTTCAGCATGAAAGAAGTCAGGCTGATTGGCCTAAAGCTCTTGGCCAGCGTATAGTCGTCCTTCCCTGGTTTGGGAATGAAGACCACTCTGACCTGTCGCCAAAGAGTTGGAATGTAACCATGAGCGAGGCAAGCCGTGAAGATCTTTATAAGAGCTTTCACCAGCTTGTCTCCACCCCTCTTTAGCATTATCGGGTAAACTTTATCAGGTCCTGGGGACTTGTAGTTTTCGAATGAGGAGAAAGAAAATCTTACCGCCTCCTCCGTTACTACTTCTGACGCGGAAAACCAGTTAAGCCTTTTAGTCCTATTACCTGCGTCATTGACCTCACAACTGTCCACCACAGTGGGAATTATCCTGCTTCCCGGAAAATGGGTCGCTAGGAGAGTGTTGTAGGTTTCCGACTTAGAGGTAGTATAGGAGCCATCAGGCAAGCGAAGAGAATCAAGCTTAACTGTTCGGTCTCTTTGTAGAACCCTACACAGTCTTGCTGACTCCTTCATACCTTCAACCTCATTGCAAAAGTCTCTGAAAGAGTCCAGTTTGGCAGACCTCACTTTCTTCTTAAATTCCTTTTGGACGAGGTGATAGTTGGTCCAGTCGTTCTCTTTTCGGGTTTTTAAGGCCCTATTCAGAAGCTTCCTGGATCGTTTGCGTAGCTTCGAAAGCTCAGCACTCCACCATGGAACTGCTTTGCCTTGCCGAGTTACGGAAAGCGAAACTGTCTCGTTGAGCGTTCGATATTGAATCGATGTGTCGAACCAACGATGGTCGAGTATTGAATTACGGAAAGCCACCCCTGGTAAGTCCACCATCCACCAGATATTCACTTTACGCCAAATCCTGGAGAAGACCCATGATAATCGATACACACACCCATGATTATCGATTACAAGGCAGCATTCGATAGCCCGATAACGGATCGCCTATATGCCGCATTGTCTGAACTTGGTATCCCTGCAAAGCTCGTGAGACTTTGCAGAGCGACGTTAAGAAATACACGTAGCTCCGTCAAGGTTGGAAGTGACCTCTCCGACCCATTTGATAACGTTCGAAGCTTCAGACAGGACGATCCTTTGTCATGCGACCTCTTTAATTTCACCATGCGGAGTGTTCTGCGCAAGACCGTAATGGCACAATCTTCAACGAGTGTCCAGCTCCTCCCCAGAAATAATTTCTCTTACCGATTTCGAGAACTGTTTCCCACTGTTTAGATCTTCCACCTATTCTTCTCAATGGCGTAGAACTGAAATTTGTTCGTAAAGTTGTTAATCTTGGTTATCAAGTCAACTTTTGATTGTCTTGCGGGGCCACATTAATCTATTATGGACTACATTAATTTATTTTTTGCACAGAATTCTGTGATACGTTTATAGAAAAATGAATATAAAATTCTATTATTGCTTACAAATGTAATACAAATGTTTGAATATGTTCCTAGCATGTCATAATTTAAGTTTTCATTGACTCCTTACAAAAAATCATCCCTGTGTCCAGTACAGTGCATTTTACACCAAAAGCATCCCTAAACTCCGATGATTTGATGTTTCATTTGTAAACAAACAGCGCGGAAAGCAATCAGAGAAGTTGAATTTTCGAAAATTTGCATTTTATTAAATACATACATACATACATACCCCTATTCTCGCAGTCTTGCAAAACCCTTGCAAGGTGCACGAAATGCAAAAATTGCAAACTCTTGCAATCCGTGCAATGATACAAAAACAAAATACAAGGAAAAAACGTTTTGCACTTCGTGCAATGTGTACAACAGTGATACCCATGTTTTATATGAGGGTGCAAACGTGCGTCAGCTGGTTGTCAAAAAATTCAATTCAAAATAATTTTATTTTGTGTGCGCAAGCGTAAATTCTTCACACAATTTTTGTTTTATTTTCTTTTATATACACATTTTGAATTTTTCAGTTATAAACGAATAATTTAATCCATTACCATCTTCCAGAGGAATATTAAGTGCAGCATTTTCAATAAGAAAATTCAACATTTTTTTGTTTTCACTGGTCCGCCACGTTGTTTGCAATATTTGCAATAATTTTATTTTTGTGCGTTCTCGCAGTATTGCAAGTTAGGGTCTTGCAAGTTTGCATTTTCACAAATTTTGCAACGCTGCAAGACTGCGAGAATACCCCTATTCTTTCTCTTCGGATAAAAATCATAATAACACATCAAGCAAGTGCATCCAGCAATGCCACGCCAGCGAAATTGTGTCCGGAAGTGCTTGGAAGCACGACATTTTTAATGGGCTCCGACTGGGCACCTATGACGGTCACCAGGGTGCCTCTGGTGTTTGGACGTCGTCTGGACTACGTCGACGCTGATATTTGGCGCTGGTGATATGACCACCAAGATTTGGGATGTGGAGTTTGGTACTGTAATCGCGTCCATACCGGCCAAGTCGTCGGTGTGCACCTGCAATTTCAGTTACTCTGGCAATCAGGCAGCTTATTCGACGGACAAGGCTATGGGTCAGAATTCGGAACTGATTGTGATTGATGTGCATGATGCCATTCTGCGCATACCCATGTTACAGTCAAAGATCATGTCAATGCTGTGGGGTCCACTGGATGAGACCATCATCACTGGTGTGTATAAATTGTTGAATGTAGTGAAAAATATGTACTAAAGTTTATTTTTGTAGGTCATGATAATGGACAAATTTCGATCAGGGACATACGCAAGGGCGGCAGAGAGATCAATTCGGTAAACGACCACACGGCCGGTATCATTGGTATACAACTGAACAAGGACAGCACCATGTTTGTCACGTCCTCAAAGGACATTTCGGCAAAGTTGTTCGACTCTGAGTCTCTTCCATCTGACTTACGAAGAGGAATTTGCGCGTTTGAAGGGCCATTTCGGACCGATCAATAGTTTGGCCTTCCATCCGGATGGCAAGAGTTACGCTTCGGGCGGTGAGGAGGGTTTTGTGCGTGTGCCGACAGTACCTACTTCGAGAATATCTTTGAGTAAACGGTCGCGTGGAGAGGAGTGTAATTTTTAGAGTTCTGTTTAGCATAAGCACTGGAAAGCAATCTGCAGGTCCCCATATCCAACCAACTTTTGTATTTATCCGAAAGCGTGTAAAGAGTAACGAAAAATATAAAACCAACCTGGCGATGTTTGGAAGTAAGATAACAAAATATATGACAGAACCAGAAGAAATCGACAAAGGCATTTTTATTCATAACGCCGTTTAACAATAGTACGGAGTTGTGGACGAATCAAATTTCTGGTTGCCATAAAGTAGTTAAGCAGGGTTTGGAAAACTGCCAGCATATTAGCAGAAGCACTAAAAATATGTTGTCGCTGTGCTGCGGCAGCCTTCCTTTTTGCGTAAGCGATTTTATGCTTTGCTTTGCTTCGATCATTTAGACAGCAAAGCCACAGCACGGCAGCAGTGCATGCTTCGTTTTGCTGTTGCTGCCGCTGTGCACTTTTCTTGCAGCACAGTTGCAGCTTAGCATCTCATTTTTGTTCGAATGCTATAGGCTATTGCTTTGCCTGCAACAAAATGAGAGTTCCAGCAGCAGCGACAGCACAAAACAAATTTATCTGCATATTGCTGTTGCTGTTCATAGGCTGTGCAAAAATAGTAGATCACTAAGTGAATATATTTGATCGTGGTCGGTGGTGTTTGATTCCTTTGACGATGGCTCCACGTAAAAATACTGTGCCCATATGGGATTATTTCGAGAACCAAAAAGAGTGTGGGAAGGCAATTTGTAATCTTTGTAAAATACATTTTAAAAATAATATAATTTGAAAACTCATTTGATAAAAGTGCACAAAATAGACTTGAATACCGTTGAGAGTCAAAATTCTAGCTCAGATATTATGCCAGCAATTTCTGCTAGGAAACAAAAGGTGAAAGTGCAAATAAATACAAAAATATTATTTCGCTCATATATTGGACTAGTAACAGAAGACAGTGTGCCTTTCAATATTCTAAACTCGGCTAATATGAGAAATATAATCGATCCGATTTGCGATGGCTTGGGGGAGAAGCTTGGCAAGCGCTTTACCCTAAACACTAAAAATTGTAAAAGTACATTGAAGAAAGTTGCTGACAATATTCGTCATAATATGAAATTAGAAATGAACAAGAGGCTCGTGTCTTTGAAAATTGATAGCCCATCGAGGCTCTCGCGCAACATTTTTGGAGTCAGCGCTCCATTCATCAAGGAAGATGAGATAACATCGTTTATTTTGGGAATGCTTGAATTAAAAGGCATTCGTGCTAGCGCATCTAATAATCTAGGTGCAGAAATAGTAGGGGTATTCTCGATGTCTTGCAACCTTGCAAAACTTGCAGAAACTGATATTTGCAACCCTGAAAACTGCTAGACTTCGAGAACACCCAAAAATTCAAATATTGTAAAAAATGCCGCGAACAGGCGAAAATTCGAAAATTGTTGATTTCTTGATTGAAGGTGCTGCATTTCAAATTGTGCATTAGAATGGTAAGAATTTTTGCAAATAATTTGGGGTATTCTCGCAGTCTTGCAGCGTTGCAAAATTTGTGAAAATGCAAACTTGCAAGACCCTAACTTGCAATACTGCGAGAGCGCACCAAAATAAAAATATTGCAAATATTGCAAACAACGTGGCGGACCAGTGAAAACAAAAAAAATGTTAAATTTTCTTATTGAAAATGCTGCACTTAATATTCTTCTGGAAGATGGTAATAATTGAAACCAATTTTCGTTTCTAGCTGAAAAATTCAAAATGTTTATATAAAAGGAAATAAAACAAAATTTGTGTGAAGAATTTACGCTTGCGCACACGAATAAAATGAACAAATTTTTTGACAACCAGCTGACCCACGTTTGCACCCTCATATAAAACATGGGTATCACTGTTGTACACATTGCACGGATTGCAAAACGTTTTCCCTTGTATTTTGTTTTTGTATCATTGCACGGATTGCAAAAGTCTGCAACTTCTGCAATGTGCAAGGGTTTTGCAAGACATCGAGAATACCCATAGTGAAAACGTTGAATAAGTACGACATTCATCTTAATCAGATCGCTTCAATAACTTCTGATAATGGGGCCAATATGATAGGTAGGTAGGTAGGTGGTAGTGGCAGCTCTCATATGAGAGCTCACTTAGGCCAAACTAGGCCCATTGTGGTACCACAGGATCTCTAACCCCTTCTTTGTTGTTAGGATGTCTCAAACCAGCCCGAACAGGTGATGAAGCGTATTAGGCCCTTGGCGTCAACCTCCGATAAGTCCGCGAGGTTGGCTGTATGGTAAAACCCTAGATGTTCTTTCCGTTTCCTGCAAAGGGCGGGACAAGTACAAAGTAGGTGGAGAATTGTTTCTTCTTCCTCTATGTCTCTGCAGCTTCTGCAGAAGTCGTTGGCCAGGTGGCCCAGCCCTAATCTAATAGCGTGGCTACCAAGGATACAGTGACCAGTGATGACTCCAACCACAACCCTGAGCGTGCCCCTATTGAGGTTTAGCAGACTTTTTGTGCGCTTCCAGTCCAGCTTTGGCCAGATCTGTTGCGCTGTCTTGCCTGTCTCACAGGCCGCCCATGCGTTGTTAGCGGCTTTTGTCATCGCTTCCTCTATCACCAGCTTGCAGGTACTCAATGGAATACCTAAGCCGGCGAGTTCTGAGGATAGCTCCTTGGTAGTTCCTTGTCTAGCCAGTTCGTCTGCCCTGCAGTTCCCCGGGATATCTCTGTGACCAGGCACCCATATGACGTGGATTTTAAGCTGCTCAGCCATCTCATCAAGAGATTTGCGGCAGCTGATCACTGTTTTTGAAGTCAGAACATGAGACCCTAGGGCCCTGATAGCCGCTTGGCTGTCAGAGAGAATGCTAATATCTCGCCTAGAGATACTGCCCTCTTTGATCCAATTCAGGGCAGCTTCAATGGCTGAAACCTCTGCTTGGAACACGCTACAGTGGTCCGGCAGTCTAAAGGAGTAATTTATACTGAGTGAGTCTGAAAAGACGCCTCCACCAACAGCTCCGTTTAACTTGGAGCCGTCGGTGTAGATCTGGTGTGAGTTCCCTGTTAAGGATGCTGAGCTTTCCTCCCAAATGTTCCTATCTGGAATGGTGCTAGTGAACTTTTTGTCAAATTGGAATTGGGGGGGTGAATAATCCAGTTCTCCGAACTCCTTTAAGAGAGTAAGTATCCTGGCATGACCCCTGTTAGACTCTGACCATTGGCCGGAAGCCCGTAGTCTATAGCTTGTTATAGCCGCTACTTTCCTACAGTGTAGATCTAGCGGAATAAGGTGAAGCAGGGCTTCTAAAGCTGAAGTTGGTGTTGTCCTAAGAGCGCCCGTGATGATGACGCAGGCTGCTCTTTGAACTTTGCGGAGGTGTTGGAGGAGCGATGTTGTTCCCAAAGCGTTCCACCATACCAGGCACCCATAGGTTAAGATGGGTCGTACGACAGCTGTGTAAACCCAGTGCGTCATGTTTGGTTTTAAACCCCAGGTTTTCCCCAGTGCCTTTTTGCAGGTGTATAAGGCAATCGTTGCCTTTTTGACCCTATTGAGGATGTTCGGTTTCCAGCTCAGTCTCTTGTCAAAAATGATTCCAAGGAATTGTGCTTCATTCTTGAAAGGGATTTCTGTGTTGTTTAATGATAGAGGAGGTATAGGTGGGGGTTTGTACTTCCTCGTGAAGAGGACAACCTCTGTCTTTCCAGGGTTGATGCCTAATCCTCGACTGGTAACCCAGCCGTTTACCTTGTTTAGCAGTACTTGCATTAGATCTCTGATCGAGTTGAGAAACTTGCCCGAGATAGTGAGAACTATATCGTCTGCATACGCCGTCACCTTGCCGCAACCCCCTCCCAGGGACTGGAGCAGTTCGTTAACTACCAAGTTCCAAAGGAGGGGGGAGAGGACTCCGCCCTGGGGAGTGCCCCTGCTCACCCCTCTCGAGGTAGAAGAGTCGCCCAGTTCAGCGCAGATAACTCTGCTCTGCAGAAGATTATCCACCCAGTTCACTAGGCTACTTTCCACCCCAAGCCTGGCGAGCGCGCCCGTGATGGCTGTAAGCTCGACGTTATTGAAAGCCCCCTCTATGTCCAGGAAGGTTGCTAAGGTGTATTCTTTGTGTTCGAGTGATTTCTCGAATATGATAGAAACATCAAAAATTTTATCAAATTGTAATATGTCCCAGGAATACGAACAGATCGATGAAGACCTGAAAAATACATATCTCGACAATATCAGGAATATGGAAAGCCCATCAAATCTTCGTGTTGAGAACATCCAAATATGTAGATGCGCCGCGCACACTGCTCAACTGTGTGCGATGTGACTAAAGACCACGAAATTAAAGGATTTTTACTAGGTTGCAGAAATTTTAGAAAATTTATTCGAAAGCCTTCAAATGGCTTTAAGGACGCTTTTGAATTGAGAAATGTTCAACTTCCCCAACTCGATTGTTCCACTAGATGGGGTTCAACTTATAAGATGATTCAGAGTTTACTGGCTGCCAAAGATGCCTTGATTGCTGTCGAGTCTATCGGAAGCAAAAGCATCGACGAAAATTTTGAAAACAACGATTTTCTTTGGGAATTCATGGAGTGCTATAGTGTCGTGTTTGCTCCTTTACAATAAGCTATTGTAAAATTTCAGGCAGTGCATTTACACTATGGAAACTTTTATGCTCAATGGCTGAAATGTAAAATGCTTACTACTAAAATAGTACAAAAGCATTCGACCAAGGACTTGGTTAAAAAAATTGGAAATAGTGTCTTAGAAAGCATCGAAAAGCGAACTCGAAATTACTTGGTAATGAAAGCCTTAATGCGTGCTTGTTTTTGGACCCAAAGTTCCACCATACTCTTAGCCCAGAAAAAAGACAGGAAGCCGTCGATTGGTTAAAGCACCTTTGGGATAAGCTATGCTCCGTCTGTGCTGCTTCAGAACACATTTCTGATGATAGTGCTTTAATGGCAACAAAGACTAACTTTGAAGGCGAGACTGAGGAAATGCTGAACACATTTTTAACAGAAAAACTTCATGCAGCCACTGGCCAAACAGTTTATGGCGACGTGCACTCGAGGATTGGAAATTTGCATCTGCCATTTCTGCGAAGCGACACTGATGTCTTGCAATTTTGGAAAGAGAGGAAATATTCCGATCCTGAACTATATGCATTGAGCAATGTTTGTTTTGGCATTCCGCCAACTCAGGTAGATAATGATTGTTTCTAATTTTTATTAATGTTCATTCTTTTATATAATAATTATTTATTGTGTGTACATATGTATATTTCAAACAGGTAACAATTGAACGGGCCTTTTCATCGTTGAAACTCATTTTAACGGACAATCGCAACAGAATGAGCAATGCGAATTTGCAAGATATTTTGCTCGTCAAGTTGAATTCCTCATTTTTAAATGAAGCCATAAACAACTTGCCATTATTTGAAGATGTGATGGAGGACAATAACGAATGAAATCAACTTTATTATTTAATTCACAATATACATATGTATCTACAAATATCTACTTTACTACTACATACATATATGAAAATATATCAATAATAATGAATTATTTGATGGCAATCTTTTTATTATTTTACATATTTGCTTTTTTCAGCGTGAAATAAGAAATCTATGGGAACAGCAAAACCAACAGGACAGCGGCAGCACAGTTTTAGGTTTTTATGATTGCTGTCTGCTTTGCTTTCGAGCTGCGCACGTCGCCACAGCACAGCACAAGTGCTACGTGTGCCAAAAAGAATTTCAAGCTCCTTACGGGAATAAATTTACATAACAGTCAATTGTAATGGAATAAAAATATGTTAAAATTATGTGCTCAATTCTTCTACAAGCACTTTGATTTCGGTCGCCCAATCGCCAACTCCTCGATTTTATCAGTTTGCATGCCAGCCAACTCCTGTTTAGCTTAGAAGAAGCAGCGTTTCTTTTTCTGCAGCAACACGGGTTGACTTGCATGTCTGCCAATTGTGCAGCATTGGGTGCACATAATAACGTAACAAATAACATAAAAACATAACAAAGTGTATATAATGCAAATTTTTTATTGAAATAATTGACAATTATGAAAATAATAACATAACAAAGTTTAGAAAATGTATGCATTTTTTATTGAAATAATTGACAATTATGAAAATAATAACATGCATCGAGAAAATGTATGAATTTTTTATTGAAATGATTGACAATTATGAAAATAATAACATGCATCGTATTCATACGCGTGTGTATGTGAAATGCAAAAAATGGTCTGAAAATCGCTTCCACTTTCTGTCACTTTCCTATCACGTAGTCTCTGCTGTTATACTGGCGGTTACGTGCTTGTCAGAGCTGTGGTTGTTTCAATGTAAAATTAAAAATAGAGCGAAACGAGAGCGTAAAATTGGGCAGCGTTGGTCACCATGAACAGTCAGTGTTGTGTTGTTAAATTATTCACAATAGAAGTGTTTTGGGACAAAATTATTTTGTTAAAAATGTGTATGGAATGAGAAAAAAAATATTTGATTGCAACACTCATCAACGGCATTTGTTTATACTTATTTGTGTTTTGGATGAAAAAAAAGGAAATGGTTAAGAGTGATGGGTCGTGAGTAGACGTGTAATTTTGTGCTGCCGTTTCAATCACCTTTTTAACCACGTAAACAACGCCAAAAATTCTGAAATCTGGCCAGGAGTTGTCACATGAACGTTACTACGCGCTGCTGATGCTGTCATCTGCATTACTTGCTGGAAAAATCATCAAATTTCAAAATAAATAATTGTTGATCTCCCACACTCGCATTGCTTATCATAATGTCGGCCGCTGTTAAAAAAACGACCAGAAGCACGAAGCTCTCACCGGTAAAAACAGACAGTGCCACTCCTATACTCTCGAAGGGCCGTCGCGTTGAGAGCCCAACGGCAGCTTCGTGGTTACTTCAGCTGGAGGCGAAAATGGATCAGCAAAAGGAATACATAATTGAACAGCTGAGTGAGCAGGTAAAGAACAGTGAAGAGAGGCTGATGCAAAAATTTAACGACCTGTCAACTGAATTGCTAAACATAAAGAAGACAATAAAGTTCCTTGATGTGAGGCTAACAGCTGTAGAAACCTCATGTGAAGAGTTGGGTGTGCTGCGGACTGAAGTACTTGCACTAAAAAGAGACGCAGAGAGGAGAGAGAATGAAGCCGTTGCCACTGATCTCCTAATAAACGGCATACCTAACTCTACTAATATCAGCGGAGAGGAGATCTTCTCGCGTATGTGTAAGGCTATTCAGCACGAATTGCCCCCAGTGCGCGAAGTTTTCCGGCTGCCAGCGAGGAACAATAAAAATGGTAACAACAACTCGGCTATCATCGTTAGGCTTTTCTCCCAGCATGCTCGTAGTCAGCTATTTAAATCCATTGCTGGCTATTGTAAAGCCAGCAAGCGGCCTCTTGCTCTGAGAGACATTGGACTGGATGATAATGCAAAGTTTTATGTGCACGAAAGTCTGACTAGGGATAATCGTGAACTAATGCATTATGCAGCTCAGCTTAAACGACAGAAACTTCTTGTTGCTGCTTTTTCGATACGTGGGCAAATCATGGTGAGAAAACGAGACGGCGACGAGGCCGTAAAAGTATTTGATAAAAAAGGTATCGATGGAATTGTCGGGGCAGCATAGAAGCAATAATAATTTTTGCAAAATTAAATATAAGCTATTTTGATGTTATTACTTATTGTATCTGTGTCCTTCTCCATTATTTTTCTATTTTCTCTCTTTCTGTCTCTAACTATTGTTACTCTTGTTTCCTTTCCATGTTGTTCTGTAGTTGTCAGCATTTTAACCTCATTAGTATGTATGTTAGTTGTTTCTTCTATAGCTCATTCTCATGACATCAAACTTATCTGATATAAACGTCTCTGGTGCTAATGAAAATCAGAAATTGCTAGTTGATATCTTGTGTAAGCAATCAGCCGGGCTTAATGTAGTCCACTTCAATGCGAGGAGTTTGAGCTTTGACAAACTTGACTATGTTAGATATATCTTCGATCAGTCCCTTGTTGATGTTATTTGTGTGTCTGAAACTTGGTTTAGTAATTGCATTCCGGACCTTCAGTGTTCTATCAACAACTATAGTCTCATTCGAAATGATCGTAAGCATAGGAAGGGAGGAGGGGTAGCAATTTATTGTAGGAATACTCTCAATCTAACAACAATTGCTAAATCGGCTGACTCTGATACAGAATATATAATAGCTGAAGTGTCAGATGGTAAATCCCGGATTTTAGTTTCTTGTGTCTATAACCCAAATAAATGTTTTTCTCTAGATGCATACTTCACCGAGTTGTCTTTGTTTTTAATAGACTATGAGCATTACATAATTTGTGGTGATTTTAATGTAAACTTACTTTCTAATGATTCTTACACCAATGAACTCCGTAATCATGTATCAGCAGCTGGTCTAGCTATTGTTAATGACATTATACCCACCAGATATGCTAGTAACTGCCGACCAAGCCTTTTAGACTATTTTATTACTTCTGACCCTTCTCTAGTACTTAAATTTGACCAAATATGTTTCATATCGGACCATGATTTAATATTTTGTGCAGTTGATGTTGTGTTCGATCGTCCAGTGAGCACTACATTTATGTATCGTGATTATCGTTCATTGAATGTTGATGCTTTGTTTTCTGACTTGTCCCGTGTGTGTTGGAGAGAGTGTTGGTTATTTGATACAGTTGATAAAAAGCTTGACTTTCTTAGTGAGAACTTAATCACGGTGTTTAACGCTCATGTCCCGATTCGTACTTCTTATGTCAGGAATAAGTCGTGTCCTTGGTATACCAACCGAGTACATTTAGCAATAAGTAAACGAAATAAGTTGTATGCTAAATGGAGAAAATCACTGACGGATACTTCATGGTGTTTGTATAAATCTGCACGGAATGAACCTACAGCTGTAATAAGCCAATCGAAGCGGTGGTTTTGTAAATCGAAACTAAATGCCTCGCTTCCATTTAAACAGCTATGGCGCAACCTGAATAACTTAAACATTCATGGGAAAGAAAACTCAGAATGCAAAGTGGATCCTGACATTCTAAACGATTTTTACATTAGCGCAAGCAAAGGCAGTATTCTCACTTCTTTAAATGAAAATATATCTTCTGCTAATAGCTGCCATAGCCATTTTCAATTTGTAGGAGTTAGTGAGTTAGAGGTAATAAAATCGATTATGGGCATTAAATCGAATGCTGTTGGGGATGATGGAATCCCTTTAAAGTTTCTTAAACTCGTGCTGCAGTTTATTATTAGTCCTCTCACCCATATAATAAATCACTGTTTTGCAAGTGGATGTTTTCCAGCAGCATGGAAAAAGGCTATTATATTGCCCATTGCAAAGAAAGCTCTTGCGTCATCTCCTAGCGATTATAGGCCGATTAGTATTTTGCCAGCCCTTTCTAAAGTATGCGAATCTTTAATGGCAGAGCAGATTTCGAATTATATTCAAGACAATAATCTGCTTTCTTCTCTGCAGTCTGGTTTTAGGCCGAAGCATAGTTGTGCTACTGCAATGGTTAAAATACTAGATGATATTAGGACTCCCTTTGATAATGGTGAACTAACTCTTTTGTGTCTCTTAGACTTCTCTAAGGCTTTTGACTTAGTTAATCATGCTCTATTGTGCAAGAAACTTAAACACAATTTTGGATTTTCTGACAGCGCTATAAAGCTCATGGCTAGCTATCTTAACGGCCGAGTTCAGCAAGTCAAAGGATTGAATTCCTCGTCGCAGTTTAAATCCATTTCGGCCGGCGTTCCCCAGGGGTCTGTCCTTGGTCCTCTTCTGTTTAGTCTTTTTGTAAATGATGTTTTTTCTGTTTGTAATTATGTTCACGTTCATGCCTATGCTGATGACATCCAATTATATTTGTCAAGTCGTGTTGGTCTAGTTGAAGATTTGTGCTATAAAGTTAATTGTGATTTGTCTGCTATTGTGAATTGGGCGAAGAATAATGGGTTATCACTGAATGCCACTAAGTCATACGTAATGCCTATTTGTAACAAAGTGATCCATACCGATAATATCGAAAAGCTGTGGCTTGGTTCAACTGCTTTAAAGCTCACTGACAAAATAAAAAATTTAGGATTTATTGTAAATTCAACATTAACCTGTGCTGACCATGTTAACAAAGTTGTGAGTAACGTATGTAGGAAGGCAACACTGGACGAGACGCAACGGACACACAAAAGGAACAGATGGACAAGAGAAACGCGCTGGGCACACAAAGGGAACAGACGGACAAGGGAAACGTACGACGGACAGTTACGGTATGACAGCGGACGTGTACAGACATTTTTGGCTTTGTAATCTCGGATATAATATAATAAATTATAAATAAACTATAAATGTAAATAAAACGTGCGTTTCAATTGAAGAAAGACTCTACAAATGGGGGCTCAGCCGGAATAGTGAACGTGGACAGAAAAGCCGAGGAAAAGTTGAGAAAATCAGTGAAGTGAAAATTTATAGTTTGTGTGCGCCAAAATATGATTAAACTGCGAGCGGCAGTGCAACAATTGTGAAAGGAATTCGTAAAGTGCGAGAATATTTGCAAAATCGTTCGAAGTCAATATACTTGGAACTTGCTGTGCCGTAACTCACAGTGTCTAGAGCAGAACGGTTGTGAGCTTCACTCATCCACGTCGATAGGTGCTTTAGCGGCTGGGTGCAAGCAAAGATTTGCTTGATGCATACGAACAGTAGCGATATCGGACGCGCATGTGCAAAAAAATAAAAAGGCGTCGCTAACAAAAATTGAACTTGTGTGAAGTGGAAACGCGCAGTCGCGAACTGCATCAAGGCAAAGAAAAACGACTCGCCTTCCCATGAAAATCGGTTTAAGTCGTGTGTGCGGAATTGTATGCAACAGAAATTTTGCGATTTGGCTGCCGTGGACAGTAAAACAACCGTGTGTAAAACTTGCAATTTGTGCGTAGAGCAACACAGCCAGTGGAAACTTCCTGAAAAGGTGGTACAGGCTCGGTAAAAGTTGACATAGGCGTCAAAGCGTACAGAACAGTGGTACAGTGTACAAGGTTGAGAAAAGCATCAACATCAAGAGCAACGCAGCCAGTGGAAACTTCCCGAAAAGGTGGTACAGGCTCGGTAAAAGTTGAGAAAGGCATCAAAGCGTGCAGAACAGTGGTACAGTGCACAAGGTTGAGAAAAAGCATCAACATCACGCCATCAAAAGTACCGTTTATCCGGAACGCGTTGGCAGAGGCCGCAGTGTCGGCAAGTGCGCGAACCGACATAACAACAAGAAAATAGGGGTTGCAAAATTGCCCAAGTAAAATTGCCGAGTGAGTAAAGTGCGCAGCAGCGAAAGCGCCGACAAGTGCGAAGCAGCGACGGCGCAGTAAAGTGCGAAGCAGCGAAAGCGCCGACAAGTGCGAAGCAGCGACGGCGCAGTAAAGTGCGCAGCAGCGTAAAAGCAGTAAGAAGGTAGGCGTAGAAACGTTTGTGTTTTGAGCTACGGACGGTAGCGTTGTCGCGTTCAACACTGCGCACGGCGGTGTAGAAACGTTTGTGTTTTGAGCTACGGACGGTAGCGTTGTCGCGTTCAACACTGCGGACGGCGGTGTAGAAACGTTTGTGTTTCTGGGCTACGGACGGTAGCGTCGAGAAATACTAAATTAGTTATAAGATTCTAACGTTTGTAATCTTTTAATTTAAAATAAGTTTGAAATATTGTATTGACATGGACCGCGAACAAATTTTCAGATTGACCGTTAATGAGTTGAAAGAGAAATTGATGGGTTTGGGTCTTTCGACGGTTGGGCGGAAGGCTACCCTACAGGACAGACTTTGTGAAAGCTTCGGGTTGACTGTAGGCGAAGACGATGGGTCGGACAACGATAGTGACTCATTTCAAAGTAATGTTTTGCCAGCGACAGGAAACGGGTGTGCAACCTTCACATTGCGTGACATTGAGGGCTCGCTCTCTTCGTTCAGTGGCTCAGGTCATCCATCCGTGGAGGAATGGTTGGAGGACTTTGAGGACAACGCCACTGCAGTACAGTGGGGCAGTTTACAAAAGTATATTTACGGCAAACAATTACTTAAAGGTGCAGCAAAGGTATTCGTGCGTAGCCAACGTGGCATTACAGACTGGTGCTCATTAAAGCAGTCATTGAAAAGGGAGTTTAGTTGCGCAGCTGCATCCATCGACGTGCACCGAATGCTTAGAAATCGTCGCAAACGCCCGAATGAGGATTACCGCGAATATCTCTATAGCTTGATGGAGATTGGCAGGCCGATAGAGCTAGACGAAAAAAGTTTACTTGAATATTTTATTGAGGGTATTCCGGACTCTCGAGCCAGTGAAAGTAATTTGTATCAAGCAAAAAATATTAAGGAACTGAAGGAGCAACTGAAAATTTATGAAAAGGTCGGGTTTAAACAGAGAACCGTAGGAGGGACAAGAAATAATGCCGAACAGGAGCCCAATAAGAACGAACCGCCAAAAGGGAGGGAGCGGAAATGCTTCAAGTGTGGGGAGTCGACACATATCGCCAAAGATTGTCCAAGTAACCAAATCAAATGTTTCAAGTGTAAGCAGCTAGGACACAAGTCGTTTGAATGTAAGGCCATGCAAAGTAATAACATAAAGTCAGAAAATGGTGGAGTCAATGTAGTCGATGCGTCGAGACCGAAATTTAAAGCAGTCACTGTGGGTCACCGGACATTCTCAGCATTGGTGGATACAGGTAGCTGCTATTGCCTCATGAAGAGAAGCACTTTCAGACAGTTGAACACAGGAGGACGTTTGACTAAAGATAAGCGCAAACTCTGGGGCCTTAGTCAAGTCATAGAAACGCTCGGTACTTTCGATGTCGATGCAAGAGTTGACAACATAGAGATGCGTATCACATTTCATGTTGTCAACGACGGCGACATTGAGTACGACGCATTTATCGGAAGGTCTGTATTAGATGATGTTGACATTATTGTGCGGGCAGAAAATGTTGAGTTCAAGAAGAGGAAAGTTCCCGACGATAATCGTAGCGCAGCTGAAGTGGCAGTTGTAAATGAGTTGCGCAATATAGACATTGGGGAAAGTCAATGCGAGTATGATCTGACCCATCTCAATAAAGAAGAGTCAGCAGAGATAACAGCATTGATTGAGGAGTATAAACCGATAAGATGTAAGGACTCGCCAGTAGAAATGAAAATTATTCTAAAAGATGAGGTACCAGTATATGATCGGCCGAGAAGGGTAGCGCAGGTAGATCAGCATTGTATAGACGAACAAATATCGAAATGGTTAGATGAGGGGATAATCGTGCCGAGTACATCTGATTATGCCTCTCCGGTGGTGTTGGTATCCAAGAAAGATGGAACCAAACGTCTTTGTTGTGACTATCGCAAACTGAACGAGAAAGTCATTCGGGACAATTTCCCTATGGTTTTGATGGACGACGTAATAGAGAAATTGCAGGGTTTTAAAGTTTTCACGACATTAGACCTTGCTAACGGGTTTTTCCATGTCCCAGTAGAAAAGGATTCGAGAAAATATACATCATTTGTAACTAATAAGGGACAATACGAGTTTTTGTATGTGCCATTCGGCATATCCAACTCTCCAGCAGTATTTTGTAGATTTATTAATGCAGTGTTCAGGGAATTAATCAAAGATGGAACTGCGATTGCGTATATGGATGACCTTATTATTCCATCGATAGATGAAGCACAAGGAATAGAGAAGTTAAAAAGGGTTTTCAAAGTAGCCGCAGGTGAAGGGTTGCGCATCAAGTGGAAAAAATGCCAATTCTTAAAGCGTAAGGTAGATTTTCTCGGGTACATAATCCAAAACAATACCATCAAACCATCTGTAGAGAAAACACGGGCAGTCGAAAATTTTAGACCACCTCGTGATCAGAAGGCGGTGCAAAAGTTTGTGGGGCTGACGTCGTATTTTCGTCGATTCATTAAGAACTATGCATTAGTTGCGAAGCCTTTGACTGACATGTTGCGGAAGGCTGCTATGTTTAAGTGGGAAGACGAGCAAGAGTTATCCTTTCAACAACTGAAATTGGCACTTGTTCAGTCACCAGTTCTTAAATTGTACAACCCACAAGCTGCTACTGAGATACACACTGACGCCTCAATGCATGGCTACGGTGCTGTTCTTTTACAAAAAGATGCAGAAGATTCCGAATATCATCCCGTACAGTATATGAGTAGGAAGACCAAGCCCGCTGAGGAGAAATACCACTCATACGAGTTAGAAGTACTGGCAATAGTGGAAGCTTTGAAGAAGTGGAGAGTTTACGTTTTGGGGATAGATTTCAAAATCGTTACAGATTGTAATGCATTTGCAATGACATTAAAAAAGAAGGATGTACCAGCTCGTGTGGCACGATGGGCGATGTTTCTGCAAGAGTTTGGCTATAAAATTGAGCATCGTCCTGGTACGAAGATGAAACACGTTGATGCTTTGAGTAGACTCACTTGTTTGTTGGTAGATGACACCTTACGTCATAGATTAAAGGCAGCACAAATGGAAGACCATTGGATAAGGGCAGTAAGGAAGATTCTAGAGGACAGGCAGTATGAAGATTTTTATATACAACATGACATCCTTTACAAGGATTCTGCGAAAGAGCTAATCGTAGTTCCAAAGCAAATGAAGGAAGAAATTATTTCAGTGGCACACAAGCAAGGACATTTTTCAATTAAGAAAACATGTGATTGCGTTGCCAAAACTTATTACATACCTGGACTGGAAGCAAAAGTCGCAAAGGTTTTGAGCGGCTGCATAGACTGTTTGATAATGGGAGCAAAAACCGGTGGGAAAGAGGGGTATTTAACACCCATCGATAAAGAAGATTGTCCGTTGAAGACGTACCATATAGATCACGTAGGCCCATTAACTGCAACTGGAAAACAGTACAATTACATACTTGTCGTAGTAGACGCTTTTTCGAAATTTGTCTGGCTTTATCCAACGAAAGATACGGGCGCTGAAGCTGTAGTTGATCGGTTGGAGCAACAGTCTGGTGTGTTTGGGAACCCCAAGAGACTTATCTCAGATCGAGGAGCGGCATTTACGTCGCATTGTTTTAAAAACTACTGCGAAGAAAACGGGATCCAACACTTATTGATCACAACGGGAGTTCCGAGGGGAAATGGGCAGGTGGAGCGTATCCACCGCATCGTAATGCCAATGTTGGCGAAGCTTTCTCATCCAAACTCAGCACAGTGGTACAAGCACGTAAGGAAAGTACAACAGTTTATTAATAATTCACCCCCCAGGAGTACACAGATTTCACCATTTAAAGTATTAACCGGGTGTGATATGAGAATAAAAGAAGATACATAGCTTAGAGAACTACTTGAGGAGCAAACTATAGAGTTATTACATACTGAGCGCGATAGGGTGAGAGGTATCGCCAAAGAGAATATAAGAAAGATACAGGAAGAAAATAGAAAGACTTTTGATAAAAAGCGCAAACCAGACGTGCAGTATCGTTTAAACGACCTGGTAGCCATAAAACGGACACAATTCGAGCACGAGTATGAAACTCAGAGCGAAGTACCTAGGGCCTTATAAAATAGTGAAAATATGTCAACATGGGAGATATGAGGTTGAAAAGGTTGACAATGGTGAAGGGCCTCAGAGTACGTCGACGGTTACCGAGAACATGAAGAAGTGGTGAACGCTGTTCGGGGCGAACGCGTTGTCAGGCATGGCCGAGTTGTAGGAAGGCAACACTGGACGAGACGCAACGGACACACAAAAGGAACAGATGGACAAGAGAAACGCGCTGGGCACACAAAGGGAACAGACGGACAAGGGAAACGAACGACGGACAGTTACGGTATGACAGCGGACGTGTACAGACATTTTTGGCTTTGTAATCTCGGATATAATATAATAAATTATAAATAAACTATAAATGTAAATAAAACGTGCGTTTCAATTGAAGAAAGACTCTACACGTATATGCTGTATTGCGTAAGTTAAGAACTTCTGCTGCGTTCACGCCTTTGGAAACCAGGCGTATGTTAGCTATGCAGCTTGTTCTGCCCCATATAACTTACTTTGAGTTAGTGTATAGTAAACTTGACTCAAGATCGGCACACAAGATTAACGTAGTTTTTAATAATGTAACGCGGTACGTTTATGGGATCCAAAAGTTTGATCATATCTCGCTGTGGAGAAACAAAGTTCTTGGATGTAGCATTATGAACTACCTGGCTGCGAGAAACTGTATATTTCTATACAAATTAATCTTATGGAAAACTCCACGTTATCTGTATGACAGGCTCCACCTGTCCAGGTCACAGAGGCTTCACAGCCTGATTATACCAAGACATACTTTGTTAGCTACATCTCGACTATTTTTCGTTAACGCCGTGAGACTGTGGAACTCAATTCCTGAGATGACTAAAGCCAGACTGAATCGAAGCAACTACAAAATACTTATACTAGACCATTTTAAAGAACTGGGGTAAATAATGCGACCAATAATTACAGACTACATGACTATTTATTGTTTTCGTTTCTTCTTTACTTTTTCTATACTTCTTCTTCTACTTCTATACTTTCTACTTACTATAAGCATATATGTATGTATTAGTTTTAAGTTTAATAATTGTAATTGTATTTATATTGTAAGCATATTGTATTACCATAGTTTAATTTAATGTGTGGATGTACTCATAAAAGATCCATGATCTTAAGTTGTACAAATAATTCAATAAATAAATAAAAATTAAAATAATAAAAGTCAAATTTAAACGGTAAACAATTATTGCGATTTATTGTATGAGTTATATTTATTTCATTTATAAATTATTTGTTCAAAATGCCAGCAATTTCGACCCGATCAAATACTTAACAGCTGATAACATTGTACCAGGAGCAGCAATGCCTTTGGAACTTCAGAAATGTGTGCTATCCAGACCGGTGCAAGCTCGAAAAAGCTTTTAAAATTTTACTTGGAAATTGTATTTGAAAAAGTAAGGTCCCAATAAAAAGTTCGGGAAAAGTACGAAAAAGTATAATAAATTGAGCAAAATGTATACTAGAGAGCGGCGTTGAAGTGACCGTCAGCAGTGCTTGCGGCACAGATTATAAAAAAGAAAATGAGAGCATAAAAATAGAAGTGCCCGATAATCACTACTTGACCGTCACCATAATATCGCCCTAACAGTGCACGTCAAGGCACACCGCTGGTAGCGTATACGTGTCGAACTGCTCTCATTGATTGAATGTGCTTTGTTTTTATTTACAAGACCGTGGTTGAGCTCAGCCCTTAGGTATGTTGGCCAAACAAATTATTGTTCATTTCCATTGTATGGCGTGGCAAAACTTTGTGCTCTATCTTGGCTGTAGTTTGGTTTATTCAATTATTTTCTTGGGCATCGCTGATTTATAGCTACAAATATTTTACGAACAACTTTTTATTTAACTGAAAATTATTTATGTGGATTGTAAAATAAAGATTAGCTCATACTTTAAAAATAAAACGAAGTAATTCTCGTAGATATATAAAATTAGATTTATCATTCTAATAAGTCCAAAAAATTGCTTACCAAATTATCTTTAATTGAAATAATAACAATGTTAATTTTCCAATTACAATATAATTCTTACATAGGTCCTTTTTTCTTTTTATGTCATGATGAATTTTGTTACATCGGATATCATGTGTGTGTGCCCTATTTGTCTCTTTTGCTGCTTGCTGCCTAACTAATAAACATAATTGTTTATTCGCATGTGCTTTATCTACTACATCGTCCATCAACTTTATCCTCTTGATTGGCTTAATAAAGTTTTGGAGAGGCCTTCATCTCAGGCATCTTGCAATTATTTCTTCAGGGACTCTGTTGGAAATCTCGAAACGTCCACTTTGGATGCCGGAAGTAGCCTTTCCAGAGGCTTAACGGTAAGTCATATAGATCAAATACGTTGACATCAGCAATCATGCGATTAGAATGTATACAATGATAGCTGCAGCAACATTATGACAATTATATTTCTTTTTTACGCGAGAAATCACAAAGGCCCTAGCCAGATAAGGGTAAAGTGCCCCACGCTAATTTCGATTGATATATTTATAAGAATATAAGTAACAATTTACCCGAGTTCCAGCTCTTAATAAGTAATTTCCGATCTGCGAGAATTTTTTCCTCCTTGTCGGAACAGTCTAGCAAGCGTAGCACTCAGACATTACATACGTCCATTGTACTACAACTTAATGGTCCCTGTTAATGTGTTCTGAATCTACCCGACCTCCGGAGATATCTGGATAGATCCTGGGGTGCCAAGAAGCTAAGGTGGTCGCTTCTCAACACATCAGTGCCAAACGTCTCAAACCTGATTCGGGCGTACGGGGGCGGACACACAAAAAGTGGCTCGCCGTCTCTTCGTCCTCCCCACAGGCAGTGCATGATGCATTGTCAGATATGCGTACCGTGTCCATGCGCTTTGCCCATAGAAAATGGCCCGTCATCAACCCGATCAACTGCCTATATTCCCTTCTGCATAGTGACAGAAGAGACTGTAAGCATTTGCCAGAGATGACAGGAAGTATAAGTTCCGTCTACCTGCAGCCGCTCTCAGCCTGCCATGCTCGCTCCTGGGTCACAGGGACCCATTTGTCAACAGTGGCTTTGATGGCCGCAAATGGGAGAGATAGAACAGGTTCAGGATCGAGTAACGCAGACTCAGAGCCCATTCTAGCTAAGGAGTCGGAGGTCTCGTTACCCGCAATTGCTGCGTGTCCCGGGACCCAAGTAAGCGTCAGCTATCGTAGAGGTGGGAAGAGGGCTGTCCAAGGCCATGAGCGCAGCCTGACTGTCGCTGCAGATAGATCTGCCTCTCCACCTTCTCTCTACAACAAAGTTCATTGCCTCAAGTATGGCATGCACCTCTGCCTGAAACACAGATGCGTGCGAGCCTAGGGCAAAGAACCGCCGAGCCCCAGTTGATTTGACGAAGACGCCAGGGCCCGAACACTGTTCTGTTCTGGAGCCATCCGTGAATATACGGAAGCAGTGTTTGCCAGGCTCATTCTCTGGTCTGACCACGAGTGAGCCTCAGTCAAGAACACCGTATACCGCCTTTTTTAGTATGACGATTGAAGGGATGGACATGATCGAAGGGTCGATGTCGGTGCCAGCTCTATTATCCAGTGCCGGACAAGCGCCATACCATTGGCCACTATTTTTTAGTCTTCGGATGGCCTTGAGGGGCAGATTCAACAGGGCATCTAGCGACGGGCCAAACGTAGTCGGGAAAGCTCCCAATGGCAATGGCATTTGTTGATTGGCCACCCTAATCTAGCATTAGACACAGTGATGTCAATCACCTCCTGCCTTCTCGCAGTCACAAAAATAGGCTGATTGGGAATGTTCAGGCCGGAGGATGCGATATACTAAAAATAGTCGAGAGCCTCGGTTGTTGCATTTGCTGCTACCCCAGATCGTGTGCTGGGCACCAGCGACCTTCCCAAGTGGTAGCGGTTCCAGTGCATCGTAAGGAAATTAACCAGGCGCAGGCGATTTTTTGTGTTTAGTGATCTGTCGATCCCTCCTTTAGCCCCGTTCTTTTTTTCTCCTTTTGTGCTTATGTTCCCCGCTATTTCTGCTTCTCGGCCTCGGCTTTTCGTTTTGTTAAATGCTTTTTTGTGTACATTTACAGTGGGTGGTCAAGCAATTAGCACGCTTCAAGCAATCAAACGCTTTTTATGTTTAAAACAAACTCTTACAATTTTAATTTTTTAATTCAATTATATTTTAATTTCTGAACAAATAAGAAGATATGTTTAACGTGAATTGTTCAGTTTTTTGCACCATCCTTAAAAACCAGAAATTTGTTCAATACACCGTTCCGAACTATTTAAAACAAGTTCATGCAGAATACGCGTCAAATGATATTTTGCAGATTATACCGCCACCTCCCACAGCTCACCAAAGTGGGGGGAGCGCGCCGACATATGACGATGATAAAAACTCAGAAAAATAAGTTGTAGCCTTCAAATACATTTGATTCTTATTTTAAAATGAATATCTGATCTTGCCGGTCTCGATAGTCCAGTAGGTAGCGCGCTGGCTTTTCATACCAGAGGCCCTAGGTTCGATTACTAGCTCGGACTGGTGAAACAATCGTCTACTATTATCGCTATCAACATGAAGCAAATGAGAGTTACAGGAATCGCACAAGCGCGCTCTTGACAAGTCTCCGAATGTTAAAGGAAAATTGTCAAAACCGCCGTTCGGACTCGGCGTCCAACTGTAGGTCCCCTCCCCGCTTCCTTCAACCGTTTGAAATGTGTGTTGCAACACAAGTTGAAAAAACAGTGTTGCATATACATAAAAATAACATTTAAATTGGTGGTATGACAATGGGCCCAACGTGATTACAATGAAAGCAACAGCATCGTCATCACAATCATATTTTTGAGCTTCTAAACACAAATTTTCATATGCTTGTGCTTTTTCTTTATCAAGCATTCATATATATTCATTTTATCGTTCTACAATCAATTTAAAACAAGTATCAATTTGCAATTATGTTTGGTATTATTGAATTTTAGCTGAAATACTAGCAAATTTGTAATTGTTGTTCAAAGCACACCGAAAAAGTAAGACAACTTCCATTAAAAATATCTGTTTTGAAGCAGTGACGCGAATTGCTTTGGTATTGTCGCTAGGAAATAGAGCATAGTTCTTTGTTTGGCAACAGCGAAAACTGTGTTCGGTGTTCGCGTAGTCTTGCTGTCGACAAATTAATCGTCTCCGTACGGACGCTCTGATTCTATATTTTGACAGATGCAGTCGTGTCGGTGCAATTGTCTATGTGTTTGAGGAATAAGTCGTTAGATAATTTGCGTGACCTCTCTTTCGCTCTCTAAAGTAGTGTTTAGCTATAGAGAGTGAGAGAGAATAGCTAAGCTAATGTAAAGTACCTCAGGCCCTACCCCCAGTGCTTACATAGTAAACAGTCCATGAAAATAGAGTCTGTGAGATGGGCATAAGGAATGTTCACTTTTGATTGGGTTGTATTATTATACATTTTATTTGTCCATAATAGTTAATCAAATAATCAAATTAATGATTAATGATTATGATTAATAATCGTAATCATTTTAAATTTGATTATGAATAATTAATTTTAATCAAATTTTTTATTTTCATTTTTAATCATTCATTTTTAATCGTTAATCAGATTATCATCATATTATCATTGTCAGTCTCTGACTACCGTGCTATAAAGACGTGTTTTTGCTCGCTCTTCGTGCGTTTTCTCTCCACATTTGCTTTTGTGATCATCGCCATGGATGACTTCTGTGGCAAATGCGATAAAAGTTTTGCCAGAAACGACAGCCTTATTGTGCCATGTAGTGGCCTCTGCCGAGGGGTGTTTCATCGAGCCTGCTGCGATGGACCAGTCTCCGAATACGATGTGAAGCTGTTGAAGATGAATCGACATCTGGGATACTTCTGTAAGGACTGCATTGGGATGAATGGAAAGTTAACCAAAGCGCTTGAGGCAATTATCGAGTCTCAAAAGGCTGGTTTCGAGAAGTTCAGTAATATTCTTAATGTGAACTGCACCTCACTTCTTTCAAAATTTGAACATTTGGAGGCACAGTTTGTTAAACAACAGAAAGAGCATATGCAGCTGGTGGAGAAAAACGCTAAGTTCTTTGCTCATATCTCATCGGAGCTGTCTGCGCTGAAAATTGCAGTGATGCACACAACAAAAACTTGCAGCAGTAACATAAACAGCCCTGCTATTACGGCCACTACGGGAATTTACAGCTGTTTTAATTCTGACTCTCTGAGCACAATTATGCCGACACGCTCAAAGGCTAAGGTTGTTGACTCTAATTCTCTGCATGTCCAATCTGCAGTTATAAAAAAGTCTGCCGTCACTAATACTGTTGGTGGAGCTGAATTGAATTCGCTCTCTTCGCCTGATGCTCATACAACAATGGGAGCTAAGGCCACCCCGCTTGTTAATGCTGCTGTCGGTGTAATAGTTGGAGCTGAGTCGCACTCTTCACCTGCTAAAACTGCTAAGAATGGTAAAGTCACTTCGTACTCTGATGCTGTTGGTGTTTGGTCTATGGATGGTACCAGCTCGCGCTCTGCTGCTATTTTTGCTGATGCTGCTGCTGCTACTTTTGCTGATGCTGCTGCTGCTGCTCCTAGAGAATCCGTTTGTGGAACCCATGATGAATCTGTCTCTGCTGCTGATCCCGCTGAAGTTGCTTCTAATGGTGGAGGTTGGGTGAGAGTCAGTAAGAAGAAGTCTAAAATACCGATTACGGTTGTCGGTAGCAACGAAAATGCCGAACTTGAAGTAGTTGTGCGCAAAAAATGGGTTCACCTCTCTTCTTTCAAGAGTTCAGTCTCTGAAGATGATATTATCTCTTATGTCACTAACCACACTCAGTTAGATAAGCAGCACCTGGCTTGCTTTAAATTAGTCAAAAAAGATACCGACATTGGGAAGCTGAAGAGCGTTAACTTCAAGCTGGGAGTAACACCTAGTGCCTTCAATACGATTTTTAACTCTTCTCTTTGGCCAACTGATATTAAAGTCCGGCCGTTTAAGTTTTTTCAAAAGCCCCCAAGTGTAGAGCCAATGGCTTAGCTACAAGCCTCTCACAAAACCGTGTGCCTT
The DNA here is from genome assembly GCA_964056695.1 of Melieria picta. NCBI lineage: Eukaryota > Metazoa > Arthropoda > Insecta > Diptera > Ulidiidae > Melieria > Melieria picta. Next base: position 67,067,719 of record OZ057400.1, read on the forward strand.
CATCTGGAACCTTTAAGGTCTACTACCAAAACATGTCAGGGATGAGAACAAAAGCAAATGATATCTTTGCTGCTTCCTCGCAGTGTGAGTTTGATGTTGTAGTGTTGACGGAAACCTGGCTCAACCCAGATTTTTTTGACGGGGAATTTTTTGATCCAAAACTCTATAGTGTATATAGGAAGGATAGAGACCCATTAAAGACTGGTCTTACTAGGGGTGGCGGTGTTTTGATTGCTACCAGAAACACTTTGCGTTCCGCCTTGATGGAATTGGAAATATCTGATACCCTTCTTGATCAACTTTGTGTATGCATTACTGGCTCAAAGGGCCGCCTCTTTATCTGTGTCTCATACATTCCGCCTAATAGTGTAGATTCTTTATATTGTTCACATGCAGATAATATTGTACACCTAGTTGATAAGAATTGTAATGATAATTTTTGTATTCTTGGGGACTTTAATCTGAATAACATAGTCTGGTCTAATATTGCTGATGATCATGTTTTAACACCCACTAATGTACACCACTCGCACGAAGTTTACTTCCTCGATTGCCTTTTGAGTCTTGATCTAGTTCAAATTAATTCGTTCGTGAATAGCCTAAATAGAATCTTGGATCTTATTTTTGTCAGCACTAACGTCTGCCCAAAGTTGTGTGTTTGTGATTTCCCTTTTACAGAGTCTGACAAACACCATAAGCCCCTATTACTTGTGATTGATTTCTACGACTTTCCGGAACTTCCGATCGTTGAAAGTAAATCATTTAATCTGAAATTAGCTAATTTTGGGCTGGTCAACTCAACTATCCTCGATACCGATTGGAACGAGCTGTTTTCCGGCAATTCCATTAAAGTCTGTTATGACATTTTTATTGATGCCATTACTAAGATTTTCTCAAACTATATCCCTCTTCTCCCATGTAGGGTGCACAAGCTGCCCTGGTATACCAAAAATCTTAAAACTATTAAAAATAAAAGGAATAAGTTTCACAAACTTTATAAAGCCTCTGGCTCTGTTGATTGTAAAGTTAAGTTTGAACGCTACATGAAGGAGTTTAATGTGCTACATAATTTCTTATACCAGAGGTACATCTCTAAGTTTGAGATTGATTTAAAGTCCAATCCAAAATCTTTCTGGTCCTTTGTCAATTCTAAAAAAGGTTGCTCTAGTATTCCCTCCTGCATGAATTATAATGGCAAAACCTCTCATAATTTTCAGGACACCTCAAATTTATTTGCTGATTTCTTTAGCTCAACTTTTGTAGAGGACCATAGTGGTTTTTCTCCCTCGCCCACTAATACTGGCTCCTCAATAGTCAACTTTGGTAATCTTTTGGTATCTGCTATGGATGTTCTTGTTGCGATTAATGACTCATCCTGTTCAACAAAACAAGACTGTGATGGTCTATCCGCCTCCCTACTCAAAAGTTGCGCTTCTGCTATCTCTGCTCCTTTAAGCACTATCTTCAATTTGTCGTTGCGATATGGTGTATTTATTGATAAATGGAAGGTTGCCTATATTACACCAATCTTTAAATCTGGGAAGAAAAATGAGATATCAAATTATAGGCCAATCTCAAAATTAACAACGATATCTAAAATTTTTGAGAAGGTAGTTAAAACTAAAATGTTTTTCGCCGTGAAACAAATAATAAGCCCGAACCAACATGGTTTTATACCAGGCCGCTCTACAGTGTCGAATCTGTCCGTCTTTTCCGAATTTTGTATGTCGGCTTTTAAAAATGGTGACCAAGTGGACACCATTTACACTGATTTTTCTAAGGCATTTGATAGTGTTTCGCATGTTATTTTAGTTTCAAAACTTGCACGTCTTGGTTTTCACTCAACATTTCTTAATTGGCTAAAATCATATCTCACTAACAGAGTATGTTGCGTGAAGATTGGTAATGTTAATTCTCGCACTTTTGTTGCTACTTCTGGTGTTCCGCAAGGAAGTATTCTCGGCCCACTTTTGTTTGTCTTGTTTATCAATGATATTGGGGATTGTTTTCAACATTCCGATTTTTTGTTATATGCTGACGACTTAAAACTATTTCGTAGTATTCGTGATCACACTGACATTCCTCTGCTCCAGTCTGACATTAATAATCTGGCATTGTGGTGTCACAATAATAAGTTATCCCTTAACATCAATAAATGTTTTCATGTTAGTTTCTCTAAGTCTCATAGTCCTGTCCCCTCCTTTTACCTGATTTCTAACTCACTGCTAACAACCGCAGACAAATTCCGCGACCTTGGAGTGATTTTTGACGCTCAATTTACATTCGTGCCGCATGTGAATTACATTATTCCAAAAGCATACTCACTTCTATCGTTTATCCGGCGGTATGGACAAGAATTCAAAGACCCTTACACGCGCAAGCTTCTGTTTACGTCTCTCGTCCGGTCTAAACTTGAGTATGCCTCTATAATCTGGAACCCACTTTACACTTTACACTCTTCCCGTCTTGAAAGAATTCAGCGTAGGTTTCTCCGTTTTGCCCTACAGCCTCTCCATTTCTCTGAACCTTTTCCTTCTTATAGTGCTCGTCTAATGTTGATTAATTTGCAGTCTCTTGATGTTAGAAGATTCGTCCAATCTGTAATGTTCGTCTTTGATCTCGTCTCCAATGTCATTGATTGCCCCTGTCTTCTAGAGAAAATTAAGTTCAATGTGTCCTGTAAATCACTGCGTTTCTCTCCGCCTTTTTATGTAAAAACTGTAAAAACTAATTACCTCCTTGCAGCACCTATAACACGGGCGATGTGTGATTTCAATAAGTTAGCCAAGTCAATTCTCTTGGATCTGTCTCTTACTAGATCATGCTTCAAAAGGCAGCTCGATGAGGTGAATCTTCTGGCACCTTAGTACTTTTTTACTTTGTTTTTTTTTTTTTTTCTTTAATTTATTATATTTAATTTTGATTTAATTTAATTTTAAGTGTTTTGTTAACCTAATTGTAATTGCTAGTCAGTATGAATCTGTTTCTATTTGACTATTAAATAATAATAATAATAAACTTTGGGCCAACACTGGTATTAGACGAGGCGAGACGATTTTTAATGTGGAATATCTTCGGACAGCATTAAAGTTTAGTAAATTGTCGTGGTTTAGACGTGTCGTTCCAGCGGTAAAATTATATGGGCGTTGGACAAGGGGCGTACCAAATTTTTTGTGACTAAAATTTTTCGTGAAACTTTAGAACTGTAAGTCGCACATCAATGAAACTGGGTCACACCCTTCGACTGGAGGAATGGAGTGAGCTTTGCATAAAGGGCATGGCACCGCCCATACATTTTAAATCTATACATGATTGATTGACTGACTCATTCATTCACTGACTGACCATCGCCCAGCCCAAACCGATAAAACTACTAACATGAAATTTGAACTGAAGGTACATTAAGGAAGATAAACTGCCTTTAAGGCGCAATTTTTTTGAAATTCGGGGTCTAATGTGGGGTTGGCCATTAAGGGGGTCCTACCATGTAAACGCCGTTTTTCGAGGCGTTTTTTGGGATCTTGCAGAAGGAAAAGTATTCAATATTTTCCAATGCGGTTTTTTTTTAATTTTTATTGGTCCTTTTAGTATAAAAAAATCGAAGTTTAAGAAATAAGTGTTATGCTGTAGCCACAGCACCCCTGCGAAATAAGGCCTTCCAAAAGTATGTGGGTTGATGGTACACACGATTTTGCAAAAACTGTTCGTCTGAAACACAAAAGGAAAGGTTTTTACAATCTGCAGACTTGCCGCTATCGTACGGTAATAATTCACATAATTATCTTTACAATTGTCAAAATGGCACAATTTTTTTATTATTTGTTTATAACAATTGGAAGCTCATCTTGTACCGAAATTTATCAAAATTATCAAAATCCGTCCACTGGTTCCTTAGAAATGCGGGGTACCAGTTCGAAAAAAGTGGTTCTGAGAAAAACGCGTTTAAAGTTTTAGAACAAGTTGCTCCGAAAAAGATGTCTTTCAAGACACTTTTTGATCTCAAAGAACATGATGTGGGAAGTTTTGAAAAAATTAACTCCAAAGTTTTGGTTTAGTGGAATTTTATCCTCTATCAGAATCTGTCCTTATTTTTTTGATATAATGTTAATTAACATTGTTATAAACAAATAATGGACAAAAATGGCAACGTTCGCGATCGATAATTTTAAAACTGTTGAAACACACAGAAATATAATTCCGAGAATTTTGACATTCGATCTTTTTCCTTCAGCAGACCTGAGACGACAATATTCATGCTGTTTTTAACTATAAATGACGCAGTGTGACATAGCGTTTTGCTGTTTTTTATTCATCCAATTCTGATATTTTATCAGAATTATCGAGAAAGTTTAGAATGGTTTGAAAATGAATATTCAGAGATTGCTGGGGTCATTGATTAAGAATTTGGCATTGTTAATGCATAATTAATTTGTTTAAACAATTTTTTAAACAAATTCTGTTTCACTTCCAATTTTTTTTCTACAACTGAAAATTCGTTTTCTATATGAAAAAACATATGAAGAGAATATTTTTCAATTTTTTTTATATCACAACGCAGTAACAATAAAAAATATTTCGTAAACAAAGTGCTTTGTTGAGTGCGAATCGTAAGAAATAAAACCTTCATTAGGGTTAGACTGCATATCCTTAGTTTTTTCAGACTCCGATAATAAGTATGACATTGTTTTTCCACAATTAACAAATAATAAATTTAACAAATAAAACAATAATTTTTTAATAAATAATAACTTCAAGTTACAATTTCTAAAAATAAACGTTAGATTTGTGATCTGCAAGAGAAAAAAAATTTGAAAATATGAGTAGAGTTATAATTCATTGAAAAATTGTTCAAACAAATTAATTTTGCAAAAAACGTTCTTCCGGGGCCGTACATCACTCCTTCCTCGATCTCGGCAAATTCATTTTCGGCAGAATCTTTATTTCTCCGTTCGATTCTGGCCTTTTTAGCGAAGTCACTCAGGCGCCCCTCTGAACGGATGATCCGACTCTCGTCTCGTAATTTGGAGTACATCTCGCTTGTCTTCCCGATGCTGACTCCCATTGCGTGCATAATTTTCAACATTGAAGCGAAGCCATCGTTAAATATGCAGATTGCCAGATAATTCGCCACTTCGATTGTTTTAGCCCCACAATGGATGTGCTTCGGGGCAAAATTCCAGATCAACGAATTGAGTGATTCGTTGCTGTTTTGATTTTCGGCACCAATACAGCGCGACAGTAAGTCGTCATTAGAAAGACTTTCATATATTGGCTCGAAAATTTTTTTAACTCTCTCTGACAAGGGTGAGTAATCGTGTCGAAAATCTCTCAGGGTACCATCGGCCTCTGCCCTGCGCTACGCGCACCAACTCTCTTCGCCCTCAGGGCAATTCTCGTGTCGAGGGTTTTTGTCGGATGAACTTTTATGATAAAAAGTGGCCCATATTTCCCGCCTCATGTCCTGGATCGAGTCCGGATGTTTCCGAATAGCAAGTTCATAATAGCAAGTCAGCTGTCCGATAAGATTGTCTGTCAGCTTCCCAGCACCTTTACCTCCGATGCCTTTATTGTTTTTCTTTGCATTCCGGAGCCGAGTGCCCATCCTCTTCTCGACGTGCCCAACGCATTCGCTTTTCTTGACGATGTGTTCCTCACCGTACGGGTCCAAGTCTAGAATCCCCTTGAAAGTTTTGGAGTCGCCGTCGCCGATATAATTTGTGTACCTGACACCAAACTTCTCCATTGACCTCGAAAAAATTTCGATGATTGCATCCACCTTCATCTTTCCAGAGCTTCCTTCATGATTATTAGTACAGTCATCAGCATGAGATTCGTACCACAAGTTAAAAGCCTCAATATCTTCGTTCTTTAAATTTTCTTTCTGCTTGCATGCTTGGCACAATTTACTTTTGACTATGGAATCAATCACTTTACGAGTATGCTTTCCAATCAAACTCGCTGCCCCAAATAATGAGCTGAACCCCCTCTTCTTCCAAGTCCCGTCGCCAGAAACGGTCAAGTTTATGGAATTGGTTAATTCTTGTTCTTGGGCTTCAGCTCTTTGAGTCGATAAATCGTAAATGAACGCCGAGGCATTGTGTATTGTTTCCAAACACGAATAATATAGGTGCATCGAAAAACTGTTGCATAAATCCATTAGGCCACAAAAAAGTTTTAGTCCTTCGAAACCAACTCCCAGTAGACGGAAGACGAACACAACACGACGGTTTATTTCGTAAGCATTTTTAATCAGTGGATACGAATACATCGAAATTTCACGACCGCACTTTTTGCATTTCATGCACACTGCACAGCCCAAGCCACTTTCACTCTGTCGCTCAAATGATACTTCTCCATGGCATTCCTTGCAAACAACTAAAGTCGCGAGTGTCGAGAAGACGATAAAAAAATCTATGAAAGTGTAACCGAGATTTTTGATTTTGCCGACTGCAACCAGAGAAAGTTGCTTGCGTGGCTTCATCGTTGCGCAGAGAGGGTTGCTTGCGTGGCTTCATCGTTGCTCTCCGGATGTGGCGCTGCTGTAAAAACCACTCTCACGTGGCTTTATTGAAAAAGCCACGGAAAATTTTTGAAGCGCCACTGATTTGTATGAACGTAAGACATCTTATGGTTTAATTGTCTTTGGTCAGAGTCTGTTGGTCAGAAAATTCCATTCATACCGGATATAAGAGATAACGCTTGGCGCCTCATGTCGGCCTGGCGCGCTGCGAGAACTCAGTGGAAAGCGTGATAAAACTTGCCGTAAAACCTGTTTTCCCTTCGGAATTCAGCAAATTCCTTTTTGTATCTTATTTTTAGATACATTAACTTTAGAAAAATGCAACAAAAAAATGCATTTTTTGAAAGTGTTACATGGTAGGACCCCCTTAATCATTACATTTGCGTGCGTAATGATTACACTATGATCACAAACTAATCGTAATCTGTGATAATTTTTTTATGATTACTTTGAATAATCACCTTTTTGGTAAATGTAATCATTAAAAAAAAGTAATCATTAAAAAAAAGTAATCAATAATCAGTAATCAAAATTTTTAAATTTGATTACTTTGTGTAATCATCAATTTGATTACAAGTAATATGTAATCAATGATTACAATTATTGCCGCTGCTTTGTTGTTAGAAATAATTGCCTTCAAGGCTATTGTTCTAGCCTTTTCCGTCTGTTTGATTGCCGATTTGTACGTCCGTCTGGCTCTGTCCGTCCGTCTGTACGTTTGTCAACCAGCTGATATGCAGGATAATTTTCGGAAAAGAAAAAAGTTATCAAATTAAATTCCACCATTCCTATATTATAGAATCCTTGAGTATGCTTTTATTGAATTAAATTAAGGTTTTATAAGCTGCATCCAAAAAAACAGCCCTGCGTTCGAACTAGAGCATTTAGCACCAAAAGCATACCTGATCTGATCTGATCGTCAACCCTTTGTTACAGATTTGCTAAATGAAGAACTGCGAAATAAAAAGGACGGCCTTGTGTTCTTTGGTATATTTTTCAATGATATTTACATAATGAATCCAAAAAAGTTCATATGTTGTGTATTTAAAGCAAAAAATTAATGAAAACATACTTAAAAAAGCAAACAATTGAAAGGCAACTGGCGACATTTTAGTTTGCACACTCATCCCTAATATCGGGAAAAGAGCGAAAACAGTGAACAGCTGATGACTGACAGAACACACACACTGTGTACGTGAATTGCAAAAAACGTTCAAAAATCGGCTTACTCTCCCAGTTTCCTATCACTTTATCACTGACGATAGGTCGAAATATAAATTGGAAATTGGCATTATCTTATTAATTGAACTCCACGAACAACTTGGTTGGGTGGCACTTAAAGCTCTTTTGTGTGGCCTGTCTTTGGTAGAGACTAAAAAAATAATCCTCACGAGTCAGTTAAACCAAATTTGAAATAGAATAAGCAAACAAAACAGAAGCAACACTGTTTTCAAAACAAATCCTATATAGTAGCGAGAGCGTTTGCGAGAACACCTATCGTGAATACACTTGTATTGATTATATAATGCTCGGCGTAAGGTGCAGTGTTTAACCGCTGGAGATCACACTGGGTCAAGCAGACCATACTCCTACTTTAAGCGATTAAACCTAGTCCAAAATTTGCTTTTTCGCAAGTTTTTTGAAGTAAGTTACAAACTTCCCAGGTACCTATAATATTTAAAAATTGCTAAGACAATACACCACCGATTTTTTTAAATTAAACGATTCAATAGTTGTGGAATTATATGACCTAATTGGCTCAAAGTGTTCCCGATGTTTAAAAAAAAGTGTGTTCTCCGAAGGTTAAGCAAATTACAAAAATAGAAGACTTTGTTGCATTTCGGGGAAGGTAAGTGCCGTTACATATCTGCCATCATCGGCCCCCGTGGAGAGGTTATTATCTTATGACACTGGGGCCAACTTCTCACGGTACAACCGTTGGTCTGACAAAAATTTTGAAATTCGAGTTGTGGTCAAAGCTAATGCAAAAATTAAATAGATTGCATTTATTATTTTCTATTCAATTTTTCTATTTAATCGAAATATTGTTGTGTTGCAAAAATTAGTCCAAATAAAAAAACATTATAAAACTAATTACAAGAATTTTAAATTGACAAATATTCAAAAGTTATCATTAATCTGATTACACTGATTATACTCATGATTAATGAAATTATTCATGTAACCATCTTGCCTAACAGAGCAAAACAATTAACAGTACCATTAATTATATCGAACACGAAGGAAAGTGATAGAATACTTCTTCTACTTTGAAGGGACTTTAAGTTTATAAGTTTAAGCCGCGCTGTATAGGATGGGCACGGTTCCACGAAACGAAGAGAGCGCAGGGCGAAGCGAAGAAAAACTTTCTGAAGGCGCTCAATACGATTAATGTGACAAACATGATAGGGCCTCCAAATGAAAGACGCATATTCGAGCTTTGAGCGGACAAAAGAGGTGTAAAGCAATTTGTATGGGTCAGAAAATTCTGAGCTATTGCGCCTTACAAACGTCAACATAGCATAAGCCTTAGAAATAGTGGAATTAATATGGCTGGAGAACGCGAACTTTGGATCAAAGATTACACCCAAGTCTTTGGTTTCTGATACCAACTTTAAGGGGAAATTGGAAATGCAGTAAGAAGTATTCAGGACAGTTGGACACTTAGAGTAGGTCGAATACTGACATTTGCTGATGTTTAAGGATAGGCAATTACTGCAGCACCAGGCGTGGACATTGTCAATATTCCGCCTGGAGCAACTGAGCATCTAACAAGTTTTTAACTTCGTAATAAATTTTAAGGTCATCAGCATAGAGCAAAAAGCTTGCCGTCGAGAAGCAACTGCTTATGTCATTGATGAATAAGACAAAGAGCAATGGCCCAAGGATACTATCTTGTGGAACACCAGAGGAGGCTACAAAGGGGTCAGAGCGAACATGGTCAACAATTACCACACATTGACGGTTCCTTAGATAAGACTTGAACCATTCCAAGAAAGCTGAGTGAAAACCCAACAATTCAAGTTTCTTTACAAGGATCGAATGTGACACCCTGTCGAAGGCCTTGGAAAAGTCAGTATACTACTGTGTACAAAGAATACCCGGAATTCGATTTCTTCGATTATCGTGGTGTTGTGCATTATGAGTTCCTTCCGCCGGGCCGAACTGTCAACAAGGAATATTACTTGAGCGTTATGCGTCGTTTGCGTGAAGCTATTCGCAAAAAGAGGCCGGATTTATGGAGAGACAACTCTTGGTTTTTGCATCACGATAATGCACCATCTCACACGGCATTGGTTCTTCGTGAGCATTTCGCCGACTCATATCGTTCCACAGCCACCGTATTCGCCTGATTTAGCTCCTTGTGACTTCTGGCTATTCTCCAAACTCAAAAGACCACTTCGAGGACACCGTTTTGAATCGATTGAAGAGATTCAACGTGAATCGCCGCGCGCATTGAAGGCCATACCGGAAGGTGACTATTTGGCATGCTTCGAAGATTGTAAAGTCCGTTGGCATAAGTGCATTGAATCGGGGGGGGGGACTACTTTGAAGGCGATGAAATTGATTTGGAAGAATAAATAAAGATTTTTTGAATTATAAACAAATTCCGGGTATTCTTTGTACACAGTAGTAGATTGCATCCACTTGAAAACCTTTCCGAAAAGCGGTGAAGCAATCTTCGGAGAAAGCGGCCAGGTTGGACACGGTGGACCGTCCAGGAATAAACCCATGTTGATGCGGAGAAATAAGACTTTTTACAGCAAAGAATAATTTGTCCTTCACAACGCATTCAAAGAGCTTCGATACAGTCGATAGTTTGGAGATAGGCCTGTAGTTACACACATCATTTTTGTTCCCACTCTTGAAAATTGGCGTGGTAAATGCTAGCTTCCAGTCATCTATAAAAACGCCAGAGGCTAGCGATTTATTGAAAATCATGGTTATCGGATGAATGAGCGACGCGCAGTTCTTAAAGAGTACTGCCGATAGACCAGCAACGTCAGTTGCTGGCCAGCAACCCCGTTTTCCACATCACTGGAAGATAGTGATAACGAACCAAAATCCAATGATGATTCCTGACAGCATGAAAACTCATCCGGGGCTTCAGTACTGGGGATAAAATTAGAATTAAAGAATTCAGCGAAAAGGTTTGCTGCCATTGCAGCAGAGTTGGCTGACTTATTATTAAAGAATAAAGCATATTCATATTGACTTATGCTCTTCTATGCAAACAAACAAGAGTTAGGTTGATGTGCTCCTGTGTGTAAAGGGGTTGGGAGGGGGGTCAATTTGGACAAGCCCAGACTTTTGTTATTCCGAAAATGGTATTCTTACGACCATTATTGAGGGTGTTGTAGTTTGGCTCACTAAGCTATTTTTTGGGGCATTGCTGTGTACAGCATACAAGAATAATGAACGTTTTCGTACTCCACTAGCTGGTGTACGGCATAGGCATGGCATATGCCGACCGTAGAAAACTTGGAGCAAATTTTAGTTATTTACTGTAGGTAGGTAGGTAGATGTGGCGGCCCTCACGAGAGCGCACGTAGGCCAAAATAAGGCCCATTGTGATGCCACTGGATCGTTATCCCCTTCGTATTAGTAGGTCTCAAACCAACCTGAACAATTAATGAAGCATATTAGGCCTTTGGTGTCGACGTTTGATATATCAGCGAGGTTGTCGGTGTGGTAAAAACCTAAGTGTTTTTTGCGAGTCCTGCAAAGAGCAGGGCAGGTGCAAAGGAAGTGTAGGATGGTTTCTTCCTCTTCTATGTCTCTGCAGCTACGGCAGAAATCGTTGGCTAGATGACCCAGCCCTAGTCTTCTTGCGTGGCTACTGAGGATGCAGTGACCAGTGATTACCCCGACAACAGCCCTGAGCGTGCCCCTTTTGAGGTTTAGCAGACTTCTGGTGCGCGTCCAGTCCAGCTTTGGCCAGATTTGTTGCGCTGTCTTGCCTGTCTCAGAGGCCGCCCAAGCGATGTTGGCGGCTTTAGTCACGGCCTCCTCTAGCACCAGTTTGCAAGTACTTAGCGGGACACCCAAGCCAGAAAATTCTGTGGATAGCCCTTCGGTTGTGCCTAGTCTGGCCAGTTCGTCCGCCCTACAGTTCCCCGGGATGTCTCTGTGACCTGGGACCCATAATAGGTGTATGTTAAGCTGCTCAGCCATCTCGTCGAGAGATCTGCGGCAGCTGATCACTGTTTTTGATGTTAAGACATGAGACCCTAGGGCCCTGATAGCCGCTTGGCTGTCAGAGAGTATGCTAACATCTCGTACTGAGATGCTGCGCTCGTTGATCAGCTTCAGGGCGGCTTCAATGGCCGTTACTTCCGCCTGGAACACACTACAGTGGTCCGGTAATCTAAAGGAGTAGTTAATACCCAATGAGTCCGAAAAGACGCCTCCGCCGACCGCTCCATTTAGCTTAGAGCCATCAGTGAAGACCTGACATGAGTTACCTGTTAGTGGTGTTGAGCCGTCCTCCCAGCTGCTCCTATCTGGGATGGTACATGAGAACTTCTTGTTGAAGAGAAGTTGAGGAGGAGAGTAATCGAGTTCTCCAGTCTGTCCTAAGAGTGAGAGTATCATATTGTGACCCGTATTTATATTTATTATTATTATTTATTTACTGTAATAAGTAGTTAACTTTTTACATTTTATTTTAAGTTTTGTTAGTATTTGAGTTCAGGTTTTCTTTGTGGGCTTCAAATTAAGAAATGAATTATATTTAAAATACAATGTTTTTTACTTTTTTGAATATCCCAAATTTCGCTGAATTTCTGGAATATAAGAAATACTACCAGTTATCCCCGGCTTTGCACGAAGAATTTCGTACTTTTATTAAAAAAATGTTCATTCCACAACTAGCAGGGCCCCGCGGCTTTGCACGCAAGTCAATGGGCTCAATAAATCAAGTTTCTCTTAACACTTTGCCATCCGCACGTATTGTAAATATTTATTCGCTTGGCGGCGGCAGCGCTAATCCGGATTACTTGGCTTTTTCGCCGGCCGATTTTGACATTATCGGGAGATTATGAATTGTTAAGTTTTACTAATCTCATCGTTAGTTCTCATAAGTTCTCAACCTTGTTCCCCTACTTTCATGAAATTTCAAAGATATACAGACGTAAATAAATACAAAATACAATTCGCGCACGACGCCACTGTGGTGTCGCCGGACGGCATAGTGTTAATCCTTCATTGACCCTGTCAGATTCGTTTTTGAAAATAATTGTCTAATTATATCTTATTTAAAGGGCTTTCGCCATATTTTATGTAATTTGACCTCTTAAATCATGTTTCCCTATACAAGCTCTTAACCCATCGTTGACTCCGTCAGATTTCGATTTTCGAAAAAATTAATCATTTTGTGCACTTTAACCAAGTGTGAAGTCAAAAACCCCATTAAAGCATGTTTCTCCATACAAACTTTTAGCCCTTGATTTACCGTTTGATTTGGAAATACTTTTGCCAAGTTTGAAGTCAAACGGGCCAAAAAATCTTGTTTCTCCATACAAACGTTTAACCCTTGGCTTACCTCGTTGAATTACGATTTTTAAAAAAGTACATAAATTGAGTACATAAAGTACATAAATTGAAGTGCATAAATTGAGCATTTGCTACAGTCCGCCAAAAATTAGTTCGTGAAAATCAGTGACATTTTTTTCTGTTTATATTGAAAAGAATGATATGTTATCAGGAATAGTAAAACCTCTTCCGAGTGTTTCCCATTCTTAACAATATTCGACTTTTTCCATCCGTCTACTAGAGAGTTTTTAAGTTTTTTTGCATATTTAGTGAGGCGCGAGTGTAGATAACTTGACCGAGATCTTCTTCTTGTTTCTCTTTCTTTGTTTACATATATTGTTTTAATTTACTATTTTGTTTTGCAACAAGGAATATCTGCTTGCAAACTCCTCTTTATACATATTGTTACGAATATGAGTTTTCCAAGGTTCGTTTGGATTGTGTTTGAAAATAAAACTACTTCAATTATTCAGCGCAAACGCAGTCAAAAACCAACAATCACTTTATTTATAGATTTACACTTTGCTTGTATCTACACGTGTTTCTACTTTGCTTGCTCAACTAAGACTCGACCCCTTGCGCTGTACACTGCTGCTTTTATACTAGTTTTCTTATCGCGCCGAAGTTTCTTGCACATTCCAGTTGTACTTTCTATCTCGATTGTTCTAGCACAGCTCATCACCTTTCGCGAACCATCCTCGCCATATTATAGCAAGTTTGCCGTACTCTAAAGTGCACGCCTAAAAGTATGCTATGCATTCATGCATAGCACAGCACAGAGTGCCTCATCGTTTCAATATAACTCTTTGTCCTGACTGTCTGTATGACTGACTCATCATTAGAGTCCGACCGATACCAAATTTTTTGGCCGATGCCGATTAATCGGCCGGAAGGGTGAGAATTGGCCGATGCCGATTAACCGGCCGAAAGGGCGAGATTCGGCCAATGCCGATTCCATAGAAAAAAATAACACGAATGAATTTAATCAAAAACACAGTCTATTTTACAAAATAACAAAAGGAACAATTACATATACATTTTTTGTAATACTCATCACAAAATAACAAAAACAAAACCGAGGAAATAAACAATTAAAAACTAAATAAAATTCTGATGTCCATATCAATAGACGAAATGCATAGACATTTCGAGAAAATCTGTGTTTTTAGGAATACCTAGTTTTTATAAAAAACATTTCAAGGAAACATTTATATTAAACAGTATCTAAAAATACGTTACTGAAAAGGGGTACTTTAATATAGGCGAAAATTCGTTTATTTACTTATGTGTAAGAACGTACAAATGATTAGTATTTTAAGAAATAGAAAAATGTGCGCCTTCGCACCGGCCGCTAACTTCAGAAGTGCACGTGCTAAGCTCGGCTGCTTGGTTCTCTCCACCGGAACGGCTGGCAACGGAACGCAGGCTCGTTCACATACACGACACCCCTTATACCCCTTATGACAGACATACGATTTTTGTACTACGAAGCATACTACAATCAAAGCTCTAAAACCCCATACTACGACACACACTTGGTTTTTGTACTACGTAGTACATTTTGACAGCGGCGAAAACAAATTTAAAAATAACGGAAATATTTTTTCTGTTTATTCTCTATTCCTGCAGTGAGGTTGTCAACGAAGAGCTTTACGAGCTTAAAGCTAGTGTTGAGCAAAAAATCGCAACCGGTGATTTTTTCACTGGGATTTTGTATTCACAGTGTCACACTGCGATTGACTGGCAACGAAAACAGCGATTGTAAATCACTGTTTTCCAAATCACTGTTTTACCAAAATCGCTGTGAACAAATGAGAAGCGAAACGCACGTACACATACAGCGATTTCAGCACTCGTTTCTCTGCTCTGTGACAATGCTGCTAACATTTATTACGTTTTCTAGTGCTCCCTTTTCCACTACAGGCAAATGGTGGATATCGCTTTGAGAGACTATGTATGTATATCTTTTTCGTTTGCACGCATGTCTCCATCCAGCATATATTTTGCACATTGGCAGCATGAAAATAGTATGAGAAAAGCCGTCGGAAGAATGCAGAATGTAACAATACAAGCAACAACGGCTAACATTTAATGATGATAACCTTTTTACCTTTTCTCATAAGTTTCTATTCTATGGCACAACTTCCAGTCGCGGAAATTTTCGCAGGCAAGAAACAGCTGATATTACTATTTCGTTTCCACCACGAATTAAAACCCCATCAAAGTGAAATTTGTATGGAAAGTTGCTCATATATAATACAAAACTGTAGCAACATAAAGTCAATATTTTTTGTACGTAAATTGCTTAGAACTGGATGTGTAACTTCCTTAATATTAGACATTTTCTTCCGGCTAACATTTGAATAGAAAACCAATGTTCATTTTTTCGCATTCATACAAGTCCGCGAGCTGCCGCGTGCGATAGATAAGTTCTTGCAATAAATCCAGCGATTAAGCGATGTGAAAGTGGGAGAGCCGCTAGAAATACATACACAGAATTTCACGAAAATTGCAAGCTTGGGGCCTACTAGTAGGCCCCAAGCCTACGAATAGAACTAGCCTAATACGAATAGAACTAACTATAAAAATATATTATTGCCCAAAAGTGTCAAAAGAACCGTTTGGTATTCTTTTTATTGAATTAAATTAAGGTTTTATAAGCTGCATCCAAAAAAAACAGTCCTGCGTTCGAACTCGAGCATTTAGCTCCAAAAGCATACCTGATCTGATCTGATCGTCAACCCTGTGTTAGAGATTCGCTAAATGAAGAAATGCGAAGTAAAAAGGACGGCAAGTGACCCTGTCATATTCATTGCATTTAGCTTTGTGTTCTTTAGTCTATTTATCAATAATATTTACATAATGAAACCAAAAATGATATGTTGTGTATTTGATGCAGAAAATTAATGAGAAAATACTTTAAAAAGCAAATAATTGAAAGAAAACTGGCGGAATTTTGGTTTGCACAATTATCCCTAAAATCGGGATAAGAGCGGAAGCAGTGAAGAGCTGATCACTGCCAGCACACACAGACTGTGTACGTGAATTGCAAAAAACGCACAAAAATCGGCTTACTCTCCCACTTTCCAATCGCTTAATCGCTGATAAAACTGTGATTCAGAAACACAGTGATTCAAAATCACAGTTTTCAATCACAGCGATTTTCACGTCGCAATCGCAAATCACACTGTGATTTGAAAATCGTTTTGCTCATCACTACTTAAAGCGTTTTAAGCTTTGCAGTATGTTGGTCGGTTCCCTTTGTAGTAAACTGAAAAATCCCATTCCTGTTCGTGGTATTCTACTGGATTTTTGTACTATGATTGGAGTACAAAAAACCAGTTGCTTTCGAACAAAATTTGAAAAAAACCAGTGACAGACATTGGTTTTTTATACTACATGTCTGTCACGGGTATTAACGCCCAGTTGGTAGAACCAAAGGCAAATAACAATAAGATGTCTTATGCGGCCCATACACGTTGCGATTCGTTGTACAACTGGACAAAGTTGTACAAAAAATCGCATCGTGTGTAGCGCAGTTGTACGTGTCGCACAACTGGTTGTATGAAAATCAAAATATTTTGATATTTCAGTCGTGTTGTGCGAGCGGTCGCAACGTGTATAGGTGTGTTGTACAATTTCGTGCCATTTTCTGAGTTCATTCGTGTTTCAGCTTTTGTGCGTTGCGAACGAAATGGACGAGCGCAACGAAAACTGGAGCGATTTTATCGAAGCTTATCGAAATTTGTCAGAACTATAGAACAGCAAATGTGGAAAATACACAAATAAAAGTTTTCATCATACCGCACATGAAAAACTTTTGACAGCCTATAAAAAAATTTATCTCAATGGTACTATTCAGGGCGTGAAGATGAATGAAAAAAATTCACCAAAATGAAAATTCGGACGATGAATTGCAGAATATTTCCACGGACACTGCGTTTAAGAAAACACTGTGTTTGAATTTCCATTGCTCTTTTCCTCTTCTATAATTTCATTGATGATCAGAAGCGCAATTATTTTGCTTGTCATTTCGTCTGCACTCAACAAAATTTATGAGAAAAATGAAGTTGGGCGAACGAGTTGGGTCGGAAATCGCAACGTGTGTGTCTTAGGCCGATGTTATGCTGCCAGTCACGGGCACCGATCACGGATAAAATTGTTGTTGTTTCAATGTAAAAGAGAAAATTGGGAGAGCGAAATGTTTCTCTTTTACATTGAAACAACAACAATTTATCCGTGACCGACGATCATTTGACCGGCAGCATAACATCGGCCTTAACGACCAACCTTTCGCACGACCGGTCGCACGACCAGATTGTATCGTGTATGGGCGTTCATACAACCGAATGGCATAGGGCGAACTCGAATTTGCAATATTTTAATTATCGCGAGCAAGCAAGCGTCGGTACAGTGAGAGCGTAATAATAATAACGCTCTCTGTTTTGCTCACACAAAGCACAACGGCTCCCATCGCTGCGAAGCAACAGCGAAATTGTGTGCGCTCACTTGACACGCGTTGAAATCAGTGGCACAGGCAGAACTTCATTATGGTGGGATATTTCACTACTAATTCTTGTATTTGAGGGGGTTTGAATACCCAAATGTTCCCGCCCCTTGTGCGCTACTGATTGAAACAATCAACCACCAAAAAAAATCAACACAAGAGCACATAGAGATCACACGCATATCTCTGCCGACTGCCGACGGCCTCCGCGGGGTCGCATTTCTAGGAGTGGTCTGCATATCAGGCCTTGTGGAGTGAGGCATATCCTCTAGATGCCCGTCTGTTGTAGAGCCCCGTTCAGGAACCGTTAAATCTTCTGTCGGTTCCGTTGTTGTCTCCGTATCGCTATCTTCCGATGAAAAAAAAAATCCCAAATCCTGTTGTGTACATCGGCCTCGTAGTTGGTCGATGTGGCGTTTTACGATTCTGCCATCTTGCAATCGGACGGTGTACGAAATCGGCCCTGTTGGCCCTTCAATTGTTGCCCTAAGCCATTTGGGGCCAGTTGAATAATTCCTAGTCCAGACCGGATCCCCTTGCTTTAAACTTCGGGTAGGTAACTGCTCGTCGTCTTTCACACCCAACTCGTGTGGATGAATTTTGTCGAAATACGTCTTAAGCTGACAGTTGTACATTAACTCCGCAGGCGAACGACCAGCTGACATATGAGGGGTTATGTGTTGATTGAATGCGAAACGTACTAACCTCAAGTGCAGGTCACCCGCTATAGGCATCTTCTTTAAGAAATTCTTCGTTGCTTGTAGCATCCGCTCAGCTTGTCCGTTGGAGGACGGATGAAAGGGGGCACACCTGATGTGCCGAATGAGGTTGCTTTTCATAAACGTGGCAAATTCGTCCGAAGTGAACGCGGTGCCATTATCCGACACAATGGCGTCCGGCAGACCATGTGTTGCGAATAACGCGCGCAAGGGCTTTATAGCAGCTAGCGATGACGTTGTGTTGGCGGGCGCCACTTCCAATCACTTGGAATATGCGTCAACAACGATGAAATATAACTTGTCTTGAAACGGTCCTGCGAAATCTATGTGAAGGCGAGACCAAGGTGACTTCGGCATCTCCCACGGATGTACTGCGGCATGTGCGACCTCATTCCGAGTTTCCTGGCATGGGCAACACTGCCTAACAACTCGTTCAATATCTGTATCTATGTTGGGCCACCAGACGTAACTGCGCGCCAATGCTTTCATTTTCACAATGCCCGGATGACCGCAATGCAATGCATCGAGTATGGTCTGGCGGCTCGCAGGCGGAATTATAACACGATTGCCCCATAGCAAACATCCTTTTAACGATGTTATTTCTGTACGGCGTGCAAAGAATGGTACAGCTTGTCACTGCGGACAATTTTGTCTGGCCATCCCCTTAACGCCCAGTTGAGCACCTTCGAGATGTCAGCATAGTTTTTTGACTGCGAGGCGATTTGTTTAGCATCCACTACAGGGACTGCTACCGTTTCTATCATCAAGATTTCTTCATCTGACTTCTGAGCTATTTCTTCCGTCTTAATGGGCATACGACTAAGGAAATCAGCGTTGCGCAACTTGTGACCAGGACGATGCGTGATGATGAAATCGTACACGTTGAGGAAAATACGGCGCCGCAGCATCGGATTCAAAATAACAGCGCGCACAGGCTTCGTTGTGCTGAAAATACCTAACAACGGACGGTGGTCAGTAACAAGCGTAAACTTACGTCTATGAAGGTAGTCGTGGAATTTCTTGACGCCTGCCACTATTGCTACCGCCTCCCTGTCGATTTGCGCGTAATTCCTCTCTGATTTTGTTAACGTCCTGGAGTAGAAAGCTATAGGTAGAGTAAGTTCGGGTAATGTGATATAGGTGCTTATTTCACAAGTGCGTTGACCTTTTTCAAAATTAACCTTTTTAAAACATCATAACAGCTACAAAACTCGTGCTGCATGTTTTTGGATGTGTTTGCTTAAATAGTTTACAGTGAGTGTGAGGAAGTGCTTTGAGTAGTGCTTGCACAAGTTTTTGGTTATGAAGTTTGAAAGCATAAAAGGTACAAAAAAATATTATTATAAAGTTCGGGGCTAATCAGAAGTAAATCAGTGATATCGATTATGAGTTTGCGAGGTACGCTCTTCTCAACAAAATTATTATTGTTTTTTATAATATTTTTTTCGCAAAAAGTCAACCCAACCCAAAGTACGGGTAATGTGATATAGTACATCGCAGTACCCAAGGTTAGGTTGAGGTGGCTGCCTCTGTATGAGACACACTTAGGCCTCTTAATGGGCCCGTTGTGATACCACAGATTCCACCCGTTTGAAATGCGTATGCAACACTATTTTTTTCAACATGTGATACACCACACATTTCAAACGGATGGGGAAAGGGAGGGGAGGGGAGCGGACCTACAGTTTAACGCCGAATCCGAACGGCGATGGGCAGTTTTTCTTTCACACTTGGAGGTTTTGCCATTGCCTGCCAAGAGCGCACTTTTGCGATTCTCGTAATTCTCATTCCCTTCATGTGGATAGCGACAGAAGTAGATGAGTGTTTTTTCCAGCCCAAGCCAGGAATCGAACCCGGGGCGCTCGGTATGAGAAGCCAGCGCGCTACCCGCTGAGCTATCGAGGCCGACACAGTACCCAAACTTATGACAGTAATACTATTTGTATACAGAAATGTATAAATACTTTATTTTACACGATGATGTACCAATAACGGCAGAAGAAGTGATCGATAAAATGTGTACTAAGCAACGAAGGCTTGATTTTATTTTGTAATATAATATTAATTACAAAAACTAAATTTTTATATAATATAATGCATGTGATTTTGCTTTGAGCGAAAAGTAATTAAACCAAATAAACGCAAAGCTTAAAGCGTAAAAAATGTTTGAAAAAAAGAGTAAACCGTGTTGAAAAAAGTATAAAAATATTGTAACGATAAGACAGTTTGTCGCTGTGCAAAGCAACCCTGTCGCTACGCGCCGTGCTATAATTCAATCTGGCAACGACGGCCGCGACAATGAAGGCAACTTTTAGTCCAATCTGGCAACGATGGTCGCGATCATCATGGAAACCTTTAGTCCACTCCGGAATGTGCGAGAACGATCTGCGCGATGGCCGGACAGGTATAAAAGACAGCCGTGTGCGGCGCAGCGCGTCAGTCTGATTTTGACTAGTGAAGGTGCCACACGGAGTAATTGAGCGAATAATTAAGTGTAAAGACAGTAAAGTGTAAACCTGTGAAATAAAGTGATTGTTGGTTTATTTTATTGACTGCGGTTGAGGAACTAAGTGTGTTTTATTTTCAAATTACGCAATCCAGAGATACGTATTAGCCCACTAAAACTCATATTCGTAACATTTGGTGTCAGAAGTGGGATTGTGTTACTGAAAGTAAGAAAAATAAAAATTAATTATAAAACGCAGACATGGTTAGACTGGAGCAACTGAAGGTGGACCAGCTGAAGAAGGAGCTGGCCGCTTGGAATTTGCCGACTGCTGGCGGAAAGGTGGAGTTGCAGCTGCGCTTGCGAGAGGCGTGTGAATCACGAGGCATTGATTGGACTGCGCACGAGTTCGGGACGCAGGAGCTAGATTCGTCGGCCAAAGTGGAGGAATCGCCTGCGGGTGCTGCGTCGATGCAAAGTACGGCTGCAGCGGCTGCGCCACCACAAGCATTGGACATGAGCCAGCTAATGGTTGCACTTAAAGGCATGTTCGAGACTTCCAACCAAGAGATGGCAGCGAAAATGGAAACTGCGAATCAAGAGATGGCAGCGAAAATGGAAACTGCGAATCAAGGGATGGCAGCGAAGCTGGAAACTACGAATCTCGAAATTTCGGCAAAAGTCGAGACTGCGAATCGGGAAATGGCAGAGCGAATGGAAAACAAGCTTCAGGAAAATTCTGCGCGCTGGGAGCAGAAAGTGGAAGAAATCGCCAACCAGCTAAATGTGAAGGTGGAGCACCTGGGAACTCGAGTGGAACACTTGGATAAACGAGTCGACGATCTTGATGATTCCCTGAATAAACGAGTTGATAGTCTGGAGGACTCGATGAACAGAAAAATGGACGAGCGGCTTAGGGAGGTACAGCCGCGAGAATGGTTGCCGCCGGTTCCGGAAAGTGTTGCCACCCGAGCAGAAGTGCCTACTTATGATGGGACTACGCCGTTCGATACATTCAAGCTACAATTCGACCTGGCTGCTCTGGAAAATCAGTGGACCGATGTAAGGAAAGGTCGGAGATTGGCGCTGGCTCTAAAAGGTGCTGCGGCTGAGGTAATAAAATCAGTTCCAGAATGTTTAAGAAGTGAGTACGAGACCGTCATAAGGGCGTTGGCAGCGAAGTACAGCGACGAGCACAACAGAACGCTGTACTACTGTGAGCTGAAGAACCGCAGGCAAAGAGCCAACGAGGCGCTGCAGACATATGCAGCAGACATTGAGCGGCTCGCACAGTTGTGCTACCCAAAATTCGGCGCTGAGGATCTCGAGAGGATGAAGATCGAGGCGTTTATTGAAGGTCTTCATGATCCGGAAACACGTCGCAGTGCGTTGATGATGGGCAAGCCGACATTTAAGGAGACGGTGACCAGCGCGATGACATATGAGGCGACATGGATCGGGGCCACTCGGTATGCACCTGCAAGGATACGCCAAATCCAGCCAGACAGCGACATTCCGATCCAGGCCATAAGCTCTGAGACACCGGGCAGGCCACGGGTGGTCTCCACTAAAGTTGTTTGCTGGGTATGTGGCAAGCAGGGTCACATATCACGAGACTGCCGCCAACGAAAGAGGCGTTCCCGTTCTCGATCGCAATCGCCTGAAGCGAGGAATGCTGACAATCGAGGCTCAGCCAACAAGCGCAGGGCTGAGGACGAGGAGCCGTTAAACTAAAAAGGGTCAGCCCAAAGGGGCGTGAGCTGATCCCCACAACCTGCTGCCCCACCGTCCTTGTCTCGCAGTTGAAACGACAACCCAGCAGCTTGACGATTGAGGGAAAGATAGATGGAAAGTTGTTCGTGTTGACACTGGATACTGGAGCGTCATATTCGATCATAAAAAGGAAGCTTCTGAAGAACTGGGAACCACTGCATGGCATACAGCTGAGGACTGCGACTGGCGAGCGTGCGCTGGTAAGAGGGAAAGTAACAAAAACAATTGCTATCGGCACCAGCAGCCTGGAGCATGAGTTCATCGTCGCGGATATAATGGACGACGTGATTATCGGCGTGGATTTCATGATTAGGCACGGTTTTACGCTGGACCTGAAAGAAAATGTGCTGAGGTATGCCAATGTTGAATTCCCCCTGCACACCGGCTATGAGCGAAGCGTGGCGGTAAGGAAAGTTGTCTCGTGTCAACTCCGGAGGATACCAGCGAATTCCGAGGCGGTTGTGTGGGCAAAGGTGGACGAGGACGATGGGACAAGTCGGCTGTGGGTCGTAGAAGCACCGAAACAAGGACACGACCACATCATCATCGGACGTACATTAGTGGAACCTAAGAATGGCAGAATACCAGTCAGAATACTGAACCCCCTTAATGCACCCAGATATGTCGGGAAAGATGAGGTAATTGGCGAGTGTAGAGAAGCCGTAGCAGTGGTCAATTGCGAGAGTAGCCCACCCGGAGGAAATAAGAAGAGCGGTTTTAACATGGACGTCATACCGCAGGAGAATCGGTGGAACAGCGAATTGACGGCCAATCAGAAACAGAAGGCGAGGTCACTCCTGCAGCACTATGGGTCAATATTTGCGGCAGAAGCAGGCGGAAGAACAGCCATAGTGAAGCACAACATCGACACCGGAAGTGCAAAACCGATTCGCCAACCCCCAAGACGAGTTCCTCTGGCCAAGAGGGAAGAGGTCACAAATTTGATCGAAAACATGCGGAAAGAAAAGGTCATAGAGCCTTCTTCGGGCCCCTGGTGCTCGCCGGTCGTGCTAGTCAAGAAAAAGGATGGCAGTACCCGGTTTTGTGTGGACTATCGGAAGCTCAATGATGTGACCAAGAAGGACAGTTATCCACTACCGCGGATCGATGACACCCTGGACACGCTGTCAGGCACACAGTGGTTCTCCACGCTCGACTTACGCAGCGGCTATTGGCAGGTAGAGCTTGCAGACAAAGACAAGGAGAAAACGGCTTTCAGTGTTGGCGATGGTTTATGGCAGTTCACCGTCATGCCGTTTGGACTCTGCAACGCCCCAGCAACATTCGAGCGGCTAATGGAACGGGTGCTAAAAGGGCTGCATTGGCGGACGTGTCTGGTGTACCTCGACGACATAATCGTGATGGGTAATAGCTTCGACGACCACCTGGGAAAGCTAAAGGAGGTATTCGAGCGGATACAAAAAGCCGGGCTTAAACTCAACCCAAAGAAGTGCTCGCTGTTCCAAAAAGAGGTCAAGTATCTGGGTCATACGGTTTCCGCCCGCGGAGTACATACGGATGAAGGCAAAATCACGGCGGTGAAGGAGTGGCCCCGGCCACGCAATCTACACGAACTCCGCAGTTTCCTGGGCCTGTGCACATACTACCGCCGATTTGTTCCGGGATTCGCGAACATAGCCAGCAGCTTGCACAAACTGACGAAAAAGAGCCAAGCTTTCGAGTGGAACGAGGAGCAGGAACAGGCTTTTGCACGTCTGAAGGAAAAACTGTGCACTGCTCCAATTCTGGCCTTCCCCGTACCTGGAGAGATGTTTGTGCTGGATACGGATGCGAGCGGGCATAGTATTGGCGGTGTGCTATCACAGATAATAGACGGCCAGGAACAAGTGATAGCGTACTACAGTAGGGTTCTATCGAAACCGGAACGCAACTACTGTGTGACACGGAGAGAACTGCTGGCGGTATTGGACTGCGTAAAACACTTCCACAAATATCTGTATGGACAAAGGTTTCGCCTGCGCACAGATCATGCGGCATTGAGATGGCTCCTGAACTTTAAGGATCCTGAAGGGCAATTGGCGCGGTGGATCGAGCGACTGCAGAGCTACGACTACACGATAGAGCATCGGAAGGGCAGTAGCCATGGCAATGCCGATGCCTTGTCACGCCGTCCGTGCAAAGTCGAATGCAGGGCGTGCTCGCGAGCCGAAAGCAAAGAACAGATAGTGGACGTCCGGTTGGTGAGCGTTATGCCAGAGGAAGAGTGGTCTGCGGAGAGGCTACAAAAGGACCAGCGTGAGGATGCGGATCTTGCAAAAATCGTCGAAGGCAAAGAGCAAGGCGCACGTCCAGACTGGCAGGAGATGGCCGGTGAAAGCCCGATCGCCAAGGCTTACTGGGCACAGTGGAAAAGTCTGCGGCTGAAGGAAGGATGCCTGTACCGCGAATGGGAGAGCGCGGATGGACGGACCAGCAACTCCCTAATGGTAGTGCCGAAATGCAGAATCAACGAGGTCATCCAGGCATACCATAACGACTCCAGTGGAGGGCACCTAGGCATCACCAAAACCGTCGCCAAAATAAAAAGACGATTCTACTGGGTAGGATGTCAGGAGTCTGTAGCCGAGTGGATTAAGAGCTGCGACCGATGTTCAGCAGCGAAAGGGCCAACAAGAAGATCTCGAGGCCGCATGCAGCAGTACAACGTGGGAGCGCCCTTCGAGCGGATTGCTATGGACGTCGCCGGCCCATTCCCAACTAGTACTCAAGGCAACAAATATGTGCTGGTGGTAATGGATTACTTCAGCAAATGGCCCGAAGTGTACCCAATTCCTAACCAGGAGGCCACTACGATCTCGGAAAAGCTGGTAAACAACTGGGTAGCCAGGTTCGGAGTTCCGTTGGAGTTGCACTCGGATCAAGGCCGGAATTTCGAGTCTGCGGTATTCAAGGAAGTGTGTGAGCTGCTGGGGATAAAGAAAACGCGTACCACCCCTTTGCACCCACAGTCCGACGGCATGGTGGAACGCTTTAACCGGACACTGGAGGAATACCTGCGGAAAGTGGTA
The DNA here is from genome assembly GCA_964056695.1 of Melieria picta. Classification (NCBI taxonomy): domain Eukaryota; kingdom Metazoa; phylum Arthropoda; class Insecta; order Diptera; family Ulidiidae; genus Melieria; species Melieria picta. The sequence goes on from OZ057400.1 coordinate 67,093,247, forward strand.
GGCAGGAATCAGAAGGATTGGGACACGCATATCCCCTTGTTCCTAATGGCGTATAGGTCAGCCCCGCACGACACGACATCACTCACTCCAGCCCGAGCAGTATTCGGCACAGAATTGCGGTTACCCGCTGACTTGAAGTTCGGGGTAGTCAGCACGACGGGAGGCGCTAAGACGGACTACGTGGCCAATAAGCGGGCGGAACTGGAGGAGATTCACCAGTTTATAAGGAGCCGCACCAAACTGGTCAGCGATAAGGCGAAAGCCAGATATGATCTACGGGCCAACTCAGCAGGGTTCCAAGAAGGCGATCTGGTAATGCTCTACAACCCGCAGCGGAGGAAAGGTTTGTCTCCGAAACTTCAAGCGTCATGGGAAGGACCTTACGAAGTCGTGACTAGGATAAACGACGTGGTATACAGGATTCAACGTTGCAGCAATAAAGGCGCTAAGCTGAAGGTAGTCCATTTGCAGCGCCTGGCGCCTTATCACAGCGGAACCTTCGCACGTTCGGGGCGAACAAGTCCAAGTGGTGGGCAGTGTAACGATAAGACAGTTTGTCGCTGTGCAAAGCAACCCTGTCGCTACGCGCCGTGCTATAATTCAATCTGGCAACGACGGCCGCGACAATGAAGGCAACTTTTAGTCCAATCTGGCAACGATGGTCGCGATCATCATGGAAACCTTTAGTCCACTCCGGAATGTGCGAGAACGATCTGCGCGATGGCCGGACAGGTATAAAAGACAGCCGTGTGCGGCGCAGCGCGTCAGTCTGATTTTGACTAGTGAAGGTGCCACACGGAGTAATTGAGCGAATAATTAAGTGTAAAGACAGTAAAGTGTAAACCTGTGAAATAAAGTGATTGTTGGTTTATTTTATTGACTGCGGTTGAGGAACTAAGTGTGTTTTATTTTCAAATTACGCAATCCAGAGATACGTATTAGCCCACTAAAACTCATATTCGTAACAATATGTTGAATAATTCTTCCAATATCCCCCCCTTCATGAAATCCTGGATACGCCACTGCGTCGTAGAGGTCTTGAACAGATCTCAACAGGGCTAGTATGTTTCAATGGAAAGCCTATTTCATTGAAAGTCGACCCTAGCGTTCAACTAATTCGCTATCCCCGCGCCGGATTCCATTAGCGACAAGACCGCTAGTTGAAGCTGAACTTGAAAAAGTATGCAATCAGGGCATTTTAGAACCAATCGAATACTCAGACTGGGCGACGCCGATCGTGTCAATATCTAAAGCTGACGGGTCTATACGAATTTGTGGCGACTACAAATCTACACTCAATAAAGCGCTGAAGCCGCATTGTTTCCGGATACCTGCTATCAGCACATTACTGTCATCCATTGAAGGGGGATGCATTTTTCCCAAACTCGATCTGGCACAAGCATACCAGCAATTGACGATAGATGAGCCGTCGTCATTACTACAATCAATCGTCACACACAAAGGAGCTTTCCGGATCAAACGGCTACAGTTTGGCATTTCGTCGGCACCGGGCATTTTCCAAAATTTTATTGAAACATTACTGCATGGTATACCGGGGGTATTGCCGTATTTTGATGACGTAGTGATCATGGGCAAGACAGAAGCTGAGCTATCTCAGCATATTGAACGAGTTCTGTCACGTTTTGAAGATGCGGATCTGCGTTTACGGAAGGACAAGTGCAAATTTGGAGCATCATCAATAGATTTTCTTGGATTTAAATTGGATTCATTAGGCATCAGGCCATTACCAGAAAAGTTAGACACTATACGTAACGCGCCAGCCCCCGAAGACAAGAAACAACTACAAGCATTCCTAGGGTTACTAAACTTTTACCACTAATTTTTATCACATAAGGCAACGCTGGCGGAGCCACTACATCGTTTGCTTGACAAGGGCGCGAGGTGGACAGGGTCGAAGGAGCATCAAAGTGCATTTAACGAACTAAAGGAACTTATAATCTTCGATCGCGTTCTCGTTCGTTATGATGCAAAACTTCCGTTGATATTAGTATGCGACGCATCACTATACGGTATTGGGGCTGTCTTGAGCCATAACATGCAGGATGGCACAGAAATAGAGTAAGTTCGGGTAATGTGATATAGGTGCTTATTTCACAAGTGCGTTGACCTTTTTCAAAATTAACCTTTTTAAAACATCATAACAGCTACAAAACTCGTGCTGCATGTTTTTGGATGTGTTTGCTTAAATAGTTTACAGTGAGTGTGAGGAAGTGCTTTGAGTAGTGCTTGCACAAGTTTTTGGTTATGAAGTTTGAAAGCATAAAAGGTACAAAAAAATATTATTAGAAAGTTCGGGGCTAATCAGAAGTAAATCAGTGATATCGATTATGAGTTTGCGAGGTACGCTCTTCTCAACAAAATTATTATTGTTTTTTTATAATATTTTTTTCGCAAAAAGTCAATTTCGGGTAATGTGATATACCAAAGTACGGGTAATGTGATATAGTACATCACAGTACCCAAACTTATGACAGTAATACTATTTGTATACAGAAATGTATAAATACTTTATTTTATACTATTTGAAGGGGAATATTCTCAAAATCTGTTATGGTTAAGTTTTACGTAAAAAAAATCCATGAAATCATGTTTCTCGATAAAAATGTTTAACCCTTGGTTTACCCCGTCAGATTGTGATTTTCCAAAAAAATGAGAAACACGTCTCTAATTATTTTTGATTTGGAGTATTTTCACCAAGTTTGAAACTAATAGGTCTGTTAAATAACGTTTTCTCGGGTATATCACATTACCCGCCAATGGTATATCACATTACCAGACGCCAATATTTGGATATTTTGATTTTGAATTAAAAAACTCGTGAACAGTTTATCTTAAAGAGTTAATAACACTGTGCGTGAAATTTGCCCTCAAAAATTTAGACATGGGGGGACCTACTGGGTGAGTTTTCTATAGGTATACTGAGTTGAGAACCACCAGCCGTTTGGTAAGATTGGCTCTAGTTTATGAGAAATCCGACTTTGAAGTTTGGTAATTGTCGTCAAGTTTTGTCGCTTAAGTAGGTCCTAAATCGTTCCGAATATCGCTTTACTGTCTTCGGCAAGTTTGTAGATATTTTAACGACCAACACATTTGCTTAAGACACCAATCCAATTATATGAGTGTTAATTATAATTAAATGACACTCATACGCCACGTGGCGCTGCGCTCAAAAATGCACATATCGCAATTACACAGTTTAAATGTATTTTTTTTGGATTGGTGTCTTAAGCAAATGTGTTGGTCGTTAAAATATCTACAAACTTGCCGAAGACAGTAAAGCGATATTCGGAACGATTTAGGACTTACTTAAGCGACAAAACTTGACGACAATTACCAAACTTCAAAGTCGGATTTCTCATAAACTAGAGCCAATCTTACCAAACGGCTGGTGGATCTCAACTCAGTATACCTATAGGAAACTCACCCAGTAGGTCCCCCCCCATGTCTAAATTTTGGACTTGCACAGTGTAATCATAGATATACTAAATAATGCATCAGTGAACAGTTTGAGACCGAAAAAAGTGTGTTTTAAGGCAAAATGTGTCGGGAATCTCTGTAAAACAAACAGGTATATCACATTACCCGAACTTACTCTATTTCTGTGCCATCCTGCAT